>CM038350.1:17610279-20182779 GCA_021464625.1 Proterorhinus semilunaris
TCCCTGAAGTTTCTTTGAGTTATGAGTCCAAACTTGTTCTGATCCGGTCCTTAGTTAAACTCTCTTCCTTGCGCTTATTGACTTGTTTTCTGGGTTGCTATTTTACTATTATTTCAATTTGAACCACTCACCATTTCACCAATCAGTTGTAAAAAATTAAAAAAACACACACGTTTTCAATATCCCTAATTTAGTCACTAAACTAAAGTAGCTGCTGGCTGTACTTCCTCATGAGTGGTCATCATGCTCCTAATTAGGTCTCTTAAAATGTGCAGTAACACTTGTGGACGTGTTTTCGTCCCTGTACGCAGGTGCTGGTGCCCAAAAGGTCAGAGTTCAAAGGGAAGATGATTGAGGTGGACATTTACGAAGCTGGAAAACACTTTCTGAAAGGGCGTCCGGTCGAGGAGAGCAAACCTTTCACTCCGTCCATCGCCGAGCCACTTCAGAAGGGACAAGTCTCTGGTCTCTCACAGGTAATCACACACACTTGTACTCTGAGTGCTTTTCATCAAATCAGCCCATCACATGATTAGCAGGAATATTAGGCATTTTTCTGGTCACGTTTTTATTTATTTATTTTTTTCTAGTATTAGTTGATTGCATTAGAGAAAGTGACTTTTTGATCTAATTTCCATGTTGTTTTGTATGTAAAGTACAATTTGTTCACTAGCCTTTTTGCACCCGCATTCCACTTTCTATTTCTTTTGAAATTATGACCAATCTTCTTCAAGGCACGACTTCGCATTGATGCAAAAATTGTTTCCTCCGTTTTTTTTCTATACATAATTAAGATCCGTTATAGGCATGTGTTTCATGTGTTTAATGTCTCTGAGTGCCTTCTGAGCGCACATCTATCTATCAGGGCCACATTTATTTCAGCGAAACGCTTCCTGATAAGGCGCAGACCTCCTCTCCATCTCTCCAGCTCTCACCGTCCTTATCAGAATTATAAAATACTTCTGTTTACACCCGGCTGTTCTAATTTACTGTCGTTAACAGATGAAAAGTGTGCGAGAGGTTGTGTGTCTCGCCACATTTTTAATCCTTGCTTGTTTCCGCGGCCTGTGAAAACGCAGCAGTGTATCAAGCATAAGATAAGTAATTTAAGATAAGGCGAGGCTGACTAAAGTGCCCCAGTCTTCATCCCCACCACACACATGCACGTTCATATGCGATTAGGGGACAATAACTTGACTTCCCTAGGTTTCCAATACACTTATTCCTACTGGGACAAAATCTAAATCTTGGCTATGTTTTTTTCCCTATACATAGAATGTATTCATTACATAATATATACGTGTTCTCCCATATAGTGCCATATAGTGGTTTAGCATCCTGATATTGCAAGTGATATCAGGCCGTGCACACACAAACTGCGTGTTAATGTATCTGTTTGACTGCGTGTTATTTTTCACTCTGACTAGCTGTAGCTTATAGCTCAGGACATGGAGCCACAGAGCAGAATATGATACACTTTCTAATTTCACACTCCATCAGCCTTTACTGTCAGAGAGAGAGGGGGGTGGGGGGGGGGGGGATAGACACACACACGTAAGCGGCAGGGACACTCGTGTAGGAAAAAGGCGCTCCAAGAAAAAGAGGAAGGGATTGAGAAAAATAAGATAAAAAGAAGGAAAACATTTCACGGCAAGCCAAGCAACACGTCACTTTGCAGACTAAAGTTCAACCACAGTGTTCAAAAAGTTGTTCACTTGTGTAGTCGGATTTATGTAGCAGTTTGCAGTGAGGTGCAAACGTTTTATAAAACCAAGAAGGTAAGTCTATACACAGCATTATTTTAGTGTGTTTGTATATTATTAGCTGAAAGGGTTTTTCGGTGAAACTGTGGACTGTTTTTTAGAACATGTCAGTTTCAAGTCCATATATGCCAACTACAGATTAACCACTGCCAAAGAGAGCCTTGGACAAGGCCTTCTGTGTCTAAGCACATGTGTAGCACACTGATATATTTTAAAAGCGGCCTATGGTTCCCAACAAATGTTTCTCAACATTCAGCATGAACCAGACAGAGGACGGGCAGTCGGGCACCCAAGTGAAATATCACACAAATTCATGAAAACACAAATATAATTGCCATTAATAGTTTCTTGCAAAACCAAGGTGGTGTTTTCTGTACCTGTACTACTAATATTTTTAATAATAACCTCAGCCCCTGCCCCACCCCAACCTCCCTTCAGCCCAGTGTACTAGTAAACTCAAATAATTGTTTTTGATGTCTAGTGAATTGTTATTTTCATATTTGTCTAAACAGATCTATTCCGTTTTCAAGTATTGTTGCTATCTAATTTCAGTCATTAAAGGTTCTTCATGTTGCTTTTTCACCGGAAAGAAAGTTGTTATTCGTGCGTATTTGACCTTTCAGTGTGCCATCAGCTGTGTGGGTAGTTAGCATGGTGCTTTTACTTTCCATCACGGTGGCCTCTAGGACGCTCTAGGATCAATTGGTTATGCATAGATTCCATCGAGAAAATCTTGTGCAAACCCTGAAAACATTTGATCCTGGAGCGCTAAGCTAACCACCCATACAGTCACTGAGTCACTGAAAGGTGTAATACGCTGTCATATTAACTTTTGTTTCTGCTTAAAAAGTTAGGTAATGCACCTTTAATATATCCATAATTTCTTCTTAATGTATTAATGTTAGTCCCTGCATGCAAATAATTATGTGCAATTAGCATATTGTTAGATGAAGTGAACTCTAGCGCTTCTGCAGAGGATCTGTAAATCCCTAAGTCCTTATGACCCACATCGACAGGCCTCTAATAATGTCGGAGTGGCACTTGAGAGGAGCCCAGTGCTAATAGATGACCCAATGGCATGGAAACCCACTATCTGCGGCGCTGTATACACTTGGCCTGCTTACACAAGGGCCCTCCGGAGCATAGCATGTCCTTGACAGATGTCCAATCCAGCACCGTCTTTATGATAAGCATCCAGGCCTGTGAAGAAGTAGTAGTGGTGCTTACGATGCCAACATCTCGCTCCAAGTGTCCTCAAAGATATACAGTGGTAGAAAAGGCACACACGCACACACAACACACAATGCAAGACATGGGTGGTTGGCCTATACATATTTGAAGACCATCTATTTTCTATGAGACGCTGCATGGGTCCACCTCACACTGAGCTCAATATGTGCGAGCGTGTGAGATGAATGAGTGATTAAGACCGGGCCGAAGAAGCCTCACCCCCATGTTTCAGTAGTGCGGTCTATAATTACAGGCTTTTCGTACTGAGAAAAACACCAGACTAGAGCCATGAGAGCTGAGTGTGTGTGATGAGCGGCATGAAAAGTAGCCCTGGCTGTTGTTGCATATTAGATTCACAGCAAGTTGGAAAAACTACAGGGTCAATGTACTAAGCCACAGAAAAAAACAACTCAGTTTTTTAATAGTTTTGCATAATAAGAGGGAAATATTTGTGTACAAGCAGGCTGTGATAGGTTTTCAAGAGTGTATGCCATCTTTAGCATGTAAAGATTATCAAAATGAATTGAAAAGAAAAGGATACTAGAGCCAAAGTAATTGTTGCTAAAATTACTAATAACTAAGTGGTGCCAGGTAAAAGTCAAATTTAACAAAATAAATAATATTAAACGGTTAAAGTTGCCTGATTGCACATTACAGCAGTCTAACCCCCATATGATATACAGTTTGATGTTGGAAAGAGAGTGATAGTGGACTGAGAATTACTGCAATGTCGATGTGTCAAAAAAAAAGTAAGTAGATTCATACATTGAGATGTGTGCAATTGCCACACATTTATACTAAGCAGGTGTGCATAAGCAGATCTGGATCTGGAGGGATAGATGTATAGCATACTACAGTGGGCTATATACTCAAAGTGCTGAGTGGAGTGCATGGAAATGTAACGTCGGATTATGATAAACTGATGCTATACATGATGACTTAAATACACTGCTGGTGAATCTGCACATCAAAATATACAGAGAGGATTGCCTAATGTGCTCATTAGAATTATGTTGCTTTTATATTGAATAATTGCTGTATATATTTATTTTAATATCCTTTATAAGAGTTATTTTGTTGACAGTCAGATTTGTATTTCTCAACATGTTTATGGAGGTCTCAACTACAGGTCTGAACATAATAAGACACCATGGAGAGTAGACTGTTGTTTCAAAGATTGTTGTAGGGCCTAAATAATTACAGTGCAATATAATAAAATTGCCATAGTGAATGCCAACATCAAATGAGATCTGTATGATCACAGTGAACCCTAAAGCTACTGTGAAGTTTTAGCAATAATGATAATGCATTTGGTATGATTAGCCCCTATACGGCAGTACATTTATATTTGTCATCGATTTATTTTTGATTGCTGTTATTTCCACTTTTTTCCCTTCCTATTTTTTTTCTTCTCCAGAACGACATGCTAATTGAAATACTTGGTTTTGCCATTTCCAAACAAGACCAAGGTTTTCCGAGAACACAGAATGGAGACATTTTTGGTTGTATTGACATCTCTCTATTTTCTTTTTTCTGTTCTTTTTTGGGGGGGGCGGGGGGGACGGAGGGGGGAGAGGCTGTTCTTTGCTTTCTCGCTACTCCTCACCCGCGTGCCCTTCATTTACAGAAATGCTGCTTTCCTCAGAGGGAGGGAAGGCCAATAATGAGTCTTTTTAGCGCTACACAAAGGCCCAGAAAGCACTCAGCAGCAGCACAGGCAAAAGTAACTTCACCAGGCTCCCACTCTTCAGATGAAATTAAATGATAGAAGAGAAGGGTGGATGTTAAAAGAAAGGATGAAAAAAGAAAAGATGTTGGTTGAAGTTAAAGATCATGAGACAAAAAGAGATCTTGAGTTAGATTCAGAAATCGGCTCTTTTCACAACACACTTTCTTAAGGATACTGGGAGTATACGTCTCAGCTGCCAAACACACTGACAGTTTGTGTAAAAGACAGAAAGCAGGTAGATGAGCCACAGTATGGATGATAACAATTACTATACAAAAAAAAATGTAAATGGACTTTATGATTATATTGTATTACGTATATAGCACTTCTCCAAATGCTCAAATCTGCTTTACAATTTAAATCACTCCCTATAATCTGCGGTAGTAAACTTCGTACATATGTAACTACAGCTGACTGATTCAAGGCTGCCAATCTGCCTCATTCGCATCTGAAAATTATATGATATAAACAAAGGAACAGAAATGTTGTTTCTGTTCCTTTGTTGTTATTGCAAAATTCAGATTTTGCAATAACATCTCTGTTCCTTTGTTTACTACTTATTACTGTCCAAATCTTAAAATAACAGGTGTAAACAGGTCAAATCATGGCTAACATTATCCTATATATTATATCTTATATTTTGTTCTCTTATATTTTTATTTTTATCCTGCTGCTCTCTTGTGACTCCCTTTTGTAGTATTTCATCATTTCGTATGTCGTCCCCTCACTCATCTCATCCCATTCATTTTTAATCTATCCTGTGTGTACTCCATTTGGACGAATCAGGAGCGCGGCCAAAAGAAATTCACAGAACATACAGGTTGGCGTGGTCAATAACAATTCCATTTCGGTTTTAGCACGAGCGCTCGAAAATGGGATTGCTATTACTTTTCATCATGCGGCCGCATAAACACACACTGGCTCTGAGGCTGGATGTTTCATTAGTAAAACATAGCACACAAATATAGTTAATATATGCAGGCTCCACAGATGTGCGGCTCCCCTGGTGTGCCTGGCAGACTCCTACTCGCCCGCAGGCTGTTGCAGACATGGCTCTGCACACAAGGCGCTAAAAAACACACGCTACAATGATAGTCATAAGTATAATGTAGCAACAAAATCCGCATTCAGCCCAAACAATCGAAACCTGCTTCATCTCTACTTCCAGCTCCAGTGGATTGTTGCCTTGGTGTTGCATTATCCACACATGTTGTCAAATGTATTGTCAGGGATGAACAAAAAATATCAAAAGATCACGTTCTTTTCACTGGACTGGATTCATTTAATCCTCTCGTCTATTTTTAAATTTCTGAATTAAAATGTCAAAAGGTTTTACTTTGCCTTTTGGTGACTCTGTTTACTGTAGTAGAAAGTGATTTGTTTTCCCTTCAAAACAGCAGCCGCTGCTATTTTGAGCACTTCATTTAGCATGTCAAAGTGTATTACACGGCCTATGCTTCGTGTACACTGATGAACTGAACTTACGGTAACAAAGGGGGAAAATGATAAGCCATCAAAATAACATGTATATTTTCAGGACGCTTTCCAATCATTTCCACACAGAATTACATTGTTAGATTATGCTTGCTGTTCTTACAATGGCACAATGTTTAAGATGCCCTCTACACCATCTTCCATAGAAATACAAGTGAAACATGTGCATAACAAAAGCTTCTGTGACACATGTCATCTGATTCTTTTGTCATTCGCTGTGCAGATCAGTAACTGGTGAGTTGAGATGCTCAAGTGGGCTGTGATAATATATCTAACATATTTATTTAAGGTTATGTTTTATTTGCTGTATTTGCAAAACATGATTTTATTCATTTTAGGATTGGGTCTGGCTAATAATTATTATAATAATGCTTTACAATGGACCAGGATTCTGTGTCCTTAATAAAGCTTGAATAAATGAATCAATAGTCTTATATGGTGCTTTTCCAGATGCTCAAAGTCCTTTTACAAATTAATACATTATTCATTCACGTCACACATGATGTTGGTAAGTTACATAACTAACTTCAGCTAGACTGACGGAAGTGAGGCCGCCAATCTGCACCATCAGATCCTCCGACCACCAACCAAACACTCACTCACACACTAGATTCACCCAGGCTTTTTCGTGGTACCTTGCAAATCCCCCATCCAAGTACTAACAAGGCCCTACTTTGCTTAGCTTCCAAGATCTGACGGGATCGGGCAGAGCAAAGGCGATATGGCCTTGAATGGGATGGCTACCATTCATTCATTTGCTGTGCGTATACTTAAACAATACCTGGTTTACAATACCTGTCCTACGCGACAATGCATTTATCATTATCTAGATTAGAGCCGCTGATCAAAACATTAACGTGTTAATGTCCGTAAACTCCATAAGTCTGTCTGAGCTAATCCAGTAATATTTAGTTATCTTTTGCAGTCGGTAGTTTTGTCTCAAATCTTTACCGACAAGATTATTGATTTACAAGTTCATCATGAGCTTAGATAATCTAATGACACAAAGCAGTGTCAATTATTTTTGTATAGAAAATGTCTATTACTCAGTGAAAAGATTACAAAAAATAGACATCTAGTGATCTATATTACTCTGGCTTTTCTTTGCATAAGTAACTAAAACACATTTACTGTAGAAAGCATGAAAATGGGAGCTATATTGAAAATATTGCTGTGCTCATATTTCATTTCTCAGCACTTTCTGGGTAAAAGACTTGAGAACTGCTCCAGGAGGTGTAATGGGAATTTCAAGCCGGCAATTTTCTCCACATCCCGCCAACATCTGTGAAGGCTGCAGAGACTTGTTGGCCGCTGTGTTTTATATACATAAACACAGGATTGGCCATATGTTCTGCTTATTTACAAGACTCTGTCAAGTGATGTCTTTTGTCATTCACTGCATTTACTGTTGCCTTCTCAATTAGGAAGGAAGCACGTACGATTCTGAAATTAACCACACTTTGTCATACATACTGTTATAAAAAAATAATATTCAGCACATTTAGACAGGGTTATCGCTTTGTCCATGAATACCTGTGTACTGGCTCCACGCCGCACCTCTGCTTGGTGTTAGATTGTTTTTCAAGCGGATTATTTTGCTCTCTTCCACCGCTGTGAGCAGAAAGGCGGACATTATCCTCCACCACTGCCTAGACTTGCTCTCACACAAACTCCCACACTGTGCTTATTCACAAAAGCCTCTCTCCTCCTCACCGACATATGCACAAACTCAGCATGGCGGCTAGCGGGAGGTGAACTCTCATTGATAAGCGCGGCGCTCGCCTCTCCGCTGGCCCCTTGTTCTTTCCTCGTACTACTTTTCTCATTTCTTCCGAGTTTCGCCACTTCGCCCCTCTCCAATGCTCCCTCTCCCACTGTGCTGACATGCGCCCACTGGCACTTGGATTTTCACTTATCCTCCACACCAGTAATAGATTTTAGATGTGACTATTCAGTCTCTTTCCGGACGCCCTGCTGTGAAAACACCTGCAGTGGGGAACAGACCCATAGACAGAAAGGTGATACCGTGCTGTCATAAAGAGGGAAATGTATTTGCTGGAGAAATAACTTTTTTCATTTAGGTCGTCGTATAGGCTTATTTTCCCATCTCAATTAATTGTTTGTCTCATAATTTCTGGTCCATTCATTCATCGTATTACGCTCTATTTGAAATCCATGGCAGATGAAGTATCTTTCAGCAGTCAAGGGCTTAGAGGAGTCCACCCTCGACACTGACTCGTTATTGTGGCAGGGTTAACACTTAAGCACATACTCCGATCAACAGCAGTTGACTCATCAACAAATGCACTGACAGCAGGAGAGTTAGTGATAGGCTACTGTGAGTAAAGACTTCGAACAACTCCCTGCCTGTGCTATTAGATTATGTGCTGTCCATGTTGCCTGGGCAGATGACGCTGCTACGTAAACCTTTACACTTGCCATGGCGATGTGTGCGCCTGCAGCGGATCAAGGACAGCCTCCATCTGTCTCTCAATGGTACAGAGAGACTTCTTTCCCATGGAGCGCCTCAGTGCCCTCGTACAGGGTAATACGGATGCGTTTTACAAAACATGGCAACATCTTCAGGACCTCCTGCCTCCGCAATTGGCGGATTTGCTTTACAGGGAAGAGATTGGACTTTGCTTTTGGATGATGATGCTGCGCTGGATTTGTTTGCGTCTACTGTGTGTAAAATGCTGTTTTAAATGTTGTTACTGTCTTAGATTTACAATTTGGCAGTACACTTCGTTTCAAACTTGTACCAGGTCAAATCGTGACCTTATGGGGCTGCCACTTGTCTCCAGAGCTGTGAGTTAAGAACATGGTTTTCTCGAAACAAAACGCTGCGTGTCATTTTCACCATTATGCAGTCAGGTGATTATTTTCACCGTAAGCAAATGTGTCAGCCAACACTTAGCGAGCGAAGTTACTGTAAGACTTACGGATGTTCATGTAGGCGTTGTCGGTCATAGGATCCTTCTTCCATTGTGTGCAGTAACAGAGGGAGCATTGAGATACAGCAGTGGAGGAGTGGGTGTTGAGGTAGTGTTCCTATCCAGAGAACAGGGAGAGAAAGGCAGGGCTAGACGCTGTGCAGCTGCTTCGCCACACATCCCTCAAACACGTGTGGGCGTCCACTGTAACATGCTCTCCATACTGTGCTCAGGTAGGTGTCACTCGCACACAATTTAGCAGAGTTCACTGGTCAAAAGTGCACTACATATAAATCCTGGCATTGCAAACTCTTCCTTTTTTTTTTTTTTTACATGATAACTTTCTCAAACTTGAGTTAATTAACTCTTGGACGTGTTACTACTTTCCCGAAGTGAAAAAAAAAAAAAAAAAAGAGTTCAGATATTAGAAAAAAGTAATTTTTTTGAGGGATGTTTTTTTATTTTATTTTTTTTCAGTGCATGGCCACAAATACTTTTTTCTCCTTTACTTCTTTCTGGAAGCTGCTTCGAGAGTATCTGAGTGTTATTGAAGGGAAGAGTAGAGTTCAGGAAGTGTGCGCAAATAAGGCAGATGAATGAAGAATATAAAAGGCAGACAGGGAAGTCGATCTGTGCTCCCCAAACATTTCTGCACTCTCCCCTGTGGGTTTGATGAAAGGTTATTATGGAGGACTGCTGATCAATCGCTCGATAGCATCATACATAATCTGCCTTTATGGTGATAAGACATTTCACTGACTGCCAGAAGTGCCCTAACCAGCGCAAGGTCACCGGATCGATCTGCACACGAAATGTTAACAGGTGTTACTTCACCCTTTTCAATGTGTCTTGTTCTCTGATGAAAAGCGCCACTTCTCTGTTCATAAAATAAAACAAAAATAAATGTGTAATCAAAGAAAAGAATGATCAGTGAGAGGGTGAAGGCCAAAGACGTCAATTATTGACCCGCAGTGTTGTTATACTGCCTATTCTGCTAGTGAGAAAACGCCAGCCTCGGTTAATGAAGCTTTCTTCGGGCTGATATAGTCCCAGTAAGGCACGTCATGCATTCATGTGTGATTTGCATGATTGGCCACTGGCTCCCCGCCAAAGCCATAACCCCCGGATTTAGCTTATAGCTTCAGTTCACAGAGAAAATGAACAGGGATAATGCAAAAGTATGGGAATATAGGGGGATTAATTCCTGTGTTCTAATTCAGATTTCAAACAATGTTATGGTGGATTACTCTAAAATATAGTCAGTACAAATAGATAAACATGATCGACTTGATTAAAGTAAAAATTAAGTATTTCAGCTTAAATATTATTACGTAACCATCATTAAATAAGTAAATCATTAAAATTGTAACTTTACGCATGCATTGGGCGTTGTGCATTTATTGGCAGCAGTAACATTACTGCGCCTGTACCATTGTATTGTACTGTATGTAAAAGTTATTTATATTGGAAGATGATGAGGATAAATGCCATTAATGCTTTCAACTATTTGTGCATTAAAATCTATCTGAAGAAGAATTTGTTCATCTTTAATTCAATGTAAATCATCCACACAAATAAAAGTAGTGATTGTGATGAATTAAGATTTATTTTCTTTACTTTTTTGTCCTTGCCAATTCATGCAACATCCCTTATTTCATTGATACCAACAGGATTGCTGTATAGCAGCTCCAGGAGCCTATATCCCCAGCTCATGTAAAATGGTCCTATTATCTTGTGTTGAGACAATAATAAAGCCCTACTTCTCTTAATCTCTCTCTAATTATCTCCTGCCTGCCTGTCCCTCCCCAACAGGAACAGATGGCCAATGGCGTCCACAGTCCCGCTGCTATGTCTTCTTCTGCTGCTTCCTCCGTCTCGCTGTTTGGCTGTTACAGTGTTGATCGGGACGCACTGACGAAGCTGGGAATTGGCCTTGCGCTGGCAGCCGCCATTTTGGCCTTCATTGTGGAGAAACTGTACTGATGAATAACTGCGAACAAGAGGAGGATTTGACACCACAGAGAGCACAGTGACATCAAAGAAGTGCTGGAACAGGCCTGATACAATGAAGCCGTTTGATATTTTTATTTTTTTTCCAGCAATTCCTTGTAGGATTCAGAGCGATCTTTCAGAACATTTGAACGCGCTAACCAAACAATTGAGGGTTTAGTTTAACATTACTGTTGTATTTCTATTATGGTTTTCTTGGATTTCTGTCATCTCTGCAGGTTTCTCTTCACTATCTATTGTTGAAATGTGTCTGGTCATGTTTTATTTTGTTGTTTTCATCTGCTGTGAACACACTTTGTATTACACTGCTCTGCTCCATCCATGAAAAAAAACAAAAAAAAAAACGGCCTGACCTTAAACATAATCCCATATTTTTTACACACTTGTATAATGCTTTAAAAAATGGTTGTTTAAAACCTACATTTTAAGTATTTATTTTTGAACAAGAGGCTTTAACAGTATATTTTAAGAAAATGTGTGCTCTCGTTTGTATAGCTTAAGTAAAGGAGAATGACAAATGACTTTTTTTGGTGAAAGCCTCGACCAGGCAAAAACGTTTAAATAAATGAGCGAAAGTCTCAAGTGTTTCAGCTGTTGTCAATTGACTGAATTATTAACATGTGGGGCTTATGAAGTGGAATGGCTCGTATAGCCCCGCGTCTGTAAAGCATGTCATATTGCTCTCTTGTTATCGTGCGTATGCAGCAGCGCGCTTGTGATTCACTCTAATCTGTCTGTTTTGAGGTACATGGCTCCCAACACTTGCTTAGAAGTCTCAGACGCTTAATAATGCATGGCCCAGTTTCTGTGTGGCGATACTGCGGCGCATGGCTATGTCAGTGCAGGCAGTTTTATCTGTTTGCGCTGTGTCCCCTGTCAGGAGTGTCTTTACAGCTTGTTAGAGACTGAGAGCCATCATGCGTTCTTATAGTCGGAGCTGGGTGGAAGAGGGAAAAAAGTGCATTTTAAGTAATAATATGCAGATGAATCATGCATAACCAGTTTAGCACTTAGCATCACTATTATTCACAGTTATCAGTATTGTATGTGTAGAAGGAGAAGAAACTTTATTTATACAAAGTGCTTCACAATGAAATAAGTGAACAAAAGCAACAGAACAATACACAAATTAAAATGGAAACAATCATAAGCTGGTAACTAAAAGCTTGTCTCAACAGCCGTGTCTCCAGCTGCTTTTTAAAAGAATCAACGGAGTCGGCCTCATGTAGCGACAGAGGAAGGTCATTCTACAGTTTAGTTTAGGCTAGAATCATAGAAAACTCTACGCCCCAAACGAAAGCATATTTTCCTGCTGGTCCCAAGCCCAGATAAAGTGAGTGATTGAGTGTCTATATTTTATAATTGCCTAAGTCTGATTTTAAGCATTGTGTGAAAATGGAAAGAAAAAACACACCCTCATAACAGAATGATATTGGCCAGCTGACAATATAATGCAATATTGATAATTAAAGATCCTCAGGAAGGAAAAGCCTGTAAAGCAGACAAGTATATAGATGTTTTGGACCTCGGATGTGTTCTAAATTTAGCGCTTGTGCATCTCATTCAGAAATCCCAGTCACACTGATTTTTTCTCCACATCCCCACATGTACATGTGGGAATATATATGAGAAAATAATTCTAGTCGCGCAGATTTTTTCTACATTTCTTTCTCACCTACATCGTCTGCACATCACAATCACAGCCGGTGTGACGCTGCAACTTATGTCTGGCTAAATGAGCCGTGTCAAGCCAAAGTTGTGCACAAACACCAAAGCACCAGAGCTTTATAGTAGCTGATCAAATGGTTCATGCCTCGCACACATACACGCACACACACTTTGTATTATGTGATCAAATGGTGCATGTAGCTATGAAGCTTGTTACATCCATCCAGCAGTGCCCTATATTATTCTCCAGCCATCCATACTGTGTGACAGTTCTTTTGATGCTTTGTAAGCACATTTCCTCAATCTGTGTGTCAGTTGCATTGCATTGTTCCTCTGTGAAATATGGATGCCACGACACCCTTTTTGTTTTGGAGATCATCACTTACTATGAAATATTGAGACGGAGAACATAGGGAGGACGCCATTATTCACTTTGCATCATTCACTTCACTTGGTTCTAATAAAAGCTGAGTTTCTGAATCTTTGGCTTGGACTTGCAGCTGTTGTCAATTTGTCATGCGCGCTGTGATGTCCTTGTGATGTGGAACAGGCCGGCTCTGGACACAAGACAAATTCAAAGATGGTTCAACATTATGTTCACTTGTTTCATTTCCCATCCATTTCACTTAATTGATTCAAGTCCTTTGAGAGTTTAGTTTGCCAGCCGCAGAAACAAGCTGGCTCACAGCTAAAGTAGGCCATTGACATGAGGAGAATCTAACCATTCCATTTTTCATTTTTTATTTGTCAATATTCCATTTCCGGCATAGCATTATTTAGTCCGTTGAAATAAGTATAGAAACAGCCTCCGGAAAATGTACTTTTGCTATTGCGTCACTTTACTAATATTCCGGCCCAAATGCTAAAATATCACTAAGCACATTTTTCTTGAGGTGTTTTTATATTAACTGTTTTAATTATCTATTCTATAACCACAGGCCTCTGTCCAACACTGGCCAGCGTTTATTGAGCAACATGACCTTAAGAATATCTTCTGACGGCCACAATTTCTGATTAGCCACTATCTTAGACTCTGACCTTTCCATTCTCTGCCAAAACAAGTGCATCTTCAACTCTTCTGCATCCAATGCATATTTGTTGTTCTTGAGCCTCTGGTTGTTGTAAACACTTGTCTTCATGTCTCAAGAAAATTGCTACAGAATTTCAAAGTATGATTAAAAGTGTAACTAGACTTGACACAAATGCTGTAGTTTTAGCATTGTATTTATTTATTTTATTTAATAGGGACAGTAATGAACATCTGCAACATTTGTATATGTCAGATTAGAGCACAAATGCTGGTTTCCATCTGTGGCCCCAAGGCAGGTGACAGGATATAAAACTTAATGTATAATGTTGGATACAAATAAAAAATGAAAAGGTTACTTTTTATAACATTTAAACTAAAGAATTATTTGTATTTCTACCATCACGGCCGAATACTACACTAACTACTCTTACAACTGCGGCGACTCCTGCCTTTTTCTTGTACTTCTGCTCTGTGTTTTCACTTTGCACAAGGTACCCACTACCCGCCCTGTTATCAGATTAATTATATGAATATTTATCTCATATTCACTGTCAGTTGACAGTTGCAAGCTGACGTGTAGCCAGCACATTAACATGAGGAAACGGCATCATTTTTTGGTTGCTAACATTTACAGTGCAAATTCAAGTTCAATATGTTTTTAACAGTCTTCTGCTCAATACACACGTCAAGCTACAGTATATTATCCTGTTACTTATCTGTCAACAAAGCCGTTACACAGGCCTTTAAGGATTTTTTTGATGTACAAAAACTTTAAAGTATCCTTACATTTTCCAATTCCTGTAAATGATCTGTTCCCAGCAGGTTAACCTCACAAAATGGCCTTTTTTAATGAAGTGCGCCTAATGATTTGATCAACTGAAATGAGCTACTCTCCTCATTACTCGGTGCTTGTGTGTGTGTGTACGAGTGTGTGTGTTTGTGTACGATTGTGTGTGTATGAGATGGTCTGTTTTGCCCTGGGCCATTCACACAGCAGCAGTAGTGCTGAATGTTCGTGACTTTGAGCTGACAACTGACTGACTGACTAAAACAATGGATGTTAATAATACAGGATGGTGTGAACCTTGACCTTACATTTGTTTGAAAGAAGATGATAATAATAACAGCAGCTTTGAATAGTTTTACAATAAACGTACCTTTACCTTGACAGTAGAATCAAAGACACAGTGTGTTCAATGCACCCAACAGGCTCTAGCCCAAAGCGTTCTTTTAGTCGTCTCGTCTAGAATAACGTTGGTCTGATTTCCCGTTCTTTTATCATCGGCAAAGAAGTGAAGTGATTGTAAGTATTGTTCACAAGCGTTCTCTCTTGTTTCAATGCCCAAGCCGAAGAAAAAGCTGTGATCTAAATAGTTACAGCTACTTAAAACTAACTATTTGACATTTATTTCAATCCTTTTGTGTAAGAATAGTGTGTTTGCAGAAGCTCTCAGTCCTCCTCGTTTCATTGTAGTGGTTTTCATAAACCAGTAACCTGGACAGTGTTGTATTTCGAAACTGAAAACGTTTCCTTTGCTCTGAGTTTCTCCTAGTTTCTAAATGACCCTAAACAGAGTTTTGACTTGTTTATGGCTTTTGTCCTGATTTTGGTGGTTATCAGGGTTAGGCACATTAGCATATGGCCATGTGTCTGATTACTTCACTATTACTCTACGATAAGAGTAGAACGCATTTATGGATCAGGTAACTAACCTCTAATAAATAATAATGCCTTACACTTGTATTGCGCCTTAAAAGGCTGTATTACCAAGTTTTTCTCAAAGCGCTACACTGTCGTCATTATTCATTCACTCCATACTCGGTGGTGGTAAGCTACTGTTGTAGCCACAGCTGCCCTGGGATAGACTGACGGAAGCGAGGCAGCCAATCTGCGCCATCGGCCCCTCCGACCACCACCAACCACTCACTCCTTTCACCTCTGATGAAAGGCGCTGTGGCTTTGACCTTAACTTAGCATATGGAATGTACCTCTTTACATTGTTATTCGTATAAAAGACCAAGGCTTGTGTTGTACTTGGGGATTTAGAAATCATTTTAAACAATGGCAGTGGGATGGAAAATTCTCCTCATACACTATTAATACAACATGTCGTACACGGGCCTCTTTCTCCTGAATTTGGGCCTGTGCGTAATTGCACATAACAAACTCAGCCACATGGGTGTGACCAATTAATTTTGTAATTTTGGTGACCAGCATGCTTTGTTGCCTTGATTCTCCACCTCCCACCTTTTCTCCCCCCCCCCCCCCCACATCACTCCCTCTCTCTCCCCCCCTGCTCTTTCTATAGGCTAAGCACTTCAGTGGCTCGTGGAACAGGGGAAAATGACTTGGCATGCATATCCATTCCTAATCGCATGCGTGTGTGCCCCTTTGTGTGCGCGGCTACATGAATCCTCCGCCAGCGCCATCCAAGCATTTAGTTTGGGAGCCTGCGTTTGGTGATTGCTATGTTTTTTTTCCGTTTTTTTTTTCTTCTTCTCCACACATACACACACTCACACCCTGTTGTCGCTGCAATGCAAACTGGGAATTCTCAGTCTGCCGTGCTACAGAGAGATTGGCTCTATTGAGGGTCTTGGTGGCTTGCCAGTTGTGTTTTGGTGTTCTGGTCCCTGCGTTTGTCTGTTTGATGGGCTTATGCATCTTTGACTTTGAGCGGTTAAGGGTATTTGTATTCACCAGAGACACAGGCGACCAAAGTCAATATTTTAAACTCTAATATTTGTTGTGAAAGCTCTTCAATGGGCGCGCAGGGACAGCGGCTTGCCACATTACCGAGTGCTAGAAGAAATCACTGGCTCCTAAAGAAGCTAAACAACGTCATTGTGCTAGTGGAAGATCTTCAATTAATTGCTTTTGTGTAATGTTTATTCGCCACTATTAAAATGAAACCACTAATCATCCAAGCCAAACGTTTCTTGATAAATGTTTAAGCTATATTTAAAAGTTTTCATAATCCCTCATTGAATTTTAATTGGAAGCTTTTCATTGAGACCCTTTATGCTGGCACGCTTGCAAGTCACATTCAGAGAGGTCAAAAGTAACTGGTGGCTGTTAGAGCACAGAAAATACATTTATCAGGGTTTTAGCATAATGAACCGTGCCCGGTTGTTTTATGTGAAAATTCTATCATCAAGAGCGGCGGATTCTATTTAAATATCAAATACAAAAAAAGTGAGAAGTCACCTTAAGGTCTGGCGGCTGTTTTCCTCCTGCTAATGTTTGATTAGCGCACTTCAGATGGCAGCCATGAAACTTTTAATGAAGTTGTCATGGAAATAACTGTATATTACATGCCTTCCCCGCGACTGCACTGTTGCCATGGAGAATTGTTCCTGTGATTTTGTTCACATATGAAACTCTGCTCATTTACATAAATATGTCTTTAATAGCCTTATTGTGAGCTCCACTCTGGTATCTGTAGATTTTGAGTGGGGAGAGACAACTATATGCACTACGTTACTGTTTTCACGCCTTCTTATGCTCCGGTTGTTTTTGTTTTTCTGTGTAGATTTCAACTTTACATAACTCTAGGCCATGAAAGTATGAAAGAAGTGTAAGAATAGATTGTGTTTACATAACGTCAGAATGATGACAAATTATGAGCTTGACCAACATCCAATTCAATGCCCTGAGCCACCAGTTTGAACTGTGGCGTCACTGGTACAGTTGTCTGCTCTAATCTCTTATGTCTTGTTTGTTTCTAATTTGGATCTCGTGTCTATAACAAAGTTTAACGAACAATTGGAATAGCCTGTACAAACGAGTTAATGTATTAAATGAATAATAGCAGTCCTATGATAGGCAAAAACAAGGTTTACAAACCGTGCATTTCTTCCCTTGCTCTGTAACAGATCTGTGATTTTAGCAAACAGCGTTAGAGGCCTGGATGCATCAGCTGTTTGCCTATCGTTCACCAAAACATCCAGGGAAAATCGTAGAATGCAGATGGCACTCACAAAATGTTAAAAACTTTACACAGAATGTAAATACCTCTGTGTTCATAAATGTAGGTGTTAGTGTTGAAGGAAGCCAATGTCTAAAATGTGTTTGGAAATATATTTTGAAAATAGTGCTTCAGTCTAAACTTATTTTCTTGACACTCAATGACAGCCAGTATGTGTTACCCCACACTGGCCAACAGGGAGTTTGATAAAGACATTTATCAAAATATGCTAAATTGATGTTGACATGAACCGGCCCAGAGCCTGGTTTATGCTCATTATCATTTCTGGGCCTTTCCACATGAAACAACTGGCAAAGAATTTAATTTATTTCAATTAATTTATAAAATGTATTTTTCACAATATATTTAAGTAGATTTTACACAAGAAATACCCAGCTGTGACTGAAACACACTTTTTGTACTGACCTTTTCAGCAACTCTTTCTTAAAAGTTCGGTTCCTTGTCTTCCTGACCTATGGCGTTATTAAGAGAGAGCTTTACCTGCACAAACGCAATTCTTGCCAAAAATAGATACAGTAACCCTTGGCAACTCTTATAAAGACTGATGACATTTTGGGTGATAATGTTTTTATAAATTAGGCTTAATCAAAGTGGCAGTATGATGATCTCAAGATGTTCTGGAACAATACATTTTGCTATCTGATTTAAGTTGAATTCAAACAAACAAAGTAATAATTAATACCCATCTTTAAATAACTGGCTCAGACAGGTCGGTACCAAAAGATGTGTGTGCTGGTGGCTTGAGGGTTAATGTTTAAAATCTTGCGACACCAGCAAGTTTTAATGAGAGCTATTTATTCAATAAAACTCTTGCACTTACACTGTAAATATTGTTTATTTATGTTTGGGCACTTCTTCACATTCACATAGATATTGAATCATATTTTATGTTGACTCAGCTGAGTTGTATTGATTCATCTGTGAAAATCCCCTGCCTCCCCATGCGTGAAGTGTTCTCATTTTGCACATTTTAGGTAAAGGTACAAATAAACCGGGAAAGTAACCATTTTGGAAATGCCTTTTTTAAAATTATATATGCAACCGGTCCAATTTTGTCCTTATTAATATCTTTGTGGTGCTGTGGATTACATGTAAAGTGGTCAACCTGTCATATCAGCATGTCTTTTGTCCGGTCAAACTGCTTGGACCTAACACTTCTTTACTGTTTAATGAATTTCCTGCACACACCGTCTTGCATGTTTAAAATGATTTTAAAGTGCACACTTGCCAAACAGTACATATGTAGATTGAAGCAGACTGCGCTTTAGCTGTACGCCTTTGATAAGAGTTTGTTAAGCACCTCTTCACCTCGTGTGTGTGTGTGCACACAGCTGTGACAGGTTCAGATTGACTTAACATCACATCTAATTATGCCCACATGCAATCCTTTCATGCCTGTTTTGCCTGCTGTTTTGGATATATTTTTGAAGTTGGATGTTGCTTTTGCTGACAGTTTGCAAAAAGGCGGGCAGCACATTGGAAAACAACAATCACGGCGAGAGAGAGAGAAAGCGAGTGAGAGGAGAAGTCATGCACAGGGCAGGCTTGCAGCGCACAAGTCAGAAGTAAAAAATGAACAAAAGAAGAGAAATAATAATGGCACCCGAAGGCCCTTAAGACATTTTCATCACGTTCTTGTGTCATGGGGCTTTTCACCCTGTGGTACATTATTCTGTCTTTTATCACGCCCCACTCCGGCGCTCTCATCTCCTCGCTCCTCTCCTTCTGTACTTCCTAGCTCCTCGCGCCGCGCTTCCTCTCCCGCTGCCTTCAGTTAATTTAATGTCAGCTGCTGAGCTCACCTCGTCGCAGCAGAAGCCATTGACGGGACATGAAGACTAAGCGTGCGTGTCGAGTCCAAGTTTCAGTCAGATGCTGTACACCTTTTGTCAAGACATTATTAAGGAAAGGTCAGCAAATGAGGGACAGAAGAGCATTCATTAGTCCAGTAATTTAAGGGAATGTAGTTACATGTAGTTGTGTGATATATTCTGAGCTCAATTTAAACAGCCAATGGCCTTTTTGGGGGTGCCGTTCTATAATTGGCAATTGTTTATGATTTTGTATTGTTGAAAGTAGTGTTACCGCAGTATAAAATCCACTGTAAAGTTGTATTTGTTAATTTCATGTATATTTTTTTTATTCTGTTTATTATACAATAAATCAAATAACATCATCATTGGCTACCCAAGGCGCAAGTAAAAAGGTGCCGAAGCCAGCACTCAATATTGTTTAGTCATGAATGGAATAGTCCGGTTCGCTATGTTTAGATCTCCACTGTTAATTGGGATGTTCGTGAAGAGTATGAAAACTATATATTTTTGGAAACCTTATGGTATAAGCAATGAGAAAAACAATGTTTCCATTTGCCCTTGTCATTTGGTAAAATTGTGCACTTATACAATTTTTCCATTAGAGTCAATGGGAAGTTCTGGTCATCGCTACGGTAACTCCATGAAACACAGGACAAGGGTTTCTTTGACTTTTTTGATTGGAACGACCAAGTGGAATGTTCTGCCAAATTTCGTACATTTCCGCTAAAATACGTTTTTTACTCCCCATATAAATGTTATCGCACTTTTTTTTCTTCCTTTTTTTTTCTTTTTTTCATATCAGAGCAAATAGAAACATTGTTTTCCTGATTGCTTAATAACGTTTTCAAAACGGAATGGAAGCTTATTTGTATATAATTGAGCTTTCCACATTACAGGTCATTACAGGTACGTTAAGTCACCGAAAGCGCTTCACACAGTTTTAGGGGTTTGTTCTTGGTTCACTCCACACACGGTGTTGGTAATCTACATAGCCACAGTTTCCCCTGGGGTAGACTGACAGAAGCACGACTGCACACATCTACACCAACAGACCCTCTGATCCACACCATTCATTCACGCACACACATCAGCCATCCTTGCTTATTATACTCTTTTTTTTTTTTTTGTTGGAGGGGGTTTGAGGAAACCCAGAGTAAACCTACACAAATGGAGAACATGCAAACTCCACACAAAAAGGCCTGGTCCGCCCGGAGATCGAGCGCGGGACCTTCTTGCTGTGAAGCACGATGCTTTTTTTCCTGCTGTTATTTGATATAGAGATTTTTGTACCGGCCTTTATTTTTTAACACAAATACAGCTTTATTTGTTCAAAGCCTTTACTAATGACCCGTCTCCAGCTTAATAATACTATACAGTCGATCGTTGTATAGTAAGGGCAGTAAAACAACAAAAACAACAAAACATACTGGCACACTTAGACTTCCCAGAATCCTTCGCTTGCTACAGGAGAGGCAATTACAATTTCACAGGTTGAAATTAAAATCCCCTGTGGCACGTGCGTGCGCGCCTGTGTGTGCGTGCATGGGGCTGGTGAGATAGAGCCGGCTGTCAAAGTGATTTCAAGCTGTTTATAGCCTAAGCCCACAAAATGGATCCTCGCACAGAAAAGGGGGGAATAATCTAAATCTCCTGCTCCCTCCTTTTATTTTTTAAAGAAAACTAATTCCTTGAATATTAATTGCCTTGGCTGGCTCATGACGATCCGATTATTTGTTTGTGATGAGGCTGCAAAAGAAAAGTACCTATAATCCCTGTCTCCATACTGTCTAGTGTCTGCGTGAAGCATTCTCTTTGCTGAAATGCAGCACATCTTTATAGCTGGAACCCAAAGGCGCGTTTAGGTTATCTAATGCTCCGTCATATCATTTTATTTTATATATGTTCTTGCAGATTTGAGTGAGTCAGGTTTCATTCGTCGCGCCCGGCCCCTGAGAGGCTGCTGATTTATTTCCATGATAATAGCATCTCCCCTCTCCTCTGCTCCTTGTATGGGCCTTGTATAATCCGCGAGTGTTGTATCCGCGTTTATCAAGTATCACCTCTCCAACAGTCAACTGAGCGCTTTTATTGCAGCGTTTAACTTTGCACACTAAACCATCCATTTAAATCTGGCTTTCTTTACTTCGCTGCATGGAATCTGGACCTGCTTGAAGTTCGGGAATAGGACTCTCGCACTGATGCCAGAGGTGTTTCCAGTGTTGATGGCATCATATAGTGGTACCTGTGTTTGGTGAGGCAGGCTGCTGACATGTGATAGTCATTAGACACACTCACGCTTTGTCGGTGCGCCTGCAGCTGACCTTTAGTTCATGAGTGCAGCCAAGGAACAAGTTGTGTTTCCTTTCCTAAATTTCACTTTGTGGCTCATTGCAGTTTGTTCATTAGATACGGGGTTGTGACGCTAAAAACACTAACAGATATCCCCTGATGATGAGCCAAGCGTTCAGTGTCTGTACTTTCAAGACCAATGCACTTTTCACCTCTGCCAACTGTTATTATTTTTTTCTACCTGTGAGAATGTGGTTTGGTTTATGTGACAAAATTGAATAAGCGGTTGCCCAGGAGCTTAATTAAGCTCATATTTCCCTAAAAAATCTTTGCACAATTGCACCTCGTAAGAAGTAAGCTCTTTCCAATTATTCTAGTTTCACCAAGCCTTAAAACAAAATCCCATCTCTCTTTCTCCTGCCTATGTACAGTTAGACACATCAGCCGGCGCAGACGTGCTGTCAATGTTGAGGGCCCATTTGCATTGGCACTAAATATGTATGCATTCATATACCACCTATCTCACTGTACTAGAACTGCAGGGCAACCTTTCACGGAGATAAGTCTTTACTGTAAATGTGGACCTGTTTCAAGTCTGAGTTTTCTCTATCTATGTGCCCAAGAAGTCCCTGAGCAGCTTGAAGCAAAGTGATTAGAGCCTGTATGAAGCATGCAGTGGAAATTACTGCCTCTCCTCTCCACACGCGCACTTCTGGTTTTGCGTCGGCCGGGGACTTGACAAGGGTTGACTAGGTCACACGCCAGCAACTGCTTCATTCTCACGTTCTGCAGGAGTTGAGGCTCGAAACGGTTTAAACTCAAATCCACTTGGGCATCTAGCAGGTTGCAAGTCACCCCACCAGCGCAAGCATGTCCCGGTTAAGACTTCTCCATGTATGTTGGGTTTGGTTGTTGGGTTAGGCCTCCCATGACATTAACAGTACAGGGTTATGTACTACGGGCTTCGCTGCAGTTTTTTTTTTTTAACTGACAACTCCCGATGATGTACTCTCAAAAGTGAGCAACGCTTTGGGAAATCACGCTCTCCTGTCTGCTGATGTATTTTGATTTGCACCATCTGCTGCGCCAGCGTGCACCCCTGGGACCTGCAAGGAAGTAAGTGCTACTAAATACTTGTGTAGGTGCAGTAAACTGGAGTGTCCCCAGCTTGTTGCGATTTAAACTTTAGCCATCACGCCAACGTTTTCATAAAACCATAATCTCATGATAATTCGGCAAGGAATTATCAACAGCAAAATGTTAATTATTTATATAACAATGTGAATTTCTAAATTGGACTGACTTTTGAATCAGTTGTTAGTGAGTGATAAAGCTTTGCAAAGAACAGCACACGAGACTACAACATAGTAAGGTACTGTATCAAATGCACAATGGTACAGTAAGACATAGCATGACCATTATAACTCAGTGTTTAAATTACAGATCTATTTTGTTCTCACCACAGTATAGGCAGGTGTTAATAGTTTTAATGAAAACCGGAAAAAAAAATGTTTGCATTTGTCTTATAAAGGGAATCAGAGCATTGCAACAGAATCCAAATGAGTGGCAATTTGCATCATTACAGTTTGGGTTAGTCACTTAGTGTTGACCGTTTGTTATAAAGGAAAAAGATGTATGTTCATACCCTCTGTATGACCGAAACAAATTCAAAGATAAAGATCAGCTGTCTTATACTTTACTTAACTTTTCCATACGGAGTGTTCTCTTAAACACATTTCATCTATTGCTTGGCTTGTTGCATCTTTCTATCTATCTCCTGGGTATCTTGGCCACCATTGTTAATTATTTATTTAATGTAAGATTCTGTACAATTAGTAAACGCACATAGTGCTGACCTGTCTTTCCTGCTTTCTCCTCCCTGCAGTACACAGAGGATATATGCTGGTGAGTGTGCACTTGTGTTAAGGGCATTAAAGTGTGAAAGTGTTTCTAAATTGCTCTTAAATTGCTCTGGGGAGAGTTAGGTGGTTATATACCCTGCAGGCTTTGCCCAAGTATCTGCTCACTCAGGCTGGCCGCGATATATGAGCGGCGCATGTAAAACTCACTTTAGTGGTCAGTATGGTCATCTGTGCAGAGAATACATGAAACATACAGTAATTCATATAGACAAAACTGAACAAGTAAATAAATAAGAGTTGGCAACCAGGTCAAAAAACATTTTTAAACTTGTATTTCTTCTATTTTTATGGTTTTGAACAGTTTTTTGTAGATTTTGATTTTATTAGATTAAGTCTTGATTCTGTTAGTTTAGATCTGCTAGTTTAGTCCTTATCATTTTTGGATCGACAACCTTGCAGTTCCAAGTTAACATTGTTGAATGTGATTCGTTTGTTTTTTTTGTTTGACATTTTCTGTTTTAGTCCTAGACCAGTTTATCCTTGCCGCTCTTTGAGTGAATAAAAAGTAACATTTTCTGATCTGTTTATCGTACATTCCTGTGCATAGATAGAACAAAACACAATGACCTCTCTGGTGCGCTGTCTTTTTCCATCTTTTGATTCTTTAGCCCTAGGATAATGTTAAGAATACTGCAAAAATTAATTAAATCGTTAAAATTACATAAATGGCAGAACAAGATTATGAAAAACACAATATGAGAAAGAATAAAACTAACCTTAAACTAAATCCAATAAAATGACTCCATAATGAGATCAAACTCAAATGCATCTTCTGTACTCATCCCGTTATTCAAATATATTATCTTAAAAGCATTAAAGACAGGCCATAGTTTCCTGGTATAAAATGTAATATGTAAAAAGTATGCAAACGACCCTTCAGGCACAGCGAGATATAGAGGTCGCGCTGGTCATTCTCTGTGATCATTGCCCTGCCCCAGCCCTGTCCTTCTGCGTCTCATGACTTCATTTTCCCGTCTGCGCCTCATCTGTATGAAAGGGGAGACCTGATTTCCTCCTCTCCCACTCCCTTCGCTCCTGCTCCCTCAGTCTTTTTTATCTCTTTCCTTGGCAGTCAGGTCTAATCCTGTTAGTCGTGGTAGATATAGTGTGTTTGACTCCGCTCCAGAGAGACGCTCCCCAGGGAGACCCTATAGATCCAGTCACACACATATCACGTATGGCCACGCAGCACCGCTGAGAAACATGCATTCACACAATAACCATATGCATACATGATATACACACGTTTACTATTGTGGAGCTCCGAGTCAAAACAAGTTCAAAATGAGGATTTGATGAACTGGGGGATGAGATGGTGTATTTCATTTGAAATACATTACATGCTGCATTATCCAATGTGGATCCTGCCTTTAACAGCATACCCATAAAGCTCAGTTGGCGCCTGTGAAGCGAAAAAACATTTATAAATTTCATAGCCATGGTGTTACATATATATAGTCCATAACATACTCAGAGGGTGAGGCCACATTTTATCTGCTCAATTTATTTCTTTTTCCTTGATGGAAACGCACTTCTGAACTTCTATGGAAACTACAATCTAACTTTTGGTTTTAAAGTTTCACTGAAACTGCAGAAATGATGGGAATTGGGTAACGAAAAATCCCTCTTCATTGTTTGCTGTAAATGTCATATTGAGTGAGACCTACATACAGTATGTATTTCATTAAATTCAACTTAAAACTCATCAAAACTATTCTTTTGCAGTAAATTACAAGTATAGAATGAAAACCAGCTGTACTTTCCATAGCCCTAATCGAGAGAAAGTCGGGTCCCCTTGTGGTGTAACACTGTAATTCACCGAGGTACTTTACAGCGGAAGGACCGGCTGTGGTTTTCTGGTGTATTTAGCGATTACCTTCTAGCGCGATGATCACAAATATCTAAATATGTGGCGATCAATTAATTGCCGTAACGTAATTTTTAGCTGTCGCTCATGATATAATGTAAAATCATTTTTTCTTGGTTACACTAATACTCAACCACTGACTGTTAACTGGACGCTTGCATCATCTTTTACTCTCCCCTCTTTCTACTTGGCCCAGATCGTGCCTGCCCCGGCCCCCCGCAGAAAACGCGTCTATGTCCAGAGTGTTTGCAGGGCCCCTTTGTGAATAGGGACCGTGTCTGGGGGGGGCCCCTCTCTCTTTAATTAAAGAGCAGATGCACTATCCCAGTCTCCCTGTCACTCACACCCTTGTATATGTGCTCCTCTCTGACCCCTGCGCCCTTGCCATGTGCCAGCTTTAACCCACATTGTTGCCTGGGTTGTTGTGTGTCTGTGATTTAGAGAGAGAGGGGCCGAAAGAAAACAGAGTTCAGGCAGTAAATAAAGCTGGAAAAAACTGTGCAGAGATAATTCGCAGCAATTACCTCTTATTGCATCAGGCAACAGATGGATTCAGCTAAATGCTAAGAAACAGCTAATGAATGGGAGTGTGTTTGTGGTGCGAAACACAATATACACTTTTACTTGGAATACTTTTTTTCCCCTCAAAATGAGCTCAGAAGAAAATAAGTTTAATTTAATAGTCATGCATTTATCTTCCAAAAGATAAAATGAATAAAACGGCTGCTTTGTCAGATGTTTGGGCATACGTGTGGTATTATAAAGCTAAACTAAAACTCAGCAATAGTAGCAACGCATCACAAATTATGCTCTTTTGTTTCAGGTGAAGAGGGTTGCAGCCAGAAGGCATTTAGATTTGCATATTACAAATTCTGTCACCACATTTTAGAACAAGCCTTATTTTGCAGAATGGTGCTCAACTCTCCATTGATTGTTGTGTGGGACCCCCCGCCTATGCTTTTGTTTTTGATGTCTTTCCGCAATTTTAACCTGGCATTCATTTGACAGTGCAAATATGATTAGAAAATCAATCTGGAAAAGCTCCTTTTCAAATTGTTTGAGAAGAGCAAGAACTTTTAACAGAGCATTTGCTGCTGCTTGGATCAACCGCACCTCATTTTAACCAATCACAGCCAAGTCTTAAATACTAAATACTAAATACTACTAAATACTGCCTTGATAGCAAATGCATTCAATGTTTAGTGAACAAATATTATTTATTCGTTTAAGTATGTGGGATGCCTTGCGTTTTTTTGCACATTCATTCCTATAGCCTAGCCTAGCCACTTCATTCGTTTACATGTATCAGTTCATTGATATTAAACTGTTTATTTCTCTTAGAATTCTCAACAAAGCGACATAATATTAATGTCAAACTCAGTCAGACTCAGTGATTTTATAGGTACATTTTAAACATTGTTTGGCACTTTAAGTTAATGCCCTGTTATGCCCCTAAATGCGGCAGTGACTAAGGCAGAAAAAGACTGTGTTTTAACATGATGGTCATCCAGCCCTGTAAATAGATTAGGTTAGACTACTACAGTATAGGCATTTGACTATGAATATTGCAGCTGAAAATGCAAAACAATTCATAAATAGCGAGAACAAATTATAACTTTTGGTTACACTTTATTATACACTACCTTGATACATTGTACCTAGCTACATTTAGTATAATGTAATGTGCTATGTAAGAATCTGTAATCATTTGTACCTACGTGGTAAATGCAAAATGTAATAATGTGTATTTCAACCAGGATAGACTCACACAGACAAAAGCCGCGATTAGGAAGATTTATTGACATGTGTATTAGTTTTGGCGATCAGACCCCGGCGGTAGACATCGATGCACAAGTCAGTGTAGGTGAACAGCTTGGAGTTAGGGATGTCTTCCCCCGGAGCCTGGACACTGGTGGTGGTATGAAGGACCCGTGGCGATGCAGCAGGTAGAAGCCGTGGACGGAAGAGGCGGAGATGGGGTGGAGGCGGGTCGCAGCGCAGCTGGGAAGCGAACGGACCATGATTGCAGGAGCTTAAAAGCGGGACCGAGGGCGATGATTGGCTGCTACGAAGGTGCGGCTCTTACGCTGATGGCTGAGGTGGAGGTGTGGCCCTCTCGGAAGCAATCACTGGCTGGAGGTCCGTGGTGCTGAAGTTAGTCTACCAGGTTGATTTAACGCCTAGGCTTCATTAGGACTTTGGAGGTAAGACCCTGAACCCTTAGGGTTAGTGCTTAAGGTTAGGGTTACAGGGTTAAGGTCTCATGTCTTTTTACATTACGTGCTACTAACTACTAATACATAATCCACAGTGTATGAGCCCATAGGTACAAGTTGTTACATAGCATATTACATTGTACTAAATCTGGCTGGTACAATGTATAAAGGGTAGTGTCAAATAAAGTGTTTCCAAACGTTTATTACAACAGCACTCAACATGGTGTCAAATCAAATCAAATCAAATTTTATTATAAAGCGCTTTTCATACAAAATGTAACACAAAGTGCTTTACAGTGCTTAAAAATCATTAAAATCGTCCCCACCAGCAAATATACATAAATAACTACAACCCAATCACCCCCCGCACACACAGACACACAGACACACAGACATTTTTTTTTTTTTTTTGCCGGAGTATCAAATTAAAAAAAAAAAATTCAGTATTGAAATCGTTAGACATTTTTGTATCGTGACAACACTAAATGGGACGTCAAACCATCGGTGGTGTAAAATTGTTATTAAATTCAATTTACACAAGATGGATTTTTGTGTTTGTGAACTCACAAAAGCAGTACTGCGGAAATTCATCTTGCAAGTAATGTTTTCACATTTCTCCACTGAATAGTAAATAACCTTTTTTTTTTATGCGCTATTTTAAAAGCTAGCGTGTCCTTCTTTTTATTTTAACTACTGCGCTATTTTTCCTAATCTTGTTTTTCCTCTCGTCACCACAGTTTGAAAACCCTTAATCAAAAGAGCGCTTCACTGTGAATAGAAGCATCGCATTTTTCCTTCTCACAAATGCTTTTAAAAGAGATGCCAAAATAACTCGGAGAAAAGTTCGCAGTTTAAGAGCTCTGAGTGCGCACATTAAGTCAAGGTTTGCCTGGCTTCCTATTCAGCTATGTCTTCTTTATTATCCGTCTCTCTCTATGAACATAATGGACTGCCTCTTGGTTTTGTGTGTGCTATTACAAATGAAGATGGTCCATGTGTATTGTAATTTGTGTATCACTGAGAAAATGTGTGTTTGTGGTGAGATTCATGGAACCGCAATTAATTTTTAAGTGTCTCCAGGTAGAACTGCATTTAATTTAATCAAAAAATAGTTTTTGTTAAATGTTTACACATTATTGGGACCACTGGGCGGAGCAGAAGAGCTGGAGAAGACCTGAAGGGTGAAGGCATCAGAGTCATTTGAACACTCCTCTGGGAGAGCAGTGGTTCCCAAAGTGGGGGGTCGGGACCCTTCAGGGGGGTCGGAAGGCCTTGGGTGGGGTCCCCCATATGATTTCAAGATTAAATAAAATGAAAAATGCAACTGTTTATAGTATATTCTTAAGTGTAAAACAGCCAATATGCTGTGAAATTAATTCAAATATTTAAAATAAACTGTTTAATATTAACTTGATTTTAAAATGTTTTTCTGCCCTGGCATAAAAGACAATAACGTTTTACTATGGGGGTCCCGAGTTGTTTACATGTCAATTTTTAGGGTCCTGGCTAAAAAAGTTTGAGAACCCTTGTGGCAGAGGAACCGAGTTTGGAAGGATGAGACTGTCCATAGATGGTGTGGTCCATTAGAAATGGACTGCTGTAGTTGTGGGCGGTGCTCCCACGGACACGCAACACAGGAATAAAACATAGGAACAACAGAACCGCGAGCCGCTTTGAAAACACTGGACGAATGCTGGCCTTTGGAGGGGTTTATGGAATTATTAACGTGCCAAGCCAAAATTTCGAAAAAAGAAGCAGCCAAAAGACGAACTATGATGGTAAACTAAGTGCAGCGGTTATGCTAACACAAGCTAAATATGTGCTAGCTACTAAATGCTATCATCGGAAAACTCACCTATTTCAATAGCAATATGATGTTTTGCAATATTAAATCTCGTTGGACATGCCTGTTTTAGTGAGGGCTGTTCTCTCTCCTCTGGCAAATCAGAGCCCAGCAGTCTGTTCACTGATTCATGAGTATCAGTTCAGTGAGCTTCGGCCCAGGGTTGAGCTCGGTTCCAAAACTTGTACCTGGCGGACACTGTTTGACCCTGCTCTGACCGGTGGCTACACAGGTAGACCTGACATTGGGCTGGGAAGTGCCAGTGGAAAAGCGGTTATTAATCCTTCTATAATACCCCATCTAGAGGTACACCTTAATTCTAGGTTTTCCTTTGATCTGAAAATCCTAATCTGGCAACTCACTTTCTTTCATACATTGAAGCATGAAGCAATAGAAGGTGTAGATTTCAGAGTGGACATCTCAAAGCTGTACATCCTCTTTTCGGCCTGTGCCGCTCCTTCCTGATGCTCTTTCTCATATGGATCTTTTGATGTCTCCCATGCTCCCGATCAATGCTCCTACTCTGCTCCCCGCTGGATTCACTCACACACATCTTGTCGAAACAGAGATGGTGGCAGGTCTACTGGGAGTCTCCGCGCGCACATCCACCGCAGGGAGACGGGAAGCTCCAACAGGGTATATTGAGCACATAGGATCCAGCTAAATGAACCTTGACCTCTAGAAAACCAATATGATGAGCAGATTGACCCGGGGAGAAGCGATCTGATTGGCAGATTCAATTTGAAATTTGATTTATTGACTTCCTGTCTTTGAGATACTTGGGGAGTTTGATGTAGAGGAGACTATGTGTTAGGTTTGCATTTGTTTACTATTTGCAGCAAGAAAAACAAAACAAAAAAACAATACAATAGCTATTTTCATATTGTATATAAAAAAGAAAATAATGAAAAAAAACATGTACATTTATATAAAATAACTAAAACTAAATAACATAAGACACACAATTCTGCATTTCTCTGTGTACTCACTTTAGTGCCTGTAGCACGTGAATTAAACTCTGTGTTCCACATTGTCAAAACATAATCAGGAAACAAAAAAGGCTGAACAATGCAACTGTTGAGTCTAAGAAGAAAAATATGTTACTGTACAATTCTGACTCTGTTTTGTTACTATATCAAGTCGCACAGCTCCTTCTCATGTGCAGGCTAATTGCATTTCTAATGTTCTAAGGATAAAGTAATGATGTGTTTTTACACTTGGTAAATGTTAATGTCTAATTAAGAGGGAAGCATGTGGTTCATATTCAGTGCCCTGTGTGTGAGATAAAGTTAATTCTTCAGATCTCTAAGCGCTTTTTAATCCTCATCTATCATTTGATGTATGAAGCCAAATGAGTATAAACATTTGGTTGGAATATGCCTTTTAAATCCGCCGGAGCTCACTTGTAAGAATGTGCTAAAAGTATTTTACTTCATCATTCCCCCATATTATAGCTGAACGTCTGACCTTTTATACACTATAATTTTACAGAAGTGGTGGAAGCCCCCAACCTGCACCGTGAAGTATTTTTATATTAATCATTCTCATGAAAATCACGATCAAAATACTCAAATGGAGAGAGAAGTGTTTTTAGCATGATTGCCTTTAGACTACAAGGTTTGGAGTGTCACTTTGTAGACCTGGCATAGTGTACTTTAGCTGGTAAGTAATGGGTGTCTTTGAGAAAAGTCTCTTGATTAAAATGATACAACAAATCCTTTACCAACATTGCACGCTAAGACTACGTACATGTAAATGATTGCATAGTTATGATGGGACTGACACTGGAGAAGTTATGGGTGATTGTCGCGTGCTTTGACAATATTGTTCAGGGCTCATTAAGATGAGAGTTTAATGAGGTCAGTACTGACACATGGTCAGACATGTTCATTACTGCTGACAGTTGGACACCAATATTCACGGAAAGTTAACAGTTACAGGTACATTACATTTGAGCAAATTAGAAAGTAATAAACTGTCACATAATGGTTGTGAAAGGAATAAAAAAAAGCTCAAGATTAATAGCACCGTGTCAAAAAAAATTGTGTCCAGAGCAAATAATTCACTGGGGGAAACTTCCTGCTCATTATAGTGTTTTTGTCTTGAAGCTAACGGCTAACACTGAATAAAAATGTAAATAGCATCAACATTTTTGAAGATTTTTAAAGAAAGAGGTTGAAGAAATTGTGAATGCACAAAACCCTAATGTACAATTCTGTTAAATTTGCATGTATGGCATCTTTATGTTTCACCAAATGTCACTCAAGTCAGAACTATTTGGATCCAAAAAGGAGAAATCTGAAATATTCATAAAAGCGGATCTGCTCAGATGAGGAGTAATCCGATGGTGCCGCAAATGGCGGTCCAGCAGACGTTCTGGAGATGGTGTGATGTTTACCCACTAAAACCTGCCAAGGAGAACCTCAGCACTAAGACCGTCTAAATGAGAATGTACCCGGGGAACGACTCTAGGCCATAATCCTCTTCATATTTGAGAATCCACTTGTTTATTTGACAACCACTGCAGAGAAGATTGCTATACGCACGGCTTTTGCATGATTGACTTCCTATTGGCAAACTGCGCGGCACAGTTTGTTATTTAAGTCGAAACAGCAGAAGGGATAAGTCACTTGTGCTCCCACGTACTTAGCGCTTAATACCTGTTTGCTAAATCTGTATGTACAGCATTAGCAGGAAATATGGCGAATGGAAAATGTCTTGATTTTAAATTGTGGTGACATTTGGGTCTTGTCCTGACGGTTGCTGCACATTGTGTCCTGCGTGATGTGGGCCGTTCATTCACAGATCCGTACCTTGTCAACACGTTGGAAATAAAACTGGAAATACTTCGTGCCAGGGACTTCCAATAGATGTCACCTCTGCCTCAGACCAGAACAAGTGCGGCGCCACATAGAGGAAAAAAGCCTGATTTGAACCGAAATGTCAAGAGCTGACATTATTCAGATGGAAGCAATCAATAGGTTATGTGTGTTTAATGCATAACTTTAAATGACAAGTACATGGCGCAGCATCAGGACAAGACAAATATACACGTCCCCGCAGGAGTTCAAAAGTGCCATTTACTGTGAGTTTTAGGTGATATTAGGTGTGAATAAATACTGTGATGTACTTACACAGATATTTATTAAATTGGACCTTGTTTGACCCTACACTAAATGATTAAAAATGAAACAAATAAAAAGTAATAGTTGGTATCCACCACCAATGACAAGCACATTAGCACAATATTCCAAACTGGACTGGGAAAAAAAGAATAAGAAAGTGGTGATGTTTCCTGCACGTGACAAGTCCTCTGTTCACTTTTAATATGAAATATTTTCAACGTGTAAAGTTTTTGCCAGGAATCTATCTAATTGCTGCTATTAGTTAGGAATGAATACGTTGACTTTAGTGTTTGGATCTCTTTCATTCAGACATGAAAAAGATGTATGAACATATAACTTTGTATTCTTAAATCATTTCAATGGTACAATGTGGCCAAGTTCATATAATACCATAACAATCTCCCTTCAAAGGCTGTAGTCCTAAACCTTTGATCAACTGATGAGCCACACAAAACTAGAGATTTCTGTTGATAAAAACAAAGGTTTCTAAAACCTCCAGCCAAAGTAATGATTTAGGAAGCCTCTGGTTATCCGTTTGAGTGTGGACATAAATAAACCAGAGTTTTAGGCCGAACGTCACTGTCAGCTCTGATGTCACACGCACAGCCTCTATGTTGTACACACCAACAGTAGAAACAGCATGGACGCCATCAAAACTGTGTTTGTTTTAACGATTGCTCAGGTGCTCTTTGCTATTAGCTCAAGCACTTCGTCGGCTACTTTCCGGCAAATAACCATCCCACATCCAACATGTTTGCCGAAGACGGCAACAGTGGTCTTGGGTCAGACGCACTTCTGCTGGAGAACTTAAGGATGAAGTTGTTCTCACAGAGAAACGGTGAGACAAATGTCACGGCCCTCGCTGCTTATTATCTGCAAGGACAGTCTACAGTCATGCGATCGCCCGTCAGTGTGGTCAAGAAAGTCGTTCGCACACTACTATTATCAGACGCAAGATTACGAAAGATGGCAAAATGCATTTTGTTTGTCAAAGTATTATATATGTTGTCTCACAATTGTTAGGCAAGCTATAGCGGTGGATTTAAGACCCCTTGTTTATACAGCTGCCAAAAAATAATGAATATGCAGTGCAGAAACATTTTGAGAGATTTGAACAAATATTCCACTTGACAATGCATATGTGCGGCTGGTGTTTTTTTCAACACGGGAGGGAGGATTTTTAAATGCCCTGCTACGTGTGGACAAGGCTTAAGAAGCCTGGTTTTTCATCCACTCCTCGCCAGTTCATTGTTGCCCTTTTCCATTTTATCAAGTTCAACCACCTTTCCTTGCAGATCCTCTAACAATTATTTTTGCTTTCCTCATGACTCAGAAAGCAGGAACGTCAGTGCAGCACTGGATGAAAGATGCAAGGGTCTGTCAGGAGCCCAAAAACTCACTGACCTTTTATAAGCACACAATAATTACAAACACAGATCACAAGTGAGGATGCTTACCTTTGTTTGTGTCAACTTGTGTGCATATAATCACGCCAAGATCACCGATCAGCGTCATTTTCTGTTTTTATATATTTATTGGTATGTATACAACAAAACCGTGAAGGCACTTGGATGACAATAACATATACAAACATATTTGTATACAACTTTTCAATTTTTGTGTACAAAAAATAAAAATAATACCAATATAAATGGAAATATTCAAAGTCAGTGCAATAAAAAAATTAAATACAATAATTGGTATGTTATTTAGAAAAAGAAATAAATGTGTGTATATACTGTATATATATACACACACACACATACACTCATTCAACATAATGAACTCACTGTATATTGCACTAATATAAAACCTTCCAAAAAAAAATAAGAAAAAATAAATAAACAAGAAAAAACAAAGAGGGTGTGTGTTGGAATTAGGCCTAGTTAGCCTGGAAAAATTGCATAAATGGTTGCCACTTATTGTAAAATTTGACAAGGTTACCTTGTTTAGAGTATCTTATTTTTTCCAGTTTTAGAAAGGGCATGACATCAGTGGCCCAAAGTGTATTGGATGGGGCATTTGTTGCTTTCCAATTAAGAAGAAGATGGAGTCTCACTATCAAAGAAGTGAAAGCCAGGACCTCTAACTGAACTAATGAAAAACGGTGGTATTCTTGAGGCATACCAAAAGCAGCTACATGTGGAGAGATAATGGTCTTGAGGAGCACTTTAGACATGGTGTCAAAATAAGTTTGCCAAATAGTTGGACAGAAGAAGAACATTATGTGCAAGATTACAGGGTGAACCGATCAGCGTCATTTTGGCAGTTTCTTTTATCATTATGATTTTTAAAAGAGCAAACTCAGTCGTTTGACCATAAATGGCTTCGCACAAAAAAAATAAAAAATAAAGTGTTATCATTTATATTCTCTGAAAAATTCTATCGGGGTATGTATACTTTTGAGCACAACCATAATATTAGACACAGTATGCCAGTATGTCAAACAATATTAATTGAATATTGGCAATGTCATATTATTATTATATTAAATATTATTCAACTAGCATAAAAAACTCCTATTTCTATCCATTTCTATTGGTCTGTCTACGAAGAGATAGACCAAAGAGAAAAATAGATTTCATCAAGGGGGGGGAGTTGCGCGTCTTCAAATCTTCTGAGTGCTACACCCCGAAAATGACAAATAAATCAACAATATCATTTAGTTTTCCAGACATTTTTTCTTTGAGTCTAAGCATGAACTATATGTGTAGTTCTAAATAAAACGGTTCCAAGTTCAAGTTAGAGAAAGATTTTTTTTTTCAATAACATTTCATTTGGTGATGGGTGATGAGAGACAATCCCCTGCCTGAGCCTCAAAGCAGATTTTTTTCAAAAATAGAAAAAGACATATATTCATGAAAACCAGGTTGATCAGAGTAATAATGACCCGCGGGCAGAGTGGAGCAATTAACTGCGAGTCCAGGGGAGAGCTGAGAACCATTAAGAGGATCAGCCGCTCCTCGCTTCTACTCTTTCTATCCAACAACACTGCTCTGATGAAAACATTAGTGGAAATCCAAGAAAATGCACTAATTACAGAGAGAGGGGCGGAAGCGGCTGGGGAGGGGGAGGGCGTTGCGGGCCGAGCCAAAGATCCCTTGTGCTTCCGAGACATTTCCCATCCAATTTAATATGTTGCATCAGTTATTTTGATCTGCTGTTTCTTGCATATAATTTTTCCATTTTTACATCAAGTCATGATTCCACTGGGCCTGCTGATTGAACCCGGTCCAAATCACCTAAAGCGAAAATTAAAAAGGGAAACTTGGCAGTGATTAGAGTGTGGGGCGCTGTAGGAGATGAAATAAAAATTGCTTTATTGTCACCGAGATAATGACTGTTAGCCGAGTATTCAGTTTAATGTGATTGAAGGGAGTTTAGTGTTAAAACTCTAATTGATAATTTTTACACCAAATAAACTGGAAAATAGTCATGTTTAATGTCTATTTAGTTTAATTACAACAAGAAAATCTTAGTGTGAAAATATGAAGCTCAATGATGAGTGTATTGGGAATTACATTGTTTGTCATTTGAAGAATACTTTTGATATTTTGTCTTGAAGAACGGTCTCTTAGCTCCACGACTACTTTTAGGTCCATTAGGTTTGTACTTGGAAAGAAAATACTTCAAGAATATGACAATATATGACCACAATTTTTCAGTGCCAATTTTATTTGCAACATATTTCCAAGTGCTGTGCCTCGCTCACTTATAATGAGTCACAACTTAAAAGCGGTCTGTAAAGTTGTATCTATTGACTTGTTAAGCCCATTACGTTTCCACTTTGCAAACCCAAACTACCTTGATGTAAAAGAGCAGCCACTCTTTAATAGGTTTCAAATTGTCTGGGCCTCCAGAGTGTTCATCTGTCCAGCGCTTTGCGTCTGTCTCTCTGAACCACACACACTTAATGACACCATATTGCTCTCGTGGACAGTCTGCTTAATTGAGATTGATTGAGCCTCTGAGCCCATAGGAAATAAAGGGACAAAAAGTGACAAGCAGTGTTTAGTTGTGGCGTGAGCTTTTAACAGTAATTAGAGAATAATGAGAAAAGATGGTCCCAATAACATTGTTGGACTGTCATTACTATACAGCAAGGACTAAAGTGCTACACACGAACCCAGAGTGTGTGGAAGAATGGCAGGTCAGATGAGGTAAGGGCGGGAAAATGTACTTACATGTTTTGGTTCGATTCCAAGAGGGTGTATATGGTTTGGAATAAATACTTTTGATTAGACTCACCTGCTGCCAAACAGTGAAGTACACGCATCTTCCACTGTGGCCCTTTATTAAATTCAAGGTCACAAACAGGGGAACACGGGTTCTGAATAAACCTAAACACTATCCCGCCATAGCAATAGAAAGCAAAACGAACAGTGCAGGAGTTAATGAGTCGTGATTTTTCTGAGTGCTGCTGGAGCGACTGTCACTGAGACAGAGGGGTGAAATGAAGCTTCAGCGCAAATTCAACCTGGAAGACCTACTTGCAGCCTTCATCATCCAATCACGGCCCCATCTCGAGCCGCACCTTCGAGTCAGCCAATCACCGCAGCTGCTCACGCTGCTTCAGCCATTCATCGCCCAGGATCCCCTTCTTAAGCTCCCCGGTCAATCACTCTGCCGTTTCCCAGCCGTGCTGCAACCCTCCTCCACCTGGCCTCTGCTCGGCTCAGGACCAGAGTGACTCTAAGGACAGACTCCAAAAAGGGTTTCCGAAAAACAGGCAAAGATTGAAAACAGGACCGGAGGTACAAGGTACAGGGCGGTGGAGGTAACTGGAGGTGAGTAGACAAGAGCAGATCTAAAGAGCCATTGGCTACAGATGCTAGTGTTGGCAAAGTGCACACAGGTGATGAGGTGGTTCACAAAGGCTTCAACAGACACATTTTTAACGGCCCTGTGAGAAAGGTTGCCCTAACAAGGTCAAGCGCCAGCATTATTTAAAATGCCATCTATACGACCACGATGTTTGCTTCCATTGAGTGTGAGTTGGCTGCTGTTCCACTGTACGTATCATATCGTGGCCTAAGTGTCACATTTAATTGGTGTATTCCCCCAAGTAAATAAAAAGGTGACATTTTCTCTTTGGTGCCTGGATGGAATGCTAAAAAAGAGACGCTTGGCTGAGGTTCCTGAAATGTCAAGGAGGAATAATTTTCATCACATACCTTGCCAGCTCTGGTACATTGGCCTGGCTCAGCTCTGGGATTGCATGAAAGGTCACCGGCACATTTAACTTATTTTATGTCAACATTTGGCTCCGAATCAATGCGAGCTTACCCGTGATCAAAGATAAGTAGGCCACCGCTAAATCCTCTATTTCTCAAAATACTTTTAGGTGTCAATTCTTACCTCGGTCTTGCATCATCCATATTTTGGAAGCAGCATGCAGTGTAATTCTGTGAACTAATGTACCGGTAATGTTTTGGAAACTATTTTAGAACAACTGGTTGTGCAATGTTTGAAAGCTCACCTCGCAGCTAGGAGGTCTTCGGTTTGATTCCTGGAGAGGACCCTTTTTGTATGGCGCGTGTTCTCCGTGTGTTGTTGATTTCAACAGGATGCTCTAGTTTCACCGAACTCCATAAACATGAGCGTGTTGTTGCCTCAATGTGCCACGCAGATTAACTCAAGGGATTAATCTTTTTTTCTGTACTACTTTGTTAAAATATTGCATTTATGTATGTAACTTTTAACTTAGTGGATTATTTAACAATTTAATCTATCATAATGCCACAAGTAAATACTTTCGAAAACTGTGTAAATTAGGTCTGGAGGCTAAATAAACAAGGCAAAAGTCACATTGTGCCATGTTAGTGGTATCTGCCTGCCTACCTACCTGTTTTTGTCATTACCACTAAAGAGTTTTTAAGCCTTTTTACAATGGGGTCCTAACATCCTAATAAAAGTCCTTTCCAGATTGATTTTACTGTGATTTTAATGTTTTTTTTGTTTGTTCTGTAATGCCAGTCTAGTTTAATTGCCATCGATTCCAGACTTGGTGGAGTCCAGGACAGTTGTGTAATTTTTCTTTTCAGTCACAGTAAGTGGTTATAAACTTGCCAAAGTACTCAAAATCACTGTAACAAACAAACAAACAAACTCTAGTTTTTGCATCTGGTTGTTATTCTGGATCGAGGAATTTTCCACATATTGTAACACTAATGCTTTGGCTGAGAATCAATACAGCAGCTTTTCGTTCATCAAAGATAAGTAGGTCATCGCACATTTTCTCCTTTCTCCCCCCAAATACTTAGATGTCAATTCCTACCTCAGTGTTGCATCATATTTAGGTGTTGCGCTCACAGTGCAGCCCTCGCAGCACTATAAACAACTTTAAGCAGCCTGGAAAAAAACAAACAGATAAAAGCGCGCCTTTGACATAAAAACATGACAATTTCTCTCTAAGAGCCTCTCAGAAAAATAAATCCGCCGAGAGAGAAAAGGGCTTTACTGAGTGAGCAGACATCATTGAATAAATCCGTGTTATGTATCACTTGGCACTGCTCTATGGCCAGCTTTGAGCCAATGAATTACCTGCTACAACATCAAAACAACTCTTTGCACTGTTCAGGCATTCATCTAAACAGCGACAGCGTGTTCATCCAGTGGTTTGTAATGGGATGATTAGAAACAGCAAGACTATACTTAAAAGCACACCTCTTCACTGCGTTGCCTGCGTGGCATGTTTAGTCATGCTGATCAAATTGATGCTGCTATGGATTGATGCCTCCATAGACAAGGATTTTTACTGTCTTACCCGTTTTAACAATCTCCACTGTAAGCTTCCTTGTTTTGGGATTTAGGAATTATGGGAAACGTAGGCTGGAGTTGAAAGAGCCAACGTGCTAAAGATGTCAAGAGGTGTGGAGGTTGGTAGTTTATGTGGGTTTAGTAACATTGTGGATGCAACGCAGTCAGTGTCCAAATACACAAGCTGTTTGCATAATAGGTAAAGCCTGCCGCTGCCGTGTTGTGATGGATTCATCAAGACAATTCAAAGCCCAGAACAATGAGAAATCAGAAGTTGGCACGGGATGCAGCTGTCTGTGGAATGGGCAAAGCAGGAGATTACGCCGAGCATTGCAAATGAGGGCAATACATTGTACAACCATCAGGCATTTTATTATGACCACTGACAGGTGTTTATCTCCTCAGCAAAATCCATATTTGTCGGTGGGATATACAGTATTATATAGTGGAAAATAACATGTTCTAAATTGTGATGTGCAGGGTTAAAGTGTCATGTTGGAAGGATAACATGTAGGTGTAATATAAGTTATGACATCCAATAACAATTAGTTCATATTATTTTTACCCAAATGTAATTCTCTTAAAACATTTGATTTTGGTAAGAACACGTTGTGCAAAAATCCATGTCCCAAAGTCAGACTTTATCAGAGCTACACGGCAAACAAACCAATTAGCGACAAACAGAGCCTGAAATTTAAAACAGTGAAACGAAGCCGCCAGACATTTACCAAAATGTTCCACACATGTCCAAGGTCCATGTCTATTATCTCACCCCCAGCTAACAAGCAAGTGTCCAATTAACAAACAAGGGGCTTAACAAGCTCTGATTGTTTAACGATGGCTGACATTAGGGGGCCGATTTTAGCCTAATGATGAATTCCCAACTGGAGGAGAAGATGTGTATGACAAGCAGCAACTTATCCCCATTATTACAATTTGTGATAATGACGCTGCCAATATGAATACTGGGGAAGTCATTATACAAACTCACTTAATATAATGTTAAACAATGCATGACGTCCTTATGTGTATTCATTCATAATTTTGGAGGTGCCCCAAAAAACAGACAAAACACTGAGCTGAAGAAATACCAGAAACAGCTTTTATTCTTAATACAACACAGTACTGAACATTTTTGAAAACATTTGGTACAATGCAATAACAATATAAATCAGTCATGGAACCAAAAATAATATCCTGAACAAGATGAAAAGCTTTTTGTGATATTGTACTCACTATACCTGATCAATTTAAACATTTCTATTCATGGGCTGTGCAAACAAAACAACCTTCAAAGTTTTAGTTATTTGAACCGGTGAGAAAAACGGCTGCTACCGCATGACTATTGAGAACAGAGCAAGGCCGTGTGTAAGTCTGTGTGATCACCATAAAGCCTTCTCCTTGTCATAAAGTGAGCGTAAAAGCGGCAGACATTTCAGCAGCGCGGTCTGAAGTCGAGCTTCTAAAGCCCCTCTGTTGCTCCTCTCTGCCTTTTGTTCTGCTATTTACCATCAAACGCACCAGGACCATATATAGGAGCGCTGGAATGAAAGGCAGGAAGCGAGAGAACGATGCCTCCGGGCGATCCAGCCATTCTCATCTCCTCTGCGGACATCAGGCGATTCCAAATGGCCCAGACAAATGCGCCGTGTGAAGACTCCAAGACAGCACTGGCAGAACCTCTACACTGGCTCCCAACACTTTGTGACAATTAAGTGTGTGATGAGAAGCATGGCTATGAATGGGATCCGAATTTAGGTCTTAATTAGAGAGTGCCACTTACAGAGCTGCAAACTCCAGTAATCTGTTCTGACAATTTTAGCTCTATGAAGCCTGAAAAATACATTTGCAAGGAATAATTGTCATTTAGCTGTACAAGATGTGGCAGTGCTTATCATCTTTGTAGATATTAATTGCTGTTTTATTGTCTTAATCCTTAAACTACAATTATACAAGATAAATACGAGCTAAAGATGTACGACGTGTTCAGTAACATATTCACACAGTAAATAATCGAATCAGCTAGTCTTGTTTTGGTTGTCTTTTTGTTGTTTTTGCTTTGAACAGCCCATAATATGAATGTTGAGCTTCATTTAAAAACTGATGTTGTGGTAATACAGTGCCTTGCAAAAGTACTAATACACCTTGAACTTTTGCACATTTTGTCGTGTTTACAACCATAAACATAAAACATTTATTTTGAATTTTTCACTGAAAGTTCACACACAAGTAACAGACAACTGTGAAGTGAAAGCAAAATATACATGATTCTATTATTTTTTTAAAAATAGAAAAGTGAAAAGTGGGGCGTGCACAACTATTCATTCAGCATTTTTCTTTCAATTGCCTTTATAACATTCCTAATGACTGCAGAATGTTCACACCTTGCCCTAACCATTACATAGAGGCCACCTGTGTGTAATCTACTCTCAGTATAATTCCAGCTGTTCTGTGAGGGCCTCAGAGCTATGGTCGGAGTGTATTGGTCACTAAACAACATCATGAAGGAGCTCACCAGAGAGGTCAGGGATAAAGCTGTGGAGAAGTTTAAAGCAGCGTTAAGTTATACAAAGATTTCCCGAGATTTGAACATCTCACGGAGCACTGTTCTATCAATCATTCGGAAATGGAAAGAGTATAGCACCACTGCGAACTTACCAAGACACGGCCGTCCACCTAAACTAACAGACCGAACAAGGAGAGCACTGGTAAGAAATGTAACCAAGTGCCCTAAGATAACTCTGGAGGAGCTGGGACGTACTGCAGCTGAGCTGGGGGAATCTGTACATGGGACAACTATAAGTCGTACACAAATCTGGCCTTCATGGACGAGTGGCAAGAAGAAAGCGATTATTGAAAGGAGGCCATAAGAAATCCTGTTTGAAGTTTGCTAGAGGTCATATGGAGGACACAGCTACCATGTGGAAGAAGGTGCTTTGGTCAGATGAGACAAAAATGTAACTTTTTGGCCCAAATGCAAAACGTTATGTATGGAGCAAACCTAACACTGCTCATCGTCCTGAGTGCACCATCCCCAGTGTCAAATATGGTGGGGGGAGCATCATGCTATGGGGCTGCTTTTCCTCAGCGGGGACTGGGAAGATTGTAAGAATATTTGAGAAGATGGATGGAGCCAAATACAGAGACATTTTGGAGGAAAACCAGCTGGAGTCAGCAAGAGAATTGAGGCTGGGGCGGAGATTCACCTTCCAGCAGAATGACCCTAAACACAAAGCTAAATCTACAAGGGAATGGTTTAAAATATATATATATATATATTAATGTGTTAGAATGGCCCAGTCAAAGTCCTGACCTAAATCCTATTGAAAATCTGTGGAAAGACCTGAAAACTCCTGTTCACAAACACTCTCCTTCTAATTTGACAGAGCTTGAGTTGTTTTGTAAAGAGGAATGGGCTAAAATGTCAGTCTTTAGATGTGCAAATCTTGTAGAGTCATACCCCAAAAGACTTCTGCTGTTATTGCAGCAAAAGGGGGTTCCACAAAGTATTAATTCATTTTGTATGAATACTTGTGCACGCCCCACTTTTCGGTTTTCTATTTTTTGTAAAATAACAGAATCATGTATCATTTTGCTTTCACTTCACAATTGTCTGTTACTTGTGTGTGAACTTTCAGTAAAAAATTCAAAATAAAATCTTTATGTTTATGGTTGTAAACATGACAAAATGACAAAAAAGTTCAAGGTGTATTAGTACTTTCGAGAGGCACTGTATGTATAGAGCATTGCAAAGAGCCTATTTGAAGCATTGGTTAGAGCAGGGGTGGGCAAACTTTTTGACTCGCGGGCCACAATGGGTTCTAAAATTTGACAGAGGGGCCGGGCCAGGAGCATTTGGAGGGAGTGTTTGGGCCGGATATACTAAAGCATTAAATGTAGTGTGTGCAAACCTCATAGCACAGTAAGAACACTACAACCCAATTTATTAACTGTCTTTCAAATGTGAAAAATAGCCCTTATCAGTTAATAAATTTGTCTCAAGGAATATGCAGGATATGGCATTTACATACTATTTCGCAGATACTGGGAGGAGGAAATGTAAATAGATTAAAATAACATACGCACTGTGATTTATCAAGATTGCGTCTGTTTTTAATAAGTTTCAATCGAAGGTGCAAAGTTAAAGAAATCAACATTTATTGAAAAATTGAATCACTTTCAACATTCATAACATATTATTACACAACGAAATACTCAAGCTCAATAATGCTGCGTTTACACATAAGCACGATGCGTTACGAATGCCACAAATGCACATTCGTGGCCAAGGATCACGAATTTGATGATTCGGGGTCGAGGTTTCACGCGCCGCCACTAACTGTTGCGACTTGTTACTACGCGTTACGATTAATGGCACGAATTATTACGCACGGTCGCGAATATGCGTCCCGCGCTGCTGCGTGGTGTTGCGCGCTGCTGCGTGGTGTTACGGGTCACTAGGAATATTCGCGTTCTGTCCGAAATCTGTCAAGAATTGGGCGAATGTGGAGTGATCTTCTTCCACCGGGTTGGAGGCGGAGCAGAGGCCGTGCTCTCCCCTGAGTCATTGGGCTCTTCTGGCTCCAACTCCCGAACATCAGGTACGACCCAGGAGGAAGAAAGGTCGGAGGAACACTTTCAGCACCCCGCGGAGCGGCAGCGCCAGGTGCTGTCCGTGGCTTGGAGCGCGGATTGGCCGACTTTGTGACACTTTTCCTTGGCATAGCTACTGCAGGTACGAACATTTACTTTGGGCGTAGCGTGGGTTTCTGTCAATTTTGAGCGTGAAAACAGTTATTCTGCTCCACGAATGCTCCACGAATGCTCTACGAATGCTCTCACGCTGTATTACGAAGCGCCACTACTCCTCACGAAAGGACACGCTCCGTTGCGAACTCCACGAACAGAGGGTGATTCGTGACGTTCGTGGAAGATTTTTTGACAGGCAAAAACTTTTTCCACGAACGTCACGAATGTCACGAGCTGATGCGTTCTGTTAAGAATCCCATTGAGATGCGTTAAGTCACGTCACGAACGTCACGAATGACGGAAAAATGACATTCGTAACGCATCGTGCTTATGTGTAAACGCAGCATTATATCTACTTGTGTTAAACTCCGCAAAATCATGGATGGATTGTCCTGACCGCGCGCTCTACAAACTCGCCACGGACGCCCTCGCCTTCACGCGCAAACAGTACACGTGTATCGTTGCCAGGCACACAGACATAGGCTGCATTAAATATCCTACCTGCAGCTGAAAATTTAAATTTAAATTAAGAGCGATGTGCGGCGTGTTAATTAAGCTACTGTACCGCTGCTGTGCGTAAATGCGCATTGCTCTTAATTAAAAGCTGTCCACTTTCCTTCTCTTTGGTCCGCTCATTTTCACAGAAGGGCTTAATGGTGACGTGAAACGAAGTGAAAATTAAAGTGAAATAAAGAGAAATACGCGCCACTCCAACAACGGTCAATGTGTTGAGTGCGCCATCTATTGGGGAAACGTGGGCATTGCAGGGAAAGGGAAAAAAAAGGAGGTTTTTACTATAATTTGGACAAGTTCGGCGGGCCGGATTAAAAAGCCTAACGGGCCGTATGTGGCCCGCGGGCCTTAGTTTGCCCATGTCTGGGTTAGAGCCTATTTGAAGCTAGAAATGGCCGTCCCTGGTATAGATGTGGTAAAGATGACTTGCATCCAGTATCTTAATGCGGAAGAAATTTTATTTTGGTGACTCTGACTGTGCCATGATTCTGTGTTCCAGTCCGAAGCTTTTCAAGAAGCTCATTCAGTGGGATGAAGCATTGTTCTTGACATGGAATACTGAAATAGACAGAACATGTCAGTGCAAGTTCAAATTAAATGTGTCACATTTGCTTTAGATGATGAAGGAAGGAAAGTAAGAGGGAATTTGGGCATCTCTCCGTAGATGTTGATCCCAAGATATTGCCAAAGTGTAGATTTTTACAAGAGTAACATTACTACAATCATTCTAAGCAACAAACAGATTGTTATCCTGTTCCATAAAACACAAAAGACTCTGGTTGGGTGTGGCTGTACCGGTATTGTTTATCATCCAGCACTCTGTTATTTGTGCTTTAAAAAAGTTCATTACTATTAGCGCAGGGGCATCATGTCAAACCAAAGCGACAGAAATAGTGGCATATTGGCAAGTTGTTGGAGTTCTGCCTTATTGCGCTGCTGGTACATATTCATCATGTTTGTGACAAGTGGAGTATGATGTTTTTAATTGGTACAACCTCCAGTGGCACCGGCTGGGTCTTTAGGGACTGCACAGCCTTATATCTGTGTGCAAATATGCACTGTAAATGCATTTAAATGAACACGCCTGATGCTGTGTGTCTAAACATGCCACAATAAGCATAATTGCAGCAAATATTGGTGCCTTGCTTTCTGTGGAGCCAAAAACTGCATTTAATCAGAAAGGATACAAATAGTCCTGCGTTGTACTGTTGCTAAACACCCTAAAGATTCAAATGTGGTGTGTACGTTCCAATGTTTGGATTTTGTTGTTGGTTTTATTTTGTAATTTATTCCATTCTTTATTGCATTTATGTCTGAAGTGCTTTAGTAGTAGTAGTAGTAGTAGTAGTAGTAGTAGTAGTCATAGTAGAAGTTGTAGTAATTATAGTTACTTAACGTAACTGCAATTCTTCGAGTGTGGGCGTGCCCACCTACGGGCTTCGCTATGAGTGATCTCTCCTGGCGCAGCCAGGGCACTGAGACAGATAAAAGGATTTAGGCTGCACCAATCCAGCCTTGGGCATGGCACGTGCCCGCAAAACATATGGCCTATAAAAGGCCCATGGCCCCAACACTCTCCGAACTAGCTCAACAGAGGGAGGCATTTCAGCTGCCACAAGCCCCCACTCATGGTGCTCAAACGACCTCCACAGAGGCGTTGGGAGCAGATCCACACCCTGACCCAAAGCAGACTGGGTCAGCCGGTGTGAAAAGGACGACTAAAATGTCCCATTGTCCCCTAGTTTAGGCGACGGGACCCCTGTCCCTGCCTAACACCGAGACGGCCACTGAGTCTGTGCACATATCCACAAGATATGAGCGCACGAGAGTGGATGCTGAGGACCAAGAGGCGGCCTGACAGATGTCAGTCACAGTGACTCCTCGACACAAAGCCAGTGACGTTGAGACCCCATGGGAAGAGTGGGCCGGAACCACAGCAGGTAGAGGGCTGCCACGTGCCTCATACGCCGCAACAATGCAGCCCCGAACCCAGTGGGCAAGCCTTTGTCAGTTCTCCTCGGATGCGTTGGCCGAGATGTAAAGCGCCCTAATCCGAATCACTCTGGAACAAAAGTCCGAGGTGATCACCTTAGGATGAAAGACTGGATCGGGCCAAAGATGAACAGGTCTCCCGTCCTGGCTGAATAACATACAGGAGGGGTGAACCGATAGAGCGCAGAGGTCCCCTACCCTCTTGGTGGAGGACAACGCCAAGAGGAGGTCAGTCTTAAACGACAAAAGGCAGATCTCTGTTTGTTCCAATGGCTCAAATGGAGGTCCCACCAGGCCATCCAGCACCGTATGGAGATCCCATGGAGGAACCACCTGCCTAGGGGGTGGCCTCGCTCTGCACGCGCCCCGAAGGAAGCGCTTAACCAGTGGGTGACTACATGCTGAGTAACGCCCAAAACCCTGGTGGCCTATTGTAATGGCTGAAGCAAACACCCCCAGGGTGGACGCAGCCCGGCCACTGTCCAAGAGTCCCTACAGGAACTCGAGGACCCCACCAACTGAACAGGAGCTGGGGTCCCGTTCCCTCTCTTCACCCCCCGGTGAAGAGCCGCCAGCGGGACCTGTAAGCTTTCACCGTGGAAGGAGCCCTGGCCTGCTGGATAGTGGAAACCACTGCCGGGGGGAGATCTAACTTAGTCAGTTTCCCCCTCTCAGCATCCAGATCATGAGCCTCCTGCCTGGAATCGGGCGGGAGCACAGGGTGCCCCCCGCCTGTGACAGTGCATCGGGGGCGTCAGGGAGGGGCCAAGGATCCCTGACCGCCATCTGCACCAAGTCCGGATACCACCTGGCACTGGGGCAGTCTGGGGCCACCACCAAAATGTGAAGGCCCTGCAACCTCACCCTGCGGAGGATAGGGGAGAGGAGACGGAGCGGTGGGAAGGCATACAGGAGGCCTGTCGGCCACAGCCTGTGAGCCATGGCATCTCAATCAATCAATCAATCAATGGTTTTGTATAGCCCAATATCACAACAGGAGTTGCCTCATAGGGCTGTAACAAACATTAAGGCAATAAAACAGAACAGTAAATAAGACAATGTAAAGTTCCGGTGAATCAAATATCCAGGCAAACATAATGTCCAAATAAGCGTCAGCAGTGGGTGGCGACGAGCAGTGGGTGGCGACGAGCAGCTCGGGTGTCCCCTGTCCTTAGACTCTCCATCCCGGCAAGGAAAAACTCAAAAACCCAGTGGGAGAAACGAGAAACCTTGAGGAGAACCACAGAAGGAGAGATCCACTCCCATGGACGGACAGGCAATAGAGACCCAGGCCGAAGGAGTCCCTCAGTAGATCTACATCATCTACATCGAGAGGTGTCTCGTCTGACGACCTGAGCGAGAACCAGAGTGGGCACTGTGCGTTCTCAGCACTGGCAAAAAGGTCGGCCACGGGGTGACCGAACCTGTGACAGATCTTGGGTACGATCTCGGGTGACAGGCTCCACTCAGTGGGCCTCCTCGAGACATCCTGTCTGCTCCGACATTGAGAACCCCGGGCACATGGCGTGCTCTCAGGGAGGCCAGGCATGTGTCCGCCCACAGCACTGGAGCCCATGTCTATATCTGCTTGGGGTAACGGTCTCCAAAGGCTGCCATGAGGAGACTCTCTGGAGGAAGAAGGAAATGTTGGCATCCTTAAAAAAAAGTCCACTCCAGATTAAATTAATCACATGGATGACTGAGGATGTTCACTGTTTTGACTGTTTTGATAGTGTGTGGACCCAAAGAGCCTCCATAGGCAGATGAGACTCTAGAGATACTTCAAAGAATAGAAAAAGGGGCATGTCTAAAATGAAATATCTTAAAGCTGTGAGTCCAATCAGCGGGACAGTTCAGTGTTACACCGACTCCATATTTTGTATGGTTTTCACTATAGCTTCCTCCCACATGTCCAAAGACATGCCACCTTTAAGTTTCCTGCAAAGAATTCATGTGAGAGTGGATGTCTTTTCATCGTCATGTAAGCAAAGCGTCTAATGTGCACCCTGCATAGAAGCCTCTCTGAATAAAAACTTAAATATAAATATCTTCGATTTGTATTCCACTGTTCAATAAATCCAAGGTTGCTTTGCATGGTCATAATCATCAATAGGAATAGGCTCTTTAATTCACTGTTCCCCCGTATGGTAAAGCCACAATTATAATCCTGAATAACTATATAATGCGTGTCCATCCAAAAGGCCATGTATATCAGCCAGCCTTCTCTTTCAGTTTTTTCAGCGCTCTCCTCTCTCCCTTGCCAATGAACGCTACATTGTTCTTTCTGCAGTTTGCACTCGTTTCACTCCCTCGCTCTCTCCCACCCCCTTTATTTGTCACTCTCTCTCACTCTGGCCCCCTACTCAATGAACCCTATTTCCAACACATTTGCATCTTTCTAAATTACCTTGATTATTTCTGGCTAATTAGCATAAGCATATGGAAATTAAATTGGCTATAATGCCACGGTAGCTTCAAGGTGTTTGCCATGTGATGTTTGGATCACATTTGATGATTTCTTACAAGATACGTGTTCATTTCTGGGCAGTAAAATGGCTGATGTAAGACCCCAGAAAACCTTTAAGGTTAATCAGAGAAAAAGTTTATTACATTGGCTTGAAATTCAATTAGATTGTATTCCACTGTCGCTACGAATTGATTAATGGGCTAGAAGCATCAGAGGTTGACTTAATAAGGAATCGCAGCTGGACAGTTTCATGGTCAAAGCTAAATAAATGAGCAAACTAAAACTAAATAGAACTTCTTAATAAAAAAGCATTGTCCTGATTTCGCTTTTGAGGCTAAGGCGCTGCACACAGCACACAGTGCCCCTTGGTCGCTTGTAAATTCACATACGCTAATAAGCCAGACATGTATTATTAATTTGTATGTTCAAAGTATTCCCCCTGATTTTTAACCCCAAAACACCACCAGCATCAGTACCATTGCTAATGTGAACCCTCTGAACTTTTCTATTCTCTAATGTCCACAGGACGGCCACTGATGGCTAATTATTTTCAGTTTAAGTGGAATTAAGGGCCCTGACCAGAGATAAATGAACGTGTAGACTGCAATAATGACAGGGTCACAAACATTAAATAAATCATGATTTTGCAAATAAATGGACAAGTAAGTAGCTGCAATTGATATTCCTTTTATAATATTGCAGAATTCTTAAGAAATTATTTATATTCACAACCATCTATCTAACCACCGATTGTTTTCTTCTTCTTCTTCTCCTTATTCTTCCCCTTCTTCTTCTCCTCCTTCTTCTCCTTCTTCTTCTTAAGGTGGTTAAAGCTGCAGTGTGTGATTTATATATTTAAGATTTGTCAGAGTGACAGCAATGCTAATGCCGCTAATGTGCATTTCTGCATTTCTGATTCTGTGTCTGCGTAGGTTTCCTCCGGGTACTCCGGTTTCCCCTACCACTAAAAACATGTACAATAGGCCCAGGGACTGCAGGTGGAAATTAGCACAAGTGCTATAACCTGGTACAATGCATCTCTCCTTTTTGAGGCTAATGTATATTGTACACTGTCCCTGTTCAAATAAATACATAAATAAAATAATAAATACATAAAATTCAAACCCCGTGGCCAATGTGTGGTTCCAAATGTGTGTTTTTAATGAATAAGACAGAATTTTCAGTTCTTGTGTTATATAAGCTCTTTTTCACTAGAGCAGCTTCTGTGATGCTACTATATAGCCTGTATCTTGTGCTGTTATAAATGATCTGATTTCAACAAAACCAACCTAAAGCCACACATTTTCTTCCTTTAAACATTTCATTTTTCTTGAGACCTTTTTTTTTTTTTTACCCACACCTTCCAAGTTACTGATTAACTTCCCAGTGTCCAGCTGCAACATTAATTCAGTAGAGACATAATGTATAGAGCATAGTGTATAGATGCACGTGGGAGATGCACACAGTCAGAGGCTGCACCAAACCTGGGAGTTTTATGGTCCTTATCTGAGTTAATGAATCAAGACCCTCTCAAGTGCGCACTGTCACATCGGCACAGCGCTTTAACAAAATGTGTCCACGACGGGGCTATATTAGGTTTCCTCTCACATTAACAAAGAAAGCCACGCATTTCAGTGAGTTAACCCTGGGGATTGTACGCATGTACTTTCAAATATACATGAGTATAAGTTCATTTGTGCTTCAGTGGCTTGCATCCTCATTTTACACCACACATGTCTGATGTATGATACGTCTAGTTCCATACTTTGGGGGGTAATGATAACATTTATGAGCATGATGCTTTTTCACACAGAAAAGCTGTAGGTTATTGATGAGGCTCACAGTGTACCATTACTTATGAATGAAAAGATGGTGTGAGAGAGAGATGTGAGGAGAAGGTATGGATATTATGTTGCGCTCAACCCTTGAACTATCTTTCATCAAAGCCAATGGCTGAATATGTCATAGACAGGTTGTATAAATGTCTCTATCAGAGGTTCAAACCCTTGTCAACCCACAGGAATGTAATTAACCACAACAAAGTCTTGGCTAAAAGTGCAGAGCTATACTTTTATGTATATTGTTAGCATGCTTGTGTAATACATGATGTTAACCCTGAAGAGGATGACAGGATAAGTAATGGAAGGCCAGTGTAAAGAAATGTAGAGGATGGCTAATGGACAGACGATGTCCATATGCTGTAAGTGCAATTAGGTAAGACAAACATGTTCCATTAGGGACTAACAGCAACCATTTCATTTAAGGGGAATTTTTAGTCCCATCATATCTTTAGTTACTATTGTATTATATTTCATGCAATAAAAAAAGAAAACACACACACACACAAACCATAAAAACCACTATAGAAAAATGTTACATCCTTTTTTGCTCAATCTACTTAAAATGGTGGATTCCAAAACTACCCGATGTGCTTTTTGGCAGACCCAAACCTTCAGTGATCGAAGGTTTCATTGTTGTGAAACATTATTCAAAATGTGGGAGAAACATTGCATTTTTGTAGACATTTCAGAAAGAATCATGTGCCTCAAACGCAGTGTTTGGAATAACGCCGTTTAAAATAACGGCGTTACGTAACGGCGTTATTTTTTCAGTAACGGAGTAATCTAATTCATTACTCTCCCCGTCGCTACAACGCCGTTATCGTTACTGGGTCAACAAAGTGGCTCGTTACAATTGGACTGAATGAGCGCCGCGGTGTCAGCATGGGGAGAGCAGGGGAGAGGGTGGGCGGAGTCTCACGGAGACTCACGCTGCCTGTGTGCGCAGAGCTCGTGCTCTCTGCTCCAAAAACTACGTGTGTCCCGGACCCGCGGCTCGTCCTCCCCACAGCGCGGCCGCGGGAGAATCGAGTTGGTGATCATTGATCTGTTGTGTTGAACTTATTTTTAACGAAAAGATGCAGAATCGGTGGAGACGCGTCTTTCCCCGCTCCCTCTCGCTCTCTCCGCTCTCTCCGCTCCAGAGAGACAGCAGGCCGATAACTTTCTGTTAGGTCATTAACCTTATATTTGCTGATTGTTTTATGTTTTGCCTGATGAATGAACAGAGAGACTTTATGCACAAAGACTGTGCGTAAAGTCTGCCCTGATCGCTACGTTGGCACATGTTTCTTTTAACCTGGTACAATGCATCTCTCCTTTCTGAGGCTAATGTAGATTGTACACTGTCCCTGTTCAAATAAATAAATAAAAAAAATAAAAAATTCAGTTCATTCAGTTACTATGAACATCTTTTACATGATAGTACATAAATACAAACACCTGTCTGTTCTACTCAGTTCAACTGACTATTGAAAACTGTAAAAAAAAAATCTAAATAGTTTGATATAAAGCCTTTTTTTTTTAAACAGTAACGCAAATAGTTACTTTCCCTGGTAATGAGTTACTTTCATTATAGAGTAATTCAGTTACTAACTCAGTTACTTTTTGGAACAAGTAGTGAGTAACTATAACTAATTACTTTTTTAAAGTAACGTTCCCAACACTGCTCAAACGCCATGTAGATATGGTTATTTATTTAGTCATTTATTTAGGGTGCTGCTTTCTCTTAAAGTAATGATAACGCCCAGTTTAAACAGTGTAAGTCCTTTAATTTTGCAGCAGATAGGGCAAATATTTTGGAAAAAAAAAACTGCTTTACTGTTTATCACTAATTGAAGTGAAAAAAAAAAAGTCATGACCACCTACAAATCTCTCACACCATGCATTGTTTTTCTACAGTTCAAACAACATGATTAGATGAGCTAATCACTCCTCTTATTCTAATTGCTCTCAGTGGGGAGCAAATAGTTATTAATGTATGAAGAGCAGAAGAGCAGGATTTTTTTAAGCGTTAGGTGAAACAAGCATATGACGGGGGGAAAAAACAACAACAAAAAACACAGAAATAATAAAAACAGACTGAGGTCCATACTGTAAAAACTATTCTTTATCTGTTAATGCACCTCTGAGAGAAACATCATACCAATGCCATATCGCTCTCTCTCTTTCCCTTACTTTAGTTTCTCTCTCTCTTTCTTCTATTCCTTTAATTCCCCTCTCTCTCTTCTTTGAATAATTTAAAGCAGCGAGGGAGAGTGGAAGTGCGTTTATTTTGAGTGTGTTTGCGCTTTAAACAGAATGCCTAATGATTGCCGATGGGAGAAGACTGCATTAATCCCATTTATGTAGAGACCTTTTAGATGTACTGACACCCGTGGCAGACAAGCTAGGCCCAGGAACAGTGCGCCCCCCCCCCCCTCCGTCCCGTCCCATCACATCAGTACACCGCCTTATCACTCATCATAATGCTTGTGTGTGTGTGTGTGTGTGTGTGTGAGGATCAAAATGGCAGCTTGGTGCCTATACCTCCACCCTGGATCAAGGAGAGGCCTTCGGGGTATCCCCCACGCTCACCGTGCATGATTGGGGGGAGAAAATGTTTTCATTAAACCCAAAGTATATGTATTTCAGACTATTTATGCATTTTCACACAAATGTGTGGGGAGAGGCCTTTGAAAAGTCTTGCATTTGTTTTTGTCCAGGGGAGGCACATATTGAATGCATAACTGTGTCTTTTAGAATTTTTCCTCAAAGCTAAAAAGGCATCAAAAAGCATAAGAATGAGGGAATATGCATCTCTGTTTTTCCTGTGAAAGTTTGTCCCTATGGCTATTTGGCATTCGCAAAACAGTAATATTGCATCAGATTATGCAACTATAATAGCGACTTTCCAAAAGTCCTTTCACACCGGTTACAAATTGGGCTGGCATGTATGCCTTAAATGTAGAATAAATCAGCAGGAGCAGCCAAACGAATAACAATACATCAATCGTGAAATGGAGCCGATTATTACCATAGTGGCCACTAAAGGCAATTTTCCATTACATCACATTTTAAAGTCTGTGAGATTGCAAAATGAGAAGAGAGAGAGTAGAATTTGAAAGTAAACTATCATGTTCCTCCCCTCCTGATTGGACATGACTCCCTACTGACTTCACAGGAAACCTCACCTTATTGGTCAAAGTGATAGCCCGGAGATTCTGATTAGTTGCTGAAATTAGCAAAGGGAGGGACTTTAGAATAATAATATTATTTTTTCAGGCAACTTCAATTTACAGACTATCACTTTAAATAACATGGTTAATATGATAACTAAAACGGGTCTAGGGCCTACCATCTTAGAAAGGCAACATATCAACATAATTTTTGATACAGCTATTGTGAAAGCGATTGAATATGGGTGAAGTATTTCTTCCATGCCTTATTCATTATTCAGTGCACTTGAAAAAACTAAATGCTGTTATATGGGATTTTTTGTGCTTTTTATGTGTCCTAGTTTCTGCATGGAATAAACATCTCAAATATGTGAACAACAATTATCCAAAGAATACAAAATAAAAAAACACTGGATTATTTGTGCAAACCACTAAAGTTGAATCCAAATCCACATTTCAGCACCACATTTCCACATTTTGCTCATACTGGGTCAATAAAGCATGCATCATCACTTACTCGATTTCCCATAAAAAAATATTTCTGTAAATCTGATCAGTTTTATTGGGGTTCTGTATCGTTTTCATCCTGTTTCGCCCTGAAAAAATGTGATAACTGAATATTTCCTTGACCCTTTGGTTGGTTTCTTTAGGTGCTTTTGCTGTAGAGTTTTGAATAAAACACAATTGCCTTTTTATATGAATTCTAAAGCCATTTTCTCCATCTTTATAAAGCAGTTAGTTCAATGCATCCTGCCATGACCGGCTGGATGCTACTTGACACAGATGATGTTTGTTCCTCTCCTGAACACAACATTCGTCATTCATGTTCACCTGCCCTAAGCATCTTGTGTGGCTTTGTATACTGAGTCCTGGTTTATTATCCACTTCAATTTGCTGTCCAATTTATCAGGCGTCTGTAGCGCTCCCCTGTTCAAACTTTTCCCTCATCACCTCCTTTCTGGGCTGCTACACTGCACAAATGTGTTTTGCAAGCTCTACAATTGCACCACTTGCTGAGCTGCTGGTGAGTAGCTGTAAGGTCTTGGATTTGCTTAATATTAAGAACCATTTTGCGGCGTGTGTTAGCCTCGAGTCTCTCCTTGATGAATTTATGAGCATATGGAAAAAATCCTCTGCAGGTCAGCATATGGCAGCAAACAGAATTCAAGATTTAGTTTAGATTAAAACAAAGAAGAATGAAGAAAAACACCCGAGGACCCCGCGCCTCCTCCATCCATCTGTCGTTTCCCGTAGAAACTGGAGGAGAAGTAAAAACAAGCATGAAAAAATAAGTTTAACATCTGATGAAAGACACAATGCTGCAGGAGAGAAGCTCTTTTGTCAGTGCTGCTGTATTGCATTCACAAAATGTTTGTTTTTCTTCTTCTTCTTACTTAATAATCAGTGTTAATTTCATCCCAAAAGGTCTTTGGGATATACATTTGAATAGATTATAAATTGAAGATCCCGTATTTAAATTTCATATAACATAATGCTAAGGCTAAAATCGTAAGATACATCCATCACACATACAAAGGTGAGACGTATATGTACGTATATCATACTTTCTTGTGATTACTCACTGTCTGAAGAGTGATTAGTTTGAATTAGCCCACAGATGTCTGTGTTTATGTGAGCACATTATGCACACGCTTTGAAATCAACTTTAGTCTAATCCTGTTCCACGCTTTGACAGTCTTACTGAAGGGAGGTATTAGCATAACTAGCTAGAGAAGCTCACTACAGGGGGCCTGTGTGATTCATACAGTGCATGTGTGTGTGAGGTGCGTGCATATTGAGACACTGAGCCTTATGAAGAGCAGAGGGCGTAAGACCTGTGCAGTTTGCTCCTTCAGCAGGACTTTCATTTACACCTACGGAGGTGGGATCTGCAGTCACACTCTCAACAGAGCCTTGAAGCATAATGGCAGCAGGACACTGATGTGACCTGACATGTCACATAGCCTTCATCTTATTGGCTTTAATACACACTCCTCGTCTAATAAAAGCCCGCCTATGGAATCAAATATGGTCGCTCAGTGGACCAAAGGCCTCTTTCTCTCTCTGGGAATTATGTTGCAAAATGAGCTTTTGATGTAGATATAATTTTCACCTTTCCACCTCCATGGGCCCACTAGAGAGTCTTCAAATTCTAGTTGCATTATCATAGAGTATGTTTTTTCTCACACTACAGTCTGTTGGTAATATCCAGGGATGCCTGGGTTTGCCGTTGCCGGCCTGTCAGCTTGCACTGTGCATTTGGTGACATGTTCAAAGGGTGTACACAATATCTTGGTCAAAGCAGCCAATTCCACATAACCTTCTCTTGAACAACGGTAAATGTCGTGTCATTATACAAGGTTAAAAAACAGGCAAACATGGAAAGCATATCTTTGAATATTTGTGTGAGTGTCTGTCAGGGTGTATGGGGTTTGTTTATGGGATGAACCCTGACTCGCAGCAGGACACTGCAGGCACCAGAGCACACACACTCTCTGCTCCTGTAGTGGCTCTTGGCACCACGCCATCCTGTCTGGGTCTGTCTGTGTGCAGGGGGCGAGCTGTCTGCCCTCATCAGTGCCAACATGTCGCCTATATGTACACTCCTCCAGGGGGACCTGTGCGTGCACTCCCGTCTGCCTTTGCGTACCCTGTGCTCAATACACACTGACCATGTGGGAACAACAAAGCTCATTACACTGGTGACCCCAATCCCATTTGATATGTGTGTCCACATCTATCGGCAGCCTTTGAGTAAACACACAGTGAATGCAATAAACACAGTTGGAGGGAAACCGGCTCTCACATCGATACTCACCAACACAAAAATATATGTATAGGCTGAACACCACTGTTGTGATAAAGCTTTCATTTTGGCAGATTGCTGTTTCCAGGATTGGGGTAGTTTGAAATTATTACAATTCTTAGTTTAGGATTGGCACAAAAATGTTGATGACCTCTTGTGCCCAGATCAGCATTATAACATACTTCTGGGCATTTGCCAGAACAAATCATCAGCTACCGAGTGTGTGGTCATTTGTATATTAATTTAGCTTAGGTTTGATACAGTATAGTTCAATCTTCAATGAAGGTACTTGGACAACTCCTGTACGACTGAGAACTTACACAGACAGTATAGTTCAATATAAAATCAATCCAATCAATCAATCTAACTTTATTTATAAAGCGCCTATCATACCAAAAGGTATCACAAAGGGCTTGACAGATTACAACATTTAAAACAATACGCCCGCATCATATATATATATGTTAAACTTTTTTTTAGCTGACATCTATTTATTTAGTCCTAATTATACTGTATATTATGTGTGTGTGTGTGTGTGTATATATATATATATATATACATATACATACACACATATATACATATATATATACCTATGACCCCAATTGAAACTACTGCTTTACATAGCATTACAGCAGCCTTTTTGTGCTATTCAGCTTTGCATAGAGACCTTGGAGATGTTTTAGGTCAAGTTGAATTCTTGAAGGTAAAAGCCTTTTAGCAGAGTACAAGTATAACTTCTGAGTGCAGCTTGTTGAAAGAGCTTTATGGAGGCTGTTGAATAAGATTTGAACAAGGTTTTCCATCAGCAGCTGCCCAGGTCAGCATGCCTTGACTTTGCATTATCTCTACTTTTAATGTGTTTTTCCATATCCTGCGAGCCATGCTGTCTAACTGCCCATGGTCATAGCCGGCCTTCTCCCTTATCATAGCGTTTACATTAGTAGCCTGGCTCTGACAGTAACTCTCTGAGCTGGCATTTGCAGAAGGGCAGTGTCACACAGATGAAATCACAGCACATTAAACTGATGTGTTATTTACATAGATACAGGGCAGAAAAGCAGCCACTGCTATCTCCTTGTTTACTTATTTATAGTCGTCTATCAAGGTTCGTTTGTCTCAGTAGATGGGGAATTAAATGCCGTTCGCCTTGTCAGCCAATTATTGATTTATAATTCAAATGATACAAACTTTACCAAGTGAGATTTTTATTTTATGTTAGATCATTTCTGTAGAACGGTCAAAGCGTTTGGTTGCCATGAAATTGAGATACACTTCTGAATACATTCAAGTTGCTAAGGTTTCCTCTGAATCCATGTCACCTGCTAAGAGCCATAGACTGAAGCGGCCCACACCTCAGACCAACCCGACAGCTGCACAGTGCACGTGTGCATGATGTTATGGCTCTCAGTGAAATGTTTATAATGCGCGTCTAGCTGTGAGTTGTCGACAAAGTGTATCAGTCTCCATTCAAGCGCCGTGTGGTTGTAGTCTCAGGCGTGTGAATTGTATTCTCAGAGTCCCATCGCCCTTTATTTTTATTTTATGTCACAAAGAAGTTGGTACATTTATCCGGCGAGTTGATTAAACATGACATTTGTTACAAAATATGTGTGAGGGAGCCCAATTTATCAGTCCCTCATGTAAATAACACAATATCCAGCTGATTCGATGGCCAGCTGGTAAAGCTAGGCCAATCACAGCGCTCCTAGTGTGACAACAGAGAGACACAGACTTAACAAACGTAATCGCCCAAAACTAGCTTCACCAACCTCCAACAACTGCCCAACAGTGCTCTTCTCACCCAAGTACAGCATTGTTTTAAATAAAAGATTGTCTTGAATTGAGATGGGTGCATTGAGATGCCTTATGTATGAAATGCACAGTATAAATAAACATGCCTTGCCTTGAATATGCTAGAGTGGGGTGACAATGGCTCAGATAGTAGATCCGATAACTGAGAAGTTGGCAGTTTGAATCCCGGCTCCGGCAGGTGCATACTGTCATGGTGTTCTTGGGCAAGGCACCTCACCATTGCCTGTGTGAATACACTATGAGTGGCTGCAGGTGTTTGGAGGGGCCTGTGGCACAGATTGGCAGCCTCGCTTCCATCAACTGTGGCCACAATAGTTGCTTACCACCACCAAATATGGAATGAATAATGACGGCACAGTGTAGCCTTTTGAGAAACTTGTGTATGTAAAGTGCAATACATGTGTAAGCATAATAATAATAATAATAATAATAATAATAATAATAATAATAATAGTAAAGTACAAAACAGTATTTAATTCACACAGTATCAAATATCTCCGCTTTATAAACGGGTCTAATTGTATTTTGCGCTCTTTTCTTAGAGCTGTGTCATGCAAAAACAATTCTGCAAAGAATTACTGAAACTCTGGATTTGTACTTAACACTACTTTCACCTTGTGCTGTTTGTATAATATTTAATACTTACAAAATTCTACTCAAATGTTTGTTAGTGGGGCCAAGTGTAGGGTCAGGTTCAGAATGCATTATGCCATAGAGTAGAGGCGCATTGAGTTGCCTTGTGTACGAAATGCGCGGTATGAATAAAGTTGCCTTGCCTTGCCTAGAGCGCCCTTACAGAACTACAGTGAAACATTAGCGTGTGTATGATAATAGACAGGGCACTCTCATCCCAGCGGCAGCGGCGTCAGGAGCTATTGAAGTCGACAGTGTGCGCGCTCCGTGTGCCACCCGGGCCATGAGACACTGATCTTTATGTCAGCTCTGAGGAATGGCTGCAGCCTCCCCTTTGTCACAGCCCTGTTCATGTGTATGTGTGTGTACATGACAAACACAATAAGTAGACAAGAGCACTGCGCCAGGCTTTGAACTCTGTCACTTCTCCATAAGTCACTGCTCTGTACTGTCGCCGCTTTTTCTGACTTTGGTCATTTCACTCACTCAGTATTTTCTTCTCGTTTCGCCTCTTCTCCATTTTTCACCTAAAAAAATGAAGCATTCTTTAAATGAGGTTTGAAGTAATTATTTGTATACCATGCAGTGGGTGGGTCCATAGGGTCTACACATGTGGTCCTACAACCTGGGGCTCTAATCACCATTAAAGGCTGTTTGATCCTAATGCACACGGGAAGGATTGAAGCTTTACCATGTCTTACAACCAAGAATTACCCTTATACTTTAATTGAAATGCACAACACAGGAGTCAATTTCTCATGTACTAGATCACAAACACCAGTGGTGGTTATATTGGAGGATTGCGGAAAAAAGAAAGAAAAAAAGAGTGAGAATCCCTTCAATAGACCATTGACTTTTATGTTAACAAACAATGAAAGAGGGAAAAAGTAAATCTTAAACAATTAGTTGGGGATCAAGCAGCTTCCAAACTTTCCTAACACGTTTCTAACATCTACATTCATATAATTCTTTACTGGAAGGAATTCATAAACAGGTTTCAAAACCTTCAAGGAGCAAAGCAGAGATTTACTGTCACAGCAATGCAACATTTAATACTTCTCAGAACACTCTTGTTGTCTTTTTCCTGCTTTTACAATATTCTGATGGAGGATAAAAACATGTCACTGCTCTACTAGAATAAAAATGAAGTAGAGGGCCACTAAGTGATGAATGTGAGAGAAAAGCAGGTATTTACCTGTACACATTTCAACCTGAACATACTCAAAGACAAAAGCAGCAATTATTGCTGATTAGATTTATTGACATGAATATTTTGGCGATCAGACCCCGGCAGTAGACATCAATATACATATTATAGTTAGTGGATGGATAGGTTGGAGTTAGGGATGTCTTCCCCCGGAGCCTGGACACTGGTGGTGGAATAGGAGACCGGTGAAGGATGTAGCAGGGTGAAGCCATGGAGAGAAGAGACGGCAAAGGGGTGGAGGTGGGTCACAGCACAGCTGGGAAGCTGACGAGCCATGAACGCTGGACCTTAAACGCAGGACAACGTGCGATGACTGCCTGCGACGCCGGTGTGGCTCTGCGCTGATAGGCTGAGGTGGAGGTGTGACCCTTGCAGACGCCATCATTAGCTGGAGGTAGGTGATGCTGAAATTACTCTTCCAGGTTGAATTTACGCCATGGCTTCATTTAACACATGTTTTACACAACAGATGCACATCTTTTAAGGTAGCAGTCACACTGATTGGAGAAATTGTATGTCCCTCTATTGTGTGTATGTTTCAGACAAAATAATGACCCAAACATACTCCCAAAACAGTTTTCATCAGGGGCTAGTGGAATGTTTTGGCCTCTCAAGCCTTAAGGTAAGAATCCCACCAGAATATATTTAACTGTCTAAGTACTTTGTTAGATGACCCAAAAGTGGCCTAATCCCAAACAAGACCAGGACCTCAGACCAGGACAATTCAATGTAACTTGTACCAATGTTCTATTCACTTTCATAACGACATCACTTTATTGTGTGATTAAAACAGATCCAGATAGAAATACCTCTAAACAAGTTGAAATGTTTATGTTTTCTCATACTTTGCATGTCCTCTGCACGAACAAATTATAAAATCACCATTCCCTTGTTTTTCTATGCGGGGCTGTCCTTGATAAATGTATCATATCTGTACGTCTGTCCCTTCTGCTCTATCTTGCTGCAGTCCATTACCCACAGGAGCGTTTGTGGGATCTGTTTAATTATACTTCAGTCGTTACGGTGACACTTCTCCTCCATTATTCAGTAAAGCGTGCTGGTATGAGACTCCACTGTGTGAACTCTGACTCCTTGACCTGGTAGTTAACCTTCCAGCACCAACACGCAGCCCCATCAATACTCAGCCATCACCCACTCTGCCAATATCGAGCCTTCTGTCATTCACCCTCTGCGGCCAGCTACATAGAATGTGTTTTAATCACACCACTGTCGCCTTTAATTAGCTGCAACAAAACCACTTTAATGTTTTTTAGATTGGTTTCTAAGAGTTTGGCTGCATTTTAGATTTAGACATAAATGGCAATCTCTCACTCACAGCACTGTTCGATGCCGTTTGGCCCATGGTTTGTTGTCTGAAAAGGCAAACATTTGAAAACACGGCCTAGAGTTGTAAACTTTTTTAAACGCCATTAAGAGTAACTTGTAAAAATTACAAAAGTTTGTGTAATTTCAGTTCATAAAGGTGTTTTTTTTTGCTACTGTGAGATATCTTGCCTGGAAAATTTAGACTCACCGGTGCAGCGATTGAGACAGCTAACGACACATAACTGCAAATCAACAAATCGGATTGGATTGGTCCGTTTGAGTTGAGCATTAGCAGTGAACTGCGGGGTGTGATGACCAGACTGATATCCCTGTGTATAAACATTGCAGTGGGGTATCATGCCAGGCGGTTTTACTTGTAGTAGAGTGATATCCATCTTAACCCACGCAGTACAGTATATCCGTATACATTTTGTGGAAAACAAAAGGTGGGTGCGTAGCGTCTGCAGAGTATTAAATAAGTGATCATAAACCCAGAAGGAGCAATGATGCTAAAAATAATTAGCCTTGTGGAGGTTAATATCATAAACATTACTGTCAATGTCTGGAACGTCAGAATGATATTGGACCACAACGAGCAATTTACATTTGAAAACGGAAAAGGATCTGATCGTAATCAGGGCCATGAATTAGATAGAGATTTGTTATTTTTAGTCTATTGAGTTGAGTGTATCCGAAGCCATGAAGCTTGAAGTTTGTGGCGCACACACAAGGGCGAGAGCTGCGGCTGTTTCAAAAACGTGCGTTATATTATTGTGAGTCTTTGCAGAAACACGTGCTAACAGGCCGGCACTAGGAGGTCGGTTGTTACTTCCTGGAAGAAGTGTGTGGAAAGGTAGAAGAAAGTGTCAGCTGCATATTTAATGCGTGAATCAGTCATGTTCAAAGTCTGGCCCGAGTGCCAATCACTGCACAAGGCCACATTTTATGCAGCCTGAAGGTTGAGCCTAATGCATTACTCCAGCTGAATAAATCCATCACACGCATTCAAAATAATATCTCCCTCTTTGCATCATAGTGCCATTAGTTTTATGTGCACCAACATTTCAAGGAGAAATGTAAATTGCCATTTGTATTCCAGAAACCAAAATTATTGTTTATGTGACCAATTTGTCAAAAGAAAAGCTGCTTTCACACATTCACCCTTCTTTCTGACAGGCTTTAGAATAAGGCAATGTCAAGGTCATGAATCTGTAGGGATGGCATATCAACAGATGTACCCTGCAAAGTGCACCTAAATTATTAAATGTTGTGGAAAAAGACCTTTACAGAACACCTTTTCCAGCTCCTTGGGCTTCTGTCATTTATTAAATATTGATTGTACAAAATTCAAAAACAGCATGACAAATTCTTATAACATATAGATGCTTGCCACAATGTATGTACAGATCTGTGTGTCTATTTTGTCAGAACAATAATCTGAACATATGCACTGAACTTCAGGCCAAATATCTAAACATGTAAAATTACATAAATCACTAATATAATCATTTTAATTATTCAGTATTGTTATATGACTTTATTTTAAGATGATTCTTTACAATGACTGTTTTTGTGTCTCATATTTGCTCTGTAATAATCTTTCGCAGAGCACAGAACATCACTGTTAGCCCTTTGTAAACTCCCTCCGTCCTTCCCCAAACCCAGGCAGTGATGTCAATTAGCAGACCTGTCCTCCATTTGAATATTCCTGATTATTATGCGGCTCCTGCTCTTACATATTCAAAAGAGGCTCCTCAATCCAATTAAATGGGCAATGTGCTGTAAAGGCGTGGGCAAATAGGATTGAAGGCAGAGCTTAGGATGACAAACAAGAACAATCTGAGGGAGATGGAAAAGCGCTTGCTGTGAAGTTAATGGAAGTCTGTGCGATGATCACCGATGGAGCAAGGGGGCTACAGTGCGTGTTTGCGTGCGTGTGTGCGTGTGCGTGTGTGTGTGTGTGTGTGCACGTGTGTGACATAGAGAGATAAGGGGGGAAAAAGGAGAGAGGAGGTGCGAGCTCAAGTGCAATATGCAATTCCGCTTGTGGTTAAGACCAGAAAAATAGGTCTCCGATTGTGTCGTGGATACATACGCTTGCACAAGCACGTCGCTGTGATTTGGAATGTTTGTGCATCTGCCCTTTCGGTTGTACACGATATTCAGATTCGTCGCGGCTGCTTTGTGAGCCGGCAAAAACAAGTTGTACATAAATATACTTCATTTGAAGTTGGGGAGATACAGGCAGTGGGAGAGAGGTGCCGCAATTAAAGTAATAACATTTCATTTGGGCACAAACAGTTTAGAAGCAAAAAGCAATTAAGCCAAATGCAATTGTGGGTAATGTTGGGGAAACGACAGCAGGTGGAAAGACAAAAAAAAATATTGTTGAACCTTTAGACTACCACAAGCACTGGGTTTTTTGGGGACGGCTTCAAAAGCACAGTTTTGTTTTTGGTCGATTATTATACTTTTGACACTTGATTGTTTATTGCTCGTCAGTACCACACAATCATGCTGACACATTTATTAGCAAATGGTAAAATCAACTGGCTCATTAACCTCCTGATTATAGGACAACTCGAGACCACTGTCACAAGCAGAATTGGAGTAAAAAAAATAAGATAGGATTTCAAAATGATGAATTACATACAGATAAGGACATTGTTGGTCATAAATATTGATGTGTTATTTTAAATTAGCACTGCCCGTCTCTGATGCCCTTTACTCTCCATTTAGTAACAAAGCAAACCGTGTGTATACTTTGGAAAATGCATAGGAGCTGTAGTGTCTATAATGTTGTGTGTCTTGGCGTGCCCTTGGTTCAAAACCCAATCAGTGTCTTTAAACTCTGTGCTCACACGCGCTCCTTGTGCCACTGTCAGACGATCTGCCTGATGAATGCCTGGCGTCCCACCGGCTCTCTAAATATGCGCAGTGAAATGAGCTGAAACACGCTTTAATTAAAAAGTGGAGGCCCACCAAGATGTGATTAAAGCGCCGTTCAGCGGATTAGAGCGACTCGCTGAGAGACACAGACACCGAGAGAGTACATTATCAAGGTGCCACTTCTGCATTCTGGTTTCTGATGGGCAGAACTAATGCATTTTATCGAGGAGCTTAAACATATCGAGCTTCAAGTGAAACTAAATGTTTGAAATGTCACACTGCTGGAAAAAAAAACTTTGGGTCTTTGCAAACTATTCTGATGATGATGATATAGGATGGTTTAGTTGTTCAAAGTGAGGCAAAACATCTGACTGTTGTTCAGATGTGTCTCTTGAGATCGAAAAAGTCAGAACTTGCTTCAATAAAATTTTCAACTTTTTTTTAACTTTTTGATCTTTTCAGTAGTTTGTTTGATCAAGCGAGTGCTATAACCCATGATTCTACCACATTTTCCGGATATAAAATATATTTTGAAGCAGAGTGACAGTGTTGTTTTAAGCTAACCAGCCCTGTCTGTCTGTTTGGTTTTCTGTATGTTCTGCTTTAGGGTATTGAAGTGCCCCTCTATGTGACAGTAATCTTTTAATTTTCCTTTAACCTCTTAAAGCAGAACTGAGTAACTCATGCCCCTAGAGGCCATAAGCGTCACTGCAGGTGTCATAGCATGTTGCGTTCTTTTTTTTTCCTCATTAATTGTCCGTGAGAGTAAATACTACACTGACAGAAAAGACAAAGGGAGAGAGGGATATTGTACATTGTGCCACAGCTCAATGACCTAATGGAGATAATTTTTTTCACTCAAAATTGGCTATAAATACTGCTAAAGTGGCGCTAGACCACAGTTAGCTTTGCCCGTTAGCCTATTAGCTTCTTCTTCGCGATTCTATAATGTGTATTGTGCCTCCGATCCAGAGGCAGGGTGGTTTTCTGGAAAGAGACACCAGGGGGAGATGAAAGATCCCCCAATCATCCCATTAACAGTTTTATTACCCCCAGAGGGACTACGAAAAGGATTTATAAAGGTAAACAACTTACTTAGTTCTTCTTTAACCACCACCTGAACCAAGCAAATTTTCTCCAGTTTGGCTTTACCCACATTTAAAGCTTCTTGAACAAAGCGCCAAAACAGCAACGAAAACGAGGATAAAAATAAAAACAAAACAGAAAAAGACCCCCAAAAAAAGCAACAAAGAAGCGACAAAGAAGCAATAAAAATGTGCCGGAAAAGCAACAATAACACAATTCCAAAGTGACAAAAACATGACAAAAAGCAAGGGGGGAAAATAAACAATGTAGAAAGCAACAACAATGACAAAAACACAACAAAATAAACTGCGTAGGCCAGACAAGAAAGACAAAAACACAAACAAAAATTGACAAAAATGCAGCGACAACGCAACAAAGGAAGTCACGGTCGGTTTTATAGGTCTTAGCTTTCAAACGAGGCATTACCCCGGCCTACAGGTCGTATAAACCTCCAGTCGAGAAGGTTTTAGATTTGGGTAAAACTGAACTGGAGAAAATGCGCTCGGTTAAAGCAGGGGATAAGAGGTTAAACATAAACATTATGCCCGTGAACAACTCATTGTCCAGGTTTCCTCCTGCGTATGGCCCGTGACCCCCTCCCCACAAGTGTAACAGGATATGATACTGCATTTCTCTTGAAGTTTCATTTTAAGACGTTTTGTACGTTATAGGTAACAGATTATATCCTTAAGGAAACTAGACTAAGCAATTTAAAACAGCTATGAATATCTAAAACAAATTTTAATCTACTTGTGTCTAAACCATTCAGCACATGGCTGTCTCCGCAGTCTTCTAAAAGTCATCCACAAGCAGAAAACACAGGGCTCATTTTCCTGCCACTTGTGCGTGCCCTTTCCTTCTCCTGACATTATCTTTCCCTCTTTGACTCGCGCGTTTCTCATCATGCCTCTGCCCCCTCGTTCGCTCCGATCCGACCTGCGCTATATATGTAAATAGCCCAGAAACATCAGGTCCTATAGCATATGCATGCCACTTCCCATATTAATCAAATCCTTTTTGTGGGCTATCTCCATTCTAAAGTGGGATGGGGTTAGATAACGCGCAGCTCCAGATTGTTATCCGTAGATAATCTCTTTAACATCAGCGTGATTAAAGGCGCCGTGTTCCAGCTTTAAGACCCGTGATCCTGTTGCTCTTTTTATCGAATCTCCGGTGAATGAGACAGCGCTCGGGCGAACAGGAGGTGGCAGGGATGATGGAGGGGTGGGAGGAGGCAGGGTGAAATGAATGAATGGTTAAATAGGTGAATGGGATCGGCAGTAATTGTGGCTGTGTTTTGTCTTTCGGCTAACGGGGACGGATCTATAAGGAGTCGATATGCCTATAGGGGCGAAAACAAAAGATGGGAAACAAAAGATGGGAAACAGAGGTGAGGGTCTAAGGTAAGGAATTAGGGCAAAGGAGGCCGGGATTAGTGGGAGATGGATGGGATCAGACATACAGATGTAGGGTAAATGAGAGTTTCTCAAACTGGGGTGCAGGTACCACAAGAGGTCCTTACACTTAAATGGGTCACGTTACTGCGGCAGTGACCAGTACTTGATTTCTGAGACATTAGTATCCATTTCTGCCATAGATACTGTATATTTATGTATGCTCTCAGTCGTCCTGGAATTTCCCATTGTATAGTAGATTTTTCAACTCAGTCCACTCAACAGTATTTGAACATCTTTTTCATGATGGATAGAAATAGAAGTTTAACCTCCCCACCTTAACCTCGTGCATTTTCTCCAGTTTGGCTTTACCCAAATATTCTTCTGCTAGACTGGAGAGCTACAGTGTAATGCCTCATTTGACAGAAAACTGATTGTAAATGTTCTGTGGCGTTGTTGGCGTTGATGGCCACATTTTTGTCACTCGTTTTGTCACTTTTTTGTTGCATTGTCATCACGTTTTTTTTTCTTTCGCTTTTGGTCGCATTGTTGTTGCGCTTTCATCCTCATTTTCTTCTCGTTTTCGTCGCCATTTTGACACGTTTTTCGAGATGCTTTTGGGATTTGGATGAAGCCAAACTGGAGAAAATGTGCTTGGTTCAGGTGGGGGTTCAAAGGTTAAACCATTTCCATTCTCCTTTAGTGTAGTCTCTCGTTTTATTCAAAGGATAACAACATTTTCAAGAAACGTGTGCGAGTCAAAATAGCAATAAAGACATACATTAACCTGTTATCCATCTTTTGACGGTTAGGGTTAAGTTTAGGTTTAGAGTTATTTTCTCCCATTATGCACATCCAAATCCCAAAGCGTATTGACAGGAGAGCCTCTATGCTTTCAAATGATAACTCATTTGAAAGCCAAGACCTTCCAGTTTCAAAAGCTGTGTGTCCTCACATTCCTCACATTTGCCGTTCCTAACCCTAATCCTAAACCTAAGGGTAAGTAACAGGATAAACAAAACAAGACTACCCGCATACAGGGCAATCTAATATGTACGATGTGTATATCAAATGCACGTGTGAAATAAATAAAGGCCATTATTTTTATGTTGTTATGTTTGTGAAAAGCCCAATTCTATGCGATTGGTTTGAAGTGTAACATACAATCTTCTATAGGCTGCAAACAGTGACAGTGGTTAACAGTAGTGACCCGCTATCCCTGCTTTGACTCCATGCCCCACTAACATTATCAACCTGTCAGTCCCCATACATCTCAGGTGTTTTTCCCTCCCATCAAAACAGTTACACATTCTATAGTAAAATGGCATAAGCTCACTGCACCAGTGGCTTTCTCGAAACGCAACTTGTCTTTGTGGAAACACCACGCAAGCAGGCAATGTCTGGCTCACGGGCCAAATCGAGTTCAGCAGCGTAAATCCTCTGGCCGCCAAGGTGATTGTCCACCACCGTGATCAAATACATTTAAAGTATGCCTTTGGCCATCCCTTTCATTATACTTTATCATTATCTTTGAAGTTATGAGTCTGTCGATGTCACTGTCATTGTTACCAAGTGTAATTTATTAACACGGAATATAGTATAAAGCTTTATTTCCAGTCTTGAGTCTACCACATCCTATCTTCTTCAGAGACCCGTATTGTATGAGTAAAAGCAGAGTTAGCCCAGGCGTAGTGCATGAAAAACTCATTTCAGCTTTACCCAAGATCACGCTCATCTGGTCACGACCCACATCTCACAAGTATGACCATGAATGTATATAAATGGTGACTTTTATGACTCCAATCAGACAGACAAGTTATATACCATTATATTCTTATGTAACTGGCCATGAACAACATGAAAGCCATCACAATAGACTTCATGTTTTAATAGTTTGCTTCAATCTTGTACAGCCCCGGTGCAGTCTTGTCCATCTGAGAAGAGATTGTTGCATGTTACACTAGGCCCTGATATATTAGCAGATGCCCCCCGGACACTGTCTCACTTATGGCTTGTCTTCTTGTATTTGAGCCTACCAGACTGATCCCCAATGGTGCTACTATCTCATAACTCACACATACTCATTACCTGTGTCCCCACCCCCACCGTCCCCCCATGACAGGATCAGCGGGGGGTCCGGCACTTCTCTTGCCACATTCATCTCACCAGCCCCTCAGTCCTGTCCATCTTCACTCATTTTCACTCATGTGTACACGTACACTTGAGTGGTGACAGGGACAACACACTGGAGAAATGTGATTCACTCGAAAACTAGCGCCATACCAATCCTAGGTTTGACTGCAGAGTGCGGCTGCAAAACTAATTGTGAATGAAATTGCAATTGGAATAGTTGCAATTACACCAAGAAAGCTAAAATTATAGGTCTTCTGCAAATAACAACGGCTCATGTCCGTGCAGGTTTTATTATGCATGAATCCTGCAAACGCTGTAGTGTCGACGTTTACAATTTTCCTTTATTTGTTGACCTTTATTAAATGGCCGGAAAGTCCCACTGAGATTAGCTATCTCTTTTTAAGGAGAGTCCTTGCCCCAGAGGTGAACCTATTGTGAAACCTATTATACACCGTGAATTCAAACTAGATGTTAAAACACATATTGTTTATCTAATCGCGTTACTTATAAAAAATGATAAGGTATTTCCAAAATTGCGCATATACCTCAGTCTGACGGCAGAGCTCTGGGGTTCTTGCACACTCACCCAGCATTTATCAGTGAATTTCATTATCTCAGTTTTCATTAATTAACACAGTTGTAGGAAATGAGGTCTGATTAATTGCAGTGTAATTTTGCTCCATTCCTGACTTACTGGAAATTGGGTTCATATGAGGTACTGTTATAGCCTAAAGCGCAAGTAATGTCTTTCAATTCTCCCAAATACATACTTTAGGAGACAATAATCTTACATGGGGTTAATACAATATCTTGAAGTAATGACAAAACTTTTTTTGTTTTGTAATGTTTAATTTGTGGGTTCAACCAGGACAGTTTTACAGTCCTGCACAGGAAAAATAGTGTTAAAACACCTTAACGCCTGAATTAATTTCCAATTATACAAAAAAATATATTATCAGTGTTTTTGCTTTCAAGCTGACGCTAAATTAAGTGGAGATTGTTAATTTATCTGTTGCACATAGTACAGATATAGTTTAGCGACAACAGGCATAAATACATTATTAGGTGTGTTGTAAATTAGCGACAACAGGCATGCTGCTGCTGCTTTCATCACCTGATGTAGGAAAAAAAAACACTTTAGTTAATAATACTAACTAGCACAAATGTTTTTACTCCAGCTGTAGCGATGGCCATCACCTCTCGCACATCTTCCATAACCCTGAAACCCAAACACATTGTATCCCCGTAGCACTTTCACAGACTTCCAGCGCATTGTGTTGTCCACTTGCTGCCACCGCTGTAGCACAGTGCTGAGCTTGCTCCAATTAATCATTCATTAGTTTTTTTATTAAGCCTCTATATGGTGTAGCGCTGGCTGCCATGTCACCTGACTTCTTCTGTCACCCGCACAGCGGTGTGAACATCCAATATTGAAAAGGTCAACGTGTCATCGCTGCTGAGGAAGTGGGAGTTTGCAGCTATAAAGCACAGACATAACTGTCACTGCCTGTCCTGGAAAGTGCCACTCCTTGTTCTTACCTTTTTTAACCCACTATGACTAATGGAGCAAATGGTTTACACATATTCGAATCTATTGGACCTGTGCATTTGAAGACAGCAACTAAATACTGTTTAAAAGAGAAGTTGTTTTGTTTTTAAATGAATTATTCTTTCTCTGACCTTTGAGAACCTCCCAAAAGTCTCCTGTCACATTATATTTCCGAACATGGATTTAATCTTGATTCCAATAAAAACACAATCGCTGTTGCTGCTCAAAGCCGGAGCTGTCTGCTTTTCACGATTTGAGGGAGACAGCTGCTGTACCCATACACAGTCCCACAGTCCCAGTTTAATAAAGCACCTCCACACATAAAGCACAACTATAAACTTTAGTTTAGCACACAACTCATGAGGGCCCGACTTCCTGCCAAACCCGTGATGTTTTATTTTTTCTCAATCCGCTCTCTCATACAGTACACAAACAGAGTCTTCAGTAGCCTAACTAACTTCCCTTCACTTCACAGCTCTCACAGAAGGTCTCATTGATTTTTTATTCAACACTAATTGGTGAAATGTTAGATTTGTCCAGCATGGTTTTTTGTTAGTTTTTTTTTTTTATCATCACGATGATTTTGAACATCAATGTCTGTATTTGTTGATAAAGCTAATAAATTCCAGGGTTGGCATGTTTTCCCCGTGTCCACAGAGAGTTTTTTTGGGGGTCTTAAAATATTGAATATTGAAATTAAATAGTATAGGACAGTGGTTCAGTAGTTCTCATAACAGGAGTGGTACTACTTATTACAGCAGCAGAACATGAGTATTGTTAATAACCTTTGCACCCGTGCACCATGTCAGCAACCGACAGGAGGGCATGTTTAGAAGAATTCAGTCCATAATATTACGTTCCAAAACCTAGACCCTTAAAAATATGTAATATATGAAGACAGTTAATACTGTAATCTAAGATTCAGGCAGACGGTTATGGCTGATACTCGCCGCAATTTTTTTTAAGATTAAACATTTCAAAAATAACTAGGACCTTTATTTTACACCTCCTCATCCAAAGGACCACCTGTAAAACATTGTTATTATGTCAACAAATGTATTTATTCGTATTTATTATTTTGTCTTCTTAGTTTTTCTGATCGATAATATTTATTTCAGTCTTATGACTCTAATACAGCATATACATGATGAAAATACATAAAGAAAGAATAAAGATGTAAAAAACCTGATGATGTATCATAGGCAATAAAAGAAAACAAAAACCAGGTGGAAAAAAATGCCCTTGGACCTATAGGTTATCCGGTCCTGGGTTCGATCTCCGGATGGATGGGGTGTGTGTGTGTGTGTGTGTGGGTGCATGTGTGTGCGTGAATGAATAGTGGTGGTCAGACGGACTGTTGGCGCAGATGTTTGCAGTCACGCTTCTGTCTGTCTACCCCATGGGGAAACACATAACTTTCCACCACCGTGTGTGGAGTGAATGAAGTACACATTCCCTAAAACTGTGAAAAGCACCATAACAGTATCAAAAAGTAAAGAGTTCATTATTCAGACTTCACTATAACTAACCTCATCCTTACAGTAATATACTGAAAACTTTACAAAATCTTTGCCTAACATATGTATTTACTCTCCTGTGGACAGTGAATGAGTTGAACTAAAAATAGTAAAATGAGTTAAGGGGTATTTGTGCCGAGCTCTGGGACACATGGGGCCCCTGACAAGGTGTCTCCTCCCACACACAGCTGCTGACATGATGTAAAACGCTCCCCTTATGACGGAAGTGCACCTTTCTGCAGTGACCTTGTTAAGGTTGGAAAAAGACTGGTTCTGTTCCCCAAAATGTATCAGTACAATTGTGTGAATTTTGGCAGCGTGTCAACTAAAACACTCACGCTGACGTGTTTGCAGATGCTCTCACAACGTTGCAAGGAGAAACGGGTCAGAAGTGAGGAGTGTGAAGGGAGGATGCATGAGGAGGTTGTGTTGTTTGTGCACTTGGAGCATTACAAGTGTGAGGCAAACAGGATGGCGCTATGTCTCTTAACTGGATGACATCTGTGTTTATCACACGGTGAGAAACCGACAAGTTACCCGCCGTTGTGGCTGCCGCATGCCATTTACGTGCACCAAGCAATTAAAACATAATGTGCTAAATCAGCAAACGAGACCTATGTTTTGTGGGTTCCTGTGGTTGGGGGGGTTGCTTATCAAAGGAATAAATGTCTTTATCGTTATCACTGCTATCTGTAAACAGGAAGTACCGATGAATATAGCTAGGATACAGAGTTGAAATAACTTGCGACATAAAAGTGTATACTGTTAGGGTTTGTTATCAGTTGATCATCTAATTGTACCAAGTAAATCAGTTTCTGCAGTTATTTTGGCTTTGCCTAGCTCAGGATATGCAACATTTCCATTTCTGTTCGTTTTTGCACATGAATAATAAACATGGCTATCGTTGCGCCAAATAAAATTGACATTTGGGCAAATTAGCATTAGTTCTAAGGCCAAAATGTCATAAACTGAAATCATTACAATATTTGGGTGATTTTATCAGGTGTCGGAGGGGCATACAGTTTTACTCTGGTAAATTCACTCGTGATCAGGTTGCATGTATCTTTATGATTGTGTAAACACTCTGTTGGCTATTTCCACTGTAGGAAATTATTGTTTAAATATTATTTTGTTTAATCAGACTTTCAAACAATATCCTTGGCAATATGTTTGTAATACCCGTAAGTCATATGCTATGAACTAATGTTTTTGTCATCAATCAACAAACCATTACACAAAACACATGATCTAACAGTGATAAACCACCAATTAAAATACACACATTAATACATATTATACAAACAAATTGAAGCACACTACAATAACAAAACAAAAAAACAGTACCTTAAAGCAAAACACTTTTTTTTTTACTTAACAGATATTCTTAAAAATAGTCATACTCAAGACTGTAATAATGACAGACTACATACTGTCACAATGGCCTTGTCCATCCTTAAATGTTAATGAGTTTTAATCAATCATCACATGTATTTTTGACTCCGGTACACAATATCTTGTTGTTATTCTCGCAAGTAAATGGTTCTGCTCAGCATTTCTAATAATAATGCATCAGTTTTATATAGCGCTTTTCTGGACACTGAAAGACGCTTCACATTGCACTATTCATTCACTCCATACTTGGAGCCACAGCTGCCCTGACTGACGAAAGCGAGGCAGCCATTCTGCGACATCGGCCCCTCCGACCACCACATCATTCATCCCGGCCTATCATGTTTTTGGTGGTCGGGGAAACCGGAGTACCTGGAGGAAACCTACACAGACACGGGGAGAACATGCAAACTCCACACAGAAAGGCCCCGTCCAGGTGGGAATCAAACCCGGACCTTCTAGCTGTGAAGCGGAGGCGCTAACCGCTGTGCTACCGTGCGGCCCAAAAAGTAAGCTAAGTATCTTATACTGACCTATATTTAGCTGGCTACTGCTTATTAATATCTCTACAAAACCTGAAATAACCTGGAGGACATCTAAGCTCTTACACATTTCATTTCATCCATCTCCACTCTCATCTCTCCATCTTTCTTATTACTATCCAGCTGTTCTCCAGTCCCTCCTCCAGCCATCATCCCTCATCCTCTTCCTTCTTTTGCCCTGTCTGCTGCTACTATAAATAAATCAAGCGAGATGTACCATCAGGAATGAATTTATCAGTTTGACAATTTTTTTTTTTTGTGCGACAATTTCCTGGGCAATATGTAAGTGTTTGAAGTCTAGGGCACAATCTTATCAGAGCTAGAGAGAGGCTTGGCTGGAGAATCTGAGCCAGCCTACCAAGTTCATTGGCTATTAGTCATACTGGTAGCTTTGCTGTGCCAGAAATACAAAGTGTGTGAGTGAAGCTGGTACAAATTCCTTGTTTAACGCAAGGTTTATATCCCAGTGCTTCCTCAAAATGCAGTCTACTGGTGGAATACCAGCTTCTTAAAGGTCCTATAGTATACTTTATTTAATCTCTTTTTAAAAAAAAATTTTTTATTTTTTTTTTAGATTTGGGTAGGTTTTGCAGTTTGAAACAATATATCTTTCTATATCTATCTATCTAGTTTTTTTTTTTACCTGATCCTAATATGCTGATACTTTTTCAAAGGTCTTGCAGTGTTAGTTCTGATTTAATTGAATGAATAAAAAGCCATTTGTCAGTCCTTGTTTTATTATATCATACAATAGATAGATAGATAGATAGATAGATAGATAGATAGATAGATAGATAGATAGATTGATTGATTCACCTCATTTCCTCATACGGTACACTGCACTATTCAAAAAGACACATATGCATTTTTTTACATGAAATTCTGGCATGAAACCAGAATTACCTTTTCCTTTTTTAGGCCAATGAGACTTTTCAAATGATTTCTATTTGCTCAATGCCAGAAGAATGAGAGGCATTTAGCAAACTATCCAAGATTGTGGAAAAAACGTTTTGGACAGCCTGGACAGCTTTGTGAATAAACATAATTTGCTCAGTGACTGTCAGTATGGGTGCAGAAACAACAGGTCAACTGCACAAGCATTAATTAATCTAAGCGAAGAAGTCACCAACAATATTAACAAAAAGCTGTATTAATTGGGTATATTCATAGACCTCCAGAAAGCCTTTGAAACTATAGATCATTAAACACTTTTAAATAAACTAAATAACAATGGGATCAGAGGGATTGCAAACAATTGGTTGAAGTCATACTTGACTGAAAGAAAGCAGTACGTACAAATTATGTACAAGTCATGGTTTAGTCATGGTTTAGCAGCAAAGTACATCGCTGACATGTTAGAGCCGTATGAACCATCTCGGGCCCTGAGAACTTCAGCGAGGGGTCTCCTGGTGGTTCCCAGAGTCAATAATAAACACGGTGAGGCTGCGTTTCAGTTTCATGCAGCTAAAATCTGGAACAGTCTTCATGAGGATGTGAGACAGGCCTCAACTCAGACAATGTTCAAATCCAGGCTGAAAAAAACAGCTCTTTTTACCCGAGCATATGTAAACTGAAAGTATTTTATCTGCACTCCTGCCTTTTACTGTAATTGATACATTTTTATGTTGATGTTTTAATGATTGATTTTATCTGTTTTCTTGTAATTGTATGCAACTGTGAAGCACTTTGAATTGCCTTGGGTATGAATTGTGCTCTACAAATAAACTTGCCTTGCCTTGCCTTGTAATGTAAAGTGTTATACTGTATAAAAACACGAGATGTTGTATTACTGTATCCGGAATGTAAATTAATTTTGAATATGGGGGTAGGCACTTATAAGCTTTTTTCAATGGTAAATATGGATGCAGTACACTTTCTGGTCACCAGCGTCAAATTTGGGGGCGCTGTTTTACTCCTTTCGCAAAGTTAAGGAAACACTGTTGTGGTGTCTTTGTGTTTATCACAGAGCGTAGCATCAACTTTCCCAGTTTTACAACTTTGTTGCAAAGGTTGTTGACATCAACTAGTACGTGTTAAAAATTGACTTATAAAGAATTGATGCTGAACAGACACACAGACACACTGACACTGAATGAGGTAAAGTCATTGTAGGTTCTGTAGATACAGGTGTTGTTGTTGTTTACATTTTGCACTATATTGCTGCAATTGTGGATTTCGTTAGACTAAAACTAGGCTTTTGCCATAGTTAACATTTGTAGCATGTAGCATGTTAGTTGCATATAGAATCAAATGCAAATGTATAGGCTACCGAAAAATAAAACAAAGTAACTATAATTATTTGCAGTTATATGTGTTGACATCGCCGTGTTTGGCCCGTGAGCCACAGGCACTCATTTTGGCCCTCAAAGACAAAAAGTTTGGGCACCCCTGCTTAAACAATTCGAGAAAGCCTAGATTACGATGTCATGACCTTGGAAACACAAGTCTGGTTCATGCTTGGGTGCAATTTCAAGACGCTTGAAGGTAACACGTTCATATACTTGTGTATAAACAATTATACGCAAGTATAAAAAAGATGGAAATGTTTAGCCATCATACAGATCAGAAAGAAGGCGGGTTCTGTGTCCCAGAGATCCCCAGGTCTGAAATGTGAATATCAACCCAAGAACAAATGCAAAAGACCTGGTCAAGGAGCTGGCTGAAACTAGTAAGAGTTTGTCATTATTCAGAGTGAAACAAGTACTGTTCCGACATGGGCTGAGATGATACTCTGCCAGGAAGAATCTCGTACTTATAAATGAACAGCAAAAAGCAATATTGGAGTTTGCAAATGCACACAAGGGTAAAGGTTTTTAGACATATCCTGTGGTCTGAAGAATGTTTTATTTTTTTTATTGTTTGGTCATTGTCACATTTGGAGGAAAAAGGAGGAATCTCTGAGAACACCATCTCTACTTTGAAATACAGGGGCGGTTTTGCTGCGGCAGGGACTGGTGCACTTCACAAAATAGATGACATCATGACGAATAACATTGTGTTTAAATATTGGAGCAACATCTCAAGACATTAGCCAGGAAGTTAAATCTAAATCTTTTAATTGTGTGTTCTAACAAAATTCATGACAAAATGCGGTGAGATAATTTAATATGTGGCACATTGTTACAAAATGCATTTTTATTACTCAATGCGGCCTAACCCTTAGTCTCACCTCACACGATCTTATTGGATTGTTTGATGGTAGTTGTTGTAATTGTAAATGTTTTAGATGGAAGGATAGTAGATGGAAATTTGAAAGCCAAATATTTTCTGATGTGGAATCACTGGTCCAGCGTTAGTACAGCGCTGTATAAGCCATCTTTTGCAGACAGAATTGGTCTCGACAGACACATACTACTTGCCTATCAACCTTCCACACAGGCGAGCCACCATAGACACACAGACACACATATTGGACTGGGCCCAGCGCCTGCCATCTGCGTGTGTTTGTATGTTGGCCTATTGTACCACAGAATGTGTTACATTAATGTGTGAAAGGGACTGAATGGGTGTTGAAATGAGTCTTTTGATATTTGGAAGAGTACAGAAGGTCAGCCTGTTACATGCTGTCAGGGCCAGCGCTGTGTGCTGCACGCCTGTGGTTCTTTAAAGAAAGTTTAGACTGAAGTTGTTTGAGTGTGACTTGGACAGCAGTAACTATGAGATTTCAAAGCCTGGGTCATTTTCATCTCCGTTTTGTGTGTGCATGGTTTTTACATGAAACAATACAGCAGGGAGCATTACCTAATAGAGCTGTTCTCTGAGTTTTCTGTTGTCCTTTCTTTGTGGACAATTGGATCAATAAAATTGGCAAAAGTATATTGCAGTTTGTCTGTCTGTAGCCTCAAACGTCAGTGCCTGTGGCTTCCGGAAGAATCTTGTTGCTGAAAGGTTGGTGGTTCGATTCCAGCTACAACCCGTACATTCTGATGTTGTGTCTTTGGGCAAGACACAAGTATGAATAGGATATAGGGTGTGTGTGTGATTGGTTGTGGTCCAAGGGCCCTTTGGTGCAGATTGGCAGCCAGGTTTCTATCAGTCTACTGTGGGGCTGCTTATAGCTTATCACCGTAGTGTGGACAATGAATGAACAAAGTGTGTCCAAAATCATTTTCAATCTAAACAACAACCTTGATCATGCCTTTCAAAACTCAATATTGCCACTCAAACTAATTTTACCACTCTCTATGGACCCGTTGGGAAATCACGTGCATATGCATTTTTTGCCTGGTTCCCCTTAGCTTCACCTCAATGAATCAAATAGCTTCTATGGGAAAACACTCTTACATTTTGAGCAGGACACAGTACTGTCCCCTGCGGTACTCCTACACTACAGCCAAGGGTGCTGGAGATGTAACTTTCCATGTGGACGTACTGTAGCCTGTTTGTTAAGTAGTCCATGAACCAGGACACCAGGAATGGCTCCACAGCCATCCCAGTGAGATTCTCCAGCAGGTGAGGTTGAATTGTATCGAAGGCGCTGGAGAAGTCAAAAAAGAGCATCCTCACCGCACAACCTCCTTCATCCAGGTGTGAGAGCGTACGATGAAGAAGGTAGAAGACAGCATCCTCCACTCCCACCCTTTCCCTGTATGCAAACTGCAGCCTGATACATTTCTACTTCGTTAAATGATAAAATGTATTCTATTCCATTCTACTGAGTACACAAAGATGGCATATTCATCTTGTGGCTGAAAGTCAATAAAAAAGATTTGCTCCACAGTTCGATAGTGACAAAACAAATATAATTTTTTATTTGAAGCTATTTAAATTCACATTTACGGTGTAACATATCGTACAGTATTTCAGTGTGTATTTGGTGCCACAGAGGAGTAGCCTGCTGTCACAGGTTGTGAGTGTGCTGGATCAAAAAATGGTGATAGGTGCAATGATCAGTAGCTCCCAAAAGCTTTTTCATGTTTACTCACACCAGGTAGTGACGTTTCGAGCAGACGAATGCAGACAATTGTTTTCATCATTGCATCTGTTATTACAGGCTCAAACCTCCTAACTCCATGCTACCGCCTCCGGATTTTTAAAGCTCATGAACGATCACCAGGCCCATTTCAGTCTTTGACTTAAATCTGTGGCTAGTATTTTGTGTTTGCTATGGTTAATTTCCCCTGCTGCCATCGGAGGGGGCCCCAAGAAACAAAAAACAAGATTCTTGAAAGAGCAGACCTTATCATCAAGTGTGTGTTTTTATACACATATAAATGTAAATGATAAAACTTGAAATATCAATGCTGATATGCCCAAAATCTGTTTTATAAACCAAAATTATGAACGTTAGCCCCACTTTAAACTAAACCATATAAGCAAACAAATATCTATACTGAGTTACTCACTCTGTGCTGATCACAGTGGGTTCACTTTAAGCCCACATGGGTAAAGGGCCTATTTGAGGTCATTAGGAGGTATTAGTTTGGCTTGGGAAATGACAAGGCTTTACACGGATGCTGCCGTCGCTTAGCAACCAAGGTAATTTTCAGCTGCTACCCCTGCTTCATTTTAGGTATTTTGTTAATAAAACATGAGCGGGGGAGATATTTTTGTCTGCAAGGCATAAGGAGAAATATAAGGGGGCATCATTATAAAGACTACTGTATGAGACTGAATAATTAGCTCATGAACAATAAATGATAAAACAATAATATAATGCAGAACTTAAGACATGTTGTTATTGAATGGTGTTGTGCAGTGCGTGTTTGAAGCCATTAAAGGCATGCATTCTAATCAAAACAGAGAAATTGTGACAGCTAATCCTTGGGAAAAAGCCTAACCCTGTTTTCACGATGACATGTAGACCCTGGCAGATCACGTTTGATTAAAAAGATGAGACAAAGGCATTACCATCCTAAGTGTAACACAACAGCGCCGGCAGTGACAGTTAAAAAGGTGCGGGCTGATACGGAGGCAGGCGCGAGGCAGAGCGGCTGTATAACATGGCGCCATAGTGGCAGATAAGTGTTTTTCTGGTGGGGCAGATTAAAAGACTACAATTTCCCGATGAATATATTAACATTTTATGAGGCAAATCGGGGACTGGCAATCTCTCCCCTTGCATAAATAATGAGGTGGTTTAATATGACTGCCTGGTTGGGATTCTCCCCTGACATGTGTGAAATTGAATGGGATTGTAAATGGGAAAAGAGGAGGCGCTTGCAGAGCTGCTTTGGCTCCTGGTTTGTTGGCGTTTTCTAGATTGATATTGAATATTTGTGTGTGTGTGTGTGTGTCCAAAGGCAGAAGTATGACTGGCAATGAACCAGGACATTACACATGTGCACACCACTACATATACACGCTTAAACACAAGCACCTTGTTGACACGCACAATTTAAGCGAAATTAATCGTGCCGCAAATTCATATCTATATATTTGCATTGCTATTTAAAGATGTAATGTTAAGTCCTAGCGGTATATGCAATGGGCCATTCCAATCGTTATAGACAAGTCTTTAAAAATATATGCTCTTAACCAATGATTTATGAGTCGGCGCAGTGATATCTTTAGGCAGCTGACTTCTGTGTAAATATTTATGACTGTAGTCTTGTACATTTATGAAAAATCCATTCACCTTCAGGCCCACTGCTGCGATCAACAACACCATTTTAATTAAAAAGTGCACAACTTTGAATCTCAGGAAAAAACAGCCAGCAAGTTTCAATGTAATTAAATTGGATGTGTTCCCAGATGCGTTCAATGAAAGCCACGTCGCACTCAAGGTCCAAACTGTGCGAGGAAAAATGTCTCCTGCTCCCCTTTCAACCCGAGATGTACATACTATTACGATACGTTTACTATAGTGCTGCACGATCTCAATAGGCCATTCATGCATGTTTCAACACACGGAGAGTTCTCAAAATTATTGGTTGTATTGTGCTCACTTCTCCTTGACACATAGGTCTCCCGTAATGTTGCCATTGACCAGAAACCCATTATGACAAAGTGGGCGAAGAGCAAAGCTACAGTGACAAAAAGAACCAAAACATTTTAAAAAGTGATGCTGTTTTTCTCCTTTTAAAGTTCAAGGTGAGGGACAATAGGAGGAGAATAATAAATCTGCAGAACTGCAGGCGCTGCCACAGATCCACCAAAGGGTTTCTAACACAGCGGAAAAGAAGATCACGACAGAAACGGCGGAGTCAACTTTTTAAAAGATCTCGTAAAAACTGCATCCAAAATCGAATATTTGTAGTATAGTCAAGGCCTACATTTGACAATGTGATAAGTTAACATTTAATGAACAATGTTTAAAGTAAAAAACAAAGAAGGAAAAATTTAACTATTTAACATAGCTTATACATTTTTAATATTTCAGCTGCATTGATATTATGGTTGACTTAATTGGATTTTGTTTGTAATTTAAAATGAGGCTACAAAGTGTTTCAAAGAAAAGTGAACTGGACCCCCGCTGTGTATTTAAAACAGCCAGTGCAAAAAAACTTGGAATAAAACATAGTAGATTTGTCAAGTGTGAAGTTGCTGTTTAAATTGTTTTTAATGCGTGAAAACACAAAGATGGTGTGAACCGTGGCGTTTGCAGTCCACCGGCTCGCTCTGTAAAAATGGACTTTATTGGCGTAAGTGCAGCTCAAAAAGGCATGACTACCCGATGAACATTGGTGAATAGAGACAAATTGCCAACTGTAACGGTGTCAATTTTCAACCACACTCTCTCAACAGATTGTGCCTCTCTGCAAGAAAGGGAAGTTTGTGAAATGCCGCCAGTACAAATGGTATCAATATAGTAGTGCACTTGTGGTGACAGTCAGCTGAACAGAGTGTCTATAGAAGCAAACTTTGAGACAGGCTAAGAGTGACAAACATCGAATGCGATGAAAATAATGAGGTCCCATCATCTCATTTCTGACACAAGTTGATAAATGACAGCAAAGCCCTTTCAGTGGAGCCATGACATTAGCCATGCTATAAGCAGCCATCTCCTATTCCCTTTACTTCGGCCCTTAGCTCCCACAGTCTATTAGAGTGCTGCATTTTGACGCAGGCCTCCCCAGAGCGTGTCAGATTAGCGGGAAAGGGTCAAGCTAAGTTCACATATAAAGGCCAGTTTGGTGGGGGTCGTGGAGGTGTGAGGAGTAGCATCGAGAGAACCACAGCAACAGAGGGAGGAAGTTACGAATGAGGGAAAGGCTCTCTTAACCTTAGCTCAACGTGATGAAATATCCCCAGATATCTGCCAGTGATCCAGCATAAAGGTTACACTATTATTGGACCTGATCATGTTTATGTTAAGAGTTTACGGTGTTACCTTGATGTGCAGGGGGACAGTAGGCCCTGGTGCAGAGCAGGGGGAGCAGTGGTGTTGACCCTCTGTGATGAAGTATGAATGCCTTGTCCACCGGGAGCTCTGAAACACAGGGAAATGGCTCAAAGTAGAGCATGACCTTGACAGGTCATTAACAATGTGCAACTGTGTGTTCGCACTATGGGGTTACTCTGCTCTGATTGGATGGCTCAAGTCTTGAAGTTACTGCAGTGCAGTGGCATTGGGGAAATACATGTTTTCCAATATGATTATTACAAGACTTTAATAAACAGTGGTATTATTCAAAAGATTAATATTAATATTGTATTTTTGGAATGTTTGTCCAGTAAAAAGAAGGTTGAGGAAGCGCTCACATGGATCTCAACTGTTACAATGCCGGTGCTCATCCAGGTTCCAGAGTGGGTCAGAAATATGTTCAATGGAAAAAATGGGACCAAGGCACACAGATCAAAAAGTGCAGAGGTTGAATAAGGTGTTATTCAACCTCTTCACTTTTTGCGGCCTTGGTCCCATTGCCTCACAAAGCACTTTACATGTGACAATTTTACATTCACCCCAATTTTACTCCAATTTCACAGTCACTCCATTAATTGGTTTATTTGGTTTAACCAAATAAACCAAAAAATAAATAAATAATTGACCACCTGGGTCTGAAATTTGATGTAACTTACATAATATTGAATTATTGTATTTTTTCTTAAGTCCCTCCCTTTGCTGATTTCAGACACTAATCATGTCCAATCAGGAGAGCAGGAGGAGCGAGCTTGATGGTTTACGTTTGACACTTTGTCAAAAGTAATGATTTCTGGTCCAAGAGAGGAGGAATTTGATTGTTTCCTTTCAAATCCCCCCCCCCCCCCCCTCTCTCTCTCTCTCTCCTCACTTTGCAGTCTTACTGACTATGGCTTTCAGAGAAGGCACCATTTGGCAAATGCCTCACATTGCTCTGATCTTTGTTTGTGTACCTGAGGATTCTGTACATCTATAAATATGTAGTATTCTCTTATACTGTATACACACACACACACACTAATATATGTAAGTAAAGAGGTTTGGATTGAAAAGTGCTTTCACAGAACTACTCCACCTTTCCATGTTCTGACTGATAAAATATACAGTCCTTTGTGGTAACGAGACATCTGCTCTGAGCTGGAGTCTGATTTTCTCACATACTGTGGATACTCATTACCCACTCTCACCTAGCCCACCTTAATTCTCCCTGCCTCACTTTGCCTTCACACACGCAAATACCCCCTAATGCAGGTAGCTCAAGAGGCATCCAGAGACTTCCTGCCTGACGCTCCCCTGTTCTCCTCTGGGATTATTCTCCACAATACACACACCTCTTCCCCTGAATGTAAGTCGATCCAAGCGAGGCTTTGTGGCTTACGGACTGTCTCTCTTCCACCACCACGTACACACTTATATCTGCTATAGCATAGTCAGGGAGGAGAGTTCCCAGGGCGATAGGTCCTGTGGGATCTCTGACACAAGTGATTGCCTACTACAACCTCCCCTAATGACAAGAACAGCCTCAAAACCAACGGACAGCTAAAACTAACGTCCTCTTTTATTGTCTTTCCATCTGCCGCCCCACTCTACCTACTGTTTTGCAGTTTTCTGACAGGGTTCTGCTGTTTCACAGATGTCAGTTTGCCGAATTCTCGTGGTTGTAACGATTTAATTTGAAGGCTGTGTCTTTACCTTTCAAGTAGTTTGATAAGGCACATATCAAACCAAGTATTGGGAGTATTTGGTGCGACCACAGGATTAGTGTTCCTGACTCTCCCCGGTTCGATATTTTGCTGAATATCTCTTCACGCTTAACTGCTCTATCCAATAAAACTAAATAAAGTATTAAAGGATTTACATGGTTAATAGAGTTCTTATGGCTTCACATTTTCCTGCATACATTTTAAAATCCACATTTAAAATAAGCCTTTTGAACATTTCCACAGTTTTCATTGTGAGCTCCTCTTTTAATTGTAAAATCCATTCTGCACCGAGTTGTGGACAACTATGGGCATTAGACGGTGTTAGTCGTGCTCTCTCTCTTTACACAGACTACCTACCTAACATGTATCCATGTATAAGGTCTTAAGACTGGCATGTATAAGGTCTTAAGACTGGCTATAGGGCTATTTATTTACCATTCATCTGCTTAATTTTGCTTGAAGTGGCTATACTTCAAATTAATTTGATAAAAAGGCTTTGTAATAAGAGAATAAAGATAGAATCGAGGTACTCCGTATTCCTTTTGTCGTTTTATTTTTCTTGCTCAAAGAGCTGATCTAGCGAGCGCTCACAACCCTTTCTTTCTCTACATGCTAAGGCTTTGTAAGGCTTTCCACAAATGGAAACGATATTGTGTATTGTTTTTATACAATATAACAAAGTATAAAACCACACATTTTATTCCCCTAGTGGTAAAGTGACACAGTGGCACAGCGATTAGCGCTTGTGCCTCACAGCTAGAAGGTCCCGGGTTCGATTCCCACCTGGACGGGGCCTTTCCGTGTGGAGTTTGCATGTTCTCCCCGTGTCTGTGTCGGTTTCCTCCGGGTACTCTGGTTTCCCCTACCACTAAAACATGTACAATAGGTGAATCCTCAGGTGCCAGGTGTTTCTGACCAATAGCCTGGCTACACATCTGGAGATTGGTCCTTGAGCACCGGCCCATGCTGGCAGCTTGCTGCTCCTACAGGTTGCCCCAGCGACATTGAGGATGGGTCAAATGGAGAGAACGAATTAGTATAACTTAACTTAACCTATATTATGCCTTTATGTATATTGTAAATATGTGTTGTCTCATTCTAGTAGTGACCCAGCATTTGTTCCATGACACCTTCAAGTACTTTTTATATTGTTTTGGCTGAAATCATGGCAGTTTTTATCCTTAATATTCCTGTCATTACGTGTTGTGACACTATACTGTAGTCTAGGAACATTGAGACCAGGCTGCATATCTACCCTGTGAGGAACATCTGTTTTCCTCACATATTTAGTTGCATTGATTATGTCCTTAGAAGCACAAACAGCCACTTTGCTAAGCTGCTAAACTCACTCCGCTTTGAGCCTCAAGCTGCGGCACATTGTCTAACTCCCTCAGTTGAACCTACCCATTTAGCTTGTGTGTGTGTGTCTATTTCCTCCACTATGTGCAGGTGATAGCCTGCACCTGTGTGTGTGTGTGTGTGTGTGTGTGCGTGTGTGTGTGTGTATTCCCAGCGCAGCTCCTGTCCATTGTCAGTGTCAAAGCTGCTCCGTTGGGCCATTGAGCGCACAGGTGGCGATAGACTGGCCCCTAATGAGCCCGTCTGGGAGCGGGCTGAGCTTGTGGTGAGCCTGCTGCAGACAAAGTCACTGTAGTCGCCGGATATATTGACGTTCTCATTGTTTGCCTGCGTGTTTAGGGCCTGGAACGCTTGCTGTAAGTGAGAGAGAACAAGACGCCCTCTGTTCCATTGCCTGCTGTGTGAACTCGCTGAACCAGCCAACCGCCATGTCCAAAGCCTTAAGAGTTTGGTTTTATTGTTAATTATAAGTATAGCTTAAATATACACACATACACACACTCTCTCTGTAAAATGACATATCGCTTCTGACTGTAGGCTCGGCCACTATAGAGTCGGGCTCTCTATCAGGAAGTCATGTAGCACTGATGCGTTTATGGGGCTGCTGTGCACCCGAGCCTCGGGTCACAGAGCTATATTTACATCCATTGTGCAGATGACAAAGAGTATATACTGCAATGGAGCTGGAACCCGCACATCCGAACCTTTACCTGTGATATCGGTTTACAAACAGGGATATTGTTTAAAACAGACTAGATTTATGTTACTAGTTTAATTATTGCCATACATTTTGAAACCCTTTCAATTAGCACACTGAAACCAATGACACAGTGACACACACACATGCTGGTAAAATAATGTGAACCAATTCACGAATTCATTAAAATATCAAAATATACCGTATATATATAGTACAACTGAAATATGTACAGTAAAAAACGTTGTTAAGAATAATGCTGTTCTATAAATATGGTGAAATTGGATGGTGACTCCGTGAAAAAGAGAAAGCTGCAGTCATTACAAATGGCTCACTGGTAAATGACAGTTGGAGCAGTTGAACTGAAGTTGTGTGAACAAACAGAACAGCTTTGTTGATATATCTTACTCCACTGAATGTGCACCTGACTGTGGACCGAAGATTAGTTTTCTCAAGTTTAAAGCTTCTATCTCTGAATCTGTTGACACAATATTACGTGTGTGAACTTCTGATGAGTCAAGGGTTAGAGACTGGACAGACCTGTCTGTCACATGGCTTTCCCTGTGGGATTACACTGTTGTCCCTTTCTGGGACAAGACTGAACTGACACATCTCCAAGCACAGGCCGGCAGTTCCCATGATAAAGCAACACAGTGGATCACAATCTAATCTCAATCCCAATATTTTTTTCGTATTTAGCAATACAAGAAGACTCCGTTTGATTTCATATAATGTTCTTTGCAAGCTACACATTACTTTATCCATAAAGATTTTAGTATGTATAAAACCAGCTTTTGTTGTCGACCTTTTCAAACATGTTCTGTAAAAGGATTTTACACTTGGTTCAGCAGCTCATATTTCAGTCATGTCTAAAGTTTTAATTGTCCAGGAAGTGTTGAAATTGTGCATTGAATTAAGAACATACATCACATGCAATTCAATCAGAAAATAGATATAATGTTCACAACTCAATCCGGTCTGGTCAGTAATATTTTAATGTCTCTACTATAATGGAACAATGCCTGGACGACTGTGCGCCTACACAAGCAACCAGCAAAAACAACACCTTTTTTGGAGCTTGAATGCTTTATGAATGATTTCATACATTTTTCCATTTTTCTGATATTTTTTGTGACATTGTTTTTTTTAGATCGATGTGAATTGTTTTTTTTCTGAAAAAGCAATTAACAGTCAAACGTGCTGCTGTGAGCGACACTACAGGTAAAAGCCGTTACGTGGCATGTGTGATCAAACGATTGTATCACAGTTTTGTTCATATTGTCGGGACAGGACTTTTACATGGGGCACAGGTACAGAATCCCCACCTCCCAAGCGCAGTCCTGTCAACCCCTCTTTGTTTCATTACACCTGGTGACGGACACTTCTCATTTGGGCCTCGTATGATCAGGCTAAACGACACTCGTGAGATTAGATATGCCTGGGTGTCTGCAGAATGGCACACAAAAACCCCGCACACATGGTGATTTAATACTCACCTCATTTGGAAATATTGGCTCTTAACAGAGACAGTTTGTGATTAAATTGAAATAGTTAGACGTAACAATATGTGCGTATCCCCGCCAAAGACAGTGAGGAAGAAGAGAAGTGACAAGACAGGAGCGGTTTTATTAGCTCAAATCTTTAATAGATCGTATCACAAATGAATATCCATGAATGTAAAATAGGTGCATCAGAGAGGTGGCTCTAAATCTGTTGTAAACGGACACTGTCAAACACGATACATTATATATGTTCTATAGCAATTTACTCTACATTGCACTATGCTCATATTTTTGAACAATTTACTTGAAAGCCCTTTACCTGATTTTTTTATTTCTAGTTGTAGTATGAAATTTTGTTGTCCTTCATTGTACAAAAGCAGTCTTGTGCGCATTTAATTATAAAGCATTTATATCAATAAATAAGCAGAGTTGTTACCGTGACAGTATTACTCCCTGAAAGTTGAGTTGATGGAAAAAATAAAAGTCAAAATTAAACTCTCCAAATCTCTCAAAACTATTTCAGACTTACTAATGAAAAATAATCAAATAAATTGAAAATATTTAGTATTGGAAAAACACTGCATATTTGTTTAACCAATTATCCTATAGCAGGATAGTATTTAGCCTATACTTTCCAATACTCAAGTGGCTTGAAAACTTTTTATATGTACAACCCAATAAAATATACAACCAGTATAACCAACCAATACCAACCATAATCAGGAGTAAACTTTGTGTAAACTAGGTGTAAACCGTATCTTTAACCATATGTTTCTAAATCATGAATGAAATGATCTGTAATTAAAGCAGAACTAAGTAACTCATGCCCCTAGAGTCCATAAGCGCCACTGCAGGTGTCGTAGCATGTTGCGTTTTTTTACGTATTAATTGTCCGTGGGAGTAAATACTACGCTGACAGAAAAGACAAAGGTAGAGAGGGATATTGTACATCGTGCCACAACCCAATTACACAATGGAGATAATTGTTTTTCAATAAAAATTGGCTGTAAAGACTGCTTACCGATGGTACAGGCACCACAGTTTGAGAACCACTGCAATACTGCACATACCAGTTTGCCTCTCCTAGCTCTGAATAACCCGAATGTGTCTCTCTCGGGGCAAAGTGGACACATCAATCTTTGTACATCATGTCTCTCTGCAACTTCAGTGGAAATGCCAGGCACCTAGAAACGATCAGAAAAGCAGATACAGCATACAGTCTTATGGTGCTCTGATAAGTGTGCATTTTTAAAATTACAGAGTCGATTTTGAAAAGGTTATAAGATGAAAAAGCCATTGGGAGAGAAAATGTCATATAGGAATGTGTTAGCTGGGTACTTGTAGTGCTATAAGGTTGGGCGAAACTACAAAGACCTTCACTTGTGCCATTCCACAAATAGATGGCATTTACTGTAAGAAGCACACAGCAAAGTGCATTCATCATCCTCTTCCCCCGAGTCCCGTCGCGATTCTCTCCATTTTGTGGCACTTTTTGGACTGTAATTGGCGTGTGGCATTGTCTGCTTTGAACTGGCCCAGCGGAAAATGCGCCAATCATGCCAGCTTTTCTCTCCAATTGAGCAAAAAGATTTTAGGGGCATTTACAAAACAGCCGTGGAAGTGAAAGACGAAACAGTCCATGCAATAACAAGTCACACGGACACAAAAACAAATAGAGGTGATGTCAGTGGCTCAAAATGCTATGTGTGTAGTTGCCATTTACAAATAATGGAGCTGTCAGCTAATGTGAGAAAAAGGCAGTATGGAAAGTAGGGGATGTTCATTGGATGCATGTTTATGGAAAGGTCAGGCTCATTATGTGGATATAGAAAGAGCACAGTGTCCTAAACAAGCTTGTCAAGTGAGGCGGACGGCGGATCTGTCAGGCTTACACTGCGCAGGCAAGAAATAGGCTAATGCATGTGAGGCGATATGGGAGCGAGGAGCCCATTATAATGCACATGTGAATTAAAGCAAAGTGACATAATTATTTTAAATGTTGTTCGCATTGTTTGAATCAGTCAGTGCCAGTGAATTTGAATACGGTAAACAATTGCATTGACTTGTCCTATTAAAGCAGTAAGTATGACACAATGCTGAGGGAACCTAACGCATTCATTAATTTGAAGCAAACGGTCAAAATAATGATCGCTTCAGAAAATCTTACCTAACTATACTGCCCTACAAAGGAAAAAAGCAGTAACTACACTCTGGGTGAAACTGAGAAAACTGTCTTTTTAGTTTTTTTGATGCCCTGTCAAAATGGTTTGATCTTTATCATTTATTTCTTTTTTATTTTGTAGCTTTTTATGGTAGAATTATTATGGGTATAAAACACAAACTCTAAATTTACTATAGTCCCTAAAAATGCACATACTGCAATTTTCCCTTGTACGAGCCTACATTCCACATATGGTTATACAAAGGAAATGTGCAGTATGTGCGTGTTTGTTGTGTCAAATGCAGATTTTTTGCTTTCTGGTATTTTATATATATATAGTATATATAGTAAATGATCTGCGTCAGTATCAATCATCATTTGAGATGTAAAGTAGTTCATGTAAAGCATTACTTTCTTATGGTAAGTGGAATCCATATACTGTATTAAGTGTATGTATAATGTATATTAAGTACCTAATTTTTTTAAGAACCCAACCAATTTTGACTTGAATCAAAGTTATTCAACAAACAAATCTAATTTGAATTTAAACGTTAAACTTTCTACAAAAATAATATATAAAAACTAAATATATAAAAATATTCCATGAACCATATCATGGTTTTTACTTTGATTAAACTTTTCCATGGATAGTTCCGTTATGTGGCTTTTTCGACCATCATCTGGTCCTGTGACAGAGCAATAATCGCTTTTTTGAGCATTCGAAATCCACCGCAGTGAAGGCTGATGAGGTCAAGACGGGTTTGCTGGAGAGGAGTCCTGGTTGCCACGGTAACCTTAGTGGAATGCGCAGTAACTGCGTTCCCCCTGGTTTTTGTGTCAATTTTGTAGTTACTGCAAATTAAATTATGGGTTTTCTCTAAAACAGAATAGTTTTGAAACAAACCACTTTGGTACAAGATAGTACAGATGAGAAGAAGTTCAAATCTGCTCTTAACTCAATTTTGACAAACTATGCAGTTACTGCCTTTTTCCTTTGTAGGGCAGTATAAATGAGTATTGAAGCATAAATAAATATATAAGGCTGTCAAAGTTAAAGCTGTAACTCACAATTAATCAAAACATAATTAGTGAGTTAATCATGGATTAATGACGAATTAATTGCGTCAAATGTTTTGACCTAATACACTCCAGTATCTCATGCACTGGTTTCCTGAAAGACTGAGCTAGTGCGTTGCAAATTACAAATGGTAAACATTTGGGATTTTCACCTAGATTGATATATATTAGTTAATGAAATGTGTAATGAATTAGAGCGTTTTATGCCTGCCTAGTATTAATGATTAATATAATAATTAAATTAAAATCTGTTACATTTCAAAAAGGTATTTCATCTGAATATCTGAAGTGAAGTGGTCATTTTATGAAGAAAAGGGGGGAAAAGGTCATTCTTATATTTTCAGGAGACAAATCGAGAGAATGCTGTATTCCTTGGATAGCAATAGGACCAGTGCTTAATTTGATCCCCTGTTTGTGGGAACGCATTCCCCCAATTCTCAGTTTTTCAGGGTAAAGGATCCGGCAAATATTTAGGAGGATCCGGCAAATATTTGATCTGATATAATAATGTTTAATGAGAGTGTTCCGGCAAATGTTTTGGCCTGTTCCCCGAATCGATAACATCAGACCAAAAGTGTTCCTGAAAATACAAATTTACAAATTAAGCACTGAATAGGACCTGCTTTTTGTGCCCTTCTACATCACATCCTGTGCCCTTTTTCAAAAAAATTACAAACCAGTGAAAACTGTTTTTGTTTCAGTTTTTTAAATGTAATGTGTATGTATTTATTTATGTTGTGCAGTAAAAAAAAGGTTTGTACAACCTGTGAGCACTTTGATTTGCATTACACATTTTCCCAAGCCTGGATAAAAGATGGCTGGGTCAAGTCGCATCAGTTAATGATCAAATCACTGCTGACTCCGAGCAGTTATATGTTTCTTTGTAAGTTTCCATGACTCATCTTTTTCATTATAGGGACATTTTTATATCTTTGTTTATTTAAATAGAATTCTCCTTTTTTCTAGTGGGTAAAGCTACGTGGAACACTGTTTCAGCCTCAGCATTGTGGGTCTGACAATTTAGTGAATGTCTCTCCCCCTCGTCGCCCCCTTTCACCTTATGAGAGTAGCACCTCAATAAAGGATATTAGGTGGTCTTAACATGAAGTGCACCTCACAGAAAGGTACCTGGAATCAAATGCATCACAGTCCCAAGAACAGAGGGGCACACACCACATAACGCACCGTCTTGCTAAGAGCAGTCGCGTTTGTTGAAACAAAGTCCTCGGCACTCTCTGTCAAATATGAAGAATGTCTGCAGATCAAAAGTAGATCGCTGTAATAAGAAAAGAGGAGGGACGAGGCAGCCAAGCGTCAGGGCAACACATTTCTGATCAAAACAGAATTCAAGAGAGCCCAGGAAGTGAAAAGCAACTTCACCCGCGTGGGCCAGGCGCTGCAGCCGCCTCGCTCTCAGACTGACTGGGACTGTCGCACAGGTTGCATCAAGGCAAGTCGGTGGCCTTTTGCACACAAATCTAACCGCCATAAAACTGTGCCCTTGGCTCATCTTAAGCACACATAATACTGTAAAGCTGCCCTCTGCTATTCTTAGTAGGTGTCAGTCGTAAACCCTGCTCTGCACGCCCTCCCCCCTACCTGGCTTTCCCATCCCTACCCACACACCTCACTCACTTTTTTGGGGGGGCATTTACATAATTGTTCCATTCAGAACCACATTTACAGTGCAGAGGTTTTATTTCCTGCAACCGTTGGTGCGTGCTTTATAAAAAACAATACAAAAAACTATGACTTGATGGTTCCCTGTAGATATTGGATTATTAAACAAATGGACATTGACATTTCATGAAGATTTCAGCTGCATCAGAACAGGTCGGTCAGATCAGTTCACTATCTTTTGTAAACTTCTGTCATAATGCTTAACTCTGACAGTGTTAGCACGCTAATTGTTGCAGCTTCTGCTGCTACAAACATTTCCACTTATTTTGCGATCTCTTTATGTGTTTGTGTTTACATGGTGCGGGGGCAGGTAAGCGGTGTGTTGGAGCTTGTGCGCATGGTTACGGAGCTCGTTTCTACTGCTGTGGGAAAAAGTTAGCACGCTGTTTTGAATGTGGCGAATCTAGCAATACAATATGGGAATACTTTGTTTCATCTTTAAAAATAAGATTATATAGCTCTTTGAAATAAAGTCAGATTAATTCAAAATAAATCAGCCAAGCCATTTTATGTGTGCTGTACGACTAACCCCCTTTAGAAACGAGGGATGTAGCTAATAAAGCGAATTGTAATGAAATATTGAATTCTGATGAAGCATATTAAAATGGTGAAAGCAGCATATTCCTGCCTCATGAATTATGCATGATCTCTTCCTCCACAGGCCCTGATTTTCTCTGACAGGTGCCTATGTGTCCCCTTGCATTACGCATGTCATTTCCTCTCCTTCAAATGCAATCCCCTCTCATGTCCTTAACACTGATCCCAGAGGACTGACACATAAGTGTAGAGCCAGGGACCTGGATGGTAGCAAAGTGCTATAGGAACAGCCTAGGTAAAAGCACTGATTTGACTTATAAATTATTATAGACAATGTAGTCAGACAATGGACTAAGACAGGTTTGTGGACGGGCCATGAACAAGGCAAGGTGCGTTCATGGAACAAAAATATACAGTGAAATTACACAGTGAAAAGTAAACAAGATGCACTCAGAGAGCACAGATATCTGCCAAGGCACTGGCATCGGCTTGCAATGCTAGTGCTTATATCTTTGTGCAATCTCTGTGCAATGTTCTTTTGGCTGACATACAATTCGTACACCTGTCCCATAATAATAACCTAGTTAATAATTCACTGATGTTTCTATATCTCACTAAGATTTAGGATGTATTTCTGCAGTATCATTTAGCCAACTATATACTGCAGGAATTAAAACATTAATGATAGTAACTGATCTAGTTAAAATAGGGGTGTCCAAACTTTTTTCATCAATATGGAGGGTCACATGGTGATGACTTGTTTTGGCTCGTCATTAGGAAGTCATATTTGACACAATACATGCATCCATCAGTCCACAATACCCGCATTATTCTGCACCAGCCCATTATGGCTGTTCCTGCAGGTAGTGGGTTCCATGGGAGGACGGCCCCATGACACTCCTTCGGGCTCAGCCCATGGCGGGAGGCACTACCAATCTGGATGACGAAACTGGCCTTGTTGGTCATAAGGGGTTTCTGAACCTTTATCTGACCCATCATCTAGAACTTGTTTGCCATTGGAGACCTATCTACATTCAGGTGGCGGTTCCAAAAAGGGTATATTGACATTGCTAATTTACTTTTTCATTTTGGGCCATTTCAGCCCTGAAGTCCTGAGGGACAAAAAAGTTGGCCAAAGACCAGCTTTGGCCTTGGGGCCATAATTTGGACACCCCTGATTTAAACCATTCACCATTCCCTTAGAACAATTAGAAAGTGAAAGAGAATCCCTTTAAACAAATATTCAATCAATAAACCCCTTTTGTTGGTTGGTAAAATACGATGGTGACAAAATGGTACAAAATTTCTTGAAGTTTCAAACTACCACTAAACAACTAAGACTCTTTTGGGTAATGCTCATCTTATGAGAGTTCTACTTAAAATTGACATTGTGTTAATAATCCACTAGCAAAAATGATATTTACTCAATAACAAACTCAGTTAAAATTGGACCAACACTACATTACATTTTCCTCTTGATTGCTGCCCCATTTCTAACCTTTCTTATACAATAAAATGATGCCGTATTCCTCACTGAAACAGCTGCACACAACTATAAAAAATAAAAAACAAAAACACTCTGCTCTTCCACACAAACCTATTCTGGGAAGCTAAAGACAGACAGCTCTCAATCCTGGAGGCGTCATATCTGAAGTCTGGCTCATCACTTCCCGACTTATATGGAAAGATAAAACAACCCTCCGTCGCTGTCTCTTGCTTCAGAGCCCTGCAGTGAGTCTTGATATAGGCTTGCGTGCTATACAAAGTAATCCACCATAGGAAAAAAATCCTAGAGAAAGCTAGAGATAGATAAATGCTGACAGTGGAAGGAGAAGCAGGAGAGGAGGGAAGGGAGGGAGCGAGTGCAGGGAAAGCATGGGGTTAGGGGAGGTGAAACAATATGTGGATTAGTAGAGAACGAACAGGGAGGCACAGAGACAAAGAAAATGTAGTTTCTGAAGGGAGAATGCAAAGCCAAATGGTTTGGACGCCACTGGCAAAGAAAGCGGATGTCCCAAACAATAGCTTCGAAATTAGGCAAAAAAGAGGATAGTGGAAGAAGGAAAGGAAAGTTGAAAAAAAAAAAATGCGTAGAGATTTGGGAATTCAGATTCACCCCTCTTGCTTTTCCTTGCTGAAGCTGGTCTATGCTACTAGACAGTGCATGAATGTAGGTCACACTGTCTGGAAGCTGCACTCCCTCTCTCTCTCTCTTCCTCTCCCACACTCACACCAATAATTCTCTCCTCCATTGGGGCTTGCATTCGCTTTGGGCTCGGTGCCTCTTTGCTGGACAGATCGCCTTACAGCCTGGATACTAATATTTTCTTTGGCTCCATCGGATTTGATTGAGATCGCATATGGGAGATGTATGGCCAACAAATGCGCAACAATGGCCAAGGCCCGGTTTCCGTCCATGTCCTGAAATAACACCGGCGAGATTTCCATCACCTTTATCAAGGCTGTTGCACGAAGCTAGAAACGGAATCACATCATGTCAGCTGCTGCAAAACTCTTTTTCGAAAGCTGAGTGTAGTAAGAAATGGCTGGCGTCACTGGTCGCGTTGTCCTCAAAAGACCCCTGGAACATGTTGTCTGGGGATGTTCCAAAGACAATCCACAACATGCAAACCGCAATCCCTCTTTGGTCTTGACACTTTTAGAGTCTTTTCGGCATATTTTGTCCATGTGTACTCCGTCTTCCTGCAATATTCCCAAAACTTTTGCCGCAAAGAAAATGGCAACTTCAAAATCCTTTATAAAAAAAGAGAAAGCATCATTTGACAGCCGCTCCGTTAAAAGACAGTGAAAAACGCAGTGCTGTCTGGGCTTTTTTTTGCCTCGCTCTTATCCCTTCTCCTCTTCCAAAAAATCTGGGAGTGGAGCAGTGAAGAGTGTGTGTCTGCTTCCCCTGCCTTGCCGCAGTGCAGAGCGACTGGCTTGGAGAAGTGAGGGAGGAAAAACGCACACTGTTGCTAACTCTGTGGTGGCAGACTGGCAGAAAGTGTTTATGTGCGTTTGGGCTGTTGTCGGCGGTGGCTGTGGCATTCGAGGCGAACCCGGGCTCCCTGTCAGCCATCAATCACTGTCACCTGTGCTCATTTGTCTCGACAGACGCTCGTGTGCGGATTTGTGGGAGGGTGAGCGGGTGTTTAAGTGGGTGTAGACGTGGCAGTCAGCACCAACACACGCAGGCAACGGTCCAAATGACTGTCATCGTTCAACTTTCAGCACTGTCAAAAAAGAAATGAATGGAATCCCACAATCAATCCGAAATCACACTACACTTTCACTGTGCATAGAGAAATGAAGCACTTGTAGCTGATTTGATTGTCCGGAAAGGACAGTTCCCCAGCATCACTTGACTACTGGCAGAGACATGAGGTCCTTGTTTTCCTTTTTTTCATCCTCCACATGCAAATTCAATTGTCTCTTGGCATTAAGACGTCTTAATTTGCTATGGTCTAGTTGAAATACTTGCGTACTGTCCAGTAGCGTGCATTATTGTTGTGTATACTCTTTCTTCAAAACTAAATGATCTCGATATAAAGGTTCAATACTTGCAGGCGCGCTGTGTTAAACAATATACAGCATACACAGAATGTAAGACACAGTCATTTCCCCCTCACAATACAATATGGTTTGTGTATCTTTTTTGTTATTATTTTGACAAGGCAAAGGTTTTAACTAGCACAATTATTACTGAGGTAGTGCATGACTGTTAACGACGACAAACACAATTTGCATGTGGCTTTTGTCAGGTCTAAGGTCCAGATTATGGAAAAAATACCAAGACGCAAATATCCAGTGACCCGTGCAGTTTACCTTCCTGTTGTTAACTAACTACCCCTTTGCTCTCCTACCCCGATTTCTCCCGTTCTACCGACACATCACCTACTGTTCAGCGCGAATAGATGATGCCCAATTAGCGTTTCTATATTTGAGAGCAATTCTTGTAAACCAACGTGTCGAATAGAGATGTTTCACAGCAGTGTGAAATCGATGAATCAGAAGAAAGCTCCCATATAGCAGCCGGTGTTTCTCTACAGGAACAGGAAATTGGCCTGTCCCTGATTCAAGAGCTGAATGATGGACAGAAAACAGAAAGCCGCGGGAAATGAATTCATCTTGTGATAAAGCCATAACCACACACACTCAGACATGTGTACACACATCTGTCATAGAGAAAAACCTGTTATTGGCCGCCCATCTCCTCCTTCCCTCATTCTCCTGCACATTTCTCCAGCACATCCTTGTTGTTGAACTCATCCGCAGAGGTGAAGGTGAGGACTGCCGGTAATAGGTGCTAACAGCCGCTCCGGGTGCTTTTAACATCGCCTCATGAACTGAAAATGCTCAGCGAACAGCTGTTTAGTGAATTTAATAGCAGCTGGTCGATATGACATCATGGGTGATAAATACCTTTATTCTCAATTAGAGGTTTTATTAAGTTTTCATGCATTTAACTACTTGCACACCTGGTTGGGCCCAAGGCTTAAAAGCGTTTAACCTTTAACATAAAATTACTTAAATTTCAGTATTTTAGTAAACCTGCAAAAGTCAATTTGTATTCATTTTTGTATTTGTTTTAGTTTGATGATATAATGATTATGAGTCAAACTTGTTATGGATATTCAAGTGTACAGTATTATTTATTCACTCTGTACACTTGGCACAGTGATAGACCGGGACCCAGGGACTTTATTAAAACATGTCTGACCTCTCCGGTGGTCTCTCCAATCATCATCCATCACTCACTCATAGTCATCGAGGCTTGGACACAATGACAATATGCGCTGGTCAGAGCTGTGATCGGACTCTGCCTTCCTGTTATATGAAGTCCGCTCTACATCCTGGGTCACAATTATACTGCCCCAGCCCCTCTAACTATCTCAAATTCCAGGGTGCAATGAGTGGTGGAGTCTTTAATCAACTGAGCTTTAGGTAATGTATGTTAGGTTTAGTTTATTTGTCACATTACAAACTTGAGAGATAGACAATATTTTTTTACTTACCGCAGACATTTTACAGACACAAATCAACACATAGGGTATGCAGAATTCACCTGTGTCAGCCTTTCAAATAGATTAAAATCCATGACCCACTTGCCTCCAAGCTACAACGTCTAACCACTCTACCTATACTGCTGTTTTTCATTTTATTCATGATCAAACAGGGTCTACATACACTCTATATTATGAACAAATTGGGAAGCGAGACAGTCTGATAGGCTCAATTGATACTTTATCCAAAAGCAGCAACTACAGCAAACCTGAACCACCACAGGTTTTCCTAATGGGATTCTTGCGGTCCAGGAAAAGCCTTACACTTGTGCACTGTCAGCCCGAAGCAGCCGCTGTCTGACCACACTGATCAATACTTAGACCTGGCTCTGCTGATGTTATTCATTTTGCATTACTAAATCCAATCTAATGTAATGGAGTTGACAGATATAATATATGAGAATAGCTTATTTGACATAAACAAAGCTGACAATAAAAGGTGTACGCATGGGAGATTTGTAGCAGTAAGCTTGTATTTTTATTGTCATTTTTACAGTTACAATAATAACATTTGAACCCCCTTGGAATATTTTACTTAGAGTGAAAGCAATGTAAAGGATGCCTACAAATCCATTTATTTTTATATAGTTTTGTAGTTTGTCCTTTATACAGTTCAATCACACAATCACAGAATTACCCCTTTTTCTATAATTAATATGGCTTGTTGTTTCTTTGTTTCTTTCTTTGTTTCTTTTCTTTTCACAATTCCGTGCTCTATACATCATACTTTTTCACATACAAATAAAAACAATGTGTCGTGGGTGTTTCAGCAGTGATCTAGTTGAAACAGCACCATGCTTTCCCCTAAATGAAGTCTGAAAAAACATCAACTCGGGCCTCAATGTGTTCTGTGTCATAGCTTCTGCCTCACAAACAACATACACACACTATTTACGCCCCACTTTCTCTCTCCCTCTCGCTCTCTCTCTCTCTCTCTCTCTCTCTCTCTCTCTCTCTCTCTCTCTCTCTCTCTGTGCCAGGTGTGAAGTTGGAGATGGCAGTCAGTAATTGGTGAGAAAACACTTTGTCACTCCACCGGATGGATGTTTCTAATAACGAGCATACGGTGAACCCAAACCATATCAATCCTTGTTATAACAATCCTCACGGCAAAAAGTGGACACGACAAACCAAAATGGCTACTTTGTGTCAGTGGGATATGAGAATTATAAACCCGATGATGACATCTATACGTTCTTGTGCTATTATTTAGAGATTAAACCAAAAATAACGGCATCAATTACATCTGGCTCGGGAGACATATTTATTTTACTCAGGACATAATCTAGATTGATCGTTTTCTTGATGCGATCGAGCATGCAGGGATTTGACTGTATTTCTCTGTATACTGTGTTTAATTTGAAACATGATTCTGCAGCAATGTTGGAGGTGCAGCTTTGTCACAATAGCAGCCATTACAAATGTATAAGTATGTTATTGGCTTAGTTGCACCCTGCTAGTAGCTGTATATAGATGGCTGCTTATTTATGCTTGAATGGGAAACTCTGCACAGCCCAATTGGTCCATAGAGGCTTTTATTTTATTTCTTTATTTTTGCAGATCTGGTAGGAAATTATACCCACCTGCGTATTATTGATGGTCATAATGTTATGTGAGATGACCACTGCCCTATTAAGCAGTCCCATATGGACCAAACTGTGTGGCACTGACTATTCTTTACAGCACTACTATCTGCATGGTTGAAATAAACCAGTGTTTCTCACACTGTGGGACATGAGCCCTGGTGATACTCATGAGCAGTGTCACAAAATCACTAGACTCTGGCGCCTGGGTAAAAACAAAGTTTGCTGAACTCTGTAAAGCCCAAACCATGAAATAAATAATTCTAATTTTTGGAAACTGGAGTGTTTATTGAACCAATTTGAGTGTTTATTTTGCTTGTATGAGTTTTGATTTGTATACATTTTGCTACATCGGGCATTTTTGTATGCACAATGCATGCAAAACACATATACAGTAAAATGAATATAAGACACTCATATAATTTAATATAAAAAAATGAAATAATTTTACCTCATGGTGTAATTATCTATGATTTATCTACCTGAATGAGATAAGATTGTATGCTTCTTTATTGAATTAAAATCCAATACATTCCATCCGTCCATCCGTCCATCTATCCATTTTCTTCCACTTGTCCGTTGCCGGGTCGTGGGGGCATCTGTTGGAGCTGCCCACATCACATTGCATCCAATACATTCCAAGAGACAAATTTCAATCAATTATCTGCTGTATATCAAATTTAATTTTCAACACGTTTTTTTGTCTAAATTAGGTTTTGGAATATCGAGAGGTTTTACGTTGCATAAATCCACTTAACATTACTTTTGAAGTGTCAGTAACAATTTGAAGGTTTTCCTTATTATCGCTCTATAGGTGCTCGTTAAGTATTGATAAGGTATTATTAAGATATTAATAAGCATTAGTCATCTGTTTAGTGTTAAAGGGTTACCGAGAGTCTCAATTGTTTCACTCTGGGGCGTGAATCACTAATCCCTTATCAATCAATCAATCAAACATTATTTATAAAGCACTTTTCATACCGAAAGTTATCACAAAGTGCTTTACAGATTACAACATTTAAAACACCCTGCATCATATACAGTGCCTTGCGAAAGTACTAATACACCTTGAACGTTTGCACATTTTGTCATGTTTACAACCCTAAACATAAAGATTTTATTTAGAATTTTTTACTGAAAGTTCACACACAAGTAACAGACACCTGTGAAGTGAAAGCAATATGTGATTCTGTTCTTTTTCAAAAAATAGAAAAGTGAAAAGTGGGGCGTGCACAAGTATTCATACAGCATTACTTAATACTTTGTGGAACCCCCTTTTGCTGCAATAACAGCAACAAGTCTTTTGGGGTTTGACTCTACAAGATTTGCACATCTAGAGACTGACATTTTAGCCCATTTCTCTTTACAAAACAACTCAAGCTCTGTCAAATTAGAAGGAGAGCGTTTGTGAACAGCAGTTTTCAGGTCTTTCCACAGATTTTCAATAAGATTTAGGTCAGGACATTGACTGGGCCATTCTAACACATTAATATGTTTTTTTAAACCATTCCATTGTAGATTTAGCTTTGTGTTTAGGGTCATTGTCCTGCTGGAAGGTGAATCTCCGCCCCAGCCTCAATTCTCTTGCTGACTCCAGCAGGTTTTCCTCCAAAATGTCTCTGTATTTGGCTCCATCCATCTTCCCAAATATTCTTACAATCTTCCCAGTCCCCGCTGAGGAAAAGCAGCCCCATAGCATGATGCTCTCCCCACCATATTTGACACTGGGGATGGTGCACTCAGGACGATGAGCAGTGTTAGGTTTGTGCCATACATAACGTTTTGCATTTGGGCCAAAAAGTTAAATTTTTGTTTGAAATTTGTGTCCTCCATATGACTTCTAGCAAACTTCAAACGGGATTTCTTATGGCCTCCTTTCAATGGCTTTCTTCTTGCCACTCGTCCATGAAGGCCAGATTTGTGTAGAGTACGACTTATAGTTGTCCCATGTACAGATTCCCCCAGCTCAGCGGCAGTACGTCGCAGCTCCTCCAGAGTTATCTTGGGGCACTTGGTTGCATTTCTGACCAGTGCTTTCCTTGTTCGGTCTGTTAGTTTAGGTGGACGGCCGTGTCTTGGTAAGTTCGCAGTGGTGCTATACTCTTTCCATTTCTGATGGATTGAACAGTGCTCCGTGTGATGTTCAAATCTCTGGAAATCTTTGTATAACTTAACGCTGCTTCAAACTTCTCCACAGCTTTATCCCTGATCACTCTGGTGAGCTCCTTGGCCTTCATTATGTTGTTTAGTGACCAATACACTCCAACCATAGCTCTGAGGCCCTCACAGAACAGATGGAATTATACTGAGAGTAGATTACACACAGGGGGCCTCTATTTAATGGTTAGGGCAAGGTGTGAACTTTCTGCAGTCATTAGGAATGTTATAAAGGCGATTTAATGCACTCTGTAAATGCTGTATGAAAGTAAGTAAAATTAAATTTAAAATAAAAATAAAAATCAGCAATAAAGAACAACCAAATTTAATGTTGTATTTATGGAAAACGGCCTGGATTATTACAACTATTTGCCTAAGAAAGGAAGCCATTAACCATTAGCCATTAACAGCTTATTTATGATTTACTCATTTACGATGCAACAGGCGATTGCAACATATTACTTTCCACTACATTTCATGGTACATTATTGAAAATTTTGAGTATCACTACTTCTTCTTTCTGGTCATTCGGACGCCACAACAAAAGGGCTTGACGTCTGACAATGGTAAAGTCAGGAAAGGCTTTTGACCTGGTGTAACCATAATGTAGTAGTAGGGAATAGATTTGATGCTATACTCAAAGAGACCTTTTTATTCTTAGATGGTACTTGGTTTTGTGCGTGACCATTCTTTCTAACATGTCAAATCTGGTGACAAAACGTTTACTTGCTGTCCAATCAACAACTTTGCCCCTATGAAGAAGAGAAATTGGCTGATTCTCGATACGTCGGGAGTCTAAGTGAAGGAATGTCCAGTTGAGTTGATTTCGTGGACTTTGCTTGTCCAATTGTCTTCCCACAAAAGGTGTCATCCTGAAGAAAAACATGTCAGCGTTCATCATTTTTATTCCTGATCTGTGTGTTTTACCACTGTTCTTATCCAAGCTGTAAAATGATCCATATTCTCGGTTGATACCTTGTCAAAAAGTTCAGCTTTAGAAGCACTGATCTTCCACTGTTTCAAATGCAGGCTGTCACAACACATTGTATCTAGGCGTTTTCAAATAAAACCACCTTTATGCACTTTTGTCAGGATAGACATTTAGATTTGCCCCATGTGACAACCTGGTGCAGTAACAGCATTTTTACTCCATAAGTGTGCAAACATCTCCGTGTCGTACGGCGTTGTCGCTTTTTTTCATTCTTCCTGTCTGACCCTGACCCTAATTCTGACTGACTTCACCATCGAGTCCCCAAAGACTCAACTTTTCTCCAGCCTAAACTCCCTGTTCTTTCATGTCTGTGTTGCTCGGAGACACACACGGGCTACCCCCTCACCCGCCTGCACCCCCGGGGACCCCCTGTGTTTGTCAGTGTGCAGTTGGCCCGCGGTGTCAGGAGGTTAGGGGCGGCTGCGGAGACGGACATGCCAGCTCTCACACGTTTACGGTCGATAGCTTTGAGAGAGTATCATGCAGTTCCCCATCTTGAACCTTGATCATTTCAACTCATCGAATCCTTTTGTGCCAGTACCAAACCTGGATAAAGGAGGCCATCTGGTGTAAAGAGGAACAACCCAACGTATTAAAGTATCTATGTTAACAGCTAACATTTTAGCCGATTTTACATTAAAAACAGCTTGGCTTAAACCTGCAGAAAGACTTGTTTTTATCTGGTATGACTATCAATGTAGATCTTCTATATTAGGGACAAAAGCACGTAATGTTGTTGTTTGTTTTAAGTTTTAGTAACCTCTAGTGACTGAAGTGTTGCCTTGAAATATTGCTAAAATACATTTGAGTTTCCACACAATGAAAAAACAATATGGCCCATTACACACCTCTTTTGAAAACCGTAATATTACTATTACAGAACCACGTTGGACAGAAGAGATTGTATAAATTGTCTGTGTGCATATTGTTGACAGCAGAGCACAAAAAGATAGATCGTTCCATAAGGAGCAGAGGAAATATCCAGGCCGTCAGTTGTTCACCTGGTGGTAATGGGGTCGCTCACACGTGCACACTGATGCGTGCACACACCCCTCCCCAGGAGCAGAGGTGGCAGGTGACAAGGTGACACCATGACTCTGATAGTTGGTTCCTGTCAGAGCCGGTCACTATTGACTGGACACATCCAGTGGCCACACAGGAGCTGCTGCTTAAAAGCCACCGCAGGATGTGCAAATGTTGTCACATGTATGAGGATATTCAGGAATATGCACAATGTGATTTGCGCTCCGTTGAATGGCACATCTGAGTATTCTCCATGGTCATATTCCTACCTGCCTAATGCCTGACAGAGCAGACAGTGTCCCACCTACACTCAGTATGCCAAATGTCAAGTACTTTAATATGCATGTGCCACGTGAAGTGTGCAGCGTTGGTTAAGTCTCACAATGACAGCCCGAGTATTATTCCTTTTGTCAGCGGCCCCTGCCTTTCACACCCCACTAAACTCTGTTCATTATGTCCATCGGTCACTGTTTCGCCATGGAATTAAAAGAAAAGAAAAATCCATAGTCATACATACGTTCCCTTTAATGGCAAGGCAAGTTTATTTGTAGAGCACAATTCATACACAAGGCAATTCAAAGTGCTTCACAGTTGCATAAAATTACAAGAAAACAGATCAAATCAAACATTTATTAAAACATCCAACATAAAAAAAGTGAATCAATTACAGTAAAAGGCAAGAGTGCAGATAAAATACTTTCAGTTTTCATATGCTCGGGTAAAAAGAGCTGTTTTCAGCCTGGATTTGAACATTGTCAGAGTTGAGACCTGTCTCACATCCTCATGAAGACCGTTCCAGATTTTAGCTGCATGAAACTGAAACGCAGCTTCACCGTGTTTATTATTGACTCTGGGAACCACCAGGAGACCCCTCCCTGAAGTTCTCAGGGCCCGAGATGGTTCATACGGCTCTAACATGTCAGAGATGTACTTTGGTGCTAAACCATGAAACGACTTGTACACAAGCAGAGCTGTTTTAAATTCTATTCTCTGAGTGACAGGAAGCCAGTGCAGAGACCGGAGCACTGGACTAATATGGTCATATTTCCTGGTTCTTGTCAGGACTCGAGCAGCAGCGTTCTGGATGTTCTGCAGCTCTAACAGCTCGTTTAGAAAGGCCAGTGAGCAGCCGTTACAGTCGTCTAACCTGCTGGAGACAAATGCATGGATGAGTCTCTCTAAGTCTGGTTTTGACACTATTCCTCTGATCTTAGCAATGTTTTTCAGATGGTAAAAAGCTGATGATGTTATTGCTTTAATGTGGCTGTTTAATGAGCGAACAGTCCTGGAAACGTGAAAGGGGCATTGGAGGCACTTGTATCGTGTATAACTATCTATATTGCAATGATTTACAACAACCCCTCCAAAAAAAGTACTCTGCTTCCGGACATTGGCATTTCAGTGCGAGTTTCCTGGCTCCCATTGTCCACCAAGTGGCAGGATACATTTTGGACAATGTTTTTTGGATTGGGCTTGAAATAATGGCACAGGCCTACTATATAGTTTGACTTGGTTGAAAGAAACACAATCACATTTCATTTGCAAATACATTAGAACAACATTAGAAGTGATTTGTAGAAATATATAACCTACTTTTTTTCTTACTATACAATCTCCTGTTTTGAACAACTTATCAGTATATTTTTGAATGAGTGAGTACCATATAGACTTGAAGCTACAGCTAACATGCCTTTCTTAAAAGACACACCTATTTGATCACAGTTTAAATCTTTTGTTTATTGCCAAAACAAGGGTTGGACTCTATATTTACACTGATGATACTTGTTCTAATGTGCGTTAACCCACTAAACGTGCGAGTTGTTTGCTCGCTCTGTTTAACCACCTCGGCAGTTCTGGCACTGCCTATGTTTGCTTTCTCCCCTTATGCAGAAACAACCTTGAAACGCAACAGATGTTCAAACTCACCTCGCTGAACTTCGCAAATCAAAGCCAGCTCACTAATAATGAGCTCTTTTCAGTTCGGGGGGAAACTTGGAGATACACAATACCAATCATTAACAGCTAAAGCTTGAGTTTCTACTTTGCAGCTGCCTGTTGTGGATAAGATAAGACTTTGACTGCGGAGTGTGCGTGTATGTATGCTCGCATCTTTGTCAGTATCTGTGCCTGAAAACACCTGTTCAAACAACGCTTTAGAAATACAACTGAATAAATACATTTGACGTATACTGTAACCAGCCATCTGTCTGTTACAGGGCTGTAAAGAGTGCGGAGAGAACACTGACTTTGATGACAGTAAAACCATGATCAGTGAAGCTTCCAGACTGTTGCTGCCTGGTTTTGTACAGGCACAAGCACAAGAGCAAAAGGGAATATTTCACCACAACATAGTTTCGTTTTAGTTTGGACAAGCGTACACCGTTATTCTCCCAAGTGCTACGCCTTACACCTCTCAGCATAGCGAGGTTTGGAGTTAAGACTGTGCGAGGCCTTTCTGCGTGGCACCTTTTCAAACAAACTTTGTGGACATATTGCTCACTTTCCTATTAACCCACCTGGCCCCATAAGTACGAGATCATCTGTGTCATTCATTTCTGTCTTCTGTCGTGATGGTATGTTACCGAAGCAGGCGGATATGGTCTCCCTGTCTGTTGTTCTTAAGTGCACGTATAAATGTATGGTCATATCCTCCTGATCCCTTTTCATCTATGATTAGATTTAATGCAGGAACCTCATGCTGTTCCAGAGCAGCCATGTTGACCTTTGGATACTCCCCATACTAACACTGGTCAAAGCACAAACTGGAAGTGAGGTGTTTACATGCACTGGTACAAATCAATTTATTTTGTTTCCTAGTAAACTCGCTTAGCATTGATTTTGAATTAAATGCTCCAAGAAATAATTGCTCTCAATGATTTGTACATACTTGGAGATACGCGGCTAATTCTCTATTTGTATTCAGGGCAGCTTTCAGATTTTTATAAATTATTCTTTCAATAAAAGCTAAGGCAGGAAATATATCTTTCAACACTCTGTTGAGCAAGGCATGTAGTGGCATGCACAATACAATATTTTTTATCAGCTGATCACATCCTTGTAAACATATAGAGTAGATTCCTGTGAAAAGGATACCGTTTTCAAGGATATCGTTGTTGCTGTTTTAAAGATTAACTGTGGTGCCGACTTTCCAGGAAAATATTTGTAAACAAACCTTATCACATAAAATTGAACTCTGGTTTGTCTTTTACTTTACCTACTGACGCATGTTATACGTTGTTGTATATGTTTCCTTCATTATGTAGACTTGTTTGTTTGTAGTAAGGCTGCTATTGTTTTGAATTAGTGGACTAATCGAGCACTTATTTTGATTGTGTTTCGTAGTCTTTTTAAAATATACACTGCTCAAAGAAATGAAGGTAACACTTGAACAACACCATGCAACTCCAAGTGTCCCCTTTATTTTATATATAATATACTTGGAGTTACATTGCGCTGTTCAGGTGTGCCCTTTTTTTAGCTGTATATATTTTAACCAAGGTAAAAATAGATGTCTAGACCTCTTAAAAGTGAACATTAAAAAACAAAACAAAAATAGGATTTTTTTAAAAATTAAAACCACAAAATGCTAATTTTCTTGTGCCATTCAGACTGAACTATGCCATTATCTTTGGAAGAAAACCTTGTGTCCCAGCCTTCAACATGATTTGATAAGTTTGATTAGTTGTTACAGCCCTAGTTTACGTAATACATTTGAAACAGAAGAATCAGATGTTTGGTGACAGCCTTTGCCAATCAGTCAACATGTGTGTTATTATTGTGTTCCTAAGGAAGGCACTCCTCCCACATCTAATACCTTTTAATTGCATCCCTTTGGGAACAAACATGAGTCGAGTAATAAGTTGAGAGCTGTAGTTTCTTTTTTTCTTTTTAAATACTTAACAGCCAAACCAAAGACCAGCTAATATGTATTGAATAAAATAACGTAAAATGAAAATATAACCATCTACATCTTTACTTCTGGTTCCTTGTATGTCTGAAAAAAAAAAAACACTCAACAGTCTCCGCCTCTCTCTGCGGGCTGAAGCCCCTGAGGTAAACTGCCTCTATTCTCAGGACACATCAGGTTTCTTAGGCGCCATCTGTCTCTATAGTATTTGAAATCTGTTATACACCATTGGATTATGTTTTCTCTGTGAATAAAACCGTCATTGCAGAACTTATTTTATAATTTCATGAGTTTAAGTTACACTTCCCTGTTCACTCAGCAGCTCAGTGACAAACAGTGCATGTACGGGCTCATCAATATTATATATGGGAGGATTTTAAGTTTTCATGAAAGCCTGAGTACTGTGAGTGAGTGGCTGACCATATGGTGTCAGTGTTCTGAATAGCAGATGACCTCAGATCAGATTTATCTGAGGAGGAGATGGACGGGGCCGCTGCTGCTACTGGGGTGAGTTGGCAACGCGCTTCATCCAAGATTCATGCCAATAAAACGGACCGGGCTAAACTGAGCAGCGGAGATAAAGACAGGATTTCAACATGGAGCTTTGGATTTGAATAAAAACAAAAGGAAATCAAACGTTGGATCAGAAGAGGAAAAACTACTTCTATCCAAATGAAACTTTCAAATGCTTTTGTTATTACTACTACGCTTCAGGTGATCTCATAACAACATAATATTGTAAAACGTTTAAGTCAAGTCTCTGTGTATGTATGTGCTTTCCTGACTGGATTCTACTTCTCTATTCTAAACATATTCTCTACTTTTGCTTGAGTCATCTTATTTTTTTCTTCCCTGCAGCTCTACTTCTGTCCAAACCTCTTCATGGTCTTGCACCAAAGTACTTTTTTGACATGTTAGTGCAATAAGAACCATCTTGGAGTATAAGAACTTCAGGGAGTGGTCTTTTACTGGTGCCCAGAGTAGTTAGGACTAAATGTGGTGAGGCTGTGTTCCAGTTTTATTCTGATAAATCTGGAATAGTTTTACACTGAAGAGACAGGCCTCAACTCTGACAATGTTAAAAGGATGAAAACAACTCTATTTATTTAGATGTGCATAGGTCAAGTTTTTTTCCCCCCGGCTTTCTGCCTTCTGTAAACTAAAGCACTTTGCATTGCCTTGTGTACAGATTGTGCTCCACAAAGGAACTTGCCTCGTTTCACTGATGAACCAATTGAGCCAATCTAGTTTAAGTTGAGCAGTTTATGAAAACACCTTTCTCATCTATTCCACGTTGATTCATTGATTCATTATATATATGTTCAGTTTTCATAGTTTTAATAAACCATAACAAACAATACAGCTGTTCCTAAACAGACTAATCCAACCAATATCAGAATAACAAAAGATAAATTTGGATTATCTGGGAGGGGGGCCGGGCCTGAGAAGTAGCCTACTTATTAAATCCAAAGTACCAGGGGGCGGGGGAGGGGCAGAGCGAGGGCAGACAAAGGGAAGAGAGAGGAGAGAGAGTGGCCCAAAAGAACACCTGTTGAGATTAAGGCTGGCACGCGACCCACTCGGACTCGCGTGGCAGCTGCGCCTCACTCCAACAAAAAGCAGCGAGAGCAAAGTTTGAATGCACTACTTATCCTTCAGGTCATGTGTGCACGGCATCCTAATGTGCACACACAGGGGAGAGAGACAGAGGCACAGAGAGAGAGAGCAGAGGGAGGGAGACACACAGAGGGAGAGACAAAAGTATGGGCAGCCAAGAAAGACTTGCATTCAGGGGAACTATGAGCCCCAAGTGGGTGAAAGGTCCTGTTTATTATCTGCATGTAAAATAGGAGCCTGCACAATGGAGGACATTTGCTTATTACACACAAACTAATAATAAGTAGTTCAAATGATCAACTTTTCAGCTGTCCCTCCAGGTGCACCGTCTGCTGTGCTCTTTACTTGAGTAAAAGGAACTGTACTCAAGTAGAAGCTTTCTGTGGAATCAGTAAATAGGTTACAGCAAGGCATAAGCAAATGTGAAGTTTCCTGAAAGGAATAGTACTTTGTGAAAGAAAATGATAGTTATTGTAGATGATTAAATATTGTTCATAATCAAAGTTTATACCTTTTTAAAATACGCTTTTTTCCTCACAAACAGTAAACATACCAGATGTACCCTAAAGTGTACTTAATGTAGAGGGTATTTTTATATGAAACATCACGCTTGCCAAAACATTCCAACTGGGTTATTAAGTGTGACATTACACATGACGACCAAGCTACGTGGGTCTAAACTTTTCAAAGTTCCATATAACAAAAACAGCAACAACAGCACCTTAATCATAATGTCCTTGTGGAAAGAAAGAAAACTATAGATAAACAGCACCTAATTATGATAATAATATTTTAATGCGGCTGAAACTCAGCCCAGGTCAGATCAATAGCTGTAGCTGTTAATAGAGGGGAGCTGAACTCCTCCCTGTGGTCTAAATACAGTCTGCGTCCTGAGCTGGAACCGTAGTGCGCTGACGAAGCCTTTTTCGATGAGAGGTGAAACGTTCAACACTTCAACTACAGAGTACAGAAGATGACTCAAGAACCTTCTTTGAATAATATTTTAAGTATATCTCCATTGAGTGTTTGTAGGGGAAAAAAATAGGTTAACAGATAAGCATTTCAAATGACAATCCACTGAGTAAATATAATATATATTAATATTTCTGGGCGATAATGAAAACATATTTATTCTTCAAGAATGCAAGTTTGGTGTTTTTTCTGATTTAGAAATCCACCTAATTTAAACATAATTTCATCCAATTTAGGACCCACTCAATAGGCCTGGTGGTACTTGAAAGGTTAACTATTTATGAGGTGCAACTTGGACAGGTCAAGTATTTTCGAGAAACACTGCCTTATAGAATTTCAAGAACAGCAGCAGTCAATCTTAAAGGAGCATGATGACACACCAACATGCCAGATAAGGATAGTCTAGCTTTATCTTTGCCTCCTTATTAATAATCATTGAGTTTATGATTTCATATTTGTATTTCCATTGCAGGTTCTGCTCCATGAACACTCAAATTGGAGCCCAATTACCCATTTCTTTACTTGGATGCACTGAAGATATAAGCCCATATTGAAAATGATTGTAGCCAGTGAATTGCATCCGGTAAGGTGTGTGCCATACCTCCATACTAATTTCCCTGCGGTGATCCTAGTCACCTCTGGCGCTCTCCTCACATGCACAGATCTGCATTATCTCTCTATGTCGCGCTGTAAGTTGGCGATTACTCCATGGCACAGGGGCTGACTAAATGGGTTTATGATCATGTGACTGGACTGGCCTTCAGCGTGACCACCGCTAAAGACAGTAGGCATCATTCTCTTGCTCTATTAGCAGCTAAAGGACATGGATTCATTGCTATGGAAGCTACTGGCTCACACCTTGCAAAGAGCTGTCCTTTGTCACCTGTCTCGAGCACAATGAAGCACAATGAAGGCTGATTACTCTGACGGGTGAAAGAAAGAGAGAAGGAACAGGGTTTATGCGCTTCTTATTGCACTGAGGCATTATGTAATTCACCTCTGGAAACGGCTCTGAACGCTTGGTCTCTGATCCCTTTTACCCTCGACCCTGAATCCTGTCTGGCTCTGCGACGCCATCTAGCGGCGCCTCTCAACACAGCATTAGTCTCTACCCCAGTCTGCTGCTGCTGCTGCTGCTGCTGCTGCAGCTGCTGCTGCATCCCCTGCTCGTGTAGGACAGTTTCAGTTTCTCATAACCTTTACAAAGCGTGGTGATATTTTAATAACAACACCAATACAATTCAAGGCAATTCAATAACGAAGATAAACACGTTATGAGAACCAATAGCCCAGTTAAATACATCAGATGAATTGTACATTTTTTTTTTTATAAATATAGCTGTATACATATTTGTCCACAGTAATGAAGCCTTTGTTTTACATGCTCTGTAATACCTGGATTCACCTGTGCGTAAAATGAGCGTAAAAGTGACCACGTGCGCAACAAACGTGCATTGCCATGTGCTTATTTGTCTATCGCCAAATCTGCTTGTTTATGTCAGCGCGCGCCCAGGCGGTTGTCTCTTTAAAAAAAATGTGTACAGATATGTACGCTATCACACTTCTGGCTGCGTGCTCGCTTTACAGTTTCTGGGTTTGGCGTGCTACAGGGATCTGGGTTGTGCGTTAGTCCGCCCTGCCCAGCCTGATTGAGAGAGAGTGAGAGAAAGAGCGAAAGAGAGAGAGAGAGAGAGAGAGGGGGGGGGACGAGAAAGAGAGAGAGAGAGAGAGAGAAAGAGGGAAAGAGAAAGAGAGAGAGAGAAAGAGGGAAAGAGAGAGAAAGAGAGAGAGAGAGAGAGAGAGAGAGAGAGAGAGAGAGAGAGAGAGAGAGAGAGAGAGAGAGAGAGAGAGAGAGAGAGAGAGAGAGAGAGAGAGAGAGAGGGGTTATACAGTTGGCTCCCAATCTTCACGCCACACAAACGACAACACTGCGTGCGGGAGACGTTTCATTGGTGAAGGAGCAGTGAGGCAGACACACAGTGGAAACACTTTCTGCTCCAACACAGCGAGGGGCAACGCGGATTGCAACCACCTGTAGACAAATAAAATATATTGAAAACTATTAAAAGTAAGCAAAAGTTATTTGTATAGGTGGGTAAAACTGGGTTATTTTTAATGTGGCCTTCAGTTAAATACTAACAAATAATGTATTGAACTTGATTATAAATATAAACCCAAACTTTGTAATTACTTGCTTTACTTTACTATTCTGTACATTTTACCCTTGTAGAACGTAGTACAGAGTGTACGCAGTGAAGTTTCCATATGGTAACTTCCCATATGGATCTATGCTAATGGCACACACATGCTCGTGGTAAGGGAGCGCAGAGAAGGGGTCCATAACATAAGCCATGTCTGTTGAGAAAAAAAATTCAAGTTTCTTGTTGTATTCTGGAATGAGGTCAGACACGAGACTCCTCATTGCACGCGCTGATTATTATTAGATTCTCTGAGCCAATGGAAGCCAAGAGGGGCGTGTATTTGGCGCAGAGGCAGGGTAGCGACAGCGTCTCATTGGTGGATTTTTATCGCCGTTGTATCTGGGAGAGGATAAATTGAAGGAAGGGGCCGGTACTGGAAGGTTGCTTGAAACTCGACTGCAGCTTTTGCAGATGGAAAGGCGCACAGTGTGACTCGCTTTAGACTGCCTTTTCCCTACTCAGCATGCATGTTTTTTGTGTGTAGGAGAAGGAACAGGATTGATACCTTTCACACTGTAGGAGCCCAGAAAAGACTTGTGTTCACTCACTCCACGGCTCAGTAGATTCCGAACAAGTCTGACTACGGCAGAAAGTGGAGAGAGCTGTGCGGCACGTACTTACCCTGGAAATTACACTTTTTAACAACATATCCGGGCCTTTTGAGGCTTCACGGGACAGCACTTCTCAGGACTCAACTGTTTTACACTGTTTTTACGCAGCGCAAACTGTGAAGAGTGACTGAAAAGAGCTGAGCTTGCTTTTAAGTGAAGAGGGAGAGAGAAAGAGCCTGTACTGCTCTCCCTCTGCGCACTTTAACCGGACAGCATGGTGCAGAAAATGAGCCACATGGAAAGCACCGCCGAGGCACTCTCCTTCTTCGGCGGGGACTCCAGCTCCGACTCCGGGGCGTGCATGGACCTGGACGCGGCCGCGTCGCCTCTTTCCCCGGGCTCCACGGCATCATCCACCACGGGGGACAAGCTGGGAGAAAATCCAGCGTGGTGTAAGACACCGAGCGGCCACATCAAGCGACCCATGAACGCGTTTATGGTGTGGTCCCAGATTGAGAGGAGAAAAATCATGGAGCAGTCCCCGGACATGCACAACGCGGAGATCTCCAAGAGGCTGGGCAAGCGGTGGAAACTGCTCCGAGACAGTGACAAGATCCCGTTCATCAGAGAAGCAGAGCGGCTCAGGCTCAAGCACATGGCGGACTATCCCGACTACAAGTACCGGCCCAGGAAGAAAGTCAAGTCAAGCGCGTCCAAGCCTGGCGACAAGACGGAAAAAGTCAACGGTAGCTCTAACAACACCAGCACAAATAATAAAACGTCTTCATCCAGGAAGAGTGGCTCTAAGTCACCAAAGCCACATAAATCAGTTTTCAACACCAAAGCGTTTGAATCAGACCATCACAACTCACTCTACAAGTCCAAGCCTTTTTCGTCTAAGCAGAGCCAGGACTCAAAGAAGCCCAAGCGGGTCTACGTGTTCGCCAGCCCCGCTTCCTCCGTGGTAGTCCCGGCCAGCCCCACGCTCAGCAGCTCCGCGGACAGCAGCGACCCGCTCAGCCTGTACGAGGACGCAGCTGGCTGCAGAGAGGAGGACGCCCACTCCCCGAGCTCCAGCACCAGCAGCAGCGGCAGCATCAGCAGCGGCAGTACCGGGGTAGGAGGGCTGTACGGCGGCCACACTTACACCAGCAGTCGCCGCTCTTCTTCCCCCACCCCCTCCGCGTCGCACTCGTCCCACTCCTCGTCCTCTTCTTCTTCCTCGGAAGATGAGGAGTTTGAGGATGACTTGCTGGACATCAACCCGAGCCCCAGTTTTGACGGCATGTCACTGAGCAGCGGCTTCGGCCCCTCAGTCCTGGACAGAGACTTGGATTTGAACTTTGAGTCCGGCTCCGGAGGATCCCACTTTGAGTTCCCCGACTACTGCACACCTGAAGTCAGCGAGATGATCTCCGGGGACTGGCTTGAATCCACTATTTCTAACCTTGTGTTCACATACTGAGTGCGTAAAGTGTCCCTTGTTATCTTAATCTAAAGGTGGGCGTCATAGTTTGTGTTACGCAGCAGACTATAGCAAAAAGCCCAACTGCGAGCCTCTCTGAAAGCCGCTGGAAAACAAACTTTATGTTGTTGTGGACCCGGGCTGAAAACAGAGACGAAGAGGTGGCGGAAGAAACGAGGTTGAAGCGGCAGATGTGTGCGCACTAACTCGCTCCTCAGCCCTCGACTGTTTTGAACTTAAACTGTGATTTATTTGCACGATAGCTCCACGGTCCGCCGTTCACTTTAACTAGAAAAGGGACATTTCACGAGTTTTAACGCTCCAAGTGAACTTCACTGACAAGGTACAATGGGACTGATGTGTCGTGCGACATTTTTTATTGTTGTGTGTCACAAAGAGGGATTTCTTTTTGATAAAACCGAGGTGGGTTGTCTTTTAGTTTTCAAGTATTTTCAAACGCAAAAAAAAAGAAAAAAAAACACGTTAAAAGCATGATCGCCTACTTTGTTCCTATCTTGTGCTGAGATTTTCTGTGAGAACACTTTAGTCTTGATAGTATTTAAAAATGGATAGGTGGCGCTCGCTTCGGTTCTTCTCTTTAAAGAAAAAAATATGGACATCGAAATAATCACCAGCTGTTGTAATGTTTCAAACTTCTTCAGGATTCAACTTCAAATCTGTGCTGAACTTTATATACACTTTCTCTACGATTCAGGACCAAATTGTTTATTTCAGATGATAGCTATAGAGAAATCCTCACTGTTATTTTGGTTCATTCTCTGAGCTTTGTTTTTTTGTACATGTGTCAGATGCCATTTTATACTGGATATTGTATTTATATACTGGGCCAAGCATTTTTGACTTGATCATTTTTTATTTGTACTAGTCCTGTTGTTTTGTCAGTATGTCTGTCACATTTCCTTCTCAGGCGAAGGGCTAGAGTTTTACGAACACACAACTTTTTAAGTTCTTTTTTATATCTAAATGTACACACTTTTTGGACACTTAAAGAGAAGAAACAGTTTGTTTATTTTCTCAGTGTATTTTTGTACAAATCTATATGGAAAAGGGGAAAGTCAACAATCGGCGTGTGTAGCCTACAAATACAGTTGTATTGGATTTCCTAATTTTTAGACATGGGTTGGCTGGTTTCAATGCTGCCTTCAAGTGCTCATGCTTACCTTGTACTTTTGAGACTTGTACTGTTTTAACTTATTAATCCAAGGCACCAAACTTCTATTACAGGGAAACTAATCTTCTACCAGCAGTTAGGACCGGCACCCTTTTGATGGCTGACCCCTGGACTCATGAGATATTAACTATAGATCCCTTCTAGATATGAACGATAGCACTTGAACGCAGCACCAGTCTTTGTATCAGCCTCCCTCATACGTTTACAGTGCCAGTCTGCAGACTCCTTAAAGGCACAGGCCCACACGCTGCCTGTGCACCACGTGGTTTTCCAACAGCATCACTATCTCCAACAAACCACTCCTTTGTTTTGTTGCATTTCCTTTCAGATAATCCTGCCTATGACAACAACATGAGGAGATTGTAGCTTTAAATTTGACTTTTGTTGCTGTTTTGTCACAAATTGATGTCAGATCTACAGGATGAAACAGGTTTCACAATAACAAGCAACAAGAGTAGGAACAACAAGCATATTCAAACTTCTGACTTGAGTTCATCTACTTGTACTGCGTTTCTCATTGTATTTGAATATACTATAATCTTTTCTACTTGTCGGCTAACTAGCTAATAATTGTTTTAGTATCTTTATGGCATGGTGAATAGCATTTGTATTTCAGATTCAGGTTAATAGCTGTTGTGTTTTTAAGAAAAAATGAAAATCGAAAATGATGAAACGTGAACTCGATCTTTGTATATTTGACTGTATCATAAAGCAAAAAGATTGTGTGTTTATGTACGTTGTTGCTATCAAGGACAGGCACTGTCACGAACTGCTATCTTTTACACTCTTACACTTATGAGGTGGTCAGTTCAGGACTCATTTTTATATATATCAAAGCATTTTAAATATATTAACTTTATTTTTCATTCATCCTGTGCAATATGCTGTGTAGATTTTTTTCATTTATTGTCTAATCATGCCATATACAAAGGAACCATCCTTGGTTGGGGCTCAAAGGGAGGGGAGACTCATGCCAGCTAAATCGTGTCCATTCACTGCCTGTCAGATTGTTGATATAAACTTGTGTACAGAACTTTTTTCAAAGAAGGAAATAAATATCAGCTGGAACTGAAACTTTACTCTTGCTTCCTTGCTCGTTGCATATCTACAGCAACCCATCACTCAACATAAAATAGAACAGATAAAACCAAATACACATATCTTTGAATAAACCTGTTGTGAATATAAGCACCTAAAACCATCTACACTTAGTTAGCTTTTTTTTAACATGAATTTGGAGAATTTCTACTCACTTAATGGCCATAGTAAATATGCATTACTGCCGCTTAAGTTACATCCATGCATTATGTGTAAACTATAACATTTTTGTAACTGCATGCTAAACCACTGTCAGTGAAAGTATAGAACATATGCAAATCCTTCATGTGATAGGCTCACTCTACAAACTGACAGTCTGGTGATAACAGTACACTTTTACTACTAGTTTAATAATATTAAGAAAATGCTGAGTCAGTTTGACTTCATCTGATATCAATGTTGTAATAGATATCATTATATTTCCAAACTATAGAGTTAAAACGCCATCCCATGGCATTATGTATTAACAACTACTGTACATTTTCTTCCATCTTTAAAGTGGTGAAAACACATGCATCATCACCGTATGAATACTTCTATGCATGCAGTAATAGAGTATCCATGTTAGACAGACCATGAGACGATTATTGTGTGCAGTTATGTCACCATCTACTCAGTTACTACTTCATTACTAATGTACCACCAGTGTTTCTTACTGACACTGTATGTGCGACTGTTGCTAGCTAAAGGGTTCTTTTCTTATGCACTTGAAACCATTTTGTAATCTAATAGTACCACTGGTTAACACAATCAAATAGTGGCTCATACTGTAGGTCCTTGTGTTCCATGTTAAATGCTATAGCTGGCAGTGGTGCTGTATACTCTGCTGTCTGGTGTTCAAACAGTCATGGTTCCCTTCCCCCTCTCCAGACAGTCCCTCATTATGGGGGATGGGCTGGTTTCGCGGCAGTAGTCAGCCGAGGGCCCTCCAGCATCGCTGACTATAGCTATATGTAAGTCTATCTGCCGCCAATCTCAATATGTTAATCTATGCATGAAATCAAGCAATATCACCACAACAGGCCAGGGTCAATTCTTGATATGCACTTGACATGTAGTTCAAGCTCTGGAAACAAATCGCACAATGAAAGTCAATAATCAATGCCACATGCTTGATTTACACTCAAGAAGTGACGTACAGTTGTTCTATAACGTAAAATGCACCGGAATTCAGACCAATGCTGTTTATTAAATGTAATGCTTAATTTACGTACTTGACGAAAAAATAATGATGCATCCTTCTCAACCTTGACTGTGGCCACAATGTGACTATTGTTGGTATGCAAAAACACAACCACACATAAATGTGCCTATATAATGATTATGTACTGGTAACTGCATGCATGTGTAGGAAGATGTATTGCTTTCTGTAGCAATAGGAAATAAAGTGAATGTGCAGTAGAGCATCAACACATAACTGATTTTATGAGGCTCCTATAATTAAGCTCTGGCAGCCTCACAGCGATATGCAGATTTGTGCTTTTTTATCTGCACTTAATTGGCTGTGCATAATAACCCACCTGCCAAACATATATACAGTTTTGTCCCACAACAGCACCACAACTGTCTTCAATGGTTTGTATCCTGTCATGCAAGTAGATCTACACATTTTGATGCCCGTTTGCTAGTGTATTGCTATGGGCTGTTGCGGGTGCTGTCTCATGCCTGGGATGTGTATAGGCAACAGTAAGCTACAGTGCAAAGCAGACTGGGGCAAAGCTAATGGCCGGCTGGAGTCAGTGGCCCATGCAAACCCAGCAGGGAGTCGAGAAGAGAGGGGTGGGGGAGGTCACTGTGGTGGGATAAGAGCTCTCTGGCATCGCGCTGTTTGCATCTGTAGCTCGTCCCTTGGGACATGGATGGTGTACAATTGGTGGGATGAATCCACAGTATGTCACTATTTTAAGGGGACTATACGGAGTTTAAACATGTAAAAAATATGTATTTTCCACCCCCTACTTGCTCCAGCCATGTCCTAGAATGAGCCCAGACCTATTCACCACAACTGCCTCTAAAATCCTGCACTGTTACTCAAAAAGTTGTACCAGCTTAATATAGAGACTGCAGTTATGCGTAAGACCTGAGGTGGCAGTAGCGAGTATAACAATGTAAACTTCTATCTACTCTCTTTAAGATTTGGCTATGAGACCCTGCAGCCAGAATGCTTCCATACACATGTATGAAATATCAATTGCTATATTCTATTTGGACTTATTATACAATCATTCATCAGATATAGTTGCTTTACTCAACTTCTTTAACATCATTATATGAGCATTAGTGTTTGCTGGCACAGAGGACTGTCAAAGAGCTTATATACAGCTTTTTGTGTATGTAGTGGAGGCAATTCAGCAGCAATTTGAGAGGTGGATCTCCCCCTCATGACATCAGCAAGTGGAGGGTGTGCAGGCGTTTTGAGCTCTTGATAGGAAACAGGATTTACTGTATGCACAGATGAAACAAAACACAACTTCAGGTTGGTTTTAACATGAAGGAACAGTAGTACAGCAATTCTAGAAGAAGAAGATCTTTATTTACATAGCGCCTTTCACAGACATGGTCACAAAGCGCTTTACCTGAGAGCATTTACATTCACTCCTCACTCGGTGGTGATAAACTACATTAGCTTCAGTTTCCCCTGGGGGAGACTGACAGACCACACTGTTGCGACTACACACATCACGCCTACGGTCCCTCTGATCACCACCATGCATTCACACACACATCATCCATCCAGGCCTATTGTACACGTTTTTGGTGGTAGGGGAAACCGGAGGAAACCTACGCAGACACAGGGAGAACATGCAAACTCCACACAGAAAGGCCCCGTCCAGGTGGGAATCAAACCTGGGACCTTCTAGCTGTGAAGCGAGAACACTAACCGCTGTGCTACCGTGCCGCATTCATTCAAATAATATTTTATATTATCAATAATAATGATAGTCATAATGCATTTTACAGAAATGTTGATTAATGTACAGTGTCCCTGTCAAATAAATAAATAAATATAAGCCATTGCTTCCAGATAACTGTATGCTTATCATGCAGTTAGAAGTCGATCACAGCATTCCACAAATATCCAACGATATCTGGGTATTTTACGATATCGACAGATTAAAGGTCGATATCTCTGGAACTGAAAGTGATAGAGACTTCCCGTTTTCTGCATTAGAGTAGGCCTATTTGCACTCAGCCACTGCTCTTGAGAATGAAGTGGTAAATGACTTTCAAACCACCGCTCTTGATTTTAGTGGGTAAGGCATGATTTTAAATTGCTTGTCCTCAGCAAATCACTATTGATCAGAAGAAGTTGCATCACCAAACTGCCTATCTCTGCAGTGTAGCCTTTTTGATTTAACACTTTCACAACATCAGCACCATGGTTAGTGCTCATGCTTCACAGCAAGAAGGTCCTTTTGACTTTAGGTAGCACTTAAAACACGTACAATAGAGTACACTCTGGGGAAAAGATGAGTCTGAGAATGAGAATTGGGGACAATAGTTGAATATTAGCCCATGGTTACAATCCGGCGTGATGTTTTTATTAGAAAGAAAGAAATCTGACACCTTTTCTGAAGCTATCCAAATGATTTATCAGGAGTGGACACTGGCACAAAGACAACAAAGGCTTTTGGATGATTATGGCCAGATTGTTTGCAACTGGAGGAGGATGATTATTATTGAAATCCCTCATTTCTATAATGTGCTTTACAGAGCACACAGCGCCCACTGGAAATTATTTTTATTCCACACCTACAGTCTTCTACATAGAAGGATACATATTAGCTTATCCAACTTTAACAATACTTTATCTTATCTAATTAAAGCTGCCAGAAAATGTTCTTGCTCATAAAAGACATTTTGCAAAATAAATATTTTGTAAGCTGTGTTGTGAACTTAAAGAGAGTAAAGATTTTATTCACAGCATCTTCTAAAAATGTCATGAAGACTTGACTTTGTAAGTTTTTAAAAGACTGCAGTCGATAAAAAGTGTTTCCACGGTTGTGGGTGCAATCCCAGTTTACATGGAAGCCAATTCATCTATACTGATTTGTAGACACATCTTGCAGCGGAGTGGTGCCAGATTTGACACTCGCTCACCTCACAGCAAGATTCCTGGCCAGGCCATTTTTGTAAATTTGCACTCTTGTTCTTCCCATCTCTGTGGTTTATCCCATAACACATAATATGGGCGCCCCTAAAAGAGAGATTGTAAATTTCAGTGGGACTTCCCTATACTTAAATAAAAACAACAAACAATTTGGCATATATTTGTAATTGTATAAATGAAGTATTGGAACCTACCTTAAAGACCTACAGAGTTAACCTGTAATTAATCTCTAATTACATCTTCAAAAGTAAGATTAACCACGTAGTAATGCTTTTTTTAGGTATACTTCGTCCTATCATTTGTTTCTTTTTGTTTGGTTCATGCTATAAACATCTGTAACAAATAGCAAGCTGCTGTGTTACGCATTTAAATCCTCTTCTTGGTAAATGTTGCTAAGTCTAAGTTTAAAACTGATGATTGTATCATTAATAATCTGTAGCTGTTCAGCTCAGGAAGGACTTGTTTGTATCTAAAGTCAATGCAATTTATATGTTACGTAAATATATATTGAATTGAATGCTTGTCTTCCTCCAACTCCTTTTCAAGATAGAATGTTTTTTTCTTCTTCTCGCTTTTGTGCCTGTGTTGTGTAGCTCGAAATAAAATATTCAAATAAAAACAAATATGGGGTAGGCACATATGAGCTTTATTGCCTACTCCATTTTGAGCATCCACAATTGTTTATGAATTTTGAAAGACAAAAATGAATGTAAAATTGCTCAAATATTTAAAACTAAAAAACTAACTACAACTAAAACTAAGTAGAAACGGCATACATGATATACAAACAGGTAAGGAAAAGATTATGTAATAAAATCAATGCATGTGCATGTTATATTTCAAAGGGGTAGATTATTGTACAGCTCTGTGGAGTTAAGGCTCATTGTGCACAGTCACACTGTATTATTACTCTGGGCAGGGTCTTTGTCTTTGCCAGCCACCACTCACCATTGTCCAGGATCCAGCCACCTGCAGCCCTTAAAAAGAAAAGATTTGAAGCCAATCGGTCAAATACTCCCCAATAAAATCCAAATGAATGTTCAGGCAACGATTCCCCAGCAGCAGAGTGAATACACCAGACAAGCCTGCGCTTAATTTAAAAAACCTAAGCCTCTCAAGTCAAGTCTATCACACACTATACAGCAATTGATGTAAGAAGTCCTTAATGCCATTATAGTCACATCACATAAGTGAGACTGGAGTGCTTTAATTACTCTCATTGAGTGCAAATGAAGCCTCTCGTAGACTCCTGCTCGCTGTCATTATTTGTATTTACTGTGTGCATTAAAACAAAGAGTGCCTTTGTTCGGTGCTGCAGCCAGACACAATGGAGACAGCAGCCATGCGGGCTCCAAAGTTCAGCCTGTAGGTTTACATGGTAGCCTGTTGAATTATTAATAAACACGAGTAAAATAACTGAAATAACATATGACAAAGTTTCCATGGCGCTTTAAATAGGTGGCCCAACGCAATATGTGCTTTTTATGAAGTGTACAAGAGTGGCCAAGGAAAGGCAGGCTACCGTTCAAAGGTTACCCGGAGTTCACATTTGTATTAATACATCTTACATGCCACTTGACCCACGCGTATCTGCATATATGCAAATCTTCCAGGTTGTTAGGTGCATAGTTGTAAGACTTTGGGGAGGGCGGGACTCCGTGGCGAGCGAAATGAACTAGGCGCGGCCAAACACAGCCCCATCCATCTATCACACGTGTAGACAAAGGGGGACTCCACAACACAAAGCTAGATATGCCCTCTCTCAAACTTTTTTCCTGCCCCTCCGTCACGCGCCACCGACGGCCACCACACGACCGGAGCCGCAGGTGAGTACACCACCCCCCCCGAGATGCCGGCGCACTTCACCACGCTCGCGGAGGTCCGGAGTCATTTCTGCAACTCAAAAGTTTAGCGCCTGCTGCTACTTGGTGCGTCAGCGCGCAAACTTGGGAGCACAAAGCAAGGGAAAGGAGCGGTCCCCCCCCCCCCCCCTCTTTCCTTTGTCTCACGCGGGGCGCTTTGAGGAAGACAAGTTGACGGGGATGCTCTTTACATCTCCAAACCGCGCAATAACGCACAACAACTTCTTGCCGTACGGGATTACACGTCTTTGTTGGCGTTATCGGACGTCACATGGAGTTGCTGCGGCTTTTGTCCCCTGGTGATGTTGCGACGCGCTGGCTGCCTGTCAGGAGAAGTTGGCGGAGTGCAATGCTCCTCTTTTTTTTTTTTACGCACGCTGGTCAAAGACAAAGTGGCTGCGACAAGTTTGGTATAACTTTGGAATCCGTTTGCCTCGCCGTTGCGCTCGTAATTGAGTTGTGTTTCTGTCACGCAAAGTTGCCAATTCACTGTGGGAATTCAGTACAATGCGATCAGGTGTAAAGTATCATAAACAAAACGCGAGCGCGAAGGGAGAGTTGTTGTGCAGAAGAATGACGTATAAATAGAAGGTAAACGAACTTATATTTGCGAATTGTTAATTTTTACTTTAAAGGGCGCAGAAATAAGGTTGTTTGTCGCCAATTAGACGCTGAGCAACAGGTATAAGTCGCAGCTCCTCTTTGTTACAGTACAGCCTCTTTGTTCTCAGCCCATACAAAGAAACTCCGCAGAAAGCCAAGTTGTTCTGTCATATTACCTATTTTTAAGTTTCTTTTATGGTATAATATTTCATTCACTTGTTTGTTTGTTTTTCTGTGTAGAGTTTAAAGGATAAATATAACGAATTCCTTTCAATTTTGAACTTCTAAGTACATGGGACTTTGAGCATCTCCTCATAAAAGATGATAGCACGTCGGTTTGGTCTTTTGGTATTGTTTTTTTTTCATTACAGGTTTGAAATATGCCTTGTTTTTACTTTGAGCCAGTGTTTTATAATAATTTAAAAAGTTTCAAAGTCAAGTGAAGGAGTGGCCAAACAACTTGTTTGAATTTGCTGCATTCCTTTGTACAGTAACTCGCCCAAACTTTTTCAGTGTGCAACACAAACTCTGTGTAGTATTTGTTGTTCACATTGATATTATATTGTTGATTACTGTAACTACTTACACGAAATAACTTTTTAACCAAAGTCATCCACATGCAATTCATAGTTTCAGCTTTTTCAGTTCTTAACAAAGGACATCTATTTATTCATTGTTTCATGAATTGTATGTCGACACTACTTTCAAATAATTAATGTTTCTGACTCTTTTGTGTTTGTTTTCTGCTTTCTGTCCTCAGGTGGGATTGTAACACCGGATTAACAGCTCACCAAATTTGCACGGGAGAGGAATAAAAAAAAAAAAAAATAAGAAATCTCCACAAGTCTTGCAGCGGGTGTAGCCAGTCACCTATCAAGCAGTTTTAACTCGAAGCTCTGCGGATTAAGACACAGTGGCCTGGATTCGTTTTTTTTGTTTTGTTTTTTGGGCAAGGTGAAGACTCATCTCTGAAGGATTTAAAGTGGAGCAGCGGAACAGAAGTGCTGTGCAGGATGAGTTTAAGGCACTCTTGGAAATCTCGAACTCGTGGAGCCACTGTGCGGATTATAAAGATCTTGAGGCACTTACAACGTCACTGCATAAAAGCAGGATATCCTTGACTCTTCTTCCATACGGTAGGTACAGAAAGTCCCTTGACACAAAATCTGCACTAAATGGTTATACAATGTGTAAACTGGGATAACTCAGTGTGCCAATGCAGGGATGACAATGCTAATGACCTCTACAGGAATAAAAACTAATGATGAAGCTTTACAAATTACGCCGTATGGACAACCATTTTCTGAATGTTATTTCTGACGACGTTTCCCTGTAATTGTTATTTAGGTGAAGAAACAGAATTCATGATTTCTGTGCCTCTGTATACAAGAGAACAGTGTTGAAGATTTACTTTAACCTCTTATCCCCCACCTTAACCGAGTGCTTTTTTCCAGTTCGGTTTTACCCAAATCTAAAAGCTCCTCAACTGGAGTTTACAGCCTATAGGCCCGGGTAACGCCTCATTTGAAAGCTAAGTTCTGCAAAAGTCTTGAAAAAGAGAACAAAGTCTTGACGCGTTGTCACCGCGTTTTTATGTCACGCGTTTGAAGCGATTTTGTCGTGTTTTTTTTTGGTCATATTTTCGTCACTTTTTTTTGTTATCGTTTGTTATTGTTGCTTTTTTTTTAGCATGTTTTTGTCGCTCTTTTGTTGCTTTTTGGTCACTTTATTTTGTCGCTCTTTTGTTGCTTTTTCATCACTTTTTAGTCATGTTTTTGTCATTTGTTTATTGTGTTATAGTTGCTTTTCCGACACTTTTTTTTGTCGCTTTTTTTTTTGCATCCTCGTCTCGACGCCGTAGCAATTTTTTTTCTCAAGAAGCTTTTAGATTTGGGTAAAGCCAAACTGTAGAAGATGTGCTCGGTTCAGGTGGAGGTTATGGGGTTAATGTTGTGGGCAAACATTTGGATCGTGACTACAAACAACGTAGACACTTTTTAATCTAAGCTTGGGCTTGTTCTTGTGACCTGCCTTTTTGATTGAACACAATTGGACCAGAGAGACCAAGGAGTGTTTTTTGCCCCACCTAATTATAAAGAATTGGCATTTGATCCTAATTTCTATCCTTGTCCTTGATTCAAATTGACTGAAGTCCCAATTCTACTCTGTTACTCGACTCTCTCAGTACAGTATGCCCAAAATACAGCAGCCTGTAGTTTTGTGGGTGCACTATATAATCACTTGTGCTGTATGCTCCCCCTCCGCTGGCTCCTCAGTGCAGCGTAAGTAGAAACACTTACCTGACAAAAATCCCTCCCTCCCCGGGTTGCTTCAGTTTGCATCATTCTCTGCTGCAGGACAGAGACAGATTTACTACTTAGTGCAACCGCATGAGTGCTATCTATAAATAAGAGAAGGCGTGTTAATACTGAGAGGATTTTTGCACGAGCATTTTAGTTTTGAGACTGGTATGTGATATCAGGGATCATGTCATATTTGTCGACCAGCGCTCGAGTGAGGTTATTTCACAGTGAAGCTTACGGCATCAGCACGGGGTGGTCGTTGAAAGGTTTTACAGGCGATGTGTAGAAAAGTTCAAAAGAAGAAACATGAATTGGCCGTCACTGTTGCACGCCAAAAAACATTGAAGTGTAAGCTATAGTAGTAGTATAGCAGTCTTTGCACGAAGTACTTATATCTTTAACACACATTTTTGTTACTTCTTCCACACCTGTGTCTCAGTGCAACTTGTTAAGAGCTGTGCGCTTCTGTGCAGTCCATGCCATGGTCAGGAGTAGTTGAGGAGGATTAGCAAATTGAGCACACGTGGTTTGGGTTGATGGGGAATTGGATATATGGTACAACAAGGTATTTTCATTTTTTATACAGTGTATAATGATGTATTTTTTATATATATATCGTCAACTTGACTGGGTTGACTGAGGCAATTAATACACATTTTTATCGAAATTGCAATCTTTACTTTGGTCAATCTCAGTGATTTTTTTGGCAGAAACCAATAGGTGTTAATTGATACTGGAGGAAAGCATTTGTTTTTGTTCAAGCTGAGGTTTGTATAAAAGGTGTGACTAAGTTCATGAATCAGCTATGTATTTATTTTATGTAAAAAAAAAAAAAATTAATTGAAAATCGAGATTGATTAACATGAGTAAAACAAAAATTGAAACAATTTTTTTTGCCACATCGTCCAGCCCTAGAGTGGAGGATCAATCACCTTTCTTCTTTGGACTCCGACTGGTCAGCTAGACTGCAAGTGTGAGTAGCCTCTGAAAAAGAGGTGAAATGTCCTCAACTTAATTAACCCAGTCCAGTTGAGGATACTTGACTATCTCCACTCGGATTGTATAAGTTGTTTGGAATATCAATGAGCCGACTCATGAACTAATTTAACTCAAACTACTTAATAATTCAGCTGTAGTATTTTTATATGGCTGTTTCATCAATAATTCACTGCACTGCACTGATGTTATGAAAGGGAGTGTGAGTGGGCTCTTCTCACTCACTGTTTACTGCTGCTAATCAATGATGTCATTGAGAGCCAATAAGAGGTGGCAGTGGGAGTGGTCAACTACACTGCCCCCGCCCCCTGAGGACTCTGTGCATGGGAGCCGCATCACATTTTCAACACGCTCTGGCTGCTGCCTCTGCCTCCCAGGTGAATGGGAACAAGAGGCTGTGCTTTTGCCGCTACTATTTATCTACTGTTTATGTAATTATCATTTGTATAAAGGCAAACAAGCTACAAGTAAACACAGACGACATTTTCTTTGTTTATGTACACGATTAAACGCAGTTCATTAAGCGTGAGATTTAAAGGGTGTGTGTGCAAGCAACACCAACAGGGCAATAACCCTCTTTAGTCTTATCTAGATGCTCCCTTTTATAAATCATGCAGCCGCGCCGTGTTTTATGATGTTTATGTACTGAAATAAAGCCGGTGAAATAAAGCTTGGCACCTGAGCTGTAGGGAAAGAAATGATGTTTAGAGCGTGCCGTGCTGGCGCTGCGTTATGAAACATGCCCAGGTCGCAGCCTGGAAATGACAGGATCAGCGTGGATGTGGGTCAGCGTGAGGAGGGACACTGATGCAGGTGGCACACATGTAGGTCACTGGAGAATATGGCTTCTGCTGCTGCTGATGCTGATGCTGCTGGTGAGTCATGCTCTTACAGGAAGTGCAGAGCAGGGAACAGGAGAGGAGGGGTGTGTCTCATCACCGCAGGGAACCAGGGGATTTGGTCTTATGCTGCAGTGTGTTACAGGGTTACGGCGGAAGAAATACTGTTTTCAAAATGCATTTGAGTCTTGATGGGTGTATTTTATGGTTGTGATTTTAGGTAATGCTCAAGAAACATCAGTAGTAATAGTAATACTAGTATGACTTGTAATACTGCCTCCTCTATGTTAGCAAGATCTAAGTATGCAACACAAAATATATTAAAGCAGTTTAAAACAAATCTCTGTGCAAAAATTTCTCAGAAGGCAAATGTTCTTGTGCTTGTATTGCAATGGTAAAAACATACATACCTATGAAAGCCAGTGTTGCAGTTATGTCAACATAAACTTCCATCATCTTTAATGAGCTCTCAATAAGCAATTTAATTCCTAATTCCCCCGCTGTGTAGAGATAATTGACGTGACTTATCAGTAATTCTCCACACACTGCAGTTTTTTTCCAACAGATGTCATTTTTGTCCAGGCTGCATGGGGACAGAGATGTTTTTATATAGACATCCCAACGGGGGCCGTAATCCTCTGATTCACAAGGGTTTCTGATCACAGCAGTAAGGCGTTCCATCGGCAATCAAAGTCCTCGTGTCCTCTACAGCTGTGTTTTTATATTGAAAGTCAATGAATATTTCTTCGGAGCATATGCACAAGTAAATCACCAATCTTTCATCTGCTTCCACTATTTCTCTGGGGTAAAGATTTATCCGCTGCTCCAAAGGACAGTTTGATAACAGCGAGCATAAGACTATTGACATTTCCAATATTGCTGCTTTGCGAGAGTGGCACCACACGCTAAGCAAATCTCAGTAAATAGGTCTGTGCACTGGAGGAATTTGGCATTAGCCACATGAAAAGTTTTAACAACCAAGACTGCTTTGGCAAGTGGCCACACAATCTGCCATATGTGTAGAGTAGGAAGCTGATTATCACACATTAATACAGTAAAAACATATCTCTCTTCATTATTTTCTATTGATATTTTAGAGATCTTTTGAACATAATTCTATTAATTTCCGAAAAACAACCATTTATTTTCTTGACCCTGCACTGTTACTGGATACAGCTGTAAAACTGTAATGCCTATCATGTCCTTGAGCTTGTGTGAGCCGACCAGAATACCACATTAAGCCTATATAACCAGTGACTAGTACAAGTCTAATTCACTCAGACGTCCCATGCACTGCCTCAGGAAAGCTATCAGGTTTAGTTTTAGTACTCATTGCATGCAGCCCCTGGGCATTGCACTTCGCGGCCCCTCCTAGAAACCACTTTAGTACATGAATGTTTTCCTTGGACGTATTTTCTGGTTCATGAAACAAAATGATGGAAATAGCAGAAACGAAAGGGCTAAGGTATTCGGTATTTATGGAATCACAGAGAAACAACATATCAAGTGAATGGGAGAGGTTCGGTTTTATATCATACCATGAATACCAGATCATTTGGATTTCATTGGCCACAACAGGTCTCATAAGACTCAAAGATGACTTTAGTAGGGAAGACTTGTATTTTTTAAGATGTATTCTCTCTTTTTGGAATTTTAAATGGATTGTCTTCATGCCCCTTGAGAGCATGAAGAAACACCATCCTAGTTTCCTCAAAAACGCCTTTTCTATATACATTGAGGGTCAGCAGTGGCTCGAGTGGAAATACTGTTATCTTACTGTCAGAAGGTTTAAGGTTTGATCCTAATCATAATGTTGTTGTGCCATTGGGCAAGACACATCACCCACTTGGCCTATGTGAATAAAGTGAGCGAGTGAGTCTGTTTTTCCATGGCAGCTGTGAGTTACAACTCCCTCGTGTGCAGAATGAATGAATTATGCAATACACATTTCTCTATGTATCTTTAAAGGCACTAGAGTATGGTATAATTGTTATTATTATATTGTTAGGGTAAAATGTTATCAGCACACATAGTTGCATAGTTAGTAGTCTTATAATTCCCTTATGCTTAAACTTTGTACATTGATCTGTTGCATGTTATCTTAGGGTTAGAGTTATGTTCTCCTATTATGCATATCCGAATCACAAAGTGTATGGCGGGAGAGTTTACAGCCTATATGCCAGTGTGATATCTCATTTGAAAGCCAAGACCTGCTAATTTCTACTACTATGTGTTAGATCTGCGTGAGTGAAACACAACCTTAATCATAACGGGGGTAAAGTTAGGAACGACCAAGCTCTTCCACGTTTCCCCTATTTAAATATGGTTACATGAGTAGTTACATGTAACCATAATGTAACAAAATTAAGCATGTAGATTTTCTAAGCGGATAATAAGGGATACTATATTGTAAGGCGTAATAACACCGTAGGAGCACTTCGACTATACTATACTTGGATCATGTAACTGCTCACGTAACTGTATTTAAATAGGGAAAACGTGGAAGAGCTTGGTCGCTTCTAACTTCATCCTGTTTGACCCCATAGAGGAGAGGAGGAGGGGCTAAATGCTAACGACATCTTTGGTCTTTTTGTGTGACTGAGTGCACGTGTAAAGACCAGACAGGTACGCATCAACTCGTCCAAGCTCAGGTAAGAACATATCTCAGTATGGAAAAAGTGTAGCCTGTTCCTTTACGTTAGATCACGGTCAAAGGCCAAAGGGGTCAAAGGCCAAAACCTAATTTATTTTACCCATCTAGTTCCATTAGAGTGTATTGCAGTGTCTGCGTACTTTGGTGTTTAAATGAAAGTGTGAATGGGTGAGTGGTTCCTTGCTTTGAAGCGCTTTGAGTGTGTGAGGTTGGTGGAAAAGCTACGATGTATTATTGTGAACATTTCCGGGTCACTCCGCTCCCTTAAAATGAAGTTCCCGAAAAGAAGGTTACTAGCAATTTAAGATGAACTGATTCCATGTTTCCATTTTATTAGAAAAAGGGACAAATTAGTACAGAGCCTTTCGTGTCTGTATGTCATAAAAAGAAGGAGCATGCTGTTAAACTGTTAAACAATTGACGAGTAAAACCACAGGACTACCACTGCTAACAGTGACAACAGCTACAGGCCATTCTCTGGTCATCCGGTTCCAAAGTATCGCAGCTTGCTTCAACCACTTAGTGTCTGTAGCCTTAAATGAGTTAACATGCACTGCTGGCATGCTAATACATACCAGCCAGAAGAGGGAAATAAATAATTTCTTTTTATGAGTGCACACAAGGCCTCGAGAGTGAGGGGGAGAGTTCTGAGCCCGTATTGAGATGAAACACACAGAGAAAGACGAGGTAAAATGAAAGGCAGGAGAGAGGGAAGGCAAGCAATTGAGACACAATGGGGGAAAAAATACATAAAATCATTCTCTGTTCACTTAATGGTGTTTCTGCTACCGAGAAAACTGTAAAACTCATCTTATCCTGGCTGTGATCGAGTTTCCTCAAAACGAAGGCCTCGAGTTTGTTCTTTTCAACAATACTGATAGTACCCGGGAACAACACCGCACACAGCTTTGGCAACTAATGGCTGCTCGGATTTATGTTATTACTTCAGAATGGAGGCTATTGAATCAGCCAATATATGACCTTTAAAGGATTTCGCCTCTTATAATATCAGAATCATGTAAAGAGAAATAGCAGCACTTAACCTGGAAAAATGGCGTAATAAGAGTGTCTAAAAACTGAAATCGGTCTGACTTGCCTTTGCCGCAGAGTGGAAACATTTTAGAGACAATACATCAGACCGAGCTAAACGAATGTGTTCAAATGGTAATATCTTGCAGTGTGTGATCATTTCTCCCGGCTGTCGTTGTGCTTTTCTCCCAGTAAATCCACACAATAACATGTCAGATCAGGTAATGCGGCACACATGCAGGTAAATGGATGTGGTGGATAAGAGGTAAGAAACTGCAGCTATATGTCCCCCCCCCCAGATCCTGTCCCAGACTCAGGTAAAAGGCCTCTGCAGCCTGGAACAGCTTTGGCTTTTAGCTGTCTGTGTATTACAGGTCAACATATTACCTCCATAAATGCACAGCGTGTCGCTGTCTGGGGATGGCCTGATAATCCCTCTAAAGACTGGGGTTTTATGGAAGCTAAAGCTGCTTCTCACACAAACACACACAGCCCCTATAGCCATTCCTCAGCCCAGAGCAGGGCTATGCCTGATTATAGATGTGTCTGATAGACGGGCAAACATGTGTGGATCCTGGATTTGATCACAGACAAATCCGTTATTGTCTACTGTATTAGGAGATTAGAAAAACAGATTTTATTGACACAAATGTTCGCCCTGGTGTCATTAGAGGATAACACATTCTCCCAGACTCACAGTGCCATGATGTGGCACTGATTAATACAACCGGGACTTCCATAGTTTAGACTTTACTTAGTTGTTCTAGCTAAACTGTGACACTCTCAATGCTCTTTCTGTTAACCCTCGATGCATCACAAGCCGGTGTCTAGATTGTGCCACTCCATAGTTCAGATGAACAGATGTGTGCATAGACAAGGTGCTGGTGAATTCATAAGCAAATCGCTGCACAGCAGGGGGCGATGATTGCTGTGATGACTTAGTAAGGTCAAGAGGGCTTAGTTTAACCAATCATCGACTCACATAGTGTGTTCAGAGATTTTTTGGTGAGAAACTTTGCTGGAGAACAGCGTTTTGAGCCTTGAGCTTACCTTGTGAGCCAGACTACAAATTACACACGGCATCAAAGAAACATGTGAGAACTTCTCCACAGAACTAAAAAATGCAAGGTCAACTCTTGTGTAAAAAAAGAATGCTCTGAGTTGTTTCCAAACGTGTCTGGTTTCTCAAGGTTAAAACTAGACTGAAGAGAAGTCTTGGGGAAAGTACTGAGCTCTTGGCTGTGCTGTCCTTTGGCCTTTTGGCTGAATCCAAAACGTATCACTGTAGTTGAAAAGGTTTGAGCTCAAGTCATATCTTCAGATTGTCAATGCATGGGTAGTTTATTTTTCTTCTAAATAACAAGCTGATGTACAGATAGTGTGATCTTATCAATTTCCTTAAACCATGAGATTTGCCTTAGTGTAGCATCTGCTGTGTCTCATATTCCGTAACTTATCTACTGTCTTTTCAAGCTGTGTTTTCTATCTGGCCAAATGTGTAGTCTTATTTCTTCTGAATAGCTCAAACATGTAAAGGTAAAAGAAAAACACTATAATCCATTTACAGTCTTTTCACATTGCCCCAGAGTTCATTCTTTTAGTTTTGCATGTCTCTTCTCAGATGTTGATAAAAATGGACTTGAAAAAAAAAAAGAAATGTTTTGGAAAGGCAAGTATGAGCAGCATGTGTGTTGTCATTGCACCCTTATGGCAGCACTTTGCATCAGTTGTTTTGGCAGATTTTGTTTGGGCTAGTTTTCTTGTTAGATCTCACAAGAAAGCTAGACACGGGCAGACTTGCGATGCATTCCTCCGGCTTCTTCTTATACACCACTTTTAGCCCTGAGAATTGAGATTTCTCTCTGACGATGCTATGTGATGATTCACGTTGCATCCGTTTCGCTGTCTAACCTTAAATAAAAAACCTTCATCATGTCCACGTCTGGGAAAGTCGGCCGAGATGATTCATGTGTAAAGTTGTGTTTCCTGGAGGCAGATTATGTCACGGATTGTGGATGCGTTTCCCGTCGGAGGATCGGCAGTGGCACTGTCTCCCACTTTGCCGCGTGGGGCATAATATGAGTGCCCGGAAATGGGATGAATAAGTAAATGACCCGCTTTCGGTCATGTAGGAGTAGCATGCTGGAAACCAATGGATTATTCTGCATTAAATACGGCATGTGCTTAAGAAATCAATGGCACTGTGCGGTAAATGTGATTGCTTTTAAAGGGTGCTGTTTTAGCAGCATGGGCTACTTTTTGTCAGCGTTTAAAAAAAAAAAGAAGGTTGATTTATATCCCAGAACACGAATGTACCACTTCTATTGGGGACTATTGTAACTGTGTATTGTATTTGCAGTACACTTCATTAAGTTAGTGCCAAGCAAACATTCTAATCACCTTTCTGAAAATTGGTTGGTTCACGTGTGGCCAATTTGCAGCACAGCATGCAACAAATCAACACATGGCACATGCATTCTGACACCTTTCGATCATGCTAATTCACGTCATCTGTCGCAGGGTCATGCTAGTTCCTTCATTGGATCCCTTGACACTTGATCCTCACTGCAGCAAACGGGCAACATCTGACAAAACCTGCAGTTAGTAGATGGTTTCACGCTTGAGCTGTACCGAATTTGCTTAAATCCTTCTTCAAACCTACCGTAAGTCCTTCAAAATTAAAAGAGAATGTGAGAATATGGGACGACTGCAGCGCAGGGGTTAGAGTTAGGGTTATTTGCCCGTAACCCAAATGTTTGCGTCTCAGTCCAGGTTTGACGCTGCCGTCGTGTCTTTTGGGCGACACACTTCGCCCACCTTGCGTGTGCATGAATCTGGGTTGAGACGAGGTGTCAACACCCACACTTCTGTTTAACCCAGGGCAGTTGTGACTATAAAAGTTACATGAAACGAGTAAATAACACACACAACTGTCAAGCATCAGGCTCGGGGGTTCTTGAGTCATCGTCTGTGCTCTGTAGTTGAAGTGTAAAGATGGTGATTCAAGAACCCTCGTCTGTGGACAACTCCTGTACGACTGAGAACGTACACAGACATTTAAGCATCGCTGAAAATATATGGGGGGAATGCGAGCGATTTTATTGTATAGCAACAGCATGGCCTCAGAAGCCAAATGAGTGTAATCTGTGCATTATTATTGTTTCATCTTCTGCTTGGTGTTGATCTTAATACCCCCATCTGGCTGTATGTTTCCTGTCTGAAGCCTATAGTTGCAATGCCTTAGGAAAATGCATATCATTTTCTGAATCGCCTCTGCTCTTTGAGCTTTTTATGAGCATTATAAAGGCTCCAAATGAAGGATAAAAGCTGACATATTTCTGTGTGGGTCTTTTCATGTGGGGTCAGTGCATAATCTCTGGTGGGAATATGGCTGAATAAGACCAAGTCATGGCCCTCTTTCATTATTATGCATCTAATTACTATGCGTCAGCTGTTAGCCATTCCGCACAGCGCCGTCGCCAGCACCGGTTCACAAGGTCAGCCTCATGCTACTTGTAAATGTCCTTGCTGAATAAAATTAGACTGTAATTCAAATGCTGCGTGGTGCGTGTGTGTGTGGGGGGGATGCCAAATAGCGCTAGGTGTTGGTCTGCAGCCCCTGGCAATGGTCTGTATCTGAGGTGGGTTTCTCGGCCATCTATCATAATACCAAAATGGACACAAATTCAACCAGGACAAGGTCAAGGCTTAAGCTGTGAGGGAATCTGAGCAATCATGAGTCATGTTTTAAATTATGCATAGCCGTGCGAGGCCACTCTCTGATGCATGGACATACTCTGGCTCAGCCCCAACATTATTTAGCTTCTCTCTGAATGCCGTGACAAACAATGAACTGTATTTGTGTTTCCCAGGTATTTTACCATTTTATCTCAAAATGTTTAGTATAGAGATGACAAGCCATAATAAAACGTGAGCATATTCCCATTTTGGAAAGGCAGAATCTACAATATTAGAAAAGGATTTATGTACGTGACAAGTGGTTCCCAGGTGTTGTATAAGAAAGACCAGGAACACTTCCTGAGGCCTGTCTACAAAACATTATTCAGATTTGCAGGATCTCATAGATGTCGCCATTACTTGGGGTTTATGAAATATTCATGCGATGTAACTCCTTTGAAAACAGAGTTTAATAATTGTCAGCATTTAAAGTCCTACTTGTATTAAAATTCTTTGTGGTAATCTTGCCTGGAAATTAGCCATTAAGACTCTAAGAATATGCAAATCGTTGGACCTAATTATAAGAAAAAGCTCATTTGGTAAATCATTTTAACAAGACTCGGAGTAACTGGTGTTACACTTAGGCTCCTAACATCTTAAACAAGTCTAATTTGCTCACTTTCCAAACGAAAATGGCCTTGTGTAAACACCTTAATAAGCCTAGGAGGAATTGGGCGTGTTTGCTGGATACGTAATGGCTCATTAATATGACTCATTTACTCTCACTCCAAATTATTTGCATCTCCTTTCGCCGACCGCCCGGAGGAAACTGCCCTCGTTCTGCTCCAAATTTAATTTATGTGAATATTTTTACTATGTTAATCCTCGTACATCAGTCAGACTGGTTCTCAAATGTGCAAGCTAGATAATCCACTCCAAGCCTCCAGAGCATAAATATGTGCACACGTGTGAGCCAATGCAGAGGCAGATAAAACAAATCTGTGGACTGTAGTAAAAAGTACACATCACTGTATTGCTGAAAGTGTAGTATACTATCACATCTTTTCTTTTTTCTTTTTACTCTCCTACCTTTACTACTGCTATACTAATACTTTACTATTAAGCTTTTCATATTACTGCTGAGATAAATATTTGTATTGATAGTTAGATACAATAAATACTGTACCTGTACTTACACATTACAGTATACCATAAAATGCTTCTACTAGCAGTGCAAATATTTATCGCTACTTTCAGTATTAGTTCTGCTACTTCCCCTTTAGGCTGTTACATTGAAAACTGGACTCTTCTCATCACAAACTCGCTTCTACTCAAAAGAGAGGCCTTTTGGATCTATACCAGATACTTTGAGCTCAAGAGTTCGATTTGTGCCCTTTTTTATGAACTCAATCTAATCATTGATCATCTGTCTTTTTTCATTTTAACAATTTTTTCGGTGCTGTGGCCACAGCTTTTTTGTTTTTGTTATTTGCTTAAACCATTCAATTATGCCAAGATGCATTGTTAATAGAGTACTGTATGACGGGATCCTGATGTATGTATTTCTACTTACTCGATGTTAATGAATTTGTTAAAATGGTCAATTACTGCAACTTGATAGATGCATACACTTTTTGTGCATTATGTAAATTATGTAAATAATAAAAAAAAATCACGGTATTTTGTAAAAAAGATCCCTTTAAAGATCCCTTTATTTTGACTGGCCTGTAAGAAGAAGATCTTTATTTATAGAGCGCCTTTCACAGACATGGTCACAAAGCGCTTTACATGAGAGCATTGTACATTCACTCCATACTCAGTGGTGATAAGCTATGTTAGTAGCTTCAGTTTCCCCTGGGGGAGACTGACAGAAGCACTGTCGCGACTGCACACATCTGTGCCAACGCGGACCACCACCATACACATCATTCATCCTGGCCTATTGTACATGTTTTTGGTGGTAGGGGAAACCTACACAGACACGGGGAGAACATGCAAACTCCACACCGAAAGGCCCCGTCCAGGTGGGAATCGAACCGGGGATCAGCTGTGAAGCGAGAGCACTAACTGCTGTGCTCCGTGCCGCCCACTGTTGTAACTGTCACATGACAAACCAATCCGTTCACATAAATACAGGTGCATCTGTGGCACACGTTGTCTGATGAAGGGCCAAGACGCCCGAAACGTCCCCTAGGTGTAAGCAATCAAAATATATATATATATATATATAATTTGGGAGCAAAGTAAGCTGTGGGGACCTTCTCTTTTGTTTTCTTTGCTATTCGTATCACTACCTTTACTACTGCTGACGACTTCGGCTACGATCACTCGAATCTAAATACTGTTACTCGTAATTACTGTATAAAGGGCCTATACCTGACTTTTTGATTACAAACAATGGCAAAGGAAGCCAATAATAATATAAAAAAAAAGTTAGTTGTGGTCCAAACCCATTCCTAACTTTGCTCACATACAGTATTTGACGCATCTTCTTCACAGGGATGGGTTTATAGGCTCATTTCACAACTGCCAGGGTCACTTTTCAGGGTCATTGTCACTGAAATGCTAGAAAATCCACCAGAAAGATCATGAAATCGATACAAATGCTTTATAAAAACAATATACTAAAGGTGAATAAAACGCATTGTATGCCTAATAGAAAAGAAAAAAAAACATGTATAGGGCCTTTACAACAATTAAACAGTAGTCTAGCACTACTGTTTCCTATGTCTGTGTAATGTAATGTTTCGTATATTTACTCCCTTACTTACTGTGACAATTTACACAAGGACAAAAGGACCACAGCCTTCTTTATGGTGAATACACGCATAAAGGTATCTGGCTGACTCTCCTGCAGTGCAAATATTTGGCGTGAATGCCTGTTGTGCTATTATTTGCATTCAGATGGACGGCGGTGTGCTTAAGCAGCTCCTCAGCAAACGCTCTTAATGCCCTCCTCCGTGCTTTTCTAATGAGTCCTGCAGACACTGTGAACCATAGCCACTCACATACTGATAAGGATGATAAAGGCACTCAGCCAGAAGGATACTTATAAATAGCTGTTTACTTTGCCCCTCTGTATTCGTTTGTTCCTCACTTTAAGCGCCTATTTCTCCGCATTCGCTCCCCCCCCCCCCCCCCCAAAAAGGCTGGCACTTTTATCTAGCTCTGACTACATTTTCTTGTCTCATCCTCTCACTCTTCACACTGCTTTGAAAATGTTGCCGGTAAGAGCCATGTCTTTCTCTCTTTCTCTCTCCACTTCTTCAGTTCATCACCAGTTCACGCGGCACTTGTCTGACAGGTATAAAGTTAGGAGTTATAATGCAAATTTGACAGTGACAGCAGGAAGATGGCAGACTCCATTTTTTCCCAAACATCTCTCCTCCAAAACTTCAGGAAGCAATTTGCGCGGGCTTCAAAAGACACATCCAGACGTTTTAGACAAGGCTTTATACTATTCTTACCTCAAAGGCTTGGAGGGGCTTTAGCCGGTTAATGTGCTGCTGCTTTGTGCTGACTCATATATCCCAAGAGTGTCTAAAAATACCTGTGTTTTTAATAGCTTTTATTTATCAAATTTCTCCCACAGGTATGAGTTCTGCCGCTCTCCTAAGCCCCCATTACACATAGTGCCCATTAAATAGCGATAAAAAGAGTATTCTCTCAAGATTTTCACCATTCTCACGGGGAGAAAACTTTTCAAGGTAGGCTGTGTACACTCTGGACCCTAAATGTTGGGGAAAAGATAATGATGATGACTTGTATGTGGCAGACAGGTGGAATATAAGGCCAAACTGGATATGGCTTATGATGCATTGGATGTGCATATATCAGGGATAACTTTATGACTTCTGACAAGTGAGGGGAATAAGACAGATTGTCTCATCATTGGGCCATGCCTTAGTGGGTGGGATGTGGATAGCTGTTTCTGTCTTCAGAGTTGATGTGCTTAAAGTAGAAAAATGGCAAAGTGTACGGTTTTTGACATGGGATAGATGACTGGGGCAGAGCGGCTCAGAATTTGCAGCTCCAATGCTGTGTTTTCGGTCTGACCATTCATGATCCAAGGAACGACGGCATGGTAATGCAAAGTGTAAGCTTCTGACTATCATGAAACAGACATGCGTTATCCCTTTATAATTGTTGTTTTCCAGATCCTTTTTACTTCAGCAATAACTGTTTTCCTAGGTTATATGTTGCCTGATCTTTTTTTTTTAATATATATATATTTGTTTATATTACAAGACTGACCAAAAATGACCAAGACAACACAAGCACAACACATTCCATGATAGTTACACAATCAGTTGAAAATTAAGAGAAAGTAAAAAATGAAAAAAATGAAAAAACAACAACAACAAAGCCAATCACTGACACGGATACAAAAATCAATTATCTTTATATAGCGTATTACATTTTACAAAAAAATCAAACATCAAACAGTCAGCTCCAGTAACAGCCTTAATATGGGTCGAGGGTCGTTCAGTGTCTTGACTAATCAGATCCTCCGGCTCAGGGCTGGTGACATTTTTTGTGGTCTTCCGCACTTGACTTTTTTGCTCCATAACCCTCAGGATCTTTTAAGACGTTCAAAATGACTTTTTTACCGCGTCCGGCCTCCACAGCGATGGCGCGCTGCGAGAGGGCCTGCTTATGCAGCTCAACAACCTGACCACGTTCAAAACAAGAACGTTTTTTGCCTTTACCATCAGGACGTCATGACAGTATGAATACCTGACAGATAAGAACACCAAATCCACATTTTTTTTTTACTGGTCTTAAACTTTTGATTGTATGTATCTATTTTGATCTATTCTGATCTATTGTTCCAGATGAATTGAAATATTTTGTTCATATACTTTATTGTAGAGGGAAGTGACATCAATAAATAAACAAATTGGGGTACTACTATTGCAATTATCAATGCTACTGTCATATACAGTTAAGGATGTACCCTTCATGGTAATATCTTGTGAGTATGGTGTCATCTTTGAGTTTTTAACGCATGTCCAGAACAACTGACAGAAGATCGAGAATTAACGTCCTGTTGAAGTAATTACGTACAGTATGTGGCGAAAAGCACATACTTCGCTTTGAAATGAACGTCATACAGGGACTTACTGGCAAACTGACTGGCTGCTTTACTTACATAGTCTCAAGGCTGGCGTTTTGGAGTGTGTACAAAAGCAGAGTTGTCCTTGTCATGTTGAGTAGTTTCTCTGCCTCTGACTGAGTCCCTGCTGAGCTCTGCAGCCTCTGTCTCATTTCTCCGGCTCACTCCAGACAAGATCGCTATCCGTCTCCCTCTTCTGTCAGCACTGAACTACTCTTTCAATCTGACTCTCACCTCATTCTGTTGCCACTGTTTTGCATCGCTGTCTCTTAGGTGTTTCTTTACAGTGCCATTGTCGTCTGCAGTTGAGATCGCTGTCTGTCTCGTCGTTTTCCCCTCGTCATCTGGTTTTCTTTTGTGGCGCCTGACTCCTATGTACCTTACTGTCTGCCATGATCATGAATATAATATGTGCTATATCAGATTTTCAAGAACTTACCTTTAAATGTATTTTTGTTAATAAGGATGTTTGTCCCCAATGGCTTTAGGTGAAATGGGTGAAGAGCGAGCAGAGACATTCAGCAAATTTTCATAGCCAGGACTCAAACCCACCGTGCTGAGGAACAGTTCTCCGTGTAATTGAAATTCTAAAGAGATTAATGCCTATTAGGAAGTAGAATTAGGGGGAGTTTTAACATTGGAAGTAGTGGAAGTGGTAGTAGTACTTAGCAGTTCTTCATTGTTACAGTAGCCTTTATCGTTAAAGTACTTAGGCATTACTACATTTCACTCTAAACACCTGTCAAATATTCAGAGGCGAGTATTGTTCTCCGTTACATTTATTCAAGTACATGCATTGTGTAACTTTTTGTACTTCTTAGTGTAGTTTTAACATATGGCACTTTTTACTTCTACGTGAGTAATATTATAATGAAGTATCTGTACTTGAATAAGTAAAGTGAGTGAATAAATCTTTGAGTGGCTAAATCTTCATGTGACACATTAAACAGACGTAGTTTGTGTTTCATGAACTTAATAGAGCTTTATCTATCTATCTATCTATCTATCTATCTATCTATCTGTACTCGAGTAGCATTTTCCCCAGGTACTGTCCTAATTGAGTTATTATTTAGTTCGCTACTTTTTACTGCTTCTTCAGTAAAATAATTAAAAATGTTCACCCACCTCTGCAAATTTTGAGTGTATCCCTTCACATACATTTTATATTGATGCCCTCTGCTGCTCTCCAAAAGCCATTGTTGGGCAGATTATTACTCACCATTGTCAGATAAAGGAGGCTAAGATGACACCGCTCCCCCCCCCCCCCCCCCCCCCCCCTTGCGGTCTCCTATTACCAATAAAGCTTCCCTCATCTCAGTACTTACAGTAGCATGCATCACTTCCGGTGGTCACAGACTCGCACCAGAGGCAGCCAGTCTGCTCCGTGTTCACCTGATCCCTGTGAGAGCCCCGCGCTGCTCAGCCCTGCGCTCATCCTGTTACACCCATCACTCCACTCGGCCTCGGAGAGATGCTGATGTATTAGCTGTCCGCGGATCTCATTCAAGTCAATTACTCAGTTATTTGTTACAAGATCTCGGTGAGTCAGCGGTGTGACTTTTGACATGTGCGCACTTTTAAATACTTTGGCGTGGGCATTGGCTTGTGAAACGACCTTGGGAGTGCTTTGCTTGTGAAAAGAGTGCTCCGGGGCAAAGACGTTTTTCAAACAACTGATTAAAGACAAAACACAAGTGGATGAAGTCGCCATGAGAAAAGAATCCCAAAACACTCCTCATAAATGGGAGGCAAACTTATATGATACGATATACTTTGTTAATCCCGAGGGAAATTCAGTTTATCACCTGCACACATTAGTCATACATAAAAACAACAGCAAAAATGTTATGACTCACTTGTAGAGTAATGTGTAAATGAGGTGTTTTGGTTGTTTCGTCGCACGTGTGCTCGCTATTGGCACATGTTCAGATAAATGAATAAGGTTGCCTTCATTCACGATTTGGCCAAGTTTAGGAACAGTTTAGTTCAGGGTACATCTTGTCTAGACCTGGATAAGATCCAGCCTTCCCCTGCTGCAGACCTTTCTTTCTTGTTTTGTCTGCATTCTCAGAACAGAACAACCTTTTTATCAGCTGTGTTATGTTTTAAAGCATTTGTCTGTGTATAGTTCTAGCTCAGTCCTTCATAACACTGTTTGGTCAGGGGACAGGCTCATTGTATTGGAAAGGCTTCTTGTCTTTTAAGATACAATGGTCTAAGTTGAGCACTTTTGAGAGAAATATGTGGTATGTAATGGTAGCCCATGGGATTCTTCAGAGGCTACCCAGGGTCATATGACATTACAGACTTCATTCATGTTATTAAGTAATTATGTTTGTACCTTTTACCTTTATTTCATTTTATTGTTTCCATTTCGTCCAATATAGCTTTTATTTTACAACAGGTTTCGTGCCGATTTGATTTTTGACCTCGGCCTGGTGTCATTATATAAGTGCTTGCTGTTACGATGCAGTATCTGTCTGGAGCATCTGGTTGTGCGTGTGTGCAGTGATGGTGGACATCTGAAGAGTGCTTTTGTTTTCTTTGCCTCGCCTTGGCTCGGTGTCAGCTGTGCGTCCCATGTGTGGACTCGGACATGGTGCGCTTCCTGTGCATCTGTGTGTCTGCCTATGTTTTCCGTGTGCACACAGAAAATATGCTCCTGCTTCTGTCCGGACGCCCCATATACGGTAGCATGTGTTGTCTGTTTTCTTGTTAAGATTTCTCATAATACCAACTGGGACATCTTTAATCATTGCCATGGAATTTCCCTTCAGGAACCCAAGCCAGTCGAGCTATTGTCTTAAACTGCGCGGCAATAAAACCCAATTTCCCATGTAGAAAGAGTGAGAGAGGGGCCAGGGGAGAAGATGAGGGTGGAATGGGGGTGTTTTAAAGTCCAAATGTTCTTATCTCATGCACTATTAAGTGAGGCAGTGGGGTGTGTTGGTAACGTGGTTTAGAGTCCGTCTGTCACAGCCTGGGGGCATGTTGACTGGACCGTGCAAGCCCATACACACTCCCTAGCAGACGTCTAAGCCTGCATATGCATAAACACACTTGAAAGCAACAGCTCCCACAAGAGCACACTCTCAGACGCACACACACACCTATGTCTCCTGTTTAGCCATTAACACACAGCAATCTGCACAGCGCCCCGGGCGTCAAGGCCGTGCTGCGGGTCAGGCGGGTCAGCCCCAACTCTCACTTCATTAATCACATCTGGGAAGCAAGGAACAGATTTTTATGTGTGTTTTTTCAGGCCCATACCCTTTGTTCAAGTTGGAGCTGAGGAGAACGTATGGAGATGATGTTACATTTAAAGTGAGAAATATAAAAGTTTAAATGAGCCGAGTATGTTTACTGTGTTCACTGGAAGACGTAACAAAACACACATTTGTTTGATTATTTTTTTAATTGAAAAGTATGCATTGATAGTGTTTGATTGCATGCATGTTGTGCACTCATGCCTCCTTACAGTACCTTCTGTATTGACAGCTGACACTGATGGCGTGTGAATCCTGTGAGACTCCTCTGAGTAACTCTGTCAGACTGCGCTGAACATGTGGAGGTGCAGAGAGCAGCCCGCAGTGAAACCGCTCTCACGCTGACTCTGCTGTTTGTCGCTGGGAGCTCTGCCCTCAGTGCTTTGATTGTTAGAAATGGGTACAGGCTTGATGCACAGAAGAGATTTTAAATAGATTTGAATCCTAAAAAATACGAGAAATAATAGTCTCTTCAGTACACTCAAAATACAAAAATGTGGATCCTGGATCTATAAGAAGTTATCCAGATCAATATGAATTGATTTTTTATTAATATTTGCACTTACTCCTGGGCAAGCCCGGATCTACGGGGGTGCAAGAGGGTGCCTTGCAACCTCATTTTGAAATGTTCACACCCTCTGTTTGAATGGCATCACAATGTATTTTAATGGTGAGAAACTCTATTTGCACCCTATTGAAACTCACATGCACCCTCCGTCAGTTTGTTCTGGAGCCGGCGCTGCTCCTGTGTGTCTTTTTTGTGAGACACAAAAAACATGAGCTAATGTGTAACACGAGTTAAAGAATAGAGTTAGTCATCACTGAAGTATGCAAAATCAGGATCTTATGTCACCACCGACTGATGCTCCAGTGCAGAGTGAGGCGCTTGAGTTGGCCCACATTAGGTTCATTTCAAGGTGATTGATTTGGCTTGAACATTACGTTATTGTGACTCTCATCTCACTCTCCGGGAGCATATGGGAGTGTTTCTGTATGTTTACTTTATTTGGGATTTGTACATCAGCAGTGGGCCAATCAGCCATGATGTCACTGCGGCATACACGTTAATGGGGACCAGGTTTTCTATACAATCACCGTCCTCCGAGTATTCAATTCCTGTTCAGCCAGTCATCCCACAATCTCATTATAGACTATGGTGTCATCATCCTTCTGCAGATTTGTGTTGTATTGAATGTCTTAAAAGGGTATTATCGACCCCTTAGCTGCTAGAATGAAGCACACAGAGGTGGACAGTAATGGGATATCTTTATTTTCTTTTTTTTTTTTAAAGGAAGTGTTTTCTCAGCACATTTTCAAATTCACCATTTTCTACAACTGTAAAGGATTAAACATAATGTCCAGCCCATGATGGTTGTTTAAATTTGTTGCAGTAGAATCGATCATAGAAAAGTTATAATTATGTTAGCACAGCTGTGATTTTGAGTAGCTGTCTTGGATTTTATGCCTTCAAACCTGCCTTAATTGGGGCCATTTGAACTTACTCTACCTAAACTTTTCTTTCCTATTAGCATGTCGATAAACTCTTACCAACATCCTGAAACTTCAGTTTTTTGGGACTTGTACTGGGACGGCGACAGACACACTTTTACTGAGTGCATAACGGCGACTCTGACAGACTGTGTGTGAAGTGCTAAGTGAGCAGAAGACTCAGTGACAGCCTCGCAGTGTTCGCCAGCCGCATGTCGCCTTGGCAGAAGAACTGTCCTTTTTGCACAGCAAGAGCTCCTGCCTCTGATCAAATGTGTTGTGTGCATCGAAGAGTTTGGAAGGGACTGAAAGTTGTGTCCCAAAGCAGTGTGTCTCTGTGTTTCCACCCTCAGCATTTCACTGAAGAACATTTAGGGGCTATATTTTCCCTTATATACTAAATCTAGTTATGTTAAGCAATGACAAGTTTACAAAGAAGCATACATACAGTGATGGTTTTTGCAGTGATCACGATTGCTAAACGATTTTGATATGAAATCAGTGGCCAGGAGTTTACCGTGCACTGTTCCCTTTTTTCATGTTTATTAGCAGTTTATAGACAGGTTTTCACACACATTGTGCCAAATACTTAACAATAATTTAACAGTATTTTTATATCAAGTTTTATTTTGGATTGAACTAATAGCAAAACGTGCATTTGTACCATATCCTCTTAGAGTCACCCTTTCAGCAATTTATTCACACTCAATGCAGTCTCTTATTGACACAAATATTACGACACTTGTGGGGAATAAATATTATTATATCTAGCTTAGAAGGTCCTCTAGAGTCTCACAGTTTCATCACTCATTATCAGACGTGACTGAAATCCTTCAAAAGGTCCAATAAAATCTAACACGGTGCTATCTCCTCACACTCACGCAGCAGTCGGGAGGGGGCGATGGGAAGTATGTCCAAAAGTTGAAAGAAACAGTAGGGGTCTTTTCAACTTGAGAGATTAGACCGCGGGATCAGGACAAATCTCCACTGATCTCAACAAGAGCAAAGCTTCACGGCCACAGTTTAGGAAAAAACACAATCTCTAACCTTTAGAACCAGGACATGGGAATGGGCTGACACTGACCCACGGAGATGCACTTCATCTCTTTTTAGGTGCAAGTTTCTTAAAACAGCAGAAACGTATGTGTTTTCCTTATCAAAAATGGTTCTGCCAAATACTATTGTATGGTTTCTTATAGGAACTTCATCTCTAAATGATCCCTAAGGAATCAAATATGTGTCAAATATATGCCCATAGTGTAGGAGATCAAATTAAACACTACAACACTGATCATCTGCATCGAAACAACTAAAACAGACCTAAATGTGCTGGATTATAGCCACAGGGCAAATTTATATCCATACAAGAAATGTAAAAGAAGAGTCACTTACTTTGAGTTTTAAATATAGGAAATGTGGGACATTCTATGACAGTGATGGGGAGACTGTTCCAAAACTTACAAGCCTTTACAGAAAGAGCCTTTTGACCAAAAGCCGTCCTTCTGAAAGGCGCCTCACAGTCACCTCTTGAGGAGGCCTGTGTCCAGGCACCACTGTGAGTCTCGGGTTTAAAGATGTCCACTGTAAAAGGTGTGGCTAATCCATATCATGCATATTTAAAATGTTTACAATTCTCTAGGCTCAATAGATTATGGTTTTGTAAAATATTACAAATAAGGACATTGGCTTTTATGACATTTTTATGGGTTAGGGTTAGTGTTAACAACCAACTTGTAAAACAATATTCAATATGTGATAAGATCATAGAATGTAAAAACATTTTGGCAGCCCCAAATGGTATAAATAATAATAATATAAATATAACCATTTATAAATAAATGGTATAAATTCATTCCTGCATGTTTGAGTTAATTTGAGAGTAAAACAGCTCAAATCCTTTGCATCCCTCTTGCTGATGTCACAAGGTAAAAGTATTTCAAGACTCGAATAAAGCGTTTATTGACCTCTGCTGTGTCCATCTGTTTCAGTGTATCAGGGTTGTATCCACTTCAGGCCCAAAGTTTACGGAGAATGCTGCACGCACACTGGCAGTCAAAAGTAGACTAACAATAGCAGAACGCAGCCCATGCTTTCTTCTTTATACCTCATTAATTACCCACCTTTCACCCACGGCCTAATGTTGCTATTTTGATATGATACGACAAGCTTGACTCCACAATTAATTAAGCCCCAAATTTGCCATCGCAGCCAAAATTTCTAGTTAAGGGCTGTCCCGAGGCTGCTTATATCATGGAAATTTTTACCACACTTTTCTAAATTCGGTCCTGCCTAATTAGAGGTTGATTTTGGTACCACAGCTTTGGCTGCACCACTGACTTTTTCCCTTTTTAAAAACCCACCAGAGGGGTTCGGCTGGTGCCTCGGCAGATTTGAATGCGCAACATGTGTTGATTACATTCAGAGTTGCAAATATTTTACATAAACTGAATGAAGCAGGGTGACCAAATTCACAATGCAAGTGCAAAATAAGCAGAAGCACTTATCCAGCACATGTTTATCCATAATAGAAACACGTATTGCCCGTGTATATACATATAAAATCATGCTTTACTCATATTTTTCTTACCGGGTTTTGGTACTGACCATGTTCAGAGCAAGCTAAATTTGGTCAGTATTTTATTTATACAGTTTAAAAGAAGTTAAGTAAAAAACATTGAAATAGATACATGAATAGAACAAGACTTGACCCGAAGAGTGAAGACCTTTTTGCCTCGGGGTGTGACCCAGTCTGGCCATGTCTGACATAATGATCTAAATGACATCAAAATTAAAATTACTACCCATGGCTACAACCAAAACTGCTGAGGAATAAAAAGGGATGTAATGAATAAAGTGGTGTTTGCTAACAGCATTTTCACGCCCATGTGATGTATGCCTAAGACACTTGATATATAGTTGAAAGATATCACAACTGTCTCTGCTCTTATGGCCTCTCTTATCTTATCTACACCTGGAGATAACTTTAACAATGTTATCTGAATAGCTGAAAGCCAGGAGCCTGCCGTTCTAACCATTAAGCCGGGGTGAGTTTGGCTGGGGGGGTGCTCTCTGTCCCGCACCGGGCTTGTATGGAGTGGATTTCACTGACTCAGAAGCTCAGCTGAGCAGGGAAATCCCCCTCTTCACGGTCTAGTTGGGATGACTGATGCAAATATGCTGCTGCTGAGTCCAGACAGTGACACCATCAGCACACTGACCCACTTATGGAGCGGCAAGGGGGGGGCGGGAGAGGCACATGCATACAGGCCGGGCTATGAAGAATTATGACCACGCAGGATTAAATAGAGGGTCAATCGTAATGAAGATGCATTCTGTTCATCTCAATTTGGGATATTCTGATTTGATTGATATTAACATCCTATTGTTACAGGCAGGGGGGTGCTTATGGCAAAATGGTAGACGCTCACCTTCCCCCCTGGCCTCTTTTGAGGAATATGCATGTCCTACTTCCTATTAGTGCCCAATTACATTATTTGGTAAATCAGTGAATGACAGGGAGTTAAAGGTTGTCATTTATTCTCTAAATATTAATCGCAACATCCGCAAATGCGTATTACCTGTCTGTCTGCGGTTGGAGTATTTTGTTCTTTACATTTTTTTATTCATCACATTGTACAAGTCTTATTTTTATTACCAATTTTATACTCCATTGCACTAGCAGCTCAGGACTGACACCTGAAAACTCTTTTGTTGTACACTTGTACAATGACAATAAAGCACTTACTTACTAATTGCTGTTTTTGTCCGTCTCTGTCTTACATGTTGTCAGCTGCATCTGCATCTATGACCCCAGAACAAATTTCCCCATGAGACACAATAAAGTTGAATTCATTCATTCTTTCATTGTTTGTCACCAAGTCCTTGCTTATTGAGCAAGGCCAATTGGTGGTTTGTCTGGGACATCAAAACATTGTAAAAGAATATAGTTTCATTTGTGTGCAGAGGAGAGACCAGAATTATGGCATAAGAACTGACCTTCGTTCCTATTCACATGAAGCAAAACGTTGGTAGTAACTATTAATTTGTGGACCCAAACCATAATAAATAATGTTAAGGATAGCTGTGTTTTCTCTTTGGTTATCTATATCTGAAAAATCCTATAGTTGGAGGGGATTCATCTGTTAATGTTTACTATTCCTTAGCAGGTAGTAATCATGGCAGTGGAATTAAAAGTACTCTTCATATAACCTGTATATCTTGTAAGTATGATAACAAATAAAGCCCCTATGAACTATTCTCACCATTGTCTGCTGTAGCAATGTTCGCACTACGTAGTGGGCATAGTAGATTTAGTAACTTAACTCTACACACACACAGTATATTGCACTACACGTGTTAATATAGGGCTGAATGTCATTACCTGGTTGTCTCTGTGGATTTGATTTGGAGTGAGACCTGGTGCAGTAGAAGCTCATATAGCTACCTGGTATCATTATTTCATCTCTGCCTTCAGCGTCGCTGCCTCACACTGCATTATAATTGGTGTAAACGGTTAAGCGGTGACTAATGCTGTCTGGGCCCGACCCTTATCCCTTCTCCGGTGACCTATTCGTGTTGCCATGCTATGTAAATGATGTCATTGCATTTCAAGCACGCTAAAAGTCATGTGATGCGCACTTTTCTCCGCAGTGTATCGCGGTGAATTTTTTTGTGTTCTTGTTTTTATTCCGTGTGCGTAGCGTTGGCCTTCCAGCTCGTTAACCTTTCCTAATACGACCTGCATGTATTAGTAACATTCAGTGGGAAAGGTCAATCAATGTATGTATGTGTGTATGGCTCGGTGTAATTGTTTGTAAAGGGGGGGCGGTGCTTATGCAACCTCTAAAGGCCTTGGAGCTGCCGCTATATGAGATTGTCAGTGGAGTGGCGAGTGTGAATTGAATTTCCCTCTTTATAATTAAGCCAGACAGATAGTTTGATGTGGCGTAGCACTTGGCTGTGGGGCGAACTCCTGCTAATGATGATGCGTAATCAAGTGATTACATGCCATGATGTGTGTCCCCGCTCTTTGTAGTACAATCCCTTTTGAAAATGAAAATACCCCCACCGGAGGAATTCTCTCTAGCATGTTAAGTTCAGACTGTCAATGACCGATTAATTAGTCATCATGAAAAACAGCAGAAATAGGCAAACGCACGGAGCTGGTTTCCTGAATCGCTTTCAATTATGCTGAGTCGACTATAAGGCACTAATGAATGTAAATGTACAGACATGACCCAAGTGACCGGGCTAAGGGCTTTGAATCGATTGGCTCATTGAGATGTTGCATGCTGCTGAGTCCAGGGATGACCTTTTTAGTGTGGCACAGTTTGCAAATGTAACATCGTAAAAAACAGAGCAAAGATAAACTAATAACCTTTTTAAGCCGGACTGAGCTAATTATGAGTAAGAACCGGAGATGAGAATGGGCTGTTCATCTTCACCATTAAAATTGGACCAGAGTTATCTGTCAAAAAGAGGACGGAACAAAGGCACTGGAACTAGCGGTAGTTTTTGTGAACAAGAAAAAAAAACAATATTATTCTCTGTGGCTGTTGCGAAGCAGTGTAACCTTTTTATTGGAAATACATTGGTTTTACCTTACAGCACCAATTAGATGCTTTAGGACTGATCGATGAAAACCACACTTTATTTATCTTTGTTTGTTTTTAGTCAACCTTTACTAAACCAGGAAAGATTCAGAAAACAGGAGCGCCTGGAGAACGACCTATGCAAACATGGGGAAGACGTACAAACTCTACCCCAGGCGTCTCCAAGTAAATTTCCCTTGGGGCCAAAATATATCGAGAGTGTATTGCCGGGGCCATAAACAAAATTTAATTGGGAAAATACTATTGAGGAAACTGTTTTCAGTAAATGATTAATAATGAGCCTCATAAAAACGACGTACACATGTATTGCACTTTACAATATAGTGTCACAAGTTTCTGCTACATTGTAGTCATTATGCATTCACTCCACTCTTGGTGGTGGTAAACTACTATTGTAGCCACAGATGCCCTGGGGTAGCATTTACCACGTGGCTATAATGTGTTGTTTTTTATCCAGATATCTTTTTTATGTCACTGCCCACTCACTTTCCTTTTTTTTAAATTTAAGCTACCCTCGAGTGGCTGGAGTGAGCATTCTGGCTATTTCTTCTACAAAATGTTACTCCGCACAGGAATGGGCTGGAGACTTTTTATTTTTTTACAAACTAATTTGTGCTGTCTACAAGTCGTGGGCCAGAGTGAATCACCTTGCATGATTCAATCCGGGCCGCGGGCCGCCTGTTGGAGACCCCTGCTCTACTCAGTTACACTCCAGGAATCGTACATGAGATTATTAGTGGTACCATCCGATTATGTTACTGCTTTGTCATAGTTGTAGTAGATGTGGTGAGGGAAGAGTTACAGCTATTTGATCATTGAAACCAGTTAACAACGGAGGCCGAAAGTATCATTAGTCCTCATGTTTCACTACGCCTCAGTGTCATGAGAGCTTGACTAATCCAGCGCTGCCTCAGCCTGAAGGCAGCAGAACCGCCCAAAAAACACATAAAAACTGCCAGTTTCATAGAGGTTAGAGTGCACCGGCAGCAGCACCATCCGGTCTGCGCTCAGATCTCTCACTCTGTCACAGCTGAGCGACAGGCACACACAGTTCAGCTTTCATTTTAATTGCCGCCTCCAAAGACAAACTCGGCCCCATTTTTGGCTTTCAACTCGGGCATTAGGCAAACAGCCGACACAAGCCACTGCAGATGAACATTTTATATTTTCTTGCTGTGTGATTTCCAATCTGACTACCGCCTGATAAGGGCCACATTGCTGGTCCTCATTCCCTCAGATCCGCGGCCTCCATCTTTCCTAATCAGATTTCCCTGCTTGGGTTATTTATCATGGCCAGCTTTGACTGTGAGTGATGCTTGGCTAATGGGTTTAGCATTCAAATCTGCCGGCTTGATGCGACACAATCCCAACAAGGCTTGTCATTCCTGCGGCGGTGGCGTCTCCAGCGCGCCGTAAATAAGAGGGAAATGACATTGTTGAAATATGTATTCATGACCAGGGCTGTTTTTACATTTTGTTAGATTTGTATTGATTTTAAAGGTGTTAAAATGACTCGCGGAAAGAGGAGAGCGAGATTAATGTTAGGGCTTTAAATCAAGAGATGGGAAAATCTATCCGCCTATACATTCTTCCTACACACACACACACACACACACACGCATGTCCTGTGTTATATAGAGACACAAATTACTGTGCATAAGGTTCACATGTCTTGAAAATGTCCAAAAAAGTATGAGATGTCCTACACTCTTAGAAAATATATCGTAGTATTGAAAAGTAGAAGTAGCAGCAGATAGGCTGTGCATGTGGCAACAGCTTTAGAAAAGGAAAATCCTATCCGATCCTTCCATTGCTCCGACGTATCCACCTCTAACCTGTGCCCTTTCTCATTGTGTTTCAGAAAAGACGAGCTGATTCAGCAAATGGGACAATACACTTGAACAATTGGGCTCAACAAATCCCCGCGTAAAACAGAGGAGCTGTTGCTGAGACACTGTGGTGAGTGCCTGCACACTGTTGAGACTGCTTCTCGGAGACAGTTATGGTTATGGCAGTAATTACCAGTCATAAACCGACAGCTGCGAACTACGCCACCTTCCTTTTTTCATTGCGGCACCTGCACGGTAGCAGGTCATACCACATGGCCTCGATGTCCTATTGTTCTGTATGATCAGCCACAGAGACAGAAGTGTAAATAATTCAACAGATGCTAGTTCTCGTCTATTTATAATTGTTCTTTCATATGTTGCACGCAGCAGCTGTGTTACTCTTATCAGGTCTATGATTATGATTATGTTATGACCCTGTGTAGTACCCTCCCTAACAAACTGTAATGCATTGTTTATCTCAGAAACTTGCATTATGAGAAGGGCCTTTGATCGGGTGTAAGGTAATACTATTAGTTACTCTTTCTTTGGGACACCTTTGGAAGAAATGACCACAGACTTGGAGCACTTCACAAGAGCTTTATTGTCAGTAGTATTGGTTTTGCCCTTTTCTTCTCATCATTCATCTCCTCTAAGGAGAACGTTTCTTCAAGTCATCTGAGCGTGAAACCCCTCAAATTATGACTAATTTTTAAAAGTGCTTAGCACATCAGGTCAGAGGGTACTCACAAAAGGTATTTTGTTTAGTTCGGCAACAATATCAATGCGTTACGTCACAAAGCCTTCCACAGAGCATTCTGCATTTTATTTACGCTTCTACCTGGTGAACTGTCGACTCAACTAAGGGTTCAATTTTTTAGATTTGCAAGGCGTATTCTTCATACTTTGAAAAAAACTTAAACAATGTAACAAATACAACTGACTAAACAGAGGCTCAAGACTTAGGGGGTCCTTTCACACATGTGCTCACGCAGCATTCTCTCATTGACAGATTTGAGGCCATCACACTGTAATAAAGGCAATTTCAATTGGAAAATTAGTTGTAACATTCTCACAAAAAGCTATTTTCTAAATTGCGCTCACTATTTAGCACCTGCCTTCACAAATGACCCCCTTGTTGATCAATTCTGATAAGTACTACCGCCCTGTGTGCGGTCTGTTGATGTCTTTGCTTTTATGAACACTGACTTCCTTCCACATCTCTCCATAACGGGTGTCATGATGAAAAGATTACGCGAGTTCAGATCACCTGTCGGTGGTCATAATGCTTTGGCTGATTCGCCACTGACTCTCTCTTTGTTGATCACGGAGATTGCAAATTAGCCAACAGATGCCGTTCTTCATCTACCCATTTTATCTTTGTTCAGTGAGTAGCAGATGTATTATTTTCTAATGTTTGATCTTAAACCGTAAATTAAGATAATGCAGCGACGTGCATGCCATGTCCTCGGTCTTCTCTCCCCGCCACCTGCCACATGTAAATAGACCCATATGCCCGTGCAGCACAAAGCTTTATGTCGCTCCCGGGAAGCGTTTCGCACTCCCTAGCACCTCGCTGGTCATTAAGGAGCCTGCTTTCAAATGCTGACATCACTGGCACAGACGGAAAGACAGGTTGGACAAGGAAAACAAACTTTGACATAAAAATGGATCAGGCACTTAGTCAAACAGTCCAAAGCAGCATGTGCTATAGACAAGTCTGGATTCGCCTCGCTATGAAGACGTTATGTAGTTTATCTTGTTGGCTTAGACATCGGCACTGCATGACCTCATTCAGTTGCAAGGTGGAAAAACTGACAAGACAGATCTAAATTTAGAAGGGATCGGAGCAAATGTGATAATGCGTGTCTCTTTATCGACACAGAATTGGTGGAAATATCCCAAACTGTGGCCAAGTCGTTGCGTAAGCGTGACTGTTTACTTAGTCATCCACAAAATTGTCAATGTTTTGTTTACTTTTCTTCCTTTTCTGTTGGGGAAAGTGGCATAACCAGAACCAATAACCTGCTTTTCAAGCTTTTCGTTTAACGGAATACCCTTCTCTGGAACAGAACACGACATTGCAGTGGAGTTCACAGCCGGTCGTCTTGCATAATAATTTAGATTGAGTGTAGACACATTATAAGGTAAAAGCTTGTCTAACTCTTTCCTAGACAAACATAGAGTTATGAAAGATATACAGTGCTGTTAAATATTAGATTTTGGACTTTGAATATATTTTTCAGTGTTGAGTTTTTAACCCTGTTTTTAGAAATTATAGTGGTGCCATCCATCCATTTTCTTCCACTTTTTCGTTGCCGGGTCGTGGGGGCAGCTGTTGGAGCTGCCCAAATCACATTGCACCAGCCCCCATGGCTCCTCCTGCAAGTGGTGGGTCCACGGAAGGACGGCCTCACGATTCTAACCGGGCCTGTTGGTCTCTCATTAAGGACTTCTGAACCGCTCTTTGTCTGACCCGTCACCTAGGACCTGTTTGCCATGGGAGACCCTACTAGGGCACGAAGCCCCCCGACAACAGAGCTCCCAGGATCATTCGGGTGCTCAAATCCCTCCACCACATTAAGGTGGTTCCAGGAGGGGATTATAGTGGTGCATAGTACAATAATCCATCACAGTTAAACATGAGGTTATCTTATCATAATTGTATTAGTATTTGTAGTTATGGCACCTTTAGTTACTTTCCAAGTCGCACCAAATTATTGAATACATCAAACAATGGGAATGCAAATCCAAGACAGACAAGTATTTATAGATCTGTCATAAATCATAAGTTGAGTTTTGTTGGGCCAGTGGTTTCCATTGAGGCCCATATTTTTTAATTGGATTTGCTGGTCCCTTGCCGTCTCTTGCTAGAATGATGTGTGTGAGAAAAAAAGTTAGACATATCAACAAAAGTGTGTGTTTATTTGGTGGGCATCCACTTTGTGTTTGTGTGAGTGTGAACCTGTGTGTATTTTGTGACAGAAAGCCACAGATTATTGCACATGAAATGTTATTCATACAAGCAGCTCTAGCGTGACTATCCCCCTGCCACAGCACTCAACAGCCTGCTGGAGAAACACAACAGAACAAATCTCAGTAAAAAAAAAAAAGCTTGGTAAATCTCACAAGGGAGATTCTGCTACTTTTTCTCTTCAATTTTGATTTAACTGCACCTCACAGGGTGATGCATGTTGGAGTGACCAGGCCACATGTGTTGTTCTGTGTGTAAGCCATTCTAATCCCAGAGTTTTCTGAGATTCAGCAAATAAGTTCACAAAGTGTGCAAGCTTATATTATCTGGTGTTGCACAGTGTGGCTTTCATTGAGGCGCATTGAGTTGCCTTGTGTACGAAATGCGCGGTATAAATAAAGTTGCCTTGCCTTGCCTTGCTTTCAGTGCAACACTCAGTCATATTATTGATAATAATAATAATAAAAACAAAAAATACATACAAATAATGATAATAATATTCTGTGTTTGCATCTGTTATTTTGTAGAAAGTAACATTTACATTTATTTGTTGACCATCGCAGGTCAAATTACACAGATTTTGGGACAGTCTGTGCTTCAGCTATCATTTAGACATTTTTTTATTTTAAGGAAAAACATTATTTCACATAGAATACTCCAGAAAGATAAGCGTGCTTTTCCATTGATGAGGTGAATCTGCTGCTGTTTTGTCTATAATTAACTGATTTTAATATGGACTTTAAATGTATGTATTAAATGTATTATATGTACTGGTCAAATGTACTTGTGAATGTGCCATCATTGTGCATGGCAGAGAATTAGGTTTTTCTTTTCTATTCTATTCTGTTCTATTCTATTCTATTCTATTCTATTCTATTCTATTCTATGGTGTGGTGTAACTGAAGGCTCGGTGGCCCTGGTGGACAGATTATTATTATATGACTGATATTTGTTTTTATCTATCATATTGTTATACAACTTACAGTATATTTTCATATATATAACATTTTATACAACTTACGTTTTAATTAAGCGTCTGAGGCACGGGTTGTTTCATAATTTCACCGCACACTGTAGTCAGGTTAATGGACTGCAAATCTGATGAACATGTACTGGAAGTCACTCTTGTGAGAATCCTTTGATTCTCACTGCAGAGATCAAAAGCAAATGCGGGTTATTCTATGTGCTGTTTTTTAACCTTAAAAGCGGGTGATTTGTTATTTAGCATAGTCCATTGTGAGCAGCTGAGGCAGTCTTCCCTTGTGCTAACACCAAGGTCATTCCCTAAAGACTCCCCTGCAGCACTTATCTCTCCATTTAATGACATAACCTCTGCGCTGATCCCTGGCCTGCCCACACAACAGACCTGCCACACCGGTGAGATAGCAGGAATGAAGATTATATCAAGTCAAGCATGAAAGAAAACAAGTTTACCATTGGAAAAGAAAAGGCATTGAGACGGTACAGTGTAATTTATAACTGTAACCTCTAAAACATGTCGAACACAACAAAACAGCATTCATTTTCACTAGATTTGTTTAAAACTTAATCATAAAAAAAACATTGAACATTATTCATTCACTCCATACTTGGTGGTGATAACCTACGTTTGCAGCCACAGCTGCCCTGGATTAGCTTTTTTGGAAATAAGGCTGCTAATCAGCGCCAAGACAACTACCAACCATTCACACATCATTCACCCAGGTTATCTGGTATTCCCTCACAGTCTCCCAACCATACTAACCAGGCCTAACTTTGCTTGGAAAAGGTGGAATGACGTCATACTCACTCAAACACAATGCTTCTTTCTGCAGGCCTCTTTAGTCTTACACCATTTTCCTTTGATTGGCTCTTGCCATTGCAATCGGATAATCTTCTAAACCCAACAACCCTCTCTATGTATCCATGATATTATTTGGGACAGGCACGAAACAAAACAAAACACTGACTTATGCCCCCTAGTGGTTACATTAAAGGTACTTCTTATTCCTTGCTATCACTGTAATGTCACTCTTGAGAGAAAAAAAATCTAGTTCATTACAACTTTGTTTTTCTCATTTTCCTTGATTCCACGGCTCCCTTCATCATGTGTACTGCTCCCTGTCACACTGTCACTGCTCTCCTCTCCTCCTGTCTGCTACAGCACCAATCCATTCCACTTTCCGCTGTTTCTCTGAGCGTGTCTTCACTCTGTTAAATCTTCCTTTCCTCTCTGCTTCTCTGATTCCTCCCTGCTCCATGTAATCTGTGTGATCTCATGTCTGACTTTTTATAACTCCTAAATGTATCACTTTTCCTCGCCCGACTCCTTTCCCTGTGTAAAATTACAAAGAGAGATGTATTCATTTTCACACAGCTCCGCTACACTTATCTTTAATGTCTTTCCAGATTGTTTTTTATGGCTTTTCGACTTTGCCAGATGTGGAGTGTGAAAAGGTGATGGAAAGCAGTTTTCTCTGAACTTCCTCTACATTTTGCTGCAGTCTTACTTTTAGTATTGAACTACAATTTAAGTGTAAATTTCACCCTTATGTGTATGTTCATTATCTGTCCTATTACTCTGAATAGAGTTAAAATAACAGTGTTTATTATGTAATTTATAGTCATGATTTAGAAACTTAAAGGCAAACTTCCACTAGTGACATTTCCTGGTTACAGTGGCTGAACTGCTCACTAAACATAAGAAAACCAATGTTGTTTTTGGTTACCCGACAAAAATGCAAATAATATCATACTGAACCTGAATTGAAGTTACAGAGCTACTAACTATCCTGCTTTTCTCCCTTTTTTTTTATTTTTTTACTGCCACAGAGAGTTTCTACAACTATAATTTGGTACTACACAAACTGTAGCGTCATCTTAAGGCATAGAAATAGCTGATTTTATATTTGAAATATTTTGCCTAAAAGGCCAACAAATGTTTAGCAACTGGGATTAGCTTGCAGGTCTTACATGATACAATATAAAAAGTATTCTAGCGACTGAAAGATGCCAAACTTTCAATATGTATGGAAGCGCTGCTGGCCAGAAAGGCAGTTTGGTTTCAGTATGCAATTTCAAACTTTTAGAGAGATATGGATCCATTTCTACCAACTTAATGGCCGTGGAAAGCTGTCTGCTATCCAATATGGCGCTGTCCTGTGTTACCATCGAAATCAGATGCGATACGGCATTTTAATTTAAACAGAAGAACAGATAAAACATTATCCACTTGCACAAGCACAGATGTACATTTGAAAGGTAAAAACATGCTTCATAAATGCATGCATTTTACATAATATAATATAGTAAACAAGATTGCAATGGTTACTTTGCAATCTATTTGTTATGAAAAAGTATCTGTTGCTAAGCAACAACTTGTAACTTTAGTGGAGTTCATGTAAATGGATGTGGGGTCATGTGGATTTAAGTGCACTTTGTAACCTGCCTTATGAGGTCAGCTCAGCAGACATTCTGCTTTTTGAATCTGTGAATAGCAGTAATGCATCTTGAGAAGTCGTGCTAGTAGTTGTGCTCTAATACATAGCATTGTACCGCATAAGACCAGGCCATTGGGAGTCTTTTAATTCTTTGGATGACTGTTGAATGGATGTTTCAAATTCTGATCTCCTTCAGAAATGTGCAGCTGCCGGGAATTGCTCGGCACATGGAGGCAACACGTCTTTACAGAGTGTGAATGAGCCATATTTCTGCCTAACACCACTGCCTCGCACTTGAAAAGGAAGATAGAGGAGACAGCTGAAAGAATGGCCTCTGTCGTCTTCCTTTGACGCTTATGATGCTGGCGACTTTTTAACCCCAGCGCCGATTGGTCCATCGCTCTGTTTTTTTGGGTCTGACTCCTTTTCCCATTTGCCGTCCCCTCCGTCTGTCACACATCCTGCCTTCCCTGCCCCTTTTTTCTCTGTCTCATTACTCCCCTGCACACACACAAAGTCGCACAATGCTTTTCTCTTCTTCTCTTTCACTGCCTCCGGTCATTTTCAGATGGTGATTGAACTCACTCCATAGCTCCTGCGTCTGCGTGTTGTGCGTGTGTGTGTGTGTGTGTGTGTGTGTGTGTGTGTGTGTGAAATAGGAGCATCCAAAGCCAGTGGAGAAGACTAGGTTAGAGTGACTGTGTTAGGCAGGGGCGGGGGTGAGTGGTCAGGGCTGTGGGGAGGGGGGGACCAAAGAAAGTGGCGAAGATATGATGGAAAATTGTCCTGCTATATATTGCTTTGATGTTTATCCTGCCCTGCTGACCTTCCATCCACCTGCCTCACTCCCCTGATCCGTCTGATTGAATTTATTCCTCCCCGAAATGTGCAAAAAAACCCAGCTAAATCAATTGGCCTCGTGACATTCTTTATTTTAAAAATCAATTAGCTCTGGTTGCAACAAACCCAAAACGCGAATTTACGGCTTCAAATTCACGATTTTGCCCTCCCTACTCTGAATATATCAATTGTTGCCTCAGCTGTCCGGTATCACCCTTCCCGCCTCTCCTTATATTCCTTTTGTACTATGTAATTTGAGAAGTGAAAAAAAGGAAAAATCCCCCCAGCTAGCCTGACCCAGCGCTGAACCTTCGCTTGCTTTGACAGATCACTGCAACATGAGCCTTTCATTTCATCTGCAGAAAAAAAGGGGGTCCTCCTCACTGCCCCTCCACACCACCCACCCATCCCGATACGTTTTTACATTTTTTTCTTTTTTTTTAATGGATGGTAGTAAAAAAGCAGAACATCAAGTCCAGTTGCCATTAGTGCCCTGACGTTAAGAGTGCATTGTGTGTTTGTCCATCTAGTTGCCATTGATATGATGATTGGGTGTCTATACGGGGCCCCACTGCTAGAGATAAGGAGAAGCCTGCGGAGGTGATAAGGGGGTAGTGGGCGTAAGAGGGGCTTTGTTTGGTCCAGACGTCCCGGGAAGTGCCACAGACCATTATAAAGATTCATTTAGTCTCCCCTTAAATACCTCCTACTGAGGACATACACCCAGCCCAGAACACACGTATCACTATTCTTATTAACTGTAATGTAATGGCGGCATGGTCCATCCATTACTAGGAGAAGGCTAAATGTATAGTTTTGATTTCTGCTCGCGTCAAACATACTTCTTTACGTCGGCGCATGCCTCGTTGTTGAACCCCTGACCTTGTGCTACGGGTTAGACTGGATACGGATTTGTGTGCAGAGGCAAACGACACAATATATGTCATTCATTCAACGTAATAAGAATAACCCATACTCATTCTCTATAAAACACATTATGGAAATCCACTCTGTGCTAATCAGTCGGCGCAATGGAAGCTGTTGGAAATTCATTTTGTGTTGGCATTAGAGTTCGACGTAATTCATTGTTGTTGAACATATGCATTTAATTATTTTAGACCAAAGCTCCAAGTCTCCAAGCCGAGATGAATGGCGAAAGTTTCACCAGGGAGGGTTTACAGATTACACTTATCTGTAAACCTCTTTAGTTTTATATCAAAGTTCAACCAAAATAAGGAATATGGTTGTGGCTATGTGAATTTCTCCACAGTGAGACCAATAAAGTCATATCTTATTATATACCTTTTCTCAGTTTTAGGGGTTTGGTTTCTGAAGGTTAACGATTGTATTCAAATTGAACAAGTTGTTGTTGACCATTCTAAACAGTCCATGTTCTATGTTCCCAGCCAGAGACAAAAATAAATAAATAAATCAATACAAATGCTAGTGAAAACTGCTAAGGTGTACTTTTTGATATGGAATACAGATGTTTTTGTCTTTCTTTTGTTTCATTAATGTGAGCAAAAAATATCTCAAAATCTTTCCTACTACCCATTGAGGCTAAATTACATGCTCTAATCATGTTCAAATTATCATCATTATCATTAAAAGGGCAAAAGTCAGGATTTTTCATTATTTCTGTTGAGGGCTCATTATAAATCTTTGTCAGGCCACTATGAACATAGCATTCCTTTTGTTGTGGACAAAATGAAAGGTTATGGTGATTGAGAGTGAAATTAAAGGTTATAAAGGAAATTGAGTATTTCCAACACCGTCACATTTAAAAGATGGAGATTGTAATCAGGGCTGTTGTAGCTGACAGAGTCCAATTGGTTTCCGGCGTCTATTGTGTGTAACTTAAATGAAAAAGTAAGGACCTGACATTGCAAAGGTTAAACTTATGGCAAGAATTAAAGGGATATGGGGGTGGGGCTTGGACAGTGATCTGTATGGACAGGATGAAAGGGTTTGAAGGAGGATCTTGATGCAGAGATGAAAGGAGGTTAGTGGGAGGGGCCCTGGGGAGGACACAGAGCAGAGTGGCAGCATGACAAATCCAGGTCCGACGCTCTCAGGAACATCATTAGTCCACACAGTCGGCTGCCATCGCCAACCCCTTTCAAAATCCCTTTAAAAGTGCTCGTACATAAAGACCCTATGGAGACATGAAGGACCTGCATGTCCAATTGTCCCAACTGCACCTGGTGAATATTTCACTTCTGATACTCAACTTTTTAAGCTACAACACAGACATTTTATCAAGGAATATTAATATATATTATATATTATTAGTAATGGGATGCCTGAAAGTTTCAATTGGTTGGCATTGCATGAGGGTTTTCTTATCATTACCCGTTAACATGATTAGCTACCACAATGTACCATTGGAGCGATGCTATAAATGCGCCTCTTCCCACCTATGTAGGTATTCTATTAAAAATCCCCCGTTTCCGGCTAGAATAGTTTAACACAGTTTTTTATTTCTATAATCACATTGATTTTTCTCATTGACTTATGAGAGACCAACAGACCCGGGTAGAACCATGAGGCCGTCCTTCTGTGGACCCACCACCTGCAGGAGGAGCCATGGGGGCTGGTGCAATGTGATTTGGGCAGCGCCAACTGCCACGACCCGGCAACGGACAAGTGGAAGAAAATGGATGGATGGAAAGATGGATGGACATTGATTTAATAACCTATTTATGCAGATTGCATACACCACTTTTGACTGGGCATTTAATCAGAATCCCCACCAACCATCAAACAAATCCAAACTCAACATGACTAAGGTTAGAAAAATAAGAAAGTGGTATCTCTCTGAGTGTTTACCCACAGATCAGTAAGGGAAGAGTGGGTTCACGTCTTAAAACAATACATCTCATGGTCTGACATACAAACACTGGGGAGGAGGATAAGCCCTGTGTAAACAGCTAAAAAATAGCCACTTGTATCAGATGCATTTGAGCGGTTCCTCCCAGTGTCATGGTGCACTGGTTTTACGTCTTGTAAGTTTGAAAAGTTCATGACAGCTTGGCATCTGTGCTTCAAAGGGCCCTGGTCTCTGGCTACTTTTGTGTATATCGGAGTGTTGTGTGTGTGTTTTTGTGTGTCTGATATGAACTGAACCTTTAACCCCCAGCACTGGAGAATCTTGGCTCGGGACTTGCAGCGCTGTTGGCATGCAGCACAGGAAGCAGCCGTGTGAGTTGGAGAGGGTTGCGCTAGTTTGAAGTGGATTCGTCTCCAAGAATTGAACGTCTTCCAAAACAAGCTAATAGTGAGGCAACAATCTCAACTCTCAAGTTTTGGTTTGAGAAAAGTGTCTAAAGGACATCCAAAATGGGATGTGAGCGGAAATCGACCCATTAAAAAATGATCCAGTCGGCATCTGTTGGCAGATTAGTGCTTTTAAATTGTGCTCAGTGACTGGTCCCGTTAAGCAAAGTATTTAGAGGTCTGCTCTCTCTTCTGCAATTTCTGTATTATAAAACAAACATACTTGCTGATACCCTGGCTGACATTACATGTACATTGGCTATTACAGTCATTTGAATGACAGATGATCAGTCATAATTGGTGAAAAATTATGATACATCCATGAAATACAATAGTAGTGTTAGCTGGGATTAATCTTTCAAGTTTTACAAATGGCTGACTTCTCATTTAAGGCAAATACTTCAACACAAGTTCACGCTGTTTAAACTTTGTCCAGAGGTGCCAAAGCAGAAATTAACTTCACGTCCGTAATAGCTTGTGCTCATTTTGTTAAAAGTATTTAATTAAAGTTAAAAAATTACAGTGGCTTGCAGCAAAGGTCACCTGATATATGGAAAATGAATGGTGAAAATCCTATAAGACCCAATTCCAAAAAAAAAATGCCCCTTTGATTAAGCAGGTAATCAATTATGTGTAATGTGCGCCTGTGTGAAGGTAATCTCCGCAGCCCCATTCACACTATAACTGCTTTTATGAGCCGCAGGCCTCGTACAGTATAAGTCTTTCATCTATAAGGCTTTCAGCTGTGTGCTTGCTCTGCCAATAAGACACGCTGTTTAAGACTTGGCAGAAAGTCTGCAGCCCCAACACTAAATGGTTTGCAGCTGACTGTTTTATGCACAGTGGCTTTAAAACTTTTTTCTCTTCCTAAATGATTTTTGTTGCAGCCAGACCTCATTTTGCCGGGTAAGGTTACTGACCTCCAATCAGGGTCGGACATCAGTCACAAAGCCACATGTTTGCAACTCAATGGCGCCTACTGTTGTTGGAAACAAATTTAAAAGCAGTTAGGGTTCAGGCCTTTTCAGTAATGAAAAAGGTACAACAGCTAAGAGTAAGTCATACAACGCCATAGTTTCAACAAGCTGATGAACGTCCACAGTGCAGTATAATGTTTTAATGCCATGATGCTTGGAGACTCAAAGACAGGCATCCCTCTGAATGTAAACCTACATTTATTTTAAATACTGGTTTTGTTTTGTCACCATTGCTTATCATCTTATGAGATGCATAGGAAATTCATGCAATGCAAATCTCACTAACATCACATATTTATGATATGTGCTTTTTAGCATTATGCATGTATTTTTGTTTACGTGTGCTATTGTAGTCCAAGCGTTTTCATCCTTTTATCAAAGTGTATTTGCTTTTTTTGATCAGTGCTTGTAAGCACACCACACCGGACTGTTGCCAAGGTGTTATTTCCACACGCACTCGCAAACACACTCTCACTCAACCAGGCCTATTGTACATGTTTTTAGAGGCAGGGGAAACCAGAGTGCCGGGAAGAATCCTACGCAGACACGGGGAGATCATGCACACTCCAACAGAAAGGCCCCGTCCAGCCCGAGGATGGAACCCATGGATCTTCTAGCTGTGAAGCACGGGGGCACTGGTTCTTATTAAGAGCTGGCAAAACATGTCCGGAGTTAAATCCATGTGACATTCCCAGATCCCCCACCCAGCATAGACTTTGAACTACATCTTCAGAAGATGTATGCATACAAGATAACCCTGGTATGTTTATATGAGAGTATTGCAGGTAATGTATGGCTGGGAGTCCTTTGTAGATGTGATAAGTTACTGAGTGCATGTGTGCGTGTGGGGAGTGGAGAATGAGAGAGCAACAGAGCAGGGAGGGAGTGCTTTTTAATTATTTTCAGCTGAGCAACCTAAATGCGACTGTTTCCCTCCTCTCCCTCTCTCAACCCTATAATCCAGAGTTGAACACGATTTCTCAGACTCCTCTTGGGTGGCCCCAGCGTGTTGTATATGAGTGCGTGTTGTTTGGCGCAGTGGTTAGTCTCTCTGTCCATGTGTCTGTGTGGGGGTTTGTGGCTACCTTGTGACATGTCATAGCCCAGATTGTTTGTATTTCCCCATGTGCAGGGTGACTCAGGGATATTTGCTGTAATGCATTTTGACTGTTCTCACTGGTGCGCAGTTTTCGGCATATGAGTGCTTTGCTGACTCTGCAGACGGTTTCAAAAAGACACGGTGAGAAATGCGGCAGGGAGAAGGAACGTTTATCAAATTTTGAGCAAGGCTGATTTTGAAGAGGTGAAAACAAATTTCCTTAGTGAATGTCCATACTGTAGCACTTCAGAAAATGGACTGTTTTAGGGCCATGGCAGACCGCAGCACATTTTCTACAGGGGAAGTGACATCATGCACCAATTTAACTGTAAACATGTATGCTGACATTAGCAGCTCTATTTTTAAGTGACATGATTCAGCACTGCATATTGGCACATGAGATTAAGGAATATTTTCTGAGTAGGTTTTGTAATAAACACATATAAATTAAAGGATACACACAGGATACAGTTCATCACAGAAATGCCCCCATATTTTGGTGTAACTAGAAAAGTTCAAATTACTTCTACAACAACTATTCATTTTCATCATCTGCTTTGTCTCATCAAACTTATTTTCCCCTGACTACTTTCTAAGCGTCTGATGCACATTTCCCTGGTGGATCTGAATGTAACCTCGCGGATAGCTTCATGGCTGTGCATTTACAGTTGTAATGGTGTATTGATGATTTTATTTATTTTTATGGATGCACTGTATTTTCGGTCAAGAAATGTCCACAGCAGCAAGACCGAGAGGCCAAAGGTCAGCCTTATCTACAGAATAAATTAACTGCCAACTTAGACGTATAACACCTCCGTGCCCTCTCCTGGTTGTCAGACAAATAAATACTGATTTCTATTCTGATATTGCTATGTTGGCTTGTGTTCGGCACGAGTAATATTTATTCCGGGACTATTAAAAACACACCATGTTCCTGCCTTGGGGGTTATCAGATTGATGTTTTACAATGATACTAATTAATGACCTCACTATTAATCAATTCATACACTTCCAGGGGTAGGTACATAAACACCACTATAGTGGATGACTGTAAATAGTGTGGCTGGATTTGAGAGACAGTAAGATGAGCAGAAGTCATGCAGTTACGGGGGTGGGATTTGCATAAGCCTCCATTTAGTTTGATTACAAATAGAATAATGACATATTTAAACATGTGCTTATGCCACAATCAGCTTTCAGGATAACTAGGATAGTTAGATGGTTTTCAAGTAGTCGTCTGTACTGTAAGAAGCTTCCTTACTTAAACGTTCTACTGCCTGGGCCTTTCTTTGCCCAACAACCCAGTGCAGATTTCTACCTCAAAATCATTTCTCTGATGGAAAGCTTATGTAAACCTATGGCTATGATACACAATAACATAGAGGCCTGAAAGAACAAAATGTTTATCATCTTTTCAGACAAACTTTGCCACTGACTGGAAAACGTCAGGTTTGTGTCATGTCTTAAATGCCGACTTTATATGTGGTTTTGACTGATTCGGACTATTTCGATGTCCGCTGGCCCCATGACAGAAACCATTGGTCAGACTGTAAAAGTTAAGCCTGCCAAGACCTATTCCATCCATTAGCTTTTCACGGATGAGTTGGTTTTTCACTCCTGGATTGTCACACAAGCCTTCTTTACATTACTTTTTATTAGTTCTTAAGTCAACGCGGCGCGAGTATTCTGCACAATCTTTTAATTAAGTGTGGAAATAACGGGTACAGGGATGGCTGCAGAAGTTGCTGATCCCACTTTTTTTTTTCATTTTTTCTTTTTTTAGCCGGAGGATATAGAGGGTCTATATGATGTGTGGGTGGCCTTACTCAGAGCTGGTCCTGTGAAAAGAGAAAGTCAGGCCAATCCTCTCAAGTCCTACACCAACAGGCCAGTGTTATTGATGTGATCTATTTTGAGGTGAGGGGCTTTGAGCGGGCCGCGGTCTGTTTATGCTCCGGCCTTGTGCTCCGCATGACTGGCACGACTAACTTTGCCGAAAGTTAATGATTTAGAAAAAAGGTGCTGGCAGGCCAAATTGTCACCCGGTGAAAGAGCCCATTGAGACTAGTACATGAAGTTCACATATTTCAACACAGTGAGAATAAACGCACGATCCGCACGAGTCGAACAAAAAATGTCAGGCCAGTAATTAGTGTTTAGCCAAGTTTCTATTGGGGGAACAAAAAGATGTGTGAGTATTCGAAATGGGGCCGAGCGAGACAAGAAATATACGCCAGCAATTTGTTTAACAATATTTTGAGAGATCTTTCAAAGTGCAAATTTTCACACATCATTTTTATTGACTTGAATTCTCCTTCTTTTCTTTTGTTGTAAAGTGTGAATATTTTGACTCTGTGGCTATTGCTAAGTGAAATGCATTAGTGTTAGTATAAATAATAACATGTGCTTAAAGATTAGACAGATAGAGGTGGCCCCTTGCTACGACGTTAGAATTAAAAGTAATAGAGATGTGACCTATGTGTGTTTTTTTTTTTTGAGTACGTGGTGGACCATCTGTTGGTCGGTTGCCCAAACACGTGTACACTTTACTTAATACTATTACTTAAATAATTTTTGTGGGCGTTTAAACATCTTACACACATAAAAACAAATATATATATATATATATTTTCAGATATTTCTTTCTTTTCTCTAAAGCGTTCCTCTGGTGTCCAGGTTAACAGTGTGGGCCTTTTTAAATCACTTAACTGATGTATTAGATGATTCCACTTCTAAAGGCTTTTTGTGCGCCGACCTCTTTTGCCAATCGTGCATATTAAAAGCGCAAGATGAAAAATCCCCTGCAGATGAAAGAACAGGGAGCGGGCCAGTGTAATATGACAGCTAAATTGACGGCATTGGACGGACTAAGCTGACTGTTGTGAGGGTCTAATGAAAGGTTTCTTTGAGAGGCCGTGTCAGCAGGTGAGTGGAGGTGAAATATGCACTGCCCCCCACCCCCCGCCCCCCAAGCCCCCATCTCCTCGCTCTCGGTCTCTCTCTCTACACCTGCCTCTGCTCTGTGTCAGTCCGTGCCATTTACTCTCAATAGAGCGTCTGTCCACTGCTAAGTTATTATATCCCTTATGAAAACATATTGGGTGTAATAAATAACATTTTTATGAAGACATACTTAAGGAAGCAACACTGCAATGGCGTATAGGACTTGGAAGAACTGGTCTAAAATACTGTGATGACACACAATGCAGTGTTAATAAAAAAAAAAAAAACACTTCTTCCACTCGGCCAACTACTGCAAAAAACAAAAACAAAACAAACAAAAACAATTAAAAATTAAAACACACAGTGAGAAAATTCATTGAATTAAAGTCAAGCCAAATCAAATAACACTTTGCACAGCACAAAGAACTAACAGCTCAGATTTTCTGGTATTGGAATGAGCAGAGCTACAGTGCCCCCTATGTTGATGCAGAACACTGGAACCTTTTTTTTTTCTTCTTCTTTTTTTTTTTTAACAGCTGTTTGCATCAACAACAAGATTATGATACTGAGCATTCCAGTTAAATGCAGATTGTAATTTTATTTAACTATTTAACAAAGGTAATCAATGATATGTATACTACAAAAACTATATGCTACACTCATATTGTTTGTACAACTGTTTCGACTCTTCTTATTCATGGAGCAGATGAGACATTTTTTTTTTATGTTCAGGTTCAAACATTTCATCATTACATTAAGCCAATGCTAAAAGGATCTTGCCATTTCCCAATAGATAGACTAATTTATGTAACTACCCTTCCAGGTAATTAAATTGGCCTTGCTAATTAACCAATAGATAGTGAATGGCTAGATAGTGAAATTAACTTAGATAATACGCAATTAATCTTAAAAGATCTCTCAATAATTGCTGACTTGCTACCACTTAGCCTGCACAATATCAACCCATGCAGCAATATCTGTGATCTGTTTTGATAGTTATTTTAGTGTCCAGGCCATCTCTCTCACTCAGGCTGTACATGTGTCTTTGCCATGTGCAAATAGAGCGAGTGATTCCTCCACTGTGACCGGCTACCTTTGATGGCCCCACTTGATTTATGGCAGCATTAAAGGGCAGTTGCCGGCGTTTGCATTTTTATTTTATGTTTCCTCTTCTTTGCATGAAGAGATGCAGTGACTTATTAATGCGACAGATCCGTCCGAGGACGTAGCACTGGCGGCGTGTGCGGAGGATGGAGATGACAGTGAGGTTGCAGTCTGTGCTGTGAGCATTTCAATGATGACATTTTCCATCCTCATAATATTTCACCAGCGAGGTTCCCAGGCTTTTATAGAGGGATAAATGGGGAGGACTGTTGCTGCTTTATGCAAAATGCTTACAGCAGCAAAACAGCGGTGGAAACTGACCCATGGCGTACTGCTAGTTTTGTTTTATAAATGTAAACAAAGTTGCAACTTCATATATATACCTCGAAATAGGTGGATGTATTCAAGAAGTTTCGTTCAAAGTTGGGTTGCACAATATAGGTACAGAAGAAAATATGTATATTGGTTTTCATATGATTTACATTTACAATGTTTAATTTGATAACAATTCATGTACACATCCTTTGCATCTTTAGTAAACTAAAGGCCCCTGCTACTTCGTAATGTTCACACTTTACCGTGATTGGTTAAAGACACCTGTCACTTACCCAGAGCATGTCGAGTGTGGCCAATCGGAGAAGTGAGTGTGGAAAAGTCGAGTTAGTATCTTGAGTACAAACAGAGGTGCGCCAGTGCTTGTGGCCAATCGGATGAGGGGTGACTGAGGCGTAGTGTGCTGCAAACAACGCTGACTCCAACGAGCACTAGCTGCTTCCCCTTCACTCTCCCCCTCACAGCCTCATGCACTTCATTCAACATTTAGTCCTGTGGTTCTCAACTAGGGGGTCGGGGCCCAAAAGTGGGTCGCAGAACAGTTTTCAGTGGGTCGCGAGCCAATTCCAGAAAACATTTTTGATATTTATGTTTAGAAAAAGTATAGCGTCACTCCGTGAGTCTGTTAAAATTACTTCGTTATCAGGTTGTTTTGATCATAATTTAATGCTTATTCAACAAAACCTTTCCCCCCATTATATTATACAAGTCTAAGTGATATGTGGGTCACGGCTTGTCATCCCAGGGGGATTGTGGGTCCTGGTGCCATACCAGTTGAGGTCCACTGATTTAGGCTCCATCCTTTTAAAGCTGTCACAGGGCAAACTACAAACCTTACTTATCCCACTGTGAGTTGACAGTGTCCCGAGAGAACGAGAATATAAGGCGCTGGTGTTAAAGGAACAGGCCACAGTTCTTCCATACTGAGATAATGTTCTTACCTGAGCTTAGACGAGTTGATGCGTACCTGTCTGGTCTTTGTGCGTGCCCGTGGAAGAGCGTGGTAGCTTCCAACTTCACCCTCGTTTGGAGCTATAGGAATACATTAGGAGAGGCCAAATGCTGACAACATCTTTGGTCTTTTTGCACGACTAAGCACACGCACAAAGACCAGACAGGTACACATTAACGCGTCTAAGCTCAGGTAAGAACATATCTCAGTATGGAAAAACGATGGCCTGTTCCTTTAAAGAACGCGGGGCAAACGCCACACACTAGAAACGTGATCAAAACTCCAGCAAGTGTACCCCACACACCCACCGCAACATACAGTAGCAGAAAATCTTCAAATCTGATGGGAGGAAAAAGCTTTGGGAGGGACCACTGTTGTACATAACATCTCCATAAGTGTCTGTCAAGCCCATTCCACTTACTGTGTTAGGTATGAAACGTAAAAGTCTAGTCTACAGCCTGCGTTTAGAAACACAAGATCGGGCCTCTGTGAGCTTTGAGCTGCATTAAACTGAAAATCTACTGAATGACAAAAATGATCTACTTCAGAATATCAATATGTATTTGGGATTTCCCTTTGCTACTTCTCTTCTACATTACGGACAGTGGTAAATATATGAATGCCAAATACAATGGCTGCCTTTGTTATAAATTCACCCATTTAATGAACAGACCCTAAAATCCCAGTGCCTGAGTATTCTGCCTGAAAACACATCAGTATGACCTATAAGGGAAGTGGGGACCTTTCCAATAGCTGGATTAGCTGGTGACAAGCCCTTGTTCCTGACCTTCATATCAAGCTAATTCTATAATTTACGTGCATGTTTCACCTTGATTTACCTTCTGAAATAATTATTTCCCCCGCCATTTTATATATTTTCTAGACATGCACCTGTTTATCTGTCATTATGAACTATCTTACTTGGAACATGTTGTTGACAAGAAAATGTGACAGCACCTTGTAGCAGGCGCTTGGTTTGTGGCAGACAATATGCTGTTCTAATATGCTAATTTTTCATTAAGTATTCAGTGAAAATGAGTGTGTGAGATAATCGCACCATTAAAAGTTAGCATTGGCGGTGTAGTATGCAAATCAGGCCAGATGGGAGCTTTCTGACGGTGTAAAATATCTCACTCCAATTCTTTATCATTAGACCTGAAAATATTTTTATCTATCCACCAACCTCCATCTTTGTTCAACTAAAAATCACTCTTGCTTTTTCCACCGTTCCAAGACATGCTAAGGCTCCCTTCTTCCTTAATCCAGGGTAACTTTCTAAGATTCTTAACCCGGCAGCATGCTTTGTTTTGGGTTTGTGTCCAGCTCTGCTCCTGGGAGGTCTAACAGATCCTCCAAGCCCCTCCAGTCATTTTTTGGCAAGTATTTTTCTTTTCTTTTTCTTTTTTTACAATCATGTCGTCCCAATCCCTGGGACAATTAGAGGTCACCACTCAGCCGTTTTTAGAAAGTGCAGAGCAACCTGAATGTTGTTGTGAAAAGTTAAGATAGATAAGATAAGATAATACGATAAAGTGCTTTATTGTCATTGTACAAGCGTACAACAAAATAGTGTTCAGGTGTTATAGTCGGCTGCAAATATGGTTTGACCCCAAAAAAATTGCTACAAAAGGTTTTTCAATGGTTTTCTGTAGTATCAGGTGTGCTTATTAACATACTAAAAGTCTACCAAAATCTGACCACTGGAAAGGTGTAATTTCCAAGATGGCGTCCAAGATGGTCGCCAAATCCTTAAAATGCCCATTACTCCTTTATTATTCGTCCTAGACAAGTCATTTTGGTGTCTAACCCCATGTTTTAGGTATCTAGGAATCCAATAGGCTTGTTCAAATTGTAGTGACATGATTGCATAATTGTTAAATAGCAATGGTGGACAAATACTCTATGCATTAATATTAGCGAGGTTGTCACGGCAACGGCACAAATTTTCCCAGAGGCTTAGAGGGACATGGATGGGCTCATTTTAAAGCCCCGACCCTGTTCTTTCCAACGCAATAAAGAATAAGTCTGTACGACATTTACTTCTAGAGATATTCGCTAAAGTCTGCGAGGTGAGCGACCATGTCGGCCCTGACATGGTAGACCTGGATGGGTTTTAACCTCTCTGTTATCTCAGCATATTAGCAATTTGCTATTGCAATCATTTCACTATAATGTAAATATGCTAAGTGATTACAAATCTCTTATTTATTTTTGAAAAGAATGCCTTTGATCTGCACTAGATTTACAAATAGTCATTGTCACACTCGTCCTCCCGTAAAGGTTGATTATGTGAATTGTCACAATTTTCCACTTGACATGGTCCACAAGCAGATGTGCGTGGTAGTCCATATCCTCTGCAACTACACCGTGGTGTTCGGCAGTTGTGCTATTACAGTGGGCTATCTGCAGGAGACTTAAAAGGGCAGCAGTTTTATCGGTAAGAACTGGCACGAACCGACTGTCCTCCAGTTTCCATCCCCAATCCACCGCATTCATGTCACTCTCTTTCCAATCCACATTATCAATACGCTCTGAGCAAATGATATTAAGTTGAGAACTCGGTATGAGGGATACGTTGTGTGGTAACAAATGATTTGGCGGAAAGGATTTTCTTGCTAAAAAGGTTATAGCACAAAGAGGCTAGTGAATCAGTACTGTTGCCACCAAACATAGATTGAGAACCATATGTTTACATACACTTCTTAGGTCAAAATTATTTATCACTTCTATTCATCAAACTCCAGAGGAATGAGAGATAGAATTTTCTCAAATTTTTTTTTATCACTTTTTACAGTCAGACGTTTACATACACTAAGATTATTAAACCTTTAAAAAGTTTAAAGCCCAGATGATGATGTCATGACCTTGGAAGCACAAGTCTGGTTCATCCTTGGGTGTAATTTACAGACACTTGAAGGTTCAGGTTCATTGGTTTAAACAATGATGGAAAAGTCCAGTCATCAGACAGATCAGAAAGAAGGCGGGTTCTGTGTCCCAGAGATGAACGTGTTGTGTCTGAAACGTGAAGATCAACCCAAGAACAAATGCAAAAGACCTGGAGAAGATGCTGATCCTGGTAAGAGTTTGTCATTCTCCAGAGTGAAACAAGTCCTTTACCGACATGGACTGAGAGGGAACTCTGCCAGGAAGAAGCTCTGACTCCAAAACAAACATCAAAAAGCCAGATTGGAGTTTGCAAATAAAAAAAAGGATAAAGACTTAAATTTTTTGAGACATGTCCTGTGGTCTGACGGAAAAAAATAAAGTAAATTTTGGGCATAATGACCATGGTCACGTTTGGAGGAAAAAGGGGGAATCTTGCAGCCTGAACACACCATCCCAACTGTGAAATACGGGTATCAGTATCAGGCTTGTTTTGGGGTTGTTTTGCTGCGGGAGGAACTGGTGCACTTCACAAAATAGATGACATCATGAAGAAAAGAATCACATTAATGTTACGTGTTTAGAAAGCTTTTTAAACCAAATGTATTGCTACATTATGCTTAAAAATCCACATGACTGATGAGTCACGTTGGTCACATATTGGTCTGGCCCCTGAATGCATGGAATGTCAGGATTATTATGATGTGTAGAGACTGGATAGGTACATTTAAAAGGCAATTTTTGTAATTTGTAATTATGTATTTTGTTTGCTTCTGCACTTTGGTTGTATATTGTATATTTTAATTGTGGGTCCCTGTCCTTAAAGGAATAGGCCACCGTTTTTACATACTGACATATGTTCTTACCTTACCTTACACTAGTTGATATGTACCTGTCTGGTCTTTGTCCGTGCGCTCTGTCATGCAAACGGAGCACAAACGCAGCCTCTTCCACATACTGTATAGTTCCAAATCAGCTCCTGTTAGAAGCTACCAAACTCTTCCACGTTGTCCCTATTTAAATACAGTTACGTGACGTGTTACACTACAAAGTATAGTAACACAGAAATGTAACATGTCGATTTTCTCAGCGGATAAAAAGGGGTACTATATTGTGAGGCGTAATAATACGAGGAGCACTACGTCCGCGCACTAACTCCTAAAGACTTTTCTCCCGCTCACTACAAGTCACGCTGCTTCTATTGACGGAAGTGAGCGGGGGAGAAGTCTTTAGGTGTTAGTGCGCGGACGTAGTGCTCCTCGTACGCCTCACAATATAGTACCCCATTTTATCCGCTGAGAAAATCGACATGTTACATTTCTGTGTTACTATACTTTGTAGTGTAACACGTCACGTAACTGTATTTAAATAGGGAAAACGTAGAAGAGTTTGGTAGCTTCTAACGGGAGCTGATTTGGAACTATACAGTATGTGGAAGAGGCTGCGTTTGTGCTCCGTTTGCATGACAGAGCGCACGGACAAAGACCAGACAGGTACATATCAACTAGTCTAAGGTAAGGTAAGAACATATGTCAGTATGTAAAAACGGTGGCCTATTCCTTTAAGCTTTGTGCTTCTTGGGATTCCCTTTTGCAAAACGAACCTCAATATCAGCAAAACTGAATGATATACATTTTCACGTTTTGTAAATAATATAAAAACTATGTGGAAAAATTGTACGAACATCTCAAGAGCCAGGAAGTTAAAGCTTGGGCGCAGATGGGTCTTTCAACTAGACAATGACCCAAAGCCAAACTGGTTACAAAGTGGCTTAAGGAAAACAAAGTCAATGTTTTCAAGTGGTCGTCACAAAGACCTGATCTCAGTCCAGTTGAAAATGTATGGGCAGAGCTGAAAAGGCATAGGCACGCAAGGCGGCCTACAAATGTTTCTCAGTTACACCACTTCTGTTTGGAGGAATGGACCAAAACTCATCTAACTATTGTGAGAAGCTTGTGGAGGGAAAACCAAAAAGTTTGACCCAAGTCAAAGTCACAGTTTAAAGGCAATTCTACCAAACATTAATGAAATCTATGTAAACGTTTGGTTTTGTAATAAGTAATAAAACAAATTTTAGAAAATTCTATCGCTCATTCTTCTGGAACACTATAAATCTGGGAAGTTGTGTCACAACCTGTGAAAGCAACAGAGAACACAAGTCACTCCCCAGGACTTGTTTCATCTCATTGATATCTCAGGAACTGTGGATTTGTCCGAACGAAAATAGAGATCCTAATTTTTCATCTCAGCTTAGTAGAGAAGAAGAATGAGTAAGTCTGTATCTTCACCTATCAAGGTCATGGGCTGTTGTTGTGACGCCTTGATTGCAGCCTTCACAATGTCCACGTCTGCATCTCCTGATGCACTGATAACATTACAGTCTTTCTTCTGCAGTTCCTCAGTCACAAGACCAATAAGGCCTTGTTTGTTAGAAGGTGTGGAAAGGAAATCTTCTTTTTCCACAAACTCAGTTTTTGCATTGAAAACCTTCACTGTAGCCATCACAAACTACGGTTGCTTTACCATAATGACGTATCAAGCAAAGAATATCATAAATGTCATTTGCTCAGAGTGTATTAGCAGATCATGGTGTGGATATGAAAGGGTATGGACATGAATGTGGTGGATTGGGGATGGAAATTTGAGGACAAGTGGTTCGTGTCTAGCCTGGTCTCACCAGACCCTCGTACCCATTTCATACAAAGGGTCTTCTTCTTGTGGATCTTCACGATTGAGCACCGTTTTCAGGTGGGAGGGGTGAACTCCTTTTAAACGATTGGATCTGATTTTACCCAATCGCTAGCATTTTTACCCACTCACTAAATGGCAGGTTGAAATTCAACCGATGTAACGCAGTCACTGAGATCAGACCCAGACGTACATGTAGGGAAATGATAATTGACCCAACTTAACGCATGGCTAAGGCCAGGCTAGTTCGTGCCAGTTCTTACCGATAAAACTGCTGCCCTTTTAAGTCTCCTGCAGATAGCCCACTGTAATAGCACAACTGCCGAACACCACAGTGTAGTTGCAGAGGATATGGACCACCACGCACATCTGCTTGTGGACCATGTCAAGTGGAAAATTGTGACAATTCACATAATCAACCTTTACGGGAGGACGAGTGTGACAATGACTATTTGTAAATCTAGTGCAGATCAAAGGCATTCTTTTCAAAAATAAATAAGAGATTTGTAATCACTTAGCATATTTACATTATAGTGAAATGATTGCAATAGCAAATTGCTAATATGCTGAGATAACAGAGAGGTTAAAACCCATCCAGGTCTACCATGTCAGGGACATGGTAGACTTTAGCGAATATCTCTGGGAGTAAATGTCGTACAGACTTATTCTTTATTGCGTTGGAAAGAACAGGGTCGGGGCTTTAAAATGAGCCCATCCATGTCCCTCTAAGCCTCTGGGAAAATTTGTGCCGTTGCCGTGACAACCTCGCTAATATTAATGCATAGAGTATTTGTCCACCATTGCTATTTAACAATTATGCAATCATGTCACTACAATTTGAACAAGCCTATTGGATTCCTAGATACCTAAAACATGGGGTTAGACACCAAAATGACTTGTCTAGGACGAATAATAAAGGAGTAATGGGCATTTTAAGGATTTGGCGACCATCTTGGACGCCATCTTGGAAATTACACCTTTCCAGTGGTCAGATTTTGGTAGACTTTTAGTATGTTAATAAGCACACCTGATACTACAGAAAACCATTGAAAAACCTTTTGTAGCAATTTTTTTGGGGTTAGGTGGGTTTTTTTCATATATGCAGCCGCCTATTAGTCCTGAGCCGCGCTGCCACTGTGTGTCAACCTGACCAGCGTGACCTTGGAGGTCGGGGAAACTGTAGCACTCGGAAGAAACCAGGCTGGCTGCCCTCTGTCTCCTGAGCCTCTGAAATGGTGCAGCCCCTCCTGGGTTTGTCCCTGATCCAGAGCGTGGTGTCCTGTACTGGTCAGCTTCCCCACCTCCTCCTTCCTCTTCCTCCTGTTTGTGAGTAGGCTTTTAACAGCAACAGCAAAGTTGAAATGGGTTATTTATCTTTACTTACACAATACTGTTCAGAATTTTGCTTGCTTGCTTTTTTTTTTTTTTTAGAACATGTTGATTGAATTGAAAAAGTATTTTTTTTTTAGTGTTCTTTCCTTATTTGGCTTTAAAGGAGACATATGCCAAATTATGGATCAGTTCATATAAAAGAATTAATGACTGGCTAATTTTAATGATATTTAAAGAAATCTCACCAGAAAAGTCATACTGTCTGAGACCTAATTTGCTCAGAGGTACGCATTTTGATGAAAATCACTAATGCTTTCTGGAGGGATTCATTTTAACCTTCGTGGCATAATTAAGGAAACGAGGCTTCACATTCTTTTGGCAAGAACCTTTCACTCATAGTTTCCGCTTTGCTTGTGTCCTGCTTGCTTGTAACTGCTCAATTGCATGTGTACAAAATTGTATAAAAGCAAAGGCCAAAAAAAACAATTCAGTCATGAATTTCCCATCACCACTTTAAACCATGTTATAGCATTCCTTGTCAAAACATACCGGGAGCAGTATTTACTTTGTGCACACAGTTTATTTCTAATCCGTAGGTTAATCTTGGTCGTTTCTTCTTCTACTGCTGAAGCACTCCGATCTGTGCTTCCTGGGTTAGATTGAGTCATTGGTAAAACCCCAAACTGACCACTATTTTAAAGGTCCTAATCTAACATTGGATCCTGTGGGACAGATCTGGACAATTCTGCGCTCAACATGTGTTCATTACAACGCTATGAAGTTTAAACGTTTGTTGTGGCACCACTGCCTGAGGAGGGAGCTCTAGAAAAACTCTTCACCTTCCCTGGCCTCTGTGTTTTAGAGCCACTTTCTTATCCTCACAGAAACATTATTTCAAATTGTAAAACATAAAATGCAGTAACAGTGCTGAGGCGCCCGATAGAAGGTTATTAAGTCTGTTTTTAAGCCCCATGCATCATATCCCCTCTTTATTACTCTGTTTTATGTCTTATCTGTGTGTAAGAGTGGTTAATGTGGAATGGCCAGCATAGCTTCTACGAAATTAGAAATTATTGATTTGATTGAAAACCTTTTACCACAGAGTATATTATGACAATCAATATGTAAACATCTGGGCAATGAGGGATGACCTATAGTTTTTCCATATGCAACATGATATCAGATGTGTCCACATGTTAAATGTAGTGTAATTCTGCTGGAGACATTAATTTCATCAAGACACAAGAGGCTACATGTCTTCCCTTGTTTCTACAATGCTTTGGTGAACATTTCCACAATTTTCTTAAATTACGAGCCGATAGATTACCATGCAAAGGCAACGGTTATCAGTGTTATCAGCATAATGTTCTTATTGCAATTCACGGAGTCCAATTTACCGTTGTTGTTTGTGTCCCGAACAGGCCAACAAACTGCTCATAATAGATCCATGATTAGAGCCCACTTTGCCATATTCAGTTAAAAAAACATGCCATTGTTCTCCCAAAGTAATTTCTGCACCCTGTTTTTCAACATGGTTTTAAACAGTTAAATCACCATGCACCCAGTTCCCTCTGACCACGAGGTCCTCTCTCTCTTCTATATCAGCCATTATCTTGTCAGCATGAGGTCATTGTCCAAACCCAACAATGTCATTTCCTTCATAAACAAGTCCGGCTTCCCCTTTCTGTGCTCCACATCAGCTGCTTATCCTCCAGAGAGATTTTTTTTAGCATGCATCCTCCTCTGCCTCCATGGCCTGTTTTCTCTCTATCAAATCCTTTGCTCGTTTAAAAAAGATCATGTAGAGGGCTGTGAACTCACAAGGAACTCATTTTACCTTTTCAACCTTACATTGTTCAATCTGCTTGGGTTTTTGTGACCCACGGGCCAGTTTAGTGAACGCATCTCAAGTTTCAGGCAAAAAAGGGCTTAGTATTGTGATGTCAATGCAGCAGTGAAGCAAAGAGTTTAGACAAATTCTAAACAAACCGTGGGCAAGACATTTCAGCAACTTTCACTAACAATTGGCCTTCATATTCAACGCTTTTGTAAAACAGCAGATCTTGAGGGAAGTGAAGGTTTTGGAGTGATTTTATGGAGTTGAAGACTGCCTGTAGCAACACAGGGCTGGGCTATTTGGATTTAACCAAGGTAATCACAATCTAGATGAGTTTTAAAGCTGTAAGTTGCAGCCTGGGGAAAGTAGGAAAAAAAAAAAGAAAAGAAAGAAAATATAGAGGGGCCCTGTTTTTCTCTGCCAGATTTCCCCCGTAGTCTCTAAAGCTGAAGGTTGCAGCCGGGGGAAAGTAGGAAAAAGAAAATAAAGAAAATATAGAGGGGCCCTGCTTTTCTCTGCCAGATTTCCCCCTTTAGTTTCTCAGGGAAGGTTTGATACTGTTTAGGAGGAGTTTTAACAGCACTGCTACACACCCATGGAGTCTAATGGCTCTCCAGCACATGTGTTATCAGCTGAGTGTGGATATGGGAAAGCCCCACAGGCCCAGTGACATCATGCCCCTCTGTTAAACTAGATACACTTTAAACCAAATGGGTGTTACTGGGAAAAAAAAATCACAAACAGGGTCGTAATGGAGACCCTCCCTTCAAGATTTAATTATTTTACAGCAATGAAAGGGCAGAGTTGCAAAGGTCTCTTTCCACCTCTGTTTTGGAAAAAAGGAATGAAATCAAATTTTCATAGGCAGTTACTTATATCAGTATGTCACTATGAAATAACATCTAGAAGCAATTAATTTATAAAGAACACACTTCAACCACCACTCCCTTTTTATGATTGGTGACAGCGAATATAGAGTATAATAATAAAAACATTCAGTCTTGTCACAGAATGGCCAGACATAGTATACAACTCTCCATATATGTTAGACTATACTACTTGATCTATATTGCTACTAATAAAGTAAAGACTAATATATAAATGCAACAAAAACATTAGTCAGATGATTTCAATCACTGTTAACCCTCTTGCCCTCTCACATGCACATGCCAGGGAACTACTACATTTAAATGTTATGTTTCACCACTTGCCATTATATGCATGCTTTAAGCACTAACCTTGATCACATGCCACACTGGTCGAACTCATGACGCAACATGACACAACATTACTCTGGTCAATGTGGTTTTTATTGAACCACTTTTTTATGAGCTGAGTGGTTTCATTTACACAATGGAGGGACATATTGCATCATATTGTCATCATGCATATGGCATTAGTGGCTCTACTCACAACAACCATCATCATCTATAGCAGCGTTTCCCAAAGTTGGGTTCAGAGCCCCTAATGGACCTCAGAGGCAAATGGAAATACAATGGGGTTTAAAATGAGCTTGACATGTTTGTACTTGTGTTTGAGCAGTTATTTCTTTTGGCAAGTCATATATCTAAATGGTAAAAGTAATGAATACAAAAAATATGTTGATAAATCTTATTGCTGGGAGTCCCTTTACAATGATCAGATCGATAAAGGGGCTGTGGCACTCTGGACTTTGGAAATGTCTGATAAAGAATACTTCCTCTGAACTTAGAAATCCCCAGTTTGATTCCTCTGCATCTTTACTCTCTAAGAGATACCAAAGAGATCCAATGCCTTTAATGAAATTTCCCCCTTTCTCTTTATTTTTTATGGATTTAACTTACATGCCTTCTAGCAATTTTATGTAGCTTTAAAGCACTTTGACTTGCCTTGTGTACAAATTGTGCTCTACAGATGAACTTGGATTGCCAAGTACTTGTCTTTGGATTAGACTGAGAGCATATCCAATTTCTTTGATGATTTGTCAAGAATAACACTGAGGAAATAATATTTCTTCTGCAATGCGGATCGTCCTTCATGTACTGGTTTGTCCTTGCAAATGCCAATAAACCACTTTTTATGTTTCTTCCTGCATCCCATGTATTATGCACTGACCTTGAGCGCACTGTGGTCTGACTCATGAGTTACCTAGGTCAACCACTCCTCATAGAGCTAAGTGCTGGTTTCATTTAGACAATGGAGGGAAATAGTGCTTCATGTTGTCCTCATACATATACGTCTTCTGCACTGCTGCTCTCATTGTCATCTACCTTACTTGGAAGTCTAACCTTTGGGTCTTCAGATCATCTCTCCATGGCTTCTTTTTTTATTTTATTTTTTTTAACTTTTATTTTAGAACATTTTAGGGCATAAAAAAGAAAAAAGAAAAAAAGAAAAAGATAAAATAGAATCAAAACATGTACAATGAGAGGTACAGGTACATTTCACATCTTGTCAACACTGTCATCATCCATAATTTGTATGAAATAGTCCCATCTTCCCATAGTCCCGGAGGAACCCTGCCTACTGGGTTGACAACAAGGACTGGACGGTCTGTGATCTTGGCCCGTCTGCCTAACGGACTCCTTCGGCCCTGGGTCTCTATAGCCTGTCCGTCCATGGGAGTGGATCTCTCCTTCTGTGGTTCTCCTCAAGGTTTCTCGTTTCTCCCACCGGGTTTTTGAGTTTTTCCTCGCCGTGCTGGAGAGTCTGAGGACAGGGGACACCCGCGCTGCTCGTCGCCACCCACTGCTGACGCTTATTTGGACATTATTGTTTGCCTGGATATTTGATTCGCTGGAACTTTACATTGTACTGCTCTGTTTTAATGCCTTAATATTTGGTGCAGCCCTATGAGGCAACTCCTGTTGTGATATTGGGCTATATAAAACCATTGATTGATCCCTCCAGGTGAACGAGTTAGTAGTACAGCTTTGAGACTTCCACCCTTCTAACCAGAGTTCTTCTGGTATCTCAACTTTCAGATCCTTTCTCTCCTATCTCCATTGTTTTTTCACATGAAGGTGAATTTTGTTATCAATTGAACCTGAGGTCTTGTAGATTTTTCCAACAATATTTTTATTTGTACACCCTTTGTAGATATCTATAAAGATCTGAACCAGGCTGGAGGGGTCAGCCAGGGCACATGGCGTATTTCTTTAACAAAATAATGGCGAAGCTGGAGATACCGGAAAAAAATCATGTTTAGATTTTAAAAGCTATCCATCTGGCCCTTAGATAAGATTTTACTAATGTCAATTCTGACCATTGTGTAAATCTGAAGTCATGTACTGCTGGTTGGAAGTGCGGATCACACACAGGCCCGCCCAGGATCTTGATTTGCCTATGGAGCTGAAAGATCTTTACAACTTGTAGCCATACACTGATCGATGTACACAGACAAAAGTTCTCAATATGTAGAATTGATTTGGCACAATGAATACAACCAAGTATTGACTGTAATACTTCAGGGAGAGCTCCAAGCCTTTCCATTTAGCCTCATAGGACTCATCACACCAAAGGATCAACAGTCTCATCTGGGCTGCAATATAGTAATGCCGGACACAGGGCAGGGCCATGCCCCCCCTGTCCCTTGGCATCTGAAGGACAGTGTATTTTATTCGTGGTTTCTTTGACTGCCACACAAACATGGATATACATTTGTCCCATTCCCTGAATTGTTTCAGTGGGCTCTCCACAGGTAGTGCATTGAATAAATATACGAGTTTAGGCAGGATTACCCTTTTAATTGACCTAATCCTATCACCAATGTCCAGGGAAAGCAAAGCCCTATCTATCCATATCTTCGTTAATTTTCTGTGTGATATTTTCAGTTATTAGCAAAAAGACAGGAAAGGTTCCTTGGTATGAATACCCCCAAATATTGGATATGCGACAAGTTCCAGTTAAAGTCATAATCTCTAACCAGTTCTGGAGTAGGATTAAAATTGAATAAAAGGGCTTGGGTTTTACTAACATTGAGGGAGTATCCAGATTTACGCATTTTCATTAGTCCAGGTACGCTGGAGCCTGGATTTAGAAGTGTCACCAACACATCATCGGCATATGAGCAAATTTTGTACTCTATACCTTTTATGTTTATGCCTTCAAGTTCCCCCTCCTCTCTGATCATCTGAGTTCTGTGTCCTCCCGGTCAGATCTTTGAAATTCCCGAAGCCGTTCTCTGATGGACTCCTGGTATTCGTTGTCAACACGGCGCGATGCCCTCTGGGATTCCATTCTCTGGGACCCCATATATGCGAACGTTCTTCCAGTGTTAGCGACACTCTAGGCCCGACAACTTGTTTTGTAGAAATTGCTGGCTACTGAGAAGGTCAAGTAAAGTATCCTTCACGGCCAAATCCCACTTTTCTGACCCGGCCACGTTCTTCTCAACCTCCTCTATGTGCCGTGTAACCTCCTTAATCTGACCGGTTGCAGTTTGTATTTTCTGGTTGATATTGGCGTTTAGCTCATCCATTTAGGCCTTCATGTCTTCTTTGATTATCTCCCGAAAGTCAGAGAGATCCATTTTCATCTGTGATTTTAGTTCGTCCAACCCCCTGGTCATAACTTCACTTACAACGGAGCGAATGGTGCTACTTGTGGCTAGTGGGTTAGCTTCTTCCTCGAGGGTGATGCTATCTGAGCTAGCACCGCTAGCATGGTTGGTACTCGACTCATTTGTCTTCTCCTTCGCCCCAGACCTCAATATTCTATCCCCGGTCATCTTCAAAGTATTCTCCATGTGTATTATTGGTCGGGTCCTCGGGTTTTGGGGATCTCTGAAATCAGAGCTACGATTTATGCCTCCATCTTGTCCGCACCACCGGAAGCACTCCTCTCCATGGCTTCTTTTGTTGACTGCTTTTAGGTGAAGGGTATAGGAGCGAAGGTTATGCTATCAGGACTGTAGATTCTGTATCTTTATAGACAATGCCAATGATATTCTCAAGGTAAGGCAAGGCAAGTTTATTTGTAGAGCACAATCATACACAAGGCAATTCAAAGTGCTTCACAGTTGCATAAAATTACAAGAAAACAGGTAAAATACTTTCAGTTTTCATATGCTCGGGTAAAAAGAGCTGTTTTCAGCCTGGATTTCAACATTGTCAGACTTGAGGCCTGTCTCACATCCTCATGAAGACTGTTCCAGATTTTAGCTGCATGAAACTGAAACGCAGCCTCACCGTGTTTATTATTGACTCTGGGAACCACCAGGAGACCCCTCCCTGAAGTTCTCAGGGCCCGAGATGGTTCATACGGCTCTAACATGTCAGAGATGTACTTTGGTGCTAAACCATGAAAAGACTTGTACACAAGCAGAGCTGTTTTAAATTCTATTCTCTGAGTGACAGGAAGCCAGTGCAGAGACCGGAGCACTGGACTAATATGGTCATATTTCCTGGTTCTTGTCAGGACTCGAGCTGCAGCGTTCTGGATGTACTGCAGCTATCTAACAGCCTTAGATTTATTTATTATGGCACTTTATCTGTAAAGTAAAATGGGGCCAAGTCATTGCTGTGTGTTCTCATTGCCAGTGCTTGTACTGGACACTGAATACTTTTTTATTATTGGATTGGATGATGACTTATGATTACATTGTTGGCCAAGACTACAATGTATTTATTATTAGTGTTCTCGGATGAAAGAATTCTATCTTCAAAAGCTACAAAGAACAGTCTTCATACTTTGATGTTTTCAATCACTGATAAACCCGCCCGTAGCCTCTTTTACAAGTACATGCCAGTGCTTTAATATTTCTGTCTCCTATCCCCCTCATGCACTGACCTTGATGGCCCTCAAACTCCTGACTTACTCAGGTCAATGTGGACTTAACTGAAGCCAGTTTCATTTAGACAATGGAGGGAAATACTGCATCATGTCGTCATCATCCATATGACTACTGTAATGCTGCTCACCGCCATGATCATACTCAATCCTGAGATTTAACGCCCTTTTGTAACAATGACATCATCCCTTTCCTATAACTCTCCTGTGCACACCTGACAGAGCCCCAGCAAAAGGCGGATTTCTGAAATGATGTGCTGTTTTGGCACGCTTGCAGAACTTGTCAGCTGCTCCAGACCTTGTAGGAAAGTTGACATCATCCTCGCGGTGCAGAACAATAACTGGCATCCCAAATCCATCTGACTTCAAATTGACATGTGTCTGGACAGAAGAGGGAAAAATACAGAAAAAGAGCAACAATTATTGGCCCGTCTGTGAGATTCTTCAGCTGTTTGGCGTTGTGTGAAAGAAGGAAGGTTTTGGAGGGGTGTGTTTTTTAAAATTACAAAGCCGTAGCAAGCACTTCCAGTTGAGCAATACAAACTTTTTTTCCCAGTATACTGTAGATTTTGTTACTTGATCCAAGATTCTGAGCCTCTAATCTGTTAGGTAAACATATACAGTCGGAATATTCAAACAGGAAGACTGTAATTTCTTCCTTGAGCTTGGGACAAGTGCCAGATTTAAATTACTATGTAAAATCAGCACATGCCATTTCATTGCATGTTGCACCTGATTTGTCTGTGCAACACACTATGAAATGTTTATATTACCATTGGCTAAAATCTGACATATTAATGAGTTTGCACTGCGTTTTAGCGTTTTAGCTACCTGTTTTTTGCACCACTTTGCACAACCTTTTTGGATAGTATGTCCAAACACCAAGTTTAATTATTTTTCACCTTAAATTGTTGAACGTTTTGGTTATATGATCTTTCGGCTATATTACCATAACCAGATCCCTCTCCTTACTCCTTATACTATACTCTTAATTGTAATCCTTTTTCTAATGCTAACCATGTTCCTGTTTGTAACCCCAACATTAGCCGGAAAAACGATTAAAGCAGTACTAAGTAACTTGTTTACCTTAATACATCCTTTTCGTAGTTCCTCTGGGGGTAATACAAGTGTTAATGGAATGATTGGAGAGTCTTTCATCTACCCCTAGTGTCTCTGGCCAGAAAACCACAATTGCAACTTTCCTGCCTGAGGGTCAGAGCCACCAATACACACTAATGGAATCACAAAGAAGAAGCTAACAGGCTAATGGGCAAAGCTAACTTAAAGCTAACTAGCGCCACTTAAACAGTATTTACAGCCAAGTTTGAGTGTAAAAAATTATCTCTATTGTGTATTTTGATGTACAATATCCCTCTCTCCCTTTGTCTTTTCTGTCAGCGTAGTATTTACTCTCACGGGCAATTAATGAGTAAAAAAACACAACATGCTACGGGCATGAGTTACTTAGTTCTGCTTTGAATTTAATCATTACCATTACTAATATCAATATCACCACAAACCTTACCAAGGCACACCAGAGTATCCATGGCAACCTTCTTACTACACCATGCCCACATGGATGACATGCCCAAAATGTTGTCCCCCGTTGTGTGACTAGCTTCTTAAACTGGGGTAGAAAAGTCCATTCCCTCCTTTTACCACGACTCCTTTTTGGGCCCTGAGTGACATGTTTCTTTCCACCCAAATAAAGCTACCAAACCTTTTTTTTCACCGCAACTACCAGAGTCTACGCGCCGATGTTCAGTTGAGCCCTAGTATCTCAAAAAATAATTGTGAAGTACTGTCCCTTCACTGACCTATTGTGGGGGGAGGTCGTATTTTTAGCCCTGTTTCACCATGGTGCTGAATCTCCATATTCTCACTGACATCCAATTGACATGTGCCTCTAGAAGACGAAAAATCCATATGAGAAACGAGGAGATTATTGGCCCCTCTGCAGGATTCGTCAGCTGTTTGGCGTTGTGGAAATAAGTACGTAAGAGAGTGTGTTTTTTTTTAGAATAGCGGCAGGCTATAGCCAAAGACATGGTCCGTGAACTGTGACTGTCAGGGATCTTTGTGAAATGCTGTCACACAATTTTCCCCTCCAATTTACCATATGTTTTATACAGTAATGTCGAAGATCAGTTAAAGCCCTCTTGAGAGTGACCTCACACAGCTCCAGGGCTAAGGGTTCCCGATTCCCAGACATGTGTAGCACTCTGGATGACTAGTCTAAAGTTGGCATTCGCCTTTTTCTTTTTCCTCGCCTTATCAGGAATGCAATCATCCTGCTAATCGCTTTTAATTTTAGACAGGGGTTCATTGTGACTAAGTAATTAAATTTTGACTGAAACAAACAACGTTCTTGCATTGATTTGGCTTTGGTTACCCAGTTTGAACACACGCTTTTAGAAGAACACTTCGATTGGCTCTGGAAAAAGTGCCAGTGTGGCGAGAAACGGACTACCACAGCAGCAGTCAGGTGAATCTTGGTCAGCAGTTTCCAAAAAAGACATGGGCGAAGGGGAAAAGGTTTGTGTTTGTGGTGTCTAATGCAAAAAAAAAGTAAAAAAAATAAAAACACGCACACATGTCTCCGCTACGCCGCCATAAAACTGGGCTGTGGTGAAGCAAAATGATGTAATCTGAAAAAATAAACAACTTTAACTAGGAGCACTTGGAGAGCAGCGGCATTGATCCCAGCTCGCAGGGCTGTGGAACTATGGGGTTGAACAAGGGGTCTTCTGAGGTGGAAGGTAACTTGATCCGTTCGCTCAAGTAATTTAATTAGGGTCAGTGACCTTATAGCGGGACCCAGACTACCACACCCTCCTGAAGATATTGCCCTGCACTCTCAAGGGGATATAGCAGTGTATTTGTAGTAGTCCCAGTTATAAAAGTGGTATTATTTTCTCTTTTTTTTTTCTTCTTACTTTCAATTTACAATCCTGCACACCTTTATTTCATTATTTCATTTCAGCTCTTATTTTAATAGATTGAGAAGCTTATACTTTTGTCCATCACTTTGGTTCAGGGCAAAATACTATATCCATAAACCCCTGCTGTCTGACAGTAATGAGATGTTCAAAGTGTGCTGCTAGAGTTAAAGAGCTAATATCTTTGGTCCTGACGTGAAACTACTCAAAAGTGTAACCCACATTACTTCATTATATTTTACGTGTGTGTGTGTGTTTGTAGTAACCAGACTTGACATACAATAGCGCCTTGTTTTTCCAAATTGCTCTTCTAATTGAGACACCTTGTGGTGGATGTGGTTGGATTACAAGATCTCGCACGCTCGGGAAGGCGGATGACTACTTCAGTTCACCGCTGGCACTACGGGGCATTACTAACCACATACAAGAGCCGGGGGCATTTATGCTGTGAATCAGACACATATAATGAATGATTAACAGGGTTTAGTAGAAAGCCATTGTCATCGGGGCTTAGCTGGCATCGCTATACCAGTGGGATACGACTGTAGCTTGAGTCAGATTGTAGCGCGCTGATGTCGTCACTGTATGAATAATGAAAATGCGGGTCCCAAGGGGGCGCTATGGCTCACACAGGGGGTTTGGCTGCTAAGACGCAACGGATCCCCATGTGTGATGGGACTGTGAGTCATGGCGGTGCCTATTGTGACTGAACTTCAAGGAATCATATTACCATACGAGAGGCAATCAGGTGATGTCAGTTTGTTGGTCAGGGTTTTCTCCTTGTTTATACTTCTCACAGAAATGTCCAAGATCATTAGGAAAAGGTCCATTCTATAATATAGTAGAAAAACTGTTTGCAAAGTGTTAAATCGCTTTATCATACTGGGTCAAGGTTATATTCTCTGACAGAAGTAACTAAGTAAGTAAGCAAGCAAGCGAGTAACTCAATTCTTTTGTGATGAAAGTATGAAAGGTCCCGAGTTGTTGGGCTAGTCATTTGGGGGTTCGCACAAAAGTTTGGAATCACCCGTTATATGCTGTAACCTCTTAACCCCCACCTGAACCGAGCACAGTTTCTCCAGTGTGGCATTAACCAAATGTAAAAGTCTCTTGAAAAAAATTAGAAGAAAACAAGGATGAAAATGCAACACAACAGCAGCAAAAACGTGACGAAAAAGTGACGAAAAAGCACCAAAACTGCGACAATGAAATGAGATGTAAAAAGAATATGAAAAAAGTGACGACAGCGCGGCAACAACGCAAGGAAAAAGATCAGTTTTGTAGGTTTTAGCTTTCAAATGAGGCATTAGACTGGCCTAGAGGCTGTACACTGGAGAAAATGCTAAGGCGGGGGTTAAGAGGTTAACCAAAAGTGAAACAACCAGAAGGCTCGAAAAACATCTGATGATTCCCACTTCTTTGGGATAAAAATGCTACAAAGATGTTAAAGTGTAACTAATGAAGTGAAAATGTGGGAATGAAATGATGTGTGATTAAAAAGTCCCGCTCAGCCACTTCCTGACGCACACCCGCCGTCTTCCTTCCTCCTGAATGACAATGCTTCCTTGTTTATCCTGTTGCCATAAAAACACAATCAAGCACGAGTCAACACGGAACGACTCCCAACAAGCAGGATTATTGCTCTAATTAAGCTTTAATAAGCCCTTATTAAATGTCCGCCGGCCTCGTTAGGCGCTTCATTAAGTCATTTCATCCTTTTATTTCGTTCGTTAAGTCTCCTCTTCTTCTTGCCTTTCTTCACAGGGCGTGTGGGAGTGCAGAGGTCTGGGAGATCATGACCTTAATTCTCTCCGAGACAGACGGTTTAATTAACAGCAGAGAAATCCTCACCGACTCCGCGGCACCGCAGTCAAAATGCACTGAGAAATGAACGGCAAAGGTATGGGACTAAGGTAATGTGTTTTATAGCCACTAGATGCTAATAGCCAGTGATATTACTACCTTTTGGATTTACGATCTAATTAAACTGCACTTTAATATGCAGCAAAACCCAAATACCCAAATAACCCTTAATGCCTTATCAGGGGTAGAGGGACTTCCTCTTTATAAAGTCTATTAAGGAAATAAAAACAATATTTACAGTGACCGTAAAGTTTACAAGTAATAGAGAATTTTTGCAATCACGTGAAAAAAAGTGTCCTATTAATATCGTGAATCCATAAATCTACTTAAGAGGCTAACAAAATTGTATTCTTGTCAAAGCAATGATCCAAAGTACGTACTACCATTCTTTGTACTTCTCAACTATTACTATTCCTGTTCATTTTCATCTTTCTTCATATTCATACATCTACAAGTACTGTGTAAGACCACCACTACCACTACCACTACCACTACTACTACTACTACTACTATGACTACTACTACTACTACTACTACTACTACTACTACTACTACTACTTTACCAACCTTTACTGTGCAACTACATCTAATATTACTAAATGTATAATTTTTATTACTATGCTTTAACCCAGATATGGACAAAGTTTTTGATGCGAGGGCCACATTGGGTTTTTGAGCTTTTCACGAGGGCCAGACCAGTTGTGAACAATTATGATTCTCAAATAGACTGTAATCACCTAAACATATTAAAAGAGCAACAAAATAGCAGCAGTTATGCATTATCGTTCCTTATGTCAATGAAAACATTGGTGTTTTCCCCCCTATTAGGCAATGCATATTGGGCTTGGCCTTAGTTTGCCTATGCCTGCTTTTTACCTCTTAACCCCCACCTGAACCAAGCACATTTTGTCCAGTTTGGCGTTACCCAAATCTAAGAAAGAGGATAAAAACGCAAACAAAAGAGTGACAAAAATGTGACGAAAAAGCAATAAAAAAAAAAAATCAAAGAATGTGACGTCAACGTGGCAAAACAACACGAGAAAACAGACCTGTTAATTGTGTAGGTCTTTTGTAGGCCAGCTTTTCCTTTCCATTAAAAAGACAAAAAGCACTGCATGCACCCGATTGCAGATTTTCAGTTTTCCTGCAGCTGTTACCAGCCAACACTCCCACATATGATTTTCTCTGAACTAAAGAAAATATTGAATCTAAGGTGGAATTACAGAGGGGTTTATCAGTTAAAAGCGTAAAACCAGCCCAACTGCAAGCCCGGTACAAAGAGGCCACACACAAGCAGGTTACACCGGAGATGTGTTTTCTTTCCAAACTGTTTTAAAATTGGAACATAAAAGGAAAAGCAGCACACTTTGAGGTGAAATGTTGTTACTTGCACAGCTCAGAGGGCAGCGAGTGCAGTTAGCAACACCTGCAGATCTAAATGTGTGTGCGCGGGGGATTTCCAGACCGGTGTGTGTGTGTGTGCAATGTTTTGGAGGTGAACCCTGCTCCTAGACCGTCTCCCCTTCATCATGTGCCAGCAGACTGCATGTTCGAAACAGTTAGCTTTAGCCTGTAAAAAAAGTCGTGGCCAGAGGGAGACTGCGAGGCAACAGGTGACTAATGTCTTTAGCACAATGCAGGAGAGCAGGATGGTTTCAGATTACTCAGCAGCAGAGGTGGTTGTAAGTAACTGCATTTACAGCTTCATGTAATGTGAACCTACAGGGTGTAAACCACTTTTTTCAGCTTTGAATTTGATACAGAGATACTGTTACATGCACACTAAGTAAGTACTCTACCAGAAGTATTTCAGTAATAAAAAGAAAAACTACAAGGCATTTTTTGTAGGAGAATTGTGTCACTATTGGGCGGAGTGCATCTTGGACTATTACTACAGAGGATGATATTTCAACAGACATCACTAGACATTATGTACTATTGGTGCCCAACACAGCAACTCTGATTGTGGCTTAATTCACTTTTTCTCATGCTGCCAAAACAATAATACAAAATGACTAACCTCCATGGGGAGGAAGAGCTGCAATAAGGACATCTGATTAGAGGAGTACTTTAGTACTTTAGCATAGTAAGAGTACAAGTTAAGTATGGTTGTAGGGTAAGTTGTAGGTGAGTGCCTCCACTTCCTGTGCTCTTCTGTTATGTACAACAAAGCTCCTTGCTGATACTGTTGTGTACCTGACGGGCCATGTAATAATAAGACAGTGCATGTTTGTTGCATATCTGGAGTTTATTAGCACGCTGGCTCCCGCTGAGAGGACAGATGTTTGGGGGACGTATGGGCACACATGTCCACATTAATCCACTTATGTGTGTGTGCCTGCGTCAGCCTCGGTATTACAGCCAGGCATCTCTCCATAAAGTGGGAAAAGTTGTCCTTCACCTATTTCCCTTGTGGCCAAGTGTGTACTTGTGTGCGCTGACATGATTTAGTGCAGGTACTCCAAGACTTCCACCCACGGCCATAAAATGATAGAATTTCCTGAAGCTTTAGCAGATGTCCAAACCACAGGATCCTCTCCAGCTCTTTCTTTCTTTGGGAATTTCTGTCAATGTGTATTCTTGTCCACTCTTCTTAAATGTCATTTTGGCTCAATGTTCCAAGGGGATTATTTAAATAGTCTAAGCCAGGCTCGTATACACATAAATACACCCACACATTTACATGTTATACAATGTGCTGGATAGAGTATACAGGGACAGTTGGTGGGGTTGACAGAGGATGCTGTAAATATGCACCCACACGCAGTTTAAATATCACAAAGAGGTGCTGGCTGCGACATTATGTGAGAGAATAGCTTCCGACAGACACACGAGGAGAGCGCAGGCTTGCACATGTTAATGCTAATATGTCAAGTGATATGTTACACAATTTTATCAAAAAGCAGAAGCTCCATATGAGGAAGTGAAATTTAAGACCGTTAATCATTTATAAAACACACAACCAAGAAGATAGATATTTATTCATTAGTGGATTTGACTTTAGAATTTATAAATGTATTTTGTCATATTTGATCAATCAATCAATCAATCAATCGATCAATCAATCAATCAATGGTTTTATTTTGCCCAATAGCACAACAGAAGTTGTGCTGAGGCTGCACCAAACATTAAAAAACAAAACAACATAACAGTGCCTTGTGAAAATACTAATACACCTTTAACTTTTGCACATTTTGTCATGTTTACAACCCTAAACATAAAGATTTTATTTAGAATTTTTTTTACTGAAAGTTCACACACAAGTAACAGACAACTATGAAGTGAAAGCAAAATTATACATGAATCTGTTATTTTTAAAAAAATAGAAAAGTGAAAAGTGGGGCGTGAATAAAAAAGGGGTTCCACAAAGTATTCATTCATACTGTATGAATGAATACTTTGTGGAACCCCCTTTTTTGCAATAACAGCAGCAAGTCTTCTGGGGTTTAACTCTACAAGATTTGCACATCTAAAGACTGACATTTTTAGCCCATTCCTCTTTACAAAACAACTCGAGCTCTGTCAAATTAGAAGGAGAGCGTTTGTGAACAGCAGTTTTCAGGTCTTTCTACAGATTTTCAATAAGATTTAGGTCAGGGCTTTGACTGGGCCATTCTAACACATTAATATGTTTGTTTTTAAACCATTCCATTGTAGATTTAGCTTTGTGTTTAGGGTCATTGTCCTGCTGGAAGGTGAATCTCCGCCCCAGCCTCAATTCTCTTGCTGACTCCAGCAGGTTTTCCTCCAAAATGTCTCTGTATTTGGCTCCATCCATCTTCCCATCTATTCTTACAATCTTCCCATTTCCCGCTGAGGAAAAGCAGCCCCATAGCATGATGCTCCCCCCACCATATTTGACACTGGGGATGGTGCAGTCAGGACGATGAGCAGTGTTAGGTTTGGCCCATACATAACGTTTTGCTTTTGGGCCAAAAAGTTCGATTTTTGTCTCATCTGACCAAAGCACCTTCTTCCACATGGTAGCTGTGTCCTCCATATGACTTCTAGCAAACTTCAAACGGGATTTCTTATGGCCTCCTTTCAATAATGGCTTTCTTCTTGCCACTCGTCCATGAAGGCCAGATTTATGTAGAGTACGACTTATAGTTGTCCCATGTACAGATTCCCCCAGCTCAGCGGCAGTACGTCGCAGCTCCTCCAGAGTTATCTTAGGGCACTTGGTTACATTTCTGACCAGTGCTCTCCTTGTTCGGTCTGTTAGTTTAGGGGGACGCCCGTGTCTTGGTAAGTTCACAGTGGTGCTATACTCTTTCCATTTCCAAATGATGGATTAAACAGTGCTCTGTGAGATGTTTAAATCTTGGGAAATCTTTGTATAACTTAACGCTGCTTTAAACTTCTCCAAGACTTTATCCCTGACCTCTCTGGTGAGCTCCTTGGCCTTCATGATGTTGTTTAGAGACCAAAACACTCCAACCATAGCTCTGAGGCCCTCACAGAACAGCTGTAATTATACTGAGAGTAGATTACACAGGTGGCCTCTATTTAATGGTTTGGGCAATGTGTGAACATTCTGCAGTCATTAGGAATGTTATAAAGGCAAATTTAATGCACTCAGAAAATGCTGTATGAATACTTATGCACGCCCCACTTTTCACTTTTCTATTTTTTGAAAAATAATAGATTCATGTATAATTTTGCTTTCACTTCACAGTTGTCTGTTACTTGTGTGTGAACTTTCAGTAAAAAATTCAAAATAAAATCTTTATGTTTATGGTTGTAAACATGACAAAATGTGCAAAAGTTCAAGGTGTATTAGTGCTTTTGCAAGGCACTGTAATGTCCAACATAGCAGCCAGCAGCAGATTGAAACGTGCCTGGGGCGTCCCCGGTTCACACCCCTGTGATAATCGCCGATTGGCAGTGGTCGGGCAGGTTTTGGCCGACATCGAGATGCGTGTGTTTGGTGTGGACAGCACGATTGTCGTAGACGGCGGTCTGTGGAGGTCGGTGAAGCCACTTTTGGCCGATTGCATTTGTCAAATTGACATCTCCCTGACGCCGCAGTAGAAGCACTGTGATTGACCTAGTGTTACCGGCTGGCCAGTGAATCAGCCGGTTATTAGAAGGAAACTCAACTCACTAAATTTGACTCCCTTTCACCAATTTTACTATTTGCACACTGTTTTATCAACTAGCTGGAAAAATGTACCAACTTCTGACATAAACAGAAAGAGTGTGTTTGAGAATGCGAGTGGGGGATAACGGATGGAACTTAGCCTAAGGCTACAATCCAGTGTTTACATGCATGTATCCATATACTGTATGTCCATTAACATCCACTGTCCCGACCAAACAAATAAATAAATAAAAACGCGATGGTAGTTTCTGAGAATACAATTCACACGCCAGAGACCACCACCAAACAGCATTTGAACAGGGACCGAGGCATTTTGTTTACAATGTGACGTACGCTACCACCATTATGTGCACGCACACTGTACAGGTATCAGGCATGGTATGGGGTTCATGTTGCTTCAGTGTAAACGTGTGGACCGGGGCAGACGAGAGGAAACCTGAGCAGACAAATAGCTGGCAAAGAAAAACTCAAAACCCAGTGGGAGAAAAGAGAAACCTTGGGAGAACCACAGAAGGACAGATCCACTCCCATGGACGGACAGGCAGATAGACCCAGGGCTGATGGGAGTCCCTCTGCAGGCAGGACCAAGACCGTCTTTGGATGAACGTCCAGTCCTTCTTGGAGCTTCAGTTCTTCTTGTCCAGTCCCTGTTGGATGGGAGTTCCTCTTCGGATAGGGCTAAAGACTGCGTTACTAATGTCCAGTTATCTGAAACCTTGACCAAGAGTGCATGAGGCACCTAACATGGGCTACAGCATTGAATGATCAGTTACACATCAGTCCATTGACCTACATAAAGATTTGGACACTATTTGAAGCAGGAGTGTTAAATACTAAGTAATTTTAACACAGGTTTGCCTATATACACGTCCAGGTCACATGCTTGATTATATAACATTTTCAAGCTCAGTTCTTAAGCCCAAAGTTTAATGTACACAGTATGAACCAGGCCAGCGGAGCACATCGAGCAGTGGCGAGCAGCTGACCCGTGGTGCTTGTATTTAATTGACTGTAATTGTGGCCAAATGAAAAAAAGGCAATGAAAGCCAAGCGATTACAGGATGGTGGTGCCCGGGCCTAAGGGCAGACGTGCGGATACAGCAGCAAACAGGAGCAAACAGACAGACATATGAGCATGTGCATGTGAGCCTTGTGCACGCGCTCACATGCACACATCTGCACTGATACTGATCCAGCAGTCACCCACACGTTTCCTGTGTGTTTCATGTGCAATGGGCTTTTCTTCTTTCTTTTCTTTTTGTAGAGGAAGTACAGGCCTAATGACTTTTCCTATGCGTCACAAAGCCAGCATGTGGGAGGCAGACAGCCATACAGCACATGTGCTCATGTGCAAAATGTTATGCATTTATGTATGAGCTGCTGAGGAGCTTGACACATGCCGGTTTTTATGTATTTGTGAGAGGGTTTATGTGCGGCTGCTGTTTGTGCCATTCTCCACGTCCATGGCTCTTTCTGTAAAACTTACTTTAAACCCCTTTAATGTGCTTACAGCACACTTAGAGACTCTTAAATAATTTTGCGTTGGGAAAGTTGGTGTCTGAGAAGGTACTGCATATGTATGAGTGTGTGGAACTAATGTGGCCATATGCAGTGAGAAGCACTTGAGAATGAGACGCATGGTCTTGTGTTATTGTTTGTGATTTAGTAGACAGTCTCTGAGGCCTCATGCAGTTAGTAAAACTCTATATTTGCTTATGCTTTTATTTTTCTACTCACTGCATCGATCCTTATCCATATTTTATTCCTTCTGAGGATTAGTGAGGGCTACGGTTCTGATACGTACCAGTAAATTATCATATATTTATGATGGCTTCTACCAGTACTGCTTCCCTTGGCTTTTCCTCTTGTGCCCCAAGCATCTTCTTTGAAAGTGAACTTTTTGTTTTGGATCAAAAATGATAATCATAATGAATGATAAGATGTTCCCTAAGATGTACACTTTTTAAACACAGTCTTTCTTTTATCTAGTGTGATCATTAACAGATTTCAATAAGGTAAATTACCCCCCAGTTTATATTTCACCTCTCATTAGGCATGTCAATCTCAAAGTCATATTAAAAGACTCACTTTTAATGAGATTGATAAATCAAACCAGTGCTCCGTGGCTGACTCATGCAGTGCTCTTCATAAATTATCCTGTTCATTTAACAAAAACTTGTGTCGTACAATGAGCCGTCCTGCTCCAAACTAAATCTGCAAGGGGTCTATCCGTCATTCTTCTGGTTGCCATGGTGAACAGGGGTTAGTTAATCCCACAAGGTCTGGTCCCGAGCCACTGCACCAGAGCACATGGGGCCAGGGAGGAGTGTTCTGCTCAACATTAGTGCCCTTTTACTCACCAAAGCTGGGGCTAAGGTACGAGCAAGTGACTACTGCAACATGATTTTTGACTTAAATTAAAATCTGAATCAGAAACAATTTTCTGATTGGATCCTGGGCCTTTTCTGAACTCTTTCTCCAAATTCATCAGTCCCTGCTCTACCTTTGCTCCGAGAGCCAACTTCATCACGCCCCTAACTGCATCCCCAGTGTGTTCCTTACCTGGTCTATTTCTCTGTGTTCGGCCTCACTCTCTCGCTTCTGTAACTCTGTCTTCTTTTCATCCTCGAATCACCACATTTTCCCTACATTTAGCGCCTCCACTGCATTTGTATTGTGTTTGTGTCTAGTTTAAACAAAGCTCTTCGGGCAGTTGTTTTTTCTTTCCACTGTAATATAACTATAATGGAAACTAGGGATTTTAAACATTGTGCTCAGAACTTTTGTTGTGCTACAATGGAATTTGATGTAACGTAATTAATATTAAATAATAATATTTCTAAAGTCCTTCTCTTTGCTGATTTCATCAACTAATCAGAATCCCCGGGCCATCCCTTTGACAAATGAGACGAACTTCCCGGTGAATCGGCCTGTCAGGTCCAATCAGGAGTGAGGGGAAGGAGCTTGATCATATATTTTTGAAAGTCTGTTCTTGCTCTCCACATTTTGCAAACTAGGAGTGTCTTTCTTGTCCAGTCAGGAGGGGAGGATCTTGACTGTTTTCTTTATATTTCATTATCTCTCTCTCCGCACTTTGCAATCTTACAGACTATCACTTTAACGGCCTTGCACCTAATTTTTTTCCCATTTTCAGTGATACAGAAGGCCAGTTAAGGTTAAATTCTCAGTTGAGATCTTAATGTCTTCCTAACTTTCCCAACACATGTCAACATCCCTATTCTTTGTGGTGATGAGTTGCTACTCCCAAGTTCAAAATAACAAAAAATAGTTTGTAATACACGACACAGGCTCTGAGCAGCAGGCAAAAGAAATATGTGAAAAAAATGGTACAGCCCCTATTATGTCTTTGGTATCACTGCAATCTAATTCAACTTCTGTTACTTTAGTGGAAGTAAAATGTGTAGTTCAAGACTACAATGATGAGTGCATCCTGAACATAACCAGTCCTAAATATTTTTTACTATGTAGCATATTTTCCCCTCTTGCACTGTAAGTCATAGGCTACCTCATGTGACTCACTGTTTTGGAATCAGACTTTCTAATACAGTGAGGTATTTATATCTAGCCTACACTGTACAGTTTTTACTAAAGCTAATGAGTGCATTTTATACCCCCTCTCTCTCCCTGGCTTCATCTCCATTCCCTTTGAGCTCAGATGATCAGCACTAAGTCCATGGCAGCACTCTGGTTCAAATGAGATCAGAAACATGGTCTGCATTGCCTTGGGAGGATACACTCCCCACTAGTTGGATAGACTTGCATTAGGATAAGAGATTTCAGTTATTTTTAATGCGTTACCATAAACAACAGAGAAGCTCATGCACACTCACACACGCACACACACACACACAAAAGTATACACGATATGCCTTGCAATAATCCCCTACTTCCTTCTTCCCATGTGTACACAATCTGAAGAGGAAATGCTGTGAATGCTACTGACACAAAACAGTTGGGTAGCTTAGATCTTTGCCAATATCATGGTTCTACCATATAATGGTGAAGTCACATCCAGATGTGTATTCAACAACTGTTCAGGGGTAAATGCTTCCTCTGTTAAGATTGATTATGTTTAATTTTTCAATGTTTGGCTCCTATCTCAAAACAGTTGCAAAATCTCATTACCACTAAATGTAGACAGTTGAACCCACACCGAGACACATTATATTGCCATTGACCCAATGACCTTACCTAAAACTGCCTCTTAAGAAAGTAAAAAATGTTTTTCGCACTTGCCCCAACCTTCACACACTTTTGTACAAATACATTTGGCATATTCCAGTAATGATCTCTGCAAAACCACATGAGAATCTTTGAGTTCGGTATTGACGGAGTTGCTCACAAACTTGGTGTGTTTTTGGAGCTGGGATAAGTAGGTGCATGTGTGTTTGTTTAAACTCGGCTCGGCTTCTCCTGACAAGTTTGATCTGAGTAAACAGGGAGCCAGCCAAATAGCTGCAGCAGAGCAGACAGAGGCGGAGAGAGAGAGAAACAGGGTCATTGAGTGAGTGCATTAGTGAGAAGGCAACGCCAAGCACTTCCTCCAAGTCTGCACCCTGGAGTCATGAACCGAACAGGAAGCTGGTATTTTCCCAGACTGACTTGACTTTTTGCAGCCTGATCCAACAATTGTAGAAGGGGATATTAATACAAGAGTGCCATTGTGCAACACACCATTTCCCCTTGTCGCCTAATTTGGCCGCTTTGCATGCAATCTTTCCACTCCCAGTGTGGCTGGGTGGAGTTTTTATACATCAGAACATCAGATTTGGACTGCCACATTGCATTGTGATAATGGCCTGTTATAGTCTGAGTGAGATGAACTTGGAAACATAGATATGAGGCAAAAGGCTATGGAGTCAGATGGCTAGACCTTGTTCTTTTTGTATTGTAGGGTGAATCCGAACAGCTTTCCAAAACGGAGAATTTGATATGAAATAGAAAGGCCTATTCAAACACACATGGATCAGCCTAAAGCCCTTACTGACTCCGTCTTGATGTATTAGATCATTAATAAAATACAGCAGCCGAATAGATATATCTGACTTTGATGTGGTATTTTAATAACATGAAGTGTATGTATCACTTGTAGGAGAAAACTAAAGTAATAGTCTTTCATTTGTTAGAACATATTCACACTTAGAATTTCAAGTCTGATCAAAGCACTCCCATTCCTACTGTGAAATTTTATTTATGTCTTTTTTGTTCCAACTTCATAATATGTGTGTCTTTAGATATGTCAGTCTATGCATATGATATGCAAGTTGCCATCTTTCTGTTTACTTGGTAAACACCTCGCACCTAAATGTGTTGAAATACCTCCACTGCATGTACTTTGCATTACTTAAGATTTAACTGATCAATATAAGCAATATGAGTCTGGTCCTTTGGGATTGGCCGAGACTTTATTAAAAACAGTGTTTGCAGCAGGTGCGGTATTACCCAAGCAGAGATAGCAGCCCCGCTTTGAATGTGAGATGAAATTACCTGTGAAGATGGATGCGTTTTCAAGTGCGCTTGACGTTGCTTTGTTAAAACATATAAATGGTCTGGCAAATGAAAGATTAAACATATTTATTTTTCATCCAATTCATGCCTACACTCAATGCGCATCATTAGAGAAGGCCTGGTTTTGGCAGAATTCTTCCCCTTTTAGACACAGGTAAAACCAATACAAATGGAAAATATGTGTGTGAGAGAAAATTAGGTGTAAACATTAATTTCGTGGCCAGCACTATCTACGGTATCTACTTCATACAGAGACATTACTGTATATAAACGCCTGCTATCAACTGGGATTAAGTCCAGCAGGATTCGTTAATGAAAAAGCTGATAAATATTATACAAAGTTTCATACAGTAACATAAAGCTTTCAAGATAGGGCTGTATTCAAATGTTGTACGCTCAACAGACCAAATACATTTTGAACCACACATTGTTTGCAAATCCAGCTCTTTGTTTGCATTATTTGTGTTGATCAGATGTTATGTTTAAAATGATGGGCAGAAGATAGAATGTTATCAACAACCTTAAATAAGCAATTACTGTGATGATGCATTGTGTTTGACTAGATTGTCTAGAAAGGTTATTACAAGCAGGCACACGCTAGGCCCTTCTTTACTCCCCCGTTGCTCTTTACCTGAGTGCTCTACCTTGACCACCCATGTTGTAGTTGTTTCTTGTTTTGCTCTCAGTGGGATCATTATTCAAGCCTCTCGTGCTCTTATGACAGAAGACCCCGCAAGTGGCAACTGGGATATCCCATGAAACAATCCATAACACTGCTAAAAATATAACATGGAAATGTTCTATTTAGTGTCATAGATTAAACATTTTGTTCAAGTTTCTTATGGCTACTCACTGCTGGTTCTACTGTTACCCCTTCACTGGTCAAGGTGTCCATCACTGTGTGACAGGTTTTTACTACTACATATTTATAGGTTTAGCTCCATTGCTTCATGCTGCATTTTAATTTTAAATTCTTGCATGGCCTTGTCATTGTCTGACCATAACAAATGTGTGTCTCTCCCCTGACTGATTGCATAAGGGAAACAAAACATTGCATTGGATATACCCCCAGATACTATGTTTTTTATTGCTAAAATGCTCATGTTTCATTGTTCTTCACCCTGATAAAACAAATGCACGCAAAGATCTTATTACTCCACATCGTACAATAACATTACATGCTTTCTATTAAATGTTTTATATTTCAATCCACAAAACCGTATGCAGTACCAAAAGTGTGGTGATACCCTGTAGAACAATTGCATTAAGTGCTTGCACCTCCTTTGCCTGCTGTAAACATTTACTTGTGTCCTCTTTAAACTTTCTTCCAGTCTCTATTTAAAGGGCAGACGCTAGTAAAACTATCCAGCTGTCTGCTTGTTCTTTCTCTCGCTAAACCTTAGCCAGCTGTCTGCCCTCCACTTTTGACCTTGTTTTGATGAACGCTGCGGTGTGTGCGCGCGCGTACAAATGCATGCATGCTAGTGTGTGCATACATGTCAGTGGGCTTTGAGCATGCCCTTCGACCTTTTGTGACTGACAGACTAAATCTAGCTACCCAACCCCTCTCTCTTTGCCCTCTTCTCCTTTTCACCCCAGTGTTTCCTGACTGATAGCCTGTCAGGGGGACAAGCTATAGCTCCCCGGGCTTTGGTTCGTTTGGGTGCGAGTGTGAGTTTCCTTGTAGACGGAGGAGGCGGAGGAGGAGAGCGAGAAGGGAGATAGACATATGCAAAAGGTGTGCACAAGCTGACGGGTCATCGAAGGAAGACACTGTCCAGACACCTCAAAAATAACAAGTCGTATAGTCGTATATAGTCGCATTGCAGTGTGAGTTGTGTGTGTGCGTTGTTGGAAAGACTATCTGGTAATTATTTAGTCAGGCCTCGACCTTTGACCCTGCGCTTTGACCTTTTGCATCCTGTGTAACTGGGGGAGAAGATGGACGCGCTCATTCATATGCATACACACCCACATTCACGCACAGAGGCCTCAGGGTGAGGGGGTTCAGTTCGTGTGGGCAGGCACCAAATTGAGAGTTTACCGTTTTTGTTTCTCCATTACATGCACTTTATGGAGGGGAATCATGTTGAGGGAAGGCATTATAGATTTGAATTGACCTGCTTGACTCCTATTAATGAAATCATAATTTTTGTATTGTAGGAGTGATTCATGAGCAGCAACAATCTAGTTTAATAATAATCCACAATAATCTAAAGGGGTAACACTCCACAATAATCTAAAGGGGTTTTAGCAAGGTAGTCTTAAGCACCTCTTATTTTAATAATATTTTAAGACTGGGCTGAGTTCATATCTCCTCGCTTGCTTCAGAACCAATTTAGGCTTACCTACGCCTTCAAGTACTTGAAGTACGTGCTTTTGTTTACGTCTCAGTCTAGTTAAGGTGCGCGGTAGATTGTGGATGTACAGTGAAAATATCATGCAGCCACCGCGAAGGACTATTGCTTTCTTCTCCGTTAGCATTGCGTTAGCCGCAGCGCTAATCATGTCATTCTCTCACTGCTACTACAAGCTCTGATGATCACAGAAACTCCCTCACCTCCGGATTCTTGCGTCTCTGCCTCCACAGAGATATAGGTGAGCCTGTGCTGCTTGTAAAGAGTAAAGAGTCGTTTGTGGCTCAGGTTAGGCTTATGTTTGGGAATGTTGTGGATAAAGAACTCATCTCAAAAGCATAATGACGGTTCATGACCATTAAGTATCCGCGGAGGCGATGTGCCATGTGCCTTTATTTACCTATGCATCTACCGCATATGCTCCGTAGGTAATACAGATGCAGGATATAAACACTAAACTGCTGTATGAAAAGGATTGGAAACTCCGATCCGAGGCAGGAGTCCGTGTCATGTCTTATTTTGCTGAGGAAATGTGCTGTTTAAGCTGAAATGTCACTAAATGGCTGCGAGTCAAAGAGACGTGTCTGAGTTTGGCACCTCATGTCGCCGTCTCCTTGTGTCAATGTTCTTCTCTTTCTTCATATTGTCCAAAGTTACATCCCAAAACCAAAATGCTGCTCCTAATTCCACTGTGTTTTGGCGTGTGCTCCATCTGGTCTCTCCGTGTCCATCAATAACGCGCATCTGAAGCAACTACGTGTCGCAGCTCAGACCGGGATTTGATTGGCTGAAATACTAAATAATAAATAGTTTATTTTGTATTAATTGGGAGTTTGATTTCCTACAACGTTTCCAACTAGTTAAAGAAGGTGTTTGTCTGCACTTTAGTATGGGTGATGTTACTGACTGGATCAGTGAGTTTTATCTTTTTTTTAATATCTATATAATTTATCTTTTATTTATAGACTGTACTGTTAAGTTCAGACAGTTTTTAAGAAGTGCAGTCCACATGTTCACAAATTTTGAATAGGTCAGGCAACAATTTTGTTGAAACAGACTGATTTATTGCTTGTGTTAGGTGAAAAATACATGAGAAGTGGACCTTGCAACAATAATCGCATATTTAATCATAAAGCTTGAGAATCACTGCTTTAGACTTATTCTGCTGCAGGTTTATGCCAGGGCTAAATTTGTCTGAATTTACGGGACATTTCACCAGCATAGGTAGCTTTGAGCCTGTTATGTAGCGATAACATCAGTCCAGAGATCTCATTAGGTTTTGTTTAGTCCGTAATTTTGTTTGTCCATTTGTGGTATAAAACAATGTTAATAGTTAACAGAAACGACTGGACTTTTTCCATATACGGTTGCTGAATTAATAATAGCCTGCTATTAAACCCACTTGTCCACAGATGGCCTTAGGCTATTCAGCTGTGTGGATCTGAAGCCATGGAGATGACTATAACCAATCTTAAATGATGTATTTTATAGTTTTAGATTCGGATGTACTTCCTGCTCTAGACTCCTACAGAAAGAGTCATTATGGTTGTCTGTGTGTCTGTAGCCGCAGGCTGACATGTTCCCGGGTGACTGAGTTGACTTGTTGTTTGGGTGAGACAGTGTTTGTTAGGAGATGCTAACAGGCGTCTGCCTATGTTAGCTAAACAGACCCTGTCCTTAGTACCAGCATGAACTTGGGCTTCCTGGTCTTTAATGTTGTCTGTTACTGCTCTGGCTGACACAGGGCTTTTTCAAGTGAGTCATCTTCTTGGCACGCCACCATTATTCTTATTCCCTGTAATGTTTGTTGTTCTTAGAACCACCATTATTAAATGGCTAAAGCCTAGAAGAGCACTTGCCAAGTTTAAATAACCTTTACTGTATAGTGTTTGTACAATTTTTCACATACTATAAACACCATTCTTTCCATATCCTTACTTACCCTTTTCCTTAGTTGCTATAGTGTGCTGAAATGCAAGTGAAAGAACAACATGGAAGTGAGCAAACTATTACTATTCAGCATAAAGTTGTTTTAGTAAGAAATGGCACTATACCTTATTTTTGTTGTTACACAAACCATGAAAGAGGAAAGGTGCGATTTTGGGGTGACAGTGGCACAGATGATCGGAAGGTCGGGAGTTCGAATCCCGGCTCCAGCAGGTGCACACTGCCGTATTGTCCTTGAGCAAGACACTTGATGTGAGTGGTTCCTTGCTGTAAACCAAGCTTTGAATGCCAAAATTCGTCATAGGGCTGAGTATTATGCACATTTTATAACTTTCAGGGTGGCCAAAGGCCTTTTCCCCAAATGTCTGTTTTTACAATATACAGAAGGACAAAACCAATTCTATTACACAACAAGAGTGTCCGGACTTCTGTTTTCATAATTAAGTAAAGTTAAACAACACCGTGCACTGTTTGGATACTATGAATGTGGAAAAAGAACATCTGGTATTAGCTTAACAAATCAGCAGTTACTAACTGGCTCCCAAAGCAGTGACTATACACGAACATGTTGCTGGTGTCAATATTAACAAGAGCTTTGTGGATATACAAAACTTTAATATTTGATCGAATCTTTATTCTGACGATAACATACGCCACCCAGGAGGGATGTTCTCGAAGTTCCCAGAGGTGTTGGTTGTCAGGACTGCAGCTGTGAGCTTGTTCAATGTCACCTCACACCAGAGCAGGGCCTGGTGACACTTCACCTTTGGACGGATGACCTGTGACCTTCGGAGAAATGACCTCTGACACTAACAGGTCCTAATGGTGCAGAGAGGACCGGCGGTGACAGGAGACAGATGGAAACACACACGATGGAGGCAACAGACACAGGGACACAGTAATTGAGTGGTGAGGGTGGCTTTGCAGGCCTGAGCAATCACACGCACACACGCAGGCTGGGGCATAGAGAGCTCACCTTACAGGAAACTGCTGAGACACGCAGCTTATTTCGGTTTCCATGTTTATAGATTAGGCAGACAGACTCCCCGGTTCACATGGTGTAATCAATTCTCCTTGTTTTGTGTAGCGGAGACAAACTTTTAGCTCAGACACATTGTCCGTTTGACAAAGTGCTCCCCACTTTCAGGAAGGGTCCCCTTGACTTTGCTATATTACTACTGCTACGTAAGTTTGCACTAACACATGTATGCATACACCTAAGCTCCAGTAATTGAGTCTTGTGAAGGTTAAACTGGACACAAACTAATTTGTTTTGGCCTCCGAGGGCTTCCGACTCTAAAAATAATGAGCGTCATAGTTTACCCTTTCCTAAACCTCCCCAGTAGACCACAGATGGCCTTTCAATTACCAAGCTAAAACATGCAGAATTTCTATGCATGGCATTATCAATGAGTGTACGAGAGGGACCGCATTTTCAGCTTCTATGAGTAAGCCTGTGTCCATGTACATACTGACTAATGGCCATATTGGCAATGATGGGCGAGGCTTCAGTGAACTCATCATCAGTTTGATACTTCAGTTTTTCTCGATTGATGACACACTGCACACATTTGCCTAAACACTGCACAGTGTTTTCTTTAAAAAGTGCACATTGTGATCAAAATGTGAACTTTGTTGTCACATCTTTCCCACACGGAGCAGAAGTAAGACACTGCAAAACAAAACAGAATCAATCAATGTGAAACTATATGAATAAAAAAACACACATCAGTTTTCCGAGAGAAAAAACAAAAAACAAACGATTGACATGATTCTACAGCACACAATAGTAAATTACTGTAAACTGAAACAATTACAGAGTTTACAAATCAACATAGCATAGAAATCAGGTTAGGCTTCTGCACTTGTTTCTCTTGTCGCTTCCGAACTGTTTTACAAATTCGATGTGGCAATTACCATATGCTTTCAAAAGTAAAAATGACATTTAGAACAAAAAAAAGAAGTGTGCCGGGGGGCCCAAAGTAGAGTGACCTGGCCCTTATTGTAAGTTCAAGGGGTTTTACCTAATTGGCCCATGTGGGAGGGCTTGGAAGATGCAAGGATTATGTATTCACTTTGATTAATTTATGCACTGAATGTTTGCAATTCTTCACGTCTGAAATACATCCTAGGTCAATTCGAGTTAGGTTGTGCATGCCCATGCATGAGAGAGACACCAGAAGGAACCAGAAGTATTTCCATGTATTTTAAGCCCTTTTAAACACAGCATCAAGTGGCAGCAGTATTATAACAGTACGTGGAAGCACAGCAGAGGTAATTCTTTCCTTATATGCCTTTGTGCCTTCTTAGTGAGTTTGTAAGCTGCTGTGGACGTTAGCACGAGCCATGTTAGCATTAGCTTACCAGTATCATCAATATATAGAGTTTTGTGTGGTAGTTTTGAGAATTCTGTGAATCCGTGTCCCAATTCTGCCTCGTAGTGTTCACTTTTTGAATGTGTGCTGTGAGTAAAAAGGGTGTTGTGCAAAATTGCAAGAGTTTTGGAAACTAGGTGCCATGAATTGTGTTCAAGGCTGTTTTTGAGAAATATGTGCAGTCAGTTGGGGGCTCTTTGCCAGTTTTTACATTTCTCTAATGATTTGTTGCTTATGAGCTTATAATTACTTTAATATAACCCTATAAAGTGTTCCATGTTCATTTTAATCTGTATATTTTTCTGTATCTAACAATAGACAGCGTTTTTTTTTATTGTAACATTGCTTTTTGTTCATTGTATTATACGCTAGGGATAGTAATAAAGTAATGTCCTTGATGTAGCTAATTAATTCATCTTGTATATGTAAACATAGCTTGACTGTTTATTCAACCACTCTGTCTCTGTAGTATTCTGTTTCCACAAGTGTTTATATAAAGCAGTAGCCTCAAGGACCCCATGCAAAAACACACAGTGTCAGATTACTTGCTAAATTTGCTTGCCAGGCATTTTGTGTTGGGGTCACCACTTTTCACCCCTGCACCGGAGCAATCCATAAAAACAGCCCGTTGGGAGACACTGAAGCCAATAGATACAAAGTTAGTTACTGTCTGCCATCGCGGGTGACTTCTTGCACTGTCCCTTATCTAATAAAAACATAATGTTACGATGGAAGATTTTAGCCTCATCCATCAAGCTTTCTACTGTATACATTTCACAAAGGTTTTTATTTGGAATCTTTGTGGGATTATGGGCTGCGAATGTGCTCTTTTTGTTTGTCTGGGTATTAGTTTGTAATTATAGATGGTCAGCGACTGTTTTCGTAGCTAAATTACACTATATACTGTAGATTACTTTATCCACATTGGGGTTGCATTTCTGATCATCCAAGTTATTGTGAATCCAGGAACACAAAGTCACAAGAAAGCTGTTTGTTTTTTTGCTCAGCCTCGTGTCCATCTTAACTGACAGAGATGGGTCGGTCAAAAGTGAATTTGTACATCACTACAAAGAAGGAGGTAAATATGATTTGCTGTTGCAGTTACAAATAGGAAAAGATTAAGTTGCATTGATTTATTGTGTATTAACAAAATCTTGGTGAGTCTACACTTGGTAACTCTGACTGGAAACTAGTGTTTACAATTGTCAATGAAATTACCATCATGGGGAAAAACAGTTCCTGTAATTTGGAACGCTGTTCAACAAAACAAATGTAATAACATACAAATATAATAAATTCTGAGGTTTTACCAATTCAGAATCAAACATTGTTATGAAGGCAGCACAGCATCTCATAAATTGGCAGTAGGGACACTTTTAGACTTAATGTCATCCAGAGTGTGAAATCTACTTTTGAATGACAGTCCGAAGTGACTTTATATAGGAGATGTTTGCTTAAATTTATATATATATAAATTGGCTCTGACTGTGCGGAGATGAGATGAGACAAAAAGTTGTGAGAGACGCAGAGATGTATGCAAGTTCCTACTGTTTAGGAATATATAATTCTCTATTGATATGCTAAAAAGACATTTGGGATTAGGGTTTTTTAAAGGCAGATATCCACTGGGGAGTTCTGGGCTAGCGGAGGGTAGCTGCATAATCAGCTCCACCATCAGCTAACTGATGTTGTGCATAATAGAGATGGGATTTCTGGGTCAGCGTCGGTGTGACTGCTCTATGGGTGTGCGCGCTTGGGGTTTGAGGCGGGGGATGGTGGGGTCCTTTTCATCTGTTCGACTGTGTGTCCTCATGTGTTTGAACTGCACTCGTGAAGGCTAGGCACTATATACTGTATTTATCTATATGTACGTGTAAGTGAGGGTTAGTGACCTTTTCGCCCACAGGGAGGACGGTCTCGTCTTATTACTGAAGAGTCAGACGGGAAGTATAACACGGTGCCACTGTAAGTCACATAACGTGGACAGTGCATGTTTTCTTGTTGTCAAAGTTCACTTATCCATTACTGAAAAGCCCGTGGCTGAATACATCTTCACGATTTTGGTCACTCCATGGGGTAACGCACTAATTGAATCACATGGAAGCGTGTGGGCGTTGGAGGTATATAGGAACTAATATGGAGGTGGAAGGCGGTGAAAGGAGTGGTCAGATGTGATTGTTAGCTCATCCACGCCTAAGTTGGGATTGTTATGTGTGCAGTGCGTGGGTGTCCATACGTGAGCATCTAGGATTACTCATGACTCAAGGGGCCTGTAAGTTTAGCTCTGAAGCCTCCTCGGGTAATTGTTTCAACCGTATTTACCTCATTTAAATCTCCTGCAGTCACGCCCATAGCACAGCATGTGATAGACAGAGAACTGGCATGGCTATAGTGTGATTAACCGTTGGGGGAGCGACTGTCATGATAATCCCGGAAAAATACAGAATAGCGCCGAGATTCAAAGGGCCCACAACAGAGGCGGCTCGACCTCAAAGAAGCCCACCACCTCATGATCACAGGCTAATGTGGTTGGAGGTTCCTATACTTATTACAGTCATAATCTAAACTGTGCCTGAGTTCGTGCTACTCCGAACCTACACACACGCCACAGAAGAGATCAGATTCCTTAACTATTTGTGGTGAAGGCTCCTGGCTCCCGGTGCCTTAAGCCCGCGCACGGATCACACTGAGGTAATGACATCAATCTACCGCCATTTTGCCCTGTGCTTTTATCCACTTTGGTAATTTAAGTTGCTTTGGGCTCCGGCTGTGCAGAGCAGAACGTGTTACTTTTAGGCTGGTGAAGTTTTCTCCAAACTGCAAACACCTTACTTGGCGTGTTATATGAAGTCTGTATATGACTGTGGAGTTGAATGTATTCGTTTAATGCAAAAGTGAAACAAATATGCAACATCCGTTCTCATGTGAAAGGATAAACGTGAACTGTAGAGTGTTTACCACAACAGTCAGTGCAGATAATGCTAAGGCTGAGGTGTACTTTATTGTTCTGCAGAAAAACAAAATCGGCAACACTTTAGAGTTCTGTGCGTAGGTACAGGTAACAAGAAAGTCATTCCACATGTAAGAACAGGTAATTTACACATTAAAGTGCAAGGTTTCATAAAGGTGTACACGGTGTAACAGAGCGATACAAAGTGTAGTGGCAGGAGTTTTGACCGTCACATAGATGTGCCAGCTATATAAATGGCACACTAGTTTCATCAAATAATTAAAAACTTAATGAAGGAACTTATATACTGTAAATAAGAGGGGAACAAAAAATTAAAGGAACAGGCCACCGTTTTTCCATACTGAGATATGTTCTTACCTGAGCTTAGACGAGGTGATGCGTACCTGTCTGGTCTGTGTGCGCGCCCGTGGAAGAGCTTGGTCGCTTCTAACTTCACCCCGTTTGGAGCCATAGGAATATGCTGGGAGAATGCCAACAAATGATAACATCATCTTTGGTCGTTTTGCGTGACTGAGGGCACGCACAAAGACCAAAAACCACTGTACCTAATGTGTAACTACATGTTAGCTCAGGCTGTAATCTAAAGTGAAACGCTATGTACACATTTATTACACATACACCTACATGTTGCACACCTTTATTACACGTTGTAAACCTATGGTACACTTTGTTCACCTTTATTATGCTATGGTGTAATTAATTACTTGTTGCCTGTACCTTTACATGGAACTCGTGGGCTGTAATCCCCTCTGTGTTCGACCCATTCTAAAGTGCCTGACAGGAGAGGTGGGCAATGGCAGTGCACTGCGCAGGTATCCGTCTCCAGGACCTAAGGTTCAAGTTATGTTTGGGCAGTATTCCCCAACTAGAAGTTTTAGACAATTCTACATGTTTTAGGAAGATTGCCGGGGGGTACCATGGGCCACACAGTAATGCCTCACCTGGCCCAGGAACTGAATCTGGGACCCTTTTGCTGTAAGCCACTATCCTACCTCTTCTGTTTGTTTTGATGCTAATGGTGCTACTTATATCTGGCCACTATTACCCCGCCCTACTGCCGCCTACATTGCAATACATCATATGATAAGTTTGGTTTTGCCTTTTGGTGTGTTTGCTTTTTATGCACAACATTTGTGTCATGTTTAAACTATTTGTTGGGCAGCTTATTTACGTCACACACACAACCTCGACTAAGCAGCAAAAGAGGTTTACCAATCCTCTCAAGTGTTCTGAGATAATCTTCATCTATTGTTTCTCATACTGGACCGGCTTTGCACTTACATACACAGTTTATAGCAAAGGTGAAGGTGTCTAAAAAGCACAACGGCATAATAAGTTGAGAGAGAAAAAAGGCTAATCCCATTTCAAATAAATCATCAAGTATGGCAGTAAAATTCTCCACGGCTTTACACTGTTAAGGCTTATATATCCAACCTCCTGCTTATGACCTAAATACGACTGCAGTGTCCTTCCTGATTATGCTTAAACTGCTCTGCTGGAGACCTTTGCATTGACTGTTTGATTGGTAATATGCAGATATCATACCGTCAGATGATTGAGTTGCAATTGTTATTCATAGAAGTGTATCCTTTGTAGGAGAGAGCCGCGAGATGGATGTGATAAGGTTAGCCAGGAAGATTGATGGACACCGAGGCGGGCTGAGGAGGAAGAGCCGAGGGGAAGCGGAGCGTTGGACTGAGACCAGATATGGGGAAGAACAGAAAGGATATACAATATAAAGGAAAAGGGTAAAAGATGGAGAGACAGGGAAACGTGTAGAAGCCACAACTGATGTCAAGATAGACACCGCTCAGCCCCCCCCCCCCCCCCCCCCCCTTACTCCCTATGATGCAGGCTAGAGGGTCTGGCTTTCCTACAGCCCGGCCCCCTCTCTAAACATCTCATATGTATACCCTCTAACCACATCACAAAGCTTGCATATGTGTGTGTGTGTGTGTGCAGTGTGAGTGCAGCTGCTCCCAGGCTAAAGAACAGGCTCAGTGTGTCAGGGCTGTGTGTTGATCTCATCTGTCTTTTTATTGCCTTATCCCTCTTTCTCTCTCTCTCTTTCCCCTTTCTCTCTCCCTCTCTGTCCTTCATCTGTTTCCTTCACCTCCAACACCTCTGTGCAATTGCTACTTAAGGCATTTGTACTTGTAAAGGTTGTCATCGATATTATTAGCTGTAGCGTCAATATTTTCTTTGTTTAATATCTTTACAAATCAGGTTGTCTGGGACTTTCAGTAAAGTTGACAATGACTAGGAATGTGTCCTTTTTTTGTTTAAACGTTGCTATAACCTTTTAATACCATTGCTCTCCATTCATGTTACTCTACAAACAATTTTAAAAACATATAAAACAATAAAAATATTGAAAATTGGAACTTAATTTCTGACAAATTCACTACACGTGATACTTGGATGTCCTTTTTAGTGAAATTGGTTATTGCCAGTTGTCAATTGCTATTTATAATTTGCTCTATGTTGGAAAAAAGGTTCACTCAGCACATAGGACAGAATGTATGTGGGATTGTTTACAAACACTTACAGGGTTTATGTCGAGTTGAACATGGTAGTCATCTCTCCATATGGGTCATTCATGCGCTAACCTAGCAGGATGAGAGTGAGATGATGGTTTTCCCATTAATTTTTCATTCTGGTTTACATAACAGTGGCTCTGCTCTATTGTACCACTAAGTGAATCTATAATTACCTAATGCAGTCTCTTTTACGTATCTTGAACTAACATTGTCAAAGAGTTTTCTCTGTAGCTTTAAATTAAACTATCCTCTTCATTTTCTCACCCTTCTTCTTCCTCAACTTACCACACAAACATGTTCTGCTCATTCTCCCAAATGCCTGTAGAAAAAGTCAATCAGAGATAAAAGATGGGAAAGCCACTGGTGATTCCAAAATGTGTTTGAAGTAAGAACAAAAGCCTTAATAGCGTCAGTCTGGAAGCTCTTAAAAAGTCTTCAGCCATGCCACTGATGCCCAGGCCAACTCTGTCCAGACCTTTTGTAGTTTTACATCAGATGGTTTAAATATATGGATCATTTTAATGAGAGCCAGTGTTTCCTTTCATTTCTCCTTTGTTTATGCATTGTTACTTTGATTGACCCAAGCAAAAGAGTTCCTTCCTATGTTTCCATTTCAAATCTTCTTTTTTTTTGTTTTGAGCATTTTACAAAACAAATTTGGCAATGACTAAACCACTCTGCTGCCCCCACTGACCCAGTCACTCAAGTGTACTTTGGTTTGTCTATACTTTCGTAAAATGTCATGTCTTAATATACAACTCATACAATTCCCAAGTATCATTGTACATACAGGTTATGGGCACAGGTCAATGCTGTTTTTGTGTGTGTCCCAGGACTGTGGTAAATGCTGAGATTTTTTTCAGGAAGGGCACCTGGCATTAAGCCATTACAACAACATAAAAAACACATTGAAGCAGACGATGGCAACCCCATATGGGGGGAAAGAAACCCCAAGAGCTGGATCCGAGAGTCTTGTAACCACCCATGCAAATACAGTTAGGCTAATACATTTCCATGCCGTTTCAAATGGCTATTTTTGCATCAGTTGTGGTCCAACCTCAGTTCCTTCTCCTTCAATCTACCAAGCATGAGTCAAGTTCTTCTATAGCCATTTATAACTGAGCCAGACAGACACCATAAACGTCTGCAGCTGGCCCCACCCTTTGGCATATAGTATTTAAGACATTGTGTCAATATACTTTAAAGCTGTCGAGGCAGAACTCTGAGGTGCTAAAGAAAATAATTAGGTAGCGTTTGTATATATTTCTGCCACCTCTAGTTATTAAAATGAAACAGATTCAAACAATTTCTCATTTTGTCGGATACTGTTTTTCATATTTCATGCAGGAGGAAATACAGCCTATGAAAACAAACAAATAAAAAACCTTGCCAAGATTTGGATTGCTCAATGACTTCTGTAATATCACCATCTCACATACTTGGAAATACTAGAGAGCCATTGAAGTGGAGATAATTCACAATGAGTGGGTAAAGACATAGAAAATAGCATTTGATGAAAATATTTCAAGGAGAATTTTGTCGATTCATCTTACCAAAAGTAAACAAACATTTTAGTATGCAGCTTGGATTTTTGGTGCAAAAGCTTTCGCAATCTAAAATCTGACTCTTTGCCTGCAGCAACTCACCCAAAGTACCTTTTATCCACTCATTAAATATTATTCAGCTCTCTGATTGTGTTTACCTATGTGTGTTTTTCCTTCTCTCTACCTGTCAGGTCCTCTCAGACATTTGGCGGACTGTGAAGGTAACAGACGATGCCCATGAATGATGAATGATGACTGGGGGTCCGCCTGATGCCAACTGAATACATATTACATGGCACATCCAGCCGTGCTCTGGCCTTCTCGCCACAAAACGCATCACATCATTGACTGAGCGTCCCCCGGGCAACATCTGAGGAGGGATCTAAACATATTCAGACCGCTCGGCTGATTCTTAATAAACCGGCTTTGGGAGAAGATTTAGCATTCACAAACTGTATATTTTTCTCTGCACACTTGAGATGATATACTGTAGTGTTTGGAAACTTGTTGACTTGTGTACTTTTTAGTTTATCAAATTTGGCGGTGTTATGTCTGTTTGACCACTTGTATTCTTATCTATCATTTTCAAATGGACATTGTGTATACCGTTTAATAAATTTGTAACTGGACTGTTTCCCAACTTTTTTGTGTAAATGACAGAGGCCATTTAAGGGCACAGACCTCGGTCAAGACATTGGCTCTATCTTACATTGCTGATGACACCTGGCATCAAGGATAGTCACATTCAGGGATACATTCTTGGTTCAGGTAAAAGTTAATGTCAAATATCTATACAATTGTAAATTAAAACTACTGTTCAGTAAAAGACAATGTTTTATGTTAAAAATAAAAATAAAATAGTGTTAAATGTATTCATTTTATTGTGAAACATAGACTATCCCTTTAAAATATCATTCTAGTTCACCTTTTTGTAAAACTCTGATAACATGCCAAATGCCCCATACAAAGTCCTCAAGTACAAACATTAGGGAAATGGGTCGTGAAAATGGAATAGTTCATTTAAAACAATTGTTATGACAAAAGCATAACGAGTTTTCACAATATTTAGTACAATGTTCGTTTCACGTTGATTCTATATTGAGGCTATTGCAGGATGATAGATTTGCACTTTTTCACCCAAAAGTGCATACACTATTGTTCACGGGAAAACGCTCCATTCTCCGTTTGTGTAGGCTCTCAGTCGTACAAGAGTTTCCATTGTAGAGAATGAATTTTAAGATGTCATTTGTACTTGGTAGTTGAAGTGTTGCAAAAGTTTCGTTACACTCACTACTAAATAATAGAAGTGTGGGCCTAGCATTATAGAATAAAGATAGGTGGTACCATTACAAGTGAAATATTTAAAGATAACATGTTAATATGAGGGCGCAGTGCTATTTTTGAGTATTTGCCTCTGCGCCTCAAGTAAGATTTCTTGGTGTGCGTTACTTTTCTCTTTTTGTACAGTATAACATAACAAGTTAAACCCTTCATCTGGATCAGTGTAAATTCGGCCTGCTGCCAAATTTGTTGCAGACGAAGCTTCTGGGAAGAGAACACTTCAACTACCAAGTACAGATGATTATGAAACATTTATCTATGCTTCATGTACCACAAGACCCACATATTATCAAATCAAGAGTCCAATGAAGAGTCCTAGAAAACAAAATATTTATTCATTTACTGTTGTGGCTTTGGCTCCAATAGCTTACCTTTCTTTAGCCTGATGGTGATCTCTTCTGAAGTACAATACAAAGATCTCTGATATAGATCATTAAAGTTACATTAATTTGTATTAGCTGAGCACTTTCTCCACCCATAGAGATTCACAGATAGATAGATACTTTATTAACTACCTAATGTATAGCACAGTATGTTCCTGGCAGCCCCAGACATGTTAGCAGACATGTTTACATGCTCTGTGTGTCTGTGCAAAGGCATGTCCCCTGCTCGTCTGTCTGCATGTTCTGTAGTCAAACATGTGCACTTAGTCCACTGCTCTGTGAGAATGTCTGTTCCTATGTAGGTCACCAATATTATTCCTGATGAGCTCTAGTCCTCTGGAGAACTCTGCAGATACAAGGGCCTAAATTAGACACTATTATCTTTCCTTGTGTGTGGGTAGCAGTATATCAGGACATGGGCCCCAGTGGCATGTTGGCTCCTGCATGCACGCTCTTACTTTGAAAGAGCCATGTCATTAGCATGCCTGTCTGTGTGCATAGGTGTTAAAGCTGCTTTTTACATAACGCATGCGTATGTTGTCATGTATGTGAAAGTGACATGCAGGCATCAGCTGACAGCTCCGTAGCCCGTTTGCTGAGGCGCTGTAAATGTAATGGGTGTTGTTCCCCCAAAGCATAATGTTTTTTTCCAGGCCTGAATGATAATAACATGGAGAATGGAATTTCGAGACAACAGTTGCACGGGCTGTTGTCATAGCAGAATGGAAATAGAAAGTCTAAAGGTACAAATTAAGCCGCGCATAATGCAATCAGGGGTTTTGAAGGGAGAAAGGAGGGGAAAAATAATGGAAAATGACAATTCCATGTTTTAAGAAACGAGTTTAAGTGACAATGTTTACTGTGTGCAATCTACTGAAATGAAAGCGTTTACTTAAAGGAACACCGCGTAACATTTTGGACTATACTGTTGCCCTTAGTAAAAAACATTCTCCCAATGGATTTGGATGAAGACTTAACCTGTTTAAAGCTCAAATTCTGCTGACTTTAATCGACATCTCCATGGAGACGAGCTGGAGACGTACCCACTCCCTGTAAAGTTACAGTCAATGCTTAGGAGAGGTGAGTCGCTCACAGCAAAGGCACATGTTTGTTTGTACATTTATGAGATATTTTTCATCATGTCATTGTCATAAATAAATGGTTGTATTTCAATTTTATTTATTGGGTAAACTTACGCAGTGTGGCTTTAATGACCAGTCAAAGAAGAAAAGTCCACATACAAAAAGTTTTTCCTCATGCAAATACTAAACTCATAAATAGAAAATAGAATAGAATTAAACCAGGAAGGGCAGCTGGTGTAACACAATCAATCAGGCAATAGGCAATACAATATGATTTACTATTGTAAAAGAAAATACCAAGATAACACTGTCCATGTGGATGTCCACCACCATGTCTCTATTTTATTTTGATGCATTCCCTTACAATGATGACACATTAATGTGTGAATACCAAAAGTTGAATACCTTAAAGTCAGTTTTGCTCAGATAAATCACACTCACATTTATATAGATTCAGTTGTGCTCAAAGAATGAAATAATTGAATAATGTGGTTTACAGTTACAGTACAGTTGACCAATACCCAAATATTGTATCTCAAAATATGAAGAACATTACATGTCCCTTTTTTAAATGTAGAAGCATTTCCAGAACTAGTTCATTGACCAGCACCTAAATTTCCATTTTATATTTTGAAAAGAACAACTTGGCTTTGACAGTGGCCACTTAGCTAAACTATTCAGTGTAATCCCTCTCATTTAGCCTGTCTGCTTTAAGCCCTTCTGCAGTCTGTATAAGTCACTCTGACAATGCAGCAGCAGACAATCTGTCATCCCAATTCTACATCTGAGCCTGAGCCCAGCCCCCTAAAAAAGTTACAGTCAAGTCGTGAGGGATGAATGGAGGGGAAAATGTCTACCTTTGAAAAGCTCCATGCTTTGACCAAATCATATGCTGTCACTCCTAAGCTTTAGAAGGCCTGCACTTTTCATCAAAGCCGTTGATGGCTACCTTTCACAGCACTGCCGAATACACCCTCAAAAGCTTCCCTCCCCTCCCTCTCCTGCTCTCTCTCTCTCCGTCTCACCATCTCTCCACTCCATCCCTTTCCCAAATGTTTTTTCACCCCCCTCTCCCCAAGCCTTCCTATCCCCTTGTCCCTAATCCTTGCACCCCTCCCTCGTTCCCTTCCCTCCTCAATCAAAACCACAAATCCCTCCAGGTCCCCCCCCCCCCCCCCCTTCCCCACCTCTTTTCTGTTATGTGTGACTTCAGTTCTGTCAAGGTAGATGAAACAAGATAGATTCAGATTCATCACAGCCATAACCTGCCACCATTATAATCCGCTCCTATTCTTCCCATGTGGCTCTCTAGGTCCCCGTTACCGGCCTTTTTCAGGGATTTATTTGCATATTTGTTCCCCCTTTGTTTCTTTTGATAAATTATTTACCACACTCTGGAATGACAGCCAAGATCACCGATGATTACTGTCACGGGCGATGGGCTGTTTAGCTTGTTTTTTTTTTTTCCTTCCTTTTATAATTATTCCCTTTTTACCACACGATTTCAATCAAGTTTTTCCACTCGTGTATCCCCCGTGACAACTGACGAGAAGCAGAAAAACCCCCGAAAAAAAACAAAAAAACACGCACATACATTGAGGCAGTGTGGAAGCTGGCGGGGAAAAAGTAGTTGCCTTTGTTGTCGTAATGATTACAGAGCGGGGAAAAAGCAGGGGAAATGAGAAGAGAGGGGATCGAGAGGAGAGATCAAATGAACAAAAAATGAGCAATACAAATTTGCTCCGGGGTCCAGCTCATCACACTCCCACACATGGACAAGAGAATAAACATTATAGACGCCCCATATCATGGCTGCGATATGGGAAGCTATTAGGCGCAAATGAAATAATAATAGGCCACGGAGAGTAAGAGGGAAGAGTGGTTCCTATCATAGGTGTCTCAAGGGTTGTCCAGGGCTGACCAACGACTGTCCAAATCAAATTTCCTTTCACACGTGGAATAGTGGATTAACATCTGCATAGATTAGCAACACATATGATCATAATAGATTACAGTCACTGAACCTAAAATACTAAAGGAGAACAGCGTTACTTTTGTACCATGAGTTAGATGATGTAATCGTTTACAGTTAGATTTTAGGATAACAAAAAAACGTTTCTAATAGTGCTGTACAATTTTAGAGTTTATTGCGAAACAGACATTTGCGAAAATAAAAAATCTCTCTGCATAATCATACAGCCTTTTGATCGCTTATGAACCAGACTAGTTTTTGTAGTTTACATAGCTGCTCCCTGAAAATTGTGAAACATAAGACATAAACTCACCTCTGTGAAGAATTGGGATGTTCAAAAGGCATTGGGAAAATTAGGAAGGAGTTTGGATCACAACAAACAATTAAAAATGTACACACTCCCTGTTCATAGTATTTTTATTTTTTAATTTTTTAAAGATCATCCAAACACAAATCCCCCCTCTGGTCGAATTTACTGCCAGACATATTTTAATCATGAGCTGAATATTTGATTATTTATACACTGAACTTGTGCAGATGTCTGTCCTGCAGTTAGAAGTCCCATTGATAGTTGCTTCAGGGTCATTAGGGCCTGACCAACAGCTGCAAGATTCAAATATTCAAATGCACGACACACTTTTAAACATCTTGGTTCTCCAAGCTTGACCAAAAACATCATCACAGTGAATTATGTGCACAGTTTAAGCATGAATTATAGTTTCAGTTTGCCAAATCTCAAATTGTATTTATTTTTATTGAGCTTTGATACTTTATTCAAATGAGATTGTTGGCCTGCGCACTGTGAAAAGGGTATCTTGGCACGTTCAGTCACGCAATGTGACTGTAATAATAAAAAGTGTACTTAATTTCCCAATCCTAAATAGAGATGACTTCAGGAAGGACATCTAACAAAAATTGTTCTTGTATCTCTCTTGGATAACAATCCGCGACCCAAATAAGAATTTAATTTTTAATATATAATATATATATATAAATATATAAATAATGTCATTTTCTCAGAAATTATTTTTGAAGATGCTTTAGATAAGCTTTTAAAGCAGTACTAAGTAACTTGTTTACCTTAATAAATCCTTTTTGTAGTACAAGTAATACAAGTGTTAATGGAATGATTGGGGGTCTTTCATCTCCCCACGGTCTCTCTGGCCAGAAAACCACAATTGCAGCTTTTCCTGCGCCGACCCGGAGGCGCAATAAACACTAATAGAATCACGAAGAAGACGCTAACAGGCTAACGGCAAAGCTAACTGCGGGCTAGCGCCATTTTAGCAGTGTTTACAGCCAAGTTTGAGTAAAAAAATTATCTCCATTGTGTAATTGGATGTACAATATCCCTCTCTCCCTTTGTCTTTTCTGTCAGTGTAGTATTTACTCTCACGGACAATTAATGAGTAAAAAAAACGCAATATGCTAAAATAATAATAATAATGTGGTTTTATACAGCGCTTTTTTGGACACTCAAAGATGCTTTACTGTTGTGGTTATGGTGGAGTGAAGAAGAGACCCAATTGCAGGCAGCCAAAATTCAGGGGAAAAATCAAATTTAATGGATAACTCCAAGAACAGACAGGACTGAACCAGCTTACAGGCCAAAAACAGGTAAGCAGGGCAAGCAGGACAAGACACACACACAAACCGTAACAAGAACGACCACATACCTATAATCAATGAACCGACAAGGACAGGGGAGAACACAGGGGTATGAATACACAGGGAAACAGGGCACAGGTGAAACACATCAGGGCGGGGCAGGTAATCAACACAGGGGAAGCAAAGCAAAATCACAAGGACAGAACAGACATGTCAAAATAAAACACAGGACCAAACCAAAGACGAATACAAAAACGGGGACACAGAACGAATCCTGACATTTACATTGCATTATTCATTCACTCCATACTTGGTAGTAGTAAGCTACTATTGTAGCCACAGCTGCCCTGGGGTAGAGTGACAGAAGCGAGGCAACCAGTCTGCGCCATTGGCCCCTCCGACCACCACCAACCACTCACTCACTCACTACATACGCCAGGCTTCCTGGTGTTACCAAACGGTCACCCAGTGCTCTAGTGCAGTGGTTCCTTTTTTGCCTGAAGCCCCCCCTGCGCGTGCTGTAGTCGGGCCGTGAACCCCCAGCCTGAAACTGTGGCCCCCACAAATGTATCAAAACATGAAAATAATTGCTAATAAGTATTTATATCAAACAAATACACTGAAATTGGAGCGTTTACGTAATACACCTGTAGTCCTTATTCAGTCATATTTGATGATTTTAGACCATTTATTTTACTCAAATACTATTATTTATGACCTGACCCTCTGACCAGGCAAAGCTCTAGGCCCCCCCTGCAATCGCAGCAGGGGAGCCGCCCCCCAGGTTGGGAACCACTGCTCTAGTGGACATAATAATGATAATACAGGTGGGAAGATGATTTGCAAACATTTCTTTTTTATTTTTTAAACAACACAACCCTAAATGTCTCAGAATAATGAATACGATTTACATTCGCAACAATGTTGTTATTGTTCAACGTGCATGCACTGGTGCAGATGTCCGTCCTGCAGGTAGACGTCCCACTGAGTTCTAAACTACCCTAATGGGGGTCTAAGAATTGGCATGCAGTCTTGTAAACTCCTTTGAGATGGTTATAATATTAGGTTATGTAAATAAAATCTCTCCATTGATTTGAGTAATACCAAAACATTGCTACTATAAAATCCTGAATGTGGGTCAGGTGTAGATCACGAACCATCTAAAAAGGTTCAATCCACGTCTAAACTTCAATGCTGCCGGTGTTATTTTTAAACGGCTTAGACTTTATATAGCGTAGTTTCTCCCCACACACATGACAGTTCATACGCTGCCATGCTGTCCCCGCACCGCCCCGTATCCAGGAATAACAATGCATTATTCATATCCCAGACAAAAGTCACCACTTGCATTTATTATTTATTGAAAACAGCTCTCGTGATGAATCCTTTAACAAACACAGCTTCCAGTAAGAGCTCTACCTTAATTTCTCTCTCTCTGTTTGTGTTTTGGCACAGATTTAAGTTGCCTCATTAGCCAGAGATGAGGATGTAACGACAGAGGAGGGCTGGTGAGAAGGGAAGGGGAGGCAGGAAAGGAGGCCAGTTTGGTAAAGGTAGGAATTAATGAGGACTTTTAGGACACTCATTCAGGAAAAGTTACGGAGAAAAGTGTCGGTATTTGTAAAAGTTAGTAGTAATGAATGCGCATCAGTGTATAATCGTCTAATCAGTTTTGTTGTCGCCAGAAGGAGAACTTTCCAGGGATCCTTACAAATGAGAAGATTTACACAAACTCTACAAGCGCATTTGCATTGGCCATTTTTAAAGATGCGATGCTATTTATTGAAAGAGAAAGTCACATTTGTCACACTATGCTAATGTCGTCATAATTTATTTTGGTAAACTCAAATTATTTCCATCTACTCCTCCCATCTACCATCCATCACTCAAGGTATTATCATTGCTGTTTTTTTTTTTTATATGCAAGGGGTGGACTCTGGCGCAGTCATTTTTGTCAAATCAAAAAATCATATCTGGTCTACCCAAAGTTGAATAATTGATGCTTTATGTTAAAAACGGAATGAAATAATGATAGGCTGTTGGATGGTGGAGAGACTTCAAACCCATAGTCGGAGCAGACTGTGTGCAGACTGACCTGAAAAGTATTATGTACTTGGGAAGACTGCCCAAGTAGGATTAGGAGATTTTTGTTCTGTGCTGTACCTGACACGCTGTGTATGCCCACCCATGGTTAGGTTATGTTGTTACAGCATATATACTGTATGTCCTATAATCCATTTTTGCAAATTGCACAAATCCATTGTCGCAGTAGCTCAGTGAGTGCTTTCAATTAAATACTGTACAAACAACTGAATAAACCGAATAAAGTAAGATTAATTCCCTCTCGAAGAATAGTACTATTGGTACCTATTGCAAGAAATAGAGCTAAAATTTTGGGACAAAACAGTTGTGCATGCTGTGGTTCTTTACTGGTGAAACTTTGCAATCCAAGCCTTGACGCAAGTAGTTTTTCCCCCCCGCATTTTACCCTTACAAACAAAATCAATGATGTTTTTCTTGTTAAAAAAATTACAAGAAATGTTTGCAAATCATGCCCATCTGTGTTATTATGTCAACTAGAGCAGTGGTTCTCAACAGGAGGGTCACGGAACGATTTTCAGTGGGTCGTGAGCCTTTCTTTATCAATATTTTTTTTTTGATCAACAGTATTTTCTGGAAGCGCAGTGAAAAAGGTTTTGCAACTGACCCACTCTCAGATTCTGCTGATTTAATCTACATTTAATCTACAGTCTAACCATCAATAGGTTGATGGTTAGACTGGAGCACTGAACATCATGGGAAGTCCATGCAAACTACACACAGAAAGACCCTACAATTTCGAAATGGAACTTCTGAGCTAACCACATTGTATTGTATTCTTATAGGCAATACTGTTTGTCTATTACCCATAATCCCTGCTTCACTCTACCAGCACAGATTATATAAAGCATATATAGACTAACGTTTTGTTTGGCCACCATATACTTTCCTTGGCAGAAACATTACACCACCTCCAGTGTGCATGTTTATGATCCCATAGGCTTACAATGGTAATGTATGTTCATATCTCAGTCCCGACGCCAGGGTCTTGTTTTCACCGCTGTAAAAATCAGCAATGAAAATCCTGTGCATCTCTGTTCAGATCCGCCCACGCACACACACACACACACACACTGACCTCCATGCATCATCTCCTCAAATGAAGATAAAGTGTTCTCATGTTAGGATCACCTTTTAAGATGGCCCTCATTTGGGATGAAATAACAGTGCAGGGATGAATACATTGGTCGGTGTGGCCCGGTGAGAGCGGAGCAGCCGAGCATCTCTGACCGATCTCTGATTGCACTGAAGGCTGCACTGTATAGATTTTTCAATACAGCGGATATAAATGTTTATTATTATTACTGTTTTGCGATTCCATTTTAGCCCATCCCTCTATTCTCAGCAATTCCAATTTGTGCTTAACTAATGATCTCAGGGATTGCAATGCAGCGAGGTCAAGAGGTGCGTTTGCGTTTGCTGTGTGGGGGAAAATAGGCCCAATAAATGGTCAGATCTGTACATGCAGACATAACAACGGCACGGCAGGAAAGGGATTGAATCTTTCGTGGTAAGCAGGCGTCCTTTGTGGCAGTTAACAAAAGCAATATACGAAGCTGAAAAAGGGGGACATGCAAATTAAGGGAGATTCAAAGACGAGCTTCTGTGTTGCACTTGTTTAAACTCAAGACAGCACTCTAAATGATGTGCTCATGGATTCGAAAGGTGTGGTTTGTTTTTAGAAAGTCACAGAAGTTCAATACAAAATGATTTAGAACAGGTAAAATATGACAAACATCTCAACCTGATACTTTCTGTATTAGCGAACATTACTCAGGAACACTCCAGAAATAAAGGTTTATGAACACAAAAGTACGTTTATGAACATGATCCTAAAACACCTTTATTTTCAACATACAGTAAGTGAATAAAGATGAATGGTTACTTCAACAGATCAATACACACACTAATCAAAGTAGAATCTTGTGACATCAGCTGTAATTTTTATGCCAAGTTTTTATTAACATTTTACATAGCTCTTGAATATTTCCAGCATTGGCTTTGTATTAAACACTTATATTACAGTTAACCCTATTCCCGGCATTGATTTACCAATCTAAATGCATGTCTTTATCCCGTTACTAAGCCTAATGACAAATAGAATGTGGCTTTGGGGGCTTATTCCATTTATTCACTGTTACCTCTGCTGCAGGCCTCCCGCTCTGACGTCCCCATCTCCAGAAGACCACCTCACAGGGATTTTCCCCTTCAGCAGGTCACCACAAAGGCCCCGGACAAGCCCATTGGCCTCGTGTACCAAATACCCTTCCACACATGCACGTAATACTGACCGCCGACACCCAGGAAACGCACACTCGCACACATCAGGCATATTATCTTTATGAGGCGCTATAGTCCAGTGACCACCAACACTGGGCTCACTGTTCACTAATCCCCACTCAGGATGAATGGAACGGCCCTATGCATGGGCGGATTACACTGTTGGATTAATGGGAGTTTTAATTTGAGTCATTGTAAGTACCGCTAATAATAGGAATAGATGCAGAAAACAGAGGAGCCGATTCCATGCGATACGAGAAAATGTGTTCCAGTTCCATTTAATCTACCTATAGTACACAGTAAGTATTTAAATGTCAATGCTGTTTAGTGTCTTATAGATCATGCGGATGAATGACAGTAAGAAGATACTCAGTACAGTATGTAAATGCTATCTAATTGATGTCCTCATAGAAAAATTAAATCACTCTAAAATAATGATTGAAGTCATAACATAGCACATTAATGACTATATACTACATATTAAAAAGACATGGTATTTTGGAGAGGCAACTAGGCTGAGGTGGCTTTATAACCAGAACACTGGCAGTTCGATCACGGCCCGAGCAAGTATACTGTCGTTGTGTCCTGGGACAAACACTTCACCCTTTCATGCATAAATGTTGTGTTATTGGTGAGGCCAGGCCATTGGCACAGATTGGCGCCGGCATTTCTGTCAGTCGTCCTCAGGGCAGCTGTGGATGCAATGAGTGGCACCAAGTGGTGATTGGATCAATAATGCCTAAGGTTATTTACCATAATGACCTCTCTACTGCTGCTACTACAACTGCAACCACAACTGCTATTATAATGACTTTTTGTAGGATTAGCCTAAATTATTCCCGTGAGAAAAACAAAGCAAAACATTGGCTTGCTGTGGACTTGACAGGTTGTTATTTGCTGGACTATACCACCTCGCTTACCTGCGAGAAGGAGAAGGAAAGTGACCAGATTCTACTACTACTTACATACTATTGTTACTGAATATAATGTTTAACATCCTGATTCTCCTGCTGTAATATGTTTACAGTCACTCAAAAAACATTTAAATAATTAAAGGATTTGTCTTTTTTTAGGGGTTTGTTTTTATTTTTAAAGGTGCATTATGCAACTTTTTATGTGGAAAAAAAAGTGAGTGGTCAGCATGGCGCCTTTACAGGATCAATTGTTTGGAAGATTTTTACTGGTGTCGGATCCTCTCACCAGAAATCAAAACAATTGATCCTCGAGCGTTGTAGAGACCACCGTGATAGAAAGTAAAGGCGCTATGTTAACCACTCATACCACTCATTGGGACGCTACGAGGTCAAATATGTTTCATAATGCACCTTTAAAGACTCTATATGGTTAGATTCTGAAAAATCTAATATCGGAAAAACTGCAGTGGGTACATTTTTAAAATTTCTACATTTTTCAGCTGATTGTAGTGGGTTGTCAATTTCCCCGTCTTTTACTATTAATAACTATTGATTACAATAAGACGTAGCTTACGCGTTCATTTAATGCATATGTGACACCTGTGGCGCACTCTGTTGATGAGCTGTGGAAAAATAAGGGCGATAACCAGTCCTCCCCTACTATTTCTACTAATACTCATACAGGACTCTAATGTCGCTGTTGTACTACAATGTCTAAAATTACTGTGAAATTATCTTCAAAGCCAAATCCATGGGTGCCATTATTTATAAAATGGTGTTATACATACATTTTGAATCTGCTACTTGTAATACATAAACCCAAATGAGTCAGGACAAACAAAACAGATTTACTCTTTTAAACTGAGGCAAAACAAGATAAGTATGATGAATAGATGTTTGGATGTAGACAGTTACTTCCTATTCTAAAGGGAACAATGAAGCCATGTTGAGCACAAACAGATATTAACGGTCATAAACAATGTCAGAATTACAGAATGACTTCTTCTTCAGTGCTCTTCTCCAACTCTTTCTCTCATTATCCATTTATATTTGAACACAAAGTTAAAATATAAAGAATGGCAAGTTATTCAATCGAGTTGTAATAATTATATTTTGTGCAAGGTCGGTGGGCTGCATTTTAATTTCACCTCACTGGGAAGAGAATACAAGCAAACCTGAAAAACCCCAGCGGCTGTTGATCCATATTACTTATTAAAACACTGCTTAGCGTGCCCTTCAGAATCGGAATTGCTTTTCATAACTGCTGCTTTGAATTTTAATCAATTCTCTCTGAAGAAAAAACACAAAAGTTGCAAACACACAATGTGGAGGATCTCGTGCTGCTGTATCTTGCTGTGAAATGATTCAAAGTCTCATAGGAAATGCCAGCACCTGTATCAATTTGCTTTTGGCTCTAATTCAGCTTCCCTATATGGAAAACAGCCGCCGGGTGACTTCCCTGCATGGTCTATCTATGCTTACACTAATTGTCTTCCTCCTCTGTCATTCTGGATGTCAAAGTGCCATACATTTGGGGAAAAACAAAGAGCTCCTCGCAGTAAAAGTCTGTTAGTATGCCTGATGCATGGGTTGAACGTCTAATTAAAGAAGCAGTCCCTTATATGCGTCGACTCTAATGTACAAGGGTGAGAAATTGACAGACAAATAGAGCAAAAAAGAGCAATTTTGGGCAAATTATAATATACCTACATTTAGTTCAATGCTCAGTTGTTTTGGTAACCATAGTACCTTAACTGAAAATTACAGTATGCAGACCACCAACATGGCGTTGACCATATCTTGCAATGTGGCTGAAATTATGCCCAGGCCAGGACTCAAGCAAGATCTCTTTTTTCTTTCTAATTAGGGTTGTTAGATTAGCAGGGGCCATAATGATGTAGTGTTTGAATTCTTTTAGTAAACATTGTGTCATATGTACATTTTTATTACCGATCTGTGTCTGCTAAAGATTCTCAAACGTATTCATCTTAAGTGTCTTATTAATATAAGACACTTATATTATGTCTTTTCCAACCGCATTCGTGTAAAACTCTTTAAAATGCTTTACTTAGTACATTGCAATCCATAACTGCATAAGAAAACCGATCAATATGCAAGACATAAATCACAAATACAGGGAGGTACTATTGCTCAGCCACCGTCTAAATGTCTGTCCGTTTTAGAGCAATTGTATGACATATTCATACAATAACGGGGCTCTCCTCTACTTGAAAAATATTATACATTATAAAATATTCAGTCAATAACCCAGAAGCCGGGTCCATACTTGGTACCATTTATGTGCAGAATAATAAGCACAAAGGACGCTATTTAGGCAGCAGAAACATGAACGTAGACGCTAAAATGGCCTAAAATTGGAATGTGCTTCCAAATTGGCAAATTGGGACGCTCCTGGTTGATATGGAGATGTTTTTGGCACAGGAGATGGGGGCGCCTCATATATTATGCTAAAAAAACACACGCGTGAGAGGACGAGGGCGATGTTGTGCGCGGGGGATTGTGGGTAAATTGGCACATCGCCGCTGCTTTACATTAATTGCTCCTGCGCTGTTGTCAGCGCGTGGCGGGGTGACAGACATCCCGGTGAGGTCTGACACATGTTTTTTGGGTTGAGTTTAAAAATCCTCATTCTGCTCATGTGTGGATACAGACACCTGGGCTAATCAACTGGCAGCGGGTGAGTGGCGGGGCAGTGCTGTATTTACCCATAATCCTCTCTGTTGCCGCTTGTCACTGGCTCTCGCTCGCTTTCTGTCACAGCGCATTTCGGATCATTGTGAGGCTAACTGAACGATTTTGTATGTGTTTCTTGATCAATTTATAAATGTAATGTATATATATATATATATATATATATATATATATATATATATATATATATATATATATATATATATATATAAAAGCAGAAACAGTGCTAAATTGTATATTTTGCTTCTTTGGCATGAAAATGTGAGCACTAAACCCGTTTTCCTACAATGGTGAGGAGCATGCTGTGCAGTATTTACCCGTGATCCCCTGTTCCCTGTCTCTCTCACTCTATTTCCCTCTCTCTCCTTTTCTTTTCAGCCCATTGTCATATTTGCTGATTAAGACTCATCTTCAATGAAAAAAAAAAAATCAAAATTCATGAAAAGAGACTTAAGTGACACACGGCAGGATTTTATTTCTGTTTGAGGAGCGGGTACGCCTGGTGCTTGGCTGTATTAAAAATTCATTCGCGCTAATACCCTCCCACACCTCCTCTGTAGCAAGCACATTTTCCTCAAGCAGCCCAGGCTGTTTGAATGAGCTCACTTTTTATTGGCAAGGTTGAAGGATTGCAGTCACTGTTCTCTCTTTTTTCCACCAAGACGGACAAGATTTAAATCACAACTGTGCCATGTTGAAGCAAACCAGGCCCAAACTAATTCAGGATTACCCAGATTAAAATGTATGTACCAGGTCTGAACAGTGGACTGCAACATTACCCGCTATCAAATTAAAATGGCAAATTTAAGTTCAATCATTACATTGCAAAGGATGAATTTATTTAGACAATCTCTCAAGTCCCTAGAACAGCGATTTCCAAGCAGCGGTCTGGACCCCTGGGGGGTGGCAAGACACTGAAGTGGCCGGATGACTTTGAGAAAATATTTGTACTTTTCTGACATTGAATTTAATGTATTTTTTATTACAAACAGCATATTTAAGTGAAAATATGACAAATGTCAAAATACAGTATCCAAACCAACATCATTAAACCAGATTTTAAATGTTTTTCACCTTAAATTATGATAAATGTTAATACAATTTTACAGAAGGGGGAGTTGTTGTTTTTGGGGATCGTGGCCTGAAAAGTTTGGGAACCACTGCCCTAGAACAGTGGTTCCCACCTGGTAAGGCACCGGGTCCCACCATCACCCCAGGATGATAAGCTGCGACCCAAATACGCATTTAATTTGTAATATATATATATAGCACAATACTGTATTAACCCACAATGTATTGTTGAATAAGCTTTAATCAAGCTGATATCACGATAAAATCAACCTGATAGCGTCGTTTTAACAGATTCTGCAGGTACACTTGTACCTGTAGAAATGTATTCTAAGAAAGGCTCGGGACCCACTACAAACGGTTCCGCGACCCACTTATGTGTCCCGAACCACCAGTTGAAAACCACTGCCCTAGAAAACAAAATGTCCGTGAGTGGGTTCTTTTTATCGATACAGATTGCCAAGGCTGTTGTATTTACATCTTTTAATAAGTTCTGAAATGCATGGGATTCTTGTATTATTTCAGTTTGCTCTCAGAACTGAACCAAGAAGTTAAACTTAAATGTCTTATCTAATTGCAATCACAGTATGTGTCTGAAAAATTCCAGTTGTTTTTCTTAAATCATACAGCCCTGTTTAAACCTGAACTAAACTCAAGTTAAGCCAAATGTGAGTAAAGATAAGACCGAATCAAGCCAATTAAACCATTACTGCAACAAGGACCAAAGCATCAACAAGCCATGGCTGAAGATCCAGGACTATGATGCGCCTTCTTCAATGAAAGTCTCTGTTGTATCACTTTACTTTATCTTGCTGGCATGCTTTGTGATTCACAGTCTTTGTCTTTCTTTTCATTTTGTATCTACATCCCCAAAAAATGTGCCGACAGGGGAGTGCACCCGCTGCTGCTCTGACACTCTCTTCCTTTCATAAATCAAAACCAACTGAGGCGAAATCAGGTTATTACCTTAGCTGTGTATTTTTCTACCCCCTCCGCTCTTCCATTTTTTTCTTTTCTTTTTTTGCTCAAGGTCTATAAAATTCTTTGAAAAGAAGCAGAGGGCAGTCGGTCAGTGAGGTGAACAGGCAGCGGTGAGGATTTGAAAAAGGATTACTGCATAAATAAGAAAGGGGGAGAAAGAAAGTATCCAAAATGTGAGGTGGTGTATTTATGCGAATGTTTTGGAAAGTTTACGGCCAGTTCATCCCAAATTCCCAGCAGTACTGCCACACTCGGTTCAGTTTCATTGATTGACCTGGGCGGTTGTGGTCAGATACTTTGGACATTTTGATACATTGAGTGAAGATAAATAAAGCTGTGATTCTGAAAACTTTCAACACCAGAACCACTTGAGACAAATATTCACATGTTGAACAAAATGTACAGAAATAATCTCAAACTTATGCCTAAACTTTTAATCAATATTTGCAAATTGAAATCAATGCAAAGTGGAGGGATGCCTATAGAAGAGATGCTTTCATACCATCTACAGGCAAGGCCGGATTTATGCAGGGGCTTACAGGGGCTAAGCCCAGGGGCCCAGGAGGCTGAAGGGCCCATGACCATAAGGAGAAAAGGAGAGCATTCCCTCTCTCTTTGCAGACTCCCTCACATGTAAGGATTAATCAGATGACTTTGTACCCGAGACTAAACCAGGTCTAAACCAGGACTAACCCAGTTCTAAACAAGGTCTGAGCCATTTTTATTGAGTTGACACTGGGAAATAATATGTACAATGTTAACTCAGTTGTATTGGTCTGTTAAAATGCACGAGAATGCACCAAATTGCACCATTAAAATAGAAAAAATATCTGTGGGAGGACCCTCAGACCCCCCTTTTAAATGTCCCCCCCCCACCAGTCTGGCAGTAGAAAAGGTTCTTCCACAAGGGCCACAGAGCTCAAATCGGGGTCATTATGTTGAACAGTTTTTTCACAAATGTTGAATTTTTTTAAAACTAGTACTATGTTTAAGAATTTACTTCTGCATGTTCAAATAATTACAAAAAAAAATCATTAATTTATCCTTTCATTGTAGAGAGAGAGAAATCAGACACACATACAGTATGGGGGGCCCTGAAAAAACTTTAGCCCCGGGGCCCATTTTAATTAAATCCGGCCCTGTCTACAGGCCGTCCTCAGAAGTATCACTGGCGTGCAGTGAAGTGTCACTTATCAGCTGTTCTTTCTTCCAAGGCGTGGCCAGTCTGACGGTCCTGACTGGTCCGTCTGATGAGGCCATGGTTTGGACATCCCGTGGCCTAATCACATTGAGCACACAAAGAAATAATCAAAGACTTTGTGTGAATGGCGTCAGGACTGTGCATGAACTAAAGTAGGTTAGAATCTCAACAACTTAAACAAAACACTTTAACCCACGACTGAAGTTTGTGCGAGTTAAAAATAAACCCTAACCCAAGCTAAAACACAAATGAAACTTCACCTGAATGTTCAGTCGATTAACCTGTTTATGAAGAACAACACTTATATGAGTTTCAAAGAAGAAAGAGAAAGAAGGGATGGCAGGTTTATTTGCAGGGCACATTTTGTACACAAAGTAATGTGAACTGCAGAGCATAAAAATAGGCAATATAAAACTACACAAAGGCAAAAAACCAATACACATTAGAAAATGCTATTAAAATGTGAAAAATAATTTAAGTTTTCATAAGCACAAAGATAACCGAGGTTATACCGAGAAACTGTCGGGAAGAAAAAGGAAACTTTTGAGACAAAAAAAAACTGTTATGAAATGGTACACCAACAGCAAAGTAACCTCGGTAGATTTTCAAAGGCAAGCATTTGTTAAGTTAGCGGAAACTATGGAAATAGTTGAAGGAGAATCCGTTAAGGAGCAAGGACGCCCGGTAAACAGTGTGTAGCTCATAGTCAAGAGAGGAGACATGATTAAGATGGAGAGATGGTCGTAACTGTGATGAATGACGAGCGGAGTGAATGATGAATGAATGAGTGGACTGTGGGTGGAGGCGCGCAGGAAGAGAAAGGTTGTAAACAATATGAATAACCTCATAAGAGAGGCAGAATCGCGGTGGGTGGGAGAGATGGGAGGTGTTCCGGGCCAAAAATAAAAAGTGGGAATACCATTAGGCCTAACCTTGAGCAGGTGATGAGATGAAGGGGAACTTTGTGATTTGTGAAAGCACTACTGGGAGTGCACTGGGTGAACCCATAATAGTTTATTTCTCTTCTCACACCATGTTCTTTAGCTTTGCAGATATAGTTCAACGGACTAACTAACGGTCTATATCCAAAGTAAATAATGATAAACCCTGATGAGCTGCATTTTGGACTCAACCAAAATGACTTACTGTTGGATATCTGTCTTATTATTGATTTTCAAACTGTTCTTCTCTTTGATCAATTCGACAATATTTGGAAAGCCCTGTGTGGCGACAGCTGTTGAGATCCTGGGCTGTACAAAAGTAGATTGAAAATGGAAAATAATTCAAATTAAAGTGGACAAATACTGAAATGGAAATTTAACGGCGCAATATTAGATCTCTATCAGAAAGTCAGCCTATTTAAGTGCTTCAGTCATTTTTTTGTGTGGCCAAGTTTCATTCAAACCCTGCTATATTTTCAGGTATACAGTAAGAAGGCTTGTTCCAAAGCCCCTGTCCCTTCTCCGAAGTGTTTTTTCTTCCCCATTTACCAACAGACTTGAAATATGATTTTATGCTTGGAGGCAGATGCTATATCGTGTCTGTTTTCTTTTCATCTTGAAACGTTATTATCAGAGGTGCATGCTGGCCAAGCGGTTAGTCTTGTGCTGGTGAGTCTAAAGTGCCCCTTTTTGGTCAGTTTGTCAGCTGCATCTAACAGGCCTAATCCTAAAGTGCTAAAGTTATGCAGCCCACAACAACAGGCAAATAGATGAAATTGGTCGTGCATTTTGACAAAGAGAAGAATTAGCGCGATACCAAAGAGCCTTGACCTCTCTCGCTCACCAACGGCTCAACTCTTGTGTCCACCCATAAAACTAATTTATAACCTTTGCCATTCGCTCCCATCTTTTACCGCCGACTTGTGAACAAGGCTCTCAGTGTTCGTGGCCCTCATTGGTCCCTCACCTGTGTAAATGACTGTGCAAACAGTCCGTCCACTGCAGCTTCATGTGGTCTGCTGCTCCCTGCTCAGGACAGGCCCGGCTGCAGAGAAATAAAGTGTTTCCTGTACACTGTGGGAAATAACTGTAACCTTCTGTAATACTTTCCAGATGGTGGGCTCCGGATTTGATCTGCCCGGTCAGTGTGCAAAGTTTTACATGACCAGGCATCAGAGTTTAAAGCTTGGAGTTTCAAATTAAAAAGGAACACTGTTTTATCTTAGGATATTAGTTGACAAGTGCATTAGCATGAGTTAAAGTACACCGTTAATCACAGAAGTGAATCCCAAATCCCAAATGAAGACCTTTTCTAATGAGTAAGAACACCAACATCTAGTAAAATCTTGACATAGCTGAGATTTCTAATTATCTTCCAGATAAAGAGCAGAGCCATTACACTCAGATATATCTAAACTAGTGCTAGTCAATGTGGGTGTAACTAGATTATCACAGAGGACTACCTAAAATCAAAGATAATAGAGGAAAATTCAGTTCTGGCTTGTAGTGTATATCAGATTGATCCTGTTAGAGATTTGTTCAAAGAAAATACACTATACTTAATTGGTTTCTCTCATATCTGAATAAGCACACTTTGCGATCATTAGGCCAGATTATTTGATATCTTTTTATAAATGAACCCTGGTACAATCCTGGGAACCGATGGTGCCATCTAATCTCTTTGACAGTTTATTTCTCAGTTGTGTTCCTGCAGTGATACGCAGAGTCTAAATATTCTGCCCAGCATCTTTAAACATACATGAAGACATGCAGATGTGTGGAATTTTATGATGAATACACCGATGCATTCACAATGACTCGGGGAGAGCTCCTCAAGTTTGACACTGTTGTAATGGTTTAAGATAGTTGTTTTTCTTCCTTAAACTGTACAGGCAAATGTGTGCATAATTGCTTATATAAAAGACCCATTATCACAAAGAGTGAGGGAAAAAAACACGTACAACTCCATAAAAAAAATAAATAATAATAGTTCCCGAAAAATACGGCCTTCTCATTATAATTGAATGACCCCCATCCCCTCAAAAAAAAAAGGACTATTATATTTTAACTATAATACACTTGCCAAGCAGACATAAGAAAAGTATCAACACAAAGTCTAAGTTATATTATACCATGGTCTAGGTGAATACTCAATTCTGATTGGCTAACTGCCGTGCGTTAAAACTGTATAACGGACAGTTAGTCCGGCAACAGGTGACTCAAGTTCTATCACACCACTGCAGCTGTTTCCGACAAACATTTGAGTTGGAACTAGTTTCAGGTAAAACTGCTTTAATCATAAAAAACAAAACTGCTGCCCCTGACTTAAAAAAAGCAAACAGGCCACAATAAACAGGTTCAGTTTGTGTGACTGTGGTATAAGTGGATTAAACAACGAGGAGCTGTTTTAATGCACTTCACAGAGGAACACCTTGCCTGTCGTGCATTTCATCCTTATGTATATAACAACATTTAAACATAAAAACAACAATAGGGAGTGTGCCATGTTTTTGATATGTAAATGGAAGATTGGCCTCCACCTTCTGAGGAGACTGAGGTCCTTCGGAGTGAGCAGGCCTCTGCTCAGGACTTTTTATGACTCTGTGGTAGTCGCCGCTGTCCACTACGCTGCCGTGTGCTGGGCCCCGTGCAGCACAGAGCGGGACAAGAACAGACTGAACAAGCTGGTCAGGAGGGCCAGCTCCATCCTGGGCTGCCCCCTGGACTCTGGAGGAGGAGGAGGAGGTTTATTAGCCAAGCTTACCTCCATCATGGACAACACCTCCCACCTACATGGGACTGTAGAGGAGCTGAGCAGCTCTTTCAGTGGAAGACTGAGGCACCCTCAGTGCAAGAAGAAGCGCTACCGCAATGCCTTCATCCCCACTGCTGTCAGACTGTACAACAAGACTGTTTCATATAATCTGTTATTTTGTGCCCCTGTGAAGCACTTTGTGATTTTATCTGTGACAGGTGGTATGTAAATAAAGTTTATTCTTCTTCTTCTTCTAAAGTAACATGTGCAATAATACATGCAAAATACATGCAATAATCCCTACATCACTTTATCAAACACTTGCACTATGATTGTAAACTGCACTGCTAACACTAGCTATGTGTTTACTTAATTATTTACTGTTTATACCTTTTGTCCCCACAAAGTCCTTGGTAGTCATTGTACATAAGATACCACTATTTACTATTTAATTGTTTTTTTTTTTCACTTGTGAGATCAATAAAGGCTATCTTATCTTATCTTATCTTATAGCGTTCCTTCAGGTCAACTCTTAAGTCTGTGTTATATGTTTTATGTCGCATGTTTGCACCGAGAAAAAATCCTAGTTTGTGAACCTGTTCTCAAACCATGGCAATAAAACCTATTCTGATTCTGATTCTGAACTCATTGCAAACTCTAAAAGCACCCCGATACAAGTGCAGATTTCCCTTCCATTGTTGTGAGCTACAGTTGTTGTTGAGCTGAGAAATCTGCTTAATTGGTTTGAGTTCTCTCACAAGGCAACGTCTAATTCGGCAGCCCGACCTTGCCCGAGTCTGTGTGTGAGATAAAGAATCCTTGTAGCCGGAGTGCAGACATGTCCAGGCTAATCCAGGCCAAAACACACACAAGTGCTGGGTTTCCATGACCTCAGCCCGTCGCTGTTCAAACAGAGGCACAGATGCATCAACACATGCACACACACAGCCTTCTTATTGTTCCTTTGTGCCATTGTAGTCCCCATTTGTGCCTTTTTTCTCCCTTTCATGTCGGTCTCCTGCCACTGCTTGCCTGCCTCCTCTCATTCTGTCTTCAATGATTTGTCAATTACCATTTAGCTCATTGTTAACACACAGTGGAAAAGTGAATACCGCTGGAGTTCTGTCATCCGCCAAACAATTACATCAATTAGCTCATATTTAAATGCTTTCCCGAGACGATCACCTTGGCTATTAACAGTCCAAATGAAATGACAACCGGCCAATTAATCTCGGTCTAATTGCGCAGCAGGTACAGTCAATCACATTCTGTGTCGTGCCTCTCCGCGCCTGTGTCATACAGTATACTTAGTCAGTCAGTCAAACATAAGCTCGCCTTGCCTTCCTCTTCCCACTCCTCCAGAGACGCAGCTGAATTCCAATGTGTTGACATCAGGGCCCCGCCGCGAGTCAGCACTTTAGAGTATGAACTCTCAACTAGGAGTCGAGGGAAAGCAAATGAGAGACCAGGGTGACGAAAACTCATTCAATCGATGCAACATTATCATTCTTGGAAATGCAAGGGGGAAAGTTTCATAAGCACATTTATTTTTTTTACAGAGAAACTTCACTATCAGCAAGAAAACTTATAACTCCGCTTTTAAGGTAGAATGAGGTGCCTGCGTTGTCCTCCGTGGGTTTTCTCTCAATTCCACTTTGTGAGTCAAATTGAAATCAGTCTACGCCCCATGGGTACCTGTGCACACAAATGTTCTGGATAGGCTGGAGACAGAAACCTTGCTTAATCCAATCTACATTGTATTAAATAAAATTGTAGAGTTTGGGATTGAGTCATCAAAACCGGAAAGATATTTGTGATTCCTGGCACATTCTGTAATAATAAACCAATGGAGAGTTTAAAACACATTTCCAGTAGTGATGCGGCAGCTAACGGAGTTGCCCCGCAGCTTTTTCTCTAAACTTTTTCATGTTTTTAGATAATGTCATGGACAATGGTTGATAGCCATAGCAGTTGCATTTATAGCAACTAACCCCGAACTTTATTATTTTGTAATATGCAATACTTCGCTGTTATATGGCGCTTGACATGTACTGTAAGCTACAGAAAGCCTATAATGTTTTGTTACTGGTGTCCTGGTGGCACCCATTTTCTACTTAGTCATCATTTTCTTTTCCACAAATGGCCTAGCAGCCTCTCAGATGTGGTTTCATTAAAAGTGGAGCAACTTTTATTGTCTGAATGTGCTTTTAATACAAATTAAATTCCTTCTGAACCATGAAAAATGCGACGAGATGAAAAGGAAGAATGACTGCCACACAGTACCATGATATAAAATACAGTTTGTCAAAAGTTATTTTCCCTGAGTAATGCTTGTAATTGATCTTCAGCTGATCTGCTCTGTATCTTATTCCAATTCCCACCACTAATTGGGAATGAAACTTGGCTGCCATTGACTTGTGTGCAGGATCCGAACACACCCAGCTATTATAAAACCAATGTGGTCTGTGCATAGCCACTTAAATCAGAGGGTGGAGCGTCAGATGAGTTTGCAACTGTTTCTCCCAGTTGCTGCAAATTCTTGGCCGTGCCACTTACTGCTCTTGGCCTGTCATGAAATCTCGCTTCCACTGGTTTGATGAATAGATAAGTGTGTTGTTTCTCAAGCTATTTCACATGCCGTTTCTAAATATCTGCCTTAAAGTCTTCTCCTGGCACCTCCCCTTTCAGGCCACAATAAGACCCAGAATGAACTTTTGACAGCTTGCTTTATTGCCTGCGTTACAGTGAATGCCTTTGTAAAGCTGATGCTGTAATGCCTGCTGGGATGGCAGCTCTTTTCTCTCTTTATGATAGTTTCTTGCACTTCCCCGGCGCTGATAGCATACGCAGGGAACACAGATGTGATGTGTGAGAACGAGGAGGGTGTTGTTTGTGGCTTTATCATACAAAGCAGCTCCACTGTTTGTTTGGCATTTGTACTGGCTTCAGTCCACTCTGCTAAACCCATGGGAGTTTGCGGATCAGCATCTTCTCAAAAAGCTCTTGGGCGTCATTCAAAGAGTATGGTCTGTGCAACAAGGGGCATTGGGTGCATTAAGGCCATTATTTTTATGTGGCTGTTTTTTCCCAAAATGTTTTCTCCATCTTTGGTTTATAATAGGTGTTGGCAAGAAAAAGTGTAGCAAGACAAAGTGTAGTTTGAGAGAGCTTGTCAAGCCCAAGATTTCAGAACTAGGCTATAGGCCTAGGTCTGAAATCACAAAAGACAGTGATCCTCCTGAAGACCTTGAGGCTGTCCCCATTCTCTTATAGTTAGCACTGAATTGTGTTGGACGCCTGATGCAACAAGTACATTTATTCTGTTTTCCCTGATCACAATAATTATTTTATTATGAAGAAGTATAAAGGAAGTTAAATTGGCTTTACATTTAAACCGGAAGTAAGTTATTGCTTTGCTTTTGCCAACTTGACTGAAAGTGAAATTAATCTCTTCATCACAACTTTGCAGATTGTGAAACAAATTGTCTGGTCTGTGAGGTTAGTTTGTCTCACAGATGAATTGAAGTCGATCTTGGCCTGTGCTTTCACCTTTACTAACAAGCTGTCAGGATTCGTCCTGTGTCCCCGTTTTTGTATTCGTCTTTGGTTTGGTCCTGTGTTTTATTTTGACATGTCTGTTCTGTCCTTGTGATTTTGCTTTGCTTCCCCTGTGTTGATTACCTGCCCCGCCCTGATGTGTTTCACCTGTGCCCTGTTTCCCTGTGTATTCATACCCCTGTGTTCTCCCCTGTCCTTGTCGGTTCATTGATTGTATGTATGTCGTCCCTGTTACTGTCTGTGCTCTGCGTGTGCCTTGTACAGCTTTTGGCCTGTAAGTTTTGTTCAGTTTTGCTTGCACTTGGACTGGTCCATTAAATTTTATTTCTTCTCTGATTTTTGGGCTGTTCTGCTTTTGGGTCCCACTTCAATTCATGACAGAATGAACCGACCAAAACGCGACCCAGCAGGTAGCCCTCTATTTATGTTCCGGGAGATTGAGCCAGATATCCTGGTCCTGGCTACCTCCGCCCCTGAGCCACCGCCAGCCCCCGTCCGTCGCTCGAGGTGGGCCCCTTCCGTTCCGGAGCCACCGCTGGACACTTCGCTCCGTCCAGGGTGGGCTCCCCCTGTCCTGGGGTCACCTCCGAGCCGGGACCTTCGCCTGGGGTGGGCTTCTTTCGCTTCTGTCCCTGTTCCGGGCCCGAGCCCTGTTGGGCAGCTGCCTGCCTCTCTATGGGGCTCGCGTCTCGCTCGACCGCCGCCTGGCTCGGCTCTCCTCCGGGGCTTCGTCCGTTCTCCGCAGCTGCCGGCGGACAAGCCCGCGGACCGACCCACACCGCGGTCTCCACTGCTGGACACCGACCTGGGCTTGGGGTGGGCCCCTTCTGTCCCAGAGCCACCGCTGGACATCTTGCTCCGTCCAGGGTGGGCTCCTCCTGTCCTGGGGCCACCACCAAGCCCAGACCCCCGTCCGGAGTGCACTCCGCTGGTCCCTGCTCCTCGCCGGAGCCTTGGCCCGCCGCCGCCTGTCCCCGCTCCTCGGCTGCGCCCCGCCCGGCCGCCGCCTGTCCCCGCTCCTCGTCGGAGCTCCACCCGGCCGCCGCCGGTGCCCGCAGAGCTCCCGGACCTGCCTCCTCCTCCGTGGCCGGCGGAGGAGGGTGCATACCTGCCGCCGCCGGACTTCGCGGACCCGGCCCTGCTCCCGCCGCCGCCGGACTTCGCGGACCCGGCCCTGTTCCCGCCGCCGCCGGACTTCGCGGACCCGGCCCTGTTCCCGCCGCCGCCGGACTTCGCGGACCCGGCCCTGTTCCCGCCGCCGCCGGACTTCGCGGACCCGGCCCTGTTCCCGCCGCCGCCGGACTTCGCGGACCCGGCCCTGTTCCCGCCGCCCCCGGACTTCGCGGACCTGCCTCCGCCGCCGTGGCCCGCTGCGGAGGATCCGGACCTGCCTCCGCCGCCGTGGCCCGCTGCGGAGGATCCGGACCTGCCTCCGCCGCCGTGGCCCGCTGCGGAGGATCCGGACCTGCCTCCGCCTGAGACCCCTAACCCGCCTCCTTCTGAGACCCCTGACCCGCCTCCTTCTGAGACCCCAGACCCGCCTCCTTCTGAGACCCCTGACCCGCCTCCTTCTGAGACCCCTGACCCGCCTCGGCCGGAGACTCCTGATCCGCTCCCGCCTCGGCCGGAGGCCCCTGATCCGCTCCCGCCTCGGCCGGAGGCCCCTGATCCGCTCCCGCCTCGGCCGGAGGCCCCTGATCCGCTCCCGCCTCGGCCGGAGGCCCCTGATCCGCCTCTGCCTCGGCCGGAGGCCCCTGATCCGCCTGAGCCTCCAGACCCGTCACCCCCGTGGAGACCCCCGGATCCGCGGCCTCCGCCGGAGCCCCCAGACCCGCCTGAGCCTCCAGGGCCACCTGACCCGGATCCGCCTGAGCCTCCAGGGCCACCTGACCCGGATCCGCCTGAGCCTCCAGGGCCACCTGACCCGGATCCGCCTGAGCCCACAGACCCGCCCGAGCCCCCGGACCTGCCTCCGCCCCCGCCCGAGCCCCCGGACCCAGACCTGCCTCCGCCCGAGCCCCCGGACCCGTTCCCTCCTCCTAGCCCCCTCCGCCCTCCCTGTTCGGTTTGGACCTTGGGCCGTCTGGGAGCCGTCCCTTGAGGGGGGGGTACTGTCAGGATTCGTCCTGTGTCCCCGTTTTTGTATTCGTCTTTGGTTTGGTCCTGTGTTTTATTTTGACATGTCTGTTCTGTCCTTGTGATTTTGCTTTGCTTCCCCTGTGTTGATTACCTGCCCCGCCCTGATGTGTTTCACCTGTGCCCTGTTTCCCTGTGTATTCATACCCCTGTGTTCTCCCCTGTCCTTGTCGGTTCATTGATTGTATGTATGTCGTCCCTGTTACTGTCTGTGCTCTGCGTGTGCCTTGTACAGCTTTTGGCCTGTAAGTTTTGTTCAGTTTTGCTTGCACTTGGACTGGTCCATTAAATTTTATTTCTTCTCTGATTTTTGGGCTGTTCTGCTTTTGGGTCCCACTTCAATTCATGACACAAGCTCTATGCCCATGCAAGCAAGTGGCGGTAAGTAACTCATGCCTCGTGATTTTGATAGGAGAATATTATTGGAAAATGGAAATTAATCATTGTTCCTTTCCGGGTAATAAGCACAAGGCATCCGAGGACCTGTGGCAAAGGCACATGGCATTCTTTGGACATTTGTTAACCGTACCTCTGTTATGATCTTGTACCAGAGCACCCAAGAAATCAGGTAGGACAGTTTTCATACAATTTAAGTCTAAGCCATAAATCACTCCTAGTGTGAAAGTGATTTGCTGTGATTTTCAAGGCCATAGCCTATTATGTCCATGTAAAACTGCCACAAAAAAAAAAAAGTGGTCTGAATTGAAAAAAACATCTGCAGATTTATTATATATAAGATGGATAAGCTCTAATATGGTGCCAATTCATAGCTTTACTGTTAAATGGCAAAACTGAATAATGTTACTGTATGTTGCTACTGTACTTTCTTCCTGAACTTTGAGTTTGTAAATAATTCATATTTACCCTATATAGTGGGTGTGCTACATTGAAATTCCCAGAGCCTTTATCTAAGCCACTGACAGACCATTACCGGTATTGCATACACACTAAATAGTTCTGCATCCACCTGGAATGACAGCTGAACTCGCCAAAAATCTACATTTAAATTCAAAAAACACCCAGAGGCACATATTGTCATATCTAGTGATTCCGACTGCGCGATGCGATTTGACAGCTTGGTGACCCTAAAACATCATGGCTGACACCCACCAGCCCTACCTCACACCGTCACAAACAGCAAGGGGAGTGAGTTCATTGTCAAACAAGAAAAAACTTTCCTCAGCTGAACAATGCAACTTCTGTCATCAACTGCAAAGTCGCTTAAGGATTCACCGTATGCGTATTCGTTCTTCTTTGCATATACCACAGTTATTTTATCTACAGTAATTGGTTGTATATGTAGCAACTTCTGAAGCATACGTACATTAATAGCAACAATGACTAATGCAGTGGTTCCCAACCCAGGAGAGCCCGGGTGCTTAGTCAGTATGAGCGGATTAAATGGTCAAAACTGCATCCTTGGTTTGACAGTTCGATATATAGCTGTCATTATTTTCTCATCAGTTACTGTGGAAAGAGAGTGTTTGTCTCAACAGTCTGTATTAGTGCTAATGTTTTGAATACTCCCTCCACGTATCTTCGTGAATGGCATTTTAGTTTGCAGCGTTTTTAGATAGTTTTAGGAATGTTCTCCGTCCCGTCGAGGCAGTGTGAGTTAATTTCTGTAACATTATGCATAAGGAGTGTATATTGTCACGGTGGAACAGGAGCAGTACATTGGTTAAATATTTGGGTCCGTATTGTTTAACTCTCATCGTGCGTGCTTGGATAGTGAGCGCTCATGAGGGGCTGTTAGAAACTGAATGCTATGATTCCCACCAGCTTTGTTGTGGACTCGCTCGACAGTCTCAGTCAGTAGCTTGAAATACAGTTCTTCAAGAGCCTGTTCAAGTCACAACAATGACGCGATAGGTCAAATCTGTGTTTTCTGTTCATAACACTGCACATTTTCTTCCGAACCATTTTGGAAGAATCCTATCAAGAAATACTATAGAGATATATTGGTCTATGTGTATTTTTTAGCGGCAAATCGGCATAACATATATCGCTTTGTAATGGGCACATACTCAACTATTGAAAGTTGTAAAACATTGTATTACATCACCACAGACCAAACGGCCACTAATTTTGAACGCTGTGCGAGTCTGAGCTCATGTGTTTGGCTTTTTATAAGTTATTTATTTACTTTTCCCTTAACTAAACAATGAGGTTGAACTTTCGTCTCGATCTCTGTTTTCACTAATCTGCAATAACACCGACACCATATCCTATATCCATCTCATTGCGCAGGGTCTCTTCTCATCTTATTGTCTGTCTCCCCCACTTTCTCTGCACCTCCACAGATGATTACATAAATAATTTACAGCATGTAAATCCTCGGCAGCTGCTGGCTGGTGCCCTGCCTGTTCCTCTCTCTTTTCACTTTCAGGTTAACACCAGAGATTTTTTTTTTTTTCCCTGAACCTTGTCGCGTCTGCTCGCCTCTCTTCCTGCCGCTGTGCCCGGGGTTAAGCTCTCTTTCTTTCTCCTGCCTTTCTCTCTAATTACACCGCGCTCCACTCCAGCCCCATGTCTTCTCATGGGCTTGTGTGTTCTTATGTAAGGGCAGATGCGACCAGACCTTGCTGTAATGATAAGCTAGCACCTCTATTGTTATGCTGCATAGCTGTTTGTTTTATGTAATGCTGCCTTCTCTTCTCCATAATAAGTATAACAATATAGCAAACCTGTTATTCCAAGGACATTCTCACAAGACAATTCCTAGCAGCACAAGTAAGCCTGCATCCTATTTATTATAGTTGCTTTTTCACTTCAGGATCTGTGTAAGGAGTCATTCTGATTACAGCTCTTCTGCAGAAGTTCCTCAGGTGCAAATTATCTTTTTTCTGAAGTTTTTTCCCGCCTTGTACGTATTCTCAAACCAGTTAAACTATTTTTCTTTTCTTCCTCTGTACCTTCAATCAGGCTTGCTATAAAGCATAATTTTCATGCAGAAGAAGTAATTTTTATGTTGAAAAGAGAGGGAAGAATTAGCACTTCCACACAAGAAAATCCCAATGAATAGAAAAATCGTATAAAGAGAAACCATTACCTAGCGCTGCTAAATAATTTTTCTCTCCCATTCACTTCTCATTGTTAAAAGCCAAGGTTGATCCAGTATTACGACTAATCGAACTTCAAAGGGTAGCAGTCATGTTAAAGTACATTTTAATTGTGATAAGAAATGTGCGTTCATGCTTAAACTCTTCCCTTTCCGTCAGGACAGAACCCATAAATATTGAGGGATTTCTTCACTCGCAATTAAAATTAGAATTGGTCACATTTCACTGTCAGCAATTTCCGTTGCACACTGACATGTGTGGGCCACACACACTGAAGTGTACAGAGCCATGGATTCAAGCTGCACTGTGCATGTCGAGAGAGAATGGGTAACGAGAGCACATTAGCTCCCTTAAATTACGCTATAGCAAATACAGAAATAGAGATGGGAGATTTAACTGTAAAATGTAATTGTGATAGATCAAATTGTAATCTCTCAATCCGGAGAGATTGTCATTTCATGATTCAGTTTTTTTCTGGTCGATGCAGCTGTGCTCAAATACAAGACATACTTTTTCATTTGAGCTTTTATTAAAGAAAATACATATCAGACAATAAAAAAGATAAACAAAATGTTCACTTACTCACCCAGTCCTCCTCTAGGTCAGCCTCCCTCATGTACAGAGTGAATGACAATTACAGTGGGGAAAAAAAGTATTTAGTCAGCCAACAATTGTGCAAGTTCTCCCACTTAAAAAGATGGTCAACTATGAGAGACAACATGAAAAAAAAAAATCCAGAAAATCACATTGTCTGATTTTTATTTAATTTATTTACAGATTATGGTAGAAAATAAGTATTTGGTCAATAACAAAAGTTCATCTCAATACTTTGTTATATACCCTTTGTTTGCAATGACAGAGGTCAAACGTTTTCTTTAAGTCTTCACAAGGTTTTCACACACTGTTGCTGGTATTTTGGCCCATTCCTCCAGATCTCCTCTAGAGCAGTGATGTGTTGGGGCAGGCGCTGGGCAACACGGACTTTCAACTCCCTCCAAAGATTTTCTATGGGGTTGAGATCTGGAGACTGGCTAGGACCCTCCAGGACCTTGAAATGCTTCTTATGAAGCCACTCCTTCGTTGCCCGGGCGGTGTGTTTGGGATCATTGTCCTGCTGAAAGACCCAGCCACGTTTAATTTTCAACGCCCTTGCTGATGGAAGGAGGTTTTCACAAAAAATCTCACGATACATGGCCCCATTCATTCTTTCCTTTACACGGATCAGTCGTCCTGGTCCCTTTGCAGAAAAACAGTCCCAAAGCCTGATGTTTCCACCCCCATGCTTCACAGTAGTATGGTGTTCTTTGGATGCTTCTCTGGCCCGGACATGTACTGGCTTAAGCAGGGGGCACGTCTGGCACTGCAGGAATTGAGTCCTTGACGGCGTAGTGTGTTACTGACGGTAGCCTTTGTCACTTTGGTCCCAGGTCTCTGCAGGTCAGTCACAGCTCTTTGGTCTTGACCATAGTGGAGTTTGGAGTGTGACTGTTTGAGGTTGTGGACAGGTGTCTTTACTGATAACAAGTTTAAACAGGGGCCATTAATACAGGTAATGAGTGGAGGACAGAGGAGCCTCTTAAAGAAGAAATTACAGGTCTGTGAGAGCCAGAAATCTTGCTTGTTTGTAGGTGACCAAATACTTATTTTCCACCATAATTTGCAAATGAATTCATTAAAAATCAGACAATGAGATTTTCTGGATTTTTTTTTCTCATTTTGTCTCTCATAGTTGAGGTATACCTATGATGAAAATTACAGGCCTCTCTCATCTTTTTAAGTGGGAGAACTTGCACAATTGTTGGCTGACTAAATACTTTTTATCCCCACTGTATGTGAGAATTCTCAGAAGAAGAAGTAAGCTCTTAAGAGCAATATAAAGTAAACTGGTCAAATCATAATCATAATCTTGGCTCATAGGAAAACATATTTTTTCCCCCATTATATAATTTTCTATATGGATAAAATAAGTCATACGTTTGTGTTTCGGATCAGGTAAACACTGATCCCAAAGGTAAGATGTATCACTGTTGGCCCCTCAGGCTGTCCTTTTATATTTATGCCTCGATTGTAGAAATACTGTGCTGCCTCATTTCTTTTTCAATTCATTTCTTTCTCTCCATTAGGGGAAGTCTGTCTTATTTGATTCATTGTATTGCTTTAATTTGTCACAGTTCACAATGAGATTTTTCCCCCCAATGTAATTTATATGTAGTTTAGCAGGCGAATAGAGTGATGTATTGTTTTGAGACTGGGAAACAGACACGTATGTATTCGGATGTAATGAAGCAGAAAGATGTGATACTGTTGCGAATAGACACAGATATTGCATTTAATGAGAATACCATGACCTGTTGTCTTCATGATATAATATTATGATATTGTTGAAGGAAAACGATGTTCAGGCCAACGTTTATACTTCATACTAAAGTTTTTAATAGATTTGAATTATAAATATATACTTTATGTATTTTATGTCATCATCGAGGATACTGCACTGCCACTGAAGTCACTCGTTGCTGCAGTGCTGTATGCCTGAATATTACATACAGCCTTAAAACATTGAAGCTGATTAACTCAACAGCACTTTCTTCTGAGCTGTGGAACTACAGATACTGTGGTCAGTCTTCGATCCATCTCACCTTCAACTCACCACACCTGAATGCTTTGCTCACAGTAGCCCGTCTCAATATCGACCATTGGCTGACACTGCCTCGAAGGCCCACATATGTTTACCTGAGTGTGTTTGCGCGCTTGTTGTCATGCTTGGTGAGCTATGGCCTGTTTAGTGTGTGAGTGTGCATACTCTTGAGCCCGCGCAGGGGATGGCCTCATTACCCAGGTGTTTACCCCCAACCACAGGAAGCACTTGTCACTGACGACTGTCTGCCGGCAAAAACTCTGCCTCAGGGAAGGAAGAGCGGGAGAGGAGAGAAGCATGAATCACACCGGATCTGTTGACCTACACACTCGTCCTACGGTCTTCGCAGCCTACATAGCCAACCTGCCTGCCTACCCTCCTATACACGGTTTCGAATTGATATTTTTGCTCTCCTCTAATTGCGACCGCTTACAAGTCTGCGCGGTTGTGCCAGTCAAGCCCTTCCAATGGCAGGTCACAGAGTTTATCCACTGTGCAGCGAGAGAAGGAGGGCGGAGGAACGAGAGGGAAAGGGAGAGAGAGAGAGAGCGCGAGAGAGAGAGAGGGAGAGAGAGAGAGAAAGAGAGAGAGAGAGAGAGAGAAGGCATACAAGCTGTTGACAGGGATTTATGAGCTGATAGTGTCAGACTGCAAGCACAACAACAGTCTCCCTGTCTCGGCCTGTCTGGTCATAGGGAGAGACAGAGACTGACAGAGAGAATGCAAGGCTGAGGGATAGAAGGAGAAGTGAAGCAGCAAAATAAGTTCTGAGGGAAAGGCAAGGGAATACAGTGAGTAAGCCGTACATAGTAAGTACAGTGGGCTCAAGATGTTCACAGTGTTACTTATTACGTAGGCGTCTGACACAAAATCATATACATTTCTTCACTATCAGTATGAGTTCTCTAATGAAATGCCCACAATAACACACTAGGCATTTGAATGTGTTTGAATTTCATTGTGTTCAAGTGTTAAGATCCGACAACTGCGAAACCAATTCCCCTGCACTCAGTCACAGTTCTGTTTCTGAACATTCATAAAAGTTGAACTCTAGTAAATTCCAGTCATTGTCCACCATATAGCAAGGTACAGTCGTGTACATGAATGTGCGTTTTAAGAATAATAATACAATTTCCAGTATCATTCTAATGAATATTTCCCCAAAAACTCTCTGTACAGTCTTGGAAGGCACCCTATTTTTAACTACCTTGCCCTGTCATAATTTAACAGAGGACTCGCGTGAATTTCATGGTGGCTTCAGTGTTTTGATCCCCATGAGAAGCAAACCACAGGCGCAGACCATAAGCTATTGTTGGCCACGCTGACGTGAACGGCACTGTCAACAACACTTCTCGGATTGCACGGGCATGACTTACTTAGCACATTGCATAGGCGTTTGCTAAATAAAAAGAGTAATTGTCTTAGTTCATTTCGACAATTGCTCTTTGTAAAGCGTATACAGATGTGAGTCTCGGCCGGAATTTTCCCCTGTCAGATGACACACTGATAGACTGTCTCACTGCATGACGCATTCAAGGTGCGCCTGCTTTTCTTCCCTCTCGCCAGATTCGCACGATCACTTCCACTTCGCTGCTGATGACTTTATTTTGTGTGCATCTTCTTTTTTTTTTTTTTTTGTTAAGGCGACGACGCATCTTCCGACCTCTTTTGCCGACTTTTAAATATTGCATAATGGCACCTAAAACAGCGCGGCCTGTAAAATGTTATGATCGTCATAATAACAGTGTTCCAGATGTGAAGTCTGCCAGGCTGAGAGACAGACAGCCTGACAGGGCCCAGCACACATACCCCCTGGGAATAATACAGACTATAGACCAGACAAGTGATTTATATGTCAGATCCTGTTTAATGATATAGTATTAAAGAGTGCTGATTTACGAGCTCTTTCATTTCGCATAGACACTCCATGCTCAGGGCAAAGCTTAACACGCTGAGTATAGATCTAACGGTAACTGGCTTCAGAAATGCTAAAATTATAGTGCAAGGACATTTTTTATGCATTTCCTTAATACGGTTTGGTAAGGTGTTCGCGCGCGGCACTTCAAGTTCACCTTATATCTTTCTGGCATAAATGAGTTCCTTGTTCCAGTCAAGTGAACATTTCCAGTTTATTATCAAGTTATAATGGAAGTGGCCCTAAAACAGCCATACGAGCTGGCCTTCATGAATCATGTACTACAGCCGCAGCACTCGCAGCCCAACTCAACACATGAGTGATTTTGGTGGAAGGTGTTGCGTAGAGTTTGTGGGCATTTACATTTTAATTTGGATTTTAATGCAGAGGTCCTCAAACGCATATCAATCAATACATACAGGACATCAGCCCAGACACATTACAGTATGAAATATATATTAAAGCTTATTTTTATGGCTTTTTTGCATTGTTTACCGTTTTTCAAGTGCAAATAACAGGTTTTCATCACATTTTAATTTCTTGCTTTGAGCAGTGATGTGGATTAACACATGAACACAATTACCTGTTACCACTGCTTTTACTATTGTATATATATGTAAAAAAAAAAAAGATATAATGGAAGGTTGAGGCATTTACTGTTAATATGGAAATAAAAAGTACTAAATAAAAAGGCAATACAAAATAACAGCTTCCAAAACCTTAGGTATGCGTTGTTAACATTTTTACAAAACTTGCCTTAGACAGATATGTGATTTTGCCAACCTGCTGTAAATCTGCCACAATAGCATATTAATGAGTGTAGTCTGCTGTGTCTGATATGGAGTAACGTCTACAACTGTTAGCAGTAGAGGAGTATCAGGACGTGTACTCATACAATATACAAACCTCTGAGGAGATATAAGCCTGTGTTTTAGTGCTCTCATGTGACAACATATGTATTGTGATTCACTTTTATTACAGTAGCATGGATTATTAAAGGACACAACGGTGGCTGGTAAAAAAAAATCTAAGCAATATTGGGGAACAGTGGTTCTCTAACACGTGTGCAGACGACTGTCTAGAGAAAATAAAGGAGAAGTAGTGTTTTTTTTTTGCTCGGCCGCACCGCGGCTCGGCCTCTCTACGCCACTATGGCACAGCCTCTCTACGGCGCAGCTCTCTACGCCGCACGGCCTCTCTACGGCTCGACAGCCTCACGGCACGGCCTCTCTACGCCACTACGGCACAGCCTCTCTACGCCGCACGGCACGGCGCTCTCCGGCTCGGCCTCTACGGCTCGGCGTCTCTACGCTACTACGGCAGCTCTCTACGCCACTACAGCACGGCTCGGCCTCTACGGCACGGTCGCTGTACGCCTACGGCACACAACGCCACACGGCGCTGCCTCTCGACGAATAGAGAGGCTCTCTTTGCTACTACAGTACCGCTCCCCACGGCTCGGCCTCCCTACGCCACTACGGCACCGCCCCTCTACGGCACGGCCTCATACGCCTCTACGGCACGGCCTCTCTACGCCACTACGGCACCACGTCTCTCTACGCCTCACAGGCGCTCATCTCTCCGAGTAGCTTTAGCTCGCTGGCTTTAAACATTCATCGTACGTCATTCATGCTCTACGTTCCCCTTTACATTTGGCTCGACCCCGGCTTCCTCTTTTGGGGGAAGACATCCTAACTACAAGCTGTTTAACTAAACGTCTTGTACATCGATGTCTAACGCCGGGGTCTGATCGCCAAAACTAATACTTGTCAATTATCTCCCTAATCACTGCTTAGTCTGTGTGAGTCTATTCAGGTTGAAATGAAGCCTAGGCGGTAATTCAGCCTGGTAGACGAACACAGCATCATCAAACTTCAGCCAATGATCGCTCCCGAAAGGTCCACACCTCCACATCAGCGTCAGAGCCGCACCTCCGTAGCAGCCAATCACCGCCGTCGGTCTCGCTTTTAAGCGTCAGGAATCAGTACCTGTTTGCTTCCCAGCTGCGCTGCGACCCGCCTCCACCCCATCTCGGCGCTTTCATCTCGGCGCTAACTGAGCATTTCCGATGATCTCTACACCACCACCAGTGTCCAGGCTCCGGGGGAAGACATCCTAACTACAAGCTGTTTAACTACACGTCTTGTACATCGATGTCTAACGCCGGGGTCTGATCGCCAAAACTAATACTTGTCAATTATCTCCCTAATCACTGCTTAGTCTGTGTGAGTCTATTCAGGTTGAAATGACAGTAGTGGCATTACAATTTAAAAATTGTATGTCCTGAGACACAAGTGGACAGAACTGGTACTTACCCTTATTTTTAGTGTGGTCGCACAGATTTGCAAACCTTTCACTTAAAGTAAACATCACACACAAAAACTGGGATTGTATTATTTTTGTTTTTTATTGTTTATTTATTTGAGCAGCAACCACTCAGCTCAAAAGGAGTGAGCCGAAGCAACAGCTTATAAGCGCCCACCCCCAAAATGAATACAATTAAAATCATAATTTCACAAAAACATAGTGGAACAAAAAAGGAAAAAAATAGCAACAAGGAAACAACAGCAAAACAAAATAGACCCTACACACCCGCAGCATCCGACCATACCCCAAAACAGAGCAATACCGATTACGTAACAACTAATTACGAAAAAGCAAATAACGATCATTACATTTCAAAAGTCACTATTTTTACGTTAAAAAGACAGATTAATATACATATTATACTCCGTGAATATTTATTATGTGCATTTATTATGTAAGCCCTACACAGTGTAGTGCGTTAAAAAGCCAGGAGTAGAGCGGGCCAGTTGTAGAGGGTAGTAGCTCCTCATCAACAAACCCCCACACAGCTGCCCTAACTAGCTGATTTTGTAGATAATGTTCCTATGCTGTGTGGTGCGTTAAAAGACGAGGATTAAGAGCCCGTTGGGAGGATCCCTCTCAACAGATCCATAGCTCGCCTACCCTAATTCTCTATTTGTAATTTTGAGCAATAGTATGACAACCGTTGAGAGCAACAACATTCTTCCTTAATTAATAAAAAGCATTTGGTCCTATTGCGCCCCCTAGTGGCAACTCATTTTTTCTTCTCTATACTTTGCTAAAATCTTTTGCTTGAATTTATATTTGAACAGGTTGATGTTTGAACATCGTTTCAACTCAATCTCCAATTTATTCCACAACTGTACCCCATTAACTGTCGGACTCAAACTTTTCAGAGTTGTGCTATGTTTCTGAATCCTAAAGTTTAATTCTTCACGTAATTCATAACAACCAGTACGTTCTTGGAACCTTCTTTGTATTTGGCTTGGTAACAATTTGTATCTTGCTTTGTATAACAACTGTACTGTTTGGAACTCAACAATGTCACAAAACTTCATGATCTTAGATTTAAAAATAATGAGTTTGTGTGGTCCAAAAACCCAGCTTTATGAATTACTTGGATGACTCTTTTTTGCAGCATTACTATTTTGCAGCATTACTATTTAATGTGTTTTTGTAAGTGCAACCCCAAACCACAGTACAATAATGTAAATAGGGCAAAATCAGAGAACAGTATAAGGTATGAAGATTTAAGTATTTATTTATTATTAAGTATAATTAATATTATTGTGTAGTATTTACTCTGGTGAAATGGGTGGTTAGGAATGAGTGGGAGAGGATTCCTGAGGAAGTCCTTGATTAGCTGACTGTTTAATCACACACCTATATACCTTTGCTTCGATGTAGCGCGGACATTTTGCTGATCACTTGTTTTCACGTTTCCATTTTTCTTCTTCTTTGAGACTGGGAGAATAAAACTGACAAGTGGTGTAACCCAGAGCAAGGTTAGACTTAACACAGGCCTGCTGGGAGTTGTGAGGCAGCTCCTTATCTGTCCCTCCCTATCTGTGTTTGTGGCTACCAGCCTCGGCTACAGTGGTCAGACAGGGCCCCCTAACTTTTCTAAGGACATTTTTATCACACTGCCTCCCCTTACGCTGTGGGCTCCTACTCAGCCCAGCAGACAGGAAAATCAAAGACTCCGGAAAATACCATTGCCTTTCTAAATTGGATTGGATTGGATAAATTGTACATCGCACAGTATCGCGTAGATGAATAACCTGAAAGTCTCACTAGCAAATGCAAAACAGGAAGGAAGGCTAAGCAAGTTCCCATTAGCGGAGACCATAACTGTCTGAATTACACGTCAAGCTGATTGAGTGTTAGTTACCGTGACCTTCTGCATTTTAAACTGTGAGCAATCCAATGTATTAGTTCATTAGGATGAGATGGAAGTGAATCCTATTAAATAAAGTATGTAATAAATATTGTGTGATTCAAGTGATTTTCGCTGGCATTGCACGATATGGGTCTAAATGTGCAAGGTAATATGATTAATGTGGTATCATAAAAGTGTTTTGTCTTACTTACCTCGCGAGACATAAAACACATCAAGGCCAGAGTGCTTCAGGTCTTTGTGCTATGTTAAATTTGAGCTGCATTACAGTAACAACATATATGTTTTAATAAATTGAACATAATTGGTCGCTTGTTACTTGTTCCTTACAGTGATGCAAGGTTTTTGAAATGTCCTGCACAGCATCATTGGGAAACCATATAGTGTTGCATCTCATGGCAGATCTATAGACACTTTTATTTATCTAAGATGGTTAATCTCATAAAATTACAATGTGGCCCAGGGGACTTTCCTACCAGCCAGCAATATTGTATTTAAAATAACATCACAAGACGTCATCAGCATTTTTTTCCAAGCTTGACGCAGATGACACTCAGATCTGTGTGTCACTGACGGCAGGGGAACATGGGCCTGTAGATACACTCCAACACTGCATCCAACAGATCGTTTGTGGATGTAAAACAACTTTCTCCAACTAAACTGAGACAAAACTGAAATCATTGCTTTTGGCCCACAGACACAAAGACAACGTGTTATCAGTCACCTTGAGTCTCTCTCTCTCTAAAACCAAAACATCAGGTTAGAAATCTAGGAGTAATCATGGACTCAGACCTGAACTTAAACAGCCACATTAAAGCAATAACATCATCAGCTTTTTACCATCTGAAAAACATTGCTAAGATCAGAGGAATAGTGTCAAAACCAGACTTGCAGAGACTTATCCATGCGTTTGTGTACAGCAGGTTAAACTACTGTAAAGGCCTGTTCACTGTTAGAGCTGCAGTACATCCAGAACGCTGCTGCTCGAGTCCTGACAAAAAACAGGAAATATACAAAAATATGGTAACACTTTATAATAATGGTACATGAGTTCATGCATGGTTTTCATGAACTTATGTATGATTTAATCCATGATTTCATTCAAATTATGTAACCTAATGTGCCCATAGGAACATTTTACTTCTCAAACATGTCTATTCTTAAACTTCTGGAGACAAAAATGTGATTCTCATCTGTTGCTCCTAAAGCATTTTAGGAGCAACAGATTTGAGACATAATTGAGACATGAGAGGAAAACTGTTTTGTTTTTCCTAAAATGCCTTAGGAGCAACAGATGAGACCAAAAATTGTTTATTTTATTTGGTTGGGACAGTGCATGTTAATGGAAATACATGTAAACAAGCCAAATCAGATTGTAGCCTTGGGCTAATTTCCATCCATCGTCCCCCATGCACACTTTCAAACTCACTCACATTCATCCTGGCTTATTGTGCATGTTTTTAGTGGTAGTGGAAACCTACGTAGACACGGGGAGAACATACAAACGCCACATAGAAAGGCCCTGCCCCTGGTGGGAATCAAACCCCAGGTTTCTATCTGTGAAGCACAAGCGCTAACCACTGTACTACTGTGCTGCCACATTGGAGATGGAGATCTGTGTTATGCCTCAATGACACCTACCATGGAGACAAAAAACAGACTAAAAAAAAACAAAAAACAAAGGACATGATTTAGTCCTGGGTAAATCCAGCTTTAGTCCCAGTATAGTCCTGGTTGGTTTTAGTAAAAAAAAAAAAAAAAGTGAAACTGTGTAAACTACTTTTTACTTATCAAGTACTATTAAAAATGGGTGCTTTTGTACTTTTACTTATGTACAGTTTTAATCTACTTCAATTACATGAGAAAAATACGAGAAAAAAAATAGACAACCTTAAAATGAGATTAGTTTAAGTTTAATGTGAAATCTCTCATGTGTCAATGATTGAGACAAATAGAAGACATTTAATGTGGAGGCAATTTGAGATTACTACAAGGACAAAATGAGATTTAAATCTCAACCAGAGTCTAATCTGAGCTTTTGTACAGTCTTTTGCTCAGGAGACAAAATTGAGAAACAGGAGCAATAAGCCATCGGCTCAGATTGGTCTTAAACAACGCTCAATTTGGTCTAGGAGAAAGGAATGTGTGATTATTGATATCTCTTCTTGAAATACCCTTTCCTCTGGGTGGTGCATTAGCCAACACTTTTTAACCTGGTATAGACCACGCATCCATCGGTCCATGCATGATCCTCATTATCATGATTCGTTGATCATTTTATTGTCATTTCATTGCCGTTTTAGTGAATTCATGGTATTCTTATGTGATCCTCATGATCATGAAGACTTTTTAAGATTTTCATGTACATTCATTACAGTAGTTAGATGTTTATTTCAGGGATGAAGTCATCCATGAACCAACATGTAATCATGTTTGTTCCTGAGAAGTCATGATTTAGTAATGCATGAAGGTTAAAAAGCACTGGGCCTAAAATCGAACCCTGGGGCACACCACATGTAATGTTATGGACCTTAGAGGAGCAGGTATCCACACTTACCATGAATGTCCTGTCTGTGAGGTAGGATGTAAACCATTTGTGGACAGCACCAGAGAGGCCGATGTGTTTTAAACGAGTTAAAAGAATAGTATGGTCGACTGTATCAAAGGCAGCGCTCAGATCCAGTAGAACCAACACTGTGACCTTCTGTGAGTCATAATTTAATCTAAGATAATTTAAGATCTTTAAAAGGGCCGTCTCGGTGCTGTGGTTTACCCTAAAGCCAGACTGGAATTTCTCAAGGACGCTATGTGCAGTAATAAAATCATTAAGTTGGATAAAGACATGTTTTTCTAAAATTTTGCTTAAAAATGGTAAAATCATTACAGTCCAAATTGCTCTTCTTCAGCAGGGGCCTCACCACCGCCCCCTTAAAGGCAGCAGGGAAGACCTCCGTCTGAAGAAAGCAATTCATCATGTGTGAAAGTTCGTCTTTAAATGATTCATACAATGTTTTAAAAAACGGGGTTGAGACCGGGTCTAAAAGACATGTGGTGGGCCTCACTGAGGAGAAAACTTTATCAAGCATCTCAGCATTAACCTGGACTAAACTGTGCCGTGTTTCTTTTGGAACAAGTAGACAACCAGATGTATTTAAAGCCGTGTTACTTTGGTTAAAATATTACATCTGATAGTGTCTATCTTTCCCCTGAAGTGGTCTGCAAACGCCTCACAGAGAGCGTCTGTGGGGTTTAAAGGAGGTCTGTTAAAATCAGGATTTAAAACATTTTCTATTGTTGAGAATAGGACTTTTGGGTTATTTTTGTGGTTGGTGATTATTGTGGAAAAGAATGTATTTCTTGCACATCTTATTGCTGTATTGTAGGTCTTTTGTTGAGCACGGAATATTTGAAAATGTATTGTTATTTTGAATTTCCTCCATCTCCTCTCGGCCTTCCTGCAATGTCTCTTGAGTTGCTTTAGCTCCTCGTCTCTCCAGGGGGGAAGGGGTTTGGGATTAATCTCTTTAAGTTTGAATGGTGCAACTGCATCAAGGGCGATGAGTAGTTTACTGTTAAAATTGTCAACAATAAAATTGCAGTTAGCAGATAAAATCACAGGAGGAATTTGTCATAAAGCATCAATACATTTTGCAGCCTCTTCAGAGGTGAAATTACATATCCTCACAGTTTTTGCCGAGAATTCTCGCTGGATAAAACCGGTTACATTTAAAAAAACACACAGTAATGGTCAGAGACGGCCAGGTCGATAACAGAGGACACAGTAGTAATGAAATCATGCATTAATTCATGCATAAGTTCATGAAAGTCATGCATGAACTCATGTACCATTATTATAAAGTGTTACCAATTAGTCCAGTGCTCCGGTCTCTGCACTGGCTTCCTGTCACTTGTGTACAAGTCTTTTCATAGTCAAAGTACATCTCTGACATCAAGCCATATGAACCATATTGGGCTATGAGAACTTCAGGAGCGGTCTCCTGGTGTTTCCCAGAGTCAGGACTAAACATGGTAAAGCTGCGTTTCAGTTTCATGCAGCTAAAATCTGGAACAGGAAAAATGCTCCACTGTTGTATACCGTAAAACAAAGCAACTCTTTCTTGATCCAAAAAAATCCATACACCAATTAATATATATTTTAAACAAACCAAAACAAGAAGACAAAATTGCCTCTAATCTCACATGTGTGCACAGTAGTCAGACTTTTTTTTTAAATCTTTTATGAATCTTGTTTTTCATAATGTTTTTTAAATACATTTTTTATAATTTATTTTCATTTTTATTTCTCTCCTTCTCAAAGCTGGGGTACCTGACTTTTTGTTGTTGTAAAATAAAAGTGTTTGTACCACCACTCTGTGGTGGTACAAACACTTTGCCACCGCTCAAAGCTGTACACGGGCTTGAAACGTGCATATAAACAATTTGCTTGAACAATTCGGACATGCAGGAGGGATTGTGAGAGCTAGAACTTAGTTTGGTACAAATAAAAAAAATATCAGAGTTTGTGCAGGGAAAATCAGGTACCCCCGCTTTAATAGTAAACAGAAGAAAAAAAACAAGAAAAAAGAAAACTAAAACATATAAAAAGCAACAAACCAAAAGTTAAAGCCATTAGTCATTATATTTTCTCATGAAGAATCCCTTCCTCAAGTATAAACGGCACTGGTCTCCTTGTAAGCACGCAGTTTGTCAAAAGTTCGACGATGAACGAAACATTCCAATGTTACTTTAATAATGAATGGTTTATTTAGTCCTGGCTTTTTACAGATCACTCTCATTACAATAACAGATTAGGTAATTATTCTGTTTTCCACACTGCGACTTTATGGGCAAACAGAAAAGGCTTTTTGCCATTAATGCTGCTATTATTTGCTTTTACACAGCACAGAATGAGCTTTGTGTGGAAGCAGTTTTGTTATTTACAACAGTTTATCCCGCTCCAAATTGCCGGAGTGTGCGGTGCGTGGTTCACGTGACTTGGTGCCGATGAGATAAATCTCCCAAAAGAGGACAAGCACAAGAGCATCTACATGTTACGAGAGGATGTTGATGGCGCAATTAGGGAAGGAATATTACGATGATGGCTCTGCTAACGATGTAATCTTTTCTAGAGGTCTTGAAGCAATTACACTATGAAAATGACACGGCACAAGTGTTATGTTCCACTTATTAGTGCCTATAATAGCGAGGGGTACCTATATTGTTTTCTCCCCCGCTATGCACCTCAGCCGTGATGTGCGTACGCCAGCAGCCGTTAGCGCCACAGGAGGAAGTGTGCAGGAAATGAGATCAGGCCTAAAAAAGAGCTAACGCCTGAACCACCGACTCCAGACCAATAACTGTCACTCACTGCACCTGATGATAACATATGAAAAATACCGCCCCAAACAGGAAGGTCAGAGTAAAATAGAACAGAATGTGGTGATACAGGAAGAGCGCACGCTGCACAAAAGCACCGAGGGCCAAAAATGGACAGGATGAGACACAAATGCAGCGCGAGATAGTAGAGAATGGTTGAAATGCCATGAAGCGATGAAGTTTTGAAACGGCCGCAGGAGAACACAAAGCTATACGGAGTCATCGATAACAGTTTGGATTCTTTATACAGGGAACAGATTATGGGCTGCACAATTGTGTATGTGATTATGTGACTGTATGAAGTGCTTAAAGCCACACCGCTAAACATTTCACCCGATAAATAGAACAAAATACAGGCATTTGTTTTATTACAAATATTTGTTATTGTTGAAAAAATACCCAAATAACAAAAAACACATGTGCTTTTCTCTGCGCGGCTCCCCTCTCTTGATCCTCTCCTGAACCGAGCACATTTTCTCCAGTTTGGCCTTACCCAAATCTAAAAGCTTTAAAAAAAAAGAAAACACAACAAAAAAGCGACTAAATAGTGACAAAATATTGACAAAAATTGGAAAAATTCGACAAAAAAGCAGTGAAAAAGAAACAAAAATGCGGCGAAAACGTGACGACAAAGTTTTGTAGGTCTTAGCTTTCAAATGACGAATTACACCCTAACTCTCCAGTCAAGAAGCTTTTAGATTTGGGTAAAGCTGAACTGGAGAAAATGTGCTTGGTTCAGCAGAGGTGGGTAGTAGCCAAAATATTTACTCAAGTAGGAGTAACGTAATTTTAAGATCATTTTACTCAAGTAGAAATAAATGGAAGTGACCCAAATATTTACTCAAGCAAGAGTAAAAGAGTACTTTGAAGAAAATGTTGTTTTTGTTTGAGCGTAAAAATCTGATTCATGTTTCAGGAGTGACAAAGAGAAACAAAACATGAAATAATGTGAACAATTTTATACTTTCATTCCATGGACACATAAAAAGAAATCATCGTGAAAAATTAAGTTCAACAAAACACAAAATACATATTTTTTACGTGGCAAAATAAAGATCTGTCACAGTGGCATGAGCTACTGTGACTGTTTTTTTAACTCAAGTAAGAGTACAGATACTTAAATTTAATTGTACGTAAAAGTACAGTACAAAAAGTACAGTTACTTCAGAAAGTTTCTTAAGTACATGCACCTACTTGAGTAAATGCTTCTGCTCCTGAAACCTGATTGTAACTTTGCTGGTAGCGGGTACGTCTCTAGCTCGTTTCAAATTTTTTTTGAAAGAGTGTGTACCCCTAAACTACAATGTCATGGGTACTGTTCATAGCAATCTGTGCTTTTTAGTTTATTTCTTTTCACTTATGTAGAAATGTTGCATATTTTTAGTTCACACACACATGCATTTCTTTGCTATTAACTTTTGCACAGTTTCCGTGCTCCAGAAAGTGATTTCGCCAATTTTGCGCGGAGCTGCAATTCCTGCTAAATCCCCTTGAAAAGATGTTGAAAAAAAATAAATAAAAATGTCTTGATTAATTACTGTAGACAAGAAGAGCAGACTAGCAGAACATAACATCCTCGTGTGTCACAGGAGAAATACAGGATGCAGGAAGACGAGATTAAAGACTGTAACGGAAAACACAACCAGCCAAACTAACTGCAAGACAAACGGAGAAAGAAAAAGAAGAAAAGTCTTAGTGGCTAAATATACCAGCAGGATTGGGCTGGAATTAGCACGTGTGTGTTTGAAACTGTCACTTTGGCCCGCGCACATTCCCTCCACCATGATGAAAGACACGCTGAGTGACTTCAGTGGAGCGAGCGGGCCCGACAGTTGTGTGAAGTGAATACGTATAGGCATGCTCAATGGCACCATCTCTTTCATTCGCGTGCTTTCTGAGAGATTGAAAAGGAGCAGATTTTTTTTTATTTTATTTATTGAGACAGGAGCAACCGGGAATGATGAAACATTTAGAGCGCCGGCGTTCACCTACATCCACGAGAGGGGGTTTTGATGTGTTACACTTGTTTTGGAGGCAAAATAGACAGCGGCGTCAATAGAATATTTGTTGTTGGCCTGGGTAAAACTTTGTCAGATTCCTGTTCAGACTTTAGCGCAGACATCCAAGAAATTGACTGCCGTCCGTCCACCGACCCTGTTTATTCACTCGGCAAAGTAAATAAATCATGAGTATTGCAGCTGTCAGTCAAATGCAGTTTTTTTTTTTGTGTGTGTGTGTCTCTCCTGGTGTCTCTCTTGCTCTTACAGGACTCAATCATTTTGAACACAGACAGTATTATTGGCTGCTGTTAACCATTAGATTAGCCTTGATTTGATTAGACAATTTTGCCTACCTTCAACTGCCCTTCAGGTAGTATATTCCTCTTTATTTTGCCTCCAACAAAACTGTCAACATTTTGTCATGGGTTATTAAGCTTTCAATCAACCAGAAAGCTTCAACTGAATGTGGATTGGGCTCATCCAAATGAGCTAATAAGTCAAGAGTACGCCTCCAGCGACTTGAGATGTTGCTCCGACAGTGTTTTGCAGCACCCTTGGCTTATACTGTCTGAAGGTTTATTACTGCTCTGGAAGAGGGCCAACACGGAAATGGCGTCTTCTTCGCCCCGTTCGTTCCTCTTTACCTTGCACTTGCGGTAACTTTACCACACACTGGTCCGGTCAACGCACGCGGTTGGCTCAGCGAAATCCGTCTGGGACACTGACGCCACCAACACAAATGATGCAGAGAAAATACTTTTCACAATGTCGCCGAAAGATTGCGAATCAAATAATTCAGGGAAAAGTGTAATAGCATTTGCCCCGATCGTTGTCTCGTAGCGCTCCGGAGCGTCGCGCATGTGTAATAAGTGTCAAAGACTTTGTATCAAATTATGTGATTCAGTGAATGACTGATGACATGAGTAAATATACGCACAAATGCATGAATAATAATGAGTGTTTTCGTCTTTTAATTAGTTAAACAAAGCAAGTGCCGGAGCTCGAGACGCTCGATGTGACATTTGCATAATTTATCTCGCGCACTGTTGTTTTTGATGATTGTCTCAGCACTAACCTGGATAGCGCCATCGTAGAACCGCGCCGTATCTATAGTTTTGAATAAGTTCACTGTATCTAACACCTCTGCAAATAGTTACAAACAATTCTCCTAATGCCAATATTTCCCTAATTAAGAGTAAAATAACAAATTGTCATCCTTTTAGTGTGTGGTAAATTCGCGGCACTTTAGTGGGAGCTCAATTAGCCTGGCTGCGCGATTGTAACCAGGGGACCTCACAATGGGGGGAACAAAGACGGGGAAATATAGTAAAGCCGAGCCTTGCATTTACATACTTTGCTGCGTTTTGCGTGGCTATTTTTCACTTCAAGTGTCATTTCGGCTGCCTACACCGCTGTTTTATTTGTTCGAGGAAACAAGGGCAAACTAATTTAGCGAAAAACACAGTTGGTTGGCTGATGCAACACGCTGAAATTTGGGGAGCATTCATGCCCAGTAAACCATTTCTGTCAGACCACCTATTGGGCAGAAAGCGCCCGTGTGTGTGTGTGTCTCCATGTCTTTGTGCGGCGGTGAGGACCAATTTTAATATGATCTGCCGTTGAGAGGGAATGGATGACGGTACAATAGTCCGCGTTTTTTTTTTTTTTTGCAGGTGTGAATTTTAAAAGGTTTCGAGGGCTTAGCTTTGAGGCTTTGATTTGGGTTTTGGACACCACCCAATATGGTATCCTTCCATGGTGGCTACGCTGTGTATGCAAATGAATGTGACTTTTTTAAGTAGGCTACACGCGAGAGTCTGTGGGTGTTTTTGCTACTGATGTACATATGAAATGATGCCTCCCGTGTGCACTCCGACAGCGCGGCCCGAAGGCAATTTTCATCATTGCTTTTGTTGTGTTACATACATCTATTGTCGGGCATCCTTGTTGGCATTCGACACTTACAACTCTCACACTTAAGGTCTTAAACATTTCCACTTAACTGAAATCACGTAGTGCTTTTCAAAGTCAAGCCTGTAATTATTTAGGGCATTTTCCACACCGCCGCTGTTGCCGCACTTTCACAATTTCTTTGGTGAAAAGCTTCATTGCTATTAGATGATTGGTCTGCTTTTCTGGTGGCTGGGAGATTTGAGCCCGTTGGTCACCCAGTGTGTGACGGGAAGATTGGCACCAAAATCACCTGTCTGCCTCCAGAAGATTGCCTTGTCCACTGTGCACACTAAAACCCCAGAACAGTGAATAACAGGGTAATTTTATCTGGGAGTTTTGAAATGTCCCATCTGGTGTTTGCTCCGTATTCATCGGCTTCACCTTTCACTGGAGCAAAACTGATGACTCCCCCGTCCAAAAATGTGACATGGCCAAGATCCTGTCCACTGTGGGATTTCATTCACAGCATGATATTACTGCTTTTGGTCATTCAGCATAGAGTAGATCCCGCAGATGGCCTTCAATACAACAATCGCAATGCTGAGATGTTGAATCAATGATCCTATGATGTTTGAAAGAAAAATAGCAGTTTTCAGTAAAGCTTAAATGCAAAGTGATCCACACTGAAGTTCTGTAAAAGATTCCTGACTTTTTCTGTGAAGGTAGTTGGCTCTGATTGTTTCAGCTGTTTGGACTAAAACTGATGAAAGCTTTGGCTGTTTAGAATTTTGTATTTAATGTATATATTTATTGGGAAGAATTGATATTCATGGGGCCCCTAAGCATAATTTGACTCGAGGCCCCTCATTAAACCTGTTCTGATCGGGCTCAATATTGATGGTTGTGCTCTTAGTGCATGGTCCTGTGAGTAGGTTATTTTCAACTTAGCTTACTTCTTGAAGGGAAGGGTCCTTTGAAATGACATTAAAAACTAAATAATTTCGCAACAGTTAAAAAATAAATGTAGGCAACATATATTAATCTAGGCTAAATAAACTGATTTTCATTGTTTAGTTAAAATTATTTTGAATATTTTCTGTAATAAAATTGTAGGCCCTCTTTGGGGGGCCCTGGTTGCCTCTGGGCCCTAAGCAGTTGCCTAGTCTGCGTATAGGCTGGACCGGCCCTGATCTTAGCCTAGATTTATACAGACTCAAGTTGCCTGCACGGGCTGTACCTGACGTATACCATTGACTTATGATCAGTTTTAATTCCTGCCTTGCGTGTAAATTCAAGTTAGTTTGACTTGGATTTTACTATATGAATTTGCCATGTCTGTTTGCCTTTCACATCGTTTCCAATCTGGGAAACTTGGAAACTAAGTTTTTGCATATATATAAAAAAAAAAAAAAAAAAAAAAAAAGAGAAAGAAAGAAAAGTACATCATGCAGTTCTGTGTCTGCATAGTTGATAGAATGCTGCAGGAGCAAATGCACTCTTGTAAACTTTAGAGAAAGTGTGTTGTTTTCTCAAAGGATCTGCCAATCTGCCTGTTATTATAGGCACTGTAGGATTACAAACAAACTGTGTACTCAGAGTGGGAACGCTATTACATTTCTCTGCTTTACACAAGTTTATTTCATGGAGTCTATCAAACTTTTACTATTCTGTATCCACTCCCCTTACCTTTAACATTTATTAGTATTAAACTGAAAGAACATACTGTACTCCACATCTGTCCTCCCATTTATTATTCTATTTTACAAGGATCAGTGTATTTTAACAGTCCAGATTCTCCTGTTACTTACAACATTCCACCAATTAAACCTAAAGTGAGCGCCCACAGTAAGACAGCACCAGGAAGTGGTAATTAGTTCGAATGTGTTCCAGGCTTCTTTGTGTTTGGAAGTTGACACATTGCTCCAGATTATTACATTCCTCACTCTGTATTTCACAGTATAAGCTTTAATTAAAGTGTCGACGTCATTCACTTCATAATTACTGTGTCATTTGATTTCAACTAATGTAATATCAGGGGGAGCAAAACATCAAACAATGTGTCAGACCCCATATGGAGCCGAGCAATTTACCTTCCATTGACTTGCGTCTTAGAAATGAACTGTAAGGTGTCATTAATCGACTTGATAGTAATTTTCCCCTAGATGATTATTTAGCAGGTTGTAAGGTTTAATGAAAGATCACATTAGGGAGTGATTGACACACATGCTCAGTGGTAAGCCAAACACCGTAGATCTTATTATAGGACTATGGAAGTGAGTACAACATGCTCTGATACTTTTGAATGCCACGCTGTTTCTTATTCAAAGCAATGGGGTTGTTCAATCTCGTGTCTCATTAAATTTAAGAAAAGATTTTGAGCATCCATCCATCCATTTTCTTCCACTTGTCCGTTGCTGGGTCGTGGGGGCAGCTGTTGGAGCTGCCCAAATAATAATAATACATCAAACTTGTATAGCGCTTTTCTGGACACTCAACAACGCTTTACATGGGCAATAAACAAAACAGAAAAGGGGTTTAAGGAAAAGCTAGTTTGCACAGGTAGGTTTTGAGTACTGATTTGAAGGTTGGTAGTGAGTCAGAGTTTCTAATGGGCGGTGGGAGTGAGTTCCAGAGGGTGGGGGCAGCGATGGCAAAGGCTCGGTCCGGCGGTTAGTGCGGATGATGGGGGTGAGGCGGGTGGTGCCGGCTGAGCGGAGGTGGCGGGTGGGCTGGTGTTGTTGCAGGAGCTCGGTGAGGTAGGGCGGGGCCAGGTTATGGAGGGACTTGTAGGTGAAGAGGAGGAGCTTGTATTGAATGCGATATTGAACATGGAGCCAGTGGAGCTGTTGGAGGACGGGGGTGATGTGTTCTCTGGACCGGGTGTGGGTGAGGAGGCGGGCAGCAGAGTTCTGGATGTATTGCAGTTTTTGGAGATGAGTGGTGGGAAGTCCGTAGAGGAGGCTATCGCAGTAGTCGAGTCTGGAAGTGATGAATGCGTGGATGAGGATTTCAGCAGTTGACTGGGTAAGGAAGGTCCGGAGGCGGGCAATGTTGCAGAGGTGGAAGAAGGATGTTTTAGTGATGTGGTTAATGCGCAAGTCACATTGCACCAGCCCCTATGGCTCCTCCTGCAGGTGGTGGGTCCACAGAAGGACGGCCTCATGGTTCTAACCGGGCCTGTTGGTCTCTCATAAGGGGCTTCTGAACCGCTCTTTGTCTGACCCGTCACCTAGGACCTGTTTGTCATGGGGGACCCTACCATCTGCCCGCTGAGCTCATGGAGCAGTCCTGTAAAGGACCCATCACTTTTGAGAGGGCCCATAAGGGGCTGGTGCAGAGTGATCTGAGCTCCCCCCGCGACCCAGCAACAAATAAACTGAAGATGAATGGGTATATATGGACAATAGGGGGCAGTAGAGGGTGAGAAAGGGAGATTTCAGCTTTCTGACAGCCTGGTGCAAGAAGCTGTCATTTGGTCATTTGGACTTGGGGTAATTCGAGACCCCGCAGTTCGGCAGTAGAATATAACTTGCAAACTATTAAATACCCTCTCTCCATGGGGTGTCATTTTTGTAGTTTGCATTTTAAGCTTTGCTTCCTTAATGTGTTTAACAAGCACACTTTGACTTTAATCTTGATTTTAACACATTTACGAACATTTCAAATATAATTACAATATTTAATCAAAATTTGATATTTTCCCCAAAATTTTGCACCCCTATGTCCTCTATTTTAATCTAGGGCCTCTTTAGACTCCGCCAGCCAAATACCTGAAATCTCTTCCTGACTGACTCTGTCAAATGTGTCAGTCACAACCAACTAGACCTTGTCCAATGAGCCAGAGACCACATATTCGCAGGCAAGGCTCCAACCATCCCCTGAAAGAAACAAGCACAGAGAGTTGAATTTATATTTTTATATTAACCTTTATGACATTTTAAGACAAACTTTGTACCAGATGTTCCAAAGAACTTAAACATGCTCCGATTAAGAGCCAATAAAAGTCCCTGTAGGGAAAGTGGCTAGCCCTGGTCAATCTATATTCTATAATAGCAATGGGAACTTCCTGCTCTATGCACGTTATGGCCTAAATTGGAGCTCATTTGTGCATTTTAAAAGTTGTTGTTGCTGTAAAACCTCTTGGCCTTGCCTGGTGTGGCCTTGCATCATTACATTTCATAAATCATGCACCATATAAAAATACCTGCTCTGTTGCCCCTGTGCACCAGCTTTGGTGGACTCTCAAAACCGTGATTTTCTACCTGCTCCATGAAGAATGCAACCAAGCATGAGATAGTCGTCGGGATGTGGGATTCTCATGTTCTACAAGCTGTTAAATAAATAGACCCAGATTGTTGACATATTGAAGACGTGCCATCATGCAAGCATTGTTCCAATCATCGCCTATTGTCAGCTCGTTATTACTCAAAAACAAGAGTGATGCCCCTTAAAAAATGTATCGCTGACTTTTTAAATTGAGTGATGGACATAAATGGGACCAAATAGGAAAAGTGCTATCACATCTGTCCGCCTAATATTCCAGATGTTGCTGTTTTATAAAGGTCCTTAGGAGGCATTCCCATTTCCTGTTGTGAGGAGGGGGGGGGGGGGGGGGGGACACAAGGCATACACCCCCAGGAAACGCACAAACAACCGGCAAGCACTCACAGAGATAGACAGATAGACACTGGGAAGCGAGAAATAAGCAAAACCTAAATAATACCGTAATTGTTGCGGCTGTCTCAGATGTGCTCTGCCTCTCTGTCTCTCATAATAAAAGCCTGTCTGACTGTATACGCCGGCACAGGAGGGGGGCCTTCACTGCTGCCGAACACAAAATTGTATTATTGAAGGCCACAGCCACCGCCACCACCGCTACGTCGCCTCTCTCTTATTCCACCCCCTCCCAGTGTCCGTCTTTATATTAGAAATGTTTTCACTTGCCAATAAAAGCATAATGCGCTCTTATACACGAGGCATTTGCAAGTGAATTGCAGGGCTTCATATTGCCTCCGATGGTAATCAGAACACAACATTGTGCGCCCGGGAGAAAGCATGACCAGTCCAATATCGAGTGTGATTGTAGTGAATGTTATCTGATGGAAGGCACTGGAAATAGAAGCACACTGTATGGAGGCACCCAATGCCATGCTGCTTAGCCATATGGGCACCAATAAGACACAGGCATATGAAACAGCAGGAACAAATTATACTTAAATTATGGCTGCACACTGCTTGTAAGTGGATGGGACAAGCATATGGTGCGGAATAAGTTAAGGTTGCGGACATGGTTAAGTTGTTTATGAAGGTATATCCACTTTTATGCTGTCAGGGAGCTGCATATCAATTCTTTTTTCTCATTTGTGTCCTCTCATTTTTCGCTCCCAATCAAGGCTTCATTTCGTATTTCACTCTTATCTCACCGCTGCCTCTGCCTATTATTATTTCCTCTGTTTGTGTTGCTCACCGTCTCCTGCGCGTGCTTTTTTTATTTTTTTTTAATTCTTACTCTTGATCTCACTCTGTAATTTCTTTGCCTCCACGCAGCGCCTCTCATCAGCATCCTTCATCTCGCTTCTCCTGCCATCTCTCGCCTTCAAATGTCTGCAGATTATATTGTTTCATTGCGCTTTACATAGGGATCTTCATCGCATTGTCAAACATACCGTGGCTTCAGGAGGTATTCTTGCCATTCTGTTTATTATCATGTTATATATTAAAAAATGTTCAAATTATTATTTTTATTAAAGATATCCTGTGGCTAGATGTACCTGCTTGTATTAAGGGCATTGAATGGAATTTTCCACACATACTACGGTCTGAATACCTGTCACTACAACTTTTTTCCCCGTACTTTTTGAAAGTCTTTACATGTTTTACTACAATACATTATTGTTGTGTAATCAGTGTGAAATTTATGCAATGGGGGGGGGGGGGGGGAAATCAAGGCATTGATTTAGTGACGGCTCTCTTCTGCCTACCGTCTCATTAGAAACCTGCAGGGAACACAGGCTGCTTCGTCTAACTTCTGTGCATGGAAGAAAAGAAAAAAAGATATAGAAATGCATATCGAGTTAGACTGGAATTGATTTGTACTCAAGGAAAGTTGTTTTGCTGGAAGCTTCTGCAAGTATATATGCATGTTGATGAACTTCAGCTTTGCTTTAAGGCTACACATCATAAAGCCTCATTTATTCATGCATTCTGGTGTTACTCCTTTCGCGCTCAAACAGCCAGTCATCATTTAGTATTTGGTTGCAGTGAAGGTGGGGGTAGACTGACACCGAGCCAAACTGTCCAGTCATGGGAAGCTGCTCTTTTATTTACTGCCCCTACTTGGACTCTGTTTTCAAGTGCAGGTGGTTTGCCCCTTTGCTCCGGCCTCATTGATCGTGGCGCTGCTGCTTCTCATTTATTTGCAAGATGAAGAATTACTTTACTGTCCCCATTTCCCATGACATCACACCCAGCTGCTAAAGTCTTGCACGCTCCATGAAATGGAACATAGTCATCTCGAAGTTTTTAGATTTCAATGCCAATACTTTTTCTTTTGTAGATTTATGTCTGTATTCACCCTATGCTATTGAGACTTAATTATTGACAGAAATTAGTTGCAAACAACTTAACGTGCGTAAAGCATTCATCTCTGGTATTGTTTTAATTAATTATACGTCACGAAGACAGAGAACTCTTTTATGTGCCTGTTGTTGTTTTTGATACTATCGCTCGCTTTATTTTCCTGTACTTTTCATCGGTTAAACTGTAGAGCAACAGAACTGATCTCCATCTGCTAAATGAGCCTTGACTCCAGCTGCTGACAGGGCCAAACACGTACAACACCAGAGTGGAAAATTCAGGACTGGACAGAGGTATGACATTTGTGCTTCGCCTTTAGTCCATACAGTAAGTAATATCTTTAGCGAGGTATGATTTTTAGCTTGAAAAAGATAAAACGGTTGCTTGAAAACATAGGTCTTAACTGGGTCGGTCGCTTTGCCATTTTCAGTGTCTTTCCCAAGGAGCATGTCTTTCAATATTTAACTACTGATAGAGCGGCAATGCACAGCCAAGTCTATGAGTCTGGTGCTTTTTTGCAAGGGCGTGCAGGAGAAGTAAGAGCAGCCTGCTGACGATGAATGATACATATCTGCCATAGGTCTGCCACAAAGAAAGTAATGAATGTAAAAGGCAGGACACATTTTACTCTGCAGTTTTAGTGGGAGCTAATAAGTGATGCATAATGAAAGATATGGTAAATATTCATTACGATCAAGCAAGCCACTCTGTTGCTTATATTGAGTGGCCTTTGACCTTAAAGGGGCTAGATGCAAGTTTTCATTTTTATACTCGCTACTGCCACCTCAGGTCTTACGCGTAACTGCAGTTTCTATTGTGCATGACGGCACTTCAGACCCGAATTGACAACCTTTTGAGTGACAGTGCAGGATTTTAGAGGCAGTTGTGGTGAATGGGTCTGGGCTCATTCTACACATTAGGACGTCGCTGTAAAATGTAGGGGGTGGAAAATACATAATTTCAACGTTTTAAACTCTGTCTTGTCCTTTTAATGTAAAAGTCTTGAGAGATTGAAATCAAACAGTGAAATGAAAGGCACATGCCGACATGTAAATAGACCCTTTCTAACACTATTACAGATAATATACCGTTTATATGAAGAAGCACACTCCACTCGGCTCATGTCAATTTTTGGATTATTAATTGCTTTTTTTTTTTTTTAAACAACACAGTGGGCTTTATTATGCTGTTTGAGAAAACGCTGTATGCCACATGCTGCACTTCTCTGGTGGTGTGGGTTTGCCTTTGCATTCATTATTACAATCTAATGCATGTTTCTGAATATGCACCTACTTTTTTTCTTGCTTGTTAGGAGTGAAATGTTAATTACAAAGTGTCCATGTAGTCATTAGGGAATAACAGTATGTGGCGGACTCTTATGATCACAGAGCAAGGATCTGAAGACATTTTTCACTCATCGGCAGCGCAGGCATGTATAATTTTCAAAAGCTGCCTCATTATTATTATTATGTGTATAGTATAATATATATAGTGCATGCGCTTGTGTCCACTCTGATACATTCAAATCCGTTAAACTCTATTGTCTGTGTTGGTTTAGTCGTATTTTGAGTTGCTGGCATTCCTAAGGGCCAGACTCAGAAGCGCTCTCACATTGGGAACTCCACAGTGCGTTGGCTGGAACAGCGGCTAGAGGGGGTTCTGGGAGCCAAAATAATGAGCTTATCAGTTCAGGCTGGATCTGCTGTTGGCACACACATCTAATTCTTCTCCTTCAGTCTTCCTTCCCTACTTTTCTCTTTTTTCATCTACAGACATAGGCAATTACCTCAGAGCATGTATGGTGGTATTACTTCTCTCTCTCGACGGGGTTGAACTTGCTGTAAAAGATAGTGAAAAAATGGCTCCGTTTTCTGTACTTACCGCTCCTTGTGTATTTTGTTGTTTCGTTTAGTTTTCTATTAATATTCCCATAAGGAGTGTCACGTGAGTTCCCTTTTTTCTGTCCTCAAAAGGGGATATAGGTGGGTTTGTTATCCTGGTCAGCCAGACTAGAACATGCTTTTTCTATTCTTTAGAAAGACTTTCAATTGGGGACCCGAATGGTCTGCCTATACCAAAACAAACATGGCAACCACCAAAGTACAAAGACATGAAAAAGGGCAATGGTTCCTACAGGAGCCCCCATAGGGTTGCTAGCACCGACCTAGCAGTCTCAAGATGATTTCACGGTATAAAAAAAAAGGTTATGGTGGAAAACTGCATGGATCTGTTGTCAAATAACAAAGTAAACAATACATATCACAAAACCAGATTTTAAATGTTGTTCGCTTGATATTATCTATCGCAAACTGGTTTGTTTTACCGTGGGAGTCCAGAATTGTTATTCACCTAATTCAGGAACTCGGGGCGAGCAACGCAATCTTGTGTTCTACGCTGACATTTGCTTTAATTTATTATGTAACATGTGACAAATCTGACATACCACATAAATATGTACAGATCCTCACTGCCAAACCATCAATGCTGAGTTAGAGAACAGAAAGCACACAGAAATATTGATAAAAATGATCTGAGGTCACTTTTTCATGCTGTCTCTCCACAGTTTTTTTTGGGGTGAGTTTTCTGTTTACTTCGTCACTTTCCGTGACAATAATTGAAATCCCAGCAGATCCCGAGCAGAAACGCTTGTGCCACAGAAGTGGGCGGGGCTGAATAAGGTGAATAAGCACAAACAGCACCTTCGCATAAGAGCAGTATGAAGTGAAGGAGCGGTTTGGGGGTAAACTGAAGCAAATGTTAATAAAAGTGTTGTTTTAGCTCCCCAGTTCTTCAAGACCCATTGGTCGCTCCCACAGTGTATTGTTGTTAACTTAACCCCGTTAAGTAATTTGGACATGAAAGGATTCCAATGTAAAAATCTACCAACTGGTTAAGTGGCAAACCATCTCACAGTGGCCATAATGATGTTATTGTATCATATGTGTATGCCTCCCTTATGTGGGATTACTGCTGCCTGGTATTTGTTGATAATGCAGTTCAAGTTTCCTTTTCCTATAGACACTAATGGAGGATAATAACTTGAATAAAACTCTTGAACTGTGGCTATGTCTGAAACTGGGGTCATGAACTGGTAGACTGAATAATTGCCTTTGGTTTTGGATCAGTGCAAAAATAAAAACCGTATATGCAAGTTAAAGCCCCTGAACTGCAGATAAAATATTCATTGAAGCTGTCAGTTTTTTCTCGTTAATTGCAGTGGTGTACAATTTGTTGTAATAGAATGTTTTATGAGGCAAAGGTAAGTTATTGCAATCACTTTGGAATACCGTGCAGTGCAGAGTGGCTGGGGATTGTAGTGATGGTTGAAACAGACTGCTTTGTCTTCCCTTTCCAGATGTTCATTGTATTCCACTTTCCAGCTCTGCCTTATTAGACCTACTAATATTTTCAAAGTAATAATGTGAAGACTGTACTTGTATGTGCTTTTTTTTTTTTCATTACTTGCTGAACATATTAACTAGCTTAGTTTTTTATCCATATGGCTCAAGCTTAATTACATTCAGGCAAACATCTCTTTCACAGTTCAAAAGCAGAATAAGTAATCAAGGATTTTTATTATTACGACTCGAGTTTCTTGTTTTGAGAATAATTTTTATGAGCTAATATCAGGATTGATATCAGTCAAAATGAAATATATTTTAAATAATCTCATTTTCATATAGAAGGTTAAGCTCGCCAAAGATGTGAATATTTAGCATGCAAAATGTCACATAGCAATATTGCCTTATTACCTTTAATATCATGGAAAGACAGACATATAATGTTGATACAATGTGCTTTGGTTAGAGACAGAGGCCGAAAGTATTTAAATTAAAGCATTAAGAAGATAATGCAAATGTGTGTATGCTTCAAACTTCAACTCCTTGTATACTAATCAAAGGGTCATTGATCTCGTAATCAACAAATGCATCCTGCTCAACCATCTTGTTATTCCCTCAAACCTGACTGTTGTTGATATGGCCAATAGTGAATGTGTGAAGTTTGGAGTCAATATCTTTTGTAGTTTGTGAAATAATTAAGTTAAAAGAAAGTGAGGAATAAAAATATCAGCACTTGAATTCTATTCAAGCAGGAGAGTATGGGGGGCAAGGGGCTAGGTGAGTATGAGGCTCAGGTGGGAGGAAGGAGAGCATCTCTCAGACACTTTGTCCTTGCAGAATGAAGAAAATGACTTAGACTCAACAGCCGAGGCTCCTTCTTTTCCAGACCCTCTAAGATCTGGTATTTAACCTCAGTGCACCAACAGGAGCTCCTCTGCATTAACAAAGGAAGTGGTGCTCTTTCTAATGGTGTTGTTTTTGTGGTATACTGTGGCAGTTTAGGGTTGAAAAAGTCTAATGGCTATCAAAAAGGAAATCATAATACATAATACATATAATATATGTATTATGACCGAGTGACTAATGAAGCATTATGGCCCTTATCGCCATAGAGCCCAGGCACTGGAAACAAGTTTGATCAAACTGATCTATCTTTATTTATTGGTGTTTTTTTTATATTTATAAGTTATGTCGGTAAAAATGATGGAATAAATGAATAATGTTCATATTTTCATCATTTGGCAGGCCATAACTGTAAAATTATAAAAGATTAAAACATATGTTTTACACCCACTGTAGTGCACAATTTGTAGAACAAACCCTGAAAATATAATTCATTTTGAGCGATGGTTGAGAAATTAGAGCTGTCAAACTTGTAAAAAAAAAACATGATTTTGGCCTAACTCAGTTTTAGACCTAATTATTTTTTCCAAACGTTACACACTCACTATTGAGTATATACCACACGGGCCAAGTTGGAAGCAAATCCAAGATGGTCAAGCAGGATTTTTTTTTTATTTGACATGGAATGACCCTACAAATAAAACACGTTTGCGGAGAGTTTTACTCTGATGCCTAACTGAAAACCCCGGGTTCTACATGTGCCAGTGCAGATTTGGATTTTTAGAGCAACTGAAATATCTCCACGGCCCTTTCAGTCACTCAACGGGAACCAGGTGGAGAATCCAAGTGCTGTCCATGTGGCAGCAGCTTCTTGTGCTTGGTGACCTAGTGAATGCAGGGTTAGTAACCCAAAGGCCTGGGGTTCAAACTCAGTCAGACTTTTTCAAGTCTCCATGTGGTCTCTGCTGAAATCGAACCTGTTCAGAGACTACCTAGAGACTCGGCTTATCTCCAGGGGATGTTTTGGATATATCTCCGTGACTAGCGATGACTCTAGTTTCCAACTAGTCTCTAGGCCGGTGAGATAGGCTCTTAACACTCAGTCTGAGTGGAGTCCGCTCATCTTCTCTGTCTTATGAGCTTTCTAACACTGATCAAATACGTTTATGTTTGACTGTAAAGAAATATATTTTATTTTAGTAATCTGCCTTTAGCCCATAGTTGATTAGACATGGTTCAACAAAAGGAGGAAGACATGGATAAAGGTGAATTTAGTAGACATGCAAAATGAGAACAATGAAAGACACATTCACACATAATTATGCCCTCGCCGCTTGTCTTTGATAATGCTGTGTCATTACTAAAATAATGGGGCAACATCCATAATAACACAAGGTTATTGCACCATAAATCTATAGATGCTGTGTTTTGGGCAGATAAGTGTATCAATCTAATGCTAAAATGCCAAACAGGGGATATTAAACTAATCGGCTTTTTATTGTTTTGCTTTATCATTAAGTGTTTTATTGGCACTAAATGACGTGGTAAATTATAAATGAGGCCTCCCTGGTTTTAGCAGCAAGCATTAAGCCCAATACCTTATGCATATATGCATGTGTGACTACAGGCCTTGATATTTGTGGACAGATAACCTAAATACTTGCTAGTGTAATATACCATTATGGACTTAATCGAAAGCAGTGGCAGGTGAATGTGTTTTGATAATGGGCTTCACCCACACAGCCTGAAACTCCCCTGTTATGCACTTCATTTGTATGGACAGAGCTGATCTGAAGACTGTGCATTCATGATCGTATCACTGCAATATCTCAGCAGTCCATCACATTGGTGGCAAAGCTTTGTAAGAAAGGGAGACCATTCCATGGTCAATAAAAGGTGTTGTGGATTCAAAAAGTAACACATTCTTCTTTCATTCACTGAAAGGACTTACAATAGAGCTTGGCTTTAGCACTGGATATGAGGTTAGACAGACATTAGGAACATTTGTTAAATCACTGACGCAAACAAATTAATTGTTCAATTTACTCTCACATTTACCATATGGTATTTGAAATAATCACTATGTGGTGTTGATCCACAGTAAGTTAGTACAGTTTACAGAATTACATTTTTTCTTTTACATTTTTTGTTCAGATTTAAACCTTACCTTCGTTGAAGCCACAGAACGAGACCAAAATTGAGCTACAAGCTTTTCACATTACATTGACAAGAAAAATACCAAAAGTCATCCCGAAGCTTACTTTTTCTTTTTTCATGAATACTGATGTGAACTACAATCCATTTGCAGCCACACGTTCGCTCAGTCTGCAATTTATGATTCAAGCTGTAACTACCTCATTTGATCCCATCCTTGTTATGCTAATTTCCCCTCACAATGGTAGCAAATCAGTTTGATTTAACTGTGGAAAGTGTGTGTGTGGCGTTTGGGAGGAGTGGGTGCGAGCAGGCTCTGGGTTTGTCTTAGTGAATGATGCATATAGTCTGTTTGTGCTGGTGTGTGCGGCGTCTACAGTTGTCACAGAAGTAAGAGGTGTTTTGTGCCACAACTAAAGCTCCCAATCTGCATTTTGATGTCATTAGCTTGCCACATCAGGCGGCTTCAGCGCTACTTACACCCCAAAATGTGTTTTCAAGAGCACTAAACCAATTGTGCAATGAAAGGTTTTAAAAGCAACATAAAGTCCCTCATAATAAAATCACGGATTGTTTGTTAGATAGGCTTGACATGCCGAAACTCTGATATGATTAAAATAACACTAAAAAAATGCTAAACAAATGTTTGTTTTTGTGCTTTGGCACCAGTTGCGTGACCTAGCAGCACACATCTAAGGATAGAGAATTTCTATCTTTACAAAGGAATTGCAGGTACTGTGTGTGCCAAAACCTATGCACATGATATGCTTCACATAAAATGGACATTATGCATGCACATTAGAGAGATGCTTGTAATTATCTGTTGTGGGTTGTGCATGTTATGGAGTCACATAATATTACTATTCATTTTCGTCTGCATTTGTTGTAGCTGATGTCTTAAATCTCACCCATAGGCATACCTAAACCAAGACAATTACTGTAGTCTCAAAGACAACCATTCACTATTATTCCGTCACTTGTGGGAGACTATGCACTTGGACAGTAAGAAGAAGAAGAACTTTATTTATATAGTGCCTTTCACAGACATGGTCACAAAGAGACAATGTTACACTGCTACTAGCAGGAAACCAGAACTTGAGTAAGTGGACTGCACAGAGACATTTTTTTTTTATTTAAAGGATTTTACTATCAGCTTGAGCGAGAAATTACCAACCACTTCACCAACATGTACTGTTTCATTTTATTGAAGCCCTTCTTCTAGACATTGGCACTTTTAAAGAGACTGTGAGATTCTTGTCTGCCGTCTTATCGTCCATCAAAGGTTTGGAAATGGGGAAGAGCCAGTCAAAGGAAAGTACCCTGGACACTAATGTGTGACTTCCTGCTTCACCGTGGGGTTTATTATGGCACTTGATGAGAGTGGGCTGGATGTCGGAGGCACTGGATTGTCTGTTTACACACGTTTATGGTCCGGGGTTCTCACAGTCAAAAAAGAGGCTCAAGATTGGTGGCTCTTTGTTACATTGTTGCTATAAAGTCTTATCATCCTCCCCTTTTCTTTTTTGTAGGCAGTTCTGTATCCTCTCTATAATCTCCTCCAGGCCTGCAACCTCACCAGACTCAGTATCCTTAAACACAAACAATATTCGCTCCTCTGTGCAATCTGACTTCTAACTTTATCTTCAAAGTATATTACTCTGATATAATTCGTGTCCATCCTCATCACTTTTCCACAGTGCTGCAGTCACACAACAATGCCCCAGCATGTTCACTACTAAGCTACCATGTGAAAACAGTGGTAGAGAATATAAATAGATGAAGACGTGTTGAACTTCAATCTACTTACAAGCCAGCGCACACTATCACTTACAGAGTTTTGTGGGCGCAGTTTGCACATTTGACATTTTTAGCGTGTGGAGTTGCCCAGTGAAATAGTTAGCAGTCTGCAAACTAAACACAGTTGGTGGAAGCACGCAGCCTAGAGCTGGGTCTGCTGTGGTCAATGACTGTAGCCAATATTGCCTCATACTCTGTGTTTTTCCCTGTAATAATATTGTTGGCTTGTGTGCACACAGGCAGACTTCCACTTCAACAGTACAAGACTTGGCTGGTACATTTCTCAAGATGAGCTACACTTGTTCTGCCCATTGCTTCGACTTGTAAGAATAACACTACTCCCCAAACATACTGCAGAGATGCCTTGGTGAAAAAAAAGTTTTATGTCCGGACAAAGTACATCTCTTAAGTACAATTGGAATCAATCCAGTCCGTGGCCTCTTGCCCTCTCTCAACAATTTGCTGTTGAACTCTTATGTTGTGCTGGCTAATCCACCAGCTCAGGTTTTAAGGTATTTGTCTCACATGGGGGCCCAAGCAAGAGTATTTTTTTATTGCACTGACCGAGAACTCGTCACTGACAAAATCAAATGGAGAAAAAGAAATCAATGTTTAATCGTCTCATGGCATTATCCTTTTAAAATTTGAAATGAGGTTTTTGAAATTCAAGGTTAATACTCATATTAACAATGAGCTAAATCGCACTGCGGATTGTTTAATTCATAAATCTTTAGCACCCTTGAGGAGGATTTCTCTGAAGAATAAAAAGTATATTGTTTAACGAGCACTTTAAGTGTGAATATTGTCAATTTGTGTCTCTGTGTACCTTCTTGTTTCCTCTTACCGAAATTAAATCCCTTTTTTTTTTTTCCTCTTCCGCACCCCACTTTCGCACTTGCCCTGTAAATCAATTTCAGGCTTTAGGCGGCTATGCCTCGCAGGCATCTCTGTCTTTGATAGTGTTCCCACCACAGCTCACAGTGATGTGTGTGTGATGCAGCCCACCGCAGCGGAACAGAGGAGCCCAGCCAGAGTTTTAACTTCTTTGTAGGATTTCTGCATCAAACTGAGCCATGTTGAGGACAAACCTAAAGATTCTCCCATGAACACACACAGATCTGGGAGACTTGAGGAGGAAAATTGTGCACTTTACTTCAGCTTATAGGAACAACATGATTGAGCCTTGAGTCCACATAAAGAGCCAAACACATATGAACACAACACCAGGCATTGAACAGTGTGGAGTTAGTGGAGTTTATCCTGGTGCTACACATCTTTAGGCTCAGCATCAAAGCTGCACAGAAAATGTACAACAGTTGGAAACCAAAGTAATTTGTTCTGCAATTTGCTCATATTTCAAGTGCCACTAAAACAACCTGTCAGCAGCAGGTTATTATTGTACAACATTATAGGACACATTTCCAGATCTGAGCCAGGATCGTGGGTAATAATGGCACCTATAGCAGCCGGGAGGCCGACAGAGCAGCCCAGGCATTAAGGACCTGTGAGCTAGTGATGTTTCAGCTGCAGTTCTTGACAGTTCCCTCTCACTTGTTTTACCAAGACAAGGCAAGGCAAGTTTACTTGTAGAGCACAGCTCATAAGGCAATTCAAACGGCTTTATTGCTACTAGAGAAAATCAACCCATAAAATGTAATTATATTTATTTTAAAACAGGCTCCAGCCTGGATTTGAAAATCGTCACAGAGTTGAGGCCTGTCTTGTATCTTCTGGAAGACAATTCCATATTTTCCATGTTTTATCCTGGCAGCAGAGCCCACATCACATCAATTAACTTAATGTCCACTTTCAAAATATCTTTAAATATGTTTTAAAGCATATGAACTTTAGCCTATGTCTTTTATGAATATAATAATAAGAAACGTATTGAGTCGTCTATTGGGGGAAAACAGCTACTTGCTCAAGTTGCGCCCCATATGCTTGACTCCATATCCCTGTAAACAGGGAAGTACATGTGAGAATAACACTGGGCTTTGAAGAGTGATAAGTTTGTGGAGTTTGTTCTGCTGCAACACGTTTAGGATTAGCATTAAAGAGATACAGAGGCAAAGTGAAGAGCGTGGGGAGAAAAGCAAACAGTGCCTTTGAAGACAGATGTACCTACAGGACATGTCCTTCAAAGAGTGGAACTCTCAAAGACTGTTGATGAAAATGGCTTCCTCCAACACCAAAACCAACCAATTACTAATAAACATTATACAGACATCACCTGTTTGCCACATATTGTTTATATGTGTAACTTCATACAATGTTAGACCTTCAGAGTTGCTTTTATTGTCAGAAAAGTAATTATAGCGCTGGAATTGTTAAAAGCATTTGGCACATGTCACTATGTAAGTGTATTTAATTGACAATACGAGACCATGTTCAATTGTAACCCAGTGTTACAATAAGTTATGGTCCCTCTAATGTGAGATGATATTATATTATATTGTTTTTTTCAGATGCCTTTCCTAACATTCATATTTCAGGTTTATGGTACTTTATAGACATATAGGAACTGATGATTACATGTATGTAAACACAGTTTCACTTCCCTTTACAGTCATTTGTTTACCCTATCCCAACTTTTTTGAGATATGTTGCTGCCATCAAGTCCACAATTAGCTTTTTATATATAGTTTATATATATAGGTCAAAACAGCCATAAATTACACCGTCTTGTTTACTGTCTGAGGCCAGTCATGTACAGCAGGAGTGTGAATGAATCATTGTTTTGGCACCGCTTTCTTCACTTCTTGAAGACTTAAGACGAGTGTAATTCAAACATTAATCTCCTACACACATTGCAGTTGTTGTTGGTACAATACTTGTCATAAACAACTGTCTGAAATGTGCTGTATATATGCCCCTCTCTAAAGCCCGGGTGCTATTCTCAACCACGACAGTAAACAAACGTATGGAAAAAGTGTGCGATAACTGAGTGCGGTATGCAAGCTGTCTCCCCACTGATCTGCAGCTTAAAATCATATTAGCAAAGTGCAAAGCAAAGACACCTAGGCCTGGTTTGTTCATCTCGCAGGGACTAGCACCACCTGATGACTGGTATGGGTATAACCGCTCGCATGGTCAGTGGGACATGCTTTACTGTACAGCTGTTGAGTGTGAAAAATTGAGGGCTGCTCTCTTGTTTCTGAGCTATGTAACGAAACAGATGCAAGGCAAATGTTTTTGTCCATCATTCTATGTGTATAAATCATCATGCAGCATTCTCCACCCGAGTAGAAGCAGTGTTTTAATAGATTTGATTTATATTTTTGACTTTTGAGGAATAAATGTCCAGACATTTATTCTGTGTACAAACATTTTCACAACATAGTGGCAATGTGGAATGGAAGTAATAGTTGCTTGCACCAAATATTGTGTTTGTAACTAAAATGCAGTTATGCGATGCCATGTACCATGCGTATTATAAAAGTGTATTATATTATTACACAAATACTGCTGGTAAGTGTTTTTAGATCCGTGCTGTGTTTCGATGGGTATCGTAAACTGAAAACCCTTTAAACCCCACCCTAACCGAGCACATTTTCTCCAGTTCAGTCTTACCCAAATCTAAAATCTGGCGACAAAAACGAGAATGGAAATACAACCAAAAAAAGTGACAAATAAAAGCCACAACAAAGCTACAAAAGAGCAACCAAGGCGCGATGAAAACATGAAAAAAAAGCCATGAAGAAAGTAAAAAAGAAAACCAGACAAAAAAAGAGACAAAAACAAGACTCTTCAAAAATGTGACCAACATTATTTTTTTTTAAACGCGGCGACATTGCATCAAAATCAGTCACGATCCATAGCGTTCAAATGAGGCGTTACTTGGCCTATAGACTGTAAGCTCCAGTCGAGAAGCCTTTAGATTTGGGTAAAGCCGAATTGGATAAAATGTGCTCAGTTAAGGCGGGGGTTAAGAGGATACTTTCATTTTTGATACACTTGAAAAAAGATAATGGGTGAGAAAGAAGCCGATGCTTGTAGCACTGAAGACTTCATTGTAGAGGTTTTCAGTTATCGTCGACTGGATTGGGTTGGTAGGGTTCAGGACATTTCGCTTCCCATATTTCCCGACCCAGAACAATGACTCTCCTAATTGGTGATACTGTAAACAAGGAGTGCAGTAGGTGGGGCAATGGCAGTCCTGACCACGCCTCTCTGGAGTTTAAATAAACGTCTAGCTTGTGTCGTGAACCAGTCTTATATTTCGAAGTGCCTAAAGATCAAAGTGGGCCGTCCTCAACTCAACCAACCCAATGCAGTTTTTGGAAATCCCTACAACAATGATTGATTCCCGGACGACTCAGAGCCCACACAAACACACGAAGACTTGGAACCTTTGTTGTTATCTTAAGTCTGTATAGCATAATGACATAAACTTACATGTCAGTCATCAGGTCCCTCAGGGGGTTTGGTTGAACAAACAAAGGGTAATTACGAGCTGAGTGCACCATTTATCAAGGACACTGGGATTGAGTAACTGAAGCTGTTACAAAAACATATGTTTCACACAATACCCACCTTTATGGACACACCTTTAGCCCCACAGTACAGTGTGAAATTATTATTATTATATATATTTTTTTTTTGCAAAGCTGTATCAAAACCGTCAACACATAATTGTCATTCAAACGCTCACAAATCCCATTTGAGATTTGACACTTTTCTTGTTTGTGGAGCTGAATAGAAATGTAGGTTGTTGACACGGCTTTTCAGTGAGATTTGCTTTTAAAACATTAACAGTTTCCTCCATTGGCAGAACCATCCCACAGTTAAACATACCCATTTTTACATTTTATGCAAATGATATTCAGTTCATATTGGCTCTTATCAGGGCTGTGTGCTATATAATAGGCCTTTTGTGAAAACCATTTCTAATGAAGTCTTGGAAAATGTGCTCTTGATTGCAGTCGTTCCCAAAGAAGTTAAGACTGCTTTACCTCGTGTTCTCCATTTTTCCCTCCGAATCATTAAGCCCCCGCTGCTTTATTGTCTCTAAGTGGTCACAGCTGAGCATGCAGTGCACTAAACTTAAGCATATACCTTTTGCATGTGTTGGTGGTGGCATAAAAGGGCCAATATAACATTATAACTATACATTGCAGCAGACTGGGGGCAGGAAACTGCGTCGCTTTAATTGAGGCACCTAGGAACCGCTTGAAAAAAAAAAATGCAGACAACGTAAATCCACTCGCACATAGTAAAAGAAATGCTACTGTTTCATCATTAGCAGTGTTGAAGATACGCTTGGTTGGGGGGAAAGTGTTTTGAGACCAGTGGGATCCAGCTCCAACAAGTGCCGTTGTACCGACGTGGGGTCTTTTGGCCAGTCGCTTCACCCGCCTTGCTTACCACCACTACGGTGTTCAGAGAGTAAAGGAATAATGCATTGTAATCATCTTGACATCATTACAGGACTACTGTTGTATGACTCAATATTTCACTTAGAGCGAACACTTCTATCCATTCAAGTGCCATATGTGAATAAAATACACCTATTAAGTATTGTGTTTGAATTAGAAGGACGTTGTAAAGTTGGACTCTGTGAATCTCAACAGTAAAGCATCATTTCTCACATGCTGAAGTTTCGCATTGATCTTCCCAAATTTCTATCTCAGTTGCAGTCTTTAAATATTTTAACACTTTTTGACATAAGTTTGCCTTTTTAAATAATGACAAAGAAAACTTTCTAATCAAAGCGCTTCTCAATACTGTTTCAAGTGCTCATAATGAATTATACAACTAAACAAAAGAACATTTAGCAAAGGTATCCGTAAGGGTTTCAGACATCAATGGTTATTTTAACAGGCTCACTTTTTCACATTGACCCAATGCTAATCTGGCAGATGCTAAATAATACAATACAGGACTAGTTAATAGAAAATGAAAAGCCAAAGTTTTGAGGCCACATACTCATGATCTCACCTTGTATTGCTTTTGCAAGATCTTCCAAAAGCCTCCAAAAGTAACAGTTCTGACCACATGGCAGGGTTTGAAGATGGCTGGGCGCTCCAGATGTGGCGTAGAGCAGCGGCAGCGCGTCCGGTGGGACCCTGAGGAATGTACAGTTGGCTTCGGACGTACAGTAGGGCCTCTGTGCTGCTGGGCTCGCTCCTGCCTTTAACTTTGGTCTAAGAACATACCTATGCATGACTGTGAGAGCATGCATACCGACAAAGACAAAGCCTGTCTTACATGTGTGCCCCAGTGGATGACCCCCAGTGACCCCGAGCAGGGATAAACCACAGGACTTGGTGCCTGTCAACCTGTTCTCTGTGTCTCATATGCATGCAAACACACACACACATGCACACACACGCACACGCACCCGCACACACACACGCACACGCACACAGACACACTCGCACTGACATGGATGGGCCGGAGCTGTCAGCCTGTCCTCAGCCCCTGTAACCTCTTCCCCAGCCCTGCAGATGTTTCCTGAGCTCAGCAGCACAACTCTGGCTTAGTTTTGTGCAGTTGTTTTAAATTTGCAGTACACCTTTTTATGCACAAAAAAGTTAAGTAAATGGAAGTCTTATAAACTTGATGGCTGATTTCATAAATTGAAGATAAACAGCAATTAGGGATGGGACGTGTGATACTCAAGTCTATTCGCTGTGACATTCAGCTTGACTAGAAACACTATGTAGATATCCGTAAAGTGCTGAATACTCGTCTGCTTGTATGATGAAAAACATTGGAAAACGCTACGTTTAACCAGTAATAATTTAAACTTTTAGCTATACTAAATAAGCCTATTCTAAGGTTTCTAGAGTAGATATCTTGTGACTTGCGTTTGCTACTGGTTGATTTTTTATTTTTTTTTAAATAGAAACATTGTTTAATAACACAGTTTCCTAGCTGATTTTGCATTTTGTATTAAGATTCCATATACAGTATTAACACAGAAAGCAGCACTTCTCCCTGTTTACTGCAACAGACTGTGACGTAACCAGGCTTAGAGTGCTTCACAAATTAGTACACTGCCACCTAGAGGCATTTGCATGCTCTTTCTGGATGAATACTCGACCTGCAGATTTGTCATCACGGAGTCAAAAAACAACCATCCACATTTTATTTCTTTATATGTGTGTGAAGGCGTTTTTCAAGGTTGATATGACTATAATGAAGTTCTGGGGAAGACTTGTCAATCTTAAGTCAAAATATGTGGCGTATGTCCACAAGAGGGCTATTTTTTTAAACTAAGACATGTTTCGCTTGATTTCCCTTGTTCTTATCTCCAAATGCAGGAAGCCCTTGTCTGCATGTTCCCAGTTGTGGGCTCCAGAGATGGGATGACCCTTGCGGTGTGTAACGATGTGTGTTAGCATTAACAGCACCTCAGGGGTAATGGAGAGGTTGCCGTTGCGCGTCTCTGCGTGTGATGTATGAAGAATATATTCAGATGTGTGTGTTTTTTCATGAATCTCCTGGGGTGCTCCCGCCAAAGCCAGCAGTATATCACATCAGTCTCCCCAGTGTGCTTCAAAGTCGCAGCTTGCTCAGTTCGGGCTATTTATGACACAGTCGAAGGAAGGACACATGTGTTTATGTTGGAGTTTGTGTAACAAAACCTGGACATACATAAAATACTTCTCACCATCCCACAGTCTCCAAGCTGTTTCTTTAAGGATATGGTGTCACTGAGTTTGGTCTCTCAAAAGGATTATGGAGGAGTCTCTCTGGCTCTGGAACAGTAGGTGTAATGTATAGTCTTCACTTTGAAACACTTTGGATTAAAGAGAGGCTTAAATCAGATAGTTTCTAAACTTATGGTATTGTTGATCATGTTATTTTCTCAGCACAGATGCCCTTGGCTTAGTGTCAGTCAGCCCCAGGACAACTATGGCTATGGATGTAGATCACCAGCACCAAGTGTAACTGAGAAGTGAACGAATAAGCAACACATTTAGAAACGTATAAGACCCAACATAAATGTGGAATGCATAAACAATTTCATATCCACTTTCCAGGATCATATAACTAGCTACATTGAGACCCTTTGTAGAGACTGGGTTACCTATGTCCAGATGTTCCAGCTGCCTTCACACATGCACTTACAGTAGTTTTAACTAATTTCTGCCCTGTGCCTTTCATGTTTTCCTTTAATGTTGAGTTTATTTTCCCTATAATTTCCCTGCCCTACATGTGATCCGCGACACATTCAGCGGTTGGAGTAGTCTGAAAGCCATTACTCTCACATCACTCCTCCACCCCCCTCCCTCCCCCCTCCTCTCCCCGGCCTCTCCGTCTGTCTGTTCCTGTGCAGCGGAGTCAGTAACACCCCAGCAGGAGGTGAACGAGGCAGCGCCGAAAGCAGGAAGAAGAGGCGCGGGGTGCAAAAAATGTCGCACATCGCCTCGCATGACGGCAGGCGAGCAACTAGATGTGTGACACGGCAGAAAAAAACGAAAGAAATAACAAAGAGATCGTCCTTTGTCCATCACATGTGACTCCGGGTCTTTGAGTCACTCTGTCTCCAGGACACTTTGTTGTGTGTGCATGTGCATAATGAACGCGGTGCCAGGCTGCAGCAGCTGGGAAGACCATCCTCTGTTCTCGTGTCATCAATAAATGATCAGAGTGGGCCATCTGGAGAGAGGGAACCACCAGCCACCAGGACCTGGCACTGAACGACACGCTGGAAAAGACACAGAGACGCCGGGGAGAGAGAGGGTAGAGAGAGGAGTTGAGAGGTGGCAGAGTGAGGGCAGAACATGAGTAATGTCACCACTGACACAGAAATCAACTTCTCATTACTAAGAAAGCACATAATCACAGCAATTACTTTTGTGTTTCTAGATCTGTCTGGAAGTCATTAGTGAAAATGAAAGCCAAACCGGGGTTAAAGTAGTGGTCAATAGTTTCTCTCTGGGATTCCTCCTGCTTTAAAGTTATGTTAAATGAGTGACTATATGAATTGGTGCCTGTGTATGTTTATCAGCCGCTATTGTAACTCACACTCACTAGGACTGGCTCCGCCTCGATTTCAAATATTAAACCAATGAGAAAAATGATCCAGCAGCACTAATTCCGAATCATAGTAAACAAATAATTTACATAGCCTGCATTTAAGGATGCGCTTGTGGCAAACCACTCTGATCTTGAGAGTCGATTTGAATTTGTCTTCTGTTCCTTCGTTTCAAACTACTGTTTACCATAAGAGTATGAATATGAATCACCATTAGGACAAATGTTATAAATTGCAATCGCAAATGCGGTGAGGAAGAGAAGTGACAGGAAGGAAGGGTATGTGGAGAAGACAGAGGAGCATGTGAGGTGTGGGGCATCAGGAAGTGCTCTAGGCGGTTGCTGTTGGGCCCGGGGCAGACACATATGCACAGATCAGAAATGTATGCATATGTGAAGACTCTCACTCCTTGGAGCTACAAACTCCTCTTAATTGCAGCAGTGTATAAGCACAAAAATCTTAATCTCAATTTAGATGGCACAATGTATGTTAACAATGAGATTGGCTAACTCTGAAATAGCTCATGTTTTCAATGTATAATTTGCCTAAAGAGCATATCAGAAGCATAAACCTCACACACACATACATATCACTTTATTTACACATATTACACATCTTAACTTACTTATTATATTAATTGTTTAAACTAGTCTACCAGCTGTTCTTAGATTTTTAAGATTGTTTTTGTTGAACTGTCCAGTTATTGTGAACAGGTAGTCGTTTCTGTCGACTACCACTAAGATTCTCCACTAGGATAAAAAAAAACAAAAAGAAACACATAGTAAAAAAAAAAAGAAACCCCAGGGAGAGCAAGAGAAAACAGGATTAACTCTTGAACCATTGTGCAATAGATGTGTCCCGGGCAGCTGAATAAAGTAGAATCTAATCTCATGACATGCAGCCGGAGATGTGTGGTTCATTCAGACAGATGAGAGGAGCTGGGGTCAGGAGGGGTCCACGGGTCAGGCCAGGAGCACAGATGGGGCCAGCTTAGGTCCACTCATCACTTGGGCGTCTGGGGTGTTTTCGCAAAGGGGCAACTTAGAAAGAGCAAACTAATGAAGGGTATTGGTTCATATAATAAAGTTCTATGTGGTTTTCATCAACACATAATGACAGACTTGGATGAAAGAAGCTAGGCAGAGGCCTTTCCTTGGGTCTCAAATGATGAAAACTAAGGTCAGATGAAAAAGAAAGGTAACAATTCAAAACAAAATATAACAATTTCTGAAAAAGTCCATACAAACTCCTCCCTCACTGCATGTATGGGAACCAGCACCTGTAAGTTGAGTATAAGAGACATTTTTGTGAGATGTGTGATTTCACAAATTCAGGAAAAACCATCTTGAAAGAGTCCAATCTTGAAAACCCTGATGTTTCGGACCAATCTCATAATTAAAATCATGGCAATGGCTGAAAAACAAGTTTGGGGTGCTGCTATAAACGTACACACACAAGTAACAGTTTAAAAGACTAAATATTTAATTGTTTTAGTGATTTTTGTTTAGCTGCGGGTTCAGACTTAGCCGTGTCTGGCTAACACGATGTTTGCTTGATCCAATCAGCTTCCCAAACTATTTAAACCAGAGCCTTTCCAGATATTGCTGTTCTACTGAAATCTTCTCTGTAATATCAATCAGACTTGGCCAGGTTAAGTAGAGTACTGCATATGACATGACAGATTGAGAACTTGTGTCAGTATATTTTTTATGATAAAGAGTCATTTGTAATGGTAACACATTTGTCTGTTCAAGGGCACAGCAGAGCAAACTGATGAGAGACCAGGGAAACATATTCACTGTCAATTGGACCTATGGGCCATATAAAGATTCAGTTCACCTGATCGCCATGTGTTTAGACTATAAGACAGGACACACAGAAGGGCATTGTGAATATCTCTCTGTTTTGGGTAAGGCCTTCTTTGTAATTTTAGAAATAATCTCTTCTTACATCATCTGTAGGTAGCTATATCCTACCAAAGCTAAACACTACTTGTTTACATGTTCATTGCTAACTGTGATTCCTTTGCTTTTATTCATTAAATGAATAACACTTCAAGCTCCTTAAATAGAACTGAGTGTTTTGAGTGTTGTTTACAAATACACCACTATTGAGGTCATTTCAATCCATTACGAAAGTCGTAAATCATTCTTCATTTCACCATGAAAATTCTATTAGCCATCATAAACTTTGCAAGAGCTTAATAATGCTTAATAACACATACTAGTAAGAAATGTATGACATGGCTGTATATTCATGACGTCACATTTTTAGCATAATTACTGTACACTAAGTTACACTCTTGCCCCAAGTTACTGCACTAAATGAAGACATCCCCGAGCTGAATGAGTGCTTGTATGTGACCGTGTATGCCTAAATGCAGTTCTAATTTGAATATGCATGGTCATTTCAGATTTAATTTGCCTCTGTCTGTGACTAATTTGTGCTCCAATAAGTAGCACATGCCCAAGGCCATATAACGTAGCCATCCTTAGGTTTGAAAAGAGCCTTTACAGTTCAGAGATCCTACAAAGGTGCACACTTACTTGCCATTGTAATTGAATTAACCGATTAGAGGTCAACTAAAACACGTGGGTGTGTAGGTGAGCAATAATGTGCAAGCGCCAAATAGAATATTATGCAGATAAGTAAACAGCAGCAGTAATGTGTTGCCTGTAAAGTCAGCAATCTGAGGCTGAAGGCTTAGCTAGTGCTGGGTCAGCAGTAAGATAGAAATGCTTTTTACACTTATACATGGAAAAAATTTACAAGTAAACTCAACACATAGTGAGTTTGCAGAAGCGTAATATTATGCAGTAATAATTGCCCTCTCAGTGAGGAGGAGAGGCAGTTACCAGCATTCTGTTTACTGCCTCTGCGTACTATAGAAGCTCCCACGAGCGACGTCACTGAGAAACTGTGCCCTGATATTGTTAGAGAAATGTGTTTTCTAAGAGCAAACTAAGCTTTTAACTACAGTATATGGCTGACCAAATGCAGTGGTTGACGCTGCTGTATTACTTTATGCCTATGACAGTTCAGGACTTGTGTTTTATTTGCATATTAACAACAACCCAGTTATTTCTTTGGTTACAAATGAGCTCATTGGAAAGCATGCTAGTGTTGAGAGCTAAATATGCTGAATTAATTAACTAGAAAACAGCAAAGTCTTCATACACCTATTTATTTTGCCTATAAAACATGTCTGGTCTTTATTGTCCTCTTCTGTAGGAATGACCAATTCTACATAAATGTTTCTCAAATTACGCCAAAATTATTGCCAAACAGACTATTTATATCTTCCCTATCTTAGTTGTACACACTCATTAAAAACGAAGGCAGTGAATGGTAACCCTGTCTCCGGTCTCTGGGTGTTTAGTAGACAACCGTCTTTCCACTGGGAATGCCACTTGACATGTCTAACCTCGCCAGTGCTTAACCGGTCATTGGTGCTTTATATTCCATTTGTGAGAAGTGCTGGGAATCTGTCTAACCTTTGACATAGGCATCAGCTTTACTTTCCATTTTGCTAATGTAAATGTATAACTTGCAAAACTTGTAAAATTGGCTGGTATAATTTTATTGGTACACATTTGTGGAAAAATCAATACAAGATTGAATGACGTAGTGAGTATCACATGCATTTCTGATCGCATTCTGATATATCAGCGTCCATGTTTATGAGCTTACATGTTTACCCAGTAGTTTAAGCAATGCCAAATACTTCTGCAACAGCAGTATCTTCAAGACTGCACCTTTTCTCATTTATCCTCCTGTAGCCCCTTCAATCTGTCTCTCAAAGACACACCTCGGTACGACATATGCACAGGCACCAGTCCCTGCCAAGCCGCATACAGCCCTTCATTCTTCTCACAGCAGGAGGCCCGACTGTACACTCCTGTATTTTTATAAGTCACCGAATATAAGCGCAGTAATAAATTAATGATTTATCTGAGTGCAGTGCTGCTGATGATTCCTTGGTTTTTGAAAAAGACTTTGAAAACGGTTCAGTTGTGGAGCTAATGTTTGTTGTTTTGCAGGGTGTTTTTCTGTCCTTTTCGCACACTTGGCTGGCTGTGATCACTGACAGAACCATCAGCTTCTTGGATATTCAGATGTGCAGAGGGGCCACCTGCTGGGAGAGCTGCTGTCAGCATCCACATGCACACACCTGCCCACACGTGTGCACAAAGTAACACTTGGGTGATGTAACCTTTACTCCTCCTTGTCAAGGAAGCACATTGTAAATACATGTTTATGCAGTGAGTGCCACCCCCTGTGTCTATTGTACAGCCGACAATGAGGAACATGTACTATACCGTAAAAGATCAACCAGATTCACCAAACTATTTATTGAACTTTTAAAGTATTTGCATTAGCAGCTCTAAAATTCTTTGTTGTGCAGTATGTTTTACCGATGACAAAAGACAAAAGTACTTTGGGTTTTAGCCAGAGCCGTTGTATGATGTGAATACTGATTTGACGAGCTGTTCAAATGACAGGTTCAAGTCCAAGGTGACACAGGACTGATGGTGACAGGCTGGCGATACGAGCTTCATTTTGCCACTGCTGAATTTGAGAGTTGAATGAAAGCTGGGTCCTGAGGTCATAGAGGCAAATGGAAAGGGAATGAGGTATAGGTTGGGCAGACTGCTCAGCCGTAATGTATGCGAGTGCCATCAGCATGTTTGTTTTTGTGTGTGAATGGTCCAAGTTAAAGTATGTGTTTGGTAAAGAAAGGTGGTCTGATAACTGAGCCTTGTGGAAAGTCTTTTTTCCCCCCTTGTTTTGGTAAAAAGCCAATGGATTGTAGTGGTAACTGCAAAAAACTCAACTGCAGTTTCCACCGTTAATTCCTACAATATTGGGATTACAGTTACAGTAGTTTTATTGCTAACCAGTCTGCGCTTAGCATCAGAATACGTTGATCGACAACATGAGCCAAAAACACAATCAATTACTGAATGACAACTTGACAAATGTAAAAATTGTCCCATAAAAAAAGAAAGGAAATATATACTCACACGTACAGGATTTTTATATGAAAATGTTTTGGGCAACTATGCTTCTACAAACATTAGTTTCACCAACAGACGGCACAAACTCTGGATTCTTGTAAAGTGTTTACAAATAACGGTAACATGATTTACATAAATGTATGCTAAATCGGACCCAGCGCACAGAATGGGATTTTTAGTAACAGCCGTGTTTATGTCTATAATTTTTTTTGACATTTAGCAATATGCCGAGTCTGATGGGGCATGAAGCCAGAGTAACAATCATCTACCTATTTTTTGCTTCTCCCCCTCCCCCTCCTCCTCTATCGTCTATCTTTCCTATTCTCTATTTGCTGCATACATTTTCACTGTTAAATGGAATTATGATCAAAGAGTTTGTGGCGGCGTATTGTGTGTCCTAACGTTAGTCACACATCACTGAGTTGAATTTTGATCTGCCTGGAGCGCCGCACACTAAAAAGGCAGACAGGGAGAAGGAGAGATCTGCGAGGAAGTAGTGGAGGGGAGGGGAACGGTGTAGGGTGAAGAAAGCGAAAATAGGAAACATGGCAAAGAGTGAAAACAATGTGCGCTGGTGCCAGGATCATTCCCCAAGTCTTTCTCTCTCTCCCTCTCTCTTTCCCTTGAAGCCTTTCTGTTGCAGCCCGGCCCGCCACTGAGGGAATTGGAGGATGGATAGAGGATGTGTGCAGTAGAACACGGGGGGGTGTGGGTCAGACCAAAAAAAACACGGGAAAAAGAAAAAGATTGTTGAATAATGAGGAAAAGCCATGTCTTGTCTTTGTGATGACACGCTAATGGGATAATTTCATACGCAGGAAAATCAGGTCTGTCAGGAAATCCATTTGCAATATATATATATTTTTTTTTCAAATTCTGTTTTATGCCATGTGCCAGGAAAAATATATCAAGCTACAAGTGCCCAGCTATTTTACTCATTTTCACAGCCTTGTGCCAGGTTGCTATAAGACGTGGCCGCCAAAACTCGTCCTATTAAATATCTACATTAGCATAGTGCACACTTGGAGGCATATAACTGGAAAACAAAATGAAGTTGAAATCCCTAATGAGGCGTTAATATACTGAAAAATAGCTAGGTTACATTTTCGCTGAGTCAAAAATTAGGTTCCTTTACCCCCAAGACTGATAATAATTAAACTTGCCTTTGCCTCAGCTCAACACATGATTTATTTATGAATGAGCTATAGGAGGAGGCAATATTGTAAATAGGCTGAAAGAAAAACACTGAAATAAATGGGTGGTACCTCACAAGTGCATATTCTAATTATGAAAATAGATATTTCTGAAGGTGATGTTTTTGTTTCTGGGTTTACTTATTTCTGTATATCTGTTTATTATTTTCTGTTTGTACATTGTGCAAACAACATGACCCTGCCTAGGATGACTCTTTGCTTCAAGCAGTCTTGACTGGCAGCCTAAAGACTGCGCTTGACCATTGTGCTCTTTAGGTCTTATACTGTATCTTACAGCAAAGATAGCCAACATAAGAGCAAAGGAATTGAACTAAACACAGTTCATGTATTGTTATTGCTAGTAACTACATTGCAACATGTTTGCAAATGCACTTTTTGTTAGGTTGCAAATTGTATATTTACTTGAGCTATATTGCGATGACCATATCCTATTTTTACCAATAGATACTCAGCATTTTGGCGTAGATCGCTGAACTAATATACATACAGACATAACTCATTTGTATAATAGAGATTTGCATTTTAATTTCCACACTGTCTGATTTAATTTTCTGCAACTGAGACACAGTTATATTTCTTTTGTCATCTAATTTAAAAAATAAAATGTATAATGTACACTTAATATCCCAAAATGGCTTTGATATGTTTCATTTGCGGCGCTAAAATCGTTTGACGTATTCAAGTTCATGTAGCTGCAGCCGAAGTCATCTTAAGCATTGCCCCTTGAGCCATGAGCGGGCAGGCATCGCATTCCCAACTGACAGAGCCGTGACTGGGCCAACCTTTAGTGACACCGCCATGGTTCACCAGGGATCCACATGTCGGTCCTGGATGAAGCGAATTCAGGGGTCTTGGCTCGGGGAAAATAATTGGGCAGTGGACATTCAGGCCCTAGACCTATAGGCCAGGCCAAATTTATCTAAGTATCAGACAGATAGACATAAACTAGGCAGTTAGTGAGTCCGGAGAGGCCATGGAAGCTCTGACCAGGCCAAGCAGTGTGTTGACATGTTTTCACATCCAGAGCACATCTGGGGATAGATCCGCTGTGAGATGAGGCTGTGCTGGTACGGGCTCCACTCTCTATTAGGGTTCTTTCAATCCCGCATGTCCACAAAATCTGAAATAAACATGCTTCCAAAATGTACACCGTTTCATTCACTATTTTAACTACTTGATTTCTATGTCTATCGAGCTTCCTCCAAAATTAATGCTACTGCTTAAATTTGGATTCTTGTTTACTTTAGCCGAATGCCCTATAACAGTGGTTCCTAAAGTGTGGGCCTTGTGTGGGGGTCCCCTGATGATTTTAAAATGAAATACAAATATTTTTTCAGTATGTTCTTGAGTGTAAAATAGCATATAATTTGCGAAATCCTTTCAAATATTAAAAATAAACAGTTTAAATACATATTAACTTGATTTTAAAATGTGATTTTGTGTCCTAAAGTAGCATAAGAGAACATTGTGTAATGGGGGTCCTGAGTTGTTTACGTGTCAATTTTTGGGGTCCCAGCCAAAACCTTTGGGAACCCCTGCCCTATAACATGTTTCTGGGCTACTCCCTATGGCTAAATATTTTAATATGTAATATAATGTAATAATAATGATAATACAAAAACTAATAATAATAATGGAATTTTTTAAAAACGTTTGACTCAACGTTTGAATAATAATGCTTCTTTGAGCTTATTTTAAGAGGAGATGGGAGGCCTGTGTGATCATTTCAAACACTTCAAAGACTTTGGAAAATGATCTTATTGAATAGGTTTATTTGGCTTAACTGTGTAATAACTTAACTGTGACATTACAATTGTTTTTGGCTTAACGTGATTCATATCTTTAATTGCACTAAACCTACTTTTAAGATTGAATTCTATGGTGCATTAGTTCCCATTATAATCAATAAGTTCGGACATCTTAGTTTACCTGATAAAGCCAAAACCACTTACAATAGGTTTGCATCAGACTTGGTTCAATGTCATTCACGTTTACTTTAACCTGATTCCTGTCTTAATTAAACGCAAAAAAAAAGGGCCAGAATAAGTGAAAAATATGTAAAGCTGAATTCATTACCCTTAAAACACTGTTCGCCACTTTCATTTGTAAATAGTGAAGGGTATTAATGAAAGTCATTAGGAGTCTCTCCTTATTTAGTTTGTATGGCCAACAGCCAGTAAAACCAACGTGAGTCTGCCTGCTCTCGGCCAAAGCTGCAGTGGCTGACCGGGCTGCCAGATGACATGCCCTTACCGAGCCTTCACATCCCGCTCACTGGGGATATATGGGGACAGTTGAGGCAGACAAGGTGAGAGCATCAGTCCTGGACACCAAGAAGGAGGCAGTAATTGGCCGGCAGACAGGGACCGACCAAGGTACGGTTATAGCTGGAGTCCCCTATCAGGCATTGACAGCGCATCATCTATCCTGGGCCAGACTTCGCAGAGACTTTGGGAATCCTCGATAGGAAATATGAGCGCCATTTTAGGTGAAGGGGAAACAAGTCACATAGAGCAAGTTTAGCGTAAAATTCATCAGACAGTGGTTTGCCTCTCAGCGCTTAAACAATAAAGCACAGTTTGATCTTGGCATTACTTCGACTGCCATCCACTTCTATTTTTGGATCAGTAGCAAACACTTGACACTGTTGCGTGGGCCAGTTCCTTCATGTGCTCCTCTCAATGCGGAGACCAATATAGCGGCTTCTGTGGGGATTTGAAGCTGGTTGGAGACTTTGCGTGTGATGGCGAGTACATGCAGCAGTGTCAGGGCATGTGTTGGTGGGTTAGTGTTTGGGTATTGCTGGCCCCGGGGATCCAGGCTCAGACCAAATTACCTGTCAGGGGTTGACATCACCTACCCCCCAGCCAACCAGATGCAGAGGACACTGGGACCGGGCGCCTGGGCTTCTGTGTTGTGTCAACTCAGCTTCGTAGTACTTGTATTTCTTATGCAGTGATGTGGAAAGTATTTTACATATATAAATACATAGTTACATTGGCTTTCAGTGTGAGATATTAGTAGCAGTGCTGATGAAGGAAAGTGTGTGCTTGTAATAGTGTCGCGCATTGAGTTGCCTTGTGTATGAAATGTCCGTATAAATAAATATGCTTGCCTAGGAGTACTTGCTTACTTGGAGTAATTTTAAACACTGTTTAAAACACTTTTTTTATTTTTTATTTTTTTATCTACTAGGCCTGTTTGTGTTGTCCTAGTCAAAGATTAATTTCTACCATGGTAGACAATAAAAATCTATTCTATTCTATTCTAAAATATGTTGCATTAAGGCTCATTTCAGCCCATTAGTTTTAGGTGCTGTGGTTTAGCTCGCCGGGGTAATTGCCAAACTATGAAACGAACACCACAGGTTTGCAGCAGCCCATGGGCTTTACAGGTTTTACACATAAGTCGCTGATGCCGTTTTTTTAAAATCTTAACATGGGTTTTTAGTCCCACCTTACCGTTTTTCAAAAACTGCCTTCTTTGGAGTGCTTAGAGCAGGTAGCTTGGACTTAAATAAATGAACTTGAACTTTTCTCCCTGTTGCAGATGCACAAAGCCAAAGTAGTCGTTTTTTTCTGAATTCAATGCACAGTCAATATTTGGTGACATTTGCCGTAATGTCTCTCAACGATTCTGCGACAGTGGCACAGATGGTAGAGCAGTTCGTCTCATGATCAGAAGGTTTGGGATTCAAATCCCGGCTCCCACAGGTGCACACTGTTGTTGCGTCCTTGGGCAAGACACTTATCACCCACTATCTGTGTACATTGGTCTATGAATGAGAGTGTGAATGGGTGAGTGGTTTCTTGCTGTAAAGAGACAAAAATGTGATGAAAAGGTGACAAAAAAGCCACAGATGGGTAACGAAAAAGTGACAAAAACAAAAAAACGCAGCGAGGTCAGTTTTGTAGATCTAAGCTTTCAAATGAGACGTTTCACTGGTCTACAGGCTGTAAGAGCTCCAATCAAGAAGCTTTAGAATTTGGATAAAGCCAGCTGGAGAAAATGCACTTGGTTAAAGGGAGGGTTAAGAGGTTAAAGTTGTAACAACATACCAATATTTACTTGTAAAAATATTGGTATAATATTAGAATTTAAACATTGTTTCAATGCTAGAAATGATTTGGGTCTAACAGTTTAAGCAGTTTGTTGTAACCGTTATAAAAATACAAACTTTAGAATACCATCTGACTGTAATTATACAAATATATCATTGTTTATGCACAACATTTGGACCAATTTGAAAAGGTTTTCTCATGGGCATACATACACATTACATTTAATCCTTGAAAATAGGCCCAAACATTTTTTTTTTCTGATCTTGTATAATATAAAAACGCATAAACAGAGCCCATGTCTTCCCGTGGTGCTAGTTAATGCAGTCTGCTGACAATGTATCAGACAAATGCTGCTCATAAATGCCGGGACACACAAACACCGGAAGGCACACATGTCAGGCCCGTCTCGTTTATCCTTGGGTGCTGAGGCCCTGGCTCCCATATCTGCGTGCCCCCCTATCTGCTCTTGTGAATGAATTCCTCCATATACACACACACAGAGGCTACGCGAGGCACACCGCCACCAAATTGCACCCCCTAACAACAACTCCACACACACATAATTGAAAACCAGTGTCAGTCATAAGCATGCCCACGGCCGGATGATAACCAATTCCCCCGCACTATCTGGGGTGTCTCTCCTGCGCGTGGCCCCCATGACCCCCTGCGGTCACCGGAGAGTGAGAAAATGGGAGCCAGAGCCAACATGTCTGATTATGCTGTACTTGTCAAAACAGCAATAGGAGGCATGGAGTGAAGCTGAATGTTCTCAAGACGCTTCTCTCAAGGTCACTGTGTCCCACCCCCCCACCCCCCGTTTCCAAGCAGACCTCCTACCGGGAATAGGCCTGACTGACTGCTGCCTGCTCCAACAATATGTTATGTGTAGGATATAGTTCAGGGGAAAAATGGGCCAAAGTCAAACATAGTGATCATTACTTTCACTTCGAAAGCACAGAAAGCGTTGTGTCGATTCCGTGTTGCTTGTTTCTCAACTCGGCCGTCTTCCAAACAAGTTCTGTCCCCTGCACAATTAGAGTCATACATTTTACATGTGCTTTGATTAAATATTCATGCTACATGCTACATGCTTTAAAGATGTGTGTGTTCAACTGCCAAAGTTGACGGACAATGCCCAGACGATGAAATACCTGAAATATTTGATCTTTTTTGTGATGTATGTCAGTTTCTCTCAGATTTTTTTTTACTTTGAAATTAGAGAGAGTAGGCCAGTTATTAGGCTATAGTTATTAGCCGCATGAGTCCTGTATTAGATCCATTTTTTAAAAGTAAATACCCAATATCAAAGACTTAACCAGGATGTTTGCCGCCCCACAGATACTGCCTGATAAAGAAACGCCTACATACACACATCTGAATTATCCAGGGACCACAGGGACTAACATTTATTTTCTTATAGTGACAAAATTTTTGCTCTGAGATTAAAGTACTTCTTCTAAGACCTGGCTTAGCTTTAGCCAGATTTTTGTTGTGTCAGGATTTCTATTCAATTCAGAGTCCAGGCGTATGAGTCTCCTTCAGGCTCCTCCAAACGTAAATGCGGCCACTGTAAAGCTATTTGCAGGAGGGGACAGACAGATTTAAAGATGTTCAGCAGGCCTTAGGACGATTCATTTCTACATGGTCCAATTTACATGGAGCTTTCTCTGTCTTGGGCTACACAACTCTCTTGTCAAACTGAATGTGTACGGGGAAGATCTGTCCCTTTTAAGAGGACCGGAGTTTCAGTATTGAGTCTAAGATTGACTAGCTGTCACCCCATATTGATTTCCTCTTGCCTACCTAGCAATAAGCCAAGGGTAAATCCCAGGATAGCACACCGTTGCAACCATGGACAGAAGGCTGCAAATCACTAACACTCTGCTTTGCCCCTATTTTCATTGTGTGATGTAAAATCCATGTTGCTCTTAGTAACTTTGAGTTGTTGTCCCAGTCGTCATATCACCATGACATCCATATTCTGCCTCAAATCCACACTTATAGATTGTTAAAGTTGCTTTGGCCAAGTTGAAGGATGACATACAGTTGATCCTACTTCCCATGTGTTTTTAACGTCCTCATACTGAACAACGTATAGCTTGCTGCATAAAGCAGTTTTATTGGGGAAACATAGGAGGAAAGTAACCTATGGGTAATTTTTGATGAATAAAGTTTACAAGAATTATAATGTTGTGCTATGCCTTTGCTGATTTACAGACTGTGATAGGTTAGAGAGCAGTGATTAATCAGCTCTCCAAAAGAATAATGAGCGGACGCTTGTTAGCAAGCCAAACACCTGCAAAGGCAGGCGCTCTGTCATCACCCTGATCTGTGCGTAAGTGTAAGTGACTGCAGACTTGGAAGAAGTCCAAGCAGAACACTAATACCTGAACTTGCTGCTGCTCTACTAAAACAATATGACACTGGAATAACTTAATCACCCCCGCAATTTACATCAACAGTCAAACCACTGACTCTGCTGTTGAATTGCTCCAACTGCAGCATGTCATGTTTTCATATTTTTCTCGGGACTTGTACTGTGCTGAAGAGGAGGGATGGATGGACACACTGATTTCACTGATGTGGCTGCTCAGCGGGCTGCCAATATTTTCATGCCAGTGTGAAGCCAGATAACTAATAAATGTTACATGCAGTGTATGTTTCGGTGCAGGGGGTACGGGGCTGGATATTTATGCATGCAGGTCAGATCAAATAGATCTCCAGCCTCTCCCAGTTGTTTGGGTCTTATCCAAACTGATCTGCACATATTCACAGCCAAATGAGAAACATGGAAGTCTCTGGAATATTTGTCACATTAAAACGTCAACTCCAGAGGAAAAAGATATACAGCTGGCACTGTGTTGGACAATTAAAGCAGTACAGTTTATAAACAATATTTTACAGTCGTGTTAGGCTTTATATAGTCACATGCCCACACTGTTGGCCCCTGAATGGGAGCATTGTTGGCATATAGTTTCCTTGGGAAAGTCCAGTTTCTGCTTTGTTTACCAGTGAATGTCGCAGCACATAATTCTGAGAGGGCTAATTCTGAGAGACAGTAGAGGGTGGATGGGCTACGTTTGACGTGCATCCTGGGTCAGGGCAGACAGACCCCCTGCTGGGCGGCTTCGACTGTCGCAACCTTTAATTACAACAGCACTGACAGCCGTGCAGATGGCCTGTGCAGATCGCACAAAACTGCAGTTCATGAAGTGTTTTTCCTTTCTGGCATTGACCGTAAGCTTGCATTTATTTATGTCTTCATAGTTGCATCAGTGCTTAGTATTTGCCATTGTGCATTACATGTTTTCTATCATCATATGTCAACTGTTAAAAACCATCCCAAACAATTGTGATTACGATTAATGTTTTTCATTATTAATACATACTACAAATACACATCTTGATTTCAGAATGCGCTCTTTAGTGTTTTACTTTGCTAATGTTAACCTTTACATTCAAACGCAGCTCCTAAAAGCCCTTGATGACTCACTCATGCAGACATTAGTTGTTGCTTTTTACTTTGGCGGGATGCTCTAAGAATAAGGGCCTCTCAATAATTGATGCCATTACCATGCATCACCTGTCACTAAATGCACTGGGACAATGATTTTCCTAAATGGCAGCGAGTCTCTGGGATTGTGGGAGCAGACAATAAGAGGAGTGCACTCTTATAATTGTGAGCATTTGTAGCTTTAAGTTGCACACAGATAGAAATAACGACACAGAGAGAATAGGGCAAAGGAACCAAGATGAAGAGGACTCAGGAGTAACACAAGACTGGGGCCGCGCTAATGAAAGGGACGAGACCAATCATTTCTTCAAGTGATTGCATAGATGAGGGATAATTTATTATGAATGTGCGTCGAGCTCCCTTTGACTTGGATGCATTAGCTTGGCCCTGTCTCTCAACAGAATCACAATTTAGCTGTAGCCCAGTATTATGCAAATGAATGTGTTGACCAGCTCCAAATTTATAGCTGGCACTTGCCGTGGCTTTCTCCTCAAGCCACTGTCCTATAATTAATGACTCACGTACTGTTCATTCTGTCAGGTGGTGTTTAGATTGGGGACGTAGATGGATAAATGGTCAACTGTAAAACAAAACAAAACATCAATATGATATAATAACACATGAGTCACAATGGCGCACAGATGATGGAAAAAAATGAATACTTGTCTAGTATTTCACAATTTTTGACCTTGAGATTAACTTGTTATTGCCTTCTTTGTTACCAAATGGACTTCGAGCATTCTGCCTCATAACACACGGTTAACGCCATAGAACCAAAAACCTAAATATTAGCCAAGATATCAAAAGATGTTTTTTTTTTTGGAGTAAAAACTATGTAGCGTTGAGATGAAAGCCAAATTTATAAACAATTGTTGTAAATGTATAATAGCTGTTTTACTTTAGCAACGGTTAGAGCTGGTATAAGTAGTTTTTTGTAGCGTTTTGAAATGTTTTGCTTGTTTTCATGTAATGATAAGTTCTGCATTGCATCTGTCTTAACTCTATTTGGAATCCACAGTTTCCTTCACTTACTGCTCACTTTAACACTTCTGACTCATATACAAGTGTCAAAGGCACTGGTTTGTCTTGGTTCATTGGACACTTTGATAATGTGAATGGAGAGACCAGGCATCAGACTCTCATATTTAATGGTTAACCTGCTTTAACTCTCATGAATGTGTTGAATCCAGAGTGAGGAGTTCAGACACCTGGGAGGAGCTCAGAGTAGAGCTGCTGCTCCTTCACGTCGAGAGGAGACAGCTGAGGTGGCTTAGGGATGTGTTTTGGATGCCGCCTGGACGCTTCCCTGGGGAGGTGGTCTGGGCCTCAGGGAAGACCCAGGACATGCTGGAGGGACATGTCTCTAACCTGACCAGGATCCTCCCCGACCAGCTGAAGGAAGTGTGTGTGGATAGGGAAGTCTGGGCACCTCTGCTCAGACTGCTGCCTCCATGACCTGGCCCCGGATAAAGCGGAAGAAAATGGATGGATGGATTGCTCCAGACGGTAAATGAAGAAAAGTACAAAGTCAATTTGAGCCAGAGACAAATGTAGTATTTTATTGTGAGCACATTCTCCTTTATTCTAAAATATGCCAGAGATGTGCACCAAGTCTGGGCCTTGAGCCAGTGCTGTCTCACAAAATCTTCCTGGGATAAAGCGACTTTACGCTTACAGGTCGGAAAAGGTCCAGGAATGAATAAGATCTGGCCCTGTGAATAAATATTATCCAGCCATCTGATGCACATGCATCCAAGAAAACCTGCCTGATAAACACAGCAGTCTGACACGCATGGAGCCAGAGATCACTCACACAGCCATATCTAATGTAGAGTTTGGTGACGACAAGACAGGAATGTAGACAGACAGCCATGTGTAAAAATGCCCAGCCATCCATGCATCCAGTCACCACTTATCCAAGCATGCATGTGTCCATCCATCCATCTGCTGCCAATTCGTTTATCGGTCCATCGATCCTCTCATCCATCTGCCTGCTCATCCAGCCATCACACTTGGTTTTGAACAAGGGCCTTGTATCGAGCCAAGGCTAAAGTGGGCCATGTAAGGTTTGGCAAAGGTCCTTCTACAGTCTTAATGAATTACAGTTCTACAGATTATAACATCAATGTGTCCACTGTCCACATAATTATTAGAAAGGGCATCTGTTGCAAAACTAACTTATTATTATGGAGGCTGGAAATCATATTTCTTCCAGCCTCCAGTTGAAATAAAAGGTACACTTTACAGCTATGCATATTTCAAATTACATTTCATCACAGTATTGGCAAGTACTGAATTTTGATCATCATTACGATGACTAAACGAATGATACAGTACTGATAACTTGTTGATGTGTCGTTTTTGTAACTTGTATCATATTGCATCCACTTTTCACTCTGGTGGTGGACACACATGTAGAAGCACTAACCTGCCCAAAGCCAAGGTCAGAAAGCTGCAATATAGATGAGCATATTTGATCGCACAGGGAGAGGTTATGCAAATAGGATCCCTGCAATTAAAGCAAATTCATGCATAATACATCAAGCCTCTTGACTAGTCTGTGTGGTGTGTTTATACGTGTGAGTGTCTACAGCCATCGAGCATTTCAAACTGCCAGGGAAATAGGTGTGGCCATGTTTCATCGCTCCAAGATATTATCTATTTTTAGTGTTCATTTTATCATTTGCTTTATTCAGAGTGTGCTTTATGAAGCCCAGTAGTGATGTGAATGTGTAATTTGTATGCTATGCTAAATGATACCAAATAATTCACTAGAATAATTTAGAATAAATCATTTATCTCTATGATTTCCATTTAGAGCCAAGGGAAACATTTGGGGTGTAACCGTTATAAATATTCATAACTAGTAAAAACAGTTTTCATTGAAAACCCACTCACACCTGCACATTTGTTAATACCCAACAGCTGCTCCAGATGAGTTTCTGGTTTGACTTGTGAACTTTCAAGGCCACCATCTTCACATCAGGATCATTATGATAATTGTGTTACTCTATTCATCTGTTACTGTTGTATATTCATGAACTGACTGGTCGGAAAAATCATGTGTAACCTGTAACTTATAACCCTTCTGCTCACACTGTGCAGTTCTTCCATATTACGTTCGGCCCTATAAATCTACACAGCGTATTTAATATTATGGCCATGTCTTGTAAAATTTAGGGTATATACTTCAATGTGTTAAATCCGCCATAAAGTTGCTATTTTACATGCTCTATGTACTTTAACATATATTATTTAGACATACAAAGATTTCAAGTTAAATTGGGGTCAGAGCATATAAAGATAAATCAATGGAATAATAATGTGACCCAGTTTATGTGAGAATGTTAAAATGTTGAATAAAAGACTGAATTGTAGAATGGAAGTATTTTAGATGACCAACTATGTCACTGTCTATTAATGGTTGTGTAAAAAAAAAAAATAGCATCTTAGCTGACAATTGTGACAGATTGCGATTGGGACACTGCTCACACAAAGCTCTCTATTCCCCTTGCAGGCTGCCTATCTGGCTGTAATTATGCTTATCCTCTTTTGGGGTGACCCCCCCTTACCCCTCCCTTTCTCACCAAGCCCCATTGGCCCCTGAAATCTTTATGGATCCTGGAGCCGGTTGTCATGGAAACTAGGAGTACGCCAGGCACATGGTTGTTACCCCCCCCTTAAATACAATTAATATGCAGGCCGATTTATCCCCGTCTTTCTTTGGAAAAGGGGTGTGGGTAGGCAGAAAAGAGGGGGGGTCTAGTATAATTGGGGTAAGGCCTTTTTGGGGTGGGAGGAGGTGCGCAGGTTTTTTGAAAAAATGCATCTACATTTTTTATTTTTTTTTTCCTTTGGAGGATGTTTCGAGCATGGGTGCACTGATGGGTAAGGGATAAAAGAGGATAAGGACGCGCAATGAGATGATTTTAAAGCTAAACCCAAGCTCTGCAAGAAACACTTTTGCCTCCGCGTCGGCTTGGCTGTAAGAGTTGTGACAATGTAACGGCCGGTGGTCTGGAACGGTGAAAGGTCAAATTGAAGGCGCATACATGAATTTGCAGCATCTAAAAGAAATGTTTAGACCTTAGGGATGAGGGGAAAACAGCAAATTAAAAAAAGGTCAAATGCTCAGTGACACGGAATACAAGGAATATAGAAATGCTAGTGATATTTTTATGCATTCAAGGGAAATGTCATGAAAAGTTAATGTCAGAGAGGAGTGTTTGTGGGCGCTGCTATTTGTGTTGCATATATGATAATCCAGCCGCAAGAGGTCTCAAGCCTGTGCGCCTTCTTGGGCTGGTCCCAAACCTGATCAACGAGCTTTATTTGAACAGAAAGTGGTGCAAAACAGGCAAGCGATATAGGAAAGGTTAATACATCACTAACTATTGTGTTATATGCAAAATTTGGTCATGGCCAAATCAAAAGTGTAGTTAAGTGTTGCTCCCTTTACATCTTTAGAAATTTAGATTAGGCTGGATTTGAACCTGTACATCCTTTTGAAATGTGACCCTACGTCTTGCTGATAATCGAAACATTTATCAGGAACGTTCTTCTGAAATATTCAGTAAAGCCTTGTTTCTTCTTCCATCTTGTCCATCATTGTTGTCATACCCCCGTCAAGTCCACAGCCACCGCATTATCTCCACTCATTAGACACAACACGAGTGTGCTTCAGCTGCTGCACCAGGGCTTGATCTTACAAGGGGGCCGTTGGATAAAGATAAGGGGTGAAAATAGTGAATGGGGGCTTAGGGAGGGAGGGGTAGTAGTGTATAGACTATAGAGGAACACGCAGCGAGGAGACGGCAAAGTGGGGAAGAGGAGCCAGGTGACAGCCGCGCAGAAGCACTCGGGTGGAAAGAGCCAAACGCTGGAGCCAATTAATTCCCTCCACATGTTTTGAGACAAAGCCGGTGCACTTGACCCGCCTGTGTGTGCTGAAAAAGGGATAGGGGGGGGGGGGGGGGTTTGACAAGCTGTGGTGGAAAAGACGGGATTAAAACGGTAGAAAAAAAAAGAGAGAGAGAGAGATACAGAGATATACAAGGAACGAGGGAGAAGAAAATAATTGTGGTGTTTTTGAAGGCTTGAGGTGGGGAAGAGAGAGAGAGAGAGAGAGGGAGAGAGAGGGTGCTGGAGATGTGTTGAGTTGACAGATAAAAATGTGACAAAAGTTACGATCAGGTGCAATTTCAGGTAAATATAGATCATTGTTGTGTTCAAAGCTGTACTGTAAAACTGTGATATTACGCACATGCCGAGGGTGCAATAGCATATCTATGTGGTCCTTTGTCCCGTGTAAAACAGCAGCCCCCAAGCTAACCAGATCACAGTTGTACATACATAATTAATATCACAGCCCTGAAGAATGCTGAGTTGTATTGATTTAGCATGCCATTTTATGGTTTGATCGGAAAAACTACAGAACATCATAAAAATCCTCAGTCATATGGATCTCTCCTCAACCTCTTTATGTTTACTTCATTACAAAAGTCACCAAATCCAAGTACATTTTGACACATAAATAGCAATTTTGTTTGGCCGAAAGAAATGAATGTGCAAGGGCATTTGCTAAATTGTACCTGGGACATATATTTGTAACCCCCTTTTTTCCATGATTGTTATTATCCAGTACCTATGTTTCATTTAAACTGTGAAGTGACTGACTGCTGCCACCAAGCTTGTAACAGTGGAACAGGCACAACAACAACAAAAAAACAAATAAACAGACACGACCTGAAAACAAATCAGAAAAAAAGTATTAATAAAAAGCAAAAAAATAAATAAAAAATACATTTATAATTACAGCAAGTTAATAAGGTTTTCAAAAATCTTTTTGTTATTTGTATGATTTATGTAGCCGCCTGGCACTATATACTTTTCTCTTCTATTGGTAAAAGTTCTACACTAACTACCCTGCAATAATATATTAGAAATCATAATTTATCAAGTTTTGAGGAGAGTCAGTATATAAACCGGAATTTGTTACAAGGAAATTTGTTGGACGCAATCTGAGTGGTTTAAAAGAGGCAGTGAACTACTGAACTTGGGTGATCTTCATATGAAAACACAATCACAAGTTTCACTATTAAGTGCCATTCTTTATTTGAATGAAGAATCTCCTGAATTTAGCCACTACGTGGGGGATTCCGCTAAGTACATGATCACTTTTCCTGCCATAAAAAAAGTGTTTTGAAGGACAAAAGTTATAACACCAGAGTGAAAATATCAAGATTGTTATTGTGTGAAAATAAAGTCTGTGCAGAGAGTATTTACTTTGAAAACCCGTATTTAATAATCATGTGATAATCGTTCTGAGAACCAAAACAACTGTCAACATACCCTATACCAGTGTTTCCCAACCAGGGGTATGGGGACCCCTGGGGGTCCTTGAGCATGTAGCAGAAGGCACTTGGAATAAAAAAAGAATGTGAAACTGAGCAGAATTTCAACATCAATTTCAAAGGAAAGTTACGTGAAGGATCAGCAACTCTACGCCAAGCTCCACCCGGGTAACTGAGCTCCTCACCCGATCTCCAAGGGTGAGGAGCCTGCAAAGCCACCCTGCGAAGGAAACTCATTTTGGCCGCCTGTATCCGCGATCGTGTCCTTTTGGTCATTACCCAGATCTCATGACCACAGGTAAGAGTAGGAACATAAATCGAGAGCTTTTAGCTTCATTTTGAACACAACAAGGCAAGGCAAGGCAAGTTTATTTGTAGAGCACAATTCATACACAAAACAATTCAAAGTGCTTCACAGTTGCATAAAATTACAAGAAAACAGATAAAATCAATCAATAAAACATCAACATAAAGTGAATCAATTACAGTAAAATGCAAGAGTGCAGATAAAATACTTTCAGTTTTCATAGGCTCGGGTAAAAAGAGCTGTTTTCAGCCTGGATTTGAACATTGTCAGAGTTGAGGCCTGTCTCACATCCTCATGAAGACTGTTCCAGATTTTAGCTGCATGAAACTGAAACGCAGCCTCACCGTGTTTATTATTGACTCTGGGAACCACCAGGAGACCCCTCCCTGAAGTTCTCAGGGCCCGAGATGGTTCATACGGCTCTAACATGTCAGAGATGTACTTTGGTGCTAAACAATGAAACGACTTGTACACAAGCAGAGCTGTTTTAAATCCTATTCTCTGAGTGACAGGAAGCCAGTGCAGAGACCGGAGCACTGGACTAATATGGTCGTATTTCCTGGTTCTTGTCAGGACTCGAGCAGCAGCGTTCTGGATGTTCTGCAGCTCTAACAGCTCGTTTAGAAAGACCAGTGAGCAGCCGTTACAGTCGTCTAACCTGCTGGAGACAAATGCATGGCTGAGTCTCTCTAAGTCTGGTTTTGACACTATTCCTCTGATCTTAATGTTTTTCAGATGTTAAAAAGCTGATGATGTTATTGCTTTGATGTGGCTGTTTAAGTTCAGATCTGAGCCATGATTACTCCTAGATTTCTAACCTGATTTTTTGGTTTTAGAGAGAGAGACTCAAGGTGACTGATAACACTTTGTCTTTGTGTCTGTGGGCCAAAAAAAAACAGTTTAGAGCAGTACCACAGATTCCCACCCAGTTTTCTAACCTGTGAAGTAAGATCCCGTGGTCCACTGTGTCAAAGGCAGCGCTCAGGTCCAGAAGAACTAAAACTGAGACCTTACCTGCGTTGGTGTTCATATGGATATCCTTTGTCACCTTGATCAGAGCTGTCTCAGTGCTGTGGTGGGGCCTAAATCCTGACTGGAAAGTATCAAACACATCGTTAGATAAGAGAAAGTAAGTGAACTACTCAATAATCTTAGTTTAGTTGGTCACTTTGAAATAATATTATCAAGCTCCTCAGGTAGGGGGTACTCTGTGTATGAACGACTCAAGGGGTACGCGAGACAAAAAAGGTTGGAAACCACTGCCCTATAGGGTACCTTTAACCTGTTACTTGCCGTCCCACTTGATCAGGAAGTTAGGGTTAGGTTTAGGGTCAGGGTTCTGATCAGGGTTAGGATTGGCAAATGTGATGTAAATTCTGTTTTACTCACACAGATCTTGTGAGAGTAAAACCAAGGTCTTGGTTTTCAAATGAGGTATCACACAGGCATATCGGTTGTAATTAAATCCAATCCAATCCACAGTTACTGCACGTTTTCAAGTTTTCTATTAACCGTTAACCGAGGCCCTTAGCGGTTAATACTCGGCACTCTGGTGGTGCAAAAATGTATTACAAGTATTTTCAATGGAACGTCAAATTATACACGACAGTTAACCGAGCTAAATGCTTTTACTCTGTTACGATATTTTTTACGGTTAACCGGTTAATCGGTTAACCATGGACACTCCTAGTTGTAATCTCTCCTGTCAATACGCTTTGAGATTTGGATATGTATTATTGCTAACCCTAAACCTAACTTTAAACTGGCAGATAACAGGTTAAGAATAAACAGTAATTTGATCTTATCAGGATAAAGAGAAGTGTATTATTATTTTCTGAATCTTCTGTAAATAGATACATAAACAGAAGATTTATGTTAAAAGTAAACATAAGATAAGAATTTAGAGACAGCAATGCATTCAGCCTGGTGTGATGTGCAGGTCCATTGGCATTGGGGTGATGATGTCTCTAAAGCCTGACCCTTCCACCTTCTCATGCTGAAGAGCCGGTGATAGCGCCGTCTCTCCTGGACAATTGACTTGAATAAGTACTGCAGACACGAGAGCAGTGGTGCTACAGATGTCATTAGGAACTTAAGAGCCACACAGTGACACAATAGGATGATCACGAGGGCGCTTGCAATCATCCTTATTATCGCATGCTCATGTTTTTCACGTGTGATGTCCAGTATCTGTACTCTGATTCTTGCAGATGATATTCAACATGGAGGATTCCCTACATTTTGAGCAGGAATTGAAAGAGCTTATCTTTACTAGTATGAATACAAATTTGATACAACAATTAGATAAGGATGTCAAATTGGGGGCCCCATTCTGACCCTTCCCCTACTTTGGAAGCCTTTGCTCTCTCACTCATCAGCTTCTTAAAAACAACTCGATGAAGTTTCTTTGAAAGTGGGTCATTGGTTTTGTTCACTTATAACCTCATTTTTACACTGAAAGGTCATGACTAGTTTTTACTCTTTATGCCAAAAACCTGGCTATTATCCAGCACCACAGAACGGGAGGTACCGAATGTTAAAGCACTGCCAACGAACAGGGTTTAATATGCAAGCGTTTTCATCTTCCAGTAAGTGAGTCAACTATTATATACAATGTCAAACATTAGCCATGTACGCACATGCCTGTATAGAACACCCATTTGCTTGACTGAATCAAGAAGATAACCTCATAACCTAACCTCATTCCACAAGTTTCTGTTTGTTTTTGTACCAACCCAAAAAGATGTAATCTATCTTTCGTGTCAAAGTACTAAGTGATGAAGAGTGGCTGCAGGGGTGGACATGTGATGTATTTGCTACATGCTACATAGTATTTGGGTGAACTAGTCTTCCATCACTTGTCATTTTTGAACCACTTTGAGTGGGAGGACGAGGCGTCAGGGGAAATCTCCCCCTAACCATTAGTGCTTTTGTGCTCCACCTAGCATTTAATCATACTACGGAAGAGTGAGCACATATTTACATCTCTGTCCAGGGCACGTGTGTGGGGCCATGCATGGGCCAGAGGTTCTAGAGCTGGTTTACAGTATTCAGGACTATTGTACATTTAAGGAAACTTAAACAAGGGCACCAGGCATTTTGTGAAAAGAATGCATGCAACATGCAGACACTGACTAAACAAGGTCTCAGCAGCAACCTCCAGAGGTGCTTTAGACAGGCATTTGTGTTTTTACATGTTACCAATTCTTTGAGAGCACAGCCCATAAGCAAATTTGCACACTTTGACAGGATAGTAATGTGTGGTTATATATATATATATATATATATTTTTTTTTTTTAACTAAATATGGTCAGTAAAAATACTATTTTCTGGAATGCTTTGGCAGTTTACGTAGCTATGGACTTAAATAAGGAATAATGATCGCATGCCATGGTATAACATTATACTATATATGGCTTGTGATTTACCTCATAGAAAGCATACTACAGAGATACAATGTTGAAAATAGACCATTTTGCTCTGCATTGCTACATATCTCTCCTAATTTCCTGTAATCCTTAATTTCTCTGAAAGATGTCCCACAGGTCGGCTGAGAAAGTTGCAAGGGTGGTTTTCCGACAAGAAACAGGCGACAGACCTTTCAATCATCCCATAAGCGCTTATTTTACCCCCACAGCAACTTGTTAAGGATGTGAAGAATGTTACTTTGTTCTGCTTTGATATTGCATTACAATATATCTCCTCATCAGGGAAGGTTATTATCGTTCTAGTTGGGTTGGATTTATTTTTGAAAATGGGGTTTTGTTCAGTATAGCTTCCTGACTTCGACAAATTTAGTGTATAAACCCACAGACTCATTGGTAGGAAGCAGCCGAGGAAGGAACTTGTGTATCTTCTTGCATGAACCGCGGGGTGTCAAAGGTTGGTCAATACAGACAATAAAACAGCCTGACCAAAGGTATTATGAGCCCAGTATTGATTATCATATTTCATAAATAATAAGACATCCGCAGAGTTAATACAGTGCAGCCTCAGACCAGACCTACAGCACACAATGCCTGCACAGACTAAAGCCCCTCAGTCCTCAGTGGAGGTAGTGGATATTATACGCTCTGAGTTCAATATTGTTGATTCTGCGCCACGGAGCCAGCCTATCACCTCTGAAAACACTGGAGACCCAATGGTTCTGTGCAGATTATAAATATGCATGGGAATCAATACATATTTGGCAGTGGGGGAGAGGAAGAATTGAGAAAAACACTGGACAAGAGCAGAGGTTCCGGAATGTTCATCTTCATTTATTACAGTCATTTATTTGGTTTCTGTCTCTTCCCTCAGCTGCACACACACGCACACACACACACACACACACACACACGCACACACACACACACACACAGCGAGATGGAATATGTCCAGATCAGCAAATTAGCCATTCTTTTCTCTGCGACTCTCCCTTTGGGCCTGTGCACAGTGTAATAGCAAGTGAAGTCCTCTGACGATTAGCCCGACTGTAAATTTGTCATTTCGGGTTCATAAGGAAGGCCAGGGAGCAGTCTTCTGGGCACTGCCTCACTCATCCATCTACTTCGATCTTCACTGCTACACAGCCGCTCCATTTCTCAACACAGTCCACATTATTTATCAAATTAGGATAAATATGGTGTCTCATGTTGGGACAAAATAATTTAGTTTCGGCTGACAAATTGAACAAATGTTTATATTGATCCTTATGTAAACTTCTCATTTTAACATTAATCTTTGGATGTATATTTTACAATAACAAATATTTACCTTAATTTCACTTATTGCTAAAGATCAATACTTTAAATGATATGATATGTCAATTTAATGCCAAGTCGGAACTCGCCACTTGTGCCAGTCCCAAACCCAGTGAGATGAAAAGATTACTCATGAAGGCATCTGGGGTTACATCTGTTCCAAAAAGGTAAAAGCAAAACGACAAATGGAAAAGTGAAGAAGATTCTGATTTACAGTCGTTTTCTTTAGGTATACAAAAAGAACCTCAGCAGCTTCGTAGTATTTGCCGCTACTCATCCAGGATTCTTCTGATAGTGATTCAGCAGATGCCTTACATGCCTAACCATTGTGATTCATCCTTGCTTGGTGCTGGAAAAAAGATTTTTTTCTGGCTTGGCGTAGGATTATTTCTGAATAACCTGATCTTGGAACTTGTTGAGGCGGCTTTAACGTTTTATCTGACGCCATATAATTCATTGGAAACTGAGAGGGCTTTAAGTGACTAATGAGAGTGATCGTCCTGAGCCCAAAATGATACATCTGAGCTTCTAATCCCTGCTTTATGACTAATCATAATGGCCCCGCTTGTCCTGCTTCAACACGTCCAGTTCATTCATTCGGTGGGCAATTTGCCGCGTTTCTGTCCATCAAACAGGCCTCGTCCGGATTCAAAGTGTGCCCAGATGACCTCTACGCAACATTAACATTTGACAACACGCGCTATAAATGCACTTGTGTGATATTACAACTTATCTTTGTTTAGTAATTGGTGACACTGGGTGGTGGTAATATAGCCCAGGGGGTCATTTGGTACAGTAATGATACCAGGTTGTCACGGTGGCGGATCATTGTCACTGCTCCCTATAAGTCATATCCTAATAGAGCGGATTAAGTCCATTCTTTCAGGGCAGAGGAGGACATTCACCTTTTTGGTGTCCGTGCTTTCATTTTCATTCCAAAGAAAAGCGCTGTCTAATAACTGAAAGGGAAAAAACAAAACAAAAAAGCAAACACTGTCAAATGAGGTGCACACAATCTTATTCTACTAAGTGTGACCCTTTTTTTTACAATATTAAATTCTTTATCTAAAACAAAAGGTTTTATGGTTAAGCAGAGCATTAGTTCACCTCCATCTTTGACAGTGGTTCTCAAACTTTTCACTCTCAAACTACCACCTGTGGGGATCATGAGTGATCGAGATGGGCAGGCAGACTTGACAAAAGTATAAATCTTAACAGGAAAAAAATATTTTTCACACAAAAGGAACTTCTGAATGACAAATGTCACACGTATCATTTCCAAAATGACAATCCCCCCAGTGACTACAGCAGTCAGTGTTTATACCTCTCCCAATGGGGAAGGACCTCCCACAGGTAAGTAGCATTAGCTTGATGGGTAGATTCAAAGTAAGGTTTAGCTGGCAAGTTTTAACATTTACATAAAACAAGCAGGTGTAGAGTCCAAACAAGTTTTCAAATTAAATTAATCAACACAAAATACAAACCAAAAATCATATACAAAGGAAATTCAAAGCAAAGTTTAAACCAGTTTCCCCCCTTGCCACATAAGATTGTAAAATGGCCGACAAAGATCTCGCCTTCCCTTTGTTCCAACCATGTGGTACAGGTAAGTTTGTACATACACTGACTAAATTAACAAATAAAGTAAAGTTTTAAACAGACAATGTGAAGTGTAATTATTAACTAAACACATTAATCTGATGGGTTATTGTGAGCTGATGGATCTTACAAATGAAACAAACAAGCAAAGTGTCCAAAATAAATAATGGGACAAACCCACTTTGTCACATCACCTCATAAAATATTTGAAGTACTACAGGGCTGAGATCAACAGTATATTATGATTTAACTGGGTCTTAAAAGGATACTGGTGTAAACTATGTCTAAACTGCACTTCTAATTAATAATAATAATAATAATAACTATAACATTCTAAAAAGTCTAAAGTTTAAAATTGCAGATGACTCTGAGTACCATGTAAAAAAGTCCAAGTACCACCAGTTTCAGAACCACTGCAATGCACTATATAGTATTATCACTTACTGAAATCCTGTACAACTATTTTGCATTTCAAACTTTAAAAATGTTTGAAATGAATACAAAGAATACAAAGTGCATTTTACGTCACTATATTTGTCTTAGCCGACACAAACAAGGTTAAAGGTTATTTGAGGAGGCTAATGCACCATGGATCTACGTGTTTGTGTTTTAATTCTTGTATTTATAGTCCATCAAAGTGCTTTTCACACTTAATCTGGAAAGGTTTATATAGTGTGGTCTGTTCCTCCCCTACTTAATATGGCCGACTTTACCGCATCTGTGCAGTAACGACAAATCCCATAATGGCTTCTTATGGGAGATAAATGTCCCCTCGTCTTTTTGCTTTTCATTGTCTGCAGGGCCGATGCTGCCTGGTAATGGACATTAATTTATAGTAAACCCCAGACAATGGCCACAGCGATAATAATATATGCATCGTGGAATCAGCGCGCACATATCTGATTAATTTAGTGTGCTTTCTTGGAGCACTTGGGATTTGTCCGCAGTCTAATGAAGTACTCACGTTCTCCCACTTCATCTATCTCACTCCAATTTGACTTCTTTTGTACTCGCCCTATAGTGCTATTTCGTATTCTTGTTTACATGTTGTTTCTTGACTCATTCCCTGTCCAATTTTAGCAACACCTTGTTCCTGTGGCTCTCTGAGTTCATACCACCTCTGCTCCTTTAATAAGCTGTAATGCATGCAGGCCACTGGCTCCTAAAGTGTCCTCTCTGTAGACTAAACACGGGCGTCATTAATCTAAAGCCTTTGTGGGACTACCTCTGCGCGATGGTAACTCGGTAACACATTGTTTCCAGTGAGAGCCAGGGCATCCATATTATCTGCTATCGCTCTCTAATAAATTACACCTGAAGATGTATCATTTTGTTTTTGTGTGCCTAAGCATTGTGCAGCCAGTGGATGAATGAATGCAATATAGTGTTCTCTAATTAGCCTTTCTCCTCTGTTGTTAACACCCACATAGACTATCTGTCTCTTTATCTCTGAGGCTTTCACGGCGTTAAAAATGCATCACAGACTTTATTAAATGACCTATGCGTTATTACCCATGGAGCCGAGATACGCTACTGATTAAGAAAACATGAAGAGTTTATGACGTAATAGTATGTGATGGTCAGCATTATTTTGTTAGTTCATGAATGTTTAATAATGGTATTGGAAGCTGAGATGAGTAAGTAACTAAGTAAGTAAGTGAGTGCTTTATTTGTCATTTTACAAGAGTACAACAATATTGTGTTCAGGTGATAGTCCTGAGCCGCTGCCACTGTGGGCCAACCTGACCAGCATGTTTTTGGAGGTAGGAGAAACTGGAGCACCCAGAGGAAACCTGACTCGCTGCCTTCAGTTCTCCTCTGATCCTGAAATGGTGCAGCGCCTCCTGGGTTTGTCCCTGTTTCAGAGCGTGGTGTCCTGCACTGGTCAGCTTCTCCTACTCCCTCTTCCTCCTGCGCAGCTGCCTCCGCTCCATCCACTCCACAACAGTCTTTCACCATCTGCTGGGAAGAGATTAGCAGTTAATCTGTTTTATTCTCCAGGGAAAGTCCATTAGCCAGAATAGTAGGCATATGTGGCCTAGCTGTGAGTCTCGCCCGGATACCTCCTCGTTTGTCCCTTTTTTGTTTCCTGTAGCTCCTCTGGTGACGCCTCCACTGTGCTGCAGGTGTAGCAGGCTCTTGGTGCCTCTTCAGTGTCTTCAGTGAAGAAATGTTAAGGTCTCAAATGGGTTTAGCTGATAAGCTGTTTATGTTAAAAAAGCTAATTTCTTCAGGATTCTCAGCAGTAAAAAAAAAAATCCACAAGATCCATAAAAAACACAGCAAAGACGTACAAAGGTAGATAGTAAAACAATGTGGAACACAGAAACCACAAATACAGCTGTACCGAGAGAAAGGGAGTTTGCTTCCCGTTTTCACATCGCCATGAGAGAAAATATTAACGCAACACCTGAGCTGTCATAATTCAGCTTTCGCACAATGTAGAACTCAAAATACCATTTACTGACACCATATGAGGTTGATATCCAGAAGTAGTGAGCTGCCAGTATTTTTTTCCTTTTTCAGACGTCTTTCACACATAAAAGATACTCGCTTCTTCAAACGGACACGGCTTGAAACAAATTCCTGACACTGTCTCCAAAACTATTTCACATGTTCTAACCACCTTTGTGCCAACACTCTGTAAAAAAACCTTTTGTCTTTACCACCAAGTGGCACCCTGTGGCTTTATTTATGTGGGCTTTAGTAAAATATAGGCTCTGAAGCCCCACTGTGGTCCCAATTTGGGCTTTGTGCCTATTAATCTCTGTCATACGCACAGCTAGACGTCCTGACTATACGCACATACACAAATTGTATCATACCACTTAACCTAATCATCCTCCAACTAATGTAGATTTATTGAAGCACACCTGGACAAAAGGAATCACCAGGGTTCAACATAGAAAAGTAAACTTTGAGTATTACAGAGGTCACATGGGAGTATTCATTTGGTCAGTTATAAATTGTGTGTCACACAAAACAGATGATAGTAACTTAAGAACATTTGATTGGCTACATACCAAAAATTATCCACCCATCTCTGATATCAACCTATCAAGGATTTAGAGGAAACTAAAAACATTTGAACCAACTTTTATTTTTGCTAACTGCATATGTCCAGTTTTGGCTATTTTAGTGTGAACGAGTGTAATTTGTACTTTCGTCATCTAAAACCGTCTATAAAACCTTCTAAAACTAAATTACTATATGTGTGCACTACCCGTAATGGCTTAACAATTAACTGCAATTTTTCTTTTTCTTTTTTTGCGGTGATGATCTAAAGTGGCATCCGACCAGATATCAACGCCTCAATCACACGCTGAAGGAGGAGGAGGAAGTGCAGCCAAACGTATAGCACTCTCAAACACACTGTCACGCAACATGGCCTATTGTACATGTTTTTAGTGGTAGTGGATTAGCTGGAGGAAATGTACGCAGCCACGTGGGAGGACAGGCAAACTCCACACAGAAAGGCCTCGTCTGGGATTTAACCCAGGACCCTACCTGTGACCGCTGCGCCACCGCGTCGCCCAAAACATGGATAATTTATGCACGGCATCCTAACAGCTAAAGCACCACCTTTAGACTAAATTATTACTAAAAACGGCTTATCAAGTTCTATAACTAGGATAAAAACAATACTCTAAATGCTAATTCATGAAATGCAAAATCTGGTAAAGGGAGCTGTACAATCTCTCAACTCAACAATATTTTTCTCTCAAGTCTCAAAGTTACTTTCCCTTTCCCCCCAAACTCTTCACACTGGGCAAGCGCGTGCATGTGACAATGATACAATTTGCTGTACTTGGGCCAAGAGCGGGGATAGCCTGAGGAGGGGAAACAGTTGGCTGCCACATTTGGCTGGTTCCACACTGTTAGTCAGATATGGGCTCCAAAGCACAGGGGGGACGCTCTTTTGAATGATACCTTTCTCATTGCCTCCCCTCTCCACAGCTGCTGCAGTAGTGGCTCTGCGTATGTCTGGACCCACACATATGTTGCTACATGTAAAGAAGTGCATTAGGACTCGTCGTCATTTTCTTTTTTCCCCGGCAAACCCAAGCTGTTTTGCCCAACTGCTCCCGTTAATAGCTGCATGCCTAATTTCGTGTCTTTTTTTTTTTTATTGATTTTTTTTTTATTTTGCGAGGCGAGATGAAAGAAAAGAGGGAATGTGTATTAATGTTTACTGCTCGCGACCACCATTAGGATTACTGGATTCTCTAATGTGTTGTTCAAGCATTTTTAATTTGGCTGAGCGCTCACAGCGGTGCATTATGGGCCCCCTTCATTTGAATATTTTGGCACTTCACAGAGATGCCTATTGTGTCAGCGCATACCTCTGAGAATTGGTTCAACCTTTTTTCCATTCAGGTTTAAACTTCTCACCCTGAACAGTCTGCCTCTCTCAGCATCTTTTGCTTCGCTGATTTGAAAGCACCAGGCTATTTATGTTATGCTATTAGGTAAAGTAAAGTCGCACTTTCTTCGTCGAAATTTTACCCTTGCACGAATAACCAAAGCTTTTGAAATACCTCCGGTTGGTTGAAATCAAGGAATAGATACAGTCCTGGGATCTTCTTTTGTTTGGAGTCCAGGCACCAGAGCCTAAACTTATATAAGACAGCGACCTTGTTATGTCGCAAGAATTAGGTGAACGCATTGTCCCAAATTGGTAAAATTTGTCCGTTGCATTTGACCCATCCCTCAACCTATGCAACCACATTGCCAGGGCACCCATCTTCTGATCTTGAGCCAGGAACCTGGACAGTATTTACCTGGAGAATGACCCGATAGTTTTGGGTCAGGGCTAACACATAAGAGCTCATATTGTATCTCCTCTTTAATTGTATACGGCTAATGCTTAATTAAGCCATGACTTAATTAAAGGGTATCCAAACAGTCCCATTTTTCATATTGTTATCACAGTATAGTTACTGCGTACTGCTTTATGTTTGGCGCTGTCCTAATACTTAACGCCTTGTGGGAATATAGAAATGATTACGCTGATGAATACAAGTTCAAATGAAAAACACTGGCCACTGTCTTTGTTAGCACCTCTGCTGTGCCACACTGTATTGCATTATGAGGAAACTACTTAATTGTCCCATTTAGAAAGCTTGACCTTGCTGGAATCTAATTAATTAGTGTGGTATGAAGGTTAATTAGTAACGAAGGATGTCCATGCATCATAAAGCCCCTCGTCTTAACCCACTGTGGCAGTCGGGCAGAAAACAGTCATCAGTCATCGCCTCGGTGAGAGAGAGAGAGAGAGAGAGAAAAAAAATATATAAAAAGTCACAAGCGATACTGCGGCGTTTACATCAAAGTTCATTTCTGTCCGGTTCCCGGTCATTGACCCTCTGCGCCATGAAAGGCAAACGATCTACCTGCTGGGATTGTATGTTTGAATAATCAATGTGTTAATGGGATGTTGTGTTGGGCTTGATGGATGAGCTGAATGATGCAAAAGGTGTCTAGTGCACGAGAGCAGAGAGGAGCGGCGGATCAACGGGCGCAAAAACTCTCTCTGTCGCCCTCTGCAAACATCTGTAATGAAGTGGATTTTTCTGTCTTGTCCACCTTAAATAAACAAAAACTAAGCTAAATGACTTTTTCTCCAGTTCGGCTTTACCCAAATCTAAAACGTTACAGCCTATAGGCCAGTGTAACGCCTCATTTGAAAGCTAAGACCTACAAAAGTAAAAAAAACAAAACATAAAACAACCAAAATGTGACAAAAAACACGACAAAATAAAGCAATGATAATGCAACAAAAAAATGCAATGACGTGACAAAAACAAATTAAAATGTGGCAAAAACGTGACAAAAAAGCAAAGAAAACGTGATTAAGAATGTGACGACAACAAGGAAGACGCTTAGATGTGTTTTGTAGGTCTTATCTTTCAAATTAAGCGTTATACTGGCCTAGGCTGTAAGATCTCCAGTCAAAAAGCTTTAGATTTGGGTAAAGCTGAAGAAAATGTGCTTGGTAACAGAGATACTAGGTAAAAGAATTGTACAATTGAAACCCAGTGCGATTCATGGATTTACAATTGTTGTTTGTTTAAGTTTGTTTACACTAATTAACACAAAGATAAAAATATGAAAAACACGAACTGCAAAAGTGTAAAAAGTGTAGAGAGATAACTGATGTAGTGTAAAAAAAATAAAACATAAAAAGCTAAGTTTAACAACACAAGGGTATTTAGCCTATCAATGTGAGCACATAAAAATAAAAATAAAAAAGGTTTACAAAATCAATTATAGGTTTATAGGTTTTATAAGTTTGACATAAAGCTAACCTAAATGAATATGGTGGTAAACTTTGACTAAAAAATAAAATAAATAATAATAATCTATGTGCAGATCTGTGTTATGTATATTTGCATAAAACCAGTTCGAATGTGTGCATGTGTGTGTATGTATAATGTGTATATATACACTTATGTATGTATGTATGTATGTATGTATGTGTATATATATATATATATATATATATATATATATATATATATGTGATACTTACATATACATGATGTGAAAAATTGACACTGATTACCTAAATGAAACAGTAGACCTGTAACAATTGTTAGTTATTACTTGCTGTTTTATTTTTGTAAAATCTTTGTTGCATTTAAATTTTTTTATGTTTTAATTTTTAGTGTTTATTTATTTTTATTTGTTTTAATATATATTTTTTATTTATTATTATTATTTTCTTTTTCGGTTTACTGTAAACAGTAAACAGAAAGCACAACCAAAAAAAGCACACAGCTTTTTTTGGTTGTGGATTCTATGGAAATCCTTGTTAAACTATTATTAGATATCTCTTTCTCAGTCAATAGAGAGCAAATCTTTTAATATCAACATGAACATAAAAGGTTGACAAATGTTCCCTTGATGAAATCACAGCATGGCAGTCTTTGTGTTTTGTTGAATAGGTTTTTAGGACTCTAGGTGGATGTCGAGAGGAAATATTGCTTTAATAATGATTTTATAACATTGCAAAGGAAGGTTTTCCTATGGCAATAAAGCTAATCTTGTTGTATAGATGCCCTGGTATTATGCTTATGCAACCCTCGTACATTAGCATTACGGGCTTGTGATTTAATAGTCCAGTATCAATGTTATGCATATTGCGTTTTTCTTATCGGCTTCCTAGGGTCCCTGGCCTTCGGTTAAGATATAAAAGCAAGCCATTTGTTATTCCTCTGATCCCACAGGAAGCCGTCTTCAAAAGCCACTAGCTCCAGCTTTTTATATGACCCATAATCAGAACGCGGGAAATGTTTCGAGCAGAAGTGATCTCAAACTGCTGAGCTGCACACTTTCCCCCCATATATATCCGTAGAGCTGTAATTGACAGGAAAGGTAGCTATGAGGAGGGAAGGAGCGGGCAGGAGAGGGTTTCTCATTGTTGCAGGTGTAGGATTGCTCTGCTGTCGCTGAGTCTGCATACTGAGCCTGTGATTGGGACGATTCAGCACTGGAAAGAGGAGATTCCCGGGTTCCCAGATTGATTGCCTGCCTGTCATGGCATCTGTACTGTACAACGTGGAGGCCTGATTGGGCCAAATAACAAAGAATTCAGTGCACCGTGAAAGGAATGTAGATCATGTCCGTGCATTTGATCTTGTCCTTCAGCTTAAAGAGCGCATCCACGCATACTCCATCTTATAGTGTAGATTTTGCAATTCAATTGGTATGTTTTGGGTCTAGACAAAGAACTACCCCATGCAGATTCTAGAGTGCTGCAAAAATACAATTCGCAACAGAGTAAAGAATAAGAATAACTAAAGCAGTGTGAAAAAGACTATGGCCATGGGACAGATAGCCAGTAATGAGTTTTAATTTTTTAATTAACTCTATCGGATCAGTATTGACTCTATTGGCAGTCTGAACCTGAGACTAAACCAGAATTCCCAAGCAATGTATCATCTGGTATATAGCCAGATTGACAACAAAGTAAAACAGGAAAGACCTGGCAATGCACTTATCTCGCAATGGTGTAGATAGGTTGTCGAGGCCAAGCTTTGAACAGAAGAGCCACAAATCTATCTCCACTTGTGTAACAAAATACAGTCAGTAACAAAGCAATTTTATCTACGACAACTTTGTACTGGACCCCTATACCTTTGACATTATCTTGCGATTGGGCTGAAAATCTTCTCCTGAGTTTTCTGATCCACATAAAAAGCGAATTACCTCAACACATCGCTGACCTTTCCTTCAAATGCGACCATTAGTTGTTTTGTTGTACACCTAACCCAGATCAAATTCAAACCAATTTGCAATTACATTTACCCATTTTCAACAGTAACAGCAATTTGGTCATGCCCCATTGCCTGAAATAGGATTTGCATTAGTATTCCTGCGTAAACTATAGATCTACACACACTATCCTCCATCCATAATGTACACAGCCTACCAATATTATTGAATTATATTGAATGTTGTAGTAAAACTTTTCACAGGCTCACTTTTCCACGTTTAGTCATACTGTGTGCCATTTTGACATCTATAGACCCTATTTCTTTGTACTTCATGCCTGTAGATAGGTGTCTAGAAAAAAGAAGAATGCATATAAAAGCTGATGTAAAATGAGGAATTGAAAAGGACTGGCAAGCGTTGCATGGCAATGAGAACAGGGACACTAATTCTTTCATTTGATGTCCTGTAATTATGGCGTCCGCAGTCCCGGCTGGCACACTATCCAGATTTATGTCCCTTCTTATGTGCGTGTGTGCGCGTGTGCACCTGTGTGTGTGAGGCAGATAAAGTCTGATAGACAAGGGAGAGCCAGCAGACAGTGGGGCGCGTGAGAGTAAGAAATTTAAAGAGTGTTATAAAACTGTAGAGGAAGGCGGTGATTACTGTGATATAAGGTGGTGGCTGAATACATTTACATGTTCTCAGTGACAGACTCACCTTGTTCCAGCTCATGTCTTTGAGATTACAGCATCAAGATGCACAGTGCACCCCATCTGTTTTCATCCCTTCTCAGCCCCCTATCAAACTCAAATCTATTTCTCTTTTTGCTGAAGATGCTGTATACTAACATTGTTCAAATAGCAATTGTATGTATGTTAAGATATTCGAGGCGTTCACGGGTGTCACTTAGCTAATATTTTTGCTGTATTGATTTCCTATAAAACATGATAAATCACTTGAACCTTGTGCGGATTAGGGATTTTGCCTTGATACAGTAAGTGATCAGACTGAGGCTTCAAGATGACTTAGTAGAAAAGGTATTATCACGTAACATAGCGGACATTTGAATTATTTATCCATTTTGGACTATTAGATCATCACTTTACTGTAACACTATGAATAATTCAATCTGATCTTATTTTTCTGTCCAGGGCTTTAACTTCCTGGACAACAGACTAAAAAGAGCCAGACAATTGTTCATTTTTACTTTCATTCATCAAGAATAATAGATTTACTAACTCTAACAAACATGTCATTGGACAGACACCTATACCAATAACATGAATGCTCCTCTTTGGCTCAAGCACTAGTCATGACTATAATTAAAAATATATATGCTACTATAGAGTCTTCAAATCATTACAGTTTTGTGAACATATCCTTGACGATAAAACGTTCATCATTCTGTTATTTTGACGATGTTGTACAACCTCCGCTTCATAAAAGCTCAGTGCGTCCACTTGACAGTCTTCAGTCTTGATGAAATGAGCTTCGACTCTGAGCCTGGTTTCACATGCTGACATTTCCTTCCACTTAACTGGGTTAATGTTTTTTCTAACTTCCCAAAACATAGGTGTGATTAATATTATTACTGAGGAGACACAAATAATTTGTGTTCCATTATTGCAAAGGTCAGTGTCACTTTTGACTAAACAGATCTTTAATCGCGTTTACATGAAAATTTGGTCTTTAAAACAAATGACGGAAAGCAATTAGAGGCAATGTTTTTTCTCAAATGTTATAAATGGCTGTTCTTCATCCATTTACGATGCATGTGACCCAGACTTGTATTATGCACTGACTGATAAATACATCTCCTCTCATACATCACTTCTGAGCTTCTGTTCCGAGATGATTCCTCTTCCTTCTCTGCACTTCCTGAAGTCCATTAGCCTCACTTAGGTTGATGTTATATGGTGAAAAATATAAACGGTAAAAGCTGTCCTTTGGTGTCCTGGCCAGTGTTACGGCTTGTTTGTTGATATTGTAACCCACCTCTACCGTGACCCAAGAACTTTTAACCCTTTTAAAGATGATTTATTGCAAATACACATTATTTTTAATTATCCCAGCAGCGAGGTGTCCAACAGCTTTGTAAAGCCATTACTGAAAATCAATACTCAGCTTTTAGGTGATGAATTAATTAATGAAGTGTGACGTTGGCAGGAGCCAGGAGAAAGATACAGATGTGGTTGAGGTGATTCCTAATGATTTCATATCAGTTGGTTTGAAGCATTTTAGCACGGCACTAATTGCACTTAATTTGTGTTGTGATTGGAATAATTTGAGGGCAGAAGAGGGAAACAAACATTTCTTTGCTGGAGACGGCTGAGTAATTTCCCTTTACGCCTTTGGCAACAAATCTCCCATACTGGCTAAATGGATCATTATCACCGAGCCAATCCAACTGCAAGAGTCGTTTAAGCTCTGTTTCGCATTTCAAATGTCCCATTTATCCAAGTCTCGGCCTCCCCAAAACCAACAAAACAGTGAAGTAACAAGTTTAGCAGCTGGGATCTCAAACTCAACATCTTCATGAAATAGTGCTGGACACACTGACACTGTAAACTACAATTTAGTAATGCACACATTGTTGACTAGAATTGTTACTATTTTTTTCAAGTCGTTGATATTTACTTATTTTTGATGGGGGACTAATGTGTAAAAGAGGGTGACACACGGAGGACACATTTTGTAAAAGTACCTCATATCCACTGGCTGTTATTGTGCCTGAGGTGCTGAGCTTACAACATCAAGGTCTTGACCAAGCCACGGTACCTAGCCTACCTACTGAAAACATGAACAAATAAATAAGGCGAGACACTGCAGGTGAATAGGAAAAAAAAAAAAACATTTAGAGATATCAATTTGAAACTTTTGCTGAACATGACTGATATACATGTATTGCAAGTTTTCTGTCATTTTATGTTTTCATATAAAAAATAAGGCATTTTGTGCATGAAAATGGCCAAAATTGCCTATATTTTGGGCAACGAAATCTAAATAATGGATTGAGCCAGATTAAAATGTATGCTTTTATTTTATTGACATATTAGTTCAGAGGGGATTTTGGATATATTGTTTAGTTTTTCAATAAAGTAATCATAACTGAAAAAATCTGTAAAAACTCAAATTCCGCCTTGTTTTTTTGGGTTCAAAGCTGAATAAATCAGGCTAGGAATTTGATATTACAAAACCCCTGTGAAAAAATCTTAAAAATCTGGTTAAGCCCAAGACTGGAAAGTTTGAAGTCTGTGGGAGCAGGAAAAATACCATATTTGGGTGATAGCATCATCACGGGGACCCTTCGCAGCTCACGTGGAGTAAAATCTGTCAATATTTGTGAATGAATACCCATGGGAAAGATGGCTTGGCGAAGCGGCTACTTCCGGGTTATCGCCGCCTTACTCCCGGACAAAACATCATAAAATAAGCATCATACGGGGTAAGTTTTGTCGTCTTCCTCAGTGACATCAGCTGGAGGCAGAATCAGAATCAGAATCAGAATCAGAATTCGTTTATTGCCAAGGTTTGTGAACAAGGTTTACAAACTAGGAATTTTACTTGGTGCAAACGTGCGACATAAAACATATAACACAGAATTAAGATAAAAAATAAGCTAAGAACGTTAAACTATAAGGCTATAGGGGCATGCATAAAATAAAAAATATTAAATAAATAAGATAAAATAAAGTGACATATGATAAGACAACAACAATTTGACAATGAACAACAGCGGGATTGTATATACAGATGTGTTGGCATATAAAGTGATGAGTGATAGCAGTGGGTCTAAGTGTGGACACACCGCACACTGCAAGTGCAGATGCATCCATGAGTCTGTGACTAAGCTACAGAGACTTGTTATTGTTCATGAGTCTGATGGCGGAGGGGAAAAAAACTGTTCAAGTGGCGGGAGGTATGGGTCTGGATAGACCGTAGCCTCCTGCCTGAGGGGAGAGGGGTGAATAGTCCGTGTCCAGGGTGAGAAGGGTCAGCTGTGATCCGACCCACACGCCTCCGGGTCCTGGAGGTGAACAGGTCCTGGAGAGATGGGAGCTCACAGCCAATCACCTTCTCTGCAGCACGCACAATGCGCTGCAGTCGGTGCTTGTCCCGTTCTGTAGCGCCGGGGAACCACACGGTGATGGAGGAGGTGAGGATGGACTCGATGATGGCCGTGTAGAACTGCACCAGCAGTTCTACACGCTGGTGCAGGAAGTGATCAAGAGAAATAAGATTAAACTAAAACTAGCGATTTTAAGTGTAAAACTACACACACACAAATTTGGTCCTGTTGTGGCTTAAGGTGCCAGAACAAGAGGAATGACATTTGAGACAGTAAAATAAGATCTGATATTTCCAAAAACAGTTAGACATTTGTTTATCATTACTATGACAACAGCTACAATGGAAATAGATAGGAATCCTGCCTCCAGCTAAGCCCGGAATGTTTACAAGGGTCTATACTCTGACATGAAAACTAAGATGTAAAGGGAGGAAAATAGATACAAATGTCTACGTCGTCCACTGCGTGAAAAATCAATACTTTCACCTGCCGTGTCTCACCTTAATCAGAATATACACAATCCAGAGCAGGGGTGTCAAACTCGTTTGGGTCGTGGGCCGAAATTCAGCCCCCACGGCAGGTCGCGGGCCGCTTATATTGTACAGGTACAGGACTGTGGTTCTAATAAATAATAACAGCCTATACTTATTGTGCTTTAACAGCCTGTGTCTCACGTTTCTCATTAGTCATTCACTCCACACTCGATGACGGTAAGTTACTATTGTAGCCACAGCCGCCATGGGCCCAACTGACCATTTACCACATGGCTATAATATGCTGTTTATATCCATACACAAATTCACATTTGTGTACGGATTTGTTGCTTTTGTTTTGTTAACAAATATTAAACTTTTCACAATAATGCTTTTTTATTTTTATCTTCTCAGGTCTGGCCACTGTATTTGTAACTTGTTCCATCTTCTACACACATTAGGGATATTTCCAAATGAGACCATTACAATTTCCCTGTGTCTCAATTAAACAGGCTCAGGGTGAAAATGACCACTCTTACTCTGAGTGAACTACAGTGCAACTAATAGTGCCCATTATTCATGGCCCTACAGCAGAGGTCACTGCCATGGGGTTTACTCTCTTCTTTTTTTTTTTTACCTCTCTAAATTGGAAGTCAGGAGAAAATGAATTGGGACACCCACACGTGGAATGAGCTATAGGTTTGACTTTGACTTGTCCTCAAAGCTGCAAAGTGAAAAAAATACTTTCATATGTGTCATGTGGTCTGTTGGAGATTGCACCGGAGGTCACTGAGAGGTGTTGATGTCACGGGGAATTGTAGATGAAATATTATGAAGTTGCGTTTTTTTTTTCTGTCCCTCCTTATGTTGTTGTTGTTTCTGGTGGGCTATTTTGGTTCTCGGCAAAATGTTCACCACAGACTGATATTGTTTTGACCTTAGAGAGTGTCATAACAAAATGGATCAACTTTTTTTTACGCATGACTTTGAACACAGATGCAATAATGTTCTGTAAATAAACAAAGTGTAAATAAATTCAAATGAGAGTGAGAAGAACAAGGAAACACACAAATAACTAGTGGAGTAGACCTCTACCAAGGCACTGATTCCATATGTCAGCCTGTTCATTTCCCGACATAAAGAAAATAAATTGGCAATTAAAAATCCTCCAACCCCAAAGGTCCATTGCAGAAGTGAGTTGGCAGATGGAAAATGTTTTAGGACATCTGACTTGCCTTTAAATCTGATACTGTCCCGCTGAAAACAGTTTTCAAGATTTACCTCGAGCGATTCACTAACCAATCCGTCCAGAGCCAGTCTTCAATTTCCCACAACTGCCATCAGCAACTTATCTGTGATAACACACACATCTGATAAATGGTGGATTTTAATGACCAATGGTTGAATTAAGGCGATGGGTCGAAGCCTGGAACTGTTTGTCACCTTGCAAGTTCAAGGACTGGCTTTTGAAAATTGAGACGTTACTTTGAAAAATCCTCTTTAGCTCAGGTTCACTCAGATGAGCTTGACCTCGATTTACCAGGGCAGGATTGGATCATCACAAATACAGTAACTCCTAACAACTTAAATCTAATAAAATACAATGGGGTGAAGCGATAATGGAGGTTTTCCTCTAATTACTTCTATTGAGTAACATAATAGTCAATAGGTTAAAATAGGTGGCCGCACTCACCAGATCTTCAAGTTTGTGAATTAAATGCTTTTATTTGTATTTTTATTTTAGTCAAATATACTTCTTCAGTATTGGTCAACGCCTTTTTTTGTTGGGAGTAATTCACCACCTTTAGGGGATCATTTACTAAGGGTTCGCTCATGTGCAAAACTGGAGCAGCAGCACAGTCATTTTCTTTTTTAACCTTAACCGAGCGTATTTTCTCCAGTTCCGCTTTACAGATATCTAAAAGCTTCGTGCCCTGAGCTTAAAGCCTATAGGCCAGGGTAACGCCTCATTATCTAATCCTGACTTCTTCGTTGTCACCGTGTTTATGTCACATTTTTGAACCGCTTTTGTCGTGTTTTCGTATTTTTCTTTGTCATGTTTTTGTCACTTTTTCGTCGCTTTCTTAATAGTTTGTGTTGCTATTCCGTTATGCTCTTTTGTCGCTTTTTTTTATCACTTTATCGTTGGCTTTTCGTTCTCGTTTTTTCCGCTGTTTTGTCGCTTTTTTTCCGAGAAGCTTTTAGATTTGGGTAAAGCTAAACTAGAGAAACATGTGCTCGGTTCAGGTGGGGGTTAAGAGATCAACTCACGCAGCATTTTTTTACATTTACATATCAAATTTGTGGCCCTAATACTTTAATAAACATAATTAAAACTCTAAATCAGGCACATAAGCCCATAAAAGAGCATATTTTATTTTTCAGCTCGCACTCTCTATTTAGCACCTCTGTCGATAAATGTGTAAACAATATTAAATGCTCAGCGGCTTCTTCTAAAAATCCCCCTTTTAGGTTTTACAATTGTCGCCTGGCCGTATTGTCCTCTCATGCTGTTTTGGTGCATGCTGTAAACAAATACAAAACTCTAGTACTACTGATGTATTGTTTTATCTGTGACTGTATATAATTATATGGCTATGCACACATAATTGTTCATGGTTGTGATTGCCATTACTAATGCATAATTACACTTTATATTGCAGTGTTTCAGCCCCTGAGTGTGTCTCGCATTACTGCATCTTTTTCCACCTTATCTACTGAATTTTGAATTCCACTGATAGCCCCGGCCATCAGTTATGTTCATGGCTCTTGATATCAAATGCATTGCACATATAAAACTATTGAGCATCAATTACAATCTCATCCACGTTCCGGGCCACACTATTATGCACATGGGTCTGTTTCATTATTTTTTTCTAATTACGGGCGAATGGCGGCGTCTGATAGGATTTTATGTCTTTCACTGGCTCTATTGTCTGTCGCCTAAGATGGATTTCCCCTTGGGATGAGCAATATATCAGAGATGCAGGGCCATATATTGTTTTAAGCATGAGGTAATGTAGCGCAGATCCTTCCAGGTACCTGCTAATATCGGTATGTTAATTTATGAAGCGGTGTGAAATTGCTATATGTTACAGTCTTGCCAATTTATGGACTGTCTTATAGAGCCTTTAATGTTTTTTAAAAGGTTGACCATTACCTTTATAATGGCCATATAGTTCATTTCTTTAAATATAAAAGTAGTCATTGAAGTACATTTATATCATTGCAATGACTGCCAGTAATATCTATGTGTAATTTAACTGTCATTAGATAAAACTAATATTTTGTGTAATGGCTGTTAATGGAGTGATTTGTCATTACTTCGGGTTAGGATTAACTGCTTTTTGCTACATATCAGTAAAACGTTATTTTATTAGTTGAATTGTGTACATTTTGTCTTGTGTAAGTGAATATTTAGGCCTTTATTCATTTATTCAGTCAATCAAATTTCAATGACAAAAAACCAACACAAAACACATAAAAATATAAATGGTTTATGGTTGAAGTCTGGGTAAATCCAGCATAAAATGTCTACCATCAAGAAAATCATAAACACTATGAGGTACATGATTTGTTAATAAAAATCAAATATCTTACATGTGAAGCACAACTTTGTTTGATGCCTTGTTCTTTGTCGTCAAGGTTTGTTGTTTGTCAGAAAATGGCCAACTGACAGACAGATGGACAGTATCAATTTAATATGTGCTCCAACTCTTCATATATATTTATGAAGCACACTTGTACCGGAGCAGAAGGTGTTCCTATCGTGCTGTATAGAGGTTGGCTCACCGATAGACACAAACTGTAGTGGAACATGGGGCTATATTACTGTTGGCCACACACACGCACACACGCACACACACACACACACACAGACACACACACTCATATGCAGTTGTATCTTCCTGGAGGTTGTCAAGCTTCACTTTTACCAAGGTCAACCCCAACTCCATGTCTCATTACAATCTACAGGTGCTCACCGAATCCCAATGCTGGACTGGATGCATTGGCCTGTGTTTGTTGTTGTATGTGGGCCGGTGTTTGGTGTGTGCTGGAATGGAAATGAGCCCTCAGAGCATGGCTAAAGGGCTCTCACCCTCTCTCACAAGATAGATAGGATCTTAACAAGCATGAGAGCAGAAGGGAAGTGTGCACGCCGCAGTGTGTGCGTCCGCTGGTGATAACAGTTTTTCACATTTCTATTGCATCAAGTATCAAAGACAATTCCCTTGATTTTCTGTCTTGTGCTCTGGCTGGGGGTGAGCTCTGAAAGCTTCTTCAAATATTTACCACAATATACCCTCACATTGGTTATTTTTCTGTGTTCAATTTTAAAAATGAAAGCGCAAAACTCACGGCATGAGATTCACAGCAAAGAGAACATACATAGTATAAAGATTTTGTTTAATTTAGTTTAATTTCACAATAGGTGAAATAGACTACAGCCTTCCAATATTATTTGAGGAAATTATTTCATTTCATTTTTAAAATTAAATAAGACAATTATACGTGACATCTGTAGCTTTTTAGTGTCAACATCCGGGGCTTGGGACCAGCAATGACGGGCATTCAGTGATCTCATCGTCATAAATGAGAAATGATTAATTTACTCGCCCTGGCCAAGGAATTTTCCACCTCCAGACGGTTGGCCTCCACTGTCGTTTGAGTGGCAAAGCAGGGATAAGTTAGTTAGTATACTTGAGTCATAACCATAGACTGTAAAAATGAATAGACAACGTCTGCACATTCCTGCCCATTGCCATAATAACCACGTTCGAAAGGGAATCCATGGCGGATTTACAAACTCCTCCTTCCCAGCTCTGACGGAGCATGTGCCTAAAAAGGGCATAAGGGCGGGATCTTCACTGTAGACTCGGCCCTCGTAGGACACGTAGTTCGGTCGTAACCGACCCGCACCGTTTGCTCTATTGCTACCGGCCTGTCAATCAAAGTCCCTTTAATGTAACTAACCCAGCATTATCACAGGAGAAATATCTAGCAGTAGAACGTTTTAAAACATTAGGCACCAGGCTTTACAGCTGTTTAGAATGTGCGCAAAGTGCAATGCTTTCTAATGGAAAACCAAATTGTTTTTCCGCCCCTATATGGCGGTACCACAGCAATGGCGGGCAATAGCGGCCCCTAGTGTCGCAGTCATAAAGCAGTGCAACCAGTGGCCATTGGTCATAACAGATATTTTTGGGGGGACAGGGCCCGTTCTTAAGAAAAACAGGGTCGTGTGAGGTTGTGCATTCAGTCACAGTGCAGTATTGGTTGATTAGCTTGGCGACCCCTCAATGAGCAAAGCTGCAAGTAAAGAACTAGTTGTGAATATGCATCATGAAAAATGCATGTACTTTTGGTGTTCATCCTCAACAGAACAAGGCAGAGAGCACTTTGTCTTTCCTAAATGCCATCCATGTCGGTTTGGCTGCTTTATTCCTTTCAATAAGAGTTGTGAACAAGTGGCATCATTACGCTCAAGCTTTGGTCGGAAATATTTTGGTCCCAAAACTGTGATAGGCTTCACGCTGGAAGTATTTTACATTCATGCCAAAAACACTACACTGCATCTGAAATGGAACAGCACAACAGGATAGTAATCCCATATTCAATTTTGTCAACTAAAGTGAATTTGCACAAGAACACAGCCAAAGCAAGAGTGTGCACCCTGATGTTTCACTGGAGTGGCAGAGCACAATGTAGATGGATGAGATGGAGGGAGGACCGAATAGCTGAGGATGGTAGGCAGAGGATATCCAGGATGTATTCACCCTTCATTTAACAGGCAAACTCTCCCCACCTTACAAAAAAGCATGAACATACCATATCATTTGACTTGCATGAAGTGATTTCTACATGGACTAAAAAGAAGACTGTATTTTTGGTATTCTGTCTGCTCCTGAAATGTCTTGCTACAGTGCCTGTTGAAATTGTATTATATTTCCCTTGTGCATTAGCTCAATTTCACATTTTTGAAAATTCTCCTGTCTGTGTATGTGCGAGCAAATCCTTGCTAGCATTATACTGGTGGTTCATTGCACAGTGAAATAGCTGGGCCAAATGACAAGCTAGATTCCAGCAGCAGTGGAATGTGGAGCTCCTGACATATTCTCACTATCTTTGGAAAATGGCCCGCAATTCTATTCCAATGAACAAGCACCTCTACAGTACGTGTTAGTACTTCACTATTATTTTGGGTCTTTCAGCTTCTCAAAGAGTGTGTTGAATGCTGTGTTTAATAGATCTAGATTAAATGGTGACATAATTGAAATGTTTTGTTAGATTTGTAATCGATAAATGAATAGATGAATGAGAGTTTGAGAGTGCGAGTTGGGGACGACCGGTGGAAATTAGCCCATGGCTGCAATACGGTGTGGTGCGTTTACATGCATGTGTCTTCGTCGCCATGTACTGTCCCGACCAAATGAACAAATACAAAAAAATAGATTTAGATGAATAGATTTGATTTGTTCAGCAGCTGAAACATGTCAACACTGCCATGTCTAAACAGGGGTGTCCAAACATTTTTCATCGAGGGCCACATGTTGAAGTTTATACTGCGTTGAGGGCAACAAACTGGTGGTCAGTGCAGTGAAACATTCAACTGGGTGCATTTAAGAGAGGTTTTAACTGTGTCCCACACCTTTAGACTTGGAAGCTCTGTCTCATAGAAAAATAAATAAATAAATGGCTATAAGCAGAATGATAAAATTTGCAGTGAAAAGTATCATCTCTGGCGATGCCAATTCAACGAGAAGCTTGAGGGGGACGCATTTGGCCTCCGGGCCGCACTTTGGGAACCACTGAGCTAAAGAAACATCCTGTTGTTGGAGAAAAAAAATTACACATCAATTGTTGAGCAATAAAAAAGACAAACAAATAGAAATGTCTAGGTTATTATAACAATGTTTGTACACAGGGGTAAACAACAGACTTTCAGGAGGCCCTCAACAAAACCTGTAAGAGCCGACCTGTGATTAAATATGGGCGGGTGTTAATTTGTCCTTTCCCAACACCTGAGGCCTGTCCCGCCTCATTCCACAGCACAGACACTAATGACCCCACCAGAGATGTGTTGAGTGTTGAAGTTCTTGTACATGCAAGACATCCTTCTGTAATTATTCGTGAATGCATTATGTAACCATAATCAAAGTTAAGTACATAAATAATATGAACAATAGTTAATGTCATTAAAAGAACAGCACTGTAATTAGAGAAACTCAGTTGTTTTAAAGGTCCTATATACATGCCGACTACAGAGAATATGCCTTCACATTCAATTGTGTTCAGCTTTCCCCTGCATAGCATACCCACATAAATTTGTAATGCCTGATTTCCAGCAATATTTATATGGTTTGTTAGATGTGATTAGAACTAGTCTAATGGGCATTAGGTGAAATGGTCATTGATTTTTGCATCTCACTGCCGGGCCTTGTTTTCCTTTGTCTGTCTTTCTCTTTTAAAAAGTGTTCATCAGGAACTACAGTACATATTCCTATTTTCAATTATTCTGGCTGAGGGCAATATGTTTTAATGATGAGCTGACTCTCAGAGAGCAGAGCAGCTTTGCCAGCCCGAGCAGTAATGCCTTTTGCACATGTCAGGGTCGGGCCTATAGTTGTAATCTGAGGCTCATTACAGTCGGTGAGGGCCCAGAGCTCAACGGAACACAACTTCTCCCTGCAGCGCTGAATTACTTTTCCAGCACCAGCACCACCGGGTTCCCCTCGTTCTCGCTCAGTGTTGCTCTCCTTGTCTGCGCTGCTCCACTGTTTGTCTTTGATCTCACCCCTCACTTTCCTGTCTTCTTTTCTCCCCCCTTGTCTGTCTCAATCTCAATATCAGCCTCAACCCCCATCTGTGCTCCTCTGACTCCGGCTCCTGCTCACTATCTTCCACCCTTCGTTCAGTCTCGACACTCCTCAGGGGAGCGTGCGTGGAGCTGTGGATTTGCAGTTGGAGGCTAGTTTTATTGAGTTTGCTCAGGGTCTTGGAAAGGCCTATTTACCAATAAGGTCATGATGAGGTGCAGCAAGTTTATGAGCAAATCCCAAAAAATCCCCCTCAAAGCAGCTGCAGCAGTTGTTTGCCTCTTGCATCTTCTCACACTGTGCAAAGGCTGTGTTAGATTTGGAGATCCTTCACAGAGGCTTATCCTGCTTGTTGAAAAGTAATGTGGTATTGATAAAATTATGAATAACCTTGCTACATTGATTCCTCTCTGCATTGAAGTTTTGTTTTGCTTCTCCACTAAATTAAAACACCAATGATCTGCTCCATAGCCTTCAACAAGGAAACGGGAGAAGAGAACATAACAATACAGTGACGGATTTTACATTTGTGCCTCTCATGGACAGCAACAGCTCTTGCTCATGAAAGCATCTGTAGTTTGTGTGAGAAACCGGTTTTCTGTGTAGCCTGCTTCAGGGCCACTTCAGCGACAGACAAGTAGGACTTGCACTGAATGAATATTGTACTCCAATATAATGTGCATTTGGAGTTTGACAAATGTATACTTTATGATCAAAGTAGTTTAAATGTGGAAACAAAAATAATCCAATCAATCAGAATAGTTGTATTGCCATTATTAGTGAAAATACTTAAAAAACTAGGAATAGCTTTGGCAGAATGATGCTAACATAAGGGGCAGTAGAGCGTTTGTCATGATCGGAAGGTTGGTGGTTGGAATCTCGCCTCCTGAAAGGTGCACACTGTCTTTGTGTCTTTGGGCAAGACACTTCACCCACCTTGCATCCAGAGTCTGCGTTCATTGGTGTATGAATGAGAGCATGAATGGGTGAGTAGTTCCTTGCGCCTAAACAAGGAGCAACCTCCCTCTTGGTGCAGCTGATTTTTCTGCGAGGCAACATTTGTGGTTTCTGTGGTCCACATTGTTTTGCTGGATACTTTTGTACGTCTTTGCCGTGTTTTGTGAGGTTTGGTGGATTTTTTTTTACTGCAGAGAGTCCATAATGGTCCTGAAGAAAGCAGTTTTTAAAAGTAAACAAACAGCTTGCTTATGAGCTAAGGACATTTGAGAGCTACACATTTGTTCTTCTGAGACACTGAAGAGGCACCAAGAGCCCCTTACACCTGCAGTACAGTGGAGGCTTCACAAGAGGCGCTACAGGAAACAAAAAAGTTACAAATGCGGAGGCATCCGGGCAAGACTTGCCTTCTGTCCCCACTACTGTTCCGGCTAATGGAGGTTCACTGGAGAATGAAACAGATTAACAGCTAAGCTCTTCCCAGAAAATGGTGAAAGACTGTTGGGGAGCTGACCAGTGCAGTGAAGGCAGCCAGCCAGGTTTCCTCCGGGTGCTAAGGTTTCCTCTACCTCCAAAAACATGCAGGTCAGGTTGGCCCCATAGACCTATTATTAATAGACCGTCATTACTCACTCCTCCCCGTTTACCATAATGACCAGGGTTGAGGGGGTTCGTGGCGGATTTACAGACTCCTCCTCCCCAGCTCTGATGAAGCATGTTTCTAAAAAGGGCATAAAGGCGGGATCTTCACTGTAGACTCGGCCCTTGTGTGACATGTAGTTCAGTCATAGCCAACGTTTAGAAAAATTAGAAACCAGGCTTCAAAGTGTTTTTTAACGTGTCTAAAATGCAATTCATTCCAATTGGGGACTAGCGGCTATATGGAGGTACTACAACAATGACGGAGCAATGGTGGGCCCTAGTGTCGTTGTCACAAAGCAGAGCAGCCAGCGGCCATTGGGTGGCCCACAGTGGCAGCTCAGTAGCAGTGGCTCAGGATTAACACCTGAACACAATTTTATTTTACGGTTGTACAATGACAAATAAAGCACTTACTTACACATATTTACTTAAATTTTGGGTACCTGACTTTTTGTCACCACAGAGTGTGTTGTAAACACAACAAAAAGCAGACCTTGTTGCATGGTCTTCACCTATTTTGTTTATTGAGCAATAGAAGATAAGTAGAACCTAAATCAGTGAAATTTATTTTGGGGGTGGCACCCCCTTCTTCACTTTGCCACCGCTCAAAGCTGTACACAGGCTTGAAACGTGCATATAAACAATTTGCTTGAACAATTCGGACATGCAGGAGGGATTGTGAGAGCTAGAAATTAGTTTGGTCCAAATAAAAAAAAAAAATCAGATTTTGTGCAGGAAAAATCAGGTACCCCAGCTTTAATGTAGGTGGAAAAGCCCTGTATAAGTTGAGACCATCTACCATGAGTTAACAGTAAAATACCTCCTTCTCAGAACACCTACAGTATAAGAGTGGTTGTCTCCTCTCTCCTCTTTAAATTCTTCATCTCAGAGACAAACCTTCTCCTGTGTGGACTAGCTTGTCATAGGCTATACTTTAGTTTTTTCAGTGGTCGGGTTAAAGTTATCTTTCCACTGCTCTATTGTTTTGAAACCTCTCCAGATCTCATTGCATCAACAGTGCTTCTCGTCCTAAAGCTTGGCCATACGTTTATGAATCAGCATGTTGTACCTTAGCCAATCTTGATTTCTTGGTGCCAGTTTATATATTTAAGTTGGAAATCTATACAAACCATACAGGCTTTACAGTGAGCACTGGCCTTTTTGCTTTGTCATTCAGTCCATTGAATATGTATAGGAATCGCACTCTATGTGACAGATAAAAATGTGGGATTATGTTAAGAAGAGAAACTTTTCTTTGACTCCTCAGGGTATATATGGATAATTAATCCTTTACATGGATTTGTGTCCATCAAACAAGAGTGAAATGTTATATAAGAAAAGTATATCTGCAGGAATTTGTTCAGCTGTGACTGATCCGTTCCTTTAGTCACTTTGATATCATGGAAGGGGGCTGACTGGCATGGGCAGGTTTTTGAATGTTTGAATGCACAAATCTCAGTCAGAATAGAGATACAAGTAGGCCGTGTTCAATATTCATGCATTTGGGACATGATAGACTATTTGAAAAAGCAAGAGCTGACTGTAAGAAACTTTTCTGAATGGAGCTAATGTAGTGCTCTTTTAATGCAACTTACAGTCAATTTAATATTTGATATTCCCTGTACTAACTTTCTTAGCAAAGACCTTGTAAGTTTGATTGATCCACGGGTTGGTAAATTACCCCCTCTGGGTTCTCTACCTTGTTTTTTATTTATTGAATTTGTCTGAGCATCAAATATAATACAATAAATGTAAGAAAAATATGAACGCTCAAAAGGAATAGGATAAAGTTTGCTGTTTGTGTTATTGCTTCGAAGAGCCTGAGTTTGCCATACGGAATACGTTTTGAGTGAAGGGTTGTCTGTCACTGTCAGTCTCTAAGTATCGGCCCTGCGACACTTAGAGACTTATTGCTCATTTTCTATGTGTCCCGTCTCAGGCCCATATCACCCCCATTACAGGACGAGATGAACATTCATTTGACGCTGAGGTGTTGGAGTGACTCCATAATTATTTTTGATAGAACTGGTCAGTCAGTGCAGTCAGTTACACGTTGTGATAAATGGTTTTGAGTTTTAGAGCAAAACAATAATGTTGTTCTTTCAGGAAAAATACACCTAAAGTTTTGTTTTGTTGTTTGAGCAAGAGTCCATATTCAGTGTGTCCCCTTTCAAGAGCTTAAATCACCCGTTGACGTCATGAGCTTGTGACTCGCTGAACTTTTGAAGCCTAGACCGTCTCACCAAGTTACTCCCGATCATTAGAGTGCTGACATTGCCTCCACTACAAATCTTTTCTTGCTAATTTCTGGTAGCGTGTGTGTGTGTGTGTGTTTTGTTGTTTTTTAACTTAAAAACAACATTTCTTTACTCATCTATGCCAGCTGAGTTGAATTAGTTTTCCATACAACCACATTATTTTAAGTTGTAGAGCAAAAAACTGTATGGATGTCATTATTATTATCCAGCCACATACTGGCCGTCCAGCGAGGGGGTTGTTTTTGTTTTTGTTATTTTCTCTGTTCCCACCTTGACCCTTTGATCTGGTTCCTCCGTCGTTACTGCTGACTCAGTGCTTTGGTCGGAGTCTGTCCTAATCTGACACTCAAATTGACATCCCTATGGCTCTGTTGGCACACAGGATTCATGAAAGCAGCGCGGGGCTATATGTCAACTCAACAATAATGGTTTTATTATACGATGATGCCTAAGTCCAACAGACAAGACATACAGTATGCAGCACTAAGAGCAGGGCCCAGATAGGAGTGCTGCCAGCGTGATGTATTTTGTGGTTGTTCTTGTTGGTAAGGCTCCAATTCCACTGCGTTCCTATTATGCAACCCTGCTGCAAGAGCCAGATAGAAGGACGAGAGACGAGAAGACATTCCTTATTGACTTATAGTGATGCTAAATATTTAGACAGGACCAGACGGAGGGGAGAGCAACAGTATGGGACTCTGCTGGAGTGTCGGTACAGATAGACTTGATAAATCCACGTCCAGACTCTGTTCCCCGGCTTTGCTGCAGGAGGAAAGGTATATATTTGATCTACTGGAGTGACATGTTTAGATTTCAAGTCACTCCCTGTTGCTCATAAAACGAACAAATCAAATCATAGTTTTTCCTCCATGCTGTTAACATCATTACGTTTTGAAGGATAATCAAATAATGCTCCATGTTATAGCCGTACCTCCACAAATAATGGACATCTCTGTAATTGTTTCTATAATGTGAGATTGTAGCTACACAACAGCCAACACAAGGATGAGAAAGTAACTTTGCTGCAGGCTGTCCTCCCACTGTTTGTCTATTCATTGGGTTGTTGTAGTGAGCACGGAGTCAATTTGTTGAAATTTTCCACCCTACTTACAAAAAACGGCGATGTAATAATCTTTGGTCATCACAGAAAATAATGGCCCAGAAGCAATATTTATTCAAGGGAACAGTACGTGTGAGTGAGCAAGAGAGATGAAAACATATTGGTTTTAATAGGTTTTATATTTGGCTATGTGCCGTGTCCCTGTAAGTTGCTAACGAAAGGTCTCGCCTTTATTTTGACAGTGAGTCCTTGGGCAAGACACGTCACTCACCTGTACTTCTGTGCTCTTCTACTGATGTAACCCTGTAGTTTGATTGCCATGTTGTTTTTGGTGTTGGTCAGAGAGGCCGTGGGATACTGCGTCTCCCCCAGACAGCCCCAGGGCAGCTGTGACGAGGTAGTCCATCCTCTGTGTGCGTCTGTGCGAGTCAATGAATAATGGATTAATGTAAAGCAGCACAATATAAATCTAGCTCATTATTGTTGCTGCTTTGAACTTCATTGTTTGCAGTCAATACGGGACAGCAAGTTTTACTACTAATGACATAAGAGACCATCCGCAGGGTACTGTGTGGAAAATTAATAAAACAGAGACCTCTATGATAGTAACAACACTAATAACACTATAGCAGTAAAAAAAAAAAAACAACAACAACAAACAGTATTACTTTAGATGGACAACAAAAGGCATTTACTAAACCAGAAATGTATCCAGTCCCATTTTCTTTGCATTAGTTCCAATATGTTGCTCTCTGCAGTTCCATAAATATCATTACATTGTCCGTGTCAGCATGTTGTTTGTGGGATGTGAAGCCATTTTATTGAAAGTCGCTGTGGAGAGACGACAGGAAGCAGGAGGTGGCCTGGGCGAGGACTGGCAGGAGGCCAGGTGTCTTGCTGAATGCAAATCATTAATGCTGCGGATTTGGATCAGCTCAGAACAACATCTAATGCCTTCAGAAAACGGGTCAGTTTGTATTGCGCTCACATCTACTCCAAGTAAAGGGCAATTTATAGTCTATTTCAGGTGGGCCACTCCCTCAGTGACAGAGAATGGACCAGAACAAAACACGAGCGTGATGCTTTGAGCTGCCACCCGGCTCCTCCTGAACCCATATTCCACACAGTGGGCTGTGAAATCATTTTGGTCTCCCTCGGAACAGAGCCCCCCTCATGAACAAATCCATAAATTCATGAGCATCCACCTTCCACATGAAAAGAAAAAAACGTGGCCAAAACAAAATGTAAGAATGAGCTGAAGAGGAAATAGGACGGGCACAGAAACCTATAGAACGGATGAAGAGAGTAGGAAAGTGGACATACAGAGGAGACAAATGAAAGCCGAGCTGCAGTGTAAGTGCTCCGAGCGACCCAGCGTGAGTCTAGTTTGAACCCCGACTGGTTTACTGCTGGAAGACACAGACACAGTGAGAATATCTCGGCTGCTTGCACTCATAGGCACTTTTCACATAAACACAGTAATTTATGCACAGAAACACAAAACTGCCTGGCTCATATCCTTATGTGGCTCCCCTGTCCTACCTTCTCAAAGAAACAGCTTACTTATACCATGTAACTTTTGTAGGTGTGGTTGAAATGATACTTTTCTGACTCAGGAGTTGTCTTCATTCGCCTCTGAAGCATGTCTGAAAGAGACTAAGAAACATAAAAGAACTAATCATTTCCTAATGAATTAGGATTTACTTTCAAACTTTATCTTTTATAACTTCGCACATATCACATACAATTTCTCATTTTTTTATTACACAGGATGGGTGATACTGGTGGGTAGTTGTGTTTTCTGAAGCAATAAAGATTTTATAGGATTTAAACCAAAATGAACCTTATTTATTAACCACTTAACTGCCACCCTAGAGTTAGGGTTAAGGATTAACAATTATTCACATCCAAGTCTCAAAGCGTATTGATTGGAGAGCTTACAGTCTATATGCCAGTGTGATACCTAATTTGAAAGCCAAGACCTTCTAGTTTCTAAAAATATGTGTGAGACACAACTTGCGTTACATTTGCCGTTCTTAACCCTAATTATATCCTGATTAGGGTTAACTAACCTTAACCCTAACCCTAGCCCCCTGATCAGGGGAGACGGCAGTTAAGGGGTTAATAAACCTTATTAAACCTGGTACCTGCAATTTTAGGGTTAGGATTAGAGTTGGGATAGCAATTATGCATATCCAGATCTCAATGCGTATTGACTTGAGACTGTACAGCCTATATGCCGGTGTGATACCTCATTTGAAAGCCAAGACCTTCTAATTTCTAAAGCTATGTGTAAGATCTGTGTGAGTGAAACACAATTTACAGCACATGTGCCGTTCCTAACCCTAATCATAACCATATCATCGCTCCCTGATCGGTGGGAGAGCAAGTAACAGGTTAAGGAAAATAATACAGCACTTTTCAAGGTATCCAGAGCACATTACTTATTATTTTGCAAACATTCTGCATGCTGTTGGTCTCCGAGCACTGGCGATCATTCACTCATCCCAGTCACACTGGCATGGTCACCACAGTGGCGCAGCATTTAGCGCTTGGACTTCACAGCTAGAAGGTCTTGGGTCCCCTACCAATGTGGGGTCTGCTACATCTCCCCGTGTCCGTGCCCACTAAAAACATGCATCATTGGACAGGATGAGCGAGTGTGTCTGTGAATGTGGCGTGTTTACATGCATGGGTCCCATGTGGGCTCGTTGACAGGCAGTGTTAAATTAATTAAAAAAAAACCCTACACACAGGCAACATGGGTGCAGAGTTTTGTTGGCACCGGGATGAAAGCTTTGAATACTTGGATGAGTGATTTGGCCGCACTGTCGCCACTTAAAAAAAAATAATACATTTGAATTTTATTTTATTTTTTTCATTAAGATATTTGATTGCCCTATGGGATTATGGGATTTACCTCATAGTCAAAAATAAATAGCTGCATCCGCATTATGTGGCACGGGCCTACCTCTGCACATGTTTGTCATCACACTGCTCTCACGGTATGTGTTTTGTTCTATGTATAACATTAATTAGGCCGGGACTGTGCCGCTCTATGGGTGCTCTGCTGACACTTCCATGAGACTCACCACTGTGCACATGATTATGCATAAGTACAGCCTGCACATGTGGACACCCCAGTCACACAGACTATACTGGCAGAGACACTGTGGCATTGTGTCATTCATCGACAAAAGGTTAACAGGTCTACACATGTCTACGCACCCGGAAGCATAATCACCGCAATTATTCCACAACAGGTGTCCGCTGGCCACTGAGCGCAATCACACGACTTCTTCTTATGCTGTTTGACATTTGATTGGTTAATATGGCCTATTATGGGGTAAAGGGTTGACAGATCAATGATTATGGTGGAGAGAGAAAAGAGAATATGGACACTTCTGTGCTTCGATGGTGTAGGTGTTGAATAGCATTAATGGCACAGGTGAAAATAACCACCATTATGTCCTCTTTATTGAATAGGACACAATGTAAAGGTAATGCTTTATAAGTGCTGGTACATATTCACAGCAAAATGTAATGAAACTTGGAGAGGAAACTAAAGTGCACTTTAGCTTTTTTATTATTTATAAAACGTTTGATTCATAACATTAAAATAAATGTAATCTGATACAATACATTGTAAACACAAAAAAACAGTAAAGCAATGCATTTGTTACACGCTGTTATTAAGTCTACTTGGATATATAAATCAAGAAATATACTTACAATCACGTGTAATTGTTGCTATACATTGGGTTTGTTTTCAACCCCGGGGAAGCATGAGCCTGTTCAGGATCCAAAATAGACATACAGACAAGATTCAGTCCCAAAACTGTGCTAATAGGACTCAGTTCAGGATGCGGTGGTTAGCATGGGCCTTGGCTGCCCCCTACAGGCTGACACACACATAACGTCATTGTAGAGCTATGAAGCCAGTCATAACAAGGGGCTGGCCTCTCTGCTGCAATGATGTCATTGAAGCAAATGAGTGACATAAGGAGCATTATTGAATTATTCTTGTACCTCGGGCTGTTGTGGTAATGCAGGGCAGAACACAGGAAAGAGAAGATAGAATTATGATAAGCAACATGTGGCTGGTTTATATCACGAGAAGTAGTATAATTTAAATCAATTATGAATACATTTCTCAATAATAAGAACACTTATCAATGACAAATATTGTACAAAATCCCTTCAGAACAGTTTTTGAGAAAGTGTGGCGATGGATGGATGATGGATGTGAAACTACAGTACATTGTATTACAGTACAATATTACAGTTTCGCTTCGATCAAATATTTCTCCTCCCATGTCTATATTTTAGAAATGTTAGGTTAGGGTCCCTGTAGGGAAATTTGTGATGCACCCCGGTCATCTCCAAATGATCTGAAGGCTCAAAGTCAGAATCACATGGCTGATTAACCTATTGTGCATGTTTTTAGAGGTAGGGGAGACTGGAGCCCCTGGTAGAAACCTGCGCAGACACAGGGAGAACATGCAAACTCCAAAGTATGGGCAAAATTGTGTATACAGTGGCAATTAAACCAATTGTGTACTGTTTGTTTTTCATAGCTCCAGAGAAGACATCCAATTTGACATCTAACATACAGTACATGCACACAGCAACTGCTCCTCCTGCCAATTGAAGCCTTCCACTGGCATGGCTCTGCACATGGATGTCAGTGTTATTTATAATCTGTGGTCTGGCTAAAACCCAGAGGTGCAAAAATACTGGAAAAATAATGCTTGCTAATGAGAAGGCAATGCTAAATTATGCAAATCACGTCTCTGAGCCATTAAAGGACTCGGAATTTTCTTAATAAATTGCGGGGCATCTTTCTTTCTTTTTTTGTGTGTGTCCTCGTTCCTATTAAGTCAATGGCATGAGGCTTGGATCTATAGGGGAGCTGCGTTTAACTCTAATTGCTCTCCTCTCATTTTCACCCAGACTGTTTTTGCCCTAATGAGTGATACATTACGGCAAACTTCTTGGAATTATATTAGCATTTAATGGGGGGGCAATAAAGTACATTCGGGACGCAGTATCTGATGTGACAGAGCAATTAAGAGTGTGTTTTATGAGTGTCCCGCTGTCTTTAAGTGTGGCCTATGCTGTGGAGAGTTGCTAATTTGGATCAGGGCTCAAGCGTTTGACCATCAGGGCTGTGGTAATCACAGGAGAGTCACTTTGTTCACGCACTTTGTTGCGAGCGTTTAGCACCGTGCAAGAGAGAGACCGGGATAAATGAGGGTGGAATCTGTTATGTTAAATGTTCTCGCTGCACACAGTGAAATTGGTACAATTTATGCTCTAGTACAGACGAATGCTACATTGTCACATGAATTAACATGACAAAATGATTTACATTTTTTTTTCTTGTTATGTGTTTGTCATGTGTATTCCTGAACATATTTTATAGTCATACATTCATGTGTGCATATAACAGTGAGTTTTGTATAGTTTACCAGTCTTTTGTTTCCTGATTGAGTTTATGTCTAACCTATAGCTGTCAGTGTTGCTTTTCCCTCTATGTTTAGTTTCTCATTGGCGGGCCATGTTATTGTATACGATAGACAAATAATTAGAAGACTGGCTTTATTTGCACCACTGAGAGTGTAAGCATTTGTTTGTGTTGATTCGAGTTCTCTGAAGCCAGACACTGTTCCTCCATAATATGGAATAATCCATGGCAAGAACAAACAGAATTGACCTGTGAGAGGCAGAACACAGAGAACTGTAATCCCTCGCCCAACAGACAATCAATCCTCACACTGGCCCCTGGATGACACTGTTCAACCCCCTATTTGTCTTTCTTTTTGCATTGTGGTGGTCTGTCAGATTTGTGTGTGCATACATTTGATGTTTACCCATCTCAGACCGCTGTGAATTCCCAAAGCGCGACTCCAAAGCGATATTTACAAATACAGCTCATCAACTGCTGCGCCTTAAAGGAACAGGCCACCGTTTTTCCATACTGTGATTATGTTCTTACCTGTTGATGCGTACCTGTCTGGTCTTTGTGCGTGCCCGTGGAAGAGCGTGGTTGCTTCCAACTTCAGCCCCGTTTGGAGCTATAGGAATATATGCTGGGAGAGGCCAAATGCTAACAGCATCTTTGGTCGTTTTGCGTGATTGAGTAAACGCACAAAGACCAGGCAGGTACACATGAACTCGTCTAAGCTCAGGTAAGAACATATCTCAGTATGGAAAAACGGTGGCCTGCTCCTTTAATTCAAATATTATTTGTATTTACGGTACACAAAAACAAATAAACAGAAGTTGTAAACCATTCAACACAGAAAATACATTGTTGTTCAGTGTGTTTAACAGAACATAAATGCTCTATTTATACTTTGCTGTATGATAACAATCTTGTGTAAACAAAAGTTTGAAAAGAGTGAACTGTTTTGACAAAATGCTTAAACACCTAAAGACGTCTTAAACCGCTCCTAGAAAACCATATGGCACAATGTTTGCCCACCATCTACATTCAATAAGTACTCATTTAATTATAGATTTGAAAACATCCATTAACTGAAGGTCAACTTTTCACAAAGGAGATGCAAGCAAATTTCAAGCTGCCATTTCCCGCACCTCCACGCGTAATTCTGTTTGCACAATGGTTTGTGTGATGCAAATCTCTGGGCATTTCTATTAACCGCCAAAAAACGCCTGTTTAATAACGCCGCCGCGTGTTCACACTGATGTAAAAATGCACAGGGGCCAATGGTAATCTCCAGCGGGTGCCACCCAAAGCAGGGCAGCCATTGTTGCGCCCGTAATCCGGTCCCCTTTGAAACTTTCACACAAGCGCCATAGATGTTGTTGGCCAGCACATCTGGTGGGTCTGCCTGTTCACAAACTGATATTGAAAAGCCTGCTGCGAGTCCAAGGTGCTGTAGTTTATACAAATATAAGATAGTGCTATTTGAAGGGAGGCGAAAAGCAAATCAACAAGGAGCTTAAAGTAAAATGTGTTGTTTAATTTGAGATTTTAATTCTGCACTCTGGCACAATGTGAAACGACTTCTAAAGCGTCTATAAATTACTCAAGAGTATTTCAGAGAGGCTTCTAATTCAGCACAAAAGTCTGCTTTAAAAAAAAAAAAACTCAGAATCTTAGGAGTTGCTCAATATTTGCAATATCGATTGCAAACGTATACGCTTCCTTGATTCTTTTATTGGTGTGAATCCTCGATCCCAAAAGTAATCAGTTTCAGCTCCCATTTATGACCTAACCCTTTGGCTGTTGTAATTAACATATCTAATGCTAGTAACCCAATTACTTGTAGCGCAGTGTAATGGACTTTACTTGTACAAAGCCATTTTCATATGATTGCTTCATATGTTTGCCAATACTTACAGGTAAAAGGTGCATGCTGCTATACATGCTGTTTAGAAAATAGCTCAAATTACCTGCAGGAATGTGCCTTTGTGACAGTAATAGAAATTAGCCTCCCGCAAATACGATTATACCTGTGTAATTCCGCCGCTGCCTAATCCAGCTCGGTGACTCAGCCTCTTAGGTGCGCGGATGTTTATTGCGTCGTGGAAAATAATTGGAATTGCGGTTATCTCGCAGCGAGTTTTGAGAGGGGAGATGGTTTCTTGTGTGATTTGCACTTAAAAAAAAACAAACACTATGTCTGCATCTTTGTCTGGCTCATTGACAAGACTCAGCAATGAGCCAGATCGGAAAAGTCAAAATAACCCGTATGTTTCATTATAAACAAAGTCATTCACTCTCAACCAAAGTCAAGTCTATTCGGGCACACAATCTATAGATGTACACTCATAAAGCCAAATGTCCGGCGAGACATGCAGACAGAGGGAGAGTGAAGGAGCTTTTAAAAGTAAGAAAAGCCGCAGTCCATATTTGACTTTGACTTCCAAAACAAGCCATTTGTGCACTCAGTTATTTTTTTATTTTTTTGGCTGAAACTCATTCAAAAGACGTCTCATTCAAAGATGGAACCCATTAGTTCATGTTTTGTTGACAGCAATGAAATCGAGTATTTCAAAGAGTTAAACTAGCCAAAGCAAAACATTGAGTTAATTGGCCGAATCTTCCGAGTGTCGTATAGTCTGTGTAAGTAAAAAAAAAACTGTCTTTGTTATTCTCACATCATTGGTTAATGACCTCTTCCTATTTAGATCAAATTAGGCCAAGCTCTAATTGATTGTAATGGAAATGAGTTGGCCACACTGTCAAAAGCTGTCATTGTCGTATAGCCCCATTCTAAGTGTCTTTATGCCACTGGCTAATTGTTGGTCTGATTGCACTGGCCGTCCATTGTGCTGCTTTCCATGCTAATCAGCTAATTATTGAACAACAACGTAGTCTGATAATTCAATCGAGCCAGACGCTAATGAACACACCGTTTTAGTAACAAGTATGTGGCGTTTCGGGTTCCTATTATGCTTTTTAGCCGGTCTGAGGAAATGTCCTTCTAGAAGACTGCATGAAATATATGAAAGATGTGCATTGGCCTTGAGCTGTTTTGCATGGGTTGCACAGTGCCAACCTTTCAAACGCATACGGACGTAGGGGAGGAAAAAAAAGCCTTCATTCTTAAAAGAAATTCCCTTTTCAATCTACAAAGCGCACATTGCAATGTGAAGAAAATGACTTGGGATTTGGGGATGAGTTACCCAAAAGTAATGCTAATATTATATAAATCCAGGCGGATTCATCCACAAAAAAGGTTCATTTTTGCCCTTTGACATGACAGAATCAAATACCGGGGATTGGTTTAAGCATTATTTAATGGTGATGCGGGATTCACAAGGCTGTGAGCTGATGGCGAAGGGCACCAAAAGCTTTATCCCTTATTTAATGTCTTAATGTCTGCTAGTCGATAGCGTTGGGTTGAAGAAATGAAAGTGAGAAAGTTTGAGGTCGGAGAAAAAAAAAGGGACAGCTTCTTCGAAGAGTAAGTCAAGCCATGGAACAAGACCAATAGCAAGGCATATTTATAATGAAAAGAGCAAGAGAGAGATTCCTCTGCTTCAGATGATGCCCCAACTCACGGCGGGGTGCCAAATGAATGTTCTGATTTTTTCAAACCACAAAATGGCCAATTCTGAAGGTTTACTCCTACACAGGGAGAATTAAGCTGGTTTGACTGAGCTCAGGCGCAGTTATCACATCCCCCAGCCGGACCGTGCACACAGGCAGGGCACAGGGAACTCAGGAAGGCGACTTGAAAGCATGTGTTGGATTCCTATGGCAGAGCGCAGAGTTGAAAAAGAGCGGCTGTCTGTTCTGTAGGCTTTATTGGTCTCTGTCATACAAAGCGCAGCCAGGGGCGGTGTATCAGAGGTGGGGCGTGGGTGGGGGGGCAGCAGCACTACTTAATGTAGTCGGGAAGTTGTCTGTAGGAATTCATGAAGGAGCCGACTGCAGGCACTTCTCACTCCGTTCTTTCAAGCATCACCTGTCACAGGCCTGGGCTATCAAACATCTCCTCCTGTGTGCTCCCTCTTTTCATCTCAGGAAAACAATATCGCTGTAGCTACCTTTTGCTGTGTTTGCGCCAGTCAGTCAGAAACGTATTAAGTCTGTTTACATTCACCAGTGGAGAATAATATTACTGATGATTCCAATGAATGCGGAAGTGACATAACTTTATTGTTCAAGATATAAAAACAGTACAGGGTTTGAAGTGAATCTTGTTAACACTGTGTACTCTTTGAAAGGGAAGGCACAAGTAAGATGCTGCAGTGGCTCAGTGGTTAGCACATTCTCCCATAGATCCAGAGGTCAGTGGTACTGTCCTTTGGCAAGACACATCCCTATATGCTGAATGTGGTGTGTGAGTGATTGATGGTTGGAGGGACCAATGGCGCAGAATGACAGCTTTGCTTCCGTCAGTCCACAACGGTGGCTTTGGGTGTTGAGAGTAAATTAGAATAATGCATGTAAAAACAAAACAAAACCACGAAAGACAAATCTGCCGGTCTATGCTATAAGACAAATGTATTATTATGTGTCATGGAGCGGACTTGTCCTGTAGTGACATACACACAAAATCATTCACATTGTTTAAGTTTCTCGTTGATTCTGTTATTATTGTGAGAGCATATGAAGGTATGGTTGGTGTCTTCAACTGAGCTGTATATACATAAAAAAAAACATAGAGGTGAAACCCAGTGGGAAGTCCACTCCAAGGTCTTATCTGTGCCAATATCTTCCACTCCTCCAATGGCACTATTTGGAACAGGTTGTTCTAATTTGTTGCTTTTTCCACCTCTGTTTACCCATTTACAATAATGGATTTATTGGCAAAAATACAAGGTTACACTTTAGTCAAAGTAAATGAAACGGTAGTTTTTTTTTTTTTTTTTTCAGGCAGAAAGGAAATGAATGATAACTTTAGTAATTTACTTAATTATATTTGAAGACTTTGAAAAACTTTGAGTTCTTTTACTGATTGACTTAATCTTTGAAATTGTGAAGACAATTGTGTGACACACATGTTTGACAACAGTTTTAAAGACAAAAAGATGGCAAAAATAATTCCTGTTTTACAACACTCCAGTATGAGGGAAATAGTTAAGTGTGTCATTTATATTAAAGTTTTCAAAAATCTTCCACAATGCCCACTTATTAGCATATAACACTTTTAAACCCGCATAATGACATTAATGATAACAATACCACGAATGATGGCCTCATAAATTGTATTAATGTAAACTGGCCATAATTGAGATTTTATTGCTGTGATGTTTATATATTTTCTTGGTGTCATGAGCATCTGGTTGACTATTAAATTATCAAGACATTATGACTGTTTTAGAGAAACAAAGATAATCATCTGCGCTGGTAAAAATGGCTCGCGATTAATGTCACATAATTTTAGAAACACCACAATGATGAAACTCATATCTGCAATTATGTTAATATATTGTATTGTCCTGCATCCGTCTGCACATAATATGCATATAAAAGACAAGTAAAGAGCTCATATACAACTTTAATCACATTAGTTTAAGGCACACGACATACATTTTTAAACAATTTTGGAAGTTCAGTCTGAGTTGAAAATACTGTATTTAAAGAAATGCATGCACAGTATGTGACACTCACAGATGTTGACAGTTGCCTTTCTGAGAGCAGCACCAATCTCTCATGCATTTTCCACTGTTATACTGTAGACAGACACTTCCTTATGTGCTCAAACTACAGTATATACAGTGAATTAATAAAACTCTTCCATTTGGGAAAGTCTGGCATATAAATTAAAGATTTATACAAAATCACTCCAAAGGAATCTATTCAATCTCCTATTACGCTGGATTCAAAGGACCTAGATTATAGCTCAGTATGCAGGGGTGGCCTATACTTAAAGATAGCCATCCGTGAGAATCCTGCACATACTTGCCAAACCCCAGAGAGCAGGAGATAGGGGAGAAAATAAAAGGTGGCCCGGGAGCGTGTACGTACGTATGTGCATGTGTGTGTGTGTGTGTGTGTACATGTTATGCGTGCATGTGTATGAGAGAGGAGGAGGAAGCTCTCGGATGAAGAGCTTCCGTCCAAATCCATCATGATTAAACTCTCCTTTGCACCAGGAGGCCTCAGCTCCTTTAAGGTCTGCAGCCTTTGATGGCTATCATTTTAAAAAAATATCTTACTTTCCAAATGTGGCTGGCTGAGAAAAAAAGTCGGAATGGTATTTCTTCCGACATTTTGATTTATCCGGATAAATATTGGAAAAGTTAATCATTTTCAAGGCCATCGTTGGATTTGCTTGGTGGGAAACATTTGACTTATACAGCTCAATATGATTCATGCTTGTCTCCTCCATCTAGGCCATTTTATCTGCCGGATTTGTGTTGATTTGTTTGGGGCTTTTTATGGATGGCTTTTGTCCCGCTGCGTCCGAACCTGACTTTGGCCTTTGACCCTTATTAAAGAGAGGCAGTCGACTCATGGCCCTCAGATCAATGAGATAAAAGGGAATGCATATGTGCATGTGATTTTCCTTCATGTGGGGATATGTGTCTAAGGAGAGCTCAGACATTGTGCATGTGGCCTGATGACAAGTTGTCTTTAAAAAATAAATAAATAAAAACTGCAGAAAGGACAATGAACGACTGGAAAAGACACTTTATACTAGATTATTGATTACCCTTGCTGGCAAATCTTGGCCTCTTTATACATTCTATCCATGGATTCCCAGCGCATAATAAGAAAAGATTAACTTTATTGATCCCACTGCGGGGAAATTCACTCACATGACCATCTGTGCATATTATATGTGTGTATGTGAATTGTTAAGGCAGGCTTATATATGTTGATGTTGTTTATATCCAAAGTGTTAATGCTGCTTGCTGGAGGACAAAGATGGACAAAGATGTCTGTATTTTATTCATACATATATTTTACCACCAAAAAGAAAAAAGTTATACTAAATAGTCAAATCCAAGAACAAGTTTAAGTAAAAAAACAGAATACTCACTTGTGAAAGCAGTCACAAACAAACATCCATGTTGAAATAAAGGATTTAAAACTTTTTTCCACCTCCCAGAGTACCTCGGATGCCCGTTTTTTATTGCTTACACTACAGTCACTCTAGCAAGTGATTATTCCCTTTTTACTTCCACTAGTATCGGCCTCATCCTAGAAGAGCACCTGTTTGGCACACTTTTCAAGGACCCTGCAGTGCTCACTCTTGGTATATTTTTACTAAGAACAAGTTTATTCCTCCTTCACCATTGCTAGATGGAAATATTTGTCATGGTTATAGACAAAAGCTACTGTAAATCAAGCCATATCTTGTCTTTGTATGTCAGTGGCCTATTCCGAAAAAAAAAAAACAACAGTACATATTCACTGTATGCATGTCATTGGACAGAGTGAAGAAGAGAGTTCCTGCTGAGAAACCACAGTAACACAGAGAGGACTGTGTATAACCATACAAATATTTCCATCTAGCAATAATAATGATTATGGAAATTACACCCAAATTAAAATTATACTGAGAATGGTAATGACAACTGGAAAGTATCAACATCTCAGATTATAATATCTATTAATGTACCTTCATAACATAAAAGTAACTCTCGGTTATCAAGGGTAAAAATCTGGAAGAAATATATTAAGGATCACATTTTTTTTTTTTTTTTTTGACTGCTTTGTTCTAGACATCGTACATGAAACGGGATTGTTGTTGTAGCTGTGCGTTGCTTCAATTAATTGTATAAACAGTTCATATATTATTATTTTTTTTGGTAAGTTTGTAAGTTGGTCTGTATGAATGTAGCTGCTTGAAATGTTCTTTTTTTATTTATTTTATTGCACTTGGGGGTGGGCAATCATAAGCTTTTGCTTCAGCCCACTCCTTTTGAGCACTATGTGTACTGCTCAAATAAACAAATAAAAAGAAAAAAACAAAAAAACAAAAAAAAAAAGGACGTGTGGACTCCATGCAGAGCGATTGCAGTCTGCTGGCCTGAGGATCAAACCCAGAACCTCTGTGCTGAGAGGTGAGAGTGCAGTGGAGCACCCCATCATCATGATCATAAATCTTAATCATTCCTAATGAAGGACAATCATATTTCAACTCGTACTATCAATCATCATCACACCAAAAACATTTTGGAAAATGCATTTTGACTAGGCTTAATATCTTTATCATCACAAGGAGGCTGTGGTCACCCCTCCACACCCTTTCCTCAGCATCTGCCCACCTAGCTCCAAAACATCCCTCGACCAAATTTATGCATTCATTTAGTCATCCATTCACCCAATCATTTTGGCCCTCCTCACCATTCGAGAGGAGGCGAATAGGCCCATTGTGCTTGCAACCTGTGTACCTCAACCCCTCAAGCACTCTGGCCAATTTCTGCATCCACGCTGTCCCCTTAAGAGGAGAGAGCTGAAATGAAAAGCCCTGTCCTTCTTTTGCTCACCCCCTCTCTCTTCCTTCCCCCTGCTGCCATCATCCTACCATCCTCATCTCCTCTCCAAAAACAACCCATAATGGTGCGGACTGGAGGCTGTCTGTCTGTTTTTTTTCTCCTGCCAAAAGAGGGGTGTGTGAGTGTAAGAGAGGGAGAGAAGCAGAGCAGCAGCAGTGAGCTCATCATCCTTGATTACGCCTGTCACCACCAGGTAGGAGGCAGCAATTAGCCTTGGCCAGGCCTGTTCCACTGAGACACGCGCACACACACATATACACACAGCAATAATTATGCAGACATAGCACACACGCATTCACACACAAGCGCGAGGGGCCCATACACTCGGGAGAGGCCAGGCTGAATGAGTGTGGCATCTGTTAGAGAGTGATTTGGCTGGCAAAGTGAGAGAAAGGATGGATGAATGTGCGGAGGAGAGCAGCAGCAGCAGCGGCGGTGCACTGGCATGGAGGGACAGCACAGGAGTCACGCTGAAGGACGGGGGGGGGGGGGGGGGGGGGGGGGGGGTGGATTCAGGCAGGAAAGTTAGTTATCAGGAGCTATAGGTTAGTGGTTTTACTGCAGAGGAGGCTGATTGGTCATAAAGGTGGAGGAGCAGGTTAAATATACAGATAAAAATAGAAGGAGAGCCATTAAAATGATGAGCAATATGGTACACAGGCAGGAAGATTGTATTGTTAGGAAGAGTCTGAGTTTTCCAAGTTGGCACATGGAGTTAAAACTACACACAAACTTGCTTCAGCTGGCCCCAAGTTGTCGTCTGACTATGAAGCGGAAACAAATCATTTCAATGTAAAGTTATATAAAATATGATTTTTTTTCTCTACAGCACATCTTGAAAATCCACCATAATTCCTAACTCGGCATGTGATAAAATGTTCATTTAAACCGCTCAGAAATGGGTGTTCAATTGCAGCAAACCAATAAAAGGGTAAACAGATGGAGTAAGCAAAGAGAAAGTCAATGAAGAAAAGGGCTGGGGAAGGAGATGTGGGATGCTGAGATGGACGCAGAGAGAAGACTGGTTGGCTGCCTGGTTTTGATAGTGTGTGCCAAATCGATTGTGGCTGACTAATCCAGTTAGTTATGGCAGGAGCATGCAGAAGAGGCGCTTATGGGACTGTTACAGTGTGCAGTCTGCTGTACGCTTCCTGCCCCGCGCGTCCGCCTGCGCCTGTGTGTGTTTACACGTGTGTTTGTGTGAAGCATGTCCAAATCTGACACCAGGCAAAGCTAGAGCCATGCTGTCTGTCAGACTTCCCTCTCGGAGCAAAGAGACAATCAGCTCTCAAGACATCATCCAGTGATGCAAGATGGTGTCATATTTAGGTTTTTGCATGGCGTTTACTCTACCTTTAAATTTTGACAGCAGATGGCCAGATGCACAGTAATATGGTGTCTTAATTCCTTGTCTAAACTTGTATTAATTAGAGTCTTATAAGCACACATTTTGAATCGCACACAAACAAGGACAGATGGAGGCTGCTGGCAGTTGTAACCAGTTGCAAAGTATTTTTTTCCCCCTCCAGTAGAAATAGAGCTGTTTACATTTGTAGTTACACTCCAAACCAACTCGGCACATAAAATCGAAAAATTGCACATTTCCGCGGTAGTAAGGATCACTGCTGTAAAACTTGTAAAGAATGAGCAGAGTCACACATTGTGGCAGCAAAGCTATAGGGTGCTTAGCATGCAGTGGCCCTCAGCCTGCTCTTTACAATGAGCCACTTATGTAGAAAGGGAACGCTGGCATGTTAAATCACTTCATCTATAATTGCCTGCATTTACTTCTCCTTAGAGGCCCAAACATAAGAAAATTCTCTTAGGCCCAATAAATGTTGCTGTGGACCATATTTGTGATTAGGGGCTGGGGGCGGAGGATGGGCTTTGACGCTCATTTTTCACAAACAATTTTTCCATTTTTCTTCGCAGGCAGACAGTTGGCATTAGATTAGGACAGGCGTAACAGAGGCAGGGCCGCTAGCAAATTGTGTGGCTTGAAGGGCAAATGCCCCTCTGAATTTATCAACTTATGGCTCCAGTGAGCTGCGAGGGATGATGATGACCTCAAGATACCCTCCTAAGGATGCCTTTTACCGTCACCATGGCTTTTACCGTCAGCCATAGGCATCAGTGACGCCGCAGGTTTTTTTTTTTACCAATTTGATCTTGTAAGTAAATTGGTCATACATAAATTTCCAAACGCCTCATATGTTTAATTGTGTCATAATTTTCTAAAAGTCAATAAGGCTTTTGCAACTACAAAGTCAATTTAAATCTCTAACCTGAGGTTGAGGTTGCTGTTCCATGTGATGAGTTGAACTTCCCACACGGTGCACATTAGCAGCATATTAAAGCTCTGTTGCGAGTTTGCAGTGTTAATTGATGAATGTAATTGAAAAATAATTGTTTAAATTATAATAATTTTGATTGATTAGTGTAATTAAGTTTACTAACCAGTTTACTTTTACATATGAACTCAAAAACACAGGAAAACAAATATTTTTGTTGGTGTTTTTTTATTTTAGGTGCAAACCGATAATCAATGATTCGATGACAGTAAGAGGAAGTAATAAGGCATGCGTCAAAAATATGATTATGTTTCTTCTTTTGATTATCCTTTATGTTACAAAGCACTTGATCTCAATTTTGTATCATAATTTTTCATATAAATTCCTCCCAATGTCTGAATTATGTTTACACTGGATTGTGTACTCTATGGAGCTGTTCCTTAACAGTCCGATTGTTCTCACCAGTGCTGGAAATAAAAATCCCATTGAAAATCTCCATAGACTTTATGAAGAATTTAACCATAGTGCGGATATTTTAAAGAAAGAAAGAATATTTTAAATACTTGAAAGTACAGTAGCTTTTATGCATTTTCGGTTTACAAAGTTTTGGATAGATCTTAAATTTCATCGGCTCCTCTGGCCACCACCAACCACTCACTCACTCACTCACACACTCACTCGCACAGGCAAGCACACTCTCGTTCATTCTGGTCTAATGTACATGTTTTTGTGTTGAGGAAACCGGAGTACTCAAGAGAAAACCTACTCAGATATGGGGGAACATGCAAACTCTGGCCTCGGTACCCAGGACCTTCTAGCTGTGAGGCATCAACCGCTGTGCCACCGTGCCGCCAAGGTAGGCAGGACTGTTTGCTCCATTAGTCATGACCTGTTATAGTCAATTGGAAATTAAACTCTGTATATGTGAAAAAATCTGTTGAGTTATGTTCAAGACGTATAATCTGAAAAGTACAATTAATGCGGACCAAACAGGCTGGATTAAAATGTCCATACATCATAACATAAGATTAGCATCTCTTATCAAGTCAACCTGGGAAAAGGTGATACATGGATCATGGTGGGTACATTCTGGGCATGATTTATTGATGACACTAGAGTCATTTGTTCTTATTATAATTATCACCCCATCGAGATAATCAAAGCTCCAGTTAATAGAATGGAGTGAAAGGTCACCCTTACTAATTCCTCCAAAATGAAAGATGAGCTGTTTCAGTCTATGCAAATGTACTGCGACAATCCAAAGTTGTCAAATAATATCTGTTATCATAATTTAGAAACCTTTAAAATGTCACATATGTAACAGTGAGAGAGTAAAAACAGCTCCAAAGTATGTTATTTAACTAATGGAGATTTTAAAATGTGAAATACTCGAGAATTACCCTGAACTACAGTATAATCATGTTAGATTACCAGTAGTGACCAGCAGCATGGAGTTGTTTCCCTGCTCTTTCCTAAACGTTTTGAATATAATTTTCGACTAATGTTACTTAGGATGCTGTTTGCTAGTTTCCGAATAGGAAAGACAAGTTATAGAGACAAACATTTGTTTATTTATTTATTTATTGACCTTTATTAAACCAGGATAGTCCCACTGAGAATAAGAATCTCTTTTACAGGGGAGTCCTGGCCCCAGAGGGGAACCTATTGTTCCTATTGTTATTGTTCCTATTGTTATGAAATGCAGAGAAAGAAATCTAAAATTCAGTTTAGGTTCCTTTTATCATTTGTCTGGTCTTGTTACATCTCAAGCAGGGTCTAGCTGTCCACTTCTGTGCTCTCCCTGTGTTGGAGGCATTTATCTTTACTGTTGTGGTCTGTGGACGTTCATTTCATCCACATTTCCTCTGAGCAGATCCTGAGGTGTTCCCAGTCTGTTACACATACATCACGTCTCCAGTGTCTATCCGTTCCTCTGGGCTTGGCTCCGGGTAAAGCACCATTTGAACCGTTTCCACAAAGTGTGCCAGGCAGGTTTTCCCATCCAGCGCCTGAAGCGCCTCACCTGCTCTTTTTCACCGGGAGGAAATAGAGTTGTGTATCTCTCTGCTACAGTAGCTTTATCTACTGGAGTCAAGACAAACTTTGGACATTTTATACTGTTTCCATCCAACATGGGGTTGAGAGAGTTTTGATTAATGGCCTTTGAGAACAGTTTGTCACATAATGTTTGACAACATGTATGATTGTATTTGTCTCGGCCTTGTCTTGTCTGCGTCTTGCATTGTTGTTTCTGACACCAGAGAGTTGCTGATAGTATTCTGCTTTTTTAAGCTTGTACATTTGTTGGGAGGTAACGCTCCAGGTCGCCATTAATGCTGACCCCATTCTACTTTTTAAAAATAATTTATTTTACAACTCTGGATTGTAGTACTACCAATAATGCTTGTACACTGCCGGTTATAAATGTAAAATCTAATTGTGTGCTTGCGGTTAGAGGAGCGCTATTATATTCCAATTTGATAGACCCGTGAATACCACCTAAGGTCCATGGCTGGGGCATCGCTAAATGATCCAACTCCCATGAGAATGAGATTATGTAATTGTTACATGCAGTGTTGCATCTAATGGGGTTCATTGTTGCACTTCCTCTTTACAAATTAGTTGATATAAATACATTGTAAGTTGAGTAAAAAATGTAGTGATGGCTGTGTGTTTATTTATTACATACAAAGGTTTCATTATATCAGAAAGAAAATACAAAGGTAATCTGTTGGTATTAACAACAGTACAATGTAGATGCATCAAAATGTAAATACATGTAAGAGAAAAAGCAGAAATTGGGTTGCCTCCCTCTAGATGGAAATACTATTGTATACGCATTTTTCAGCAGCCTCTAGATCTAAACAGCTAATATAGACACAGAGAATGTTTAATTTTACAATAAAGGGCATGCCTTCTCCTTAATGAGATTATGTAGACAGTAATTGGTCCAGGAAGTGAGCTAATTCAGATTTACTGTTTATAACACAGAGGTGGACTGGATCTCTAAACACACTTTAGCTTGAGGTGACCTTCTCTTCTTGGATGTTTTCCAGTGCTGAGTGTTAATCTGGTGCCTTGTGTGCATCCTTGCCATGTGCTTTTTGGCTCTCACCCCAAAATTTCTTGGAAAAAGAGCAATAAACCTCTGTAGAGAAGCAATGGAGGTATAACAGGTAGAGGTGACACTCGAATTCAGATTATCTTTTATGAAAGCAAACATATGGCCTTGTAGGCATGGTGTAAATTGATATATATATATATATATATATATATATATATATATATATATATATATGAGTTGGACAAATGTCACCCGAGTGTTAACGGCACGATCTCAGCTCCCAGTTCATACTGTGTTGTTATGCCTTTGGGCACAGCACATAAACTCCTTTACGTGAAGTGCAATGACTGTGTAAAGAAGAAGCACAAGCGCTTTAAATATTACCATTCATGGCATTTTATTGTTTTGATGGACAGTTTGTGTTTTTTATAAAGAAAAGAAACAGCTAACTTCTTTTATCATTTGCTTAAAGTCACGCCTGACAGAAAAAAAATGCCGCACATAGGTTTGATGTTTCTAGTAGCTGTTATTCTATTGCGCTATATATTACGTCTAATCCTATAATGTGTAATTATGACACGTGTCTGCTTCAATTGTTCTCGTTTTAAATCCATTAAAGCACATCAGAGGCAGCCAAATATAATAAAGAAAACTCAGATCTTTACTAAATCAATGCAATTACTGTAATCAACAAAATCTCGCTATCGCTGTGGACCTCTGGGAACTGAGTGGGCCAAATACACGACACGCACCCATGATTGCTTTTGCCTTTGCCTTTGCTGTTGAGGCTGTTATGGCTGCATTACATTACCAAGTCTCTCATAACAGCTACTATTGCCGAGCCTAGCACTGTCTCAGCTGATTCAATTGCGGACATATAAAAAGCCGGAACATGGGCCTGTAATCAATGGATAATTTCCATGTTGCGTGTCCTGTGGTCTTCTGCCATGTCAAATGCAATCAAAAGTGTCAAAACCTGTAAAATTCTCAGCTGGCGCGGACATGCAGGAGGGCCACTCAGTGTGTGTGGCTGCCTTTATTTAACCACTCAATATAGGAGCTCAGTGCGCTTTGAACAACACATGAACCGACCCACTGTGGTGTGAATCCAATTTTCAACACCCAGTAGGTGTCATAGTGCACCTTATGTCAATTTCTCGCTTTTTACACTTTTCGCTCACATTGTTATAATGAACAACACTGCAGCTCACTCAAACAAATTAAACCCATGTATCAGGTGTACCCCAACTGAATACCTCATTTGCATACATACTGAATGTTTGAGGGCATATTCTTTATTATCTATAGCATATGTGTCACATTCTGGACTTTTAGGAATTTTATTTTTCCTGTGATTCTGTCTTTTATCTGTACCTCAAATAACACAGTTCCTGTTAGGTTTTCTTTCACACAATTTAACATTTTCCATTGCAGAGCATTCCAATTACCTCACAACAACAGCTAAACTGTCACTAAAATCTGAAATAAACAAACATGTAAGCAACTGCGGTCATGTCCTTGGGCAAGACACTTCACCCACCTTGCCTCCAGTGTCTGACACTGGCGTATGAATCGGTGAGTGGTTTCTTGATGTAAAGCGCTTTGAGTGCCTAATGAAGGTAGAAAAGCGCTGCATAAATGTGGCCATTTACCATTTTACTAAACCTGCTACACTGCAAAAAGTCATATCTAGTTTAAATTACTTGAATTAAGAATATTTTACTAATTTGAGTAGTTATTCTTTTACACAAATCTGCCAATGGAATGAGTATTTATGCACTTAAAATAAGAAAAAGCATCTATTTCAAGTAAAAGTAGTTTTATTATCTAATTATAAAGCTGTACTAAGTAACTTTTTTACCTTAATAAATCCTTTGCGTAGTCCTTGGGGGTAATACACGTGTTAATGGGATGATTGGGGGGTCTTTCATCCCCCCCCCCCCGGTGTCTCTGACCAGAAAACCACAATTGCATATTTGCCTGCACTGGGTCGGAGCCACCAATACACACTAATGCAGTCACGAAGAAAAAGCTGACAGGCTAACGGCAAAGCTAACTGCGGGCTAGCACCACTCCGGAGTATAAGACGCACCAGCCAAAAAATGCGTAATGAAGAAAAAAAAAATATATAGGTAAGTCACCCCGGAGTATAAGACGCACTAGTCAAACATTGCCAAATGAAAAAAACAACCGGCTGAATTGGCGTACGGTATGCTAACATAACACATTGATGGTTAGCTACATGAAGCATAAACAACGGACTAAATTTGTGTCTGTTATGTCAACGTCACATAAACAGATCAGATAACTATAGCATAAAGAACATACCAAACTCTCGATCTCACTCCAAATCACTAAATCCATTGAAATCTTCATCCTCTGTGTCACTTCTGAACAATCGCCTTGACACGGAGGACACCTGGACATGGAGGCGTAACTGCACCAGTGACACGCCTCTCCAAACAGCACATTGTTTAAGCACCCATTTCTAAACTCGTTCCTCTAGCTGTGGCTCTAGCTTTTAGCCCGTGATTAGCTTCTTTTTTTGTTTGTTTACTTCATTGTAGTAACCTCCGCTTCTCACTCACTCCAAACTTTCTTTCTGCTGCTCGGTTTGCCTACAGTGCCATCTAGTGGCCTGTGAAATTATATATTTGGATTTAAAAAAAGGAAAAAAAGCACATATTAGTCACTCCAGAGTAAGCCTGGTCTTACCATACCCTCGTACTCATTTCGTACAGAGGGTCTGGAACTTCACAATTGAGCTCCGTTTTAAGGTGGGAGGGATGAACTCGTTTGAAACGATTGGATCTGTTTTCAAACTACAACCAGCAAATCCGATGCAAATGCGTAACGTCACCTACAACACCCGCCTCACCTGCTCGCTGAATGGTAGGTTGGAATTGAACCGATGAAACGCAGCCACTGAGATCAGACCCAGACGTACATGTAGGGAAAAGATAATTGCCCGGAGTTTACGGATGACAAAGGCCAGGCTACTCCGGAGTATAAGACGTCCCCCTCCCAGCCAAACTACGAAAAAAAGTGCGACTTATAGTCCAGAAAATACTCTCACGGACAATTAATGAGTAGAAAAATGCACTATGCTACGATACCTGCAGTGGCACTAATGGCCTCTAGGGGCATTAGTTAAGAATATTGCTTTAAGAATATTTTGATATTTTTTTCTTGTTTTATGTTCAAAAATACTAATTGGCATAATTTTACTAACTTTCTCTAATCAAGGAAAAATATACTAACCTATTGTTTTATAACTTGTTGAAGTGTAATGATCAGCTATAAATAAACAATGTTATTTTTGTTGTGGGTTATCAGAATAAAGCATTTGAAAGAGGACTAAATGGAAACCCATTTCAAAGGCAGCAACATGGCTTTAAAACTGTGGATTTGTATTTAGAAGTCGCAAGCCAGGTTGTCATTGTGCCAGTCCTTAGCCCTAATAAATGATGAGGATTACCAGGAAGTTCATCTGATATTAAACAACTAATTTTCTCTGGCAACCCTGGATAGTACAAGTTTAATAGAAAGAATGAGCATTTTTTTTATGTGCATCACATTGTTAATAATAGACAATGAACCAAGATGAGGGTGACCTAGATCATAGTCATTTACAATAATTACAATTCTGTGTAAAACTTGATTTCAGCAGCTCCTCTGTCTTTAGGCGTGAACTTTTTTTCTTTTCTTTTTTTTTTTTTTTTTTGCTTGCTAATGGCATTACATCTCTTTGTTATGCCTCAGTGGTGCAGACAGCAGTCCCTCAGTAATTAAGTACAAATGGTAGAGAGAGAAAGAGGGGGAGAACGGGGAAAAAGAGGCAGGCTCAGCTGGTTTCCCTGAACATAAAAACAGGTCTAATTAACAGCGCTGACTTCACACATGAGATTGACTCAAAGGGGAGCGAATTGAAGGCAATTACTCATTGGACAGAATTTCATTTATAGCGGATTCATATGGAAACTTATGCACATTTATTTGGTTAAGTGTGACAAGACAAAAACTTGATTTATTATTGCCAAAGGTGTAAAAGAGTTTGGTGTGGACTAATGGCATTGATGGATACAAGTTGGGCTGCTCAATAAATGGTCAATTTATCAGCCAACGCAATAAGAGCAATTATCAGAGGAAACTGACTGCTCATAGTAAATACGTTTACATCTGAGAAAGATATGCACAAGGGTAGCCATTTCCTAATTACGTGTTTAAAATCTGGTCAAAACCCCAAAACCTTGTATTTAATATAAGTTAGTTAGTCTCATTGTTCACTTTATTTCGGATACTAAAACAATTGTCCATATTAAAAGAAATAAACACATAACACATGTTGTGAATGGAATCCAAAAATTCCATTAATAACACAAAAACACATAAAAAAACCCACCAACATTGCAACAACAATGGTGTTACATATGGAAAGGTTATAGGTTACGGACTATAGGTCACTCCATCCAAAAACTGTATGATGAAGAAGAAAAAAACATATATAATTCGGTCCGGAGTATAAGCCGCACCAGCCTTGGCAACAACTGGGCATGGAGGCGTAACTGCACCGTTGACAAGCCTCTCCCGGCATCACGTTGCTCAAGCGCCCATATGCAAACTCGTTCCTCTAGCTGTGGCCATTGAGCTTTTAGCCCACCTCTGCTTTTCACCAGTCCCTCACAAGTTTCTCGCTCACTCCAAACTTTACAGTTTTATAAAATGTCAGTGGTCCAGTAAGTAAGCAAGTGCTTTATTTGTCTTTGTACAGCAGATACTGGTACAGCTGCTAGAGCGCCCTCTAGCGCCTGTCAGTGTGAAAATAACAGACGTGAAATGATATATGTTGATACATAAGTCGCACCGGAGTATAAGTCGCACCCCCAGCCGAACTATGAAAAAAGTGTGACTTATAGTCCAGAAAATACGGAGTCATAAGACGTTTAATGTTTTATTTTTAATTATTAATAGCTAGTACAACGCACAATTATTGTTCATCACTTCGGACCCACATAGATTACAGCTCTTATACTTCTCCTGCAACTATTTACACTGCTGCTGCAACTACACTTTACTTCATGGAGCACGACAAACACACACAGGCAAGGTTGAAGATTGCGATCAAAAAAGATTGCACCGCATTCATTACATCGTCCGCGTCAGTTATCCTGTTTTAGCTTTGTCTGAATTTGTTCCAGGTCACCAACAGTAAAGTTACCTAGTATGTGGCCAGTGCTTTGTCATCAGTTTTGTTTGACAAGGTATTGGGGGGGGGATGTAGCGTCCATGATGAATGGCTAGTCAGGGTCCCACTGGAGAATAACGTAACTCCTGCCTTCCCCTGTCTGTCTGCGCCTCCTGTCTTTCTCTGCCTGACAGTATTTTTTCATTTTTCATCCCTTTTTTCCCCTCTCACCCGCTGTCTTCATCACACAAAACCCTGGCAACCTCTCCTGCCTGATCTTAACCCTATCTTTCTCTCCCGTCTGGAAAGCCACTTCTCCCCGTACCATCTCCGTAGCTTCCCCTATAGAGCAAATAGAGAAGGCAACATTATTCTAGCAGAGGAGCAGGTGAGGGTTAAAAGGCAGCCGTGGCCTAGTCTTCCAGGAATTAGAGGGAAAAGCTCAGGGAAGCGGGGGATAAAGAGGGAGCCCTGTTTAAAATTCTGACACCTCTCCACTATAAAGTAGGATTTCTGAGCCACTTGGGGCACGAGGAGGGAGGAAAAGAGACTTAAGCAGATGCGGAGAGGGTAAATGTGCGGCCTTTGTTATTTCTGACAAGCTCACAGAATGGAAATGTCATTAGCTCACTGTAAATATTCAAAACTTCATCTCTCCTGCCTTCACTGTCTTTGATACAGCACTTTTTCACGCCGTTGTTTTGTCTTTAGGCGTATACGTAGATTATCCGCGTTGGAGAAAGTGGGGAAAAGAACTCCTTCCCTTTTGATTTCATTTAATAATTCAAGCCGATAGTTAGACAAAGAAAGTACGAGAAGAAGTTGGTGGAATAATTCATTCCCATTTACGCTATTGCTGGGTTGCATTTGACATCACAGCATTCTAAAGGCCAATACTATTATATGGAGGAAAAATTATTTTGTTTTTGAGGACATTTTTGGTCTTGTACAGAGAGATCTTGAACCCAGTGACTGATACTAATGACAATTTTTGTAATTCATACATTTTCTTTTGAGCTACGACGTGAAAGTGTAATGCTGTTAATAGGAAAAACTGGCTCCTGCCCCCCGCTGGGTCCGGTGACATAATCAAATTCTTGAACCTGCAACCCAGCAATAGGAACAGAATAGGTTGCATTATGCTGAAAGCATTTCATGGAAATTGCATTCACTGTCAGGGTTTTAGCTTAGTTAATGATTAATATCTGTCACGGTCAGTCCTTTACTGAGTTTGATATACCATATTTAGTAACTAACTTTTAACATCAAACTTGACACCCCTCCGTTGCATTGTAGGACAGAAAGTCAAGTTATTTTGTTTTGGTTCTATAAATTTGTATCGTGGGGTTAGAAGGATGTGCTGTATTTGTCATAGCCACGTGTATTTACACCACAATGGTATATGACTGAAGACTTGATGTGACCCCCAAAGAGAAAGATACAAAGCAAAAAGACAGGCAGCGGCGGCGATAAATAAAGATGGTCTCTACGTGAGTCCCTTGTCCAGTTCGGAGCCAGAACCGGCGGAGGTACTGCGCACAAACAAACTTGCCACCGAAGACGACCCAAGCAGATGACAGCCTTCCCAGCCAACATCTTCAAGGACAAATGGAACCGCGCTGCCAGCCATGGAGCACCTTAGGGCAGCCGGCAGAAACTCTCCCCACTACCAACAACATATATTTGTCATTTAGCCCTCAGCCATCCAGCTCCCCAGGGACATTTGGAATGCCTCATCAAATGATGCCGATGTTCCTTTTCACTGGTTTTGTGTTGTGTGCCCAAAAGCTGCGAGGCACATTCATCTTTGGAATAACCCAATCCCGTTCGCTCCCCTCGCCCCTTGTGGGTCTGTCGAGAGGCCTGCTGATGTGGGTTATTTGTTCCCTCATGCTGAACACATGAAGTCTTTTAGCTTGATGTTGTTGGCGCATTCTCGAAACAATTTCAAACTGGTATTTCGCAATTTGAGCCTGTAACAATTTTGTGCTGCGTGTGTGTGTGTGCGTGTGTGTGTGTGCAAAGGTGCAGAGTGAGATGTCAATGGGGTATCAAGTCAAGTCGGTTTTATTTATATAGACTGAAATTACAAACCACCCATTTGCCTCAGGGAGCTTACAATCTGTAAAATATATGGCACTCGGAAAACCCCTTTTAAAGAGAAAATGGAAGCGGATAATCCAGGATATGAAGAGAGCTTCCAGCTGCTGCTTGGGACATAAACCACATGGGGATCTATATGGACAAGATATACCAAATTATACTCAGGGCAAAAACTGTGGGAGGGGGAAATATATTGTTATGTATATGGAGCAGGTTAACAAATATACAAGATGTTAAAACAAATATGGTATAAAGGGTCTACATCTAGATTTGGTTGACCACAGCCAGGGGCACAATAATCAGTTTACAGTCCTCATACTAGATTCGAGGTAGGCTTATATTCCTGGAGCTATGAATTTAGATATAGTAAAAGGTGTGTGTCCAATTTCTATAAGTAATTACCATACTATTATACTAAAGGTGCCATCCTACTCAATCACCATACTATTATTGCTCTTTTATTCATTTGTATATTTGGATTTTGCATCGAAATGTTGATATATGGTTAGCTTATCTTACTGTTGTTCACTTTAAAATGGATCATTCTTGTGTTCGTGTAAGCTATATTCATGTTGAGGGCAATTGTGACTGCAAAACCATCCTGCTCTGTTGCATTGTTGTTGTGTGTGATTGTGTGTATGTGCTCGGAACGTTCAATCTAATGATATACTGTTTAACCTCTTAACCCCCCACCTGGACCAAGCTTATTTTGTCCAGTTTGGCATCACCCAAATCTGAAAGCCTCTTGAAAAAAAGCGTAAAAATAGCGATGAAAACAAAGATGAAAACTCAACACAAAAGTGACGAAAACGTGCCGGAAAAGCACCAATAACACGATAAACAAGCGACAAAAACACGAGTAAAAAGTGATGCAAAAAACACAGAAGAGCGACAAAAACCGTGTCCGAAAACATGACAATGAAAATGCAACAAAAAACATCAAGAACATGACCAAAAAACCTACAAAAACAACATAGACGAAAACGCAACACACTCCAAAAATGTGACATAACCGCGGCGGCGGCGACGCGACAAAAAGGTTCTGATCAATTTTGCAGTTCTTAGCTTTTAAATGAGGCGTTACACTGGACTATAGGCTGTGCACCAGTCAGAAAGCTTTTAGATTTGGGTAAAACTGAACTGGAGAAAAATGTGCTTGAAGAAGGCGGGAGGCAAGAGATTAAAGGTATCAATAATGAATGTAAAATAATGACATTCCCCTCCAACCAATACTGGATAAGTGCACCATTAAATGGTGCACTTATCCATTTTGCCCGCGTAAATTTTACGCGGGCAAAATGCTCCCATCTACCATAACAAGCCTGGAGGAGAATCTCACAAACTCAAGTTAGAACAGTCCCTAATCTTGAGCCGACAGATACACAGTACATGGGAATAAGGAAATGGGCGGGCTCATTATCCATTGTGGGTCCGAGGTTTCCCCATCCCGGTGCGGCTGTGTGTGTGCGGGCAGCTCGTTAGAAAGAATGGAAAGGTACTGAACATCAGTGCTATGCATGACTTCTTTTATGAGGCTCGCACACACTTAAATTGGTGACATTTGGCCTTTAATGGGCTGGCTGAAAACTCATATCCCTTCTAACTACTGAATAAGGACTTCTAATGAACACCCAACCAGCTTAGAGAGTCAGTGGCTGCTACTCACTGGACTGAGAAACCAGGGAAGGCAATTATCAAGGTTCCCAAACATACCACCGATAGTGCTTTCCATAGCAATGTTTTTAACCCTGGTTTAGGACCCTACTTTTACGGTTCACATTATTGAATCAAAAGGCGCCGACGCTTTTCATGCGACTTCTGAAACAATTGTAAGGGAAAAAGCACACAAAAAACTTAACAACTTGTTCCTAAAATAACATGCAAGCAGTTTTGAGACCTTAATCATATAGCCCACGAAGACAAACTCCTGGATCAGCTCATTCATAATGATCTGCGAGGGCCACACCGCACCGACTCACTGACCCAGCCAGCTGTAAACTTGCTGAGGGGGAACATATACCACATGTTTTATACTTCAGCTTCTCTTTCATTTTTTAGCACGGTGCCGCTCTATTGATCTATGAGCGAGGTGATTGGACGTTGCGATTAATGACCTCAGATGAAAGAAGTATTCCTCCGAGATCCATTCCCTGAAAACACCGCTAGATTATTCCTTCCACCTTTTGCCTTTTGCGCCACAGCTTTATCAAAAGTGAGCGAGACAGGTTGTCAGTGGGGCAGACCGAGAACCCGGACTCACCCCCCCCCCCCCCCCCCCCCCCGAGATCCGCAGTGTAAAGGTAAGGTAATTTTTGTGAAGACCAAGCATCTCCATCTCACTCATTCTGTCATTTGTTCATTCTTTCATAGCGCACCCCTGTCCCGTATCCGTACCCCCCACCCCACTCCCCTCCGTTTCAACGCTCAAGTCCTCAATTATTTTCAGACTGCCAGGCAAGGCACTGTGGGGCACAGGGGACCATTTGGACTTAGTACATTAAAGAATTCATGATTTGAAACCACCACAGCCCACCCTGACGACTCTATGATATGACTTTTCAGCGCCTCAAGCTCCTTCCCTGGTTCGCCCCTTTTTCCAGCAGACTGGCTTTCATTCCCCCTGACGACTGACATTGATCTATCCTTGAGTCTTTTAGCTCCAGGACTCCCATACCTTCAACTTCTGACTCCTGACCATTAAAAGAAACAGAGCAGCCGATATTTATGAATGTGTCCGTAATGATTTCCTTGTCCGTTTCTCGTGTCGCCATCTGTAAATTGGACTGTTGGTGTCGGGCGCCTATAGTGACAGACATGACAGCGCAGCGCAAAAAAAAGGAAGAAGAAGAGAGATGAAATGTCTCCATGTAACACTTGAAATCAGTCTGTGGAGAAATGGGCGTGGGGAGAGGAAACGGGGACAAGGACGGAACAGGACGCTGACTTTAGAGACAAAGTTGGAAGGAGGTTGAAGACTTTCTGATCTAATTTTATGAAAAGTATGATTCAAGAAAACCTCCAGAGTACAGTTTACCCAGAAATAGTGTCTTTCTCCACACATTTTAGGAAAACCACTGTATACTACATAGGCTACAGTATGTTTGATGAGATTTAGAAGTAAGCATGTTTAAAACACTGGTAGAATTGTCAACTGTTACAGCATTATCTGTAAAAGTTGTAGTTGTATTGATGGTAGAAACACTGTCTTTTCTTAGTGAACTTTTCAACCTTTTTAATCCTTATTTAACCTGGGACGTGCTGCTGAGACCAACCAGCTCCTTTTCAGGGGAGGCCTGGCCCTTGACCTATACTGTACATGTTATAGAAGGAAAACCAGAGCACCGGTTGGCCCAGGATTAATCAAGTTGTTGTTGTGAGGCTGTAACAGACACTGAGCAAAGAAAGACAATGGTTTCAAAATAACAAAATTACACACAGATTCAAATAAATAAATTTTTGAGCAGTGAACAGAAACAGGGACGACAGTGGCTCAGGCGGTAGAGAGGTCGATAAATAACTGGAAGGTTTGTGGTTCCCATCTTTTACCAGCGTATAGTTGCAACACACTTTACCCACCTAATGTGGTGTAAAGAAGCGTTTTCAACTGGGTCGTGAGCCTTTCCCAGAAAACATTTCTTTTAATATTTATCTACTGAAAAAGTGTTAAAACACTAAAGAGAGTTAAAATCACTGGTATTGGATTCATTATGATTTCAGCCTTTGAGACATATTAATTTCTTATTCAACAATCATAAGGAAAATACAGTATTTTACATTACATATACCAAATTAAATTATGTGTTGGGTATACTCATTGAGATCAAAAATCTATTTTACAAGAGTGCCCGAGGCCAACCACTAGTGTAAAGCATGAGTTTCCCAAGAAGCACAAGCAGGTGCAATATTATTGGTAATAATCCTCTTAGCACATAGTAAGATGTAGCAATAAGTGAGTATTAACAGTGTGCACTACACACTTTAGATTTGGCTTACTATTTTTTATTTACTTAACGTTTAGGGAGCTTCTTCAGATTTTAAGTACTTATTTCAACTTCCAAAAATGATTGACTTCATCTATCTCTAACTACTCTCATTTATAGTACAATGTTGACACCATTTAAATATATTGATCAAAACAGTCAGACGACCACTCAGCTTTGCAAATATCATACATGCATATAAGAAACCTGACTCCTAACTCTTTTCATTTTAAAATCCATAGAGATACCGAACCACCATCGCCTGCCTGCATCATCAAAGCCAGCGGTGCTGTAAAGCTGAAAATGACAGTTGATTAGCACCAACACGAGTCTGAAAGGCTGTCTGACTGAAGTAAGAGCAATGAACAGTAAGTGCCCCATGATAGTGAAAGAGAGAAAGAAGCGGCTCCTCAGTCTGCACCTGTTTGCTCTTGACCAGAAACGATGACATCACCGGCTTATCACTTCGGCAGCGACAACAACATGCTGGAGATATCTGCTGCAATACATGGCAATGACTTCCCTGTACCTCTACGACGCTTACGACTAGTCTCATTCATGAAATTGTATCAATCAGTTGAATTCCATCAATAACAACAAAAATATATAGTGATTACCTGCTGTTGGTAATCAGAAATGCCATTTTAGCCACAGCTCATTCAAAGCAATCTTCTTTTGTATATATATATATATATATATATATATATATAATAGGCTACACTTATCCAGATGGCCAGTCATTCACTCGTAGTACCTTTTCATTCACCTTATTGCAAAAACCCTTTTCTCTACAGAAATACTCCAGTTTTCCTACAGTAGATTCTGTGCACAATGTAACAGGAACATACTGCCATCTCCTGACCACTTCCAGTACTTCATTCGTTGTCAAACTTGGACTTTCAATCTGAGACATCTGGTTGCAGACATAGCAAATAATGTGGCTCACCCCCTGGAGATTGTTTTGTGTGTGTGTGTGTGTGTGTGTGTGTGTGTTTTTTTTTTTGATGGTCTAGCTATTGGTATTTTCTACTTATTTACTTCTTTTTTTGGAAGAAGCAGAGATGAGAGAGAGTATATGAGTGGACACTGTCTCGTGGTGTCCCTGTGGTTGTTAAGACACTGACACTGTCACTCCCTTAACACGTGTTTTCTTGAAAGCTGGAGTATACTTCTTACATACCCTGGCAAACAAGCCCGCCTCGCAGTGGGCGGCATGCTACTCGCAGTGTGACTTCCCTAATGGCCATAATAGAGGACAAGCCCATTTATTACGACCGGGGGGTGAGGTATGTGTACGGCTACAATTAAGGAGAAAAACATCCCGGTGCTTGTAAAGGGCAGTAATGTGAGTTGGGGAGATGTGATGGATGCGGAGGGAGCGGCACTCGCAGGCTGGTGGGAATATCTTATTATCAGAGGTGGCGCGCAGATCTGTCACCGAGGTAAATTAGAGAGGGAGGAGAAGGAGCAAAAGAAGTGGGGGGAGAAATGAAGACAGAAAGTCAAGGGAAGAAGGAAGAAAGTGGAGAAGCCCAGGAGTCGGCTTGTTGACATGTTTAGATGAACACTGATTGGCTGTGTGTGGAATTGAAGGGAAGTTTTGTTGTTTGAAATGTCTAAGAACTTTAAAAGTGGACGTCTGTTCACAAGCAAAAACAATCAGAGGCAAACATACAGTATTGAAAGCTTTAATGAGGCATTGTCTGAAACTGGAACCATTTCTGGAAGTGTGGAGTGCTTTTTGACAAAATCTTCCTGAAATGTCAATAACCTGACTTATTTGTGAATTTTCTATGTGTCGGAAGCTTTACCAAATTCCTTTTGAGATACTGTGTTGCAATCAAACTAAAAATGTGTGTGGTATTTCCAAATTAGGGCTGCACGATATGGGAGATAGTGTGGCGATAATGATATATTATGACATTTTATGAAACCATTTCATTGCCAAAACAGTATGCTTTTTTTTTCAATTATTTATAGAGCAAAGGACTTATGATTATAAACCAAACCTGGAAGAGTTGTTGGTGTATTTTCATCTAAATAACTTTTTTTTGTGTCAAAGAGGTAAAAAAAAAAAGAAAAGAAAGAGAGAGAGAGATGTGGCCTTTAAATTCAAACATAAACTGTGAGTATTTGTGTTTTTCCTCAGAAAACTGTGACAAAACAAGACAGAAAATATATACTAAATGGGGACCAAAACAAAGTTAGAATGTAGCAAAATTTGGAAAAACATGAAAAAACACATTTTACATTTTTGAGTTACCACGGATTTTGTTTTGGGATGTGTAAAAAAAAAAAAAAAGATTACAGATTTTGATATTTTTGCTGCTGTATATTATGGCTTCTGGTGATAAGGATGTTGTGTCACCTAATTGTGATACAGATAATTTGGCAATATATTGTGCAGCCCAATTACAAATTCAATATTTTCTACTCTATGTACAGTATGATCTACCGTTTTACATACACCTTCTTCTTTACGCAACTTTTCTCATGCAACTTTAGTGCATGTAGGTACAGTGCGCTTACATCATCGTATATCGTATGTATATTAAGATGTATAAACTCATTCCCGCGTGTGCTGAAAGTGGCTGTACCCAAGAGCTACTGCTGTGCTGGAGACATATTCTGCGGTAACAAGACATGTGCATATAGTACTTTAAAACGGCATCTATTTAAATTTGGTCTGTCTGGCAGCGGCAGCGGAGAGCAGTATACCCCCGGGACCCCAGTCAGACGCACCATCTGGGTGGTCAGTAGCAGGCAAATCTCCATTACACTGACAGGTGACAGTTAACTGAATAAATTATCTTTTTTTTTTTTTTTCACAGAATGATCAAAAGCGCGTGTGTGTGTGTTTCTGTCCTATAACCAAATCTGCATTCATTCTCTGGGACAGCAAATGCCAACGGGCCCGACTTACACCGCCATTAGAGCCAGAAAAATGAAAACACTAACTTCGTCCAAAATGGAGATTCATATCGTTCCCCCCACCGCCATCACTCTGGGGTCACTCTTATGATTATGTATCGGCGTGACATTTTGAACTGGAATTGATTCAAATGGGACGTCCGTCCGTGCTCATGGATCTCTGTTATTTAGACTGTACATGAGCTGAAATTGTGGAACGTACTAAAGGGATGATTTCATTATGGCCGCTGATTGGTAAAGTCCGACTCATAGTACGGGACACTGGCTGCTCGCACGAAGCAATCAGGCGAGGTTAACGCTGCACTGACTTGGACTTTAAAATACCCATATTTTGCCAAGGCCTAATGAGAAAATTAAATTGAACAAGGCTAATTTAAATGTCAAATAGGCAAGGACCAAAATGGGCTGTATCACAGTTCGCGTTGTATTTACATATCTGTGTTATATTAAGGGTGAAAGTCAGGACAACTTCTGTATCTTCATATTGAAATTCAGCATCATGAATGTTGCATTGCTTACATTGTGCCCTTTATTTTTTTTGAATACTGTATATAATATGTATGTTTAACTTTTGTGCATGGTAACATAAGTTCCTGATTCTTACTTTCAAAAGATCCACAAATAAATATGGATAATTGGTATCTTTGCATGTTCTATGTTTGCGGTCTCATTCATATACAGGAAAGTGAGATAGTGGGCACTGACTGAAGCTGGGATCTCTTGAATGGAGGGCGAACAGTCTGCCATCTAGTCTGAGATAAAAGGGTTTAAAATGTTGGGATTTGTGCTGATTTGGAGCAGATTATTTCCCATGGAAGTAGCATGTTTTGTTCTTACCTTTGACCTTTTCAGGTGTTTTAAGTGCACACGTTAATATCTCTAATTTTAAAGCCACACCACGTAACATTTTACCCAATAAATAAAATAAATACAAGCATTTATTTTTATTACACACATTTTTTATTGCTGAAATATATGATTAAAATATGAACAAATAAATATGCGTTGGCTGGGAGCGGTTCACTTCTCCTTAGACCTGATTGTGACTTTACTGGGAGTGGGTACGACTCCAGCTCTTGTCCATGGAGATGTGACTAAACACGGTCAAATATGAGATTTAAATAGGTTGGGTCCTCATCCAAATCCATTCTATGATTACCCACTGCAAAAATATAATTTTCCGTGTCGAGCTGGTCATTAGGAGCATGTTTTGTGCTGCTGGCAATTGTATAATCCAAAATGTTACGCAGTGTGCCTTTAAGCAAATTAATGCTCATTCCATCTGCAGTTTTATTTCAAGACAGTCCGAACCTACTCAAAAGCAGCATAAATTGTCTTAATTCAAGCACAGTTTAAGCAATTAATCGAAGACAAGGTGGTATTTCTGTTCCAGAGCACATAAAAAATCGACATGTCAGGAAATAAACATCACATTTTAAGGCGTGCAAATATGCTATGTAGAAACCATGCAATATATTCCCATCTCTTTCTTATCTGGATTTTCCCAAATCCTTAAAATAGGACTAAAATGTCACCGTCCACTATCTCATGTTTGACATTTATTTGGCATTGGGCATATACTCAAAAGTCCAGGTAGCCATAAATATCTTATTTTCAACATTTTGGCACGCTGACCTTAACATTTAACAGTTTACAGGTTTATGTTTTTTTTTTGTTCCTCTAATAAATAATTTCTAGATGTTGTTTTGCCAATATGTAGTTTAATGCACAAATGGATAATCCCTATGCTGTAGAGGCTCTAATATGATAAGAACATGCTTGGACCCATTGATATCATCATCTGCCAAAAGCAGGGAGGCAGTTTAAATGTAAAAAATGGGGAAGGGTGGGTGAAAAAGATCGAAATACGGTCTGTAAGAGAATTAGTGATAATATGAGACAGAATGGGCAAGAATAAAACCTCATTCGGAAAAGCAGGAGCACTGACAAAGGCAGTCTGACAGCAGGAGATGGAGATAGAGAGTGGCAGATGGGCAATATTAAATCAAAGTTAAGTAACGCTACTCTGCTCTTTATCTCACCCAAATATGCTAATCCAGTGAGAAGCTGCTGATAGGACTGATACAGCCTGGCTGCTCTGTCTATGTTTGTGAATAGTAAAAAGGAAAAAATGGCGTCTCATTTGAGCCGTGCATTAGGCTTCATTACCATTTAGTCATGACCAAATTGCACACTTAAACTGCAGTAATGGAAAATGAATGGAAATAGGATAGACATTTACTGCATGCAAAAAAGTAAAACTGGATATTTGTATATCTGTATTAAGGAAGTACCAGTGGTGACATGAGAGCAATTGCAAAGCTGCATGTTAATGCTCTCAGTCATCCAAGCTGTCCCAATCAAAACGGCCTTAAAATAGACAACATTTATTGGCAAGTCTTTTTTACTAACAACTAACATCGAAGACAATTTCTTGATTTGTTTATAAACATGACTGGGGCCATTTTATGTTAAATCAACGTTTTAATGAATAAAACGATAGATAATACAGCAGTTAGCGCTCGTGCCCCACAGCAAGAAGGTCCTTGGTTCACTTCCCACCTGGACGGGGCCTTTCTGTGTGGAGTTTGCATCTTCTCCCTGTGTCTAGGTTTCCTCTGGGTACTCCGGTTTCCCCTACCACTATGGATATGTACAATAGGTTCCCCTCTGGGGCCAGGACTTGCTTGGAAAAGGGATTCCTAATCTCAATGGGACTTTCCTGGTTAAATAAAGGTAAATGAATGAAATTAAAAAATAGGAGTTTTAAAACAATGTCATTGCTTATGGCCTCGAGAACCCACTTAATAACATACAAGACAAATAAGCTGATTGATTGTACAATACAGGGGCCAATTTAACATTTAGTTCTTGTGCCGAGCTCCTTAGATGGACTCATTGGTATGTTCTGACCTATAACACTCGACTATGCAGAGCCAAAACAAAAGGAACATTGATGTGTGCATACAACACATACTGTATTATGACCATGATTATTGTGAAAAATACATGTCATTTCTCCAACACAATATTTGTCTAACAAACAGCAGGTTGATACCAGGAACCTCATGCTGATAATGCCAGGACTTCACTCCTATTGGGAAAATTGAATGGGACTCTGGTAAATCCATTTCTTTTCCTTCGTATCCATCTAAATCTCTCTCCACTTTCCTCCCTGTCTCTGCCCCTCTTGTTTTCCTCTTTCCTTGTGCTTTTCTATCTATCTAACTCTCCTTCTCAGCCCTGTCTCTAATATCTTCCCCGCAGCCATTTTCAGGGGGACTACATGAAGGGAAGCAATCTTAGATTTATTTTACCTCCAATTTCCAATTTGAGAGACCCCTGCTGCTGGAGGCGAAATCTTCAGCGCGCCTGATGCGAGTCATCTTGTTAAATTAAAGCCGCAAAGAGAGAGAAAAAAAAGCAAATATTTCACTGGCTCTGTGTGTATCTAAATGGCGACCAGCACACAATCTTGGCTCTTGCACAGGGCGGCATGCATCACTAACCATCACGACTTTATGGGCCACGATTCATGGTCCATTAGAGCGCCGTTCCCTTATGACACAAGGGCTAACATGATTGAAAAAGACTCAAACTCGAGCTAATACAGAAGTAGGCCCAAAGCTAAAAAGTCATGAAAACCATCCACTTGTGTGCCACAGTATAAAGCAAATGGCCTCTATGTGACTTGAATCCCCTTAAATAGAAATCACAAGAAAGACTCCAAGATTATGGCGCAGAGGTGTAGTATACCAGACGGTGCACTTTACGAACCTGTCCCGAGTCTGAATAAATGAAAATGTGAAGTCATGAACCTATGCCGTAGTGTGTCATACGGTGCCTCTCGAAAGTAATAATACACCTTGAACTTCCATCCATCCATTTTCTCCCACTTGTCCGTTGCCGGGTCGTGGGGGCAGCTGTTAGAGCTGCCCAAGTCACATGGCACCTGTCCCCTATGGCTCCTCCTGCAGGTGGTGGGTCCACGGGAGGAACACCTTGAACTTTTGCACATTTTATCATGTTTACAACCCTAAACATAAAGATTTTATTTTGAATGTTTTACTGAAAGTTCACACAAGTAACAGACAACTGTGAAGTGAAGGTAAACTTCACTCGATGATGGCCGTTTAGAACTGCACCAGCATCCTGGTTGGCAGTTTCTTCAGCTGCCGCAGGAAGAACATCCTCTGCTGGGCCTTCTTGATGAGGGAGCTGATGGTCGGCTCCCATTTGAGGTCCTGGGTGATGGTGGTGCTCAGGAAATGGGAGGAGTCCACGATGGAAATGGGGGTGGGAGAGTCTGTCAGGGCGAGCGGGGACGGTGGGGCTGTGTCTTTCCTAAAGTCCACGATCATCTCCACTGTCTTCTGGGCGTTCAGCTCCAGGTTGTTGTGGCTGCACCAGGACGCCAGCCGGTCCACCTCTCTCCTGTAGGCGGACTCATCACCGTCCGAGATGAGCCCGATGAGGGTGGTGTCGTCCGCAAACTTGATCAGTTTAATGGACTGGAGACTGGAGGTGCAGCAGTTTGTGTACAGGGAGAAGAGCCAGGGGGAAAGTACACAGCCCTGAGGAGTTCCAGTATTTGTAGTCCGAGTGTCCGAGACGATCTTCCCCAGCCACACGTGCTGTCTCCGGTCCATCAGGAAGTCAGTGATCCACCTGCAGAGGGAGTCGGGCACATTGAGCTGGTAGAGCTTGTCTCGTAGCAGTTCAGGGAGAATGGTGTTGAAGGCAAAGCTGAAGTCCACAAACAGGATCCTGGCGTAGGTTCCTGGGGAGTCCAGATGCTCCAGGGTGAAGTGGAGTGCCAGATTGACTGCGTCGTCCACAAACCTGTTAGCTCTGTAGGCAAACTGCAGCGGGTCCAGGAGGGAGTTGGTGATGTCCTTGAGGTGGGGCAGGACCAAGCGCTCAAAAGACTTCATGACCACAGACGTCAGCACCACCGGCCTGTAGTCATTAAGTCCTGTGATCCGTGGTTTTTTAGGGACAGGGACGATGGTGGACGATTTGAAGCAGGACGGCACGTGGCATGACTCCAGGGAGGTGTTGAAAATGTCTGTGAAGACGGGAGCCAGCTGATCCGTGCAGTGTCTCAGGGTGGAGAGGGAGACACCATCCGGCCCAAGGGCCTTCCGCAGGTTCAGCTTCAGGAATTGCCGACGCACTTATAGTTGCACTTACAGCTCAGCGGCAGTACGTCGCAGATCCTCCAGAGTTATCTTGGGGCACTTGGTTGCATTTCTGACGAGTGCTTTCCTTGTTCGGTCTGTTAGTTTAGGTGGATGGCCATGTCTTGGTAAGTTCACAGTGGTGCTATACTCTTTCCATTTCTGATGGATTGAACAGTGCTCCGTGAGATGTTCAAATCTTGGGAAATCTATGTATAACTTAACGCTGCTTTAAACTTCTCCACAACTTTATCCCTGACCTCTCTGGTGAGCACCTTGACCTTCATGATGATGTTTAGTGACCAATGCACTCTGACCATAGCTCTGAGGCCCTCACAGAACAGCTGGAATTATACTGAGAGTAGATTACACACAGGTGGCCTCTATTTAATGGTTACACTTTTCTGTGTAAGTTAAGCTTTCTCTGCGGTATGAGTTGCATAATGTGTCAGGCCTTCTGACATATATCTTTTGTCGCCTTCAATTCACTGCCTGTCACTTTCAACAGTTGAGAATGAAAAATCCTCGGGCCTTTTGTGCTGCCCACAAAATAAAGCCACATCTATTCTTCCAAAATGTCCCTTTGATGCTCCATTACAGACCAAAAGAATACTGTCTGCCATGTCGTCTCCATACGTCCATTTTCAAATACGCACTACTGCTCTTGATCTCACAAAAAAGAAACGTTCTCTCTCTCTCTCTCTCTCTCTCTCTCTCTCTCTCTCTCTCTCTATGCTCCTTACGCACTGTACTCGACACACAGGCTCTCTATTCCTAGTCTTAAAGCCCGGAGACAGGTGTTGGATTAGCTTTCTGGAAGAAAAGAGCTCATCTCCTTTGATAGGAGTTGAGCTGGCCTGGAGAGCAAGGGGAGGCAGGTGCACCACGAGGCCATACTGGGAGTGCCATGTGTGTGCAAAGTGTGTGCAAGTGTATGTGTGAGAGGGAGACGGAGACGGAGGCAGCCCATGGTCTATTGAATTTTAGGGAGAAAAAAAAGGGCCCCTCTTGGCAGCAGCGGCTTGTGTAATTGGAGAGCTCGGAGTGAAGGCCAGGAGTGAAGCATGGCTGCCTGTCGTCACGTGGCGACAGTTGCCAGTGTTTCAGTCTGTGCTCACTGTATACATGCAAATTTAACACGCTTCAGTGGTCTCACTTTAGAAGGCGTCCCATTAGATAGTGCTGTTTGTGTAGAAGTCCAGAATGGGGGGGGGGGTGCACAATGTATTGCAAAACGGCACATATAAGGGACTAATAAGTGTTTGAAGCTCTAATCTAATTTGGTATTCTTCAACTCTAAAAGGTAGTTTAAAACTGCCCCGGGAAATGTTGTACAAGACAATGTGCCTGGCGAAGTGAAAAGAGGACTGTTTACAAACTCAAACTGTCGGCAGGTGTTTGCTGTGGCGATGTAGTATGCTTGGAACAAAACACTCAAGTAACTCCTTACCGAGTCCCAGTTAAGGGATATTTTTTGTATGAACAAATGAATAACTTTTGGGATGTTTAAACATTAACAACCATATCATTTTCATGTTGCAGGTGTTTTCTGGATAGAATCTCCATAATTGTACCAAATGTGGCTGCGTTTTTCCAAAGCCAAGCTGTGCGGCTGTATCCACAGTAACAGCAACGGCAAAGGAGGCCTCTTCCAGATGCTTTTGTTCTTAAGGACATCCCTTGGAGACCGTCTGCTGTATCACCATGGGACTGTCTCTGCGTCAGTCTCCCTCCTCTTTATGTATATCTAACCCACTCACAAAGACCAGAGATAAAGCACTGTGGAAAGAGAAAGTGGTTAAGACCAAGACAAGCGTATTTAATCCTCCAAATGGGCGTCTTTTCATTCAAATTGTTTACACAGAGACTCAAATAAAAGAAGCAGTGCGAGGGTGGAACAGTGGTGAGGGCTGAATGAGACTATCAGTGGGCTTTTGTGGTTACAGAGTTGAGAGGTTGAAGACTGACTATGTTTACTTAAAAAAAATACACTGTGCAAGTCTCAGTATTCATAAAAATAACAAAAGCAGACTTTGCTTTGCTCAGTAAATTCAGTGTGTCTAAAAACTCCCCAAACTGGAAATTCTGCTTCCCGTCATTCATGATTTCAATTTGAACATTTGAACATAACAATTACCTTTAATTTTCCACACGTCCCTTTTAAACTTAATTTGAAGCAAAATCGAAAATCAAAAAAGAAAGTCACGTTTGTAAACTCCAAATGAAACTCTACCTAGACTAAAATTGATGATATAATTATTTATGCGCCCACGCACAAACTGTAAGCCCATGTGAGAAAAGCATGACCATTAAATAAATGAATATATGCACTGTTTATGTGCTTTCCTATTGTAATTAACAGACAGTTGCTATTGCTAAATGTCTATTCAGCCCATTCTATGCCAATTTGAAGACCAGACAAAAGTTGCCGAAAGTAAGATTCTGCAATGGCAATCATTATCTTACATCAGTAATTTAGGAAACAAAAGCTTTTTGGCGAAGCCCACCTCAACGGTTTTCCCCACCACAAAAGGCTGGTGCGTGTGCATGTGCACGCCTGAGTGTGCATGGGAGTCTGCAGGGTGTGATCCGGCTTGATTAATTGCTGTTAAGTGTGTTCCTCATAAGTGATGTTGTGCCCGGAGAGCTCACAGAGACTATTAGAGCGCGCGCCCATACATCAACCCCTATAGACCTGTGACTGATGACCACTCAACCCAAATGTTGGAAATGGCTCCATTCAAATTATTATGGGAGAGTGGAGCATCACACACAGGCACACCACAACTAACTGGCCATTGTTTAGCTGCAAATTGTCTGGCACTTCATCTACCCAAACTACAGGAGGCGCACAAAGGGAAAGCTATAGTGCCAAATATCGAGTTGGAAGTAAGTAAAACAAAGCATTGTTATGATCTGCATATTTTATCCATCTATTATTTGCAATAGAACATAAAAAACATTTCATAAGACCCACATGCTTTTTCTTACTGTTAGACGTCCCACAGTAAAACTCACACTATTTATTTTATATTTTTTTACATTATACACAGTCCCAAGCACATGCAAAACAATGTTGTACTATTATGTCATACATTACGGGCCAAAGACAAGCCAAAGAGCGCGGTGAAAGCCAGTTGCCTCATGTTAGACATATATATAAAATTCTTATTCTACTCTCATCAGTGTCCCGCCTTACCTTGAAATATTAAAGTAACTAATCTGTTTAGAAGTCCCCAGCTGTGCCTTACCATCGGAACATAATTGTCTATATGGCCCTGAAGCTCCATATTTGTTAATAAATTATTACTGTAGAAATAACCAGTGCTTTCTCATAACTGGATTTGTTGAAGGCCGAATAAAACAGATCGCCCAAAGCTACAGTCTTATTACTGATTATGACTGTCATTAGTTATGGCCAGTGTGTGTGGGATTACAGGCTCATTTATGTGGACAAAATGTAAACATTGTGCTATAATTTAAACAAAAAGTACATAATATTAGAGGCGAGGTAACAGGTTTGATGACGGCAAACAATAAGTGAAGACCGGAAGGTGGTGAGATTTACAAAGTATCAAGTCTCTTTTTTCCTCAAAGTTTTACTTTTCCTATTTCATTTTACACACTCTGACTATTTGTTTTAACCTTTTGCACATTTAATTATAATGCAGTGTAATTCTCTTATTGAATTCATTCGTTTTCATGAATAGAATAGTTGTCACAATGATTGCCAACAACAAGACAACGAAGGAGGGAAAGTGTTATTCAAAACAGTACTAAAGTGAGAGCTGCTGTACGTGTTAGTGCTATACACAATAATTTTTTTTTTATGCCTTTATCTGACTAGGAAAATTCTACTGAAATATCAGGATTTCTTTTTCAAGGGCCTGGACCCAGAGGAGAATATTGTACATGTTTTTAGTGGAAGGGAAAACCAGAGTTCCAAGCGGAAACACAAACTGCCCATAGAAAGGCTTTGCACGGTCATGGAAATCAAAGAGGCCGGAAAGAAGCTCCCAGGTCCAAATGATGGGCAGAGTAGGACTTAATGTGGCGTTTGCATGTTCGCCCCCCGCCTGCGTAGGTTTCCTCAGAGTGCTTCGAGTTTCCCCAATCATTAAAACATGTACAGTAGGATCCACTCTGGGTCAAGGGGATTTTAAATCTCAGTGGGACATTCCTGGGTAATAAAAAAAGGTAGAAAAAAAAAACCTCAGGACATTCTTGTTGTTATTCAAAAGTGCTAACTGTTGCTGTGCTCTCTTAAGTGTTGACACGAGTCCACACATCTAATACTTTGCCTGCTTTGTCTGCTGCAGAAAGAGCGTTTCCATTGAGGCGACACACAGTCAGTGGTTTATGAAATACAGCATATCTCAAGTGGAAAGTCCAGGCTTCCAGCTCTGTGTGGCACAATGACACGCGACTCAATAAGATGAAGAATGGACAACAGCGCCAAGGCAGGGTTGCTGAGATGGATGGATGGTGTGTTCCTCCCCCCATCTATCATAAAGTATAAATACTAATGACACCTGGGGCTGATCGAGAAAATAGATCGGGAATAAATTAAGGAACAAAACCAGTGCTACATCAACAAATTAGAACGTGAAAAGTCGATACATTTTAGTTGTTCAGTTCAAGATAATGCACATTACAACGGTTCATTACTTGCAAGGTTAACATACCAATGCATTTGTTTTAGTTGTGAATTGTATTTTACTGTTATTAAAGAAATACAATTAAGAAAAAATATACATTCTTATCAATTAAAATTACAATAGCATACAATTCTTTGCCTCTTTTCTTTCTTTCTTCTAAAAATGTTCTGCTGTAGTCTACAAACCAATGTGCTTTAGTTAATTTCTCGCACATGTATTCTGCATTTTAGGACCATTAATTGTTAGTGTAAAAATGCTGTGGTGGAAGAAGCACACAAAGTAAAAGTACCGTAAAAAGTATCAATTTTCCAATGTACTTTACAGTAAAAAATAAATAAAATAAAGTATAAGCATTTGACACACATTTGTAAAAAAAACTAATGTTCAATGTGTTCAGTTTTTATTTTTAAGAATTGTGTTTTAAAGACGAGGCGAATGTGCCGCTGGTGTTTTCAGACTTGTGATGTTTCTGATTAGAATTATTTTATAAGAAATGTAGCTTTAGATTCAACGGCTGAGGTCACAAATAGCTCACTGTGAAAATATATGCATTCAAGCCACAAGTCAAATACTTTTTCTTTCATCTCGATAAAAATGTAGTAGGCGTAGGAGTAGAAAGTAGATACAGGATCCAATATGTAATGTTTTACCTATTTTTTTTTTACATACTTGTTACTTTCCACCACTGAATACATACATGGCTGTTTTCAGAAGACTGGAGGACGCTGTACACCTTTACGGCAGGACTCCTTTTGGCCAGTAGATGTCAGCACAGCAAACATTTGCAGTGCTGTGTGTGTGTGTAAGAGGTGAAAGTCATTCCTATTGATAGAACTCGAATTCTAGATTGTTCCAAGATATATAAAAAACAACATGTATTTTGTCATTTACCCTGAAAGTTGTATCTTGGGTGCTAGCATTGTACGCTTTGACAAAGGAACGTCTCATCCATCTAAGAATAGTGTATGATGTCACTCTTAGCAGCACACCTGAGCAGTGGTATGCCTACGAATATATAACACAGTTCCGGTCACGACTGGAGACGCTGATTACGTCAGAATATGGCTGACGTTTCATATCTAATATAGGTCACACAGTCCTGGTGTATAGCGACCGCACTATATTCAAGTTCACTTACAACATGGGAAGTACTTTGACTATAGAATCATTACTATCTGAAATCCCAGCTGTTAAGGACACATTCTGTTCATGATTAAATATACATTAAAAGGATGCAATTCACTACAATATTGCAATTCCCCATTGTTCTATTCTTTAAAAAAGGGTTTGTGCAAATGTTTATGTTGTAATGCTCAAATGGGAATGCAACATTGTCCAATAAGACCAGGGTGATATGTTTTTGTCACAATACAGGGGGCCCAAATTATAAGTACGTTTTGTAAGTAAGTATTGTGATCACATAATATATTTACATTAATAATTGTGCGGGGGAAAAAAGAGACATGTGTGTTAAGTGTTAAGATAGAAAAGTACATTAACACAACAAAATACAAATAAGCACAAGATAAGGTCTGTTGCATATAGTACCATTAATCAACTCAAAACTATTGAAAGTATTGATTCTTAATACTATGATCAAGTATCGATACCTGGTACTGCTGCAAAAATGTATTGCAATATATAGCAAAATATACAAACAATAAATTCCGAAAAATGGGGGCCAAAAAAGACATATATGAATTTATGTGACACACAGTAATCCAACAATGAAGTATTATCCAGTGATTCCTAGAGATCCATAAAACAACAGTATGTGTAGACCGCAATAGCACCAGAACCAGCCTGTTTTATAGTGGGTGTGGCATGGCCTCAGTGCAAGTGCTCTATTGTGTCTTTGCTCTCTCACTAATAATGTCCCCTGATCCCCCCCACCCAATCTCTATTTCCCTCTAATGAGCTGTGGTCTGTTATCAGCCATTACAGGAAGCCTGATTATCCCACTGACATTCTGCACACGCTCACAGAGAACTTCCTGAAGGTGACCTTTCACTGTTGCCATAGAAACCGCCTCTATCTCATCCCGTTCTCTCTCTCTTTCTCGCTGTCTGCTCGCAGATATTTAGCTTGTACACAGAGGGGAGAGACAGAGCAATAACAGGACATTTTCCACAGAACAACAGTGCATTAGTATGCAGCTAAGTGATAGAGAGATAGCACTAGGGCGTATGGGATAAGCCTGGTAGAGAAAATAATGTTTTTTTTTTTTTTTTTACACAGATAATTTTGATTTGATAATTCTAATGATAAAAAAAAAAAATCTGTGTTTAATGTACAGTAATAGGTGGGTATAAAATATATCCATACTTTCCTTTTAGGAATATGACAGCTGATTCACCCCCTATTTCCTGTTATACTGTATTAAGGTGGTTATGTAGTCCCTATTCTCAGAAGTGGACCCCTAGTGTCTTTGTGTTTTGGTGTTTCTTTTCATTAGTTCGTATTATTTTGATGTAACATGCTTTGAGAGCCCAGTGGAGGGAAAGGAAACGCTCTATGTTTCTGACTGTTTACCACTACTGACAACATCAGTACTTCTCTGTTGGACCACAGGGGTTACTCATCTCTCGTTGTGCATGACATGTCACATGTCCACCCATGTTTCTCCCAATCATGAAACACCACTAAGCATTACTAATCAATGACATGACATCAAGCCATACCCACAAAGGCTGTTTTGAGGACGTCTTGGCCCAGATGTCTGTCAATCAGTGTGTCCGTCCAGCCTTATGTTTGACTTTGTTTATTTTGTAGTTATGTTTCAAAGTGTGCATGCTTGTTGTCCACTGTAGCTCACACAATAGGTTATGTTCATGATCTCATTATGTTGAGGACAGGAGGCGATAGGCTATAGGGCCGTGATTTTAAGTCAATGTATTAAGTCTGATTGCTTGAATTTTATAGCCCGGTATAGTTTGGTTGAATGTATAGCGTGATATAATTTGCCGCGCATGTAGCACATTAGGTGAAAGTCTCGCAGGTGGGAAGCAACTGTTTTCTCACCTGCAAAACACTTGACATTAATCTTAATTTTATATTCCATGCATTCCTCTCACTTCACATGCGTCAGTGTCGCTTGCATTGTCTGCTCTGAGTGACATGGCGCTCGGATCGTTCCAACTTCCTCCTTGTCTTGATCTTTGGTTATTTATATTCCCCACTGAATCACACGTTGCCAAGGATATCACGCGTGCGCGGTGAGGGCAGAGAGAGGAAATCTGAATCATCGGTGGAGCGGAGATGGGGAGACAGTGGAAGAGGGGGGCGATCGTAGAGTGATGGGAGCTGGCTGAGGAAACAACAACGTGCGATCACTCTCCAGGCTGGTAATGACAGGTACATTTTGATATTATGTAATGATTCTGAGTACTTTAGGATGAATGTTGGACAATTTTAGCTGGATATTTGTTGCGTACCCGATCCATCAATGCGCTCGTCGTCGCGCTCTGCACATCTTCTGGAGTGGCTCGTGCGTAAAAGACAGTCTGACCTCTTATGTACTTTCTGTGTCATCAGCATCAAGTCTAATTGTTTGCACTTATTTCCTCATTGGTGCATGGCAAGAGTGTACACAGCAGACATTTGCATTGTCTTCTACGTACAATTAAGTTGTTTTTGTCCTCTCTCTCTTTTATATTTTTCCTACTTCTTGAACTATTTTGTGGTGTCTCGCTGGGTCATTGGGGACAGCATTATTTATTACCATGCCGTCACATATTACGTCTGTGCTCGTATTCCTGCTCCAGTTGGGCTGGTTACAATGGTAAGCAGATGTTTGTGAAGGTTATTGGATAAAGACGATAATCTGCGCTTCTATATTCTAGATAAATAACAATTTCTGAAACAAATGTAAAATATGTGCTTGTGTTTCATAAACGGGTTTATGAAATGCTACCATAATACATCCATGAATGCTACACATTGTACACGTCACGTGACCCTGTGACGCAAGTGGTTTATGTGAAGGGCTGTTAGTCTGCCCATAAGATATGATGTGGATCACAGATGCCCCGCTTAAATAATACCAGTGTCCACCTTGGTTCGCATTCACGTAGGTATATTAGGTATATTGTGAACTTATGTGAGCCAAACCTTTAGTGCATGCCACATGCACATAGAGGAATGAATCCACTTAAAATGATCCAGTCATGACTGCTCGGGTAATGTTTGCTTAACAGCTCAAGGGCTGTCCCATAATCAGAGACAGAAATCTGTTTTGTTTCCAAGTAAACTGACCATTAATTTGCTGTATGAAACATCTGATGTAACAAGACAACTGAGGACACATGTGAAGTTAAAGCAAGTCCTTACCACACTAAATGCATGTTTACATTTTATGTGATTACTGAAGATGTTGGCAAAAGTACACATTATTTGTACATTTTCTATATGACTTGTACAGAAACTATGGCTGTAGCATGTGTTTTCAAACTGATTTATGAATGATGCAAATTATTCACATTTCTAGCGGAAGAAATAACAGTACGCCTCCACCCGGTGATTATGGCGCAGAAGTGGCAGAAAATGTAATATTGCATGGGTTATTTGATAGAGACAGACAAAGAGAATGCATCATTAATCTCATTGTACTGAGGCAGCCATCCCGCCAGTACAATGTTATGCAACAGTCGTGTATCTCAGACACTGTGATCTGAATATATGCTGTGATATCAGTGGTACTGTTCATCAAAACAAAAGGGTTGGCAAACACAATGTGCCACTGTGTACTCATCCCATCGATCTGTTTGTGTCTGGGGCAGATCGACAGCTGTGAAGGATGACGTCCTGCACGGAGATGTGTGGATCTGACTACACGGACCCTGCCCAAGCCACTGGCCAGTACCAGCAGTATGGAGTCCGCTCCTACCTACATCAGGTGCACATGTGCTGAAAAAAGTACCTCACAAGTGTGAGCATGAATGAGTTCTAACTTAATTGTCTTATTGTAGTTTTATGAGGAATGCACTGCTTCAATTTGGGAGCGCGATGAAGATTTTCAGATTCAGAGATCGCCGAGCAGGTGGAGCTCTTTACTCTGGAAGGTAAACATTAATATCACGCTCCTTAAATTTAGTTTCTTTAACGCTGTTTACACATTGAGTCTTTGCCTTCCTCAGGTCTGTCTCGCGTTTGGAGCACTAGTCCTGTTTGCAGGCCTCATTGTGGTCTTGGTGGGTTATACAACTCCAGCCAGGATTGAAGCTTTTGGTGAAGATGATCTCCTTTTTGTGGACAGGTAAAGTAATGGTTTACTCCAAATTAATTTAATGTTTGATTTAATCTTTTGGGCTAAAATATTTGCTGTGTCCAAAAATTGTCCATTGTTTTTAACAGCCATGCAGTTAGCTTCAATCGAGCGCTGGATGTGTGCAAACTAACAGGAGCGATACTGTTCTGTGTGGGAGGCATGTCCATGGCAGTGGGTCTTCTGTTGTCTGCTTTTGCTAAAGGCTACTCGAAGGAAGAGCTCTTTTTGCAGCAAAAGTTTAAGGAGAGGTTGGCAGATCTGCAAGCAACAGTTGGTAAGATTTTACACTACGTAATGTTGATTCTCTTCTCACAAACTTGACCAATATTGAATATGCTGTTCTGCCTTTTTCTCAGGACCCCCCATTATGAGAGCGCCCACTCCAGGAGAGGGCAAAGTGCCAGTCACACTGTCCAAAGTACAAAATATCCAGCCTTCAAATGCTAAATCAGAGACCTGACACAAACCGTGTGAAGGGGATCAGTGCGGTGTGTGAGGTTATTTGTGTGACTGTGAGTGCATTTCCTATGAAAAGGTCAGCTTACATGACTGGTTGTCCTAGTGTCACAACTAATGGGTTCTTATGATTTCATAATGTTTTAAATAATTCAGCTATTGTTTTAAGCTTAACTAAACAATATGCCAAGAATACAAAGCACAATACAGCCGCTGAACTTTTTCTATCAGAGTGATTTAAGACTTTGTTGTGACTATTGTTAGTGGTAGATAGTGAAGCTCATAGAAGATGTAGGCAACTGTAAAATGCACTCAAATGACACAAAACATGCAATAGATTAAGTGAGTTACTGTCTCTTATACCAAGCTTTCAATGTGAAATGAATATATTTACGTGCAGTACTTCATTTTGCACTTGTCCAAAAAGAGAGCTTCATGAACATGTGTTACCGGGCTTGGAATATTGTTTTAGCTAACTTCTAAGTGACTATTCCCCCATTAGCCTCATGACATTGTCTACCAGTTTTTCAGACAGGATCGATTGACTTGAACAGTGATGAAAGCAAAACAGGCAGGCGTAGAATACAAAGGTCATTGCACAAACAAATTAAGTTTCTCCGCCAACGGCTATAACCATGTGCCATGAGCATATGTGGAGAATATGTGGTGAGCAAGTGGAAAATGAATACTCGAGACACGTCACCTCCATAAATGTTAAAACAAGCATCTCTGCAAACAACAGCAGGTGTGTTGTGCTCATTTTTACAAGGCCTTCCTGCACCCATTCAAGACTTGAAGCTACATCACACAATAAGCGCATTGCAGATATACAGATATACAGACATACCAAATAATATGCTGTTTAATTTTTTTTTTTTTTTATAAATGTAGTAAATATTTGATTAATTTTCTATATACCAAGGTGTTTGTTTTGTTTTTGGTTTTAGTTGTACAGTAATCACAGTGCTGTAAAATGTAGTCAAGAAAAGCCACTTCTACAGTCTAATGCTGCAGAATGATTATGTAAGTTGACCTTTTAACAGTTACTATAATAATCCAATATTCAAAACCGGTGAAACAGTCCTTTTTATTAAAATAATACGTAATACCATGTAATTTGGTTAGAAACTGTTTAACTTGAAAAGTACTTTATCACAGGCGAAGTGATCACAAAACTAACACAAATTGTGCTTTCCAGTAGTCCGATTGGTAGTTCGATGTATACATATATAGTTCCTTGCTGTCAGTTTTGAGCTTTCCTTGTATTGAACCAAAGCTAAACAACTTTTCTTCCCCTTAACAAAAAAAAAGTATCTCTCAAGATGTATAAATGATGTTCTTAGAGTACTATATTCATCAAATGCATAATATATTAAAAACATTGTCTATTTTTAAATGAACTTAAAAAGAATAAATTACTAATATCTCAACATTGTGTTTCCATTTTCTGTCTTGTATGTATTGAGTGATTATCGCACGCCTAAGGAAAGATATAATAAAACATTGCGCTACGTTTTAGAGCTCTTGTCAAATTGAACTATGACCTTATGAATAGACTCTATATATATATATATATATATATATATATATATAGAGAGAGAGAGAGAGAGAGACAGAGAGAGAGACAGAGAGAGAGAGACAGAGAGAGAGAGAGAGAGAGAGAGAGACAGAGACAGAGACAGAGACAGAGAGACAGAGCGAGATAGATATAGATAGATAGATAGATATAGGAGACTTTAATCAAATATCCCTTTCCTTAGGCACTTATATTAACACTATAGTATTTGGCACAAATCTACACCTGACTGGGACAACCCGCTGTCATTTTAACATGACCAGTACCCCAAGGACAGATGTTGTCTGACTACAATTCCTTTATTAGGCTGAAAGTATCACTCTCATGTATCAGGGGAGTCATTTTGGAAGAAGGGGGGCTTTTATTAACAACCCCCAACATACACACACATGCACAGGCATATTCTGAGACCTGCAGCAAATCCCACTGAATTGATAGTAACTCCACAAATAGCTGTGCACGGATCATCACCTCCATGACTCACACAGACTGGCCCTTGCTCCTTCTGTCTTTCTCTCCTCCAGCCATGATGTTCCTCCTGTGGGACATTGAGTCATAAAACAGCCGACTGCTCTGATGGTGGGCAGAGAGGCCGTGCACTGAATTAGATCAGACTTCACACTTGGTTTCGCAGCCTGTCTGTGGTGGGAGGCAGGTTTTATTCAACTCTCCATCATTGGAAACGGCTGCAAGAGTGAATGAACCAAGGTACCGGCCCTTCGTTCATACTGTACATGAAGAAATTGTGCATACTGTTCACCCAGCTGACAGATTAATATTAGGCGGTTACGGCACCTGTGAGAAAAGTGAATAAAAAGGTGCAGACTGCACTCAAGAGCTTTATTCCTATATTCTTTTCACATTGACTATATATTCATTAACTCATTAACACTTTATCTGATTTTTTTACTCTACACATTGATTTTGGAACAGCAAAAGCATATCCAACAGAAAATGCAAAAAAAATATATTCTTGAAGGCACATTTGTTACTTTTATTTTTGGAAATTAAACAAGTATATACATTTTATATTGGCTAACATGTTTTACAATCTTGAAGTCAAATCAGCTTACTTAAGTGTATTGCTGTCTCTTTTGGTCTCATTCATTCATCCGTTATAACGCCTCCAAAAGTCAACCGTTGCTTTGAACGCTTTGGTGTGGTCCAAACTAAGATCTCAAACGATGCTGTTATCTTTCCACCCTTGTTTAAAGATACTAATATTGTAGGTCCGTGACATTGTATAATTCACTATTCAAATTACTATGCTCTACTGAAAAGAACAAATCTTTGGATGAACACCAATCAGGGAAACCGTTGTAATGCAGTGGCGCGTCAACCTTGCACATCTGTTAACAAGCAACAATCAGTGTTACCACCTCATGGTCATACGCTATACCCGACCAGTGTACAGTATATGGATAGTAATAGAATACATTACACATACGTTTGGTATCAATCCTTATCTAATAACATTTCACAGCTTTGTTTTCATATATTTTGCTCTGCTGTAATAACTGTATGTAGCTTAGATAAGTGCTTTTTGTTTTTAAATGTTATATTAATTGTCCTCTTCTTTCTTATCTTTCTCTGTGCCTGGGTCTTTCTTGTCCATGTCTAGCTCAGGTCCACTCTTCACCTCATCCTCTCCCCCGCTGACCCCTTCATTGACCTCGCCTGAGTTCTCTACGTCTCCGTTACTGCCTGCCCCGTCCTCTTCCCTGTTAGCATTGCTACTTTTAGCCTCTTTGCTCTCATTATGTGCCTGGGCCTTCTCCGGGTTGTCGCTGTCTTCCTTCTGTTCTTTCTGCTCCTCCCCTGTGTCTGCATCATTACCTCCATCATGGCTGCCGTTCGCCGCCTTCCCACTGTCTCCATCCTCCACTTCTTCTGCACTTTTGTCTTGATCATTTTGTGCACCTTTGCTAGATTCCCTGCCCTGCTTCTCATTACTGTCCTGAGTGTTATCTGTGGGTCCCTGACCCTGGCTGGAGCCCTCCTCCACAGACTCTTTCTCATCTGTGTCTACATTATAGGCCGAGCCTGATGGAGAGGTTTCTTGTCCATTTGCTTCCTGCTTCTCGCCTGCTCCAGTGGCCTCACTCCTTGTTTCGTCTTTGGAGGCGTCAACTTCAGATGCACCCGTTTCCTTGTCTGGGCCTGAATCACTTTCTTTTGCAGTTTCTTCATCATTTGGGCCTGAATCACTTTGTTTTGCAGTTTCTTCATCGTTTGGTGAAGAGTTCTATAAGACACATTGTAAAAAAGGAGATTGTTCAACTGATTTCATTATTGTAAAGTATAACCCCATATGATGGACCATCTCTATATGTTTCCATCCTCTGCCACAAGGGGACTGTGATAAGGAATTGTGACAGATTTTACAGAGCTTTTCAGCAGTTCATTTCTGACAAAAACTCACATATGGCATGCGTGTACATTTTATTCATGTGCCCACTATTTTACCTTTAAAGCTTCAAAACAGTGATGAAAACACAACAAAAAAGCAATGAAGCAACAAACAACAACAAAAACATGACAAAAAAAGAGAACGCTTCAAAAATGTGACAAAAACATGTCGACAATCACGATCACTTTTGAGGGTCTTAGCTTTCAAATGAGGCATTACACTGTTGCTCTCCAATCAAGAAGCTTTTAAATTTGGGTAAAGCTGAACTGGAAAAAATGTGCCTGGTTCAGGCGGGGGGTAAGAGGTTAACCAGGGGATTTAACCCGGGAAGTCTTGGCCCCGGCGAGTTCTTATTGTACATGTCTTTTAGTAGCAGGGGAAACTAAAGCACTTGGAGAAACCCATATGTAGAAATGGGGAGAACATGCAAACTCCACACAAAAAAGACCCCACTCAGCCTGGGAATTGAACCTGGAACCTTGTTTATGTGTGGAGAGAGTGCAAAAAATAGATAGAAAATTCCGAATCAATGTGAGAATAAAGGGCTGAAGAAGTGTTTCTTGATACAAACACTTCTACCACTAAATACTGCAGCTTTGTCTTTTAATAATAAAACTGCAGCTGATTCTGATATTTAGTCTGGTAAAGTGGAAATGCTTTAGTGTTCTCTACTTCAGGCCCAAAGTAGCAGCGCTTGACGATCCTCAAGGTGAATATGAAGGTGAATGAATTAATGAAACATGACATACCTGCTCCTCTGTCTGGTTGTGAAGGTCGTCCGCCTCCGCTCCTTTCTCCTCCACATCATCTGCAAAGCGCACAGTTATAGAGACTTACAGTGCACGCCGGTAATTCGCTGAATCCCATTCAGACATTTAACTACGACTGTAAAACGTTTATTTGCCGCTAAGCCTGAAAGTTCATCCTACCTCAAGCCCAAATAAAACCAAAAGACATTATTTCCCTTATCAATAAACAGCCAGACTTATTACATCATTTCATAAAACCATCTCGACCATTCTTCATATAATCATGCTTTTATTTACTCTCCCTCGGTCAATCCCTCCGCTGGATAACAACAGCACGGGAGTGACATCTAGTGGTGAGAAGGAGCCCTGCCTCACCCCATAAATGCAGGTAAACAACTTGAGCAGACAATGGAAGTGTGCCAAAGGAGAGCCAGTAAACATTTAACAGAGGCAGAGGCAGAGGGAGCAGGAGACAGCCAAGAGTGAAGGTCAGGAGCTCATTTCAAATACACATATGACATTAGCCGCCTTTTATCATCATTTGTTTAACTGCACCACGGGGCTTTATCACTGTCTATGTACTTCCTATTACATCATTCAATCTGATTAGGTGAACTTATCTCATACGTATAATACACTCTACTCTATAAGCGCAGAACTTTTGTCTTGAGTAGTTTATTGAAAAATGTAGGTTTGACTTGAGGTAAAAAAAAAAAAAAAAAAAGAAGCATATTGGTAGTAATCACAACTATACACTATTAAGCATTCGTAAAGCATAAATAAAAAGCTTTGATAAATTGATCATTTATAAAACATTTACAAAGCTTTTCCCTATTTCATGAAGTGCATATTCCAAAGCAACTGAACAGATGCTGTATTATATGTGTTGCCGTAGTAACACTGGTTAATGTTAAGACAAGGGTTGGGGCTTGTTATCTTATAGGGACTAAATTATGGAGACTATTTAGTCCCTATAACCCTAATTGATGTTTTTGTGCTTAAAAATTACAAAAGATAATATTGGAAATACTTTTAATGCTTTAGAAATGTTTTAAAAATGAGTAAAGAACAGTATCTAACAATATTTTACAAATGCTTGATAGTCTGTAGCAACGTTCTGAGAGTCTGTACTTTGCAGATGCATGAGGGGATATGGTAAATCTACTGTATGTCAGTGAATGTTTTCTGAATCTCGTCTGACCCCATCACAGAACCAAAGAACGTGGGATGAACGTCAACAGATGTGATGTAAACAAGACAGATTGTAATAAAGAGGAATTAGAACTCAGAACTAAATTTAGAATGGTGTTGACCTTAGCTAACATCTCTTCTTGGTTATATCTGGTCAACTAGGCAACACCATGCCCGAGGTCGCAATACGGGAACTGTGGGATGCGTGGGACGCAACCACGGCCACGCTGGATCAATCAGTGTGTGTCGATAGGTGTCACATGACTTGCCATCAGGACCGATTTCAGTGTGTTCCTCATCACAGTGGCTAAGTGGTTGTTTTAAAGCTAGCGTCTTTCAAGATTGATATAGGAAAGGCTCTATCTATATTTGAAGTGTTACAACAAAAGCTGACCATCAACTGATGCATTAAACAAATCTTGTAAATATGAGAGCCGAGGGAAAAATATAAAGTACAAACACATTACCCATGCATTATAGCACAGAGAATATTGTCATCATATGTGTGACTTTAGGTGCTTTGGTTAGAGGACTGCACATGTAACTGTTATTACAGCGATTAGACCTAAAGCGTTCCAGAGCTCACTTTTATTTACAGTATGTGAACGCGACTATGAGTATGAGCTTTTAATGAGCTGCATTATACTGACTCTCGGTCCGAACTAAATACTTTTTAATTGAAGCAATCAGCGCTGTATTAGGTGTGTGGAGGTGCAGCTTGAAGAACGTAGAGTTTTAGTGTGATATGGGCATGTGCATCAAAGGCCTCACAGTAATTAACCCTAAGCATCATTAAAGAAACACTGTATACGCTTTGGTAAACAACATAATTACACAGCGCTTTGAAAACCTCTATGAGACTGAAAATTCGAGCCTCAACTCAGAGACAAAACCGAAATCATTAATATTAAGCTCCTTTTCTACAGTTTACAGCTGAAAAAAAAAAAAATACATAACTTGGAAGATTACAAGAGTTTTGGGAGACATTTAATGCATTTCAAATGGAAAACTGATTGAAGTTTAGCCATAGTGCAAGATGAAAGGTTATGGTAATAATAAAGGACCTCTTTAAGAATATTTTATGGTAATCTTCTGCATTCATTAGCAGCAGGACCAAGTGTATGGGTGTAAGCAGTAAGCGAGCACAACTCCAACATCTTAACATGATTTCAACGAAATCACATTAAAAACAATATTCAGAACAGCTCCTCGGGCTCATCATTAAAGTCATTGGGTTTTGTTTTTCACATGGCAGTGAGACAGTGTGCATTCATGTGTGTATGGTGGAAAACAACATATTTCTATGACTGAAACACATGCAGGGCACACCTGCATTCAGACATGATGCTGCATCTCATCAGTCAGCGTGAGCTACAACCAGGATGCATTTCTAAGTAGCTATAATTACTCTTATAAATTGCACTGGCTGCCACTTTTATGAAAGCTAAGGTTATAAACGACTGTTGATCAAGGGAAGAAAGCAATAAAGCACAGAAGATGAAGTGATTATAAACTACAATAACTTTTCTGGTTCATAAATGTCTTTCAGTGCTGCACTGAGTTCTAGTTTTTATGAGAAAGAGCATTTACAGAATAGACATTTTCCCATTGAGCTGTACATATAGAACCTGAAATGTGCAGTTTTATTTCATTGGAGCTTTCTCAGCTTCTACCGAGATGCATGAATTTCACTCAATCATTTAAAGAAATTCACATTCACCAAGTTCATGAGCACAGTCTCTTCATGCATGTACAGAGAGTAACATTTAATAGGCTCTTTTATCCTGGGTATCAAACCCTGAACCCCCTCGCTGAGTGGTTGAAGCGCTAACCTCTCTGCCAATGATACGTGAGCTAAACATCTTATAAAACTTGTTACGCTTTAGTATCTTAAGCGCACTAACTGTATTTATCAACTTCTCACCTCAGATATTCAAGAACAGAAGTGACAGCCACTAAAAATGTAACCTATATTTTACATGCCACACATACTCACGTTTTATGTCACCGCTGAAACACATGCTAACTAACAGATTAATCCGGGAGATTATAGACCTACTTGCTCCTTTTATCCAATAATCCGGCATCAAAGGGTCACGGAGAACCTTTTTTGCTGTCGTAAAAAGAGGAAGATGAAAGTGAGCAGCAGCGAAGGGGACGGCTGTGTTGTCTGAGATGTTTGACACTAGCACACACATTGATGTACATTAAAACAGACTTCTAAAGCACACTTCTGAACTATACTGTCTAAGAAGGGGGGGGGAAGTATGAAAGCTTCTCCCAATGACACGATTTAAGACACCCTCAACCCTTTATGCATACGTCAGCCGCCTCTAGACGGCGTTTTGAACTGTTTGGCTCTGACAGCCCTCGCAGATACATATGCTAACAGGGTTAATTCCCCAAAGTAACCATCACATTTCATGACATCAGCAGTCGAGCGATCTGCCTGGTTGTGTTAAGGGAACAACACCCCAGCATGCTCGAATATGAGGCAATATTTCCGAGGCTGAAATCTTTTGAAAACTAGAAACATTCTTTTAAGCATCCTTTACTTTTAATCAAACTGCATTGGAAATAAAAAGTTGCAGAAATTGAATCAGCTATTGCAGCGCTAAATGGGAAAAGAGTCCCGCATGGTGATCTTGCTTCATCAAAAAGTGAAGGACATTTTATATACTGAAAACTGAGCTTTGTATTGGACATGTACGGGCACTGCACTAATTTAAAGTGGAAATTACCTGATTTGACTAGGTGTAGTACCGCCGTTACATGCCCATCTGCCACATCAGAGCAGTTTATTCATCTGCTATTAAACATTCAGAAGTGTAGAATTGGACTAATCCAATCAGTAATGCTTCAGTTGGAAATACAAATGATGAAATTATCGTCACATGTATAAAGTCACTAAAGACGTTTTACGATTTATTTTCATGGGAGGCAATAAATGAAGTAATTGTACAAACATTTTGAGCGGTGAAACCTTTAAATACGGTATTTTTTGCCCCACAAAGAGACATAACCATTTAAGCTTTCAATCTATCCAATAATGTCAAAGGTTTGCATTGGGAAAAACAACACATATGTTCATTTAGAGCAGCACTTCAGGGCTATTCGAGTCCCCCCCCCACCCGCCCCCCCATTCGATACAAAGCCCATGCTTCTTATACAAGCCCACGGACGTATGAATCAATAAAAGGCAACCTTGGCTTACTGTAGATTGCGTTAATGCTCTAAATCAAGGCATGTACAAGGGGGCGCGTATAATCAGTACGCTCCATGGTCATATCTGTCAAAAGACCCACTCCTTCTCTCCCTCTCTGCGCCTTGTCCACCTCGCCTCCTGGAGCACTCTGCTTCTTTTGTTGATTTCCCGAGCCGTAATTTGGCCTCGGCAAGGAGCAGAGGGAAGTAAAATTCTGCTTTGATGACTCTAAATGGAGAGATTATCCAAATGAAAGGCAATTATGTTGAACCCCCCACCACCTTCCCTCTACTACCCTCCAATATCTTGTGTGCTTTTTATTCCTCCAGCGCTGTGTCTGCGGCCGCTAAGGTTGTTTCATTATAGTCACTGCTCAGTTCCACCTGCAATCCGGATGTCTTTTCTTCCCATAATGCCCCCCCTTCATCATCTCAACCTTTTATTCCACATTTGGTAACCGCGTCTTATTTCTTCCCTATAGTTTCTCTTCACGTGCTCTGTCCCTTCGCCTGTCAAAACATCCCATCCCACTTCTCATTTCATTCTCTTTTTCTCCCTTCAAAGTTCCATTAACCGAACCACACGGTCACAAAAGGTGCCAGCTGATAAACCTCCCCGACTCATTTTCGCAATACAGCCATTGTTAACTGGCTCCACGGGACATGTTTTTAAATAGGTCGGTCAAGTTGTCTCGAAAATGAATTGAAAGTGCGGCTCGCCGTTTGAGGTTTACGTCACGTTTAAAGCGGAACTCATTTGATGACCTTCACGAGAGTAAGTGTGGTTCTGTGTCCACCTTAATGAAGCAGAAAAAGGCAGGAGTTGGAAAGTATGGCAATATAGTTATAGTGACAGTATGGAATGTAAAAAAATAATAAAAAACTCATATTGTCACATACAGTAGCTGCTCATGGGGCTATTACTTACACATGTGTGCGATATCTTTCTATTTCAATCACCGGGCAGAGTGACCTTTGCCTTCTGAGGGCTCCGGCGTGTTCAATGACAGAAATACTTCACTTTGACTCATTTACTAAGCATTTTCAGCGCAAATTGTTAAATAGTATTGCCTTCTGCTGTTTGTACAAACTGTGTTGAGGAATGCACTTGAACTTTTGAAAATATTTGTTCTGATCTGACTGACTCTACTTGTATAAAATAGCCAAGTTTGTTCACTCGTTTAACTGCTTGAGAACTGTAGCTATTATTTAAAGGGTGTATAGTAGTACTGAAATAACATGTGTCTTGTGCTACAGGATATTGTAAACGCAGATATTTGTGAGAAAAAGACCTTTGTGTACTGTGCATCTAATTATCAAACCTTTTAATAGTTGTTGCTCCCTGAAAGTTATAAAACATGCTTGTAAATCAAGAACTGTTAGAAATGCAATAGGAAAGTATGCAATGAGGAACAAGTTTGGATCACAACTAACAATTTAAAGTGTCCATGTTCACTCTTTCGTTGGTAATCAGGCAATGATTGTGATACATTGCCGAACCCTACGTCAAAGCAATAAGTAGATAAGGAACAGCTAGAAACGACACATGACAGGGACAAAGCTTAGCTGCTACTGTCCAGGGAGTGTATTGCACCTACAGGTCTAAAGCTGCCGGAATATAGCTGCAGTTGTAAGTGTTCAAAGAAATAAACTTTTTGTTTTAGTTGTTTTGTTTTAAGTTGGATCCATGCTGTGATCATTTTGGCTGAAAAGTTTTTGGCTGCTTTTGCCTTTGGCACCACAATGGTTATTATGTGCTTACCTCTAACTCGGCACACAGCAATGCACAACTGTTTTCCCCAACAAGCAAACAAAGTTACTATATAACAAAGCAGTCCTAAGGGGGAAATAACAAAGGTGAATTCAGGACCATGGACAGAGGCATAAATCGAGCAGAAGCCATTGTAGGTCAGACAATCAAGGGTAAACAACCATGTGAAATGTTTCGAGGCATTTCAAACGCTCTTGTCCCGTGCCTGGTCTTGTTTTGCGAGCAGTCAGCCAGTTAATTTAATCTTAGCTCAATGTCAACCAAGGAGACCAATATTAATGCTGTGCGGTTTTCTATGTCAATAACACGACATGCCGCACAGATTTTGAAGCATTTTGAGGTTGACATTATAGTAGGTCCCACACATGCACACACCTTCCTTTAGTTGCCGTTTGATGCAAAATGCCATCTCCTCTAAAGCAATTCTCCATGCGCCTTTAGGCATGTGCTGTCAAGTCTCCCACCAGAGGAGAAAACACATCTATCACACGCTACAGGGTGACGTCATGCTATCACACCACACACAGCCAGTTACAATAAGGTCACCGGTCTGGAAAGAAACCAAATTTACAATTAAAGAATAAGCTGGCATTCCAAGCGTACCTCAATAATGACTAATAAGACAATACTACTATAAAAAAAAGATATTGACGTTTAAATCCGTCTTGCTGTTTTTCACAACATTATAACGCGAGGTTATTGGAGGTTGTAAGTCTGAACAGACTGATCACAAACCAGTGACGTAATGTGTTTCTTCGAAAAGCGATTAATGTCATCATTCTAGGGCCACTCGCATGCATATTTGAAAAGAGCAACAGTGCCTCTCAGTGGTCAACCACAGCAGTAGCAGCTTACATAAGGATTAAATCTACACGCTATACTCAATTTTTTTTTTTTATGCCATTGGTTTTTTGTAATATTATTTTGTGTATAAAAATGTGCCTTGGTATCTTTCAAATATAAGTAAATATCCTTTTTGAGGAGATTGCCAAATTCATAGGAATTATTATTATTTAAAATACGTTTTAGTTTAGTCGTAACACACACACACACACACGCAAAAGAAATGTTGATTTGAATCCATGGTGTTTGTATGTTAAGGTACATGTACATGTATTATATGTATAGGTCTGTACATATGGGCTGCTCCTACCCTGGTCAGAGATGCCCAGTGCCATGCTCTGTCCACTCCTCCTCTTCCTCAGCGAGATGAGCCGGGCCTGTGAGATCTCCCTGACAATGGAGGACAGGTGCTCTTTACTGTTGCAGCCATTCAGAGCCGGAGGAGACGTTTTGGAGTCGCCACTGTCACTGGACTGCACCATGGACTTGCCCTGGGGATAGTGACGGTGCTCTTAGTATGACAGTGTACTTCAGTATTTTCTTTCTTGTTTTACGTTTTTTAAAGATTATGTTACTGTGTACTGTTCATTGTTATAGAGACAATAAATTATATTTATAAATACTATATCTGTGAAAAATCTTCAGGATGCCCATAAAAAGGAATTGGCAGAATGTTTGCTGTTCTGTATATTTTATCTGTTGTTTTCATGTTTATTTTTGTTGTATTTATATATATATATATATATATATATAAATATATATATACACACCGGATTGGACTTTGCTGCATATGTAAAATTGACATTCTGCTTATTTTGTCTATTGTATTCTATTGGAGTATTTAGAAAGCAAAGGACAATCGTAAAAATCAATGCTCAACAAACTTGTTCATTGTTAATGAGGAAATAGATGAAACGGTTCCTTCTCAATTTACCAGTCCAGTTACTACACAGTAAAAAGTGGCACCAAAGAGCATTTCCATATTTGTCTACTTACAGTCCCATTTCGCTTTGACATTCTGTAGATGGGTGGCAGATAATATGCTTTTATTCTGTAAACAAGGATAAAGAAAATAAGGGCATCAGGAAGAAGAGTGACTGCAGCAAATACACACAGATGAACCTCATGTTACTTCTCAAAATACTATTGTCATTATCTACTGTATATCTTTGCTATTTTGACAGCTACCCTATATTTTTCACATAGTGACAAAAGTAAACACAAACCTAAATGAACTCCCACAGTGTTTGGTATTTATGAATGTGGAAGAAATTGCCAAACCATAGTAAGCATTTCATTTTAGCAAACACTATTTTCTTTAGCATCAACAATATAGGGGACATTGTAGAGGTCACTTGTACCCACCCATTATACTTTCTCATTCCTCGAGGTTTGGAGAAAAGTAGGTCAATGTAAGGCAGCTTCTTGAACTTGTCCCTGCCCACAGCCACGTAGAGCTGACCACTTTCCAGCTGGTTCCCATTTGTCACCTGTTGGCCCTCATATGTGTACAGACTGAAAACAAACGCAAATGGGCAATTGTTTAGAAATAGGGCTGCAACATATCACAAGCTACAGTGTTTGTTATCAAGCCGGTCCAAAAAAAAAAAAAAAAAAGACAGACAACGTATACATTTACGAAATAGCGGGTCCCTGGTACCCGCTACAAGAGGGGAGATCGCTCCTTCCAGGTGTTCAGCCCAACGCTCTGGAACGATCTTCTGCTTTCCTTGCGCTTACTTGATTGTGTTGATGTTTTTAAGAGTAAATTGAAAACTTACTTGTTTGAGAAAGCGTTTTAATTCCAGTGGGATAAGGGTTGTTTTATGACCACCATGTTTTGTGATTGTAAATGTAAATGTGTTTTTATTTGTATTTTTTGTGAAGCACTTTGTGACCTCTGTATGTGAAAGGTGCTACATAAATAAATATTACTTACTTCTTTTTTTTTTTAATTCTATTTAATTCTTAAAAACTCATGTCTCATGATTTGAATTGAAACTTTAATACTACTAACATTGCTAAGAAAGTGAGACAGCGCCCTTCTTTTTACTCGAGCTTCGAGAATTGACCAATTGATACCAAGATTCTTTTAAAGTGCATATGACGGGTTTTAATGCTTTTGAAAATATGACTTATTTAGAAGGATCAGTTGCAAGTTCTTCAGTGGCAATAAAAACATGTTGGGCAGAAAAGTGATTTTTATTTTATTGTCCCATTAAGCTGTGGGTTTTTATTTTTTTTGTCTCAGAGCTTGGATCTTGGCGTTTGGTGCCCATTTGAGCCCAACCCACTCACCGTGATTTGATTGAAAAAAACCTTGTCATTTGTATCTGCTGTAGAGTCATGTTTGTCCCAGTTCCTCTGAGTCGTGGTGCAGCAGGACTGATGTGGACAGATGTTACAGAGGAAGCTATAGTTACTATAGTAACTATTTTCTTTAAAGTAAAAGTAGATGTACCACACACTACCACACCATGACTGAGATAATAATTATACATATTTTTTCAACCTTAATTTGCATAAATCTTCAGATTTTTTCTATATATATTTAATTTATGTATTTACTTAATTCTTTAGTTTTACAATTCAGAGCTCATGTATAAAGTTCTGTCTAAAGCAGAATCTCCATAACTTCCTTCTTCACTTCTCAGTCTGTGACTGAAGAGCACTGAGGCTTCATCCTTTTTATTAGAAACAAAGAGCACACTGTAGCGTCATGTTACTGTCACTCATGGTGTCTGACCTAAAGTCCAACTCTGAAGAAAGGTTGGAATGGCGCCCCCTTGTGTCACCTTGCATCCAAATGCCCAGACCATAACAGCCGGTCCTATAAGGGCTTACACATTTTAAGGAGCTACGCTGCTGACAGGAAGCGACATAGAAGAAGGTAACATTCCATAGCAGTTTGACTCATCCATTTCCCGTTGACTTAAGATGGTAGGTACGGCAACAGTTTAAAATGGTTTACCTTCTTCTACAGGTATGTCACTTCCTGTCAGTGTCCAATAAGGAAGTGAAATTATAAACATCACAAAAATGGTCAAACTGAAAAAAGTGAGTAAAATTTTTAGCAAAATCTTATTACCGTAAATGTTGGCCAATTAAGCGCACCTTACTATAAGCCGCGACAGCTAAATTTACGGTCTTGTACATATACAGGCCACACTCGAATATAAGCCGCAGGTTTTTATAGTGCCGTGCATCCGCTCAGAGCGGCCCATGGCGCGGATGAGGAGGAAGAGACGCCTCATCCCGGAGAAAGGTGCAGTTGCGGGCAGAGGGTGGGCGTCAGAGATATATTATATATATATATATATATATATAATTGTGTTAACTATGTTTTAGCAAAAATTGAAAAAAACTTCTACGACTACATCATTGAGAGTGATCTAACCAGCTGCGTTACTGTGTGGTTTGGTAATCTCACTCTGAAAGAAAAGAAAACTTTGAAAAAAACAGAACCACTAGCTCCAATTTGCTGCACCTGGAGGCTACATATAAAGCTAGACTCTTAAATCGGGCTTTACAAATTGTTAATGATGCCTCAGGCCACCCTGCTACGGCTTTTTTTTTAAATGCTTCCTTCAGGGAAAAGGTATCGCTCTACAGTATAAGCCAACGAACAGTCTCTCTCCACAAGCTGTGATGGACTTTTTATTGTACAGTATTTTACCCGTGAGTTGTCATGTAATGTCCTTTTAAATGTTGACAGTGCACTTTGAGCTCTTTGCACATTCTCTCTGGTTTTATACTGCAAATGGCTAATAAACTGAACATTTGTAGTACCTACGAACTCCCCCCAGCACTCTCAAACCCATTTTCTCTGTGAGCAGCTCGAGGATTTTGTCAAACTGTCCCAGCATCCTCTGATGGATCAGCAGCCTCATGGCAGGGTTGAGGACGTCACCATTCGCCACTGCACTGTATTCAAAAGTAAAGGGATCACTGTAGACTGTTTGTTAGTATACACAGTTTGTATCCCCAAATGTTTTGTGATGGGCGGTTAAAAATCTCACTCACAGTATGGGACATGGCTCCTTGATGGGCTTCAGGAATCGTGCAGACACATTGATCCTGTTTGGTGGAGGGGGTTTTACCTGTAAATCAAAGTCAGTGGATGAATAAATGTCATTGGGCTGTTTACCCTGGAGACAGTTCAGAGTACATTCTGTGCCTATTATTACTTATGGTAAAGCTGTGTCCCACTGGATTAAGGGCATCTCTCATTAACAGGCGGTTCCTGGGTACATCTGACATTCAGGAATTTTGTCCGACAGGGAAGTGTACTTCAGTGAATACTATAATGTCAGTTTAAATAAATACTATACTACGTCCATTAATGCAGAGTTAATATTTCCAAAATGTCATCACATCAACAACTATTGATAATATTAATAGTTTTATATAACATTAATTTCTATTGAAGCTTTTTACCTGTGATGCGTTTCTCCCAAATGTAAATTTTTTTTTTTCTTCATATGGTGAAATGTCTAAACAGTTTCTAAAATACCACTCTATTGCTAATAAAATGGTTCTGAGATGGAAATCATGTTACTTTACTATGTCTCAACCTTTCTAAATTGTTGTTTTATATCTCTCGTATTTGTCTGTTCAGTAACTCAGGGCAAAAAGAACAGGATCTTGTGACATTAAAATAATTTTGTCCAGATTAATGCTGAGATGCATGATAAAGTTTTCTCCTCAGTGAGGCCCACCACATGTCTTTTAGACCCGGGCCCAACCCTGTTTTTTAAAACATTCTATGGATCCTATAAAGACGAGCTTTTACACATGATGAATTGCTCTCTTCAGACGGGCGTCTTCCCTGCTGCCTTTAAGGGGGCGGTGGTGAGGCCTCTGCTGAAGAAGAGCAATTTGGACTGTAATGATTTTAACAATTTTAGACCGGTATATTAGATTATATTTTAGACTCACAGAAGGTCACAGTGTGGGTTCTACTGGATCTGAGCGCTGCCTTTGATACGGTCGACCATACTATTCTTTTGACTCATTTAAAACACATCGGCCTCTCTGGTGTTGTCCACAAATGGTTTACATCCTACCTCACAGACAGGACATTCATGGTAAGTGTGGATACTTGCTCCTCTGAGGTCCATAACATTACATGTGGTGTGCCCCAGGGTTCGATTTTAGGCCCAGTGCTTTTTAACCTGTATATGCTCCCTTTTGGTGATGTCATCAGGAGACATGGAGTCAACTTTCATAGTTATGCTGATGATACACAGTTGTGCATCTCCATGTCTCCTGATGACACCAGGCCAATGGATGCACTTTTTAACTGCATTTTAAATATCAAATCCTGGATGGCAGAAAACTTTCTCCAGCTTAACCAGGACAAAACTGAAGTTTTAGTCATCGGTCCTAATGCCCAGAGAGAGAAACTTTTACCCAAACTACAGTCATTGTCTTTTAATCCTTCCTCACAGGTGAAGAACCTGGTGTGATTTTTGACTCTGAGCTGACTTTAATTCCACACATTAAGAATATCACAAAGATAGGTTTTTACCATCTAAAGAACATAGCCAGAGTCCGTCCCATTCTCTCTCGGGCCAACACGGAGACGCTAATGCATGCTTTTATCACCAGTCGTATCGACTACTGTAATGCCCTGCTTTCTGGTCTTCCCAAAAAGAGTATCTCAGGTTTACAACTTTTACAAAATTCAGCAGCTCGTGTCCTGACGAAGACCAGGAGGCGGGACCACATTACACCGGTTTTAGAGTCGCTGCATTGGCTCCCCGTGTGTTTCAGGATCGATTTTAAAGTTCTTTTAATGGTTTTCAAATGTCTTAATGGTCTTGGTCCTTCTTATCTTTCAGAACTGCTTTTACCTTATGAACCTTCACGGCCCCTTTGCTCCTCTGGCATGGGTCTCCTAGTTATTCCTAAAGTCAAAAGAAAGACTCACGGCGAGGCGTCCTTCCAATATTATGGCCCTCGCCTCTGGAACGACCTGAGGAGGAGCTCAGGACCGCAGAGAACGTTCATGTTTTTAAGAGCAGGCTCAAGACCCACCTTTTTTGCTTAGCTTTTAACTGACATCTATTTATTTAGTCCTAATGATATATATATATATATATATATATATCCATCCATCCATCCATTTTCTCCCACTTGTCCGTTGCCGGGTCGTGGGGGCAGCTGTTGGAGCTGCCCAAATCACATAGCACCAGTCCCCTATGGCTTGCAGGTGGTGGGTCCACAGAAGGACGGCCTCATGGTTCCTGACAGGCCTGTTAGTCTCTCATAGGGGGCCCATTCACTCTCTCATTCATACACCAGTGTACGGAGACACTGGAGGCAAGGAGGGTGAAGTGTCTTGCCCAAGGACACAACGACAGCATGCGCCTTCAGGAGGCGGGATTCGAACCCCCGACCTTCCGATCATGAGACGACCCGCTCTACCATCTGCGCCATCCATCCATATATATATATATATATATATGTATCCATATATATATATGTATGGATGTATGATGCGGGGCGTATTGTTTTAAATGTTGTAATCTGTAAAGCACTTTGTGATACCTTTTGGTATGAAAAGCGCTTTATAAATGAAGTTTGATTTGATTTGATGATCTCTATGACAGGAAAAGAATGAGGCCTCTATAATCCTGGAGGTTGTGAGGGTGAAGAGAGTGAGCGCTGCAGGGCCCCGTCCCGTAACAGCCGTAACCTTGTGAGACAACAAGCTGAGATCCTACTCTCAGATCATGCCCTCAGAGATGGAGATAACATATCAGGAAGAATATTGAACAGTCCTGAGCTTTAACCCGGGCAACATAGGGCTGGGACTGCTCTAGAATTCAACAAGAAGTACAAAAAAGTACAATCTACAATACAGTGATAAGTAATACAATGCTTGAGAGATAAATACTGTGTATTGACAACTGCAGCATCCAGCTATTGCATAGCAGGTATAGAGGTGCACAGCTTACAGGTGTCTCATATGCATCTGTCAGTACAATACATTAAAATTAATCATATTCTGCTTTTTCTTTCCACACATTAAGAATAACATTAGATTGACTTGGATATATTATTAATGTTATTATTTTAAAACCCATAAAATGGAAGAAAAGGCAAACACATGGTAAGGTAACTTCATTGTTCATGCCCTTAATCCTCATAATCAGCTGCAGATGTGGGCTGGTGACAAGGGACAGGTCCTTGTGAACTAAATTGGCTCCTTTCCGCTCTGCAGGTAATCAGAGCAGCCGCACAACAGCGCGGCCCTCGAGGTTATCAGCGGTGATTTAGCCTCTCAAAGAGCGCTGATAAGACAACATTATGAATCTTGAGGACAGCAGTTTTGATTTGGTCTGTGTGATTTGCATACAACAACCCTTCAAGCTTCTCTCTTCTGGGGTTTTGACAGTAAATCATCTACTCCCCGATGTTTGGCCATTTGAATTTGTGATAACTTTAAGTTGGATGTCTTTCCTTATCCTTTCAATAGCTTAAACTTGGGGGTGGCAAAAAGGTCATTGTCTGTAACCCACTGTGCCTGATGAGTGCTGGTTATGACTTCAACTGCTTTAACTTTGAAGTTACTCCATTACAGATGATTAAATTAGCATGGGATTGAGGATGGTAATTATAACTGAATTATACACTGAGTCTAACTAAGTGAATGAGAGGAATGCTTAACAGTATACCTGGCTTTGCTAAAGCCTGGTGTTTCCAAACATCTCATTCAGAGGGTGGTTCAAAGGGTCAAATAAAGAACCGTAGAACTCTTCCTCCCAACTTCTGCAAAATTATTAAATTCATTAACTTCATTTGATAATAAATATATTCAATATCAGTTCATGATCTTCTGGAAGACATGAAACTTGTCTGCAGGTATCAGTGGAGTTTTGTTTTATTTTCTTCTGTTATAATAATTGCTTAGCTTGATCAATACAATCCTGCACATCACCTCCAGCGCTTCTGAGCTTTATCATAAACAGCCTTGCCTTAGCAAAGGCAGTAAGTGTGAGTGAAACTTGAGCATTTTCTTCATTCAGACACCCCCTGATTAAACAGCTGCTTCACACACCTGTAAATTATGGACGCATGTTCCATTGCTGTGGACCATATTTATATGCTGCCCAAACGCTTAACTGTTGTATGACTCTCTGCAACTGAAGCTTGATGTAATAACAATGAATGACACATTTATATATTTTAATATTTAAATAGTGTATAAGGATTATATGAATTGGCACATAGCAATTTACTTACCTGCAAAGGAAGTGCTTGCAACATCCTCTTCTTTCTGGTGCCAATGTCTAAGTAACTGGAAATAAAATCAGAGATGTAATAATTTGACACATTTAGGCCCAATTTAGGTAAATTAACAGTAAAAAACAAATAATAATAATCTGTTTGATGAACACATACTAGCCAATTCAACCTGATGACGTAACAGGCATACAAGATTTAAACAATGATTTGGATGGTGGATGCACCTCCAGGCAAAAAGGCAAGGCAAGGCAACTTTATTTATACCGCGCATTTCGTACACAAGGCAACTCAATGCGCCTTGGGAGACTAACCAGTAACCAGGTTACTTTGGGCTCTGAATGCACGTAATAATAATAATAATAAATAGCCTAATAATGATCACAATCATCATCATAATCATAACTTACTCCAGTTTTTTGAACCGCTCTCTGCCTGCAGCCACATACTGCTCGCCGCTCTGCAGACCATCTAGTTGGTCCACCTTGTGTCCACCTCTGGGCGTATAGATGTTCCTTACGGCTCCAAACGGCGCTTGGACCCCGCCGGTCACCTCCCGCAGCAAAGTCTCAAAGTTACACACTCGCTTCTGGTTGATCACTATGCGCCGGGCCTCGTAATATGGATCCCCGTTACGGTACATGAAGACGTTCTTAACGACTGGCTGCGACAGAAAGTTTGGTTTGTCGGCATTCATCTTCTTTGGAAATCTCTCTTTGGTCGTTGACTTTTTGCGCGTAAAATTCGGTTGTGATGCGCACTTTCCATTATTACGTCAAATGCATTTTGGCAAAAAATATAGCGCTAGTCAATGCTCTGTGCTATTTCTGAAGTTAGTTTAAAAAGTTGAATCAGTCCTTGCAGCGTTAAACTGCAGTGTGCAGAATATGTACAGAGTGCGCACAGGGCATGTGCTGGCCATAGACTGTATAAATGGTGCTGGCACAATCCAAACGTGACTGTAGTTAGCCCTTGCTGTGCCGCGGTGTATCATGGGAGCCAAACTGTTGAGATGTATCCATAGAAACACTGCCAAGAGCTGTACACGGGCGCATGACACGGCCGTGCAATCAACATGTAGTTAATCAGTTTCATTTGGGAAATATTAAAACCAATATGACACAATATGTCCGCTTTTTGGAACAGCACGGACAAATTCCCGTGTGGAGGTCTGAGGAGACACCCGACTGGATAGTGTATAAATCAGCTGCGTGGATGCCATGGACAATTTAACCACTGCATCCACGTGGGAGCGATAATTGGGTGACCAGAGACCTGTTTAGAAGTGGTGTTGCAAGACAAGAATAGGACAACAAACATGTTTGTGTAGGATACTAAGTGTGAGGGTATAGGAAACAGATCTGTCCTGGGTAGCTTTTACTGTTTTAATACGTGTCTGTGCAGATGCCAGAATAGGCTTTAGGTATGAGTTACATTGTGCGTGGTGCATCATACGTTTCGATGTACATAAGTGCAATATGTTGGCTATTTAGGCTAACTGTTAATATCACTGTAAAACATCACTTGCGGAAGCAGACAGTGGTAGACCGATTCATATGTGAATTCACTTCTGCTATTCAACCTAAACTGTGAAACTAATATATAATAAGACTCATTACATGTAAAGTGAGATATGTATAGCCTTTATTTGTTGTAATTATGGCCCAGCTTGTAAAAAACCTAAATTAAAAATCTCATACAATTTGAATATTTTGAAAATGGACTGTAAGCCACAATCAAATAATGACAAAGGCTTGACATTATGTCACTTTGCATGTAATGAGTCTATATCATATATTAGTTTCACATTTTAAATTGAATTAAAGAAATAAACGTTTTCATGATATTCTAATTATATGAGGAGCACCTGTATTTCTGCACAACTAATGTCATTGTCATTTTCAGTACCTGGTGGAAACAAAAAACCAAAAAAAACAAAACACTTGTGTGTGCTATGAACTGACGCCACAAGATGGCGCTGTTGAGATTTAGGTTGTTTCTCAGCAGCACTAATTTGTGGGTTTATTCTATTATGACATGTAACGTCCTAAATAAGCACCAGCATTTAATGGTGAAACTTAGTGTCTGATCAATTTTCTCTATAGGACACTGATGCTTTTTTGTGTGTAAAAAGACACAATCCACTGTTCTCTTTTTGGGACCATGCAAATGTGTACGCCACACAGTTTAAAAACAAAAGCATTCACCTGTGACGCTTGATAAAAATAAAAACAAATAAAAAAGACAAGATGCTTTGTTTCATGTGGACTGAAAATACCTTTTTTTGTCCTTGTTCAGAACCCCTGGGCCTGGAGGTGCTGTTTTTTCCCCCACTCAACATAAAAATAAAATTAAAATTGTAACATACACTTTCTGCCCCTTTCGAAGGTACGACTCCCTCAGCCGCCCCTGCGTCATTGTGAAGACAAGAAATCATCTGTAATTGCTTGCTTTATTGGATATGAAAATGGAATCTTTATTTGTGGAGCACTAAGATTGCTTTGTCATGGCTTATGATGACATGAACACCTGCAGCAAACATGCAATTTTCTTCAGTTGTGTCAGCACATAATAAAATCAATGATATTATAAATAATAATACATAAGAAATGTCACAACACGAATAGGAAGGTGTAGTAATGATTGAGTGCTAATCTCATTTTAAAATTTTGCAAGCATAGATTTCACTCAGACAAATGGTCTGGGGATTTTGTGCTTGGTCAAGGTTGAAATTGTAGGAAGTGGAGACAGAGACACATCATCATCCAAAACACTCCATTTATTTCCATCCGTTTCATTGAACCATGCACGGATGGGGCTTTTACAGCTTCACCTTGAAAGAATTGTCTGAGGTGGGCATTATGTAACCACAGAATAAAAGTATGGACATCACCACAACAGACTGTGAAGCTGTTGAGAGGGAAATTGGTCCTAAATGTTATCTGCAGTAATTATTGGTTTAGAGATGGGATTTGACTCGAGACTTCCTGTAATAAACATTTGAAATTCCGGGTCAAGCTGAACCTTCTGCAAAGGACAGAGCCATTATAGTATTTAGTACGCTCAGACTGGCTTTTTCCTTAAGTGTAAATGTTCACATACAGATCTAGATCAAAAATAAAAGTCTCAGGTCTATTGTCACTGTAATTTAATTACTGTATTTGACAGTACAAAACAACAGAATACCATCAGATTCACCACAAGGCACAGTACAGCAGCACAGGCATACAATTTGGACACATTTAACCCTTGGATGTATAACACAGGATAATCCAGTGATTGGATAACCTGCATCATCATCAACATGGCCCATGAATAAAAATAGTAGTGTTCCTCTGAGAACTGTTAGGCCAGCATGCATCACTTTCACAGTAACACAAAGTATGTATGTATGTATGTATGTATGTATGTATGTATGTGTGTATATATATATATACTGTCTATACTGTACATATATATGTGTGTGTGTGTTTGTGTGTCTTTTTTATGTTACAGTACAATACAAGCCTCTCTACATTACATGTACATACAATATGGAGACCATTAATTATTATACACACTACAGTGTTGATCTGCAGCTTAATAAAAGTTCTTAAAGCAGTCTTAAACTTTGTCAGAAAGATAATGTAAACTGAGAAGTTAAAGCTTTATGCTTTCTGACAATAGGACAGTCAAATAGCCTCATCACCTTCCTCAAACAATATAGAAATGAGAAGAAACTCAGTATTTTCCCTTGGCAAATACAGTGATGTCTGGAAGAAATACTGCCTTTGGCATCAAAATATTCCTTGTGTAGCCATTTATTTATGCAAATTATTATTATTATTATTATAAATCAGTAAGTAACAAAGCTCACCGTTGTATTTAGTGCTTTTACAGTTTAACATCTACACTTTTTTTTTTAATTGATGTACATTATACACTTATTGTGTATTTTAACACATTTCTTGTCCAGTTACTACAGTAGCGACCTGCCTATATACAGTAACATACTTGTATTTAACCTAGTAAATCCCACTGAGATTGAGAATCTCATTACAGGGGATTAATGGCCATTTGGAACACTGTTGCACATGTTTTAAGTGTTGGACTGCTTTTAGGTGCCATCCCCCCACCCCCACCCCACCCTGTTTGGTTGCAAAGTTCAAAGAAATGTAAAACAGTCAGCAGCACTGTATCTTAAAATAAATCTGGTAATTATAGTTTCTTAAAATACAACACGCATTATAATCTACTTTTCTGTAATTTTCTCTAGAAATATAAAACTAGTAATAATATCAAAATCACTGTATGTCCAAACGATATTACTTAAAAAATATCATATCTAGCAGCGTTACGCACTACCTTCAAGTGTCACACACTCTCCGCTAACAATGCACTCAAAATAATTGGCACTTTAAAATGTCCCTAGTTCTTTATGAATTGGCTCTCAGTTCTCTGCTTCAAACTGATTTGCTGAGCATGCATACCTTCACCCCCATCCATACCACTACGACTACATTTTGTCAATTCTGTAATATTTTGCCAGTCTCTTCAAATGTAGATTTTAGATGACTAACCAATGATGCAACTGTACACACACAAAAAAAGCTGAAAGTTATTGATTGAAAAATAAAAATACAGTATGAACCTAAAATGTACTGTGACACCTACCGTGAACTGTCGGACTTCCCCACTGTCGACTAAATGATGTTCAGTCTCAGGGGTGATGGCATAAGCCAGTCTCTGTGAGAAAATAATACAGAATAATATATTATACACGTGAGACAATCTATAATTATTTGCATGTTGAGATTGCATTGATCCAGTTAAAAGGGCTAGCACAATGAGGACACTGGCCTATGGGCACAAGTAGTGAGAGCACGCAGTATAATGGTATTCATAATTGTACATGTATATAGTATATTACGTTTGACTTACATTACAAAACCTCCCAGGCAGTGAGCAAAGTTTGTAGAAGGCATAGAGAGGCACCATAGCCATTGATGACATGGCCAGACACCACCCAACCACATTAGCCCATGGCGGGAATATATAGGAGCCATAGGTCGGAGGGTTGAATGTGGCAAAACTCACAATCACCATAAACTACAAAGACAAACATGATTATTTGTAGCTGTTTCCAAATTTCCACATCAAATATAACTGCCATTGGATCTTACCAAAAGGAAACAGGGACTAACAAATTTCCAGCACAGCCGCCAGTACCAGCCTGGGCGCTGTCCAATCATCTCCTCTATATCATCACTGAAACGATCCACTCCTGGAATAGAGGACATGACAGTGCAGTGGCAATCACAAATTGACATTAGAACAAACTGCATATTCAATAATTGTATCTCCTCCATATTTCCATTTTTCTTTTTTACAATGCATTTGTTTCTAGACTAATCCCAAAAAGAACAAAAGACACAATATGTATATCCTCAATGTCAACCCACATAATCAACCTGGGAAATGGCACGGTAGCTAGCAGCCAAGTAAAAGAACACATCTTCAGCAGGTTAAGTGTTCCTGTCAGAAAGAGGGAGGATAGAAAAAGGTTGGGGAATGCCTTAGGCTTGATTTATTTGTCATGCCAGGGGCAGGACCCGGATAGTGGGACAAATAGTGAGCATGCATGAGCCCCGGTCAGCATTACGCCCTTTACTGGTCTCCCTCCAGCACAAACAAATCCTATCCTATCATGTAAGACTTATTATTCCCTTGTGCTCCAAAGAAGGTAGACGGCTCTTTATTCACTGCTCTGAATGTGTAAAGATATTTGAAAAACAATTATACAGTATTTTACAAGAAAACACTTCAATAGTTGGTATTGTAAAAGCAGTGCGATGAATCCTGAATGACAGTGACATTAGTGGGTAGCACTAACTCAACCACCAACAATCTACAGTCCACTTATTAGACAGCTGACACCGGCCTTGACAAATTGGTGCAATAGGAATAGCCTGTTTCTCGGCTGTTATTTTCTTCATGTAGCTGCAGTTTGAACATCACAGAAGTGACTGAAGCCGACCTCAGGCCATTTCAACATTCTCTTGTATCTAACTGCACATAGCGCCTGGCCCTGAACCGCAGCCCAAGAGGCAAAAGCCATTAAGGGGAACAGACCTGCTTAGTTGCAATATCCTTACGAGTAATACAACTACGATGCTTTGAGGCACGGGACATCTATAAAAACAGATTTCTCATCAAACCCTAATACAGCATCAGCTTTTCTGGCCATGAATTCATGAACCATCTTCGGCGCCTCCCCTCTGTATCCGTCTCTCTTACCATAGAACCATGCAATGCCAATAGCTTCAATCAGCACTCCAAACAAGATCGAAGTCCCTGCTGCAAAGTGGTCCAGGAGTGTAAACACATACATCCCACCCTGAAAGAAATATATTTTCTAATTTATTTCCAATTATTAATGAACTGTCAATAAAATGATATATTAAAATATAACTTGAGTACTTGCATTGGTCACACAGAACAGTGATATTAGGAATGTGCTGACTACAATGAAAAGAGTAAAGAGTTCCCTGTGCTTTTGTAGGCATTTGAATTCATCGATAAGTCCGGTGATTACAGATTCCATCCCACCCATCTATGAGGAAATACATGAAAATAAAAAATGTTACAAAGTGCTAAATCACAAAAGGAATTACACCATTAGACAATCAATTAATAATTAAAATAGCAACATCAGTTTTGTAATGACACAGTGAATACACCTTTTTTAAATTGATTATAGGTTTATAAGATTCATACTTACAGCACTGTCAATACCAAGCGTCAATAGCATAATGAAGAATATAACAGCCCAGACAGATGACCCCGGTAATGTTGCTATGGCCTCAGGGTAAATGACAAACACTAACCCAGCACCTAAAAAGGGGAAAATGCATTTTGAAAACAAGAGGTAGAAATGCCAAATCCATTAAGTCTTTGGTTCTGTATTTTGTGAAAGTGTGGCCATACCATCCCGCGCCACATTGTCAAGGGACACATTGTGCTTTTTTGACAAGTAGCCAAGGAAGGAGAAGACCACAAAACCGGAGAAGAAACTTGTCAATGAGTTGATAGAACTGGTGATGATGGCGTCTCTGTAGAAATGTAAAAATCGGTTGTCAATTTTGCCCCGTTGGTGTAGTAGTGTTTTGCCTACACCATAGGAACCCAAATGTGCGCACACACAAATATTTTCATAGTTGTTACCTGTAGCAATTGTTGCTGAATTTGTTGTAGCTGGAAAAAGCGATTAGCACACCAAACCCCACTCCCAGTGAGAAACAGATCTGGGTAGCAGCCTCAATCCAGACCTGAGAAGACACAGTGCGAACACTCGCGTGAAGCGGCAAACAAAAGGCACGGGAGGAAAAAAGCCATTATTAGGGATAATTGCAGGAAATTCATTCAACAGCAGTAGATGAAAGACGCTTGTGAATACGAGGGGTAATTTTGCAAATTACTGCTCCATGCGTCTGTCTAATCTAATTCGGCATCTATCTTTTCTCTCTCCCCTTTTTCAACCATGAACATTTTTGCCCCAATTATTTACAAATCTTCCAACAAGCTGTTGTTACATTTTTTATATTACGTACTGTAATTCAGGCATTCATGTTTTAACATATTTTGCATCACTTTATATTTTCAAATGAAACAAAAGAAAAATTCAAAAGGTACGAACAATTTTCTTGACAAAGCGCTCCACTCACTTCGTCCACCTCCTCCATCCTCCACCTTCCCTCGCTCGTTTCCTTGCTTACCTTGGGATCACAGAGTCTCAGAAAGTCCACAGATAGATAGGCCTTAATGCCATCAATAGCTCCAGGCAGAGTCACTCCTCGGAGCAGCAGCACAGTCAGGACCACATAGGGCATGGTGGCTGTGATCCACACAACCTAAAAGCATATGTGCACTCTCAACAACCAGAATTCAGTGCTAAATAAATCACATTTTCAGTGCTACTTTAAACCACCGAGGCCAAGAAATTACAAATATAAGTTAATCCTACTAATAATGGACTGACAATGAACTAATTATGAATGAATGTTTGGAAGCAAGCAATAATGATGTATACCATAAGTTGTATGTTCTTTGTAAATTTGCCAGTCTTTTATGAACTGGCAAATTTGCAAAGCATTGCTACATTATTAGTCCATCATTCGTTCATGATTAACTTTGTGTTTGAAAATGTGCTGTAAATATGACCTGTTTAGAGATACTTTACCAAATCTTGAAAAAATGCTTTACAAACAAGCGACACCCAACTTTTTTTTAAATTGTAAGTTCATTATCTACTTTGTATAAGTTCATGATCAGCGTGGATTTGCGTATGCTTTACCGATACTTTATCATAGAGTTTATTTTACAGGAACGCTTGTCAATATCCTACGTATTGGGATATTTACCTTTCCAGAAGTCTTCACGCCTTTCCACAGACTGAAGTACAGAAGGATAATGACAACAGCTAAACAGGAAGTCAACTGCCAACGTGGACGACCGAGATCGCCGATGCCTTGACTGTCCTGAATGTGAAGCACTCCTCGCCTAGATTAAAAAGAAATAGATGAAGATATTACGTATCAACACCAATGGGGTCAGTTATGAGTAGCCTATAGAGGGTATGCATGTGATGTCATAATGTTGCACGATCCGCAGTGAGTGGCAGCATTGGTTTGAGTGGCACAACCAAATTAGTATGTGATTTTCCCGCTCAGTTTGGAATAACTATGGTGTTGTTTCTAATGAAAATGATGGATATGCAAACGCTCTTTACGCAACAGTCAAATATATGGAACTGTTAACTAAGGAGGCGTGTATTTGTTAGCATAACTCAAAATCAGCAACCACAATTGAGTTTCTTCACACACAAAACCTTTAACATCGAGTCATCCATTTCTATGTCACGTAAACATCTTAAACCTTTTTTATAAACTAATAATAAGAAATCTGTGATGTGATTTGTTTACTTTGCAATGCTTGTGAGCTGTATATCAACAACAAAATGGTGGTCAACTAAAACTGTTTGCAGGTGGTTCTGTAATAATGTGTTCAATTCTACTTCGTCACACTGCTTCGAACAGAGAAACCCCTCAGTCATTAGACAAGGACACCTGGTCAGACACAAAGCCAGTGCGGCTACACTTTATGTGAGAGCAAAACGTTCTTCACACAGATACAGATCACATTCCGTTTTCTACTCTTACATTACATTGTTTCATTGCTGTTGCTTCATGGCCTCATCTCCTTCAGGCAACCTAGCTTTTTAACTGTTTGGGTCTGTGTGATATATTCCATTTTCAGCTCTACCCAGCTCACCCATCTACTTTTATTCGCAGCAACACAAAATGTCTATGTCTGCCAGAGTAATTGGAATTAAATCCAAATTTTACTCATTTATTATTCATTTATTATTGATATTATTTTTGTCTTTTAGAGAACTAAATCCTGATGTGTCCTTGGAGTCTTAATGGATAAAACCTGCTAACTCGTAGTTTAGACTCTCAGGAAAATTCAAATTTGACATTTTTTCCCCGATCAGTCCTACCATCTACTTAAAGTCCAGCTGCTGCATGACTTCTGCGCTTATATGTAAGTATACATGATCTCAAACTCACTCAAAGTATTCCTGAGCGGGAGTGGACTTGTAGCTGTCGTTGATTGTGACGTTGTCGGCCCAGTCGGAGCAGTTGGGGCTGTTCCAGCTGTTGTTGCAGTGGACCCAGGGTAGATCTCCAGTGAACGAGGAGAACAAGTAGTAGAGCGCCCACGAGATAATGACGTTATAGTAGAAGCCGACGTACAGCGAGATGAGGATCACAGTGAACCCAACCCCTGTTTGTGAAAAACAGAGATTTGTACGCATCGTAATGTGTACATTATTTTATACAAAATGAAATGGACAAAACCCATGACAACCTCAAGGCTTTCCAGCTTTGTTGGTACCTATGCTAAATCTTGTTTAAAAGGAATAGGCCACCGTTTTTGAATACTGAGATATGTTCTTACCTGAGCTTAGACGAGTTGATGCGTACCTGTCTCGTCTTTACGTGTGCGATCAGTCACGCAAAAAGACCAAATATGTTGTTCGCATTTAGCCTCTCCACTTCTCCTCTATGGGGCCGGGGGTGAATTTAGAAGCGACCAAGCTCTTCTACGTTTCCCCTATTTAAATATGGTTACGTGGGTAGTTACACGATCCTAGTATAGTTACACAAAATTAAACATTTTCTAAGCGAGGTACTATTTTGTATAGGAGCACTTGGACGTCCGAGCAGTAAAGTCGAAGTGCTCCTAAGGTGTTATTACGCCTTACAATATAGTACCCCTTTTTTTATCCGCTTAGAAAATCGACATGATTCATTTTGTGTAACTATACTTGGATCGTGTTTAAATAGGGAACACGTGGAAGAGCTTGATCGCTTCTAACTTCACCCCCGTTTGGGTCCATAGAGGAGAACAGGAGAGGCTAAATGCTAACAACAGCTTCGGTCTTTTTGCGTGACTGAGCACACGCGTAAAGACCAGACAGGTACGCTCAGCTCGTCTAAGCTCAGGTAAGAACATTTTGCAAAAAGTGGAGTGACCTCTCAACCCTCATAATGAATATACCACAAGGTTTTCCACTGCATAAGCAAAAGGTAGAATTTCAATTAAAAAAAGATAGTTTTGTACCGGTAATCCTCATCTTAAGACATTCTGCCAAGAGCACCCACGGAGATCTAAAAGAAATGGCCCATTGGGGCTGGGGGTCCCTTAGTGAATGTGGTGCCCTGTGCATGTGCCTAGTTTGCATATTGCTAGAGATGGGTCTGCCAAGGGAGAGCACACAATTTAACAGCCTATAATAACTTTTACAGATCTTAAAATGTCCTTTTTATGCCATAATTATCTATACATCTACCCTTTCCAGATATCCAAACGTTGACCGCTCTTCTAAGGCTGAATATAATTGTTCATCTTTGCTAAGCGCCATGACACAACTGTGGCTGATTGTCCTCTTTGTAATGTGGATGTGATATTTGTGTAACGACAAATCTCTCCCATTAGCGCAACATGTGGCCGTGCCATCACACCCCCTCTCTCTTGCCGTCTTCCCCCTCAGACACTTTCTTCAGATGCATTGATCCTTGGAAGGATCCAGCATGTTGATCAGAATAATTACTGTCAATATGAACATGTGTATGTCTGTGTCTCAATAATTACTGTAATTCCCCCACTGAGCGGCAGAGACACAGCCATGCGATTAAGACATCAGTAATCCCTGACAGACGAGCACATGTCCGCACACAACTCAGCCAAAACCGCAAAAAAGGTCCGGCTAGAGGACAAGAAGGGGCAACAGAGGAGCAGCCTGCACAATATGGTCAGCATCAATGGTCAGCCATTTGCTGCATATGGTTTATTAAGAGTATGCTATGCTGTAAATAAGGTTACTATTTGAGCCCCAATTAAAACGGAGAATTCAAACAAAACAACATCTGGAAAAAGATTATTTAGTTATGCACTACAATGTACTGGATTTGTGTTTGTGTTTTTTTTAATTTATTATTATCATTATTATCATTATAACAAAACTTTCTTCTAAAATGGGTTTGGACATAAAGCATCAAAACATGTTATCCTTTAAACCCTTGAATCCCTGTGTTTGCTTCTCCATAAGTTTATTTGGGCCTGACAGTCTATTAAACTGCAATTTGCTTATCGAGGTGTTGGAAAGTACGTAGCAATTCAGCCAGCGTCACCTGCCACCGCCTGTCTTCAGGGAATATGCACAATCAGGAGCGGGGTCTTAAAAGCCCTATTCTCATTTGCCTTCCATTTGAGTGCCAACAGAATCTGATGGTCGGGGAGATAAACAATGGCTGTCGCTGCTCGACGCTCAAGACGAGGAGACAAAAGAGACTGGCGTGTGGACAAGCTGCACGTGGGCAGAGACGGGCCGACATGTAGGCATTAAAGGGAGGACATTAGCCAGCACGACGGGCCAGTAGGCAGAAACATAAAGCTATCAAAAACAGACGAACACTGTTGACATGAAATATGTTGGAATAGATTCATTCACGTCTGAGAAATCCTGTCACCGTTTAGGATCCAGAGGAGTTTTTGAGGATATTGAAGACCTCTGGATTATATACATTATATAACATCTGTTTAGTCTCAAAACAATGTAATCGCTATCCAATTTCCTCTCATCTATGGTTGACTAACTAATAAAAGTGACATGCGACTTCAAATATGTACCATTAACCCTTTACAGACAAAAAAAAAGGTAAATAGTATTAAAAAGTGCTTTACAAATATGGATGTTCATTGTTTATTAATTATAAGTTTACAAATGACATGCAAGCAAAGTGTATTTCATTAAATCTGTGTTCGCAAACATTTATTCAAGTCCTTTTATTTCCCTCCAACGCTACACTTCTTATGATGAAAAATGTGACTTTTTCCTCACATGTTGCTAAATTAAGCGTCTTTAAGGCTTGAACGTGTGGGCATGTCACAGAGTATGCCACACGGTGCATGATGTGCAATTACCTACCTTTAAATATGGGGCAGATTTTCCAGACCCCTGCTGCGCCCTCCCGGTTGTATTGGCCCAGTGCCAGCTCCATGTAGAAGAGGGGCATGCCCGCTATCACCATGAAGAACAGATACGGCACAAGGAAAGCACCTGCAGACACGCGGAAGAGGAGATCCTTCATAGTGCACTTTCAGATCAAAGTGTGACAATATTTGTTACAATAGTGATGATTTGATGGAGACTGCAGTTGCATTTACTGCTCTTAAATGTAATGAGCGCTCTATGTTAAACAGCCATAATTACTGGCACTAATTCTAAGGGCTAATCTATTCACCGCAGCTGTGGCGAGTGAGGTTTGTTGTATTTTTGATCTTTTAAAGGGTTAGGAAAGCTGCGAGCAAACACAAGGGCCTCAGATATATACACCTGTGCATAAATAATTTGTGCATGATTATTTTGGAAAATTCATTTAAAACTACATCTGAATATGAACAAAAAACAACATTTTCAGGCCTAGACTTCATGGCCTTACCTCCTCCGTTCTTATAGCAGAGGTAGGGGAATCTCCATACATTGGCAAGATCGACAGCAAATCCAATCACAGAAAGAAGAAAGTCTATTTTCTTTCCCCAAGTCTCTCGCTCCTCATCCCCACGAGGACTGGTCTGAGGAGGTGCTGCACTGACCACGGTGCTCGAAGTGAACTGAACTCCATTCTGTTCCTTCACTAGAATCAGCTCCACCTGCACAACACAAACAGCATTAGAAATCTATAATAAAGAGAAAAAGAAAAAACAACATGTGGATAATTTAAGCTTTGAGTAAATCTTCATTTGCCTGTGAACAAATGGTGAATAGGATTTTTTTAGGAAAATATTACGGCGTGTGTTGCATGTGCTTTGCGTGTACGCAACTGACCCCCGTCTCCAAGAGACATTTCTCCACCTGCAGAGGAATAAACCAAAGTTTAACCTAACCTTATCATGCACTAACCTCTTTGGGTCCCATGAAGTTGGAGGAGGGTTTTTCTGGGGCTACAACAGACGTCATTTGGGCGATATGGACGGTTTCTGCACAGCTGTAAGAATTGTCGAGGAGGAATGAGGGGTGGTTGGAGTGCAGCCTGGACCAAAATTAAAGTCATGTAAAAAAAAAAAAGAACACATATAATAATAGTAATAAAAAAGAAAAAGAAAACTCTCTATAGCTACAGAAAATTACAGCATTAGGGTTTTGCCCTGTATTTATAATCACTTTTAAAGACTGACTTTTAAGGACCATCTATCCTTAAAAAGAGCATAAAAGCAATAGATTATAGAATTATCAACTTTCTCTTACAAAAAAAACAACAACCTTTGATTATGTTTATCTGTAAAAAGAAATGCTTACAAATCACTGTCTTCAAAGAACATCACCACATATATATGAAAATTTAAAATAATACACCACAAATAATATTAACAAATAAATGATTAGACAAGTGGACTTACCTCAGTAACGTGACAGAAAAGATGACTCTAGAAATGATATTTCCTATTGGACAGGCTTTTCCTGGAGCACCAACTGTTGATGCTGACCATATTGTGCAGGCGGTACTGGAGAAGTTGTTGTAAATAATTAAAAGAAAATGCAAAAAAAACTGCGACTGGAGAGTGGGCTAAAGATAAAGATTACACAGAAGTGTACAATGTGATGAGAGAAGACTCCCACCTTCCTTAGCTCCCGGGCTGTGTCTGAGGGACCACTGTTGAAATATGAGCCACAATCAACGACAGCACCCCCTGACACACACATCACTCTCCTCCCTCCACTCATCTTTCGCCCCCCTTTACTCTATGCACCGCATGGGCTGCATATGGATAGCACATGATAATGATCAAGAGCTGGGCTTCAGATTTTACAATTACATTCTTTGGTGACACTTAACACAGGATAGCCTAGGCAAAAAACAAAACAACTTTACTACTACTCAGGACAAAACAATAATCTTTATAACTCAATCTCTTATTGCCCATAGGCCTACTATATATGTGTGTATGTATATGTATATATGTGTGTGTGTGCGTGTGTATAATCTAAATCTAAAGAAATGTAATCTAAATGTAATTTTTTTAAAGGTAGCCGTAGTGAACAGCTAAGGGTTGGAAATTACTTTTAAAACAACAAAGTTTGCCAAATTATAAGAGCCAAAATGAGCGCTGGCAATTATCATGTCTTTTAGCCAGACCTGTCACAACTATGTGACCATGAATGACAGTCCAGTCGTAAAGGCATACCCCTAATTTTATAGATGACAAAAGTTTATGTTTATCTTCTAGCAACTTTAGTATAAACCAAGTAGCCAAATCAATGAACATTCACTTTGGAACACCGGACATTTTTCAAAAGTCTGTAATCGTGAAAGTGAGCTATTGCGACAAAAGACCACATCTGATCTTGCTTCCAGGTGCAGTCCATCCATCGCATGGCTCATCACTCAAATGTGTGTTGTTCTTGTAACCCCAGTCAAAGAGTACTGAATGGGCATGCTTTACCTTGGAAAATGTTGAGGTGCTCAGAAGGGTTTCCAGATATTTGATTACTTTTGCGCACCAAAGATACCAAGATAGATTATTGTAATCTATAATTAAAAAAAAAGATAGCCTTAAAGTTAATTACTCGTATCATGTTGGCTATTAAAGTCATTTTCATAACAAGATGTAAATAGGCCATTTAAACAAGTACAGTCTTAAAGCTGCAGGCCTAAATCAAACACCACACTATTACAATGAAAAGTCTACATATTTACAATAAAGTCTGGGAAATAAAGCTGTGACTTAGACTGGAACTCATACATGTTTTAATACCAGCCTTATATAAAACTGTTGACACGGTCCTACCAACTAGATTCAGACAGGCATAAACACAATCACACCCAAACTGCAGAGCATAACCACAAATAACTCAATCAGGCTTCTCCCCACGGACACATTTACGCGCCTCACGTCCAGACGTGTCCGTTGTTAGCCAATCATAAAGATCAATTGACCATTAATTCGCGCAGAGCACGGTCTCCACGGCGCGCACACCTACTAAAGAGCAATCACCAGTGCCCTGGGCTGGTATCAGAAATCGTTGGTTCGACGTGAGGTTTCCGATGGCGTAAAGACACCGACGACAAGGAAGACATAATCGAGTGTCCTGTTTTCATAAAGACAGCAGCTGGGGCCCCAGACAGAAAAAGTCAAGGACAAAAATAATGAAGTTGTGGCCGGTGGTTATAGGCCTTTTGTTTCAAGGCCTATAGTGAACTTAGAATGGCACGAAGAAAGAGAATCATAAATATGCTAGATACTAAATAGTACAGTGAACTCACGTCTCAGGACGTCAGCGAGCCAACATGTGTTTCACGCGGACAATGACCTGGCACACACTTGCATAATGAAGATCGGCACGTGGGACCTTGGTGTTTTCAAAGAAAAGATGGGGTAAATTGACCAAGAAACGTTGGGGCAAATTGAGCCGCCTCTGGTCCATAACAAACAAAACATTTTCATTTATTTATTTAATATGGACATAGCAATTACATTGGATGAACCAGATGCATTGTTTAAAGTGTTACAGCACATGTGCTAATTTTCAACACACTACAGAATATTTGAATGCCAATAAATTCTAGTTTATGCAGTTTATAGGTGGGTCTTTTATAAAATTGCTAATGGGAAACACTAACATGTGAAAACAAATAAAATAAATACTTTATGTTTAGTGTAAATTTCCTTTAAATCGGGTGGTTCAATTTACGCCTAGACCTGGTTCAACTTACCGCTTTTTTTGAAGACCAGCATCTTTAAAAGCAAATATTTCAGACGATTTTTAAAGACACAAACTAGAAAAAAAAATCACAAATGTCAGTCAATAGTAACATTTTGTATCCATTTTATACCGTTTTTACACAATCACCACCAAAAAGCGTCTCATCTTACCCCACTCTCCCCCACTACAACGTTGCATCTACTAATACAGTAATGACCAGACTTTACAAATACATCCATTGAGACAAAAAACTCTGTCACAGAACTCTTCATTAATATTTTAATTCAGTTCGAGTCACATTTACAAGTTATCATAGCAGTCCATTTTAGACAAAATTCATAGCATCTTGCAGTAATGACTCATCAAAAATGCATTAGTAAAATAAAACTTGGGTATAGAAAAATAAAGTAAAGCTACAGAGAGAGAGAGAGAGAAATACCAGTTTGAGACCATAGTTAGCCATCAGAAAGACTTCACCCGAATAGAGAACACAAGTCCCTCGTCTTAGGCTCACTGATGGACCACCGGAAAAACAGGCAGCAGTAGCATTAAGTTTGTCTCCTTGCAAAGTTTACATTTTCAAAGACAATAAGGACAAAAGTAACACCCCACATCCAGTGAGGTAGCTGAAATAAGATAAAACAAAAGGTGAAGGAAGTAATCAAATCCCATTATAACCCCATTGCAGATGACAAAAATCTGCAAATGGTGTCATACGAATTGTGCACACATTCTGCAGGTAAGATTCACAGTCAATTTGCCTCAGTCATGCACAAAAAAGAAGAAAGAAAAAAAAAGTGACATATGACCTGATAAACTTGTGTCCACTTTGGCCATGAACCAGTTGCAATCTTTAACTTGTGTCAACATTTCACAAAAAAGAAACAAACTTGCTATTTTCCCATTGGCTCCCATTTTGTAGCAAACGCAGCCTCTTGATAATTTTAACAAAACTTCTATATATGGAAATATACTGCAACAAAGTTGTTACTCGTTATACAGCAATGAACATTATCTAAAGTGCAAGCACAACACAAACACGGGCAGTAAAGGGGAAAAATTAAAAAAACTAATTGAATGATGAGGCATGTGCATAATCCGTGCCATTGGACCCATCATAGTGACCTTGTCACTTCAAGGCTCAGCACGCCAACCTGCACATGTTCTGCTTTAAGGGGAACAAATATCTACTGTACGTCAGTGTTTGGAGGAGTTTGATTGTGACAAGATTGTCTATACATTCTTTTTCTAAGGATTCAAGGCTATTAGTTTCCATCTGAAATTTCCATTTAGTTTTACAGTTTACTCAGCAGAAATTACGTTTATACAAACAGTTTGCATTTGGGAATACAAGAAACAAATACAATCTAGAGATGATTTTTGACATGGCAGTGAAAATAAAATGTAGACAAGAGTATATCAAAAATTCTCAAAAATGTCCTGCATTTGGAGTGTTTGACATACAATATATCCTTTGCTTTGAAAGCATGCACGTGAAAAGGCTCACGAAATGTAAAATATGGCTTCAACGAAATTATGCACAAAAGACTTTAGGAATATTGATAATAAATAATTCACAACAATCAAATGTAACAAAATGTTTAAGGTCAATCAGAATAGATTGCAACAGAAAATGGTTTCCCTTTTAACCCATTATGGTCTGTTGTGTCCAATTATGATACCCCGGTTGCATTAGTAATCAGTCTTTTAATAAATGTTGAAAATATGTTCTGTATATTTACCTCGAATTTTTGCAATAAATACATCTATTATTTTAAGCCATCAGGTGTTCTGACTAAAATGATAGATGACAATTATTGACCACTAAATATACAAATGGATATTTGTATATTTAGTGTTCAAAAAGACCCAGATGCTTTTTGGCTAAACTCGTACTGTAGAAATAATAATAGGAGGGACAGGCGATGGAGAAATATAGTCTCAAGGAAGAAAGTTGTTGGTTTGATTCCAGTTTTGAACAGTTGATAATGCCATTATGCTCTTGAGCAAGATACTTCACCTGCTCATTTATAATGTGGTCAGGTGTGCCTCTGCTGATGGTAATCAAAGAGACCATAGGCTCAGATTGGCAGGCAAGTCTCAGTCAGTAATGTTTTATGCCCATGATTAAGGATAAAGGCGCAATAAAAGGCCGAATCTGATGCTGCTGATTCTAATTATTGTGGCAGTACTATGCAGAGAAGTAGAAATATGAGTTAGCCAAAAATGAATGTGCTTTCCCCTTTGAGCAAATACAGCTTTTTTTTCAAACACAGAATGATAGCCTACAGAACAGAACGGGGTGATTGTGATCACCTAAAGCGTTTTTGGTCCACAAAGTATATTTTACACATTTAAAACTGGAAAAAAAATAATATGAGGAATGTCTAGGAAGAACTGGAGTATGGAAAATTACACATCCCTGTAATTGTCACAAGTGATGACATCATAGGTTACATTTTCTTTTTTTTTGTTGCTGAACCCTGAGCTAAATCAATGTGTGTGTATAAAGACATTAACAGGCTCACAGCATTTTTAATAAGAACATTAAACATGAGTCACCTCAAAACTACCAGAAGAAACAACTAGCTTCAAGTGGCTGCATTTATCACTGGTGTCTCATTGTTTGAATTAAGATTCTTCAAAAAGGCTCTGAATAATGAGCTCATGCATTCTGCACTGTTAATGTCGCAAAGGCAGCTAACAGAGCAGAGTTACAAATCTTACAAATATGAGCCAAGAATAAAATACTGATTTGACTAATGTTTTCACTATCAAAAAGGCAGGAATTTTATATTTTCCCTCCTTTCGCATGCACAATCAGTATTATGTGTGAGGGATAACATAAAATAATTGTCCCATGGATGTTCTTAAGTGCTTGCCCTTGAATATTCAAGCTTGGTATTTTAAAGAATGACCTTTTGGCATTTTGACAGTCATTTTTACAAAATAAAAACCTGTGTATTATAATAAAAATAATTTTTTTAATCTACTTACACAATACTAATAAAACCTCAGGTAAACTATGTCACCAATGAAATTTCGTCCCTTACTGCCCAAACATGTAACCGCGGTAACACTACACTCTCACCAGGAGAGGTGTCGCTTGCTCGCCCTAAATTATATATCTTTTAATTCTGTTTCTTATGAAGTCCGTCTGTTTTCCCATCACTGAAATCAGGGCAGAAGATACCGTTGGCTGGTTTGGTGGTGGCGATGCCTGGCAGGTTGAGACAAGCAAGGGATGATAGACTGGGTTTCTTCTGATGACATGGGCCTCTTTGGAGCTGTGGATTTACTACATACAGGTACTCCTCATCAAATTCTGGGTTCTCCTCCACAAAGCGCTTGAACATGTCTATAGAGAAAAGACCACAAGAGGGCACCACACCACAGAAACATAATACCATTATTAACACTAGGCTTTTGTTTTTAAACTACTAATGATCTTAAGTTAAACGTTACACTTACCATAGGTGACCTTCCCTGTATCTTTTGAATCAATTGAGGAGAAGAGGCGTGATACACTAAGGCGAGACACTCCTAAAGCGGTCTTCAAGATGACTGCCAACTCTGCCTCCGTGATGGCTCCGTCATTGTCGGACTCAAACATCTGTTCATGCATAATCAAAATTAGTTACTACATAACTATTTCATTATTGAACCTGGTCACAGTCACAAAACTCACCTTGAAGGCCAGTTTTAATGTATCCATTGTTTTGGCAGGTCTGCATGCAACAGACAAGGCTATCACATATTCTCTGACATCAATACGATTGTCTTCATGCTGGACAAAAATAAAATGTAAAGAGCAGTTTTTAAAACCTCATGAAACAGGATGTGTCAATAGCTATTATAAATTGATCTATCTGCATAACATCATCACTAACAATGGTATAACAGTGTATCAATCAGATTACATAATTTGTTAATGAGAATACTCAACGTTTTAGAAGTAATAGAATTCACCTCATCAAAGAGAGCAAACATGTCCAGTAGCATGTCCGAGACAGGCAAATCCAGAAACTGAGCAAAGTCCTCCAGACTTTGTTTTTGACCCTCAAGTTTCATGGCTCGGGTACCATACTCCAGCAGATCCTTTCCAGGGTTTTTGGATTTTAGCCTAAAAATTAGATAGATACATACACACACACACACACACACACACACAGTTGTGGTCAAAATAATAGCAGTGTGTTTAAAAACTCTAGTTACTGTAAGCACAACATCTTCATAATATTTATTTCAATGCATTTGAAGCATTGCCCATGGTTTTCTAAGTCAAAACATGGAGAAATGTATAATTTCTTCAAGTACTTTGTAAAATATTAAAAAAAAATGAACATTGGGCAGTGTCTGCATTTGTCTTTACAAGCTCAATATGTACAACATAAAAAATAAATTCCCCATAGGATTTAGCTTTCCCTTGAGTCAATAAACTAATATTTAGTTGTATGACCACAGTTTATTAGAAATGCTTCACATCAGTGTTGAAAAAAAAGTCAACCAACTTCTGGCACCTGTCAACAGGTATTCCAGCTCAAGATGGTTTGACATTCCACAATTCCTTGGTTTTGTATCAGAAACTGCATTTTTGATGTCACCCCACAAGTTTTCTATGGGATTAAGGTCCGGGAATTGGGCAGGCCACTCCATAAAATACATTTTCTTGGTCTGGAACAAAGATGTAGCTTACTGGTGTGTTTGGGGTCATTGTCTTGTTGAAACACCCATTTCAAGGGCATTTCCTCTTCAGCATATGGCAACATGACCTCTTCAAGTATTTTTTTTGATCCCTGGTATTCGATTAGTAGGCCCCACACCATAGTTAGAGAAACATGCCCATATAATGATGCTTGCCCCACTATGCTTCACTGTCAGAGTGGACTTTGGCTTGAATTCGGAGTTTGAGGGTCGTCTGACAAACTGTCTGCAGCCCTTGGACCCAAAAAGAGTAATCTTACTTTCATCAGTCCACAAAATGTTTCCATTTCCCTTTCAGCCAGATGATGTGTTCTTTGGAAAATTGTATCCTCTTCAGCACATGTCTTTTTTGTAACAGTGGGACTTTGCGGGGGCTTCTTGCAAGTAGATTAGCTTCACACAGGCGTCTTCTAACCGTCACAGTCCTCACAGGTAACGTCAGACTGTCTTTGATCATCCTGGAGCTGATCATTGGCTGAGCCTTTGGAGTTCTGGCTATTGTCCGAATCATTTGAATGGTAGTCTTCAATTTTTCTTCAGCGTCTCTGTGGTTTTGCTTTCCATTTTTACGTGTTAGAGATCATTTTAGCAGTTTTAACCCCCCCAATCAACCTTTTAACAAAACACAGTACTTCTGAACAATGTCTTGAACGACTCATTTTTCTTCTGGATATCAAAGTGAAATGCATGTATAACATGTGCTGACTTCCTAAAATAAGGGCCACCTGATTCAAACCTGTTTTTCACAGAATGTGGGACTGGACAGGACCGGCTGATGAACAGTCCACAGACATGAGTGAACCAACTTGCTAATAGCAAATGAGTTAGCCAAATATAAACTGTCAGTGTGCACAGTGTTTGCGAATATAGCAGTATGATTAAGGGAGGGGAAGTGGCACAAGTGTGTGAGACCAAATAAGAAACACAGCATGTGTATGAGCATTAATGAAAGCTACATTATGACAGTTGCAAATTTCGCCGTTTGTACTTAAATCAAATAAGTCAAAACAAATTACTTTACCATAGGTAAAATATAAAAAAATATACACCTGTAGTTGAGGTGTAAAATGACATGACATAGTTCCTTTAACATTGTTTGGGTCAGTGCTTTAACTGGGCCGGTTCTCACCGGTACTCAGTACCGCCACCTCTGAAAATCCCAGCTTAGAGTACCGCCACCTCTCTGAGCCGTGAGAACGTTCCCCTTGAGTACCGGGACGCAGCGGACAGACCTGTGCTCAGCTTGGTCTCTCGCGCCTCTCTCTCTCCGCTGTAAACACACACCACGCTGTATTTGCGTGGCTCGAGCATGGTCTCCTGTTCTGAACACTGATATGATATGATACAATCCAGCATTATTACAGAGTATATACAGTTGTGCTTAAAAGTTTACATACCCTGGCAAAGTTTGATATTTTTCAGAGAATATGAATAACACAACAATATTTTTTTATCACTCATAATTAGTGGTTGTGCAAAGCCATTTATGCTCAAACAACTGAGTTTCCTCTTATTTTATTTTTTAAATTATTTTTGCAATAGACAATTACCCCGGAGATCTCAGCAAAAAATAAATTAATTAATACGTATTATACACACACATGAATAGCCCACTCGCGAAAACAGATAAGTGCCACTGAAAAACCTAAACGTAAGCTCAAAGAACTCTTTACATAGCAGTGTTTTCCATTGCTAGACTTGTTTCAGTGTCTTAACAATATAAAGTCACATGTTCTTAATTCAATTCACACAACTTTAGTTTCATAAATGGCATTTGTCAAGACAATTTAGAAAAAACAAAACATTTCAAAAACTGGGATATCTGCCCCTGCAAATGAGTTCCCATTATATAAAGTACAAATACACCTTGAACCTTTGCACATTTTGTCATGTTTACAACCCTAAACAAAGATTTTGAATTTTTTACTGAAAGTTCACACACAAGTATCAGACAATTGTGTAGTGAAAGCAAAATCAGACATGATTCTGTTATTTTTCAAAAAATAGAACAATGAAAATTGGGGCGTGCATAAGTATTCATACAGCATTTTCTGAGTGCATTACATTGCCTTTATAGCATTCCTAATGACTGCAGAATGTTCACACTTTGCCCTAACCATTAAATAGAGGCCGCCTGTGCGTAATCTACTCTCAGTATAATTCCAGCTGTTCTGTGAGGGCCTCAGAGCTATGGTTGGAGTGTATTGGTCACTAAACAACATCATGAAGGCTATCTCACGGAGCACTGTTTAATCCATCATTCGGAAATGGAAAGAGTATAGCACCACTGTGAACTTACCAAGACACGGCGTGATTGGGTGATTATGTCACTCTTGGCCAAACTGTGCCGTTTTGAGGCATAGTCTGTGGCTTTTTCCTGACAGAAACGTACTACTGATAACGCTGTCCATGTACATGTACCATCGTTACTGACACCCTCCCTGTACACTTGCACCATCTGTTGCTATAACAGATGGTGCTATAACGATACGGCAGATCACTTGATGGTTGAGGTGTTAACTTCTTATATAATGTAGTGTTCATTTTAACTGGTAGTCATGTGTGTGTCCCTTACCCCAGCCTCCTGACAAGCTTGGCAAACTCCAGCAGACAGGTGTCAACGGGCAGTCTGAGCTGGCCCTCTGCCATGGCCAGCTGGCAGTCTTCAAATGAGTAGTCTGTGATCGGGACCCCCAGCGCTCTGAGCACAGCAAAGAGGAGACAAAGACAGTGCATCAATATGCAGGAGTGCAAACATCTTCCCTGTAGTAATTTTGACTGCAGGAGTACGTAAATGTACTTGTGGTCAGTCAGTAATATGACAAAATGCATATTGTTCAATTAAATAACTAACAGGTGCAACAGTGAAGCAGCTTCACAAACATTTTTGGGAAATTGAAAGAATGTAGAATTAGACAAAAGGTATTTTTCATCTAAGATAGAATAAGACATACTTGGCCATGATCCGTCTGACATTAACAGCAAAGAGTAATGGGTTATTTTTTTCCTCCTCTGACGGTGTGTAGATTGGAAGAAACTGAAAAACATAATAGGATGACATCTTTAAACTAATAGTCAATGAACTGACCATCAAAGAACGTTTGTAACTAAAATCCATGAAAGTAAACAAAAACTGCTTACCTCAATTTCCATTTCATTGTGAAGCTGGCAGAGAGTCAGCCACAAAATTTTAAACCTGTTTAAAAATACACATTTGTGAGCTATTTCAATCATCCTTGTAAAAAAAATAAAAGTACAGTATTAAATAGCAGCAATACTTACGCCCCAGGTCCTTGCCAAGTCCATGTGATTGTGTCCTATATTTATTTAAAAAAAAAAAATCATCATGAGAATATGTACAATTTAAGGCAGAATTATGAAGCGAGATGAATTATGCCAAACCGTACCAATTTATTTGGATATCGAATAACAACGGGCTGTACCGGGACACCTGGAATGAATGCACCTGTTGAAAAAAAAAAATCATGCAGTAAGACAATATTTGTAATATAAAAATATAAATAAATAAAATCACTGTTTAGAGAATGTTAAACTGGCTTTGTGTACCTGGTTTGAAGGTTATCAGGCAGGACCTGTTGGTGCATGTTCCTTCAGGAAAAATCATTATCTACAGAAACAAAAATAGTCAAGTCATTGGATAAATATCATATGGGTCGGTGTAAACATTTCAGATGATTCAAAGCTTTTGAGAAAATAACCAAAACAACGTTTACATAAGCTGTACCCTGTCAAAGTGAACCAACATCATGTTAATGAATGAGTTCATAAATTAATTTAGCAAATAATCTTGGCTGTAACTGCTTCTGAAAGAGAACAGTCTTGTTACATCCACTGTGTATGCACTGTGTGAGTGAATAAAGCCACCATCGTTTCAATATTGTAGTAAAATCACAATTCAACTGCAATCTGTGCAAGCTCCTATAAGTAGGGATGTCACGTTATGAAAACTTTACCTCACGGTTATTTTGACCAAAATTATCACGGTTTTCGGTTTTATCGCGTTATTTTTTTTAATGTGTGTTAATAAGTTCAGAAAGCATTGATAGACCTACACAAACTGAAATAGTTTAAAACAAGTGTAACAGTGTTTGTTATATTTAAAAAATACAGACAAAGCCATATCAAAAGTGCAACTTTTCACATCAAAGTAAAGGAACTATAACCATGTATTGGTGATCGTTTGGAGGGTATTACTATTTATAGCGCCAGAACCGTGTTGGAATATTTTTTAATAATAATGCCTCACTCACTTACAAGCTTTACAAGTCTGTATTACCAAGTTTTTCTCAAAGCGCTACACTGTCGTCATTATTCATTCACTCCATACTCGGTGGTGGTAAGCTACTGTTGTAGCCACAGCTGCCCTGGGGTAGACTGACGGAAGCGAGGCAGCCAATCTGCTCCATCGGCCCCTCCGACCACCACCAACCACTCACATACATCATTCATCCCGGCCTGTTGTACATGTTTTTGGTGGTAGGGGAAACTGGAGTACCCGGAGGAAACCTACGCAGACACGGGGAGAACATGCAAACTCCACACAGAAAGGCCCCGTCCAGGTGGGAATCAAACCTGGGACGAAGCTGTGAAGCCAGAGCAGTAACCGCTGTGCTACCGTGCCGCCTACCGTAAACCCCCTATCAGGAATATTGTTCTCAGTTTGAGTCCTTCCAGTTTGCTTTCGCTCTGCAGATTTGGGAAAATGCCATCAGACAGTAATCATTGTTAAATTCAGAATAATGCGGCGAGAGTGAATCTATTGCATTGGCGACCAACTTTAATCTGCCCTCCAGCAGCCCTGTAACGCATTTGTGCCAGAGGTATCCGCGACACGGCTTATATGCTGGCGGTGGCGCCGGTGCGCTGCACTGTGGGGCGACTCCTTACGTTCTCCCTCAACCCAAAGTCCCCACATCATGCATTTCAGCTAAAACGCTAACGTTAGCTTACTTGCATTGGCTATAGTTGTGGTGACGGTCACACAGGTGAGTCATGAGGTTCGAAGTATCGCTGCCTTTGACACTTTTTTCCTGCACGTTCCGCAAACAGGATAACTGTCTTCTATACACAGTCCTACAGCTTTCTTAAAATACCAAAATATACCCAGACTTCAGACTTGGTCCTGTTTGAAGGCTGATAGACGTCCTGAGTGCGGTCGTCTCGAACATGATTCCAGCTTCGAGAAAGCTTTGTATTGGTTGTAAACTACGGAGTGCACCTGCGCGGCAACTTCTGGAGATGAGACGGCGGCCGGTGAGGCTCACTTTGCCGAAACCGCGGGCGCGGTGATCCACCGAGATAATACAGTAATACAGTTTTTCAAAAACCAGACGGTAATTATTACCATCAACATTTTGACCAGGGTTTACCGCTACACCGGTAACCGTGACATCCCTAGTTGTGCTCTTGAGAAGATTGCACTTTCATTTTCCATATCAAGTGTATAGGCCCAGTAATTACAGGAACATTAAACCTGCATATTTACACATAAAAAGAAAATCCTATCATAAATTCTGATCTGCCTAGCAGAATCAGAATAGCCATTAATGACTACTAGAGGTGCACCGATCAGGATTTTTGGAACCGATCACCAAGAATTTGATCGGCGGATACCGATCATTACCGATCCGATCACATGTTTGTTATTGAGTATTATGATCCATAATTTAACAGTGACAAATACTGGGCTTTATTGTGTGAATTTATTTTCAATATTTAAATTTGAATATTGTATACTAGCTACAAATCTACATTGTCTCCAACTTTATTATTAATATTTATTATTTCTGATATTATTATATGCTGTAGGCTATTGGTTTATTGCATATTATTTTATGCAATAACCAATAACCAGTAGCGGGTTAGCTTTAGCACTGTGGCTGTTTTGTTTGGTTACACACTCTGGAAACGAGTAGAGCCGCCAGGCGCAGAGATATAGAGCCGGCCCTTACATCCAGAGGCTACACAAATTACATTTAAAACTCGGTTTAGAGTGGCGCTACGCTGTGGAGTTTTCACTAGAATATCTACTGTAAGAAAGTCTGTGAAATCCACGTTTGATCGGCCCATCAGATCGGTGCACCTCTAATCACTACGCAACAATTTGGTAGAATTTGCTTTCTGTGCAGCTGCATGAGATAAAACAAGCACCAACTGTGTCAAAACAAAACACAGCAAAACATAAGACACATATTTAAAGCCACACCACGCATTTGACCCAATAAGTAGAATATGTTTAAATATCCCCATAAATAAAAAAATAAAAAAAGCAAAAACACTAATCTGTGGGCGGTTCAACTCTCCTAAGACCAGCCATATAACTTTACTTGGAGCGAGGACGTCTCCAGCTCATCTCCATGCAGATGCTGACTAAAGCCCGCCAAATATAATATTTAGAATCAGAATCAGAATAGATTTTATTTGCCATTGTTTGAGAACAGGTTCACAAGCTAGGAATTCTTCTTGATGCGGACGTGCAACATAAAACATATAACACAGAATTTAGATCAAATTAAGCTATAAAAGTTTAAACTATAAGGCTTTAGGGGGCATGCATAAGGAATATTAATAAATAAGATACAAAATAAAAAGTAAAAAGTAAAATATGGTAAGACGACAACAATAGACTTTGAACAACAGTGGGATTATATTTACAGATGAGTACGAGTAAAAAGTAAAGTGGTAAGTGACAGCAGCGGGTCTAAGTGTGGAAACACCGCACAGTGCAAAATAGCAGATACATCCATGAGTTAGGGTTAGGTCCTCATCCGAATCGATTCTTTAATTACCCACTGAAAAATAGACTTTTATGGGTCATTAGGAGCAGGTTTTGTATTGCTGGCAACAATTTAATTCTAAATGCTGCGTAGTGTGCCTTTAAATATAGGTTCTTTAGAATGTTGCGATGTCCCGTAAACATAACCAATCGGCAATGAAGTACATTAGCTTGCATTTACCTGGGGCCATTCACCTCCAGATTGGGCTCTGCGTTTGATTTCTTCAACCGTCATCTTCCGTGAGTTTTGATCGGATCGTGAAACAAACACTGGCCGGATGAACTTTATTAATGCTGAAAGTAAATGACATTATGTAAAAGTTAGTGCATGTTAAATTATCATTCCCCAAAGAGCTGAGTAAGACGACAACAAATTTGAGAAAATGGCAATTCCAACCATCTGTCTGCCTGCCTAGGCACTGTAGAGGATTAAATCTCTCCTAGACACACTTCTCACGTCATTGTGGCTGATCAGGTCTTATTGCCTAATCAAGATCCAACTGTGGACAGGCAATGACCAAAAGTACAGGTAACCGGTATAGCACGAGGCATAATGCCACCAATCATTCTTGTTAAATGGTGTGGCCACTGACTGAAGTCTGAGCAATGTCCGATTTACTTTACAAATAACACAGAAGACAATGAAGAATAGACCTAAAACAACACGATCCCGAAATGTTTAGATCATTCCGTTCAAACAAGAGAAACTCAGTACCAAGTCACGTTTTCAGATACACCACTTATGCGCCTTACATTTCTTTAGTTACAAACTTGTTACGTACTGCCCCAGAGGAGTAGGTCCTTGCTTTCAGCTTTCATGACAATGGACGACATTGTCATTGTCACCGGAATGGCATCAAAGTAAGAAGAGTGGGGCGCCAATGTGAGAATTGATGCTTCGGAAGGCAGTGCTCTTTGACCTTTTACAGAGATCCAATGGAACCCTCCCGCAAACCACATGACCCGCATGATGATCTTCAGAATGATATCCACCAGTCTAAAAACAAGAGGAAGAAAACTGTCGACTCATCATGTGACATTAAACCACACAAACATGTATGGCTTAATCTAATAATTAGTAGCTGTACTTGTCCAACAGAATTTATACCGCAAAAAATGTATTTCACCCACCTCCGCCAAAAGCACTGAGGTTCGACACTGTCTTCAGAGCGTCCCACTGTGGCCAAAAAGGCAAAAGGCCACGCCAGCAGCATCATAAATGCAGCCATAAGCAGCCGGATGGGGAACAGTGTGACTGTCATTACTGCAATCTGCAAGAAGGAAAAATAGACAATTAGATGTAGTAATTTATTAATGCCCAATATACCTTTTTATTTGACAAGTTTTGTTCTAGTACAAGTAGTAGCATAGTATTATGTGTAATACCAAGTTGTAATGCTCAGCAGTTGGCCGCAGTAGTGACTTTTTATCTTAAAGGTTTTTATGAGCCTGTGATAGCAGCACTTATCTTTTGTCAATATTAGTCTTGATAACAAACACTACTGGAAGCAGGGCCTCAGCTAATCTGCAGGGAGCCCTTTTTTGGTGTGGAACAAATTTCAGTCAGTCAGTGCAGTCAAATACATGGGAATAATAGTAGAGTACATTTTTTTTTCATATTTGTCCATGTGGTACATCAGAGTTGGATGCTACTGAATAATTCTGATCCAGTGCAAAAAAAAACATGATATTGAAGGTTGCAAAATTAAGTATTATTCAGCATGTATTCATATTCTAATTGGATTCTGGGTTACAGGACAAATGCATTAATAGAGGTGAATCAGTGTGTACTCCCACCTCTGCGCGGTCCCACTGAGCCCTCCAACCACACGTGTGAGATGGTAGTCGAAAGGAATCCCCCCCACGCTGTGACCATCAACAAAACATCATGTCTAAACCATGAAAGCCACCACCGGAATAATGCTTATAACCCAGAAGAAATATAGCCCACGTGAAAAATAAACATGGTTCTTTAAATATAAGGACGAACACCTCTCTTTATTTCCATAATAAAGTGGCATAGGCAAGGCCCCCGGGCCATCGGAAGAAAACTTAATTCAATGTTGATTATTTTCAAATTACTTCCATCAAGCGTGTGCACACATCTTTCTATAAACGGTGTCATTGTAGAAGTGCATCTTATGGTTAATTGTTTATAAAGCAATTAAAACTGGCGTTTTATGACGATGATGTGTGGATGCAACATGTATGTGGCTAACATTAGCCTGCTTGCTAACTGCTCAGCTGACTGCAGGTAATCAAGAAAATTGCAATTGCTGGAAAACAAGTTAACTAAACCCACAGTTGTAAGGAATCTAATATGATATTATATAACATTACCTTTGCTTTTTCCAAAGGCGTATATTTCAAGATGTGCACAAATGGGTTTCTGGTCGGAGGAGCTTGGTCCATCTTCTTTCCGTCTCCTTCCATGATACGTTTATTCGGCAACCTCATTTTGCTAAAACGATTTATATACAATACAAACAACTGCGGCTTTAGATCAGATTAGTTTAAATCAAATGGTCCAAGACACAGGAGAAGACTTCACACCCGACGCAGTTACCGTTAACTGTCTTGCACGAATCACGATGGCTAATTTAAGAGGCAGTGTATGCTACTAGCGTTATCTTCCTATACTGGACAGCATGAGGGATAATGGTCGGTCACGGATTAACTGGGGCTATTCAAGTCACCGAAATCTTTCTGCCTACTGTGCACAAGACGCCTTCTTTGGAACGGCGTTTCCCATACAGTCCGCTAGCTCTGGTGCTATCTGAGGCCACTGCTCCTCTCCAGTGCCAGTGCGCATGCGCAGCAGCATCCACTGAGTAGCGCGTAATGATGTGGGTGTTGTTTATCATGTGGATGGAAGGACCAAGCGTCATACCCATAGCTGTAAGTACCTCAACCAAAAACACTAATGTCCTCTTTTTTGACCTCGTCGAATTATTGCACCAATGCCAAAGCCCGGAAGACCAAAGATGTATGTAACGAATTTGCACTGTAAAAGCTATTTATTTTTGTAGTTTAGTTAGTTTAGTTTATTTGTTTATTTGAGCAGCAAACACTCTGCTCAAGAGGAGTGGGCCGAAGCAAGAGTTTATAAGCGCCCAAAATCAACACAATTAAACATAAGAACATAGTGGAACAACAAAAGGAACAAAGAATAGCAACAAGGAAACAGCAGCAAAACAAAATAGACCCTATACACCCGCAGCATCCGACCATATCCCAAAACGGAGCAATACTAGTCTAGTACAAAGCAAGTAACACATCTTTTGCTTGAATTTATATTTCAACAGGTTGATGTTTGAACCTGTAGTTTATGTATTTGTATTTACACTGAAAGCTGAAGCCTTGCATACCTGAGCCTCGAGCCTTGTTTCTGTTATTTTTTGTATATTTTTCAATAAAAATAAATACATAAATGGATAAGCCTGATCAGCACGATTTGCAGGACCCTCTGAAGGATCTCCTTGAAACAGTTTGTATCGTTAAGAAAATCGGTTACCTATTTTGGTCACAGTAGGCGTGTGGTGTGCATATGCACTCTCCTGTCATAGTCGGCTTTGGGGAAGTTTTGTATACGTTTTTCTTTTCTTTTTTACTTTTGAGTGACTTGTATTTACTTGTTGATACCACCAGATTGGTTTCCATCATAGATTTAACATAATGATGATAATAATAATAACTTAAGTTATTATTTCATGATGAAGAGTAAGAAAATAATAACCTTTTACTTGGGCCAAGCTGTTAGTTGTAGTAGTTAATATATCCATTAGAGGGTGCCAATGCTCCATTTTGACAGCCACGACAATGATACAGCAGCAGCAGCAGCTGTCTGTATAGCCTCCTTTCCATAGGAGTGGACCGCTTCAGTTCACTTAAGACTGTTTAATTAAGTGAGGGGCGGCCCTCGCAAGTTTGTGTTTCAAGTGCCTTTAAGGTAAAGGGTCTGGGTTGTTATGGGAGTGGCCAAGGACATTACGCATGTGACAACAACCACAGCCTGATATCACTGTGCTTTATTGTTGCATTATAACGCATATTTCTCCCAAGGGAGACAAATGAAGTAAAGTAAAGTATAGTACACTGCAGGGGTCGGCAAGTTTACTTGGTGGAGGGCCGATTTTATTAATCGTCAAAAAAACAAGGGCCGGGCGCTCCAATTGCAGGCCGAACTAAAGCATCACCTTCTACAAATGCCAGTGTTGTAGGCTACATCATATGGTCTAAACTGGTGTTCTGCTAAGACATTTTAAACAAATTTACAGTAGTTTTCACAGGCATTTGATCTCCTATTTGTGTAATAATATTTCTCATCTTGAGGGCCAGAGGTTCTAGGATGGAGAGCCTGATGTTGTCTACCCCGCTAGTATAACCGATGATCGTACACAACTTTAACCCTAAACTAAACCCCGTTTCAAAGGTATTTTGAGGCTATGGTGACATTGAAAACCATAATAGCACATTTCAATGAATTCATTTCTGCACTCATTGCGAATGAACCGACCTTCCCTATTAAGCCAATATCCTAGGCCAGTGGTTCTCAAACTTTCACACCAAGTACCACCTCATAAAATGTTTTACCATCCAAGGACCAGCAGGGCAGGTGTAGATCAAGATCAAATAAGGACTGAATTAGACCCAAACTGGACTGAATTTAGTTCTAAATCGGGCTTAAGCCATGACTAGACCAGAAAACACCCAACTCGAATGCATTATCAAAACACAAACGAGGTAATCTCTTATTAGAACAAGTAAGGTCTACAAATGATGAACCGAATGCTAAATGCTGCCCTCTTGTGTTGACATTCTTACCGTACACCCACCAGACATTTTATTATCATTACATAATAGACTATATTTGAGTCCACATTACGTACTGAAAAATGCAAGAATAAGGGATGTGCTGGTTCAAAGCAGCATTCAGTGTAAATATGGGTTGTGTCTGGTGAAGATAATTCGCAGCAAAGAAACGGAAAATGATTGATTTATTATTATTTAAATTTAAATATTATTTACTGTCCTATTATTATTTTAGTATGCATGAAAATATAAGATAACATATCAGTTCTCATAATAATGCAAATCCATAATTGTTAAGATCCAAAGAAGGTGGGCTATACAGTACATCCAACAAACTCCCACACTGGCCACATTTCTAATTGGCTACTAAATTACAATATATTGTAAATGGACAATATTCGTAGTTGTAGTGCAATGAGTGCAACCCACATTGTTTTCACTCCATAAAATGTGTTGGAATCTTGAGGCATTCACAAAAGCAAGGGACAGAAACACTGCACTTATCAATATCTGTATTTCACACTTTAGTTCTCCCTGTCCTTAGAGCAATCATGTCCCCCCCCCCCCCCCCCCCCCCAGTTTATGTAATTGCAAGTGCGTCAACATCAGCCACACAAAAAAACACGCACACCCTCTATTCATGTTTTAATTCACCTGTATTCACCGTGCCTCATGGGCTGACCATATGGGGTCATGACATTTGCATTTGACAGGAGCTACAGCACACAGGGGTTAATACTGAGGAAAAAAAAGGGATTGAGAAAGAGCTGCATAAGTTCACCTCCCTCCACACCGGCTTCTCCTCCATCATTTTCCCCCTCGAATCCCATAACTGAGCTGCTTAAATTAAAAGGGAAGAAATGCAATTTAAAGACATGGGGTAAACAATCACAAAACACTTGTTCCTGAAGGAGACACAATTTCCTGGTGCCTTGTCCAATTTCTTATGGCCTGGAGGGCTGCCGCTTGCGTTTTAACACCTGGTTCTACAACGCTGATTAAAATTGTAATGCCGCTGTTGAATCAATCCATATGACATTTTGGAAATACACAAGCATAGAGACATTTCATATATACAACTTTTTATTGTTTTCATCTGGGAAAAGGAAAGGTGTTAGGCTGCGACTCGGTTTGTGCTATGCCTTCAAACTGTTTAAAGATACATTTTATTATAGCTTTCTTTTACTGGGCTATTTATCATCCACAGTAAGTGTTGTTGCGTCTAAAATATGAAGGAAAAACTGTTGTTATTACATTTATTCATTTATTTTTGATCAGCTCTTTTACAGGGACTGCAGGATGACCAGAGATTATTCCAGCAACGCTTAGACATGTGACCGGCTAAAATACTTAAATCACTTAGATTTATTATCATTATAAAAAAAAAAAGGAACTACATTTTCAAGATTACTAAGTTTTAGAGTTTGGTTGTTAATAGTCAGTTTACAGTTAAAAGATATAAACACAAATTCCTAGTTTGTGAACCTGTTCCAAAACAATGGCAATAAAAACAAATCTGATTCTGATTCAAAGTATAAATCTGTTCAAATTAAATAATTTCTCCAATATCACATTTTGTTGGTATTGGATAAACACAAAACATTACTGTTCAATAACAGAAAATGTGTTCTGATAAAGATTTTATACCTGTAGTAGCAAAGGATCAGACAAGAGAGCAAATGTCCAGATTGGTGTTCACTATTACGCCCGCCCTGAGGCCAAACATCTGAGGCTAGCTGCCAGACGGACACCACACTAATGTTTTACCAGCCCCAGCGCCTATGTCAATCAATGGGCAGCATGTTCTCAAACATAATATCCAACACACCCACACTTATAGAACACTCCAGGAAACTCATTTTGTTCAAAATCGGCAGGACTTTCCTCTGGATGTGGCCATCATTCTGGCGCTTTTACTTTTTCACGTTGACCATAGCGTGTTTTATTGATGCGCTTGTCTTTGCGCGTGTAGACATAGATATCATTTCAGGAACAAAATGAACCTGAGCTAAACTGAGGGGCGGTCAACAAAAGGACATTAACAGAAGAGGCCTAAACAGGGCTTCGACGGGCCTTCAAGTCAGTGTGCAGCCACAAATCCAGAACATTAAAGGGCTGGTTCTGTTTTAAACAAACTTTAAATTACAAAGGGCACCTGTAAAAGCCTTGTTCTTATAGCACAGTTTGAGAACCATTTGTCTATGATGTCCTGTCAGCTTTGTGGATGGGATTTTTGTTCCAGTCCAAATCTGCACATTTCATGATATTGTGATGAGTGCAGGTTAGGGGGGTAGGCCTGGGAAGCTTGTCACACTGTCACCATTTGAAAGCACAATTTTGACACAACAGTCGTTTGAAATCGGAGAGAGGAGCTGGCATCACATCTAAGCATCCTCCCTGTGTTCACTCCTCTCTCTTTCTCTCTCTTGTCCTTTCTTCTTGTCTGGCCTCTGCAGGTGCCGCGCTATCACACCGCTAACACAGGAATCCCTGATCCATGTACATCCACGGCCCTTTGAAAGAGGAAGCTGGAGTTGGAAAGCACCTCTCTCCATCCTCTGTGTTCTCCGGGCAGATGAAGAGAGCTCCTGCTGCACAAGCCGGGTATGAAACCAAAGCCACATGTTGGGCAGGACAGACAGTTGTAAGACAAGAAAGATCTTTGTGGGGGACACAAGTGCTTGGCTGTTCGATTGCATGCCTGTCTGTTAGCACCGCTTTGCTGGACGGACACCTGTACAATTGTAATTTTACACAGGCAGAAACAACAGCAGGTGACTCAGAAAAGAAAGTACAATTGCTCCTCAGTGACTTAGATTATTGAGGGAAAGTTGGTCCGTTTCAGCAGCTCAATCCAAGTATTGGCTTAATTTGTTAGTTGTTACAATACAATAATGAACTGCAGGTCACACAATCACAAACTAAATTGAAATATGTTTGAAAAATAACATCAAATAGCTGCATTTGTAAACTTTGAGGTGCACTGAAGACTCTAGCGGCACAAACCCAATAAATTAAGCAACAGTATTTTCTCCACCTTTGGTTATTTATAACACATTTATAATGACAACAAATAGCTGCTTCTTTCGCAATAACTCTTTTTTTAATATCTGTCACCTTAAAAACAAACTCATCCTGAATAAATGGACACAATAGATACAACGTAAGACTAAAAAGACTAAATGTTACCGACAAACTATCGCGATTCTGCTTGTCACATGGTGTTTGGCCGAGACACAGACAGTGTGAAAGTGGATGCGGAGGTCATGGCGTTGGTATGTGACTGGTTGATAGCGAGGCAGAGGAAGTAGATAGTCAAGCCCAGCGCCGAGGCACACAGCGGGAGATCCAGATACACGTCCCCTTTTGTGCTATCATCAAAGGTCGAGTGTTGGCTGACAGACACTCCTGATCTGCCTCTGCGTTAAAACCTCGATAAGACACAAGGACAACTGTGGCCAGAGGCAGTGTAAGTATGTAAGTGGCCTATTATACGTATGAGGTCTATTGATGGCACACTGTGTACTTATTATTAACGTTAAACCTTTATCATGCACAGATAGTACACATGTAGTGGCAATATAAACGTTCCAGTTCAATGATAGGCAGTTTCACAATGGGTTGACAAAGACATAAACTGACTGACAGAACTATTTACCCTCGGTTATGTCCAGTTGGGACAATTGGGAGAGTTGAGACACCGATCCATCTGAACCATGCCAGTTGTTGGATGATGAGAGGAGGGTGATACCCAGAGAGACTCCAGTGACATGGATACCCATCATCTTCATCAAAGGTAGGACCGCTACAATACATGCTCTGACCCCTACGTTACAAAATAATGTTATTGGTAAATGTATTATTTGAATTAGAACCAGACGTGAAGTCACAAGGGTAACTGATTTCCTAATGCCTATGCCATATTGTATGGAAATTATTACCCTCATGGCTTTACACCTGTTAGTCACAAGCATGAACCAAACTCTTGGAGGACAGAGCAGTGATAAGTGATGACGACAAAATCAAAGCAGTATAATTAAACCTCTTTATATTAATGTTTGCATCAAGATTCTAATAAATGCCGGTACATTCTAAGAGGAAAACTTCTCAGTGTTCCCAGTGTATCCGATAGTGCTCTGTGTTGTAATACTGTCTGTGAGCAAGTGGGGGAGCTCTAGTGTTGTTCTTTTACATGTGGATGGAGAGATCCCAGTGAACTATTATACCAACCATTATACACATGTTGTGGCCAGTATTAATATGTTCATGAGGACTGATATGCTTTTGTATTGACACCACAAAGTTGTTCACATGGCTTTTCGTATGCTCCTAATTACATATTGCACAGCCTTCTTGTATATTCATTTCTAAGCAGCCATCTTATAGCTCATTTAAAGAAAAACACATACTCCGGTCTAGGTTGTTTAGTTTTCCAGCAAAAGTTAAAATGTTTAAAGTCAATGAATATACACCAATGCTGAAAATATGTATAATGCATTTGTACGTCAACTAATATATTTAGTTCTTACAACATACCGGTAACTTACTTAAAGTTCTTACTAACAGCGTTTTAAGATCAGCTTCAGAGTTTTATTACAAAAGTGTTTCCTTTCTTTGTATTCAAATTGATATGCAAGTGTGTGCATCGTGGCTCTTTTATTTTGCCATTTGCAAAAGTACATGTCCAAAGCCAGGCCTCATGCGAAGAACAAGAAGCCCTCTAACATTAAAGCTGCGGCTGGTTATAATTAAGGTCAGTGACCGCTTGGCCCTATATACTGCGGTGACATGTTCAATAAACTGTAATTATGACCAAATTATTACTGTCGCTTTGAAACGGTACATGATTGCCTTCCCTTGCAAAAAATGACATTCAGCAGCAGGCAGATTATCAGACAGACTACTCTTTCTCTCCGTTTCAAAGCCCGCTGTCCCACAGCCCTTACATGGTGTTAAGAGTGTCCGGGTACAATACTTGACATTGGTTTTGCAGCAAAGAAAACAATAGTCCTACATGCTCCTATCAAACTTGAGCTTAAATCCCCCCTTTTTACTCTTGCTTTCATTCCATGTCACTGGGCCTTGTATCTGGATCGGACTTACAAGTCTCTGGCTGTGACATAAGGGATTCTGCGTTGTCCAGTGCTTACAGATTAAACCAGGAACACAAGACAAAGGGGCAGGGAGACGGCCCGTGCATTTAGAGTTGGGGAAGGAGGCGAAATAAGGACCCGGGCAATGGATACTTGTGCATTCAAGAGCCAAGAGAGGGGGGAAGAGAAAATGAAGAGGAAGGAAGAAAGGAAGCGTTTTATTTTAGTCGCGCTGGTTATCGCTAGACCAGGCGCTGCATCTTTATTCTACCAGGAGAAAATGCTAATCATCAATCTCGGGCTGCATGCTACGTCTCTGTTTAATAGCTGATAGGGGAGTCTCCACAGGCTGCTTTGCTTCTTTGTTTAAAATGACATATAATGGGACTAGGCCTTATCAGTGTCCCGGTGCATTCTCTCTCATTCTCTCCCCCTGGTCTCGCTCGTCCGCTTGCTCGCCGATTGTGGTCCAGTGTAAAGCAATAGGAAGCCAAGATTGATTTGGAGCCAGGGATAACTTAATCCATCAATTTAACATGAAATGAATATGCAAAAGTGGGGCTGCCTGGTGCTGTGGATGGAATAGAGTCTTTGCAGTGACAAAAGAGGAAGAAGGGGATAAATAAATGGGATAAAGAAAGAAAAAAAATGATATAAAAGATGAAAAGAGCTTACTACCTTAAAAAAAAAACACATCTTAGAAACAAAATCCATTACCAGATGTTTTGTTTTCGACCATATTTCAGACTGACAAATGAGATGTGTCTGAGGCAGAATTACAATCGCGATTCATTGTAGCGGGCATAATGAAAATCCATCATAATTATAACAGGGAAATCATTGAAGACAAGTTATGGAATCAGCGGAGCAGCAAATCACAAGCCCGCTGTGCAGTACAGTACACCTGCTTTCTACTGTATACAGATGATGAATGGGGAGCTGCTGAAAGTACTTTGTGGTTAGATTAAGCAAAAATAAAACTCAAAGTTATGTCGGCCACCCAGCAAGTGGTAGGATCTTTCCACCTTAATCTTTCTGTTTGTAATCTTTCTAGTCCAAACGATTGATTCATAACACGTTTTCTTTTTTTTCTTTTGTTTTTTTACAATGGTGCAGACTAGAAGCTTTCAATTCCACACTCAAACTATTCTTTGGCTATGTTTTGTTTTTTCATCGTGGGGTGTAAGGGGTTTGTAGGTAAAGCAGTTTTTATTTATGATTCGACCTGTTTTCAACCGTGAAAGTCCTGCTGAGCATCGGAATCTTTTTCAGGGGGCACTGACTCCAGAGAACATTCTTATAGAGCCGATGTGGGCAAATGTTTCAGTGTATGAATGTCAGTGAAAACCTTTTTTGGACAATGCATATCGGGCATGATCATGTTTTGTGGGCTGGACTGAAGGGCTATGTGGGCTGTATTTGGCCCCTGGGTTTCAGTTTTCCCACCGCTGATATTCCAGTGTGGCAACAGAAGCCAGACGACTGTCATACTTGGGTTGTTATTATTTGAATGTTCGGTTAACAATGAAAATAATCTGTGCATACCTTCTATATATATACTTGAATAAGACACAAACTATGCTCTACCCAAGATGCGTCGTTCTCCCTGTATCTTATCAAGTTTCCAATACTTTTTTTGAATCTCACACAAACTTCCCCACAGACAACGTTTAAAACCCACCTTACACGACGACTCCAAATCAGCACCACATAATCTCTCAATCTAATCTAATTTCTCCCCCCGTCATGCACTTTGGCTCGGGTCGCGACTGTTCGCTGTGGTTTCGGGTCAGCTGCTTGTCCGTCACATGATCAAGAGGGAAGAAAAAACATTAACATTGAACATGGGCAGGAGCAGATGAAAGCTCTGGGCCTCACTGTCAGTGCTGCGAGGTGATGAGAGATGGCATTACTTATTCATGAGGCCTAAATGCAGTGCGGAGGAGATGGGCATGGCTGACCCCACAACACTGGGGATAGGGAGAGGCAGTCCCTATGTGAGTGCGTCGTAAAAAGCAGTTGCATTATATTATTTGCTTAATATAATGCAACTAACACTCTTAAAGCCACAACCTACAGCCAATGAGACTTATTTGAATAAGGGCATTTATGATCTCTATAGTGTTTTGTATCCTGTTTTCATGGGGGGCATGTCACTTACTTTTTGCTGTTTGTGTGCTGCATGCCTTCAGCTTCAAGCTAATATCCCTTCTTCTATATTCATTATGTACATGTCCAAGGGTTACTTTGTTTCATAGCATAGCGTAGTCCTTGGTCTGAATCCATGTTTCTCAAAAAAATGGTGCTGGGTTACATAGCGTCCTCTGCAACTTTATTCATACATTTTATTCACGTTTGGGTCTGTCTTTGCGTCAGCCTTCGGTTGGATCTTTAATCATGATTTAGCTTGACCTGGTATCACTCTTAGAAAGACATAAGATGGGTCACTTTTGCCAAATATTTTCTCAAGTGGTACTCAGTGTGAAAAGTTTTAGGACGACTGGTATAGTAAAGACTACTTTTTTTAATGTTTTTATTTTTTTTAGCAATAGGGTTTCAACTAGATGCAATAAATGCTCTTTCCCACACGCAAAAATATAAAAGTGATTCAGAAAACTACAGTTAGACAAGAAAAGGAATGTCGGTATCATGTACTTGCATTGGTTATAGTATGCAGCTGTGCTCTGATTTGCAAAGGAATTAGTAATGCATATAATGCCAATATCATTCACACTGAGCGAGAATAGTGTCCCAGTGATTTTCTTCCCCACTCCTTATCTACATGTGCAGATTGCCCTGATCCATCACTGTTTATGAAGCCAAGGCCAGTGTAATTCCAGCCAATTTATCTAACTGGAACATTCCGCAGTTATAGGCATATTCATGGAAACATACTGATACAAGTGCACACATTCCTCTATCCATTTCTCCTTTCTTTATGTCCAGCCAAGACAAAATTATTTTGTTTAAATCCCAAATATTTTATAGCATAGATAAGGGGAAGATATAGCTAACTTGGGCTTCTGGCTGGGCGTCACCAAAAGATAACTACGTTTTATTAATGACCTGACAGTACACCAGGCTTAAGTAATTAGACTTTTTCCCTCGCACCTCCTCATCTGCCCTCCTTCCTCTTACTACTGCAATAGATGGGTCCAGCAAATGTTGGTGATAGTTTGATAAGCATAAGGACACTGCTATAGTGCGGGGTAAAAAGAATAGAATGAATGAGTTGAGGAAAAAAAGAAGGATGCAGTTGATGTTATCGAAGCCTATTGGATTTAGTGCTCAGAACACAGTGGGCCTATCGCTTACACTCACCTGGGAATGGTTAATTGTCCATTGCATGCATACGAGCAAGTCATTAATAACATTTGACTAATGCATTAAGGCTTTACTCACTATTTCCCCTGTTTTATACTCACTTAGATAGATTTCTGTAGTGTTACATTGAACAGCTATATGATAAATAGTTGAATTTAAACAAAATAAAGCAAATAGAAATATGTATTGATAATATATAATAATATCCGAGGCAAGTTAATAAACATATTATGTTTATTAACTTGCCTCGGATAAGATGATTGTGGATGGGCACTCTTGGCCATGGGATGAATTTTTAAAGTTACAAGAAATAAAATCATCATTATATTGTAACATGAGGAGTAAAAACATGAACACATGGTTAAACAGCTCCCATCTCCCACCTCTCAGCCAGTTATGACAAAGTTCCTACCTAAAGAAGAAGAAAAAAAACAAAACATTAAACATGCTGTACAAGGTGTGATACATTACTTTGGTGCTGTTGTGGAATACATTTTCAACTGAAGTAATAAAAAGCATATGATAAACATCTCCAGACCAGGAAATGCATCATATAATTATCTGTCTGGGACACACGGTTGCTGTGGAGCACATATGGCTTATTCTTCTGATCCATTAGTCCAAACAGCTGCAGTATCCATCTCCCTCTCAGCGGCTGGAGACTGAGGAGGAGATTTAGACATAAGGCTCATAAGTGTTCAAATGGGATGCCACACACACACACACACACACACACACACACACATGCACATCTACTATAACACATGCTTTGGCCTCATTGTTGGCCTCATAGCTATATAGTTAAAGTAGCTGTAACATCAGGTCTTACAACAACTGTACTTGAAATTGTGTCTCTCCTGCTGTACTACCCAAACTTAGGTTGTACCCCAGCTAAGGCCCTACAGATGCTGGACAAGCTATATCTGCTGTGAATAGATCATGAATCATTTGTGTTTGTTTTTGTAATGGCAGTTTATGACGAGACACAAGGCCAGGCTCTCCCCGTCTGAAAGAAATGCTGAGTTTCTATTGAAGTGCTGGCCTCCTGCTCCGCCAGACGAGGGCACTCTGTTGATTGCCCCATCACACCTAAGACAATAGGCCAAAGACATGTCCTAAAACAAAGGCTTTCCTGTGTCTTGCTCTAAATGGCCTGCCCTCTAAACATCACAAAAGGCGATGTCTGCGTGATCATCCGAGGCGCCAATTGGGCGCCTGCATTTACATCTGAGCAGTACCACTCCCATGCCCATGCTGAGACTGTCTTTCATGTTTGTACCTGTTTAGCCGGGCCAAGAGCTGGTGTACATTCGACCTGTGTGTGTCGGCTCTCCGCACGTGTGTTAAATAAAATTACACCTTTTGATAAGACAAATCCCCTTCCAGCCTTTTTCCTTTATTGTGGTAAGAAATTCCACAACATTTTGCTTTACTTTACCCTTATTTTGTTTTAAAACGTTATTCAAAACTAATTTTTCAAAATCACAATTCTACCTTTGTGCTATTTTGTTTTTCTCAGTGCAATAAATGATACCCTTCAGCTTTTTTTGTCTTGTTGACACAAGTTAGTATCACGAGCAAACTCCACAAAGCTCTATAATTGCTTCAATCTGCTGTCCTACTGTTGTAACAAGCCCTGACTAGATGTTCTTCACCCGGTACACTGATGGACCTGTGATTTCAGATGTACTACAGCAGTTAAAGCCGAGTGTGCGTTAGACAGACAAGATGTTGTACAGCCTCTTACAAGGACAGAGCTGCGGTTTGGAGCTGAGGAGGATGGATCAGGCCTGGGTTGACATCATGTCTAACACCAGTGTACTACAAGATGAGAGTATCCATGTTGCTTTTGGTCTACATGCACATTTGCTGCGCTAACTAGGTCTCCTCAAGCAAACTGCATTTTTCAACTCTCTTCCCCTTTTCTCCTGTTTTTTATCTGACCCACTTTTGCCATAATTAATCAGGCTAGAAGAGTTGGTGGAAAGAAAAACAACATATTCTTATAGTGACTGGCTACATCTGCCTGTCATTGCAGCGGAAATCCCCAAAGGAAAGACTCAATCTAGCATGTTGTAAAGTCCCAACAGGCAGCACGACAATGGAACGCACACAAAGAGCCATTATAAAATACCAATTTATATTTTATACGCTCCTGTTTGAATCTGTTTGGACCACAAAGTTACAAATGGAGGCGACGTGGTTAAAGTATTTATGCAATGCAACCCACCGCGCTATGTATTAGTAATATGGGCGAGTGAGGAGAAACATATTCTTTGTCTTATAGGCCATTTGTTGTCAAGATGCATCCACTCATTCAGAGGGATGCCATATGAGGATATACCCAGGGCATCTGCGAGGACAAGACGCTAAAATGGTTCCGTTATTATGGCCAGCCAAGTCCAAAGAGCTTTGTTTGAGCTCATTTTTTGTGATGCAGTTTTCTTTGGTGCGTGCACACAGTTTATGTGTGCATTGTTGTGAATAGAGCTTGATTACTCGTTAGTCAGACAAATACCTATTACTAAACAAATAAATACAAATACAGAGGTGCACAGTAAAGGGATATCTAGGGATAAAAAGCTGTGGATTGATTAGTGCATGTTTTCCCACATTCTTTAAAGTGGAATAATGTGAGTAGACAAAAATATGAAGTAACGAAACACAATCTAATAAAGTCAAAAGTTTATTTTGCTGTTTTTTTTTTTTTTGTCTATGATCTTTGGATTGGCCTATTGCTATCATCGCATAACAAAATACTGTTGCGTTCCGGTTACAAAAGATCAATTTGTTTATTGCTTGAGGATACAGACAAACAAACCCAGCAGAGTGGGGAAAAGGCAGGGAAACACCATGTAAACAAGTGGAACTGGATGCTGCATTAGTCTAAATGACAGTTAAATGGGAGGCATGCGGTGCTGGTAGCGATTTGCCAAGTAGCAGACAGCTAAACAAAAGCGTAGATGTTTACAATACAGTGACAATAAGCCAAGTCAGAGAGATAGGTACAAATTAATAGTTACAAAGTGAAATCCTGCTCGGGATGCTTGTTTACCTCTGGTCAAATGCATATTAAATGATTGTGGGGGGGAAATAAAAAGCAAATCACACTTTCTGAGGACTGAGACGAGGGACACAGTGGAGCGTCTTAATCACAACATGCAGGAACATAAGTTAAGTCTTTCAGAATTCATAGTACACGGAAGCTACATTATTTTGCATGTAAGAGAAGGGGGCAGGATTTGCATGACATATAAATAAGTGATATCCGCATAACAGAAGTTTTAGTGTAGCAGGCGCAATCAAAATTAATTATTTCTTTTGTTAATTTTTTATTGTCTGAGCACAAGTGAGAAAATGCACTTGGCATCCTGTGAATTTTTCATTAAAACATTCCAAGACTGTGGGCAATAAAAGGTTGGGTCTTGAACGCACTGATATTTTGTGTGCTTAAGAACATATACGTTTAAGTTTGAAAATAATATAATCTTAAATAATTACAATATCACGTTGTAATTTATGAACTTCATGACACTCATAATTCATCTGATTCATCTTGAAGCAACATAAACATTTTGGAATACTACTGTCAGCATACATTTTAAAGCTTAATTAAGTTGTAAGCTATAGGTTTTACATTAATGTATAGGTTTTACATTAGGATTGTGTTATTCCACTTGAGTTACTGATAACTCCATTGCTTCTTTACCGCATAGAATAACCACATTCTTTGTTGCTCCTGATTCAGTGTTGAGAACTGTGTGCTGTACACCAATAAGATATAGATAAGTATAGGAATATCTCTTATCGACAACCTGAACCCCAGTTTTTACTATGCGACACATCTTTCCTTCTCTAAATTACTGCTTAAAATAGCGCACAAAATAAAAGGCTTGTCAACATGCTGATGGTCTGTCTGAAAATACACCCCATTAGCTGTTAATCAAGTGCCTCTCTGCAATTACAAGAGGGAAACGGGGAGTAACAGTTTGGCTCCATCGGTACAGAGGCTTTCAATCTGATCAATAATACAGGCACTAATGAGACATAACCTGCTCCCACTGTGAAGATTTCATCCAAAATTAATTATTTCCTGTTTTATTCATCTATAAGCACAAGCTGCGATGTTCAAAGCTACAGGAAGGCTTGGACCTGTGGTGAAATAAAAAGGGGCGCAGACAGAGGTGAGACACATAGGGATTCTGCATGGCTGACAGGCAGCACATAATCACTAATGAGGCTAAGCTAAACTTGACTTTTAATTCAAGTTACAGCTTTCATAGAGTTCATTGAGGATTTTCATATACTTTTGGTATAAACCACTGTTACTTTTTCAGTTGTCTTATCGAGAAAGGACAGATTAGTTTCTTATTGTTGTGCAGCAATAACTACTTGTCACTAGCACTCGTTACGTTTACATGAGCTAAGGGAAATTCCAATGTCCCACGTAGTCTGCTTTTAACAGGATTTCCAAAACCCATGTAAACCCAGGAGCTTCGAATAGGGGCTGTTATCAACATTTCCGAGAAAGGTCTGGATGCAGCCGATAGAGGGGCATGTGATTAGTGGAGCTCCACAAATCCACCGGAAATGACACCACCTCCACAGGACAGCGCTAGCTTAAACTAGCCCAAACTAAGTTCCCAAAAGACGCCTTATTGAGATTCAGTTCAGTAAATGTCGTGGCGCCGCGGTTAGTGCTTATGCTTCACAGCTAAAAGGTCCTGGGTGCGATCCCTGTCCGGACGGATCCTTTCTGTGTGGAGTTTGCATGTTCTCCCCGTGTCTGTGTAGGTTTCTCCGACCACTAAAAACATGTACAATAGCCAGGGTGAATGGGAGTGTGCTTGAGAGTGCGAGTGGGGGACAACAAATGAAAATTAGCCAATGTCTACAATTCGGGTCGGGCATGTTTACATGGATGAGTCTCATGTGTGTTCAAAAACATGCACTGTCCTGTCCCAAATAAAAAAAATGTGAAGGTGACGAGATTTCTTGTGGAGGTGTGAAGCTCCACTCCCCACGTGACTCCATCGGCTGCATTCAGACCATATTGAAATGTCCTACTTTGGACTGGTCAAACTGCCAGGGCTGATTCTTGTCCAAGTGGAGCTGCATGTATACAGCCTTCTACGCTAGGATTTGGCTTTCAAATGCTCCCGTACAACAAGAGCCGTGTGCTCCTTCTGTTCTATACTATGCAGCTACGAAAGGAGTCAGTGGCCACCTGCACAGGGCATTAAACAGCCAGGAAAGATTTAGCCAGGTGCTATAGAGGCGAATCACGCATTTTACATCAGTGAAGACACAAATTACTCACAAGCACATGTTTCATTGTTTTGATTCAAAAGTGAAAAGTGAAAGCAAAGACTGTATCTTGGAGGGGTTCAGTGGAGCAGTAGAAGGCAGCTAACAGGCATAGCACATTTTTTAACTGTTCAAAAATCTATTTATTGTGTCAATGGGGTTGATGCCTTTTTTAGTAAGTAGAGCAAGTAGAGTCAGTTAGCTTTCGGCTCTGCCATGTATACCGAGACACGAGTGGTCTAACTAGTTCTCTGGAGAAATCAGGCCAGAATCAAATAAGGAGCATAGTCAGAGTAGACTGTATAAATGTGCTCATTTGTCATTGAGCCTGCTGTTATCCACTTAAAATTTAATTCACAAAGACGTATTCAAGTTGTGACTTCTGAAATGAGAACTACAAGTTTAAGACACCTAAAATGTTTAATCTGAGTTTTATGATTCTGTGTTCCGTGTTTGTGTTACTGGAGAAGAGTCGATCCTTAAGATTTAAGTATTTAAAGTTCTGAGCCTTGTCTGAGAAATCTTCCAGCCCAAACACAAAATAGTCAGTTAAACATTTGTGTTGTTGTTTCAAAGGGAAATGCTAATAAAAGTCACTCTTTCTATAAACAAACTACTTCTACTTAAATGTTATTCTCCCTGTATTGTAGCCCACAGAGTGCTTCCTCTGTGCTTTTGGATCTCCCGGTCTCCCCTATGCCTCTATTTGCATTTATTTTCATGATTGCGCCATGCCGGTCTCTCCTTCCACGCCTCGCCCTCCTATTACCTGCCTGTCCACACAGCTCTGCGTCAGTCCACAGACAGAACTCACCATCTTCGCCTCCTTTTCAAAAGCAGGCCATGCTTGAAGGGAGCTGTAGTTGAAACCGTTCAAGTGTTGCTCGTTCACTTTTTTGGGGCGCTTGTCATTTGCCCATTCTACCTTTGCCCGCGCTGCTGTCGAACGGACGGGGATTAATAGGCATCACCCCAGTGCTCTTTGGAAAGGCTTTTTCTCAGTCTTTGAAAATATTAATGTCAATTTGAAATACACTGAATTTATGTATGTTAAAAGGTTTGGCCTGTCTAAGAGTATAATGGTGTTCAACAATCAAACCAATGACATTTGTGGTCCATGATACATACGCACATCTAGTGGTGTTTTTTCGGCTCACTTTGATTGTTACACTTTATTTCTAAATCTATATAATGCAGGCATTTCACAACATCAGCATTGTTCATGCCTATTTTGAGGAAAATTTTCCATTTCCTCTCTTTATCATTCAATTTCCTAAATTATTATTGCAAAACAACAAAACACATTTTAAATAACATTTCCTCTAAGAACTTCACTGACAGTAACAGTCACTTAAATCTCCTCTCAATTACTCTTTATGAATAAAGAGTAACCCTTCACTGAATCGTCAATACTTTTGCATACATATATCTCACACTTGACATAGCTCTGACAGCCTGGCCCTAATGTAAAGTACCAATGGTATATAAACACTTCTATTATAATATTTATGAGCTTTAACCTCCTCCCCTCCTCCTCATTTCCTTCCCTTATTCACTTTCCTTCCCCTCTCATCTGAATGCCAGAGGTGACAGACTTTGCTTGTCTCTTCCGCACGGCTTTTAAATGTAGAAAAGGTTAATTTGCTTGATGTGTACAGACCTCATTTCAACGGCTGGGCTTGGATCCATGCACCAGTCTTTGTTTTTAATTTTTTAAAGCTTTGTGTCCTTCCCAATTTGACTCCAGCTGATCAGTCTACAAAAGCACATCAAATATGTATCGCAAGCTATCTTCATTTTTAATGGCTAGAATGGTGCAGTAGAAATCAATTGAGTACAATTTTTGAGTATAATCATGAAGAAAAAAATCTGTCACGCTGCAGACTAATCCTCATCGTAAGTTCCTGTTCATGCATTCTAAACAAACAAACACACAAATAATACTGTGCAATTGTGTACATCAATGTCTTTCTATTCTGGGATTGCCACAGTGAGTCACCAGCCTTCAGTCATGCAAGTTTGAATACTTTGGTTTGAAGTTGCCTGTACCATTTTTCCCCGATCGATTCCATCCCGACACCAGTTCCCATGAACACAATGGAAACAATAAGGCCTGTAAACTGAGAGCAAGAGCACGGCTAACTATGCACGATAAATGAGTCACCTCTGCTCAATTCGGCCAAATTCTTCTTCCACTCTAAGAAATAAGTCAAGGGATCAAAGGGGTAACTTGACTCCTTTCTCTGCGATGATTTATTAGTTTGTTTGTGTCTGCCGAGCCTCCACAGCCAAAATATGAAATTGAATGCCAGGGTGGAGATTTTAGTCAATGTGATACTTGGCACATAAATTAATATCAGCTCCAGGGACAAGAAAAGTGTTCACAACTGTTTTCTTTGTCCTTCGTGTTGCCTCACAAACTTACAGCCGCATGTTTACCACAGACGCCCATAAGTACCTCTCTCTCTCTCTCTATCCCTCGCCGTGGATCTCCTTATCATGCTCTTTCCAACATGGAACAACAAGCCGAAAGCCGCTGGACATAGGCAAACACATGCACTACACATGCACATGCCTTTGGTCCGCCGGCCTGTAGTAGCATCTCTGCACCGCAAACAATCGCTGGGGTTGTTATCGCTCGTCGCCATGCTCGCCGAGAGAAGTTTAAGCTGATCCAGTGACAACCCAAACCGAGCCACCCCGGCATTTCCTTACAGCGCTATAATCTGTCAGACTGGGGAAGAGGCAGAGAGTTGTCCGCTAACAAATTCAGACAGTACAATTAAAAAGATACTGTTGTTTCTACACTCTGGCCTGTGTAACTACTGCATGGGAGACATAAACCGCTTAGCTCCAGCCAGTGTAAGTGGCCCGGATATCAGAAGGGCTCCTGTATTTTACCACAATGAATTTGACAGGAATTTGTCCACAATAAAACCTTGTGTTGTTTGAAAAGCCGGCCTGAGACAGCGGAATACTGGCATCGGCGGCAGGAAATATTTTGATCTTGTCTAATCTGGCTAAAGGGGGAAATATTGTAATCCGCTCTATTCTCTGTGATCGCGTGCGCACGTGAATGCAGTTGTGCGAGGGACAGTGCGGTTTTGTTTGAATCCAGCTTTGAGGCATAATTCTGCCATTGTGTAAAATTGTTTTGAATGTTTTTCCTTTTCATGCAAAGTTCCCATAGGTGGTTCACAAGCAGCTGATAGTAACAAGAGACGTAATTGGGGTCACAAATCCGCACATTGACAAACTATTGTAGCCGCCTTTGGTTTGATTAGCACAGCAGATGTAAATCCTCCCGTCTCTCACATAGATCTGCATGCTTTGTATTGTCTGTGTATTTGATCGGCTATCTCACAGGAAGTGACGTGAGCCAAAAAAACTGGCACATTTTGTCTTTTGTATGCACAGCCAAACAATGGACCTATGCCGCGGTGACTGGTCCCCCCCCCCCCCCCCACGGTGACTCTCTGGACAGACTTTGTTAAAGGCGAAACAAACAAAACAAACTTTGTGTTACATACAAGCTTGTTCCACTTTTTGTTCAGACTAAAGTGACTGAAGTTTAGCTCACAGAAAACACTTGCCGATAATCAGACATGACTCTGTTGGGCTGATATGAATGAACACAGTCACACTGGGACAGATGACACAGCGACAATGAAGTTGCGTGGTGTGCGTATAAGAAGCTCATTATCTGCACATTGATAAAGCGTGTGGATAGTGAAGATAAAAGACTTATGTACAGCTGCTGTGGGCTTTGGTGCAGTGACTCATTGTTGTTCAGAAGAACGGATATCTGATTAGTTTCCGTATCTGTTTGCTGCTAATGGTCCGTTCCGTGTGAGAATGTCTTGATCCATAGTTATTCTTTGACACACTAAATGAATGTTTGTGCATGGCTGTCTGGCAGTGGGTGTGTACCCTGCCTTAGGCTGGGAAAGACAGAATGTACAAGGCACACAATCCTGAGAAAGCTGTTGGTGATGGCTGACAATTACTGTTTTAAAACAATAAAATTCACTTACTGTTTTTAAAATGCCTTCTGTGACATCTCGATCTTGCTATATTACAATAGACTCTGTAGCGTGTATGTTTACAGTTTATTACAAAACCTCTTTCAAGTAGTGTCAAATCCTCTACAATTCACAATGTTAGCAGCAATAATAAATCCCATGCCATGAATATTTTACCATGTTACCAAAGTGTAGTTACTTTAGACTTTTTTGGTGTTATCTGCTGCATATATTCCAGCAGGATGGCTGGAGCTCTGTGACTTATTTACCCACCCAGCCTGTGTGTGTATCTGGATGTCAACAAGATGTTAGCACTCAAAGGGGAAAATAACTGCAAATATAAACATGGTGAGCTACATCTTGGCCCGAAACCAACCTGCTTTTCTGACAGCTTGACAGTCACCTGAGGCTGAAACAGATTCCAAAATCACTGTCCAACTGGTCACATGTTGTCTTGCCTTGTCGGACTCTTGCACACCCACCCACCCACGTACACACACACACAATACACAGAGCACCGGGTCCGTAGAGGGTCCAGGCAGGAACAGAGGTGGTCTATGGGTCGAGCAGCTGTACGGTCAAGCAGAAATATGTGGATGTTTCCCCTCCAGCAAACTGCTAGTACCACCAGTGACAGGCAGACAGACTGACAGACTTTCTCTCATAAAGACACATGGGATGATGGACAGATAGATGGACATTCTCTCGACTGATTGACAACGACACACATTCTGCGCATTGTATGGCCTCAAGGCAACGAAGTGCAAAGTACACTCCAACTGATGAAGGTTCACATCAGCAAATGAATGAATTATTCAACTTTGAAATTTCACTTATAAAACAGTATAAACTTAACAACATTAAATCAGTATCGGTGGGAATAGTCATTATTTTTGCATGGACTTGAACGTCATATAAACTCAGCTAATCATACAAAATGTGTTTTGTTTGTAATATAAATTAATGATCTTCTTTCTTTTCTTACCTGTATAGTATTTTGCCATGATTTTAACTAATTCCATGGTATATGCACTTCTGTTTAATGCCCATAGAGGTCACTGTTGCTTTACACTCTACTCTGTCAACACATGTTCGTGCAACCCTCTCATTTTTTGGGTATGTACTTGCAGGTACAAAAACTCTTCACACAGTCAGTGTATCTGCAATTTCAAAAGTAACTTTCGCACATGAAACAGCCATGCAGCTGTTAATGCATTCCTCATATGGCGTGCTCTGTAAATGACAGTTGAAATATTATACAAGTGATTATTACAGTGATACGTTAAGAGTTGTTACCCCATGGGTTAAAGAGTTTCTAATGTGTAAAGAAGCAAAAAACAATTTGGCCAGAGGTGCCCCAAAGCTCTCAAAGTGGTCTAACCAGCTTCAGAGGGGAACATCCCTGGAGGTGCACCTGTTCTCACAGATAGTCCTCCACCTGTTCCTCTGATCTGTGAAACTGTAAATCTTTCTGAAGGCAGTGTTGGTACACCCCTTTGAATCGGTAACCTCTTTAAACTGCATTTAAATGTATTGCCCTCGTTAGGAAATGTATTTGCAGTGAGTCAAAAACATACAGAAAGCCAACATTCTCCACAACAAAGGCAACAGACCTGAGCACAATCCGCGCACATACCATCAACCTCATGTCAAGAGTTAAAATCGTTAGAAACATACCATAGGTGAAGCCCTCTCTGTTCAGACCAGCTGCACAGAGTCTAAAATGTAAATACGTATTAGGGGGAAACAAAACAAAAAACATCTTATTTTGTTGAACTGTAGAATTACTGCCTGGTCCTGTTTTTCATAAAGGCTGGGCACCTGTATCTCCGACCTGACTGCTAAATCAATTGTTTAAAATCAAAAGGAAAAAAAAGAGAGAAGAAAACTTTGTACAAATTACAACCTCTTTTATTTTGGTTTGGTCTTAAAGCCTTTTCTTTTTCCACTCTTTTTTATTACATTGATTCCAGTTGTTGTCCCTGTTTTATCATTGTTTAAACAAATATAGCGGGATATTAACAGATAATTAAAAGCAGTTCTACAGACAACAACACAACCAAATTATACTTGTTTAAAGGAAATTAGATAACTTTTTAAAATTAAAATGTTCCTCATCCATGCTTCACATCACAGTCATGAATCACAATGTTTCCTCTAAATGTGCTTACATTGGGTATATATATCACTGCTCTAAGCGTTTTCATTTTATTTAACCATTGCTTTATAAGATTGTTTTGCGACATAAATCTATTAAATCTAGTATGCCGAGTTGATTATAAAAAAGACAAAAAGAATGACAGCTGTGTGTGAATGCACTCTCTACAGACCCCTGCACATCTTTCATGTTCTGGCCTGGACATGCAGCGTAAAGGTATACAAAATGTGCAAGTGCTCATGAAACCAGCTAACCAAGCCCAACGCACCTTTGTACAGGCTGACAACCGTGCCCACGTTTAACACTTGAGCTGCCAGTGCCAACCCTTTAAGCTCGGCTACGTCTGTGGCTCATCAAAGAACTCACTGGAGACTTTCTGACTTGGCATTTGGCCCATCAACCTCCCCACTTCCTCTTGTAAAGTCTAATTTTCATTGCCTGACAAAACAGACCCAGGGACGGGTCTTGCCCTCTGGAACTGTTCAAATAAATAAATAAGTCGTTCGCAGTGCGCTACATCAGTTAATTATCTGTTTGGGTGAGTGGCAGCCTGTCGGTAGCGCACTTGCACGCTGCACGGCGATAGAGTCAGGGAGAATGGCAGAGATGGCACGCTGCCACAGTGGCTTTCACGGCGAACTTGTTTAGTGAAAATAATGAGAGTGAGGATTATGAGAGACTGTAATTAAGTGCCGCTGAATTAGAGGCTGAGCCAGTGTGGAAAGAGAGGCAGACTACCGACTTACCTTGTTAAAAAGTCTTTAAGGTGAGTTGGCATGTCATTCAAGATGTAATACCTCACACATGGGGGAGTTTTAAGTCATTCTGGCATGTAATTATCAAAGCGAGCTGTTGTGATAGATGGCAGATTTAAGCATGTAGCGATCAGCAGAGGAGAAAGTTAAAGGAACCTCCCCATAATTAGAGCAATTCTCTGACTTTGATCCAGCACTTGGGTTTTTAAACAGGAGCTTTGTGAAGTTTAGACATCAGAGGTTCACTCTTGAAATACTGCCAGCCTAAACTTTAACGGCAATAATACTTTTCCAAAGAGGGTTTTCTGAAACAATAATCGCATTCTATCTTGTTTTTATTATAGGCACATGTCAATACAATAATGACACTAAGGTTTTCCAATGAGAATGTTCAAATAGAGGCACCCACAATATTATAAAGTTTGAAGTCAGTGTTCGGCCTGTTTGTGGTTCCCACAGTAAACCAGTCACATGGCGATTTGGCAGGTTTTTGCTCCAAATGCTCTTCGTGTAATCACCAGTCACGTGGCATGCAAAGTGGGCATGGTGTATTGCCCAGTGGCACAATAGCAGCTTGTTTTTCAGGTGAGATTTGAACTGGCTACTGTCCAGCTGTTCGGAAAACACATTCCACTGCACCACTGAAGACAATGAAAAGGCCAAGATACAGACTCTCCTCCAGACTTACGTGTAACATTAAGGGCTGTTTTTAACTGGTTTGCTTCTTGATATTTTATATAAATCCTTGTTCAAATTTTGTTTAAATGAAATATATCTGTTTTTCCAGCCTATCTGTCTAAAATCAGGAGGAAAAAAAGAAAACGCCAAGTGGCTTTTAAAATATGCCACATGACACACTTAGAGGACAATGGGCTGGGACAAACACTTTTGTTTTTTTTCTCTCCCCCTTTTTTGCCAGTCATATTTATTTTATTACTTTGTTCTCTGTAGGCCTCATGGTGGCAGGGTATCTTTGCTCTCAGACACTCACACACGACCAGAGCCCACATGTCCACTGGTGCATGAAGAGAATCTATGTCTCTCCCCTTTGGAAACAGGGAGGATCCCAAACTGCATCGGCCGCACATAATTAGTATTGGAGGCACAAAGGATAGCTCTAATTACTACTAACATCAATCTGGTCGACTTTTGTGTATGTAATTGAACGGCGGTACAAATCAATGGCGTTCAATAAAATATAATGGCGAGGGGTGCAAGTGCGAGGCTGTGAAGCGTCTATTAACACTCGACTCGACAACAAACCGCATTGGAGAATCTTCAGTCAGTTAGAAAAGCGCTCTGAGCGGAAATTTGTGTGAAACTGTGCGTGAAACATTGCTGAATAAAATACCCATCATTCTTCTATTATTTAGTAACTTTCAAAGCGGCGGAGAGACGGGAAGTACAGCCCAACATCCCGAGAAAATATGACAGAAAAGTGACTTTTTTATATTTCATGCACTTGATAATAAGTACAAACCTATTACCTAACGTTTTGAACCTTTGTTCTTTCCAGTTGCCTAAAATATTGATAGTAAAAATGCGTGCTTAGGGTAGTTCATATTATGATGATGGTCAGACCCAATAAATCAATAAATCTGCTTCTGTCTTGTTTCTAAAGCCTAAATGATGCAGCTAAGTTTTATTTTCTAATATAAACCGATAAAGACTGACAGAGGCGAGAGTCTGTGCCATTCCCAACCACGACCAACTCAACCACTATAGTTACACATGCAAAGCTGGGTGAGGTGTCTTGCCCAAGGACACGACTGTGCTACTCGAAGCAGGGAATCAAACCACTGACCCCTGGATCTGTGGACAAATGCTCTAATCACTGAGCCACTTTGACCTGACTTTACAATGTGAGGAGATTAACGGCGTCATCTATGGGCAGGGTTGGCGGTCTAGTTCCCATTACTATATAGGGTTTCTCCCCTTTCTCACCCTCTGTGGAAGAGCGTCCAGAACTTAAGCGCTGGCGTTTCCTTCTTTGTTGCAATTTCAGTGGAAACATGATATCAAAGTGACCTACAAACCTATAATCCACACATTGACTTAAGTGATTATTCCTATGCAGACTGAATAAACAGGATATCCATGGAGGCGAAGTCAAACAGTCCAGGCCACAGCACAATAGATATTGGCAGGAGGATCTGCCAAGTTCACTAAGGTGCGTGTTTACACTGTGGAAGTTCAAGAACTAACTTGCAACTCATTTCTAACAATAGCCTAAATATCCATACTGCCAAATTGCTCTTTTATCGATGAAAACGATTGTGTCCAAATTGTATATTGGGGATAGGTTTATAAAAATGTCTGTTTTCCTGGCAATGCAACACAATAAACATAAGGTTTTGCACATATTCACAGCATTATCCACAGATTATGGAAGCCAGAGTCACACACAGATGTCAGCTGGCTGTGGCCGCTGGCAGTGGTCATGTTATAATCTCTCTCTAATTATAGACACAGCCAGGCTTTACTGTTTCACCAGCGAGACCTGAGAAAATACACCCTGCTAATCTTATTTGCGCACAATGGCAGAGGAGAGGATGTTAAACACTATGGCCTATTAGGTCTTACTATTGGCTACAATATGAAATATTAATGTTTTTTTTATCATCTTATATCCAGGTAAATAGATTTCCATATATAATGAATTGTATCTTTTATTTGTGTAAAGTATTAAGATACATTTACGTTGTATGTTTTTATTTTTTTTTACGATCTCATGTAACAAATGAGTTTAGTTAAAGACTGGCAACATTTTTGGTGAGTGTTGGAAATAATACGTGACATCAAAGCAGTACTGTCTTTTGCTTTTTTGCTTGGCTGAAGACATGCTGAGTTAGGTCATTTATGGGCCATTTCCATTTAAGAGCCGGATAAAATATTGGCTGTTCTTTGTTCCAACAATACAGGGATGCAGGCACACACATGGAGCTCTGCACATCCAGGCTGTAAATAATACATGTGTCTTAAAGGGCTTCTTCCCACCACAGCTGGCCCACTTCAATTAGCACACTTTGAACACAGCACACTTGTTTTCCCATTCTTTACTCACACTGTATTGTGGCTCATACAGAACACACAAAAAAATATAATTAAATTAACGAACACTAACATTTGAACTAAATCTCATAATCTTTATGTCGATTGATAAAAAAAATAAAATACTAAATAATTAACAGAGGGGGCAAAGAAAATGGGATCCAAGCTCCGGATGAAAGTGTGGTCCTTTGTGCATTATGCTTAAAGGTGGATGCAGCCATGCAATTCTCTTATTAGCACTTTTATGTTAACTAAACGTTATATTCAACAAGTTTTGTAAGCCGATTACATTTGCATGATATTTTACAGAACTAAAAACACATATTTGACACAATCACTGAAAGCCGGGGTGCCGCAGAGGTGCATGGGCCTAATCATGTTAGCCTTTGCAGGTTAAAAATACTGCAAACCTTTGGAATTGGTAGTCTCAGCCATAAGCAGCCATTCAGTCTTCCCATAAGAGTCAGTGGCTTGCACCTATCCTTGTGAATATTGAGCTGACCATGGCTTAGTGGTTTGCCTGGTAGTGTTGGGCTCTGGCAAGTGCATACATGTCTTGCCCAAAGTTGTGTCCTAACTCTCCCACACTGAATGATTTTATGTACTTAGGAAGAGAACGTATGAGCAGAAAGAGAGATCGAAATTGGCCAATGTTGTCTCATCATGTAAATTCATGTCCCAATTAATGAAATACTATTATTATTAACCACGGGTCCATGTGTGCCTGCCGAAGGCTCATAAACATATTGAGTTGACCTGAGAATCAAACCCCTAACCTTTCTACTTAGAGGCTGCTAACCACCCCGCTACTGTGCACCTCTTCCTGAAATGACTCCGTCTTTGATCTCAGAAATACCATTGGGGCCTGACTTGACCCTTTCACCGCAGCGCTACACTGCTCCCCTCTTCTGTCCTCGTCATGAGCACTCTCCAAAAGTGAAGTCACTTTTGACTCGGTCTATTCTCCCCTAAACACATCTAATTATCCTGATGCCAAGCTTTTCCCATCCATCATATTATCTTTGTGAGGAGAGGTATTAGTGCTTCCTGTCCCGCCGGCCAATTACCTTGTGCCTGCTCCCTGCTCGGAGTCACCTGCATTGCAAATGTGACCTTTAGTTAGAGGACTGATTGCATGTTTCTGAGAGAGTGTGAGAGATGGGCTGTGTGTTAAGAAAATGAAAAGTTAATATATAAGAGTGTGTTGTTGGTGTGTGCTGGTGTGTGTTCACATGTGTTGCTCCACGCGTTGCATTCTGTTTCTCTGTCAACCCGAGAGTAATGTATGTGAGGAATGCACATGTACAGCTGAGTTTGATGTGTGCAGTTTATGTGTGCATATGGGCTGGGTCTGTGGGCAAACCCTCCCAGACCCCGACCCGCACCCCCCTTCCCTGTGATGTGCTGTCGAGAATGTTAATGTTCTGTGATGGCTGTGCAGCAAATAAGTGTTTCTGACACAGTACAGACTCCTATTACAGGAGCGGGCCAGTGGGCTCGCCATAGCGCCTTAATGAGCTGGCAGGTCAGTCAGCCACAGCACTGCACACGCCCATGCTGCTTATGCAGGTACCCACCTCCAAATCAGGGTCCCGCATGAGGAGGAAGAGGCCCAGAGGTCTGTAATGTGAGTCTAATTTTTTTCATTCAAGTAAATATAAGTTGTATTAAAGTTGTTATCACATTTTAGGTTCAATCCACTATACAGAAAAACTCTTTTCTCCCTATTACGTGAAGATCATCAAGTTTACCGCAAGGTTAGGTAAACAAAATAAGATTAAAAACACGAATGTCAATGGACGAGTACGGCTTCTGCTCTCGTGAAGGCGGAGCTGAGGTTTAGCTTTACATGTGTTTGATCCAAGCAGCGACATGACTTTCAACACCACTAACAAAGCAAGCAGCCATGGTAACATCGAGAACAAATGGGGACGGGCAAAGCACTCAATTACAAAAAGCTGACTGTGGTGACTATCACTGCTGTAGCAACACACAGTAGTGAAAATGTAACCAGTAAAAAAAGCATTTCTTTATTTCTATTTCTTATGTAACTGGGAGTGGCTGATGAGAAGTTAAAGAGGTTACAAAGAGAGTCCTACCGTGCAGTGTTTCTCAAACATTTTCCACCAATTACCACCTCATAAAATGTTAGCTTCCAAGTGCCACAAGGCCTAGATCAAGAGCAAACCGGGACTAGGTCTAAAATGGGTTTAAATTGGACTAAATCATGTCTATACTGGGTGCAAACCAAACACACCTAACTTGAAGCCCAAGCACCTTCAGTGGTACGCATTTATGTTTATTTTTAATTAGAAAGTAAGAAACATGACTTTTGCCTGGACAGCATTTTGAGGTCTTTTGACCATTAAAACATAATATGTTATAGAACCTTAACAATTGTAATGGTTTATTGCTGGGGCATTGATCCTAATTTTATATCTCTTGAATTCCATTTACACCTGCCAAACACTCCGCAGACTTGTACAGGGAAAGCCAAACCCATGGTCCACGGTAAAGTCAGTTAGCCTGACAGCCTGTGGACACAGTAAACTCCGTCACCAGCGCACTGTGCAGTTACAACTCTGGGAACAAAGGGCCTGTCTTTTCTTCTCTCTCCGGATTGTCAGGAGAAGGTACAGCTTGTACACTGAGTTAAACAGTTATTTCGAGGAAGAAAGGGTGAAAAGCACATCGCTTGGCTGACTCATCACAATTTGGAGCAAAATGAATCCCCCTTTTCCCACCTGAGGATGGGTCAGATCAGATGCAGAGAGGGGAAGGAGGGGAGAGGAGAGGGGAAAGAGCAGGTGAAGAGCGGCCGCCTGGACATTACAGCTGATTGAGACATGTGGCGGACGGGAAATCAGCCAAAGCAGTGGAGCACATCCACACAGTTGGCCAGGTTGTCTCTCAAAACTCTCCTAAAGTCTAAAGTGGACCTGTTGGAGTTACTGAGTCGTCACACTACATGGTGTAACCCAGAGGCAGTGGGCCCTCATAGGTGTCTCTGCCCCCATCTCTACGGGACTTGTTAGAGATGCTATTCTGGACCCTCTTTGCCTTCATTCGTACTGCTGCAGAACACCTGGAAATGAAGTACATGCCTTTCAGTTGCAGGCCAAAAAGTACGACTTTCACTTAATTCAATAGTGACCATATATATAAACCGGTCACGCTGTAGTTAGTGAAATAAATCAAAATAAAATCACTTCCAACATAAATATTTTTTTTAGAAAACAAAAGTTTATTTTATTTCTTTCTTCTTTTCTTTTTTTCTGTTTTGCTGTAGAAACCCAGGAGCCTCATTTGTATGTTTGGTGGACCCTCCCAAACATAACAGAAAATGGAAGCAAAGGTCAGTGTTAAGTCTCAGCTGGCTTTTGTTCTTTAAAGTACAATATTGTATCGATTTGTCCAGAATGATAAACACAAATGTGTTGGTAAAACACCATCTCTTTTGACCTTTAGCAATTACTTCTACATGACTTTAACAGTTCCTGTTGCCACAACAAGAAGTCACACTTGACTTTGGGCTTCTGTCTTGGAACACAAGTGCAAATGATTTGACTTGTGACTTTAACATAAAAGTAACGTGGTGATAGTCTATATTTTTATTTTCACAGGGACTTTTCTGAGGTTAACATATACAGTATATAATTGGAAAACGTTGTTTAAAAAAAGGACAATTGCGCGGTGAAAGTCTGTTGTGGCTGCAGACTTGTGTCAGTCTTAGAGTGTGTCTTAGTCTAAAAGGCCAGACAGAGCTGAAGTGTGATGTGATGACCCACGATGGATCCCACTTGACCTTAAGTCAAACAGAAAAGTGTGTGAGATAAAACTATTGACGCAATACAGGCTTTTCCCGTTTGCATTGACCTAATGCTTCAAATCACAGATCAAAAAACGGGAATTCACATTTTGAATAGATTACTTTATGCTTTCTATAGTTGATTTTGTTGAACCTGTTAGAGTTCGGTGAAGCGATAGCCCTCTCTAGCCTCTTGACCTGCTGAACAAGTGCAGGACCGCAGAGAGCTAATGAAGGCACATCCTGGAACTTCAGGGAAAGCCACAAGCGTCCTCAGAACTAATCCCGCCACTAATGTTGCCTGTGTGTTATTTTGCATTATATCAATATGTTCATTTCTTTGGTGGCAAATGTTCAAATCAAGTGACATTTAAATGTAATCAAAATATGTTTCTCAGAGGATATTATTACATACCTGGAGGCTGTTTTGTTGTAGTTCTCATAATGTGTCACATTACAATTTGAATAAAAGGTTATTTCATCGATTCTTGGAACAGAATGCCACTGAGTGTTTAATGCGTGACATTGCGCGATCACCTAAACTCTGTTCTCACTATATTAATATTTGTCAATGAATGGATGATATGTTCCATTAGGATAGCGCTGGGCCTCTGTATCTCTGTATGTCTTCCGTGTGTGTGTGTCAAGTGTGTGTTTGGGTGCATGGCTGTGTGTAATGATGTGTAAATATATTTATGGCTCAGGGCCACAGTGGTATTAACCTGACCCAGACTCTCTCTCTGGGGAGGCCGCGCTCTGCTGATCGTTCTGTTTTGGTCGGGTTTTTGTGAGGGCTTCGTATAGCAGTATAAACAATGCTTATGTGTTTGATAGGAGTTTAGGCAAGGGGCAGACACGGCGCAGTCTCAGAGCATTATACCGCACCTGGGATATCTCTGAGTAGGCACGCTAGTGAGTTAAACGTCCCATCCGTCAGCCGAATGCCACCGGCCTACATCTTATTCAACTTTTAAACCTCTAATTGGTAACGTTTAAAAGGCGTTTAAGAGTGCCCTTTCTTCTCCCTTTTCTCATTTCCCATTTAATGTGTTGTGTCAAAGTCTATTACCTCAGTTGGACGTTTGTGTCCCTTAAGTTGAAAAAAAGGAGTGAAGGCAAAGAGGGGTGAGAGAGAAAGAGAAGGGGGAGAGAGGTGAAAAGAGAGAAGCCATCAGCCGAGGTTTGCCAGGTCGATAAAGCTTTTAGATTTGGAGATGTTTTCAGGGGAGCCCATTTCCTGCGGCTAAGAGTTGTTAATGGAGCTTAAGGAATTATCTTATGACTCTCGGCTTGAGGAGCAGTTTATTTCAACCCCCGGACACCCCCTTTTTACCCGCCCGCTTTCCCTTTCCTCTGCCACTTTCCGCACATGAGGGTGGATCAGGCCCTGAATATGCTGCTGTCAAAGCTGCTTAATGAAAAGTAACGCGTGGCTGATTACAGTTTTATTTGGTCTCTATGTAAAAAGCTCCTGTTAATTTAACATCGCGCTCCCAGTGTGTGTTCGTATTTGTCATGGCTGAATGATTTAGTTATAGCCGGCCTCCTCTCCCCCCTTCCCCTCCGACTGCTGCGTGTCCTTTTCTTCTCCCCCTCTGTCGCACTTGCACGTCTCTCACGCTCAAATAAAAATCGACTTTGATCCGGGCTCTAATACAATATGTCTTCATGGTAAATTAATTAAATGGAGAGGTTATATTCTGTTATCATCAGGGACTTAAATCCTGTCCTAATTTTCTATCAGTGTCTATGAAAAATTAAATAGCTCACTTTGCCATGAGGCTATTAAAAGAGTTAGCAGGGGGGTGACAAAACTTCACTTTTTCTCCCCCTACCCCCCCACCTTTATGCTTCATATTGTATTCTAAAGCATCAAATAAAAAAAACATGTATTTTATCTATGTTGTATCAAATCCCTAAAGTCCACCATTTTCCAGGGGGAAAGATCTCAATCGTCAGCGCGTTTTCCATTAAAATTCATCACGGGCCCCCGCCTCCTCTCATAGGACAGACTGAGTCCCCCGAGAGCTCCACTTTCGCCATTACTGTCAAGTACCCTTGACTTCTTTTCTTTTTGCCCTTTTATCTACAACAACTAATTCGAGTTCTCTTGCCCTTTTCACTTTTCCACCACATCAGGGCCTCTCTCTAGTCAAAGAGGAAGGAAAAAATACACCTTTGTCTTGATGTGTGTGTGTGTGTGTGTGTGCGTGTGTGTGTGTGTGGGGGGGGTTAATGTCAAAAGTTCCAATGATTTTGCATCAGGTCTCGGTTTTGAAGCCATTAATAGGCAGCGAATAACTTACCGCTCTGACAGCCGCATCATGGCAGTGTTGAAACGTTTCGATAAAATTATCAGAGAGCGCAGAGGGGAAATCAATAGGCTGACATGAAATATGACTGTGAACAGCCCAATTACAGCCTGTTTAGAGGGAATTAATGAGGCAGATCTTAGATACTGATATTGTTCTGTCTCCAGGCTGGACCCGCCTCATTCCCGGGCCGTCACTGAATCAAAATGACTGCTTTCTGCTTGAGAGGAAGCGGATGGGTTCAATAGACTGAGAGTTTAGTGTAATTAAACAATGAGAATAATATTGTCATTTGTTTTGACCAGAAATGTACATTAGAACAGTATGTGTGCATCAAGTGAGTTGGATATGGACCAATAGTTCTCAAATTATGGTGGGGGGTGGGGATATAAACTGGCTTCTTCTTCTTTGGTTCAGCATAATATTATTTTTGAAATGCTTTTATTCTTTGCATGATCCATTTTTTTGTGTGGTTAAAGAATCCTTTTAGCAACATCTATACCATGCATTAATCCTAACTGAGACTTTATGTAGGCCTGGTTTAACACAGCCCATAGCTTCTTATCTGTATATATTCATTTGTCAGAGGTAATCCTAATACTGGCTCGGGCCTGTGGTCGGCTAATTTTCTCGGGCAGCCAATATTTCCCTCCTTTACAAACTTTGAGAATGATTGGAACTTATAAATGGTTTCAGCACCATGGTCAGCAACATCAAGACCATATTACACAATGTTAATAGAAAGAGAACAGGTTTATTTTCAGTGAACAAAGATGGACTGCTCTCATTTCAGTTCATCAAGAGCTGTGCATTTGTGAAAAGTTTGTCCTCCTTTTTATAGTGACTTTTCGGCAGTTGAGACCTAAATAATATAAATGTGCATGCTCAGAGTAAAAAGAACAAACGTAGGGCTTTTTTTCCCCCCCTTAGTGTGTAAAATTCCATTATACATTTTGATAAGTTTGTGCGTGCCTTAAAGCTGAAAAAATCCAGATGTCAGTTTTGGAGATTTTGCTGCTTCAAAATGAGTATGATGCAGGAACAACTGTTTGGATGTCCAGAGTCTTCAAAGTCTTTCGCTTATGTTAGGAGCAGAAGAGCTTATTGATGTTTTTGGGGAACGGGTTCATGGCACTGTCTTTAGTGGAGTCCTGGTGCTGTAAGCTCAGTGCATTTCTGTCCGTCTCCAGCAGGGCGGCGCCTTTGTTGCTGTTGCTCCAGGACACGGTGGTGTGGGTCAGCGCCTGGCTCAAAGTGCTGTGCCTGAAGAGCGGGTCGTGGAACACCCCGTCCACCCAGTTCCTCAGGGTGGTCACCGGGGAGTCCTGTCGGGTGTCGAGGCCGGAGGAAGGGGAGGTAGCGGTTGGCGAGGGGCTTATGGACGACGAGGGCGGCGGCTGGCATCGCAGCATACAGGAAGGGAACTCAGTCTGATTGAGAGACGTGGCGGTTTGAGCCAGGGACCAAATCCGCGGCTTTCCGTCGAGTATCTGCTGCTGCTGCTGGGAGTAACAGGTCTTGCTCTGTTGACGGGCATCTCCCTGAAAGTCCTCCACCTTGGTTTTGAGGCAACTTTTACTCAAATCCTGCTCGAGCTGTCCCGGGATGGGCAGCTTGAGCGGGGCTTCCTTGAGGAGGTGGTCAGCGGGCAGGTCGGTGGTGGTCATGTGGGTGTTGAGGTGGTAGCGGTGTTTGAGCTCACACTCGGAGCTCTCAGACTCCAGGGCGTCGAAGTCGTCCAGGTCGCTGAGCTGGAGGTCCTTATCGTGACGACTCCTGGTCTCTGTGAGGGAAACATGTACACATTATAGCAGAGGGACAGATTCCATTTGGCTGTACAGTCTTCACTTTGACAGACCAAGTGACAAGAATCTCTAAAGACTGAATCACTTTGGTGGCCTACAACTGCAATGTTGACAATATTGTGCATTTCTCTACATATTACTGAAACAATCTGAACAGACGATATCAGCAAATAATCTGGGTGTGTATTATTGTTATAATATATATTTTTTTTTTGACAAAAATATTTAGTCTCACAATGGAGACATTCACACGTTACAACGATTCTTAAAACACATAAGTAGCAGATAGTTAGAAAAGGTGCAATCAAGTAACAAAGATATTGTTGTTACTTGATTGGAGAAATTAGGGATAATAACTTTAAGAAGGAAGCAAACACATTACATTTTGACTTTATTAGGCTATTTTTCTTTCCTTTTTTTATCAACTAATAATTATAATAATATAATGTCCCAGATATATTATGCACAAAAAAAAAAAAAATCAATATACCATAAATGTGTGTACCGTATACATTATGTTTGCACTTTATATATTTTATTTTCAATTGCATACAGCGATATATAAATGAAAAAATGAGCACTGACCATCCTCATTGGTTTCACTCTTGATGTGCTCCTCCTGCAAGCCCTCCTCATCGTCGTCATATCTCTTCTCGTCTGAGCCTTTGTTCCTGGGGGGCCATGTCATCTTGTTCTCCTTCTTGAGTCTCCTCCTGGCGTTGGCGAACCAAGTGGACACCTGGGTCAGGGTCATTTTGGTGATGATGGCCAGCATGATCTTCTCTCCTTTGGTGGGATAGGGGTTCTTCCTGTGCTCCTGCAGCCAGGCTTTCAGTGTGCTGGTTGTCTCGCGAGTGGCATTCTTCCTTCTGGTTCCGCCATCCATGGAGCCATATCTGTACATGCAGCACAAAGTAATAAACCTATTGCATTCAAGCAAAAAAAAAAAAAAAATCCTACAATTTCCCTTACAAATGTAATTAATTATGCAATGTAGATGTTGAGTTAAATGCAAAATTACACATAAATTGTTCTTTTCAAAAATAAAAATGTGTTCTTAAATTGTTATTCCTCCCTTATAGCTTAAAGGTGCCGCTAAAAGGATCAAAAGGCTTCCTCGATAACCCTGGCCCTCTCCTAACTCTGCGCTGTTGCCCTGGCAGATAAAACAGTGTGTAAGATTGCTTTATTGAGTGTAATGATGAGCCCGCAGGTAAAAGGCAAGCTCCGACACAGAGGTGCTGCTGTAGGCCTGAGTGCACATCGACACCCTACAGTGCAATGCTTTGTCTTCTTCACACTAAGGCCTGTATTAGCAATGGAGCGCTCGTTATGACTTCTGTTAGCTCTACGCAATTAATGATTGCAGACTGTTCAAGGGTTTCGAAGGTGTGTATAATCATCAATAATACTTTGTAGATCAGTTAACAGGTTTCATGTGAACTCTCTTTTTCATTAAATTATGTTCTACATGTTAAAAATATATTAGCTTAAATTATTTGATTATTATATAGGCCTCAGACCACTGGCCTCATATACGGATAACAAAAACAAAACAAAAAAAAACCTCTTGACATTATCCAATAAAAATGTATATGATTCACAGTTCAGACACATAATAAAAGCGTATTGTGAATACTAATTAAATAATAAAGGATAGATAAAAAAATAATACATGGATGAATTCCAAGTGGTTCCATGTGAAGTGATGATATGAATGTAGAGTTTACCTGTCGTACTGATACTGTCCCAGGGTTGGGTCGTAAGGGTAATAAGCTGTAGCCTGGGTTATTCCCGCATGTGCAGACGCAGTGGTATCTTTTGTGTCAAATGTACCCTATAAATACAAAATAAACACGTATTTGTTAAACATTTAAACTGTGAAAGTGCATGTTTAGTGCATTAAGACAGTTGGAACAAAAACACATTCTTAATGAAACAATATTTGTTTGTAATGCAATGTCTACAATAATCCACTATAGCTGCAAATGTAAACATGACTGTCAGTAAAGGTTGATCACTGTGGAGACCTGTGCACTTTCATGTGTCATATAATGCACATGAAAACTGGCACTAAAGACATTTTAAAAGGCAAGGCTAATGCAAATGAATTATTTGCATTGTTTTTAAACTTAAAAAATACTACTTTTTAAGCCTCCTTTAAATATTTCCAAGTCTGAGAAATGTGACTTTAAAAAAAAATAGACATAGGCCTATTAAAATAATAATCATTAAAAAATTATATAAAATAAAAAACAGTGAAAAGGTGATGAGCTGAAAGCGTCCATTGCTCCATGAATCACTGACAGCTGCTGATCGACTCTTACCAGAGAGTAAAAAGCCGATGCGTCCGTGCCGTAGGTAACATAGTTCCCATAGCCCTGTCCCGTAGCCGTGTACGGGCTACCGTACACCCCCAGCGCGGCTGCGGAGCTCAGCTCGTGTCTCGCCGTGGCCAGCAGTCGGCTTTCGTACACCGGACAGTACACCGGCGTCTGTCCGGAGGCAGCGACACCTGAGTCCGCTATGGACCGGCCAGTGGACTCGCAGCAAGTGGTTAGAGAGTTGGTGGTCATCAGGAACTAGAATCAGATTTAAAACCACAGTTATCCTTTGGGAAACCAAACTTTAAGAAATGACATCCTACATCGAAGCGTTTTCTTGATTTTGTCCATTCTCACAATTGTGTATTCATTTTGTATCGATAATACCAAACAGGCTAATAACAAGTGAATTGCACACAAACACTATCGTGGATGAAGCGCAGAATAGTGATGACTACGACAATGATATAAAGATCATAAACATACAAATCATGTTTACAACCCCTGTATAGGCTACTTCAAACATGCCCACATGGTTTTATGGCACCATGCCAGAATAAAATAACAGCTGTGCCATGTATCACATGCCGCACGCGGTACAAGTTGGCATATGCGTAAGAGCGCAGATAAACACATGGTTGACATTACGGGGCGCGATTATCTCTCAGAAATCAGTAACAGCGGCTCAGGGTCCCGGTGGTCTCTTTGGGTAGAGCTCTAAATGTCCTCAGGTATCACTGTTTGTAACAATACTCCGACGGATAAAGCGCACTTAAAGCGGAATTTGTGTCTGTGCCAAATGCGTAAAAATGACAGGTCGAAGATATAACCAATGGTTAAAAGGAACATAAAAAAACACTTACTTGTGGAGCAGACGAGTAAGGATATCCAAATTGTGGATATGACATGGTAGAGAGGTCCCCCAATTTCCAGAAATAAAGCGAGACTGAAGGTCTCTAGTGCGCGCGGGCTGCGCTGCAGTTTGACTGGACCAATTGATTGGTAAGCACAGTCTCCTGGATGCTTATAGGGCGAAGCAGAGTAGCATGTTTAATTTGTGTAAAATGCCCCCCCACTCTTACGCCTCACAAGTGGGAAGTTAAAATAAAGAAGAACCTCCGCCTTTCTTTTCTTTTTGAAACGACACAAGGAAATAAATACATAGACGCGCACATTTATGTCCAATAATGACTTTGTGTCGGACACATATTTTGCCTTATAAAAAAGTGGTATAAAAGACGTCAGCAGCCGAGGCAGGTAGTTTTAAACGGCAGCCACTCTGACGTCAGAAGTTTCCTGCTCGAAAATGAGCAGACTGTAACTTTATTACTACGCACTGTCTCCGGACATTATTATGGCAAGTACGAAGATAAAGCCAAAGGGAATTGTATGGACTATATTCCATACAGTCTCCAAAATTAGGGGCTATATACAGGTTTTGTAATTATGCACTCTTATAATATCGTCTTATAATAATAATAAATTGCCGTATTGTAAGGGAAATGCATCTATCTATCTATCTATCTATCTATCTATCTATCTATCTATCTATCTATCTATCTATGGTGGTGCTGATTTGGTGAGTTTGGGGTTTTGGAGAACTCCAGGTTGAGACATGTGGATAGCCCCGGGGGTCACTCCTCAAATTAATGATGATGTACTCCTCCTCCACTCTCCCGCCTCTCTTTTCCTCTGCGCTCTCTCCAGTTGGATGTTTGCCTGCCGGTGACAGGTCGATTGAGAGTGATTGATGACTATCTAGGGGACCGGGGCCAACATAATAATAATATGATACCCTTGCCTTTTTGCAATAATTGCCCGCTTTCATTCATTTAGAGATTAGAGAAGAAGCATCCACGGTGAACAACGCAGAGTGATTTGGTAACTTTTGTCTGGGGGAAGGAGAGGGCGGCCTGTGTAGCTAAATGTCTCATTCATTTTGGACAAATTGAATTATGGGGTTAGTTCCTGGAGCAAATGACCGAATCAACGGCATGAACGGGGGTCAAAAGGATCAGCGTGGCTTTTTAATTTGCATTAGCTCTAATGCCACCATTAACAACGCCAGCGCGCTCGAGTGTATTTTCTTTTCTCTCAACAGGAGACGAGAATTTCCTGTCATTTCGAACTTTTTTAATTTACAAAGCTTTACGTGATAGGCAGCACATCACGTTGAAGAATTTATTTAGCGCAGAAACTTACCTTTTCCACAGGCCCATTTCCCCCCTAGTCTTTTCTTGCACAGACAGATTTACGCATTTTACGCAATTAGTTTATGGGGAGTCGCGATAAATTCATCTCTCTTCCAACTCCTCTTATATCTTTTCATTACCCATCGTGTTGTCGGGCGCATTTAATTAAATATTTACGCGCACTAGTATATGCTTTTAGACGCGAAGGAAGGCGACGGCAGGGGTTCAAGCTTGTTTAGCGTTTAAAGATTAAAAGAAAAGCTTCTACTCGTTGTTTTGCCCCCGTCTTTCTTTCTTGGACAGATGTTTCGAGGTAAGAGTGCAGTGCGGTGCACTCACAGGAGCAGGACAGTGGCTTGAGGATCTCCCCCTCCCCCGTATTGCACGCTTTAAAAAAGTCCCTTTATATGAGCCCATCGTTCATTCAAAATAATTGGTGCATAAATTGGTGCATAAATGCGCATATGGATTTAATTCGCATGCCTTGGGCGTAGGTGCTATCAAATCATGCGGGCCTTTAAACGAAGAGTGTGGAATCGCGCATTTTTGCCCTGTCACAAGTGCCATTAACAGGAAGTGCTGGTTGACTATTAAAGGGGGCGGCTAATTTGCATCTCCGATCCAACTCTAGTCATATTAAAAAGTTCCCCAGAACCGCTGTAATCACGGAGGTGTCACTTTCCTGATAATCTGTCGTTGATTAATGAGCCACAAGCTGCGCGTTCTGCACCAGCGTGTCTGCGGTGTGTGCGCCGGCCGTTTGAGACTGTGGGGCTGTGAGAAGGCAAGTGCGAGAAGGAGAGAAGGAAGAAAATCTCCCACCTTTTCCCCAAAAAGTCAGAGCCAAGTTTATAGGAAATCAAAAAAACTGACTTGGTTTTGGATATTTTAGTCAACGTCATGATGTCATCAATTGTTGAGAATAGGCCTACATGACACGCAAATCCATGCATAAAGTAAGACATTGTTGATAGTGTAGTTTAGTAATCTCAGACCTAATGAGACTAGTGAAAATGTAAAAATGTAGTGAAATCAATGATAGTTGAAGAAAAAACAGCAGTAGCGGAACTCACAATAACATTGACAATATTGGGCGATCAAATATAATTGATAAAAGGTGATGTTTGAAATGATAAATCACCTGGGCTTTGTTTATTTACTTAAATTTTTATTTATATTCCTGTCAAAGTCAAACCATAGCATAAAGTAATACATACATTACAACATTTAAAGGCACACTGCGTAACATTTTGGACTATACTGTTGCCATCATTACAAAACATGCTCCTAATGACCAGCTCAACACAGAAAATGCTAATACTGCAGTGGGTAATCAAAGAATGGATTTGGATGAGAACACAATCTATTTAAATCTCAAAATCTTCTGACTTTAGTCTCCATGGGGACGTACCCACTCAAGTCACAGTCATGCCTTAGGAGAGCTGAGCCGCCCACAGCAAAGGTTTGTTTGTTTGTACATTTATGAGGTATTTATCAATGATGAAAGTATCTGTCATAAAATAAATGCTTCAATTTCAAATGTATTTATTCGGTAACATTCTACGCGGTGTGGCTTTAACCAAGCTTGTAAGAGTATCATAGCCCTGTGGTGTCATTCAAGGGTTGAATAACATCTTTATTGATATTGATAAACTACAATAATACCACAATATGTTGATTAATGTTTTAGCCTGTTGAGTTATCCACCACTGTCCCTCTCGTCATCTTTTGTGTGTGCGTGTGTGTGCTGAGTCTAAACTTGATGTGACCTGAATTACTGAAGACAGTTGCACAGAGCATCTTGTCTTGTGTTTCAAACCCTGGAGCTGCTCCCAGGCTCCTCCAATAGCCCCCGTGTTTCCCCCCATTTTTTTTTCTTTTAGCACTTGTAGAAATGATGTCCGAGCATTCTTCCACACACATGCACAAACAATGCTTATCCAGCAAAACATTAGCCTATCTCCTCTCTATAGTCGACTGCTGTGGTCCAAATGGAATATTGATCTAGAACGATCTTCTCACTGTGTTTCTTCTCTCTTCTGTCCGGCAGCCATGTTTTGTTTACTCATCCAGTCTTTTGGGCCTCGAGCGGTAATGGTTTTTGCATCGGTGGGTGGACTGCTGGACTGGACCTTCACATGGGATAGGGACTTTTGTTGTTGCGGTTAAACCTACCACAGACACAAGTAAACGATATGTGACAATACCATAAGATTAAATAAAGGTGAGGAAGCAAGGGGAACAAAACAAACATGTACAATGCACAATTCATATGTTCATTTCTATTTGTATTCTTTAATTTTTTTTTTATTTGTGTATTCAAAAAGACAAACAAAGACAAACAAACAATACATAACAGTTTCGGTACATTTGACAAACTAAGACCAAGACAAAGCAAGGCATGTGACAGTATTGCAAAAACAACACAAAATATGTTCCTATGTTCATATTGTTGCATTTGGGTTTATCACTTCGGTTACACTTTATTAAAAACTACACCTTATGTAGCCTAATAAATGATGAATTAGCCCTTAATAGGAACACTTTATTTTACATTACCATGACTAACTAAATTTAGTACAATGTAATGTGCTATGTAACAATGTGTAATAACCTGTACCTATGCAGTACACACACAATGGAATAATGTATTAGTACTTTGGAAGTACATAATGAAATAAGACCCTTAGGATTAGAGTTTGGGTCGTATGTCTTATTACATTATGTTCCACCCACATACTAATACACATTATTCCATTGTGTATGTAACCTGTAGGTGCAAGTTATTACACAGTGTTACATAGCACAATGTGTCAAGGGTAGTGGAAAATACAGTGTTACCCACTTGATAACTTAACTACTACAGTTAATGCCTAACTCATAATGAATAGTTCTTGTGTTGAGACCATTTACCATTTTTGCTGTGGTATTTATCTACTACTGCTAAAGTTGTATGAGCGGAGAGAGGGGGCGGAGTTAACTGAATCCAAGCGTTTTGTCTTCCATTGGAAAAAAACCTCCAGAAAAAACTTATATTTATCACAAAAATGTGTGCTCCATAGTGGTAGAGGTACAATATATCATATAAATGCCTATACTTTACTTTTGAATGGCTAAAATAGCATGATACAGATCCTTTAAGGCTAAATAAGGTGTAGTTATTAAGTAAGTAAGTAAGTAAGTGCTTTATTGTCAATGTAGAAGCGTACAACGAAATAGTGTTCAGGTGTTAGTCCTGAGCTGCTGCGGCTGAGCCGCGCTGCCACTGTGTCAACCTGACCGCATGACCTTGGAGGTCAGGGGAAACTGTAGCACTCGGAGGAAACCTGGCTGGCGGCCTTCTGTCTCATCTGATCCTCTAAAACGGTGCAGCGCCTCCTGGGTTTGTCCCCGTTTCAGAGCGTGGTATCCTGCACTGGTCAGCTCTTATATATATATTATAAAGTGTTTCTTCCTTTGTTTCAGATTTTTAAACGCTGAGTTAACTTATAATATAATGAATGTTAAACAGTACTATCTATAAAGCCGCAATCACACAAAATTGGCTTGGAGCAATAACAATTGGAAAATGTCAACGTAGGAAAATATATGTGCGTGCAAGTATCCATAATCTTTTTTTTTTAAAGAATAAATTGTTCAGAAATCCACTTATGCTCTCCAGCCTTCTGTTGCCTTTCTGTGAGACTTTTTTTAGATAGTCCAAAAGAGAAATAGTTTGACATAAATTTGTGAAATGTTATCTTCTTTTGTTACCAATGGTTTACTGTTTGATTGTGAATAAAAGGCTTTCAGAAAAAAACAAGGGTTTAAAAAAAAAAAAAAAGTGTTTCCTATCATTTTGAAAGAGGTTTGTAGTGGAGCTCTTCCTGGTGAATTAGGTGAAATGGAAGATAATAAAAAGGTAATGCCAGAGAGTGGACGTGTGCATTATGTTAATCACCGAATCATGTACCACAGAGCCTCATGCTGAAGAATGTCCATTGTCCCTCATACATTATGCCTCTGAGCCCCATCAAAGTGGACAATATCACACTAATGCTGAAGTCTATCCGAGCATCGTACTCACACTCCTCTCTCACTCTCTGCTCCCCAGCGCTGCTCCTCTGCCTCAGACGCTCTAAGAGGTTTAACATGTCAAAGTTCTCTCAACTCATCCATAATTGATGAACACTATGGAAGCATCTTCACTGCACTTAGTTAACTAGCTATGTGCAGGTGTTCCCTCAGCAACTGGCCTGGCCTTGGAGGCTCCAGAACCGGGGGCTCAAACTTCAGATCACAGCGTTAGTCAGTTGTTCACTAGTATGTAAGGATGGTGTTATGTCTTTTGCGATGGGGATTACAACAAGGAAACAACTTGTAGCAGTTCAGCCTCCACCTCATCCTCTTGGGATGACAAAATGACACAACGTATTGCTTTGAAATGATACAGAGCTAAAAACCTCCAGACACATCCACATATATTGAGATAGTTGCATCTAAAAATCGACCCAAGTAGGTTTTTAGAACTTCAGAGTGGTCCTGCGCTCCAGGAGTTATTTTTCTTTTATTCTAAAGTCCATTTTTGTTTGTGTGATATCTCAGTCGTACAGGTGTTTTCATCTTGGACAAAGATTCTGTCACACTGGGTTGTACTATAGATTTAAAAGACTACATTTTAGCATACCATTTTTATTTAGTTAAGTGTGACACAACTACTTAACTACTATAGTTAATGCCTAAGTCTAAATGAATAGTTCTCCACATACTTGATTTATTCTTTAAGTATAGTTATTAAGTGTTAGTCACACTTAACTAGTGAACTGATCATGATTAAGTAAGTGTTAACTCATCATGTATTAAGGCTAAATAAAGTGTAATTATTATAAACTGTTACCCAATCGGCTAATTAAAACCTTTGTTTTTGAAATCTGAGTTAACTTATAATATAATGAATGTAAAACAGTACCTATAAAGGTGATGTGACTTTACTTAGAGTTTTGACCGAGCGGGCAGCTGTTCTGATTGTATAGTGACCGCTGGCTGTATAGATTCAAATGGTTTTGAATGAATAGTATCCTGTCAAAACTTTATATTGATTACACTTTACACAAGAAGTGAATTTGAAATGTATTTTAGTAAATATTTTAGTTGGATATTTTTTTATTGGATATTTTTGCCACTTGAACTGATTCTCTTACTGCTGTTCTTAGGATTTGCTCTTGGAACAATGCAGTTTTTCCAATAAAAATAGCTTGTCTTACATAATATTCTCGTGGAAACCAAATTTTCATTCCAACTTGTAAGTTCACTCTACGTCTAACTTGGACAAGGGCTATGTAAAACATGGGTAGATAATGATATAAAATCCAATATGGATTCAGAGGACATTATGCAGGATTATACATTTTGACCTCAGTGACTGGGGGACAGTGTCTGGCTGGGCGAACAGGACCTGTCAATCAGTGCCATGCCTGGATGTGTCCAGTGCTTTGTGTTTGTGTTACATGTGTCATCACAGGCAGCCCCAGCATGCCAGACACCAAAATGACACTGATCACCATCTTATACACACACACACTCACAGAGGCGTCAGGTGGTCCCCCCTCTCATGACAGACCCCGCACCAGACCGCTGAATCCTCGATCTCCTGGACACCTGCGGCCACCTCTACTGCAGCCAACGCAGATGCAACCATGTGCAGCCAACAGTATTCAGATGCATTTCCACAATCTCGCATTTGCAAGAAAACATTTTATGCGATATGGATATGAACCTGGGAGGTCTAGACACTACTGCGCGGTAAAATAAAAAAAAAAGGTGCGAGTTCAACGGTGCAGAGAGAGGGGTTTCAGTGTAAACCAATTACAGGAACATGCCATTTAAATGACCATCGATATCCGAATGTTACAGACTGGTGTTTTGCTTTGAATGTGACCTTTTGATGTAAGGCCCATGCTGCCCTGCAGATAAATCGATGGCAAAAGTGATTTTTCTTACTTTGCTTGCACTTGGCTCTCAGTCTGAGGGGTTGTTTGGGTGTGGAGCAGTCACTGATAAATGGAGTAGATGGACATTGTACTTGTTGGGAGAAAGCATTGTTCGTGCAAAAGGTCGTTTTGGCCAATCCTAAAAATACATCTAAAAGAGTGTATGATGATATAGTAGTACATTTGCAATGGATCAGCATATTGTATCTTGACAATTATGACAACACTGATCGATTTCCAATAAACATGACAAAATATGATGCCTTTGCCGGGTCCCGGTCATTTATGCACATTCTTGACGCACATGGGTATTATAAAGTCATGATCCGCCTTCAATATTCACTTACACAATTGAAGTAGCGCGTTTACTGCATTGAGGCCGCATGGAGGACGTGTTATCCGGTGCTGATTATACTCCTCACGACGATGCAGCCCCGCCAGGCACTTACAATTATTTATTCATAATGCATCCACTGAAACAAAAATGCACTTTATTGTCTCATTCCGCATCCTATTTTACCCATAAACCAGAAAATGGGGCTGGCTTTCTAATGACAGAGCCATGTTAATATCAAGGCAGATAAGGGCCGGCGTGCGCAGATGGGAGCACAGTGTGGAAACCCAATCACAGGTTCCTTCAATCACTCAACAGCAGAACAAGAGCGAATGAGTGCATTTGAATATTTCCCTCTACCTGAAAGTATTCCGACTATACAATTTTAATAGCTAGTTAACATGCAGTTGCTTTTTGTGCGGCTGTTTTTTTTTTTTGTTCTTTGCGCCGTTTGCATAAAAAGCCGGCAGGTAATGCAGGAGTAATTGTGGCAGCTATGGGCCCGACATGGCTTTTCAAACAGCCAAGTGTACGCTGCTCTCCGGTTACAGTCCCTGCATTAACAACTTAGACGCACTTATTCAAAGCCCGCAAAGTAAAGCCGTATTTATTATGTATTTTATTTGGCTTTGTTTGCTTGAAAATGTCAAAAAATGTAGGCCAGCGGTTGTAAAAGGACAGACCACTAAAAACGTCTTATTTCGGAGTAGTTTCGCTATGGATCTTGGGATATTTTACCATGAAAAAGTTGTATAAAAGTATACTCAGAGAACTTTAGCTAGTCCATAGGGTCAAATGGGTAAACTATGCCGATGTTAGAACATTGTTGTGGTTGTGTCTGTCTTAGTTTGAAACAAAACACATACAATAAAAGAAAAGACTTCTTGATGATTTCGTGCTAACTCATCAACATTTATTATAAGGCATTTTAGTTTGACTCCTTGTGTGTCCGGGTCACTTTAAAAACAAAAGTATGAAAACAAAGCAGGCCTATGAATATTATGAAGTAGTCCTGTATAGAGAAGAGGGAGTCATTCCGCTCATCCACGCTCCTTTATTTTCCACTCGGCCGACTGCATTTGAATATTTTGAAAGGAGTGTCTATGTTTGCCTTATCATGCATTATTCTAGGACATTACCTGGGCCTTAACACCGCCATAAAGATGACTGGAACTCTCGCTCTCCACGTTCCGCACCCTCTATAATAATATTCATTTAGTGACTTTATGAAGAAAAAAAAAAAAAAACCTTGTGAGAGGAGCGTGTTAGCGGCGCAGATTTATCCTGCGAAATGATAGCGACGCCAACAATAGGAGGACGCCGGATTGCAGAAGGTTACACTCTGTACATGCGTTTATAGAGGTCTGGATTGAATGTCGTCAAATGAACGTCCCCGTAGTAATCTACCATTGTACTTTTGCAAAACATCGTCCACAGTAACACCGGCAATCGTAGCTGTTTCGATGCCACAATCTCGACCTCTAGACGGATCAACATACATTCAAGTTCAGTCAAATGCAGAAATGTGGCTGAACTGAAGTTTCCAAAATACAAGTTGCAAAGTGAGTCTCAGTAATTGGGTGTCAGAAGCTACAATTACTTTGACACGTGGTTTGACACTGGACAGGTGTAGTACATGTATCCATTAGGTTTATAGCGGGTTTTGGCAGACCTATCTCTGTGTAAGTGGCCAGCCCCTATACGCGCACTACAGTGAGTTAGACAGCATGTCACGCCACTCCCTTATCTTTAACTTCTTTCATTAGTGTGCACACTGTCTCCAACATGTGTTTGCAGCTCAAATGATAAAAAGAGAACATTTTTCAGGTGTCAAAGGAACCGCAGGGTACGGGATAAATGATGGAGAAGAGGGTTTCTCATGTTGAAGGCACCTTTTCACTTAGACGTTTTTTTTTTTTTTTTTTTCAGTGGACCGGTCGGAGGGGCCACGGTTTATTTCATGTTGAAGTAACTACCATCCGTTAATAACTTTGAGTTTGAACTTTACGCCAATTTTTACTGTACATCGGACATGTTTCAGTGCAGGTCATGTCATAGTACAGCCCAAGTGAAATAGCTGGCTCTGCTTTGTGATGTTATGTGCAAATATCTCACTCTACTTGTTGTGTATTTGAAAGAATAATAGAAATAGTAATTGTTTCGATATTCCTCTTGGATAATAAGTGACTTTTGAGTGTGCCGGTTTTAATTTATGAAAACCCCTTGTGGTGGGTTTTTTTTACAAAAAATTGTCAAAAGACTAATTTTTATGAGCTATCAAACTGCACATAACCTGCTTGGCACCCCTTTATTTCAGATAACAATGTTTTGTTTCGCCTTTGTGTCAAAAAGTAAGTGGTCACTTGAGATAGTTGAGGGAAATGATGTGGTTCCAGCTGCCTCCTGATGGAGATTTGTTGCTCGGGGGACTTCCACCTTTCGTTTATACCTCCTCTCTCAAATAATATATATATATATATATAAAGAAAAAATCCTTGTGTGACATTAGTCCGAGAACAAGCAGTGCCCTGAATTCATGATTACAAATACACCTCTGCCTCTCCCGTACGCTGACCCTAAGCCCTATAGCCTGTAGCCATTACGGTCACACGCCCACTCAGGGTCAACTCTCCAAACCAATGAATAAAACCTTTCCAGAGAGTGGCAACGGCGCCGTGAAAGGCAAGGCCGGTGAGATTGACAAAAAAAAAAAAAAAAAAACGACAGAAGGAAAGATGTTGTCCTACGAGCTGTTGTTTTATCCTTGCCCGAAGCCTTAATGCTTTTTGTCTTGCCTCCGGAAATATTCTTTTGCACTCCCCCCCACCCCCCCACACTTACCCTTCGGAGGACTGAGGATTCTTACTGTCCCTCCGAGAGCTCTGTGTGAAAATGCACATCGCGGCTCCCCTGGCATCGGCCCCCGAGCAGAGTGTGAGAAGAGAGGGCCCTTGCATTTGCTGCCTGACTGACCAAATCCTCCACCAGATAGCCGCGCCGATTCTTTTTATTCCCCGAGGTGCGGCGAGAGCGTGGCCAGAAGTGGTGCGGAAGGAAGGAGAGGGGAAGGCACAGTAATTGTATCAAGGTCTGTGGAGATTCCCTGCCCACTGCTCCCTCTCAGTTAAAAGGAAAAGGGGTCCCAGGGCAGCGCCAGGCAACTTCAGTCCGGAATAACCAAAAAACAGTGTGCACTCATATATGAATAACATTCAATTTATCACATGAAAGCCCATATATTGAATACAACACCTTGCACTAGGCCCACACCCATTTATTTTTCAAAGCTGTCAGAAGATATAAAATAAAAAACAAGGTTAATTCCCCGAGTGTAACATTTTGCCACAAAAAGCTACGCCGCTTTTCTTCTCGACCTTTTGCAAAAATACACAACCATATCATCAAATCATTTAACGTTCAAATCTTGGTCTCTTCTTTTCATAAGGCGCCTTGATGACTTCTAGAAATAAGTGGATAGGACTCAGGCTGTTGTTGGATTTTTCTATGTACTTACAGTATATGATAGTATTTCCAAACATCACACATACTGTATTTAAGGGAAAATAGTCTTCATCACGTTACAGACATTTACCGTCCAGGGTATGTATAACATGATGCCAGTTACAGCGGGTGCTATTCAGATGCTGCTATTGTCATCTTAAATATTCGAACCGCGTTTGAGTGAGAAGTTCATGCGGTCTCAGACGAGAGCCCTGCCCTCTAGTCAACACTGCTTCTGGACATTTTTAGGACACATTTAATCCCGCGCTGAGTCTCTAACACTCCTATTTTCAAACGCTTCAAAGTAGTATTAAGTGACCGCGTTAATGAACACGATGCACCGAGTAATAAAGACCCTATGTGGAGCTGAAGTAGAGCATCTCCCTTGTCCATTTGCGAGGGCCTTGCGCAAGCGCCGCTTTTTCCGACATCCTTCCAATTCATTACCCTCCACACATGTATTATTCTGCCTGCTACGCCTTCAGCCTGCGCGCGTCTCTGGGGGCAAATCTATTGGCCCAAGCATTTTGACTCCATTTACCTTTTAAAAGCCACCGTTTATAGCTTGACGGTCGGCAATTCATTCCTCGACAGCCTGGTGTCTATATGAGCGACTCCTCTGTTCCACTCACGAGCAGCAGAGTCACAACGGCACAATCACTACACTTTAGAACCAAGATAACGCCACAAACACGGAACAAAGATATCAAATACAGTATAGGCCACGTCTGTCTTCTACTTACAATGCAATGTTTAAATGACAACTTCTAAAAGTGGATATCAGGATATTAAATGTATTCACACGATCCACTTGTTCCGTGTTGCTTTAGTTGTTATTTCTGACCCTATCTTGCCTTTGGCTAAATGGAAAACGAAATATTCAAATCAAGCCACACAAAAAAACAAACCTATCCGCTTTAAAAGTAAGTATTTTACAGCTTATAGCAACAGCAAGCAAGACATCCTGCAGATACTCGTGAATCAAACTTTCCGTTGTTTTGAAAATGACACACACTAAAGTTTATGGCCAATTTGCTCGTCCCATGTTGCTATATAGGGCGCATCGCTCCTCATACTGCAGTCTTTGTAAGGAGAGCTTTATGCATATTTCAGATGGGTTTAAAGCAGGTCCTGTGGGTCCGTTAAGAGCCCGTCATATTTATGAGTGTGGCATATTATCGCCATCCGGAGAGTGTCACAGATGCTCCGGAGAAGATGACTTTAATTGTTGCTGGCGTTTGGAGAACACCGCGCAGTGGCCACTCCAGTGTCCCGCTCATTCCTCCAGATGGAAAGATGGGGGCCGATTCAGTTTAACACTTCAGGTATCTGCTTTGTATATAATGTCAGATTGATTGTTTTAATACATTAAACCCACATTGGATATTCTAAATGTGTATGTCTACCCTTTTAAGACAGGGCAAACCTTTTCTTTTTGTTCTTTCTTTCAGATGTCACACTGATCTGCCTTCTTTTTGATATACTATGGGTCTGATCTTCCGCCTGGCGCAACAACAGTTTTATTGCAGACTATTGTGACATCTTGCATGGCCAGGGCTTAGAGAGATGGGGTCGACTGAGGCGTGGTGTGGCTTGGTGTTGTCAGCTGACTGCAACGAGTGCTCCCCATTTCCTCTCCTCATCTTTACATTCAAATCGTGCAGCCTCATGTCCTTCATTCAGCATTTTCAAGCTATCACAGAACAAACTTTATTCCACTGTGAGTTCAACAGTGGCTGTGTCTCGAGAGAAAGAGAAGAGAGCTGGCTCTGGTATTGAAGAGAGCCGCACGGGGATCTACGCGCAAAATATTGGTCTGTATGAGGTAAAAGCTCGGAGAGGGATCGCTGTTGTACATAACTCTGCCATTGGTCATGGGTGTCTGTCCAGCTCATGTCCAGCCCCCGTTCAACCCACTTACTGCGCCCGATATCAAGCCGAGGATTACACAGAGCGCACCTTGTCAGCGCGAGCTTTGTAGTCTAAAGCCTGCGATTAGAAACACATGATTGGGCCCTAAAGGTTTATTTATGTTTTAATATCAGTTGCCCCATCTAGAATACTTTTGTCTATTATATGGGCTTGGGACAAATGTACATTTAAACGCCCACTGCTTACGGGTCGTCCCAGCAGCGTCAAAGGATGGGTCAAATGCAGAAGACACATTTCGTTGAACAGTGTTGTACAATGACAAAATAAAGCACCTTAACCTTAAAGCCAAACAAGAATAGGTCAAATGAAAACCCAGTTGAATACCTCTTTAATTGTGACAATGCACAATAACTTTATTGTATAGCTTCACTTTTTGTCTCGTCCATCTCCTCATATTCAAGATGCATATGTCTCGTAGAAGACAGTTTTGTGTTGTTAAAAATATTCCCTCCATCCGAATTAAGCCCATTGCTATTAGGACGAGATAGATGAGTCTGAAGCGGTTCCAAACTTTGTACTACAAGAACACAATCCATACACATGTATTTCCCAGGCTGAGACGGTGACACCTGCGAGCCCTGGCGGTTCAGACAGGACAGCACATAAATCTTGGTGCCCTGAGGACCCAGTGTTGGGACAGGTCTAAAGGCCACACACACTGCCTCTGATTTACTGTAATTGTCACTGTACAGTAGAAACAGTGCAGCCAGGGTTCCACTGAGGCCGCCTGCGAAGCCTCCTGCTGCTGGAGACTGTGGCAAAATTAAGGGGCAAATAGGGCCAAACAGCTTTATGACAGATTTGATTTATATAACACTGAGGACACCAATTTAAATTTCAGGTTTAAAACTTTATCAGACTCAGTAACAGCATTTTGTTGTAAGACATTTTGAGGATTGCCAATTGTGATTGAAATAGGATTAGGCTCGTTCTCTGAGCCCTAATTTGATCAAAAGCGCACAAATGATATCCTTTGATTTACAAGACGTGCTGAAACACCGCTTTATTGTGACCGTATTCTACCAGAGAGCCGTGCCGTGATTGACAAGCGGGAATGTGTGCGGCTGCATGGGCCTGCGCAGGCCCCAGTTGCATCAGTCACACCTGGAGACTGCCTTGGGCTTACAGCCTGTAATTTCATGGCTCAAAAGTACAATGTCTCATTCTGTCAACATGCAGCTCTGATGATGGCGCTTCTCATTTACTCTGGTATTCAACTGCCCACAACTTTGTAACGTGATCATGTGGCAAAACGTAGGTATCCTGATTTTTTTGTTGACAAATATATAAAGGAATACGAGTGGAAACCAGAATGAGGAGAGTTAGCGCAGTTCTCAATCTGAAAAGGCTCCGGTTTAAATCGTTCGGGGAGAGGAGAGTCTGTGGTATTGCTTTATATTAAGGTGTGCTCGTTAAGTATTAGTAAAGTATTAATAAGCATTAGTAATCTTTTTAAGGTTAGGGTTAAGGTTAGGATTAGGGTAGGCCATGAATAAGCATATTATTCATGGCCTATTAGTACGTTAATAGATAATAATATTATAAGCACCTTATTAATATCTATACAGGCATATTATTCATGGCCTATTAATTATTAATGCTTATTAATACAAGAACACCTTAATATACAGCGTTACCCAGTCTTTTGCCACTGATTGGATAAAGCAAATCTCGTACTAGCCAATCACAACTCAAATCAATAAAGTAATGAAATATTTAGTTTTTTTAAATGTTACTTTTGTTAGTCTGCGGCAGTATACATCGTGTTTTTCAGGAGTCGCCGTGATGTTATTTAGTATCGATAAAAGTACTCGCCTATTCACGGCAATACCGCGACTGAATTGGTCCAAAACATGGTGTCTTTCAGACGATTGTTGGAGATTTAACTTTTTATATGATATATTTCCGTCCATCCATCCATCCATCCATCCATCCATTTTCTTCCACTTGTCCGTTGCCGGGTCGTGGGGGCAGCTGTTGGAGCTGCCCAAATCACATAGCACCAGTCCGCTATGGCTCCTCCTGCAGGTGGTGGGTCCACAGGAAGACGTGACTTTGTGAAATCATAAGTCTCGCGGGAGTTGCAGCACAAGGTTACAAATATAGTAAATGAAAGTGACGATCCACTACTGCTTTTTCAAATAGTTGTACTACTTCTGTGTCTACTATTACTCCAACAGTGCTATAAATATATTTCTGCAGTGCCTATATATGCTACTACAAATCTGGCGGACTATAGTCCCATTATTAATACTGCTCCATACTTCCAACTCACTCGTGCACAGACTACTAATAGAATCACTACAGATATATAGCATAAGCACCGCTGAGATTCACAACTTATCGGAGCACTCGACTGTCTCCATCAATCGCACCATCTATGCATAAAAGCTCCATTAAGAATAAGATTTGCCTTTGCTTGTTAAGTCTCTGAGTTAATGGTTTTCAGATAATCAATATGCTTATAGCTGTACATTTAAATTAAGATCAATATACTTTGTTTAAGTGCTACTTTGGGCTAACAAGACATGTCATTTAATAAGGATCGTGTTCAAGCATTTCAATGACTTGGCTGAGTTAAAGATTAAAGCGTGTTGTAATTGATTATAGAGCATTTTAGTGTTTCTAAACATTGTGTCTGTGGTGCCATAATCCTATTGGACATCCGTATATTTTAAGACGTAATTATGAATTAGACACAGACAACAATCACACATTGACAATATGGTAAGAATGTTGTAAAACTAGAAAGTGACAGAATTGTGTTTAATGCTACTGCTATGCAAAAGCTACATTTGTAAGCTTCGGAATAATCTGGACTGGAAAAAATGTCACAGAAAATGTTGACAGTTCAATTCATCTATCAATTATACAAATAAAGTAAATTTCATATAATTTTAAACACTTTCATCAGCTGCAACAATTTTCTGACTATTATCTCCTCAAGTAAAATCTATGGCATTAACCAATCATTCTGATAAAACTCAACGACCCTTTGGTTATTATCCCCTGAGATTTCCACAGTAAATAAAGCTAACCCCTTAATCATATTCAAAGCATGAGGGACTTAGATGCATTTGAATGTCATGTTGAACTTTACCATCCGTGTCGGCGCTGAGAAGAGCCAGGGGCAACAGTGGCAAGAGTTCAAAGGTTACGGAAAGTGTGGCGCTTTATTACGAGGGGAGAGGTAATTTTCTATCAATCGATTTCAAATGATTATAAGCCCTGCGGGCATCAATGCTTTATTATTGTTGCATTCAAGCCAATCTAGGAGCACAAGGACCGAGGAAAACAAATGTCGGATTTCCATCCCATCTGGGTTGTTTCAAACCAACACATCTTCGGCGGCCAAATCTATATTATTAATTATTTGTGATGTATTATCTCTGATTATATTTCAATACTGACTCGAATGCTCCTTTTACCAAGACAAACATTAAAACAGCAGAGAGCAACAAATGAAGAGAGTCATCGGGCAGCGCAAAATATCTTATGCCAAAGTCAGTTCAAGTCCATATTAATTCAAAGTTGTGAACATCAAGGGCAGATGCCAGCAGGTAAGACGTTTCCCGATTAGTTCTGTAGTTACAAAATGAATTGTTGGACAAACACCTTTTAAGTTTCTTAGCTTTATAGATTAGTTATTCTATAAATGGAAATGATTAAACTCTTTCGTTTTGCCTTTTGCTTTCAGGTTTAAGGTTTAAATGCAGGAATATTTGAGGTAATGTTAGTTTTAAATAGAAGTTGACTTCATGTCTACATTGTCCCTTACCTATACTGCAGTATAAACGTCAAAAATGAATATCCAGATTAAATCCAGAACAAAGTAGGTTTAGATGTTTGAAGCCGTGTTATTCTTGCCCATGGGTTCACAGTGAGAATCCACTCCGAGATTCTTTATTTCATGAATATGTGCATCCTTGTTGTCTTTCCTCCCTGTGACAATAACAGGCCACCTTTAGATTTGCCTCTGATGGTGTGTCACGCTGAAACAGATCCCCCTTCAGCACTGACAACACGAGTCACACTGTTTGATGGTTCCCAACTTGGGTCGCCTCGGTTTGACTGACAGCTGGTAGATTGCCTGGTGACCACAACAAGCGGGAGAGAGGGAGACACAGCCCAGAGTCAATACCACACTCCACTCCTGATGTGACTTAATGTCTGCATAAAAGTACAGCCAACACCTGCTCCCATCGCCGGCCTCTAAACATACATACAAGAACGTTCTTAGTCTTTTTACAGAAGCAAGTTCTCTTTGTAATTACAAGCTGTTTTTGCTGTGTAGCTGCACACATGTTTAACATCATTTTCCTACTTTCCGTTCTGGGGTAACCAACACGTTTCCCAGAATGTGTGCTGTGATCTGTACATGATGGCATTCCTGAAGAACAATCTCACTGATTTGTGACCCTTTGGAATTGTTATTTCATTTGGACAGACAATATCCATAATATGTTTTTTTGTAGAGCTTAAAACAATAATGAAAAAAAAAAGTAAAGTAAAGGGTAAATACATCTTTTCTTTTCTTGTTTAATATGTATTTATTTTTCAAAACATAAAGCGAACACCCCCATCAAAAAGAGGCACCAAAGTTGGTGAGCTGAGGCCATCATCAAACCACATTGAAACATTTGAACAGGAAGTCAGTGGACTGTGAAGACCCTGCACTGCACTGCTCCGACAGAGTGACCAGGAGAAAATAAAAGCATTGGCCGTGTGACACGCGAGTGGGAACAACACATCGAAATATTGTGAGCAATAGGAAAAAGAAGTCATAGAATGGTCAAATGGCAAAAAGTAAACACATGATGGAAACATAAGAAGTACTTTTTTATATCTTATTTCACTGTGAGCCACTAATTGAAGTAACGCTTATAGCATCATCTGTATATTGCATTTGCAGTTTAGTACTAAGTTAATATGTAGGAGGCCCTTTCCCCCTCATATTTCTAATCATATTACTGAAATATTTCAAGGAGTTGTTAAGTGACAAAGGCACACATAAGAAAGAAAAAGGAAGAAGTGCTAGTGGAGAAAAAAAAAAAAGACTCCTAGCAGAGTGGAAGAGTGCACTCAGGGGAGGCCAGGAGGAAGGGTTGAAAAGGTGGGAGGGGAGGAGAAGTGAGGAAAGGAGCTGGGCTAAAGTCACCCGGGACTCACCGTTGAATTCTGCTTTCTCTCAAACGGATTACAGTCCATTTCTGTGCAGGGATTGAGGGTATATAGGCAGCAGATACATGCCAGTATATAGTATGCGTGTGTTTGGAGATGGATTGTGTAAATCACGTAAATAGAAGGGGAAAAGGTCATTGTGTTGAAAGTTACCAGAGGGGGGTATTTTGTGCAGGGAAATTGGTCCGTGACAGCGGAAATGTTAACTGGTCTTGTGAGGGTGCGACCTCTGTGGAGGGCAATAAAGAAGGAGGGAGACTAAGTGGTCAGAAAATACCCCATGGGAAGGACTTTGATGACTGTGGCTAAAACATATTGCAAAAGATAATGCTAGGGCGGAGGTTTGTCACTTCAGGTGGATTTCTGAAAGTAATTCATTTTTTTAAGATTGTCACCATATTGTACTCTCCGGTTTTATATTATAATATGGGAATGGCATGAGTTACACATATGACCCCTACACACGCACAGGAAACAGGTTATTTTTTTTAACAACAATTCAACAAAAAGAAGAGCGGGGAAGTTGTTGCATGATACAAGAGTATTTAAGCCAGGCTAAGGATAATTGATTTAATTATCAATTATTGCAAAAAAGCCACAATATCCAGATCATAGGGGGATACTGCTGATAAGTGTCCGATGTGGAGACCGGAGTTGTGGAAAGAGTATAGAAGCTGCCACCTGCTGGTCACATAACAGAATACAGCTGCGATCCTCGAGGAGGAAAAAAAAGAAAAGAAAGAACCTCTCACAAAGGTATGCAGTGCACTCACTCTAAAGCAGAGACCTGAAGCAGGTTACACATGCAGAGAGAAAGGACACATTCTAATACCACTCCAAAATGTTAAAAATAATGACGTTTAAATCACCCTGTGCACCTCCAAATAATAAAATATCAAAATGACGACATTATAGCCATGGCCTTTTTGAGGTTTAAATCGACAAATGTAAATGTAACATTCTCATGTGCAGCAGCCCATTAATGCAGAACTAAACACTCTATAAAGCGACAAGCAGGGCCTTAACAGTTGACTGGGCCCAGTCACAGCTTATCAATGCTGCGACATTTAAACACCACCGGACATTACTCTGACTCCATGCAAAAACAAATGCAATTTAAAACCATTTAGGCTCACACAAAGGGTCCCTATGAGCATCGTCCATTTAAAACACATACTATAGTGCAGGTTTTCTCTCAGTACAATCAAATAATCTGCATTTATAGTAAGAATAGAATCCAACTTTTTTTTCTTCAAGCTTTTCCCCTAATTTCAGAATTTACTCATTTTTTTAAAATTAATTTTAGTTGTTTTGACCAATTTTTTCTGCAAAGTAAAGTATACATAACATCACAGCACATTTAAAAAAAAAGGTTGAGAAATAGCTCATGTACTGTAAAAGAAAAGAAGAAGAAAAAATTCAGGTATTTTTTTATTAAATCAAGTAATGTGCCGTCATTACATCCTAAGTTTAAACTGGGCAACAAAAGCAAGTTATGTGTATGTGCTTAGTTAATTGGAAAACACTTCTCACCATTTTTTTTTAAACATTTGTTCCATTCCTGTTCTTCATTAACACATTTTTTAAAAAGCAGCGTCGCCATATTGAACTGTGTAATTGTTCTGGCACTTAACCACAACAGCTTAAATATATTCACCTTCTCCACAAACTTCTCAACTTTGATGTTTATGATAGAGAAAGGAAAAACAGTCTGTCTAAATTCCCACACACAGAAGTTTACTTTCTTAACTCCCTGAAACTGCTGAGTGTGTTCAATACAACTCAAGTTAAACCTCTCCGTTGTCAATCTCAGCGGCAGACACAACATGAACAATGAGTTTATACACAGCTCTCTCAGAGACACAATGCAAGGTCTGACTGGTATTTGGTGTTGAATTGATTTTCTCTTCAAACAGGATTATTTGGCTGCACTTGTTTTCCATCCGAAGTGTTGCTATTTCATTTGCTCGGGCTCAGGTCTGTGGGACAGTCCTGGTGGTGCAGAGGGAATAATACTAAGACATTAAAGGCTGTACAATACTTGACACCCCTTTTTGTGTTTTGATCAGAGCTATTATAGACGGCGATGGAAAATTGATAGCCATTACATAAATCAACGAGTAAAAGGATGAGAAATGACAACGTTAAGCAGAGGTGATCAGTGCTACAGTAATATGTTATGGCAGACTCAAACAGGCGCTTGTAACATTAACCGTCTGCTGGGCAGCTGCTGTATTCGGTGGGTTCAAACCGAAATCAATAAAGCAATGAAGCACAGACTAAATCTTTTACCCGTTTTAGTTTTATTTCTGTCTTCATCGCAACGTTTGCAAAGCACCTCATCGAGATAAGTTATTTATGGTCAACATGAGTAACACGAAACATGCTAACACCTAATCAGTGTTGGGAAGAACACTTTGTAATTATATTTACTTACTGAATATTTGCCTTAAAATTGATCTTGAAACATATTCCGTTACTTTGTCCAATCAGAGAACTGTATTCGGAGTCTTCCGGATACTTTCACATTGATTTGCATTATATTTATGTATACATACGGCACACAATTACAAAAAATGTGTGCTACGCTAGTTTTAACTCCAGTTATAAGGCTTAGGGTTATTTAGGCTATTTACTTAGGAGCACAAACTATTTTGGCAAATGCACGCGCATGTGCATTGTCTAAATCTTTATCTCATTTGGGAGGAAAACAGGTCATTTTAAAAGTTCTTAATAAGTGTGTGCAATATGAAGCTAAAATCCAATGATTGAGAACTGTGGTGTATTCCTCTGTGTTCTAAATACTCTCAAATGCAGAGTAACTTCACCAGAATACATAAATTAGTATTCTAAATACATGTATTCCGTATACTATCCAACACTGCAATTAATACATAATACAAATACTAATACTAAACATACATATTTATTAAACAACTTCTGCTTAAACAATGCCTCATCTTCCTCATTGATCCAGCACAATAACTAAAGTTGTAGTGATGAATTGATAGTATTATTAAAATGAAAAGTGAGATTTCTGCATGTTCAAAGCTCTAGTGGTACCTGTTGCAAAACTTCTACTGTACTTTGTAGGAAGTTTACATGAAAGGCTTTTATGTTCTTATGTTTTACTCCAAATGCAAATATACATTATTGTGAATATGCAATATTTATCCCAGCATATACTGTATACTTATTATCTTCAAAAAGGATACTTCATTTACATGTTGTTTTCGTATTGCAAACAAACACACTCCAGGCTCCCCTTCTTATACCTGCACATACATGCTGTCACCATCACTATCACCAGACCACCCACCTGCTCAGTATCTCTCCGTGATGACTGGCCCTCTCTACACACCCTTCTCCTCTCAAATATTCCACTAGCACTCAGCCCTGTCCCGTCTCTAATATCCTCTATCTCCTGTCCACTGCAGGACCCCCCACACCAGTGCCAGATTGCCGCACCGCACTATCATCATCCCCTGCTCTCGGCTCCAATCCCCTAGTCACCCTTTAGGTTTCAAGCTGCATTTGGCTGATCTATAGGTCTGCCCCTGGTAAATGGGGCCGAAGTGGTTTGGACAGTTGTAGACAGCTTGTTGGAAGGCCAGCTGCCACATATCCCACTCATTTATTCATCTCTACATTGATTAATGGACAGCGGGGTCGCAGGTCAACCTTTTATTGTAGAAGGAGCTTGACCCAAACGACAAATAAATACCGTGTTTTTTTTTCTTTCTTTCTTCTTCCCTGGACGCTCTGATACCCGACACTTGTTTAAAACTCAAGTGTCAGTAGTTAAATGGGGCTGACGTCAGATCATTCATTTTAGGGTGAGGAGGTTTAACAACAGCGGTCTTTGTTCAGCAAGGCTCAAGCATGTGTTCGTGATGGTTTATGGGACTCCTATGGACACAGCTGGACAGAAAACATTTCAGATAAAAAAAATAACACAAAAAATGACTGTCATGACATCATATGGGAATTCCCCCCAGTTTGTGGCAGTGGATTATGTAACTATATGGGCCTTGTGAATATAAAGTATCCTAGGATGCGGTGCTGTTATGTGTGACTTTTCATTAGAGTTTTCCTGATGTGGGCAAATAGTCGACAAGCTGTATTTACTCAACAATGAATATTCTCAACATCATCATGAAGCGTCTTTCATTGCAAATTGGCACCAAAAGAGAACACGAGAACAATGGTGTATAGCTGACCAGTGCTATTGTTATTACACTTGATAGCGTGTACGACATGGACATTCTGGACACAGGGAGCAGACGCAGGCCGGTAAATATTTGTATTTGAGCTTACAGTGCGCAGCCTGTCAACACCACAGGAAAGAATCCACAACACTGTGACCCCGCGCCCACCATCTCGCCGCGCTGATTGGCAGTAATGCTATTTAATCAAATGTCAAACAGCACAGGTTGGTCATACACAAGTGAACCTTTTGAATCGCTGCTTCGGTGGAATTTATGTGAGCCAAACAAAAATCCTGAACGCCTACACAAAGGCACGCACACCCGCCTGGGCAATACTCGGAACAAGTCAATAATGTTGATATCACCAACACTTTCTCTCCATTGTGTGAAGGCGAAACGGGGGGGGGGGGGGGGGGGGGGGGGGGGGAGTCATAGCTGCAACGTCTTGTTTATGTACTTGTCATTTATTGGCGGTCTGCGTTATATCGGGGAAACATTCGCACATTTCACAAAACTCCCTTGCCATTTCAGAAATAATTGGCCAGTTCTTGCGCTGCTGAGCCAGTGCGTTGATTTTTTTTTTTTTTCCTCACATGCAACCGAGCTGCCAGATCACTCCGGCACTCTTTATTGCTGACAGTGTGTCAACACAGAGCTGTCCGCCACAATAGACATAAATGTTGCGAGTGAGTGATCGCGATTTCACTTGTACACCAGTCAGAACAGCCAAATACCAAAGGCTGCCGTTCGCTACAACCTTGTTCTGACAATGAAGGAGCATGTGCAAATGAAAAGGTACTGTTTTTGTGCATACATTTGTTCGCTGCGTGTTTAAAACAAGGATGTTCCACCAAAATGTGTTGAGCGACAATTTCAAGGCTGATCAAATGTCATTTAGAGCAAAAAAAAACAAACAGAAAAGGCCTTTGCATTTCATTTGTTTACCACAATGATAACTGCTGAACACTCATCCAGCCACGAGCTTTCACAATGTCATGTGTCCTCTGTATCAAGATAGATATGATATATCCGGAAGGGCACCATTCTTTAAACAAACAAACAGAAAGGTTTGATATTGTTTGTTGACACGTGGGTTATGTTCAAACTAAACGCCGGTGATTTCTGCGCTCTTGTGGAATCAAGTGAAAGTCACACGCCGCAGAAGTGCTGAGCTCGCAGGAACAAATTAGAACAAACTCGTTTCCACCGTGTTTTGCTTTCTTCCCAAGGCCCACTCTTTCATTATCTACTCATTTGTTCCTGTCCCCAAAGTGGCTCATACAGCGGCGCACACCCATTTTCAATCATTGAAACTGTCACTAAAAATTAATACGAAACACAGAAAACGGAAAGGTCTGTCTTCACCTGCGCGGCTACTAGAGCTGAGAAAATGAAAAATCAAAGCCCTGACTTGCGATTTTAAAAGTTGAAAAGTTTTCAACTTTTTTTTTATTTGTATTTTTTTTGCCATTGACAAATTATGTAGAAAACTAAGCGCCACAACAGCAACCTGATCTGTATAAACGTCTCAGTGTGTCATGGCAGCCATGTTTCTGTTGTGTTGTATGATACTACATAGAGTCTGGAGGGTGAATGTGAGGCGTTTATCTGACTGTGATGGTTCAGAAAAGTATCGCGGTAGAGTTTTTCAGCTAGAGTTGTTTGAGATTTTCTTTTGTTCACTTTCATTGACACATTTAGACAAATTAAAAGTAGTTTTTTTTTTTTCTTTTAACCTCTTAACCCCCACCTGAACCGAGCACATTTTCCACAGTTTGGATTAACCCAAACCTAAAAGCTTCTCAATCGGAGAGCAACAGCCTCATTTGAAAGCTAAGACCTACAAAAGTGACCGTAACTTTTTTGTCACACTTTTGAAGCGTTTTTGTCATGTTTTTGTCTCTTTCTTTGTCCCTTTTCCAGCTCTTTTTTGTCACGTCTGTATCTGTTTTTACCGCTTTTTCATTGCTTTTTTGGTGTATTTTTGTCATGTTTTCACCGTGTTTTTGTCACAATTTTGCGTAACTTTTTTGTCACTTTTTGTGTTTTTTTTTTGCTTTTTCGTCACTTTTTTCCATTACTTTTTTCTCATCTTTTTACCATGTTTTTGTCACTTTTTTGTCACTTTTCTGTTGCAATTTCATCCTCGTTTTTTTCTTTCTTTCTTTTTTTTTTAAAGCTTTAAGATTTTGGTAAGGAACAAAACGTGCTCTGTTTTTTTTTAATTAATTTGCTGATAGCCAAAGGTTAAACACAATGGCCTTGTCTTCCAGAGGAGTCTTAACACCGCCGTACACCTACAGTATAATAATAAATACAACATTTCAATGTATCTACAAATCTATTTAGTATATTGTACTTCCCCTGTCTTGGTGCATCACCTTTTTTTAGTTTCTACCACAAGGATTTCACCACGCTGGTCATACAAAACACTACAACAAAACATCAAAACCCAGAGTCCTCGCCTGCCAGAGATCTCGCACACGCTTACACACAGTATTAGCCCCATCTAAAAGCTAAGGAGTTAAATGGCTGTGTCAGTGGCCCTCAACCAGCAGTAATAAAATACCTCCAGTGTGCATTCTGATCAATGGAGGAGAGACGAAGACAAGCTGCCAGGGTTAATGGGCCCCACTCCACTTAAATACCATACGAGAGACTCTGGGGAGACTGAGACGGGGAAAGTGGGCGGGTGAGGCGGGCCAAGGCGCAAGCACTGGAAGGAAGAAGTGGCAAAATGGATAGAAGATGGGTCAGAAAAGCAAAGGACTCGATCATTTCCAAACGTCAGTGTAAAGGATTTGATAAAATGTTTAAATTTTCGTCAAAGTCCGCGCAATTTCCAAACCAATTATAGCATAGATATACAATTTGTCTGTTAGCTTGTGCGCAACAGTGTCTGCGTGTCGGGGTTGCATTACGGTACAGTGCACAATTTCACTGCTCTTAAAGTAAGCCGTGTGTTGCCTTTCTGGAGCTGGAGGCAATTGACTGTCACTTCAAGGGATTTTCTCTCATTGGATTGCCAATAATATTCACACAGTGTGAGCAGCGGGACACGGCGCAGGATTTTAGCTGCATGTGGGCCGCTGCCACATACAACAGGCGCAACATTTTAGGGGTTCTAAATGACAGGAGGGATTATAAACCATTTTCAGCTTATACGAAAAAATAGAATTATGTAAAAAAATAAAAATAAATGGGCCTAAATGCCAAAAATGACTGACGATATATTGTTTTGAGTTTTTCTAGCTTAGATGAACTCATCCATTGAGGGAGAATATTGATATTATGATACGCCATTGTACATTTTATTATAAATTGAAATGAATCTTTTTTTTTTAGGCTTATCATGACTAGTTGGAGGTGTGTTCTGATCTAGAATCTAAACCAGATGTGTCCCAGTGTCTTAAGCCACCTCTGACAAAAAGTCAGTCCTCGATGAAAGCATTACACATAAATATTAGCTCAGTTTGACTTTATGTTGTTTTTTTGTAAACAAGAACATTTTACGGTGAAAGTTGGAACATAGCAACCCCACTCTTTGCCGAAACATCCGGTGCTGCTGCTCTGTTTGAACTTGAGTTCAATGGTGTATCTGTGTATCTGTCGCCTCTCTTTCTATAGGCACAAAGTGGGCCCCCGCTGCATCAGGGTGAAAGCAGCAGGCAAATTAAATCAATGGGCTCCCCACTGGCAGATGGCTCACTTTAACACTCAGTTAGCCTTTAGATAATTGAGGCGTTGACTGTGTATTGGCCGTAAAAAAAAAAAAAGAAAAAAAATGCATGGCTTGTTTATGTGTTTCAGCAGAACAGATCAGCAGAGGTTAAATAAAGGAAATCCTATTTGTCAGAGAGAGAAACCCCTGGTAATAATAAATGCCCTCGCACACCCCTCCCCTTTGCAAACAACACACTGTTTGGCCTCATAAAGAGAGGCAGAGGAGAGATGCTCTCCACTCGCCCCAGACAGCGGCCACAGCAGCGCGGTGCCAGTGATAGACTGGTCCCGGCTAATGGAACGCTCCTGCCTTCTCCTAGTCACCGCTTGTTTTTGGGCCCTCCTCCCTCCTGCACGCGCTGTGATAAGTAGCGAACCAGCGAAGCCTGTAATTACAATCTTACCGAGGAACCCTGGCCCAATCTGTGTATAAATCTCGCCATCCAATTACAAGATGTAATAATTTTGCAGTCAAGCTGGTAATGAGGTCTAATACTCATGCATGTGATAATCCCCCCTGGATGCTGACTCTATCAGATGTTAGCTTTGTAATTATACTGGCAGAAAATCATTATTTCATGTTCAGCAGAAAAATGAGCTTGGTGGGGGGAAGTTAATTTTCTCTATGCTCTGTGAAGCATGGACTAAATTTTAATGATCTAATCATTACCCTGACGATCCGCGCCTGCAATTGACCCATGTTACTAGTGTGAGGCAGCGTTTAAAAGTCCATGATACACAGTGAAGGCTGCCAGGTAGGAGCCTTTCTATTTAGTCATTAGGCCACAATAAAACTATTATGCTAATGATACTGAAATCGATATCTTTATGCCACAGTGCCATTTAACTATTTCATGCAACATAAATCACAATTTTAACTGTAAGCTGTTAACATTTCCAGATTATTGGGTAGTCTCCTGTTCTTTTCAAAAGCCCGTGTATGTGCCTGTGTTTGTGTTAGGAGCTGTTCCTTTGTATCAGAACAGGAAAAACGTTGGTTACCCCATGTCATTCTCATGTACCAGAACATCTTCTTCACATACGGGGCTACAAGAGAACACAATGTCACGATCATGAAATGTGTCATTGGATAAAATGTTATTGGAAAATAACTAATAAAACAAATATATGTACTGCTTGTTAGTCAAAAACACAAAATAAAATATGTTAAAAACACGTTCAACTGCAGTTTTAACTGAAATTGTACACAATGTTTTGCTCAAAAGTTGCCCATTGTTTCCAGTTTACGCTTTTTAGTATCGACATTTCTTCTCATTCTTCTGTTTGCTGGAATGTGGCAATAAAAAGCATTAAATTTGACTTGCTACCACCTGTATAAAACGCTGTTCTCAGACATCCATGTGACGTGTAATTACACCCCTGTGAAAACAAGACAACATGGATTTACATTTTTGACACCAACGTTTCACTTTCCATCAAGAGAACCTCCTCGTGCCAGTATTTGGTGTCATACATACCAGATATAAGTGTGATGCAGTGAGTGCGGATGGTGAAATTGAGGTGATGATGATGATGACATCACTGGAAGGGGCCCACGTGGCCTGGAGCCAAACCATGTCCAGGGTATCCTTCGATGAATGGCTCTGTCCCAGGAGGAACCTGAGTCCTCCATGTTTGTTGAGGGTCAGGCGCACCGATCTCTCATGAGTGGCTTCCTTCACCCTTTTCTCAAACCACTGCAGCTCTTTATCTAACCCTATCCTTGTCCTCAAAAGAGTGGCTGTGATGTTTCTCTCTCTCTGTACGACACTTAATTGCACAAACTACTCCTGTTTTCCTACCATGAGGGACCTCCTTGGGGTGTACTAGCTGGGAGGGTAAGGTGTTAAAGGGTTTCACAGACGTAGCAACAACATGTTGGAGAACTTGTTCTGACAAGTTGGCCATATAAGGGAAGATGATCTGAACCTCATGTTTGTCAAGTGTTCTGCTTTTGGGCTTCTTGAGCTTTTATTACATCTGAGCAAAGGTCCAATCTGTGTATCCGAACTTCTAGAACGCCTCATGTAAATGATGGTATTCTGCCACTCGATCCATCTCTGAGGTTGTGTTGGAATCTGCTCTGTATATAACTACCCCTAATTTGTGGTCACCAAAAAAGTTAATGCTTGTAGTTTCTAGTCTAGTTCTCCTGACTAGACACTCTAAGTAACATCAGTGCAGCTTGCAGCAGCATGGTCTGCCCAAAATGTGGAAGAAAAATCCATACATGTGTTTCCTAATTTTGAAAAAGTATTAAGTTTGCTTCTAAAGCATCAACCTTGGTACCGCATGACAATATTTGCGGAGAAGAATTCGACACTAAACCAAATGTCCAGGTGCTGAAAGTTGTAAATTCTGATTGTTAAATCCATGAACCCATTGGATATGTAGCTTTTGTGAGTCTGTTGGGGTTATGCAGGTGACCACTGAGGCCATGCTGAGCAGGCGTAGTGCAGTGATAAAACAAGAACAAGACAACAGGATGCTCCTAACACGACAGCATCCTCAGCAGCACACTGTCAGAGAGAGGAAACGGCTGTGTGCATGTCCTGATAACATTGGCGCTCAGCTGTCCACAGGTCATGGTGCTGGAGCGCCAGATAGGGTCTTAATACAAATGATTGATTATAGCGTGATGCCCCGCTGTTGCCTGAAACATAGGTAAATATTAAATACATAAGCATTGTCTCTCACAGACTGTTTAGGCTGAAATCTGAAGGTTTGGATGCAACGGACAAAGGTTAGACTCCCTGATAATGTCTGATTGTGAATGCCGCTAAATGTCGAATTACAAAGTGTTATCAGTACAGTTCAATGAAAAACAAAAACAACTATGTATAAAGAACCTGTCATCTGCTTCAGTGCCTCGATATAGGCATAGATACTACTTTCTGTTGTTTTCTGTATGTTTTTGTCATGACACTTTAAGGCTTGTTTTATCAAGTTGACAGCGACACTAGGCTATTTAATATTCCACATTTACCTGTTTGCTTTATCACTATGTACATACCAAGTGGATGAGTATGACACAGAATTATCTCACTTTAGTAGAAATAGTCTGCGTTTGATAAAAATCTGTACATGGCCTTATTTGTTGTTTTCCTATGTATATATTAAAATGTCCACAGTCCTATTCCCAATGCATGACTTGAGACGACGGTGCATAAAATCAGGCTTCTTATCAAACACTTGATATGCAAAAATGTAAACATGCTGGAGACTGCGCAGTGCCCTTGACACAGTGGCTCTGCGCACAGCCGTACAATCTAAGCAGATTATGTTTCTGTATGTGGTCCCAGAGTACTGTGGACTGAATCAGCATGCACTGCACCAGGCTGTGCCTAACCTTTTTCTCTCATGATGGATGTGTGTTCTCCGCCAAAGTGATAAGGGTCATTATTTGATGATCAACCATCCAGTGTATAGCATACAATTATAAGCTTCAGCAAATACTAAGTATAACATCATTTAAAGCGTGAGGTAGGTAAAAAACATAAAATGATAAATGATAAAAATATCTTATCGCATGGAAATTACACAAAAAGCAATGAGACTGGGTCAAAACTTTGGCTCTGAGACACAGGCGTTTCTAAGATAATAATGTGACAAACATAATTTCAACTGAATTATTGAAAATGAATGAGTGAAAGTGACAACTGAGTATTTTAGTGAAGTTGCTCATCGCTGGAGTCAACCAGCTCTCTTTGTATCCTCCGCTCCTCTCTCTATCCTTCCCTCTGCTGCCATTATATGCATTATCTTTATGCTGGCCCATCTCCGGACACAAACGCCTCTTGTTTCGCCATTTTAAAGTGATCTAATCAGCAGTGTGTTCAACAAGAGTGGATCTTTTATGCATTGGGTGTTAGGACAAGCAAATCACCGCTGTAGATCAAGCGAATAAACAACTCCGCCCTGATTCAATTACAACAGCTGGGCCCTCGCCGCTTTTATCAGGCGTCGACATCGTTTCAATCAAAATGTAAAATAATCCAATCCAATAGATGCAATAGAGGAGATAGGATACAGACTGCTGAGTTTAGTTGTTTTATTAAAAAAATACATGGCATCGTTGCATTTGCTCCAGAGCCGCTCTCTTTCTTTCTGACAGCTATCAAGAAGTTCCCATTCCTGAACTCTATTACCTTGTGTAATGGCGTTCAAAGGCGAAATGAAAGGGAAGGAGAGGATGAGATTGTTTGGGCTATATTTTTATTACTGTTTTCCAGGCTGGTGCACTTTTATTTGTTTAATTAACGCGAGCATCAAATCCCTCTTGTCCTGTCTTCAACTCTGTCCGCCATTGTCAGCCGGAGCAGTTACTGTGTTGAGATCATACTTGCAGCGGAATTGAAAAGTCGTGCAATCCCATATTAATGCGGGGTTAATGTAAATGTTTTTACTCTACGTTATGGATTTGACGGCAATAGGATACAGGCCACTGCACTTTAGCCCCTTTTAATTAACCGAGCCGAGGATGCGCCACAGCCAAAGTTCGAAACAATCTGCGTAGAAAGGGGGGCGAAGGAGAGGAGCGATTTCTCCCAATAATAATGTTCAAGGAAATTGAATGTAGTAGAATGTAGAACAATGTTAATAATACAGCCTGTTCTATCTACAACAATGTAATCTAATAGAAAGCAATTAATTTAGGACACAGGCCACTGCACTTTTTACTCATTTAATTACCGCATTTGCGAGGAGTAGAAAAATAGGGCTCTAATAAAGTATTACACCTCCTCCATTGTTTTTGGTCGCATGAATGGGCAATGATGTACAAACTATTCCATTTTTTAAGAAGACAAGCTATCATGAAAATGTATGGCCTTTATTAACAAATGTAGCAGTGTTTCGGCTTGGTAAATATTATGTCCCGGTCCAGACTCACATTGGAGAACATCACTTTTCTGCGGTAGGTGCACCTAAACTTAGCTCAAGATCTGTACATGGCTTCTTATATAGTACACCACTTGTTCCAGTGGCTTTGCACCATGGTAAAAAGGCAATAAGCAAACTAACCAATGGGACCATGTGCTTCAACTACCATTAGGTTTAAGGGGCAGGCCACCTTTTTTCCATACTGAGACATGTTCTTACCTGAGCTTAGACGAGTTGATACGTACCTGTCTGGTCTTTGTGCGTGGCCTCAGTCACGCAAGACGACCAAAGATGTTGTTAGCATTTGGCCTCTCCCATTGTATTCCTATAGCTCCGAATGGGGGTGAAGTTGGAAGCTGCCACGCTCTTCCATGGGCACGCACAAAGACCAGACAGGTACGCATCAACTCGTCTAAGCTATCACGGTATGGAAGAAATGTGTGCCCTCAGTCCCACATGCAAAAAGACCAAAGATGTTGTTAGCATTTAGCCTCCCCCAGCTAAAAAAAAAAGCATAAAAATAGCGACGAAAACGCAAATGTGATACAAAGGGTACGATCACTTTTGCAGGTCTTAGCTTTCAAATGAGGCATTACACTGTTACTCACCAGTCGAGAATCTTTTAGATACGGGTAAAGCCGGTTTAGGCGGGGGGTAAGAGGTTAACCCAACTTGCATGCAGTGTCTGCGCGCACTGGCATATGGCTCTTTACTGAATTAGTTGTCCAGTGTGACAAGGGCGTGAGGTGTGTGGTGGTGTATCGGTGTATTGTACGTGTATCTTCTTTGTAGTAACTGGCTTTAATTGTGCAACTAAGCAATCTTGTAAAACAAAAACAAGCACAAAATCTTGTAATTCCAACATCAGCGCTGGCGTGCACACTTTGTACCAATACTGATTTATGCTACTTTGAATGGAACTGAAAACTATTGCGACCTCACCCAGTCTGTTGACATTTGTGCCTCTGTGCGCCTCTGTGCCTGGACATATTGACTAATGGCATATCGGTAATAACATGCATAAAAGTCCCCTTTTTATTGAAATGTCCCGCACCTGGTTTCCTCCTCCTCTTACAGGGTGTTGTAAAGCGCATGGAGGTTTTGAGGAGGAAGCAGGGGAGGTGTACACTGGCGTTGCTCTCGGGCCGCTCACACCCAAACAAGCATTTTATAATTCATCACTTGCCCGTGACAGATGAGTCCTGCTGGAGAATATTAGAAAATGTCTCAAATCTCATATATATGCTAATAGTATGCTCAGACCGGATTCGATAGTATAGGCGACTTTTTAATCTGCTCTTGCTACTACTAGAAGCACTGAGCGAAAGTGGAGGAGACAAGTCGTTGCACTTCAATAATTTATGATCAAACAACAGCAGCTGAATGCGCCATAAAAAAGAGGGGAAGAGAGATGTTATCACCTATAATGCTAAAGTGGCAATGTATCTGAGATGTAATTGGGCAAATGCAATACTCGTGCAGCCGGCTGGTCAAGTCCGAGATTGTCAAAGTTCGCTGAAATAAAAAAGGAGTGATGCATGTGCCGTGATTAGATTAGATTAGAGGCTCAAAGTGCACATAAAGGAACTGAACAATGTGAGGGAGTAATAACGAAAGAGCAACTACTTGGGAACTACTGTGTTGCATAATGAAAGTAAAGCTGAATTGAGAGGAAGGCAGACTTTTATGACAGGCATTAGGAAGCTTTAGAATCATTATTCGTCAGGCCCGCCTAACGACATCACTGGATTTACTTTGGAAAGACTGTGCTAAGTCTATAATGTTACATCTCCACGGCGACAGCTGTTTCACCCTGCGCCAAAAAAAAATGCACACTCTGTTGTTGCCACAAATTGTTACTGATCTAAAGCCATTGCATCAGTTCGTTTTGTAATCGAGTTTGCAGCAGAACGTATACCCCCCCCGTGCAGTCACTTTGGTTGTCCACCTCCGTATACCCACACACTGGTAATGGCACACCTCTGCTCATATCACACACTTGTTTGTCGCTGATGTATTTGGATTGTCGATCCATCCCTACACTTTTCCCCCTTTCTCCGTCGCTCCACTCATCCCGCGCTTCCTGTTGAGACCTGCCTCGCCGACTAAACTGACAACACTGACACTGAATTATTACACGTCATTACACTTTGTAAATCACATTTTAGCCAGGCTGAGGGAGTGATTCTCCGGTGTGGGCTCGGGGTAATGAACGCTGTCTCCTCCACTTTACGTTCAGCCGCTCCACTCTGCTGATGGGATGGAGAGGATGTTCTTCTATGGCATGTTCCTCCCATATTCTCTGCTGCCATACTTCTAATAAACTTGTCGTCATTTCACTAGCAAGGACCATATAAAAAAGGCATGTCTTACTAACTGATCTATAAGACACTAAACACTCTTTGTGTCTGGATAAAAGCACTCTTCTTGTTTTAGGTTTTTTTTTCACAACATTGCCTCTAAAAAAGAGAGATTGCTATTGAATTACTGTTTTAGATATGAGGATATGTCCTTAAAACATACCTTAATTCAATATATCATATTACCACCAGAAAAATGCAACAGAAATAAAAAATGTGCACTTTTCCAACACTGTGATTAGAAGTTCCCTTTCAGCTATACCCACATATTGCAGATATCAACCTATGAGGGCAATGCGCCTTGGGTACTGGAGTTCTACATTCACCGTACGCTTAAAAACTGTCATTATTGCACTATTTTAACCCAAAATCCCGGAGCCATAATAGACTGATTCCGACTTGCCGCTCTATCTCGGCTCCCTCATCTCGTCTCAATGCACTTTGCTTAACATGCAGGCCTCCCCCTCTGCCCGCTCCAATGTGCCTCTGTGGGAGAATGATGATGAATCGTTTGGCTGCAAGGAAGCAAAATATATCAAGTCCGGGTGAGTTTGGGGAATTGGCTAAGTACTTCTGCCGCTCATAATCGCTTTGAGCCTGCGAGGACCTCTTCATTTAGAAAGTAGCCATTGATTAATGCCCTTTTAAGTGGACGAGGCAGGGGGAAGATGGAGGGGCAATATAACAAAGAGAGATATGATTGGCTATGGCTGGAGTAGTGGTATAGGCAGGGCGACTTTGGCGGCAGGCAATTGTTGTGGCAGCGGCGTTTCACCAGTCAGACCGTCCCAGCTATAAATCATTGCAGGTTGGCCTCTCTTTGACACCAATTGCTGCCTGTCCCCAAAGCCTACATAAGCCCCTGTAGGTCAGAGCATAGCGCCTTAAATTGGTCTTGTCTGACAGGCAGCAGAGCACTGAGAAGCTCCTGAGGTGGATTAGCATAAACACACTCCTTTGCATATATTATTATTATTTACCACCATCTCATCACATACAAATATTGTGACATTTTTCATAATCATGACAATTACAATGAATGCATATTTTTTTACCTCCTAACCCCCGCATGGACGGAGACCATTTTTTCCAGTTCAGCTTTACCCTGATCTAAAAGCTTCTCGACTGGAGAGCTACAGTGTAACGCCACATTTGAAAGCTAAGACCCACAAAACTGATCATAACCCTTTTTTGTCACGTAGTCACCGCGTTTTTGTTGCATATTTTTAAGCATTTTTGACATGTTTTTGCCTCTTTTTATCCCGTTTTTTGGCACAGTTTTGGGCACGGTGGTGTTTTCACCACATTTTTTGTCACTTTTTTGTCCGATTTCTCACCACGTTTTTGTCGAGATTTTGTCAGATTTTTCACCACGTTTTTGACGAGTTTTTATTGAGTTTTTCACCATGTTCTTATTGAGATTTCACCACGTTTTTGTTGAGTTTTTGTTTCATTTTTTGCCATGTCTTTGTTGAGTTTGACCCATGTTTTTGTCAAGTTTTTGTCATGTTTTTTTGTCACTCTTTTGTTGTATTTTCCTCCTCGTTTTTTGTGGCTATTTTGGACGCTTTTTTTTCAAGAAGCGATTTGTGTAAAGCTAAACTGGAGACAATGTGCTCTGTTCAGGTGGGGGCTAAGAGGTTAAGAGACCGAAAATGCATGTAAAAGTAATATGAGTTTCTTTTTGAACATTTTAGTTTACAAATGTTCATGTAGACTCTCATTGCAGGGAATAAGCTCTTCCATAACATTTTCCTGAATTATACTGTATGTCACTGGGCAAAACTTCAGCTGCCGCCATGCACTCCTGAGAGTCAGGTCACACACACTGTCATTTTGAGGTCACAAAGGGAAGTGTCTTCTCTGCTACAAGTCTGTGGACAAAGACACCTCTGATCTCATTAAGACGCACTAATTATACAGTGTCACTTTCTATCTCAGGGACAGAAGCTCACCGACTCTGGCTCACAATCTTCTCTATTCCTGTTATAATTGAACGAAGGCTACTCCATTTTCTGGACAGACGGTGACGGTCAATAGCCAAAGGTCAGCGTCAAAGTATAAGAACCAAATATCACACGTTTTGAGTCAAATTTTGCTATTCTTTGCCATACGTCATTTTTTTCGTATTAGGATGCTAGAACTGAGGGGTGCCGTTGCTTGCAAAAAAAAACCCGCGTAGCTTCAGCACAGTAAACTTAAACAAACCAAAAAAAAAAACAACATCAATTTGAGCTGTTATTGTCTGCGATGGCGCATGCAGAATAAAAGGCTGTTATTTATTCCAAAAGGATAGACAGTGTTGACCATGTTCCACTTCAGTAGAGGATGATGCGCCGAGCCAATGAGGTGACATTTTGAAATCTATTTTTCTAAAGGTAAAACTTTCCACCGCTTGTCTCTTTCACAGTGCGCTGCTCCCAGATTGACAGGCAGCTCTCCGGGTTTGCGACGAGGCTTTGAAAGGAAATTTGCTAGGGCCGACTCATTTTTTTTCTTCTTTCTTTCCCCCCCCCCCCCCCCCCCCCCCCTTCACCTGCAGCAGCGAGATGGCCCAGCGAGTGGGAGAGACGCGGGGGACCCGACTTGAAAATGGCAGTGTCAATTAAATATCACTTTCAATTTCCTTGTTTTATGATCCCCGGGCTACTAAGCACCAATAATCCCCCCCTCAGCAGGCCCTCCTACCTTGTCTTGAGGAAGATTGATTACACTTGTCGCCTCCTATAAAAAATACATTTACATGAAAATAAGAAAACAACTTCTTTGTTTGCATGGAAGTGAATCAAGGAAGGAAGAAGAAAAAAAAACAAAAAAAAAGAACAATTCCCAATTTGATTTTCATACAAAGCGAGGGCAGATAACAATCTCGTGGCGTCTCATCTGAGTGAGTTTTGGAGGTAGAGCAAAGACGGGGGGCATAGGCGTATGTAGATTGAATAAAGCTGGCAAATTATTTTCATGCAACATTGATGGATGTTGTCTTCACTCGCACAATGAAGATGTTTCCGATTGTGCGCTGGAGATTGCTTTGGACACGTGTGCTACATGTGGTGTTACTCTGCCCCGCCAATGAGAATGCGCACGCAAACATCTTATAATCGTATAACCTCTGTAGGGTTTTACAAAGGAAGGATTAAAATTATGCGAGGAAAAACGGTTTGTGAATTAAATGCCTGTCACAACTTAAGCCCCGGAAGATCCATCGCTTATGTTGAATAATAGGATGTGATCGACTCCCGCAACACAAGACATTTATGCATTTACTGTACAATGTTATAAAGAAAGTACATCATTAGTATTGAAAGACAATGTTGGAAAGTAGCTAGTGTAAAGTTGTAAATGATAAATACTGTTGCCTTTATTGTCCTCACATAAACCAAATGCATGAAAGATTAGTGGCTCAGATGAAGTAGCATTTAGTGTTGAACTATGTTTAAATTCACAACTTCTACATGGTCATTAAAATTACTAAAATAGTTAAATAGTTCCCTTGGACCCAGAAGTAAAAGGGCAACATAAGCACTCTGTTTCGTAATGCTGCGTTATCACTGCTACCACTGTGCTTTACTTCCACAGGCCACGGAAATGTGGGAGAATTATTTTCCACACAACACTGCCTTGCTGTGGCCACTCCTGAGGCAGCCGGCTCCACATAACTGATTCCTTTATGAACTGATACCAAGGCGCTGTGTGCAGACAAACTGTATGTAGACTGTACTTTGACTAGATAAACTCTGTTGTCTTCCGAAGATGTGAAAGACAAAGCAAAAAGCATGAAAGGGAGACAGGCGGAGAAGTAAGTTAGGAGGAACTGGAGAAAGGAGGTGCTGGGTCAGATTGGGCCATAACGGATTACGCGGGCCTCTATCAGATATAAGTAAAGGTATTTCTCACACAGTGGCACCTGATATGTCCGTGCATATATGGAAAACAGTGAAGAGAGATTAGCTTGAACCAAATCTCCCCCGTGCACCTTTAGGTCCTTTGTCAGTGCCACAGAGGCTGCGTTTGTGTCGGGAGCATGTTTACACAAAGCATAAGAGTGTCCAAGTCCGGTAATTCGTGTCTCACACGGTCTTTCTGCGCTTCAACAAGGTCAGCGGACTAGTGAGAACAAGCCCGCACCCACACCACCACAGACACACATCAGAGGGGATGAACAGGCCCGTATTGTGGCTCTCTGGGCAGGGAGATAAGCTATGGGCCACTAATACTGCACAGAAGACACTAATAAACAAACACTGTTTAAATTGGGCTGAAAGGAATCAGTGATGCATATAGGAAGCACCCAGCAGCTTCAATTACTTAATCTGCTTCTTTGCCATTGTACATTTTCAAATGAGATTAATGGGAAAGGACAGAGGGGAATCGGTCTGGGTGGATAGTTCGAGGCAAATTGATTCATTATTTGTTTATGTATAGATATATAATTATGATAATAATTATTTACAAATGGACAAGTTGATCAGCAGATTGAATATCAATGTGGGGTCCAAAGCACACATCATTTAAGGCTTTTGAGCTTTGTTTTTTCAGTAGTTTTTCTACTCTGACTAAGTGAAAAGTTCAAAGAAAATGTCACATGTCACGCACTTTTTATTTTGATGCTCTGTTTGATACACAGAAATAATGTAAAGTAATATTAGCAGCTCTAGATGAAGTCATACATAAAAGTAATATTAGCATCCACTGCTTTGTATTTTTTCTCTTTTCGAACGCTTGAAGTTTTGATTTTTATTCTATGTACATTGATCACTTTTGTTTTCCAATTTTTTTCCAATTTTCATGTGTTACATCTTAAACGCGAGAAAAATGTATAAAATGAGAGATCAATTATGATGAGCCCAATCGCAGAACTCCAGCAGAGCATTACAAGAGCGCGGTGCATCCCATCGAGACTTGTGTTGAAAAGTATTAGTCAATATGCCACTGGAGCACACGAGCACGGCTCTTCCGGAAAGCAATTCATCAAGTTTTTCCCAGAGCCCTCCTGGGTCAAGTTTTTATAGTGCCTGTTTAGTTTCCAAACGCTCTTTTCTCTCGCTCCCTCTCAGCCGCACCATAGTGTCCAAACTTGTCTACATTTGCTCCTCATGTTTTTGTGCATGCTGGATGTCCTTTTAAAACCACCCATCTCAAATAAGTCTTTCTTCTTGTTTTGTTGGCCCATATTCACTGTTTTCATGAACTCTGACCTCCGCCATGGCAACAGCCCCAAAAATGTTAACATTGATTGACAGGATTAAAAAAGGCCCCTTCCCTGGTAGGCATTTCAAACACTTTGGGAACAATGGCGGCTTGGTGTGACTGAATTAATGAGCTACTGCCGACTGTCAAAAGAGCACACATATTTTACATAAACCTGATTATCTTTGCATGGCAGAAAGAGGAGAAAAGAGGAAGAGAGAGTGAGGGTGGAGAGGGGAAAAAGGGAGATTTCGAATTTCACTGGGCATCTCCAAAAGACGGCATCAAAGTGTGCTGGGATAGGGATGCGGGGGCGTACCACGGAGTAGTGATGTTTTGGCTTGGCCTGCACCCTCATGCCTGCCCCTCTGCTTAGCATAAACCAACCATAGGAGCTTTAACAAATCTATTCAGGGAGCAGGGGGCCCCAGAACAACATACTTTTTCACCAGTCGACACCCCCAAGCAGCAAGATGTGATTTTTGGGGTTGGGAGTGGGCTAGCAGCCGCGTAACCATTGTTGTTCAGTATCTCTCTGAGTCTGACCTCACGCCTAAGGCGATGGTGCAGGGGTGCCCATTGGTGAACCCCTCAGAGTGACACCCCGGGGCGACTGCCAAGAGGCCTGCTAATTCTACAAACCCATTGGGACAGAAAATGGAGTGGAGGTCCAAGGATTGCAAAAAATTTGTGAAGGTGCTCAGTGAAGATCATCTATCTTCAACATGAGCTGTGTCTTTATTCGAGGGAAACAGAAATTAGGTCTCAGAGTGGAGACCTCATTTTGGTTAAAGACAACACCCTTTAACCTCTTAAACCCCGCCTGAAGTGAGCATTTTTTCTCCAGTTCGGCTTTAAAATCGTCTTGAAAAAAGCATCAAAATGGCATAATTTTTTTTACCAAAAACGCAATTAAAAACGACAAAAATGCAACATAAAAAGTGACTAAAACACAACAAAACAGGAAACAAAAACGTGACCAAAAAGCTTCAAAAATGCGCCAAAAAAGTGATGAAAAAGCAACAAAAAACACAATAAAAATGTGACAAAAAAGTGCCGAAACCCGTCAGACATAAGACAAAATAGTGACGACAACACAGCAACAACGCAAGGGAAAATCTTAGATCAGTTTTGTAGGTCTGAGCTTTCAAATGAGGCGTTACACGGGCCTATAGGCTGTACGTTTCAGTCAACAAACGTTTTAGATTTGAGTAAAGCCGAACTTGAGAAAATGTGCTCGCTTCAGGTGGGGGTTAAGAGGTTAAAGACGCTGTTGTGATCATCTTCAAAAAATAACACATTTGCCTGGGAAAAGGAGCATCCTCTTTAATCCCCTTATGCCTGTTTATTAGGCCCGAGCCAGGACTTTGTCCTGGTAAGGGACTATTGTTCTCCCCCGGTTTCTTGTTATTATTATTATTATTATTATTATTATTATTAGGCCCGAGCCAGGACTTTGTCCTGGTAATTAGGCCCGAGCCAGGACTTTGTCCTGGTAAGGGACTATTGTTCTCCCCCGGTTTCTTGTTATTATTATTATTATTATTATTATTATTATTATTATTATTCCGCCTCTAAGATCCTGTTTTTCAGTGCCTTCCTGTGCAAAAGTACACGCAGAAATTGGCACAGTGATCAGAGTCGGCAAAAATTGCGTGTCAGTGGGCGACATGCACACGCCCTAAACAAAATGGCTCCACAGCACCCCCTCAAAGTTGACCCCCATTCTTTTGGGGACATGCATTTTTGGCGTAGGCCAATCCCCTTTGGCCCAGCGATAGAGCACATGGAGAGAGTCACAAAACATAATTATAGCTCCGCCCTCTGACCAACAGGAAGTCGGCCATCTTGGATTGAAATCCTGGAGAAGAAATCTCTCACCAGATGTTTCAATGTACTACTCCTTGGTTTCTCTGCAGAATAAGCTCGAACATGGCTTAATAGAATCAAGAGAAATGGAGCTACAACTTCAAGCCAGCTTTTTTTGATAACGTTTACACTTTTCACATAGCGCCCCCACAAAAAACATGCTTTTTTCCCGTACCTTGGACAACCCCTCGCAGGCATGCGCTCTATACAATCTGGATCATATTTGGCTGACATAAGGCCTCTTATGGTATGAATCCATAGAGCTCAATAACTTCACGGTGCTCACCACTATAGCGCCACCTATCTATACCTTGAAACATTTAGTTTGTACAATTTATATGAAACTTTGCAGGTATATTCTACACATTAAATCGAACTCAAAAATATATTACATGTGTTTGATATTTTCGAAGGTGTGGGCGTGGCAATGACGCACAGGAAGTCGGCCATTTTCACTTTTAACCTCTTAACTCCCACCTGAACCAAGTGCATTTCTTTGTGTGCTGTGTTTTCATCTGCACTTACATCTCATTTCTGTAACTGTATTTTTGACGCTTTTTTTCAAGAAGCTTTAAGACATGGGTCAAGACGAACTGGAGAAAATGTGCTCGGTTAAAGTGGGGGTTAAGAGATTAAAATGGCACCCCCACAAAAAAAAAAGCCTTATTGCAGTACATTTCACAACCCCTCGCAGGCATGCGCTCTATCCAATCTAAATCATATTTGGCTGACATAAGGCCTCTTATGGTCTGAATTCATAGAGCTCAATAACTGCACGGTGCTCACCACTATAGCGCCACCTATCTATACCTTGAATATTGCAGTCTGGATTATTTATCTCCCACTTTGCGGTATATTCTACACAATAAACTAAACAAAAAATGATATTACATATACATCATATTGTGTAAGATGTGGGCGTGGCCAGGGTAAACGTGTTCCTGAGAACATCATTATTACCCATGATAACTGGCACATTGTTTGTCCCTTTGAGTTTTAAATGTAATCACTTATACACCAAATGGCTCTGAATCTTTTTACATGAACACAACAATGATCCATGCTATAGCGCCCCCTGCTGCAAAGAGCAAGAGTTAGTAGACAGAGAGCACACAGGTTGTGTGTGAGGCCGAGGGGAGAGCAGGTTTAGGCGAGAGCGGGAGCGGTTGCAAAGGAGGCGGTCGCAAGGGGGGGCTGCGCCAGGGGCGAGGGCCTACATCGCCGCTTGCGGCTTTAATTTCACATGATTCTCAAAGTCAAGCAAAACTTTCTAAACTGGCAAGAAAAAGTCATCATCTCTGCAATAATCTGCCACAGTGGCTATATATGCGGGCTGACGTGTAGGCTGTTCCCCCCAGGGTTTTTCGTAAAGTCCCAACAGCTGCAGTTTGATTTCTCGGCTTGTCAGAAGTCATCTTTGTTAAGTTCCCTCTCCAGTAGAATGAATGGCGGCAGATTAGCTGTAAAAAAGAAAAAGAAAAAAGAAAAAGGCGTGTTCTTGTGTGGAGCGGTAGGTGGGCTTTCCCTCAAGTGGTTTTTCCGTCCAAAGAAAAGACAAAAATGCTAAAAACATTTCTCAAGGGGCTTCCGAACAGCAGTAAAAAAAATAAATGAAAAAAAATTAAACGCACATCGCTCCGGCGGCCTGCATTGTCTTACCTACTTATAGCCTACCCTATCAGATGCCTACAGATGCCCTCCCACCCGCTCCTCCGCGGACGCCTCGAGAGCCTGCATACAAAGATACAAATTGTCCCTCGTGCTGTGAGGTTGCTGGAACATAAATTGGGGCGAGTGGCATTGTTGTCAGTGAGTAATATACTTAGCATTATTCATAAAGCTGAGAGGAGGAGATTAAAAGGTGTTGGATGGGATAGGGGGGGAAAAAAGAGTGCTCCACTGCAGAGCTGACACGCCAGTTACATATGGCCTAATGTGGGTTTTTATCTGAGCCAATTGTCAGAAATATATATCCCTGAGGCTGTATCCACCGTGGGCGTCATTGTAGCGATATGAACAAAACAAATGACACACGTAATAATGTATTAGGATCAGATTAGGAGCAGCGCCGCAGCAAATTACAATGATAGAGCTTATTACTGCTCAAGTATAGACTGAGGATGTGAATTACAATGTTTTCTTTGTGTCTCTTTGTCTTCTTATTCCGATGTGCACCCTGAATACAGTTGTGGTTTGGGGGATTTTGTTTTGTTTGTGAAAAGGTGGTGAATTAATTTGAACTCATTTGGCATATTTTTTTTTTTCAAGTTTATTTCAGAAGATACAGAAGATACGTACTGTAGGCAAATAGGAAAACATAATTAATTTATAGATTAGAATTTTGAACTTGCTGTAGATTAAGACAAATATGAGAAAAATGTATTGACATTTTTCTGCCACTCGATGTTTTAATAGGAAAATGCTGTATGTGTGCATACAAAATGGCCCAAAATTGACAGTATTTTTTTCAAGATAATCTAGTCCGAAATATTGTTTTTTTTATTGAGAATTTGAATATCTTCATTAGCCTTTGAATAAACCAGTTATTACTTTGGTAACAAAGTAATAACTTTTGAGGAGTCAAAGCTCACTAAATCAGGGTGAATAAAATAATCTTTCTGGGGTATAAAACTCAAAATATTTAATACAAACTGGAACACTTTTTTCTTTACAAAGGCTTGTTGGAGCTGATACGCGTGGAAGAAACCAGCAATATTTTTGAATGATTTTAAGATTTATTTAAAAGGTAATTAGAGAATTATGATGAGGGAGAAGCGCCTTGGCTTTTTGTTTTTCTTTTGAGTCTTAGTTCCCCAAACACCAAAGAGCACCTTCTCCCAAACAACTCACTTTGTGATTGACTTCCTGAGCACTTTGTCTAGCTTTTTCCTGGAACATTTTGTGTCTTATAAGTGGAGATGTTGTCGCTACAATGTGAATGAAATGCCTTCGAGAAAATGGCCCATATTAATAAACGGAGAAACATTGAATCAGTGCAACAAAATCGCTAACCTGACGATGATGGAAAAAAAAGAAGATACATCGTTGAAATAATTGTCCATAGCTGAATTAAAAGTTCTCATGGTAATTAATCTGGTGTAAATATGTCAAGATCATATGTTTTAAATACACCCCTCCCACACACACTTCTTTTCACCCCCCTCCTCTTATCGTAGAAATCTAAACTGCCTGGACGTTATGTTCCACGGTCTTTTCTCTGCCCATCATCGCACATCGCAGTAAATGAAGCGCTTAGCTTTAGCCTCCGCCCCTTGACTTTTATTGAGCTCTGGTCTAATTATATTGCACTGGACCAGGCCTTTTGTGTCACTGAGTGCTTCATTTGCAGTTTCCAGTTTGTATGAAGCCTGGACACATTAACTCTGGCCCCTCTGCCGTTCATTACAATGCTATTAGTCTGTGTGAATTGATCAATATATCACGTATAGAACATCTTGAATGTGGACGTCTGGCTCCTTTGTGAGTCCCGGAGATAATGGTTTCCCCCCATTCACGGCGGCTTGTAGGAACATGGAGATAAAGCAGAGCAGAGAAGAGTTATACCGCTTACAGCTATATGGAAAAGGCAGCCACCTCATCCAAGATTAGGAGTGGGTGAAGCAAAACGCGTAAAAATGGACAGTGTATTGTGCGGTGAGAGCTGGGCTGTAGGAGGGTATAAAGATCTCAAAGACTTTTATTCTCCTCAGGCATCCTGGAAGAAAGAGTGCCATCCATCCCTTTCCCATATGGAGCTGATTGAGCTGTGATCCAGAGAAACATGCCAGCAACTGTAAGGGGCTTTATGCAATGTGCTAACAATTGTATCTCTGTGAAAAGGGAATCTACTCTAAAACAATGAACCGAATGAGACAAACATTTACAGTGACAAAAGTGTCCAAGGAAGTTTTCGTCATCTTTCGCAGTTTTATTCGTAAAGACGACAGAATTTAAAGGAGGGCGGGGCGATTTGATGATATCAACCTAAGCGTGTTCTGATCCCTGTGAGAGATTGTGATTGTGGAGTGTGATCTTTTTTTTTTTTAGGGTAAGGTAACGGGCAACACAAATATGATCAAATTGAAATTGTAATCTATAAGTAAAAACCTTAATGTGAAATTGTGTACAAAAAGGCAAAACAGTAGCAAAAGCATGACATAAAAGTGTGAACATATTTCTTTCTCTTTTTTTCCCCCTCCCCTTTCTTTTTTTCTCTTCTTTCCACACACTTACACCCAGACCCTTGGTGGATGGGGACGCCACAACAGGAGCAGACCAGAGATAACGCTGCTGGTTGAGATTTTCGTGCCTTTAGAAAATCTCTAGAGGGCAGCAGTACAAATGTTTTATATTCAGAGAAGACTTGCCTGTGTGTGTGATAAGCAGCACCGATCCAATTGACTCGCCGCTGAGTTCTGAGAAGAATTCACCTCAGATAATTGTTGAACGGCTTTATATGGAAGGATCCGGGGCTATTCGATTGGGACTAAACTGAAGATTGAAATGAAAGAAAGGTATGCTGTGTTACGATCACGATTAGAGGTCATTCAAATTCCGTGCCTTTTTTGTGTCAAATGAACAAGATAATGTGGATAATTTGTTCTGCACGTATAGTATAAATTGTTAGAAAACCATACATTATAATATTGTGTCACTGCAGACAATGCTTGTAACCAATTCCTCATAACACATACAGCTGGATGGGAAAATGAATGCTGCAATCGAAAAAAGACTCTAGGTTGTCACATGGGGGTCAGCCCTATGTTCCACCGGTACCTATGTTCCCCTGTCAATAGAAGGGGTGGAACATCGATGTATTAAGATTAGGCACCATGCAGTCCACTATCCTTAAGGTTAGTGGCTATACGAGGGCAGGGTCAGGGTCAAGCTGATTGATATATGTATGTTGTTTCACTCTCATGACTTGTGATTGGTTGATGTACCAACTCACCTAAAAAAAATACAAATAAAATTGCACCCGGGGAACATATAGGTATGCACCCTTCACAAGTATTCAACCAACACTCACCACTGTCTCTTCTCTTACATCCATTATTCTTTAAATCAAAAACAATGACATTTGAGGACCTTACTGAATTTAAGATGGCTCAAATCATGTAAGTATACAAAATATGTTCTGCAAACGAGAAGTCAAATACAGCTTGAGAGGTAAAATTAGTTTTGATAAAAAGTACTCCAGAATAACCTTGAAAAGTATGTGTCCCACAAGACGTGCTGTCGAAATTTGGAAAAATCCAGATCAAAGCATCAAACTCCAGCCGGTGTGTCAGTGCGTTCCTCGCTTCTCCGAAGGACAGGTAGCGTTTGCTCTAGATTTCATTGCCTTTAACGTAACTATTTCCTGGCCCTAACTGGAGGTTTTGTAATTTAGCTCCGCGTCATGGTAACGGTTCCACGATACAGCCCCCAGATGTTCCATGTGGTGAGCGTCTCGCAGTCATGGCCTCACACCCGTGTGTTATGCCCTGCGTTCGATGGAACGTTTGGGGCAGAGCTTCAGTTTATGTCCCAACAGTGAGGCTAGGTGTTAACAGTTTTCATTATTTACAGGTGATCTGGCCCGCGCTGATGCGATGATTGCGCTGTCCTAGATGTTGTTGTCTTGTCTTTTAACCTTTTTCTTTTGGTTCACTCACGGACTCTTTTTGGTTTTAATTAATAACTCAGCTGGAACTGATGTGAACAAAGTTTTTACTGTGAAAATGATAAATTGTGAACCAAATGAACCCTTTTTAATAACGGAAGAGAAACAGAACATCTTTATTGAACGAAATATATAGTAAATAAAACTAAAACTTTTTTTTCATAAATGAACCTCCGTGCCTTAAGGTCTGGAGCCTTCTCTCCGGTGGTGTTGTCAATGTTAGTTTTTTGGCTGTAATATTATTTTGCAGATGCTAAACCGCTCGTCTTGCTACATGTTATTATTTGCTGTTACCTTGCCATATGTTCCCTTGTTTATGATTTGTTTATAATTTGTTAAAGGAAATGTTATTGTTTTTATTTTTGGGGTGGGCACTTATAAGCCTTTGGCTTCGGCCCACTCCTTTTGAGCAGATAAACTGCTCAAATAAATAAATAAAATAAAATAAACTCGTATTATCAATGATGCCATGAACCTTAAATGGTAAATGGACTCAACTTGTATAGCACTTTTCTACCTTTATCCGGCCCAAAGCGCTTTACAGTAAGGGACAAGTCACCCATTCACGCTCTCATTCATACAACACTGGAGGCAAGTAGGGTGAAGTCTCTTGCCCAAGGACACAACGACAGTGTGCATTTGTGGGAGCTGGAATTCGAACCCACGACCTTCCGATTACGAGACGACCCGCTCTACCACCTGCGCCATCATTTGGCATTAAAACAGAAAGTACCCCAAATGACTGCGCTCGAGGTAACCTGCCTTGACTCGAAAGAAGGCGACAAAAGCCAAACAAATGTTTCGCTGCAGTGACATAATGGGAAGTCACAGCGCCGATGTCATCACTGTTACTTGATATTTACGGCTGCTCCTGAGTCTAATCAATGATGTAAATGCTCCTCTCCTTTGCTCCCGCCTATGAGCTAACCATGCTCGCGCTCTGTCCGACACACACGGGCCGGCGCACAGTTCAGTTCGTGTTAGCTGTCCTCTGTCTACATTTCCTCGCTGCGTTTTGACCTTTAAAAAGACGACGCCGTGGAAAAAGTCAGGCCTTCCCCACAGCTGAGTGGCTCTCCCCATATGCAGACACACACGAGTGCAGGGCGCGAGGAGGCACGCTAACATCCATTAAAGCTGAAGCTAACAGCTGTAACGCACCGGGCTCAAATGCACTGTGCTGTAGAGTCGTTTTAAATGAGCTTTAATTTAGCATCCTGCTGCCTCGACTGGGATTGTAATAGAACACATTACACCTTGTCCTGCCGCTGAGGCCCTCTCCTCTGTTCCCTGGAAAAATTGATTTTTTTCCAAAAGCATGGGAACAAATTAAAGGGCAAAATGATTGTGTTGCGAAAGGGAGAACAACAGACGCAGAATTGTAATCAATTCCTCTATTAACTCTCCTGTGTTTTGCTTTACCACACAGCAGATTTATGTATTATTTTTTGCGGGGTGATGTAATTAATTTGTAACACCGTCTTTTGCTGTAAGTACAAAGTTGATAAAACACAGACGGCAAGTTTGTCTTTAAAATTGTCTAGAGGTGGGCAACGGAACAAAGTAATGTAAGCGAGACACAATATAATTAGTTGCAAATGTATTTACAGCGGCAGACTTGTTTGGTGTGGAATAAATACTTCAGTGAAACAATTGCACTTAGCGACTGTGAAAAAGAGAAACATCTGCTGTATACGTAATTATAATTAGAACTTTGGAGGGAAGCTCGACATTGAACCAAGACAGTTGTGCATTTGCAGAACATAAGGCGGGGGAGATAGCTAAACAAAGAAACCTTTTTTCCCTCCATAGTCAAATCAACTCCTCCATTTTGAGTCGCTTTATTCACAATATACAACGCGACTAATGCAGGAGGAACTCACTCTGAAAGACTTTGCAGTAAATGCTTTGTTCTGGTCCTAAGTCTAGGATAATCGATGTTAAGGTAGTAAGTAAACATTGTACTGTATTTGTTGTTGTGGCAACCCCACAGATTAAGGGTCAATAGGACGGAGGACACAAATGTTTTCTCCTCCTTATAGAAGACATACAAACTGTTTATCAAACTCAGTTTTATCAATGGACACTGGAGGAACCATCAGGGCCTATTCTGGGCATAGGCGACCAAGGTGGCTAGTTGCATTTCATTTCCCACAGGAATGAAAACTATTCACCATAACTGTAAATGCTTTCTACATTTGGATGTAGTGGGACATTGGTGAAGATGGATTAAGACAGACGATATGTGATTGGATAAAAGCATATTTTTCTTTAAAGTAAACAGGACGCCCCTTTGCACACAATATACTCATGGCCAACTGCAGGAGGATCTCACCTTGACAGCTTCTGCAGTGCGTCCTGTTCTAAATGGATGATTAAAAAGAGATGGAGGATTTTACTGCGGGCTGGTGTGCCTGGCATCCCAGGAGCCTCCACTCCGGGTCAGCCAAGCGCGGCAAGCTACAGCTGTCCTCCAAACAAGCCGGCTATACTTTATTTATTTCTGCTGAAATATTGATGCGTGTTATGAAAGGTTTAAAATAATGTGTCTGCCTTTTCTCGTGCCCAGGCGCCATGTTTTCTAATGCATAAATAATTGCTGCCTCTCGGACCCTGCGTGGACACTGGCTCTGCCGCATTAGGTGTGCTGTATCCGCTGTATCACATTCTTTCTGCCTGAGAGAAAATACCCGTCCCTTGTAATTTCCTACGCTTATACAATTGCTGCGCACAGTAAATAATTGATGTATGAATTTAGGGTTAAAACTCCAACACAATAAGACTTCATGTCAAGGGTTAGTCCCAGCAGAATTGAAGCCAAATCATCTCATAAAATGGATTCTCTTCCTCTCCACAAAGCGCGATCCCTTTGAGCACCTTTATTCTTGTATTCCTTGATTTCAGGACTTCTGAATCGCTGTTGGTTATAGTCAGCAATACCCACAACATACTGTTTATTATTTAAGGTTTGCATTTACACAAGTTAGACTTTGTGCTGATCATCCCAAGCCTGGATAAATGTATGTATGTAAATGCATCAAAACAGCCATTCAGGGCAAAAGAGAAAGGGACAAAAAACACAACTGGAGGCCAATTGTTTGCTGTGATAAACCTGAAAAAAGGAATACAAACGTGTAGGTAGTTACACTATAACAGCCAACACTTCCCTGCAGAAGCGAACTCCCAATTTGTGACAACACAGAGCACAGATGGTGATTGTTCTTTGAAAAATGTGTTCATGGGGCTGAAGTTGTGTCACTGGCAAACACCTTTCACACCCATTGCCTTAATAATGTCAGGGGTTGTCTGTGTAAGTTCTCATAGATTGCAATCTATACAATCTATACAATATAATGTATAGATAATGTATAGATTTCATAACATTTACATAATGTAAAATAACATATTCTTGGAAATCAAAGAATTAATACTGTCAAATACTGTACAAAATAACCACATCTGTAAACAAATATAAAACATTCTATTCACAACATAATGTTTGTATTTGATGGTTAAAATAATGATGATAAAGTAAAAAAACAACTAAATTGCCACCAGATCTGTAACAGGACTATACCATGACTAAACAAACCCTAACTACACAACAATTAAACAGTCTAGAGTCTACTCTAGAGGAGTCTAATAAACAGTCAGAAACGTACATCTTAATATAACGCAACATAAGAAAGTGTACGTTATAGAAATCACTAGAAACAGTTAGAAACAACTAGCACACCGTCTTGCCCAAATGCTTTTCTAATGAACTCCATGGCTTTATTATAATGTTATGGTTTGATGACAAAACCTGATCTCTAAACAATACAATGTAATGCAATATAATATAATGCAATAGATTATATTATATTATGATATGATAAGCGTATATGGTCAGCATGATTTGTTATTATGTTATCATTGGACAGGGTGAAGTGATGTTGTCAGATATTGTTTTGATGGGAGACGTTCAGCCTCACACCCCCAGGGCAGAACCGTCACACATTTACGACGACAGAACGACCTCTGGACTGCCTGACCTCTGCAAAGCTCCTGGATCCATTACATGTATGGCCTTTTCCCTATACTTCCTCCACCACACATGCTGCAGTGGCTTTGAAATCCTAAAGTTGCTCAGGGCGACATGCGCCCCAGCCCCCGCCTTCCTTCAACCCCTCTTTTTGAAATTGCATCGATGTGTGCGTGTGTCCTGGCCCTCCGCTCTACCCTTGACCACCTTGCACTGTAATCACCACATACAGCTGCCACCTGCCTCTCTCTCTCACTCCTACCAACACTGGCTGCTAATGTCTCTACTCGTGATTAATCTGATAAATAATAAATATATCAATCTAGCCGCTCGACAAGGACTAATTCTTACCAGCGGGATGGTAGAGGACCCCTTTAACTTGCTGCCTGTACCTGCCAAATCAATTATTTAAAGATTAATTCTTTTGAAAATGGGCAAGTTTTGATTAATACTGTCCAGGCATCTGTCGCCACTTGTTTGATAGATGTCACCAAATTCAACCCTGTCTGTTATAGCGTCTGACCTTATGCAAACACCAGAGAGGAGATTATTCACAATGAGGGGCCACATCGAAAACGCACACATGTTTGGGAATAGACGTTTTAGCTCTTTCGAACAAAGCCGGCGGCAACTGTCAGTGATATCACACGCTGAATAGCACACAATAAATTGCACCAGGATCTCTAAGGCCTTCATCCTTGAACCTTGAGCTTTGGATTACTCCCCCCATATAACCCCGTAGATGCGACGCATGTGTGCGCGTGTGTGTGCACGATCATGGGAGTGTGTTGACCCTATTTACTAATGGAAGCCTCCAAGTCCCCAGAGTTGTGTACATTTTTAATGATGTCAAATTGTCATCTCTCCATGCTGTTTGCCGTTCAAAGAGAAAACCAATGTAGCATCATGGGTGTTGACACAATAAATGAAAGGAAGTATGTAGCGTGTACGCACATTCGCACAATAGTAATGTTGGATGATTTGATTTAAAAAACCTTATTATGATCAGAAACCAATACGGCTGACCACCGGTAGTGATCTTTTTTTCTTTCTTTTTATCTTGAGATAAGAAAATACTTGATCTCAAGATGGAGAAATTCACTAGTTACAGCGGCCCCCAAGAACACACAAGGGCATGCAGATAGTCAGAGAATTTATTTATATAATTTATATAATGCTTTTCCACCTGCTTTAGGCACTCAAAGCGCTTTACATCATCCATTCATACGCCAGTGTACACAGACACTGGAGGCAAGGTGTCTTGCCCAAGGACACTACGACAGTGGGCTCCTTGCGGGATTTGAACCGCTGATGCTCCGATCACAAGACGACCCGCTCTACTCCCTGTGCCACCGTTGCCCCTAAATTAATACAATTGCGGTATCTAATGTACAGTAATTAAGAAAACTTTAAAACGTGTTGGTGAACTGCAACAAGACAATGCTAAGGGAAAGACATTATCGCTAAACTTGTTGACACTAAATTCTCTCATTAGCTTTAGTTCTTTGGAAAGTATGTTACTTTATTGATCAACATACATTGTACCTCTCCAATTTACTCAGTAAGGCAAAGGAATTACAGTGATGGTAAAACGTGTAAAGCCCCAATAGTAAAAGTGAAGTAAATAAAAGAGTAGTAGTCCCTCCCACTACATTCATCACTGTTTGGTTTTAATCATTGTGCGGCAGTCTCTTTGGCCTCTGAAAACCCGACTTGCCCTCGGGGTGAGCAGACGAGCCATGCCTTTAATAGGGCCAACAACCTGACAAATCTCTCTCTCTCTCTCTCTCTCTCTCTCTCTCTCTCTCTCTCTCTCTCTCTCTTTCTCAGATAGTCCCTCAAACATACACACACCGTCCACAGCAGCACAGCAGACACATCCAGACGATAAAAATGAGCACTTCCGTTGGTGAGGAAGACAGAGGGCCGGTGAATGGCCGTCAGAGTGACAGACTGCATTGTCCGAGCTAGCTTTGGTGGTTGTTACAAGCATCAGGACATTAGAGCAAACAAAAGCAGGATTGGGAGTGTCATCAATCAATCGGCTGACAGTTGGCTTCACTTTGTTTGTCCCACTCTGCATAATAAGTGATTGAATCTCAGCTAATTAGATATTGGGTAATCAATCATTGCCAACAAGGCACTTGGCTTGCTGCTTAGGGGACTCTCCCTTTGCGTGTGCCCGTTGTCATGAAATAAATTAGAAATAAAAATTATTTAGTGTCAGCCAAAAAGTAATTCCCACCAGAGAGCCATTCAACCAGTGGCTTTATGCAAAAGAGACACATGGACCAGAGGGGCCCACGTCCAAACCAATTACGGAAAAATTGAGTTGAAGAATTTACATAATAAATGAAGCCATAAAATATTGATATATTTGCTTAGAACAATGTTTAAGCCTGCACAAACATTCGTCTGACAATGTGTTATCATGAAGACAGCCATTTATGAAGCAGGCAAATACAGAAACATGTTTTGTGCTAGTATCACCTGGAATAAAGCAAATGAGCTAATACACACATTTATAGGTGTGATATTGTGATGCAAAAAGTTTAAATACGGACTATATACAGTGTTGTTGGGGAGCCCACCCCCAATCACATTTGGAAAGCACTGGGCCGGTGACATGAGAACACAGGTTTTCGTACTGCCAGGCCTTGTTCTCACCTTGCCTCTTCACACTGTCAAAATGTCATTGGCACACTTTCTTTTCTGAGCTCAGCCAACACTCCAGAGGTACAATGTTTGCCGCATGTACTTGTACTTTTTCCCCCCGCCCCGAGGTAGCCATGGTAAGATGCACAACGACTGCCACTGCAAACACTGCAAGGACACTAGACACGCATTTGGGAAGTGCACTCGACAGGCGAAAAAGCACGAGGGGATGAGTGAGGGAAGCAGGAAACAAGAGCGGGGTAATAAAACACAAGCAAAACAGTTAAAGTGTTAAGAAGAAAGCGGAGAATTGTATTTATTTATTTATTTCTTTATCATGTCTGGGTACGCGTAAGGCAAAGCCACCAGCTGGGCCTCAGTCTCTCAGCAGCGTGTCGGCGCCTGTCACCGCCACTGCCATCGCCGCTGCCATCGAGACAGCTACAAGTTTACAACAGCTGCCGACTAATGTTTGATCAGTGATAAAATATGCTGGGGTGACAACAGCAGGCTGCCCATGCATTTGTGGCGGCCTTGCGCATTAAAAATTCAGTGCTTGGCAAGTCTAAAGGCCTTCATGGTCTCAATGCTGCCAGCGCTGATCCCTAACCCACTCTACCTTCCCGAAGGTATGCAAGGGGACAGCAACAACTTCACAACATGTCAGAAAGCATCCCCATTTTGTGCACACCTAGTGAGACGACTAAGCCACCTTCATGGCAGTCTTTGTACAGGAAGTCCACCGCTGAGACCCTAGTGGGCTACTGCGGAGGGGAGGAGTAAACGCACACTACTCAAACAACATGACAAGTCCCAGGTTTCTATACACACGGTATTGAATACAGCGGCACACTAGCTAACTAATTTTAAGAAATTCAAAAAGGTTGTGAATAGCAACATCAAAGATCATGGCAGGATCCCACAAGGGCAAACAATACACCTGAAGGGATTTGGACACAATACTGCCCAATTGTGAAACATTATGAACATGCCGGAAATGGCAGGTAAAGCCATACCATGTAACATTTCACCCAATAAATAGAATGAAATACAAGCATTTATTTGATCACAGATTTGTTGTGGCTCACCTCTTGACTGTAACTTTAGCGGGCACGCCAAACATGAGATTTAAGTAGGATAGTTACTTATCCAAATCCATTCTTTGATTACCCACTCCAAAATGTGCCTGCTCTGTTTCTGGCTGGTCAATAGGAGCACGCTATAATGTTTTACTTTTGCTTACGTTTTTCTTTCACTGTCATTTGAAATATGATATAGGACAGGATTTGCTCCCATTTCTGTGCACAGGCTCTATTAATGGTGTATGTAAAAGTCCCTTTTGCATAAGAAATTCACCTAAAGTGTAAACTGAGGACTCCAGAGCGAGTTGCAGCCAAAATCATGTATAATTATCTCATAACAAAAAACTAAATAACAATTATATAATGTATGAATATGCCTTCTTGCCCTGGTGTTCCACTTTGCCTATTTATTGTGGTGCAGCCAACATTGTGGGCATGCCAAGAGTGAGAGTCTCTTGGTAAATGTCAACTGTCAGACGATTGAAACCTCCTCATCAATCGCCCTGCCATGGTGCTACGGGCATCCACACCCCTCACAGGAGATAGGGAAGGAAAGAGGAAACGAGGGGGGCACAATGGCACTGAATTAGAGGAGGAAGAAAGAGGCAGCGAGGGAAGAGCGAATCAGATTTCCCTTCCCTGGTGACAAGCTCCTCTGACAGTTGTGTTGCTGGCAGTATGAGCAGTAGGCTATGATTGCCAGAGTGCATTAGAGGCCGTGTGTGTAATTTGACATCTCAATATTGAAATAGTAATGCATCCTCACACAGCACAATTTGCAGCCTGGTAATTGGATTCCGGCAGTGGTACAGGGAGCTGGAATGTCCTTGCAAATGATAATGCTGTGTCATGCTAACCCTGGAGCATTTGGATGAACAGGTCGGACTATATCAAAGTGTTCCTCTTTTTATAGTGTCTGCCGGACATGTGCTAATGTACAAGATCACTGTTATAACGATCTTGTACGACTTATTTTTGTGGACAGAGAATGCTTCACGTTACTTGACCCGTTGAGTTGTCCCATGCATTTGACCCTTCCTGTGGGTAACATGTGAGGAGTTTTAATGAATGTACTCTGTACTGAATTACCAGGTGGAATAGAATATTGCCATAGAGCTTGGCAGAGGTTTGCAATCACAGAGTTTGAATTGTTCTTCTGTTATTGTTTGTCCATGCATTTAGGACAATGAGAACCTTATCTTAGCTTTTCTTCAACAAAGTCTTCTAGACAGTATTTAAAACAGCCATTTAGCTGTATATATTTTATACTTGAGTATTGTCATAAGGCATGTGAGGTTTTCTTGGATGCAGTGTTGACGGAAATTGTATTACTACAAAGACATTATGCATTGATTGGTTCTAACCACTAACTTTCCTAATCCCAACAGACACCTGTGCTCCGATCTCCATGTCGCTCTTTAGTCTTCCCTTGTTTGGTTTAAGCGTCTAAATAATTCAACCCAACCTGAATCAACCTACTGTATCTTACAGCATACTTAACAAGCCAAAAGGAGCAACAGACAAGGGACAGGAGGCCAGGTCTTCAATTAGCTCTTTTGTAACGGACAATGGGCCAACAAATTTAGTCAGCTCCAAAGGCCCTGCATTTTGTACTTGGCTCCTCCCTTCCTGGCTCTTTGGCTGTTTTGTGTTTGGCTAACATTGTTGACGTCTGTGCCCACTCCCTTTCCCTGCGTGCCTTTATTCTTTCACCACGGGCTGGCGGTATCAGGTGCTTCTGTGTGTTTATATGAGCTCAAGGTTCTGCCTATTGGGTTACCTATGGGATCATGTGACAGAGGAGACTTAAAAAAAAAAAAAAAGAAGAAGAAGAAAAAAAGCCGGCGATTCTTCTGGGTTGCCGAGATACAAGCGGCTAATTGGATGAGGTGTAAGTCAAGCCAGCGGGCCTCCAACTTTGATGAAAAAGAAGAGAGAGGGACAGAGGTAGGGGGGCCTGACTATGCGTCACGTATGTTCCCTTGTCGGACCTATCTCCACCTGTTCACAAACACACACAGACGTTTGTGCCGAGCTAATGGTCCAGCTCACTTTGTTTATGGCACATCATGAATATTGCAACCAACGTCTTTAGTTTCTTTATGTTTGAGCATGTGTTGTTTGTCCCTTCATTGTGGGCAGGAGATGTAAAGTTTAATTGAGCAAAACTCAAAACAAAGATTAGTCTGCATATTTAGAAAGCAAGTGAACGCTCTACTTGCTTTGATTTGATTTAGTACATTGTTAAATGTGTTTTCAGTACATTTCTAAAATTGGCAATATTAGAAAGTTCATTACTATTATTTCGGTTAGCATGCCGCTACTTTTTTTAATGTTTTGCCCTAAAATTACTACAACTCATTTTTCTTGTACTAACAATAGTGTAAGTGTATTACTTTTACTAAATTGGCTCACACAGTTCTTGAAGATTGTACTTGTAAAGGTACTCAATATACTATAATAAACACAGAATTTAAACACACAAACACTATGTACAATAATCGAGAAACTTCATCAACGACTTGCAGACCTTTTACTTTTTCACTTCACTAAAAATGAAAAGAAAGAATTAAACTGTTGTCTGCTGAGAGGGGCATGGGGTGAAGTTACAACAACAGCTGGTGTGTCCCGGGATGTTGGCCAGGACGTGGACTATCTTACTCACCTCCCATCTGCTTTCATATTATCTACAATAGCTGCTTCGCATTGCTTTTGGTCTCATTTACCGCTCCCGACAACTGTAATGTATACTCACCACGCGGGCTATTCTAAATCCTGACCCCCAGCGCGTTTTCTTTTTAACTTACCACAAATAGCCCGGTCTGAGCATTGATACTTGAACTCCGTTGACCTTATTTGCATTAGGCTTGTCCTTGGTAAGTTTAGTTTTACTCCAATTGCCCTCCTAATTTTCTGCGAGGCTACGAAACTTTTCCTGTTGGTTTATCCTTACCCACCACAGCTAACATACTGCCCTTGAGTTAGGCACAATACAAAGGCAGTCCCCTAACCCTAATAGATCAGGCACGTTTGTGGATTCAACATAGTGGTTGCCGTGACACAATCTTTTTATTTTTATTTTTTATAATCCCTTCCTGTGTGAAATGATCTACTTTTCATAATCTTGAAAAGCCTCACTGAGAATGGCAATTGATAGAAAACAATCACAGATGAAAAATATGATTGTTAAAGACCTCCACTTCACATTGTAGGACGTGCTGTGAGCCCTTAAAGCAAGACTGCAGGTGAGCAGTCGAAACCTTCAGGTGAAGATTAAGCCAAATAACATTAATTAATTGTTGGATGACCAAATGAACCTTATTGGAATGTTAGTCCTCTCGCTACTTACTGGGATTTCATCTTACGTGAGAGGCAATCACTGAAGTGGCTGTGGGACTGGGGACTTTCTGATTTGGTGCTGTTTATTGGCTTAAAGTGCATGGCCCAGAATCTTGTGATTAATTGGGGTGAGCTGCCCATGATATAACAAGGTCAGTTCTCATCCACATTAGTTACAAGTGCCTCTGGAAGGACATTAACTATGTACTGTAAAATTTTGAGTGGACGTGCCAGGGCAGCTCATTGTATATAATTAGATAAATGCAAATAGATTTTTTTTTTCTGTAAATAAAACAAACTATTACAACTAGTTACAGTATAAGTCCTTTTCGGCGCGTATCGGGCAGTGAAGAGCGAGGAGTGAAATCCAGCAAACCATAAGGATTCCAATCCATGTCTTTTTTTTAAATAAACTTATGTTATATTATAAATATCATCATAGACTTGCTTATTGTTGTGGAATAAAGCAGTGCTTCATTGTTCAGTGAGTGTTTATTTTGTATCTTCTTCAATTTTAGTTGACATTATTTTACGTTTTGGCTGTGAACCACCTAACGTAAGCTAATATCCGACCACAGTCTTTAGGACACATTGCAAATTAGGGTGTCAAATCATCCTTTGGCTTTTGTGTGTCTTAGTCCCTGATTAACTTTATATTAATTAGTGAATTATATTAGTGATTATGTGCTCATCAAGCCAGGATCCCCTTCTGTGCCAGTGGCAGCCCACCCACTCTCCGCTAATGTGGATGTTATTAGACAGCCCCCTCACACACACACACGCAGTATGCAGTGTGCTCTGTACGGTAGATGGCTCTTTCTGCAGCTTCAGACAGAGGGCAGTCTTGTGTCAGATACTTCTGCTCCTCTCCATCTCTCACTTTTACTTTAGTTCATTCATCTATCATAAGATAACCAAGACCAAAGAGACTACGGTCTTTATCATGATTTACAATTATCTTCTTCTTATCTTCATACGTTAAGTTAACCACATGATTAACTGGCCATTGATTAGTGTAACCCATGGTGACCTGTTTTGGGGATCATTCACAAATTGTATTAAGCTTATTCTTATTGTGTTATGGACTGTAATCATCTTTTGGCAGACAATTAACTATAGGAAAGGGAAGAAGCATAAAGCAAATAGAGATGAGATGCAAACTACTAACACTAATGATTTTACATTATTATTATTATTATTATATAATATAATAAAATTATACAAACTTTATTACAATAACGAGAGACAATTTTATAGTTGATTTTTAATGTATTAATTTATTAATTTTCTATATAAATGTTTCTGGAAAAAAGTAATGATATGCATATCGCAGTATGGTATTATTCTGGCAGTTACTGAACAAATGTCTTCATCTCTTTGCAGTAAATTACAAGATGATTTGTCATAATATTGAGTCAAGACAAAGACAGACACATAATAGCCCTGGAACAGAGGCGAGAGAAAGGGATGAGTGACCAGAGCGTCCCCCCCTCCATCAGATAAGGACACAATACGTGGACGAACACATGTTTTCAACTGTAGATTATGACAGAGCACTGTTATTTCCTGTAAGAATACACTTTCAATTTCCGGACCGCCACTTTAGTTTTATTACATTGATAAGGCGATAGCATCAGGTCTGTAGCCATGGGGACAAAATCACAGTTTTGACAATAGAAAAGACTGATAAGGCCATGGATGTGAGGGATGTGGATAAAAGAGAGGCAGTGAGAACAGCACTGTGTGGTCTCAGCAGCAAGATTATTACCATGACTATGTTTTCACTATTAGTTATAGGCTATCAGTTATCCAATTATGAAATAGGTGGAGTTTAGCCTTTTGGGAACTGCTATAGGCAAATTTTGGGGACAAGAAAGAAATGTGTAACCGTACTCATTTCAATTAATCCAGAGACACATATTTTTGTATTTACATCAATAATTTCCAAATTGTTATTTGCCAAAGCTGCCAAAATCAGAGCAGAATTTAGAACAATTGTACTATAGGCCACTTCCTTTTCAGTATCTATAATGGGAAAAATCCGGAGGAAAAAATGTTTTGCAAATATTGTGATTTACAAATAATACATTTTAAAATTATATATTAACAAAAACAATCCTTTTATATTGTGCAGCCCGTCATCTTGGTCCAAACATCTCTCTGACAAGAGTGTGCTCATGTGACCATGATTTGCCTGAGCAGTGTCCTCAAGACACCTCAGATTTTCCACCAGTGACTTGTTCTCGTCAGGTCCTAATCCCCACTTAGAGCAATTGGAGTCAATTTGTTGCAGCAAACATAAATTTGGAAACTTGTAATATGCGGAGAGTGAAAGGGGAGGGGGGGGGTAGAGGCTACAGGCAAAAGCCAACGCTGTGTTAACTTCTGACCCCGGATAGAAGGCTTTGTTAGAGCAGGCATTCAGCTGCCAATCACTGCACCGTTTTCATTAAATTTACTTGAATAGCTCACTGGGTGCAAACTGGACAAGCAGCGCAAGAATTAGGAGAGACTATGTCCAAATATTGAAATTCTAAAGGGTGAACGGGTCTATGTTAGCTACACTTCTCTGACATTTCAAAGTGAAGTGAAGCAGGTGATTTGTCAAATTTCATCAGTATAAGTGCATCCAAATACGGCCAAAAAGGGCGAAATAGTTTTTTAAGATTTAAACTTGCATTATTCATTGCTATATAGACCATTATACCTACTAGCCATATACGGTAACCTGATTTTATTTACTTGTTCCATCTAAGATAGAATCAAGCAAGCACAAGTAGCTTTAAGACTCTGAATCCAACAAAGCATCAATGAAGGGCAGCAGGTGCACGTGCGGGCAGAGGGTCTTTTTGACAGGGCAGCTCTGGTCTCTTAGCACATATACATCCTCATTTAGACAGGCAGAGACAGTGGGTCCGGTCAAATTCGCCCTGAAGTGCTTGACATTTCCCATAGACGGCTAATTGAGGAATAACATTTGCGTAGCCATTAAACATTGTCCATGCCTTTAGAAGCCCTTTCATTTCACCCGTGCAGACGATGACATGTTCTTAAGTGGGTTGGACTATGCATGACAATTAGAGCATTTTTCTGTGCGTCCCAAGTTTCAAGACATAAGGTGTGCGTGGGTTCATTTGAAGCCAACATATGGGATGAGGATGGATTGCTTCAGGCTCAGTGATAGTATTGTTGATGTTGGGTGGGAAAAAAAAGGGAAAAGAGCTTATTATTACAATGGCAATGTCAAGGGGAGATACGTTGACCTTTTCACGTCTTTGCCTGGCAACTATTAAAAAATGTATCAAGGTGGGGGGGATGATGTGGGAGTGTGCGTCTGTGCGCGGCATATTTGTATGTGTGTGCAGGCAGTGACATAAAGCAGTGGCTAAAAGCTAAGGTTAATGGATTGACTGTTACCTGTTGGTGGGGTTTAACATTGGCCAATACACAAGGGGAATCATCCAGGGCTGAATCAACAGCCTGGACGCTCCCGCTCAAGGTAAACTAACAAACGCTATGGCATGTTTGTTTAAGGAATTTTGGAGGTTCATCTGAGGCAAGGATACAAGGTCGAGACATCATCTTTAAACACTGGAGCTCAAAGAGACGGCTCTATCCGACTAGTTTCACGTCATCCTCAAACTAAAAACTCAAATTATTACATTTCAAGAGCTTCAGACTTTGCCACCACCAATGGTACTGTGTATGTGCATTTCTGATATAAAGACACAATGTAATAATTTCCCAGTTAATGGAATCATAAAAGAGAGACGCAAACTCCCATGGTGTGCATCTTTAATGTTTTGAATGAGAGATCTCGACAAAATTGCACAAACCATGCAGATAAATGAATATGATTGGTCAGTGCTGAAAATATTGTTGGAAATCAACAGGAATGACGGCGGGACCAGACAAATATCCTCTGTGTAGAGTAGAAAAATCAACCCAGCCCGGTTATTAAAAAAAATCATAATAATGGCCATAATAATAACAATAAATGTAAAGGTAAAATAACCCCTTTTTGTCCTTTGCTGCTCTTCATATTATGAAGAGCAGCAAAGGACAAAAAAAGGGGGGGGGGGGGGGAATACATGAACTGCATGCAAGCAATTTTACTAAGTAATTTTTATTGTTTAGACTCTTCATCAAAGCAAGCAGGCGAACTGTGTTACACCAACTTTTCCCCTCCCGACTCTATATCTCCGCTGATAAATGAGAGTATCAGTGACTGATACACGTTATTAAAAAGTAATAGCGTTTTTGTTGACACCCATCACGCCGAAAGGAGTGTCATGAATCACTCGATATTGGTCGCCTGCATCGAATGAATCCAGGCGGTAAAGTATTTAGTTGCAACTATTAATTGAAATCATTTTAGTTTCTCCATTTGAGGTACAACTGGAGGAACAAATGCACCATGTGGAAAGTTCAAGAACCCAAAAAGAAATCACAGCAAGTAATAAATATTATTTGGCCTTGATAAATGCAGGATATCCAATAAAATGAACTGTCCACTTGATTAAATATGATTGTTTTCAGGCTTTCTACGATAAATGACTTAGACTATATCTGGTGCATGAGTTGTGAAAGAGGTCTACAGTTTGTCTCCTTCACCCCAAGACCAGTATGAAATGTTGGTGGTCTCTCATTTCCTATTTCCTGCATGAGATTTTAAAGGTTATCCAAACCAAATACTGACACATGTAAACACATAAAACCTACACCCAGACACATAATCAATAGTCCTATACAATAACAATGTTTTCAGTCTCAATAATTATAAGGCCAGGAAACCCCCATCTGAGAGGTCACCAAAACAGTTTACTTTATATCCTTTTGTGATTATTGCCTTATCACAATACAGCAGCTTTATTAGCCAGCACTGAATTAGCCACTTGTGGTATGTATAATAAACTATTTGAGAAAATCTGGTCATTGCAATTAGGATACAAAGTATATATGGATAGGGATGTGTGTGTAACATGACAGTGGTGAAAATAACTTCTGAGTGACCTTTTAGGCCTCAAATCCAAATTAGCAGTTCACTCATAAACAACCCGCCCTGTGTATTCTAAGTCTGGCTTAAACTTAATTAAATAGAGGGATAGAGGCATTTAGGCTTGAAACCCGTGCACTTATGGATTAAGTATATCCCGTGTTATGTTTGCATAACCCCGCTGTGGACTCGAAAGGTGCATCTGGTAATCGAAACATAACAGAATTAAGTTACAAATGTCTGACAGAGCGGTGTGTGTACAGTAGAAGCCAATACACCACTGATCTTACTGCATGTTTTCATTTCATTAGTTTTTCATTTGCCGCTGAATGCCTTGTGTCATGATGGGCCAAAAGTGGGAGTGGATTTTCACTGTGAGCAAGTCAGGCCAATGATACGGTCGGTATGTGGTAAAGGTCAAAAAGGGTGATTAATAAGCAATAAACAATGTAATATAATATCAAATAGGCAGTGTAATATCATATAAAACAGATCTTTGTGAAGAAGGAGAGACTGAACAGAAATGGGGGATTCAGATTCAACCTGGCTCTTTCAGTCAGGTCATTCTAGTTAAGCTAAGTGTAAACAACAGAGTGTAGGGCTAATAACATGTCCTCTCCTCAAGCAGTGCATAAACCCAGAAGCATCTTGTTTGAGAGGCGAACCATCGTCAGTCCAGGAGATACATTTTTGAAAGGTTCTGATGTTTGTGCAGGTTCTCGTCGTCAAGGAAGTATTCATTGTTGTGAAGTAAAAGTAAAATGGGGGTTGGCAGTCTTGACCCCCTACAGTGCTTGGGTCTCCATAACACCTCCCTTTAATACTCTAACCTGTGTTCATCTGTCACATTTTCTGAGCACAAGAGCGAAGAAGAAGCGGTTGATAGAAGCGAAACGTCCTCAACTTGATCCAGTTCTGTTACGATAGAATATTATTTTAGTTGGATTGTTGTTTACCCCCATACAGTTTTTTTTATTATTTATTTATTTATTTAAGACAGTTACCCTTCCTCTCATTGTCATGTTACTTTGAGCACTAGGGTCGAAGTGGGTCGAATATGGAATTGTCAGAATTGTTTCTACAGTCCTTCAGTTATAATGTTAAACATTTTCTCTGTAAAATGTAAAAAATGTTAGTATCAGCCATATTAGTGCTATCTCTATTGTCGTCGCAGTGTCTCTCCGTCCTTATGATTAATGTAGAAGGTGTTGACAGAATTCCAGGCTGCATGTCCCTCCTGGGCACCTGTAGATAATCTGCATGCGTGAGGTGGTTGTGGGACTGTCCCAGGTGAAGTGCCCCAGGGGTTGGGGTGTAGAGCCTGCAGGCTGCCCAGGTGTTCACAGTTATTGCTAACTGTCCTGAGAACAGACACACGGCACGGTAATGTTGCATTTGGGATCACTATGTCTTTCAAAGCGAGGCACGTGTGTCTGTCTCCTTTTTGTAACTACTTTCACATAGACACTTAACATGAAAGACAGAAATGACAAATGTTTAAGTTGTGAACAAACTTCCTTTTTTCCAATTTACACTGTATTCCCACAGTCAATCATGACCATTAAAGTGATTAGTGGTTAGAAACTGATGCACATTCGTAACACAGATGCTCATCATGTCATATGTTTATTTATTCGGGCTTGGGGCTTGCAAAATGTGTTCACGTCATAAGTGGCTAGATTGTAATAAAAATAACATTTTGGTCAAATTTGACATTATGATAATTTATAATGATTTGTATTAAATTCTTTCTTCATATTTGAATGACTTAATCAGACCTTCTATAGTAATGTGTGCGATAGCAGACAGAAAAGCAGAATCTTTTCAAGGGCACAAAGCCGACACTAGATGGCTGCAGATAATGGTGAAAAGGCTCTAATGATTCGCACTAACTGTAGGCAGAAATGGGAGCAGTGAGAGAGTACAGTGTGAGGAAGTGAGGCAGACTCAAAACAGCCTTAAAGATACAGCGTAAGAACCTGTTTCTGTCAATAGATTAATTTCATTTAACACATGCGAGAAATAGCTAAGACGACCTCTTACACACGTATAAATAACAAATATTACAAATGGAATCCAAGCAACTTAATTTCAACTTTGAAAGTAAACAAATCCGAGTTTCGTCTGGTCTATGCTTTTCAAAAATACTTCGACTCAGTCAGTCTTCATCCGGGCAGTGTCAGCATCTAATTGTAACTTTGCTAAATCATGGTATAAATAAAATGTCTAAATGTGTAAAAGCAGAGAGGTTTATTGTATTCATTCAATTAGCTTTTCTTGTTATTATATCATGCTGAAATAGGGAGGAATTAGGCACATTTCAGAATGAATTGTAGCATCATGTATTACATGTATCGGGCCTGAAATGAACGAATGAGGTTTCAGTGCTAACATAAAGGTGGCAGATCTATTAGAATACCCCGACATTAAGCTATTTCACAATCAATAGAGCGCTCTGAATACATTTTATTGGGTGCATTACGTCGCAAATGAATTGTAGAGCTGGGTATGGGAGCCAATTGGATCGGTGATGGACTATCTGTGAGCTTTTGTCTGACAATTGGTTATATTTCCTCAACATGTAGATTAATGGCGCTCACTGTGGCGCCACATCGCAGGCATTTATAACACGCTCTCTCCATTTTCTCCCATTCAGCCTCAAAGGGGAGCAGCAAGAGTCATTGACTCTCTAAAAGGCAAAAGAGGATCATAATCTCACTGGAGTCCTGGGGGTTGGTCCTAAATGCTCTTTAAATGCAGTATTGCCTAAATCTTTAAATGAGGTGAAAATATTGAAAATTATGGATTGATCATGTATTTTCCCTCCTCTAATGTATTTATTATTGCACATGTTGATTGTGTTGTATGTCTGTGGATGTACTGTTTTTATCGGGCCCGTACTGGCACTTCCTCTGCAAATGAAGTTCCTAACGGATAAATAAAGTGAATTTGAAAAGCCCTTCCTGTCCCAACCATCCCAATTATTTAATGTTTGGGTAATGATACTTTTGCTTAATACACTTTCTAAATAATGGTTATATTTAATTACATTTTCTCTGAATATGCACCGTTTTAATTGAAAAGGTTAATCATATGCGTCTCAAAATTGTTTTTCTTTATTAAAATGTGGTTTATTGAGTATGCCAGTATGTCCAGGTAGCTCATAAAAATATAAGACTGCAAAGTGACACTGGAAAAGATTTAAACCTTTTATCGCATTTTGTATAATTTAAGGTTTTAGAATGTTTGGAGCTCAGCATTCTCATTTATGTCAGAACCCGCTCCGATTTTGAACGTAAAAAGTACAAGAGTTTAAAGCAGAACTAAGTAACTTGTTTACCTTAATAAATTCTTGTTGTAGTCCCTCTGGGGGTAATACAAGTGTTGATGGGATGATTGGGGGTGTTTCATCTCCCCCTCGTGTCTCTGGCCAGAAAACCACCCTTGTAACTTACCCTGCTCTGACCTGGAGGCGCAATACACACTAATAGAATCACGAAGAAGAAGCTAACAGGCTAACGGGGAAAGCTAACTGCGGGCTAGTGCCACTTAAACAGTATTTACAGCCAATTTTGAGTGACAAAAAATATCTCCATTGTGTCATTGAGCTGTGGCACAATGTACAATATCCCTCTCTCCCTTTGTCTTTTCTGTCAGCGTAGTATTTTCTCTCACGGACAAATAATGAGTAAAAAAAAAACACAACATGCTACGACTGCAGTGGCGCTTATGGCCTCTAGGAGCATGAGTTACTTAGTTCTGCTTTAAAGGCACAATGGAGGCTAATCGGACCAAACACTTGAAAATATGGCAAAAATTATTTTATGACTCTTCAGTTTATGAAGTTTCAGATGAATGTGTTTTATGGTTGTGAGTTGCCACGGAGCTGATTAGCTTCCATCATTCACTTTAAACTCTTATTTTTCTCCCAAAAAACGTCTGTGTTTACTCGACTGCTGAGCTTATTTGAAAATAGAACATTTACAAATACAACTAAATTACAATGTAAAACCACTGAATTCCCCCCCAAAAAAATGCTTTACACTTTATGCCTGTAATCTGCTGAAGACTTTTTCGTTCTCCACAAATATATCGGTTAGTTAAATCGTTACCCGTGTTTCACCTTCAATTTCATATGTTATTTCGGTGTTGGCCATAAATATGCCCATTTGTCATCTGTATAAAGACCAAAGCAGCCTTATTTCTATATGGATTGCACATTGCCTATACCACCCTTTATCTCAATAATAGAAATAGCACTCCTGAAATCACATATCATTAATAAAACAAGGGTCCCACCGCCATGGAAATATAACATTACCTTTACCTGTATAGCATTTATAAGAGTAATCTCATGGTGGATGTTCATACTGTGATCTTCTCTGTAGACAAGGCTCTCCACTACTGTACATAACACATACCATAAGTCTGTCTAGCCATTACTGATAACCTCTCCACCATTTTTTTCCCCCAAAGAGGAATGCTATAAATGCTGCAATTGCATTTTGAAAGTGATACATATTTCACAGATGCTTAAAGCCTAATATATATTTCAAAATGTTTTATGAAGCTATTTGTTTAGTTCTAGTTTAATATCACTTACCTGGAGAAATAAACATCTTAGTTAGACAGTGGGAAGACATGCATGTTAAGAATTGAAAATCTCAGTAAAGCATTCAAATTCACGACGCTACTCCGGTTGATAATATGTTCAAGCCTGAGTGACACCATTGTTTTACAAGAGCAGCATAACAAGAAGAAAATCACGTCTTTTCTCAAGTTAAAATTAAATGTCCCTGATTAGGAATGTAATACTTTTTTTGGGGGGGAAACTACAAAGGGCTGTTCATTACAATGCCAAACAACATCCAACAATGTCGGATCTGACATTGATCGGCTTTGTTCTTAATAAAATGCAAAACTAACAATGCAGCATGGGTCCAAATACAGAGAAACACACATTCCCCCTTTCAATTCAAATTAAGAAGAAGACAAAGAGAATGGTTCCATTGGGATGCGCTGGGCCCTTCTCTGGGAGGGGAATGTGTACAGAAGCTGCCTTAAATAAACAGAATTATACAGACATGGTATTGTGCACTTGTGTTTGGAAGACAATACAGAAAGTCCCCAATATACTTCATTACAATTGTTTAAATTTTCCAAAATAAGGGAACAATTTAGTTTTAATATAATTTGGTATTTCTGTGCAGTTCAATCAGTACATGTGGAAATTCACTCTGCTGGTGTGACACACAATTCAAAGCATACAATAAACTATAATCTATAAAATAACAGACGATAGATATGAATAACAACAACAACAGAATGATCACTAATAAAAAAAAATGTTTTAAGTTGCATCAGGAAAATACGGACATGCGGAAAATTGTTTTATGATTGAAAGACCAGTGTGACAAAAGTGTGTCTAAAAATCAGCAGACAGTACTGTTCTGTATTCAGGCAGAAGTAATTCCTCTGAGAATCACATATTTATGCTCCCGTTGGATGTGGGGCTCCTCTAGGGCTGGCCCGGGGCCCGCTGAGGAACAGACCAGCACAGGAAGTGTCCTCCCGAAACACTGCTACTTCTGTACAAGCCACAAAGTCCTGTTGCTTATTCCATTTTAATCTCTCTCGCTCTATTTCACCGTTCCACAAGTTCCTGCATGTATTGATAACTATGATTGATTTTATTTCATTGTTTGTTATTAATACCAGCATAAGGACCTCTCACTATCTGATGACTCACTGGATAACAAATATAGCTCTGGGAAATATCAACCTTACATGCAAGGTTCAATAGGACAAAACTAGATATTGTTAACCAAAGTTAGCAGTGGTTAACAGGAATGTCCCAAGTTTGATACCTAGACGGTCTAACGCCTTTTGTGAGCAGTTTGTACTTACCCAATATGTAATTACTCCAGCTATGCTACTTACAATGTCCGTGTGAAGAAAATAGGGAGAGATTGTTAAATAAATGCTCTTTACATAGGAAAAAGAAAATAATGATGTTTTTCAATGACAAATACAGCTCATGGCAGATCTTTTTATGTCCATGGTCCATCAGTAAGGGACTCTAATGACTGTACCACACACACATCTCTCCTGTTCACACTTGGCCGCCTACAGAGATAGAGAAACTGCCTTAATTCATCACCACAGGACTCCTATATGCCCCGTGGCATAATAATATAGTATGCATATGACCTATGTTAATTAATTATATATTCTTTATTATTAACACGCCATGGTCAAGGTAAGTGAGTTAATTTAATTAAATGCTCTCTCACGTTCCTCTAGTTATGCTCCAGTGCCATTACACCGCGCTGTGGATTAGTCATTAACCATTTCAGGCTACTTCTGTTTCAGAGGTTATTGCACAGTGAATCTTACAAATGTGGTTTTCTCTTTTTAACATTTTTCTCTTTCATACTTAAAAAAATAAAATAAAAACATTACTTCTCTGTCCTTCACCAATGTGAATCAGTTCCTCATACCTTCTTTAAGAGCTGATAGTTTTACATACTAGACTCAATTGTTCAATAATCTATTACTTTTTTAAACCTTTATTTTTCAAAACTCAGTCAACATGTTAGGTCAGTAGCAAAAAGGGTAATGTCAAGCCCTGGTGGCGAACCTCAGAAAGACAAAAAAAAAACAGAACAACTGAATGTCAGAAAAGTCCACTATGTCCGGCCTGACAGTTGAAGCGTGTGGAGCAGGCCCTTGTCCCTCCCCCTGAGAGGTTACATGACTGATCCTTTAAGCCAGGCGAGGAGACACAACGGTGATATTCCAACACAGGTTTGGGTTTCAGACCGTCTCCAGTTTTCTCCACGTCATGTTAACACTGCCACCTGATCTGCCGGGCAAAGTACACATATTCATTACAAACAACTAGCTACAGCTTCTAACACCCCTAGCTAAGATCGAGGCCTAGATAATGGAGCAGGGAGAGGCGGAGGATGTCTTGTTGTTGTCTAAGCACACTCATTATAACATTTAAAGGACAAAATAGGATTGCATGACTGTGCTGGGCCTGGTTACAGCGTCAGGAATCTCTCATACCACACTCATCATTCAAGTGCACATCAGATCAGCTTGCAGCAGCTTTAGGAGGCAAGTTAAGGGTCATGTGACAATTTCCAAAGGAGTCCCAGCGCTTTGTTTAATGTCAAGAGCGAAGGCAGTCCATATGTCGGTTGCTACAGTTACCACTTTCTCTTTCCACAATACGTTCTTTCATTTTCCACACCCACTGCTCCCAGGGTCAGATATCAAGAAACCAAGTCACATCAGGCTGCCTAATGACAACGTATAAAGGTGCATTGATGAAGATCCCAGCTCAGACCAGTCCATAAGCTCCATAAGGCACATACTCAACACTTTGTTTATATACAATATTGCATACAATATTTTGTTACTATTAAAACTGAATATTGATCTTGCTCTCAAAGATGTGCAAATGCATGTACTTTTGTAATACTTTCTACATTCACATTTATGTTATGAGTTGTCAAAATGATACAACTGAAGCACAGCTGTGTGGATGAGCTTGATGTAATTGCTCAGTTAGAAACATGTTCCATTTCTTACCAGCCCATACCTGCTTTGTTCCTCTGTAATCCGCCTAAGAGAGAATCAAGGCCTGCAGAAGTCAAAACAATTACTCACTGAAAGGCTGATATAGCAGCAGCATATTTCCTCCCAACGCCGCCTCCTCAGTAAAAGTGCATTTGTGCATATCTATGCATGGTTGGTCAGCCATATAGATGCTCATCTGTGTCTTTCATCAACTTGACAGCTTTTTTCTCCTCCCAAAGATAACATTTATTATAAGCGTAAGCAATACATATTGGCCCGGAGTAAGTTTGTGGCACATTGCCGCACCTCATAATCACAGCTGTCTGCAGTTAAGTATCCCCCATGATCTATTGACTCCATTTTTATTCACTACATTTCCAGCCTGTAGGTAGAGTGTCAGTTAAGAGCAGAATGCAGAGCAGCTATAATTCATATCAAGGTACCGCTCATTTTGAGATTAATTTCTACTCCAAATAATAGATAAAAAGGGAAGAAAAACAACAAAACAAAAAAGAATTAGATTGGATTTTCTTTTTGCCACAACAAATTATATTCTCCATCTATGCAGTGGCTATAGTAATCCTTGAGCATAGGTTTTTGATTCCGACGCTCTTCTTTCTCTAAATTAATCCAGGTTTGGGATTGGCACAGAGGCTTTATTTCCCTCCATGGCTTGGTTTTGTATGCTGTAAACCACATTACAGCAGTCCCCAGTCTATGTAGCCATTGTTAACACTGTAATGCAAATCCAGTCTTAGAAGAGATGAACCTACAGCAAAGAAAACAAAAACAAAAAAACATAACCTCCAGGAAATTACTGTTTTATTAATTATGTTTAAGATCACACATAAAAAGGCTAATTCTGCTTCTTTTCATGAAATAAACACAAGAGGCATTATATATCTCACGAGAGACAACCGCACTTTTTAATTCATAATGAAAGAGGCTTTTTTCATGCTAACTGCCGTACTGCCATGGGAGTTCATATTGTGTTCTCCTATTTTAATTACTCTTTGTGGGCCCCTCAGCCCTCCAGCCTTATGATAATATTTATTTTGGTTTATGTTACTGTAAGTTTTGTAGCAAATGCTCCCAGGTCAAACACATTTCAGATTGTTTTCTTTTCTGTTTATTTGCAGGGAAATTAATTATGAACTGCAACTACTTGAATATAACGCAGTATTTTAGTCCAAGAGTATCCCAGTCAGAGGAAAAAAGCTTTACCTTGTGGTTGACCCCATCCGGCTGTTTGCCAGAGAATCCCGCGTCGCTCACCTCTGTTAGAATGTGGACACACAGGCGCGAGCTTTTTGGACAGAGGGAGGGGAGCGACCCGATCATGACCGTGCAGTGCAAGACTTGGCCTAAAGATCTATAGAGTGACTGCCCCTGCTAAAAATTTGCCTGGGCTCATTGCAATGGGCATAGGGATAGAAGGCAACCAAGAGACCAGGGGGTTACCAAGGAAACATTTTCAGCTGGTGTTAGCAGTTAGCAAGTAGGCTAGTCCGGGATACTTTTCAGTCCTGCTCAATGTATTTTCCCTATAGCAGATCACATTAGCCACCAAACATCGCAAATTATAAAAGATCCAGATGTTTTCAGATGTTGCCCAGCCCTTTGACCACATTCAGGTGAGGTCAAAGCCTGTTTAGAAATTATTAACCTTCTGAGATTTTACTTTAGTTTAGATACAAATTAATAAGTAAAAGTGTCCTCCGAGCTAAATGCTAACTCAAAATTCAGTTAAGTTTCGACTTTTTGTGGGGTCGGATACACATCCAGCGGCCACTAAACATCACCTAATAATACGCTGATTATAACGAAACCAATGAAACTATATAAATGCCATGAAACGGAAAATAAATACCTCCCCATATGTTAGTATTGCTCCGTTGCCTTCCTATTCATTTGTATGGGGATGGAACGTTCAATTTAAATAGGCATTTCTGTGATTGCTGGTGTATTGCAGGGGCCCGTCACCATTCGCAAACTCATGCAGGGAATAACAACACTTACATAGTTCAACGGGATGGATGGAGGTGCATGGGGTTGTACTACTGTAAAGCTTTAACAACAATGATTATCCAAAATTCGGAGGAAAAATAAATATATACTTTTTTCTGGATTTGCAGATTCCCCTCTTCCACTCCAGGTTTAGTCTGAGTCGTCGCGTTACTTGACTCCTGCTGCCCGTAATCAATACAGGCCTGAAATCACCTTGTGTCACCCGCCTCCCATACTGCCTGTTTTGTACCTCACTTAATAATGAATTAGATCCCCCTTCAGGTGACTCTCCTCTCGCCTCTTGTGAACCGGCGCAAAAGGAAGTGAAGACAATAGCGTATACAGAAGTATGCAAATGGTGTTGATAATTTATGAGCGAGTAGATTTGTATAAACCTCACAAATCATTCAATCAATAAAATGTAATAAAACTTCATTCGGTACAATTTCAAAATTGTACCGAATGAATTGCAATTTGTTATTCAATTGTTGGCCTTTTATTAACCTTTGCCATTACACATTTCCCCCAAAACGATCATTTCCAGTGAATTGACTTACTTTATTATCGCCACATTTTTTAAATTTATCTTGAGACACAAAGAAAACCAAACATCACGGCTAACATTTCTTTCGCATTTGTTAATCGCCGATCAATAATTCAGCAGCACCTCGCCACTCGATGGGTCCCTGGCTTGCTGCGACATATGGCAGCTGTACACTACGTATTTGCATGTCTGTACGCGTGTCTATGCTCACCCATCTGTGCCCTCTGACATCCCTTTATCTACTGTTCAGGTGACGCTCCCCTTATCGGGCCCGTCCGCTGTGAGGAAAGTTGCATCTCTGGACTTGACTTTTGCTTGTGTCCCACCTCCACTCTTGTTACGTCCACGGGCGAGGGAGAGTCCACCCGGCAGTTATAACAGCCAGCCGAGTAATTTGCTGTGTAAGTTGACACGATGGTTATCTCCGCACAGGGCACCTTTCATTTCCTCCCAGTCGTGGCTTCACCTCAATTCATGCCGTTGTTATCTTTGTGCCGAGGTCTTTTGGTAATTTGTTCAGCATGGGTTGACTCACCAAAGGTCTCCCGTCTCCCGCCCTAACCACCCAGAGGCGCGGCTAATTTATTTATTGGAGAAAGGATTTAATAAGCGACTCGCCGATGTATCTTTTGTGTCAATATATCTCTGAATCTATAGTAAAGCAATGTTCTACAATCACCAGCGTGGACCATTTGATATTATGTTGTTGTAACGTGTCTGTTCCATTAAATATATGGCATGGGCGATGGCATACAGTGAAACAACTCAATCTCCCATTCTCCCACTGGGAATATTCTCGACTTCCCCAGAAGTTAAGTTGAAACAGAACTAAGAGACATAAAATAAAGTTGGTTCAAAGATATGGGGCCTACCACCAGCTGGGGCAGTAGCTCTAGTGGCTCTGAACGCTAATATCCAACCACACCCACCTCACTGTCCTTGTGTCCTTGGGCTAAACACTTCACTTTGCCCATACTATAAGTATACGTGTGTGAACGAGTGATAGGTTGTGGTACAAAAGGGTCGTTGGCTCTGATTTGCATGATAGGTGTCTTGTCAGTTAGCCCCATCTGTGCGGTGAATATTGCATTTTGAATGTATGTGTGACACAGAGGTAACCCGTGTGCTTCAAAGACATCTGTAATAGCATGGCAAATACATGTGTGATATTAAGGTCACGACACAACTTCTGATGTAAACTTGTTTGTTATAAAAGAGCTTGAATGCCCAAATATTTGACAAATGGCTCTCCTCACACCTGCCTGTATCACACAGTGCAGTGCGTGTGATGAATTGTTGACTGTTGCTCATAGGAAGTCCAGTTTTGACCCACTAATGCCGGTGCCAAGGGACTCATCCTAAAACAACATCCAAACATCAATCCAATCAGAAGGAACTGAAAGACAAACACGTTGTGGTGGTCCCAGGCATAAGGACTTCATTAATTTTTATGATAAATGAGTGGATCATGGCTGCACTCAACTTTTTTTTCTTTTCTTTTTTTAATCTCTTCATGCATGTCTCCCCAGAGGTCACTAGACACGATTATGAAACTGGATATGAACCCTTATTTATTTATCTAGCGTCTGTCTCTTTCTATTTGGGTGCTAAGTGTATAATGAAGACGCCTCAGATGACTTCATTAATTGGGTTTGGTCCTACTCGGTTGCACTTCCTGCCCAGATCCATTCCCATGATTCCCTTCTGCTTGAACGCAAAAATGAGATGCATTTGAAAGAAAGCGGATGTTGATGGAAAGGTAGATAAGAAAACAATAATAAAAGACAAGGTGTTCGGTGAGAAGACTAGTAAAAGATCAGAAGGACATTGGAAACAGCGAGTGTGGTAGTAGGTGTGGACCACGCTAGCCCACCAGTGTAATTAGATGTGGCAGCCGCCCCATAATGATAAATGCGGGATGATGAATGGAAATGCAAATGTGTGTGAAGTAGCCCCAGCCATCAGAGGGGAGAATATCATTAACACTTTCCTCCTGCCAAATACATCATTGTCAGAGGTGGCTCCCTGCGCTCTCACGTCCCGGCAGCTCCTCTCGGCCTGGACATGAGTTAAACATGAATACCCATATGAGCACGTGGGCTGAACTGGTTCAAACTTTTGAAGCAAATGATGGGCAAGTGATGTGATTCATATTGTAGGGAAATTGCGTGTGTGTCAATTATTGTGCAAAAGTTCAAATGGACATATTGTTAAATATTACCAATATAATAGTAAAACAGTATTTAACCCGTTACCTGCCACCTTAGGGTTAGGTTCAGGGTTAGCAATTATTTATATCCAAATCTCAAAGCGTATTGACTTGAGAGCTTACGTGCCAGTGCGGTACCTCACTGGAAAGCCGAGACCTTCTAGTTTCTAAAAATATGTGTGAGATCTGTGTAAGTGAAACACAACTTACATCACATTTTCCATTCCTAACCCTGATCTGTGTTACCTAACCCAAACCCTAATCCTAGCCCCCTGATTGGGGGGACGGCAGGTAACAGCTTATAAAGTAATTACTTCCCATAAAGTGCAAACTGTGGTTGGATGTGGATTGGGGTTTTCTTGGTAATTATCATGTGATGACTGAAGAATAACGTGCTGGTTGTATATTGGATTCCCAGTTGGATCCTTCAGCATATAGTTACATACCGAGCCATATGCTTTCTAAATTATATTAGATACTAATGTTTTTTATTATTTGTCTTTTTTTTCAACCATTAGCTACAAATCGACAATATTATAATATCTTTTAATTTTTTGACTTAATATTTAGATATGAATCATTGGCTTTAATTTTTGTTTCTCTTTTTTTTTGAACACACCAAAATGTATCCCAAACACAAGTCTGTTGAGAGCTTTAGCTGTGGCTTTGCTATTAGCAGCCAGTGGCAGGTGACAGGGGTAATGCAAACACTGGGTTAGGACAGAACAGATGTTTGTGTCCCTGTCTCCCTCTTTCCCTCTCTCTCTCTCCTCCAGACACCTGCTACATCACTCGAGCCGGCGTTTTCTTTGCCCTTGCCAAGTTCCTCCGCCGTGCCAAAATAGAGCCAGCACTTTGCATTCAGGACGAAGAGGGTTTTTACTGACAATATACAGGATTTGATTACAGTAGTTGAATGTGTTTATGTGCTCACGCATCTTATCGGACGTCCTATCCTGATGTTATTCTGCCTTGACATGCGCGTCCCCCTTCGACACTCCAAAAACGCCCGGTAAATGGTGTAAATGAATCGTGGTCTCTTTTTTTTTCCCCTTCCTTGGATGCAATAACTGGATTGACCTCGCAGGCACAGACATGATCAAATTACCCGCTCAAGGGCGAGTGTGTATAAGTTATACATGAGTACATCTCACACCATTAGACACTGAAACAAAGGAGGCTGTTTTGACAGAGGCATTTTTGCTACGAAGACAATCAATGTTTTGAAAGGCCTTCATAAAGTAATATTATACTGCACTCCAAATTGTAGAAATAAACAATTTAAATAAAATGTAACTTGTAAAAGGTATCACACATTTTCACATTATTAACAGATATTGTGTCGAATACCTCTTTCCGTCGCATATTGACAATTTGGGTTGACCTTACACAACATGAAGAAATCATAATGCAATGCAAACTTCACACATCAGGTTTATTTTTTTTCACACATGACTGCAGTTACAACATACTTTTATGGGGCAAAAATAATGTTACCCTACAACAAGAGAAAAAAAACTACCCCCCAGCCTGCCAGGATTTCTGCTTATTTTCCACAGTCTTCGCTGCCTCACAGAACAGGTTGTACTACTCTGATAACCACATGTACTGTGTACTAAAACAAGAATCTAAGTCTCTACTATATTTGAAAAAAAGAAGAAAAGTAGTCTATTATAGGTTTATCGGTTACTGTTTAGCAAATGAACTGTAGTTTTCCTCAGAAGAGAAAATCACACCTTTGTAAAACAACTTTTAAGCAACATATTGAAGTATTTAAAACATCCCTAAAACAAATGGTGACTTCCCACTTTATAAATGTAACTATGAAATACATTTAACAACTGTAAATCAGATTTTTTTTTAATTATAGATAGGCACCCGTTTTTCTTTGAAATTTTTTTTTAGGATTTTCTCTGCCCATCTACTTTTTCTTGGTGTGATGCATTTTGTTACAGTTTCCCACGTGTAATGAGACACACATCGCTGACAGTTCAGTCTCTTTAGGCAGCCCCTTTTTGAAACGTACCCTGTGTCTCTTATCGTCCATGTCGTTCTCTTTCTCGTTCGCTTCCTCAAACTGATCTAACCCTGAACCTGTCTCGTCGAGTCTTCATGTGGGTTCTGCTCTGGTGCTAGCGGGGCTCCTTCCCCCATTCTGTGTGGACCGGAATCCCGAGGCCCACGTACAGGGTGTTTTTCTCGGCCTATGCAACATGTGCTCTTATGTCAGAAGCCATTTCAAGACTCGATGCACAAGTATAGCTCTTAAAATATATTCATAAAAAGATAATTTATAAGCTCATATTTTAATCAATCAATCAATCAAATTTTATTTAAAAAAGAGCTTTTCATACCGAAAGGTATCACAAAGTGCTTTAGAGATTACAACATTTAAAACAATACGTCCCGTATCATACATCTATATATACATACACATATACACCCACATACTGTACGTACACACACACACATATATATACATATACATACACATGATATACAAAATATATTATTAGGACTAAATAAATCGATGTCAGTTAAAAGCTAAGCTAAAAAGATGGGTCTTGAGCCTGCTCTAAAAACATGAACGTTCTCTGCGGTCCTGAGCTCCTCATGGAAGGTCGTTCCAGAGGCGAGGGCCATAATATTGGAAAGACACCTCGCCGTGAGTCTTTCTGTTGACTTATATAATAACTAGGAGACCCCTGCTGGAGAAGCGAAGGGGCCCTGAAGGTTCATAAGCAGTTCTGAAAGATAAGAAGGACCAAGACCATTAAGACATTTAAAAACCATTAAAAGAACTTTAAAATCGATCCTGAAACACACGGGGAGCCAATGCAGCGACCCTAAAACTGGTGTAATGTGGTCCCGCCTCCTGGTCTTCCACAGGACATGAGCTGCTGAATTTTGTAAAAGTTGTAAACCTGAGATACTCTTATTTACTTCCTAGCCTGTTCCTACCAACAAACGCGACACAGAATAACTACAGTTGCAATGGTTTCTTGTTATTTTACTGCTCCAAAAACTGTGTCACTTTCCATGTAGTGTAAATGCGCCTACACAAATGTTTAATTGCGACAAGGTGCAGGCGGGGGGGAGGAGATGTAAATCAGCAGAGGCGACCATGGTGTCTTTTACGGGCCAGTGTGAGCCAGGGCAGCTTTGTCTGACACTGAGCTCTGAATTATTGAGCAGTCGGGCGAACACAACAGAGGATGGCCTGACATTAGCGCATGTTGTTGTGGCTGCTGTTCACCGTTGCTTATAGGTGTAGTAGTCAGATGCTATGCGTGTCCGTGACCATGATAATTATACTGTAATGGAGGCAAAGGATGGGTCACTGTAACAAGCCGGGCTCAGACATGCAGAGTGCAGGAGCGCTTGTGGCACAGTCAATTGTACATAAAGGACATTGGATAAAAAATATGACATTACTCAAAAAGTTGCAAAGAGTGATGGGGAGTTTAGCGAAAGAAAAGAAAAAATCATAAATAAAGCCAAATGCTTGTGGCCATCGATGCTTCTAATCCTGGTAAATAAAGAAACGCACCCAATACCATTGATCATTTAATAAAACATAAAATAATCCTTAAATTATGATAATACTGAACAAAAAGTATGTGCTAAAAAGTATAGATGTGATCACTCGGGATTATGTAGGTGCAGTATATAAAGCATTCAAATGAAGCATTCACTTGACCAATAACAGTGTTGCCAACAAATCCATTTGGATGTAAGTTGCAAGTGTAAAGGAATGTCCACAGTTGAAAAGAACTGTAACATGAAGCTAAATGAGTAGCTCATGTGCTCCTTATAAATAATTTTGTTTGGTGATAACTCTACGCCCTGCTGTCTGCCAGTAACTGAGAGGGCATTAGGGCACACAGAGGTAAGGAAGGCCTGTGTAGCAAGAGGAAAATGCAGGCTGTAACTCACAAAGTGGTATCCTAGTCATTTGAAAGGTGGTCTTTGCTGTTTGTCCTGTCACACATGACATAAGGAGGAGTGACAGCATCTATAAAACATCTCTCATCCACCTGTCTTTGGTCAGTGTTAGTGTGAAACTGACAACAGGAGGTGTACTTTCACAAGGTGAAACATTTCTGACACAGCACAGGCTTAGGAGACAACCTATGGTGGCTGCTCTTGTCTTGTTTGTGTTTTAGAACAAGACATCGGCAGACTTGTTTCTGATGGCCCTGCGCTCTTTGTAAATGTTTCATGGACAATCGTCCACTGAGGCCAAATGCAGTGTGTCCTCGGGACATAGCCTGCAGCTAAACACTCTCACTGAGGTGGGCACTAAAGGATGACAATGCTCTCTCTCGTCCCAATGTCCAGCTTTGGGACAGAAGAATGGACTCTATTGGACAGGACTCATACCTGACAGTCCCAAGACTTAAGGCAACATGATACACAATTTGTCAATTCAAATAACATTTTGTAATATCCATGCCCAGCATGTCCGATATTGTTGTGGTCATAACGTCTTTATTTGTGTGTTGTATTAGTTTTCTCTCTGCCATGCTTGCTGTAAGAATAACATACGTTTGTATTCTCGGATCCAAGATCCTTCAGAGTCAAAATTGTTGTATTTCCCTTCCCCCCAAATGCCATGAAGACACAATCTTGTACTGTGATAAATCATCACTGTTCATTGTTTGTTTATTGTTTTATTAGCTGCCCATTTAATGGCAGCTACTCTTCCTGGGGTCCTTTTAAAAGATTACAATTTCATACATACTTACTTACAATATGAAATAAATGTACACAACATGATTTAAAGTGTATACAGAAATACGAAACACAATGTCAGTATGAAATAACATGGCAGGAAAAGTTTAATTTTCACATGATCATCTGTAGTAATTCTTGTGTAGACATCTTTTTAGATGTGTATTGATTTTGAACTCTGCATTTGCTAAATGAGAGCTGATTCCAAGAAAATATTGTTCTGTAAAGCACTGTGGACTTCAGGGAATTTGTTTTGGGACAAGGACATTTTCAAGTCGCCACCCAGTGCCCTTCTAGTGGCATATCAGTGGCTGATTTCTACAGAAACGATCTGCTCAGAAAAGAATTCCACATTAGTAAAATTAGTTTAATGTTGTTGTTAACTGTAAGCCAAGACAGGCATGAATGCATGGTGCCACATTGGTCCTCACAGACCTAGCTGCCCTGTTTTGTGCCGCTTGAAGTCTGTGAAGGTCTCTTCACAAACTTCAAGTGGCCGTTAAACACACTGTTACCTAAACTAACAGAGTTCATAATGCTAAAGAGTTCACTTGTAAAAACAAACACATTTGTTACTCTTCCGCATGTGGAGAATTATAATGTGTATTGGACTAAAATAGATCTTTTCATTAAGACAATTTACAAGCATTTATTGACACATCTGTTTTTGCAAATGAGCTCCACATGTTATTTGACCTGGCACCTTTCCATCTTTCAACCCGCATTTGCATTTCGGTTGAAAGAAATTACACATGAACCTGAGCATTACTTAAGTTAATGGTAATTCATTTGCAATATTAGCTGCCAGCATTTTTAAAGGTGTACATTTTTGTTTCCATGTACAGTTTTTTCACCCTTGATCAAGCTTTAAATACAGGTCTCTGACCACGGGACACTCCTCTGTGGTTGAGCGAGTGTTTCAAGGATGATGAAGCCAGGACTGAGGAGCCCTAGATTCAGAAGTGTGTTTTTGGTTGTACTGTGTGTATGTGCTAGATTCCCCTGCTTCGGGCCTGCTGCTGGGAGTCTCACAACGCTCTCGGTTTGATGACCAACTGAGCAGTAAATTAATTAATCATCATTTCATGCCTCATCAAGCACTTTGCCCGCAACTCACCACAGGAGCCCGTCCCAATTAGCTGTCAGCCAGGCCAGTTGTTTTGTTTATTTCAGGCAAAGAAAAAATTTGTATTTTTGTTCCTATAAGTTGTGTGTGGCGCAGGTGTAATCTGTATGTGTGCATGTTTAGAGTATGTTTTTGAGGTAAAAACAAAACTGGGAGGCCGTAGGAGGGGCTCACAAGGTGATAAACATATCATCCGTCTGTGTCAGGGTTTTGTGGTCAGATGCAGCGTCTCTTGCCAAAAGCAGGTAGCAACAGAGAATGTGCATCTACAGCAACACCCTGCGTGACCTGCCCCCCATCGTCATGACAGCAGTTTATTTTAGAGCCAAGCGGGGGGAAAAAACAGATTAGGACAGTATGTGATTACACGAGGAAGAATGGGTAGTGTAAGGTATGTGCAATACTGTCTGTATGGGAGCAGTAATCATTTGTATACTGTGTTGTCTTCAGGTGATCAAGCTTGGACAAATACAGAGTTATGTTAGATGAAGCAGGTGCTATGTAGGATATTATGCACTAAATACATATCTACATTTTGCAGGGTATACAGTATTTTTTTTACACCCATCTTTCAAGTTTCAAATGTGTTAAAATGTCAAAAGAAAAAAAAAATTGACAAGACAAAAATGGACACCTGAAATGCACCAGTGCGCCTTTTATAATAAGGTGCACTGCCAAGACGATATTTTGTTTTGTATTACATTTTTTGACAAGTACAGTCACAAATGCTGCCTGCATCAGACCTAAAGCAAAGAACATACAGGTAGGACAGCTGTCCCAGTCCCAGTCAGGAGGGACTCAGAGTGGTTAATACAAAGTAATCAATTACATTTCCACTGCAGAAGATAGCAGCCATCATGTTAAGTCTTGGGAATACTTGGTTGTGCAGTGGGAGCTGACAACACATCAATGCAGCGGGCCTCGGTGCAGTGTACAATGACTGGTCCCAGGCTGATGTGAGGAAAGGGTCGCTGTAGAAAGAGCTCGATTGTCACTACACATTTTGGTAATGGCTGACAGAGAGGCAGACAAGATGACATTGTGGCAGAGCAGCCAGGAGGAAGCCACAAGCCACGCCAGGGGCAGGGACGCAGGGACGGATAAGCAGATGTTGTTCATCACCCAAGGGTGGGTGGTATAGTGTGTTTGAGGAGTCACAGGGCGGAGGTGGGACATGAACGTGTGTGTGTGTGCGTGTGTGTGTGTGTGTCCGCTGCATGTGCGCCCATGTTCAACTATTCACAAAGTGCTTTGGGGGAGAAACACCAACAAAAGGCATCTGGCAAGGAGAGCCAAAACCACAAAGGTAACCTTGCCTGTGGTGCAGTAGTGTGTAGTGACGCTGCGGTGGGGAGAGTTCAGCTCTGTGGCTTTGAACAAGCGTTTTCATCTGATGGTCATAAATGTGTGTTGTGTCTCTGTGCAGCTTCAACTTTAAAGTCATCCACACAATGAAGTACTGCATGTTCTTTTTTTTTTATCCACTTCCGCTCTGTTACAGACTCTTTGTGTTTTATCATTAAATGTTTAATCTGATTATATCTTTTTATAATCACTTGCTGTTAATTTGAGAAAAAGGGCCGAATGAGTCAGCTGTGTATCCTTTGTGTTGGTCCAATAAAGAAAACTTGACCTCATGTGTAAATCCTATGATGAACAAATTACTCTAAATTGTTGTATCCTAGAGAAGTTTTGTTTGAACAAAATAAAAAATGTTGAAATGTGTATTGCCTGTACTGTGTAGCGTTACAAATAAAACTATCCCGCCCAAAATGGTAAATTGCTTATGTTGGTCAGCGTTGTTTTTTTGTTTCTATGAGTAAAACGCATTCAGGAACATTGCAGACATTCCCACCGACTTGTGACATGGCACTTAACATTTCTAAGTCAATTTGCGAAGTGAAAGAACATAACCAGTCAGGTTCCACAAACTGAGATTTACAGTCACTCTTGTTGTGAGTGACAGGTGTTTTCCCAGATAGAGGTGTGGCACATGCTTCTCCTGTGTCTTTTTTTCTTCACATTCCTGTTTTTGCTTTGAGAAATGTCTCCTGTTCAAGGGATAAAGTTACGGTGACGCTGAAAAAAATGTATCTCAGTGATCTGAGCTTATCTTTCTATCATATCCTGCAGCGTAGTTTGTGCAGAGGGCTGGCAGGTGCAGAGGTTATCGGTGTTAGGTGTGAGGCTGTGTCCGACATACTCAAACCAACCCACTGCCCATTTGTCAAAGCAACTGTTGAGGATCAAGATTTACTGGGGGAAAAGACATTTTTATTATTTCATTTGTGAGAGCATTTATCCATTTTCTGTCTTCGTTTTACTCAGAAACTAATAGCAGCAGCGGTGGTAATGTTGTGAAACAAACAACACATACACGAATACTTAAATAACTATTCTCTATTAAAAAAAGAAGAAGAGAGTGATTATTACAACAACAAAGTATTTTTTTTCAGACAAGATTTAAATCCTTATAGCATCAGAGTTGCATACATTTTGCCACACAGTATCAAAATACAGTAATCCAAATGTTAAAAGCTTTAGTGTCCTTTTATTTCCTGTTTTGGGGACGTGTGCACTTCCCTCTCAGGCATCTCAGCTGTGGAGCTTTGATAAATGGCCGGCCAGGTGCTGCTCCAATTTGTCTTCATCATTCAGTTTTAGTGAGCTGTAACCTATCTGTCATTGAGCTCAGCCCTCAGCAGAGGTTTTGATGCGCTTATGCACGTGTACTCATACCGCTTAAACCCGTGAATTAATGGTAAAGGCCTGGGGCAAGTGAGAATATTGTGAACTCATTACACAGTTTTACCTGTGAGGGCATCTTCAAAGAGTTAATGAATGATAGGGATATAAGTCTGAGTTTAATATAGACCTATAGACTTTCAGCTGGTAGGCCTTGCATTGGGTGGCGTCATATGGGTACATAATAAACTTACTGCCATTAAAAAGAGAGATGAGACCCAGAGAGTGTAGTAAGTTCTGCAATATGCTACATTTTTTCTTAAATGATCACATGTTGAGGAGATTCGGATAACAGTTAAAATGCCATAGAACTACTTCTTTGAAAGCTTATTATGTATAATAAACGGAACAACTGGACTCACTTTAAGAAAGACGCCAATGATTGACTGCCCATCTAGGGAGCTTCTTCATGGCAGTTTTTGGTGATCACCATATCCCCAAAAGATAGATGTGGGTGGTGAAATTCCAGTTTTAAGCCAGAAAAAATAGTCATGGGGTGGTGTTGGAATCATTACTTTTCCTGAAATACAGTAGCTTGACAAAGTAAGGATGTTGGCAATTCTTTTAACAGAAAAAAAAAATAGGTACAAAAAAATGATAAGATAAGATATAACTTTATATATTCCAAAGGAAATTAATTTGCTAGGAGGAGCAGCACAAATAACATAAAAAACGACACGGGTTTTAAAAAAAATGAACCAAAATGGTCTAAATTCTGTGTGAAGTGGATGTGAACCATGTTTAGAACAGAACAAACCTCTAACTTAAATGCATTACTAAAACACCAATGAAATGATCTTTAATTAAAATGAATAGGTGACCCTGAAGTAACACCAGAGGGACCTCAGTTTGAGAACCACTGATGAAGGCGATGCATTTGTTTGTGCACATTCTAATAATCTTTCACTGATATATTGTTCTCTTCATCGGAATAAAAGCTTCACTTTGACCTTTGACCTAAACGTATTTAATTGAATCTCCATTAATATTAAAAATGCAAAACACTGAGCTGCTGAGTGATCAAACAGAAATGTGGAAGACATATGTCAATAATGTATTATGAATGCAGACATTACAGAGGCACTATACGGCCACCCTAAACAATGCCTTTGTTAATCAGCACTGACGCTTAATGAAGTTTTAATTTACACCTAATCACATCCTGTAAGCCATGCCCAGTTGCGTCGGTCCATACGGGGAGGCGGAGGGGCCAAAAACCCCGCTCCTCTGAGATCAACAATCACCTTTCATTAGCTAGAGGGCTAACTCCTCCCACTGAACTCTTACACTACTAAGTCTATGGGCACTCACCATGTAATATAAATGTCATTACCACGGCAGGGACCTCTCAACACTTCAGTCTGATAGTGGAACATGGAGGCGGGCTATATGGGCCATCAATAACATTTATCATGTCAAATAGTTTTAATAGTCCAGAAATAATTGATGGTACATTCTCTATACATTGTTCCCCGAGTGTTTGACTGTTGATGTAGGGCGTCAGTGAAAACCCACTGGATATAGTCCGCTGTTAATATTGATGTGTTTGAATTTTCATCTGATCTTAATATGTTTAAAACCCATTCTAGACTTCAATAAACATGTTCTGAAAAGCATTAATGTATTTCATATTTCAGTTTTCTCTCAAATGGTCATGCTCCTGGAAGCACGTATGCGCATCATGGACTGAATTTAGATTGAAAAAAAGAAATTGTACATGGAATGGCATCTACAATCCAAAAATGTGCTATGATGTTTTCCAGAATCGTTCAGCCTGATATGAGTTACACATTAGAAATCTTTGACAGTACTTATTATTTAGACTTGTGCAGAATATGCATTGTGTTCTAAGTAAGTAAACTTGTCATAAATTTCAAGGCTCAGACTGCCTTTGTGTTTGCAGATACAACAGAAGCCTCGCTGACAGCTTTGTTCCAGACAGCTCCGATGGTAATGCAAAACCTTTTCATGTACGTATAGCCGCTCACAGCGATCTATACAGTCTGGCACACACACACGAACACAGCCCTATGGAGTGTACTTTTATAACATACTATTGCGGACTTCCAAAGTAGATTTCATGCGTAGTTAACTGCATTGTCTATTTGGTTTATTCCACCAAATTTGAGAGTAAGTATAGCAAATGCTGCATGTGCATATTAATTATCATTGGGAGCTCACCTCTGCTGACACATTTTTTAAGAGAGAGAAAAGAAACATGTTGAATTTCAGATTCTGCTCTAAACTCACAACGATAGGTTTTTAGGAAGTTACTATACGATTAGACATGCTCACGATGCTGATATGCTTTTAATTAAAACATTGCTGTATTCACATTCTGGTTCCAAAGAACCACGAGCTACGTGAAAACCACAGGCATCTACACTGTACTGTATGAGTTATATACAATTCGGGGTGCAGAATCAGAGGGCATCCCACATTAACTCTACTGACCTGAGTGTGAACTCTTGAACAACTTGCTTTTCTCCTCCTGATTTCCCGCTTGACAACTATTACTAAAGTCTGAGATAAAATTAGAACAAATGAATCAAATTTATTTGAATTTTATTTGCTTTATTCATCAGGGCAAAGAACAAAATGCAATGTGGTAGAGACTATGGAGAGCTATTTGGGTGACACCATTTACAATGTTGCTCTGCACTGAGCCACACAGTGAACAACAATTTAACTTTCAATATAATAAATATGTATACATTAATGGGATGGAGTTGTATAATGGGAGTGTTATACACATAAGGGTATATGTTCGTTTTTGTCTTACTGCAAATCTTTTGTTGCAAGAGTTGTTGTATGTATTTTCGTAACCATGGCACAAAAATAAGCAATCAGTCAATCAATAATATGGTTGATATAAATTGAATGAGAAAGGTTTACATCTGTTTCTGTTTAGATTCTAGAATAAGTGGGTATTTATTTAGTCTTTTTGATGCTCATTATCATCAGGTTCTCTGTTCTTGGTTCAAAATACTAACATGGCACTCACCCCTCATCCCAGACACCTGTAGTTGAATATAAGCGGGTATTGAGATATTATTTATTGTAGACATAGTTTTGCTTCTCCTATGCGATCATACAGTCCACAGATCATACAAGCTCTCATATGCCAAATGTCTGCATAGTTTCTCATGAAAGAGCGAACTCAATCTGTGTTCAGTGTGAAATGTATAATGTCCATCAGCTGTGCCCCTCATTCACATACTGTATTGTTGACATAAAATAAAGACGCTTTAGTTTCACTCTTCTCCAACATGACTGGAGTGGAGCGATCAGATTTCCTTAAGATACTGTCAAATGTAAACTGCATTCTCATATAGAGTGCGGAATGTCACATTTGTCACCTCTCAGAAATGCTTTCATTTAAGAGGATGGTATGAAAATAAACATAATGCCAGGATGTTTGATGATGGATTGGGCTTTGCTTAAAATAGTAGAAATAAATTACTTTAATATTTCAAATGCTTCAGAGGCCTACATGTGATGTCTGTTTTAGGAAGGTCTTTAAATAAAGTCAAAAGTCACATGTCTTGATTGTGAAAAAAACAATTCAAAGCTAAATGCACTCAGGGTTTTAAGACCTGGCTGTTACAGTAGCCTGGCTAGCCGGACAGCATGCTTTTCCCAATCTTCACAAAGATGTGTAGACTGGGACCCACCCAGCATTATCGCCACGAGTTCTGACGGGCCTGATTGACAGGCAGATTAACCAATCAGAGAAATGCATGGTCCATGGCAACTTTCCAGAGTACGAAGACATGAATAAGAACTAATAAAAGTCACAATGAAGCGTGACAAACAGTGTCAAAATTTGCCAAAACAATAGACAAACCCATAAACTCTTTTTACTTTAAGGTTTGTTCTTTAGGACTTGAGAGTGTCTTTCACATTTGAGAGATGTGCTACAAAGACTTTTGGGGTTTGGCTGCAAACAAGGTCTCAGATGCTCATGCTTAAAAAAAAAAAAAAAACAGAAAGTGATGTGTAGGTGTGTGATGTGATGGATCACTTGTCCTACTCACGGCACTAAACTACAAAATCTTAATCTTTCTACCAGAATTAGTGGTTGTCTTATAATCAGAGGTTAAAAGTTGAATATATTATTTGGTACATTCTGGATACAGACTGCCTTTGTGTCCTTATGCAAGACACACTGCCCGTGCGAGTATAGTCTGTGCATGCAACTCTTTGAGAAGCTGATCAATATTCATTTTAAAGGTAAATATTTTTTTAATATAACATAAAACATTATATATACACATAATACATGCACAATAAGTGGAATATTATCATACATTTTGGACAAATCACGTTTTAATTCTGTAATTATCAGTGATATCTCCGTTTGTGATGACAGTATGTGACTAACATGCACAGTACATGCTGTTGTCACCACTGTCTCCAATAAGGGACTGTGAGAAGTGAAAAGTGCAAAGCCTCTTCCTGACCTCTCCAGTTTTTATAAAGAGCATTGAGTCAATATTTTATCAGAGACAGAGTTACAACATGCAGATGCATTGTTAGTGTTTCCTCTTAAATATTAATTAAAGACACTCCAAATATGGCCCTTGGGGCATAGTCATTAAACACTCAAAGGAAAGGAGGAATCTGACTTATCCTGATGTGACATATGCAAATTCGTTTACAACAATATACACATAGTTCAACTTAGAACTGGTTTTCTTTGTCCTCCAGTGAGCACTGTTCCAGTTTTGTTGAGATTATGTTGCTGTCAACCAGATCAAACTTTGTTAGATACAGTATTTTATGTGGTACCTCATGGTTACAGACTCAATAATGCTATATATTCTATAGCTTTTAACCACATAGTACACAGTCTATTACAAGGCACTAACAATTACTGAGTAAACTCTGCAATCTTCTTCTTTTGCCATGGCTATTAGTTTGACTATTACTCTTTACTATAGCATTGAGATTTTACTTAGCCAAATTACAGTATTTTTGGCGTGTTCAAGTCCCGGCTGCAACTATTTACTGAATGTCTCTCCCCGCTCTTTCACCCACTCTTCCAGTACAGTAGTTTTGCAGTATTTGGTGGTGATTACATAAAGCTATCAGTGGATTGTACAGCCACGGAAGGATCTGGGATAGGGTTGCCCTGTCTCCAAAGAAGAAGAAAAAAACACACACTGACACACACACACACACACACACACGTACCGCCTGTCTGTCTCCACCTTGTCTTTAGCCAGTCACAGTGGAGCAGCTGGCCTGAATATCTGAGTGCCTTTAATGAATTGGAATCTTTTGGGTGCAAGGCTTGAGTGATTAAATGCAATAAGACTAATATTCCTCAGTGGGTTGGGAGTCAGAGAATGTAGATGGATGAAGATGAAAAGCGCAGAGAAGCGAGGGAGAGAGAGTGTGAGAGAGTGTCACGAGTGTCCTAAAGTGGGATCTCCCAGGACGGTGCAGCTCTGGGAGAATAGCCCCTATTTAAAGCAGGAGTCCAACTGGAGGCTGCATGAAGTCAGCTTGGCTTGGCTCCTGCTGCCATGGCAGGTTGGATATTATTTTTCATTTGGATTGTTATGGAAACACTTCGAGGAACTTCAAACACGGTGGAAGGTTTTATTCCCAAAGATCCTGAACTTCAAGAGAAATGGCACACTCTGCGCCAAGTCTGGGAATAGATATAATTGTGGCATGTAATTTAATTGGTTATTGATGTAAATTAACAACACACATATCACCAAGACAAGACGGTATTTCATGCTCTTTGGTTTGGCTGTGTATATAATAATGCCCCCTTTGATATAACTATGACACGGTAAGAAGATATATGAAGCTATGATAGTGTAAAAGATATGAACATGATATGAAACCATTGTAATGAATTGAACTGAACATATGTTTAATTTATATCAGTGTTAGTATGTAATGACAGCATATTTCACAAACAAGATGAATATTTATTCAAATAAGCAAGTACTGTATATTTGTTTTCCAGATTCAATACATTACTGTGGTTCTTCAAATAACATAGCTTTGTGACTGTTATTCCTCAAAACTGCATTGAAAGAAATTCATATTTTGCACATAGACTTAGGAGTAGATTTTGTTGTTGTTTTAAGAAAATGTCGTTCCAAACATTATGAAAGTGACTTTTTCAGAACTCAAGCCTAGATTATACCACCATTGCTTCTGCTTTGCACAATCACAGAAACTCAAACGCCTAAACAACTTAAACAGTTGAGGTTGTCGAACTTTCTTTTTGATCTTCATCCTTTCCATTTGTCTAAGACAAGCGATGACGTCCTTTGATGCATTTCATTATGATATTAGTATTTGAAGTGATGCAACGTGTTAAATAGAGATTCTCAAAGCCTGAAACTATGCCTGTGGGCATGTCTACTGCTGCACTTGTATTAAATATGTAAGCTCACAGACTATCTTCACTTTACAATTAATACTGGATGATTTGTAACCAACCCAGTTCTTTTCAGGGGGTAGATCTCAGATGGATAAGTGAACATTTAAGAAGAAAGTTGTGTCAGTGGAGTGTGGAGTTTCAATTAATTAGGCGGCAAGTCTGACACATAGCATTTAACATAAATCACTTCCTCTAAGTGTGTCAAATATCAAGTATGCGATGAGAACAGTTCAGTGCAGACATGTTGAGCTGTTTCAGACACAATCAGACAGACAGGCCGGAGAAGCATGTTTTCTCATGTCTGTCTCCACAGACGACATGAACAAAGTGAATTTTAAAGTTGACACTTCACAGATGATTTTCTGACAGCAAAGATGTCCAACTCCACATATAGGCTTACATCAAGTAAAGGGATATGTTTATGATGCAAATACTTTGTTTCTTCCTAAAACGTGTTCACCTTGATTTCACTATGAGTTTATTTGAAATATAAAAAGGCATAGGACCAAAAAATGAATACGTGAATAAATGTGACCTTTTTGCCACAGACTCCCACCATAGATGCCCTGAGGAGAAGGATCTTTGTGATTTAACTACTATAGATTACCAGGTTTTTCTTGTGCTAAATAAACCTTTTTGGCTCGTACTGTGAGTGTCACATGAATTAGACAAAGTGGTCACAATAAATAACAACTATTACTGATCCGGCCGCAAGGGGTCACAACCCATATAGACTTTGTGTGACAAGGCACAAAGGCACTGTAACTGTTTCTTATGGCAAACCTGCAAGGCCATGGGTTCCTTTAACACCTCCTGACCCGGCAACGGACAAGTGGAAGAAGATGGATGGATGGATGGACGACACAATAACTTGGGAATAAGCAGAAGGGAATACCTCTTGAAGCCACAGCATATGCCAACATCACTGACAGAATAACATTTCAGAATTTCCCGTAGACTTTTGCACCTTCGATTACACACAGGCCTCCTTCCTTTTCTTTGATTTACAGCCCCGCAGCTCCCCTCTGCTCCCCTCAAGTGTTTACTCACCACAGGCACTAAACATTACTGTCAATTAGGAGTGGAAGTCCGGACTCGTAATGGCCTTGTTTAAACCGCGTCTTGGACTAGCATTAGCGTCGGCCAGTCTCCGCTTGTGCGTAAACGACACAGAGGTGTGTCATGGCCGCCCTTGATCATGGCGCGCAGTGAACATTTGGCCTGACACCTTTACGAGAGGACAGGACCCCACACTCGCGTATAAATCCCCCCTCCACTTTGATGTGCTTTATCCAACACACCTGTGGCTGATTTGTACGCCACTCGGTACCGCCGTTCGCTCACCCGTCGATTATTACTGCTACTTACGTTTTAGCCTGAGCTCAGCGGTTATTTACAACCGGGGCGTAGTGACATGTGGGGCGAACAGTTGTGAAGTTAAACCCGGGGGATTGCTGCTAATATGTGTTTGTATCCCGTCAGTACTAATGCTCAGTTAAACAGTCATTCAATTTGCAAAAAAAAAAAAAAAACACTGTCAAAAGCTTTTCAGAAATACCATCATTCCAGTTGAAAGTGCTGTGGGGCAGAGTGGGTACTGATCCTTAAAAAGGTGCCTTGTGTTATGGGTCAATAGGTCAGTCTCTGAAAACAAGAAAGTTACTTGTCAGAGTCTTACAAAAATATATGCGTTTTCAAAGGTTTGAATTTGAAAGTATTGTATAGCTTCATTTTGAATACAGCGCCACTCAGTACTGAATAATGTGAGTCTAGTGGATCACTTCGTCGCAATATTGGCAGAATCCTCAAGGCAGGGGTGCTCGGAGTGTAAATGAACAACTCAAGGGATACATGATGAGACACAAAAAAATCTGAAGTGCCAAGTAAAGAATAAGTGTTCCCGCCTCTGTCTGGCTCCTTGTGTTTGGCTGCGATTTTTGTTTTAGTTACTTTTCAGGCAAAAAATAAATAAAAACGTAGATCTGGACACATTACAATTGCTGATTACCAAACAGGGTGACGCAATTGTTCTTCTTTTTTCATCAATAATTGCACTTAAATGAGTGCGCCGCTAAATATAGCCGCGGCCAAGTACAGTGTGTTTGGTATAACATTAGCCTGCTGCACTTCGCCTCACTGTCTGTATGCATAATTTACTAATTCCCACTTAGTATCGCCGTGAATTATCTCTTTCTAAACACAACGTGGACTCTTTAGGGATAATCAGCGCACACTTCCTGGTGGAGAGGCTCACAGGTGTGCAGCCGAGATTAATGTCGGAGGCATTTTGGAGGAGAAAGGGTTGATGGGAAGATAAAGGACACAAAAGAGCTCATGAATTATCTGCATATGCGAGCTGCTTATTTGATCCGTGATAAGGAGTCCACGTTCTCTCTCTATTTGCCGCTCACAGCGAGCGTCTATGAGCCCTGTGATAGCAGCGTGTGGACGCCCAAACAGTTCTAATGCGGGCGAGGTTTTTAAAGAATGGAGAGGAAAACAGAAATGTGTCATTTTGTAAGAAACAAAGAAAAGGAACTGCAGTAGAAAGCACAAAGGACCACTCATCCAATCTCACGATACAAAATATAATAAATGAGTAAACAAATAAATAGCCACTCCTGACGGTTTATTCTAAGAAGTTCAATTGACCAGTGTTATTGTATAAGCCATGAGTAAAAGCTCATTCAGTGAGCAGAAAACGATAAGGAGCGTGAACTTAAACGGACTTCTGTTGGATTCTGTGCACCCTTCCTGCCTGTTACAAATCTTTACCTTTCAAATCGTTGGGAACTGCTTTTTTAAACATATATATTCAGTCTGTGCAAAATGTAAGCCTCTTAAAACTTATATTGTGCACATATTTATTATAACATGATCACATTAGTGCTGTTACCTGGTGAACATATCTCCAGCCTGGAACAAAACTCCAAGACTCAAGAGCAAGGTAAAAAAAATGAGCCCTTCAAAGAGTATACAATCCCATTGCACTCTTGTGACTAATTGTGACATAAATTTGCAATGGCTTCTAATAACAGTCATCTCAGCGTGACGTCTACAAAGGCCCCCCGTTTTCACCTGCCGTTGCCCTCAATCAAACCCGGAGGTGCGGTGGAAGTGTTCAATGGCAACCCAGTCAAAGAAACAACAACTCTTTCTTTCTTTTTTTTTTATTGAGAACAAATGTTGACGTTTAGAAGGCGCAGGAGCCCACGAGAGAGACAGAGGTGAAGAGTGGCGGGATCCCTGTGTGCTTTTGGAGACTGCCTCTGGTGCTATTTGACAACAGCAGTGAGTCCCCCCGCGGGAGCCCACCTGAGAATGAAGCACGCCTTTCAATAAATCAGCTCCTAATGAAAGCACTTGGACAGAAGACAGAGGAGAAGACGAATCAGGCCAGAGGCTGTATGACTTTAGTTTATACTGTATGACTGAATAAATAGCACTAAAATAATCTGAAGGCTTTGTTGATAAAAAGACAAAGTCAGTAGTTCATTTGTGAGGTCATCACACTCTTTAGGGAGTAGGGAGGGTGAGAAACCTTTGAAGAATCATCTGCTAACTATCCTCATCAAAAGGACAGCAATGATTTCAAATGGCCCAAATGATGACCAACATGTTGCTCCATATACATTGTACAAGAACTACTGGTCGTACTAGCCCCACGTTCTCACATTGTTGTTGTTGTATTATTTATTTGTTTTACTTTTTTCTTTTTTTTTTACATAATCATATTACAGCACCAAAATGGTCTGCACAATGTACACAAGAAAGTCACTGTGTAAAACTGTAACAGCAGAAAGCCCTCTGCCAGTTTTAAAGCGCGTTCAGTTCTGGTTGGTTATACCATTCGGGATCCCCAGTGGCATCTGCCAAATATTACTTTCAGGAGAAGAGCAGCGGAAGGAGAGGAAATGGTGAAGTGAAAGAAGCCCTGGGAGATTTGCTTCAAGCTCAGATTCAGGTGGAAAATAGAGGATTAGGTTTTACTCCGGCTAGAAGCAATAGAGGCACATCAGCACAGAGGGCAGTTTAATGTACAATCTATATATTTAAAAAACACACATTATTTTTATTATTATTATTATTATTATTATTATTATTAATAATAATAATAATAATAATAATAATAATAATAATAATAATAATAATAATAATAATAATAATGTATTAATTAATTTATTGATTTATTCATGTATTTATTTATTTATTTGTGATTAGTGTTATAGCCTGGTGTAAAAGTCACCACGATGGGAAACAGGGGAAAGCCTGTCCGATTAGGGCCCATCACACAACCCATTGGAGCTGGCAGATGCTTAGATAGACTTTTATGGATTGCTCAATGGCGTGCCATAATGAAGCAGGCAGGGCTCTCTGACCCATGCCGAAGAGGCCTGAGAGGCTCCAGGGACGGCCCCGCTGGGAGACCATAATGCCCCGCGCGTCCCACGGCTGTATTAATCACACTGACAAATACATTTGAAAACGGGGTTTGCTAAAGGCTTGAAAAAAAAATAAATAAATAAATAAGCACGTCGTTTATCCCAATCAAGGTCATGATAATGAACCCCATAAAAAGAAAATGACGCTCCATTTACTGGGAATGGATTGCGCGATCTGTGAAGAGTCGCGCTGATATGACAAGTACCTTCCCATATCTGCATCTGACCCACTGGAACTAAATGCATCTTAATAATTGATACAAAAACAACAGTAATATAAAGAAATAGCCAAACTGCGTAAAATAGTTGAGAAAACAGTTTAATATTCCCTTTTGATCATGTATCATACCCCGCCAGTGCATGTGCGTATGACGTTCGCATATTTACATTCAAAGATATAAATTAGTAGAAGTCCTGATAACAAGATTCAGAAGCTTTTTCAATTTCCAAATGCTTCTCAAATAAAAAAGTCCATAATATATATGTATATATATTTACAAACGCAGTCCTTTGTTTTCCTAAGTTTGCAATACAACTTGCATAAATTATAGGCATCGCCATTTATAAAAATAAATATCAAATGTAGGCTTTTTTTTCCCACTTTGAAGTCCTCTTGTTAACTTCAATCCAGTCCTTCGTTTCAATCCTCTAAAGCAAACTTTACAAACTCCAGAAAAGGGGGCCGAGTGAGGTTTTGCACACATTTAGATAGATAAAACAATATATCGTGGCAAAAAGACAAACTAAATGAACCTGAGTATTAACATATACATCACATAAAATGGGCGTCATTTTTCAGTGAATACAAATCCATGGTGCGTGAGAGATTACTATTTTTATTTTTTAAAATAGCGAGCTTTAAGGATTTGTGGCCTGTGTGTGAGAGGAGCAAACCCGTAGGCAGCAGCTTTCATAATTGGTGGCACTGGATACGAGCTGAAGCGGTAAAGGTTAAGAGGGCGTAAAACATTAGGCTAAAAGGTGACGTCTCTTCTACGGTTTTATTGTCAAAGCAATTGTGACATCTGCCTGCAGAGATTAGAAACCACGTGCGGTCGAACTCGACAGCAACAAACAACAACTTTAAAACAACTCAATACTGTAAGTGCTTAGTAACATTTCCCTTTGCCTCTTGTGCCATCACGGTGCGTAAAACCGTTTTTATTTTTTTTATTTTTTTGGTTTGGATACGCAACGCCTTATACGCAAACGCGTCCATTCGCGAGGAGCAAACCGACAGATTTGTTTGCTTATGGCTGACCCTGTGTAATTGTAATTACCCCACACTGAAAGATAAGGTTGGACACGGGAGGCCCCTCCACACACACATCAAAAGAACATTAAATAGGCTATCTCCTGCTCAAAGCTATGGCAACTATTCCCTGCGCACTGGGTTTACCGGCAGCCACCCTGGATGTGCACGCGCATATGCAAGAGCGCGCGCGTACGCTGATTAAAGACCTGACCTATCGTTGAAGTGAAAACGTTGTCTGTTGTTCGTAAAATGCTTCTATTGCGACAAATTATAAAAATATACAACGAATGAATTACACACATCACTCAAATAAAATAATTAGTGCATACTGTTGACCGTCCAGCCACGTCTCATCTCCCAAACTGTATCGATATATCAAGGAAAGGAAATGTGCATCTCTTAATAAGGCAACATTACGCACAAATCTTCTATTTGCGGCGGTTTACGCAGCCGATACATTTACTTTCCTTGTTTTAAATACAATAATAATATTCACCAAGAGTTTGAAACAGTTTAAAACAAGTTTTAAAAAGTTATTACATGGTCCCCAAACGCCTCGTTTTACGTACCTTTCTTTGCTTCTAAATTTGCTGATCTGAAATGCTGATGGGGCAGCTGCTCAACTATAGTGTTATTATTTTTAGCGACAGGGGAGTCGGGCCTTAGTTTGGCCTCAACGTGCTGATTGTGATGATGTTGCGTGGAGCTGAGCGCTTCATTCGCACTCGAAGAAGTGGAGGAAGAAGCGACCGCTGCCGCGGCGGCGGCTGCTGCTGCCAGACTCACTCCGGAGGAGTTAGTGTAGCGCAGGATCCCCTGGCCCTGCAGCGGACTGAAGTTGCCATAGTTTGTATAATTGCTATAAAAGGGAGATGTGTAGTAAATAGGCCTTCCAATGATTGAGGGGGGCGGGTAGAGGGAGGGTGGGCTAGCGGCAGAGGTGGGGGCGGAGAGGAGGCCCCCGCTGGAGGAGGGGCCGTTTGCTGACTGCTGCTGGGGATGGTGTTTGGGGTCTGAGGTAGCGATCTCTGCAAGGGACCACAGCTTAGGCTTTACCGTGGGGTTCTGAGACTGGGCTCTGCTGTCCAAAGCTTTGTTGCCCGCCATGAGGCTGCGCGCCAGGTCCTCGCGCTGCAGGTGATGGTGGAGCTGATGAAGATGATGTGGGTTGAGAATAGGGGCTTCTACTCCAGTAAGCGGGGAAGACGTGATGGGCTTTGGAGAAATATGCCCCCGTGCGTCCAGGTGACGTTCCACCGCGTCGTCTCCATCCTCAACGCCTGCGCGCTCCGAGGAGCGCAGCTCACCTGTGCGACAATTCACTTTCTCCACGTCAGACTCTGCCGAGCACGAGTGGTCTGTCAGGGTGTCCACGTGTAAACTAATACCTGTAAAAAATAAAAAAAAATAAAAATAAAGTGTTAATTATAAATAAATACATACATAAATAAATACATACATACGTGTATAAACGGTAAATTATTTACACTCTCGCCATGTATAAGCTATAATTGACAGCATTTCATAATACCCTTAATCACCTCTCATTGTTTAACACTGCAAGTTTTACTTAATTTATAACATGTGCATAAAAATATCCGCATTAATACCCCGTTGTTATTGCAGCATCAGGGGCTGAACAGTAAATATAAAGCACACGTGCCCCTCCTTCCTCCCCTCACATCCTGCCCAGAATAGTTAAACGGATCATTGGCTTGCGTACTCCACCTTCATCCTCGGCTGAAGCCTCGCTGTTATCCAGGGTTTTCTCGGACCTTTCCGCTTCCTTCCTTTCCCCGTCACCGTCGTCTTCGTCCTCGTCCTCGCTCTTGTTCCTGGGGGCCCATGTCATTTTGTTCTCCTTCTTGAGTCTCCTCCGCGCGTTGGCGAACCACGTGGACACCTGGGTCAGGGTCATTTTGGTGATTATGGCCAGCATGATCTTCTCTCCTTTAGTGGGATAGGGGTTCTTTCTGTGCTCCTGCAACCACGCTTTCAGGGTGGCCGTGGCATCTCTCGTGGCGTTCTTGCGGTAAGCCGGGTCGTTGAGCTGGTACGGATATCCGGGACTGCCGTATGGGTGGTAGCTGAGCGCCCCAGCCATACCCGATGTGTGTGGGTCATAAGGAGAGCTCTAAAAAGACAATATTGCCATAGTCTTTAATAATGACAAGTTATAAAACAAGCAGGCTAATTTATAAAAAATGTACTGTGAGGCTATAGATACAGTAAAATAGGATAGACTTTGTAAAAATCTGAACAAAAGGGGTAAAAGCTAAATTCACAGCCGTGTTAATTGTGATCGTCACATATCAGTAGATCCGGGGGAAAAAACTGGTGATCGCATAAAACGTGTGTTCATGTTGGGGCAGGCCATGTTGTGCCACACACACACATTTTACCAATGGCTAAGGTCATTATCGGATTATCTATAAAAAATTAAAAATAAAATAAAATCCCACCAATAACGCTGAAAATGTCATTTCAAATCATCTAATCCCTAATTAATTATTTGCGTCTCAAGTTTTTTTTTTTTTTTTTTTTGCCGCGTCACGCTTGTGTCATTATGTGAACACGTCTTCCATTTATAGCATTACAAATCCCATTACAAATCATTTTGATGTGCACCTTTCAAAATATCTCTCAGAAGTTTGCGTAACGGGCGTTAAGTTTTCTAATAAAACTTTTGCGTCAATCATTTAGATGATTTGTGCGCTATGGACGCAGTTATTGGTTAAACTCGCGGCTTCAAATCTCATCCAAGTCAAAGGGTCAACAATTTAATCACAGAGACTCAAAGGGAGAAGGCCACAGGATAAATGACCCACAGATAAATAAAACTCCCCTGTAATACAATAATAACCGCACTTTACACTAGCTGTAGGAGAAGGAAAAGTTGTTTTGTTTTTGTTTTTACCACATACGACGGGAATCCCGCGGGGTCTGTAGAATATGACAGCGGACTGGAGAAGCCCCCGCCTGGCGAAGCGGAGAAAGCTGCCGATCCGGGGTAAGGGCTGAATGCCGAGCCGGACGATGACCTGGCCAACTCTTCATTTCGCGGAGCGGGCAAAGCCGAGGGCCCGTAAGTTGGGCACGAATAGAGCGCAAGCGAGCCCGGAGGCTGGTACAGATAAGCCTGAGGATAGGACATTGATGGTATACAAACAGAGCGCCGATTCCCCCAAAAACAATTGAGGCAAAAGCGCGGAGAAAGCCAGCGAAACAATCAAGTCAATAATAAGCCGCGCGAGCAGCCATCAAACAATGAATTAAAAGTCCTCCCTCCGCTGCCCCTTGACCAAAAAGCCCTTGGAAGATGTGTTAAAGAGCCCGCATAGAGGCAATGTGGCATGCGTCTTGATCCCCTAGCGTCCGATGTTTTTAGTACGCAGCGCTGTGAAGTGAGGAGTTAGGAGGGAAAGAGCCAGTGGAGTTTCAGACGCACGGAGCGCAGGGGGAAACTGGAGCTGTCACTCCGGCTCATCTGAATATCCATCCCCGCCCCTTTCTCTGCCTCACGCACACTGAACTTCTCGCTCACAAGCATACGGCGAAAAGCACAGCGACTGGAAATACGATCCATTTGAGTTTTGCTCAATTGATCTAATCACCGCAGTTATCAAATTGGACTAAATACAGCGCTTTTGTGACTAACCTACAGGGAACCATGTGCCCTTTTGTCTTTAAAAAAATCTGCCATGTGGCGCGGATTTAAACCTTTATTTACAAATGTGGCTTTAATATGTGCGCGGGACTGAGAGGGTGTATGAGATGGAGAAAGTAAAGGTGCGCTTATTTCGCGAAACCGTTATCAAAGGAGGACACCGCCGTGCGCACAAGGGGCAGTGCGCGGTCTGGCCTGCGGGAGGCGTAGCCTACATGGCTTTCACCTATTCCTTTGGTATCTCACACAACTTTTCTCATTTCCCTTGCAGTTGTGTATGGTGCAAAATTGTATGGTGGCGATTATAACAGTCACCATTTGACCAACAACATATAGACATGAGTCACAGTTAACGCTCTCTTTTTATGTGGGGTTAATTCTCGCTGTAACCAGGGCACAGATCGCGCCTTTCTCTCAAGTGTAGACATTATGACCTCTGTTGGACACGGGAGTTACAGCAGAGCGCGTGGTGAAATCTAAAACTCTTGACAGCGGTTTGGGAGCGGACGGACAGCCAAGGTGGCGACTGCAGAAGAGCTGTAGTGGCCTAACAGTGTCCCTCATTAGTATTCATACGACCCAATGTATGCATCCATCAGGTGCTTGTTCCCTCGCCGTGGTGTGGTCTGGCTCCCTTGTAAACACCAGTGCTAAAGAGTTGCAGCTTGTTAACGGCCCGGGCTAATTTGGTTCATAATAAATCCATATATTACAGTGCGCGGAAAGGATAGCCATAACTAATCCGCGCGCAGTGTCATTGTGTTAATTAATACACCACATCCCGCGGTATTCAAATTTGCGCGTAATGACTGCTGTTATGGGGCAATATTTCACTTTGGGCTAGTTTAGGGGTTGACATGACACTGTTACAACTAACACATTACTTTACCATAGCTCAGGCGGTATGGCAATGTATCCGAGAGTTTATATAAGTAAGTCATAAAGCCTTTTTAATAAGTGATCATTTAAAAAAATGAAAATACACAAATAAACAACAAATAGGCCAACGTTGAAACCAGTGTAATGATACGCAATTGTGAAATAAAACTCCCAAATTACCTTGACTTTATATGAAAAATAATCAATGACAATAGAAATTTCGGTCACATGTTCAATTCAATCCAATCCTATCATAAAATGCAAATGATTGCTAATAATGTATTGCGATTAAACAGAAGTGGCTGACCAGACATACACAGAGGCCCACACCAGGGGGCACTGTCTTCTCTGCGCACAGGCCGCAAACTGGACGAGTGTGTGCTGAATACGATTAGTTGCAAGCTACATTTCCAGGTCAGTTTAAAACAGGCTTGAACTATTTCGGTCCCTGTTTAATGGGTATAGAGGACATGGAGTGGAATAGATTGATGAACGAGACAAGATAAACTTCATGAAATTTTAATACCTGGCAAAACGTGGAAATTAAAATCAACCGGTGTAATTGTTATGGGAACAACGTATCACAACGGCCCTGTTGCTGAGATATAATTTACTTACACTGGACATAACTTAATAACATCATTAACAAAATTACTGTGAAAAACAAATACAGGTTTTTAATGCATTGACACCAGAGACAAATGGAGGAAAGTATATTTCATTTAAAGTAGGCTATAATATAACATGGGGAGACTAAACCTTTCTAGGTTTAATTTTAACTACATATTAGGATGAGTTAAAGGAATTAAATAATGATAATCTGTGTGTGTATGTTTGTTTTACATTTTTGCAGAAACATGCATTCAACAATAATAGATATTTGTATTCATTTTGCACAAATGTATTTTTTTTTATCATCATCATTTTTATATTGTCTTCACTCTTTTTTTTTTCTTGAACTGAGGCTAAAAAGTTACAAACAGCCGAGATCCTTTTTGCTCCTCCGTCTCAGTTCGCTCGTTGTTTTAGTACCCACATATCTTTGGCCTAACTCGGGAAGAGGGGTTGTTAGTGAGGAGCGCAGGGTAAACAGGGTGACGTGCGGCCCTGGCTGAGGCGACAGGCCGTCATCTCTCTCCCGCCTGGCATCTGCCCATTGCTGCCAACCTTCTTCTAATCAGCAGCCATCCATGCGCTTGGCAGTGGAGGGGTTGTGCGGCAGCCCTACGCCCCAAGTTAAAAACCCAGAGCCCTATCACTTTGTAAACAGGTTCCTTCAGGGCACCTCCAGCGAGGGCGCCTCTGATGTGCTCAAGTGGAGAACATTGGTGGCTGTGATGCCTTGGATCCTTTTCGCTGCTAGGACGCTTGTTGTTGCTGCTGCTGTTGTTCTAGTTTATTTTCAGCTTAAATCACAAGACCACATTCCCTTTAAGTTTGATTTGTCTAACATGCTACTAACTGACATGGATGTTGGGGAAACATTTCTTTCCCTGTTTTCCTTTGCAAAATAATGCACTCTACGCCTCACAGAATAGAATCTTTAGTCTGCTGTCTTTCTGTTTGATATATTTATGTGTTTTGGAGAACATTGTCAAGGTAAAACAGTAAAAGAAACAACTTTGCCTATGTTATTGTTATTAGAGTGAATGCTACTTTAGGAAAGACATGGAGGTGATATACATTTCCTTAAGCTTTATTCAATTTTTAAATACAAAATATTTTGTAAAGTAGAAGAAGAAAACACTAATTATAGCTATTATAAAGAATAGATTTCAAACTTACACACACCCAGACAGGCTGATTGATGAACCAAACGGTCTCTGAAAATCAAAGAGAGAAAATAAAAGAAGACACAAAGGGGAAACAATTTGAGAGCGCCTGAGTCTCTCCTGTGGCTCTCCAGCCAAGGGTCGGCCAGATAGGGTTGCCTAGAAAGAGTGTGCTGACAGCCAGTGTCACTGGGCTTTGTAATCATTGTGCTGGACCTGATAGGGTTACTACTGGCTAATCCAGGCTGACCTTGGTTAGGTGCCCTGAATGAGGATGGCTTTGTACAGTGGGGACAAGCTACCAGTATGACGGTGATGCTGACATATAATGTCTGCGTGGGGACTTGCCACCACAGCTCTTTTGTTGTGCTATCAAGTTGCTACTCTCAGCCACACACACAAAATGTTTTTCTCTCTCTCTTTCACAGGAGATGGAAGAAAGCTGGCATCTAAATCACCACTGGGGAGAAGACGAGCTTGTATCTCCAGGTTCAAGAGGTCAGGCCAGTGTTGTTAGTGTTAGAATGTCTTCAAAACAAATCCTGCTCTGATGGAATTCTGTGTAGTGGTCTCTTAATGGCCTATATGTCGGTGATTCTACTGTTTACTACTGCAATAGGATAAGAGGGGAATCTGAGACAAAATAATAAAAACAACAATGGATGGTTAAATGTGTAAATCTTTGTTTGGATAATTATATCTTTAATTATATTGATTTTACACATATTAATTTTAGATATTTAAATGATTTTTTACACTGTTTTGTGATTCAAAATCTATAAATTTAGAAGATTATTGTAAGTACATTATTATAAAACAACACCACTTTGGTTTAGAAATAAGCAGGTAAGTTTGTAAATGTACAATAGTTTGACTGGCAGGTATTCCACACTCACTCAGATTCAGCTGTTTTAAAAACCTACACACAATATATAGACAACAAGGACACACGCACACACACACATTCACAGCTCGAGGCTCCACTGGTGTGAAGGCAATAGAGAGAAGGCATCCTGCCTTTGTTGCTGCCAGGGAGAACTGTAAACGGGAATGGGATTCCCATCCCCTGGAGCCTCCTGCTAATCCACAACAGGCCCACTGCTGGATTACTGGGGACATCATCTGACATGCCAGCCAGTGCACTGATAAGCATGTGCATAGACACATAGTGAAACGCACAAATGTAAAGTGTCTTCCACACATGCTAATGTCTGTTGTATGAACATACCGCATGCCAGCTATATGCAATATATTCACACGCAAGCACATCAGTCAAATGGCTCCACGGCAGGAAGCATTCACACACAGTGGATCTGCAAATCACACACATAATCAAGATCTGGAACCATCTCGTGGATGTTATGCACTGGCAAAACAATATAGAACTCATATTTGTGCGGATGGAACTTGGCAAAGAGTTCTGCTGTCCTCTATTGTCCCTGCTGCATAGGGCTAATGTAAGGAAGTTGCGACACATTTACGTCTAATTATTTTACCTCATAGGATAACATTACTTTTGTGTGTGTGTGTGTGTTTCATCTCTTGTCGTTAAAGCAATTTGACTTAGTTAATAGGGTGACACAAATGTACTGTAAATTATCCAAAGACACAGTGGAAGGCTCTGCTCGACGGCCCAATCAGCAGCAGCAGCACATTCAAATGCACTCAGGTACATTCTGCCTGTGATTAGGTCAGGCGTGCGGGCTGTATTTGTGGTAAACAGTGTTCCGCTCTGGGGGCTAAATGTTTGTGTCAGTAAAGAATAATTACACTCCTCCGCGCTGTATCTGTGGTGTTAATCTCTGTCGGCAGCGGCCACTTTATTCTCTCGTTTGTTTAATAGCTCACTAGAAGCTTTATTGTTTCAAAGTGCTCGATAGCAAACCTGTAAATTCTGTGTTGAACATTTGCCCCTGTGGCGTTGCGGTTCAATGGCGGTGAATGTTGAAATAAAGCAAGCAGCCATTGATCTGCAATCAAAGATCCAAGACAGGGGGTTATTTACATGAACAGGGGCCAGCCACTAAGGAGCTGTACCGCGAGACAGATGTGCAGTTAGACTCATTTAGCAGCGGGTCATTGGCACTATTGACTGGCCAGGTATGTGTAAAAGTAATCAGCAGGTTTCAGGGAATTATCGCGTGGAGTTTGTTACCAATGAGAAATGGGTTAGGTTTTCAGAAGTGGAGAGTGAGAAGTAACCTTTTCCATCGCAGAACAAGTGTTTTCTTTGTGACACTCGGAGAAGGTCAATTGAGTTCTCCAGTCTGCTATCAGAGTGGCTTTTTGATGTGCTGCCGGAGATAATGGAGTAGTCAGGAAAGAAGGAGGAAATGGAGAGATAAAGGCTAGTGGCTTCCCAGGTAATTATTCTACCAATATAGAAATGGATATACAGTATTTATCATGTAACAGAACAACATAAGCCCACTTGCAAAGGATACTGATTTAAATTCCACATGACTGTTTTATGTATATTTTTTTTTATTACAATGAATGAAATGTATTTTTAAAGATTGTTTTATTTTTTATTTATTTATTTATCGCTGTTGTTTTCCTAAGGCCACAGTGAGAGGCTATATGGCCTGGCCTCTGAAGTCTGAAACAGGAATAACAGTCAATGGTCCTTCAAAGGGTTACATACATATGTCTCTGTCTGCAATTCTAAAATGATTCGTTTATTTCAGTTAATCATTGTGGAAGTGTAAATGGTGTAAATGGTCAGAGAGTAAAAGAGCTAATATACTGAAAACAATGCATTGACGAAAGAGGATTTCAACCAATCACCTGGGTAGAGGAATAGGTCTGCGATAGGCACCGAAAAGATTCCCTGGGAGAGGAAGGAGCGCTCACCACTACGCCGCTTGTTAAATGGGCTTATTTACCTATACGTACTTTTCCAAACATTTTTCAGTTTGATCTTTTATGTCATATCAAAAACCCGGAGATCCTCAATAAAACATTTTGACAGACTGCCATCAAACCAGTCCTTTTCCAATCACAGGACGATTATGTGCGTAGCCCGGAGTTACTCGCAATAAAAGAAATGTCTCTCTTTTTCATTACATTTCCCACTCGTGAACAATGGAGAGGCCTGCCTCAGAGCCATTTATTCCGCTCTGATGTATGATTAGCACAGGGCAAATCAATACCGTGTTGGATGATCTTAACGGAAAAGTACTGTGATTTCCTTCTGTCACCGGGCCAAGCGCTGAGATTTGTCTGTCAGCAGTGACATGCTATCTGTGGCAGGGGTACTGAGGCCAAAACACACCTATTGATCCTGTCAGCATTGATGGCTCTAATGGTATGGAGGACGAGGACAGCTGGCTGCCACTGGAAATGTAAGGTGCTCCACAGAATGGCCTGCTGGACCATTACAAAAGACAAGATGTTTTATTTGCAATTATGGCCAAGGCTTCAGTGGCCCGAAAGAAGCAAGGTTTTACAAACATATACAGAATGTGTTGTTTATTCCAGACTGGCCAAAAAAAAAAAGTCAATTGGTGAAAGGTTGTGAGATGATGTTTGTGACTCTGGTCCTTTGGTATGGCACACCCTGGACCATTGCCCATTAAGGGAAGGTCACACAGAAACTTTGCACTCATTTTGTTTCACAATGTGTGTAACTCATGCTGGCAGCTCATTGGGCAAATTAAGGGCGGTGATCAGTGAGTTTCATGACTGACAACGGACAACACAAGGGCATGCAAACTCTGTATTGCAGGCAATGGCCACGAGATCAATCCCACAACCCGCAGTTTTACCACAGCATTCACATGCATTTCTGTGATCAATGTGCCTGTCCATACACAGTCTTCAGATCTTTCCTTGTTTATGTATTTACCCCACTAGACTGAGGGCCCTGACAACATGCTAGGGGCGAAACACAGACAGAAGGGGACTGCACTGTTTAATTTATTAAATTTCAGCATCTATTAGTTAGTGTGAAACAAGACAGAAGTGCAAGAGCATTTGTTTTCCATTTAAAATTGATGCAGACAGTGAGGGGTTGTGATACGCCAGAGTAGATTTAATGGGATCACGCAGACCAGAGATGAAAAAAATAAATGCATAAAATGTATTGAGATGGTTTCTAAATTGCACTAACACTTGCAGTTATAATAAAAATATATATAAAAAGAAGAAATGAAGTGCACACAGACTTCACAGATAAACAACTAGTTTGTGCATTATGGATTTAAACCAGTGTGTGTACAGGCAAATTAAGTCATAATATTTCATAACTTTTAATATCCATTTACACAATTCCGTTTTGCAATTGTATGACAATAAAGTTCTTAGGAACCCTCAGCTACTTTTGCCCGACCGGAATAGTTGCGTTCTCACATTGCATTGCTAGATACAGCGAGCTAACTTTTTCTCAAGACAAGCTTCACACCTTCCCCCGCCTCACCCCCAACACACGCCACACCATTGTAAACACAAACACGTGCAGGCATCAAAGCAGCAGTGTTAGCGGCTACACAGTCAGAGATTAGCGTTAGCGGCTAATGCAGAGTTCAGGATTATGACAGAAGTTTACTAAGGATCGTAAACTGACAAACATCTGACCAACCTGCTCTGATTCTGCTAAAATCCTCATCAAATGTCCGTTTGTCAAATAATCCAATATCTACAGAGAGCCGTCATGTCTTTTTCCTCCTTATGATTACAAAGGCTGCACCGGGAGGCTGTGAGGCGTTCAAGGGTTGCACTGCACTGTAAAATTAGTTCTAAGTGTTAGCATTATGTTCAAACTGCAAAAATCTATATATATAAGTCTCACATTGTTTGCTTTGCTACATATCTTATTTATGCTGAAAAAATGTACAAGCACATATGTCAAAATGATTATAGTCTTATAATATTTTGTAATGTAAAGTTACAGTTACAGTTTGTTACAAGGACAACAATACAGATGTTAAAACAAAAGAAACATCTATTCAAGTCAACAAAAAAGGTTAAAAATCGATTTGGGGCTTGAGGGAATCGTCACATCCCTAATATGTACACAAAGCTGAATAATATTTTCATAAAAATTACTACTCTAACAACAATTGCATTAACTTAAGCTTAAGCTCCAAAACATTGCTCATGCCATCGAGAATCTTGTCAGTCAGATGCTGCGGGAAATTGTGCTGCAAACTCACTAAAGACGTGCCAACATCTCGTCTAAGTGCTGCCGGACAGAAACAGAGTGACAGTGATAGAATTTACTGTGATTCTATCTGCTGAGCGGCCATCAGGATGTGGCAGATTGGAAGGCCACCAGTGCCTTCCTCGCTCTCCCTCCTCTCACTCTCCCCTGACTCTGATCACACTGACATTAGCCTGCCATGTTAACTCCAGGCCCTGAAAGGAGGCTATGAACCATGATCAGCCATATCTAGCCATCAGAAATCACAAATCCATTTCGCTGCCTGGAGGAGGTTGGCTTGAGCGCCCTTTGGTCCTGGTGTAGTAGTGGGGTGGCTCTCCTCCCTGAGTCTCGCCATGCTGGGCCCTTCAGCTGTTTTTCCCTCTCCTCTTGTTCTGAAGGTTAAAGGATTAGGAGTTGTGTTTTCAGACCGGATTGCTGTCCTGGCATGGATTTAGGTTTTGGCCACACACACTAGAAACTGGAGCCCCCGACACACGCGCAGGTGCACATATGAATAGAGAACACACATGGACCACAGGCACCAGCGCTGAGCGGGAGGTTGAGGGGATTAGCTGGAAATGCCACAAGATGGTGGCCAAAGCAGTTTTGCCATTTCTCGGTGAAAGCTAAGTGACATAATGAGAGAATACGGTGAGTTGAGATTTACAATCACGGAAACGTTTGAGCGATCACCAAAAATGGGAAAATGTGTATCACAAACACATTTCTAGCTAGATTGTAGATAATTTAGATAATTCAGCATTGTCAACATTGGTGGCTCTGATAGTATGGAGGATGAGGACAGCAAGCTGCCACTGGGAATGTAAGGCGCTCCATGGCCTGCTGGATCGTCATAAAAGACATGATGTTTGCTAGCAATTATGGCCAAGGGCTCAGTGGCCAGAGAACAGAGAAATGTTTGACAAAATGCAATGAATGAGTGTGATTGGTGGTTTATTTCAGTCCGACCAAAAAAGTACCGATACATTGGTGAAGGGCCACGAGCTGATGTCCATAACACTGGCCGATTAAAGCAACTACAGCAAGGTCATGGAGAAACTTTAGACTCATTTAATTTCACATAATTATGGAAAAGTCAACCAAAAAAGGGAAGCATGTGTGTGAAACAAGCCTCAAAAGTTGGGGAGGAGACAATGCCAAAGACGGAACGGACTCCTGATCTTGTATGAAACATTTAAAATATATTAGATTTCCGGACTTCACTCGCTTCAGTAACTTTCATTGCTTTTTACACATTCCATTGTTATAGAATTGCGCTTGTACCCGTCTCTATCCTCTGCTCCTGTCCAAACGTGCTGATGGAGTCGATTGTGGCATTTCCCGAAGCAAAAAGCTATTAAATATAAACATGTGTGTTTTCTGATCTTTCTCTTTTCATTTGATTCTTTTCACTTTCCACTTAAGGAACTTAGAGCGACGTCTGGGCGGACGAGGCAAGGTTAAGATGAATTATTGATCAGTGCATCGTGTTGTGTGCGCACTCGGCATTTCTTTAACACTGAGTTTGCAGAGAACCGACACTAATGCTCACATGTCGACCCAACTTGTTTACAAATTGGAGCGGAGTCCGTGGACCTTCAGTTTGCTTCAAAACGCCAATGTCCAAACCGGACCTGAAAGCTGCCACGAGTGCTGAGAAGGTAAGAATATGTGTCGGCAAGAACAAGTACATATTCCACTAAAACATTTATTAAGAACACAGGAAAGAGCAAAGGCAAAGAGCTCCATTGTATTTTGTTTATTTTCTTTTCATGAAATGACAGATAAAAACATGTGATGATGCGAGTATTTTGGGGTAGTGTTGTTCCCGTGCACCCGCTGGGGGCGCACAATAAAAGGCCCCGGTTTAGTATTGTTTGCCCTTTGACCTTGTGTAACTCCCGCTTCCTGTTGTACCCGGTGCTGGCGCTTGGGTGCTCTGTCCGACAGGTAGATATCATTGTACTATTTACTTTAAATTCATCCTTTATGTTCGCCCTGATTAGAGTGTGTATTCGTATCAGTGTCTCTGTGGCGCTGTAGCATCGCAGTGGATTGGGTTTGCGGTTCCTCGATGGTCCTGTTAATGAGCGTTTCCCGTAGTAGAGCGCACAAAAGGTTGCTGTATCTGGTATGTCTTCCAACTGTGGCGGCGGGTAGCTTAGGCCACTTCGACTACAGTTACAGATATTTGCTTAACTATTCATTAATTTGTATAGGCACCACGGCAGTAGCACCAGCGCTGCCCATCGCTGTTTTGTCTCTGTACTAAAACTCTGTCGGCGGTTTGGGTCTGTCCAACGGTCGGCGGGGTCTTGTTGGAGGACTCTCAGTCACCTTGAGTCTCTCTCTCTAAAACCAAAAAATCAGGTTAGAAATCTAGGAGTAATCATGGACTCAGATCTGAACAAACAGCCACATCAAAGCAATAACATCATCAGCTTTTTATCATCTGAAAAACATTGCTAAGATCAGAGGAATAGTGTCAAAACCAGACTTAGAGAGACTCATCCATGCATTTGTCTCCAGCAGGTTAGACGACTGTAACGGCTGCTCACTGGCCTTTCTAAACGAGCTGTTAGAGCTGCAGTACATCCAGAACGCTGCTGCTCGAGTCCTGACAAGAACCAGGAAATTTGACCATATTAGTCCAGTGCTCCGGTCTCTGCACTGGCTTCCTGTCACTCAGATAATAGAATTTAAAACAGCTCTGCTTGTGTACACGTCTTTTCATGGTTTAGCACCAAAGTACATCTCTGACATGTTAGAGCCGTATGAACCATCTCGGGCCCTGAGAACTTCAGGGAGGGGTCTCCTGGTGGTTCCCAGAGTCAATAATAAACACGGTGAAGCTGCGTTTCAGTTTCATGCAGCTAAAATCTGGAACAGTCTTCTTGAGAATGTGAGACAGGTCTCAACTCTGACAATGTTCAAATCCAGGCTGAAAACAGCTCTTTTTACCCGAGCATATGAAAACTGAAAGTATTTCATCTGCACTCTTGCCTTTTACTGTAATTGATAGATTTTTATGTTGATGTTTTAATGATTGATTTGATCTGTTTTCTTGTAATTTTATGCAACTGTGAAGCACTTTGAATTGCCTTGTGTATGAATTGTGCTGTACAAATAAACTTGCCTTGCCTTGCCTCTCTGACCAAATATGAATTCTGTATCTCATGGATTAAACGTGCATCTTTTGTTAAAGATTTTAAATTAAGCATACTTAACTAACATTTTGTAACAAATAAATTGTATTTAACTTATGGAACACTTGTGCCCTACGTCAATGGAACTTACCTGTGTATCTTAAAGCGAAGGTTAAAACCCTCACTCTGCTAAGTACATGTTAATAGACTACAATGAGTATTATGCCTAATCAAGAACTATGGTCAGTGCCACTTGAATGGGTCCCATCAGTTGTGGAAGTTACTCAGTGGTTAGTGGTGTTGCCAACAAACCTGAAGACTGTTCGATCTCTGATCATTGCATACGACTGTAGGAACACTTTATCCACCCATGCATCCATTGGCTGCTGTCTGCCTTCATCCCCAGGACAGGTGAGCTTACTAATTTAAGAAGAGGTCTTTTTGCCTACCATTTCTGAAAAAAAAAGAAAAAGCTGATTCGCTGTTGGATAGTTGCAACACATCTCAAAAATGTTTGGACAAGGAGAAAAGGCAGGAACAAACCTTTGTTGAAAGCTGCCACAAGTGCTTAAAGACAGTCAATGTGTCTGTGTGTTTGCATGAAGGAACATAGCAGCCTTAAAAATGTATGAAGAACACAGCTCCTTTTTTCTTCCCAACACTGAAAGAAAAAAAAAGGCTTGAATGCCAGGGGAAAACACAGTTCAAATAGTGTGAGGGCGAGGAGAGCCGATCAGAGGGAAGGCTGTTTGCAGTTCAAGCCTACAAGGCAGTCTTTCCCCTGACTCCCAGGTGAGAGAGCTCAAAGGGAGAGCAACCTCAGGTACCAATTTGCTGAGTTTTGTTCGATAGACGGGCAGACGTCTAGAGAATTTAGTCTGAACCCACATACACACAAGCCAGGGACAGTAAACAAAATTACTCAACATATGGCTTCAGTCTTCATGCTTCAAGGAGACAGGTTTTTAAGCTTGGTGTGAAAGGCAAGAGATAGCAAACATAGCACAGACTCATCTTCTGATAGAAGCTTCTCAGGTGCATTGCGTGAAGTGAGTGGTTAAAGGGTGAATTCTGAAACTTTATCAAAGCAAGGTTTAACTTGAGATTCAGGGGGCTCTGCCCGCAAAGGGAGTCATTCAGATCCACTGTTTTGTTGTTTTCCATCAATTGTGCCTAACTTGTGCCATATCTCCTACTCAGTACATATAAGCACAGACAGAGGCACAAATCGTTTGAAATGATGAATATTCCTTAACAAAGATAACCGGCGGCATTATTTCAGCCAACGCAGACGTAGTCTTCATCATCATCGAGATTAAACTGACTGTGACATATATCCTGGAAAATCCCTCACCTATTATACATTATGCTTTTTGGTGTCAAGCCAAAAAATAAATCTGTTACTCATTGAGAAATCTAGATCCCTGCAGGTTATATCAATCAGGTAATCCAGTTTAAGATCAAAACAAGAGCAGATTATTTTACTACTATTGCCACAATCATAATACAAAACCATGACAGGACTCCATCAAACAAATATTTGATTGTAATAATGCCACCACTCTCTCTGTCAAACGCCCTGCAGTCTGACACAGCCCTGGGTGGAAACAGGATGTTAAAGCTGTGCTGATTTATTAATGGACAGTTAATTAACAAGTCACTTGCATGGCATCACTGTCGGCCATGTTAGATTGAGTGCTACTGTTTACACTGTTTACAATGGTCTATAGTCTTTAGTCAATGATACGAAATAATAAAACAAAACAAAAGCTGCAAAAGCTACACGTGAAAAATCATAAACAAATATAAATCTTTATGCAACATATCACCCTAAACTAAGATGGTTACATGCACATTTTAGCAATTTATTGCTCAATTATGTTTGTGTACAGAGAAAGTTTCAATAAATACTGAGATACATTTTTGTCAAAATCGCCTACCCTGAAGTCAAAGTAATAGACCAAGGGGCGGGAGTGAATGTTTACCACCCAAAAGGTTGGTTATTTTTCCACTTTGTGCTGTTGTGTCCTTGGGCAGTGCACTACACTGATTCTTAAAAAAATAAATGAACTAGTGTTTCGAGAAGCTTTGAAAGCACAATGTAAGTATTGTGGGTTTATAGCTATTGTAATAGTGATCGATGTCACATACTGTCGTTGTTATAATCAATTAGTAATTATACTTTCAGCACAATACTTTTCATACTTAATTCATAAATAAAAGCTGAACACTTACATTAAAAAAATAAATTCTGTCACTTTATGTTGCAGTATCCACAGTGCTTAAGTTGAGCTTTGGAATACTTCTACGTTTGCTGAAAGGTCACTAAAAGCTCAGGTCGCACTGTCTGTATTCAAATGTTTATATAAACTCCACCGCATTGGTGATGCTTGAGAGCCCAGTCTAGATTTGAGCATATTTTTCATGATTGACTGCCGTGGAGAAAAGGGGGAAAGATAAATGTGAATTAGAGAGAGGGTGGGTGACTGCCTCGGAGACTTGGAGATGCAGAATTCAGATGTATGGTGACAGATGGCAAACCATGCAGAAATCAAAAAAATTGTTTTCATTTTCCTTTGATTCTGCCGAGGTAATATTAGATGCAAATGGAAGCCCTACTACAGAATGGATGGTCTCACAAACAAAGGCAAACATGTCTTGAAGTTTGCATTCGGCTCCACTTTTAGTGAAAATGAGAAGTGCAGATTGCCTCACCTGTTTGTGTTGAGCGCATTCGTTTTCCTGTGAGTGCCTGAAACTTCAGAGAGGCACACTCCAAACACTCATCTGTCAGGCTGAGGGGAGGTTTGGAAAAGAGCCATCATTGTCATCAGCATTGTTTACACTTGACCAACATTACCAAAGTCAAGATGGAAGAACAAAACCTAACGAAAGTCATACAACCTCAAAAAGTCTCAAATGTGGTGGAATCTCAAATACAAAGAAAGTGTGCGGCACTGTCTAAACCAGGGTTAAAGCAGGTAAACCAACTGCAATTCGTACCAAACCACAACTAAACAAATCTTATCTAAAACAAGTGACGCTTGAGTACCAACAGAAGCAACCCACAGATTGCAGTTTTAGGAAAAAATTGTCATTTATGGTTCTGTCAATTACATTTAAAAAAAAGAAGGAAAGGAAAAATAATTACCTATCTGATCTCGATGGTAGGTGTTGCTATTATACTGTATTTATGTCATGGCTAAAAGATTTTTCCACCATCAGTGGTCAATGTAATGCAATTACTGTGAAGGGAAAATGGCAGAGAATATTGAGATCTGTAAAATAAATTATAATGGCCACATTTATTGCAACAAATACAGCAGTCAAAGTCGCATTAGCTAAAACAATAATGAAGTCAACAAAAGAGCAGTGAAGCAACAAGTCTTACTGCTGTGTCATTTAAGTGGTAAACTCTACACACACAAAAAACAAATTGTTGACTATATATACTAATGGATATTCTGAGGAATATGAGGGCACATCTCTATTTTAGTATATTAGACAGTAGTCAAAGGCTGAGTAATTTTTTATTGATGTCGATGTCTATTAAGTGCATCTTTTATAAACTTTACAGACCCGTTCTTCCATAAAATGCTTACCAGACCCTCCATTTCAATCTTCGCTAAGACATCATGTGAAAACAGCCGACACCAATGTGTCTTTGAAACCAGGCTGGTGGTGGAACAAGCTTGTTTTCAGAATAGTACAAATTAATTCTCATTGTGTGGCTCTTGTAAAGTCACAGATGAGGACTGGCTGACCTGGGCTTGAACTCATCAGATGAAATGAAGTTGTTCACTGAGCTGTAGAAGACAGAGCTCAGTCGCTCAGGATTAATCAAGCCCATCACATTGTGCTGGAAGCCCATCACATTCTGCTGCGCCAGAAGTGTCTCCCTTTTATTTACACTTTGACCCCAGGAAAGAGGGGATTAAAGAGATAGGATGTCTGTATATCAACATTTGAAATTGATACTTTTCTATGGATTAGATAATGTGATGTTTTGTAAAAAAAAAATGTTTATGGAAACTTATTTATATCATAACCACTACATGACTAAGAACTAAGTGACTTATGCCCCTAGAGGCCGTAAGCGCCACTGCAGGTGTCGTACCATGTTGTGTTTTTTACTCATTAATTGTCCGTGAGAGTAAATACTACGCTGACAGAAAAGACAAAGGGAGGGAGGGATATTGTACATACAATTACACAATGGAGATAAATTTTTTTCACTCAAACCTGGCTGTAAATACTGTTTAAGTGGCGTTAGCCCGCAGTTAGCTTTGCACGTTAGCCTGTTAGCTTCTTCTTCGTGATTCCATTAGTGTGTATTGCGCCTCCGGGTTGGAGCAGGGAAAGTTGCAATTTTGGTTTTCTGGCCAGAGACACCAGGGGGAGATGAAATACCCCCCAGTCATCCCATTAACACTCGTGTTACCCCCAGAGGAACTACGAAAAGGATTTATTAAGGTAAACAAGTTACTTAGTTCTTCTTTAATGCCAAAAAAACTACTTTCTGTTAATCAACAACCTTTTTTTTTTACCTCTCTGCCCAACATGTTAACAACTCATCATGCAATATAATGGATTTAACAAGTGTTGCTTTCTAAATGTACAAGAAATGCATTGTTTTCATTCTTGAAGCCCAACCAGAAACAGCTGTTACTAATAAGCTTGTTTTCTTCTACTAAACGTTTACTTCATTCTCACAAAATACGGCAGCTGATGGCAAATACAGGTAAGAGCGGGATTAAATATGGCAAGTTGATGTTTATTTCTGCTTTTAGATTTGTTGTATTATATGCATATTTTTAAAATATGCAAAATTGGCTGTAATAGTGATAGAAGTATCAAATTATTAGCCTTTAGAATTTGGATTGCTGAGCCAAAAGGACCAGGTTGACCGGTCAGTCTAACCCGTATCAGTTTGGGCGATTCTGTGTCGATACTTATGTTTGCGTTCTCATCTATCAACACTCCTTCTGGAAATTTTGGTTCAGAATTTGTACAATGCGTCCACGGCGTTGGGCTTGTTATGATATCCCTGTGATTTGAATGCCGTGCCATATGCAGTACAGCTGTCCAACAACCATTTCTCTCTCTCAGCTCCATGTTCCAGATGTCCTTGAAAACGCACTTCAGACAGAACGCTAAAACAAGTCGAATTGGAAAGAGCTGTCATTCTGAGTGAATTTGGACTGCCCTCTGTGACGATTTATCAGTCAGCTGGATACAACTCCGCTGAAGTGGAGAGCTCGGGCCAAATCATTTCTGAGAGAAGCTGATTATGGCAGGTGAATATATACTGCATGTTTCAAAATGACGACAAATTATGTTCTGTGGAAGAAAGTTGACAAAGTGGTGCAATGGAATTTGAATAAAAATAATTGTTTTATTTTTGTATCCACTTTTTCAATTGGACACACATTAAGATGGCAGTTTTTTGTGAGTCTCTTGAAATAAATTATAATCCAAACTGAATATAAGCCTCTGCCAAGGCTGGTTCTATTTCACAATTGCAAAAGTGTAAAGAAAAACCCGGACTCAAAATTAAAAAAAAAAGAATTGTGTTGATTATGACCATTTTAATGAACTGCATCTTCTCTCATCTCCTAACACCGTACTGTACATTATGTTGCTTTGAGAGGGTGTTAAAGAATTTCCAGGGTATTGAAACAAGAGCCGTTTTCTGCTTTTGTTCGAAACTTTGATTGGCAGGAAAAAACAGAGTATGATCCCATTATTTCCTGGCAGCGCACAAGCCTGGCCGTGTGATTTACTCACCGCTTTCTAAATACATCCAGAAGACAGAAAGGAGAACCATTTGCACGCATTAGAGTTGTGCAGGACTTATGTTTTGGAAAACAAGAATAGGGAGAAGGGAGAATGCTGCAAATGTCGGTGCGTGACTGGATTTCGTGTGAAAGGAATATGTATGCTTCTGAAGGAGGGTATTGTGAAGCCAAGTTACAAAATACAAAAGCTTCAGGTTTCTCTGTGCATTATTGATATTACTCCCCCTAGTGGGAGACAGTATGCAGAGTGTACACAGCGCCATTTACAGTATAAAGTTGAACACAGTGTAGCTTCCCGCTCAATATTTATGGGTGAGTGAAGCATAATGAATCAATACGCTTCACTCAAACTTCGGATCAACAAACAACTACCCAAGGGTGGTTAAGGATTTCTTAACCAACTACATGAAGTCACTCTTCACAAATCAGGGTCCTCAACAGAGCCAAGGTTTGGGAAGAAATATCATGGTCACACTATCACTTAGAGCTACATACATTTAAAAATAAAAATAAAAACAATTGTTGTCTATCCATACACCCAGTACATTTGCTTTAGTAATAAATATCGATTTACTTACTCAAATGTTGAAACCACAGTCAATCGTTTGAGAAAGAAAGATTTTACATTCTTGTACTAACAGTTCTGTCTCCACCGGCTCTAAATCGCTCCCAGTGTTTATTTTGTTGGAGTACTTTCAAAGATTGAAGATTATCTCTCCCTCACTGGGCAATGCATGTTAGCACATGTATAATTCATCGGAAAAAAATAAATTGTCGAGACTTTAGAAAACACAATGCATTTTGTACTGGGCAACACTTAGCTTTTTAGCCTCCAAATTATTTATTGTTTTCCCGGTCCCTGAGGCCTTAGCCTGACCTTAAGCAACTTCTAATTGGCTGAGCTGCCACATGGCTGGGTGTGCTGCCGCCCCACTGGTGTTAGCTGCTACAGTCGCACAAATCTGTTGCAGCTTTGTCTGCAAATGTTGGGGAATAAACACGGGATGAAGAGGCTGTTGAATTCTTTCTTTGCAAGACTGTTGCTAACTTGGTATTTGCTGTTAAAAAATATGATTATAAAGGCTTTCTGTTTATTTTTAAACTTTCTGATTCTGACCCAGTGTAACATAATGATTTAAATCGACAACATGTTGGCGAATGTTTACCATAATCTCACTTCACAAATAAGATATCACTGTCCTATATTTTCTGTAGGAGCGAGGCCCACGGGTTGCTTGTTCATATAAGATAGGATGAGATAAACAAAAAACCCTTATTCGTCCCAAGGGTGGAGCATTAAAAAGGACAATAGTCAACAAGCATGTATGAGCTCAAATGTGAAATTTAAAGTAAATCTTTAAATAGGCATTCTCATCTTATTTAAAGATTTAAATAAGATGAGAATCTTATTTAAATCTCCCTGCGCTGGTGGGAGCTTCCTGCGCAGCGCCCACCAGCGCAGAAAAGAAGAATGTTGTGCTCCCTGTGTCTGGAGGGTTTCCTTCAAATACTAATTTCTACAAGGCATTAACAAAAACTATTCCCCTACAAAGAAAAGTAAAAAGGCGAGAGACAAACTGGATGTCTTAAGCAGAAGCTGATTTACGTTAATACAGAACCCGGGCACCAGTTCTGGAGATGCATACACATGGACCGCGTTTGGTTACATCGGTTGTGCAAAAACCACGTTGGACAACATTATATTTGCACTGTACCACAGGCTGAGTGATAAAGTGTTCCAGCCCATGCAGCGTGACCCAATCTGATAAATATTAATTGATTAAGGACCTTTCTTCTCATTACGAGGAAGGATTACGGAAGATGGATTACATCTTGGCAAAGTCAGGGGAGATGTCTCGGGAGGTCTTGGGACAGATCTCGGGGCTTTGCAGAACTTTGGATGGACTGAGAAGGCCACTACCTGCTGCGGATGTCTGAAGAATGCTGAAGACTAATGAAAAGCACATTGATTTTTTTAAAGTTAAGAAACTGAATAATTGAACACAGGAGAGCAGCTGGACCGTTATCGTCCCTGTGCAATGTCAACATCCCACACCAAGGCCAAGCCACGGGTGAAAGGACTGATAGGACTGACGCCGGGCTCATACACGAACATAAACATTTTAAGGTTTTTCTGCGAAGAAGCCTCACACGAAGTGTCCCGCCCCTATCCTACCGCCCTCCCTCTGAGTCCGCCTCACTACTAGCCCCCACCACCCCTCCCCTTTGTACCGAAGAAAAAGTTCCAGCGTGTTTTCCGCACGTAAAGTGTATTATCCAACTGTGTATATTTGTGTCTGTATGTACTTGCTTATTGCTTCTTGTAACTTCTAATTTCAGCAAATGAGGGGCGCCATTTAACGGCCGCCCTGGCATGTTTGGCGCGTCTGCGCAAACATGCCGAGTAAAATTCCTAACTGTGAACTTGTTCATAACACTGGCAATACAACCTATTCTGATTCTGATATTAATAAAAGTGCATTTTAATTCTCCATCACTCCTGGATCATCTCTAATCCTGGTGTCTGACTAAAAGAACTTTGCCACATGTATTCTTTATATGAGTTTAATTCATGGCCTATAAACAAAACAATCCAAAACTAAGGAAAACAGAACGTTCAAGACCTCTCATAGACTAAAACACAAACAATGTTGAATCCTTGTATTGTAAATAATGAATTGCACTACACAATTATGCAATTTAGGCGATGAGCTTTGAGGAGTACAATGTCCTTACGAGACTGTCTGGAAGCCAACCACTGTCTTTGTTATATTGCAATCATAAACGTTTGAAATGTAAACTTGATTAGGCTAATTGTATTAACTGTGCTTTCCTCACTCCATTGTTAGAAGCCATCAGTCATGCTGCCGTTAGACTGTTGCACACACGAGTGTAAGAACAAGGGAGTGACGCCAGTATAATGGCATAAACAATACTATGTGATATGCTATTAGCACTGAAGAGGGGAGTTTGGGAGAGAGGGACCCACAACTCCAATGAGGGCTTTGTAAATCCGCATTTGATAATTCGGCTTACAGCAATTAATATGTTTAATTTAAGGATTTAAGCTTAAAAGATAGGGACTGGAATAAAAAAAGAAAAATAATTACAGGCATTGGTTGAAGTTTAGGGTGGATCTGACTACATTTGAATGTTGATAATTCCTTCTTCTATATCTTTCATTGTTACCCCCTCCCTATACACACTCTATGGTCCCTTCGCTCTCTTGAAGTCTCCGAGGGGACTTAGAGGATGTGAGAGGAGCAGATCGTTGCATTGCGCTGATAAGCAAAAATGTTTCCAGAGCGTAAAAGAAGTCCGTGGTGTGTGAGAGGGATAAACTATAATCTTGCAGCCACACACTCAACTCCACTGCTAATATTTGCATTGGAAATCAGACAGAACTTATGCTAAGCTTTCCGGAGCCATTATAGGTCGGCGTGCATGTGAAAGGTCCTCCCCTTATTTGAATATACAGGCTCTCATGCATTAGAAAAATACACATTTGGATGGCTGGCAGGATGGGGTGTCAATTTATGTGAATGCCTTTTTTTATCGTCTCTTAGTGAGGTGGAACCCACACTCTACCCCCTCCCGCTGGTTCACTTTCAGTATGTATAAATCAATTTAAAAAAGGCAAAATTGCATTGGTTGCTGAATATCAGGAGTGGGCAGTTGTTTATTATAATATTAATAAAATAATATAAAATAACATTAATAATAATAATAGCAACAAAAACAACTATTACTATATTATTATATCATTATTCTAACCACTACAACTAATACCACTGCAAGTGGCATTCCAAGGCATTAATTAAGGTCATACATTCGGAGATTGACCAGTTACCAGGAACGCAGCATCAGACCTGTTCCCAGTGCATGTTGGCCTCTGCCAGGGCTGCCCTTTGTCACCAGTTCTGTTCATTACTTTCATGAACAGATTTTCAAGGTGCAGTCAGGGAATGCAGTGGAGTGTAAGGTTTCTGATGATATTTTTTATGTGATGACAACTGATTCAATGCAATTTGAAAAAAATAAATAAATAATAATAATTCATTTGAACTTCAGTAGCCACTGCATGTTTTTGTTCTTTACAGCTTAAAAACCTTCATTGGAACACACAAGTGTTTTCCCGCTCCTTTTAAATCACCCCATTTTTAATTTCATTTAAGTAATTCAGTTCTTCATGTTTTCCCACAGACCAGCAGACCACCAATAGAAACATGCTCATTTGATCAGCTCTGTGTTGTGCTGCACTGATAAGATTAGCAATCAAAAGCGTTACTGATTCAAAGCTCGGTAATTAATGCTCCCTTTATTAAAACGCACTGTTGTAAAAGGGCTGTTTCTAGAGGGTAAATCACACACTGCTGCCGTCACGCTGATCTGCCAGCATCAACAACCGCACAGAACAGGGTGAAGGAGCCACATTTCAAATATTCGTGATTACTTATATGCTACTAAAATGAATACATTTACAATACTATGATACACTGACTTCTTTTGACACTACACTTTCATTACAGCATCTAACTACACAATGTTGCTTGCTCCAAATGACTGTGTTTAGAGTAACATCTACAACACAGACCTCACATGAAGCTTCCTCTGAGGCACACAGCTCTTATTTTGTAATCGTTGTTTGTAGTGCCATTGACTTAAAGCAGAATGACTGTAATTACATACCTGGACAACCCCAGGTATATTTAGAGCAGTTTGGCTATATTTAGTGCCCTGTCAGAACCCAAATCTATGGTTGTTTTAAGTATTTTCACGAGAAATATGTTCAATAGTACATAACGGTAGTTGTCAGACATTTTCTCCAGAATCACGCCTAAGGTGTATGCTCCCTCATCCTGGTTCAGTGTTGTAGTTCAGAATCAGAATAGGTTTTATTGCCATTGTTTCAGAACAGGGTTCACAAACTAAGATTTTTTCTCGGTGCAAATGTGCGACATAAATAATATAACACAGAATTAAGATAAAAAAATAAACTAAAGAACTTTAAACTATAAGGCTATAAGGGCATGCATTAAAAAAAATTAAATAAACAAAATAAAATAAAGTGACGTGTGGTAAGACAACAACAATTTGACATTGAACAACAGTGGGATTGTATTTACAGATGTGTAGGCGTATAAAGTGATATTAAGTGTTATAAAGTGATGAGTGATAAAGTGATAGCAGTGGGACTAAGTGTGGACACACACCGCACAGTGCAAGTGCAGATACATCCATGAGTCTGTAACTAAGCCGTTCTGTAGCGCCGGGGAACCACACGGTGATGGAGGAGGTGAGGATGGACTCGATGATGGCCGTGTAGAACTGCACCAGCATCTTGGTTGGCAGCTTAAGTTTCCTCAGCTGCCGCAGGAAGAACATCCTCTGCTGGACCTTCTTGATGAGGGAGCTGATGGTTGGCTCCCATTTGAGGTCCTGGGTGATAGTGGTGCCCAGAAAACGGAAGGAGTCCACGATGGAAATGGGGGTGGGAGAGTCTGTCAGGGCGAGGGGGGACGGTGGAGCTTTGCCTTTCTAAAGTCCACGATCATCTCCACTGTCTTCTGGGCGTTCAGCTCCAGGTTGTTGTGGCTGCACCAGGACGCCTGGTGTTTTCAATGGCCTGTTTTGATTGATTGGATTTATTTGAGTAATTATTTACATTATTTACATTATTTGTTGCAGTGCTGAAAATAAATAAAGTAACACAAACTCAAAAGGAGTATGGCAAAGCAAGAAACTACCACTCAAGGTACCACTCACCCATTCACACACACATTCATACAAAGACACTGGAGGCAAGGTGGGTGAGGTGGGTGAAGTGTCTTCCCAAAGGACACAACGACAGTCTGCACCTGTGGGATTTGACCCGCCGACCCTCCAGTCACAAGACAACCCGCTCTACAATCTGGTTGTGAGCTTTCCCAACTGCCAGGCGGATATAAGGAGCCTACGTCAAAACATTATGAGACAAACTTGTGTCTGTAAAACTGTACAAATAAAAAGGTATTTCCACATTTCTTTCACTGGTTTAACATAACACATAAGAAAAAGAATCAACCATGTCCACATGTGCGTATAGGGCCTCACTCATTACACAAACATCTGAGCCTCTTTGGCTTTAAAAAGTGATTAAAAGAATCTGTGTAACGCAATGTCATTTCGAATCACACAGTGTAGAAAGTCAGAAAAAACGGTGTGAAATTGTGCAGATAATCAGCTAAATCGCTCAACATGAAAAGATAATTGCTTCAGAAATGAGCAGTACCTGAGGTCCATTTGTTTGGTCATGGCTAGTTTCGTATATAGCAGCGGTCGGATATTAGCGCTAATTAGAGCCAGGTCAGAGTTCCTGAAGGTCAAACATTAATGTGTAGCATAATTGAAATGGTAATTATAAACAGATTAGAAAGCTATGGTATTTTACAGAGGTTAGGAACTGATTTAGATAGCGCTTGGTGTAGTGTAATATTGGCCAAAAGCAGGAATACCCTTGACGGCCTACATGGGGCCATGTGCATTTCTGTAGTAGCACACGGGTTATTACTAAATGGTCACAAGCCACAGGCCCTGGTAACTCTCATTCATCTGTCATTTCCACTGTTCATCAGCGCTTTCGAGAGGTCTAACTGAAAAACGTTAATTCGCTCAATCACAAGACCACACAGGAAACCACACATGTCCTGTCTGTGTCTTTCAGGACTTGCAGAGACAAATACATACTGTAGTTAAGGTGGGGAAAACACGCATCAGTATTTTCAAGCACAAAACGCAAACAGCAAATAACAATCTTGACTTTGTCGTAGAAAAATAAAACTCAAATGGTCCCTAAATGTAGTTCAATTAAATGAAGATGGTAGCAATTTTAAGTCATTTCTGGTTGCCATATGCATCTTGTCCTGGTATCATCCCAATTAGTTTACCAGCAAAGTTATGTACTACCTGTAAAACCGAAACATTTTACTTTGTTTTATTTTCTAGTACGTTTCAAGCAAATTAAAAGTCTGAAGAGGTTGACTCAGCATGTCAGAACAGGTCGACCTTTTTTGGTATATTTGAAATGGGCGAGTGGATACGTTGGTGGATGTGTGCTTGTAGCCAGGAGGTTCGAGCTGTGCCGCCTCCCTGCTCCCTCTCGCTGAAATTGTCATCAGAAACATGAAAGTGTCACAACATCAAACGGGACCTTTAATTGTCCCTGTGTGTGGGGGACATGTGTGGGGCAGACAGACAGCAGAGTCCGTATCATGAACACATCTCTACACATGTCCAGAGGCTGGCCATTTTTTGTGCTCGTCTTATCTTATGCTGTTTTGTGCATGTAAAATCTGGCCATACGTGATAAATTCTTATAAAAATAACTATCTACATTAACCCGAGGCAGCACAGATATGAAATTTGAACCACTTTCCCTTTCCATGGCCTGCAAATTTAGTCAATGGCATGTCTAGCGGAGTCAAACCGATGGAAATTATACTGATAAAACACCCAGCTAGTTTGGGTGCAAGTTTGGTATATTACACATTCTCTGGTTTTGAAATCAGCTAGACTCAAATGTCATTACTTTCACTTTTTCAACCCATTTGAGTGAATTGTTATATTGTCCACTTGACCTAATCGGGCATAGCAAGACATTTTTATTATTACCTGTTGTTTTTGTAAATAAGGATGAAAATGTACCTTCTTACTTGTGGTAGCTGTGTAAAAGTCACCACTACTCTGCCATTGCTCAAACTACCACTATCATAAGGTAGAATGAGACATATTCCGAGTCTCAAATCACACACGTCACCTTCAACAGGTCCCTTATGCTCCCACAAATTTGCGAAACAGGCATGGTTGAAAAAATCTGATCTAGTCTCATGTTCTGACCTTTTTTGAGCAAAACGACAAACAAGTAACTAACAGGCTGGGCCAGACATATTTTGACAATAATGTCACATTAAAAAAATATATTTTTACAACTCCTTCATACTGCGTTACAACTACTTCATACAGCTGTGTTTATCACACTTTTGTTTTTGTGTGTGTGTTTTTTTGTACACATGAAAAACAGTATCTGTGTAAGTTCTCAGTCGTACAGGAGTTGTCCATCTTCAGTGAAGGTACTTGATTCATCTTCTGTACTCAGTAGTTGAGTAACTACTGAGTACAGAAGATGAATCAAGTACCTTCAAGGAAAAACAGTAATTCACAGTTCTCAGATGTTTGTTATATTTGTTTCATATCTCACAAACAGGACTTTCTCAGTGATGCTCAATGACAAACCATGAACAGTTTCCCCTCTCTCATCGGGTGTGCCTCAAGGATCTATTCTCAGGCCTATTCTGTTTTCATTGTGTATGATGCAACTCATTTCCGATCACAACATCCAGTTACACTTCTATGCAGACGACCTCAAGATCTACCTTCCTGTGATCCCGAGCAACCGTTCTGCATTGGACCCTCAGTGACTTTCTTCACTTGAATGAAGGAAATTCTGAATACTTTCTGTTTAGGCCAGACTTACCTACTAGTTCAAACAGTTTTGGCCCCTTAACACCTCACTTTGCTCCTTCCGTGAGAAACCTAAGTGTTATTATTGACAGTGGCCTGAAATACGACAAGCAGATAAGTGCAGTGGTAAGGGCGAGCTTTTTCCACCTTAGGCTTCTTGCTAAGGTCAAGGCATTTCTGTCCTGGGCTGACCTCGAAAAGGCCACTTACACCTTCATCTGCTCGAGGATAGACTATTGCAATGCCCTTTACGCTGGACATAGCTTAACTTCTAGGCCCCAAGTTGTGGGACTAACTTCCAAAACACTTGAAATATGTTACTGAGCTAAACGTTTTCAAATCTCAACTAAAAACAATTTTTTTCAATCAGGCTTTTAACACATAGCCAGTGACTCGACTGCAGTTGTGTTTTATGTCATTTGTGTTTTATTGATGTTGTTTTATTCTGTGACTTGTGTATTTTACACCTTGTGCAACTTTTGGCCGTTGTAAGGCGCTATACAAATAAAATGTTATTTTTTGATTGGTGATATAGCTTTAGCTTATATAATGAAATATTCTCCTCAACTCGTATTCGGGCCCTCTATTACACCATCTTCCTGCCTATACGCATCCTTTTGTCCGCCCATCAGTGTGTCTGTCCACAACACAGACAGACAAGCCCTAGCATCTCTGATCACCCTCCCATCTCACCCCCCAACACCCAGCCCGCCAACGCCGCCACCGTAGCTCTGCCGAGGCGAGATTAAACAACAAAGTGTCTCCATTAATCCATTTGAAGAGATGTGGCATTAGGGCTTTGGAAGGAGATGGGTTAACAAACAGTGCGGTGGCGCAGCTGTGTGGGATGCTGATAGAGAGAGGGGGGAGTGAAATTAATTGACCTCCGTCGCAGCAATTAAAAACAAAGAGCGGAGAAAACAAAACAAAACATGGGCCAGTGCCTGTGAAACAACATGCTAGCGCCGGGATGAAGAGATGCCAAGAGAAACAGGGATCAGCTTGAAGTGCGTCTGGCCGGCCTGAGGGAGGGATCGATTCAAATATGGACGCTGCCTATGAATAATACTGACTGATAGACTGAAAGATCACATGATGAGGGTGTAAGTGACAAAAGAAAAGCCATACTCTGTAACATTTCATCAATAAAATAAAATACAAGCGTTAATTTCATAATGGGTGTTTTTACTGCCAAAAAAAAAAAAACACACCCTCAAATTCATTGTCTTGGCTGTGAGTTCACCTCTTCTCACAGGGGAGAGAGAAAATTGCATTCCAAGTCGCTGGTATGTTTGATTATGACTCGGGTTTGTGAATGTTTTGTTGATCTTGCTATGCGCCATTATATAGTATAACGTGGAATGGTCTGTGGCTTTAACTTTTAAGATGATTTTATTTTGCTATTATTTGTCGGAAAATACAGTGACTAGTGAACATGAAGATGTTTTAGAAATGAAGTGAATTTATTCTGATCCAACATTTCATACATTTTTGGGTTAGAGTTATATGGCTGTAATAAGCACTACCTTTGAAATGGTGGAGATGTGTGTTTGGTTTTCTCAACAACAAAAAACATCTTGATTATTTGACACTGTTGTTGTGGTACTTTGAGCTCAGCATAAGCATCCATATATATGCATCATTGGTACCCTTTAGATTGTGACTCCTACTCAGAAATGCAGAGAATGGAGACGTTTGTTCTTATGCGTCAGTCGTTTTCGGTAACACAAACACAACTGCAACTACTGTCTGTACTGATAGACACTCTTTCCGCTTGACAAAACGCTCTGACACCACTTTGCTCATATCCCCAAATCTCCTCAACCTCTTCGTAAATCCTATTGAAAAGTTCTCTTTGGCTGTCGGCGCAGACCTTTTACACTTCTCGCATTTTCAGCGCAGCAGCTGCACTGAAGCGGCACTCCAGCGGGCCTCCCACATCCGCAGCTTGTTGTTTCTTGTGTAAATGATGTTGTGTGTTCAAGCGTTCGTTTATTCTTAATCCCGACTTTATCCTGGCGATACAAACCCAGTGATTTCTGCGGCAGCGGCAGAGGCGAGGCACGCCACTGGCACCGAGAGGGCTTTGATCCGTCGTCTCCAGCACACACCTGAGTGATGATGGCTCAGCTTGTAGTTTCATCCCTGGGTACTGTACACTGTGTCATTATGCTCCTACCGCCCGAGCGCCTCTTCACGGACAGAGGAGGTGCCCGTGTTTAATGTTACTTATGGGCATTTGGAGGTGATCATTTCAGGAGATGATGTTTCGTCTTCCAAACTATAATGGGAAAGAACAAAGTCTGTGTGGTCATTATCTGTGTGGGCTAGCATGAATACATATGTTAAGGTCTTGACTAAAGTTTTAAGGATTAACTAAATATGTCGCTAAATCTGTTGTAATACTTTTCCAAATTGCAATGCGACCAATTAAAAAATCATGTGTCTGTTTTTGCCCCTCGTTCAACGATTGTCACGTGTTAATGTATAAGGAAGTCTCACATGATTGACAATGTTGTGATGGCTGATGTTTTTCTGTTTAAACTGAATGAAGATGTATTTAGAGTAAACCCAGAGTCTGTAAGCTATATTGTCATAATAATCAGTGAGATTATCTTCAACGTTTTTCAGTATTCCGTTGTTCTAGGTTTTTGCGTAGCCTTTATCTTTTTATCTGAAAATAAACTAGGCCATTTATGTACAAAGGATTAGACGTTGCCACAGACACGCATCTTTAAGTCTGGATTTGCTGGATGTTCAGAAATGTGATTACACAAATATGTTTTGATATTTCGGATTTAGGTCATTGATTACAGAAGTAGCGAAACACAATCAAGATAAACAACTCAATGTGTTGAGTGTAGGACAAGCCAACATAAAAACAAACTAATAACAGGCTCACTTTGAAAGTGTGCATCAGCAGATGTGGACGTAAATGCAGGTCTTTCTGTATATTCGTTTGTGTGTATTATAAATGTCTGTACTTTTATTGATGTAAAAACAAAAATGAGTTAAATCAGAGGAACATCTGGATTTGATTGTTACTTCTAACACGGTAAAGGCTGCCTTTAGTGGATCCCACTGTCAGCTGACTCAAAAGAGAAATATGTACTGAGCACTCGCTTCTGTTTCCTCCCATTTAAGATTATGTCATTTTGATATACGCACAGAGAAATATGGAAAATCTCATCTCCCCACTCAGCAATGTAAACATTCTTCATGTCTTATACATTCTTATAGCTCCTAATCCATCTCTATTGGACTATCAAGTTAATGTGTCACAGACATGTGTCTAGTTCACATTGACTAAAGTAAATTCAACACAGACTTTGGCTGGAAATGAAGTCTTTACCAGAAACCAGAGACTTGCTCACTTGTTAGTGTGTCATACAGTCGGTAAAGTAAGTGTGGTTTCGGGCGAGGGTCACCACAAATCTGTGGCTCTTGGAACATCTTCATCACTTGGAGATGAACAAGGTAGGGCTTAGTTTTTTTTTTCTTACTGCACTGATACTGCAATATATATATATATATATATATATATATATATATATATATATATATATATATATATATATATATATATACTACTGCTACTACTAATAAGAATAAGAAGAATAAGAATTTGAAAATTAAAATGTATAATATTTCTCAGTGCTCATTGAAACAAGAGCCCTGGCTTTCATCTGAGCAGGTTCTTGTGTTAGTGAATGGTAAATGGTGTATGCAAACATGTATTATTGCAGCCCTTAATAACAGACAGGCCTAATGGGTCCCTGGTGAGCCTGAGCGGTGGGTGGGATATAGAATGGGTAACAAACAACAGTAAAGGGGAAAAATGAAGAGGGGTTAATTTGGTTTGGCTCAGGTGAGGTAATTATTCAGCTCCCTCACTTGACTGCACACCCATAATGATTATTAACAAGCTTAAAGTAGTGGAGGAGCACTGGGAGCTGTGGCTAACAACACGTGGCCCATGAAAGAGGGAGGGTGAGAGTGGGGGAGGCTGCAAAATCATTATGATAATGAGGCTGGCCTTAATCACACAGTGGCCATGATAATCTGCTGGGAGGGCCCGGGTTAGACGGGTCACCGGTTTGTTACTGCACACTCTCAGATTGGGCTGTTTTCTCTCCTTACACTGGTACTGTTTCCTTTACCTTATTCTGCACATTTCTCACTTAGTCCCTGCTAAAACTAAATTTATCCTCCTGGGTGCTGGAGGTTTGTGGTGAGGTCACTGAAGGTCCCGGTGTGGCTCTATACACAGCGCCTGTATATCAGTGTGAATGATGCAGTTTATCCGTTCACTTACACAGTCACTGCACATATGTAATTGGGTATGCGGGGCTTTATGCGATGCAAGCATGTTGTTGGAACTTTAGTGCAAACTATAAGTGACTAGATACATGCTTATCATACACATATTTTCTATATTATCAATATTCATTTCTGAATATTATTGGATTGGAAGCTTGTCATCACAAATAAAATAAAATAAAATAAAATGTAGCAAAAGAAAATACACATTTTGAAAAGCATCTATTATGTCAATGAGCTCTTAATAGGAAACTTCAAAAAGTGCTTAGAAGGTAAAATGAAATAAGTCACATGAGATCCTGAGGCTGGAGAAATGTGGTGGATTTTTGTCTAATATTGCGCGGCAAACTGGATTGTCGCAAGATCTGAATTTTCTGTCTCGAGCGGATACATTTGGGCTCAAGTTCACTGGTGGATTGGACGATTCGGACCAATCGCTTGGCAGTTTTGCCGTGAGTGGGTGGGTTTTACTTTTTTCTGACAACAGCAAACTATTTAATATTACAGATGATGGAAAAACACATGGTATACTGCTACAGACTGACGTGAATAGCATAAAATAAATAAATAAATAATGCTAATGATGGTTTTGTTGTTTCGCTTCTTTTTGAGACTTATCTGTGATTTCCCATGACCCACTTGAACCAATCAGCAGCACATATTCCAATACAAGTGTGTCTATCTAGATCTGCACTCTAAAATCAATCTGTCTTTTGCCAGGTTGGGGTTGGTCAGACAAATGTATACCAAACAAAAGCAGGTGAGGGACAAGTAAAGCTAAAGTGGACACCAAGTATGGAGTGAATGAATGATGCAATGTAAAGCATCTTTGAGCGCTATATAAAACCAATGCATTATTTGTAATTTAATATAAATGTTGTTGCTAATTAACTGTATTCTCTGGAATGAACACACAAGACGCACGTCAGGACACATGTCAGAAAAGAGCGCTGTCCGCGGTGCCACCGTGCTGCTATTTAATTACAATTTGCATTGATTATTTTGGAGTTAGTATTTTGGAGGGATAAAATGTTGGAAGATACAGTTTAACAATCACAGTCGATACAGATTTCATACCGACAGAACCGCCTAATCTTCCATCACGTGCTTCCTCTGTCTCACACTCACTGCTTTTGTCCCACTTGGACATCTGTTCTTGGCAAACACAGTGGTGAAGGCATACTGCACTGGTTCTGCAAAGCGCCCGGGAGGGTCTGAGGAACGTGGGGAGAAGTTCGGCGGGAGGGCGGAGAGGGAAAGATGGGAAAGAGTGAATGAGTGACAAAAGCCACACACACAGCGTGGAAACAGCGCTGCGCTCGAGCTGTTAGCTTTAATTACGAGCTAACGGGACCACACCAAGGGAGCAGCCTGTGGGTAGCCCGCTGCACTGTGGGCTCAAGGGTTACAGAGAGGATGGTGGTGAGGGGATTAGGGTGGTTTTCTGACAAAATGCTTCTGGTAAAAGGGTGGACAGGAAATAAACTACTAAAACTTGTGGTTTCGTCTAAGAAAATAAATTATGTTGAGGAATGTGCACAGACAAGGAATCTGCAACCAAGCTACGAGTAGGGCGTAGTCTTTTCCAAGCGGTTTTCTACATAAGCTTAATGAGTGATGCATTTTCTCTTTGTTCACGGGACTACGTTTTTGAACACATCGAACGCAACATGCAAACATTTACGTGTACAATGTATTCCGAGTTGTTTTCTCAAACTTCTAACAATAAAACAAAACAAGGCTTACATTTAAAAAGACAAGTTTCACTCTCACATCGGTGGAGCTTCCTCACTCTTGCAGGTGCGAGATTTGCGCATGTACAAATGACAAACAACTAATGACATTGATCATCAATAATGCACACTACACACAAACGTTGGACTTCATTTTATGTGACATCCATCCAAAACAATTGCAACAAAGGTTGATATAATACATGGTGAGAACTTTAAACAGAGGGGTCTAAAGAGGACATTTGCCCACATGCCCACCTCTTAACCAGCTACAGATGGTAGTTTGCGGGCAGCGTGAGAGAAGCCAAAGGGAGGACTGAAAGGTGGTGGAATTGTCCGGACATGTAATTGACAGGCAGATCAGCACAGGGAGGCAGACAGAGGAGTGGTATCTTGACAGGCTTCAGGTCCACATGATTAATTACCTTTAGGCAGCAGTGGGGTTGGCACTTCCTCTGCTCGGCTGCAGTGAGCGGCTGGGGCCCTGGGCTCAGGCCTGAGGTGAGCCTGTCACACCGGCACACGTTTGATCTCACAGCTAAATGTCATTTCAGGGGGTTTCCTCTTTCTGACATGACTACTTCATTTCATGTTTTTGGTAAACTTTTAGTAAAGAGCATTGAGGTCAGCAGCAAATATGTAATGTACACCTAGATGGAACTTGACGCGACGGCAGAAAACAAGGTAAACAAAAAGAGAATGTAGTCTTAAACTTGGACATGAGGTTTAGGTGATACAGCTTGGCTTGGACAAACTATAAGAGTCAAGACTCAACAGGGTTCAACAAAACCTGGAGCAAATATCAATAAAATATTTCTTAAAGCACAACAACACAAGGCTTACATTTAGAAAGTACATACAAAAGTAAGGTACAAGTAAATGAAGAGTTGCACAGAACTGCATTAGATTGACTTCATCATAATTTTCTTCTTAATTTCCCCCGAAGCATCTTTGTCTTGTTATACTATATTCATTTATTTGCCCTATCTGCCACTATCTTCTTTTCGCACCCTTTTTATCACTCTTAACACACGCGCCACCCGCTGCATCCCCTCGCACCCACCGCCGCCTGCTCATGTACCCTTATATACCTCCCTACAAGAATTTGGGCTCAGTAATTTATTATTTGCAAGAGAAACTGTTATCGGAGTGAGTTTGCTATCGTAGGCCACATCATTAATCACATAGGCCCCGCTCTTCATTTGTTCCCAGATAGGCCGTGGTTCGCTGAGTTCCAGGCACTGATATAAATATGGAGGTGGAAGCACTCCCCATTTCTGTTTATCATCAAGAGTAAAAAAAACACAACAAAAAAACGTTATTAAATGCACAAACTGATGACAAAGTACATTAAAAAAAAAAGTACTGATTTAAAACTTTGAGCCAAAAATGAGCTTGCAAGTTATGGTATTGAACTATGAGTGAGAACAATAGTCAGGGGATGCTACTTTGGAGGTCAGTGTGTGTGCAGTCGTACCATATGGTATTGCTTAAGATCTTAGGAGGGGTCTGAAAAGACGTGAAACAAATACAAATCCAAGCATGGAATTGCATCAACTCTTACAAGCTGTCACAAGTAAAGATGAAAACTTTTGTGCCAGGTAGATTAGTTGGAGGGGGTTGTGTCAGAAAGGGCATCGGGCCAAAAACTGTACGTCAATATGTGGAAACTAAGAGAGGGAGACAAGTGGCTTAACAATCCCATCCATCCATCCATTTTCTTCCACTTGTCCGTTGCCGGGTCGTGGGGGCAGCTGTTGGAGCTGCCCAAATCACATCGCACCAGCCCTTAACAATTCATCAATTAAGCTGCAGATTTTACAATCAATTTATGAGCTTGTTATCAATGGAGAATGTAACAGCACTCCTTTGCGATCGTTACAAAAGCCGAACAAATTAAATGACACTACAAGAAGTAAAGAATGAACTACGGAAGAAACTGATTAACTAAAGGAAATGGACTGCTCTTAATATACTGTACAAAAAAAAAAAAAGTATGTGTATATATATATGTGTGTGTGTGTATGTGTATGTGTGTATGTATGTATATATGTATGCATGTATATGTGTTTGTATGTGTGTGTGTGTATGTATATATATGTGTGTATATATATATATATATATATATATATATATATATATATATATATATATATATATATATATATATATATATTTAAAAAAATATATATATATTTTTGTTTTTTGTCTTGTTTTTGTTTGTTTTGTTTTTTAAATGTTATTTATGTATTTCTTTTTTGTATATTTTTTGTGTGTGTGTGTCATGTATTGTATTTCTTTCTGTCCTGTCTATAAAATAAATAGAAATAGAAAAAAAAAAAAAATTGTTGAACAGCAACAAAAACAGTGGTCTTCCCTCTCCATATTCCAGATCTATATGTTTGTGCATGTCCGGTGACCCATAAGGGATTATGGGAGACTGAGTGAAAGGTGGCCTTGAACTGTAATCCTATTTTGTCCCCCAACAAAGTATCCAAACCCAATTTAGCGTCTCAAACAGCCGGTGTGGGACTGCTCCGCACAAGTGGCTACACTCAAAGCAGACTTTTCTCTGGGTTCTTTTGTCCTCCTCACTTCTTGTTTTATTTCTTGTTCTCTAATCTTACACCGTCTGTTTTCACACTACTCCTCGCACGCTACTGTGTTTGCATAATGTGGCCATATTGTGAGAGGATGGTTAACTTAGGTAACTTAGCAACAGTAAACCAAGCAAAGACTGTTATTGTCCGTTTCAGATCCCCGTCTAGCAGAGCGCCCTAGACTCGAAATAAAGTCGCACAAAATCATATACGCACATCGTAGGCTGTCACTCACTCTCTGGGGTAACAAATCCACCTGTTTTGGCTATAATGATAACTAATAATATTACTTAAACAGTCACATATACTGTTGGCTTAAAAGATTCAACATATTCATAAAAACTAACTTAAATTACTTTACACAATTTTGAAGCAAAACCATTAAACAGTAATAAAAGGGGCCATCAAAAATAGGTTTTATCAAATGCACAGCGTATCTAAATTTAAATTGCACATGATTTGTGCAAAGACTGTAAATTGGGAAAAGCAGTATAAGTAAAGCTGCCAAGCAGAGACAGGAAGATTTGGAGAAAGACCAAATGGGAGATAAATGAGTGTATACGCTCACATATCAAGTATAAATGATTGGATTTTTAAGTATCCTGGTTTTGTCTCATCCATGAAAATGGTGATTTCAGTATACCAGATAAACCAATATTACCGTATTTTCCGGACTATAAATTGCTCCAGAGTATATATCGCACCAGCCAAAAAATGCACGAAGAAGAAAAAACATAAGTCGCTCCGGAGTATAAGTCACACCAGCCTTGGCAACTGCCTGGACATGAAGGTGTAACTGTACCGTTGACAAGCCTCTCTTGGCATCAGGCTCTCATTTGCGAACTCGTTCCTCTAGCTGTGTCACCTTCCTAGCGTTTAGCCTGCAATTAGCTTTTTTTGTTTTCTTCATTGCAGTTGAATTTTTTAAACCTTCAGTGGTACAGGAGTAGCAGATACTGGCACACAAGCCTAGAGCGCCCGCTAGCGGCTGTCAGTGTGGGAAAAAAACAAACATTTGAAATGATATATTTTGATATATAAGTCGCACCTGTGTATAAGTCACACCCTCAGCCAAACTATGAAAAAAAAGTGTGACTTATAATGTTTTAAAGAGAAACCTGGACATTCTCACAAATAGATACTATAGCCTGTTGTGTCTTTGTGCATAATATCCATTTGCACACATTTATATTACGTCCACAGAACTGCTCCATCTGACTCATCAGCCTTTATCGTCATTGTTGTGATCAGGTGAAGGCGCTTTGCCTCTTGTGACATAATAACTATGTCTTTTCACTCTCTCTGTGTTGGTCTGGACTCATGGGACCGCATTGCTGTTCGGTTTTCCTTTCCCAAAATGCACTTGGTTGCAATTTTACGCACAGCCTTGTCGAGAGGAGTAGGAATCTCCAGACCCCATATTCATATGCAAAATTAGAATTATGCCAGACAGTTTTAAAACACATAGTAATAATACAAAACTAAAAGCCAGGCCTGATTATGCGATCATTAGTTGACGTCAAGAGTTGCTGTTTCTTCGCGGTGTCCAAATTGCAATAAGCCATAAAGCCTTTGTAGGAACCTGCCACTTACTGCTGAAGAGGCGGTAAATTGACTCTGGAGCTGAGCATCACGCGGCATGTTTAACTTTGAACGACTATTCAAGTGACAGGGATTATTGTGCTAACGGAATAGAAATAAAACTTTAATTCCCTCGCCAAAGCCAATCTACGCCTGGTTGTACACTCGTTAAAAAGAGAAGCATGGATGGTAGTGGAGTAGGGAAGGAGCTCTCATTGTGATTCCCAGGGCATTCAGCGGATACTATTATATGGTAAAGTGGGATAAAAGAACGGTTGCTTTAGAGGTAATGAGAACTTAATTAGGTTTGACTTTTTTTTTATCCCTTCACTGTTTGCAGCCAGTCGGATCTCTGCACCACAAGGCTCTCTTGAGGAAGGAGAGTGCCTTGAAAAAAGAAAAGAAAAGAGTTTTCCGTACAAGCTGATGTTGAAAGATTAGCAAGACTGGGCAGGACTGAACCAGAGGTGAGAGGTGTGTGAAATGAAAGCACGACAGTTGCAAAAAACAAGTTTTTTTCCGCCAAGTCAGAGTATTTTATAATTGTGGTTGTTGTGGTTGTTTGGGTGAACACATCACGCACATGAACCTGTTTTAGGGCACCTCATCAATGATATTTCAGGTTTTAAATTATTCTAGTATTTTATCTATTACGGAGCACGATCCGAGTGCTTCTGCGGTAGAAGATGAAGCAAAGGCAAAGCAAGCCGGGTGACAATGGCTCAGATGGTTGAGAGGTTGGCTGTTCAAATCCCAGCTCCTGCAGGTGCAGATTGTCATTGTGTCCTTGAACAAGACACTTCCCTATGCAGTGTGTGAGTGGTTGGCAGCCTCGCTTCTGTAACCCACCGAGTATAGAGCGAATTAGGGCTGCAACTAACGATTATTTTTGTAATCGATTAATTTATCGATTCTTTTTATGATTCATCGATTAATCACTTGGGTGTGAATGGTGTATAAAAATATTTTGTTTCTATTTTTTTATCACCTAAAGCTAAAGTGGCGCCGCTTGAGAACATGTTGATGGAGTAAACTTAAAGTAAATGTTTGTTGGAGGCTTTTAGCGCTAATTCTGCTTCCTGATTGGATGAGACACAGACAGATATTCATGAAATGTACAATGTACAAAACACTTGATTCACTAACTTTAAAAAAGTAGGTTTTTATCAAAACTACATTTTCATGTCATTTTTGCTCTATTTTAGTCCGGATGAACCAGAAAAGGATTAATCGATTACCAAGATAGTTGTCGGCTATTTCAATAATCGATTAGTTGTTTCAGCCCTAGAGTGAATGAATAATGACTACAGTGTAGCACTTTGAGAAACTTGTGGCACAGGCTTTTCAAGAGTAATACAAGTATTTGTGTTAGTCTCAAATCTAGAAAACAAGAATAGGCAGGACAAGGTATGTAGGAATGATTGCACAATAAAGACGATAATTTGATGTGGTGACCCCAGAAAAGAAAAAGCCAAAGAGTGAAGATTTATAATATGGAAGTTTTTAAGTGAGGCAGCTAAGGTTAAGTGGGGAGACTCCCTTCTGAAGTCATTTTGTGCTCTTAAAAGAAATGAAATGTTTTGCTCCCTGAGCTTATCTTGAAGAGCCTTTAGCCTTGACTACACTTTGCTAAAAAGTTGAAAGCACAGAACAGTTTGAAGACAGAAGCTGTATTTTTCTTAATGAGGAGGCAGAGCTCATAAACACTTTTACTGTTTTGGTCAAGTTTGTGAGGAGCGCTTCACAGCCTCTTAACGTGAAGCCAGGTTGTACTGTCATTGCATGCAAACTGCCTACACAAAAGTGGAAGTAATGGGCCAGGTCACACAAGAAGGCACAATCTGACACATCATTATATTTGTCTATTTTTCCAAGTCACATCAATAGAAAGTGTTTTTCTTCCTTCGCTACAAACACACCTAATTAAAGAGTTATTTAGAAGCCAAGTCACAGAAGCTTGAATTGAAAGGTTGAGGGATGACTTTGGTCATGTTATACAAAGTATAAGGCAGTATCTAACAATATAGACTATAAGAAGGGTGTTTGCTCAAAAATAGGTTTTCTTGTCATATAGACGGCAATGCAGGTACTGGTGTAGAAGCCAGTTTAGCCACTTGGTTCAAAACATTGATACAAATCTTGGATTTGAATGTGCATCTAATGCATCTCAAAATACATTTTTAGAGTACAAAGAACAATACTGGTATTATTGCACGGTGGGAGACGTGTCTAGCGACCATATCATGCACTGGCCAACACCTCCAACGTTTTGGACACTTAGTGAATACTCTACCAACTGAACAATTGTTTTCCAAAACATTCCATAAGTGTCCTGTTCTGGCATCACTAAAATGAGATTATAAAGGGTTATTTTTTTTAAATAAAATCGGCCTCAGCACTTAACTGTGATGTTAGGTCATTTCAAATGCTTGAATTACTGGATTAGTGCTTGCATGTCACTGAAGGTGCAGACCTCTTGAGCCCTGTAAGAGTTTTCCTCTCCTCATTCAGAATTGATTGTCTGTGTTGCCATAATCTGAAATTAATTTGCACTTGAACCCATCTTTCTTCTAGGCTCAATTTAAAAAAAAAAAACACACTGTTATAATTACCTGCCCCCACATGAAAAACAAGAACTAAAGACAGGATGTGATGAGCCCGAATATTTTAATTCCCCAGGTACTTAAGAGACCCCCCTCCCCTCTCTCTCTCTTATGCTCCTCCTAGTGTCTTTACTCACGACTTATCTTGCAAGGTAATAAAGCAAAATGTTCCCATGCGTGGGTCTTAAGCTAAAGGTATTTGCCTGAGGGGGAACAATAATAAGTGCTGTATTGCTACACATTTACTCGTGTTCATTCTAGGTAGGTCATCCCAGCTTATGAATGATGTTAATGTCAAAAGGAGTTAAGTCAGAACACAAGTGTGTGGTAATGAAGTGCAAAAACACGTCTACTGAAATCTAGTATTCAGCAATACGTTTTCATTTCAAAGCTGTGTAGTAATACCGCTCTAATTGCATTATCATTATCATTCTGAATGTTAATCTTGTCAATCAAAATTGCAACATAGAAATCAGGATAACATAAATGGGTGATTCTAGTAATTCAAAACTACAAACTGTGACTTCATATATTTTGTAAATCCATTTAGCAAGAAATAGTGTTAAAGTTAAATAATGATTTGAATTTCTATTTTGTTTTGTGTGTGTGTGGACAAAAATTGTGAAACCGCGATATCGTCCCAAGACTCTTAATAAAAGCTTATTGTAATAAATTATAATAAAAGTCACGTACAGTCAAGCTCTCCCAGTATGGGGGCGTGCACATATTGGGTTTGTTAACAAGATTTGTTTTACGTTAATCAATTCTGACAGGGGGCATTTGTAATATGAAACTATTACGGACTACCTGCTAACATCTGCTATTGATCTTAGCTGTGCGCCTCCCTCTTTGTTCCCAGCGTGAGTAGCTAATAACCTTATCAGGCATCTTTAGCTGAAGTTGGGTACGCCGCTGTTTGTTTGGAGGGATTTTAATTGGTGGGGTATTATCTAGCTAAATGCTGCAGGAGTCATCTTCAGTGATTTCCTGTGGTGCTGCCTTGTGCCACAGGGGTCAGAGGTGATGGGCCCTGGGCTGAAATTCCTTCAGTGTGACACTCGGCGTTGGAGCTACAGAGATAAGACGACTGCTGCTTGTGATTAGAAAAAGAAAACACAGCTCTTTTTATGTCCCTCTGACACAACTGAATGTTGTTTTAAAGTCTGCCACAACTGCTTTCAATTAGCCCAGTTATGTAGCTGCATATTAATTAATTATGTATTTGGCTTGATACAAGCTAGTGTGAATAATCGTGTGGATATATTTTATCTCATAGTTTTCTTTTATGTTTTTTATTTCTTTTCTGCACTGATGGACTGCCGTAACAACTATCCCTAATCTTAAAACATCTATTATCGGCAATACTTTGTATAGAATTTGAAATAATTTAGTCTATTATTTGCTTCAGTGTTGGTCTTTTGTAAACAATGCTTAACACGTGGATAGCCGAGGCATATTTGTGTGTGCTCATTGATTGAAGGCTAAGTATTTGTATGAGTATCCCCTACAGGGCAAGCTGCTGTCTGCTGACAGACATGGCCTGCTGCTAAAGCCATTGCAATAATCATAAAGATTAGGTTAACAGTGGGAAACGGCCAGAAGACAAGTCTTCTCAGTGGGCTGTTATTTTTGCAATGGTACTCACAGAAAAATAACAAGCCACAACTGTATGTGCACATGGACTTTAGGCATAACTCAAGAGAGCATTTGGTGCAAGCATTCGAAGATACACCATGATGAGAATTACATGGAATGTGCGGCTGAGTGGGTAAGCACCTGCAACTGATACAACTTATGTGGAACACACATTAACAGCTGGGCCACCAGGACACAACCCCTGTGCAAATGTTGACAAGGCACAAGATCGGGACAACAATATAAAAATGCCTGGTGGGTGAATGTTGTGGTTCTCAATTATTTCGAATACTGCAAAAACACATTAAGTGCACAAAAAAGTTTAGAAGCACCTTGTACACATAAAAAGATCACTGGAAATTGTGTACTAGCAAAGTGTTTTCAAAACACTACACTGGAAAACTTGTCATGCAAATGACTGTGACAAATCTAATCATAGAGACAGACCAAAACGGCAACAAACAAAACAATGCTTATGATATTGCATCACTAATTGAATCGGCAGAAGGCGCAGAAATAGAGAAATAATATTCGGGGCAAACAAAACAATTTTCGATATACATAATTCACTTTATGCACATTTTGTTATTGCAATTCACAGTGTATTACACCCTGGATCATCACTCTGAATATGCAAGAGCTTTTAATAATTTAACATGTCAGTGTTTATTTTCAACACGCCGCAGTTGAAATGAATTTGTTTGAATTTTGTCTCAGTTTTGTTTATTTCCTCTTTTGATATTCCGTATTTTCTCCCCCTTCAGGAAAGAGTGTCACAGAATGAAACAGGCTTTCAAGCCTCATATAAATCATGGTTCTATTTGAGTTAGAATCACAACACCGTTTGCTTACAAATGTTAGGCATCTCTCTTCATTATTAACAGATGAATGCCGTTTCTTCAAAGCTTTACTTCGACATCAACCATCCACTGCAGCCCTTTGAACACGGCTACATTTTTTTTTTTTACTTTTTGCATTTGGGCCCTTTATCTCTTGATCCATGGGCTGTTGTGTGCGTAGATTGGAGATGGGGCCAGCAGCGCTAACCGTTATGTATCTGACATAAACCCAACAACACAGACACCGTTAACTTCCACCACTGTTTCCCCTCAGTGATAACACTGTATCTACATTTCAGAGCATTTGATTAGGACGTTACTGACACCAACCTCAAAGGGCCTTGCCACATTTTACATCTCTTCTGTGTCACGCATTGCAAAGACCCATACACACAGACCGACCTGATGTTATCAGAGATGCACAGGTGGGCTCTGCTTGTGTTAGCTAAAACCACAATGGTTTGCTACAAGACAAACAGGAGGCACCACCGATACTTTATGCATGCTACTGTTATGCATGCTGCTTGTGCCTATCCCAGCAACTATGGGCCTTAGTCGGAGTAAAGACCGTACATAGACAGCATGCACTCCTCACGGGGACAACAAGTACACCTTAACCTTAACCTCATAGATTATATTCAAATTATATTGAATAAAAGCATAAAAGAGGCCAGGCCCATTGATTGAACAATGTATCTACACTTAGTTGCTCGGTATGGAGTTGCAGTGCCAAGTCCAGATGACTGAAGGCTTCTTCCACTAAGCTGTCAGGAAGCTGAACTCTCCCCTCCATCAAATCAAACGAGCTGCTCTGTGCGTGTTTTAACAGCCGTATGGAAAGTGAAACCAAAAACTTAACAGGCGTGACAGTGCGTTACAATTTATATTGTGTTATATCTTGTTTTGCATTGTGATCCCAGGGGCACATTTTTTCCTAAAACAGCTTTGAAAAAATTTGAAATCATTGCCATTTTTATAAATATATAAATAAAAATAAATACTGCATGATAATGAACATTTAGGCTATTTTATTTCATGTAAGTACACCTTACCTTAATTCATGGAAGATGCAGTACCAACAGTTACATATTATCAAATTCAAACTCAGGCTTGCCATTAGGATTACAATCAAAACAATGGATTGATTTATCTGTTCTGTGCTATGACCCAAATGCCATTGGGCCTGTACTGGGAGCTCATCCAGCCAAAACAACTTTCCTAATACATTCTGAAGTCTGTCTGAGAAACACGCTTGACAATGGCCAGACACACAAGTAGTGTCCTACTGGATATAATAATGAAACCCTTAATATCTAATTCCATGTCTATTGCCAGTGTCACATTTAATGGCCTGGTGTGAAAAAATAAATCAGGAAGTGAGGTTATTTGTACAGTACGAGCCAACTAAACCACCCTTTTTCATGATATGGTTTCATTTGCCAATTATACCAGCTACATTGTGCTACCCCAAGACACTAAGTTGCTAAATGGGAAATTACACCAGGAAAATAAGGAGAGTGTCAGGGAGTGTGAGGGGTCTCGGAGCGATACTTTCGGCTCGGCTGTTCCAACACGCGGTTTGGGCGGAATTAATGAAGCCCACTGAGGTCCTCGCTAACTTTCTCATTCTCAGTTTGACATTTTTATTGCATTTGTTTTAGCAATAAGTGCAGTAGAACAAGAGATAGAGACAGGTGGAGAGGGGCTAAAAATACACGGACATGACTTGTACAGACAGCTATCACACTTAATATGAAGACAGAAATAATAGGTCTGCTGCACACTTGTAATTTGATAGTTGCACAGACGTGATTTGCAATTGGCTGACATATTGGTATTTACTGCTGCAGTACTAACGGCTAAAGTAATCCACGGCGCTAATCATTATAAGGGGGAATATTATTAGCTTACAACGGTGTCAATTGTGCACCACAGAGTTTGACAATTTGTCGAGGATATCCCCACATACACGCTGGTGCAAGAGAGGGTGTCGCCACAAACACTTTTCAAGCGCGCGGCAGTTTAATGACTTGTTCAATTAGTAGTGAGAATGGATGTAATCTCGCAGAATAATACAGCACCCTATTGAAAAGGTTAGAGTGATATTATAATAGTTAGAAGTGCCCTGGGAGAGATGCCGAGCCACGGCAGTGAACACGAACAAAAGCTAAGGTCAGTCCGATTGCGAGGCGGTGTCGGATAATAAGCCGCACAATTTCTTGTTACACATTGTTTTTAAATTCTTTTAATTGCATCTTCGCGGTGCTCGTCGAGGGTGGCGACCCTCCAAGTGGGCTATGGGGTCATCGCTTTGGCAGCTGCCTTTGAAGCCCGGCAGCTCCCTCCCTATCCACTTTATATGGCCTTGAATTGCAAATTGTTTTAAAATACGCATAATGAGCAGTGGCAAAATGTTGAGCCTCTTTGTCTTCCTCTCACTCCAGCCTTTAGCACTGAACTAAATGAGTTAAGATAGCTCGATTGAATTACAAACGATTATATTACTTACTTAGTCTGTGCTGGCATGCATAATGAAAGAGAAAAGAAGAGGAAGCATCAGCAACGAACCAAAGACATGTTCATCCCAGATACAAATGATGGTTCTAATGATGCTACCTGATGTTATTGTTATCTGCAGGGTAACATGGGTAATTATGCACCAGGGGAAACTTTTCATATTAGCAAGTGATAAACTGCATAACTGGCCGTCTCTTTGATAGCAGCCTCCTATGCATATAAATTACTATCTTTGTTCTTTACAGTAAAACAGCTTGGCCATTGCAACTTCATTGAGTAACATCATGTTTAACGAGCACATACTTGAACTAACCAGAAACAAAACATGTTCAAATGAGGCAATGTTATTTTGTATAAAAAAAACATATTTCTTCAAATTAGTGGGCCGACATCCAACAAATGGGATGGCACATGGTTCACAAAGCAAGTTTTAAAGAAGAACTGAGTGACTCGTTTACCTTCATAAATCCTTATGGGGCGACGGTGGCGCAGATGGTAGAGTGGGTCGTCTTGTGATCGGAAGGTCGGGGGTTCGAATCTCACCACCTGAAGGTGCATGCTGTCGTTGTGTCCTTGGGCAAGACACTTCACCCTCCTTGCCTCCAGTGTCTGCGTACATTGGTGTATGAATGGGTGAGAGGTTCCTTGCTGTAAAGCGCTTTGAGTGCCTAATGTAGGTGGAAAAGCGCTGTATAAGTTGAGACCATTTACCATTATCGTAGTCCCTCTGGGAGTAATATAAGTGTTAATGGGGGTCTTGTATCTTCTGTCTCTGGCCAGAAAACCACAATTGCAACTTTCTTGCCTCCGGGTCGGAACCACCAATAGACATTAATAGAATCACGAAGAAAGAGCTAACAGGCTAACAGCCAAAGCTAACTGCTTTGGCCGCTTTGGCTAGCTCCACTTAAACAGTATTTACAGCCAAGTTTGAGTGAAAAAAATATCTCCATTGTGTAATTGGATGTACAATATCCCTCTCTCCTTTTGTCTTTTCAGTCAGCGTAGTATTCACTCTCACGGACAATTAATGAGTAAAAAACCGCAACATGCTACGACACCTGCAGTGGCTCTTATAGCCTCTAGGGGCATGAGTTACTTAGTTCTGCTTTAACCACTTAACTGCCACCCTAGGGTTAGGGTTAGCGTTAAGGATTGGGGTTAGGGTTAACAATGATTTACATCCAAGTCTCAAAGCGTATTGACTGGAGAGCTTACAGTCTATATGCCAGTGTGATACCTAATTTGAAAGCCAAGACCTTCTAGTTTCTAAAAATATGTGTGAGATCTGTGTGAGTGAAACACAATTTACGTTACATTTGCTGTTCTTAACCCTAATTATATCCGGATTAGGGTTAACTAACCCTAACCCTTAACTGAGACGGCAGTTAAGGGTTTAAATCTCACCCTCTCTGTATTCCAGATTTTTTAGATTAGATTATTTGACAGTATTTTAAATTATTTCATATTTCATCTGCAGTCCCCTGGCCATGGTGTAAACACGAAAACACATTTGGTTAACATGACATACAAAGCAACAACCTTGAAAGTTGAGAAACCTGCTTATAAAGTCATCTCTTTGAAGAATTGGAATGTTAGAAATGTGTTAGGAAAGTTAAAAATGAGTTCGGACATGATTAAACCTTGAAAAACAATCAAATAAATAAAAGTGAAGAGGAAAAAAAATCGGGTATACGTTTAAGTATTGTGTTGGATACTATCCATAGGTCAAACACATAGCAATATACAGGTGGTCATAATGTTGTGCTTTATCAGTACACGTGTGGGCCCATGCAGTTACAGAATCTCTTATGTAAAATCCAGGATAAAACCAAATCCAAATAACATAACCTCTCTGCACACCAACGCATCTCAGCGTCCAGCGTCAAATGATCTACAACTTGTGCAGATTTATCAATAACACGGTAAAACCACTTCACCAGTCTTATGAGGTCAGACCCCTGTCAGTGCAAGCCCATTATCTCATGCAGCATATTCCCCCAAATCTAGCCTCTTATTGTCCCTCTGTTATCAACACCTGACTCAACTCTGCCTTTGACGCCGACACAGTGGACAAGATGGCTACATGCCACTCTGAGCGGCGATTAGGCCCGTCTTGGGGGGAGAGCCACGGCGACTTCATTGGCGGTTCAAAAGCCACATCTAAACCCCGAAAGAGCATTAGAATGCGTTTCATGCTTGGCTCGCTGAAAAGTGCCGAGCTGAAATTTACACCTTATTTGATGTCCGTCTCCCTGCTGTTAATTGGTAAAAAGGATCCCTGACCCTTTTGATCTCCCCCACAATCCCTTAAATGCCCAAGTCTGCTAAACTGTTCGGCAGGAGATATACCCTGCAGTCGCCCCGGCAATGTAAAGACTCTCTCGCTCACACACTGTCCCCCATCGCCACTTTCCTTACACTCCATCCCTTTTTCGGCTTTCTTGCCTTTGGTTTACTCCCAGACTGTGGCGAAATAAGAGATGACAGTTGTTACAGATATGCTGGTTTAATTACTTGTCAGCTTATGGGCCATATCTCTGCTGCCCAACGCTGAAGCTTAACTTTTTTCTAGTAGCTTAAAGCATGACCAGCCTCCAGTGCTCTAGTATTTAGCCATAAAACCCGGGAAATCTGGAAGATAAAAAAACCAAGAACAGCTTTTCTAATTTTATGGGGGAAGAGTGGGCAGTTTTCTGACACTGTTGGAATTGGCTTTCTCTCTGTGTTCCCCTCTGAGCAACAGTGACAGAAGAAGGGGGCTAAAAAGAGGAGATCTTGTAGAGAATGAAATTACATCACATGAAGGGGTGCATTGGTGTGGGATAAGCAGAACGTTTCTCGTGGCGCGTGTGCCACTGTTGACACTTTTAAGTCTGTTTGCAAATTGATAGATGTGCTTGAGCTCTTTTTTCTCCTCTGCCTTTTGGAGGAGGGACATCTTAGACTAGCAAATCCATTTAGCACTCTATAGAAAACACAGCTGCTTATGCTGCAAGCTTCCACTCTGCGGCTGCGGGCGCCTGTAGGTGGCTAGTCTGAGCAGGTGTATTGAAAATTAATACCGCATGGTTATTATCAATGGTGGGGAGATACATTACTTCAGTAGCTGTATTGAATAAATGTATTTTCAAAATGTATTTCATCAGTGAATTAAGATTATTTTAATGAAGAAATGCTGCTATTTGATCATTTGTTTTAACTTTGTGGCAAAGTGAAGGAAGCAGGAGCACGTAACAACAGCAGAGGCACAGTACATCTCTGTAAAGTAGTTGCTGTTGATCAAAGTACAATTTTGAAGTAGTTGATTTAGTGGTGGTATCAGCCCGCCTCAGCAGCATTTTTCGCAAAAGGAAACTTTTGCAAGTGCAACGATTTTTGATGCAATTGAAGTGCCTACTTTGTTTCTGTCTATATGAAGTGACAGAACTCTTTATGAATGTACATTTGTAACTTGGTCTTTCATACAGTAATGTAGATGAATCGCGCTTCCAACAAATGATATAAAATAACTGAATCAATTATATACATCACGTGGAAAATGGGTTTATGGTTCGTGATGTGAAATTTCCTTTCTCTGTAAAAGCGCATTGTTCTAAATTGAAAAACTAAACACATACAATAGAATTTCCCCGCACCACACAGGGAGCAGGGATGGATGGCGGAGAGCGAGCGGAGCGGCCCAGTTTTGGACACATGCCTGCTCTAGAGCCATTGTTCAGGGTTCCCTCCGCGTTTATCCTGGCTTTGTGTCCCGCCATGATACATACTTTTCATTGAAGCAAAACAGATTATTTGTTACCATAGTTTCACCATTGCTCATTTGTACAGCAAAACATAATAGGTTTATAGTGTGGGAAATAAAGCCTCTCTCTAGATAGAAAAATCAAATGACAGATTACCTTTCCTTTTCTTTGGTGATGATGTTCAATGTGTGCAGCAGCATTGTGTTGAAACGACTTTACCTAAACCCATGCATGTGATTAATTTGATAATAAGTTTTCAAAAAGTATGTTGGGGTTTTGTACAGAAAGGTAAAGGACACATGAACGTTTTTCCCATACAGTATATGGACTCACACCAACCAACCAAATCATGCCTGAAGATCGAAATCCTAATGCTGCGTTTACACATAAGCACGATGCGTTACGAATGCCACAAATCCACATTCGTGGCCAAGGATCACGAATTTGATGATTCGGGGTCGAGGTTTCACGCGCCGCCACTAACTGTTGCGACTTGTTACTACGCGTTACGATTAATGGCACGAATTATTACGCACGGTCACGAATATGCGTCCCGCGCTGCTGCGTGGTGTTGCGCGCTGCTGCGTGGTGTTGCGCGGTGCCACGGGCTGTTACGGGTCACTAGGAATATTCGCGTTCTGTCCGAAATCTGTCAAGAATTGGGCGAAAGTGGAGTGATCTTCTTCCACCGGGTTGGAGGCGGAGCAGAGGCCGTGCTCTCCCCTGAGCCATTGGGCTCGTCTGGCTCCAACTCCCGAACATCAGGTACGACCCAGGAGGAAGAAACACTTTCAGCACCCCGAGGAGCGGCAGTGGCTCGGGGTGCTGAAAGTGTTTCTTCAGGTGCTGTCCGTGACTTAGAGCGCGGATTGGCCGACTTTGTGACACTTTTCCTTGGCGTAGCTACTGCAGGTACCAACATTTACTTTGGGCGTAGCGTGGGTTTCTGTCAATTTTGAGCGTAAAAACAGTGATTCTGCTCCACGAATGCTCTACGAATGTTCTACGAATGCTCTCACGCTGAATTACGAAGCGCCACTACTCCTCACGAAAGGACACGCTCCGCTGCGAACTCCACGAACAGAGGGTGATTCGTGACATTCGTGGAAGATTTTTTGACAGACAAAAACTTTCTCCACGAATGTCACGAACGTCACGAACTGATGCGTTCTGTTAAGAATCCCATTGAGATGCGTCAAGTCACGTCACGAACGTCACGAATGACGGAAAAATGCCATTCGTAACGCATCGTGCTTATGTGTAAACGCGACACTGCACTGAACGTGTGCTGCTGTCATGCTCAGGGTTGGCACTACAAACAGTGAGAAATAATACATGTTTTGACTAATGTATTATTAATGAATCTGTAAGGTTTTGTTTGTTGGCGCTTGTCAAAACACTGGCTCATTTTTGTATAGATTTGTTTTATGATGCCAGACAAAAAAATGTAATTATCCAAACTCACAATGGGACTGATGAAAATAAGTCATTGTGCCTCCATTAATGAAAAGACGCTTTTGTTGCCTGTTCTGTTCCTGCTGATTGTTATGTCCGTTCAGGATAAATCTGTGTAATATTAACTGAAAAATGATCACAATTTAGATCCTGTTCGATTCGTTAACGTTAGTTGCAGGTCTAGTTGCAGCGAGTTTATACGCGCACGCCTCTTGCGTTTCTGGATCACGCAGCCATGTTTGTTGCTTAGAAGCACAAAGGCAAACCACCCTGACATTGCTCGGCTCTTTGTTATTTCTCATCAAAAATCACAATGCAACCCAAGATATGAAATGTGTATTCCAGCATCACAGAATGCCATCATTTGTGATACTAGAATACACATTGCTCATATCTTGGGTATACTTCATTTTCCACTCTCCTTCTCTGCAGTGTGGCCACTTGAGTATGAGCCTACAAATCTCAGTGATGATCATCTCACATGGCTGAGCAGTAAGCTTTATACACACTGGTAATGGCATTATTTTATGGCCGTCATTTGAATGGCTTTTTGAATGGATCATAAAGCAAAACTGTTTGCAGTCAGTCCTCTCTTTCAGACCCTGGCCTAACAATGAAAGCCCGGGATCAGCTGACGGCTGACACTATTTACAGGCGCACATAATTCCATTGTGGCAGCGCTATCAGGGTAAATATGCTTAGCCCAGTGATGCATACTCTATAGAAAATGAAAGCGAGATGAGATAGGGGTCACATGACTGGAGAAACACCTTTTAAAACACTTAATGCGCCTTCACCGATGTCCGAAGCATGTAGGTTATTACAGCTCCAAAACTAATTAATGGATAATTTGACTGATAGCCAAGACACCCAATGGCTTTGACCTTCATGAACCTGATCATTTTTCAACCTGTGCCATTTTGTTCCTCCCCGCCCCTATGAGGTCTGTTTATTTTGTGTGATCAGAGCTAAATTGAAATTCTGCCTTGAAGGGCAATAATATAAGGGGTAGCCATCTGTGACGATTGGTAAACTAGGAACATCATATTACACTGCAATGATAAGACTTTATCATTGTCCTCATCCTTTGTATAATAAATGCAGTGTATTATTTTCACAACTGTAATGAGTCTGCACAAGGTTTTGGAGAACAAAGATGAAAACAAGCTTAACATTGATCCTGACTCTGAAGTACTAACAACAGAAAAGGTGTGCTAGTGTTTTCTTTCATTTCTTCCAAAAACACGATTTTGTTTTATTTTTTTCATGTTGGCATTTCATTTAGATGTTCATGAACAGCAGAAACAAACTCTTCTGGATAACTTAACAAATAGCAGTGGGCATTGTGAGCAGTGCGGTCATCAAGAAACCGAGTTGGCTTAGCAGAGGTTTTTGAATTTGGCTCCAAGCAAAGATATCCCATTTAGACATGGTTCAAACAGTTATTAACAGTATTGATTCATGTGTGAGTGATTGGAGGCCAGGGGAGGCAGATGAAGTCAAGCGTCATGACCCCTCGCCTGGGGACGGAAACGCGCTGACACCGATCATGGCTGTCTCACATGAGCTCTGTGCTGTAAATGACAGCTCAGATTACTGGATATGGACCGCACACACACTGATAATGCCCATATTAAAGCTTCCTTTTCTTCCTCATATTATTTCTCTCTTTCTGTAACCCATGGTCTTTTTTTGTCAGTAGGACTATTTAATGTGTAAGACCGGACAATTTGGATGAGGCCCAAAGTTGTGCCATGTCTCAGCTCTTTGTGTATTTTTTATTGTTTAAATATGATTGAAATATACAATTATAAATCAACATCTGAGGCAGTATATTGTATAATGAAAAAGACGTACAGTTTGTCATATTTAATTTCACTCACTAGCGAAGCAATTTCCCTAAATTTGACTGCAAATATAAACATACACAGCCTTCCTTGGTTTTCCTTTATGAAGGTACACCTGGAGGTACAGTAGTGCCTGGGAAATATAAAGCAGAAGCTGCATTGAAACAGTATTCATCGTTGCAGTAAATTCTGATTATGCATAAACTGTAAAAGACAGTTGGCAATATTCTAATTAAATAGCTAATGCTTTTTTGGATTTCGCCCAATTCCTTTTAGTTGATCCCATTAATTCAACTGGAGGAGCTTAGCATACCAAATCTGCTCTTAATTATTTCTTATGCATTCTTAAGAACCTCCCCCAGATCTGCATTCAGACTGAGCTGCTATAACAACCACAATAAGATCATCTTTTTCAAAGGCGTAACTGAGCTTTCTAGAGATCATTAAACATTAGTGCAGCATGTCATTAGGTTATTACTGGCTTAGCTCGTCATTTTATATAGCACACAGTTTAGAAATGGCATTTTTGACAAATTAGACAGTGCTGGATTAGCATAACATGGTTCATGGAGAGAATAGAGTGTTTAGGCGTGACTATCAAATAATGTCTATATCCATTTAAATTAATTCAACACATGTGTGTATCTTTAACCGTTCAGCAGTTTCTTCCTTTGCAGTTTGCTGGTGTTTTCTGACAATCACAAGGAGAAAATGTAGTCTTCATGCAAACTCTCTCTCTTTATTTGTTTGCACAGCCACAAACAAAAACACATGGTATCTTAGGGCCTGATTTACTAAGCGTTTGCACACGTGCAAACATGGTGCGTAAGTGGAGTCACAAGCAAGTGCAGTGGATATTTGCGTGTCCAATAAACGCTAAAAGGCAACTGCGCAAATTTAGCGCATGGGACCTAATGAATATGCAAAACGGGGCGATTTCGCCACAATGTGCAAAATGTGAGATGGAGGAAATGCTAATGATATCGTTTAGCGGGTGCTGTCATATTTAACACGACTGCGAGGAGTAAACTTTTGTGCGGCACAGGATAATGCAGTTTGCGCTCAAAAACATTTCTAATGTTGGTATCTGGCTATATTATAATTTTAAAAGTTGAATTTTAATTTATTTATTTGAATTGGGACAGTGCACATTAATCAACAAGTGTTTTTTCAACATGTAAATGTGCCGGAGTTAGCCATATAGGCTAATTTTCATCCGTAGTCCCAAATAATTATATTGTTTTGATGTTGTTCAGGTTTATAAAGAAAATGCACTTTCCCTTGGCTCTCCTACACTGAAGTTCGGTTCCCAGCAGCGTCCATCAAACGGCTCCAGGAGTCTGTCCCACGTCCTTTTAAAGTCCTTAATCCTTATGAAATCCGCTGGGTCTGTGCACGACGCCGACGCCATATTGATGATACACGAGGAGGCACGGTATGTTCGCTGTTCCTCTCATCTCGGGGCGTCTCCAAAGTGCGATCCGGCCCGTGCACGCGCATATTCCTGCTGGCTCGATATTCTCTGCTTTCGAGGAGTCTATGATCAAAACCTCATGATCTTCGGACAAACATTCAGCTGCACTCATCACTGTTTCCTGCACGTTTTCCATCCCATGGCCTGTGTGCACAGAGGCTGACAAACTCCCCCAACTGGATGAGGGCATGGACATTTAAACAGTATTGATTCCACACACAAAAACTTACTTTGTGTTTAAATCTCATAACTGTGTGACCATTGAGTGTGAGAAGTCTGCCCTGGTCAGTAGCATTTTCGTCCTATGGGATCCACTTCCAGAACAAAAGGTTGTTTAAAAACGCACACCCAACACCAGAATCTCTGAGGTCAAATGGTTAAGCTCTTGATCCATGTAAAGATGTGCTTTGAAGGGTGAGCAAAAGAAATATTGTTAAATGAGTACATGTTTGCCTTCGACACTACCTTTATGCTAAGTACACGCCCTTTGAAGTCTTGTTTGTTCGGAAACACTCCCATCTCAATGAGCCCAGGAAATTCCCAACAGTACAAGTATCGAGATTACAGCGGCTAATCCAAACCATCTATGAAATTCAAAGAACAGGCTCAGAACTAATATTTGAGCTCATGTATCACAAGTGAGCCCATTGTGTCCCGGTGACTCATGAAACTGTGTGCTGTCATCTGGAATCTGCCCATGACAAATAGAGCAATTTAAGTCTAAATGCTGATCTTACACAAATATCTCTCTCAAAATGGCAACATAATAACCTGTAAATATTGTAAAACCAACTGTGTGCCCTTAAGACCCTTTTAGAGTTTGGCTGTGTTGTAAAAATGTTGCCATGGGGAAAGTGTACCACTATTTTCTCTGGAGGATTTCCCAAATTATGAATCATCAAGATTTGTTTTGATTAACAGCTGCTAAATATTGTCAGAGACCATGGCCAGAAACATACACAGTAACCTTTGTATATAGCAGATGGGATTTATTGTCAATCTGTCAAAAAGGGAATTTACGGCAGCAACCAGTTTTGAATTTCTGTGCGTAGACGTTCTGAGCGTTCACAACTCTGAGAGGATGATATTAGGCTTGGAGTTCGTAGGCAAGGGCAAAATATCTTAATCATTGCAAATTTGGTAGACTTCTTGTATTGAGCTTTTCAAGCCTTTCGTTACCAAGTTTCTCAAAGTGCCACACTGTAGTCATTATTCATTCACACCATACTTGGTGGTGGTAAGCTACTATTGTAGCCACAGCCACCCATTGGGATAGACTGACAGAAACAATACTGCCAACCCCCTCTGATCACCACCAACCACTCACTCTACTCTCATTCATTCTGGCCTATTGTAAATGTTTTTACTGGTAAGGGAAACCATTGTACTCAAAAGGAAATCTATACACGGGAGAACATGCAAACTCCACACAGAAAGGTCCACTCCGACCGTTGTTCGAGCCCAGGACCTTCTACAGCACAGGCGTCTCTCTCTCTCTTTGCACTGTTGGGATTCTGATCTTTTATGCTAATTTCATAATCTTCCACACTTGAGCATTGTATCAACATTTAGTTTAATTGCCCATGCGGAAGTAAATAGTCCTCCTGCTTTAAGACTGATCTCATAGCAGGGTTAAATACAGGAGACAGGGAGCTCCGATTCTGCTGGAGCTGTCAGAACATGATTCCAGATGATTCTGGGCCATGCCGCTGTCAGAGGCCATGATGAATGTAAAGTCTCCGGTGGGCCCCTCTGTTTATTTAGACCTCTTGTATCCTACACAGTCTCTGCACAAAGAACGGGCACTCAAGTATTTCACTAAAACATAATTTTACCAGACAACAATCAGCCACCAGGGGCCTGCCTACCCCTAAAGCTCAGATTTTTTCCTAATCCCACAGAAAAGCCCAATTGTTCCATATTGTGCGGTCTGGGACGGAGACCTGTTCAGGACCGGCAGCGAGGGGCAGCCAAGTGTGCAGAGCTTTCCAGTACATTAGGACTATATGAAAGAGCAACTGAGCAGGCTTAGATTGATAAGCTGACTCTGCAGAGGGCAACATATGGGAAAGCAGTAATCCCTTTTCTGTGCTGGAACTGTGGGTATTTTTCTTGGGGATTTGAGAATAGGAGAGACAAATATGGATGGTTGGAACATCCTGGAAAATGGTGTGGACAGCTGCTGCTACTTTGTGGATGCATGTCTTGATAAATAATTGTTTCCTATCTGTCAAAGGGGCTTTTTACCTCCTTGTTGGCCCCGACATGTATGAAAAAATAATTCCTTTCACAGTCAAGAGCACTTGTAACTCTGACACTTCTGTGCAGGAGGCGTGCTTGTAAAACATAAGCTCGCTTCCTTTAAAGTGTAATAAATGACTGTTTTAGCTTGTAAGCAGCATGTACATTCAAAGCATTTTTCATTTTTAGTGTAACATTTTCATTTTATCTTGTCATGGCTCCTTCGAAGCATATGTCAAACCTTTAGTGGTTCATTGTGTGATGGCATCATAACAAATCAGCATTTGTGAAAAGCACCAACATAAACAGTTCGTATTGAGCAGCAGCACCATGATGAATGCAGCCTAATGTAGGATCCGCATACTGCACTTTAAGATATTGACTTTGGGCTTTGTTTTCACTCCAAACATCACAAATGTGATACAGATGGAAAAAGAGCATGTCAATTTCTTCTGCGAGAAATCCACTGAATGGAATATGATGCAACCGCGTATGTCTCTTCTCAAAGATGCCTTTCATGGAAAACGGTTTTGTTGACAGGCTCCATTTGCATGCAGAATAAATGATGAGGGAATAGACAAAAACATGATCATCTAACTATGGATATGCATATTCAAGCAGGCAGAACTGGCTCCAAATTTACTTTCACAGGGAGGATGTGTGCATTTCCCATTTATTAATTCAAAATCCTATTCACGGCAAAAGAATGGAGGTGAGCATAATTGTGTACTTTGTCAAATGTGATCAAATTAAATTGGAAGCAGAATAAATTCCGCATATTTGTATGCTAGTTTTTCAGAAGTGGTGTCCTGGTTTTAAATCCCTAAGTCTCAAGTGGGCACATCACAAAACCAACACAGTTTGGCAGCAAGCTGGCAGTCTTTGCTCGTACCAGGCCCAGAATTTAATGAGCATGAATAATGAATACTACTCAACATGCTGGTGACTGAGGAGGCTGCCAGTTATTAGGTCAATGAAGGCCTTGTTTAGCAGGAAAATCTCACTGTCTCCAGAATGATGGACTCCCACCATCCACATTCACCTGGCATTGTCTACTGACTGGAAATAACTTGTGTAATATGACAAATGTGCAGACACTGACAGGCACATTGCACCTGTTCATCTGAGTGCTGTCCATAATGTGTCTATAAGGCCTCCGCTGCTACGTTGCACTGTTATACAAATTCTGCTAACAAGGCATCGAATTTATCCAGCAAAACTTAAATATATTCCATTTTATTTTGAGACAAACATATAATTGTGTATTGTACAATGGAATAAATCCAACTACAGGGGTTAATGAACCAGTGTAACCTTTGTGTCTGCCCTAAATGTCAATTATTGATTTTATGAGCATACTGCAGGAGGCAAATGATATGAGAAAAGGTCCAAATATAAAAAAGCAGAGTGATTTATAGCTTTAGAGTTCACGATATTCAATATGTATCAAACTGAGGCTCATAAACACCACATTCCAATGAAGGGCAGGGGTTTGGGCCCTACAGGCTCACGCAATTCATTTAAATCATAAAATCTACAGAGTGTTTGAAGAGATGGCAGATCAAATGCTCCAAAAATGTCACTCACAACAGCTGTCAACAACTGCACCTTCAAATAATCTGCTGTTTAATTATTGAGTATTTCTGTCTTTGTTGTTCTCAGACACCTTCTATCTTCCCCTCTCTCACTTCTTTCCTGAAGATTAGACACAGGCTCCAACATGAAAGCTGCCGGCCAATGTTTGGGTCCGTCACAAGTGATTTTGCTGCAGGTGCCATACCCCCACCTTTTCGAACGGGATATCCTCTCTATCTCCAAACCCCTCCTGCACCTGCCCGGTCACCACTGGGAGCCTCCTATCACCGCTCTTCCGCCTGTTCAAAACTGCTGTTGATTTTATTCTTCTAAAGGCCCATGATCAGTCGGTTATTCCAGTGCCACATCCTAAACACACTAAAGACCCTGAAGTTAAAAAATAATGGACTTACCATGAAGGCGGAATATCATGTGTTTATTTAGTAATAAAAGATGAGGTACCTGATTGTTCCTGTTCAAACAGTAAAATGTACAGTTTTGGCCCGAACTCATTTCTAGCTCTCATAATCCCTCCTGCAGATCCAGATTGTTTAAGCAAATGCATTATATGCATGTTTCATGCGTGTGTACAGCTTTGAGCAGTGGCACAAAGAGGGAGGGGTGACCACGGCCAAAATAAATAGTGCTAATTTAGATTCTTCTTTAGGCTTCCATTGCGTGATAAAAATGTAGGTGAAGACAATGCAACAAGGTCTGTTTCTCTGCAGCATTTTCTGAGGTGGCAAAAATACATTTACTCTGCAACAGCAAAAAGTCAGCCACCAAAGCTTTAAAGATGAAGTACCTGATTTTTCTCCACCCTGAGACCATGACAGTAGAAGATAGTTGAGTATAAAAAGTTAGCTGCGGCCCAAACTTGCTTCTACAATGACCGTGATGTTAAACAGCTCCAAGGTGGCCTCGGAGGATCAGAGGGGCCTCATTTACAGTTTGAAATCTTTAGTTTCCGACTTTCTGTTCCACTTTCTGTTTCAAGGTTATGTCCGAAAGTCGGCTATGCTGTTGATGGCGGGTCATGAACTTTATAGGGTTAAAAAAGTAAAGCTTAATTCGGTGCTTCCAGCAGGTGGCGCTCTGTGCAGCTGCCTAGGTTGCACACTACACAAATAAATTGGTTTACTCAAAACAACAATCTGTTGGATGTCTCTCCCGGGTCTTCACCCCTGAGCTGTCCTGTCAAATCAAATGAATAAAATCCTATATCCATCCTACATCAATATGCTTCATCTACCTGGAAATATATTTTTGCTGCAGCTGGAACTGGTTGAAGCTCTTACAACATAACTTTGAGGCATTAAGTGAGTATACAGAGTTAATGCTGGCAGTGCTGCCCCGTCACTGTCAGATCACACCTGTCATGGCCGTCGCCCTGGGCCCAGTTGTGTTCAGGTATGAGTCCTGTTCCTTGTCTCAGGCCATATGTTTCAGCTATTTCTGTCTGTAAAACCACATTTACTACAACCACTGCCTGGTGTTTACAGAAGTTTGGGCCTCCTCTGATACACTGCCGCTTATGTTGCCATGCCTTTTAGCCCCATTGATAATACATGAGCGCTGTACACGTTCTTATTTATTTATTTTGAAAAAGAGATGCAGCCATATGCACGAGAGGAGAAAAAAAAACAAAAAAACTCAGACCCAAACTGACAGCACCATCTGCCTAACAGTTGACGTGGAGAGGGCGGCCCCCACTCAACACTTGCCCCGCTCTCAGGAGGATGCCACATTGTCATCAGTGCTAATACTAAATATTAATAATTTGTTGACCCCAAAGTGTTTAGAAATCACTGATGCGGCCACATATTGCCCATCTGAATGGCATATGCAGATGTCAGGTGAGAAAGAGCCGAGCGGACTTGTTGAAGGTGTGTGTAAGTGTGTGTGTGTGTGTGTGTGTGGAGGGGGGGGGGGGGGGTCTCTGAGCAGCAGCAGCTAAGAGACGAGACTTCCACTACAGCTCCACTCATGAATATTACATTGTTCATCATATCCACACTCAGTCTGGATGTCTTGAGTCTAAATACTGGGATTCACAATAACACTAGCCAACTACCCAAATGCTGATTGGTATAATATAATTTAATAATATAATATAATATAATATAATATAATATAATATAATATACAGATGTTCAAATTTATTTTCTAAAACGGAGGTGCGCAAAAGAACAAGCATTAAGATGGCAATTACATCCAAAGATTGAGCAGTCAGTTAAATCCAGTTTAGCCAAAACCTTGGTAAAAAAGAAAAGGTTGACGTCAAATAATACATTGATGTCGCAAATATTAAATAATAATTAACATCCCATGGCGATCCAATTCTTCCTGTCACGAGTGCATTCAAATTCTATTTTTTGGTTTGTTTTTTGGTTTAATGTTTCTTGCGGTCCAGTATTTGCTTCATCGACTGTTGTCTGTTGTTTTTTGCTGTCACTGTTGTCTGTTTTTTGTAACTGTCCTATAACTCACAAAAAACAAAAACACAAAAATAAATCAACATTATATATTATTCATATTTACAAAAGAGCAAACTAAGATATACAGGGAAAAAGCCTAATTTTCAAATTTTGTTTGTTCTAATTTTGATCATTGTTCAACCTTATGTTTTGTTTTTTTTAAATATGTATTCATGCAAAGTAAAAAATAAATAAAAAAAAGACTCAACCACGATCATGTTTGGCAGAAACCTTGATGCAGATTCCAAAACCTCCAATAAATACCGTCGAAGTTCTTGGTGCTAGTCCCGGTATTACTCCGATCTCTCCAGACAGTAGCTGCTTTCACCTTGACATCTGTTGTGACGGCGTCTGTTTTCCTCCTGTTACGTCTTTATTAGTTTGTAACTGATGGGGACACTGCGGGGCATCATCTGATGAGAGGCACAGTGTCAGTGAGCCTGATTTATTCACAGCATTTGCTCCGCGGCCGTGCCAACTGACCCGCTCCAACCCGCCAGCTCCGCCAGCTTTCACAAACCCAAACATCCCACATGGAGCTAGCTGTTAAGCCTTCGGCCTCTGCTGCCCCGGCTTCTCCCACCAAGGTGCAGTAACTTTATATGTCCAACAGCCGCCGAACCTGCTTCGCGGGTGTCCGATTGAATTTCGCCAGGGATGCGAGTTGATGATGCTGTGACTGATTATGCGAGGCGTCAGCATAAGGAAGAACTTTCTGCTGACGTCCGAGCGTGAGTTATAGCAGCATGAACAACCGGGCCTTTTCAAATTAATCCTCGGATCAGAAGGTTGTTCTCAGACAACAAGTTTGAGATGTGTATAAGATGTCGGCAAGAATATAGCGCTTAGGTACCGTCAAAGCTTGTAGAAATGCTCGTCAAAGATAGATGAGGTGAAAACGGCACGGCGATGACAGTGTGCAAGAAACGTTTGAATAACAGTAGAGCGAGATATTCATCGAGCATCGTGTGTTAGCCGTGGAGCTAAAATACGTGTGTTTCATGATACAAACATTTTGGTTCAAAAGCAAATGAGTAGGACCTTTTTAGATATTACATTAGATTAAATGTCATTACTTTACATATTCTGTCTTCTATTAATATTCACTCACAGACTCACCACTGCTGCACCATTTAAGTCTTTGTAGCATTTGGCAGAGTTGCTTGGCTGCCACTATGCAGGAAGCAACAGCTCTATTACGCGTCTAACATAAGCTTTCTGCTCGTTTATGCAGTCGGCCCATTGATTGCGGCGCGTCACAATGCTGAGATGCATTTGTTGGCAGGCGGCAGCAGCAGACACAAAAGCACGGGCGGGTGTCAGCTTTTAATTGTAACTGTCTTACAGAATGGCTGTTGTTTTAATATCCTGTATAGATTTTTATGTAATACACTTACTTGTGCAAGGCAGCCTCAAGCAAGAATCAATTCTGCCCAAAGGATCCCTCGTCTCTCCTCCTCCCCTCTTTGTTAAAAGGCAATCTTGTTTTAATGATGCATGAAGAAATATTCAAGCATTGACATTTCACTGTCAGGTTTCTTCAGAAAAATCAATTAAGATAATACAGCTTTGACCCAGTTATCCAGTTAATGCTTATTAGGGATGTAATATGATTTACTGTCAGCATTTGTAATTCTCTGCATCTCATCCCATTAGCCCTGTGACTGTTTCATAGTGCGCCGTGTGCCGGTCACTTCGAGGAAATGGCACTCACGAGAAGCTGACAAAATGGAGTGGAGAGGAGTAATGACATTGATTGGGATTGGTGGGCAGGTTAAATAGCGACCCAGGAGGCATTCGCTCCTCGGTCTTACTGTGTCTGCCTGTCGCCCTGCGCTGCTTCTCTGCGCGCCTCCCCGCAAATGTAACATGATGGAGTGCCAAAGGACGCCCTGGTTGCTACATTGCACATTTGTCAGTATCATATGAGGCCAACAGATATTTATTGTCATATATCACAGTTACTTTAATTATATTTTGGCTCGCCGTCATGCAAGGGTACAGTGTTTCGCCGATATTTCCACAACTTGCTCACTGTCAAGGCAGAGCAGTCTTTGGGAACCCCCTTCAGGTTTAGTGTCGAAGCAAAACATAGATTCAAAATGTCAAGTAATCCCCCATACATTTTATTTCTTAGTAATATACTTTACAGTTACCCCAAAATAAGTATTTATTCCTTCCAGAGTTACCGCATCATCACAGCATTTACATTATTATTATTATTTTTTTTTGTGTGTGACATGTGTCTTATTTTCCGAAGGGTACACCTGATCACTACTAAAAGGCTGATGCTGTTTTACATTGTGGTGCATGTTCCCTTTGCTGGAAGTGTCGACATTTTGTGTAAAAATTAATTGTCTCACTGGAAAGAGCGTGTCACTGATTCTGAACTCTCTTCAATTTCCTGGCATTTCAAAACTGACAAGAGCAAACCGGAGAGCTGCAGTGTCACCGCTCTCAACATTAAAGGGATGACACTCGCAGCCATTCGAACACACGGAATTCTTTACATTTTTAAAACATAAATAACTTCGAATTGTGATATCTGAAAAATAAACGTACAAGATTCAAACACTTACTCAAAAATATAAATACAAAAAACAATATTGATTAAAAAAATATACACACAAAAAGAAAGGAAAAAATAGAGGAACAACAGACTGCTATCTTGTCTTGAGCCCTTTAACATTGTATGTGTTGCACAAATGACTAAATAATTACACTTTCATGAATTTAAACCCTCTTGGTATCGAACTGAAAGTGCTTTGAGAACTCAGCTTTAATGCATCAACAAAACCCTGTGTGTGGTGTTTGATGTAGTGGTTCGTACAGACACACTGTACACAGAGGAGGATTGTATGGCCTGCAAAGATGTTGTTAGTTGTGGTGTTTTACAGACAAAACTAAACAAAAATACTGCTGCTGCAAAGTGTACAAAGGCCTCCTGATGTTTTTGATTAAGATACACAAACTCAATTACAATGCTTACAACCGGCACATACAAAACCTGCATATTTTAAACCTTCATGACTGAATCCCTAAACGCTTTGTGTTTTCATTCCAACTTCTGTCTCCACTGCATTGTGTTGTCTTTCAACAGTCATGACAAAAAATATAGCATCACTGCACTTTTCCTCTTGATGCTAAATGGATATTAGCAAACGTGCACTAAGGCATTGAGCGTGTGTGTGTGTATGTGTGTGTGTGTGTGTGTGTGTGTGTGTGTACAGCCGCAGCTGAAGCCACATTGGAGGCTGAATCTCAATGGGCTCATAGTGCCTCCGACGCCCATCTGTTCCAAGCAAGCCAGCAAGCCACTAAGCAGCAAACTTTGATCCCCAAGTACATTTTTTTTCACCAAACCAATCCGGATTTGCCTGGCCCTTAAGAGGCATTGTGGAGCCACCCTAGAGTACCAATTCTAGATTCATTATGAGTGTGGGCGGCGACCTTTGTATTCCCCAAAGCTCCGATTTATGCATACAACACATTGCTACTTGGTAGCATAAAAGCCATTGTTCATTGTTAGTTCATATGTTGCACGGAATTGTAGGAAGAAGGAGCGTTGCACTCAACTTGAATAAGAAATACAAATATTAAAGATGTGCTTTATTCAACATCAGGCATATTTCACCTTGACTCTTAAGTTTTTTATCTTGCTGCTTGTTGTGTTTAATAAAGTGCCAATTAACACTTTGTGGAATCTGTGGCATTGTTTTCTGTCAAACTAACAACGCTTAAAAAAGTAGAACGGATACTAGTAATTGATTGAGAAAGCTGTTTATTGCCGATGTAAACATGCTTCAGGCTTGAGACTAGAATAAGAAATAATGACCATAAATTAAAATGATTGGGCTCTGTGCATTATATCCATATATGTAGAGTCTTTTATTAACCTAAAGGGAAGATTGTTTGTTTTTAATTCCTGCAAATATCAGTGAATGTATGCTCCGAGATTCCTCTTTATATTATGTGCAAAAATAAAACATGGACATAACATATGTCCATGTTTGGCGATAAACAAAACAACTTTTCAAAAATAAAAAATAAAAAAAATACATTGACACCTTTTTCCGGTTTGGGTGACATGGCGGCGGCATTAGCATTGGTCATTAGTGGCACACACGTCGATGGAGTGTCGCATGCAGACGCTCATATGCAGGCCCTATTTGGTTACCTGTGTGACAGCCTTGTTCGGGACACCAGAAACAGCTGTCCTGGCCTGTGTGAGCCCAAATAATTAGGCCTGTCTACTCCCTGCTCTGATTTCCCCTTCAGCCCGCTCCACAAAATGCTAATATTTTGCTTTCATTGTCACATTCACCTTGACACGGATATTGCCTTGGCGCATAACTGGATGAGATGACTGGAAATTTGCATTGTTCGTTCTAATAAATTTGCTTTCTCTGTAGCTGGTGGCGGGAACCATCAGATAAACTCTCCACGAGTGTCATCAATCATGGCCCATGCTGACAGAGGGCTTTTGCCTTCATTTGTTACATAGAGGAACACGCTTAATTATTTGTACTGTAATTAGTTGGGAAAATGTCAGGAAATGTCAAGCCTGTGTTCGCTGTGGAAGGGCTCTGCTTGAAAGCAACAATGAGTGAAGTGTCGTTAATGCCACGTAACAAGACGGCGGATCAGCTGAGGGAGGACAGGGGAGGGGGGGTGGCTTCTTAGAATGTAATCATGGGGAGAGTTAGAGGGAGACACAAATCAGCGCTGCTAGCTAGCATGATGGGCATCTTATTAGCCGAGCAGCCAGCCAGCCGCATTTTTCAACCACATCTTGCTCCCCTCCACTTTTCTCACACTGGCATGAAATAAAGGCAGCAAGTGGGGAAAAGAAATGAAGTCAAGTAAACAATTCCGGGCTTCCCACTCGCTGTCAAGCCGCCGTGCTTTGCTATGTTATATTGGCTGTCATAAACAGGCATTATGCCAAATACAAAAACAATGGAGAGGCTTCTCGCTCTCCCGCTGCATGCTAAGGCACAACTTTTAAAATGCCATTAGTAGCGGGGAAAAGCGTGATTCTTAAGCAGTCAAAAGGGTGATTATATGTCAGCGGCATAACACCTTTGCTCTTTACCCTCCAGCCAAGCCCATGTTTTCACCACATTGCCTTGTCTTAATTAAACAAAGTAATTGTTTTCTCCAGAATTAGAGGACAAAGTCATTAAATACCCGTCACAGTACATTGTATTACTGCTAATTAGTGCGTTCAGCTATTAGCATCTGTGAAATATATATTTTGGTGCTTATTTGTTTTGGTGACAATGGGCTAATGACAGGCTACTTGAGCACTTATCCAAAAGCCAATGGTTATTTTGACTAAAAAGCATAAAAAACAGAGGGGACATAGGATCGCACTAAGGGACAGCTTTTGTTTTGGAGGCAAATATGTAGCATTATGAGTTCCCATGAGGGTTTCGGTGGCCATTCGTCTTTTCAACGCCTCTCAGTGGGAGTGTGCTGGAGCAGGACTCAGGCTGCTACCTTGCCCACCGACAGGCACTGATGGTCATCCAAGAAGCTCCTTAATTAGCCCGCAATCTGGCAACGACCCGTGTTTCCGAGATGTGGCAGCCCTGTTTAAATATGATGCCAGATGCAGTCCCACCTTCAGCGTGTCATCTCATTGTCCCAGGGAAGCCAGAGGGAGCACAACATCCCACAGCACCGCACACTTTCTCCGTGTTGCTATTTAGCTGCCTGTCTCTCAGTAAGGAAAGGGGCCCGCTTCACCAAACGCAAGAAACACAGGGGACACTGACCTTGACATGTTCTCGGAGTCAGTTCAGATAAAGTTGCAGCATGTACTGTATGTGTGAGGTTCATCACCACAACATGCATAAAGCAAACATGTTGCAATACAAACAATAACATTTTTTAGTTAACTTGCAGTAATACGACAACATTTGAAGATAAAATATACATAACAAAAAAATCACCCCTGAATCTCTTTAAAAACATTTTATAATCGTTTCAGCATATCTGCATTTTGTTATTTTACTTCTGTTGACTTATGTGACCAATCTAACGGTTTTCTTTTACTGAAATACATTTTTGTGCTCTCCACGGCTGCTACAAACATCCTTATCTTAAAAACACACTCCAAATCCAACTTGTTTGACCTCCTTTAATGCAATAGCCCTGTAATACTTGATACTAGCCTAATCTGTGATTCCGTATGTAGAGCAAGATGGCGTATTATCTAAAATGGTGTAAACATGTCCCAGAGCCTCTGGTAGTCCCCTCTTATAATAGTTTTATTTCTGAAGATATAAATAAGGGATTGGGTGTAACACTAAACGCATCTTGTTTGGTCATGTGCTCGCTCTAGGATTTAGGCCGTCACGGAATAACAACTTTGTATTATAGAAAACAGGGAATACGCTCAGAAGACCGCTTCTTTTAATAAACTAGTCAGGAAGGAATCACATGCATGGCTTTAAATACAGAAGTGTGGTTAGCAAAGAGATGGTGCTGTAGCCAATGCAAAAAACAAAACACAAAACGATTGTACAGTTATGTTGATGAAAGAAATAGATTTTCATTAATTACATTACCAAAAATAATAAAACACATAATAATGAATAATATTAAAAATATGGCATTTTTGTTTTTTACCCACATTATTTTATTATCTTAAATTGTAAAAAATAGATGTTTACGTATTTTTTTGACATGGCTTTGCTCGACCGGACACCACATTGACAGAGCCGGGACTCAAACCCATGCCTTTATGCGCAGCAGAGTTACCGAGACCAGCGGTTCTCAATCGGGACTGCCTTGAGGTTCGTGAGATCATTTTGGAGGGTCGCCAGATTACATGGGAGGGATATTATCTAAGTACTGTGACTAGTCTAGACAAAAAAGGGTTCAGAACCACATAAGGGCGGCACAAACTGAAAACCAGTTTCTTACACAAAAAAAAAAAGCCACAATCAATTGGTACAAAGTGTGCACTTATACTGAATTTTATTTATTTATTTATTTGATTTTTATATATATTTTAATTTATTTATTTATTATTATTATTATTTTTCTTTTTTTTTATTATCTTTTTATTTATATGACGTGGACCGATGTATTTGAAAAGTGTGTCTTGCATTGTTTTTATTTCATTTAAGAGGAGTTATGTTCCCTTCTCGCCACGCGTTTATAATTACACCTTGGAGCCATCATTCTTCGTCCTCCTTGTTTTTTGCTCTAAATTCATGAAAAGTCGACTTGTGTAATTTGATAAAGAGAAGCTTGTGTTCACAACTCCATTCAAACAGCTTCATCACGACGCCGTATTAAAGTGGGCATCTGTGTTCTCCGCCGCATTAATCTCCTCAAGCACATTCCAGCTGCTGTGATGTGCGCGCGGGAGATAAGTCTTACACAGTCCAAAGCTAAGCAAACCAGACAACTCTATTATTGGCTTCATAATTGCTTAATTAAACTTTTGTCACTAATCATTATGAGGGCAATAGAGCTGTTATACGGGCTTTCTGTTGAGCAGGGGGGGGAAAAAAATCAATAAACGTGTTGGGGAGCTGTGGATCCCCCCACCATTCTCTCGCTTTCCTCTGCTATTCTCTACCTTGCTCGCCCTCGCATCCTCCTCCCCTCTGCCTTTTTTTGTCCTCCACAAATGAAATTCATTGCTGCCGGTTAGTGATCTGTAGGTCTGGCGCTCCACTGATATGAGCTGCCATCACCATTTGAATTGAGGGGTATTCAGTAGCACATGAATATGAACAAATGGCAAACATAAATCTCCTGCATGAAGTACACCTTCTATCCCTTTATTATGGAACAATTGACCCATCTAAAATGAATTCTAATGCCAGCGCCGAGCATTTAGATTTAAATTACACCGCAGGCTCCCCTGGTCCGCAGAGATGACGGCATAAAAAAGATTAATATGCTAATTATTTTCCCCTCCCCGTTCGCTTGATTCCTCTTTTCGACATTTGCGTGGGGTTAGTGTGCGTCTTGTAAATAAGATGACTGTTTTGTCAAGGAATCGCTGCAAAGTGGGCCCTAAATCACTGACACGCGTTTGGCCGTGGCATTATCTTTATTGCCTTTTTATTAGCGCTTTCTTAACCTTCACCAAAGCACTCCATAAAACATGAGTTGGGTTATGCGCCCTGGCTATGCAAATAAATAATTATTACGACTGACCCGCCCGGTCCATGTGGGGAAAGAACAAGCTTCCGTCCAGATTTGAAATGGAATATTGAGTGCCTCGTCAACAATGGCTCTTGATATTGTCAACGGCGACCGTTTCATCTTTCACCCTCAGTGCATCATCTTTGGTATGTTCTACGAAAAGTTGTGCAATACTGAAACGACAAGTCAGCCCAGGGAGCGAAATGTCACTTTTGAGTTCGGGGCAAAGGCTCTCAAATTGCGGCGCATGTACCCACCTTTTTCTGTCTTAGGTGGCACTTGTTGTGTAAGAACTTGAGAACCGCTCAAAATGGGCATGAGCTGAGCCCCCAGAAACGACACCCACACGACAACAGGTATACAGTTGCTTTTTTTTTGTTTCTTTTTCCAAATAAAACTTGTAATAACCACTAATACGCCAGAACAACAGCAATACTTGCAAGGCTGCGCGCGGACTTCACAACAACACCCATGAGCTTTTAGAGTCTTGCTCTATACAAAGCAGTCTGAAGCACTTTTAGATGACCCATTACAGTGTGCACTATTCATTTCAAGGTCCGGCCAAACGATCATAGTTAGAATTATGTCTCTTTTCATATCCTCTAATGGGCCCGGCTTTGAAAAAATAACTTTCAGCTTTGATTGTGTTGCCATAGGCGGCCAATTGGCAAGAGCGCAATGGGGGCAAGAGCTCATTTCATAATTTGTAGGCACTTTAAAGTTGGCTAAGCCTCGGCAGTCAATTGAAAAGTGTCCAAATATGTAAAAAAAAAAGAAAAAAAGAAGTGCTCTTTTTTATTTTTTACAACGCGTCGCTGGAGAGTAACAATGTGGTTCCGTACGAACCTTACCTTCTAATTATTGCAAGTATGTCCAATCAATAATTACTTGGTTGTTACTATTTATTTTGTCAGAGGAGGTGGAAGTCAGTTGAAACGTCATCATTGTTTGACAGATGTGCAGAAGTGATATGGTAGATTCGTGGTAGATTGTGGTCCAAACACTGACAGTTTGTGAGTTTGTGAGCCAAATGTTTTTTAACTCCATCTCTTGGCACTCGGAAATCAAACATGACAGTACAACAGGAATTCCTGTTCCACTCAGACAGGGAGCATCAGGCCAGACTGCCACAGACAGTTATGGCATTTTACCCAGAAACTGCATGTACTGTATTTAATGTACTAAACCTCACTGTGAACCTGTGCCGCCGATAGTGTCTCGTGGTTAAGGCCGCCGCACACATGGCGGAGCCCTGTTCTGTCCTCAGCGTCTTGGTTTTGAGACTCGGCTGTGTTCTCGAATAAAATGTACGAGTCAAAAAAATACCTAAGACACAAACAAACACTGTAAGCCTTAGAAATCAAAACTTTCACCACTGTTTCTGATGCATATATCAGAAAGTTTGGTGGTTCAACCAATGCGGCCATTGTCCAGTGTGACTGGTGTATCTTTGGGCAAAACACTAGACCAACCTTGCTTGTATGAATTGATGCTGCTATCAGAGGTGAGGTCATAGAGGTTCTAGGTGCTGTACTAGCCACATCTCTCCAGACACTACAGAACAGAGGCTAAAAACCCTTTATGGGGCACTCATTGAAATACTTTGAAATAAATAATTTCAACTTAAGAGTGTTAATGGGGAACATAACACGAGCTTATTTCTGCTGTAACATGTTTCAATATCATGCAGAAAATCAATGTGAGTGAAGTTACCATATTTGGTTTATTGCCCTTAAATGGTAAAAAAAAAAAAAATACTGTACACACAATTACCATATTTAGACCCCAAATAACCTTTGGCAACATAAAAACAGTCCTACGGTTTATTTGTTATTTTGTAAAGAGCATTTTTATTTATTTATTTATTTACTTGAATGGACTTACTTAAGTCCATTCACAATATAAAGTACAGATAAAGCACAGGCAAAAGGATCACTTCAACAAACATTCAGATGCAATATTTACATTTACACTTGCAATTACAAATATCTATCTTTATTTTTTTTAATTGTACGTTCTTACATTCTTAACAATACCCCGATTAACCAGTTTGTGCTTATGAATTATAGGTGCACTGGGCATGTCCAAGTATGGACATAACTTATTAACTTTAGGTTTAAGTGAACAGGGCTTATGATCAAATGGTGCCTGCCTTTTTCATTCAAGTGTGCAGAAATTATCAAAAATAGTCCTATAAAGGGAGAAACTTTTAAGTGTATCTAAAAATAAAACTAAGACTCAATTTCTGATAAATATATTGTTTTACTCAAAACTGTGTACATGTATTGATTTTATATGTATTGACAGGTGGAGACGTAGTTATAAGCCCATTTGGTTTGTCTACCTCTCCCTGCACATGCATTATTGTTTTTTCTATTGTTATCATAGATTGTTTTCTATTATGTGCAAAATGGATTAAACTAAATCTTCATAGACAGGGGTGAGTGAGTGTGATAGGCATGAATGAAAAATGAACAAATTCAACTCATTCAAGTATCTGAAGCACTCTATTAGAATGTTATATTAAGGACACAGAAAAAGCAAATATTAAAGCTGCAGCCTCAAGATCTGTGCAAGGACATTACAATTACCAAAAAGTTGTAAGAAACACAAAAGTGTAATGTTTTATTTAACGAGTTACCAATTCTTGTATTGCAAAACTCTTAATGAGGTCTATTAATTATAGCAAACTGGAGGGAAAAGTTGCCTAGTTTAAAAAAATATACAAATTCCATTTAATAACTTGTGCAGCGAAACGATGGCGTTGCTTTGTGAATGTGAGCTGAGAGTCTTAATGAATTGCCTCGAAAGCATCTGAAGACAGACTTAATTACAGAGCCCACACTTCTGCATTATTATGCCATATATCCCCAGCAGAATACAATTGAGCAGCTAGATAAACAAATTTCATGGCAGCCTTTATGGCACTACTTTCTGGCCAACCGTTGATACCAGTGTTTATTCGCCGAGCTGCGTGAAGCATGGCATCCATGAAAATGTGGCATTAAAAGTAAAATCCTTCATTTTCATCTCATTAAAAAGAGGGGGAAATTAGCAGAATGCAAACTACTCCACCATCAGAGTGTTTGGTACTTACAACTAGCATATTCTCAGCTGTCAATGAGGGAAGTGAACAGAAGCTAGAGCGTGGCTGACAGATTTAAAATATGGCTGATGAAAAAATCTTACAAGATGGTTAAAATTCAGTTCCATGTGGACTTTTTTTACCATATCGGCTTTATTTTTACACGTTGTCAGATGAATAAAAATGCTCTGGCAATGTCTGGTAAGAGTCTTAGCTCGACCATGTCCACGCCAAACAAGCAGAGTATTGTGATTATGGTGTGTTTTGTACTTCCCACTAGAATGTAAAGCAGGGCATGCAACTCACACACAGCACCCGCATTTACAGCACACCTAGCACCGTTATAAAGTGTAGGGTTGCAGAACTGTTTTGTATTGTAAGCGTAGCAATTACAATTAAGATTGGCAATTTGTGTATTTAAACCAATATTCACAGACCATTTAAACAAATCCAAGAGCATCGGCATCTGAGGGAAAGTAAGAATCTCATGCATTTTAGAACATGGTTGTTGAGGTTCTACAGCCTGGGATTTACTAATTGTGACCATTAAAATGTTTTATCTGATTGCAAATAATCTTGTATACAGGTAAGACTTGTGTTTCCGTTGTGGAAAGAGTGCATATTCTCGATGACAATCCGTACATTAGGCTTTCTGTTTACTGTGTACGTGGGTGTGTGTGTGTACCTGTGTGGTGGTTGCCACACCCTGGGACCCTGGTATTTTTTTTTCACACACCCCTCATTTTCAGTCTGAGTAGTGCACTGCAGTCCTCATGCAAATATGTGTTTTTGACTCAAATAATACAATGCTTCTGTGGACATCTGCCGTTTGCACAAATCCTTTAAGTGATAGTGTAATAGGACAGAGCGGAAGGACCAGAGACTGGAGAATGGTAGACTATTACGTTGACAATTGTTATGTGTCTTGCAAAGCTGAGACAGTTTGGAGTTGTAAATATGCTTTATTTTGTATTATCTAAGTATTCCAAAAACAACTACTTGAAGTTAAACAATTATATGGATGAACGAAGAGCAAATCTATTTATCAACAGCTGGTTTGTTCTATACTAATCCTGTACTCTTCAAGAAAACTACTCAGTCCATAGATTAAGACAATTGCTAGTACGCACACATAGGTAGACCCAGATGAGTTCAATACATGTAGCCTAGTCCATTATGATAATTATAGTGCTTGAGGTAACTGCAAGGTCCCTCTGTTTTGGGTTACATTTTGAGATTTGCAGTTGCACATTATTGGCACATCCAAGTTACATCACTCACAAGAAGTGGTGATTATGGAGAAGCTTTTTGAAGTGAAACACAACATTTAACAAACTGAAACAAAAAAAACATGGACACCACCTAATGTCCAAGCCACACGTATCATTCTTCAGGTGTGTTTCTCTTGTATAAACTAAATATATGTGAATCAAAACCTAATTCTAGCTTAAATAGTCTTACAGTGGACCCATCACCACTGGCACAGTTCAGAGCCTGGCTCACAGTGGAGCTATTAGCGCCAGGGGCAAGCTGAACATAGTGCAATCCGTGGTAGCAGCACAGAGTCATTTGTGCACAGGGTCATCGACTCAGCCATATTGTTAAGATGATTGTTGTGCCAGCCTTCTGTCGTGGTGGATGTGGCTGGAGCGCTTGGCGTGGTAGAGCTGCCTGGCTCCTCTCTGCCTGAAAGCGGCTTTGCCCTAGGCAGCTCTGAGGCTTTAAACCCCTTATTGTGTGTGTTTCCCAGGGCTAGCCCTCTCCTCCCTCTGCTCCCTCCGCTCCTCCGTACCATGGTTGAGAGACTGCGATGGTGAAAGAACGAGGAAGGAGCCAAACGTGTTTAAGGCCCAGGCCAATGTATCATGATGAGTGCAGGCTTTCATGGCAGCCCTATCTCACATCCCGCCACATTGTTAGGCCCTTCTTCCTGGCACCACTGTGCATTTGAACAGAATTTTGACACTGCAGTGGGGAATTCTGTAGATTAAAAGGGACATATTTGGTACACTTCCTTCTTGGCACTTTTTGGGTTGGCGGAAGGTGGAAATTTAATCAGGCCTGGGTGATCATTTTTTCCTTTTTGTTTTCTGTACGTTAAATTACGCCAGTAACGTTTGTTTACTATAACTTTTCCTGTATTTGTATCCAGATTTACATGTCTTGTAGGCAGAGTTGGTCACTATGGTAGACTTACTATTTAAAGTCTTAATATTGAGCAAATATTTGTGTGCCTTGCTTATGTCCCTACCTTTCTGTTACAAACTGGAAACATGTATGTGAGTGTGTATGTGTGTGTGTGTGTGTGTGTGTGTGTGTGTGTGTGTGTGTGTGTGTGTGTGTGTGCGTGCATGCAAACATTGGGATTCATGGTGAGAGTGCTTCATTTAAGGGCCCCTTTTTCTCCTCCTCAGCTGCTCCCTGCCTTTCCCAGTAATTAGCCTAGCGTGGCAGCCACCTCTCACGGCTCAGTCTGCTCAGAGACACTTGACACAAGCAGACATCAGAGGGATTTTTCAGTATGGCTCTCCCCGGTGCCCCAACAGCTCTTAATTAACCACTTAGGTATCCCCACTTGTTCCCCTGGCCGCCACTTTCCAAATGGTAAGGAGGTTCTGTGCCACGGATCTGAACACCGGTGGGAAGCGTGCTATCAAAAGATCTGGGTAAATGAAGGCTTGTGTAAATTATTTTTAATGATTCCCTCCTGGCACATCATTATGTTTGTAGTTACACGCAGGCACTTCTGAGACGCCTCATCCTCGCTAAGGTCATCAGCAGGACCGCGCGGTACTAGCGGAGCCTGGGTAAATGGCTTATTAATTAGTGCTGTGGTTTTACATAGCTGTGAGCTGTGATATATAGAGCAGGAATCGTAATTGTGCGGAATCGAAAATGATGATGATGATGACGACGATAACCCATCTCCGGGCTATTTATGCAAATTGCCTACTCATATTAGAAAATCATTACCTATCCAAACACTGCAACACTCTCAGCCTGGCTGAATTACAATGATGGATTTTATGATAATTGCAATTTAATTTTCTTCCTCTTCCCTCTATCTCTTTTGTCTGTGTGGAGTTACGAAGTAATTTGCCTATTGTGAGAGCTATTAATTCTGTATTAGTTAAAGCTGAATGGATGGGTTTATTCAGTTTCCTCAGAAGTGTTGAATTTTTAAATGACGTTTTAGTGAAACAAACGATAACTTACATTTACATTTTTTCTACACATATTAACAATTAAATAGTCCTCAACTCAGCTTTGAATAAATATGTTTTATAAAACAATGTTAACTCTGTTAACCTTACACTATATGTTTGTGTAATACAAGTTTCACAAATGTTCTCTTTAGTTCTAATAGTTTTTTTATGCTGTCTGTTTCAGGATACAACCTACATCTATTTAGTTTAAACTTAAATATTCAACATTAGATGTGTTTAAAGGGGATGAAAAAAATCTATGTTTGTATGAATATCATGAAACCTACACAAAACAGTATTTTGTACAAATGTTATTCTTGTTAATATTGTTGGCACTGCTCTTTGTAGTTCAACATTCAATTCTCACTGGAAGGCTTCAGAGGACCACAGTCAACTTTGCATGCATAAGGGGGCATGCACTTCAGAGGGCCTGTATAACCTTGATGAAATGTGTATTTCACCTTAGGCTATGAGGAGAGGACATAAAACACGCCGTTACTACATTAAAATCGCCTCTTTTCTCTGCAACAGGTCAAAAGCAGCTGACAGTTGGGCCTGTTATGGTTTGATCTTCATTTTTAACTTTGAGCTTGTACACGGACAGGTCGAAGGGTGTCCTGGGACCCACTAAAACCCACCGTAAAACACCGTAAAACATCACATCTGGACACACATGTTATAGGCAGGGGGTCTCATCTCTCTCCTGTGCTTCATCATAACTCTCTAAGAGTGTTTTTTGTCTGCTGACAGTATCCAGTGTGCAATCAACATCTGCTAATTTCTGTCTATTACCCGTATTGTCGTAACACATGATCATGATGTTTGGTTTGTATGGCTGAGCTGAGACTTATGACCCTAATCCATCATCTACTTGTCATATTTTTATGTGATGTCTGCGAGCGTATTACAAGGGCCTGTTTAAGTTATTGGCCAGCTGCTCGCGCCGTGCCCAGCTGAAGAGGTCATTGTGTTTTGAGGACTTTTTTTTCTCCTCCTCTTTCCTCTCACAGTATCACAGTGTAGTGTAGGCGATGCCAAGGATAACATAAACCGTATTTCATGAGAAATGAGCATTTGCATCCACTGTGAATGAATGGTTTAGCAGGCCTGTTTTTTTTCTCGAAACACGCAAAGATAAAACAAAAAAGGTTATTGCATTCCCATTCATATTTAAGATTACAAATTCCATTCCAGATGTAGATATATTGTTTATCTCAGCTTGGGATCAACACAAAAGTTACGTGGCTACATGCTCACTGGTGGAGTTTTTTCCTCCTCTTAAGCCGTTTACATTAAATAGAAAATAAACACTTCTGACTCTAATGGAAATAATGATAGACCGCTATAAATCCACTTTGCATTAGGGTAAGTAAACTTCCTCTAAATGGCAGAGCCTGGAGCGCTGATGACAAATGTTATTGTTGTGGGGTGAGTGCCCGCACTGCCCTGAACAAGCCTAAATCCTTCAGTGCTCAGTGTAAAATGAATGCGTTTTGGTTTGGTCCTCTTGAGGACAGTCGATGCATATCACCACAGCCCTCCCTCCTCCCCGACATTGTGTTGATAGACACAGGCAGTATTTTCCCTTGTTAAGAAAGGCTCTTGTTTATTCTACAGGTAACGATCCAGATCCTGCAGACATTTGCCCCACAGGAAGGGGTGTGCTCACTCAACTTTGTCATTTCATTTCCACTGTGAAATCCATTAAGTCCACACACACAGTCAGGGGCTTTTTTAGGATGCTGGGCTATTGCCATTTTGGATTTTCTGAAGACGGTCTGACGGATTGTTATTTTTTATTTCTTTTTAACAATTTTGTGTGTTCAATCTATGGCAGATGCTCATATGGAAATAGAGACCAAAATTGCAGCTCATCGCACAGAATATTACACATTTTAAAGGGTTGAGTTTGAATTACATTTTCACATGTAACATTTCCAGGCTGGTAATGGGCCATGGACAAAACGATTTCATTGTATACATCAGTTAATGAATGTATTTGTTAATTGTACCCAAGACCTTTGTGCATCACTATATAAGGCAAAGGACGACTCCGGCGCGAGGACGGAACAATTTCCCCCTAAAACTGTGTGTTTTGGCTTGTCTGCCGCTCCCTAAACTCTCGGGAAGATTCCTGGTCATCCATGTGAAATTAATCTGAGGAAAAATAAACAGCAGTGCTTGACAACTAATACTGTTAATTGTCTTGGTGTTTTTCTGGCTAGCCGCGCGCTAACAGCTGGTCACACTGGCTCATGGCACCACTTCAGCCAAGCCTTTGAGATAATAACTTTTGCATCTGCCAAAGAAGTGGCTTCGTACTGCCCACAGAATTTGCAACTCACAAGTGGAAAGCGCCGACCGAATTTCCTATGCACGGCTCTTTGAATTTTATTAATGCAATGCAAACACAGTCCCCTCCAACACATTAAATTGTTGATGTTATGCGAATACACTCCGGAATTGCAGATCCTCATTACCATTATTTGCATGTTAATCTGCATCTTTTTAATTAGTGATATTATTTATGCACATAATTTTCGCCCGGTGATGCCAAGTCGCCGGCACATTAATTAATCTACAGAGATGCCAAACAGTTTTTCCTCCACTTTTATTTGTTTACACCGTGTTTTGGATTCAGGGGAAGTTGAGGCAAAAAGAAAAGGGGGTTAAAAAAAAAAAAAAAAAAAAGAGCCTAAAGATAAATTAAAGTAGAATGACAAGATTAACTAAAAGTGCTTTTTGTTTTCATAATTTATATTGTAATATTAGCCAAATACCACGTGTGGGTTTTTCCCTGACTCCTATTCCCGCAGAGATGGCTGAATCAGTTACACTACCTTGATGTTTTATTAAAATCCATAATGGACTCCTGAGGCTTCTCCTGCTTCTGTTCTTCATTTACAGAATATAGTCAGTGTTATTCTAATCTGCCTACAACACCGCCATGCATAGGCAATGAGGCCCTGGCCCCAGCCCTGGCAGCACCACCTACCGAGGCTCCCGTGAGACCAGACCTCCTCCACCCCGGCCCTCCGACACGAGACTGGCACAGACAATGCAGCTACAGTTTACGATATCATCACACGTCACCGCGCCGTATTATTTGAGAGGAGTGAGTAAACGGCGTCTTTCTGACTTTTCCCTGAAGGAGTACCACAGACTGTTATTTGCCGATCATGCAGTAATTGTATGGTGTGTATTTGAAAGAACGTCCCGGATGACGCTTTCCACGTTCTTCCAGGTTTGGAAATGAAGAGGGCTCTGGGATTTTTTTTTATATCTGCGATGAAAATATTATTTCATCCATTACATTTGATTTTACACGGTAATGTATGAAAAGCTCACATCTAAAAGAAAACAAAGCACCGTATAAATAATTTCTAAAAATAAACAAGGATTATTTTGACAATCCTTGTTACTTGTACTCATAACACGTGCATTGTACTTGCTCACATTTTATAATCGTCATCCATAGTCCAACTGGAACAATGTTTGACTGTAATAAGTAAAGGTTCTGCAGTGATAAGCAGAGGCAGGTAATACTCTGTCACAAGTAATTGAGTAACTTTTTTTCAAATAACTGCGCTTCTTTGAGTAGTTTTATCATACAGTACGTTTTGTTTCTACTTCTACTTGAATGAAGTACAATGAAGTACCAGTGTTAGTAAATCTTAAAGTGGCATAAGCTTTATTTTAAACAGATGTAGTTTATATTTTATGAATCTTATTCTTCAGAATTATTTCTTAATTGTTGTTGCTATATTTTTTATGGCATTTTCTTGGAAATATTATGATTTTCACATTATTTTATGTTTTTTTTCCCACTCAAACAGTTACTCATTACTCATAGTACTTTGTGTCCCTACTTTTTTACTTCTACTTGAGTCAAATTACTTAAAGCAATGTTACTTAGCTACTCTACCCATGCTAAGTATTCATATTTTAAAATATAAGGGATACACTGATTACTGTATCTTAAAGATAATCTGCAATTATTACAGAAATACTCATATTTACAGCATTGTCTTTACTTGCATGCTGTATTATAGACAGTGTGTTAGAAAAATGCTAATACATTTAACAAAGCATAAAATATACAAACTTACAGTAATTTTAAATTAAACTGCCAGTTAAACTAGATACTGTATTTGTGTTGCTTTGATCTGACTTTGTGAATGTTTTATTCTAGCTGCAGTTCACTCTACAATACTCTTCATTCATCAGCACAGTCCAAAAAGTTCCCACACTCAAGAAATCCTTACACTGAGTTCATTCTGTAAAAATAAAATGAAAACACAGACCTGCATAGACTAAATAACATCATTTTGAAATACACTATATACTACTTTTTTGCATAAATAGATTAAGAAATATTTTCAAAAGTGAAATATAATGACACTATCATGTCAGAAGTTCCATGGTGTTTTTTTAACTACCACCTATCAAAGCCTACATTAAGCTGCCCACTTTTTATAATAGTCCAGAACAAAGATTTCTGGCATCTGTGAACTGACATGAGGAGCTCCCTCAGAACATGATCTTGGGAGATGGATTATCTTCCCTTTGACGCTAATTTATGAGCGTCACGGCTTTTACATCAAAATCCAGAGTCTTGTTTCGAAGATGTCTGCAACGTTAACACGCCTTTTAACTGTTACTACTGTATCTTATAAATTACGTCTTCAAAAATGTTAATCATTGTCGAAGCCTAAAGAATGTCAAGTTATGGGCTTAGAAATGAGTGATTGGCCCGGCTCAAATCTCCCTCAATTCGAAACAGTTCCTTGTCTCGCTGCAGTTATTATGAAACAAAGTCCCCGGTCTCAACTTCAGAGGGGCATCTATCTGTACCGCCACTTTCAATACAAAGACGTTAGTGACGGGGGACAGGGAAATCCTTTAGACCGGGCTTCTCGGAGGAATTTACAACTTTACAATGCATCGCCAGCCGCACAGTCGATACTGCAGGTAATTTGGCATATCATGTCCAGGAACCAGATCCTAAGTAGGGAATGACGAGCCAAATTAAAAAAGAGGGAGAAACTGGTGGGAAAATAGAAGGGGCTAAACTCCTGACATTCCAGTGCCATTCACATGAAACTGATAAGTCTAAACAGGCAAGAGAGGCCAATCTTGCTTTCTTTCTCGATGTCTGAACGGCCTAAAACCTAATAAAAGTGTCTTTGTCCCCCCCAAACAATAGGCTGTTCTCTTGATCTGAGAAATAATTGATAAGTGGTGATTATGTAGGGCACTGAAATCAAGATGAAAGATTTAGAAAAAAAAAAAAAAAAAAGAATGTGCAGGTGCCGTCTAGGGCTGCAAACGGGAATTATTGAACAATATTTTACGTAGTCCTGGGTTGAAAATGTACAGGTAAAAATAAGAGAATTCACTCACGGGCAGATTGCTGATGAGTGAAGCCAATGTGTACTGATCACGCTTTACAGTGCTTTTAGATACTGACTAAAACTCCCAAGGGCCTATGGGTAGGTTTCAAGTTCTCCTATTCTCGTCCCAAATGCCTTGCATAATATCGCAATTACAGCACTCCCATTGACCTTACTCGAACACGTAGTGACCTAAACATTTGAAACCAGAAGCTTTGGAGGCTAGAAGTATTTATCCCGATAAAGGGGCTCTCCGCCCTTTTTCTTGGCCTGACTTTTAGTGCGACATAACATTTCTGTTGGACTGGGACATGGGTGACTCGACGTACATCATCACTAACTTATTAGATCTTGAAGCAATTAGTTGAAAACAAACAGGCCAGACAGGCGGGCTATTGAGTGTCCCGAACTGAGGAGAAAATGGCCCATGGCTCTGAGACATTTCAGAGCGGCATCAAAGAGGAGTCCACAGCATCAACAGAAAGAAAGAAACACATTGTTGTCGTGTAACGCCTATACAGTACTGGGGTCTCACATCATTTTTCCACTGATTCGGGTTACAGCTTCAGGAAAATGAAAGGAGAGAAAGAACTTTTCAACTGTACAAAATACTTGGTGTGAAACATGGTTTAAGACTTTTCGTCAGGGGCCGAATACGTAGATGATGACAGCTATTTGATAATTTGCTCAAAGCTATAACCTGTCTGTAGATGGGGTGTTTTTAATTGGAGGTTTTATGTTGGATGCTCTTCCAGACACTCCTCTCTTTTTCCCAGATTTGAGATTGGCGTGAAAAGAATGGCTTGTGACCCCTTTTGGTTGCATTTTAAATGTGTAAAAACACATTTCCAATCATTTTGTTTTTGATATGAATGCAAACCTGAGTGAGGATAGCAGTCTGCAATGGACATGGCAAGCTCATGCATTTTTATTGCATACATTTGGGTGAGGGTATTTATTTTTCTTCTGCAAAGTATCTATGATAGCCCTCCTCCTCCTCTTTTATTTTCTGAACGACAGACAGCGGTCCAAGCCAAAAAGCCATTTCACCTGCATTAATAGACAATGAATTATGTATAAAGCCCAATTATTTGGTATCATTTATGCAAAGAGTGTCACACGAGGCATACATAAAGCATTAAAGATGGTTAACCCGTAAAGCAATGGGAGACTGGGAGACGAGTGGAAGGTCACACCTGAAAGTCAGTCAGTGTCTTGTTATTTTTCCAACCTGCGTCTCTCCCACTGTCTGTGTTCATGTTATTTCACACTCACAATGTGTCGCCTTGACCTGTGCATTTTTAACTGAAATGTAGAATACATTATAGCCACCTCTATTAAAGGCTATATAGTATGGGAAACCCCACATACTACCAAATACAGAACATGAATTTATTTTAAACAATATTTGCAGATAGATTATATATACTGTATTATATGTAAACATCAGCCTTACAGTATGCTGGGATGATTGTTTTGGATAAATGTAGTCCTTCATTTTGCTCTGATCTCCTTATCTAAACACATGCAATTATGGTTGGGTTAGCAATGGCGCTTCCCTGGAGATGGACTGTCCCCCCTTGTCACAACTATCTCCCATAATCCAGTCTTAGAAGGGTCTCTGTTAACAGGGATAAGGCATTGGCCTGGTATCCTGGGCTAGTAAGCTAAAGCTTATACACAGAATGCTATTCAAGAGGCGCTGCCTGCAGCTATTGGACTGCGTAGATGTCCATATTATTTAGCCAGTCTAAATACACAGGAATTTAGCCATGGCTAAATCTTGGAGACTGACATGGACATGTTTGCTGATAAGAAACAGGGGCCTATGCGGGGGTCTTATTTGGAATCAAATTGATGCGTTATAGAGCCTGGAACATGGATAGCTGCTCTTTTCCGATGACAAATCCATAAACTCTCAGTAAACATGTTCATACTGTGGAAATCTCCTCGGCCTTACGCAGCCATCACACGCACTCAAGCCATGAAAGCTCCTCAGCTTCGGGCAGTATTTCTGTTGTGTAATTAACAGTATGTCAAGCCATACTGCAAATGTTTATCTCTAAACACAAATGTCAAACTGTGTAGTTTTTCATGATATTGGAATTTAATTTACATTCCTTCAGCGTTACTCGAATAGTGAGTTGGCTCAAAGTTAAATGGTCACGAAAGGTCATCTTATTGACCCTAACCTTTTATTGCAAAGTGCTTGAAACAAACCCTCAGTCAATTACTCCTTCTGGTGTGAACAAAATACTTCTCAGTTTCACACATTTGGATGGATTATGCTTTTAACACTTGGTGAAATCCAGCACTTATCCTACAAACATAGTGGGTCTGTATTGAGTGTGACTGGCGAGCTCTACAGGACTGGAAAAGGCAGCACATCTGTTCCCTAGCGTGATAACTTTGAACAATGCTCACGAGTTGGGAACATTTTGACTTCCCCCCAGTGGAAATAAAACTGGAACAAACTTAAATTGGTTTTTCTGATACAATTTGCTAAATGAATCTTAGCTCACCTTCTCAACAAACTGAACCTATGTAGGGAGTTTATCTCCCTGATTGATGCATATTTAAATATGCTCTGAACCGTATTAATATCACTCCTCTTTGATGTTATGCAGACAGCAGAGATAGTGACAGATATAGCCCATATGACATGCTGGCTGCATTTGTAGATATGCAGCAGACTTCGTTTGCATCTTCCCGAGCTTGCTAAATAATAACAGCATCAGTTAATGGATTTCATATGCTTTTCAGATGCATTACTGATGCAACAGTACATGCAACCCTGCCCTCCAGGAAATGAGAGAGGCCTGTCAATCATTCAGTGCGTCCAGTTTTTTTTCTTGAGATGCACAACTACATATGTTAAAAACACAAAATAAAAAGAAAGTACAGACTATTATTAAATGTACTGTTAAAATGTGGTAACAATAAAAAGCGATACAAACCATGATTACTTTGTGACATTGGGTTCCTTTAAATATAATACATAATATATATAAACAAAATTGATCAATCAATCAATCAAACTTTATTTATAAAGGGTATCACAAAGTGCTTTACAGATTACAACATTTAAAACAATACGCCCGGTATCATGTATATATATATATATATATGTATACACACACATACATACATATACAGTACATACATATACACATATATACACACATTATATATAAATAACTAGGACTGAATAAATAGATGTCAGTTAAAAGCTAAGCTAAAAAGGTGGGTCTTGAACATGTTTCACATGCTCTGATACAAACCATGTCTATACTTCCAACCCATTTCTAAATCACACACAATGCCAACATCTCGTCTGTCACAGCTTCAACAACCATGCAATCCACCTCTTCAGGCAGACAGGGGTTAAAGAAGCAATCCACTCTAAGCAGCTCAGTTCAGGGAGCAAATGGGGACCACCATTTGTCTTGTTTTGGCCCAGAAGTCAAGATCCCAGTGCCAGGCCATGAAGACTACTCACATCTCCAACTCTCTCTGTAGTCATGCATCCAACTGCACTCAGAGGTACAGCTCAAAATGTATTATACTTGTTTTTTTTCCATAAGTATTAAAAGATCAGCAAGTTGCATTATTCTGATTTGCATTTTTACTTCACCTGATTTGTTGATTGGATAAGCTGACTATTAAAAAAATGACAAATAAGAGATAACAATAGGGCTACACAATCTGAATTGTACAAAACACTGGAGTAGCGGAAAGTTTTATGGAAATTTAAAAAAAAAGTATGAAGAGTTATTGTGTGATCGTCCATGTTATTAATTTACAAATCACATAGTACAATAGAATAATGGTCACTTCAGCATCATCTTATTTTTATTTTTTTATACACCACCAATTACACGGTATGGGCAGTATTTCACGTACTGATATCACACACATAATATTGTGCAGCTACATTCAATCCATTCAGAAAACAAGTATTCTGACAAACTCATCCGTCAAAGTGCAGTGTTGTCTGCAGAGAGAGAGAGAGGGAGAGAAATTGGACGAACCTCTGTCGGAGCTTTTTTTTTTTTTTTTTATCCCTTGTGTTTACAATCCACAAAAAAAAAACACAAAAAGGTCATTGATATGAAAAGCAAAACACTCGAACCTGCTCCGAGCGGGTCTCCCTGTCTTTATCTCAGCCCAGCATTCCAGCAGCGCTTCGGGGGCTACGGCGGACAGCGAGCTCGCATTGCGGAGAGACGGGCATCAAATCTGCATGCTGGAAGAAACAAGATGGACATGAAAGATGGACTAAATTGCAGCGAGGACTTTTCTTGTCAAAGGCTAATGGAAACATTCTCACACAACACAGAGTGGGGGGACGGAGGCTGCACTATCAGAGGCGAGCAGACGGAGCTGGCAGCCATTGTGGGGATGCACTGAGATGTGCGCGCGGGGCCAGCTTAGCGCCCTTAGCCAACCCCTGGGGCCTGCACCTGAATAATCCAAGTCAACAGGTGCCAAGATGCCCACAAGCAGCATATAAACACACACACGGAGAAACACTTGCACAAGAATGGTCCCTTTATTTTGTTTTGTCTTCCACATATGCAGTTGTCTTCACTTGAACCCTCTAATTGAGCAACCGAAGCCCCTACAGGAGGGTTTCTGCTGGACCCTGAGCGCACTGAGGAGTTAGTGTTGTTGTTTGTTTTGCCACTTTTCCATTACAAGAACAGCTTTCTGGAACATGTTAGGCCTGGTGGAGTTTGGGGGGAAAGACACTGCAAGCTGCTAATTATATGCCAGAATAGCAAATACACTTTATCGATTCTTGAGGAAAGTTGGTGTTTTGAGGCATACAATAAAGTATTTGTGATTTGTGCTGCGGCTGCTTGGGAAGTTTTGCGCCCTGAGATGACAGATTTAGGAATTAATGTTAGCAGTGAATATAGATACTTAAAGGAACAGGCCACCGTTTTCCCATACTGAGATATGTTCTTACCTGAGCTTAGACGAGTTGTAAGAACTCGTCTAAGTTCCCGTGGAAGAGCGTGGCAGCTTCCAACTTCACCCCCGTTTGGAGCTGTAGGACTATGCTGGGAGAGGCCAAATGCTAACAGCTTCTTTGGTCGTTTTGCGTGACTGAGGGCACGCACAAAGACCATACAGATACGTATCAACTCGTCTAAGCTCAGGTAAGAACATATCTCAGTATGGAAAAACAGTGGCCTGTTCCTTTAAAGCCAAACTACAGAATAATTCAAATGTTATGTCACAAGTGCAAGTAAACATTGATAAATGAACATGGTCAGCAATCCCAAATATGCTCCTAACGATGGGAATTAGGTTATCAATATAAAGCACTTGGAAGATGATCTAAAGTTTTGAAACCTCATTTTTGGCTTCACCAAAGAGACAAGCCGGTGACGGTACCGCTCCCAGCAAAGTTTACAAGTCAGGTCATAGAAAAGCCTTCTCACGGTAATGGGTGAAATGTTGCACAGTTTGCCAATAGTCTAAAAGCGTACATACATCTCTTCTGTTTAAATGCCTTGTGTGTGGAGTTTGCATGATCCCCCTGTGATTGTTTAGATTGTGCTGCAGAATACCCTTCCACTAAAACATGCACAATAGTGTCCTTTTGGGGGCCCTTTGCAATAGGAGTAGCCATCAGCTTTTGCACAGGGCTGCTTTTGCGATCTTTGTTTTTACTGCAACCTTCACTGCGACTGAACATAACCTTCGAATGACCCACTTCTGAGTCCTTGCCCACCAGAAGCAAGTCACCGCTTCTACACTGAGTTCTTTACCGAAATCAAAGTCTATATCCAGTTCCTCATCTCCTGTTCACCTCCAACAGCAACCCGTGTCAACTGGAAGTCCATGAGAGATTGATTTGGTGGGAGCATTTTCCCTGACAACTCCTTCAGGCGGCACGGGGGGCGTTTGTGTGCTCCCTGACATCCTCGGCGCCCCCGGGACATGACCGATCCCCACCACAGTCTGTTACAGGGCCTAATCTGGATTTGTCGGTCCCTGATAAGTAAACAGGAGGATAGAAAGAAGAAAAAAACTGGAGATAAAAGCAGCGATGAAGGACAGGATGACTTTTCAAATCTTTGACTGCCTTGGTCAAAATATATATCACCAACTGGACTGGATGCAGAGAGAAAAGACAAAGATAGCAGCGAATATGGATCGGGAAAAAACACAAAATCTGCACACAAAAATGATAAACAAGATGGGATAAAAATGGGAGATGGCTGGGTTATATCATCTGTCTGTCTTCCACCAGAAACCATCCATTTATAATAAGCCCGAGTGATAAATGTTTTAATAAAGTTACTGCATAATTTATCATTAGCAGGCCTAGTTTTAATTGACTTATCGTCGAATTGTACAGAAGATCAAAAGCCAGATTAAAGCAATGTATATATTAAGGCCCTGCGGAGGGGGCCCCCGTGTTTCAAAAAAACATCAGAGAAAAACAGTCATGAAATGTCATCAATTATTCACTGAGATCATTCCTAAACTGAGTGATTGGTGAATTAGTTTTGACAATGTCAGTGTCAGAGATATTTTGTGTTAAGCGTTGCACACGTTGATCTAAGTGGAAAGTACTGCGATAGAAATTGGCTGTAGTAGTCAGGAAATCAGGGTTTTTACAGCAGGCCATTAAAGAGTAATTAAGATTAAAAGGATGAGGCATTGCATTATGACCACCCGCTCATAATGTTGCACTGAAAACCAGACAAATAGGGAGGTCAATACTCCACATTCTGCATCATGAACTCCAACATCTTTCTTTCAGAACCAACCAGCATGCACTTCTTCTTTTTATTGGTACAGGTTCTTCTGTATTAATAGTATTTTTTTCACCCGGTAACGTATGGGGACCTTTTAACGGTATCCTACCTCGGTCATAATGTTATGGCTATCATACGCAGCTAAAATCATATTGCCACTTTTTATCTTTTTGCATTGATTTACATGATCGCATTGTTGATGTTTTGTATATAAATGTACAATTAACTGATAACTAATTCCTAGCTCATACTTAACCATACTTTAATTGGGAGTGTTATTCTAAAGTGCTACTGAACAATTTGTGTCTAGGACGTTATTTTTGCCGAGAAGCAGCAGCAAAGTTGACAGATAAGACAACATTCACACATCACGGCTGTTTGACATCTAATTACGCAGTTCTTAATAAGGGCTTCTCACTCAGCGTGCCCCGGGTTCAGACCAACTCAAAGCTATAATTATCTCGTCTCAGTGTTTGACAGTGCATTGTTTAACCTACAGAGAGGAAGCCAGCTTATATAAGAAGTGTGTTTTCTTCTTATTAATCTACAGAAGGCGTGACATCACCTGAGGGTTGAGGTTTTACAGGTTCTGTTTATGTCTAACATGACCCGTCCACCCAAACTCATTTACATCAAAGGAACAAGCTGGGTGCAAAATGTGAAGTTGTTCCGAGTAGATTTATTCAAGGTATGCTGAGAAACAGGAAATGTGGTTGTTTTGGGGAATCGGTGTCATGACACTTTTATAATTATCTTATAAAATCGGGAACATTTGACAGCAGATTCATTCATAATAACAATTATTCAATTACCCGTACACATATGGTAAAATTGTATTTCTAAATTAATATTTTTAGATCGTCGTCCAGGAATTTTCCATTGTAGAATAAACGTCCCAGTGGCGTCGAAAGATCAAATGCCGAGCACAAATTTCGTTCTACAGTTGTTATATAATGACAAATAAAGCACCTTAACCTAACTTTAACCTAGTTCAACTACAATGGTTATTTTAATTAGTGAAACTGTTCAGTGTAAACAAGATTTAGGTGTGTCATGGCAGTACTGTCCCCTCCAATGAAGCAGAGCAAAGATAGGTTACTTTTCAATTTTTAAGGCAGACTCATTTTTCACAGTTATTATTGTTGAAAGACAAACAATTCAATCGTCATACACTTTCTTTTTTATTTCAATGTGTGCCTGGGCGAGGATGCCAGATTGTATCAATATAATCCCCAGCAATAAAGAATCCTCCGTGAAAGTATGAATTAAGTCTTTAGCATTTGGAACACATGCGTTGCATTGTTGTGGCTGTGTTGATGTTGGGCTCTCCTTCGCAACAGCTGCACGGGCCACAGTCTGAACAGCGAGACACATCAAAGTCGATTCCACCATCAAAGAAACACAGCACCATTTCTCTTTGTCACACTCTGAGCTGCTATTATACGGCTTTATGTTTATCATTGAGTTATAGCATTAACATTACACATAAAACAAGTGTATCAGATCACTGGGCCCTTATCCTGACACTCCCCACTTATCAATAATAAACAGTGCCGAGGTCATTGGGCGACTGTTGCAGTGTGTGCACAAACGGTACAAATCAGGTTATGTGACAAGTAACAAGTACATTTCTCCATTGTGAGATCAATAAAGGCTATCTTATCTTATCTTATGTCTATAAACAGCTTTCCTGCAACACTTTGCCACGTTTAACTGTGCACTAATAATGATACATTGTTATACTTTTTTTTTAAACAATCTTTTCTTTGTTCAAATCATCAGTGAACAACTCATTTGTTTTAGTACTGCATCTAGAGCAGGGGTTCCCAAACATTTCAGGCCACGACCCACAAAATCACTCAACCAACGACTAATTTTATAAATTTAAGGTACAAAACATTCCAAATCTGGTTTAATGATGTTATAGATTGGATACTGTATTTTAATATTTGACTTAATTTAATTAAAATATACTGTTTTAAATAAATAAATAAATAAAACAAATTTAAAGCAGAACTAAGTTACTTGTTTACCTTAATAAATCCTTTTTGTAGTCCCTCTGGGGGTAGTACAAGTGTTAATGGGATGATTGTTTGTTTTTTTTTATCCCCCCCTGGTGTCTCTGGCCAGAAAACCACAATTGCAACTTTCCCTGCTCCGACCCGGAGGCGCAATACACACTAATGGAACCATGAAGAAGAAGCTAACAGGCAAAGCTAACTATAAGCTAGCGCCACTTTAGCAGTATTTACAGCCAAGTTTGATTGACAAAAAATACCTCCATTGTGTAATTGAGTTGTGGCACGATTAGGGCTGGACGATATGGACTAAAAGTCAAATCCCGATATATTTAGGTTGAATATCGATATACGATATACCTCTATATCTAGAGCCTATTAATTTGGCTTAGATTTTACCAATTGTTTATGAGGTTATTTTGGTACGTTTGGACATGCCTCTGAAGAAGACGGAAGTAAATATACCCTCTAACAAAATGCTTTAGGTATTTAAACAAATGTTGTTATACCCGGTTTCTTTCTAAAAGAACCTAAGAAACAATTGTTGAAACAAGAAGACACAATGGCCTTCATTTATCAAACTTGCGTACGGTGAAATCCAATGGCCGCTGGCTGCTCTGCTTTGCGATGACGACGCTGGAGGCCGCCATTGCTGGAGTATCGCCATATAGCCGCTAGTCCCTCATTGGAATTCATTGCACTTTGGACACGTTACACTTTAATGCCCGGTGCTTAATTTTTTGGAACTGTCCACAGCTAGATATTCCTCCTGTGATTACGCTGGGTTAGACACAATACATTTTTTAACAAAATACCCCTGCATGGACAAACTTTGTGTGGATTCCCCACCTCAAATCCGCGGCCGCTGCTGTGTACCAGGACACCGGGCCTCACCTGGGTCTGTGCGAGGCCATGGTCCGTGTTCTGGCTGGTTTGAGCGCTGAGTCTGTGGACCGTAGTCCGTGCTCGCGAGTAGCCCGGGCGTCAAACAAATCCTTCGACAGCTCCACAGCTTTCTTCGGTCCGGACGGGTTCGTAAGGTCTGGGTTTGAGCGGCGCACTGAGTCTGCTGCCCGCGCGCTCTCCTCTCAGACGAATGATCGACGCACGTCTCCTAGGGCTGTCTTCGGTCCCGACGGGTTCGGTTCCGGTCGGCTGTCAGCTCTCCGCGCACCTGTTTCCTCCCGGATGAAAAGTCTGCATAGGCCGAAGGATGCGTAGTTCTGCCCGGCTCCAGCGCTGAGTCCGCGGAGCTGACAGCTGCTTTTCGCTGGTTCAGATCATGGTCCAGAGTCTACTCTGACTGCAGCGTTATATCCACGCTTTTTGTTTTTATGTGGTCTAATTTTATACCCTTCAATATATATAGGCTATTTAGGCTTACTGCTTATTTAATAAAGGTCACTTTTTTATTAATAGCCTATTTCTTTCCCCCCCTCTTTTTTATTTAGTAAATGTGATCTTGGATTGACTATAAGGTTAACTTGGGTTACTGACATATTTTTTAATCTTCCTCATGCGCAACAATTTCATTTGTTATGTTTTTTTTGCCGTGTTTAGTGCGTGCGTGCCGTAAAACCCATGGGTGAGGCCTCCTCATACATGAATATTTTTGGGCGTTTCATTCAAATGACGCTGGGATTTCTCCATGGCATTTACCATCAGCTGCTCTTGCGTACGATAAGATCTGAGCGGAAAGCACAGGTTCATAAATGCCACGCGCACTCTGGCGTATATCGCAAATACACCTATGCGTACACTATTGTTTAGGCAATGTTGATAAATGAGGTCCAAGCTAAGCTAATAAGCTAGTAAGCTTGAGACCAGAAAAAAAGGGCACTTTAGGACGTCTTGTTGCTGGATTAGCATTTGGACTTACTTTGAAATTAAATTTAGAATTGAATACTTTTGATAGTACGTATAGGAAACAAGAAACTTGTGTGGTTAAGCAGAGCATTTATCCAGTCCATACACTTTATGTCCAGGTTGCAATATGTATAATAATGTAAAGTATCTGGAATTATTTGATAAATAAGTATAATGCAAATATGGTAGAAATGTAGCTTTGATTTGAGGGCTTTTCAGTTAGCACATCTCTATACTGAAATGTGTCCATTAAAGTCAATAAAGTCAAATATTTACCAGCCCACGTCTACTGTTTTTGCACACACACACACACACACACCCACAGATCTACAGTCATAGACCGGGAGTCTGTGAACTGGCAGCCCAGACTAATAACCTACTTCTGGTGTGAAAGGTCAGCAGGGGTGAAATCAATGGCTGTAAAAGCAAAGGTGATAAATTGTTAGGTCCCAGGGCCCTTAAGGAAAAACAGAAAGTAACACACAAGTTGTATCCCTCTGCTCACCTCTCTCTGCCATGGCCCCCGTTCCTTTCCCCATAATAAATCTCACCAGTTTCATTCGTGCTCCTCTAAACTGAGGTTACCCTGTGATATGATTGTTGCTGCTAAGTGAAGCGTTAAATTCCACTTTGGCTTTTACAATGCCAGCAAGCACATATTCATCAAAATATGCATGGTTTCATTCTGAGGTTTTCACTGCTGATCATGGTTTGTAAAGAGAGTGAAGCTCGAGTATTAAGTTTGTTTGTGTACTTAGTCCCCTTGAGTGTACGTGTTTGCATGCAGATTTGTGTAAGCCACACTGGATGCTCTGGTCTTAGTTGTGGTCAGTGAGTGATCCAATAATGAAGAGTGGCTCGAGTGTGTCAAAGTCAGGCACCTACAGGAACATCTTGTGCCTTAGACAGACAGGACTGACAACATATAAAGGATAATTCAATGTGCTATATTCTGTTTATAGCTTACTTACAATAATAAACATATATTCTACCGTATCCTAAATTTGAATAGAATTTTAGCTTGTTTCACCTCGTGCCTTTGGTGATGGGGGCTGAGTTGGCAGAAACAGAATGATGGGGAGTGAGTACAGGATAAAGATGCATTGGAGAATTGGTCAAGCGCACCGTAGTGAATAATTAGCTGGCATTAACCCATTAAATCGGCCCAGATGTGGCTATGAATATGCGAGTGGAGGAGAGAGATGGATGCGCTCACGGCCTCAAAACAACCTACTGGTGTAACGGCAGTGGATGATTAAAAAAAAAAAACTGTGAAATTGAAAAATGATTGTCTTTGGATACGGTTTCAGTTTGAATAGATAAATAGCATGTGTGTACTGTTGTGTTCTTTCTCATGTTTCCAAGTTGAGCGCAAATCGCCACTCACCGGCCAAGTTAAAACCACTCATCGTAGTCCAAGCCATAACAAAACATATGCGAGTCGTTACATGTAGCCAGTAATTTGTGAATGAGCTGAGAAGGAGGTAGAAAAACAAACTTTTTAAACATGATCATAAAAGGCACAAATGGAACCAATTTTACACGTCTCGTCCAAAACAGAAGGTTTTTTGTTTAGTTTTTTTGGGGAACAGGCTACTGTTTCTATGTATTTAAAGTCAGATGAAATGGCAGAAATTACTGTATATTGTTGGATCAAACTGCTAATCAATTATTTAATGTGCTTGCACTAATTCAAATATTTCATTTTAGTTTTAGTTGCTTATTTTTTTCCCTCCTGCTTTTAGTTTGTATATGCACAAAATGCTATGGTAATTTGAACACGCACGGCTCTACAGTATGTCAAAGTCATATATACTATGTGTAACAATTATTGAATCGAAGTGACTCACATTAACACTACACATCTAAAAACTGGTTTTGAGGCGAGGTACATTATGTAAAACATGTGCTAGTGTAGGCGAAGAAACACCTTTGAAATATGAGATGGCAGCTTGATAAGTTGTCTTTTGCAGTAATTGCTTGGAGCGTTTTTTTGTTGTTTGTTTACCAAGTATCAATTTCCAGAATGTAATTGAGGTAAGTCAATACACACTGAAACGCTTATTGCCACTCATTAGGATGTCTAACGGTCAAAAGGCATTTGCAAACAATATATGCAAAAAAGACAAGCATCCATGTGAGAATATCTGTACTTTCTGTCATTTTTTCAAATTGTTATTTTCAATCAATAATTAGTATTTAGATATATATAAAAAAAATGCACATACGTCTAGAACTTCTGCCCTATGTTGTTGTTTTGTCAATGGGACCACGCAGGCAGCATGCTAAAACTTCTCAGCTGCAATAAATCGTCTTTCGCACTTACAAGGAAAATCTGCAGTGGGGCAATTTCCCTTCTATGGACTCAGTATCAGGTCTTAAGAATGAAGTGGAGCATTCATCTGCAGTGACGCATGGCTGACAAACAGTGAGTGATAAAAGCAATCACTCGTGATGGCATCTCTGAGGAGTGCTATGTGACTGTGGGTGCAACCACGCATGTAAAAGTCTTGGAAAAGTCCCATGCTGTGAGTTAACTTCGGTGTCTCCAGTTGGTTTGGCCTGCAGTAAGCCTTTAGGACGTGTGCGAGTTCGCCCCTGTCTTTTGTGTGTTTGACGGCGTCTTATTAAAGTGTCATTTAGACCGACACTTCTCAGAGTCTGGCCCCAGGCAGCCTGATAGATTGTAATCATGCGCTAAATTACTACTTTCCCAAGCTGTAATCACTGCCCTGCGCTTGTATGTGTGTGTCTCTATGAGGGAGGCTGCAGCGTAAAGCTCATTATTGTTCGGCATGTGTCGGTTAGCATTTTGGTGAAGGTAACAAGCTACCTGATTTGGTAACCATTTTGCAAGAGCGCACTTTCACTGATTTTGTTGGATTATTGACCAGACTGAGTAAGTGCAGTGGCTTCAATAAGCCTTTATTCCTAAGATATGTTGTATAGTCCATTGCGGAGAATGCTCAAATAATAATGTTATTGTCCTTGAAGTGGGAGTATCATACTTTTTTTTAAAGATATTTGGCAATCATCTTGCGTACTATCTTACACTTGCTATATTGATCTAAAACGGTTTATTCAAAGTTTTCACTTTCCGGTTTCCCATATGCACCTTTCCCCAAGCCCCGCCTCCACTCGCTCCCTGTCAAAACAAACCCCACGTGGTCTGTAGTTGTAGTGTTCTTGCAGGGCTTGGGCGTAAGCGTCAGAGCGGGGTCCGACGTGTTGTTTTGTAGTGGTGAAGCTTCAGCGTTTCCCCCGTTGTTGCTCAAGGCATGGAGCGCTCTTCCTGGTCATGTAGATCCGCGGGAGGGGCTTGGGGTAAAGTAGAGGAGTACTGTATAAGCAGGCGTTGCGGCACTTCAAATACTCCCTGCGGACATGAAAAAGCACACGTCACAAATGGTTTGGATAAGTGATCAACATTGCAGCGTGGTAAAATGCTCTAAAAGGTTGATTTTTGCATAATACCTCCCCACCCTACAAATCTATAGCTTGGGGAATGTCTGTGGTATGCAACGGAACCTCAGACGTAAACTTTTATGTACGTTTAAAAACAGCACAACTATGATTGAGAACAATGGCTTTGCAGATGTGACATAATATGTCACATCTACAAAGCCATTGTTCTCATATTATGGTGACGGGTTTTAATGCTGGCTACTTTTTGTTTTTAGTTTTATCACTCACTATAGCTTCGTATTATTGTAGAGTAATCTGTGTAGAATTGTTTATCAACATAAAATATTGCTGACTGTTACATCATAAAATAAAAAGCATTACAAGAGCTCTGAAAACATCCCCCAACCCACTGCGTGCGTACGTTGTAATTTATAAATTTGAAAATTACAGGTTACAGGGTTCAGCGGTAAAAACATGACAGAAGTTAAATGTCCCGTTTATGTATTTGATTTACTGCTGTTTTCTCTGTCAGTTTTACCTCCCAGGCACCGGCATAACCAAAGTGCAGTCAGAGCCTGTCACTTTAAATGCTTGGATTTGTAGCTTTTCAAGTGCTGAAGTTCACCTTGCGTTATAACAATACGTCACGTCTGTAAGGTTTAGAGCTTCTGTGCGTTTATCATACAAGATTCATCAAAGAGCTCAGGGAGTAGAGTCTGGTTAAAAACACACACGCACACACACACGCGCGCGCACACACACACTGCGCTCTTTGATGTGGCAGCGATGACAGCACAGTCTGGTGGCACTGAATCTTGTTGAACTGTGACTTCGAACTGCTTAAGGTTTCTATCTCCGTTGAGCTCCCCATCGCTGGACTATTTTAAGATACCGAGGCACAAAGATAACGCAGGGGACGGCTCTAAACATGAACTGTGGTCCATCTGAATATGTCACGCACACACACACACGCGCAACCTCCGCACACCGCATGCCCTTTAGCTAAGCACACGTTGACAAGACTATCTTTGCTTTTAACCTTGGTGCCCCTGCTCTTATGCGGCTATCACCTCTCTCTCAGACTCTCCCCAGATGAAGTCTGCGCTCTCTTTGCAGCGGCAGGTTGTCAGCAGCGCCAGCGCGCATGGACACGGAATGAACCGACGGTGGGAGACGTCATGCCGTATTCCTGTCATTGTGAGTCGTCGCAATTAAAATAGCAATTTGGAGTAATGAGTGGTTGCTAGACATTTGAGCGGGGATGCAGATAGCGCCGAGGTGTCTTGATAGTTTTACGGCGTAATCACCACTTAACCTAACGCTGCTGTTGGTTGACAATGATATACTACCTAGATGGGTGGTATTATGGGGCGCATTAACACACTGAATCACCCCTTTGCCTTGGGCCCCCCATATTTAATTTCCTTCGGCCCCTGTCTGTGTGGCCAGTCAGGTGAGGTGGTCGCGTGATCGGTCAGCTGCGCGTCTTCGCCCCTGAGCAGTGATTGGATTCGGCTCTCAAGTGTCCGACGCAAACCGCGCCAAGTTGAGACAGATTAAGTAGATTTTGTTTTTTCTCCTCTTCATTTCTCGCTCCATCTCCAGCACTATTACTGGCGGAACGTTATAATTCCCCTTTACTTCAAGCGCAGTCCCTTAACTAAGACTGCCGTTAAGTCTCCTCAGAGGGAACGCCGCCCGAGCACAGATGCATCTGATTAAATTGTATCTCAGGGAGAGAAGAAGCGATCCCTCCGCACACCTCCCCCTTCCACGCTTCCCTCATGTCTCTCTATCTGTCTCTCTGTTAGCTTGCTCAACTGGCTGTTGCCAAAAGAGCCTTGGGCAACGAATAAATTGCTTTGGTTTCAGCAGACAGTGAAAGTTGGCTGAGACAAGCTGAATCAGTGCATTAGATGCGAAGGCACCCTCATAGACTGGAAGTTAGCCTTTAGCACAATCATTGACCGTGAGTGATGATTATGTCTAATTGAAGGAGACTTTCGCTACCTGTAACACAGCTGGGGGCCCTGAGCATATTGGACAGTGGAAAAACAGAGCGGGAAAAAAAGTGTTATAGAGATGAACAGAGGAGAGGCTGCCTGTAGAGGAATGACGCCGAATGAGGGGAAGCTATGAAGGAAGAGCCGTGCCAAAGGTTAATGTGGTGTACACATTTGGAGGAAATGACGTGACATCTCATAATTGACGTTTTAATTTGGTTTTCTTTAATGTCCTTTCTCGCCCAATTTTTCTAATGTTAGCTAGTTGGGTCTGGCAGAACCATAGTAGCATTGGAATCTGTGTCTGAGTCAGCTGAGTGTTTATATTGTAATTGCCAAAGCTTCAAACCAATTTAGATAATGTGATGAAAAAAAAAGACAAAATACAATATGTTAACACACAACACATTGTCTGCAAATTCTGGCACCTTGTATAATTGGACATAGTGTTATTTTCTTCAGGCCTCATTACGACTACAGTGTTTAGTGTTGCTTATGAAGATGTCCAGTGCAACATTTGCCTGGACAAGTGTATCGATACATTTGCTTGCCCGTGTGTGTGTTTGTGTGTAGGAATGGACCAAGCCAACACATGCCAAAGACAAGTGCAGCCGCACAATTGGCCTCCATCTTTTATTTCCACATGGCACTGGGCTGCCTGGCATGATCAGTGGCCATGGGAGCCGCTTTAAATGATCTAGCAGGGTATTGGATGGCCACGGCTGCCTTTCGCAATAACCTGGCAAGGTCTAAATTCATTAGGGTAGAATTTGGCCCTTGTCGCGGTGCTATAGTGCCCACAGTGTTTGGCCGTGCTGCACTGAGCTGCACCGGGACTGAGCTATGGAGCGTTTTAGCTGGATCCAGAAAGAGCCATTAGCGGCTGCTTGTGATGATGGTTATGCTCCCCAGTGTCAAACACAGATAGTTAGCTTTGAGTGATTTGAGCGATTAGCCTTTTCACACGGGCTCTGGAATTATCGGTTAGATGTGTGAGTGAACGGAGGTACAGAGGAGGGTGTGGAACAAACCTGTCAGGAGGGCAGCTTTGATCAGAATATCAGGGTGAGTAAATATATATATATATATATATATATATATATATATATATATATATATATATATATATATATATATATATATATATATATATACATATACCACCACAAACCGTTCAAAAGTTTGGGGTCACTTAAAATGAGTATAATAGTTAATGTTGTGAATGCTGGAAGCAGGTGATTTTTAATGGAATACCTACATAAGAGTGGAGAGGCGCATTTCTAGCAACCATCGCTCCAGTTTCTAATGGTACATTGTGTTAGCTAATCGAGTTAAAGGGTAATTGATGATTAGAAAAAAAACATAGCTGTTGTGCTGATTAGAGAAGCTATAGAACTGGCCCGGGTGACCTCAAACTTTGGAACGATAGTGTATATAATGATATGATGGAGCATTTATTTTTATTTGTTTTGGTGATTTACAACTTAAATGTCCATCCAACTCTTTTTTTTTTTCTTTTTTTTTTTTTATAGCAAAACAAATATGTTCTGCATGTGATCATTCATTCATGAAGACCGCAAGCTAGGAAATCGCATATAGCTTTTTGAGGGCATGTTGCACCTAATTTACCTTCTGAAATTGCATGTATTACATTATTAAGGCCACACATCTGATATGTACTGTAAATGAAAGGATGCTGCACAAGTAAAAAGAAAAAAAAAAAAACTGATCTACTTTTGCAGGTAAATGACCCCTTCAGGCCCTCCTCCAGTGTTGCAGCCACATCCACACAATGAAAAGTGAAATGCCGACAGACCTGCCCGCTGACTTTGCACACACCAATGTTAAATCAATATTCTGTCAGAGAAAGAAAACAGATTCAGGGTATAGCTGCTTTTTGATAAGAGTTCAAACTTTAGACTTCAGACTGAGCTTCTTTCAGGTTTTCTGAAGTTCACATCAGAACGATGTGAATGTTCACACTCACAGCTTTAATCGCTCTGTGCTTTAACATGAGTTACAAGAGTCCTTGATTTTTTCCAAGAGTCCAAACTCTTATACCTCATGAGGTTTCCATGTCCATGAAAATCAGTTCTATCTGTTAAACCATATGGCTTAACATTTCACCCATTCAAATAATACAAACATAAATTAAATGATGAGTGTTTTATTGGCACTAAACTTTTTTTAAGTGTCTTTACTGTGAGCAGGCTTGTTAGGGCAGAGGAGAGACCTTTGCAGGGAGCAAGACATCACCTGCTCATCTCCATGTCCAAACATTAACTAAGGTCCTCTTACAAATGGTATTTTTACAACCCACAGCAAAAGAAAAGGTGTCTGGCTCTATTGCAGACTTTTTGAATTTGTTCCCCATGTATCTCTTTACTTTAACGATAAGTTCAGTTTTAAGCTGTATTCTAAAACCTTGGTATGTACTTAATCAAAAAACAACTTTTTAAATGGTAAATTAATTTCAAACATTTACAGACAAATGTTGGATCATTTGAATATTTCACAGGGTTTTATTATCACACACAAATCCTGTGCAGATCAAAAACAAAATAAAGTCTTCTGACTTCAGAGAGTTTAGTCAAGAAGAATGTTGCATTGATGTCTGGACACTTTGTACTGTGGCCCACAAGTGTAATTGACACATGTGTATGTACTTTTAACTTGATGGTGAGCGCTATAAACACCCGCATGTAGAGTGCTAGCGTACATGCCATTTCTCCATAAACACACACACAAATTCACACAGGCACAACAGGCACAAAACAGCTGGCCACAGCACCAGATGGACAACAGCTCACTCTGTTATGACTGAATTATATAGATGTGAAAGTATGTAAAACAAAGACTGAGACTAGGAAGTTTGTAGCTCTGAATGGTTGATAAATCCTTGCCTGAACCTGTCAGAGGAAGAGAATCACTCTGGTCTTTAGCCTTACTCAACCAAAGTAACTCAGTAAGACTTTTGAGTAAAAATGGTCACTCTTGAGTTTGGCTAAAGGGATCGTGTCGCCATGTCCATGTAAGTCCAATAAGCTTTCTGCACAATGGAGCGGTGCCACAAACAGAGGGCACCTCTCCTATTTGATGACAGAGACTCTCCCATCGGATGAGCTATTATTCCTGTGCATTTCACAGAGCAAATGAACTTGACAGATGGCTGTGTCACCCAAACCCTTGACTACCAACCCGATTATGCAGAAAACAATACAATAGAATAGAGCAGGGGAATCATTACTGGAGGTGTCCACTGTGAGTTCAGGAGCTCACCACAACGCCTCACCCACAGACGTGGACAATGCACCGGCGCTGAACAAAATTACACTTGTGAAATTGAACAGCGAGAGTGAGTTTAACATAAACTGGGTTACAGTCAGGCAATCTGTCATCAGGCTAAAGCCATTGTCTAGGGCTGCTTGCATGTCATATGAACCCATCCGTCATCTCCACAGCCTTTAATAGCCACTGCTCAGGTCTTAAACTGTGGAGGTTTATGGGCTGGAGAAAAACTCCCTTTCTGACACAATATAGATGTGCTGCTCTCTATACTGCGGCGAATTAGAGAGGAATGAAAGATTATGGTTAGGCAGAGAGGTCTGGGGTCAGATAAAGCATTTGAACTTGGAATAGCTTTGCACCTTCACGCCAATTATTAATCAATTAACTATTGACATCACCTGAAATATTTAGAACATGTTTAACAAAATCAATCTTAACATGCTGCACAACAATTGTTCAATATATTTTGCGCCAGCGTCAATGACTGCTTGTTTCTTCTTTAACAGAGTACCATCAGCGTCACTGCACCACAGCTGAAGTGTGCTCGAGTTTGTCCACTAAAGTTAGCAGTTTGCTCTGTGTATTTGAGAAGTGTGCAGAGCAAACTAAACTCTAACTGCCCTTTAGTGGTGCCTTTAATGTGAAGCCTGGATCGTGAGGTGAAAGTTTGTTCAACCTGGACACTTGGCCCTCCTTCGAGCAGACGTGTTTCTTTCTGCTGGTGCTGTTGACAGTGTGTCGAGCCTCGCTGCCAGATCGCAGACGCGCGGCCCGCAGCAGGTCTGACCTCAGTGTTAGGTATGTACACACATACGCAAATCAAAGACAGGTCTGTGGCGCTACGGTGCAGGATAACAGACCAATGTGAGGACATTTCATGTTTTTGTAAACAAACCTATTTCTGTGCTTTTACTTACTGAGACGCAGTGACATGGCGAGGCTCCTCCTGCTGCAAGTTTAAATATTCCACACAATTAAAAACTACAAAAAATAAAATGTTATTGTAAGACAGAGCTGTCATTATGATTACAAGCCTAAATAAAGGTGCTGGGCATGGTTTGAACTTCTCTTAACAGCACCCAGGTGAATGTTTCACTACACTTACCACCGATCTTTGATGTGTGGCCCTCAATGAAAAAGTATGACAATGCTCTCCGGACAGGTGCTCAAGCTGGGTTATAGCAGTTATACATTGCCGTGCAACACACATAACTTTCCTTATTTTGTAAAAGTTGTTATACATATATAAACCCAGGCATCACACAGTACATCCCTTGTAAAACTCTAAATGCAGCTAAAATCTGGAACAGTCTTCATGAGGATGTGAGACAGGCTTCAACTCTGACAATGTTCAAATGTAGGCTGAAAACAGCTCTTTTTCCCGAGCATATGAAAACTGAAAGTATTTTATCTGCACTCTTGCCTTTTACTGTAATTAATAAATTTTTATGTTGATGTTTTAATGATTGATTTAAACTGTTTTCTTGTAATTTTATGCAACTGTGAAAGCACTTTGAATTGCCTTGTGTATGAATTGTGCTCTACAAATAAACTTGCCTTGCCTTGCCTAAATACATTTGTACATTACAGCATGCATAGGAAGCAGATGACCCATAAGGGTAAAGACCTGAGAGAAGAGATGCACCAGATAGGAGTAAATAGGGAAAACACAGCCATTAAATGATTTCGATTTCCAGTGTGATGAATCACAGAGTTGCAAATCCCTTTTTGGCTAATTGCTAGCAGCATGTGAGATTTCTCCCCTGCTCCTCCTCCATGTTCAATATCAATTTTCAGGGTTCGGCAGAGAGCGATAGCCCCGGTGCGTTCCCCTGAGTCTCGCCAGTGGCCTCGCTGATAAAAACTGCACCAACAGCACTTAGCCATTTCAGAGACACAGGAAGCGTACAAACACACATACATACATACACTGACACACACACTTGTATTCACAGCTGTGTGCGGTAATGAAGGAGAAAAGATGGGCCAATCGAAGTGAAACAGGGAACAGGCTGGTGTCATCTGCTGGGTGACCTTCTGAGAAGAGCTGTGCGGACATGTGTGCAAGTGTGTTGTGTGTGCGATGCTCCTGCAGAAGTCTGGAGGTCAGACCGGAGCTCACTGAAGGGAATTAACATTTGTCTGCCTCACTAAGGACAGGCTGTGCCCCCACCGAGGATCCTGCAGTTGTGTGCAGGACTGTGCACATTTAGGAACTATTGTTGCTAGTTTGCAATGCAAAACATGTTCAACTTTTAGGCCCAAATAATAAGCCTTAACAGAAAGAAAAAGAGACATATTTGTCTGCATAATTAAATAGGGTGATTGCAGAAAGAATATTAAATGTGTAAAAACAACTGGTCTATTTTAAGTAAGTAAGTGCTTTATTTAGCATGTTTTTGGAGGTCGGGGAAACCGTAGCGCCCGGAGGAAACACGACTGGCTGCTTTCAGTCTCCTCTGATCCTCTGAAACGATGCATCGCCTCCTGGGTTTGTCTCTGTTTCAGAGTGTGGTGTCCTGCACTGATCCGCTCCTCCACCTCCCCCTTCCTCCTCTTCCTCCTGCGCAGCTCCCTCCGCCCCACAACAGTCTTTCACCATCTTCTGGGAAGAGCTTAGCAGTTGATCTCGTTTTTATTCTCCAGTGAATGTCCATTAGCCAGAACCATAGAAGTCATGTGTGGCTTAGCTGTGAGTCTCACCCGGGTACCTCCTCCTTTTTTTGTTTCCTGTAGCTCCTCTTGTGAAGCCTCCACTGTGCTGCTGGTTTTGGGGTGCTCTTGGTGTCTCTTTTGGGGTGCTCTTGGTGCCTCTTCAGTGTCTCTAACCTTCTGACAAAGGTTAAGTTTAAATTCCAGTACTCAGCAATTATTTTGAATTCTTTTTTATTCTAGAGTAGCACAAAGTGACTGCCAAGTTGGAGTAATCGTTACTTATACATGGGTAAATGTATTTCATTCCATTTCTATTTTGAGTGTCCCATCTCAGAGAGCCATTTGTGATCGGCTCAGTTATTTCTCCTAAAGAAAAACATATAGGTATATTTAAAGGTAAAGTATTCTAATTGGGCCCGTGTGTTTAACGTGCAGGCGAGGCAGTCTCACCCTTGACCGTTCTTAACGAGGGCAGCGCGACACAGCACAGTCCCCTGACACCTCCGGCTCCGCTCAGGCACATAGCGCTCACAATTACAGAGAGAATCCATCACGGCGAATGTGGACCCAATGTACTCCAGTCAATAACAACAGACGTGTACTTTGGACCAGAGTGTGTGTGGGTGACTATGAGTGTCACGCGGTAAACATTTGAAACGTCCAAAATGCCAAAGTGAGTAGGTGATGGTGGCAAGGACAATAGAAACTAGTCTTAAAGTGAGAGCCAAGTTTTTCTGCGAGAATCATTCCTGTTAGTTTACTAAAGTTCATCTGAGCACATTCGCTACCATAAATACAAATAAATATATACAGTAAAGACAGCGCTCCTGACAAGTTGGTCAAAGGCTAGTTGAAGGATGGGATGAGTCTCCCTTTGGAGATGATAAAGTCTTCAAATAGCTTTTTGAATATTCTTCAACCGGGAAGATGAATTATGGGTTTGCTCGTAACACTGTGTTACAGTAAATGTCATCACAACAGACATCATCCAACTGTACTTTTCTTCCGGGGATAGCGCTAAGGAGGTTGATGTAAATCTTTTATCTTGTCATTGCAAGCCATGTCTCAAACCTTTTGCCCCTTCCTTTAGCCCCTCAGTGTTTTCTGTTTAAGTGGCTTTTGGGTTAAGTCACTTAACTCTTCCTCCGATTATGTAAAAAGCCTTAACGTGGAGAATGGTTGGACAGAGGTTCAAGAGCTCAGAGGCCTCTGCGCACTGCCCCTATTCTCTTCTTCTCCTAATCTGATTTATAGCAGCCATCTTTGATTTATCCACGGGCCAGAGCAAAGCAAGAGCTGCTACATAAGGCCTTCCCTCTACACATGAAGTGAGTGAGTGAGATTAGTAGCCTTCCCTTACAGCTTTAGTGGCTAATACCTGATTAGGGCCCAGAGTCAGCCAATTGTCCCAATGCTGGCTATCAATGCCGAAGGGGGAGGTGGGGGAGGGGGAAGGCTGGAGTCAGATGGGTGGTAATATGGGAGAGAGGGCTGGGATAGAGGTTGATTTTGTAATGGATACTCATTTTATCCCTGCCCACTAAGAAGATTAGGCTTTGGGGTCTCATATTAGCCTTGCTCTCTGGGCCTTTGGTGGTCCTTCCAGCTTTATAATGGGTCTTTTTCTTTTTTGTTTTTTCTCCCAACTATTATTCTGGACTCATACATCTATGTCAACTGCAGTTCTCAATGTCGTAAGTAAGGGATATTGAGTAAGGCAAATTGTTCTTTCAACTTTAATTGTCCATGTCTTTGCTGAAGCGTTGAAGTTAGGTTTCCCGGATGTACAGTATGTTTTGGTGTAGTATCATTGATTAGCCCTGATGGAATTTGAGACTATTAAAAGCTTTTGATCTATTTAATGACTAAAGACACCGTATATGGAGAGCTCAGTGGCAAAGTGATAAGCATTCCTTATTCCCATGATGTAGTTTGTTGGGTTGATTTTAGGTTGACCCATCTCTGTGTTGCAGTTATTTTGGTGAATCAAAACTGTCCCTTGTGACTGAGTCTTTAGGTGTTAACTAATGTTCCTGGTGAACTCTCCTCAGCGAAATTCCTGGAATATCTGCCCGAATTATCCCTGGTTCAGCGATGCACTTATTTTAAAATGATTGCATCGAGCTTGTCACTGTACCGAGTGTGATGCCAATAACATAGAAGGTAGGCACACATTAGCATACCATCTATGGTGGGTTTCTGTCACTATGTCACCAGAGAGAAAAAAACACTGACTCCCAGTAAAAATATGAAAAGGTGAAACGATATGATCAGGAGGAGACGCTTCTTTAGTAACGGCTGAGCGGCCTCATTATCCTAACAGCAGCATTAATGAGTATACTCTTTATCTGCTCACAATCTTTCTCTCTTTGTTCCTCCGTCCATGCCTCATAACACCTTTTAATCTGTGAGAGGAGGGACTTCCAGTGTACGCCTGCACAGTTCGGTTAATAGTGCCTTATTAGTGCCATGCTAAAGCTCCGGATGAAGAAATGATTAAGAGATTAGCTCTGTGTGAAAGCCATTTTGTTTTTTGAGGTAAATTAAATGATTAGTGGCTCATTTTCTAAACCCATTATCACTACCTTAGTAGTGAGAGTGCCCCATTATCTATCAGAAAGCTAGTTTAATGGCAAACTGTTGGAAATTAATTAACCAAAGATGGCCATGCCTCAGTGATTTTTACTTCAATCAATGAAACACCGTGCATGGGCTAATAAGCGTTCTTCAGTTTATATAAACTCTGGGGCTGTTATTCTAAAATATAACATACCAAGTACCACCTTAGACAAGAAATTGGTAGCAGAGATATAAGTCTTTCGGCTACAACATGGAAAGGCCAAAAAAATAATAAATAAAATAAAAAGTCTAAAACAAGTCCAGGACTAAACCAGGACAACTGTAAATTTGATCTAAGTCCGGATCAATCCATAATAAAAAATGCCAAGTATTAGGTTCAAATCAGAACATGACTAGAACATGACAAAAGGGACATTAAATTAAAATACTTTAAAAGATTGCCATCCGCACACAGAACCATTTTAATGCCATTATCAATTAAACAAACAAACTAGGAATTGTCTTATCTGTAATAGGCAAGGAGAGGCAAGGCATGTTAATTTATACCGCACATTTCACTCACAAGGCAACTCAATGCACCTCAATAGTGAATAATAAAACTAAAAGGGAATACAAAAGGAATAAACACGATATAATACAGTAAAAACTGCTAAACTCTGACTACACAAAAGGCAAAAGGCATACACATGTATAATAAAGCAGCAGGTTTAATTGTGGATAAAACCACATGGTGCAAAAACATTAGGTCAGACATTGTTTATATAGTTAGTTATTTGATGTTAGTTGGTCCTTTGAAAATAAATACTACTTTCCACTGTGTGAGAATAAGAGCTTAATAACAAGGATTAGATCAAGAAAAGATAGCCAAGAAAGGCTCCTTTAGCACTTGAGCTATTTTCATAGCTCAGTCCATTTAGTGTCCCAGAAGAGACGCAGAGTTAGCGCCTGAGTTCCCTAGTGGTCAGCTAATGAGTTGGGCCATGCATGGCTCCTGCTACCCCCTCTTTGTTTCTCAGAACTCTGGAGTGGAATCGATACTCGGTGTCAAAGGCCTAACATTTCTGGCCAACACAAGGGCACAGGAGCCCTGCACTTGCACCCCTAACCCCTTCAAATTAGCACCAGCTACCCATGTGTTCTGCTAACTCAAATCTACAAAGGTTAGTTTAGGGCAGTGCCCCTCGTCTGCACTCATAGTGTAGCATTAACCCCAATTAATAAGTAATTTTAGAGAGGTGTAAACAATATTCTAACCAAAGAGTTAATTTAAAGATAAAATATATGAGTTTTAAGCAGAAAAATAGAAATAAAATCTTAAAAATATCCGCCTTTTGCTTTGCTTACAGCTTTACACTACATTTTCTCCATGAAACCAGAAATCATGGTCATGGTCACCAGAAATGGTTTTCACTTCACAGACTGTTGGAAACCATTTCAGGTGACTGAGAAAATGTCAAGAATAAAGGGTGGCCATTTTGAAGGATTTAAAATATAAAACATATTATAAATATATATTCACCTTTTTGTGTTTCCTACATACTGTAATGCCATGTGTTCATTCACAGTTGTTCACAGTTGTTCACGTAAATAGTGTTGAAAATAAAGAAAAAACACCAAATAAAAACTTTTTTCCTTATACTGTATATATATTACTGTACATATGATAAGCAAAAGAGTAATGATGAATACATTCAGACATCACATGGAGTCTTTGTTGCATTGCTCTGTAGTCTGTATGCTTGTACATTGTTTACTATTCCTTTGTTCTTAACAACACACTTCTCAACACCATAGATGTGTTCAGTCAGGACCCAGTCGTGCCACTAATACCATGGCACAGGAAGCAGCTGACTATGCCTTTGTTATTTCCAAACTCCATTAATAATATATGATCTCCTTGTGCTCCCTTAGAATGGTTGCGGGCTGTTTACATAAATTGTCAAAGATGCCAAAAGGCACATTGAAAAATTTCCCTTTTTTCTAAAATATTCCAGCCCCAGAAGACACAGAAAAAATATTTAAAAAATATTTATTAATTAGGGGCTATCTAGGTTGAGTTTACATATTTCATATTCATTTATTAGGTTTTTTTAACTACGGGAAGCATTGGACTGACACAAATATATTATTCTATTTGTGTACGATGTCCCTGGGGCCTGTTAATTATTTGTCTCCTTGACGATCAAATTTAAAGGCATACATCACACGCCCAGATCTATACTTTCCTCTGTTTACAAAAACTCAAAGAAAATCCAACCACGATGCTGGTGAATACATTACTGCAATCCCAAGTCGCTTGGTAACGGGCTTTACAACAAGCAGTGATGGCGCATTTCAACATAGTCTGTGGACCAATTCTTTTTGAAAGCCATGTAACATTGATGTCGAGCTTTTTAATTACAAAGAAGATCAAGAAAACGGATTGAAAGATTTATTGTTGTGGAGTATTGCAATCTCCGGCAGAAAATGGAATGCTGTCAAAAATGTTTTGGGTGAAGCGTGATTGACATTTGGCGGTGGTGACAAGCACTGATCTGACTAGTCACATTTGTTTTATCATTGACACACTTGACTTGAGCTTGCCTTTGTGGATTATGCAAATGGTTTAACAATAAAAGGCATATTATATTACAGCGTTACCAACTTGTGTTTCTTCTGTTGTCATCTGCATGTGCGTCAACATTTTTGTTATGTCTTTTTGCAAACACAGTGCAAGTGAAAGTGCATTTGCCAACGCCCGGGTTGTATTTTCAAAAACTGGCAAGAAGCATCTTCCATTTCTGGAGTCATTATTAGAAATGACAGTTGAACCTGATGAAATTGTATCCCCAACTGAAACCCAAATTGCTATCAGGCCAACATGGTTTCCCTGTGCTAGAACCATGCTTATTCCGCATCAAAACATGGGTAGATGAATTTAAAAAGTCATAATAGCTCATTACCATCCAGTCTCCTCGCGCCCTCATACCTGAACCCTATTACTGAGACTTCAATTTGCATGTAAATGTGGTCAACTTTCATGTTATCAAAATACAGGAGGAGTGTCGCATAGGCCAAAAGTGTTTATGGGTACAGCATGTATACATGTCTATGAGGCCGTAGTTTCAGCATGCACACGTGATGTTATTATGTTAATGTATGTGCAATTATTGGCCTTTAGGATTATGGGCCAATAATATAGCAACAACTGGGGAACATTTAAAAAAAAAATATGTAATGCGATCATAACTCATGGGTTTTTACAGTCCTCATGAAGACAACAACCAAAAAACACTTGGATGGCCTTTTGTGTGACAACCTTTCAGGGCATTTACTTAATAACTGTGCCAAATAGAAGATGCAAACAAAGACTTACATGCCATATTTTATTAGTAAATTGATAGAAGTAGAAAAAAAGGCGTATAGTGATTCTCATAGAAAACCTTATACGTTAAATCTAGTATGTTTAAGTTCCCAAGTTCTCCCTTGGGTAAGAAGAAATAGAAACAGAAGGTGAGTCAAGACAGAAGGGAACGTGAGGAGATATACGTGGACTGGCAGTGGCTAAGAAAGCAAAGCTACTTTCCATCATTATACTGTAAAATGTCATGTGATTGGCTGCTCAATGGCAGGAGCCCCCAGTGGCTGCGGTTCTGTCATCGGGCTAAGGAGGGAAACACACGGCATTTCACTTTTTCTGTCAAAACTAGCTTTGCCCAAATGGTATCATTTTAAATGCCATGACAGTGGAAGGTGGAAGGCAGTGTGATGGGCCTAAGGGTATACATAGACCCCATATGCTAGTGACACTGATACAAGTGTAATTCTAGACTATTAGAGTGACATGGGAGAGCCTCCCAACCTCAGCCACACACACGCACACGCGCTGAGGCGGCTGAGGGGGAACAGCCTGTCATGCCATGAAAATTTAAGAAATTCTTTAACCTGGCCTTGCCTGATCCCCTCTTCCTTTGAATATTTTATAATGCCAAAATGATTTATTAACTTGAGACAGGTACAGCTCAGTAAGGCCAGGTACAGACCACAGTGAGAGCTGCTGTGTGTCCTATCAGAACACACAAAAAACATTTGTAATTGAACATTTATAACTAGGAACAGTTTGATTATAACAAAGTGTTGGGGAGAATACTTTGTATTTGTATTTGTCGAATCAGGGTATTGTATGCTGAATATTTTTAAATACTTTCACATTGATTTGCATTATATTTATGTATAAATCCAGCGTATAATTACACAAATATTGACTACACTTGTTAGAACGCCTGATATAAACGTTACCGATAATTAGGAACTCAAAAACTCTCTTGGCAAATGTACGGACATGTGTATTGTGTGTATGAACTGTGGCTTAAGGCGTTTTAAATCTTTATGTAATTTTAGGAGAAAAAGTTATTTCTTAATAATGTTGAGCAATATGAAGTTAAAATCGAATAATTGAGTACTGTGAGGTATTCGTTTGATTTTAGGAAAGTAACTGTATTCTAAATACCACAAATGAAAGAGTAACTGTACCAGAATACAGTTAAAATGACTATTTTAAATACGTATTCTAAATACAAAAAAGCTTGGTATTATGTTTAGAGTTGACCTGCTCTACTTCAGACTATATTATTCTGTATCATCTTAACGTCATTGGCTATTGACTGCTAATCACTTCACAACACCGAAAGTAACAAAGTCATGTGCATTCACACAACATAAAAATATTTACCCCAGATGTAGATTGAAACATCATAAGTGCTGTTTACATAGTCTGAACATACACAAAGCACGTTCTGGCATTTAATTTGTCTCATTTGGCCATTTTGCGACCTGGCCGTATTTCACTCCATTCATCTCATTTTATGGCTCATGATTGCCAGTGACTCTGTTTAGCCAACAATGTCACAAAGGTCAAAATGGAGGACAAATTGAGATGCCAGACTGTCACACTAAACCACCATTGTGTATAAGAGTATAAATACAAATGTGAAGGAAGACAATAGACAGAGTTGCATACATTACAATCATAAGACGGATTGTTACGTACAGCTATATCACTACGAAAATGAGCGGTAATAAAAAGGTAGAGAGTCGTGGTGTACTGGAGCATATAGGACCCATGGGAACCAACCAGAGAACAAAAGCGGGCCCTTCTGCTAATTGACTGCAGAATTAGCCCCATCTTTCCCAGTGGGACCGTGGCAGTGGCAGTGGCAGATGGAGGCAGACTGGACACCGAGGCAGAAAAAGAACCTCTAAACCTGCCGTGAAGCTGCTATACACAATCGCAGGTCACCGCACAGCGACATGTGCCGTGTTTAACAGGACAGGGCCGGGCAGGAGAGGGTTATGAGGGCTGGGAGCGAGGTCATTAGGGGTCATATGGGGAAGTGATGGCAATATTCTGTAGGTTAGTATGTCAGATATTTTTTTTTCATCAGCTTAATAATAAAATATGTGAATGAAATCTCTTCTATTATCACAATGAATATTTGGTCCAAAGCTCATTTCAAACAACACCCTCACAACTTTTATCTCATCTAAGGATGCGTTTTTCCTCGTGAATGAATATTATATTTGTGTAGGTCACATTTTGCCGGCATCCAGAACTTCAAGAAGAATTTGAGTAATAAATCGGTATGCAAATAAATAAAATCACTGTGCACACCATAGTTCATTTCAAACACATTATGATTGATCATTTTATGACATACAGTAGATGCATAGAATTAAGAATTGTATTATTTTTTGGTGCTCTGTCAAAAATATCATGTCCATGAGAAAGGGTCAGTTTTTACTATTTAAAAATATTCTGGGAGTTTGGGCCTGAACCAAAGGACAAAAGTTCATATGAACCAAACCGCTGCATAACCAAGCAGCTGCTGCCACTGAAGTTGAATTCATCGCTCAAAGCACTTTTTAAGTGCTAAAGCAGCCAGGCCTCTTTCGAGGGATTACTCTGAGGAATGTATTTACAGTTTCTTTCTCTAACGGTGGTATGGAAATCAGAGCACTACAGACAGCACTCATGGCTGTTTTGAAATTCAAAAAAGGTGGGGAGTTAAACTATATTGTCCTTTTGAGGATGCAGGAGGATGCCTTCCATTCTGCACACACCATGACTGTCATAGTAATCTGATATGACAAATTCACATACAGTGGATTAGCTGGCGGTGGTGAAAGCCTGAGCGGTTAATATTTGTTGATGTTACTTTTATCCATCAGGTCTGGTGTCCCTGGGCTGCGGTTGCCCTGACGATGAGAGGAAACAGTTTATCCTGGCGACCGAGAGGGCCAAAAATGTGGGGGCATCACTTTGTACACTGTCACCATCTTTGATGTCGCCGCACTTGATGTCGGAGGCTATGAAAAATGCTTAGCTCAATTTAAGCCTCTCACAAAAAAGGGCTAACAACTGTAATTAAATCATTAAATTCTTGTCTACGCTTCACAGAGCAGAGAGAAAATTAACTTCCACCAACCTCATTTTCTACTTGAACATGAAATAATGATTTTTTTTTTCTCCCTTTTTTTCTGGAGCTCATATAATTACAAAGCTAACATCTGATAGAGTCAGCATCCAGGGGGGATTATCACATGCATGAGTATTAGACCTCATTACCAGCTTGACTGCAAAATTATTACATCTTGTAATTGGATGGCGAGATTTATACACAGATTGGCCGGGTTTCTGTAAGATTGTAATTACAGGCTTCATTGGTTTGCTACTTATCGGAACTTCACAGAGAAAACAACTGGTAAAATGAAATGAGCATTTCATTAACCTATCGCCTTATCAGGGGAAAAACCTGTGTAACGTTCATGTATGCATTAACATAAATAGGATCATTCATTCCGCTGCCAGATAGCCCCGGCTGGAGCGGCGCGTGTGTTTTCAAAGCGGCGGAGGTGCAGGCTGGAAACCAAGTGCATGGCGCCTTGTGATTGCACATGGAATTGGGTGATTGGCAGCAATATCAATTCATTTCTACAGAGTTTATTTACCTCCGTAATCCAGTGTTGATAGAGGGAACGAAAATGAAGAAAGGTGGAAGGGAAAAAATGTAATGAATTAGTTGTTACAAGGGATGAACTCAATATATCTATTACTTAAAGACTAACTGACTGTGAAAGTGCTCATTTCACGAGAGACGAGGCAGGAGCTGGCGATGGGGCTACTTCCTGCAACCCCCTCCTTCGCCCTCTCTCTTTCTCTCCCCTTTCTCTCTCTGCCCCTCTCTCTCACCCCTTTCTGTCTCTCCCTCTCTCTCTCTCTGTCTCCCTCTGTCTCTCTCTCCTTTGATGTAGCCCCTTTCACTGTTAACAAACTCCGTCCGTGTTCGCCTCTTGCTCAAACACAACGGCAGGTGCAGATTGGATGCCCACATAAATAACCCCCCGCACACAATGAGGCCGGGGGATCGATCCAGATTTTGATGGGTGCTACAGCTCATACAAAAGGATAGGCATGTATATGTGTGTGTGTGTGTGTGTGTGTGTGTGTGTGTATGTGTGTGTGTGTGAGTGAGTGTAGGAAAACAAAAAGATCCGACCAGAACGGGACAGGACAGAAGGCGAGAACATCGGGAAAAAAAGAGGAGGGGGTTCAAATGGTTCAATTACAAGGCGAACACAATCTCTCTCTTCTTAACAAGAGATTTCATGGTATGGGCCCGATGTTTGGCAGAAACAGCTGAGTGCCACTAATACTAAAGCAGTACACAGAGCCAGATCAGTCAGTCGCTTTTGGAGATGGGACTCAGTTGTTATTGGACTTCATTGTCCAGATTGGCTACTTCTTTTTGTTCATCTGGTTTTAATGCTGCATTAACATGGGCCACAATGCAACCTGACACCCAACATTAGTGCAGCTAGCTCAGCAAGTCTGTGAACGTTTAACTGAACAATATTGTATCACAAATGTAGTTTGTTCTGATAAATTATACATACATATAATTTTATATATATAATTTCATATATATATATATATATATATATATATATAGAGAGAGAGAGAGAGAGAGAGAGAGAGAGAGACCATTTTTGTTAGTTTGCTAGGGGCAACAGTGGCGCAGATAGTGTGCCGTCTTGTGATGGGAGGGTTGGCGATTTAAATCCAGCAGATGCACACGGTCATTGTGTCCTTGGGCAAGACACTTCACCCACTTTGCCTCCTCTTAGCATGTGAATGGGTGAGTGGTGCCTTAATGTAAAGTGCATAAAGCAGGTAGAAAGGCACTATAAACAGTACATGTGACTATTTACCATTTAGTTCAAATGGTGGCCATATGAAACAACAGCATCAGGATGGACATCTGGGATATGACATCCCATCCCATCATATTATAGAATAAACATGCAAGATTGTATTGTCTATAATATTGCAGCTTAAATATAAAATTGTGACTCTGTTGGATCTTCGTTTACAGCATGTTGGTAAGTAAATCCCATATCACACCCCTGCTGCTTTGAGGCCAATAGTCACTTCACCAAGTCCTGAGTTCTATTTTAGGATGTAACTTTAAAACTGTGAACCACCGTGCTGATAGGATGCCTTTTAACTTTGGTATGTACATTACTTCGCACTTACCGCATACGTGAAAGTGACAAACTGTCCCTCCGTTTGTCACATCCAAACTGACCCTGGAGTTGGGGATAAGTCGACTGATCAGTCGCCCAGATGCGACTCAATTTACAAATATTCACGTCTTAAAGTGGCAACAAATGGAACTATTACATAAAATCTGCTTCAGTGTCTTTTATGGTCTATTAATCTCTATGGGATGTCAAACTATGATGAATGTGATTGCAGTAAGAGGTTGTGGCAGTCCCGGGGAGCATGTCCGGCAACATTAAAACAGCAGGTCTCAATAGTTAGAACAAAGACTGAGCTAAAGTAAATGGCTGCACAACACAAGAGCACATGAAAGAAAGTGCCTCATTAAAATTCCATTTGTCATGCTGTCTGTTGATCATTTTATCTGCAAGTCTATCCTTTACACCGCTATCAAAGAGTGTCATTTCAAAAGAATACTTCACTCTGGGACAAAACGAGGGCCTTTGCTCAAAATTCAATTAGTGTTGTTGATAAATAAATGCCCAAAAATGTAGAGCTTCAAAGATTTGCACGCCAACATTTTGTTTAAGTACATGCGTGGAATATTTAAGACTTGCTTCTGTCTAAATTGAACAACATTATAGTATAAAGAATAGACATAGACTTATGCATCTACTGGTCTACAGATGTCCATGAAATGTACCTGTCCCTACTGCCTATTAGCGAGGTTTAGTTAGTTGGATATCCTGAATTCTGTATTTATAGCTGCATGTTTCTTTTACAGTGTTCAGTGTCTAATACACTTGAGCTGGGAGCTTTCTGTGCAACAGGTCATAAATCATTCAGTGAAGCTAATTTAATATGGCAAATTTGATTTTTGATTCTCACTAAACCTGTGTCTCAATCTGTCCTTGAGGTACAGCTGACGCGCTGCCAATGAAAGAAGAAGCTTCATATAAAATAAATTCATGAGCTCTCAATGCTAATCCTCTTAGCTCTGAACTGCAATAAAACACTCAACTCGATATAGTTAAAACCATTTTAAAGGCCAGTAAATTCTGTATCCTTTTTTCTCAGCTCTCTCTCTCTATACCTCCTTTTATCCCAGCTTTGGCTAGCTATAGCTATTCATTAGCTGCAGCCCCTATGGCAATGAGAGTCTTTAACCTCCATTAGATCTAATGTTGATATGTTTCCCCAGCAAAGAGCCAAAACAATTAACACCCCTTCTCACATTTCTCTGCCCTCGGCCCCTAACCGCATCAAACTGTGGGCCCACCCGTTCATTACCCACCGCTGAGAACGCCCCTGGGGTAGAACAAGTCACATCCTTGCTTGTTGTCTTTTGAATGGTATCTATTTAGCAGCCAAGGATGGTTAAATAAAATGTGTCACCAATAATTGAGCGCTGTTTCCCCTAAAAACTGGTAGCGAGGGTTTAAGTGAGATCCTCTGTCAAGATAATAGTTCACGCTGGCAAACTTCCACAAGTGTCAGAAGAATTTAAAAGATTTCTTTTTTATTATTTTTTTTTTTTTTTTATTACGAGTGGACCCACTGAGCTGGAGTTAAATTGATGACAGTTACAGACATTTCTGGAAATACATGCGTGTAACTTTTAGCACCTCGGTGTGAAATAGCTCCATGGGAGATTTACGTTTTGACATTTAAGGATATATTAATAGCAACAGCAGTCATCTGGGGTAGAATTGTTTATGCCCGGGCCGACTTGTTGCGCTGGATTATTGGAGAAACTGCTGCAAGAGCTGCCATAAAAGCCACACTTTCAGATTTCAGTAGTGTCACGAAGCTGTGAACAAATGCACTCTCCAAGTGTTTAGTTGTCAGCTGCATATTGTCTTGACCTTCTAAAACCCCCCAAACAGACCCATTTTATAATCCAGGAAATTCCCAGTTTCCGTGCACAGTACCTTATAGGTGTGGCTGTGCTGGGAGTGTATCAAGTGTCTGGCAGCAACGCAGTGGGCCGCAGTCTCTAACTCTAAATACTTTAGCGGCTGTGACACACTTACACGAGGATAAGTTGCACAAACGCATGAGTCGCTCATGTTTATGGCACTCACTAAAGCAAACGTGTGTGATCGCAAACACCAAGCTATTAATACTTTCAACCACTTGGGCTTTATCTTTTGTCTTCAGTGCAAAATGGCTTTTGGTTTAAACACTTAATTTGATAATCCGCGAGAAAGCTACAAAAGGGACATTCTGTAGATTCTTAACCTTTCCTCAACTTTGGCGCTCCCAGAGGCAGGAAAAGAGTATCTTTCACCACAGTTATTAGTTCACAGAGACACCTCTGACCTCTGCGGTGGTAGCCAACTGTCAACATAACCGGTGTTGTTGCATCGCACGCTCACTCTCAAAGTCTTCCGTGGGAGTCATTTAGGCCTCTTAGAGAGAAGCCGGGTCAACTGCGGATTTACTAAGTACCACTTATAACAACTTTGACTGATTTAAAAAGCGGTCGGACAATAGACCAGTTGAGCCTCAGACCCTTGAATATAATCAGAATCCTATTCATCAGCTAAAGAAGTTACTGCAGAAACACACTTCATAGTATTCAAATGTGTACATGTGTGTCTACAATGTAACGCCAACGTGGTAAAAACATATGTTATTTTGTTTTTTCAAATGATGAAGATGATAATATTAATATATCCTTTTAATGCACAAAGTATACAGCCTCAAACACTGATTAATGATTCACCTTCAATGAAAAGGAACACCAATACAACGTTTCATCATTGTGTTAGAGTTTTCTGTAAATAAATAAATAGGAAATCACACACTATATCAAAAATGTATTATATTAGATTTAGTTTCTCATTACAAAATATATCGTCGTTTTTTTTAAATCTTTTTTCCCTTGAAACAGATTCTGAATGAACAAGCGCGTGCAAAAGTAACACATAAAACACTCGCGGTGGGATCAAGTGAACTTTATTTTTTGTGGCGAGCTTCGTGGAGGAACATGAGCGCTCTGGACTTCGGAGAAGAGTTAGGGAGCCGGCGCGCGTCACTTACAGGGACCGGGGTTGGGGACTGACAGGCGTGTGCGAGGATAGACGTGCAGATCCAGATGGCGAGAGCCCATCTGTTTCTAGGAAATGCATCAGAAATGAACGTGTACGGGCGGACAGCGCGTAAAACAAGAAGATCCGGAACCAACTTTTTCCCCCCTGCTCTCCTCTCCCTCCCTCTGTGCGTATGTGTCTGGTAGAACTAGGGGTGCGGGCTGGTAATGGGACTTTAACTACAAGAGCCGATGATTCACTACAGAAAGGTTTATTACCCCCAACACGCGCCTGTGTTTGGGGACCGAAATGCAGGTAAAGAGTGACATACACAAGTTAGAGATTGATGAAAATGCGTAACACTCACCAGCATTAAACGCTATAGGCGACTCACCAAAATAATTTTAGTCGTTCGTCGTATTAATAAAGCTTGACTTTTTGACCACCTATCACCCTGCACTTTCTCCTCCTCCGTCTTCATCTTCAGCCCTCCTGCATGCATTTCCAAACGGGTTATCACAATTGCCATTCGTTCCCTCTTTTCTAATGTGTTTGCCAGATTGACATCAGTGCCCCTCAGATATTTTTAACAGATCCTTTGCGCGCTTCGGCAATATCCACTCGGAGCCATCTGGTGCAGATCAGAATCTCCTCTGACTCCTCTCTGGGCTGCAGTCGTTAAAGGCTCTAAATGTCGATATATATATATATATATATATATATATATATATATATATATATATTAAACTGTTAGGTTATGGGACTTAAAGAACACTCGGAATCAAATGTGTCAAATATTTCCATCACCAAAGTTAAGAAAATTACTGGAAATTTCCATATGTCTGTTTATTTTATTTTAGTTTCCTGTTGTGTCAGATTTTTTTTTTTCTGGTTTATGAACTGAAATTAAATGTTAAGCCCAATATGTATTAAAAATAGAATTTTTAAAATTTGCTAAGCAATATATATATATATATATATATATATATATATATATATATATATATATATATATATATATATATATGCAATGGTGACATAATAATTGTTTCCCAGATGGTATTTTCGTTGTAAGTAATATGGGAAGTTTTAGGTAAAACAATATTATGTAAAGAACCGAAAACAACATAATACAAAATCAGCGTTAACAAAAAACGTGCGCGGGAGGCGACAAAAAATTAAATGCATGCACGAGTATTTTTAATCAGAATGAGTTGAAACTATTTATCTTTAACAGGTAATAATGGTGGTACATGCTGACGCGATTTTCCTCAAATTATTCGTTTTATAGCGCGCACTTACTAAACCGGTGCAAATTTAAGCGCCATGCTTTTAAATGCAATACGCTTTCGGTGAGCGAATAAATTATCTTGCACCAGCACGTAAAAGCACTCACTCCGCTCACAGCCATTTTCTAATTACAAATGAAGTATGCGTAAAGTTAGTTCCTTCTCGCTGTTTGAGACGGGTTTTACTTCCCCCTGTGTCGGACAGCTGTAAAATCGTGTAGACAGGTTGTCATACAACAATCAAAGGCTTCGGTGAATGGACTCTAATGCTTGAACATTTAACATACAATAAGTCCAAACACAGGGGGAGAGAGAGGGAGGGAAGAAACGGAGAGAGAGAGGGAGAGAGACCTCAGCCAATGCGCGCGCGCTCTCTTCACATTATCCACATTGCTCCAAACAAGGAGGAGCTTGTGGGCTCAAGTAGGGGATGCCAATCAAAGCATCAACTTCAAATTGTATCTGAGAGATCAGCCTGGAGACCTCAGGGCCAGGCGCGTCAGTTGGAGCGCAATTGTTGATCAGATCACATCTAGCAGCGGACTTACGCACACAAAACGAGAGAGGAAGCAGAGATTTAAGAGCGACTTGTTTTGACTGCATTCCACTGCATGTGTCTTCAGTGAACGTGCTGCATACGCTCCCCGTGTTTCCTATTTCTTTCTTTTATCTCTAGCACACTTTACTTCACCACCGGACCAGAGAACTGTTCCAGAGCAAGGCGGTGGACATGTCTTTTCCGCAGCTCGGTTACCCGCAATACTTAAGTGCTTCCCAGGCTGTTTATGGGAGCGAACGACCGGGAGTTCTTACGCCCTCGTCCCGTGGAGGAAGCACTGAAATCGGGGGAAGTCCATCTGCCACAGCAGCGGCTGTTACGTCGGTCCTGGGCATGTACGCCAGTCCATATGCTCACAATTACAGCGCTTTTTTGCCCTACACAAGCGCGGACCTGGCGCTTTTTTCACAAATGGTAAGAAGATCTTTATTCATCCTGATAGCTGTGTCTCTTATGTGCTGTCAAAAACATTAGCTCTGTAAATTAGTGACTTCCACGTTAACTTAACTTCAAAACCTTCACTCAAGGTATTTAGAGAATTTCTGGTTACACATACTTTTTATGTAGATTTTTTTTAATTATTAGCCTTTGTTTACAGCCATTGACTCTCTTTTTTTTTGGCCTATACAATTATTGACAAAATAAAAGGGAAAAAAAAGTCGTTTCTCAATCACTCATGTGTCAGAATAGTGAACTTCCGTCACTGTTTTATCATGGGTACATTTAAATATGCACCACATGCAAGACACAATAAAAACGTCATTGGTTTGTGTGAGGCCTGCGTAAAATTGGTTGTCCAAAATAAATTACAAACACGAAGAGCTGCTGCTCATAAAACCAGCATGTTCCAGCCAGATGTGTTCACATTAATTGTCGAGAAGTTTTCACAACAGTAAAATAAAAAGTTAGAGAAACACGTACAACAAGCTCATGAAAGTGAAAGTGTTGTGACAGCACACACAACAACCGACATTGATGAGGGGGGGAAACGTGAAGCGAACACTGCCCATTGTACAAGCCGTTCTTTGCATTTTCTGCTCATTTTCCTTGGCTTAAACGCTGTGAGTGCAGTGTGAGTGCGCTGTGCAGGAGCAGGTGCCATAGCTTGTCACGCCATGTGTGTCTAGTGTGTGTAACTAGTTAAAGCCTATTCATTGACAGCGAAAACTCAGTGGGTAGAGTTATGTTAGACGACATGTGACAGTTTGTTGTAGTGACGCAGGCCATTTAATTGACATGATGATTTTTTTTTACATTTAAAGGGGTCCCAGTATGATCTGAAAGACAGCCCCGGTGTCCATCCGGCCAGCTTCGCAGCCCACACCTCTCCGGCCTTTTACCCCTATGGGCAATTCCAGTACGGGGACCCAGCCCGGCCCAAGAACGCCACGCGGGAGAGCACCAGCACACTGAAAGCCTGGCTCAACGAGCACAGGAAGAACCCCTATCCCACTAAAGGAGAGAAGATCATGCTGGCCATCATCACCAAAATGACTCTGACCCAGGTATCCACGTGGTTTGCCAACGCCAGGAGGAGACTCAAGAAGGAGAACAAGGTAACCTGGGGGAGCAGGAGCAAAGAGGACGAGGACGGCAACTTATTTGGAAGTGGGGACGAGGCGGAGAAAAACGACGACGAGGAGGAGATCGACCTGGAGAGCATAGACATAGACAAAATAGACGAAAACGACGGCGATCAGAGTAATGAGGACGACGACGACAAATCCACCGAGGGCAGCAGGGAGCTCCGGGAGCTCAGGGGCAGTAGCGCGGCCGCTGTGGAACTGGACACTTTGGACAAACGGCGGGCCTATGCTCTGCAGGCCCACGAGGCCTTTGACAAAAACAAGAGTCCCATTTTAGTTCACCCCGGAAGTAAGGACAGCCAGGACAACAACAACACACGTGTTCTTTCCCCGGACAGGCCTGGCAGCTTTTCTCTTCCCTCTAGCAATAAACCCAAAATCTGGTCCTTAGCGGAGACCGCCACGAGCCCAGACAATTCTTCTCAGAAACCCGCCTCCCCTTGCGCTCCCAGCGGGCCCACTCACCCATCAACACCCCACCACCAGCTCCAGACGCACCCGGCGTTTCTATCTAGCCACGGACTGTACACGTGTCAGATCAGCAAGTTCCACAACTGGACAAATGGCGCGTTTCTGGGTCAGAACTCCCTGCTAAATATGAGGTCGTTTCTAAACCACCACCATCATAACCATCACTTGACGGGTCAGCAGCAGCAGCCCACATCGGTGGTGGTGTCGCCGGTCGCTGCCGCAGCTGCGCTCAGCAGCGACAGCAAGGGTCCGACAGAGAGCCACAGTCCCAAGCACATAGGTACGATACAACTAACACAACCTTTGTCATCTTATAACCTGCTTTTGCCAAACATGGCCTACAATTGTAGAGCATTATGATCACCATCACGATGCACTGACCGTGTTGCTTTCATTTTCTAGACCACGACCAAGTTGTAAGATCTGATTCTCCTCCAGCACAACCACTGAAGTCTTTTCGTCCTCTTCATGACAGGTGAGACTAAGAAAAAAAAAACAAAAAAAAACACACACTTGTATTTCAAATTAGAATGCATAATTAAAGCAGGGATAAACACACATAAACACGCGTGTGAAGACAAAGAGGTAATCAGTAATTTAGGACAAATAAGAATGGAAGGCCTTTTGTGGTGAGACCGACATGCAGCCAACGCCGAGTGTTCATATTAGTGCACATTTGAATACGAACAAAACATGAATAGCATAAAAAATAATGCGATTTAAAAAAAAAGAGAAAATTTGTTTTGGCGGTGACAGGGGTCTTGACTCTCATCCCACTCCCCCCCTTTAATTCGTCGCCTCTGGGGAGAATGTGGCTACTTATCAAGTCACCGAGTAAAACGCGCAGTGTCTGGGCTGTGTGCTTTTCCTAAAGACCCCTGGGAAAGCCGCCGCCCTGGGGAACGCTCTGGCCAAACAGGGAAACGGCTGCGATTCAAGCACCAGACAGGATTTATGAATGCACATGAAAAAAAAAAAAAAGAGGGGCAAAAAAGAAAAAAAAAAGTGGGGTTGGGAGGGTACAAATATTGCGCAAGGCATTTAATGGTAACTATTATTATTATTATTATTATTATTATTATTATTATTATTGTTAGGCCTTGTATTCGGCTGCTATTATTATTTTTACGATTGCAATAGCCTGACTGTGTGCCCCGCCAACCATTCGGGCAGCTGATCGAGAGCCGCTGTCCAAACACCGCGGGTATTTAACAGTCTTTTGGTTCTTTTCTCTCTCCCAGATCCTCTCTGCCTGCCAGCGCCAGGAGTCCAGCAGACAACACGCAACGTGTCCTCACGGCTCTGTCCTCCGCTTGACTCTGCCCAAACTAAAAAGACAATATTCAAAATAAACACATGAAAATAAAAACGACAGACTTTTCTCCTCGATACAAAGGACAAAGCGTCGATGAAGAATAAATGGCATAATTCGGTAATATCCTGTGGATGGATTTCCCCCCTCTATTGTTGTGTAGCCTATAATCGCGCCCATGTTATTCTCCACTTGTCCAGGCAGGCTGGAACATTTTGGTAGGCTTTATACTTTATTATTATTATTATTATATATAATTAATATTTTGTCTCTATCTTGTGTTTTTTCCCCCCAATGTAAATATCAAGTGATTTAAATTTGTAAATAGGAAACCTTGAAGGAAATTGTCCAGATCGTATATTTTGCTTAATAAACTAAATGAAATTATAGAGAAACGAAGAATCTTTCATTATTATTATTATTATTATTATTATTATTATTATTGATTAGTCCTCTGTGGAGAAAGGAGCAGTCCTGCGTCTGGAAGCGCGGCTTAATTGTATTCCATTTGGAGCGAAGCAGCGTGGATGCATTGAGGTGCTAATAAGTGTCCAGATGGTTGCTGGTGACAGAAAATGGACAGGAGCAGCTGGGAAGGTCATTAAGTAATAATATGGGAACGCCCTGTCCAAACAAAATCAAATGGTTAAAATCTAATCTGTCAGAGAGGCAAGTCGATGCAAAGATGAATTATTAATATTTTGGTTAATAAGACGGAAATCGGTCTGTGAGTAAAGAAAGGGAGATGACACTATTTAGGGTCCTGTCTGCTCGGGTCTGATAGTGATCACTGGCCTATAAAAACAGCGTCCCCTTTCTTCCTCCAGACCACGACCAAAACTCAATATTGATTTAACACAAAGGCCTAATGGGGGGTTTGACGCTATATGGTGAAACTTAGATTAGCTTGGTGATTGTTTTGTTTATTTTATTTACTTAATTGTTGTTGCTGCCTTTCGCTGAAAAGGTGCTCGTGTCGTCTTGCGAGGGACATAGTGAATGTACAAACAATTTCTCTGAGATCTGGCTGCAGGAAGCGCGGCTTGTTTTCAGTGGGATAACGTTTGACTGGCCTGAACTTGTGGAGCGGCTGAGAGGGTTTGCAATATTACAGCGACCTCCATCGGCGAAAAAGCTCATAGGCGACACTCCACCGGACAGATTCATTTGAAAAAAATAGCCAATACATCTGACTATTTGGCCGTTTTGTTTTTGGTATAGAGCTATAAAATACGTAAATACGAGTTTTGTTTATAACGATATGGGAAGATATTTGCAGCAAAGTCCAAGACCAATAAGACAGCTTACCTATTCCTAGCCTCGTTGGCTGCTACACAACAAAACACGCATAGAAATATTAAAAGTTGAGAAAAGTAAACAAAAAATACATTAAAAATAAACAGAAAATAAGATATAGGCTATCACGTGACGCGCATTTTAACTTAGGCTAATTGCGTCCCATGCCCATAAACATTTGGCGCACGACGTAGATTGTCACTTACTGAGGAGGACGAAATTAAATAATAACTATTCAGGTCTTTATATAGACTATGCGTTTATAGCTCAAACACTATTAACCCTATCAATGGCCCAAGCGCACAGCTCACGGCATCTTAATGACGACTCCAACCTGTGCGTAAAAGCTTTGTGCGCATTTTAAATTACACTCTGCCTCCATTCTCGCGCCATTTTCACGCGACTTCCTCCATTCAAGTCTGCTTTTGGGGGGCTAAAATTAAATAACCTCTCTCGGTGTCCCATTTATTCCTTTTGTACTGGAACAGCGTGGGGTTAGCGCCAAGGCGTTAGCTGCAGGCCATGATATTGTGTTCCCATAATATATACAAAATTATTCATTTAGTAAGAGGATGTACAGTGGACTGTCTAATGGGTAATGAGCACAGTTGAAGCTGATAATTAGGCTGTCATTTTCCTACCAGTTCTTGCTCGCTCGCTCGCGCTCTTGTGTGTGCACGCGCAATGCCCTGGGCCACAAGACTGGAGAGGATGAGAAAATAAAGAGCATGACACGGGAAGGAGAGCACAAATGATTTTAATAAAGCCAAGAGATAATACATAGAAGGAGGTAACGTAATAATTAAATCAGATTTATTATTATTATTTAACACAGCAGATCTAAATCAGCAATAACTATTGCATTGCAGTTTATCTGGATTTATTTGGATAGACACGAGCAAAGCACTGGGGAATTAATGTGAACGTTATATTTAATATTCAGTAATTCAGTGTTTTTGTGTGTGCGTGTGTGTGAAGCTTTTAGAGTAAATGTTACAAGTGCTAAAACTTCAAAGAAGCTTCACTATTGTGGGCTGTGGACTAGTAAAATCTTGACACATGCAAATCAGGCCTTATGCAAAGACAATACATTGTTGACCCCTAAACAATTTACCATTCTGTCACTTGCTATGGCCCCCCATAATGCCTGGGTCTTTTGTCCAAGAACAAGAAGCATGTCCCTGTGCGACTGAGACGTGTCACTGCTGCGGCTGTCCATTCATTTTAGTGCGGGAACTGTGTGTGTGAAGAATAAAGGGGATGTATAGAGGTGACTGCATGGGGAGGAAAGTTTATCACTGTCTTGTCTTTTTGGCAGGAGCAGCCTATTCTTACAACCTTCTCGACCCCTTGTAGTCCGGCAACACGGGCGCCTTTGCCTCTCTCTACCCCCTTCACCTTCCCACATCACTGTTGTCTCTGCTATATCTGCCCCAGCTAATCCATTTATCTGGCTTGGTGAGCGGCGCGCCACGGTGCAGCGTTGACACAAAAGCAACATCAACAACAAGTCACCATAGCCCTCTATAGTAGGAGCGGGGCCCCCCATCGCTGACTAGTTTGCTCCTTGTTTCATCCAGCACAATGCCAAGTGAATGTGACCAATGCTGTTGTGGCCACACGCTTTTATTCCAAGAAGGGGGGGGGGGGGGGGCGATAAATGTTGAAGAGGTTTGGGAAGCAAAACTGAAATTGGAAGCACACCACAAGGCTATACACTGAAACACAAGTAGCGGCAACATCGATATTGCTGGAACTCGGTTCAAGCGAGTGACAACTCAACAACCCCAATGCGAGACCAACATCGACGAGCAACCTGGCCACTGCTCATATATTGAGACTAAATAATCATTAGTCGCCTATCATGTTGGCCGGCTTCTCTTTCATTTGCCAGGCGACATTCTCGCGTTTTTGATCGGGTACGAAAGAGTGGATGAGATAACAAAAGCCTGGAGCGCAGCGAAAAGTTTTTCTGTGTATCTCGTGTGAGTGAAGAACAAAGGAAAAATCCCTTTCACTTCCCTTGCAAGGAGGACAATATGCTTATTTGGACCCCAGTCAAAGCACCCTGCCAAATATTGGGGCACTAATTAGCTGGCCTAATCTCGGAATAATATCGTCAAATCTGATGTATCCGAGTTGAAATGATCTATTTTAGGAGACCTGGGCGGAACATGGAAGTTCATTATTATCTCCTTGTTTGCTACATGTTTGTTGATCAAAGTTACTTCAGAGTGTCTGTTGTTGTTTAAAAGGGCACTGACAGCGTCCAATACATAGTTTCATTAATGACTGCGCGAACCAATTAAAGCCACTCTGCCTGACTTCTCCGCAAGTATCTCAAACGCAACTATATTTAGGGGGGGGGGGGAGAAGCCTTGTGATTTTGCCCTCTCTTGTGCTGCACAGGGATGCACTTTCTTCCCATGCGCAGTAAACACACCACGGGCGCACATTCTCGCTACAGTGTGCTGGGGGATCAGAAATATTTTTTGCTTAATTATCCTTCTGTATGGATCATGTTCTTCAGGAGGAACTGGTAATGATGGGGGTATTTATAGGCGTTCATTCTACTCTCTGTAATTATGCACAGCTCAAAATTGGGGTTTTTACACTTGGCATGTGCTCGAAAACGTAAATTAGACAGACAGGACTGTTTGCCGGGGATGCCTTTGAAGTCAATCCCCTCTACCAAACGTGTTTTGATGTAAAGTTTTATTTGGTGCTACTCGCATTGTTAGCAAAGAGTTTTCTGAGCCTTGGTTGGACAGTGTTTGTTTCAAATGAGTTTAGTTGTTGCACTGTTGAGTGGATTAAAATAGCGTTGAAGATGGCTTATGAGTGGAGCTGACTTCTGATGCAACCCCCAATTCTGAAAAACAAAACAAAAATATTGATTTCTCTCACAATGCATGTCTATAACATACACACCACATACACAAGTTCAAAGATGCACACAATATTGAATTATCCTTGAAAACATTGAATTATAATTTGTTTAGTTTATTTGAGCAGTTTACATTCTTAACTTTTTACATTCACAGTATCCAGTTATAGGAGCTCAAAAAGGAGTAGATTGAGCCTTGAAAGCGTATATACGCCTAACCCGTAATCAATTTAATAAACATTTCCCGGTGATACAGCAGTAATTAATTTTAAGAATTTATTTGTGAATCTTTTCCTGCTTTACGTTACTCCACCTAAAATCTTTTGAGATGTGTTGCGGCGCATGGCATGAAAATGTGTAAGCTCTGAATGTTCAGTCCGTACTGGTAAACTAAGGTTTTGTGCGTAATAGTTTATCAAAAGTTAGAGGTTGTTTTGGCTTGGGCAAACTCCAAAGGGCTGCACAAAGGCGAGCGTGGCCATCTGAAGTGTGACGCTGCAGCTGTGGCCTGAGCACAAAGAATGTCTGCTGGGTTAGACTCACTTCCTTCATGGATTTTCTTTTTATTTTTTATATTCAGCACATGTGTTGGGCAGAAAATGACACTGACTGCAACAAGTTTTGTTCAAATTTAAAAAAACGAAAATATTTGCTGAGAGACAGTAATTGAATAGGCAATGTGAGATTTGTGGCGTCAGCGTTTCGAGTAACATTAGATATGTGACACTAACAGGTCTGTTATTTGTACTTTGTGTTCTGGAACATTTGAAATTCCAGTGGTCTTTGATCAACCTTTTAAAACCTAATATTGATTGTCTAAATTTGAGAACAAAATGACACAGATAATGCAAAACAGAAAAAAAAAATATAATAATAATAACGTTTTGATGTTGTGATCCACAAAATGAATTTCAATTTGCATTTGGGTCTCCAGAAAATCCTTAAAAAATAATACGGATCTGGACTGTGGACACAATAAGATAAAAGATATGGTACATTGCAACTTCGCACAATGGAGTAGTTCACTCTTTAGTACAATAGTGCGAATAATATAAGCTAAGCTATCGAATATAAGATAAGATTCTTACAAAATATATTTTTCACAAAAAATGGCAAAAGTAAAAGAGTTCAAATATCAATTATCAAGGTTAACAATGCAAAAACTGTGGGGAAAGCGACTATAAAAATGTACACACATGGTGGAAGGTAAAGAAGTCATAATGCATATCATCCAGCCATTATGGAACAATCCTTCCAGGTTAAGCCTAACTCTCACTGTCACTCATCAATAATTTCTGAAGAAACATAAGATGGTTTCCTGTCTCTGTCTCCCAGCCCATAGAAGACAATTACAATGTCAGAGGCTGTCACCTACTGCCCTGTGGTCAGTACAGCCAGTGCCCGGTCACTTGCCACAGTTCAGGCGAAAGAGGAGCAGAACAAGACTATAGTGTGTTCGGACTATGGTTTCGCACGCACATCGGAGCGAATTGAGTCGGTCACCTGTCTGGATGGCTCACATACACTGATACCTTTCCCCTCTGCTTGAACTATGGGCATTTTCTTCCCACCTGCCATGTCTCTTGTACTGCATGGGCTGGTAATGCAAGCCAAGCCACATGCCACAAACACTGGAGCTTCAACGGAAGCTCGATTTGTCAAATATTCACCAGGGGACAGGGAAATGCAACACTAGCACAGGTTTCATTTGCATTTCATGTCAACTCTTGAATGTCAAATCGTAAACTGTTCCTTGTCTGATACTTGTCAAACAACAATGTTCAATTCTAAAACAAGGTGCAAGTATTAAAAAATAGTATTGTATACGTTTTATACAGGGCTTTTAAAGGTGCTTAAAGTCACTTTAATATCACGCATTATTCCTTTACTCTTCTTACTTTTAATAAACTTTGAACTACAGAAAAATAAAGTGCCAAATATTTACAATAGGCGTGCACTTATTCAACATTTCTCTGTAGATGTATATGGGAAACTGTAAATGCAAAGGCCACTCTAACAAAATGCATGTTTCTGACAATGCAGCAACACAATCGCCACATTGGGTTGCACCTATTACCACATTTTCTCATCTTGTACTTACTTTTTAAGTATTTTTCAGTACTTTATTTATTATTTTATGCATTTTTTTAATAGTTTTTTTCTACTAGCAAAAACTAGTATTCAACAGCAAAATAAAATATCCCAAACCCCCACTGAAGAATCTTTGAACTAATATGTCAACATTTAAACCTGTCATTTGCATATGACAATTATTGTAAGCAGTAGATAGACAAACTTGCAATCACTACTGACAGTAAAAACAGAACAGCAAACACAAACAAACGTGTAAAGCAGTCCCCTGTATTTATCTGACTGGGATATCATTTCACAACGTCACTGACATTTATACTAAAATGAAACCAAACTTGAACGTTGAAATGCTCAAAGATGTACTGCTGGACTGAGACGGAACAAAAGTTTTGAAAGCATACAATATGCATGAGCCCTTATTGAGACCATGTGAATCACATGAACAAAGCATATTTTCATGGCAAATCCTGTCTACATCAAAGTTTAAAATACACATGCACATCTTGAGGAAATGCCATCAAGTTTTACTTTGTGATCTGTGGAGACACATCTGCGGCCAATACTGTGTGCCATGTGGTCAGCTCTGTGCCTCCTGCTTATCTCTGTAGCAGTCTGAAGGAGCACCAGTCCACTTACAGCTGGCTAAAGAGCACCTTGGCCACTGCAGAGATTTTCAATATTTAACATGTGTGGAGGCGTCTTTCTAATCAACAAAGCACAACATCTAAAGGGGAAGGCTTAGATACTGTACCTGTGTACAAACTAATATCACATAAGGAACTTCTGATATCATGTAGCCTATAGTTGAAACACTTTGTTTATGCAGCACAGCTTTGTACATTTTAAGGCAATGCAAACGTGCCTTAAAATGGCAGAGATTGTGTTTAATTTGTTTGGGAAGAGGGCAAACTTGTACTTGGATATTAGGATATTACATGCTGAATGGATCAAGCACACCTCATTTTAGCCAATCACAGATAAGTCTCAAAATGTAGCTTAACAACAAACCCTATAAAGCAATTCAATATTTTGGTTTAAAAACATGTTATTGTGTTGTATAGTATGTCACCTCATATGTTGTGTTTTCCCACCACCACTGTGGTGATGAAAGTGCTTAGTGCTTGTTGGCAAATGTAAATCCGACTCACTCACAAACACTGGAGTTGAGCCCCAATGTATCAGCTCCAGCCTTTTGAGATAGATTTTTTGTGACGCTGAAAATTAAAATCAAGCGACAATCTTTGGAGCCTTCATTGCTGTTTTCATTTAGGCTCCAAAGCAAAAAGTATAAAATGAACCTCATATCTTGTCCCATTTAAAAGCCTTATGATGAACACTCCAGAGCTGTAGGTGGCAGCGTGTAGATGTAATGTCAATACCAGTAACCCACAACAAGGAAGGAAGTTTGTCCCCATCGTGTTTCTGCAATCTTCATGTTTAGCAGCGCAAAGTTAGTTTCTCAACACTCATTTGGGTCAGTGTGACGTGACTCGACTGCCATCTTAGCATGAGTAAGGCTGTGCAGTTCTGGTTCTTATGCAGCAAACATGCCAAACGGGTGTTGTGTTCCACCATAAAGATGGCAGAAACGCCGTTAGTTATCTGAGCCTGTTCCTTCAAATGCACACTTCTGTTAGCAAATGGCTTCATCAGTTAAATTGAGCCTTCTCTTCCCACAAGGCAAGGCAAGGCAAGTTTATTTGTAGAGCGCAATTCATACACAAGGCAATTCAAAGTGCTTCACAGTTGCATAAAATTACAAGAAAACAGATCAAATCAATCAATAAAACATCAACAGAAAAATCAATCAATTACAGTAAAAGGAAAGAGTGCAGATAAAATACTTTCAGTTGTCATACGCACAGGTAAAAAGAGCTATGAAGAGCACATAAATGAATGGTGAAGCCAGGCTATGGTGTTGGATGTCCGTTTCATGGCATTTATAAAGTTTCTCCATGACATATTATTAGAAGATGTTTAGTGGCCATTGGATGTGATTTTACACTTGGATCAGAAGCCACGTTTAAACACTAATTTTTAACATTAATTATTCATGATTTTTACTTTTTACTTTGGCATCACCTAAATGAGGTCAATGGGTTAACAACAGTTGAAAACCCGGATGATGCGCTCCACTTCTCGCTTTTATTTTTAGTTGTATAATGCATTAAATGGTCGAATTTACCAGCCTCAGAGTGGAGTTTTTATGTATTGCACTGAATGTAGAGCCATTCTTCTTTCACCTAGTTTAATATGGCTTCTTTCAGTCACGTGGTTCATGACGTTGCTCCGTCTAACTCAGTTTAAAATGATGTCTACTGTCTAGCTTAAACACATTGCATCGCTAGATGCGCCACATTCGAAACAGCAAGCTAACTTTGTCCCGCTGAAGCAGAGACAAGCTCCGCAACTCTTTTTTTCTTTTTTTTTTTAATAAAAACAGTGTATGAGGCATTTAAAAATAAAACCTCTGTAACACTGTACATTTTGTTCTAAATGGAACATTAATGTTCTAAATGACTTACATGAAAGTTGCAGTTTAGCAAATAAATATGTCACAAAATGTTTACTTTGCTACATATTTTATTTATTCTGCTGATAAATGATATCTCTCTTATCTTTTATTTCTATTCTGGAAAGCGCCCTGGGCACCTTCTGGCTGTTGTAAGGCGCTATACAAATAAAATGTGATTGATTGATTGATTGATTTTTAAACGCATCACAAGGGCAGGGTGTGGAGGAGGAGTGAGGGCCGTGGGTGAGAGGGGTAAGTATTATTTGACCAGTAGTATCTGTACTTTTGCTCAAGATATGTACTGGTAATCCCCACCGCTGCTCAACAGTACTACATACCTCTTTAATGCAGTTTTACATTTTGTTTAACCTTCCCTCTAATTGTTTGTTCAAAACCCAAGCCTGCAGAAAACACATGAATGTACCTACAAAGGAAAACAGTCGCGTGGCAAGAGGGTCAGAAGTTGTGCCAAATATCCCGGTCTTTATCCCACTGTGCCTGGCCTATAGCTGCTCTGCGCGTCACTGGCTTCTTCAGAGTGCACTCAAGAACGGAAGGAGAGATGGATGAGTGGATAGCTGGGATGAAGACGGGATGTGCGCTGGCTTTATCTGGTCTTTGAGTCAGGTCTGGCCCTCAGTTACCCTCCTGCCTTACCGATGCTCCACCTCCCCTCTCATCTCTCTTGCTTTTCCTTGCCGACCGCTCTTGCTGTGTAAATCTTTATGAACTCCTGGGCCTGTCAGGTTCCTTAAAAAGCGTCCGGTGTAACAGCTGTGTGTATGGCCGTGCTGTGGATAAAGCTCTTGGAAGTGGCGGGGCTTACATCATAGGGTGAGTCCTTATGAGGGGAGCTCCTGTGTGGCGAGCCGCTGCTGGGGCTGTTAATTGGTGCGCTCTGAAGTGGAGAATATGTGCCCTGTATAATCCACTCTCAGGCTGGAGCGGCGGGGGAGAGCAAACGTTTATACAACAGCACTTAAGATCTGTGCTGCCAACTTCCAACTGCAACAGCTAAGCAGAACGGGAAAATAATAATAATAATAACATTAATTATAACAGAAGGTCTCCTAATATTATCAGCAAATTGCAACAATGTTTTTGTGGCAACATTCTAAAAAAACTGGCCAGCTCACAACTATTCTATTCCAATCGATCCCATATCTGTTACTGACAATATCGATACTTCAGTCTCATAACAATTGCTTTTCTTAACATGCTTTATTTAATTGGTTCTAAATCATAGAAGCCGTAGCTAGATGTTACAAATTCTTGCTGTTTAAGAGCACTTGAGCCCATCCTTACCATTTATAGCTTTTTTGGGGTTGTCTTGTCGTCACTGATACCTTAAATTGATACATTATTCACAGATTCCGGGTCTTGAGTATGCTCTGATGTTGTGTGTTTCTTCAGTCTTTCTTGGTTTCTTGATGTGTTTACCTGTTTTCAACGGTAAACACATCTATAGTTTACTTTAGTACTAAAAACGTATTCCATATTTCCATTTGTATTGCCATAGGAATATGACAAATCACATCTGTTTTCGTGCAGTTCTACTCCCATCCCATAGATTAACACATGGGTTACACTGTTTAAATACTAATGGACGTTACCAGATAAATTGTGGCACTTGCAAAGCCTCAAAGGACCACAAGCTTTACGTTAAGCGGCTTAGCCCTGACCACGATGGGAAGAAAACAAACACACCAGGGATGCCATTTCCTCCTCAGCTGCGTTGTCTCTACTGTTTGTGTATATAGGCCTGTTAACTGGTACTGCTTAAACTAATAGAGATTATGACGTGGAAGACAAGCATGTATTTGGTGAATAATAACCGACCTAATCGAATCAAATGGAAATCAGCAGTAGATGTCAACCCTGTATCCATCGCTTTAATTTACAAGCTATAAAATACAATACAAGTTGTGGGAATAAATACAAACAATTGAAACCTGTTTGCCATTTGTTTTACATTGATACAAATAAGAAATACGCTGTGTCACTGTTCATTTCTGTCCATATTTTCAACTGCATTCTTTTTGAGTCAGTGCAAATTTAGCATTGAATTGTAGTCTGTAGCTTATTATCTCAACAGATGGCTTTGGTCACATGCCATTATGAGTAAAATAGCAGAGAAGCAACATGTTCTAATCACTTACAGCAGGGAGACAATGGCAGGAAGAGCGTATGAGCCACAGACCCAGATCATGAACCTATGCACTCAGCAGAATTCACTCATATATGACAAATTGATTTACTCGAGCGACATCCCATTCCAGTCCTTGCTACACATGATGTACACTTGAAAGCACTGCTGAAAGTCTGCCCTCAGCAAATACCAGTGCGCGACACACATGACTAGAGACAGCTGAAGGAGGTTAGAAATTGTCAAATTAAAATATAACACTGAACAGATTAACTTTGAGTTGGAGGAGAGGACACAGAGAACATCATGTGACCATATGAGCTGCAGCCTAACCACATCCTAAAAACAAAGACAAACATACAGCGGTGGTCCCAGTGTGCCTTCCATGGACAACCGTCAATTAGTGTAAACATTAGTTTACCAGGATAGAAAGGCTTCCTTGGGGCCACTGCTTTTCACCAAATAGAGCTAGGTGCAAAAATAACAACTGTTTGGATCCTTAAGTGAAGTTGGTAGGATGCTTAGTAAGAGGCTATTCGGGTACATTTACATTGTCCCACTTAAAACTAAATACATAAATACAATATAAAATGTCTGAGACAAAAGTGTCAGAGTTTAGGGCATTATGCAACTTTTATACAATTTACCTTTTTGTGACCCAATGGCTGCATGGGTGGATATCATTGTGCCTTTACTTTCCATCTCAGAGGCCTCTACAATGTTCAAGGATCAATTGTTTGGTATGTTTTCTAGTGGGAGGGTCCGTCAGTAGTGAAAACCTAAAATCAGAAACACTAATAACAATTGATCCCGGATAATAGAGGCCACTGTGATGGAAAATATAGTTGAAATAAAAGCCACTTGGTCACTGAAAGGTCAAATGGCCACAAGTAGAATCTTTTTTGTTTTCCACATAAAAAGTTGCAAAATGCACCTTTAAATGTAAAAAAAATAATAAATAGATAACACTAAGCTAAGTTTCAATAGAAATCTCACATTCAAGTATCCTAGAAAATGACTTTTTGTCCAGCAGAAGTTTTAGACATTTTTTGTAATAATTGTGTAATTCTTATTAGACATTCATAATTATTCATCTAATATAATATACATTACTTGTACATAATGAACATGCATCGATGTAAAATGTTACTTTTCTAAAACATAACACATCCCAATAAGCGCTCTGTACGATGAAACTCCCAAACTCTGACTGGCCACAATGATCATATCTCTTCTCTTTGTTATTGCTGCCCGGAGTTTGGCCACACAGTTTCGATGGCTAATTACTTACTGAATGTGACACCAAACAAATGCTGGTGTTCTGAGTTTACCTTAACCAGGCGGCTGCGTCTCTGGTGTTCCTCAAATGAAAGATTGCATATGTCACGCGGAGTGCTTCTTCCTTTGTGCTCTGTTTTTATCCCTCGAGGACTATTTTGGTCCGTTTGAAGTCTCATTTATTTTACCTGCATATAAGCTTCACAATTGATTTGGCTTTCCGGAGAAACAGACACATTTTTGGAGGCAATTTTCACCTCAGCTCAGCGTTTAAAGACACATAACATTTTGACATTATTACCATTTCCAAACTTGCCTAAAGGAATACAAGAGGAAAGCAAATGTAAACACAGCCGACATCTGAAAGACGATATTTGATTAAAACTTTCACATCCTTCTTGGGATTGCTTCAAAATGGAAACCTGACGCTTGTTTAGTTTTGCATCCACTGGGATTAGTAACACTTGGCTTCTATCTGCTTAATGTTGAGCTGGCAAAATGTTCACAGCTGCTAAGCGCCTCAAAAGAGTGTCTAGAAAAATAGAATATATACATTGCAATTGGATACTCTTTTCCATTAAACAGTACAGGAATAACACTATGCCACCTGGCTAATACAGACTGACACCTGCAACGCAGAATATTTTCTAATGCATACACTGACAGGAACATTTGGCCAAATATAGCTATCCATAATATCTATTAAATGGCTTCTCCAACCACCACTAGTCACAATAACATCTTCAGACCCCTTCTGTTAAGTGGGAGGAACTACTGCAGGTCTCTCTAAAGTAGAATCACATGTTTGTTTGTTTTTATCTCTACTGATGATGATGTGATCGTAGGAAAGACCACGACCAAGAACACAGCACGATTCAATGGTCTCATTTCAGCAAGGACTAATATTTTAATAATATAACTATTTAATTAAATTACACCCCACGTGACACTGAACAAAATCTCTTGGTTATTATTGCACTTCTCATTTACACAATCAAGAAGTGAAGATTTATTGTGGTAGGAAAAATATGCACAGTGAGCCGGATCAAATTTAACGCTAGAATTTGTCATATATATTTCCGAAAATAAGAGAACTTGTTCGTAGACCATGTTAAGTCACCTTCAGGGAGGGAATTAATATCATAAAGTATTTGAGAATGTCAACAAGTAAAGATTCGTGCCGACTGGAATAGCAATCTATCCAAACAATGAGAACATTGTTATTTTGGTAAAGCTGTTGACATAAGTCAGTGAGCAGTGTATTATATGGCAGACAGCTGTATCGACATGAAGTCAAGAGTAAAGACAGATGAGAGAAATAAAGAGAGATATGATAATACTAATAATATAGTAATATAACATTAACTAGTGTCCAATGTACAACAGCTCACGCTGACATCACAGATCATGGATTAATAAACTGTATATGCATTAGCCATGTAAGGTAACGAAGTAAGTCTTAAATAATAGGTTAAAATCTACAATAAATCAATTTTCAATACTCCTTACCACTCTGTGGTATTCTTTTAGTATTGAGTTACTTAGCACAAGTTAATAAACTCAGCATGTTCATTAAGGCCAACCAATGTCTGAAATAGACTGAAATTGTCATTTAAAAGTAAGGAGTAAGAGAAAAAAATAAACATATTTACGATTTTTGCCATATATTAAGAAATACTTTTTGCTATATACAATTTTATAGCAAAACATAAATTACAAGTAAATATTTGTAAATAAACCTATGTTAAGAAAGAACATTGATACCAACACATTATCCATTTCACACTGATTGTAAATCGAGGAGATGCCCTTTGCAAATCACTAACTAAAGGACAGGAACAGGGCAGAGGAAGTGGGAGAAAACAATGACATTTGTAAGAAAGGGGGGTATGTGAGACATGTGACATACCCACACCAACGGTGGCTTTGTCTGGTTTTATTCACAAAACAATGAGCAGAAACACAAGCAAAGAAAGAAGGACAGCGAAGTAGAACAAGAAGGGCAGAAAGTGTCCTCCTCTCAGCTGCCAGAGCTGAACACGCTCACGGCAGCGGCGCAATGGTGGCATTCAGGAACATTCACACCAGCATGCCACTCTGAATCTCTGTGGCCATTCCCTGAGCTGGAGGCCACGGGACAGGGAGCTTGTGCTGCTGAGAGCCTGGGTGAACAACACACACACACACACACACACACACACACACACACACACACACACTCAGGCAGAGAAAAGACTGCCTGGTTTCCCACAGGGCAGAGCTGAAAGCTACACCATGTTCAGCTGGTATAACATGATGAAAGTGAACTGGAACACATTGTGCTGGACTGCCACTGAAGGGACATCGCCTCGCCGCTGATCTGTTTTGAGCATGAAGCAGTGCCGCTTTTTGTCTGTAAACCCCCGAATGTCAACTGAAGTTGTTGGAAATGCTGCTGCCATGTTGCCATCAATCGATTAAAGGGACTTAAAGTTGTGAAGCAGCTGTCGGGTTGAGAGGGATTTCTGTAAGGCTGGCCTTAGCAGGTGCCACTGTGAATGTGTCGGGCTAGATGACTGATAATGACCATGTTCGTTGATACCTAATCACTTAACCAAAAAAAAGGACTAACCTGGTCAAAGCCAGATTTATATAATAGTGTAAACATTAGCATGGTAATGTGAATCTGGAAAGACTGGTGGTATGAAGATGTATTATTATTATTGTTATAATATATTGCTTGTTATATATCTATATGTATACTGTATACAAAAAATAATAATAATCTGTTCAGATGCAGTGCCAGTCCTCCTTTAACTGCAGAATTATCAAGAGCATTTACACAGATTTGAGATGCCTGTGTTTGCTGCACATAAGTTCCTCAGATGGATGCACTTTGTGTCGGCCATGTTTGGAGCAGGATCCTGCATGTTAGGGTCAAAGGCAACCCCTTGACTCAGGGAGTTTATACATGTTAATGAGGACTGCACTATAACCCCTTTTAGTAAGTGTTCACCCACATACTCACTACAATGGTGTCCCATGTTTCGTTAAGACTTCTAAAAACCTTCATGAATATTTCATATTAAGATTTACTGATTGGGAAACAAAGCCATGTCTGCGTTATTATTTTTGTAACCATCCTGAGGTAAGATTCATCAACTTGTTTAGTTATTTTAACTTGTACAAGTGCTTTGTCATTTAAAAAGTACAAATTTGCTATAAAAAACACACTGATTTATACTTGGAAGAAAAGGCCACAATGAAAAAGTTAGGGCTTTGAAAGCTCACTTTCTCAGCCAAACTTCTTATACATATTTGCAAGAAAATCAAAGCCTCTTTGTGGGGTTGGCCCTAATCCTTTCTCCGGCACATAAAGGATGTACCTTTAAACTGGCTTTCATTGCACTGACAACCATGCAAATTGGTGAGAGGTAGGATGCCATCTCATTGACATTGTTTGTTAGAATAACATAGGGAGGGGGAAAGGTCCCGTCTGAGGCATTCCACTGCAGCCCTGCCCTCTGATGAATTGTCACAAGCTTGTTACTTGCCATTAGCTGTGAGCTTTCCTGCTGTCCGTTAGCCAAACTGATTCAGGCTTTTTGGTGAGAGCTTTTTATTGAATCTTTCAGAAGATTTAGAGTAACTTTTGCATCCCATAATTATTTTCTCAATGCTGCAGAAACTTTAGACATGTCTCAACAGTTTGTTCAGTCACCACACATCAACGAAATAGCCCAAATTATACAAATCTAAATGATAAAGGATTTATTTGTTTAAATACCGCCACACAGTCAACTGATTATCAATTATCAACTAAATACAAATGTACATGAGTAGGAGTACCATTTCAGTTTGATTTAGTCCAGAATTAAAAACAGTGAGTTCAGAGTGTGTCAGAATGTGCTCCGGAAGTAAAGATGGACTTCTGTTATAAATATGGCTCCCGATGACTGTGACTCTTTAGTTACATACTCCGGAATAAAATGCATAAAGGAGCACATGATCCACCCTTAAGGACACTAATCCAAACTCTCATTGTAATAAGATCCAGAAGTGTGCTGGGATCTGAACAGGGCACCGCTAACAACCATGTCCTCTTGATAGCACTGTGACTAAGAGTTTAATTTGGGAGCAGCCGTCACTTCAAAGGAGGATTCCTGCGTCTTTGCACTCCCAATGGGACCTATACATTATCGTATAAGCATGCCCTGCTCCTCCACTTGTGCACTAATGCTGTCCTGATAGCCTAATTTCTCATGTCAGCAACTTTCTCCACACAGAGAAGGGGACAATTAGGGGACAATTGGACATGATTGTGTTGAGAACGCAGCATGCAGCAGGACTCTATGTTGCCATCCACTTGGATAATCTTGGTTTAGAAGATGGTGTTTTTTTGCCCCGCAATCCATTTTCAAACATTTATCTTCAAGACATCTTGAGAGTTACAGGCAGATGGTAAGCAGCCACAGGGGAAGATTACAGCGTCTATGACAACATCCAGATAAAACTAAAATGAGAGATTATTGACAATAAGCTTTGTTTTTTGGGTTTGTTGGTTTTTTTGCCATGGAAATAACTGCCTGTTTAAACAATTATAGGTATATAATTGAAATGCCATTGACAGAGTGGGCTTAATTTGGGTTAATTAAATTGGGGTTATCATATTTAAACTGATTACTCAGACGCAGCCTAGATAAAGCAGTATTTGGTAAATGTTCAGCAGCTGAAGCCAAAATATACAACTTCAAAGCAGGAAGCTACAAAGACAAAGTAAGATGTAATAATGTTCAGTCTGCTGCTATTATCTGGTCCTGAAGCCAAATCAAGTATATGTGAGTACTTTTTCATAAGCGAGCACTTCCCTTTGTTCAAACAAACGTTTGTGTGCTGCAGGTTCACCACGATAGGAGTGCTCTGGTTTATCTTACCTTTGCACAAATAAACTATTATGCTGACTAATAACTGGCTTGGAATGTGACAAGAGTTTAACTCACCAGTCAAGCTGTAAAGCACAATGAATGTGACCGGCCCCAGTGTATACACTGGCCAAGTGCGGTTTACTTTAGTACACATGGCAGAGGCCCGCACTGAACACCGACCTTTGTCCGGGATTAAACATAGTCTTGAATTAGCATATCCTGATAATATAATGCCAAACTAGGCGTACGAATATATATATATATATATATATATATATATATATTATATACTTTAGTGTCACAAAACAAAGAGGACTTTCTCAGGAGTTGTTTGCCTAAAGCAGATCAAAAGCATGACCTTATTGCACACATTAATAAGCCACACAAAAAAAAGCAAAACCGTTATATTAGAGCTTTAAAACTAAGGGTGTGGGAAATGCCATTACAGACACACAGTCTCTTAAACACATAAAAGGTATTTAATTTGGCTCCTCGGCACTAAAGGTATTATGGACACAAATAATGCGGCGAAGGGCCACTGCCACTCTGTGTTATGAAGAGAAGAATAGTTGAGTCCCATGGTTGTCCTGGCTGTCTATCGTTAACAGCAGAAGACGCAGTGAGGCCACTGGGAGCCTCAGCAGGCTGTAGCTGTCAGGCTCTCCAGCACGACGACAGCCCCCATGATAAGACCACTCTAAAGTATCCAGAAAGATCCGTCTCTACTCCCTTTTTAGAGGCAAATCTGCTTAAAATAAAATGTCTGTCTTGTACGTGGCTTATGTGATCATGTGGCTGCTTTAGCGGTAATAAACTCAATACAGTGACTGCCGCGTTCTATTCAGGGCCCAATGACTGGCAGCAGCTTTCAAAAACACTAAGGTTGTCACTGGTTCTGTCCCACTTACACCACATCTCTGCCCTGATGCCTTCAACAGTCGGAATTAGGCTTCACCATAGAAGGCGGCAAACAGAAAATATATACAGCAAACATTGTCTTGCTACATAGGGATAATGTTCTAATACATTTTAATGGCAGTGCCAGAATAATGCCAAAAAGCGCTGACGGCATGATCAAGGTTGGGAGGATCAAACAATGCTAGAGGTGAAGTCTGAAGGACACCGGTTTGAAAGTGTCTCCCAAGCAGTGCCTTTGCCAATAAATTCCCCAGAGCAGCATGTCTCGCTCCCATCCTGCCGTGACCCAAATCCCCGGAGGTTTCCAACTGGCTGTCAAAGTTTTGCACCAACTATGAAAAAGGGGGGAGCTTTTTTTCTTTTGCCATATAAATACCCTTTACGATCAACTGACTGGTATCTATTTTGCTTGGAGTTGCAGAACCGAAGCTCCCATTCCAATGAGGACGTGTGGAGGTCAACACCTGGGTGGAAACAGTGACAGATTCGGTAGCACAATGTAAATTCACAGTGGCATCCCGCCTTGGCAGCGACTGTCAGCGACATCAGCGGGCATCAGGGAAGCCCTCCTCCTGAAGCCCATAGAGAGGCAGGAGAGTTTGTACCCGTGTCTATTACCCTGCCCAAGAATTTGCCTGGGAGCTTGCCTTGACAGATTAGCCCAGCGCCCAGATGGGGCAGTGCACTGGTGAAACAAGAGCTACTTTTATGAGGTACGTAACACAAGCCCGGGGTAGCCACAGCGCGGCCCGGTAAGTGATCCCCTGATGAAAGTGAGGGCACTGCTCCACCTTTCATGTTTCCATAGGTTTTATTTGGAACGCGCACAGACGGGGCTGCAGACAGAAATGACAGACAATTAAGATCGCACAAAGGCAAGGGAAATTCAGTATCGGGCTACATGACCCCTGCTCGCCGCCACCATTTCAATGCATATGCCTACCTTTTGTAATGAAATTCTTGGGGAAAACCTGTGTGTGAGTGAGAAACAGAGGAGCAGAGAAAAGGGGCCTGGAGCTCAAGCGATGGGTAAAACATGCAGTTATATATACCTGGCAGATTCCACTTTCTAAACCCACCTTCATGCATCAAAGAGCCTCAGCAATAGACGGCTGTGGGGATTAATGTGGAAATAAACCTTGGGCTTTCTACATATCAAAGAGCAGATAAGCTTATGAAGTTTAATTCATATGTTTTATTCTGCTGAAAAATGGCCATTTGTGATGATGGCTGGGCTGTCCCGGTGGAATGATAGCAGGCCGATAACGATCCGGCAGCAACACTTCAACTGAATCCATTTCTGAGGAGAAAGGAACAGGTTTGAGAAATATAAATTAACCTCAGCTCAGTGAGAGTGGGGAAAGGGGGGATTCTCCCATGTATGTCCACTGACAGAGATTTCTTCATCCCAATAACTAAGACATCTAGTTTGAGCCATAAAGAAACGCTGCCTCAGACGGGCCGTCTGCGGCGCCAGACAGAATGGAGTTTTTTTTTTTTTTTTTTGGGTGGCGAGAGATGTCTAAATCTGGGAATGGATTTTATATTTTCAGCGTAATATCAAGGGCGAGCAGGTGAGCTTCCTGGGTTTTCATTCTGCAGCCAGCTAATCTTGATCTCCCTACACATGTGGATGAGGGAATGAAGTCAGAGCGCACTGGAAATGCGGACACACAGGAATTCAAATGAACTTGGGAAATATTGCCGCAAAGTTCTGCTCGGAGCCGACCCAAAACTAATGAGAAATTGTGTTTGTGGAAGTCTGTGTGAAATTAGCAATGTCTCCAACATGCTGGGATATACATATTGCATGTGAAAGCTGTAGAAGGAATATTTCTGCAGCTCTCAAAATAAATTCACTTTTAGCCTTACAAACATCAGTGAGGGTCTCCAGTAACATATGAGCTCTTACGCCATATTTTTCACTGTAACGCAACACTACAGAAGTACGTTCCAGGGCCTAAACACAATACTGAGTACATTATATTGTATTTGTTTGGTGTATTGTGTCAGCAAAGACAACAAGGCTGCAGCTTACTGTGGAATTAGTCACACGTTTGGATTATCACCATATAATTGTTTTGTTTTTTGGAGACTAAGAACAAAGAAACAAATTCATCATGTTTGAATAATGAAGCTAAGTCAGTTTGGTTACAACAAGACAATAGTAGGGGATTAGGTACAGGATGTTTCCTCTCGGAGCGGACACAATACTGGAAGGACTTATCCCTACGAGCATGACAATTATACATTTAAATTCCCCACTTTTCAGAAGCGTGGTGAAAGTTTGCAGTTTTTCTCTAAAACACAATGCTTCGCCCAAGAGGTTTTTACAGGATTGTTCCCTTTAATGAGGCCACAGAAAAGCTTATTTTCCCATCTGTGGTCCCTCTTCCCCATTTAGCTAATCAAATTACACAGCATCTTTAATCTTGCATTATGAAGCGGTTTATTAGCTTAAATTCTCCAAACCCTGCAGCAATGAGTGGGTGAGATTTAGAGGAGATTTGTATACACGGCACAGGGAAATTGTGCATTCCGCTCAGTAGCAATCTAGCACTAGACGCTTTAAAACAAGTAATTACTTTGAGAAAAATACATTATCATACATACATAGTGCATAGAATGACTTGAGCAGAGTATATCAAGTATGTAATATATCAGGACTACTTCTAAAGTAAGGTTTTTGAATAATTTGAAGAATAAATGTCCTCATTGTGAAGACAAAATAAGTGAGGCAGCAGTGGCTAGTGCTAGCACCAACAAACGTGGAAAATCACTGTATGATCCACCATAAATCCACTATCAGGACTACTTCTACTTTTTAAGAGTAGCATCATACTGCAGTAGAGGTTGTAGAAGCAGTAGTTGCAAAGCAGTCACTTTAGTCATTTTCATAGACTTTGCAGTGGCAGAAAAAGTTGTAGTAGTTTTATTTTTTTAAATTAATCTGCAATTAACAGGGAGTCCTCCTCCCAGATGGAATACTGAACATCATACTCTACACAGAGAGTTCTTGCTCGGCTTGGGCTCAAACCTTTCTAGGATGTTTACCTACATTTACAATCCATACTTTGTACTATTTGTTCAGTTAATAGTTTCACAAGCCCAATACCTTTTGATTGTATGATTTGTAGTAAAACTTAAACACAATAAAGTGTTTGAACGACTTCTTTCACCTACAAATGTATGTTGATATTGACTCTAAACTAAGGAAGTATCATCATTTAAATTCCCAATTTACAAAACGCATATCCAGACTTATTAATTTTCCACAAAAGCTAGCGATATACCAGCGGCATGCAGTTGCTTCAGCCCTAAAGGGTGGAGTTATTAATGGATGCAACTGTTCTGCCAATCCGTTAATCGCAACCACACTGAACCGCATCATATATTACACCGCCTCACTGCGACAGCCAACCACCCCAGCTATCAATCAAGCAGCCGGAGCTCTGAGGCGGCGCGCCAGCTCTCAAATACAGCATCTAATCAGGCCAGACGAAAGTTACTCCGTCAGCCCATCAAGTAGCCTTTCAGCCAGTTAGCTACATAGCCACTCAGCTAGTCACAGGCGACAAAGTCAAAACAGCAACTTGGAGTCAGCAGTGAGACCGGCTGCAGGCCAAGTCAAGTCAGAACACAGGCAATACGCAATCTGTAGTCCGTAAATACAACATGACACTTAGCACCGGGTTGAGCAAGACTTGTCACACCCATCCTTCTACTTCCTCGGCGCTTCAACCCAAGTTAAAAATCCAAACTCATATGGTTTGTAAATGTCATAAGAACATAATTAAACACGTACACACTGAGATGTTTTCTGGGTGAAAGGCGCCCAAAGTAACAGATTTGGACGAGGGAACATATAGACTTGTAAATGAGAAAGAGTCGGATGATTTGGTGTCATTGGGTCAACAAACTATTTAAACAGAGTCCAATAAGGGGCTCTTCAAGGATGTAGCAAATGCATTAACTTTGAAACTGTGATATGAGGCAAAAACCCCAGCTTCACTGATGGAGAGGATTAAAAATGCTGACTCCTGACAGGTCCAACTGACTGAAGTACCGCTGTCCACCTGTCTCCCTCTGCTGCCCCCATTATGTGCATGTGTATTTGATATTGTCTTGTTGCACCAATGGGTTTCACAGTAGCAAAATTCAAATTTTCTGATAAAATTGACAATAAAGCGTTTTGAATCTGGTCTTTTATACGGCACGGTAGCGCAGAGGTGAATGTATGGTGGTGGTCAGAGGGACCGTTGGCGCAGATGTGTGTAGTCGCAACAGCACTTCTGTCAGTCTCCCCCAGGGGAAACTGAAGCTACAAACGTAGCTTACCAGCACCGAGTGTGGAGTGAATGTACAATTGTCTCATGTAAAGCGCTTTGTGATCATGTCTGTGAAAGGCGCTATCTAAATAAAGATATTTTTCTTCTTCTACTGTTGTTCGTAGATGCACAATTGTTAAAAGCGATAAAACTTATATTAATCAGAATATAGCACAATGTCTCCACCTTTAAAAAAAATATATAAAAAATGCTATGTTGTTTTGGTTTTGTTTGCACATTTTGCATCTGTTTTTGCTTATCTTGAACATAGCGTCCCGGTGAATCACACAATGTAACTCTTAGTTTTGCACTGAGCAAGATTTATTACATCTTTGGCTTCCACACATAATATACTGCCGCTTTCTCATGCCCAAAGACTCATGCTTAAAGCCAATAACATGGTGACACCCATTCCTCCGGGCCATGAACTGCTCCTGCTATCACTTCCCAAATATCTTACAAGCAGTAAATTTGTTTTTGGGGTTAGGCACTGGTATCATAAGTGCTTTTATTGCAACAAAACTAAATCTACCCTAAGCAGGCCAATGTTATGACTCTAAGCCCTTGATATACAGAACAGTGGTATTGGTATTAGCAGGGGCTCTAGCGCAGGTTGGCGGTCGGATATGGTCCAGCGAAAGGCCGCCGGGTCTGGTTTCCTTGTTGTTATGGAGCTAAAGATTATTTTTAGTTGGGCATATTAAAATGTTAATGTTTTTCTCAGATTTCACCGCAGCACTAGATGGACATCTGTAGAGCAACCGAGGTCTGCTGACATCGGCCGTTTTCAGACTTTTACAGCGCAGCATTCTTCGAGGGCCAGGAACTAATAAATCATCACAAGTCAAATGTCGAGTGGGATAAAATGATGACACGTAATACCAGCTATTATTGGGGCTAGATGAAATTGTCCGCAGTTTGCATCTGATCTTATGAGTGTACAGAACTAAAGTTTTAAACAATACCACACTCAAATTGATAGGATTATTAGTTGTATGTTCTATGATGTCTACATTATAGAACACAGGCCTGTCATTTTGACCAAAAAAGGCAAATGACTTCCTGATGCAAGGCTACATCTATCACTCTGTCAGCATAAGAGACAGTGACGGAGGAGATTAGGCTGTTTGTTGACCCCAGTGCTTCAAACAACATCTCTGTGACAAGTATAAACAGCATTAGGATTGGTCACATGTTGTTTTTGAGCCCCATAAAGGTGAATTCTATACATCTAAAGTGCTGTGCATTCAGCTGCGTGTCACTATTAATGGTTCACTAGCTTTTTGGGAGATCTCTGCTGATACAATTTCTATTGGCTTGAATTTGGCCTAAACGCGAAAACCATCCTCCATGTCATGTGATTTCATGGTAGAAAGTAAAATCCTTGGTTCCTTAGATAGTCTGACTGTTATGTCCAAAATACACCTAGACTCCACTGTAGACCCACCATTTGTTTCCCACAATGACATTTGAGAGCAGCAGGGAAAGAGTATCGCTGTGCTGTTGATATGACAAATATAGAGGCGAGCCTTGAGAACGTAGCCAAAAGGTCAGTCAGAGTCCAAACGATAAGAGACTACATCCACAATCATCAAAGTGCTTCAAAATGATGCCCACTGCAGCAGCATGATCCAAGCCTATGCGCCCCTTCTGGCCAGGCTAACGCTAAGCTATTCTCCTGGCACAGTGAAAACAAACAGCTGTAATGTGACACTTTATTAGACAGTCCAGTGTTTACTCAACAGTTTGCAAGGGTCAGGAGGTCGGCTTTGGTTTGAATGACCTTTGCAAATCTTTTCCTCATGACACTGACCATTAATCTTAAAACATGTCAAATAATTGAAAGAGTCACTTGAGTTTTAAAGTGACTTTTCAATTATCGATTTATTATTTGACTTTGAAATATCGTTTGTAGTTGTACAAGACATACATCTTGAATTTTTTTACACAATCATAATTATTAATTATACACTTTTTGTAACCAAAGAACATACATTTTTTTACATATCAAATGCGCATTTCATTAATGCATGAAAATACAATTCACTGAAATTATATATAGTCAAATAAAATAAGAATAAAAAGAACTACTGAGGTGTCATACTCTTCTTTTCTTTGTCTGTAGTCTGCACACAGAGCTGGTCACCTGGTCCAGAGGATTTAATCCAAACCAGTTTACATTCATCCCACAGCTTTTAAAATTATTCAATTTTCCTAATCTTATTTAGCTTTAGAGTATGTGCCTTTGAGGCAAAATTGCACCCCCTTTTCAACCGAGAATCAGTGGAGGGAATTTACATATCTAAATTTTGCAATGAAATTTAGGCTGTTGCTCTGTTGTCCTTACAGGAGGAAAGGAAATACTGAATAAACCTAAAGGTTTTATACATTGTTGACAGTGTTTGATACAGACAGCAACTTTTCAGTTGGACTACACCCATTGAGAAATACTACAATTACAGTTTTATTCTTGTGATACAAAGGAGTGATATTGCATCATTACCGGGCTTGGGCAAGGTGACGTTTATGTATTGCTTCTCCTTTTAGCAAAATATCATATGCACCCATTAGTAATGGTAATCTGCAATTACCTGCAAACGTTAATGTGTGCCATTATGGAGAAAAGTGATGAGAGATTTTCCGTTCCAAGTGTTCTCTAAGTGGCAAATCCTTACGGCACAATTAAACCGGAGACATTTGTTCCCCAGGTCGAGCCAGATGAAGGCTGCTGCAGCTGACCAAACCAAATCCCTTTTTTTCTTTTTTCTTTTATTTAACTTTGTCAGTTTAGATTTATTTATTTGAGTATATTGTATTTATTATAACTCCTCTAAGGCATCTTGTTTAGAAAGTTAGCCAATAACAACACATGCAACTTTATTTTTTGTGTTGAGACAGATTAAAAATGTTTTTTTATCTTGTGACAAATTGAATTATTCCTGGATACAGAGAGATATTTTACGATGCTCAGATAGTGTCAGTATGCACCGCGCCTCTACAAAAAGAGTGTACAAGATTCTATCAACTTGCAAGTCCTTTTGAAAAATATATTAATAAAATGTGATTATTATTCTAAGGCTTTAAAGTAAGATATATAAAAAAACAAACAAGAGATCAATCTTTCCCATCCCCAAAGCACATCTTGATCTCTCAGCCTGTGCCGTGAATCAAGTCCAAATATATATGTATTAAAAAGGGCACATATCGCTTTTCCATTGGCAGCTAGATGTATGTGATAGAGCGAAATGTCAGCAAATATACTAAAGCCGCATGTCAGCAGCGCAGTGACAGATGCTGAGGAAGAGGTAAAAAATGTTCTATCATGTCCGACAAGGTGTTCTTTTTGAGATTTAAAGATCACTGCACAACTTTAAACATGTTTGTCACTTTTTACTCCGACGCCGCCAACTATCACGGGCTTCACAAGAACTTTATCGGCTCAAAGTAAGGGAGAGGCGAAGCAAAAAGAGAGAAAAAAAAAAAGTCTATTCTCATTTATCTTAGGCAGGTTCCCTTCAAAGCCAACAAATAAATTACAGTGTACATTTGATACAAATTGATTTCTTAACTCAAATAACAATGTTGTCCCCGCGGTCAGGGCCATGTGTCACTCAGTCGCCAGTCTGAGTGAAAGCCTCCATCTGTCTGTGTGATAGAAATAGGGCTGACACATCTCCACCAAGGAATGCTAATCACGCGGTGGCCGGCCTGGGCCTTTGTGGGCAGGCCCTGATAAGGAAAATCAGTTTCCCCCTGTCAGACAGTGGGGCCTGATCGCTGTCTGCCACGAAACAAGCTACAGGCCTGGAAGTTACTGTCCTACTTGTTTTGTTGTCGCGGTGTAGCTACATGACGGAGGAGAGGGGGGGAAAACAGAGGGGTGTGGAAGGCTGGAGGAAAAATGGCAAAATGGATGGAAGATAGGACAGAGGTGACAGGTGATGGAGAACGCAGAGATCTGGACTGCTCTTTCAAAGCCGCCGCTGCACCTGAGATGGAGCCCCAGTGAATATCTTGAGCCGATCTTATCAACGGCGGCTAGAAATGAGATATTGGCAGGAGCTGTTGAGTGCTCTCACAGCTGAGCAGGTTAATAGGGTTGGAAGGCAGGCCACAGGCTAATTGGATTTGCCGTACCTTGATAAACAGTGGCAAGCCTTTTGCCAGCCAAACATACAGGGTCGACTTCCAACCCCCCACCCACCTACACCCATCCAAACCTCAGACGGTTTCTCTCTCCGAAACCACTGCCACGACTGCAACAAGAAAGACCAGCGGAGGCTATTTTGCTTTAGGTAATTCCCCACAGGCAGGAGCAGGGCAGTGCACTCATGCGTCAGTGTGTCTGTATGTGTACATGTGTGAAAACAGAGAGGGAGAGACTGTTGGCCATCTACTGATTTTAATCAAATACCATTTAACCCGTCTGACCTCCAGGAGTCATCACACATGGTTGGATCAAGTGGGTTGTTCGCTGCTCTTGTGCGGCATTAGAGGAGGGTAGACACAGTGTAGACTGTTATTTCATCAGCCACTGCTTTAAAGGAAAACGCTACTAACAATATTCCAGAAATCATATCAAAGAAAGTCTTACTTTTTCACAGCCATGAGACTTGAAGAACACTGTTAAAGATAGTGTCCAAAAGGCAAGTAATATGTGGACATAAGGCTTTTTTTTTTTAAATACAAGGACAGGTTTAGCTAATTATAAATAAATGAAAAAAATCATAATAATTTAGTTTCCAGAATTTCCTCTTTGCATGAACACATTTTTCATTTTATTTTACATAACAGATGCACACACAAAGAAACATTTTGGTCGGATTAGCCCACCTAAATCTTTTCAGCCTCTTTGTGCAGGTGTTTGTTTGTCCAACATTCTGGTGCTACAGTCGAGATAATCAAGTCAATTTGTTTACGTTTACAAACCTATGCCTGGCGGGAGGCTTACATCAAAGCCCGTCCTCCTCCAGTCTCGCAGTTAAAGGTCCGCCAATCAGCAAAATCCATGCATCTTCGTTTGAGCACAGAAGTCACATCCTTCCCTTGCAAACTTCAGCTCCCACACACGTTTTGATCATACCCAAAGAGGTGACCAGCATTTGATTCTGTATGTTTGTATATGGTTTGTGCAGTCTTATGTGCGGGACTTATTTGTAGTTGAGAGTGTGAGGGCGAGGACGAAAGCGTATCCATCGAAATCTATTTACAAGACGGGGGACTTTGAGGAGCAAGGCGACACACACAGACATTTTTTGTGTTTTTCTTCTTTTCTGAAGGCGTAGGACCCACTGTGAAACACCCTGGGGTGTCACACTGTCCTCATTTATATAAGCAGCCCCAGTCGGTGGAGAACTCCTCTGCATGCTTGGGTGTAGCCAGATTGGCTTAGTTAGTGAGCAAGACAACCTTAGGAAAAAGTGTTTGGGAAGAAAGGGGGGAAGGAGCGGACAGTACGTCACACAGCCCCTGGATATACAGAAGGAAAAACATCAAGGAGCAGACAGACTTTGAAAAGAGAAAAACTAAAACACTGATTGATGTGGAAGAGGACTTGGACACTACGTGTTGGACAGGCTGATGTTGGTAAAGGTTCACACATTTGTAGATAGGCTCTTATGTAAACAGAGAAGAAACCTAGAAGTGAGAATGGCCTCAGGGTGCAAGCCGCTATCTGTTTGTCAAGTGTGTTTTAAGAATAACCCTTGAAACATATTTTTACTTATGACAACAAAAAAGAGATGATAATTCTTCATGTACCTGGAGGTCATGTTAAGGGCACTGTAACTGCATAAAGAACGAGGTAAAAGGAAACTTTATCTGTAATAGTGTAGGCTTGTCCCATACTTGGAGGATGACTTTTGGTACGGGCCAAACACCAACTGAATTTATCACAAGAGCTTCTGCACAAACAGTTAGTGGAGGGACTTGAATAGCATTAAGAGTGGGACTCTGTGCATTGATTTTACTAATCTTTTTCTGAAAAGTAAAGAATAAAAACTTTATCTATCCTGGAGCATCTTAAAAAAGCTAGTGTAAAATGTGCACGCAAAACCTGTCTGTCTGAAGTGTGTGGAAATCAGGGTCACAGGAGTTGACCTTATTCAAGATTCTTAGTACATGAAACCAGTGAAACACAATCAAGCCAAGTCGTCTCAAAACTGACAACCTTGGATGAAGAATTGGTGGGACACTTCAAGCGAGTATTGAATAATGTCCACCTGTAGTCCTACAGAGGCTAAGTCTGGCCTTGTGTGCGCCGTGGACAGGCCCGGAGCGTCTTATCTGGCACAGACAGTGTTTTCACAGCTGACCATTCCCCTCTTTTTTCCAAACGATCGTCTTTCAGATCAAGCTCAGATTCCATTCCGCACACATTCATCTTCACCGTGACATCTGCGGTGAATTACACAATAACTTAATAGTGATTCAGAGGAGTTTGTAATGGTAGAGAGAATAGGGAATTACTCCTTATAAAAGCTAAGTGTGAGACATTTGAGTGTCACAGTCCATAGTAACTCAAGCTAATAGGGTTTGTGGGTCTCGGGAGGCTCAGACATAATCCATGGCACGATACATTTACGGACAGTCTTGTAATATGCCTTAGTAAAGCCATAGGTTCCATATTACACTATTAGCTCGCAGTCAGCGCTAAATGTGTTTATTTTACTCTGAGGGGAAGCCAAAAGTACCAGCACGTTTTACATGTAAAACACCAATGTTCTTTGTTGGCCTTACTGCCATGGTTACAGAGCCGATTACATTTCTCCTCCGCTTTCACACACCAGACATACATCAAAACTGCGGCCATTTAAAACACAGCATTGTCAGATTGCAATAACAAATCACAACTCATCACTAAGAGGGCCCTTACAGTAAAAGGCCACACCCTGACACACTGTCAGACAACACTGGTGTAGGATCTATCTTTTGGCCCAACACCTCTATGTGATTTGTATCTGTCGTGATCCATATGGTGCGGATGATGTGCTTTGAAGAGGCCCATCAGTCAGTTAATCTAAAAGAAAATAGTGCTGGCTGATATCGCTGTCGCTCGCTCTCTCTGCTCAGACAAACCAAAGGGAGAGCAGCCGAGCAGGGGATTCAAAGCACCGCAGACTCAGCAGCTCCTCTTGGAAATGGAGAGGTGCTTTAGAGGGGATTAGGGCTCCCTCACTGTGGATAGAGCCTTTATAAGGTACAGCATATTACTGCAGCTTCACACTCTCAGATATATCATCATCTGCCATACACTCTAATGCCTGTGTATTCTGTCTCAAACAAGATTATTACTAACGCAATTTGTGTGTGAAGAAACATGGTGACAGTAAGCCGACAGCAGTGACGCTAACTCTGTCTTATTTAACATGTTATCCAGTCGACAGTATTGTACAACTTTATAATGTGTTTATTACATGGCCTCTGTGCTGGTAGTTGAATAAACCTAGGGCTGCACACTATATATTGCCAAATAATTGTTACCGCAATATTAGGTAAGACGATGTCCTCAAAACCTCAAAATACCCCGAATAAAGCAACATATCTGAGGTTTCTATCTGAGATGCGTTGTGTTTTTTTGTGGGGGGTGGCATTTTGCTAACAGCCTTAAACACAAACACATTTTCACTTAAGGATTCATAGAAGTTGGGTTTTGGACATAATTATCACAATTGAATCTTATCTTCATTTCATCAGAAAACTCCGTGCGTCCCGACAGCTAGATGCTGTGTATGTGGACCAGAAGAGCTGGAGGGAAGTCTGGGCGTCTCTGCTCCGACTGCCGCCTCGGTGACCCGGCCCTGGATAAAGCGGAAGAAAATGTTCTATATATTGGAATGTACTTTGCTGGAATGGTTTAGTAAAACAACGTAAAAAAATGTAAAACTGTTTTTTTTTTTTTTCACAAAAAACTGTATTTTTTTTCTCAGAAATTGCACAGCCCTAAACATTTTGACACGTTGGAATGACAAATAAAGTACCTTGAACCTTTATACAATTTCTATTGCCAATTATTTCATTATTGGCAATAATAGACATAAATTCTAAACTTTTCCACCAACACCAAAAAAACAAAACAAAAAAACGTGATAATAATGATTATAATGCATTTAGCAAGCTTCACTCACTGAGTTCCGCCACCTTGGGTAGTGAAAAAAATGTTTTTGAAAAATCGAGTCTGACAATCACCAACAGCAGATAAACAGAGAAAGAGAGGAGAGCATGGAGCTTATTGTTAATTTGCTGAAGCTGACCTGGACAGAAGTCCACTCTTCAGAGAGAGAGAGTGGAGGAATAATCAGAGGAAAAGAGCTGCACAGTCCACTCACTGTGCACACAGTATGTGCCTCAATATAACAGAATTTATCATGAAATCATGAACTTTATAGACATAAACTAATCCATAAATGGAGTCTTCTCTTCCCGAGCTTTTGCCCATTTTTTTATTTCACAACAATCGGCCTTATATGTGTGGTTTTACAGATTAATTTAGGAGGTGTTTATGAAGAGAAAAGACAATAAAATAGTCAGGGGTTATGGCGCGGTGTTGACCTTTTTTACACAATATTTCCTCTGATCTGATCCTCTGAATCTGCCCGGTTTAAAAGCAACAAAAAAGGTCAGGATTCCTGGCTAAAGTTTAATCTTTAGAGTTGTCTGGAGCCTGTGTCTCCTCACTGCATAGTTCCACCACCTCCCAAAGCCCTATATGAACAATAAATAACCTATAGTTTAAATAAACAGCACACGTTTGTGTAAAAGTAAGTGTAAAACCTCTGACTGCTATTTCAAACTATAGGCAGCAGAGAAGTTACACAATTCAGCCCTCCTTTGAAACTTCACACAAAGAATAATGTAACATTTTTTCCCTTTTTTTTTTTTTCCCTTGACCTCCTGTCCTCGTTTGAATAGCGATTTAAATGAAGTCTTCTCCTTTTTGGCTCCAATTAGAAAGGGGGGAAGCCAGCAGAGGTGATGTGGAAGAATCTAGATATATCGCCTTTTTTGTCAAGCCCGTGTCCGCGAGTAAGATTAGCTCCTCTGTAAGCATGTTTGACTGTGCACTTGGTAGCCTTGGGAGAGTCCCCAGGCTAAATCCATACTGAGTCCAGGAGGCAGCCACACAATGATTAGTGGAGCTTGAGCTACAGGCACACAGGGGCTGTTGGCCGGGCCTTAAACTTTCAAAGCCAAAGCAGTGCACCTTGTGTCTGTGTTAATTGATCACAGCACATTATCGCTCCTGTTCAAGGCTTAATTTGCCCTCTGAATCAACAGCTTTTGTCGACGAGCGCACTCATTTGTTGGAAGAGGAATAAAGAAGTAATGCAGCTTCATCATTCTGAGCCGCTGCGTGTTCAGCCAATTCTCTGTTCCCTTTTTGGTCAATGACAGCGTTTGAAGCGATACAATATAAGATTAGGATTATACAATTGACTAAGTTCAAAAGTGGGGATCAGCAATAGCTTTATCAAGACTTTATCAAGGATGGAGGAGCAAAGTATACAAACATCAATATTAAGGCTACCATAACTGCAACTAACCTTCTTTACTGTTGAAAGTACTCATGTAGTATCACTTTACTGCTTTAAATTAAATTAAGTGCAAGTATTGTTATTGTTCATGATGAGATTGAAAAGAAAAAAAAAATACAAATAATACTGCCATCCCAAGGCTGTGTGCTAACGCTAACCCTATATATAAAGCAAGGGGTGAACCTATTCAACGTATCTATTCTGTTAAAAACAACAGTTGAGCTAAAGGTATTATTATTTAATGTGTGCTTTTGACAATTCATGCCTCAGTGGCTCCGGAGATGAGGAATTCATGAATACATAAAGCAGCAAAATATGAATAAAAGTACCATAACTTAAGAATAAATCTCTGCTGGAGCTCACTGACAACAGTAATACATTTATACATTATTTCTCTGATACAACCAAATCCCATTTTAGCCTGATGTTGAAAAAGGTTCACGTTTTTTTTTAAAAGCTTTGTCAAATGATAGGACTTATTTTCATTCAAATATTAATAAAATTGTCACCATCCTCGGATTATTGATGTAGCAGATAAGCTTTTGCAGACAGCGCCTTAAAAAAATAAATTACTAACAGTAGAAACAATAAAAGTGAGGTGAAACTGACAGACGTGTAAGGAACAAATAACTTCCCAAACTCCATCTTATGAGCAATATATCTGTGTAATTTGCATTTAATCATTTTTCACAAGAAGCAATGAATTCACCGAAGTAAAAGTATGTTCTGTGCCATAACATGAGTCAATATGATTTTAATAAATGGCAATAGGAGGAGAGACCCCCAGAACAGCTGGAGGAGGTGTGCGTGGATCGGGAAGTCTGGGCATCTCTGCTGAGACTGCTGCCCCCGCGACCCGGCCCCGGATAAAGCGGAAGAAAATGGATGGATGGCAATAGCTGTAGTGAAGCTTTAACAGTATACAGTGTCTTGCGAAAGTATTCGGCCCCCTTGAACTTTTCGACCTTTTGCCACATTTCAGGCTTCAAACATAAAGATATTAAACTGTAATTTTTTGTGAAGAACCAACAACAAGTGGGACACAATCATGAAGTGAAAAGAAATTTATTGGATATTTCAAACATTTTTAACAAATAAACAACTGAAAAATTGGGAGTGCAAAATTATTCAGCCCCCTTAAGTTATTACTTTGTAGCGCCACCTTTGGCTGCGATTACTGCTGTAAGTCGCTTGGGGTATGTCTCTATAAGTTTTGCACATTGAGAGACTGAAATATTTGCCCATTCCTCCTTGCAAAACAGCTCGAGCTCAGTGAAGTTGGATGGACAGCGTTTGTGAACAGCAGTTTTCAGTTCTTTCCACAGATTCTCGATTGGATTCAGGTCTGGACTTTGACTTGGCCATTCTAACACCTGGATATGTTTATTTGTGAACCACTCTATTGTAGATTTTGCTTTATGTTTTGGATCATTGTCTTGTTGGAAGACAAATCTCCGTCCCAGTCTCAGGTCTTTTGCAGACTCCATCAGGTTTTCTTCCAGAATGGTCCTGTATTTGGCTCCATCCATCATGGCCCAAACCATGATGCTGCCACCACCATGTTTGACAGTGGGGATGGTGTGTTCAGGGTGATGAGCTGTGTTGCTTTTACGCCAAACATAACGTTTTGCATTGTTGCCAAAAAGTTCGATTTTGGTTTCATCTGACCAGAGCACCTTCTTCCACATGTTTGGTGTGTCTCCCAGGTGGCTTGTGGCAAACTTTAAACAACACTTTTTATGGATATCTTTAAGAAATGGCTTTCTTCTTGCCACTCTTCCATAAAGGCCAGAGTTGTGCAGTATACGACTGATGGTTGTCCTATGGACACAGTCTCCCACCTCAGCTGTACATTTCTGCAGTTCATCCAGAGTGATCATGGGCCTCTTGGCAGCATCTCTGATCAGTTTTCTCCTTGTATGAGCTGAAAGTTTAGAGGGACGGCCGGGTCTTTGTAGATTTGCAGTGGTCTGATACTCCTTCCATTTCAATATTATTGCTTGCACAGTGCTCCTTGGGATGTTTAAAGCTTGGGAAATCTTTTTGTATCCAAATCCGGCTTTAAACTTCTCCACAACAGTATCTCGGACCTGCCTGGTGTGTTCCTTGTTCTTCATGATGCTCTCTGCGCTTTAAACTGACCTCTGAGACTATCACAGAGCAGGTGCATTTATACGGAGACTTGTTTACACACAGGTGGATTCTATTTATCATCATTAGTCATTTAGGTCAACATTGGATCATTCAGAGATCCTCACTGAACTTCTGGAGAGAGTTTGCTGCACTGAAAGTAAAGGGGCTGAATAATTTTGCACGCCCAATTTTTCAGTTGTTTATTTGTTAAAAATGTTTGAAATATCCAATAAATTTCATTTCACTTCATGATTGTGTCCCACTTGTTGTTAGCCTGGTTTTACCATACCCTCGTACTTGTTTCGTACAGAGGGTCTGGACTTTCTCAATTGAGCTCCGTTTACAAGTGGGAGGGGTGAACTCTGTTTAAAGTTTGAAATGATTGGGTCTGATTTTACCCAATCGCTTGCGTTTGGTTGTGAAGTAATGCGCCCGGCCGAGTCAAGCTATGCTTGACGTCACCTACAACACCCGCCTCCCCCACTCGCTGAATGGTAGGATGAAATTCAACCGATTGAATCGCAGCCATTGAGATCAAACCCAGACGTACATGCAGGGAAAAATATTTGACCGGAGTTTACGGATGGCAAAGGCCAGGCTAACTTATTGTTGGTTCTTCCCAAAAAATTACAGTTTTATATCTTTATGTTTGAAACCTGAAATGTGGCAAAAGGTCGAAAAGTTCAAGGGGGCCGAATACTTTCGCAAAGCACTGCAGATAGCATCAATAGGCTACACAATTAAAATACCAAATATGGGACAAAGTATTTCCAACTTGTGGCGTTTTGATAAGATATAACTTTTGCATATGGATTGGGCGTATGTTGCCTTTTACCCCTTGACTCCATCACATAATACGGTCCCTTATTATTCTACAAATATAAGTATAAAAGAAAAGGATTACACATGGAACAATAATGAATGTTCTCATCTTTATTGACCCATGTGTAAATGAAGTAACCTGTAGATTAACTGATGTGGAAAGGCATTACTTGCTGTGGGGCCAGACAAGGTGTAAATATTGTTTAGAGAGTCCTTGCCTCATTCTCAATGACACGGTTGACTTCCTAAAGCCGACAACTCACTATGCATCCTCTCTGAGATAACGCTGTTATCTGCTCCCTGGTGTCTGTGCAATGAGCCTGATTAGAAGACATAGTGCGCACTTCCATTTCAACTTTGGAAACCATACCAGCAGCCGCTTGTAGCAGCACAAATATATCATAGGAAGGGATCAGCTGAGGTAAATCTGTATTTCATTTCACGTCCTTCCCCCTTTCTTAATGGGTAGTCATCCAGAGAGAATGAAATGATTGATTTTTGTGGTCCTCAATGGGGATAAATGAATAGAGGCTAAAGCTCTGCGAGAAGGGGATGAACGGGTAAAATCACAAGAAGGAATAGAGTTTTTCATGCACTTGGCTTGACCAAAACCTTGGCGCCTTGGACCTTACACGGCGCTTTAGCATACAGTACATGCTAAAATGTTTGCTATTGTGTGAGCCTGTGCACACCCTGCTTGGGCACATTTATACTTCTCTTCTAAGATTACCTAATGAAATATTGATGGCAGATGTGAGAAGTGCGGGGGCTGGGGAGGTGGAACTGCTCCTTCCTGTAGCTGGGGACATCTCTGTCAGAGCGGTTCTCAGCGGGGCAGCCCTGGCCTAATTTAATCTGACTTTGAATGAGCCCAGATCACACGAGGCAATGGTTCTGAACTCACCACACTGCAAAGAGGCGGACAGAGATGTGATGTGAGAAAGATAAAGACAGAAAGACACGGCCATAACATTTCAAACACATCATTATCAATATTTAACAGCAGACGTCAGAGATGATCATTATACATTGCTTTGTTGTTGATGAAAAAATGGGAAAGGGATTGACAATGATGCGCTGTACAGTAGAATGTCTGCAGTATAATTATACCCGGTATGTCCACCATGACACAAGAGATGAGTGTGTCCCTCAGAACAAGTCATATTTGTATTTTTTATGGCGTCATTACATGGACAATGCATGAAGTGTTTGTGAGTTAAAGCTTCTTTATCATTTTGAGGATTCCTAAGTGCATTTGTTTACCTCTAACTACCCCTACCTCTCACTTTAACTAACTTTTCTTACATTTTTATTAACTTTCATTAGAAGAGAATCCGAAAACAGGATAGGACACTACTGAGAATTTCCGCATTACTTCTCCTTCTTTTTTCTTTTTTTTTTCACTATAAAGTTTACATCAGTCACATTATTGAGATAAGTGAAAGCTCTTTGTAAAAAAAAGTTTTATCTGAACTGCAACTGATTAGACCAGCCAGTAAAATATGCTGAATTACATACACAATAATCATTACAACTCATAAGCCACAGCCAAACTAAACCTACCACATGCTTGCAGAATGTGAACATGGCTGTTTGATTTGTCTGGCACTCACAAATGCCAGGAAGTCATCACTGTAATCGTCTTTGCAGTCGAAATACAAATGTGCCAACCTGAACAAAATTAGCTCTGTTGGGACTTTTTCACCATGCTTCTTACAAGGACTGGCTCTCTACCAGGCTCAGAACAAGCATCATAGCTCTTAAAGTTTGAAGAAACCAGAGATCATCAGAAGCCAGATTGAAATTTATATCACCGAGGTGAGATTTCTTGGTACGATTTTCATCTAATTCTCTCTATCTTCCAAACTGCCTCATACTTTTCACATCATTTTACATCTTTTTCCCAACCGAACACATTTTGTCTCAACACAATTCAAAGAAATAGCAGGAATATTAGCTTATTTACTTTACTTCTTATCTGCATACCAAAACACACCGACTAACAGTGCACTAGGCTTTCTCCATGCTATCTCTACTAACGTGATGAAGGCAAGCATGCACTAATCTTGTAAAGTCAACCTTTTAAAAGCGAATGTGGCGGCGAGGAAGCGGGGCCGGACAGACCGGCGGCTGCTGTGTACAGGATTGTGAAGGCTACCCCTGTCCATATCCAATGAAAGGTTATAAGAATATCATAATCCCCTCCTCTGAGCTCCTTTGCGTCCAAGATGATGACTAAATTTCCAGTGTCTTATCAGAGAGTCCCAGACTGGAACTAGTACAAGGGGTTTCCAAAGGGAGGACCCAGCATGAAGAGTGAAGGATGAGATGATCAGATTAAGTGCTGGCTATTGGATTTGTTTGTGAGGTGCTTGCAATCGGAGCGGAGCAGGCGCTGTTGGAAATGCCCGTGGAGATTCAAAGCCCGAGCCCTCGGGAAAAGAAATATTTATAGATTCTTGTGAGGTGTAGCGTAGGTGATCCTCGGGTTGAATTGGGAGGGGTGTGGGTGGGGGAGGGAGACAGGATTTAGGGCGTTCGGATGAGGCGGTGAAGGTGTTTTATCAGGTTGGTGGATGCTAAAATGTTTCACACAGAGAGACAAGTGGGATTGACAGGAGGTGGTCAGCAGGATGCAGAACGCTCATGCGTAGACAGGAGACTAACAGGCTCAAGGGAAACCCATGCTGGGGTACCGCACAGGTTGACAGGGCAGATTCAAGAGCTGCAGCCATGGGGTTTACAATCTGTGGGACCACTACCATTGGTGGTAACCCGGTTTGTTCTGGTGTAGTTCTGATAAGGGACAGTAAATGTATTACTCTTGTTGAGGGTTTAATCCTAAGAGTCGACCATTTCTTGCCTTATATTTGGTTTTGGGCTAAACTTCAGTAAAGGGCTCATCTACACCAGGCATTGTTCTATTCTCAAATGCATATGATTGTTGTATTAGTTCAGCTGTTAAACTGGTAGTCTGTAAGATTGCAAAGCGAGGAGAAAGTGTGAATGAAATTTTAAAGCAAACAATCTCCCATCCTGATTGAGCCACTCCTAGTTTGCAAAATGAGGAGAGCAGGAAGAAACTTTCAAAAGTAAATGACGATTGGACCTGACAGGCCAGTCCACAGGAAAAGTCGCCTCATTGGTCAAAGTGATAGCCCGGGTATTCTGATTAGTTACTGAAATCAGCAAAGGGAAGACCTTCAGAAAAAATATGGTGATTGAGTATTACATTACATATCACTTTAATACTCAAAATGTGCACTATGAACTGAATCGTATAATTGCTATTCTAATCGCAAGATCTGTCAGAAAAATCTGAGACATGCTTGCAATAAATACAAACAATGTATATTTCTTTCAAAAAAAGAAGCATGTGTCATTAGTGGTGTTTTGATAGAATAAAACCATAAAATCAAACACATGCTAATGCTTCGAAGCACTCAGTGTCAAATTACATGTCCGCTCGATTCAAATGGATGACTCCCTTAAGGATCACAGTCTTTCAAGCTATTTTCCCATGTTTAATTTTGTTAAGTGATGCAAACATGTCAATACCAGTCTGTCCCACTTACCTTGACTAGCTTGTTTGGACAGCAGACAAAGGCCTATATGACATAATACAGCCGTGCACTCTGGACCCCTAATCCAGGTCATTTCAATACAGAGAAAGCCACTGAGTCAGCTCGGCGAGACGATGTCGATAAGTTAATGGCACCGATCGATAGCAAAGATTTGGGCCAGATCTTAATTAAAGAAACAACCGCTGATACAAATGATGTTTTCAATGTATTGACAGAGCGGGAGGAGAAAAAAAAAAAGAAGCGGCTGGCTGTAATGGCTGATCAATGTACTTAACATTAGCATTCCTTTTCATCATGTACTAAGATCACTTAATTCTCCCTGTCCTCCTCTTGTTCTATCATTCTCCTTTCAAAACGCCTTTTACCCAGACATCTGAGGCGAACCTTGGCCCCTCCTCCTCCACAAGCTTACAAGGTGAACTTGAGAGGCTAACTGTGCGGCGCTTTTATGTGCCTCGCCATTCGTGGTCATCGCATGTTTAAATATACATGGACATTCACATAAGCGTTATATTAGACAAATGAAACAGCTGTAAAGAACATAGACCTCTGTTTGTGAAGGCTCTCAGTCATCCAAATATTGGAATTGGAAACATAGACCTCTACTATCCTTCCTGCCCTGCAATTTTAACTATACTCTACAAAAACCACATCAAAACTAAACATTTGTTATTCCAGTGAGTAAAATAGTATTCATATTTTTTTTAATCTAAAGGTAAAGTACAGAATTCACTAAACCTGGTCACACAATAATTAAAGTCCCTCTAAACTTAAGCATAGAGCAGTGCGTGCGCTTCTGTCTGTTCTGAATTCAGAGGTTAAATGTTACTAATTATCAAACATAGATCACTCTCAGTTCACATTTGATAGATTTCCCCTGTGTATTGTTCCATAGATGAAACACCGGGCTATTGTGATTTATAAAAGCCAGCGGATACTTTATGCAGAAACAAGATGCGATTCATCTCCACGGCAACGGCGGGAGATATTGGCATTTCTCAAGTATGGTAAAACAATAATTATTAAAAGGGAAGCTGAATTGATGGATCCCATTAAAGCTAACACTGTGTCTCCAGAGGCCCGCGAGCACAAACAGTTCAAAGTCAATAGTGCCAATTCCCCAGGTAGACCCGACCAGGACCCAGTTTAGAGAGACATCAATCTGCCTTGTCAGTTCCCAGCTAATGAAGCCACATAGGATCAATATTCAGGATACTACTACTACCTTAAATGAAGTACTAATGCTTGTAGACATCACACACGTATAGAGGGCCCTGTTGAGAACTTCGCAATGTCCATGCTACATGTAGAACCCCAATTCAAGTATATCAAGGAACTGTAATGTAAAGGCCAGAAAACAATATCAATAGTATGAGTATTTTGTCTATTATTAGTGCTGCTGCTATTATTATTACTGTCATCATTTTTCTAGACACACAAACCGGCTAGATATTACACACTTGGGAAGACACGTATCCTTATGTGGCACTCCGCTCAAAAATATTTCCTTTTTATTTTTTATGCATCACATGTTAATCCTACTGAAACTTTTATCATTCTTCTCCATTATCCTAATGCGTCCCATATGCAAAAGGGCTCTAAATCATGTATTAGGGTATTGCGCTATGTAAGACAGACCCAATGTGGGGTTTTGTTTTATAACAAGACTTATTATCTTCGGAGTTATTTTATAAATGTGCACCTTTTCTTTTTTTTTTTTCTACTGCTGGTTTTTATTTTTATTTTAGTGCATTAACAGAGTGCATAGCTAGTATGGTATGTGGCGCTGAGAGGAAGGATACATATTCTCTTTCTTCACCGGATAAACACAACAATGAGCTACAATAACTCCCAGACAATCTTTGTGAAATCAAATGCATCGCACGCCGTGGCAGTGTGGCTTCCGCGGTGGCTCTATCATTACTAGTTAATAAGGGGGCTAGGTGTGGCATAGGATTGACTGACACCCTAATACTGAAATAATTTCCACTTTCTCACCGCCTCCTTCTCGCAGCCGGGGAATTAACATTATCACATCAAAGGCTGACTTTAAAATGGGTATAAAATCATTTAAACAGACAGTCAAAGTGATTATTCAAACTAGGTTATTTGCCAGGGTATGTGTGTGTGTGTGTGTGTGTGCGGCCGCAATATAGCGTCAGGGACATCTTCATTTCCCGCTAAATTGCTGTCTGTCACTAGAATAAGTAAATTTGCCAGTGTTTTATCACCATCATTGTGTCAAGTTAGCCGAATACATCAAACAGTCAATCTGATCAACAGGATATGAACACACAGGGAATAATGCAACCACTGAAGGGAGACTGGATAGGAGGGTTCAGGTGCCAAATCAAATGTAAATTTACCCAGATTTTCAAGCGAGAGAAACTCAGTAACCTTTTATTGCAGTTGTCTTTTATCATTTTGTCACTTTATAATTCAATGTGGTTTGTGGGCAAATCAAAAAGGAATCAGGTAGTGCTCGTGCTTTATAGTTAGAAGGTCCAATGTCCGTTCCCCGGGCCGGACAGGGCCTTTCTGTGTGGAGTTTGCGTGTTCTCCTCATGCCTACGTATGTCCTTCGGGTACTGTGGGTTTCCCCACCACTAAAAACATGTACAGGGCGGGTGAATTGTGTGTGGGTTTTTGGTGGTGGTGGAGGGGCCGATCTCACTTCTAATGTTCTTACCCCCTGCGTGCATGAGTTACTCTGAGCGGTTGTGGACAAGTTCTAAATATATAACTAATGCATTATTATCTTATCATTATTATTGTTAAACAATATGGATCAGAAAATGTAAAATAAAACACTTGATTTAGTTATATTTCATTGACACTAGCTAGTGTGTATGTAATACACTAGCTATAGTTTCTGTGGAAAGTAAAATTATTGTTACTTTGAAAAGTTGTGAATAGTTTCAAGTGTACTGTTCTTAATAGTGTATGTGTTTAAAAGTGTGAAGCCACTGGACAATTGACATTGGTTACTCATAAGCATCATTAACTTATTTTATATTAATTTGGCCAGGTTGATATTAGAGAGATATTAGCATTAGCAGAGGAAAATCAATCTGGAGCTATTCTTATAAAGAGGATGACTTTCAGCTGATTCAGCCTTTTTTATGGGGGGTGAGATTTAAAATTCAAGACTAGTAACAATCAATTTGGCAGCGCAAAGTAAATGTTTATGTTGTATTGTGAGGAAATGCTAATAAAACCATTTTCAGAACTTTATTGGTGGGGTTGGGTCTGCAATTTCTGTTTCTAATTTAATTTATATTTCAATTATTGGCTGTGACAGTTTCGGTTACTTGTCTGTAATAATAGTTATGTCAAATCTTAACTATAGTTTTTCATCGTGTCTCATAAATCCCTCCAAAGCACATAGGATGAGCTCATTCAGTTCACCAGACTATATGATCTATGTGTGTAGCTATTGCCTTCTCTACAACCTGAGAGGAGGAGGTGGAGAAGAAGAAAAAAACAGGCATAATGGAGTTTGGAGGTCTTTTGTGGAGCACATATTGTCTCTTAGTTTGATGTTTGCCTCCGGGATAAAAGAGTAACAATATACACCAAAATAAAGAATTGCGCTTGAAAGAAAAAGGGACAACAGCAATAACCGAACAATGGTGCACAATGGCAGGTATTTAACTGCCTTGGGACAGGAGGGATGGATTTACAGTTATGTCTCTGAGAAGAAGAACGCCTTCCAACTAAGGTCACCAGAAAGGCTTCCTGGCTTTAGAAATCATTATATTAGGAGGGAGATTCATGAACAGGAGTTTAACCTGGCAATTAGTCAAAGTCCCTCCGAGGCATCCTCCATCTTGTGTTGATACATGAAGCTGGGGTGACAAAACCTTACCTCGGGGATGGGTGATTCAATGCCAAAAGTGAGTTCAAAGCACTCCTGTTAAACTTGGGAACACAATACGACACTGTCAGGGATACTGCAATACACCCCAGACAGGCAGTGAAGGCCAAAGCGTAGTACAAGTACACCGCACAAGTATACAGGGGATGAGGGCATCACATCATCTTGTACTTCAGTGTTGATCTGATGATACTATAACAGGAATTAGACGTGAGAACAAAATCCGCTAGGTAGGTATCAAAGGAGCTCTCCTGTAATCTCTTTGTCAACTTGTGGGAATATTTAAAAAAAAAAAAAATGATGTAATCTGCTGTTGTACTTGGGTGGCACAATAGCAAATCTCAAGAGTCAGGTTTAATTTCAGGCCACACAAAAAAGATCCATAGAAATGTTGGTAAAATGAAGTACAAGCACAGCTCTGAATGGTTTGGAAGTGTCATAGAATCACTTTATTCAGGCACAACTAAATCAGTATTTATTTCATTAGAATTTAAGTTTAACAAAAGTATTAACAAAATAGACTTTTACACTTATTTTTGTTTCTTTGTTCCTATTGGCATTTTGTGGTGTGCAATTATGAAATCAAATATGTGTTGTCTTTCCTTAACTAAAAGCCATAACAAGTGTAATTGTGGCATTAAAAGCATTAAGGAAGAGTTTTATATACCATTGTATATATTGTTTCATATAATTTTTAAAACATGTGCTGTACTACTTTTGAACCAAAACGTATCTATGCCCTCAGCATAATGTTAGTAATATTAAAGCTTTTTTTGTTATTTTATTTTTTGGGGGCAAAATTACAAATTTGAATAGGGCTTCTCAAAACGAGAATAATTGCGATAACTGAACATTCATCTTGAATATTTAGATGATTTTATTAAATATTTAATATTTTGTTTTCATATAATTTCAATACAGCATCTATGCAATTAAAAAAATACAAGTGAAACTCAGAAAATTAGAATAGGTTAAAAAGTGCATTCATTTCTGTTATTAAACTTAAACTGTGAAACGAATATATGATGGACATTATGTGCAAAGTGAGATACAGTATGTATAGCCTTTATGTATTATAATGTTGATGATCATGGCTCAGCTTGTAAAAAAACCCAATTAGAATTAGAATTAGAAAATTAGAATATTTTGAAAATGGACTGTAAGCCATAAATCATCAAAATTATAACAAATAAAAGCTTGGCATATGTCACTCTGCATGTAATGTGTCTATATCAAAGTATTAGTTTCACATTTTAAGTTGAATTAAAGAAAGTAAATTAACTTTTGAACGATATTCCAAATTGTTCGAGTTTCATCTGTGTATATGCAATTGGGTGGTTCATCAAAATGTGTCAAAGGAAGACTTAAAACAATAAAGGCTACTAAATTAGGATAAAAACAAAGCTAACATGGAAATAAATTAGAAAACAATACCAAATATTGAACTTGTGTACATTTTATACAGTAACCATGCGATTTGTTTTAAAATTTATACAGGTCATTTTATTTGCAACTTCTCAAAACCATGTTGTTGTAGCTCCATAGACTGATTTATTTTTATTTTTTTTCACAAATCAGTAGACACTCGCCAAGAGGATGATGCCTTTTTGACATTCAAAAGTGCTTTTTGGTTATCTCTATCTCCAAAAGCTTTCTGCTCATCAGTAAATAATTTCAGACTGCTCCAAGATGTGAGTGCATGGGAAACATAGCCTGCAGCAAATCAAGAAAATAGTGAAAACGGAGGCAGGAGGCAGAGTGGAGGACGCAAGGAAGATAAATAAGACAGATACTTTGTTTCATTGTCAGTGGCACTCTAGGGTTATTTGAAGCACTTATTTATGCACTGTAAGCAGAACAATGGGACTATAGCAGAAATGATTAAATACAGGCTCTTCAAGCAATAGACGGCGCATTGTGGTGGGCCCCGGCTTGCCACTGGGCTGCCTTGATAAAAGCGCTATGAGGTGATAACTGATACAATTTGCCAGGCGATTTGAATGGAAGCGACTGCTAAGGGGGAAGGGGGGTCTGCAGCGCCGTTGGTTGGTCCATCGCTGACAGCCTGTATAGCCCATAATAAAATCATTAGAATGTAAATGCTTTATTGCAAAATAAGAGCCCTGGAGCTGGGGTGACATTATCTCCCGCCACCTCGAATGAAAGCAACCGATTAGCATTCCCTGATTCAATGATAGGCGCAACTTATCTTTATTAAAATTTCTCAAATCGAGTCTTCATTTTTGCGTGATTGAGTTTTAAGCAAATGCAATATTGCGCTTGTGTGTGCGCAATAGGCAGAGGGATGGAGGGAGCGAGGGGAGGCGAGAGGAGGGGAACGACGCCCCAGAAATAATTAGTGTACGCATTTCTTCCCTACATGTGTTTCATAAGCAACAAATTGGATTTTATATTTGATGTGTCACTATCTAAAACATTTGCATGAAAATACGGGGCCGCGTTTACAGAATAATTACTGAAAGTGTACACCTCTTTAACACGTGTCTCACAGGAATGAAATTTGATTTGTTTGAAAGTGACTATCACAGTGTTGCCAAATAATTGTCGGCGAATATGAGGGGCCGGGACTGCGATTTGATTTTCAGCGGTTCATATTCTCGACACGCGCACACGTTTTTCAGCTGAGTATTTTAAACGGGCACACTGCTTAGTAGGGAGACAGTCAATTCTTATGCAAATGACTCACTATGAAGACAGGGTATAATATGCTATAGATCAAATGTCACACTGGCAGCAAGGGCCTGATAGAGAAAGGCTTACTTACACACTGTCCTATAATATATGCCTTATAATTTGATACTTATTTAATCTCTTAGATGTAATGCGCCGAACGTACAGGGGCGGTATAGTGTCGGCAAAGATTCTCGGAGTTGTTTGTGACAGCGCTGGCCTTTGATGGAGGCGGCCATGTTGGAACGACGCGGCACTCGATAGACACATTTATTCAGCCGTGTATCTCGTGACATCTTAATCCCCGGCAATGTATTATAGAGCTGCCACTTAGCAAGGTGTAATTTGTCCCAGAGGCTGCCGTTTGACAAAGAAAATGTAAAAAATGATGTAATATAGTCATTTCTGTTGTGAAATATGAACAAATAGTATAAGTAAAAAGTAATTAGAATAATAAAAACATTATACAATCTGTCATATTGTATTCATTCTGGATTTGATATGTCAGTAATGGTGAAATTTGTGGCTCAAACCTCAAAGATTGGGGCTGTAGTTACCCTTAAAGATAATCAAATTGAAATTGTAATCTGAGTAGTCGCAATTAGCAAATCCCAAAGGCTGTACAATTTCCTTTGCATATATAATATATGTAAACAAAACACATAAACAGTTTATGCAATGTAAGGTGCAAAACGGTTTTGGTTTAGACCCTATGCCCTCGATGGCTCTCAGTACTGAGGTGCACATCCACACACTTGCTTGGTTAAGAGCTCTGTGCAGGACACAATGCACTTGTTATTGCACACCCATAGGATTTGCACTTGTGTTCAGGCAGACCCCTTTTATAGCAATCACCGGGTCATACATCTAGTGCAGTAAATTCAAAATCCCAGACCTCTGCCCCATTCATCGAAGACAAAAGGGGGACACAAATTGGTCCGAAAACACAGTGTAAAAGAAAAGCTTACATTAGGCTCAAGGGGACTCTGGGGAGCGCGGCGATCGCGGCATGTGAAGAAGAATAGTAGCAGCGGCAGTAGATAAATCACTGCCATCATGCAGATTTACCGTGTTAGAGCCAAAAGATAAATGTGTCAGAAAGTGCCGCGCCGGGCCACACGCTAACGCCGGGTCAGTAATTGAACTTTGCTATAATTATCCTGAGGAGATAATATTAACTTATAGTCTTTGCGTGAGAAAGAAGCCAGTCCATAATTCATTTGCTGTATAGGGTGATGGTAGTAGCTGGCACTCAATCTCACTGTCCCTCTCTTCTTCCTTTAGCCTGTGCATTGTGTTACTGAAATATGACTGCTCCATTTTTATCCTGTCACAATGACAACTGATGGGCTTATTTTCTCGTGGCCCCAGGGGATGATGAAATAGTAAGCAAACATTCTTTCTCAGGACTCGAAGGGTGCTCCATCATAGTGGCTGAGGCCGCCACTGCCGCCTGCGTTGTGTTGTGTGGCAGTAACAGGGAGTTAGGCGGGATACAATGCACTTGGCCTCTTTCGATGCTCAGGACCAGCGCACTACAGTGGTGCCATTTCCTCACTGTCTGGCATTTAGCTTTTCAATATTGAAATGGGTGAGTGCACTTTTATTATTCATAATTTTTTCTGAGTTTTGCATACACCGTAAATGATGCAAATGTTTATTTAAATCCGTATGTGTAGGATTTATGCATTTACTTGAAAAGTCCATTAAAAGTAAGACTAAAACATTAATTGTCAAATAAAAAAATGACCATGTTGTCCAATTCATTTATGAAAATCCAGCAGACCCATATAGATTTGAACGTTCGAAATAGTGTCGAAAAAAGTTTAAATCCAAAGAGAGAAAAAACGTCACAGAAATTAACTGTTTCAATGCTACCAAACGTATGGTCACATAATACACAGTACATCGTCACAACATGGAGACATTTTGAACTTTCATTTGACGCTTTTCCAGCAAAAAGTGACCCGTATGTGAACCCTTGTGGCAGGACTCAATCCTTATCATTGCATTTTTATTGACACACAAAGTCCACGGGGATAGCTATAGGCCTACATGTTTGAATTTCCATGTAAAAAATCAACAAGGCAACCTTATACACATAGTTTATAGACAGGTGCCATGTAAAAACCTGACACCTCGGGGCCCATTATTTACTCCAAGGCACACAAGTTCATGTTAAGCCCTGGTTAAAAAAAGGCAAGGTTGCAAGGTTTACATTAGGTCAAAATAACACAGCCGACACTGACAATACAGCATCCATCTCATTTGAATAATGAGAGATATTGGGCGGACATTAGCCCAGGGAATGGAGCAGGGGGGACCTGACGGGGGCTCCACACTGTCAGCTCTCATTTTCAGAGCAGGTTTGTTAAGCAGCGACTGTGTGAAGCGTCGGCAATAACAGCGATAAGAGAATTCCCCGAGCCGATCCACAGTCAACACCCGGAGCCCAGTTTATCACTATGCTAACTGGATTCAGACAAAGACCACTGGGAGATACTATAAAACAGCAGCAGCGATCTGAACAATAAACACATTTAAGCACATATTACTAATATCTCTTAATGTTGAATTGTAATGTGAAGTTAAATTGCACAAGTTTAGAGAAAGGTTGGCAAGTGTATATCAATAACAATGAATTCATCTGTCTATGCCACTTTTGTGCATTCTTGTTGTCTCCAGATACCAATTTAATGTGAAATAAGCTGTAAACCGTCTAAGAAGAGATAATAGAATCACTTTGTCCTGCTTTATCATTTATTTAGCATTAAAATGTGATCATTTCGAAAAATAAATTACAAACATATGCACACATTAAAACTTTAAATGTATCTGTATTGTTTTTTTACACCACAAGATAAGGGATATTGTATTGTCCTAGAAAACGTGGGATCTGCTGGGGCAACCTGTCAGGAGGTGATCTCAGTGCGGCACATGGGACCTATTTCCATCTTGAGCTGTAGTTTGATTGTAAATTGTAAACCTGCACGAGTATTTCTGGAATCATATAATCACTTTATGAATTCAAAGTGTAAGAAAATTCAATTGACTTTCATTAAAAGCGTTCAGTTTGAATATTGGCACCAACACAATATTGTAACAATATAACAATAGCTGAGCGTCTAATGAATGTATTGATAATATTGTGACGCTTTACACAAGTCCTCATTTTCTTGTTGCAGCCGCTGCCAACAGGAACACCCACCTCAGTGTTTACTCAAATCAGAGGCAGCAGCGGCTTTTGTCTCCTCTCCGTAAGAAGAAATGACAGCGTAATGTGATTTACAAGCGATCACTCCGGCGCAATCAAATGAAGTCTCCAATAATCCAAGATGAATGCACACCTACGCCACTCGTTAGGACTCCCAACCAAATATGAGCTTCCCCTGCTGCTGCCTGCTGCGCGCCCTGTAATGGATCTGATGATTAATTTAGTCATTGGAATTACTAAGGGTAATGTGGCCAAATGCTAAGTGACATTGAGCTCATGATACAAGATTTTTTTTAAGAAAGAACATGTGTAGCATGTACTCACAAAACATATAATTGCACGTGGAAATAAAAACAATCAAAGAAAACAGACAAACTACGCAATGGCCCAAACTAGCAATGGAAAAGATAGAACTAGACTGAAGTTTGAGCCATAACAACTTTATATCTCGCAATGGGGACAACATTGAAATAAGTGCATTATTATTTAAGTGACTAAACATTAATGGACAATAAAGTACATTTGGCATCTGTTATAATTCAAAACACACAATGTCCGAGGCCTGTCACAAATTAAAGAATCTGAAGTTCGATATATTGAGCTAGGAAAGTTTTGCGATAAACGATATTATTTAAAGCCTTTTAGAAAAATGAACTAAAGCTTTGTTCGAAAAGCACTTAATCTTGAAATATCCCTCTAAAAACATGAAATATAATAAAATACAACCCACTAAGGGTAAAAAATAGGGACAGACCTATAATTTCCTTAACTTTAATTGTTATGTAAAAATACCAATAAAGTTGAATGTCATTTAGAGAATACATAGTAAAATATGAGCAGTCCTCGTACATGAATCACATGTTTGAGATTGTAGACAACAGGCCAGTCCATATAGCGCAGTGTCCGGCCACTACATTATGATTGACAGTGTCATATTGGTGAGAGGGTTATGAACCACAAAACAAGGGTTAAAGGGAAATTGACCCGGCAGTTGGCGGGTGAATGATACATCGAGCCCCAGGTCTTTAATCTTGCTGCTGAGCGTACATGAGGCTTATATAACAAATTACAATGCCTACAGAGCAATACATCACCTGATAGATCTGCTTCTGCATTTCTGTCTTCTCCTCATCTCGTCCCTTGCCCAGGAGATATTTGGCTAGATCTGGGAGACTATATGGGTTACAGGTGGTGTTCTGTAAATATGATTAAGATGGATGGACTGTCAAAAGGACAACATGCATGGGACTCTGCAATATGTAACCCCTTAACTTAAAAATACAATAACATGAACCAATAATGCCAAACAAATTAACGGCATTATATGCATGTGTGCCTTGACCAGAGTTCAGTATATAGCACCGGACCCTAGCGCTTTCATTTTTTTTCATTTCAAGTCTATGACATCACACGCATACATACGGGTAGATAAGACAGACACTGTTTGTCTTAAAGAGTATCCTCGCTGCACCTGGCCACAGATGAAAAGTACAACTCTGTGATAAGCCATAAGGCGAAACAACAGAGTCCAGGTGCAGATTATTGGAGTGCTATATAAACTCCATCTTGGTATGCAGAGGGAGGGAGATCCGTCTGATAACTGGCTGGAAATGGATTCAGCTTCAGCACCTCGGCTTCGATGTATTCTGCTGTTCTGATCTCTCCAGACTAGTGTAAGGTCAGGGGTCATCGTATCCACTCACCACTACTTTAACAATAGATATACTGTGTCACAGCGGCAAGCTCTGACCACTGTTCACGCAGTTCTTCATGTTTGCACAACTTCAACTACTTCTAAGGTATTACACAGTTGTTTTGAGTCATATAGTTTTATTACACATATTAATCAATTAGATGCCGCTGAATTAATTGAATATTATTAAGCATGGGTGAAATGGTGTAATCAGTAGCAAACAAGGCTCACACTCCTGCCAAAGTCTACCATTTGCAGATCATTATCAGATTCCTCTAACAGATATGCAAGTGTAAATGTGTGCTGCATATGCCTGTCTGCAGAGCTTCCTGCCATTAGGGTCAGCTGAGGATAACAATATGCCAAAGTAATAGGAGGATTAACATGCAAGTCATTTTCATGGTATGCTTATGGTTTCCATAAAGGTTTGAGAAACACTTAAAACTGCATTAGCCACAAAAACATTACAACACTTCCCAATTTTGCCACCCCAAAGCCTTCATGTTTGAATTGTGTTGATTATGCAGCAATGATAATATCCACTTTATTAAACTTCCACCCTTTGGTATCACTATAACAAATTATATTGGAGTGACTTGGATTGTTAAATGGCATATGATTTTAGTTAAACAATATAAGGTTATGGTAAAAGTATACTTTATTAAGTATACTTTATTATTACCCATCTTCAATGCCACTGGGGTAACCTGTAGGAGCAGTGGGCAGCCAGCGTAGGCCGGGGCTCAAGGACCCATCTCAAGATGTGAAGCCAGGCTAATGGACAGAAACCATCAGCCTGGTAGCACGGTGGCACAGCGGTTAGTGCTCGTGCGTCACAGCTAGAAGGACCCAGGTTCAGTCCCCAGACGAGCCTTTCTGTGTGGAGTTTGTGTGTGTTCTCCCCGTGTCTGTGTAGTTTTCCTCTGGGTACTCCGGTTTCAACATCCACTAAAAACATGTAATGCTCCAGCCAGGTGATTCTGACCATTAGCCTGGCTTCACATCTGGAGATGGGTCCCATGGCTGCTCACTACTCCTACAGGTTGCCGCAGTGGCATTAAGGATGGGTCAAATGCATTGAATGAATTTCCCTAAAGTATAACGTATAACTTAACACATGGCTGGGGGATATATTCTTTCTGGCACAACCATTTACATTTACCCAGATTTTGGACTGGGACAAAACAAACGGCACAAATACTAGTACTCATGCCATTGACTTGTTTTGCCTACTTTGTGATCTAAATGTAAGAATTTAATGGAGTATGTAGTAGAGTATCCAATGTCATTTATAAATATAGCATAATAGCTATACTAACTTTAAACACACTTTGTACTCAAGTGCGTTTCAATTGAATTTGTGAAAACAAATGTTTTAATTTAATTTGCCACAATCAGACTACAGAGTGCACGCATTTGTGTGGGATGATTATTTTGCTATAAAGACAAACCTGCACATCTCCTGAAACCCAATCCGGCACCCACCCAGGCACACAAATGCACCAGGACCATCTCCCCTTGCCCTCATCTCTCAACAGCTTTTGAGGGCCCTAAGTATAAAATAGCCAGGCGCACTAACAGTATCTGTCCGTTGCAGGATACATATAGTGGGGAACGCGAAGAGGCTCAGGTAAGAACGTGCATCAATCTGTCACTCGCTTCCCTCAGGGCGATAAGAGAAATTCCAACAGAGAGATAAGGCTGGACATTCAACTTAATTCCAAGGAAGAACTTTTCATCAGCGGGTCACATATTAGCTTTCAAAAAAACGGACTGCTGCAAGTTCCTGTCTTTTTCTTCCTCCCGTTGCTTGCATCGCTCTGTCGAAGTATGAGGATGACATTGTGAACTTGAGCTTTTACATTTCCAAAGCAGACAAACGGCTTTTAGGTCATTTTATATCAACATGTTTCCCTACGTTAACCTGACTTGTTAGATAGCACACGACCATACACAATAAAATCTCTTTATGTTCGGCCAACCTATTGCTTAGTTTGCACGAAGTTTGGAGGTGAACTTTATATATCTATATCTATAAATTAACATTATTCTTCGGCTTTCTGGTTCTAGAAGACAAATATTGTAGTTCAGGTATCAAACAAAGTATTGTTATCGTAAACCAAGTACACAGCCCTACTGTCAACTATGGGCAGACCATTCACTATAACATTAATTTAGATTTGCCAAACACGGGCACGTCTTTGGAGTTTGGAGACTCCACAGACCCAGGGAGGGCGCGCAAACGCGACTGTCATCATTGCAAATCAACAATTTCTCAAGTCAGCGCATCGCATTAAATCCTTGTCATTTTGCAAGCTGTGGCACATAAAGCTCGCCATGTGGAAAAACCAAACCCACATTCTTCCAAGTTAAGCGGTGAAAATAAAGAGAATCCCGTCGATAATTTGAGTTGCAAAGACCTTTGGTTAGAGTTGAAAAGTTCAACTATTTCAAAAGACCCAGCTGGAAGCAAGTTAAAAATGTGTCATTGACAAAAAAAAAAAATACAAATTACCCACCCACTGCACATGTTATTTTACATGTGAGCTTGATTTAAGATGTCGTATAGTTGTCTTACACTATGCTGAACCATTGAACTCTATTGTACATAACGGCAACAGCATTGCAAACGTGGGCTGGCCGACATGTGCAAAGTAATGTAATTATATTTGGAAATTATATTTGGAAATTTAGAAAGTGCACATTTTAAACACACTCACTAATAAGAAGCATTCATATTTACAAGAAGACAGGAATTGCTGAACTAATACAAGAATCCTATGCATTTGAGAACATGCTTATTGAGGTATAATTTACTAGGCTTTTCAATTTGTTGCGATTTGGATTTTAGTTGTGATTATTGTGCAACCCCAAGGCAGACAGTCTACTTCCAAACTGCAAACAATTTCATAATCCGAAAAAATATGTTCCTTCCAAAAGGTATAGCATCAGATCTCATACTGTATATACATCTGGTGCATGATCCAAGATGCAGCAAACTGAGGGTGAAAAAGCCCGTCATAGATGTGTGTAGGACAAGCTGCTCCATACAGAAACAATTGATTAGCTTCGTAGCGCTGCGATAGCCCTTACTCAGCTGGGGTTGATGTGTAAGTGCTAGTCTGGCTCTTTTTTTCCACAAGGATCATATGGATCAATAAGACATGGCACATTTAGGAGACCCCTACACCATACCCTGGGACTATAGGGCCTCACCATCACCACCTCTGCCTTTTCTGCTGATTGTAAGGGGGGGTTGGGTAAGCGACAATAATAGCCATAGCCGATACTCTATATACCTTTGTTCAAGTGCATGACCAGGAGGTTTGAGCTCTGTTTTATTTACCGCCATCCGTGTCTCTTAGGTTTTTCCTCAAAGCTATTTATTGCATTGATAAGTCACATACGAACTATGACTCTTGACCTTAAGTTTAATGGCCGTTTCTTTTCTTTCTTTTTTTTTTGTTAGGTTTTTTGCGAGGGGAGCGATGAGCAATCAAGATGTCCCCCCTGCAAACAAAGACTTATGGGCAGGTGGAGAGGTGAGATAAACACAATTAAAGGTGACAGCAAAAAATAGACTGTCACGCACCAAATTGTCACTCAAGGGCAACACAAGGCAAAAACTGCGGTGATATATGATTTTGGTAAGTAAAGTCTTTCTTTTTTTTGCATTTTCATATACCTGTACTTATAAATGAGAATTTGACATAATTGTATATAGAGAGAAATATATAGATTATAGATATCACTTCTATTCACTTAACCTCAAAGGACCTGACCACGTGTCCCAAAGTCCCAATGGGCAGATAACATGTGAAACGGCACCCATACAGTATATGCAAAATCAATATACATACTGTATCTATCTGGGATTTTTTTATACATTTTTTGGCACTGGCACTGAAAGCAAAAAGGAAAGATTATATTACATCATTAAAACAGGATTCATACAAATAATTACCACTGTGCATTTCACTTAAAAATCAATCAAAGATAAGCTAATCCATAAAAGCTCTTTTTTTCTTTTCTTTTTTTTTTACCTTTGTGTAACTAAAGTTAACGTTTCTGTATCATTATAAAACTGAATTTACCAGGGGCTAAAACTATGGTCACAACCCACTGTGTTTAATAGCACCATGCTGGGTCATTAAAACAGGATGAATTGCTCATTTAAGGCAACACAACACAAAAGACACAATTAAAACTCCACCCGCACCAGTAAAAGCAGTCGGGGGCTGAAATTAGAAGCGGAACGAGCGTAATACATTCTCACCGGGGTCACCGCCGCGGCTGCCGCTAATATATTTCTTTATCTTTTCAACTGTGTTAAAAACAGCTGTTTGGGCCTGTAGCAGATAATTCAAGGAGCTTCTTTTTTTTGTGTCTCTGTGAGCTAGCAGGGAGACAATGGAGAGGCATCGATTGGAGAGGGGCTCGACATCCTGCCTTCTTGTCAGCTGAATAAAAAGGCCATTACCCCTTCAGCTCCCGTTTGATATACACCGCCGGGAAAGAAAGAATTAGGACTTTTACTTCCCCTTCCATCAAGCCATATCTATTCTCTCCCCTTGTTCCCTTTTTGTCTTGTTTTCCCCAGTTTGTCCAATAATCATCGCAATCTTTTCCACATTACCTCGCCTGAGTTTAGAAACAATAGGCAGAGGGTAATAACTTTTGCTCGGCGGAGAAAAGACACTGATAATAAAAGGACTCCAGCCCAGGTCATAGGTCAACCTCTCCCGACGCATTTCCAAAGGCCTTTTGGATCTCAATAGAAAGCACGAGTGTTTTTCATTACCTTTGGATCGGATTTAACCTGAGACGGTTTCAAGAAGTAGAGGGTGTTTAAGGGATGACATGGCAAGGTACGCACTGAAAAAAATATATATATATAGATATATATATATATATTGTTTGAAGATGGTATACCATATGAGCATTACAATTCAAATGAGAATATCTTAGAGGCTGATGAATAGCCAAAGAGTACAGATGTTTCACTTATGTTGAAATCATGAATAAAACAGGTCTTAACCAGGAATGAACAAGGTCTAAACTGAACACTGAATTAAGACATTAGGATTATATTTTGCTTTGGACAAAGTTCAAGCCATGATCAGTTGGTAGTGGGGAATGGCCACGTTTGTAGTTTCAGTTTTGTGAACTGAACTGATTAAACGCCTGCTTCTCAAAGTATGTCTGCACTGGCATTTATCACTGCTTTGTAAAGTGATCTGTTCCTGTCTCTGGTTCAAACACTTCACAGTTTCTATCAATCGGGAAAAAAAAAAAACTCAAATATCACAGTTTAAGTTGTTGTGTTTATATATTTGCTTTATTTTGTGTCACCGGACAGAAAAGGGCAATTACGCATCAAATTGCTGTAGAGGTGTGCTGTGTAAATCAATGTAATGCCCTGTTTTGTTTAATGGGACGCACCCCTGCAGCTTGTAATGCCGTCTGAGGACACAGCTATGCATCCGAACACAGCACGAGTTCCCCCTCTCAGATATGGATCATAGCTCAGATTCAGGTTGATATACTCTCCATACCCCGCCACAAAAATTGATTAATACACTCCAATTTTCTGAAAGATAGTTTTCTTGCAAAGAGGAGATCTATTTCGCCCGCAAGATCGAAAGTTAGAAGGCACGGCATAATTGATGACCTCCCGGGACTAGCGCTCTCATATTTATCACCAGCTGACCTTTCGTCCCGTCTCATCCATCATAAATTAAAGTTGTACAGCGGTGGCGTGGCCCGGGCTCCTCTCTCAGCACAACCTTTTGTCCAGAGGTCCTCTCCTCCGCTTCATTTGGAGCTGGACGAAGGAGCTGCGCTGAAACCTGCAGTTCAGCACCTCTGCTGTTCGGGGCAGATGGTCATCACCGAGAGCATCTGTCAAACTCAGGCCCGCTCCAGTGGCCCACCGCACGCCGCCTCCCTTTGACCACGCTACAAGACCGGCCCACATAGCCTACTTTTCAGTGTTTGTGTGTTTGACAGCAATTCATGTAATTTCGCCAACATCCTTGGTCCATGCGTATTTGCCACTCAGAAAACTTTCTCAGACACTAAAGTTTCTTCATACTTTTCAAGTGCCATGTATAGATGCATATATATTAATTGCAACATATAATACTGCACTTTCCAACTTTCATGAGCGTACAACTTTCTATAATTTTCTATAATCTTTTGCTACAATCATGCACCTTCAAACAGATACTCTATGACCAGTTCCACTTCATACTCGAAGGCTACATGGCCATTGCTTAAAAGTTGAAAAAAGCAAATAGGGAGCGGTAAGAGGTTAGTAAGAAGCTGAGAAGCAAACTGTATAACTACTATATGTGGTACTTTTACTACAACTCCTTAATGCCATTGGGGGTTGCGGTATTTAGAATAAAGGGCCTGGCCTGTCTCCTGAGGAAAAAAGATTGGGCAGCACTATCATGATGCATTCACCTATTTAAAGAACAATAAATACTGCAAGCTATCTTTATTTTGAAATAGCTTAGCCAGACCATAGCCCCATCGCGACCATTTATTCCCCTTTTCCTTTTTTTCTCTTTTTCCAATCATCCGAGTCCGCGCACACCCCACTCTCCCTTACTAAAGGCATCTATTAATATTGATGAGAGCAGGGCATTAATGTTAAAACTGAGCTTTGGGGCCGAGCCCTTATGACTCCACTGTAGTGATTAACACAAAGCAAAGGAATAATTTATCACTGGGGCCATAATATTTAGGTGAATTTTCAAACATCTCTAGTGAGCGAAGGGTCAGTAATTATAAGCGAATATCTCGGCCAATTATGGATTTAAAGTGTCCTGCTTAATGAGGGGTTAAATTGGTATTGTGTGGATATAGAAACATGCATTTTAAACATCTTGTCAGTTCACCCTGGGTCATATGAAGTCATTACTCTTTCCTGCCTCCAACATATTTTGTATTAATTTTATTAAGAGGTAAGGACACTAATATTTGAATGCTTTATTTTTCACACGTGCAAATACTTCTGCCCGTAAATCAGAACATGAAATAAAGTTGATATAATGTAAATGCACACATAGATACAATGTTTCACTATTTAATGTATTCATTCATTCATTTCCAGTTCAGCTACAAAAGCATGACGGCCATTGTGGGTGTGTGTTTTGCCCAAAGACAAAAACAGTGCGCAAGGTGTCAATCTAATCAGCAATTGAACAAACTACTCCACTTCTAATAAATAATATGAATGAAAGAACCCTATTGAAATGAATGATTTGTTAATATATGTTATAAATATTCCGTTTAATTTTTGAATGAAATTCTCATTCTGAAGGAAATAATCAAAGCCCTGCCCTCTTGTGAAGGAACTCTTTGGCAGTGACTGAATAGCAGAACTGAGAGTGAGCGATCCCTATGTTTATACATTGTCATTCAGTGCATGACTACCCCGCACTCCCACCAGAGGCAGCCTACCAGTGACCCCTGAAAAGACGGGGTCACCAAAGAGGTCGTGCGGAATGGCCCGGCTGTGGGCTGAAGCACTCAGTGACAGCTTTAAGTAGATCTCTTTTTAGCCATTTATTTGAGTGTCCGGAGGGAGAGAGCAGGAACAGGATGAACAAGAACAGAGCATGACTTACAAGAGAAAGGGAAACTAGGAGTAGGTGTTGGGGTGAACTTACGGTGAATATCAGAACTCAAATAAATGTGTTTAAAAGAAGAAGAAAAAAATTTCACCAGAGTGATATTATTATTATTATTATATCTAATATTATTGTTAATTGTTTACATTGGATTCAGAAACTCAACGATAGTGTCTTATGCCTTATCATATTACACTATTGAAGTAGATATTCAGCTGTATTATAAGGAGGCACACTGGCACCAGATCATTTTAGTTGCAGACTATATCGTCAAACTGAATTCATCTTTGCAAATACTGCGTGTACTTGCCTGTTTTAAAGTTTGGTAAATCTGTTAATGTAAGAGCAATTGGCTGTTAGGGTAGCCCCGCTCTACCCTTGCACAACACTGCCAGTATTTCCGAAGCCTAAAATCAGGTATATTTTCAAAAATGCACAATATACTACACCTTTGCTCAAGTCAAACATTTGTTGTGTCTTGTTCAAACTTGCTAGTGCATTTTACACATAACACACTAACGGCTTTAATGCCGCTCTGGTCTTGTACCTGTGTTCTGAAGGCCCAATCCATGCACCTCTCCTCTGTATTATGCATCTTTATCTCCAACGCACCAGCAGGCCATAGATTAGCATTATAGATTCTGATTCGAAGTCTAACACCGTGTCCCTTGTCTAAAATTCTAAGTCCAGGGGCTGCCATCTGCTTACAATAATGAGCCTGACAACCCTGGTAAATGTGCTTTTGACCATCATAATAGCCAGCGTATTGATCCTAATGGACGAAGCGTTTGCTGGTTCTATCCGTCAGAGGAGAACAGTGGGAGACACACAGTAACAGCCCTCCGCATCCAGCGCATGTGTTGCTCCTAGCAGCCCTCATGGCCACTTCATTGATATCATTAAGTCACCATATGTTTCGCTAATTCACCGCAGTTTTTGGATGCCGCGCATAATGAGACACGCTCACCGTGAACTTGCTTGTGACACAGTGACAGGCCAGAAAGTATTCACCTCTTTTCTTCGTCCTCAGGGCCCCTGGAGCAATAGAAAAAACTATATATATTTCAGCACATTATAAATGGTTGAGCATCTAGTTATCGGGTGTTTTTTAAACTTTTAAATTATTGGTGTATACTCTACATGGGGAAAATATGTCACAAAATGTTGAAGTTGAAAGGAGTTGAAGGAAGTTTATAAATGTGCTGATTAGCCAGAACAAATAACTGAACAAATGGCTGAAAAAAGGTTAACTTCTGGAATATGAGTTACAAGAAGTAATGTCCAGAAGTTTACAAAACCTCAATCTATTGCTACTGTCGTGTAAAAGTGTCATATATAAAAAAAAAAAAAGATTATTGATTAGACCATCTTGTCTTAAAGTGGCACAAAGGGCAAATTTGAGATTCTTTGACCATGTAGCCATTTGTAAGCTTCACTTGTTACCAACCGTGTTTGAAGTGGTGGGAAAAGATTCATCACAAAGTCTCATTTGTAACATCATTGACACGGCCATAATGACTCTTTGGCAGTGTGGAGTAATGAGTGTCTTTGCCCTTTGACCCCGGCCAGTGAGCACATTTAGTTTAAGCCAGCGCTCAGTGATTTATTTGTGACAACATTATGGCTTCTGAAGTCGTAGAGGATTACACATTGGACATTGAATGAGACAATCATTAACTAGTCACGACACTTTACTTTTACTCTTAATGCACTATATGGGGTCCTTCTCTCACCTGTCACACTGCTTCAGGTTTATGGAGGGAAACTAATGGCACACCTCTGGTCAAAATAATATATGCTAAGGCTAAATATTAAACCCTATGGAAAATGGTGCTACAAGAATTGTATGTCACTTGTTAGTAATGCTGAAGCGGTCAAAAGTGTTTGTTTCTAATATATTAAAAATAAGAAGACAATTGCAGCAGGTAGTGCACCTGACATTTTTTGTAGTTGCTTTTAGCACATTTAAGCATGAAATTACATAAAATAAAAGAAGAAAAATAAAGAACAGCAATTGCAAGTTGACTGGTCCCAATTGGTAAATCACAACAGCTGGGTAATATCACCAAAAAAAGGTAGCTAAAATTATTTCTTTTAAATTTGTTAAATACACTCGATAACAAATCCTATGGGGTGCTTATCATTGATTCCAAAGCTGTTTAAATAGAAGAAGAGATCTGGTTCATGTTCTGACTTCATCATCGTGCCCAACAAACTGAAGTGTGTCTGCATTAAATGTTATGGGCTGAATTTTATTCAATAGAGTAGTAAATCAGCACATATTCTATTAGATTATTAGCATAGTGGAATTAAAGGGTATTCAGGCCTAACGGGGGGGGTGGGGGGTGTCTCCTAAAAGTTGTGACATACAGTAATTATGGTCTTATACAGTGCTACGGCTAAACGGAATAAATGGGGGCAAACAAGAGGAGGAGAATCAGTAGAGAAAAGACCTATATATGTCCACAAACAAATCCCATACATCTATCACTGCGGGCCTCCTGTAAAGGCCATTGGGTCACTGGTGTGTTTGCCCCGATCCCATCACTCACTCAGGGTCGACAGGCAACCCACCACAGTCTGCTTTTCCAATCCAGTCAACAAAGGCCCACTCCCTGGCACTGTCTGTTTAGCTAGAGGGGAAAATGTCAGGAAAAGTAAGACGAATGAGCTGCCCAGATTGACTATTTCCTTAGATAGAGAATCAATGGGCTTATTATCACCGGCAATTACAGTACTAATACAAACAGATGCTTGGGGAAAGACATCTGCCTAGAGAGATGAGACAACTAGATTTCCAGTCAATAGAGGGAAGAAAGCTTGGGCTCTCACTGGCCCTTAACAGAGGTATTTGTATTCATGGTAGACCTCGGAGCAAATACGCACTTGCAATACTCATGGACTGAAGACAGACCGTAATTGCCAAGTTAAAAGCAATTCTTTTGAAATAACAATGCCCACAAAGTAAATATGCTGGTTCTAAATCAATTGACAAATAAACAAATCAATTCTAAAGATACCGCTGATACCAGAGAGAGAAAGGTACTGTGTAAAAAAAAAATCTATATCCATTCATCCTTGAAAAGCTGACGCATTTCCATTTGATAAATCCTTCCATTTAGCTTAGGTTTTAAGGTAGTTTCTTTTTGTTTCCTGACAATAGCTTACGTCATCCAAAATATTTGACTAGGACTCCAAAACATGGCTGCCATGTCATGTCTTGTTGAAGAAGAATAAAAACCAGACGTGCTCTGCTTCACTTCCTTATTATGATGTGATTCAGTCCACAGATCTCAACACAGAGCCCCAACAGAGACACAATCATTTTTAACACTTTCCCCTCTCAGCCATTATCTGTCCTCAACAATAGCCCCAGCTTATGGTTCTCCTCTCATTGCTGTGACAGTCAAAACCGTTCTATGGAGTTTCCAAAGACGAGTGAGGCATATCATTGGAGCTTAGGCTATGCAAACAGCAAGAGGGCCCTTTCAGGGTGCTCTGTGATGGACGTGCTGCCACTTGAGGAGGACATGGCTGACTTGCCGGTCCCTGACAACCGTCTGTGTTTGCCAGGTGGAGCATTGAGGGGCCGTGCCGTTCTTTTTGTCACAGTCTGCTCTGTTACCGTTTCCACGCCACACAAGCGCCATGCTATATAACCTCCAATGCTAGCACGCTCGCTATGCTGGCTAGCTCCACGCCTGAGCAGGTAGCCTCAAGAAGGTAGCCGTGCAGAAAGGGCCATCCCCTTTTCCTCTCTCTTTCGAACACGGTTTCTCACATTTAATTATCCGATTTGGTCTCCGCCCGTTGGCTGGGAGGAGAGAGATTGTTCCTCAGGTCTTAGTGCTGTGGAGAGGTTTTGATTGTTCTTGCTAAAGGTTGAATGAAAGGCCGCTGTCTTGTTTCACAACACATATTAGACCTTTGCACACAGGCCCCAGTGTTAGTGGGCACCAGACCTGTGTTCGGAGTCAATGACGAGACCACTTCATCCGTGTCACAACAATGCCTTGAAGAAAAATCTTTATTTGAAGTGAAAGGCAACTTACAGTTTCAAATTAATTCTGGTCTTAAATTCTGAAAAAAACTTTGACTTAAAAAAGGAAAGCAAACCAAAGCAATCTATGGTTATTGTGCATTTAACACTGATGTTGTATCAGAGATTCAGTTAGTCCAAGTACCGCTGATCTTCAACTTTGCTCTCTAGAGCACCCATGAGACTTCATTATTAAATTAAAGAGTTTGGGAATTGGAATATCACGCCCCTCCTGGAACCGCCACCGTAACGTGGTGGAGGGGTTTGAGCACCCGAATGATCCTGGGAGCATGTTGTCGGGGGCTTTGTGTCCCTGGTTCTCCCATGGCAAACAGGTCCTAGGTGACGGGTCAGACAAAGAGCGGTTCAGAAGCCCCTTATGAGAGACCAACAGGCCCGGTTAGAACCATGAGGCCGTCCTTTTGTGGACCCACCACCTGCAGGAGGAGCCATAGGGGCTGGTGAAGTGTGATTTGGGCAGCTCCAACAGCTGCCCCCACGACCCGGTAATGGACAAGTGGAAGAAGATGGATGGATGGATGGATAATATCACGTGTTTACATGACATGATTAAAATACAAACCGTGAAATACATTATTGTTTATACACAGTATACATTTCATGTTATGGAGAAAAACTAAAACATGTATGCTTTAGTATTCCTACTACTGTTCACTCTCACTTTTCATTTTGATCAACCTATACTATAGACCTTAAACAGAACCTGCAAAAAAGCTGATCAGGGAGGGAAATCAACTCCTATTTACAAGGCTATTTTATTTAAAAATGGCCTAATTAAAGTGATTATGTCATTAAGATGGGAGACTGTATGCATTTCAAAAGCCCCTTGTGAGTCAGTCTGTGTAATAAAAGACTCTAAAGGACCTTAAAGGTAATTAATCTATTTAGCTTCCCAGCTCCAGCTCGACATGCCACAGCAGACAGCACAGAACAACGCCGAAACTGCCAGAATGCCAGTGGATTGCTTTACAGGAGAGGGCCTTTGAAATATATACAGAAAAGACAAACGCAAATGCAAATTGCTGGCTTTTATGTGTTAGTATGAAGAATCAAGCTTCATCGTAATAAGTGATTTCTTTGCTCTATAATGAGGACGTTTACAGTGGCAGTGTTTAATAAGAAAACTGGGACTGTCGATGCCAAAACAAGTGAAGATAACACAGCATAAAGGTACCTGGGAGTGACGCAGGCAGGCAAAGAACTTTCATTTTTTTCTTTGTGGTTGATGTATTAAATGTGAAAGCAAAAACTATTTGTGATTGGCCACTTGGACCTACAGACTAAAATTTCATAACTCCAATCCTAAAAGAGTAAAGCATAACAATAGCTCAGCGTACTGTATGAAGCCTGACTTGATCGTTGTCCCATACACAAAGTGCATTTCCTGAACATTGGATGGAGGCTGAATTTCAATAACATGCATAGATAGTCAATATTTAATCCACTAAATGCAACCTGTTGTTGTTATGGCTAGGTTAATTGGGGAGGGCGGATTTATGACCGTTTAGAAAAGTGATCCTTGGCCCTGCGAGGAAATAATGATCCAAGATTTAAAACAAAATAAAAAGGAAGACTGTTTATATATGGGGAGCTATTTATGACGAGGCATAGGTTAGTCATAAAAGAGCTTAATACATTTTAATGCTTGTTTTTATTGGTAAGGAGGGTGTTGTGTGAACATTTTGTGTGGACATTTGAGTGTCGCAAAAAGAAAATTGATTTAAACCTACACAATTACAGCGAACAATCATTTGGAGTTTTTCCAATGAAGGTCTTCCTTTGATTACAAAATGTGCACGGGATATTCTAGTTTTCGAACATGGTGTTGCAGTGATTGTACAGTAGAGCCAGGTCTTGCTCTCGTGGCTTCTGTCCTGTGTGATGTCATAACTCACTCGGGCCGTCCTTGTCAAACCACCTGGGCCCATGATAAATATGTCAGTCTTTATAGCCCCCATCAGAGTCCCGAATAGATTCATTTGAGAATAAAAACAGGATTCCCCCGCACAGTAAATCCATCAGGGTGATAAACAGTCATTTAAACTGAGTGCATGACTCATAACATTTGACTTTATGTGTTCAGTAATTCTTGTTGAAAGGCCCACACCGGACTTTTGGCTCACATCACATCTGTTTGATGCTGCCTGGCAAAATAAGTTATTAGATCCCGACATACTTAAGTAATTATACAGAGCTATGGACTGACGTTGTATTCGATTATCAAGTCATATTAAAAACAGTAATAAAAATCCCTTTCTATACAAGTTATGTAGTTAGCAGTGATAAACCACCCCAGCCACAGGCCCTGGGGGATCAGCAGGTGTACCTTTGAGCCAAACTCCAACAGATTGGCAGAACAGTGTGGTGTAGGCCATTTGGCACCGGTTGTGGTTCACTGGCTGCTCCATAGGGAGGAGACTCCATGACCTTATCCCTCATGCACTCTCGGCTCTGAAGTGGGATCATACATACTTTTGTTAGCTCGCCAAAACAGAATACTGATATTAGTGCATGTCATAGTTTGAATACCCGTTTTCAAATGAAAAACTTAAAAAGCGGTCATACATAATTTGTGTGAAAGCTTCATCCACAGGTATCTTAATTTGAACTGTGTAGATATGGAGAGATTGAAGTAAGAACCAAGAAGAACCAAGAAGAATCAAGATGGCTCTGTCTCCAAAGTACTTAACAGTGGCTCTTTTCATGCAGTTTCTCTTTACCCCTAAACCATTCTCCATCTACTTCTAACTCTTTATTTAACTCCTGCTTCACTCACATTCACCCCTCTGTCAATTCTGGTCCTCCTTCAATCTCCTGGGCCGTTCACCTACTTTAATACCCTGTGCACCTCATTCCCCCCTGAACACACTAACATTTACCAGGCGGCACTGCTGACTGCTGGGCTGTAAAATGGCCATATGAGGCGAAAGCGCCTGAGAGTGAGGTGTTGGAGTCTTGACAGCAGGGTCTCCCATTATCTCTGTAATCTGGTGATAATTAGAATTAGTGCTTGGGCACCCCTTGGGCCACACTTTCAGTGTGCCACAATGGCTCCAAAAGACCTGACGGTAGCCCTGTACAGGACACACACACACACAAAATCCTTGACCTAACCTCGCTCCTTGATGCACATGCCCCTGAAGCACACAGTCAGTCAGTCATGGCCTGTCCAGTGGCTCAGCCCTCACGCCTGCGTCGCCCCTGGCGGTGCACAGCTGAAGGTAACAGTGGGTCACTGGTGCTGGGGGTGTGGAGCTAAGCCTTCACTGCCCATTAATCTGCGGCTAATTAGAATGCTCAATAGACTCCTAAAAGAGATGTTAGCTGCCTAATTATACTATCATCCTGCAAGCTCACTATTAAAGGGAACTGATAAGTGGATAGGAAGCGATGGAAAGTGTAACTGCAGTTTCAGACATAGTCAATTTCACAGTCATGCCCCGTGGCTGCTGCAAAAGAACATGTAATTCACTTACAGATGATTTTAGAATGACAGCCATGTCACCACAGTGTTTCTATGAGAGCGTAATAAATGTGCAGCAGTTATTGGTGAGTGCTGGCTACATTATGACCCATGAAAAGTACTGTTACCATGTAATTTACAAAAAGAAAAGAAAAAACATTTGACTGATCCAAAGAAACAAAAGCACCATGAAAAGTATTGGTGGGTGCTCCTGCAGGTGTGCTCATGGGTAAAGGTCTGGCCTTTAACCGCTGTTGCTGCCATGAAATGTTGTTTTGGTGTCAGTCACAGCCAGTGTGACCCCTGCTGCCGTGACACAAAGCCTTCAGTAGCTCTCAGCCCCTCACAGCCCAGTGTGTAGCGTATTCAAGCAGCCCTGTGCATTCCTGCTATTCATGTCCCCTGGAGACTCTCCTTTCCCCTGTCGTCCTCTGCTCTCATCGCGTCACTTGCTCTCACTGGCTTTCTTCTTTCACATGTTTTGATCTGGCTTTAGAATAGGAAGCACACGTTTGGAGGTACACCAAGATCTGTAACAGCCACTGAAGAACTTAAGAAAAGAGAACTATATAGGTAATTATATTAGTAAAACCATGCTTTCTGTGTTCCCACAAAAGTAAACAAACGTGAGGTTTTATAGAAATGCAGCCCTTGAACAAAACTATAGTATTTTTTTCACAGATGTCTGTGAAGCTAATTGTTTATTCAATGTATTTATTTTTGGCCAATGACTGTGTCCATTAAGAAAATATAAGTATTTACCTTTGCTGCTATTGAAAACATCACCCAATCAATACAAACCACATTTATCATACGGCCATTAAACCTATTTTCAATGTCCACCAGACAATCAATTTACATGTTTGAGGAATCAGGTGCTGACCTAAAGTAAAGTATGTCGAGTGAGGAGCAGGTTACTATTGATCTAGTCCAGCATGAGCAGGGCGCCTGGTCTTTCTTTGCGCTCTGTGAATAATGAAAGATTCTAATTGACAAAATTGCCTTCAAGTCATTCTTTTATGATGTCCAACCTCAATGAAACATGGATGCAGACACAGAGTAAACAAGCGAGGGTAATGGCAGGCCTGTGTATGAATATGTGGCTTTAGCTATTAAATAAAATTGCTAAATGTTATGGTTGGTTACAAATATTGTATGGTACTGTATGCCTCATTGATAAATAGCCCTTTTAGCTTTTTACTGGGAGTATGGTTTGCATAATAACCAAATAAGAACCAAATAATTAAAAATGAATGAAAATACAAAGTGTTGTGTATTTTTATAGCCATAATGTTTTTCCCACATTATTAATAATAATAATAATAATATTACGAACTTGTATAGCGCTATTACAAAAATAATTATTTATTTGTAATTCCAAAGCCATACATTTCAGTGTTCTGGTGTGTTTATGAACGCATTAACCAAGTAAAATAATAAAAACATCACTTGAGTATTTAAACAGATCTGTACAGTTTTTTCCCGTCTCCATGTGCTACTGTCTTGTGCCTCTCTCTTGCTGTTGTTTGGAGATCGATGGAGTCACCTTGGTTAGCTATTTGTAGCCTCACGGTTGGTGGGGTTATATGTGTGTGGGAGAGCGGGCTGCTCGTGTGTGCAGGTCTGTGTGTGTGCGCACAGAGCCGTAGCACAACGCAGACTGTGAAGAAAGCCATGGGGATCAGCATTAGCTACAGAGCCCTTTTTGCTCCTCTTTAAAATTGATCAAAGCCAGGAGTAGTTGAAACCTATTAAGCACGTCCTTCTCAAATGTGAGGGATAAGAGCGCTGCATATTCAGGGGAGGCACGTCTTTTGGAAAAAAGCAGCACTTTCCACTTTTGGGGGCGCAAACGCTAAATACATAAAAAGAGCGCATTGAAAGCTATACCTTTGAAATGATAAAAGGACTGATTCAAACTTGCTAACTGGTTTATCAAAATCACTGTGACGTTTTTGCTTTGTGCTCAACTTCGTCTCAGTGAAATTCAGTTTCAATTTTGGGCAACACTTTGGAGAAACTCACCACCACTGAGCTGAATTTAAAGAACTAGTGTGTAATGAACAACATTTCAGTCAATATGTAAGAACTGTTCTATTTCTTATTGCAAATAAACAGAAATGACCTAAAGTAGGCAACACGTCATCAAATAAATATAACCTACTGTATGTTCTGAGTGTGTATGAGTGTGCGATGCGGTTTGTTGAATGTTTTCAGCATAATTTTAAATAACCACTGATTCTAATATGCTCATATACGTTTGACATCTATTAAAAGTTGCTATTTAAATTTGAATGACAATTATTACCCATATTTATAATTTTTGCTAATCACCAGTGTAGTGATTCCTTGAAAAAGCTACAGCTTTTGTTTCTAATCTACTTTTGTCTTTTGAATTTGTTTAAACATTTCAGATTTTACGCTGCCGGAACAGTAAAATACTGTTTACAATAATAACGCACAACGTACAATAATAAAAATAGAGAAATAAACAGAGCACAATTGGGCCTTTTGGATACAGGACAGTCGCAGTTATACAGTATCGCTTACTTCCTGCATTAAGAAGCATCTTTAGCCGCCCTATTCTGTGTCATTAAAGGCTCAAAACACAAACTGAAATTTGTGGATGGACTGAAACGGATCCACATATTTTGACTGAAATGACAAATCGCGAATGGGTGAGCGGATGTTATATGGAGAGCCGTTAATGGCGAGGGGGAATTCCTGCAGCCACTTAAATAGCTGGTGCATGTGGTGCTTGGTTTCTCCGCGGCTCTCCCCAGTCCTCCAGAGGGATGAATTAGAATAAACATATATAATCAGATAATTAAGCATTCATCACTGATCTCCACACGCCGCGCAGCCCGCCTCAGGCTGGGAAAGCTACCGAGAACAGATTAACAGATGTTTAAAGACAGCAGCGGGGGCCCAAGTGTTACTTTTTGTGCAAAGACTATTAGGTTTAATAATTTGATATTTAAACGAGAAAGTAACATGAATCACAGAAAAGGTGAGCGCCGCGGTGTTGTCTGAAATTTTAAACCACATTTCATAAAATAATGAATCATAATTTCGTCTGGGAGCTTCAAAGAACTAAAGATGCACTTACACTTAGGGAAAACAATGTCAGCCATTATTTAGAAGCCACAAAAGACACTTGTGTGATGTTGTCAAATTAATAAGTACCCATCATTAATTTGGCTCCAGAACAGGCTGTGACCTGCTAATATAGCTCCACAGTGATATCAAATTAAACGTGTACACCTGCCACATAAATTCTCATATCCTGTCGCATTTCTTATTCAGAGAATCTGTCAAAGTTAGCACAGCCTTAGCCCTTCTCCTTGCAGTGAAAACAATCAACCAGCAAAAGATATGCGTTTGACAGTTATGACAAACCAGACGCGGGATTGTCAGCTTTTCAAGGTGGAATGACTGCACCCCCTAAAGGTCTGACGAGGAACTTGCACAGTGCCACTCACTTCAGCGTCTCCAAACCGGTCAACCAGCTCCACGCAGACAGGAGGAGAGAAGCGCACGAGAAAAAAAAAGAAAGAAAAAAAAAAAAGAAAAAAAAGTGTTTCCGCCGCGCAAACCAAACAACGTCATCCTGTCCCTCTCTGGCAGCCAGATCTGGTCGCCGGGCCAGGGTGCTTATGATCCATTTTCCTCCAGATATGAGAAAGTTGCTCGCTCAGAGGAAGAAAGCAGTCAATCAATGCTACTGAAATAGCCCCACTCCATTAGCAGCCGGTAACAGGAGCTGTGCCCTTGCTTAGGGGACTTTGGCTGAGGCGGCTCCGGTACCCCTAGTCACTCCCTGCTGTCTTTGGCTCGCAGACACTACTCGCTATACCTTTCTATCTGCCCCACATCATTCCAAAACTAGATCCAGATTGTTTTACATTCCTATCTCCAAACGTACCGATTTTGTTTTCTTTTGTCGTTGCACCTCGATGTGCGCTGACAACGAACCCGGTGTCTTTTTAGTAGAAGTAAAACTAACACGTTTAGAACAGAGATGTGTTGTTTATTTTACCTCCCATAAAAATAAACGTATGACTCTATAAGTAAAGTGCAAAGTAATAATTGTAATAATTGCTTTAGCACCTGGTCTAACACAAACAGTTGGTTTATACTCTTCGTTATGCCATTGAACATCACTGATAACAGGGGAGACAAACAACTTTGCTTTTACCTAAATATTTTTTTGCAGCAAATGTTCAAAACCTTTGAGTGATTAATAGCCTGCCATTAAACATCTGAGTTATGTACTTTGTGTAATTATTAATTTCATGCTGCATATTACATAGCTACTAGTTTTGCCAGGCATTCGGTCAGCCACTAGTCGGTAAACCATGAGTCTCGTTTTGCCTGTGAGTCTCTAAAGACCTCTAATTGTATTAAAAGTACTCCCCTTTGCAGACCCTTACACCCCGATCTTTGTGTCTCCGAAAGCCGATCCCTCAAAGCGCCTTTTGTTTTATACAGGGGAAAATCGTTTGGGAGTGGACCCGGGGTTCTCCACCTGGCGCGCATGCCTCTCTCAACTGCAGATTATTACAAGGAACATCTGCTCAGGGGTCATCAGTAGTGTCAGTTGGCACCGAGAGATAGGCAGCGCGGATCATCCTCACTTGAGCCCCTGTGTGCTCCCCTATTTGAAGTGCACAGAGCAGCCACAGTACATAGCAAGCAAAAGTTTGTGTGTGTGTCCTAAGTCTGTGTGTATAGCTGTTTTGCTTTACTTTGTGTTCACTTAACTTATATTTCCTCATTGTCCTATATTTTCTCCACAATGTTCTTCATATCATTATTATTAGTAGTAGTATTATTATTATCTTTTTTATTTTAGTTTAATGACTGAGACATATTTTCTTCTTTCACTTGTGGATTTTTATGGCTTGTCTTTGCAAATCATCTGCCCTCTATAAAATAAAAGGCTAAATGATTCATAGTAAGTCATATGCAATCCTCAACATATGCTATTTTGTGTCTGGCCAAGCTGGAGATTTACAGCTTTACTAGCTTGACTTTTTTTGTTACTTTTTTTAATTCATTTTGTATCCATATAAAATGTTTAGTTGTTTTGTTTTATTCCAAAGGTTTCTGTTCTGCTGAATAGACCTGAATGAGTGTTGAAGCAACATTAATCTCTGCCCTGTCTACTGCTGTCATATTTGATGCTGTCCCTCCGGAGGCGCACAAACCCCACCCATACCCCGGGCTTTATCCCATAGCCCCCGCTCCCCTCTCCTCCTCCTCCTCCCTTCTGCCTGTCCTGAACCAAAACTCGACTGGTCGGCTCTTGAGATCGCGGCGCGTGTAACACTGTGTCAGGTGCTATTAGGGACTGTTAGGTGGCAGCCTCCATCACTCTCCGCCTCTCCCCTGTCCACTCCAGGGGTGAGCCAATGCAATTGCCTTTACACCAGCACTCGCTACAGTGTACTGACAGGAAGGCCTGATTGGCAGTGACACCGCCATGTTGCAGCGGGACTAGGGAGGGAGATAGAGAGAGAGACGGGGACCCAGGTGGTGTCAAAGCGGCTCCATGGGGTGTTATTCTATCTATCAGGACGACCCCAAGAACTGATGGGAGAATGTGTGCGGGTGCGTCCCAAGTGGTAGCATAGCCACGTCCCCAGGTGCTCTGTTGGGATGTATTACATATACTGTACAATGACAGAGATGGCCCTGGATGAGACAGGACAGATGGACTGGTCAGGGGAAAGGGGATGCACACTGGAAAGATAGACTTGTTTGATCTCAGAAGACAGTTTTTTTTTTTTTTTTTTTTTTTATGTGGGTGACAAATCACTGTTTGCGTATATTCAGTTGAGCAGGAATAAAAGGAGAGTACAATACAAAAAAGTGACATACTCATTGACATAGACCGAGTTGTTTGCACAAGTCTTTTGTTTAATGTATTTTCAAGTTACTGAATTCTTCTGTCTTAAAAAAAAATTGAAGTAAATATAAATGACAGCATCATGTACATTTTAAAATGTAACTCATATCGTCTTTATCATTGTTTCCACTGCCTTGTGTAATCAAATCTGTTTTGTTTTTATTTATTTTTTTATTTCTTACTCCGGACTATATCATTGCTGTAATGTAATCCTGTCATTGAAACAATTATTATCAAAATATCCCAAACACTAAAAAAGAATGCACAATTACTAAAACATATATTACTTTACATACGTCATCTCCTTAAAAAACAACTCGTGTCAAATGTCATTTTACAGTAATTTTTTTTTGCAAATTTCTCATCATTCTTTATGTATTTCTTTTCAACGTTTTTAGTACAGCATTGTTATAATAGTGTCCGCTAGAGCATCTACAGACAGTATATTGTACTCTTCGTTCCTCAGGTCGCCCTCAAATAGGATCCTTCACACAATAATACCTATACAAGTAATTGCCTTTCTTTGGGGTATAAGGCCCCGAGGTCTTCTTGTCCACTGGAGGCTTTACTCATGAACTCCTGATTCTCAAATGTGATAATGTGAAAGCTACTATTGTTGTACTTGTAACAGAGCTAGATGATACTGTGTGTGCTAAATCTCATGTTCACTGCATTGTGTCCTATATAACTTGGTTAGCTTCTCCAAAAACAAAACGCTTTCTCAATGCTCCAAGGGAAGTCGTTTGTCAAAGTTAAAATAAGAGGTACAAGCACTGGCATGTTTGTGGGGGGATGTAACTTTTGTATATCTTACAGTTTTTCAAAAATATCTACATTTACTGTGCGTTCAACACTTTGCAAACAATTCAAAAATGACAATGATCAATACATTTCAACAATATATAATGGCTCAGCGTAATGTTCATCTTCAGACAGCATGGTTTGTCATTTCTTATTTGATTGAGTCTCTGTAAATAACATTACAACCATCGCTTTATGTTGCAATGTCGCCGCTGGCCATGTGCCAGATTCGTCGACAAATCAGGGCCTATTTTATAAATACATTTATCCAGCCTATTGCGTGCCGAGAAAGAGAGATCAGATTTCATCAGGTATATATGTTCCCCTCACTCCACCACTTATAGAGCTATGTATACTTTAGTCATACCACTACACAATACTTGCTTTAGCTCTGAAACGAACGGCACAACCCCATTTCTATTTGTACCAGGCTGTTATTAAAGAAGATGACAGGGAAATATGCAGCCACACAATTAGGCTTATTTGCCATAATATACTGCATGGCATATCACCAAAAGACCCCTTCACCTTGCAGGAAGCACTGGTGTATGTTTACACAAGTAGTTTCTTGTTAAAAGGGACAGACCTTATTAGTATTTGTTTGTCCCTTCGCTTGGAAATCTCTGCAAATGACAAGGGAGTTCATTTTGAATCCTCTTTGAGCTGAACATGAAAGAAGTCAGTGGTAATTAGTATATAGCCATTAATGATTGTCAGTATCATAGCTCCATCTGCTTTAATCAAATGGCCACAAAAAACATATATCATTTGCCGGCAGCCTTTATTCCCACTCGGGCATGGTTTGTACATTTGAATCCCAAAGAGCAAGAAGAAAAAGGAAATGCAAGTTAATAAGCTAGAGTGTCACGTACTGTATAGCTTACAGAGAATTATTATTATTATTTTTTTTTAAGCTATACGTGATACAAGATAATTAGCAAACACGATTTTTTTTTTTGCTGCACTTACTGCTGCATATAGCGTAAACATATTTACCATAATACGTTTAAGATGCTCATGGCATTTGCACAAAAATCATTGCTAATTATTTTAGGCAATGTGCTGATCAATCCTTCAAAATCATTACTTGTGTAGATTCTCTGCTCAAATCTGATTCTAGTAATGTTTTTAAAGCCAGCGTGCCTTTAGGATTTTATTAGTTTTATGGATTTTGCCCCATTGAAGAACATAAGTCAAATTCCATCCTGAAGGAGAGGGTCTATCGGAGTCCATTTGACTAGCATGGCAAAAGGTTCAATAGAGACCTAATCTAAGAACACACAATATAATGTTAAAGGAGGATCTAAAGTGGAAAAGCAGATATTCTCAACTGCAGCTTTATTCGAATCATAGTTTTGAATTCCTGACCAAGTCCATCTCGTCTTTTACATTTTCATGAGTTTTAAAATATAAGAGTGGGCCAGGCATGAGGGTATTAGCACCTCTGGAAATGTGCAGCCCTGTGCATTTATGGGGAGAGAAAGCCCGACTCCTGCTTGGATTTCGCGGAGGTGAAAGGTGCCAAATCCCTCTTTAGATGGGTTGATCTTCTCAGGCCCATTATGCCCTTTGAGTGTGACAGGCTGGAAGCCCGGAGGCAGCCGGGGCAGAACTAAGATAAAGGAGTGGAATTAAAGGAGAAAAGTGAACTCAACTTTGGCATTTGTATAACTTACCCTTCTACACCTGAGCATTAGGACTTCTGCCTTTGTATTCCGGAGTTAAAGCCCTGTTTCCCAGCATTTTTGGCACAGCGTTCAAGGTCTCCATATTGCAATGTAATGGGAGGGTAATGTGAGGGAAGGGAATCTCATTTGTGTAGCGCTTTTCACATGGCACAAGTCCCCCCATTCACTCCATAACCTGCGGTGGTCGGCACAGTCGCCTTTGCCAACGGACCCTCCAACCCCTCACACACCACTCACACTTTTGTAATGATGTAACCTTGCGAGAACAGCTATGGTACTTTGCGTATCAATTCGACTAGAAACTCGAGACAATCGTGTCAGGCCGTCGTCCGTCCGTGTGTTGCTGTAGGTTTGTGTCTTCATCCAAATGTGTCTCAATGTGAACATATGACTGTAATCTATATAGCACTCAGCTGTGTTATAAAGACAAATGGAAATAAATGCAAATAATTAAGATCATGCTAGGCCTGTCACAATAACAAATTTGAAGTTTGATATATTGAGGCAAGAAAGTATCACGATAAACGATATTATTGACTAACGATACTGGATACTGTCTCTCTCAGGTGCATCATTATACCCTAAAAATGCCACACAAGCTGCAATAAACATGAAATATAATGTATGTCAATTTGCTCAAGTTAAAAAGTTTCACAAAGAAAAAATAGGGGGGGGGGGGCTAATTAATGAACAGACAATAAATATCAAGCCCCAAAATATATAGTTTATCTGTTATTTATTGAACCATAAGTCAATGTAGTAATTATCGTGACAGCCTTAGATAATGCAGTAGAAGACATAAAGACATGTTGTAAACATTACAGCTTACACTTTACACGTTTCTCAAAGTGCGACATAGTATTCATTAGAGTGAATGGTCCTCTTTTCAACAGTCTTATTTTTTTCTTGCAAAAGAGATGTCAACATTTATCAATTATATCAATCGATAAAATAATGTGAAAACATTCAACAAGGAACACTGTATACATATAGGAAGAGGTAAATTTTTCTTGAAAAATCCGACACTTTTTGTCCACTTTTCTCTTTTTTGACAAAGACATTTCACTGAAGAGGGTGCCAGGGTCAACAGAAAAAGCAGGTAAAGCGATAGAACTGACTTAAACACAGCGCCCCTAGCGGACAATATAAGAACTGCAAATTTTAAAGAAAATTAAGTTTATTCGAATAAACGTAATTTTCTTTAAAATTAAAATAATAATGCATATTTATCCCGTGGGCCGGACTGAACCCACTGGCGGGCCGGTTCTGGCCCGCGGGCCGTACGTTTGACACCCTTTAAACAATAATCACTCACTCAACTTTATTTACCACTCAACTTTATTTAGATACTGCATTATTATGTGTGATTATAGAAATACAATATTTTTATTGAGGCACTAAACCTTCAAATTCCATCTGTGTTTTTGATGGCAAGGCACATTATCATCTACTAACAATGCGATTATTGTCATATCAATCAACTAAATGACAGATTTATTCTCGGACTCTATTTACACGTAGTTACTGTATGTGAGTATGAGGTTTGAACAAAGCGTAATCAAAGGAAATAACCTTGGCATATTGACGTACACTCAAAGTGGACCTTTTTACCCTTGAGTTTACACATGGTAACAGTAGCGCAGTGGCCCGTGTGCTTCATAACTGTAAGCTGTCGGTGATGAAAACATTATCCTGGTCCTCAGAGAGTACAGCCACTGGGCGACGGGAGACCCTGGATACAATTCATACCCCGAAGCAGTTGATCGCGACACAAATGACAAATAATTGACTGGATGATGGATGAAGAGATTAGATTTATGGGTTCAAACAAGGTCAAATATCTCACTCCCATCTGCTCAACCACAACACTGCTCCAAAAGAAGGAACCACAGTGACGGTTATGTGCATAATAATTCTCTTATCACGGCCTTGAGAAGGTTGTTAAGGACTTGCGTGATATTCAGTAGGTATTGAGTTTAACAGCCGCCTAGGTCAGAATGCAAGGTCAAAGTTACAAGGAGAGGGAGCCATTATTTGTCCCGGGCAGGAGTGAATGTTCTCTTTACGCTGTAATGAAATAAAAGGCACAACATCAAGGTGTCCCAAAATTCTCAATTATGATTCTAATTTTATGGCTGTGTGTGATCTGACTGAATTTCAAAAGTACGCTACTACTTGACGAACTCCACCTAAAGCCCATCATTTAGACACCAATATGATACCTTTTTTTAGTATTATTTGTCATATGGTATAAAAGGTCATTCATCAAAACATATTTGGTCGCACACTGTACACTTGAGTCACAGTGAAGGCTATGCTCCGATCTGCGAGGACCTATTTGGAAAAACAAATACATTACTCATTTTAGGGATCTCCAAGTTCACGGCTGGTGAAACAGTAGGATGTGTTCACTACTTTGCTCTTTTTTTCTTCTTCATCCTTTGTTGCTCCAGGATAAGTGAGCAGTTAACCCTTGAGGGCCAATAAAAGCCTATTGTCGCTGAAACATGCGCTGACATAGCAGACTACAAAAGTGATTTAAAATTGTTGGTGTTAATGTGAGGCAGTGGTCTCAAGCGGTCTTATTTGTTTTATTAAGAACAAACTTTAAAATGTATTTCGAAATGTGGGCTGCACACATAATCAAATTAAAAGCTTCTCGACTGAAAGACCTACAAAACTGACCTACGATTTTTCCTCGCGTTGTCGCCACTTATTTGTCATATTTTTGTCACTTATTTTTTACTTTTTCGTTGCATTTTTGTCGCTTATTTGTTGCTTTTTATCACTTTTTGGTCGCTTGTTTTGCCGCGTTTTTAGGTCTCGTTTTTGACGCTATTTTGTAGGGTTTTTTTCAAGAAGCTTTTAGATTTGGGTTAGGTCGAACTGGGGAAATGTGCTTGGTTAAGGTGGGGGTTAATAGGTTAAGACCTCTATAAATAATTTGAAGTAATTAATTAGTTAAACGGGTCAGATTTGAGTCTTCTGTCAAGACCAAACTCTTTTTTCCCCAGCAGTGTCTCAGGTCAAAATGTGCACAGTAAACTGAATCCCAAATCCAATCGCGATAAACATATTACAATAACCTATTTTTCAAAAAAAATCATGCTGCCCTTGAGGAAACTGCAGTTGATTCCTGAAAGGCCTTTGTGGATTATTACCATTCACTATTGCATTCATTTTGATCATTTAGATGTGATCATTCATGCACCTTTTATGATAATATAGTCCATCACACAAACACTGTGTGCAAAGGCACAACATATCCCAACTTTCTTTTTTCTGGTGTCAGCTATTTAATGCTACTGCTAAACATGCAGTAGTTGATCAATTCAAAAAGAGCATATCAAATATAATTCCAGCATTGCCTTAGCAAGCAAAACAAATGCAATGCATCATGTACAGACGTCTATCCATATGGTACCTTTATGAGAGTTTTCTGGAGACAGGTCATTACTTAAATAACCAATACATACTCACTGCTTTTGGAGAATAATTCATCAAAGGCCTAAATAAATCAATGCACATTTAGAAAACATATGTTAGTAGATTTCGACAAGCTGCAAAGCCCAGCTCCATTATTAAATTGAGAAAGTGAGGATTCATTACTGTATGGATTTCACCAGCAGATCCATGCAAATGACAATGAAATGCAAATATGCCATCAGCTAAAGTGCTCAGAATAGATTGGTCTGAACCAAACACGGGTCCTGCTTACAAACATTTCCACCGGGCTGAGCTATCAATCCAAAAATAATAATGTCACCTGTCTTCAGCAAAGGCATACATTATCTGTCTGATTTAATCTAAAGTTTGTGAGGTCAAGCACACTCACTTTTTCTGACAAATGGCATTTTAACCTTAGACCGAAGTTATTAGTTTTCCTTAATTAGGACCTGAAGACCGCAACACCAATTAATAATCAATGCGTGTGCAGGGGAGCCAAGCACTCTCTATATTTAAAGCCATAAATTGCTGTATTATATTCATATTTATTCTAAGTAGGTCCTTATTGTAATTGGCATGCTATTAGGGTGAAGGCTTTTAGTCCGTATCAAAGTAATTCAATTAAAAAAGTGAAATATAGATCTGTCAGGGATAAACAAACAAGCCGGCTGTAATATGACAGAAATGCAGTGAATAGTCTGGTTAAGTAGCTCATTATTTTTAGCCTCCCTTGAGGAAAATAGCTGCTTCAGGAGTATAGGGCCCGGTTCTATTGTAGCGGTAAGGAACTCTGGAAGCACCTCATCAATCCACTTATCCCTGTTCTGTTGGCTGGATAATCGCAGTGTCTGACACTAATGGTGAGGTTGCCTCACGACTGAGAAAAGAAGAGGCAGCTGAACCCCTCCTCTGGTCTTCAGCTGCCTTTAGACATACTGTTTTTTCCTCTCGTGGTCTCACTGTGCACACAAAAAACATGTAGCACGTACGCCATCTCTCCCTCACTTTTCCAATGTTCAGTCAAGAGGGTAATCCTAAGCTTCTTTACTTATCTCATAGAGGAATTTCTAGCATTAGTCATGATAAGACACAGGTCCTCACTGATAAAGCAGAGGAAAAGCTCTCCAAAGCTAACTAAGAAGTAGATACTTATGGAATGCATTTTGACAGGAAACCTGCTGGATTTGAAAGACCTGTGTGTGGGTCGTGTGTACTTAGCATAATAAACATAATAAAATACAAAATGGTAAACTATACCTCTTATTCTATGATTTATGATTCTGCTGTTGATTATTGCACAATAAAAACCTAAAATACGGGCAGTAAGACCTGTTGTATTCCCACATTTCCCACATCTTCTGTAAGCAATACAAATCACATCAATGATACAAAGCAAAGCATTAGCTCCTATTTTTATATCCACACAGTTTGTAACATGGACAGTGCAGACATCATAATTCAAAGTTATTGGTCTGAGATGCGCCTCCCGTCTCCTGTAACGGTGGCGTTTTCTTTGGTAAGCGCTCACAATATGTCATCTTGCGCTACATATTGTTCGGGGGGTGTACAGGTCAAAGTGATTTAGGCCTTCGGAGCAAGTTTGGTTCATGCGTAGGTGGAGTGGGGCTGTGGGAGTAGGGCTAGAAGGTTTATTTAGAAGATTTGTCATTACTACGAACTTTTTGCTAGCGTCATGCCTTATCCAGAAACAACAACACAGCTATTTAACCTGTTCCTTGTCAAGAAGCCGTGCCTGGAAAAGCTCCATTCTTCTTCAAGGAGTCGCTGGACATTTGTTTATTTTCCACTTTGGCTAATTGACCAAACTATCTTTACCACTTTCCAGTCGGAGAGCTAAATGTACATGACGGATATGAACATCGCAGCTCAGAAAAACACCAACTGATGGATGAGTGGGGTTCATGTGGAGGTGAGGGCTCGGAGCGAGGATAAACTCCAACAGTGGGACTACAAGGGACCCCCTGCTGCACCCAGAGTCCTGTGTTAAGGGAAGCGGCGCTGTCACATCAATCTTGGAGGGGAAACTTGCGAAGCAATTTGTTGAAGGTCAGCAGAATATGTGATAAAAGTGTAGTCTTGTTAAGCATCCATCACCGGCTGATTCCGATTTTGAGCAAAGATGTAGTGACAAAAATACACAATGGGCTCAAGGTAATAGCTTTAGGCAGGGATATTGGTTTGGGTAATACAGTTAATAGGGCCTTGGATCTGGGGGCTCTTTTAGGCGGATATGAGAAGCATCGCAGGCTGTCATATTCTCCGATGAGAGTATGCATTAGAGCAAACTCTATTTAGTAAAAGACAATTCAATCAGGAACTATTCAGAGACCCAGGATTATTTCCCTAAGGGCAGCGGCTCATTCCAGGCAATATTCAGATTTCATTGTGTTTTCAAAGAGGAGTAATGTCTGCAGGCCCTTGCTGCGGTCCACAAGCCTGTATGGACATCCATATTTCAACAGTCAAGCAAATGAAGACAGAATTTTCTCAATACAGTGCTCACATACAGTAGCAATATTTTATGATTTGAGTGGCTACATTTATCTTGTGGCACAGGTGGTAATGGCCTGACCTGTGTTCACCCTGGCTAAAAGCCCACTATTGTAGTAACTTAATCTTGGCAAAAACCATGAAAGCAGACATTTGGAGGGGAATAACGCAGTGGGAAGTTTGGACCACAATAGAGAACACACTTAAATAACTTAATTTAAACCCCTTGGCCTTGATATTTTTGTGTGACCTAAAGTGCATATGCCACATTTTTTGCTAAAACATAGTCAACACAATTATATTTAAGATTTTGCAAAAGATTGTACCCAGCTTTCTTTAGTTTGGCCATTTTTGTGACGTTCATAGTTTCACGTCCTTATTGGACACTGACAGGAAGTGACATAGAGCAAGGTAAACAATTTCAAACTGTTGCCGTGCCGACCATGTTAAGTCAATAAGAAAAATTAGTCAAACTGCTATGAAATATTACCTTCTTCTATGTCACTTCCTGTCAGCAGCTTAAAAACTTCAAATAAAATAACTTTTCCGCCCAACATTTCTTCAATAAAATTGCTGCTTCACTGAAATACAATGATAATTATGCAACTGATGAACTTGCAACTGGTGTTATCCTTCTAAATAAGTATTTTTTTCCCTTCTTTTTAAACATTAAAACCTGTCATATGCACTTCAAAATCATGCATGTGTCTAGAAAATACCTTTACCAGCCTCATCCAAAACACCAGCAGAGGATGTGTAGTCCTGATCTGCTACGTGCCACCACTATGGGCCAAAGTGACCGACATGTTTAACTGATTAAATACAACATTCATAAAAGGCGCTCTAAGCTGTGTGCAACTCACAGGCACTCATTTGAGAATGTCAAAGCTTACGTCATTATTTGCCTTAAAATACAATAAATGTGCATTGATTCATATTGATTGATTCATGAGCTGGCTGTCATTCTATGCTATGGGCTCACTATGTAGCTCAAAGTATTTTATTTGAAAAGCAAAACAATTAGATGGATTTTCTGACCTTCCGGTTAGAACCAGCAACAACTATGACTGATGTGGGTAATATGGGTAAATTGTCTTCCCAAAGGTCAGGGAGGGTTTGGAACTGTCAACGGTCAAGTTAGTGAATGACCTGCTTAACCTCTAGACAAGAGCATTGTTACTGCACATACTGGAAGTGAAAATAGTACAGTTCATTCTCTCTTTGACCACTTTTCTCACAGAAGAGATGGGCCATGCTACAGCACTGGAAAAAAAAACTAAACAATTCTTTCCATTCTCGTACTTGTGTTTCCGTCCAAGTGACGACTGCACTTTAACTTTTTTCTCATGCTCATAACCCACAGTTTACATTCATAACTTACCTCTCACGATAGGTCCACGTTTTCAATAAACACATGCTGCTCCTTACATGCGAGTGGCTCATATATCCTCCATCATCAAACATGGAAGTTATATTTCTCCGTACATATACACAGATGCTAGCCATATCACATATATCAGTGCTCGGCCTATACAGTATATACACTTAAACATTCTCCTCTGTCAGTGCATTGGGGCACATGTCTCTATATTACACACATATGTTCCACAGATCATCAGACATGGAGACTACACCTGTCTACATGAAACCAGAGCCCCACGCCAGCATCCAGTGGGCTCCGTGGCACACCGACAATGAATCTGTGTCACCAATAGTCATAAATCCAAGCTCCTAAGGATATTATACAAGTAACTGAAGAAGACGGCAAATCAATTCACAGTTTGGTAGGGCGCTCATAAACTGTCTTTACTGGAGAATCTAAATCCAATCAGCGCGATTCCTCGTGTAAACAGAGAAGGCAATTATTGCACGTAAAGATACTTCCTGCGGATGACGTTACAACAGGGGCATCCCGCAGAAATAACTAGACAACTGTTGAACACAAGTAACCATTTTTCAATACGTTCATCATGAGTGGCAGTATGGCTGTAGAGACATGTATTTATTGCAATACAAGAACATCACAACCAAATATATTATCATTATCATTATTATTAGCTATGCTTTGGAAAACATCTGTCCATTGTCCAAATACATAAGGCCCTTTGTTGAGTGGGGAAAGGGAAAGAAAGCAAGAGAAGATGTCTCAGTACATTAATTCATTGTATCCACAAAAGTGTTATTACTGGGAATTGCTCCAGGATTTCGATTTCACCACATGGCTGTAATGATAAACTGCCTAGAGCCCAAGACATGAATATAGCCATGCAAGAGTTGGAGGGATTTTAACTGTGCATGTTAGATATGTCCATAACAGACATATTGGATGACAAAATACATGACATGATAGCAGCAGGCTACTGAGATTTATCCTGAGATCCGAGCATATCACGTAACTGCTTTGAGAACAGTAAACTTAGTCTGCGCCATTCACATTTTCTCCTATACGCTGAATTATGTCCTTGCTATAGTCCAGCCTCGCACAGAAAAAAGCGATATATTTTGACACAAGGTCAGATAACATATTTTAATTATTATACACATGAGTTTAATCCTATCAGCACCGTCTGTCCAGTACTAGATGTAAAGAAATGTTGGCAGGTCGTTCTGAAACTCTCAATGACACGCCAGAGAGCAAATGTGCACATGGCCCGCAGAACAAAGGGACTTTATATGGGCAGAATGCTTAGGCCAGTGTTTCCAGCTCATCTCAGCGGGGTTAGCATTTTGCCGCCAACTGCCCGCGCCTGGTCACTGCCCTTCTCACTGTGTGGACATAAACTGGTCAGTGTCAAAATAACCGGACCAACTTTGACAAGGTCTTAAATCCTCTTCGTGGCAAAGTTTGAGCGAGCCTTTTGTGCAGAGACAAAGTAAGAGGCGCAGAAGATGAGAGGAGAAGAAGGGGGAAAGGGGACACAACAGCGACCATATGTTCAATGTGACCCTCATTATTCTCAATTAGGGCAGCCATCCATGGAACGGTCTTGCTGATAACAGCCCATAACACCTTCAGTGGATGGAGCGCAATCTTCCAGTGGCATTGTGAAGGCTGGGGGGAGACGAGCGTATGTGTGAGTGCATATTTAAAGCACTGTGAAGCTCAAGTGCACTTGGTAAACTTACATCTCAGTGTGTGAGTGCATGCTAATTAGACGGGTGACGGCTGGTGGGTCTGTGTTGGTGGAGTGGGAGGGCAAACAGAGAGGCCTTGCCAGATCCTGGTAGGCTTACAGGGGGTGTCCAAGGGCCAAAGCCCGGGGCCCCAGGACGTCTGGATGGATGGCTGATGGAGAGTAATGGGGTCACATTGAGCATATGATATCAAGGCCAACTAGCAATGTTATGAGACGCCCAACGCTATATTCACATCGTACATTGGGCAAAACAATGTTGACAGGCCGTAATATTAGCTATTTTAGGACAATGTTTGCTATGACTTACGGAAATATTCACTGCAAACCTCACTGACTTTTCAAGCTCCTTTTCCTCCCATAATTACTTCAATGAAATGATTCAATAACCAGAAGGCCTTGCATTGGTAATAAAACTTCCTAAAGCCCATAAATTATCTGGCTGTTCATTTTAGTTTATAGAGAGTAGATTGACTCCTGCTATAAGTTAGGAAAAAAATGTAGAGCTACTAGTCATTTGTGACTCCTGGCCTGCTTCCCAAGCTCTTACGGTAACCCAAGGAAGCAGTGACATCACCCTCATTTCTTCTCGCAATGAATTCTGAATGGCCCAGGTGATTAAGTCTGCTATAAAGAGACAGGAGTCAGCGCAAGGCCGCGGCATTGAGCAGCCTCATTGATTTAAAGCAAACAAGAGCCTTTAGCATAGTGCAGTAGCCACAGACGCACAAGCGACCACTCACGCTGGTACACAACATTTGTCTTGGAGCTCATCCTTTGTGCTGCCTTTTACTGCACTATTTGATATACGGTATACATTATAAAGCTATCTGCTCTCAAAAGCCTGAAGTGCAATGTATGCTAAAAGTCATTGTTCACATCAATATCACATAAAAATGTATAATATATTAAAATGAGAGTGAGAAAACCTAAGTCCTATCCATCTATTAGATTTATTACATGCTTCTACTAAAACTAGTTTAATTAAAAATTACTTTCAACAGTTATTTTCAATATTACAATTATAATTCGTTAATGCAAATATTTTCTCAGAACTTATTCAAAAACTGTTTCATAGTTGAGCCCCTGCTGCAATTTAAACTCTAAAAGGGTCTTTTGTTGTCTTTTCAACTGTGTACTTCCAGAGCTCTGTCTGCCCTTACGCTGCTATACAGTCGAGTCATTCCTGTGACATAGAACATAAGCTAAACTCGTGTTTGTTTAAATTTTTCCAGGGTGGATTTATATATAAACCAAAAAAGCCTCCATAAACAACTACAATCAAGCCGCAGCCCTGTGCTCTTGCGTACAACTAAAACAGAACAAGTCGGTACAAGTTCAAAATTGATGAGCGCGCCACCACAAGTTCATGACTTAGACCTCCGGGGCATTTGATCCCTTGACACACAGTTTATTTTTCTAAAGCTACAGCTTGATATTTCAGCACTTAATTTAAGAGTGCAGTTAAATCACAGAAGCCATAATATGTCAGACCATCCCACAACTGGGGGTAAAAAGACAGCGAAAACGTGGTGGAGGGGGCTTGAGGAGGGGAAAACAGTAAGTAATGAAAAAGCTATGATTGCTTTTCTGTCCCTCCAAATGACAGTTAGCACCTCAATGACCTGCTCGGGGCAGGGCCATCTAGAAATGACACGCTAAGGCACAACGTCATCTAACTGGGTAGTTACAAAAATCAATAGAAAAGCCATTTCAAAAGATGCTCGGTGAGTGTGTGTTTGTGCGTGTGACAGAGTGGAGGGGAGAAGGACCTGCTGCTATGTTCATTTATTGAGCAGGCCTGAGGGGCACAGAGCAAACTTTTTTGATATACACATTACCTCCCCAGCGAAGGAATTCTGAGGGCTAAGCAATAACTGTAATCCACACTATTACTTAAGTTATGACCACAGAAGAGGGGCTTTCACTGCATGTCAAGTACAGGCCGATTTCAAAGTCACTTGCCCCCAGGCTCTGTTCCCCGTCACACTTTTAACTAAAGTAGCTATTGGCCATCAGAAGAAGAATGACTCTGTGTCCGCTGGGGAATCGATAAGCAGCCTCACTGACATTCACTGAGAACACATGTAAACCAGCCGGGCCGCCCCAACAACTATCTCGTCTTGTTGGGATAGCGGGCAGACATCACCATATATTATCCCCTTTGATTTGTTGTCAATAGCCAATCACGGCGAAGAGGTGCAGATCTAGCCGAGCACAAAGACACTCAGGAGTGTAAAACAGACAAATGGGCAGAGGGGACATCAATCCGAAGGGTGTGTCAGCTGGGCCCCTGATGAAATAGGGCTGTGTCGATGGCTTAAATTTATAGAGAGTTATATGTGAAAGTACTCACTCCTCAGTGCCTCCGGAGAGGTCAATAGCCTGACGCCTCCATTTGAATGGGCTTCTCATTAAGCAAGCTCATTCAAGATCTTCCTTTCTTTCTGAGCACAGCAGAGAAGAATACAAGGGTGCTTTTTGTTCCTAAACAAAGTGCCTTGACTGGCTTTTTCTGCAGAATGGCAATGTGCAACTTACACAGTTGTGTTGTAAATTTCCAAAAGCACGTCTTATATACTTTAAGATGTAGAGATTTTGTAAAACCTCTCTACACTGTACCAATTTCTCCCCGATTAAGGCTGCCGTTTGTGTCAGGAATGCATCGTGCTAAAGTGACGTTTTATTTATAGACTTGGCGGTGCGTGTCATGCGTGTATACAGAAATAGCTGTGTGTTTTTGGACCAAGGCGCATTGTTATTGATAACATGACACAAGATTCAGTTTGACTGTAAAAATCTATAAAATGGCCAGATCATTGTAAGTGTGAAAAAAGTAGTGGCTTATAGTCCGGAAATGACGGTACTAATTATAACTAATTTTAAGTTTAAGTAACTTGACAATCCATCATCTAACGGGAACATCCATTCAAAAAGATAGGCCACATAGAGTAGGGAACATACATTTTGCTGGTTTCTTTTTCTTCCAACTAACGTCAAAAGTTAATGTTAAAATGTATCACACACAGTTATGGGTGTCGGGGTGAAAACACAATAAATCCCAGATAGAGCAAAAGACAATCAAATGGAACATTGGGGTACATTGTCCTGCCTCCTCCACACACGAACGGCGACACGCTCATATATGCAGACAGAAAATAAATCTAATGTCACCGGTGTCACTGTCACCGGAGGCCGCTGGCAATTCAAAGTAATCGGAAAGCCGCGTAACCAAAATAAATTCAGGGCTTGACATAGTGTTGGGGAACAATAGTAATCAGCAGATTTAATGCATTTCTGATGTATATTTAAGACACTGACAGTAGGCCACAGATGTACATGTGTTGGAATTCTATTTTGCAAAAGATATGGTCGGTGATAACCTATTACAGGACATCGTCAGACGCAACACATCCCGGGCCACAGATAGGAAAAATTCTATCACTTTCACGCTCTGTCTTGGAGATGTAATATTGAAACAAATTATTGCTGAAATTGAAAAAGTCACAGTCTTATTCCGTCTTGATCAAAGTCCTGCCACACGGAGGAGAAAACCCTGTTTGCATTATCAGCACACACGAGGATCGTTGTTAACTTGCGGCATTATTTTGAATATTTATGCGGAATTCCTACAATTATCAAGGCATGTTGCATATATTCGTCCACTTACAATATAAGATCATTTCGATTTTTTTTCCACAGTGATAACAAATGACATATTATTAAAACAAAATCAGAACTGTATTTTTTATGATTTTCAGCTTTTCAGCTTCATTAAACACCGCTGTTAAACAGACCATTAAAATGTCCAGGTTTTATTTGGTGGTTTGTAAGATGTAATGACAGCATTTGTAGATCTATGCGGCGGTGGGATATAGCAGAGGTTTCTACCAGCGTTGGGGCTATAATAAAAAGCCTCATGATCCCGGTTTTATGGGGCTAGCATATTGAACCATCCGAGTGCTGCCTTGCTCTATGGTGGCCTAGAGGCACTTATTCTTTCAGCCGTGATCAGCCCTGACACATAAGACGTCTGCTGAGACCTAGTTAAAGATTTCTATTATCATATCAAATCACACAGCGCCGCTCTCATTATAAGTGACACATCTCAAACAGTGGATAAAGCCTGGTCGACATAATGCATAAGTAGAAAGTTTGACATTATTTTGAATATGCTAATAACAGATAAGGGCTGGTAAAAGCTGATGAAAAAGCCTTGGCGGGGACATTAAAAGATCTAACGCAGGAGTAGAGATTATAGCGGACGACAATGGCCTTTGACCCCGGCTGTATCCCACTAGACGTTTGAAAGGAGCACAGACGCGCCCGTTCTCTCTGTCCTTGCCAAGACCTCGTTACCAACTTAGAAACCCATCAATATTTAACAAGTCTGTGATTGAAATTTCAAATTCACATCCACAGCGCAAAAAAAATCACCAAGAAGAAAAAAAAGGACACTGCAGAGGGAGAAAAAAATACTGGGAATAATAGGATTTTAGTTGTTTTAGACTCACAAGCCGATTATAAAGAAACATGGATATCAGAGGAAGTATATTACATAGAAACCTTAGACTATATTCTCTTTTTATTGAGCCACAATATATATATATATATATTTTTTCTATTCTAAAAAAAAAAGACAACAAGTGTGGCCATTTTTAGACATTTTGCAATAGAGGGATTGTTTGCTGATGTTGCAGTAATACAAACATGTATTACAGTGTGCAGCCCCAGTGATTTCATGCTCTTGGCGCACTTCTTCCCCCTCACTCCTCCAGCTAAATGCTGCACCTTATACCAGATACCTGCCAGATGCTGCTTCTTCATGCATTTCTCAACCTCGGTGCCCTCTCCTGTTCATTCGACACACTTGAGTCAGGGAGCAAGAGATGGCTTTTACTATTTTATGAAGGTGTGAGGTTTCTTGCCAATGCTAGACTTTTCAGTGTCTGACAAAGTCCGCTCAATCATCAGGGGGTATTGTGAGACCCGAGTTACATGTTCTGTTGAACTTAGTACCGCACACAAAATGGGTGCATAACAGGAAAAAGTGGCAAGAAACACAAGAGGCACAAAGCTAGATTGAGGTATATTATAACTTCAGTGAGACGCACCATTTCAGTTCAGTTGAGCTCATACATTTTACCAAATCACTTGCCGATTTCGTCATATCTCAACACCCTCCAGATCATTTTAGCCCTGCCTATCATTCGACCTGTCACGCTGCGTGCGGCGTTTTTGGTTCACTGGAGGTCAGGACGATTATTCACCTCAAGGCCCGGGGGCACCCATACACTCTCCCGTTAATGGCCACATAAAGAAAGCCAAGTGCTCAAGCGTGCCTGATTAGCTGCCCTAATATGCTATTTGTGACTAATTTCAGGGGCGCTAAGTCACAGGTGATGTCGCCGCGCTGTAAATCTAACTTGGTCAGCCTTTGACTCGTCCACGTCCCTGTATTTGAGTGTATGTGAGTGCGTGCCCTTAGCACACGCATGAATGGGTTTAGTGCAGAATATGCAGAGGCTGTTTAGGTGAAAGGCGACGCATAAAAATAATAGATGGTAGATGAAGCTGTACTGAGCTGACAATTGGACTGGTGGTTATTGGGCAGGAAGTGTGTACGTGTGCACTGACATGTAAAACCCCATAGTATGCATGTGATTGTGTTTTAGTACAATCATTACTTCTGGCCTGGAGCGCAGATACACTTTTACTGCAGATATTTCCCCGGTGTTACATTTGTTAATTTTATGTCCTGTAAACATTGACTAGTTCACACGGTGCATATCACAATTGTTTAAAATGGTTAATCAGTGTCTTTGGAGTGGAGCAAGGTGTTAGACTTGGAAAGCAGGTCAGCTTGGACCTTGTGCCTACTTGATAAATGACTTCATCAATATAACATGTTACTAACCGTCTTGTTTGTACTAACATAGACAATTTACGTGTTATTTTTATTTTTTTTACCAAATTGAAAAGTATGTCAAACAAGCCCTATAAAAAACATAGTAAAAATGTTGTCATATTTTGGTCATTTAGAGTTTTAGGTACACTCACTCAGGGAGCAGTGATGAATATTTTAACACATATAGCAAAATTAAGTATAGTTCAATATTACAGCAAGTGATAGTTGATAGATTTAAAAATAATTTCTCTCTTCTAGATAATGCATGCCAAATACTAAAAAAACAGTCTTCTTTATACTTTATACATCTTGTGCAAATATGGTGAAAAGCATATTCTTATTTTATATATAAGAATGTTTACACTGCTCTGGAAAGAAAAAAGCTCATGGAGGTGAAACAATATGCATGCTACTACGCTTTGACGCATGAGTGAGTGTGTTGTGTGACCTCCAAGCGTCCACAAAAATGACAGGGTCCTCTCTGTTTCACACCCTCAGTGCGTCCCCCAGATGGACCACCTTATGAAAACCCACCACTTGAATCACCCTCAGTCAGTTTGGAGGGGCTCCCACTGTGCACCGAAACACCACTCCAGCTCCACAGAGGTGAAAACTGCTGTTGGGGGAGAGACAGAGCAACAGTCACCTCAGCCATACAAGCAAAAGGTTAACAACACTGCCAGATGTGAGGTCAGCGCTGGTAAAGAATCACATTATTTCTATATGAATGACAATGTACAGCCTTGAGACATTTGGGCTTGTATTTATTCAGCAGAGCTGACAGAATAAGGTACCCAGGACGCTTGGCTATGAATATTTGAAATATGCAGTAACTCTGCCGTTCAGTTTTTCATATTCAATAGGATGATACACTCCTCTTTCAATACTTGATAATATTAGAGAAACAATATTATTAAGACAAATACACAGACCCAAACATTATTCAGTTGCTTAACATTCTATGCATATGTTTTGTTTTATATAATAAATATTGTTATTTTGTACTATTATTTTCATTTTTGGCTTGTCCATTTTGAAATTGGCAGAAAATAATTTGCTTAACAGCCATTTTAATTTGGCATGGGCTTCACAACAGATGCCTATCCATGACATGCAATTTGCATTAGGATAAATCAGCAGCTAAAGACCTCGTTGAGGAATTGGAACAACTATTGTTTTGTTTTTTAGGTATATATATACCTAAATAAACAATAAAGCAACAATATTGAAATAATATAATTGAAAGCACATATATCTGTATGTTAGCTTTTATTTTACTTAATTCACGGAGCAACACAATCCTACAGCCTGTGAGACACCTGGGAAAGCTCACCCCGGAGACTCGTAAACAGCTCTAGTCTCACACAATTGAACAGGCGAGGTTAAAGAATAGTCCAAATAATAAGATGCAAGCCTCGGAGTTTGGTAAATCAGTGTAAAACGCCTTCTCCCCTGCAGCCAAAATACTTCAACCTCTGCCTGTTTTGAAATCATAAACAGCCCACTGTCCCCCTCACCAATGGTAATAACATGCAAAATAGTGTTCAAAAAATATCCCTGGCCTTCAAACTGAAAAACACTTCTAAAACGCAGGCGGCATCACGTAGCACAAACACGGATTCTGTCTAGAGTCGAATTATGGACATTAAAAAACACAGACAGGGAACTTGCTAATTATTACACCTCCTTACAAACAGAGACGGTCGAGCTACAAAGGGGAGCGCTGGCTGACTCCCAAAGTCATTTGAGCAGAATAACAAATACTCAAAGGTCAAAGAGTGGAGCGGTGCTAAGCTCACATGGGGCTAAGCGGTGTGTGTCCGTGCGCCTGCGAGAGCGATCTCTGGAGAAATCTTGCCTCCTTGTCCTCCAACACTGTGCTGCCACCTGCTGCTATGGGTAAACACGGGGACGAGCAGGTTCCTTGAGGCAGTAACACACAAACTAAATAGTTTTGTTAGAGGAAAAGGCTATGCCATAAACTGGGATTCTGGGACGTATTGAAAAACAAAAAGACAGGTCGAGGATCAGTAAACAAAGAACAGAAAATGCCGCAAAACAAAAGGGAAACTACTGCCGTGGTATTGATTTTTTTTTTTTTTTATTGTCTTTCCATGCCACATAATGCTCTTTAATAGTGACCATACAAATCTACTTCATTTGTCAAGTTAAACATACTCATAAATGTCGGGCTGCAACCATTGTTTTAGTGGTTCAGACGCGCTTTGAGTCGACACAATTGTGAATATTCCGTTTTCTTTGATTCACTTGCTCAATGTGAAGCACTCTGTGATTTGATCTGCAAAAGGTGCTATATAAATAATTGTGCGTCTTCTTTTTTCTCAGTCAACTTTTACATGTCTTTGTTTTGTTTTGTTTTTTTGTTTTTTTAAGGGAGGAGGTGCATATTTTTATAACATTTTAATTACACAGACAGACTGAGAATGTCTTGCTGGAGATTTTTGTCCAAAACGAATCTCAAATTGTTCATTTTGATTTTTTATGTGTGTTGCTGTTGATTTAACTAGTATTAGCGTCTGTAATAATGGTTGGTTGCTAAATATGTAGTTGAATATGTTTATTAGTCGGTCATAATTAATGAATTTGTTAATACAACAATAATGTAACACACTTCATTTTCACGCCTCTCAAGATATATTTCTTTGTGCGGTCCAAGATAAACTTTGAACCCAAAGTGTTATGTGTTAGGGTTGTTGTTGTTTTTTTTTTTTGCAACACAGGGCTACTCCATCATCTACTCTGTATAGTTATGCAAACTGACAGCGTAGAATTATTGATTTTACAGGGTATTGTTTTATAAGCTATTGGGGATAAACTTGCATATAATAAATTATCTGGGACACCTGTTTATTGTTGCCTCCGACAGCAAGATAAACGACCCACCACCAATTAAAATATTAGATATCAAAGTGCCGATGTCAGAGCAAGAGTAATGGTAGCACACGAGACTTGTCATAAACAGAAAAAATGAGGGCCGGCGTGTGACCTCACATGCATGGATTCTCTGTATAACAATATTCTGAAAGTCTAACAATGTGCACAATATGCAGCATGTTTTTTTGTTTTTTTTGTCCTGAAACGCTGTCTCCCGCAAAAGAGCAGTGAACTTTGGACTGACATTTGTACAGATGTGGTAAGGCTAGGAGGCACCCTGTAATTAAAGCACTCACCCTGGGAAAAAGGTGCTATCCTCTGTCATATTTTGACAAGGCTCCGAGGCTAGGCAAAGTAATATAGTCACACGGTTGGTAGCAGCTGGAAAGAAGAACGACTGTGCGTTTGATTGCCTGATCGGATCACTGTTCGCCCCAAGCTACGGTTTCGGTCGGGCTCCTGACACTGGTACACTGAATTTACGTCATCACCTTTGGGTTTTGAATTGAAATATATTTTGTTTCAGTTGCAAATAATCAGACAGAAGATTTGTTTGCTCCATTCTTATTTCCAATATGTGCAAGACGTTTGATATCAATTAACATTCATTGTATTTCAATCATGTGACTTATACTGAATTTACCAATCCATTTACGATCATGTTGTGTGGTCCAAATATAACTTTACATGCGAGTTTGTTATATGCCCAAACTGACACAACCATCTGTATGTATCCAGGCTTGGGATCAGAGCATCAACTTTCCTAAATAAAAACCTATTCCGATTGTAGAGGTAGACGATCCAGAGCTTGGTTTTAAGTCGGTGAGCATTCGTGTAAATACACTGTGACTTAACATCCCTGTCTTGTAGCGACCTGAGACAGACACCATATATGCTCTGTCAGTATCATTAAGTCAGCATGCCGTCAATTTCGAACGCGAGTCTCTCTTCTGAATTTGAGAATGATCCAGTCTGACGCGGGCTTGAACTTTGCGCGCACCAGGAGGGGCTATTCTCTGCCGCCTTGCACCATTCTCCCATGGCTTTAAATATTGTAGGCATCTCGGGGATGTGGAGACGCATTTGTCATCCCACGTTGACAGGCTTGATGAAGGGGTTGTCTGTCAGTGTTTCACAAATCCGAGGCGACCGCAAGCCCGCAGGTGGCACACACAGAGAGCCGCGGCGAGCGCCTGGGAGTTTCCTCCTCCCCCTCCCTCCCTCCCTCCCTCCCTCCCTCCCTCCGGCGCGAGGCTTCACGGAGTAATTGTGATAATACTGGGATGGAAAATTATAGAGGAGTGAGCTAAGAAGATACTTGTGTTAAATGCAGGGGCTCGACACAGAGAAGGGAGTGTGGGTGGTCTGAGGCGGCAGGGGCAAGTTGTTACAATTCATTCCTAAGCGCTTTGATACTTGTAGAACTTACGTGTAGTCTCGTATTAAATTTAATATGCTCTTTTACAATGGTGGAAAAATACTGCTTTGAAATTAGAGCACGGCGGCTTCACATCAATTATCGTTAATGGTATCAAAAATGTAACAATAAAAGTCCCACTAAATCACTCAACACAAAAGCTGTCATATAAACACACTCTTAATCTTAACCTCTCTCTCTCCTGGTCTAGTGTGTGACATCCGGGTCAAGCTAGCATATAATAGACAAACTTGGCAGTAAGCTAGCGCTCTGAGAGAGGTCCGGGAGATTTATCAATCAACTGGCCACATTAAACGGATTTCCTAATGAAGTGAAGTCTTTACAGGGATTAATCCTCTACCACCTGCAAGGAGCCACCTGCTCGACTGCAATAATTGGCATGGATGGCAGCGGCACCATCAGCAGAAAGAGGAGAGGCACACCGAGCTGAGAGAGCAGGGAGGAAGAGACGGACAGAGAGGAAACAAGTTGGAGAAAGGACAAAGAAGCTAGACATCGGGGTGTCAAATCCATGCAAATGATGACACTCAGTGTGTTGCAACGACACAATGAGGGAGGAAAATAAATAAAATATTTAAAAAAAAGGAGACGAGACAGCGCCAGGTTTCTTATGACACCGCGATGAGCATCCAGCCCTTAGTTTGTGCCAGTCTTGCAGCATTCCCAGACCTTGACAGCAGCTCCTCGCTACATCTTCCAGCTGTGTCAAATCTGCCTATGTGCTAATGAATGTGTCAGCATCCCAATCGTGTCATTGCTGTGTGTGTTTCAATTCACCTCTGAGCTCAGAGATTCTGCCCGGGGTACCAGCTTACGCACACATTCACAATTGCTGCATCAATAATTACACAGCCCATTATAGCCTACCAGCATCACTGTTCAATAGCCAAAAAAGCTTTTGCTTGTTGATGATCACTTTTTATCAGCCAGGATTGCAGCCCTATAAGTGTAAACGTTTGACCACCTTATTGCGGAGATATAACTTATATGACTTATATTTCTGACATCAATTTGAATTGGAATGTTTTCAGTCAAAGATACCTCATTATATAACAAATATGCAGTATAACTGAGATAATGTGACACATTATTGCTCATTTTGCCCCTGTTTCTGCAAGCTTAGCTTTATGCAGATTTAATGTGCAAACTTTGGAAGACAGATAAAAATGATGACTTTTGAATCGGAAAGCATAGCAAATGTTCGCAATGAAATATAATTGAAATTTAATTGTATTATGTACCTGTCCATGTTAGTCATCCATTCTCGGCAGTGCAAGCAGTAACCTCTAGGAACTGTCTCATTCTTTTGGCAAAGGCCGCCAAAAGAATGAGACTTCTGGCACAGCGGAGGTGTCTCTCATTTGTAGTAGAGCCACACTACCGTATTGCCAAAGGAGGTCCAGGCCAAGGACAAACAGTGCCTCCATGTTGGTATGAGCCTGAACCCAATGCCAGCAGCAAACCTTGTTGACTGGCCATGCAACACAAACTGTGTGCTAAAAGTTCATAGACAGTATAAGTTTCCAGCAATACACTGCCCTCTTAATAAACATACAACTGCCTGTCTAAATGATAAAGTGTGTACTTAAATTCCTCAACAACCTAACAGGTAATTGTACAAATAAGAGCTAGTTGTACTGTATTATGTATACTTAAAAGTACATTTCAAAGAATCTTCCAGCTATTGTTGTGTGAGTGGGACCCCCAACACACAGGCACAAAGAGCTTCATCTAGCTCCTTCTCCTCTGCCTCCTCTTCAAGCTGTGTTGTTTAGCGTAAAAGAAGAACCATCCCTAATCCACTTCACGGATCAGTTTCACAGAGGCGGTAAAGCCATTCTCCCTCCAAGCTAAAGCAATTCAGATCAGACACCTTGATGTCTCAAAGAGCACACAGTGAGCTCTTGTTTTCTGTTTTGACTGCTGGGAATCCATGCCAGACAGCAGCCCTGATTCCAGCTCAAAGATAAAACTAATGAGCTTTTCATTCAAGACTCTTTTATAACAATAACTCGGGCAGCCATGCTTGTTTTCACTACCACCCGAGATTTTGTGATCTACTAAGCTATAGGATTTGCAGCATATCGCCATGACATTTAATACTTCTAGCATCTTGAAGAGCTAGTATGTGGAAAAAGTTAGCCACCGATTCATGAATGACCAAAAGTTTAATTTGTATTTGACACCTGTAAGTGCGGTCACAATACACCTTTAGCTCGGTGTCAATGGCTTTCTCAACTTAATTCGCCACTAATTGCAGTAACACTATGCTAATAATAGGGATCAGAAGATTCCTTGATACTTACCTGACACCTTAGACACACAGTGTGTGGCTGCTTCAACTGAATTTCCCACAATGCTCAGTGTCTGTCTCACAGGTGATGATCGCATTAGCAGGTTACTTGAACATCAAAAAGACAAGACCGTAATCCTTTAACAACAACTCACGACGTGTCCACAAAGGCATTGTTTATATAGGCACCCAGGATTTAGCCACCTATATCCTTTCCACAGATGCCTTCAGGTACCTACAGGTGACTGCAGAATTTCTAACACCGTGGATTTGCATGTTTCAAAGAGCTTTGTGTAAGAGAATACTCTTCTTTCATGTCGGCAATGCTCATCTGCTAGTAACACAAGACACCAACAAGCTTAGCACCCTAATGTTAATCTCACCAAAAAGAACAGAAGTACTACGTGTAAAATATAGCAATATTTTCTGATTACATTTTCTGGAACTGTAGTATGTTGCACACAAAGTACTTCCTGGATGTGTGTTCTTATCAAAAAACATGCCTGGAGCTACATGTTTGGAGCCACTCACGCATCTTTGAATAATCTCTGAATCTTCCCCAAAGGCTATTCTTAGCACCGCAATGGCAGCTCTCAAAAAGCTCCTCCTGGGGTCCTATGTATCCAGGAAATGCTGTTCTCACCTCTCCATCTCTAAACTGTCTAGGATGCAATAATTGTACGTTTTTAAATAGTTTTCTCTTTCTGTAAAGCACTTTGATTGATTGATTGTTAAACCATAGTAATTTTATCGCGAAGCAAAAACCTTTCGCTTCATTACAGCCACACAAGCTGCATGCACTTTTGTATTATTATTTTTATTGAAACAGCTGTCTCACCAGCAGTGCCGTCTACCATCTTTGCTGGGCCTTGGGGCAAAAAGGTTTCACAGCTCTCCCTTATCTTGGGGCAACTTACCTGGTTGCCCCCTAACCTCAACCCCCCTGTCGACGCCCATGCTCATCTGTAACTACAATGAGGTATAACCTCATTGGCTCTGAAAACCGCGGTCATTAAGCCTCTTCTAAAGAAGAGCAGCCTTGATCCCAAGATACTGAACAACTACCGGCCCATATCAAACCTACCATTCTTAGGAAAAGTCCTGGAGAAAGTAATATATCAACAGCTCACTTACTTTCTCCTATCTAACAATGTGTTTGATACTTTCCAATCAGGTTTTAGGCCCCACCACAGCACTGAGACAGCTCTGATCAAGGTGACAAATGATATCCGTATGAACACCAACGCAGGTAAGGTCTCAGTTTTAGTTCTGCTGGACCTGAGCGCTGCCTTTGACACAGTGGACCACGGGATCTTACTTCACAGGTTAGAAAACTGGGTGGGAATCTCTGGTACTGCGCTAAACTGGTTCAAGTCCTATCTGGAGGATAGGACGTACTTTGTCGAAATTGGCAACTGTGTCTCAGACAAAATTTCCATGACCTGTGGAGTCCCCCAGGGGTCAATCTTGGGACCCCTCTTATTCAACTTGTACATGCTTCCATTGGGTCAGCTAATAAACAGCAACAATGTGTCGTACCATAACTACGCAGATGACACTCAGATCTACGTGTCACTGACGGCAGGTGAACATGGGCCTGTAGATACTCTCTGTCACTGCATCGAACAGATCAGTTTGTGGATGCAAAACAACTTTCTCCAACTAAACTCAGACAAAACTGAGATCATTGTTTTTGGCCCACAGACACAAAGACAACGTGTTATCAGTCACCTTGAGTCTCTCTCTCTAAAACCAAAAAATCAGGTTAGAAATCTAGGAGTAATCATGGACTCAGACCTGAACTTAAACAGCCACATTAAAGCAATAACATCATCAGCTTTTTACCATCTGAAAAACATTGCTAAGATCAGAGGAATAGTGTCAAAACCAGACTTGGAGACACTCATCCATGCATTTGTCTCCAGCAGGTTAGACTACTGTAACGGCCTGCTCACTGGCCTTTCTAAACGAGCTGTTAGACAGCTGCAGAACATCCAGAACGCTGCTGCTCGAGTCCTGACAAGAACCAGGAAATATGACCATATTAGTCCAGTGCTCCGGTCTCTGCACTGGCTTCCTGTCACTCAGAGAATAGAATTTAAAACAGCTCTGCTTGTGTACAAGTCGTTTCATTGTTTAGCACCAAAGTACATCTCTGACATGTTAGAGCCGTATGAACCATCTCGGGCCCTGAGAACTTCAGGGAGGGGTCTCCTGGTGGTTCCCAGAGTCAGGACTAAACACGGTGAGGCTGCGTTTCAGTTTCATGCAGCTAAAATCTGGAACAGTCTTCATGAGGATGTGAGACAGGCCTCAACTCTGACAATGTTCAAATCCAGGCTGAAAACAGCTCTTTTTACCCGAGCATAGGAAAACTGAAAGTATTTTATCTGCACTCTTGCCTTTTACTGTCATTGATAAATGTTTATGTTGGATGTTTTAATGATTGATTTGATCTGTTTTCTTGTAATTTTATGCAACTGTGAAGCACTTTGAATTGCCTTGTGTATGAATTGTGCTCTACAAATAAACTTGCCTTGCCTATAACACATTTCCACAGGAGAAAAATTGCCTGCGTATGTTCTAATAGTGTAAAAAGTTGGGGCTATAAAAAGCTGATGACACCATTTAGAAAAGAGATGTGTTTTCTTCTGTTGTTTTCATCCAGGGGCATAATATCTTGTGTGTTCTAGGTACAAACCTTTTGGCCATGGCATCACTGGTAAACATAAATAACCGCGTGTGGTGCTATGCCCAAATGGTGGCAGGTGGTTTGATGGGACTGATAAAGAAAATGTATGGTTCATAACAGCCAGTGAGACAAACAAAGAGGCAACTTTCTGGTGGTATAATCGCCTTTATTTTTCTTGTGAGGATGAATTGGGGGCAGACTGCCTTAAGTTCTGGGAAGCCTTTGAATCTCTTTTCGCGTTAGAAGGGATTTATATTATTAACAGGTTTCATTTGGTGTACTATATTGTGATTAAACCTACAATTGGGTGGCACGGCAGTTGGAACCGACGCCACACAGCAGGAATGTCCCAGGTTTGACCGACCAGTCCGAGCGGGGCCTTTCTGTGTGTCATTTTACATGTTCTCCTAATGCCTATGTGTTCCTGAGTGACTGGTTTCAGACTTTTAAAGCTGTTTTAAAGCTTATAACGTTGAGAAAGCACATGAATTAGATGTGTCAATGTTTAACAGACACACCGTTGAATTATTATTATCCAACACTACTATTGTATCCTACACATACAGTTCTTCCTGTATGCCACTGTAACAACCAGTGCAAATGACTGAAGACAAGTCCTGGAGTATGCATTGGTGGATTGTTTTAAAAACTGGGGGTATGACTACGACTTCACCCTGTGCCCCAAAATCAGAGGCTCAGTTAGCTCTGACTTAAATCTTATGTAACTGCTGGCTTTTGACAGGCAGACACCGCTCCTGACTACAGATAGGTAATTTGTTTTGATCTGTGATTATAGCCTGGTGTTCAGAGGAAGATGTAAACCCTCTTGTGAAGCTGTTAGGCAAATCCTCACATTGTGGGGAGATGTGCCCCGGGGGCTCTCAAGTTTGCGCTCTCCTCTCTTCCTCTTCACTCTGTCTTCTCTTTTTCCTGGCCGTTTTTATCCGGTTGAGAGACAAAGCCCGCTGCCAAACGCAGAATACCCCTAGGAGCTCATCATTCGGAAAACTAGGGCTCCTGTGAGAAAAACGAGCAGACAGGGAGTAGAAGGAGGAGGGCTTGGATAAAAGTAGGAAGTGGATTTTAGTGTATCTTTCTACATTGTTGGAAACTGCTCTGGATCTATTTGAACTATGAGCTCTTTTCACTTCAATTCCTTAACGTTGAGTTTTGGGGGCCATTGCCTCACATCCACTCAAAGTTATAGTGTAAAATGTTAACCAAGAACTTCTTAAATGCTGAAATGAATTTCCGTACACAATTTTCAGGAAAGTATAACATAAAAGACAGTTAGTTTTAGCATGCAACCAGATCATTGTGATTTGTATACAACCCTGATCAGAACTAACACGTTCCTGGTGAAATAAAGGTCAAATAAAATAATCAACACTTTAATAAAACATTAATGAACTGAACTGATCGAAATGTTCAGTTCAGATCTTTACCAACGCCAGACTTGTTATAGCACCCCTATTTTATTTTATTTAAAGAGAAGACTCTTTAGTCCTTTCATCAGGGAGAAAACTGCAGTCCAAGGATAGCTTAATCCAAAAGGCTGTCAGGAAGCTGAACTCTCCCCCTCACAGCACCAAGGCTTCGAAAGTAATTAAGAGCAGTTTGATTCTTTGTATATGCTTTACACGTGGTAGAATTGACAATAAGGCTAACTGAACTGAACAGCTATATTTGTCATTTATCTAAAAGGTGTTTCCCAAACATCTTAGTTCATCAGCTCACGTAATCGAAAAGGGCGCAGCACCTTTCCCCTCGCCTCCAAGTGCAATTTAGCGGTTAGTGTGTCGGCTTAGGTGAGTGGATTATCAGCAAATGCTCATTATAATAACTGCAGTAATTATGCGTTTTGCTTTCTTTTGATGTACTTCGGTTCAAACGTGAAGAGTTAATCCGGGGATGACAACAAATATGTCAACGTGCCCTCTGGAAATCCCTCTGCGGGTTTTGCTGTACACGAGCTGTATAATGTATATAACATCAGTAATGGGGGGAAAGCTTTATGTAAGTCTTTCAATTGTTTCTATTTCTTGCTTTCACATGAAACGTGCTCAAGCCAAAACCTTTGCATCCTTAAAAATGGTGAGGAGCAGCAGTGAGAGGAGTCAGCCTGGGACTTTATATCGACTGCATTTATGAGAGGTAGCCATACGCCAAGACCTTTCCCCACAGGATCTATCTCGCACCAACACACGCTTTAATGCAAAGAAACAATGGCTAATGAGCGAAATAATACACCCGACGGTCGACGAACGCGAGGAAAACAAACAAATTCCAATGACGGTTGTATGTTGAGGCGAAAGCAGTGGAAATGCGCAGGCATGAGAGCGGACCCGCGATGTTGAGCTGTCAGTGCTAATGAGCCGGTCTGTGTGTGATGTAAGGACAGGCGCTCGCTGATGGAGATTTAAACAAACATTCGAATTACATTAACTGTCTCCTCAGGATTATTGTTTGTTTGTATCGCTTGTCTTTGTTTCAGGAGAGTGATTATTCCACAGAAAGCAGACGGTCTTTTTGACAGTTTGGGAAAAGTGGCTTGCACAATAAAGGGATGTGTCTAAATATAAAGGGTGTTTCATCATATAAATTATATAATGTCAAATTTAGATAATAGACCGTTTTCGTTTTGTTCGTAGCCAATCTGCACACGTCCATCCATCCATCCATTTTCTCCCACTTGTCCGTTGCCGGGTCGTGGGGGCAGCTATTGGAGCTGCCCAAGTCACATTGCACCAGGCCCCTATGGCTCCTCCTGCAGGTGGTGGGTCCACGGAAGGACAGCCTCATGGTTCCAAACGGGCCTGTTGGTCTCTCATAGGGGGCCCATTCACTCTCTCATTCATACACCAGTGTACGCAGACACTAGAGGCAAGGAGGGTGAAGTGTCTTGCCCAAGGACACAACGACAATGTGCACCTTCAGGCGGCGGGATTCGAACCCCTGACCTTCCGATCATGAGACGACCCGCTCTACCATCTGCGCCACCGTCGCCCCCTGCACACGTGTATTTAAAAAAAATAATAATAATTGATATTCCACAAAGAGCACTCACATGAAGAACACATTTCCACTCAACACTGCCTGAAATCAAATCAATTAAAAGAGCGTGCTAAACTTAAACAGTGGGGAAACTTGGTCTAAAATAACTGCTTCAGTGTATTCAAGACTATTTCTGTTAGCTAGTACCATATTGACCATACTTAAACTTCAATTGTTTTAACTGAAGACTGAATTGTAGCTGGCACTTTATAGGAAAAGCAACACAATCATCCAGTCGTTCACTTCTGCTTGCTATACATTCAGGTCGAAGCAGCGCACTCCTATTTCTTTCTGAAGGCGCCTAATTTCTCTGTTTCCCGCCTGTGTCCCTGTATCTGCGAGAGCTCTCTGAAGCCTCCTCTCAGCGGGACGCAGACACAATGCACTCCTCCACATTCACATTCCACCTGTGTTTTGACAACACTTTTCACACGACTGATCTGAAGTGGTTTTATAGTCTCTCTCTTCCCCCACTGTATATCAAAGAGTGATGCTGGAGATGGCAGAGCACTCGAGGCTCTACGGGACGGATTAGCGCAACATTAATAGTAATCCCCAGAGTCTGCACTGTTTCTCAGGCAAAAGGAACAATAAAAACGACGCAACTGGATGTCTTTATTTCAAGGTTGGATATGCCCCTGTTCCTTCCTGTATGAACTGTTTACACCGATTACATTAAACAGTATGACAAGGGTAATATTTATCATTACATGCATGACTCCCAGCCAGCTCAAAGCAAAAAGAGATTAAAGAAAGATTACTCTCTCTTTCATGCTTGTACGCACTTGTAGCAATTGCCTTTTCATGTGCTAACAGTCTCAAAATGACACATACCTTGATTAATATGTTTTATTTAAAGGTCAAAACTAGTTCAGGAAATTGATTCAATTTGTACAGCAATGTGCTTTTTTTATATTACAAAAGTATCCATTGAATAGACTTTTGGTTTATTATAACCAGTATGAATGTTTTTCAGAATAATACGCAGAACCCTCTTCATTTACCTTAGCACTGAAGATACTCTAGCTCAGTAGTTCTCAAACTTTTCATACAAAGAGCCACTGTATAAAATAGGCTATTTGACCTTCCAAGTACCACCAAGAAGAGGTCAAAATCAAATCAAGATTAAACAAAAATAGATCTAAATTTTAGTAAAATGTGTTTAAACCAGAAAACACCAAACTTGAACGCAAGTACTATGTCTTGAATATTGCAAGGATATTATTATGATATTTTACAGAACAATTTTATCACATTACGTTCAATGCAATTTAAATAAAATTCATACCAATTTTATTTTATTTATTTATTTATTCAAATTGATCTTCGGTCTTAAAAAAATGCTTCAGGAACAAAGTTACAATGCGCTTTGTTTTTGACCGTTATTAAAATATGATTCAATCTCAGTAAGATGCAAAACCTCTGAGTTTTTGCAATATACTGCGGCTTCTTGCAATATGGATATTGCGTCACCTGATACTGGGAGAACAAGAATTTGGCAATATATTACATTGTGCAGCCCTACTGTGTAAGACAGCAACAAAATATTGTCTACCATATTTTCCGGACTAGAAATCGCACTTTTTTTCATAGTTTGGCTGGGGGTGCGACTTATACTCAGGTGCGACCTACATATATATCGAAATATATAATTTCACATGTTTGTTATTATCACACTGACAGCCGCTAGAGGGAACTCGAGGCTTGTGTACTTGTATTTGCTATTCTGAACGCAAATCAAAGAAAACAAAATCATATTCCGCAGATTACAAGCTGCAAGTAGTGAAAGATGCAGCCGAAAACTGTAATCGAGCAGGAGAAAGGAAGTTTGGAGTGAGTGAGAAACTCGTGAGGGACTGGCGAAAAGCAGAGGTTACTCTTACTGCAATGAAGAAAACAAAAAACGCTTATCGCGGACTAAAGGCTAGAGCCACAGCTAGAAGCTTGAACAACGTGCTGCCGGGAGAGGCTTGACAAAGGTGCACCAGGGTGCGATTTATACTCTGGAGAGAGTTATGTATGTTTTTTTTCTTCTTCATTGTGCATTTTTTAGCGACTCATAGTCCGGAAAATATATCACTGAGTGTGTTTAGCTTTTCCCAGTCAAAGAACATGGAAGATGATAAGCGTACATACAAATTGAGATACATTTTATAGTCACCTGTACAGACAAGCTAAGCCATGTACATCAGCCACTTTGTAAAGACCTACACCTCAACCAACCTGCTCTGATCACGGGAAGTACTTTTGCTCATTTTCCGAGTATGAGATATGGCACTCAATTTCTTCTGATTAGTGTATAATCTGGCTTATTTCCCCGTGTGCAGATGACAGAGTGCACTATCACTCCCCTATATGAACGTTAGTCCCCTTTTTCGGTTAACCTTGCTCTGATAAAGCCGTGACTTTTCACATCGCTCTGCTCGACAGCGGCTAATGATGTACGGTCCCTTTAATTATGTAAAGTATTGGGTTTAGTCAAACTCACTGGTGTGATTATGTCTCAAAATCGTCTATGTGCACTCCTACACAGTGATCCCTTTAAATCTTATCTCCGAGAACAAGTGTTAGAAGTTTTCCAGCTTTTTACTGCGCTGAGAAAATGTCAAAGTGTTAAAAGGTAATTAGTATTCCCCGTCTATCACAGTGTTAATCAGAGGGATGAAAAGGTTGATACGAGTTGTATTCATGATGAGACTGAAGATGAAAAATGACCCAAAAAAAAAACTTATGACTGGCTCCAAACATTGCAATTTTGTTCAACATCTGATGATTTTTGATAAGATGAAAGTAGTGATATGTACCTATGCTATTTTATCAAGAGTGGAGTTTTAATTGCTACGGTACGCTTACGGTCTCGCCGCCTTTTTCAAGTTTGTTAGTTCAAAAAATATGAAAAATAAACAAGCCATCCAAGCATCCGAAAATAATAATCTCCCATTTTGGCACTGATACGGTCAAAACACAGAGAAGACAGATCTCATTATCTCAGCTTGGAAAGTACTGAAATGTTATCTTGAAACAACAGACAAAGTGAGATGAGCCGCTCTTTTTAAAAATTGTGTGTGTTTGTGCCAGAAACACAAACAACGGGCGCGCGAGAGAGAGATGGACAGAGAGACAGGCAGCGTAAAGAAACACAACAGAAAAGTAGAGTAGGGAGGAGAGCATAACTAATGGCATTGGTGGAAGATTTATTCCAAAACGGAGGTAGCAGCAGGAGGAAGGAAAGGAAGCCTGGATGATTCCTAGCCCCTTCTTTTGCCTGATTATGAAAGGGAGACATGGCGTGGGGTCGAGGGTCAAGCCAAAAGGAGACAGCATTGTGTAGGAACTGTCACGCACCGCCACCTATTTTGACATGCACAGGGCCGTTTGTTGTCTGTCGAACATGCAAATTGGCGAGCCCGGGCTGTCATAAGAAAAAAAAAAAAAAAAAAAAAAAGGCAACCCAAGAAGATATGCGCCAGTCAGTCGGTCGGGGGAAAATGAGAGACCACCTGTAACCAAGAGAATGGGGAGTGATGGACAAGCATTCAGTCAGCGCCTTGCTTGTCATTTCCAGCCCGCCATTCACGCATCAGCCAAAGCATACCCCCCTACCCTTACCCACCATGGCCATCAAAATCACCTAGCACCATCAATCCCATCCAGCCACATATACATGTAAAAATCTATTCTTAATATTCAGATGCGCCAAGTGGAGAGAAATAAATATATGGCGGGGGATCGCAGGGGGGTCGGGAGGTGGTGGGGTTTTTTTCAACCTGCTGGCTGCCTAATAGGATCCAACATGGAGACAGCTGAGGGTCAGGCCTAGATAATTAGTTGTCCACAGAGGAAACATCACTCTTCGGCACAGCGTGGACAGGATGAGGGAGGGGACCGAGTGAGGACGCCTCTAATGCGCTCAAAGTCCACCAATGTGTCAGGTAATCAACAATATATTGTCTTTTGTCCCGACTGTGATGGGGCCGAAATATTTTTAGGTGTAAGACAGGCAGTGGACATTCAGTCCCGCGGGCATGCAGGATGTTGCAGCCAGATATGACACAGCACAATGTAAAACGTGTATGTAGTCCAAGAGCAGAATGATGACCGAATAATTGGCTATCCAGTACAGACATACTGAGATTGGGGTGTAACAGGCATATTGTTTCCTTTTTATCACTATAATGGAGGTTTTAGTATGCATGTGGCATGTGCTGTTCAAGCAAAAATATTGCTTGTTAACGATACGTTCAGTGTTTGTAAACAATAGAGTCTCACAGACCCCATACACTTAATAAGAATTATCCATTAAATTGAGCAATTATGAATAATGAATATGGCTTTGGCAAATGTCAACATAATTATTTACCTAAAATCAGTGCCTGCAAGAAAAAAATCCTAATTACAGGAGAAATTAACATGACTAATCAGTGGACAAGGTAAGATAGGTAATACAATGACTATTACTGTACCTATCAAATGATCTACAAATTGCAGAGTGCTGTTATAATCCATTAAGAATCCGTAATAATAATGAAATTAAAGAGACACTGCACGTTTTGTATCCAAATTTCCTTTAACCTCTCACTAAAAATAAAATACCTCACCTTTTTTTTTTTTTTGCATTTTGAATAGTGTTAAGTTTGTTTTTATATATTGTGGTTATGGAGGTTATTAAGAACATTTTTTTCTCCACATTTGATTATCACAAAATCTTTGGAATGGCCACATTATGAAGAATATTTCATTTTTTCCCCAAAGAGACCTTCTTTTTGAACTTCGCACCAAAAGGGGTCACATGCTGCTGTGTAGTCCTTTTCAGGCTATTTAAGCATAAATCATTGTCTGTAGGCTAATCACTGCTGTCCACTGTTGTCAGTGCACCAGGAAAAACATATTTCTTTAGCCAAATGATCCATTAATATTGAAGGATTAGGGTGTCATTGCTGTTATGATATAGGGCAGAAAGTGTCCTCATTATATTATTAAGTCCAGTCAAATGTATTCAAATGCCACCTTTATTACCCTGGAGGTGCTTTGCATAAATTGAATAAATCCGACGGATACTCAGCCCGAATCAAACATATCAAAGGTTTCCTGTCTTTGAAGTGGGGGTTGTCTCTAATTCCAAAACAGATTTTCATGATAAATATATGCATTATTTATGAATTGTGGGCTAGTGGTGGTAAGAAAAAGGACGATGAAGACGGCCAAGAAGAACAGGGGAAAAAATCAAAACAGCACAAAAAATGCATAAAACATTCTTGCATGGAAATGTCAAGAGGCAAAGAGTGACAGGGATGGGAGAGAGTGGCGCGTGCCCGCCGAACACCGCACTGATAAACAAACTGATTAGCATAAGCACATCGGAGCATATGTTGTGCTCATTTGCTTACACAAAGTCTCAATCAGAATAATACTCCACACTCGGCGCATGTCATGGAAGTCTTCAAATGTTGATGGCAATGATGAAGGTGCTGGAAATGTTTCAATTATTTCATAACTGACAATTATACTGACAACGTGACAACTTCGGCTGCATGTGGCGCTCTGACTAATTGCCCTCAAGAAATTTATGGAAATCAGAAATAAATAACGACAAACAGACGCTGACCATAATGTGTTGCTTTTGCTGTTCCCAATAATGTTTTCATTGCACAAGATAATATTTGACAATGTAATAATTATTGTTTCAGAAAATGTAATGATAAAAACTAAATCTCATGGAAAATATACAGTATACAATACATACTCAACCTGTTCAAAGGAAAGCACCAGAAGGAACAACCTTTTTCTTTTTTTTTCTTCTGTCTATAATCTAATCTGTCTAACATTTTCTTTAGGGCTACACAGACCCTATTGGTGAAGGTGATTATTTAAACTGTCTTTTTTTTGCCTCTATTCCAAATTAACACTGAAAAAAAATCATTAGAAATATTACCAAAATGTAATAAATGATGTAAAGAGGATTAATCAATTAAAGCTGTGAGTAAATAGGCACTGGAGGGATCCCAGAGCAGGTAAATAATGGAGGTTCCTCACCTACGCAAACGTTCATTTAACCTGTGGACCACAAGGTTATTTCTGTTGGGGCTGCTGTTAGCGCACTCGCACACACACACTCTGAGACACAGGCTGGATCAAGGATGATTTATGTGGGAAGATCCATCTTCATCATCTTGCCTCTCACCTTGGTCTCCATCAGTGTTAATTAAAGGAAGGTCAGTGTCACACTCCCTGCTCCCCCCAACCAGCCCTCTTTTACATAATAAATCACAGCCCATACACAAAGGGCCTGTTGACATAAACAGAATGCCCCTAGCTAACTAGCTAACTGCAGTCCGTTGGGCTGAGAAGTCAATTCAAAGCCCGCCATAAATAACACTGAATGTCACACTGTTGTGTCTTTGTCTGTGAACAAAAGCCTTTGACAAAGACAGGTTGTTCTGAGACTGAACTAATCTATAATGTATACAATGTATACAAGTATGAATCTGAAATGTTCAAAGATTCAATGAGAAAGTCACTCAATTTTAAAGTCTCAGAGGATGTAATTTCCATCCACATTCGTAAAAAAAAAAAAAAAGAAAAGAGAAAAAAAAGCTGTATAATATTGGTATCTGCCTTTCAGAGTTAGTAAGCTGCTATCAAAACAAAAAAAAGTGAAATCCAGCTTATTGGTTGGAGAAGATATTAAGTGAACGTTTTATCTGAAATCATGGCTGACTGAAAACAATAACCCCAAAGTGGTGATTATGCGTCTGACTTTCTGCATAATGCATCATTTCAGTCAACCCAGCTAAGAATGAGAATGAATGTTTTTAAAGAAAATGCCCATTGGCGAGATTTCAGCACGAACAGTACAGCAGTCTGTCACAGGGCTTTGGTCAGCCCTGCACTGTCTACATCATTACTTTCTCAGAATCAATTTTCTCTCCCAAATGAAACAAGAAACACATGCTTTGTATTGTGTACAATTTCCTAGGTTTTTAGGTTGCTGTCAGGCTTGCATAATGAGGGCCACAGCGCTGCAGAGTTCCCTTCTTATCACAAACTAGCATGCATGGCCCTGCTGCTCTCTCCTCAGTCATCAAGCAATTGATGTAATTGAACCAGCCCTTTGCTGTCAAGCAAGCAGCACAGCTCAATAGCATATGCTCTGAACACTCCGGACAATGAGAGCCACGTATCCAGGCAGGAAGGCAGCCTGCCTCGCTACAGCTCTGTCAATAAATTTCAATTTCGCTAATTGCCCAGAATTCATTAACCGGGCTTTTGAGACAACATAGTCCGTAGAAAACAGCATAACAATATGCAGCAGACGTACAGGAGGGTTCGGAGATGTCGGAGGCTGGTTCAGTGTCTTATTAACTGTTGTTTCTCTATTGTATTGGTTGAGGTTTCAGTAGGCAATGGGGTACATTGGGACTACCTGTCCAAACTCTGTGTGAAATAATTTGTATAAAAAATTACATAACTGATAACAAATATGGAAAATTATTAAAATATAAAGCATTCATAACAATTATAACAGTGATAGTAAAAACAGTAATCTTATTCTCATTAGTTAAACTTCCAAGACTAGACCAACTTCTGATCCCAAATTATTTCTGTAAAACAACTCAACATTATGATAACTAGCTCTTCCCACTGTGAAGTCACACAGACAACACCGACAGCAACTTCTCCCCATGTATTATTCTTTCAGCTGATTAGGCCTTGCTTTCCCTGTGTCCTCTTTGCCCTCAAACCAAATCTTCAATGTCCCATGTATCTGCCTAAGTGGCCAGGCAGGGGTCAAAGTGCACTAGGAGCTGCCACTTCCCCTGTCACAGGAAACAAGGGTCCTGTACCATCGGAGGACGGCAGAAACTGTGAAGAGGAAAGGAAGTGGGAAAGGAGGTGGGAGGAGTTATTCAAACCAACGGCATGGAGCTATACCTGGAATTAGCACCACGAGCCTCTCTGAACATGAAGTCTTTGTACAAAACAATACAAAAGGATTGGATTACAGCTTAGAAAAATAATAAAAGGTTTTGTACAAATTGTAATTGTGGGACTAGCATGTGAATTAGTGGACATAAAATATTATCTACTAACACTAGTGTTTATAACTTTGCACAGATTTGCATTAACTTATTAGTAAAAAAAAGAGAGAAAGTTGATCAAAATGTTTTTTAGTTAAATGGAGATGTTAAAATATGAGCTCACTCTTTTTTTTAATAGTGATACTTGTATTGTACTTACATAGTTATATACCCACCGGAAGCATATACATTTGCCACACATACAGAAGGTCCCGAGGAGAGCAGGACTGTTATGGTTGAGTAAGCAAAGAGGTGCGCTGCGTCTCAAGAGGGTTCATAGATCACATTATCCATCATAAAGAGCCGTACCCCCATGTTGCAACATACATGTGGAGGATAAGGGAAGTATGCACTGCGGAGGCATAATATATCCAAACTGTAAAACGTTGAAAACATGGAACTGATATTTACAAATCCATTGACATAAACTATTTTAAATTCGATGGTTTAGAGTCAAAATGCTGAAACTTTGCCAAAAAATTGCTGATTCTTAGAAGTGACCAAAGCAGTAGTTACAGTAGCTACACTGTCATCACTTTATTTGCAAGAAGAGCCTAAACACAGTGGCTTGAGGTGAATAACTATTATCAAGTGGCCTCCGAAAGACATCGACAGCTGCCACGTAAACTTGACATCTATAGCTAGTGAGAAAAGTGAAATGCTCTTTACTTTATATTATTTCTCTCATGTGGCTGTATGCTCTAACTAATATGAATAAATCTAAACATATGCAGAAACTTGACTTGTAGATAAAACGAAAGAATATCATCCAGTCAGTGGAAAAATACACACGTCATAAATGCACATGAGCCAACAACCGAGCAACATACCTTTAAAAATATGAGAAAAGACATGGCCCCCGGCCAAGAGCAATATTTTTCCTGCTGAACAACATCCTTGTTAAGGATTGTTTATATGTCTGGGGTTATTACTATTGAAATATTGTATTTATTTAATCAAATTTATCATCTATGTTACCTCTATATTTGTTATTTATGTATTTGCTTTATTTACTTATGTATTCATTTTATACAAAGCTTTGTTTGCTGATTATCTCATGCGCATGAGTGACCAGGTAGTTTCTCAAAACATTTTAATTAGGTTACTCTAAATGCCATGTACCGTAATTTTAAACACACCTACACACTCGGGATACTCAAACGGGAAAGGTGCTACAAACTTGCACTTCTTTGTGAATAACGCACCACTTACCTGGTGCTGTGTTTACCCAAAAGCTTGAGACTGCACTGCCCTCAAATGGCACAATGAGGTCAATGCACGACTCTCTCTCCCCCCCATAAGGGCCCTGTATCTCCTCCAGGACAAAGAAGCATTAATTAAGAAGCAGCTATGAGCAGCCATGAAGCAGAACATATTCACACATGCACACATACACCGCTCACATCCTCTCCCCCCTCTTTTTCTTAATAACTGTGAAATTCACCCTTTTTCCACAATGCCGTAGAGGAAAATTATTTTTTGTAATAAAGCTAATGGGTTTAAGTGGGTTTGGAGAGCAGCCAGGAGCAGCAAGGGAGATGTTTTGAAGAAGACATTGTTGAGTTGGCTATAGAAAAAGCGGTGAGTTAGTCGAGACAGTCGTCCACATTGTTTCATGATGAGAAGTGGGGAAAAAACAGATGCTCATTTTCTCCTGACTGTCACGATACCGATGCTGATAAGAGTCACTGTGCACACACAATAGGATTTGAACGGCTGGTTAATTTAATAGATAAAGCCAAACAATTGTACAATGCTGGTGGAAGATTACATTTTTGTTGTGTGTAATTACCGTAGAGGGAGTTAAACAAAGCAAAGTGGGGCTCGCAGGCAAGCTGTGATGCGTCTGGACACACTGTAGCACTATGGTCTCTCATGAATACAGTGACATACATACATACAGGCTTAAGGCACTCGGGACAGCTATGATTTACTCTAGCACAGGGCACAGCATAGGGACAGCAGTTTAGCCGCAGCAGCATCTTCTACTGCAATATTAAAAATTATATGACATAAGCATAATACAGTTATTGCTTCGCTAGAAATTTACTATAAGAAGTTATTATGGGTTCCATCAGGAGAAATGTATTTCTATTGCACGCTCACAAAGCGCTTTACATGGGACAGAAGACATCAACATGTACCCAACACTAGTGATTGAAAATTAAACCTTTTATCCAGCCATGGGCTCAACGATGATATGAAATCTTATCGTGATCGGACACAGTCACAATTTCTTTAATTGAGATGCTATCCTATGGTGATTTAAAGCTTTTCTGTTAAATGCAGTGCTGTGCTCAAATGCTGTACGTTTTCCACTAATTCACTCTTCCTTTTGGTCAGCCTCCATCTTGCTCTGAGTGAATGGCAGATTCAACCAATCGCAGTGAAGTGTGATATAATATAAAGATAAGTCAAATCTACATGAACTGTTATCGACTCTCGTGTTATGATGATTATTCACTTTTTGTTATTGCGGGTGTTACATCACCAGCGCATATGTTTTGTTTTATTTTGGCCGTAATGCTTTTAAATGTGGTGTTATGCTCAACAAGATTTTTGAGTTAACGCCTCAAAAAAAGTGCATACCAGGTAGGTATTGACTAAGCTGAAAATGTGGCTTATACAATAACAGAAACACTGAACTGTGCAAATTAGAGCATTATGTAATGAATGATGAGCGTGTTGATTAAACAAACTGTGAGAATATATCCTAAATGTTATTGATTCAAACCGTCCCGTAATGTAATTGCATTAGGTTGGAAACTTTCATTATGTAAAGAGACTGGAGAAGTGAGGCGAGCAGATGCTGACTGCAACGTCAAGAATTAGCTGTCAAATTCTCAGCAGAGGCAGGACTTGGGCCAAACGAAGGCCTCTTTCTGCCCTGCTCCTCTCTCCTCTCCTCAGCAGCAGCCAGCCAAGCATCCCAGCATTAAGTGAGGCGAGCAACCGAGATATGAATGTGATATTCCCTCTGGTATTTTTAACCGCTGTATTGAATTCGCATAAAACACTTAAAGCTGCTCAGCTCGTGCCTTATGGGAGCCTCTCACACCGCCATGCGCACCAGTCTCTAGAGAGGGCTTCTTCACGGCCATGAAAAATTCCTGTTTCTCCCCTCTCCATCCTGAGCGTCTGCCTCTGCTCTCTGATGCATATAGAGCTTCCATAAGGAGGACTTCGAGCACCACTACCAGCCAGTCTCACTCATAAAAGCATAATGATGCGAGATAGAAAAGTTCATAAAAATCTCATTACGGGTTGACTTCATGATAGGGAATACAAATCAAACTTAGAAGCCCTCTGGAGGATTGAGTAAAGTGATAAGTGGCAACACAGTAAAGAAGACTGTGCCAGTTCAAGACATTTACAAACAAGCTGCTCAGTCTGTGTCACAGGAAGTCAGAGTTTGTCCTGACAAACGGAAAGCTGAGTCTACAGGATATACACTTGGATACAAACTGTCAGGACTGATTACCAGAAAACGGACTATACTGTAGCCAAAACGGCCACACGTGAAAGCAAAAATGTGAGACTTCCTAATGTTATATGAATTGATGATTTGATTAAATTGACTCCAAGAAGAAGAAAAAAAATGAAGAAAATGTGTGGTTTGACTTCTGGTGGTTTGTTTCTTGTCTTTTTGCATTCTGACAAAATTATTAATCCAATATACAGCTGACTTGTTTGTGATAAAGGACCTTTTTTTCATGAGGTAAATGCATAATTCTTGTATAAATCCTGTGAATCAGACATAGCTGTTTTGGCTCCATTATGAATAATAAACAGTCTCCTGCCCTGATCAAACTGCGCCTTATGAATTATACCATGAATATTACCACGGTTTTCAGATTTATTTCTGGGTTCTGGCTATTTCTCATGCTTGAGCGAGGCTTATCACTTAACAATCAATTATTAACATGTGTCAGAATAAGGAGTGCTATTACAGCGATTGAGATGCATGTTGTACACTGGGCTGAACTGACAACCAACACTTCTTGTACTCGCACTCGCCTGTCTGTAGAGGGAAGCTGGATTTTAGGTGGAAACAGGTTCTTGGCTCTTAATTTGTGAATAATGCAACAGCTTGAATATGCATTATAATAGAAAGTACTATTGAAGAGGAGGTACATTAAAAAGATCTCTACGTCTACGTGCGTGCTCTTTGCTGTAACATGCAGAAAAATAAAGATCCATCAGCCTCCAAAATACAAAAACTGATCTCTCGCAAGGCAATCGTCCTTTAGGTTTTATAGAAACAATCATCCAGGTGCTTAAATTAACATTGTAAGGTTAAAACAAGACTTACCTTACCTTTTTGACACACATCAACATTTCCATCCAGAGAGCCTTCTCATGTGAGGTAAAACGTTGGCGTGTGTCAAAATGTAAATCCAGTTGTCTTGGGTTAAGCTTACAAAAATGCACAGTAATAACCAACCAAAACATAATGTTCTACACAGTATATTTCGAAATAGTCTTCCAAATTGTGCCCCAATGGTGGAGTAAAAGCTGTGACCTGCAAAGTTTTAGCTTGGGCGTATAAAAAGGAAATACATGAAGATCATTTATCATCGTGGAATAGTTATTTATTTATGTTTCAGAAAGTTACTGCTTAAAACTATTGCACAGCAGCACTGAAAACAATTTAAAGTCATGTCCATCAAATGAACAAATAAAGGTTTTTGAGTTTCCACATCTTGCTATTAATTACTTTTAATTCAGACAGACAAAACAACCTAAACTGCAGTGGAAATGATACACACACATGCCTAATTTATTCAGCTACTTTGCTTATTAGGGCTAAACCTGCGTGGCCCGCCGTGAATAATAATGCTGATTGCTAAGCAGTCAGGAATATCATGATCAGATGCTCTTGTCTATCAACAGCGCTACAGATGTTAGCACTGGTAAAAGTGGTAATCGCTAAAGACCTTATTCATTATGCACACAGTCCATCTCGGTGTATCCTGATCATTAGCATAAATCACAATCTAGTCTATTTGTATGATAATCTGACGCTAGATGACAAGTGCATAGGTTTTGGACTGGCATAGACGGACAGATAGACGAAGTGAGAAGCCGGGTGTGTTAATGCAGCTGGTGAATATGCAATGTGTGTCTGACCTCGGTGGATATACGGAGGGAGAGCCATGTAAGATTTATAAGTCGGCAGCCCCCTGATTGACTAACACACAGGGGATCGTTTAGATAATGCGCCCTGCTTTTAACAACTCCTTAGGGTCAAAGAGAATGGGGATGTCGCTATCATTAAAAGTTCGTCTTTCTGCCTTTGTTAACTGTAAAATCTACGCACCACTGTCCTCAAATCCAACCAAATTTGAATGTAGTAAAGGACATGGTGGAAAAAAGTAGAAAGTAACAACAACAATCATCATTAACTTAATAATGTATTGCGCTCAGAACGATATACAGGTATTTACATCATTATTCATTCACTGTCCGGTGTCCACACAGGTGAGCTGTGTTTGTCAGGTGCCATGGAATCTGTGACCGAACGTTTTGTTCCATTGCACCACTGTCACTGAAGGGACACAAAATATGAGAAGAAATTGCGATATTCGATTACTGTCTGCGATAAGTTTAGTTTAGTTTATTTTGAGCAATTTTACATTCAGTTTGTCTTTCAAAATTCATACAGTTGTGGATGCTCAAACTGGAGTAGGCTGAAGCAAAAAGCTTATAAGTGCCCACCCCATATTCAATTCAATATACATTTACATAGCATAATAAATTATATGGTCTTCACAATATTATTACACACAACAATGTATTGCGTTCATTAAATTGTGTCAAAACAGGACTCAACATTTTTTAAATAATCACAGAAAATCAAAGAAGAATCAGGACTAAAATTGAATGGTTGCTCCTTCTAATTTAAAATACTGGTTAGTTTTAGGCTTTTTCCAGCAAAAAATGTATAAAATGCAAGACCTAAGTAATTTTGCAATATATCTTTGCTTCTTGGATATTGTGTCACCTTACATTGCAATAACAATAATTTGGTGATTCCCTAATGGGAAGATTAAAGCAGCGTTAAGTTATACAAAGATTTCTCAAGATTTGAACATCTCAAGGAGCACTGTTCAATTCATCATTCGGAAATGGAAAGAGTATAGCACCACTGCGAACTTACCAAGACATGGCCGTTCACCTAAACTAACAGACCGAACAAGGAGAGCACTGGTCAGAAATGTAACCAAGTGCCCCAAGATAACTCTGGAGGAGCTGCGACGTACTGCCGCTGAGCTGGGGGAATCTGTACATGGGACAACTATAAGTCGTACTCTACACAAATCTGGTCTTATGTACAAGTGGCAAGAAGAAAGCCATTATTGAAAGGAGGCCATAAGAAATCCTGTTTGAAGTTTGCAAGAAGTCATATGGAGGACACAGCTACCATGTGGAAGAAGGTGCTTTGGTCAGATGAGACAAACATTGAACTTTTTGGCCCAAATGCAAAACGTTATGTATGGAGCAAACCTAACACTGCTCATCGTCCTGAGTGCACCATCCCCAGTGTCAAATATGGTGGGGGAGCATCATGCTATGGGGCTGCATTTCCTCAGCGGGGACTGGGATGATTGTAAGAATAGTTGGGAAGATGGATGGAGCCAAATACAGAGACATTTTGGAGGAAAACCTGCTGGAGTCAGCAAGAGAATTGAGGCTAGGGCGGAGATTCACCTTCCAGCAGGACAATGACCCTAAACACAAAGCTAAATCTACAATGGAATGGTTTAAAAACAAACATATTAATGTGTTAGAATGGCCCAGTCAAAGTCCTGACCTAAATCCTATTGAAAATCTGTGGAAAGACCTGAAAACTGCTGTTCACAAACGCTCTCCTTCTAATTTGACAGAACTTGAGTTGTTTTGTAAAGAGGAATGGGCTAAAATGTCAGTCTCTAGATGTGCAAATCTTGTAGAGTCAAACCCCTAAAGATTTGCTGCTGTTATTGCAGCAAAAGGGGGTTCCACAAGGTATTAAGTCATGCTGTATGAATACTTGTGCACGCCCCACTTTTCACTTTTGTAAAATAACAGAATCATGTATCATTTTGCTTTCACTTCACAGTTGTCTGTTACTTGTGTGTGAACTTTCAGTAAAACATTCAAAATAAAATCTTTGAATTTAAGGTTGTAAACATGACAAAATGTGCAAAAGTTCAAGTTCTATTAGTACTTTCGCAAGGCACTGTATATACTGATGATCTGTTGTCATATTTTTAGATGTGTGACCTAAAATCACCCAAACAAGGGTCTGAGGACCTTCACTTTTTTTCTTCTTTGCCAATCTGGGTAAGGGAGATAACAGAGTGAAAAATGTTGGAAGCAATCCTCTGTGCCTCGGAGTAAGACCTTTACGATTTCACCACTTCATTAGGAAGTGGCTAATCTCTGCGCTTGAGAGGCCTGATAAGGACTCGCCGCTAATGCAAGGAGTCAAAGTTCAAACAGCCTTCGATGTTTTGATGCTTAACTTACTAAAGTTCCTGTATGTTCATTAGACAGCTTTATCGGTCAACTCTTCTCTTACATTGCCCAATACCCATCAAGATTAGAGAGAGGTGCTACAGCCCAGGTGGAGATGAGGCGAGCACAGTGCAGCTGTGTGGAGATAACAGATAGCACGGATAGCTTTTATAGAAGGAGGGATGGAGGGTGAAGTCAAGCGAGGACCCGAGACAACCCGTCACTTCTCCAAATCGCTCCATCTGTATCTCGATTAAGCCTTCAGCCCTCACATAACCAATACTGTAGGTTTGCTGTGCATTTTTTGTTAGTATCTGTGCACTGTCCATATTTGCATGGGTTGACAGTGTATAGTCTGTCTGTGCGTGTGCGTGTGTGCGCGGGCCATGCCTTGATGTCCTTATGCAGTCACATCTCCATCCACGCGACAACAGCAAAGGTCCCTCCACTCATCAATTTTGCATTGCCATTTAAAAAAGCCTATCAAAAATTCCCCCATCAGATTCACATCGGCCCCTAGTGCACATAAAAAGGCCTATTTATACTGATCCCCTCTCCCTGAAATTGTTTTTCAAAGGGAAGATATTATTTTGTGCCCTTCTAGTATCAAAGGCTTGTCAACACTCCAGAGATTTGACCACATATATCAAAGTATCATAGGAGCAAGAGGACACATCGAAGGAAATGGCATTGATATAAAAAACACATTTAACATGAACTACTTTGGGACGTTTCAATGCTCTTATTTTTTGTTTACTGAATCTGAATTCTGTCACTTTGCGTCAGGCGACACCCAGGCTGCCTGCTAATTGGGCATGACATGATTTTCATCTTTAACTAACTTTACTGGTGTACAAACATGCTGTTCAACCTTCACAGAGGAAGTTGTGGAAGATACTGATGACAAACTCCACAGAGTGACAAAATCAAAGGTTACAAAATGTTCAGACATAGTGAAATGCTAGGATGGGTTTAATAGACAAACTATACTTATATTGACAGTTACACACTGTTTGGTACTCCACACATGCATCTTCTTCCACTCCTCTGGAGCCGGGTCGTGGACACCAGTCTAAGCAAGTACTACTCATACTGCACTCTCCAAGTTGCTCCGGGAGCCAGGACACATGGTCCCTCCAGCGCATGCTAGCTCTTCTTCCAGTAGGACATGCCCAGACCAAATCCTGGAGGAGGTCTAGAGGTATCCAGAACAGATTCCTGAACCACCTCAGTTGGTTCCTCTCAACGTGGAGAAGTGACTCTACATTGAGCTCCCTCCAGGTGATCAAGCTCCTTCCCCCTCTAGGAAACTCATTTACGCCATGATAAGCTTACATCCGTGATCTTGCCCTTCCAGTCGTGACCCACAGAGCCCAAATGAGGCCTTTAAGCACAGCTCCTTCCTCATCCCAAAAGTCCAAACAACAATCGCATCACTGCAGACACTGATCTGCCTGTCAATCTCACACTTGTTTGTTGGAATAAAATATGGGTAGTTCTACTTTCTCAGAGTAGATTGAGAAAACAATCTAAAAAAAATAAATAAAATGTATTGTAGAATTTGGGTCGGAAAGTAATGTGTCTTACACATTACAAACCTAGGACAGACAGAAAGAAAGAAAGAAAGAAAGAAAGAAAGGATACACTTGCTGTGGCGGCACATTGGCGCAGCAAGAAGGTCCCAGGTTCGATTCCCACCTGGAAGTGGCCTTTCTGTGTGGAGTTTGCATGTTCTCCCCGTGTCTGCATAGGTTTCCTCTGGGTACTCCGGTTTCCCCTACCATTAAAAATATGTACAATAGGTTCCCCTCTGGGGCCAGGACTCCCCTGTAAAAGAGATTCTTAATCTCAGTGGTACTTTCCTGGTTAAATAAAGGTAAAATAAATGTAAAAAAATATATATGTATTTTATTGTACCTGCATAATTTGCAAGTGAAAGACATCCACAGATAAACTAGATTTATATTAATCTGATTTTACTGCTCACAGTTGCATCATTACATTCCTAGTAGCAACATATTGCTGTTAAGAACAAAACAGTGAATTTATGGAGAGATTTTTGCCAATATATCCAGACTGTACCTCTGTGTATCTCTGAGGTGATAACAAATGAGAGTGCCAACTGGGCCACAAAATGCTGCCGAGATAATCTGCTATCAGTGAGCCTGGTTGATCCCACTGAAAAGAAATAAGGCTTAGAGGGCAAAGTGTCAACACCTTAGATATCTGTACATACTTAGAGGAATCCAAGGAACAGTGGCGGGGCCTGCTCACTGCTTAGCTTTATATCTCCCCTCAAGTGACAGGTCACAACCCTAAAGCTGGCTTTCCACACGCAGGCGTGTATCTGCCCAATGCCTGGTCAACCCGGTTTGGCGAGCTTTTCCATAGCGGTGGCCAGGGCCAAACCGGTCTGACCAGGTATAAGTTTTGGGACCGACCTCTGGCTGTAGCTAAAGCGCTCTGAATTGCAATAATGTGACGTGAACAGACTGCTGGCTGCTGATAGGGAGAGAGGACAGCCCTCACTAAAACAGGCAGGTCATGCAGATTCACAACATCATACCACTTTCTAAAAGGGGATTTTGCCAATATTAGCATTTAGCCACTGTTAGCGCAACTTTAGCTGGTGTTAGGATAACATTTTGCATGTAGCTTACCTTCATAGTTCATGTTTTAGTTGTTGCATTTCTGTTTTATTAGCTTTGGTACCTCTGAATGATTCCATAACTCCCACCAGACGGCAGCATTTGTCCACATGGTCTCATCACGGCTTACAAAACACAACTCGGGGTACGTGCACGTAGATTGTGGCATGCGCAGTCGAGTCGCGCCAAGTGAAATAGAGCCATAAGTGTCTCCTGACTGTGAAATCTGGGAGGAATGGATTTTGTCTGTTTGTCAATTTGACTCAGTGTATGAATAATCGAGATACGGGAAATTTACACTGATAAGCTCTCCCTAGTAGAGAAATGTGTTTGTTCACACACTTGTGTAATCTATAGGTCATTCCTCCAACACATACAAAGTAAGAGCCACCTCCACACTTTCTCCTTCAGCCTCAGCTCAGAGCTGCATCTTCAGAAGTTCTCTTAATCAAAGTGCAGCAGTGAGGCTAATCAAAGGGCCCTAAATAACTCCATCTCCCAACACAGTCCATTGCAGGATTAAAAATCCACTAGCCAGAACTAGGTTTCTTCGATCTAGGGGCTGCTAACGCCTAATGAGAACTCCCCAAAGCCACAGATCACAGCTGAGCTGCTGGGCACAGCATGCGGAGGCCCCTCTTTAAATCCTTAAAAGATCCTATCAGGACGAGATGAAAATAGATATTGCCCTCTCCGGGTGTCAGATGATTAAAAGAATGGCAGAGGATTATAGAGTCCAGTTTGGATGTTGGTTCAGGGAAACTCAAAGTGTTTGTGAGTGTTTTACAATAAGCAGATAAGACTGGTCTGTACCAAGGGTGAATGCACAGGCAGCTCTCCTTTATGCATGCTTTAAGGCCCTACATTTGTTTACTCAGATCTGGAAGGGATTACAGCAGTGTTTGCAATGGCTACATTAAACACATGCCTCTTGATTTGAACAAAACACAGTGAAGTTAAATCTTGTGTGCTTACAGCCAGGACATTGAAACACTTCATTCTCTTCATGGGACCATCAGTATAAAACGCACAACGTTTAAACACATGTTGAAGTACATAAATCATGGAAAAGATTAATGAGTAACACTATTGTTACATATAATGACTGAATTCACTGATTTCCATGTAGCTACTTTAAAACCGACATCCGTAATGTGGAGCTCCAAGTTTTTCCTTTTCTTTTTATTAGCCAGTCTCCATTTTTGTACACTGACCTAATACCTAATATTATAATTATCTACAATGTCACAATTAAAGTAATTCAGCTCGTTTTACAGTTAGACAAATACACCGTGATCAGCAGTCTGTGTCTTCAATAGGAGGCTTGCGTGCTCTAACTAGACCAGCACAGGCCTGACAGGGTTGTGTGCACCTGTCATGTCGCACTCTCCTATAACTTTAACATGTTCATGTCTTGGCCTGGCAGGTCATTAGAATAAATGAGGTGGGCTCAGTGGACAGCCGGTCCTCGCTCCTCTCCTCTAATGGGCGAGAGAGCTTATGTGACTGATGCTGAAGACTCAAAGAAACTAGTTAAAATGGACAATTAGACTTGTGGGGTACACTGTGTCTCCCTGCCAAATCACATGAAATGTCCCTGGTTATTTGAATAATTCAGACAGTAGCTAATTTCTACAGCCCAATGGTGTCAAGGTAATGTGTGACTCACATGTCCCAGTTGTGTCACTTTGAACTTGGTCAACTCACTTCCGCTTTAACATACAGGTTTGATCAGAAATACGGTATCATCAATGAAAGCCCACTATGATACCAGAGGTCCTTTTATTAATTGACGTGCAACAAAAATATGTTAACTTCTATTTACATTTGGTCAAACATTTGTATGTACAAATAGGACAGTGTTAGCAATGTGTTTTTTGTTTTTTAAGTAAGGGCCAACAAAGGATTGTACCTTAACCCTTATTATTGAGCAATGTTTAACTAAAAAAAAACAGAAAGACCCACGGCGAGGCGTCGTTCCAATATTATGCCCCTCGCCTCTGGAACGACCTGCCGGAGGAGCTGAGGACCACAGAGAACATTCATGTATTTAAGAGCAGGCTCAAGACCCACCTTTTTATATATATATATATATATATATATATATATATCCATCCATCCATCCATTTTCTTCCACTTGTCCGTTGCCGGGTCGTGGGGGCAGCTGTTGGAGCTGCCCAAATCACATTGCACCAGCCCCTATGGCTCCTCCTGCAGGTGGTGGGCCCACAGAGGGACGGCCTCATGGTTCTAACCGGGCCTGTTGGTCTCTCATAAGGGGCTTCTATTGTACATGTTTTTTGTGGTAGGGGAACCTGGAGTACCCGGAGGAAACCTACGCAGACACGGGGAGAACATGCAAACTCCACACAGAAAGGCCCCGGGCCTTGGTGGGAATCGAACCCGGACCTTCTAGCTGTGAAGCACAAGCACTAACCGCTGTACTACCGTACAGCGGTTAGTGCTTGTGCACTAACCGCTTTATATATATATATATATATATATATATATATATATATATATATATATATATATATATATATATATATATATATATGTGTGTGTGTGTGTGTGTGTGTGTGTGTGTGTGTATGATGCGGGGTGTATTGTTTAAATGTAATCTGTAAAGCACTTTGTGATACCTTTCGGTATGAAAAGCGCTTTATAAATAAAGATTGATTGATTGATTGATTAAAATATATGTTGTGTTCGTTTTACAAAATGATGCCTAAGATTAACTTAAGAAGCAGGCAAGCATGCCACATAATTCAACAATAACTTGAATTCAATGCTGTAAAGGCATGACATAAATTCTGTTACCCTGCTAGGCCGTATCCTGCCCCCTCAGCGCTACACTGCTCCTCAACAGACCTACACATATACCTTGATGCTCCAGTTTAAGGCTGTTAGACCCTCTTCTCACATCTGAAGTGGCTTAGTGCAAGTGCAAATCTCCCCAAACCATACCCTGAGGACTCTATTTCATACACCCTACCTCTTCTCCCTCCCTTCCAATATGCCTGACCTAGACGTCTGTGATGCTTTCATCCGCATTCCCATGGAAACTCATTTAGCCTAGCTAGAGGGTGAAGCCAGCCCTGGGTTCAATTGGTTGGATTTACACTTGAGATATTATTCATTACATTAGCTGCCATGCTGATCTCTTCCCTCTCTCTCCCTGTGTCTTCTTCCCCTCATTGTCTGGTACCAGGCTTCTCAATATATTTCCTTCCTTAAAATTCATGGACTTTATCTCAATACTGTTTTCAGTTTGTCTCTTCTGTCCCATTTCTTGAATGAAATTGCATTTGTGAATGTCAAGAGCAATATGTCCAAGGACAAATGGCAGCACTGACACAAAGAGCATGCTTATAACAAAGTAAACGTGTGTCTTTAAGATTAAGGTAAATGCAGCAGTGAATCTAACACATGGCAATTAATGAGCTATAGCTCATTTGTGCCCCATACAAATCTAGGAATAATTAAATTTCAGATGAAAGTTAAGACAATTCAACATGGTGTCCAGGTAATGTAACAGTACCAGGAATGTTTATCTTTAAAAAGCAATATGTGGTTATCACTACAGAGGAACGTAACAGCTAATTGTCCTTGCTACGGCAGTTTTTATTGTCCTTAAGCTCATTATATTCCTTTGCCTAGGTTTCCTGAAGCCATGTGCTCAGCCATAATGAGTGCCAGTGTGAATATAAAAATTAAAGATACTTAATGTGGACATACTTTGTCCCCATACTCTACCAGTGCATTTCCTTATTGATAGTTTATTTAAATATTTGACTGATCTGTTGTCTTCCAGCAGCCAGGATAATGCCTTTAGCTTGACTGTAAATGATTCTGGCAGGGAATTGAGCTCGTATTTAGAAGAAATTACAGCATTCAAAACAACTCTAGGACAAGTAATGTCAAACATTCATGAAGGTGGTTAATATTCATCGGTTTGCACTAATCTCTCTAGCTGCACCACCATATACATGATCATATACAATACATACCGAAACAAATATGTATGGTAAAACATTTACAAACTGTTATATCCAAACCACAAGAACTTAGGTAGTAACATAATTCAGCAGCATTACGCTGTAATTAGCATACATTATATGAGCCATAGTGACATGAGACTCATAGTGCCAAACGACAAGGATGGGTAATTACACTGCAGACAGATGAAAACACCAAATATGGGCCAGTTCTTTACTTTTTAGAACATAGAACATACTTTTTAGAACGGGGGTGGCCTAAGCGAAATGTAAGAAATTTTCAGATGTCAAGTTCACAGCATTTACAAAAAAATGTAATTGTAAGCAATCAAAACAATGAACAATCAAACTTTAGCATCAGGTCTTTAACCAAGAAGCCTCATAGCCTTCATTAAATGTTATTTATTTGAATCAGCCCAAACCAATAACAACCATAGTCTGCATGTTAACAGCCAAGTCAGCAGTTTTCATGTGTAGGCTCTATATCATCATAGCCACATAAAATATGTTGCACTCACCATTGACGACTCCGGCCAACCCCACGCGTGCGCCTCCAAGATCCGTGTCTTGATCCCTTTGTGGTTATCCGCTGGTGAGAAGAGCATAATGCAGTCTTTGCTGGTGAGTTGTGCCGAAACGAATATGGTGAAATAGAATCAAATAAAAAAGAATAGTGAGATCTTTGCCCAATATCTTATGTTGTGCACAAATAGGGACATTTGTGTTTTAAATGTGCCAATGTTAGCTTTATAAAAGAGCTTGATAAATGCAAAAATGTTGTAATGTGTTGGTCATGGTATTATGTATATATTTGATAAATGATTTCCTTATCACAATATGGAACCTTACTCGGACAATTAATGAATCTACGGTTTTAATGTATTGAGAATCTATTGTGATAGAACAATCTTTCATTGCTTGGGGCCATAATTATGTTGTATCCAAGATTAAGTCAATGCTCCAGTGTTTTTCCATCAGACTCTGAGTGAGTCATTAACAGCGAAAGTAGTTTCCAAATGGTCATCAACGATCAATAACGAAGCTATAACACTTGCCACATTGCAAAGGTGATGCAAGTTGTTTGCTGACATTTCACTTGCACCAGTTAGTTGTTAGTCTATATATACACTATCAGACTTTATCATTGTTAAAATATTCAAAATAGTTTCGTTTTGTTGTTGTTGTTTAACATATGCCAAAAACTTTGTCGGACAAACTTCATGTTTGATGTCCGGTCAAAAAATAGAGCAATGGTTATTTCCCTTTATTTTTCTGCTGTACATTGCAACCTACAGAGAAGACCATTATAAAATCTGATGTCGAAGCAGAACCACACAGTCAGGTGAAAGTGTCTTTGTGTGTACATATAGGTCTTTGTACACATATACACCTCACTGAACGCACACATGCCTCATTGTCATGGAGTGAAGGGGGTGTATCCATCTTTCACAGTCCATTTTTTGGAGATAATGACGGCCATTTCTTCTTCTCAGTGACTGATGACAGGCAGAACTAACTGCTAATGGCATGCCAGTCCTGGAGCACGCCACTTATGTTATTTTTTCTGACAAGGCTCAGGGGAAGGCTTCATTTTTTTGACATTTGACCATGCAAATTCACTCCTGCTACATTATTCCACATTTACATCCATCTCTCAACCCCAGACCCCGAACCACGCACCGCCTCCTAACCCCTCCTGCTTTCCCTCCCACGTTCTTTTCTGCCTCAATATAGACCGCATCAACGCACCTTTTTTTTTCTTGAGAAGGCTGCAGACAGTAAAAGCTAGACTAATAGAGTACTATGAAATATCCCTATACCATTGCAAAAGGATATCAAATGTATTGCTTTTTCAGTCCAAACTCTCAATTTGTATGGGCCCTTTAGATCAAGGTCATCCACTTGTCAAAGCAATTACTTATAGATATTCTACAAACAATATCATTTTTAGTCACAGCAACAACAAAAAAACGGCACATTATTTAAAATAGTTTCCATTTGTGGGGAATCTAACTAATCTGTGTTATTGTTAAATACTCACCATTCATCAAAACACAATTACTTACCACATACCAAACACATTTATGCATTCATTAAAAAGCAGTGTATTGTCTCTATTAGACGCTTTCCACTTGTTTGTGTGCCGTCTGTCCTGAGAGCCCTCCTGCATAATTTGTTGTTTTCATTGTATGTATTGTGCACTCAATTATTCTGTCAGTAATGCTGGGAGTTGGTCTCCTCAAATGAGAAATGAGTCTTATGCATATGTGTGTGTGAAGGTGTGTGAGAGGAGTCGAGACGCTGGGGGTTGATAGGTCTTGGTGGGTCAGCACACCTGCTGCGGCTACAAGCGCTCCGGGACAGCTAATGTTCTCTGAGCTGACAGGAATCTCCCCTCCAGCCCGATGCGCCGCCCTCCTCCCCCTGTCCCTGCCCCGCTAGTTGGCTTGGATAGATTGCCCTTGTAACTGTGGCTAATAATGTCCCGTGGAAGGCATTTTTAATGGGGCAGACTTTGATAGGTTCTCCAGGACACGGAATAAGCCAGCCCAGACGAAGACACAAGCGAGACGTCAAGACAAGAATGGACACACACGTCGACTTGCTGTGAACTTAAGCAAATGTGCAGGTAGCCGGGCGCACACACTTTTTCCTATCTATCTGTCTGCTTGTTTTACCACATTATTATGGCTGGCAGGGGGTCTCTGGCCCTCCACTGTTCTCCAAAGGCAGCCTGTAATGTGTCAAGAGAGAGGAAATGAGGATGGAGAGATTGGGTAGAGGGATAGAAAGAGGCAGAGGAGGATGTGGACTGCCAGCTGACAATGAAATAAAGCCCATTAGCGGCAGGTAAAATAATGTGACAGCCGGCCTGCTACATACAGAGCTTTACTGTTTTAACTACTGTCATCCGTGCCAGGTGACAGACTCGCACTTATCCGGGCCTATTGAAAAGCCCGCAGTCACATTCAGCACCTGTAATCACGCTCGTACAGTCAGTGCAAATGCGGGACACACAAACACGGGAGCTGACACAATTCCAAACAACAAAAGAAGTGAATGCAATCTATGTTTTGTTGTCAACATTTGAATTGTTATTTTAAACATGGAGCACGGCGTTAATTGCAAATAACTTCATCCCTGTGTCATTGAAAACATTATGAGTTGTGAACAGAAAACTTTCTTTCCTAAGTAGACAAAGTTGCTGTACATTTGTGATTGCACTTCCTCTTCCACCAAACTACAGACTACATTCAATTCTCACCACTAAAAAACATAGTCCTATATCCATCATGCGGTGATTTTTCATAGTGACTTTTATGATGTAAAGTTCATATACAGTATGTTTATCTGAGCTTAAGGCTACCACAAACATGTGTAATTGTATTTTTATATTCCCCCAATGCTTAAGTTATGGCCACATGAATATATATATATGTTTTATTTTTGTTTTACACTGCAAAAGCCTTTAACAAGCAGTGATACATCAGGTAACTGTTCTTCTTTTGATACAAATATTTGGTATTGAATAGAACATTGAAGCTGTTTCCCAAAATGCACTGCACAGCACAGGGGGTGCAAATCGAATGGCTGGATGTGTAAAGGCAGATCTCCCTAATGTCCCTGTCACCACAGTCATTCATATGCATGTTTTAAAGGGACATGAGGTTGACCTGTCAGAATAGATGGACTTTTAACTGATAGAGACAGAAGACTTGTAAAGCCAGGTCTCACTAAAAAAGTGAAATATTAATGAGAGCCTTCATCAATGCATGAGTGAGGCATATTCTAATATATACTCAATTATTTACACCTAAAAATAAAGTCCTGCTTACGTAGATGAGGACTAAAAACCTTCACTCTGAGGGTTTATTGGAACAGGCTAATAATGTATGTATGCAAAGGCCTTTTGCTGTTCAGCCACACCTGCACATTAAATCCAGCTTACGGTGCAAGAATAGCTAATGTCGTGAGCATAAAGTATGGCAGTTTGAGGCTCTCATTGCATATTCAACTTTCTGGACCTTTTGCGACAGCAGTTGCCGGTGCCTGGTCACTGCATATTTCATTATGTGATGTACATGTGATGCCCAGTTTGTACGTTTTGCTCCACTGTCAACCCCTGAGCTGCCCTTCACATCATAGACATCAAGAAGCTATATGTGCTTACTTTAGCTTTGTAGCCATGTAAATAGATAAAAACGGTATCGTAATTGTTAGTCTGCTTGTTTTTTTTTTCTTCTTTTGTTTTTGCTTTTTTTTTTTTTTATGCTATGTGGAGCAAATCACACATTTGTCTTTTGATTTGATTACACATTTCTCAAATAAGCCATAATAAGCCTTGCATTGTTACACCATTGTTGCTTTGCTGAAGCTGATGACTTCTGAGAGATAATGTATTGGTAAGCCAACTTTATTTGCAGCCGAACAAGCTAAAAGGATGCTGTGCGCTTTGACTGGGCCCCCGTATCGGTGAAAATCCAAGTATACAATCAATCAATAATTATAATAACATGTTCAGCCAAAAGTGTTTCAGTGTTTGTTTGTTTTTGTTTGCAGTTATTTAAACGTTTTAGACAATGTTTTAATTTTATTAATGTATTTGTACAAATCTTTCTTGAAAACCTTTATTCTGCATTTTCTTCTAGTAATATCTTTGATCAAGTGTTTTCTGATCAGCAAATCCAGTTGAAGTCAGATGAAAACACCAATGTTCAGGTGACTGTAAAGTTTTTGACATGAGTATACAGTATATTGTACATTTAAAAAAACGAGTAATGCACCTTATTAAAAGTGCATTATGGAACATTTTATGCAGAAAACATTTGTGTGTAATAACCTTTTTGTGAACCATGGCTGTATAGGTGGTCAGCATGGCGCCTTTGCCTACCATCACTGTGACCTCTGCAACACTCCAGGAGCAATTGTTTTATAGGTAAACTGGTGAGAGGGTCCGTCAGCAGTAAAAACCTACCAGGAACACTAAAAACAATTGATCCTGGTGCCATGCAGATGACTCATACTGGGTCACTGAAGGGTCAAACATGCACTAATAAAAAGTTGCATAATGCACCTTTAAGCATGAGCCTGCTATGCCCTCCTGTGGCCACTGCTGCGAAAAGTAACGCTACCATAATACATCATGTACCATGCGGGTAAATTATTGTTCATGCACAGAATAAACAATTAGATAAGGCTAAAAAAAAAACTACTTAACTACTTTTATGGATTTTTTTTTTATCAAAACATGTTGGGGGGGGGGGGGGGGGGGGGGAATATGTGTGTCTACTGTGATGGCTTTTCCAAATGCAGTATACTGTAAGTCATGGCACAGAACTGTCGAACACGGTGGAAGATATGGTAGAGCGGGTTGTCTCATGATCAGAAGGTCACAGGTTCAAATCCCAGCTCCCGCAAATACACACTGTCCTTGTGTCCTTGGGCAAGACACTTCACCCTACTCGCCTCCAGTGTCTGCGTACACTGCGTACAGAGAGTGAATGGGTGACTGGTTCCTTACTGTAAAGTGCTTTGGGCATGATAAAGGTAGAAAAGCGCTATATAAGTTGAGTCCAACCCTATATAACAGGTTGGCTCATGTCCCCATACAGAGAACGTACAGGTTTCAATAGTAACTGTAGTATTAGCAGATGTAATGACTTTTTTATTTTATTTCAAGGACCCATTTATTTTAGCGCATTGCCAATTTCGTGCTTCCTCCACATATAGCTGTCTATATAGTTCTCGATACCACACACGCACTTTCAAACCATTCATTAACGTGCTGTTACTGTAGGGATAAGACATAATGCTTTGAAAAGAGTCAACTGTTTATGATTGGCCTTTTCACATTGACATAAACACAAAGATTTGCCTGACACTGAAAACACAGCCACAATATGGGGGGCTGACATGTGCCCATCTCCTCTGTTCTGCCCTTGGAGAATCTAAATGCTAAACGTATGTGCATATTTTTTCATAGCAACAGACATATTTGAATTTTCTCAACCCACCCCCATCTCCATCCACTATCTTTGTATATCGAAGACATGAAAGGGGCTGCATCGCATAATGCTCCAGGAATTAAGGGATTCCTGAGTAACATTGGCCATCGTTATAACAATATGCCTCTTTTGTGAATTACACCCACCCATCTACCCTGTACTGGTCTTTGGTCTATACTGTTCATCTGATTTTTTTTTACATTAAATATTTATCTTACGGAAATGTAATCACCTATTTGGTATTGAAAAGGCCTTTTTTTTAAACAAAGGATCAGATTGTCCTCATGGTCAAAAGGCAATTCTTTTTTTTTCTGTTCCTATTTCTTTATCAGACTGTTCTTTTAGTTGTGCATCAATTTTCATGCATAATATATGGTCCTTCTGACTTCTGGCCCCTTATGGCTCAACTACAAGAAGCCCTGCTCCATTTTAAACTACAACTGTATGGATTTTGCTTCAAATTGAACTACTAAAACAAACCTTTTCGCAATAAGAGGACAGATGGAAGTGTGTTCTATGTTTGTATGAATGTTAATTCTGCTATTAAATGTTATCCAATTATTTCGGGACAGTGTTAAACTAAATCCATTGCAAAGAGGGACATGAGAGCCTCCATTCTCCCATGTGAGATTACAGGAGATGATCTCACTCGTCTCTTTTATCTTCCCTTGTCCATGATGGCTATTGATCCAGGTCAAAGAAAGTAGCACTAATTGATTGAGAAACTCAAGCATCGTCAAAAGGATGGATTCCCAATGTAGCCACAAAATGGTATTGTATGTTAAAATACAATACAGGCCACTTACAGATGCAGCAGCACTGTCAAACATTATAGACAGATGATCTCTGACAGGAGTTCAGTAGGCTATGACTAGCCTATTTTTTCTGTTATTTGTTCTCATTTGTTGTATATAAAATTAGTGGACGTCAGAAGGCCATTTACAGCTACTCCCCACTAGAGGGAGACACTGGACTATATATTTCTCCCTCTTTATATTACAATATGAACCTGCTCTTCACAAGACAAAAGATCAAAAATGTCGTCAAAATGTGTAATCTACATCTAATATGTGGCAGTTTTGAAATATTTAGATTTTTTTTATTACAACCAAATAAAAACGAATTATAGTTGTAATACTAACCAACACTACGCCATATTGTGAGTCATGAGGAAAGTTCTTAGCAAAAAATAGAGGTTTTTATTAGATACCGGTACTTTATTGACGCTTGGTTTATGATACCAATACCTGAACGGTGCTCTTTTCGATACCTTTACTAGAGTAATTGTCATTTAGAACCAGAAAACTGATTAATGTTAATTCATCCCATAAAAGACTATTTATTTTAAATGTATGTCATTTATTTGAGCTGAATAAACCAAGTCACTTACTTTAATGCTGTCCTCAGACCAACGGGCATTAAAACTTGGTCCTTAAAGGTATTTTTGCCGGGACCTGCTTTTGATACTTTTATTATTTCTATATCAGTAGTACCTACACTTTTTTTTAGCAGTACCCAGCCCTACACCTATATTATCGTATAGATAGGCTTGAGCTCTTTTTTTCAGGTCCAGTGCCTTCCAACCTCTTCTTTGTCAGATGTTCTTTTTCACCTGAATTGTCAACTGCTGCGGAGGAATGGGGTGTGAAAAGAATGAAGGTGAAAGGTAGCGTATAAGCCGACTGTAGAGCGTCAGGTCAGAGTCATGTTTAGTGTTAGTTTTGGCATTGTTCTCTCGGAGGGGGAGACTGAACTTGTGTCAAAGTGTCTCACACTGCCACTTCTCTTGATCAAAGGTGGCTGTGGCCCCACACAGGTTGCTCTTTCACCCACAGGCAGTCAGAAATATGCGAGAAATACTGTCTATGTATTGCTTGCTGCCTGTCCATGCTTGTAGACACATATTCGCACATATAAAGGCAAAGTCAGATCCGACAGGCAGTGATATGCACTAATGACGACAATGCACATACTGTACAGGCCACACACGTTACTACACATAATATGTGTAGTATGTTTCTACAGCACTGAAAAGGAAAAGGGAGTAGGATGCCCTCAAACCCATCTAGAATAACTTACGACTGGTTGATATGGCAAAAAATAAATCACATATTTTTTTTCTTCTTGTATATAAAACCTGCCAAATCATTATTACACTTTTCTGGATTGAGATGTCTGATGTATTTCCTGGGATCTGCTCTAGCCTCTCCTCCAGTTTAGGGGTCACTGTCCCGAGTGCTGCAATGACCACGGGCACCACTGTGGCCTTCACTCTTCAGCCCTTCTAAAGCTCTTCTCTGAGCTCCTGGTATATCTCTAATCGATCATGTTATTTTTTCCTGATGTTGCCATCACTAGGTATTGCTGTGATGGCAACGGCAAGTTTTGCGTTTGTAACCCATTTCATTGTTAAAAGAACAGGCCACCGTTTTTCCTTATTGAGATATGTTCTTACTTGAGCTCAGATGAGTTGATTTTTCTTAAGACCAGAGATGTTGTTAGCGTTCGGCCTCTCCTCCTCTCCTCTGTGGGCCCAAACGGGGGTGAAGCGACCAAGCTCTTCCACATTTTCCCTATTTAAAGCATCTGTATCATGCTATTTTAGCCATTCCAATGTAAAGTATAGGCATTTATATGATATATTGTACCTCTATCACTATGGAGTACTCATTTTTGAGAGAAATATAAGTATTTCTGGGGGTATTTTCCAAACCCGGAAAACAAGACTCTTCTAACTCCGCCCCTCTCTCCGCTCATTCCACATTTGCAGTATTATAAATATAAATATCGCTGCAAAAAGGGAAGTTACTTCACATAATGCAGTTATAAGGAGGTAACATGTGCAACACAGTTTCATAAATGGCTAACACGCGTTTTGATCGACTCACCGTTCAGCCTGGCCTCTCCATCATCAAGTGTTTACGTTATGGCACTCGCGTTGGTTATAAAAGTTAATCCCCTTTGATTCTGGCCAAGGTTCACCAAGCAGCCATCAGGTTGGTTGATAGTCGCTGAATCCCGGAAATAAATTCCAACTTCTGGCGAGTGCACTCTTCTTTAGGAAGGTTGAATAGTCCTGCTCCTCTCGTAGCCAAACGTGCATCCTTATCGTTGGGTAAGAAAAAAGAACAGGTGTCCAGAGTAAGTTAGAAAGAGCTCCGTCTTCACAAACATGACTTCTGTTCGGATCCTTTGGGGGTGCGTTTGTTTACCCTCCCGGGACAGCACAGACGCGTCAGAGAGTTCCTTTTTTTTTTTTTTTTTCTCTCTTACAACAAAAATAAGGAAAAAGCTGTTTTATAAATTAAAATCAGGCCATAAGGCATTACATTACAGAGTTCTGGCCCTTCCTGTTTGACACTCTGACGTAAAATACGTCAGAGTGTCACAACTCAGTTGTTTTCCAGGAGAGGGCGGGGCAGCTGCTCAGAGAGCAAGATTCAGGATTGCTTAGAACTGCGTGAATGAAGCCAAACACCGCTCTGGGGGTATTTTTGAAATAGCATGACAACACGGTTAAAAGCTCCAAAAAGTCGACTTTGCATGATATAACTTGTTTAAATACGGTTGCGTGAGCAGTTACACAATCCAAATATATTTACCCAAAATTTAACATGCATTTTCTAAGCAGATAAAAATGGGTACTATATTGTAAGGCGTAATAATACCTTAGGAGCTTCACAACTGGCAACCTCCAGTCTGTACACGCCCCCTCCTGTTAACAGAGGTACTGCAAGCTATGTTGTGGATCACCTCAGGATGTGATTGAGACTGTGTGACCGCACTGTAACCCATTCCATTGTTGAGATGGGGAGAGGAGGCAAAATCTTGCGACCCATGGCCTCCTCCTGTAAACAGAAGTATTGTACGCTACATTATTGTAGAGTACACTGATGGCTGACTATTTAACATGATTACTGTAGCGTAATTAGCAGAGGCATAATTGACAGATTTAAAAAAGTTGTATTTGTATGTCTATACACAGACTTCCCTGATCAAGACACTGGACTTCTTCATCAGCCATATGTCCTCAGACGGTCAGCTCTGTTGATGCGAGCCATTCCAGGGTGTAACTATCCGTAACTAATTCTGTACAGCAACAGTTTGGTTCAACCCCAGCTCATCTTCTAATTAACAAATGTTTTTAAAAAAAAATCATGTTTCTGATGTTTTCGTTGCCATTTTTTCCTCTCCAAGCCAAAAGTAAATGCATTTTTTGCTCTATTTTTCAACCAGATACAGAGGACATTACGTGAGGTGGTTACTGTACAACAAGTGCTCTACAACAGTTTTACAGAAGAGGAGAGAGTGAAAACAGCTCACCACTACCCACGTTAATCTGCTTGTTGTTGAACTGTTAATTGAAAGAGTTATTGGTGACCCTGCTGTGGTTATTTAACCCCAGCACGCCTCGGCAAGCTTCATAAACACTTCCAGGAACAACGTGTTATTGTCAATCTCGGAACCATCAGTGCAAATGAAAATGGCCAGAGCTATACCATTAAAAACACATGCAGCTGAATGAAATCAATTTTGATATATCTTTAGCAAATAGACATTAGTTTAGACATCTTTGTGGGCGGGGTTTGAATAAAGTGCATAAACTATTGCATGGAATATTTCGACAACTGCATTATGCTCTGTTGATCTTTTAAATGGGATTTTGGAGAGTCAGCTAATCTGTTGTCAATCTGCACATGCCTATAATGTGATTGTTTGGGCAAGTGTGAAATTTGGGTAGACTGAGGCCATGTTTCCGCTAGAGCCAGGCCAAGGGATAGAACAGCTAAAGGGAATACGGAAGAGGTGAGAAATATTTATCTGAAAGTGGCAGCAACAGAAGCGAGGACTTGTGACTTGAGATGGAGGCACATCAGTATTGGGTTATATTTTAGAGTGCTGCTTTATGTGCCTCTTCAGGGAGCCTCCTGCGGATCTATAGGACTCTTTGTATGAGCCACCACTGCCAGCTGTTCACAAGTTTTATTGCTGAAATGGAAGACATCTCTCCCTGCAATTTTCACCTCATGGGCCAAGCATGTGTCAGTTATGGAGAGCAGTGCAGGGGTTTCCCCACTGAGCTCAAAGAGTGTGTGGATTCCATCACTGTCTTTACGTGACATTTGATATTATCACAAAATGTCACCCAGCACTAAATGATTTGTTTTTTAGCTTTATTCTTGCTCATTAGTGTGTTAAAAGTACTGCATAATTGGGTTCACACAAGTTGTATGATACTTGACTCCCCCCTGGTGGCAACAGCAGGCACAGAACATCATGTTTGGCATTACAGGGTACATGCTTTCTAATCTTTAATCGAACTCAGTGGAATCACATTTTCAATTAGTGTGAATAAAAGCGAACCTGGTCTATAACTTACCAGTGCTTTCTATCACTGACCGGAAATGTGTATAGTCTTACTTGAAACCTCAGACAAGCAGCATGTCTGTCAGTTGCCACAAGCCCAGGATTTGGACACTTCATAATATTGCCAATTGTAATGTACACTCAGATTAACACATCGAGGTTTCGGTTTCCTGATGCTGTGCTATTTACAGCGCAGTGGAAACCATTAAATATCCCTATAGGTTGAAGTGGCTGAAGTGCAAACATAGCAGTTTATAAAGAGTTGTATATCAGAAAAGCAAAAAATATGAGTGCTTCCATGGACATTTTCAGGTTCACTGACACACAGACAGCTTCTCCAAACTTTAATCTCAGGAACTTTGAATTCGGAAAGAAAAGTAAAGCTTTGGTTGTGCCACTGAAAGCCACATATTGTGTCCCTGATGCAGGCGCATGTTGACAGGTGAAGTGACCTGTATATGGTCAGCTTGTCCTTCCTTCAAACCCAGTGGCCACTTTCTCACACTGAATTAAAAAGGCACATTGACTTACAGATCTCCTCCCCAACAGTAATATAAATGGAAGTAGTTGTTGTGCTTAGTACACAGAGACACAAAGCTATATACATTTTAAAACTAATTTGTGGTTGCTTTAAGTGCCTTCAATAACATTACAATAAACATGCTACAATAATGAACTTTTATAGTAAAATTATTAGAACTACATCTTCGAAAACTCTTCTTCTTCTATTTACCAATCTTATAAGGCATTATATAGTGTTCCAATGCAATTGTGGGAGCCATGGTTTCGGCCGGGGTTGGCAGGCCTCAAGTCAGGATGTGCAGGAAAAATTTCTGGAATCCCAAATGTATACTTGCAGTACAGTTACAAAACCATGAGCGTTTTAGATCAAAGCTTTGTTACATTTAGTTGTTTTTTTTACATTGGAGCCTTGGAGGTGGGTAACACCCTGGACAATGGCCAGTTTGTTGGAAGGCTGACGCACATTTCCAGACAACTACTCACTCTCACATCCACTATAGGACATTATAGAGCCTTAGATTTACCTCTGTGTGTCTTTGAACAGGGAGAAAGTCAGAACACCAGAGAATGGTGAGAAGGGCCAAAAAGGAAGGACATGCCTCTAGAGTTGAGAGGGCCAAGGATATATCTCACTGCACTAAATGAAAGCAGTTGCAATTGTATTAAATGTATCAGTCATAAATAGTTGTGTTGATTAAGCAGCTAACATACTGTAACTTTTCAGTCCCGTTGCCAGATACCTGCGTACACAGGCCCTCAACCCTGCAGAGTGTCATAAGACTGGCCACTGTGTTTTGAGGGTTCAGCCCTTCAAAGATGCTCTTTCTGCCCCACTGATCAAATACAGCCAACTACCAACAATAATTACCACAATTTACACAGCTTCTCCATTTATCTGCCGCTGAAAGTTTACATTGTGCCCCGTTTCAAAGCCACAGCAGGAATGTAGGTCAGAATGTTATATCTTAAAAACATCTTTGTATGGAACAATTAATACAATCATTAGGTTTTAGTCTTCACTTTGATCTGGTTTACAACTCATATCCTCTGTCAATCTAAGAATGTTGTAGCTTGAGGAGACGACGGTACATACAGATTACACAATCACAGGTTAGAAAACAGTCTGAAACACTGTTAACTTTTCCATGACAGTAAACATAGTGGTTTATATTGTTTGTTTTTTGTTCAGACAATGTAGCAATATTTCTTTACCTGCTTAACGTGTTGCGGCTGCGAGTTGCAAGCCTCATTTAGACGTGTCCTGAAAGGAGGAAGGCTTGCAGCTATAGCAGAATGTTAATCAGGTAAAGAAACAGTCTACCGTTCTCTTTTAATTATAACACAAATAAACATAACAGTGTAAAACATAGGATACACCTACCAGTGCATGTTGTTTCAATTCAATTAAATTTCATTTATGTATTTATTTATTTTATTCTATTATATATTTTTTTCATTGTACTGTATATGGCTTTTGTCCAACAGGACACCTGTGTTTAGATATATTTTTAGGACAATTAATTATTTTAATAATCACAAAAGCTTCATGATTAAGTAATTTCAGACCCCATACTCATATTCATTGTAAAAAAATGGCTTGCCATCCCAAACAAAATCAAAGACCTTTGCTCATACTCATACTCATATTAAACATGTACATTGAGGAATGATAAGATAATTAACAATAGATACATTCCCTTAAAGTTTAAAGAATTTTCCGTTCCATAATTTTAGAATTTTGTCCATGTGTCTCATTCTGATTGTTATATACTGTGATATGTCCAAAAGATCTATACGACTCGTAAACAGTGAGGTTTGCTGCATACATTGATATTATACTTTCAGTATTGTTATTTATGAGCCTTTCTGTTTTCTTATTCAATCTGACTTTGATAGCCAGTACATATCTCCATTGCAATAACGAATAATCTACACTTTGTCTGAACAAAGCTTATACATATTTGAGGACACAATGAACATGGTGTAATGTACAGTGTAGTCATAATAACTATTTAAAATCGAGTCCTGGAATGAACTTGAAGCCCTCACATGATCGGGGAAGAACCTGCCACACTGCAACACGTGACACTGGCTCATTCATGTAGTGCACATACATGTGAAGCAATTCTTACCAGATCATTGCTTTTCTATATTGGATGGGGTCACAGAGTTTCCAAAGTTCAGTGGAAAGAAGGGCAAACTTCCATTGACTTGCGCAAAAGAATTTAAACTGGTGGTGTTTTACCCTAGTGCCTTGCCCCATTGATCTAATAGATCATATTTATCCTTTGAAGTGGCCTGGTGGGAGACACAGCCACAGTTGGTTGCTCCAAACAACCAGAGTACCTATTGAGAAGGCTAACTGCTAACTGGACCTTAGCTGCACCTGCAACAGGGCTGAGTGACTGTAACATACCATTTGAGACCTGTCCAACCCTAAATGCCTTTAATTAGCTGGAGGCCTAGATGACGAGTCTGCGATTGGAAACAACTGGGCACACATGGACAAAATTAGCAGTCTGGACTCAACAATATTACTAAGACGATAGGGTTGTATTTATTTCGATGACCTCAGAAAAAAAAAGTGCTTTTGTGTTTCTTCCATGTTTTTGTCTGCATTATTAAGCCCACTGTGAGCTGTCTGTTTTTACATGGCTCTCACATTGCTGGAGGATTCCCCTATTACACATGTTTTTAGTGGTAGTGGAACCGGAGTACCCAGAGGAAACCCGCAGCCACAGGGAGAACATGCAAACTCCACACAGAAATGCCAGGTGGGAATCAAACCCGGGACCTTCTAGCTGTGAATTCTGACGCAAGCTCTAAAAGAGTGGTGAACCAGTAAAGAAACGTTTATAATAGGATATAACCAAGAGTGGATATACTGCGCATGTCCCAATCGAACAGACATGTATTATGGACATCATGTCCATAACATAATCACATAAACCAACAATGCCGTATGAACTAAGTGAAATGAACTAAACTGATGGATTTGGAAGATTCTTTGTTCTGAGAAGTCGGTCTTTCATTGTCAAAGGATAATTACATGTAATTTAATTGTTGACACAAAAATAATAATATTGAAAAACTGTTTGTGTATTTGCCTCTCTGACAACCCTGCACCACGTCAGGCCCATGGATGCTGGGAGCACATGATCAACAGGAATAGGCAGACGAAAGTGAACAAAACAAACCAACGACATTGCCACATCATCAATGTACTGTACATCTTCTCTGTGCATGTTCTTGTGGAAACTCCTGGATTGATAAATGGGCTTTAGTCCAGAAGGTCCATAAGGTGGACCATCTGCAAAGATTTAGGAGAAACAGTTTGAGCTGATATATTCAAGGTGTGTCAGAATAAGAGGAGGTTCAAATCAATAAAAACAGATGCATCAATATTCCTCGACAGTGCTGTGGCAGTCCTACACAGACCCTGAGTATATCTTCAATCATCAAACAAGTTGGCAACGTCCACCGCCCCATGCTCAGCTCTCACCTCCACCTTCCTATCCCGCCTCCCCTTGGTCTCGCTCCCTGTCAGCTCCCATCAGCCTCCCCTCTGTGATGCTCTCCTAGGAATTTTACAGCTGCTGTGGACTTCATAGACACACACAAGCAGTGGTAGCTTGCATGTGCATGGCCTAACTAAAACCTGCACTGGTAGACACGCTTGCACATAAATCTTCTAGCAAGAAATGGGGAAGGCTAGCCATTAACCACACACGCACGCACGCACACACGCACACGCACACTGAAAGATAATGGTTGACCTTTTTATGGGTTTAAAAAGCAGATGCCAAATCTGACACATCACAACATGCTGGGTGTTTTGGCTAAGGGAAATTCATAACCAATGGCGAACACAAACAATGGTTAGTACATGAATATGATCAATAATAGACTATTCCACTCTGTGACAAAGTAGGTTTTGGGTTACTTTGTCCCATTAATTTCTTTTGACACGTTAGTTATAAGTTTATGTATTCATTGTTTCATGGTTATAATTTTTGCAATATCCAAACCAAACCGTTAAACATCACTGTCCCGGGTTTGTTTTGTTTATTTGTTCAGTTAAAGCGTCACACAGTATTTACATTAAATGTTTCATTTTTGTTCATGGTATTGCAATCAAGGTAATACTTGTCACCTGGTCCGGAAAGGGGTGTGTCCTATCAGGCAGCCATATTTAAAAACTTGGCTCTCCCCCTGGACCAACCCATGTGCAAGAGGGAGGGGCTTCCTGCTGGGGGAGTGTTTTAAAAGTTGTCTTGCAATCAGTCTGGGGGAACCATGTAGCTGGGTACATGTGGTATGTTTCCTGAGTTCAGTTGAGTTCTGTTTGTTTGATTCTGTTAAGCATTTTTTGACAGTTATTTTTTGTACATATGTAAAGTTTGATTTTGCCACATTTACCACGGTGAAATACATTTCGGCTACAATGGGAACTTTTGAGTCTGCCTCCTACTTGACCACATTGGCCAGCTTCCCCACAAATCTCAGGATTTTTGAGCCTATTTTTGTGTTTTTGTGCCTGCACCAAGCCTTAAACTTGTTAAAGCCAACATTAGTCAACTGGTTTGTACCTAAGGAAAGAATAATCATTAATACATAATGAACAGACAAGACATTAAAGTTGACAGTTTGAGGAGGAGACAGGCCAGGCAGAGACTAAGAGACTTACAGGAGCTCAGAGGTCAGAGGTCAAACCACTCATGGCAGTTTGCTCACTTCGGACGACAAGGGGGGGAAAAAAGAGTCTAAATACTCAGAAACTTAGATTGTATTGTATTGTTGTACCCAACATGTCAGCCTGCTACAATAAATTTTATATTTTTCAATATGAAATATGAACTTAATTGGTGGTCAGACCGTTGGCGCAGATGTGTGCAGTCGCGACAGCGCTTCTGTCAGTCTCCCCCGAGTGTGGTGTGAATGTAAAATTGTCTCATGTAAAGCGCTTTGTGACCATGTCTGTGAAAGGCACTTTATAAATAAAGCTCTTCTTCTTCTCCTTCTTCTCAATTTGCTGACTCATCTTTTGCATGGAACCTTTTGTTAATTAGCAATTTTCTGACTGAAACATAGTGAAAATTGTATTTCATCGTGCGTTAGATGTCGGTGTTAAATTTCGGAGGTTGAATTCATGTACAGAAAGCATTTACTGAAAAGTAGCATGCATGGGGACATATCAGTGGCATTAAATGGGCTCCAATATTATTGCTATCATTATTCTCTGCAGCAATATATGCCACTTTGAAATGTATTACCAAGACAAGCCAACTGTGTCTATGCATGAGAAGGAAGGAGGGGCAATGTAAGTGCAGCTGACACTGTAAAGATATGGGAATGTTGATATGAGAACATATGGGAGGAATTGCTTCTATCTACCATTTTATCACTGATTAAATCAGGATTACAAAGCAGAAATCTGGAAGTGGGTCCTGATGTTACAGTTTTGTAGTGATTGAACACATTGGTCATATACAATGTCCAGACATTGACACAGCATAGTTTGCATTGTTTCTCAAAATAAACAAATACAAAATAAAACAAGTATGCTTTAATTAAAAGAGACCTTCACTGTTTTGTCTCTGCTAACTCTTTGACATTCAGCCATGAAAACCATGAAAAGGTCAACAGTTGGTGGAAAAAATTTAAGTATAGTAATTAAAACCCTAGTACCCAAGTAAGCGTTGTGCTAATCAAGCCAATTCTTTCCGAATAATGATAAATTCAAGTGCAGTGGGGTAACGCAAAACAGACCGTGCTAAAACAGATCACCTGGAACACCTTGCGCTCCACGGGGTTCAAAGGGGCCTCACTAATTAAAGAATGTGAGACCAAGTCATGACCCATTTTCTGCTATGTTTGATGTCTTTGTATCTTTATTTTTATTTGCCATTCTGCCATTATATTCATCCCGCATTGTAGACATTGTGAAGCCATGTTTCTGCTGCTTTTGTACTCACAATTAGGGGGGGCTAATATTGTTTTCGAACGTAAAGTTGAAACAGAATAATTTTGTGATCCTTAGTTAATTTGTGTTCAAATTGTTTTGTTTCCTTTTTTCGTTTAAAATTTTGCTTTAATTACCTCTATAACCATAATGCAACAAATACTTTGAAGTAAATGAAGATCTTCTTTCCTTTGACTTTGCGTGAAGCGCTTTGGGTGACTTGCGTCATGAAGGCAAACACCCCCTTCCTTATATCAGGATGCAGTACCTAAACACTGTATGTACTTCTTTTTGTTTGGGTTCAGGTTAAAAGGGCTTTATGCACAAAACCAAACAAGCATTCTCGATTGCTTTTGGCCCCCACTCTCGGCAGCACTTCCATGAGTGATTGTTGGGAGTTGAGAAATGCTGGCACGCTGCCTATCTGTGCAGCTGCGGCATACAAGGGAGCACAACATGAGCAGCGGCATTGTGAAAGTACACAAGTACAAAATAAATAAATAAATAAATATTGCACAAAGTGCGGGTAAAGATTGGTCCTTGTTACTTAAATCAAGGCTTTGGGGCCTTGTTTAGAAAATCAAAGTATCAATGCAAAGACAGAATAATTTTGAAAGACTTGCGCACCGTGTTAACCGCCACTGGTGCCACGTGTGATTGGCTGCTGGCTGTATTTACCAGCCCCACGCGCCCCTCAACAAACTCGCAGTCACCATCCTCCCCCTTTAAGCGACTGGCTCCTCTGCAGACCGGCCACAGCGCGGCTTTTCCTACGAGAGTGCTTTTTACGATGGGGAAACTGCAGCTTATCTGAGAGAATCACATGATTTCACTGGGAGTCAGATTGGTTCGCGGGAGCAACAGGGTAGAGAGGGAGAGCAGCGCGGAGCCAAAGTGTGCACATTGATACGGAGAAAGTGGGGGAGAGAGGGGGATTGTCACATCCCGATCCACTGGGAATTTAACAAAATGTCTTGGCGCCGGAGAGAGGTGCAGCTGGAGCGATTACGCACCGCAGTTTTGCGCCTCTGAATGAATGGACGAAGTAAGGAAACCAGGACTTACAGCTGAGAAATAGTCATTGATGCATCATTCACAAATCAAAAACTGGGCTGCATTGTTGACGCTCGGAGACGTATCGGAAAACGTGACCTACAGATATGGCTCGGTTGCGGATATTTTTCCATCTCTATCTTCTAAACCTATATGCACTTGGACAAGTAAGTATCTCATCCCCGCACCCCCACCCCTGCTCCTGCACGCACTTGCACAAGTTCACAAAGTCGTCAACACATGCCACGACTGTCTTAGGATCACTTTCCAATTTGTTGTCGGCTACACACAAAAAAACAAAGTCCCGTTTGCATTACCTCTGCTTGCAGAACTCACGTTTGAGTAAAGGTGATGACAGCGTGGAGCAGCACCGCGACACATCGACGCTTCTACAGTATCTCAATTTGCCTCAACATACAGGTATGTGCAGTATCGACGGCGTGAGTCAACAGTGCGAAATGGCAGATTTAACGAGGCTGTAATATGGGAGTCAATGCACTTGTGTTAAAAGAAGACCAAATGTATGACCTGGCTGCAGCATCTCTTTGCTCACCTGAGTGTGTATTCCCTATCTTCACCGCTAGGAGGCAACGTGCACCCTGATACAGTAGCGATTTGTTGGCACAGCATAACATAGTCACTAAAGGTACAACTGTGTCTCTTCTCTTGGGAAAAAATAAAATAAAATATTGTAACTGGTTCTTAATGAACTATTATGTGTGCAGCCAATAGTCTAATGGTTAAGGCTGCTGCACCCATGGCCCAACAAGGCTGTTGCACAGATTCTGCCCTAAGCGTCGTAGGTTCGAGTCTTGGTTCTGACAATTTGCCATGTCCTATCCAAAACAATAAAAATAAAAAACACTTAAAAAAATTAAGAAATAGAAAAATACTTTTTACGTCTATTTTGTTGCACTGTTCTTAATGCAACCATTAATGCATCTCTACATCTTGCACACTGCTGACTCTGCATCTTTATTGGCTGGATCCCTTTCAGACCATTTTCAGTAATGATGGAAAACAGATAGATAAACAAATAAGCCAAACACAAAGCAGAGCCGCTTTCTTTGTGCACATGGAGATGAAGAGAAACACAAGGATTTCCCCCCAGATGGTTTCCATCAGATCACAATAAGACTTTAATCACTGCAGCACTGTGTCAATGTCTTCTTATGGCTTCAGTAAAATGGGTTAAGAGGGAGTTCATGCTGAAGCTGTTGTTTAGTTGGAATTCCGGCTTCTCATCCTGCTTAGACATTTAGGACTAATGGCAGTCAGGAGCCACTAAACCAACAAACCAGCCACTGCAGGGTCCTGTCTCAGTCCAGCAGACAAGATAAGTGTGTGCCCTGTGTTTGTATACTGTCAGACATGGGTCATTGCATCTGGGTTTAAGTTAGAATTGGACCAGCAGCCCTAGATATATGTGAGTGCCCTTTTTTGTAAGAGATGTGGACAAGTTTTGAGATATTGATTGTTTCTCAGTTAAAGTTAAGATAATGTTTTTCTTGAGAGTTAGTTTGTTATGCAAATGTTTGTTAACAATACAAACATTGCATTTTACACACAGACACATGCTTTAGACCAAATATTACCACATACATAGTTATAACCCTATTTACATTATACATTATTAACATACACATAAATACATTTGTGTGCCTACTTTTTGTAGCCCGAGTCACTACTCGTGTTTAAACACATGCTGTCATGATGAGTGCCTAAGTAATGCTTCCACTAATAAGCGTATGACATGATGAAGGTGGTCAAGATGGATTTAGTGGTCAGTGCCAAACCAAAGACAGAGTGATGACACACCGTCTGTCCCCCTGCACCTCTCTGAAGCAGCCAAAACATGTCCCAGTGCTATATTTAATCATCATTAGTTTTAAAGTAGCAGATCCACTGGACGAGTCAGCAAGCTGTTAAGTGTGGACGGTACCGTTAATTCAGTCACAGAGGGTCACAAGTAAATGTCGTTGTGCCAGTCCTAATTTAAGATTTAATTAACAATGAGGAAGATCACGACAAGCTTTTATTGCCAAATCATGAATAAAATCAGATGTATTGGTGGTTTTAATTTACAATATGAATTATGAAAAATTTGAATCAGGAAGGACGTGCCGCAGCAACAGTAATGAATGAGAGTGTGTTTGAGAGAGAGAGTGTGGGACAATGGATGGAAATTAGCCCAAGGCTACAATCCGGCGTGGCGTGTTTACACGTATGAGTCCAATGTCTGTTCATTAACATGCCCTGTTCCTACCAAATAAACAAATAAATACGTGAATAACTATTAACCACTGAATTATCGAGAGGGCATCAGTACTTTAGTGTTACCGTGGTTTACGTCAGAACCTGTAAAATGATTATTTTGCAATGCTGCACTGCTCATTTTCTAATATTTTCACATGTCTTTGGTTGATGGGGGAAACCGGAGAACCCGGAGGAAACCCATCCAGACTCGGGGAGGCAAACATGCAAACTCCACACAGAAAAGCCTGCATGGTCCTGGAATCGAACCCGGGACTTTCCTGCTGTGAGGCAATAGCGCTAACATTGCACTCACAATTCTAACTGGGCCTGTTGGTTTCTCATAAGAGGCTTCTGAACCACTCTTTGTCTGACCCGTTTGTCTGACCCGTTCGTACCCCCTACCAGGGGTACGAAGCCCCCGTCAACCGAGCTCCCAGCATCATTCGGTGCTCAAACCCCTCCACCACGTTAAAGTGGCGGTTTGAGGAGGGGCCCACATTCTTTCACACCACACTCGGTGGTGGTAAGCTATATTGTAGTCTTATCTGTGCTTTTTGCAAATGTCCTTGGAATAGCTGTGTGCTACCTCAAAACCTCAGCTACTCTTTAGCTTGACCTTTTGAGCAAGAACTGATCTTTTCTGTGGTTGCAGCACCATATAACATTGCCGCAGAGAACAGGCCCGCGACCTGCCACAGCTCCCTTTATGGCCAGCAGTTATTCAGGCCAAGTCGTATAGTAAAAACTGTAGTAAAACATTTTGACAAACATGATTCACTCTCCGCTGAAGGGATGTGTTGGAATGGTCTATAACCTCTCATTTTCTTGTAACTCTTCCTTGACCCCTTCGCCACAGTATATGAGTCGGGTCAAGGAGAATTTATGTGTGTGGTGGCGGTCGTAATGACAGGTCAAGTTAGAGCTGACCAAGATGAGCAAAATGTAATGCATGCTTGGACTATTTGGTAAATGATGAAGATGAGATCACAGTGAGAGAGGAATGAATCAATAGGAACCTTCTTCTTCAAACAAGTGTTGTGTTTGTGACAGTCCTTTTTTTCTTCCGTTTTTGCACAGAATATGAGATTGTCTCACCATACGAGGTGACCCATGAAGGAATTTACATCTCCCATGACGTGTCCCACCACCAGAGCAGAAGGCGAGTCCGGTCCCTGACCCCAGACACTGGCTCGTCCCGCTCTGATGACAGCAGCCAAACGGTGCACTTCCAGCTCAGCGGCTTGGGGCAGGACTTCCACATGGAGCTGAGGGAGGCCTCGCACAACCTGATCGCACCTGGCTTCACTGTGCAGATCCTGGGAAAGAATGGCACCAAGAGCCTAAGGGCCTACGACAGGGATGACCTCTGCTTTTACCAGGGGTCACTGAGGGCAAGGGTCAACTCCTCGGTGGCACTCTCCACATGCATGGGGATGGTGAGTCCAAACACATTCAGGGTGTGTTTTGTATTTTATTTTTTTGTACTGTCAGGTGGTGCCACATTGACTATCTATCTTGAATTGTATACATTTTAAATATCTGCAAAAGAATGTTATATGCTCAGGCACTGGACTTTTTCTCACAATTGTTAAATTGTGATGCCTTTTGATATGAATCACAACATCCCAAATGCATTAGCTCTCACTGATAAAGAACCAACAACACACTCCCACAGGTTCGGGATGAAATCGTTTGGCCACTATTATAGCTTCCAAATGTTCTGTGGGAATCCAAGAAATAGAATGTATAGGAAAAACACTCTGCAAAAGGCGTTAGAATTGGTACAATCTTCTCTTTATCATACTGTGTCCTTTTAACTCACATTCATACTCCACTCCTCAACACTCCCATTAAGTTTTTTGCTGGGGAGTCCATAGCAATGGAGTCAGCCCATTGTCCCACTGGTCAAGCTTTGCCCCCTCAAACACATGTGACACAGGCTGACATACAGTGCCTGGCTGTCCTTTTCTTCATCTATCCCCTGCCATTAGCTCAGCCTTTGAGACTTTTATAAAAAAAAATAAAAAAAAGCTCTGAAATGAATAGTTCTTTATTATCAGCCATGGGCTACTTTGTGGAGAAGTCTATCCGCAATGTCCCCCACCCCAGGATATAAAGGAAACCATAAGATTGAAATTAAGCATGTGTGAGTGAACCACCCAGAAAAACCCACAGTGTGCAGTTGAGTGCTAAGTAGTCTGGACTTTAACAAAAGGCTGTAGGCATCCATACATAATCCCTCCATTATTTCCTCACATACACAAGACCTGCTACTACTTATCAGTGCAGGACCAAGACAGGTTGCTCATTTTAAAGATCTTGCTTTATATGTGTGCAGTCACTTTGCTTTAACAAAGTCAGGAGTCATTCGCAAGGCAGGGCGTTTGGTCATCGTTTCATTTGATAACACACTGTTAGTGTTTTTTATGTTTGTTTGTTTTTTTGAGATGGTATCTTTTTTGTCTTCTGTCAGTCTACCCCAGGGGAGCTGTGGTCACTAACGTAGCGTACCACCACTGAGTAAGGAGTGAATGAATACTACATGAAATTTTAAAGGGCCTGGAAAAGCATTATATAAGAAAAACGCATTAATATTGTAACGTCGTCAAGCCAACAGTGAACAGGTAATCAATAAAAGTTTGATCAATTAATTTAGTAAAGAAACTGAATAGAATGTGCACCCTGCCCTTGCACACCAAGCATTGTCATGCGAAGTGCTGTAGACCAGGGGTTCCCAAACTGTGGTACGCAGTTACGCATAAGATATTTTGGAGGGACAAAAAAGTTTATCACAATCTGTTCAATATTGAACCGCCGCACGGGAAACGCGCTTATACAGGCGAAAGAGTCTTAAAATTCAGACGTGGATGAGCTTGTTCTGGACCTAAATATGTCAGCTCGAGAACCGAACCTCAAGAGCCGCTTTGGACCCAAGCGCGTAAAACTCCGCGGAGGCCGGGAGCGCGGCTGAGGTTGCGTCGGCCCTCGCTACAACAGCAGCACCTTTAACATGAACAGCGCCAAAGTTTGAACAAGTAGCAATTTCTGTAATATTGATCATGAAGAGAGAAGAGCCTGGGTGCGCCGTCAGACTGATGGTGACTTCGATTTGAAACAGGAGTTTTCCTCTCATTCTGATCCGCGTCATCGACTCCTCTGCCGCTAAACCCATGGCTTTGTATCTGACACACACATTTAAGCAAAACACTTTACCCATTCACACTAACAGCCTGTTTAAAAAAAATAATAATCATCTTTACACATTCTAGCCTTAATCACCCAGACGAGCAAAAAATATTGAATGTGGAAAACCTGCTTGAGTTCACTGTAATAATGGAGGAAATAAATACAATATTACATGTGATATTCCCAGTGTTTTCAATCGCGTTAAAGTAGGGGGTACGCGACTCGTCGCCCAAAGCTTCAAGGGGTACACGGCTCCAAAAAGTTTGGGAACCACTGCGTATAGACAATGCTTGTTTACACTGTGCTTGATCCTGTCTGGGAATTGCCTCTTTGACTTCGGTCACAAAATGGCAATCCTCCAGGGATGCCTCTTTTTCCAGAGAGCGTCGGCATTTCAGCACAGCTCTCAATAAAAGATTAAGCCAAAAGGTCTAGGGTTACAGTAACTATAAATGTGGTTCTCACGATTGAAAGACAAGAATTGACTCGCCCCCTGAAAAGGGTCATGTGCCCCACTTTTGGGTCAGACCCCACCAATTGAGAATAACTGAATTAGGAAATCATGGAGCTGCTTGCTTTACTGCTATGCCACTATCTTTCAGTCAATAAGGCACTTTTGGTAAAGCGGATGCCCAGACCTTAATTTTATAATAAACAACAATGACAGAACATCTCTACAGAGTTGGTCAAAGACATTAGTTACGAACTCCATGTGTCCTCGAGGGTGATAGCTGCTGATGATTGGTGACCATGCACTTTGGGTATTTTTCTATTTGGCAGGTGACAGGCAAATATTAACCAGAGATTCCATAATCAATAGTTAGCTTGTGCAGCCACCACCTGCCTTCACAGGTAAAGATAACCTTGTAATAGTGAGAGTCATGCAATATTTATCATTGCTACAGAGCAGCTGCTTGTCCTGACCCGACATAAACCTGTGAGTATTGCACCTTTCTGCAGCGAGGCAAACAATGTTGCATTGCATTAATCTATTTACATACAATACATATAGTTGACAGAAAAATATGGAAGATGCCCATTCCGGTGTAATCTATTCTATTTATATGAGCTTGGGACTGGCACAAAAGTCCCAATTAGTTGTGAACCAATGTGGCAGGAATAATCCAATTATAGTCTATTGATGCTAAATACTCTCTGAATTTGAACCCTCACATTATGTGTTAAATCATCTTATGTAAAACAACTGAAACCATAGTCATAGCTATTTACATGCTCAAACCTTTGTATCTACTATATGTATCCTACATATCTACGAATTCTAACATACACCTTGCCTTTGAACCAAAGGAAACTGCTTCTCGTCCTGCTACAAATCACTTGGAGTTCATTCGTTTTTGACTTGTAAAGAGACGGGAGTTTGTAGCCTCAGGACTAGTAGCAGTAGTAATAATATAATAAGGCACACTCCCCGCCTTCGGGATTTCCAACAATATAAGAGACATCATCACTTGATGTGAAACAGATTTGATGAGCAGGCAGTGTGGTCTTGGCACAGAATTTTCCAAACCTTTGTCAGTATTTTATGAGTTTGTTGACATCATTCACGTTACTAAGCTAATAGCTTTACATTTTTGGTTTGTTCTTGACCGCTTTCCAACAAATACTTCTTTGCAGGGATATGTAATTCTGTTTTGAATTCAGAATCTGCGTCTTGCACAGCTATCTAAAGAGTTGCCAACACCAACAAATCCTTATGGATTTATTATGCAGGTAATAAAAAAATATATTTTAATGACAGCATTGTTTCAAATAAAGTTACCCCTCGAAACTAATTTGGGCATGAATCTAAAAATAGACTCTGCCTCAAGTGTCTTGAACATGTTAACAGTTTTTTGGCCACAGTCAGGTGCACCTTGTAATACATTTAGAGCTTCCTACGCAGTTCCATTTTGTGTAGTTTCCCCCCAGCGCCCTCTCATTCCTGTTCCTGCTTGCCTGAATGTGTCTGACTCCAGAGGGTCCAGCTGTTTGCGCCCTCCCAAGCAGTGTTTCAGCATTTTATGACTGCTATTTGCACCTCGTCCGCAGCACTGTGTAATCTGATGACTCTGGATATTTAGGAAAGGCTTCAGAGTGACCTAATCTCCAACATACTATCTCGCAAATAGACTAGATGAAGAAAGGCCCATAATAATATTATGGGTAATTATTATTATTATTATTTGACTTTATTCCGGACACTAGAATGATGGTCCATATTAAAAGAAAAAGACACACATAAAAACAGTACATTTATCTCCTGTATAGGCTCAAACGCCAGTCCACATACGAGATGAATATCGCACCGAGCTTAACCCAGGATTGGTCAATGCAGTGATGATACTGTTCATTGAGTTTGTAAGTCTGCACATGCACCTGTACATTAGATTTCGCAGTACAGTAGGGCAGTTTGGCACACGCGCATTTACAAACATTTGGCTTGCACTACTCCATCGTGGGACCCTCAGTAGCATCCGCATGGCATCATTATAAGCCACAGTTAGCCTTTGCATACTGCTCTTTTTGTAGCGCGTAGCATAATGTGTAATAAACTGTGAAAATTGCTGTAACAAGATTCAATGTGATGTCATTAACAAATTGTCTGTTTCATGGAATTTCATATAGATGTACACTGAACATACAGAAGAAGAAAAACTGTATAATATCTGATCGGATGACTTTTCACTAAAAGTGGTTTAGCACAGTTTTCTTTAGTTGTGGCACTAACACATATGTATGTCAAAGGGGAAAAACTAGCTCCACTGTAGAATAGATCATTTTTAATTCAAAATGATTCTGGCTTCTTAAAACAAAGTGATTGAAAAATTAAATGAATGCACCCCTAGGATTCAGCTTTAAAGAGCCATAGTGCCTTGGCTGACCCTCTTGGAAAGACCCTCTTATCAGTTTTAAAATTGCAGTCCATTAAGCCACTGAGTGCCTTTGGTTTGAGGCTGATGACAAGAAGTCAACTGAAGATTTCACCACCGGCTTCAAGGAAGAAATCAAAACTGGTCTAGATTTAGAAAGTGTAGTATGTATCGTATGCATGTAGTGATGACAGGACAAGGCATGGGGAGCTGGGAGCTGGGAGCCTGCTGGAGCTGGGAGCTGGGAGCGGATGAACATTGTCAAAATGCGATCACTGATATCATGAGCATGTTTGACATGATGGTAGCAGTGTTGCTTCAGGGAATGAGACATGGTTCAAATAGTTGCATGACGCTTGGTCCACCACACAAGTGGACCCTTGCTTAAAAAGTTTATTGTATCTGCTTTACCTTACTTTGAAAACTTCAAGTTTTACTGCGTTAAAGGTAAATGTGTTACCCAACTACCATTGTTTTGACATTACCTAATTCTTTGCATTGTGCCTTATGGTTTACACAGCATAATTGGATTTATGTTTTGCCTAATAAGATATAGATGGTATGGACAATCCAGATTGTTGTCATTTCTGAATTAGCCAAATTGCAATAGGTAGATTATTTACTTTAGTTTTACTTAAAGGCACACTGCATAACATTGTTGACTATACTGTTGCCCTCAGTACAAAACATGCTCTTAATGACCAGCTCGACACAGAAAATGCTAATACTGCAGTGGGTAATCAAAGAATGGATTTGGATGAGAACTTAACCTATTTCAATTTCAAATTCTGCTGACTTTAGTCGACATCTCCATGGAGACGTACCCACTCTCGGTAAAGTTACAGTGATGTCTTAGGAGAGCTGAACCGCTCACAGCAAAAGCACATGTTTGTTTGTACATTTATGAGGTATTTTTAAATTACCTCATAAATGTCATCAAATAAATGTTTGTATTTCAATTTTATTCATTGGGTAAAATTCTACGCGGTGTGGCTTTAAGGTTTGAAATGTGTTATGTGAGACAGATCTGTTCATGTTGCAAACTTGGGTAAAGGTACACTGGCAGAAGTAACTACTGAAATCCAACTGTCCTGGACCTCATAGGGATAAGGCAAGAATATAGAAAAAGAAAAGGCATAAAGTCTTCGCAAGCCTAGGGTAATTTTTCTATATTAACAAAAACACTTCTATGGTCTAAACCTGGCTATCTTATGGTTTTGGTATGGTATTATTAAATACCTTACCAAAAAGGCTACTTTGAAAACAGTAATTTTGTCTGTGTTCTCAGTTTTGATTGGTCAGAAGTCAAAAAGAATAATTGCGCTTTTGTATAAAATGGGAAATTGCCAGTGTCCTAACATAAACTATTCCAAACAGAACCGTATGGCCGCCTTACCATATGTTTCAGGTCAGGGGCTCCATTGTGACATACAACTAAATTATTACAATTGCTTGTTGTCTGGTGCCATGTGAATTACTGAAGTACGCACTGCTGTCAAAAGTGATTGTTACCAACCATTTTGGCGTACTCAGGCTTTCCTGACTATTATTACGTTTTTTTTTGGCTGAAAGTAAAAATGGCTTATGATACAATTGTTTATGGATATGTACCTCTGTGTTTGCTTGGATGTGTACTTTTCGCATGTAGCAAGGAGGGATGAGTAGTCGGCTATAATGATACTCTTGCAGACAAAATAGAGCTGACATCGCAGTACATCTCCATTATGACTAAAGGAATTCTTTCCGCATTGTTCTTGTTTTTGTTTATCTTTTTTACAAGGTGAAAAATATTGTAATCTTCTCAATGAGTACTGGGGCTTTAGCGTGTTTCCTGTTGTATTATATGCTTGTTTTGCGTGTCTGTGGTTAGGTTTGGTCTCTAAAGCACCAGTTACACTACAATGAGAAATGACACAACTACTATTCAACACTGCTCAGCTCTGGTTACTGGTAAAGACATGAAAAGTCTGTTGTGACACTTTGATAAGAAAAAGGTCACCATGGACTGGGCTATATATGTATTCACAGTTAGGCTACCCATAAATGTATAAGCAAAGAGGATTTGACCACAAGTATTTACACAATGCTTTATAGCGATACTGTAGGTTATAACAATTCTTTGCAATACCAATAATACGCCTTTTATGCTTTTCAAGTACCCACCATGTCTAAACCTGGACTATAACCGGACTACCAGGCTTATACTAGGGCTATAACAAGTCTAAAATTGAACAAAACATGACAAATGTGCTTCTAAACTAACACTAATCCAAGTGAAGACAAAGCATGAATTTACCACTATACTAGAGTCCAGAGGAAGTACCACCAGAACCTAACCAATGAACATATATTCACACTTTTTTTTGTGTGTCATTTCCTTCAGTCAGGTTTGATCCGAACCCAGGATGCCGACTACTTCCTGAGACCTGTATCTCACAGCCTGGCGCAGGCGGAGAACTTCACAGCTCCAATGGGTCACCAACTGCACATCCTCTACAAGAGCTACAGAGAGCCCCCGACAGAGATAGGACCCAATTACCACAGCCTGCAGAAAAGGTCGATACGTTCAGTCAGTGAAACCAAGAGGACAGCTACACATAAAGATCAACAAAACAGAAGACACCAGCACAGCCACAACTACAGGCACGGACAGAGGCAACACTTCTGCGGGAGACGGAAGAAATGTATGTAAGGGCAATTTTCTAATTATCTTTAATCTGGTACCGTTACGGCATTATACTAAAACCAAAATCGTTATTACTTTAAACCCTGTTTTAATGTTCTTCTCTCCTGAAGAAGAGAATGCTTTTACTCCGCAGTGTGTTTATAGTCCACAGAGCTTCACCAAACTTGCCCTTATTATTTCAGTGGTTCAATTGTTTTCACTACAAAGCATCTCCGGCAGATATTGTTTTATTTAGCTTTGTTCAAACTGTTTCACTCTGTCAGCGAAAGAGGTGTCCAGATGTGTTTTATGCTAGTCTCAAATGTGGTCTGAATTACTGTTTCCTCCATACACTTATTCTTAAACTGAAAATGGTGAAGTGCAAAACAAAGAATCATAGAATATCATCATTAGTTCACCTTAGTTCATCTTTGTCAAAGCTGAACGACTCTCTGGATGCGTGGTTGTGTTTTCCGAGCGCTAGAAATGGGTTAAGATGTGACTAAAGTCACTAAATGTGTATTCAGTTTCTAACTTTTTACATAATATTTATACTCAACGGTTATCGTGTGCCTACTCTGTAAAACAAAGTGTGCCAAGTGTGTATTTGACAATATGTTTTATGGCACCGTTCTTGTAATCACAACCACATTGTTTGAGCACATTATTTCAGCGGCTGCCATCTATGTTCAGCGTGTTACATTATCATTATGCTTTAGTTGTTCTGTGAATGATTAATCTTCACCTTTAAATCATATACTGCTCATATTTCACATGCTGGGTCTTGTAGCTTTTCAAAACAATAAATCATGTACTAGACACTAGGCAGCATACGTCTTGTGTCTATGGTCTACATTTTATCAGGGAAGGCCTGCAAGAACTCACAGTAATTCATGTATTTCCCGAAATAAGGCTAAGCACTTTGTTGTTACACAGCGCACAAACATTTTTAATCAAAAGCAAATGTGATAGTTTTTAAATCTGTAACGCACCGTAAATAATCATTTGATTCCCTTTTTCCAGACAAAATGGCAGCTCTGAACAATGTCGTTCACACTAGGATTTCATTAGAGACTCACGGTTAAGGGAAATATAGAGTCACTCATTCACTTGCTCTGACTAATGTTTGCTTTAAGACGCTATCTCCAGATCAGTTAACATGGGTCCGTGCAAAAGGGGGTGATTTCAAAGGGAGCGCAGACTGTACAGGGTCCACGGACGTTGCCCGGCAGAACCCCAGCTGTGTGTCCCCTGAGAAAACAGTGTTGTTTACATTCCTGTGGGGTGACTTCAGTGAACACCTGTGCCATGTTTCAGGCGGAAAGACACACGTTTGGGCGCTCACCTGCTTTCTGCCTACATAAGCAAACTTTGAAGGTTTTACGGTTTCCAGTGAGAAGTAAAAGTTCAGCTTCAGACATGTGGCTAAGATGTTTACAGGATTTACGGCTAAGCTGCGACCTGCTGACCTGATGTCATAGGGAAGTGAAAGTAAAGCAACACTCAAAATACTGCCTGTCAGTTTATCCCAAGTCGTGTGTACTCTTTCAAAGCTTCATAGTTACTGCAATAGATTGTTACCAATGTTGCCAAAATTGCACACCTATTTACAACACATAATTTCCTAAAGTAAACCTTTACTGTAGCATGTTCTCATTTTCATGTTGCAATGCAGGAGAACATACTTGACATGAGAATAAACAGGTAATCTATTTTTTTTTTTGCCATTCCTTCTTACTACAGTCATGCCTAAACCTCCGAAGGAAGACTTGTTGGTGCTACCAGATGAGTACAGAGACATCCCCAGAACCAGGAGGGCGGTGCTTATGGGGCAGCAGACCAATCAGAAGCTGAATGTGGAGACACTGGTGGTGGTCGACAGGAAGATGATGGACAACCATGGACATGACAATATCACCACATATGTTCTCACCGTGCTCAACATGGTAACAGTAACACGTGTGGTTGTTCTACTCATAGGGTTTAACATGGTCGTCGGCGAAGGTGTCAAATGAGCAGTAATGGATTTGAAGTTCACATGTGAAGCTATTACATCTTGTTGGTTTAACATTTTGACACCATTCAGTAATCCTAACGTGCTGTCGATGAGATCACTATGACTGCATTCTCTAGGTCAACCTTGGCCTGTAACATGTGTTGTCCACAGTGTAGGGAATTACCTAAAGACACAGGCAAGTAATTTGGATGTTTTTGATGGTCACTTGTTTTAGAAAGATGAACTAAGTACATGTGCAAAATCTCTAAATGAGTAAAAGTCATTTAACCACCTATGCTAAAGGTAGAAATATTTGCAGTTGCAGTTTTACCTTGAAATGCGTTAGTGTAGCACTACATTTGTTATATCTGTGCTAGTAGTAATTGAAAAGCATTGTTGGACTTGCAAGTAATAGGACAGAGTAAATGTACTTTTCTTATTTATTATTTCATCAAAAATAGTCAAAGTACTTCTTCACCTGAGACCGCATGTGGGCCCTTTCACACACTTTGTGTTATGATTGACTGACAAATCCCAAAGTAATTGGTCTGGGTTTGAAAACATGATTTACACTACAGGTATGTAAAGCAGCCAGACAAGAAAGTCTCACAAACACAGTGTTGGATTTCCCAAAACACGCATGGCCTCACACCTACAGGATAATTTAATATGTACTACAGTTACACCTTTGCGATGCTATTCAGGTTGTTTTCTTTAGAACTTAGTGTAAAGAATATCAGTGTGTATATAACTGCACACATAAGGGTTGGGGCTGAGGTTTTATTGTGATGGAAGTAAAAACGAGGACTGACAAAACTGTTTGTTATGGTGCTGTTTTCCAGCATCTGTCAAACATAATATTGTTTTCCAAACTCTTAATTACCACTCGGAGATGATAATGTGCACTTGCTTTTCTTAGCAGAGCCTTGTGTCAACGTGTGAGTCAGCAGTGCAGAGGAACATAAGGAATGAATGAAGGTGTTCTCTTGCGCCCCACTTTTCTTCAAGAAAAGTGGGGCTTAAAATGTGTCATCTGAAAAATTCATGAGGCGCTTGAAGAAAAGACAAGGGTCCATTTTCAAAGCTCCAGCTGTTTTGATTGATGCACAGATAGGCGGTGCACAATTATAAACAGGGGCTGGGGTTGCCAGATCACAAAAGGGTCAAGTTGTGCTGGATGATTGCACAGATGAGATTGTAATATTGTTGTTATTGTTGTCAAATGCAGTACATGTTTTTAATTAATCTAATTCTTTTTTTTTCTTAAGGTTTCCAGTCTGTTTAAAGATGGGACTATCGGAGGAAACATCAACATAGTCATTGTGGGTCTTGTGCTTCTGGATGAAGAGCAGGTAAAATCCAGTCCATCTTTATTTGTATTGCACATTTTACAAAACAAAGTCACAACTTGCTACACAAAATGCAGAGAAGTATGAATAAAAAACAAAAAATGGTTCTTGTATCCACCAGGATGGTTTAGTGATCAACCACCATGCAGATCACACACTCAACAGCTTCTGTCACTGGCAGTCGGCGCTGGGAGGCCGAGCAGGGCGCAGACATGACCACGCCATCCTCCTGACTGGACTGGACATCTGCTCCTGGAAGAACGAGCCTTGTGACACACTGGGTATCACCTTTGGATTCAATTAGTCACCTTAGATTACAAGATTTAACACTGCAGTAGGTGGTAATTTATAGTATAGTGCTATATTATGAAAGATAAAACTCAAAACTAATTTGGCATGTCTCTTGTCCCATGTGACTATCATGTGTGCCTCTGCCATCTGTCCCACCCTCTGACACAGGTTCACATCACCCAAACCAGATGTCCAGCAAATCTGCTGTTTTGACATCTCCGACGTACTCAAGTTTCACATGTTTTAAGAAAATACACATCAGCGTAAAACTGTGTTTCACAACCAACCAATGACAATATATATATATATTTTATTTTTTTATTTATCAGATTAAAATTGTGTTAGCTCTAGGATGCTAGAGTGCCACCACGCTACAATAAGGAAAGCATCTGGTGAACATGATGAACTTCTTGCACCTTTTTGTTTCACAAATTTAGTGAATTACCACATAAACTAAAAACAGCAGCAGCTTGTTTGTCATAATGACCTTCCGGACACGACGTCTCTGTGAGAAAAAAGACAAGAAGTCAGGAGCGAGAATACAACTACATGCACCGCTCTCAAAGGCTTGACTCAAGTTGTGACTTCAAAGTGTAGGGTCTAGCATTAGCCCTAATCATGGCTATGAAAGCTAAGTTCAAAGGCTGTGTGTAAGCTAGTTCTTTAGGCTACTTAGAGGTGAATGACCACGAGCGTCGTCGGGCCATATAACACACTTTATTTACACAACTCTACCTGACTCTTTCTGTAATGTTTTTCCCATTTATCAAAAGTACAGTGATGATTTCTTCTTAAACGTGAAACCAAATAGTTGTTCTCACAGTTAATCTTCCTGCCCATGTTTAACGCCACTGTCCACATTAGTTATGTACATGAGAACATATGTCTGCAGCCAATGAGTTAGAGCCGTGAAACACCAACACTTGGCTCAATTCTCACAGAAACACTCAAAGAAAAACCTTAAAGGAGGCCCTCTGGGGTTTACTAGGCTTTTGATTCACTGCCAGAGTGCTGTGGGTCTGTATGAGAGAATAAAGAAGATAGTTTGAATAGAGCAAGAAAGTTTACCCACAATTTTGGCGGCACGGTGGCGCAGCGGTTAGCGCTCGTGCTTCACAGCTAGAAGCTCAATCCCTGGCCTGGACTGTGTGGAGTCTGCATGTTCTCCCCGTGTCTGCGCAAATTTTCTTCCGGCACTCTGCTTCTCCCACCACTAAAAACATGTACAATAGGTGAATTCTCCAGCCAGCCAGGTGATACTGAGATGGGTCCCCACTGTTCTTTACGGGGTGCAGCTGCGGTATCAAAGGACGGGTCAAATGTAGAGGACAAATTCCCCCACAGGGACAATAAAGTATGCCTTGACCTTAATTTATACAGTCTCTTAGTGATACTACTGCACAACAATGGTCAAAATACTTACTTTAGACCTGTGTGCCTGGATAATCGTTGTATATGCCCAACTGCAAAGGAGTGTGTTCATTTCAGTGTGTTTGTTTTTAGGTTTTGCTCCAATAAGTGGCATGTGCAGCAAATATCGAAGCTGCACCGTCAATGAAGACACTGGTTTGGGCTTGGCGTTCACCATTGCTCACGAGTCTGGGCACAAGTAAGACCACAACGGTCATAGCAATGATTTACACGATAGAGGATTTATATTATCTTCTTCATTTAGCTTTTTCTTTGTAATTTCATAGTTTTGGGATGGTCCACGATGGGGAAGGAAACGTGTGTAAGAAATCCGAGGGGAACATCATGTCTCCTACATTAGCCGGCCACAATGGGATCTTCTCCTGGTCTGCCTGCAGCCGCCAGTACCTCAGCCGATTCCTCAAGTAAGAGTTTAACAACACAATTATCTTGACAGAAAATAGAATAATCTAGAAACAGAGTGCACAAGTAGACATTTCTTGTCATGGGAAAGCCTAAAAACCTTAAAGAGAATCCAAGCTGTATACACTATGTCATAATATTATGACCACAGACAGGTGCAGTGAGTAACATGGGAGAAGCCATTCATCATGGCACCTGTTAGTGAATGTTGGTGTATTAGGCTGCAACCTTTGTTTATGGTAAGAAACATGCAAAAGTGTAATAACAATTTGCCAAGCTAAATATTTGTATTGGCAAGATGACAGAGTCTATCAAAAACATGACTAGTAAAGGCTGGCCAAGAACTATGTACTTTTGCTGAAATTGTTAAGTCTAAGTTTTTTGAGCCAATTCTGATGCAAAAGAAAGTAACACAGCAGTGACATTTTTAGTTTGAAATCTGATGTGAAAAAAGACTTGGGAGTTCTTCATTATTATGGATCAAAAGAACCTTCAGATCGATTTATTTTCCAGCCATTGCACCCGCATGATATATATGAGAAACATAGGCCCTTGTGCAAGTTTGAAAGTGTTTTACAGCACTGACATGGAGTAATATATCTTATTGAATCAAATGCAGTGCGCTTATATGATGCATGTGTGTTTATACCATGTGTCACTGATTAACAAATGCCTCAGAAAACATAGGACTAAATGTGAAAGTGTTGATCTACATTCAGAGCGTCTGGCCTTTCTGTCTGTGAATGCGTGTGTGCTTGAAACTAGATAGGTCAAAGTCGGTGCCCGCCACTAAATTTACCAGCTAACTGTCAAGTCTCCCTTCTCAAAGTGCTGCAGACAGACACTGCATTTCCTGGCTGAGTTATTGGAGCTGTAGTGACCTCATCCTTGTTAGGCCTGTCAACTTTATATTAAAACCCCCATCACCCCCTAGGGCCTCTCGAGGGGAATCTCAGAACCAATGAAGAATAGAAGTTCCAAAATTATACAGAGATACTATATTTATTGTCTTATGGGTGGTGTGTATGCTTATGGAAAATTGGAAGCATCACATGTTGTAGCAAAGTACTGAGAATTGTGTACAAAAATGATCAAACATATGTTTCACCAGGGACTGATCAGTGATGCCTATAAGCGGTAGGTAAAAAAAAAGACAAGGAACGGACAAAAACAAGCATTTCCCATGCTTTCCAGTTCCAGTGCAGAGAATGTAAAATTTTCACTCAAAGATAAAAACAAACAAAAGCGAAGTCTTTCAGCCAAGAGGTGCTGTAGTGTGCTGTATGTATAGCACTAAGCTTTGTGAGAGCCATTAGTCATGCGCTGGTTCAACTTTGATGGCCAAGTAGAGCCAGAGCCGGCCACTCAACACACTGTGCCTGCTGACCGTAAATCTGCAGCTCCACCAAAGTCCCTTTCAAATGTTTTATAAAATACATTAGGATTAGAGATATTACAGGCAAGAAAAGTCCATATCTGTGGACATTGGTGAGTTAACAAATGCCTGTTGTGCCATCTGTACAACAGATGGTTGTGCCACCAGATTTAGCTTTGCACCAAGCTAAATCTGGGGCAAATCATCTTTAATTAATGTGTTTGCACATTGTCCCTGTTGAAATAAATTAATAAACTAAACTGTATTCCGGAATAATTAAGGACAAAACCTGTGTCAAATAAATGTATTTTCATGTTTATTTTTATTGGTAAATGCTGATCAGGATCGTCCCACTGAGATTCATAATCTCAACTTCATAGTGATGGGGGGAACCGGAGCAAATTAGGGGAAAAGAAATGCAAACTACACACTGTCTGGAAATTGAACCCAGGACATGCAATGAGACGTGAGCCTTAATCACTGCACCACCACCGCCCTATATGTACAATTCAATTGACTTACACGTGCATGGATGATCAGGCTTAACACTTCACTTACTTTATTATCTGGAAAATGTTGTATACTAAAGAATAGAATTATGACCAAAATAAGTGCTCATGCAGAACAGCCATTGTTCTTCAGAGACATAGGCAATAAAACAAAGCACTATTGTGCACACGGTCTCTGCTAAAGCCATCAGGGCCTTTCACAATAAACCAATCCTTTTAATGCTTTAACCATATTTTGTGTTGCAGTTTCTTGGCCTGATACACCAAGGCTGTAAAACATCTCTGTATAGAAACCAGTGATATCAGTTAACATCGGAAACCGCTATTGGTGAAAGCGTATGAGTGATATAGGCAAGGATTTTTGTGACATAAGTTAGAGTTACATTGCATTTAAGTACTTTATATGGATTGAAGTCTTGGCATCTTGCTTTGTTGCCATGGCAATGTGAATGGGCCCTCTCTTCAAACAGCTATACAAAAGACCATTGCCCTACACTTGATTATCACATACGTAAGTTGTGCAGCAAATAAAATTTATGATTGGGATTAAAATGAAACAAAACAACAACAAAAACACTGGTGCACATATCTAACGCTGTAGTGTCAGAATTGCTTTATTACATGCCATGTTCTCACCGACTATACCAGAATACTTGACAGTTTTAATGACACAGTCCTAGCCTGGTCTTACCATACCCTCGTACTCATTTCGTACAGAGGGTCTGGAACTTCACAATTGAGCTCCGTTTCCAGGTGGGAGGGATGAACTTGTTTGAAACGATTGGATCTGTTTTCAAACTACAACCAGCAAATCCGGTGCAAATGCGTAATGTCACCTACAACACCCGCCTCCCCGCTCGCTGAATGGTAGGTTGGAATTGAACCGATGAAACGCAGCCACTGAGATCAGACCCAGACGTACATGTAGGGAAAAGATAATTGACCGGAGTTTACGGATGGCAAAGGCCAGGCCTCCATTGTTTTTATTTTACATATATAGTATATTTATACCTGGCTTTGACATAACCACATTGTTTCCAAAGCAATTTCTTTTTTATTAACAATTAACTCTCGAGTTTCTTTTTCCAGCACTGCTCAGGCTCTGTGCCTATCTGACGAGCCCAAAGCAGTGGAGGAGTATCAGTATCCAGAGAAGCTTCCTGGAGAGCTGTACGACGCCGATACACAGTGCAAATGGCAGTTTGGTGAGAAAGCAAAACTCTGCACACTGGATTTCAAAAAGGTAATAATATACAGTTCAGTCAATTGTGTCATCCCATTTAAAAAACAGCTTAAAATATTGCCAACCCATGATTCTCCACGGGGTTTGCAGAGCACACCCATGTAACAGGAGTGCTTTGTAATTTAACTATGATTGCACAAGGAAAAAAAAAAAAAACGTATGGTTGGAAGAATCAGTTTTTTTAAAAGCTAAAATGTACTTGTTGCCTTTGGTACAGTCAATCCCTGCCTTCTGTTCGAAAGGGAACCGTGACAGTCCAAAGAAAAGCTATTAAAAAGTCATTGGAATAAGTGACTGAATTCAAAGTACACGCTGGAGCTCCGCCAGTGGGAGTCCGTCCATTCGGGGCACTCATTGTCTCATTAGTGCTCGTGTTGCTTTTGGAGTTTCTCTGCCAGCCTTTTTCGAATGGTGTCTTAATTTTGCTCAGTGTTACAGTAATGATACAATAATAAGCATGTTCTGTGTCCTTTGTGTTAGGCTACAAAACATCTGGATCGCAAATGTCCTAATTTAACCTCGGAATCGGTTTCTTTCAGGCACAGGTCCTAATCAACGTACATACAACGCTATATTTTATATGAACAGGGGACACACATGTGCAATGGTTTCTGGCCTCGCTCCGTAGTATCGTGCGACCAGTATTCTCGCTCGCATTGTTCCCTTAACAATTGTCGCTCATACAATGACACCTTTATGACTACACTCTCGGGAGTCTTTTGCTGTTTAATGATTTCACATTACATTCGAGTTTGGCCTGCTGACTTACCTCTCGAGAGCCACATGATACTCTCAATGGTGCGCAACAATATATGGCGAAACATTACCCCCGTATTATTTTTAAATAGTACAAAATATCTATCTTTGATCTGTTTCGACTTTCCATCTTGTCTCATTCTTACTCTACCGTTGCTAGTGCTGAGCCGGCACAAAGCAGCTGGACACGAGCCTTGAGATGAATTCCTTGGTGACTCTTGGCAGAAGGATGCAGTGCAGCTCGACAGCATCTGCACCGAGCTGTCAAAATCTGATATAGTCATTCACGAATTAATAGAGAGGACGTATTGAAAAGTAGCGGGCTATGTTTCTCTCTGGCGATATGAAAATCAAAACCACCCAAATCTCGTAACAGAGAAGCAGAGGTTGAGGATATGTGGATTTACTTCACAAACAGAACTAGCTCTAGTACTTATAGGTAACAATAGTCAACTAGTGGATCTTCCGGGTGTACAACTCTGACGATTATGCACCACATGTCAACTTAGAAGTCAATGTTTATTATGTGAGTTGTCGAAAATGTTCTTTCTTCTATATAAGTTGTCTGTTGTCCTAGCTACCTGAACATAAATAACTCCAAACAAAGCTCACTGCTCCATCCCAGATTGCCAAAACGTCATTATTCAGAGAGATACGTCTGTTAAGTTTAGTCTAAAGTGTTTTTTTTTAATGGTTCCCCGGAGACAGAAAGCATCAGTTTGATTCATGTTTCTTTGATTTTCCGTGTCTATCGTTATTAATGTCTGCTGCGTGATGACTGACCATCCCTCTTTCACATGTTGTAATTCTCAGTGTCTCCCTTGTATTGATACAGGACATCTGCAAGGCTTTGTGGTGCCACCGTGTTGGAAGAAAGTGCGAGACCAAGTTCATGCCAGCGGCTGAGGGCTCTGCTTGTGGTCCTGACATGGTGACTTGTTATTTTATTTTTTTACTATTCTATTGATGAAGTAGCAGGGCAGAAAAGGATTGGATTCAAGATCTATCACCTTATTTAATATGTATTTAAAATAGGCTCTTTTTACTTTGTATTAGGGTTTTTAGATGTTTCAAGTGATTTCAGTCCATTCCGGTACATTAGTGGCTTTGGCTACCTATAATCAGCTGCTTAATATGTTCACGCTAATAATGTGCAAGCTGTCATTTTGGCTCATATCTAAGATAATATTTGACATTTTCTCCCATCACAATGGACAAAAGACAAAACAACTGTATTCACCTCTCTGTGTTGAGATCAGTGTTGGGTGAGTTACTTTAAAATTGTAATACATTCGATGTTAATAGTTACAGCTTTGAAAATGCAATATGTTTGTATTACACATTACTGTTTGAAAAATGTAGCTGAGTTACACTAGTGTGAGTTACTTTTGGCAAAATGTAAACTGAAAATAGTACTAATGCAACTGAGCAAAAGTGCAGTCACAGATTTCCTTTTCCTTCGCTTTCCCCATTCTCTCGTGTTTTGTTTTGACGACGTTAACTACACATAACTGCAGAGCTAATACACCAGTGTTCAATTTAATTTGATGCTGCATTTTATTTGAAAGGAGTTTGGCATCTGTTGGCATCAATCTGTTTGGAATCAATACACACCATTTAAATTCACTTGTAGCTTGAGTTACTTAAATTGTAATGACTAATATATTCCCATATTTTGTTTAAGTAATATGTTAGGTTCCTTTGTAACTGAAAAAAGGAATATATTTTTGTAACTTGTTACTCTTGTAATACCTTATCCCCACTGGTTGAGATGGACTTGTCCACCTACGGGGTTTGTGGGTGATCGCTCTTCCACTGACCCTCTGCAAAAGATAAAGTTTAAATAATTTAAAAGGCTATACGTAAATTTATTTATGTTTCAGAATGCCATAAATAATGTACTCGATTCATTATAGTCCTTAAGTAAGTGTTACGCCATGACGTAGCACTGATTCCCTGAACAAACAGAATCATAAAGTATGCAAGGCTATAAATTGAACTACAAAAACTCCAACTCTCTAATCTTCTGTACATTTCAGCAACACAGACTAATAAACCAGTGGAGTTCAACTCAGTCCATATTAAGTGGACTGCATCATTATACCTCTGGCAGCAGCTGGGATTGGTTTGGTGCTGACCTTGCAAAAAAATGCCAAAAAACAAACTATCCACTTAAGACTTCATTGTATTCTCATGCTCATTTCAAGATGATCCTCCGTAGGGGTTTGGTCGGACTCTCACCCCTCGCTCCCCTGACAACTCCCCATCAACATTGGCTTCTCAATATATTGAACTTGATGTCTTAATCCCGCCCCACTTGCTTCACGGGACAATTAACCCAACACAAACAATGACAGGGGCATTTAGGAATCCCTGCACTCTGCCACAGGGGGGAACAGTGGGAAATCAGCTGTTCTTGCTTTGAGCCGAGAACCACGAGATTAGTCAGTGGTGGTGGTACTTGGCCTGGAGTCTTTCGGGATCACATTTTATAACTGATGGTTATGGCAAAATCCACCATTGTAGTGATAAAAGGCTACAACATCCATAAAGTTGCATTAGCCATAACAATATTCCATTCCTGATTTGGATAGTTTCATCCCTCTGTAGTTCTGATTTAAGTTTTGTTTAGCCCTGGTTTAGGTTTGTTTTAAGGCTGACATGCTTTTGTGATGAAGCATGGCTCAGGATAGAGAAAGAGATCATATTTCATAAAATAATGGTTACGGGCAAGAATCCATTTTGCGTTGTCACTATGGGTGATTACAGCAGCAGAAATGATTTAGTATTTTTAATCTCCACTAGTTTATTGGGAATTTGATGCAGAATGACAATGTCCACTGAAATTATTTATTCATCGGGGTAGGAATGGATTGGTCGATATATATGCAGATCAGTCTATTAAACAATCCCACGTCACTCCGTACCCCCATCGATAAGCTGCAGGTTTCCACACTATATAATGGTATGAAATTTAAATGTGGACAAATTCAATTCAAAAGCAGCACCAGGAAACAACTTTTGACATGATGTTTCTTTAGGCAAATCCAGATTTTGTGAAGTCTTCTTGTATTACATTTGGGGATTTTTTAAACATGTGACTGGTTGCTTGGTTTGTGAGTCAGCTGTTTTGAGGCGCATGCTGCAAATACACGTTGGGAGTGAGATATGTGAGACTGTATGACTTCATGCATGCCTCTTTACATGACTATTCTAGAAACCACATATTGTCGAAAGTGTTCTTGGCCACATTCTCTTCTAAATGCAGCACCTATTGTAATAGTTTTCTTTACTATTCTCTCCAAAATTATCTAAAGCCCGGGAGCATAACTTAATAGGACAGTAGTTAGTGTATTTCTGGAAGCATGTTGCTTTGCCACAGGTCCATAAAAAACACAAACCACATAATTACTTGCGTGCTCAAAACAATAACTTTTTATCCTGAAAACAACACATGTGTGATACATCTCCACTGTTTTTTTTCTGTATTGGACTTGGCACTATCGATTTGTGCAGGTGTCACCTCAAGGTAGCCAGGCTTAAAAGCAAGGTTTCAGTGAAAGACTGCGAGTGATTATCGGATCTATCTGACAGCAGTTAAACTTTAAATTCACCCCAAAAGCTTCAGAGGCAGTGCTCATAAAGATGATCTCGGTCTCACTCGGAAAGACTGTACCATTTTGACACTTTTATGACGCCTTGTTCTGAGCATGCGAGTTGCCTCCCATTTTTCTGTCTTTCATTTTTTCTCATATGTTTTTTTATTTCTTTTCAGTGGTGTCGCAGGGGCCAGTGTGTGAAACAGGGAGATGAAGGCCCACGTGCACAGCACGGTCACTGGTCTGAGTGGTCACCCTGGTCTGCCTGCTCAAGAAGCTGTGAGAGTGGGGTGTCCCTTAGAGAGAGGCAATGCAACAACCCAAGGTAAACAAACAGAATATGTGTGAATTATTTAAAAACTTGGAAAATTGTCATCTATCATTTACTATCTGACCTTTACTCAAAACATTTTACAACATAAGTAAGTAAGTAAGTGCTTTATTTGTCATTGCACAAGCGTACAACGAAATAGTGTTCAGGTATTAGCCCTGAGTTGCTGCGACTGAGCCACGCTGCCACTGTGGTTCAACCTGACCCACATGTTTTTGGAGGTCGGGGAAACCGTAGCACCTGGAGGAAACCTGGCTGGCTGCCTGCTCCTCTGATGCTCTAAAACGGTACACCGCCTCCTGGGTTTGTCCCAGTTTTAGAGCGTGGTGTCCTGCACTGGTCAGCTCCTCCCCCCGCTCCCTTCTCTCCACAATAGTCTTTCACCATCCTCTCCTCGTCCCTTTTTTGTTTCCTGTAGCTCTTCTTGTGCTGCCTCCACTGTGCTGCAGGTGTGGGGCCTCTTGGTGCCTCTTCAGTGTCTCAGAAGAAGACATTTGTAGGTCTCAAATGGGTTTAGCTTATAACCTAGCTTTTTGTTTACTTTTAAAAAGCTGCCATATTCAGGACTATTATGGACTCTCTTTCCTAAAAAAAAAATATATATCCACCGAACCCGACAAAAACATGGCAAAGACACAAGTATCCAGTAAAACAATGTGGAATACAGAGACCACAAATCAAGTTCATAGAAAGAGGCAAAAAATTCAGCTGTACAGAGAGAGAGGTGTTTTTTTTTACATACATACATCATATCATAAAGTTTGTGATAAAAAACTTCCCTTACTACACACTGACGTCTACATTATGAGGGCTCAGCTTCTTATCTGTCGTGTGGATCTCGTACGTATTGTATCATGAACGTTGTTGGGTTGGCAACACCAGTTCTAGTATAGGAAAGGTACAATTCAGACTCCAAATTCTTCATAGGTAAAGACAAAACAAACATCAAATTCAAATATACAATGTTGTTGTCACCACATTACAATTTCCACTTATTGAGCGAACAATTCTTAATAAATGTGAGAGTGTACAGTCGTATTATACTGCGTACATGCCTCTGCATCAGCCACAGCCTTTGAGTTACAGGGTGAAATTCCAGCATTGACAGGCTATAATAAGCAGCAAAGGGAATTAACTAATATTTGCAAGAGTGTGTTTGTTTCTCTGCTTTACTGCCTCAGAGCAGTGATTTAACACAGTGAGGATGGTTCTCACAGCCCGATGCCTCAGCCTTATCTGTCCGCTTTAGTTCTGTATTCATCAGTCACTCAGGATTACTCGCGCTGCCAGTCAAGGGGCCTTACTCCCGCAAAACCTGGGCCTCCTGTTTATCATGTCATGCCAAGATCCTGACAAGTGGCTGGCTAAATTAGACAAAGAGTGATGAGGGAAAAAAAAACAAGAAAAAAACAGTGTTGAAATTTGTTCATGGAAAAAAGGCAAAATAGCGAGAGGAGACCCATGAAGAACAGAGGTGGGGTGGGGCAGACAACAAACCGGATTAGGCAAGGGAAATGTAAAATGTGGAGAATCTAAGTGCATGCATATGAAACAGTGTGATTGGCTGGGGCATATAAAAGGTGTAATTGCCGTGAAGAAGGGAGTTTTCAAGAACGTCGCCCGGGGATGTACACCTGTGTTTGAACCCGCTGTTTATGCAGTGCACAAACCACCTACTTTTAAGTGCAACTACTGTATACATGTCATGGCAGATGTAAGATGTAATCAACCAAAGTGTGTATTTTTGTTTTTTTTGTTTGAAGGCCGGCGTATGGTGGGAAGTTCTGTGAAGGTTCTTCCAGGTCACACAAACTGTGCAACACCGAAGATTGTCCTCCCAACAGCATCGAATACAGAGCGCAGCAGTGTGCCGAGTTCAACAGCAAACAGTTCAGGGGATGGCACTACTCATGGCGGCCGTACACTAAAGTGGACGGTAAGATAGTTGAACTTGACACCTCACTCCCGGCACTAATCGTGTTAGCAAGGCATCTTAGTGTTAGCAACTAAAGGCTAAACTTAGAGAAATATGATTGTTAGTCTATAATGAGTTCAATCTGCGTACACCTCAAATGTAAATCAAATTATAGTTTTTCCCAAACATGAACTGATTTAATGCCTGCTATTCAGTATATCAACATGACCAACACCCTCCATCTCCTTTGCTGTGTTTAATGTCCGACAGATCAAGACGTGTGTAAGTTGTACTGCTTTGCTGAGGGATATGATTTCTTCTTTGCTCTGGCCAGCAAAGTCAAGGATGGTACACTCTGCTCACAAGACAGCTCAAACGTGTGCATCGACGGGCTCTGTGAGGTAAGATTTTGAATGCCAGGTTGTAATTTATCTTCTGAGGTGTGTCTAAAAGTTTGCCATTGCTTCTTTGGGGCCCATTGATGACTTGAAAAATAACATGATGTAATAAGCAGGCAATATGTCATCTTCAGCTGTGTTTTTTTTTTTCTCTATGTTGCAGAAAGTTGGTTGTGATCGGGTACTTGGCTCCACAGCTGGGCTTGATGCCTGTGGGGTGTGTAAAGGAGACAACTCCACATGCAAGATTTATAGAGGACAATATACTAAACAGCACTATACCAACCGTAAGTTTCGAAAGCTTTTTTCCAACTCTGTCTTCTTCAAGACACCTGTTTGTGGATGAAATATATAAGGCATAGAGGGAATCCTGTCTGCTCAAAGTTAAAACAAATAATGGCCAAGTGGAAGGATTTCCATATTGGAATAGCTGTGTAAGTGGAAACCTGTTGATCGTGTTTCAGGTTTGAGATGCACTTAACTGAAGTCTCTGTAGAGAAATTTGTCATCTGCGTGTGATCCATCCTTCAATGCTGCCGGGGCCAAACACTCAGCCATTTATTTTTTTCATTTTTTTAGGTGTACCGCTATTTAAAAGAACTGTTGACATACTATATTTGTATTCTTATTTTAGAGTATTACGGCGTGGTGACAATTCCAGTCGGAGCGAGGAGCATTCGCGTGGTGGAACTGAACACTTCCAGCTCTTATTTGGCTGTACGAGACACACAGAGGCGCTACTTTCTAAATGGACAGTGGACTGTGGATTGGCCAGGCAGGCACTCGATCGCAGGGGCCATGTTTGAGTACAAGAGGCCTTACAATAGACCCGAAAGTCTCGTATCAACCGGCCCAACCAACGAGAAACTAGTTATAGAGGTAAGCACTTTTGTTGTTGTTGTTATCATTAGTTGGTCCTTTTTGGTAGTCTTTTGTTAATTTCATTGCCATTTCAGATATTGCTGCAGGGCTGGAATCCAGGTGTAGGCTGGGAATACACCTTGAAAAACACAGATGAAAAGAATAATTACATCAAACACAGTTATACCTGGGCCATCATTCGCTCACAATGCTCCGCCACATGCGCAGGGGGTAAGATGAAAAGTTGAAAAGAAAAAGGTTTTATATAAATTGAGAAAAAATGCAAAATGGAGAAAAAAGTATACAGGATATTAGGGCTGACAAGCAGTCTTCTTTGTAAATGTTCAACTTGACGTGAACATTACTTCCCCCATATACAGACCTGATCTAAGGTGAAGCCGCTCTTTGTGATCTGTCCCTAGAATAAAGCCTTTAGCTCCAGGTGAAATTGGTGCAGGGGAGCCTTTCTTATCATTACAACTTCAGGTTTAGGGACATCTCTTCATTCGACTGACCCACCATTACGCGCACACATTTGTTCCGGTGGACAGGTACGCACACGCACGCGGCTGCTCCCACTGCCCTTTGTCCCGCCACAGAACCAGCATAAAAGCTAACGCACACAACACTAATGACATGGGCTGTCCCTTCCACGGCCAGAGGTCAGCCAGTGGACCAGGGGTGTGTCTCCAATTTAACTTTGCAAGGTCTGGATAGTACGCATTTTGTCATGTGAGCACCCGAACGTGGCTTTAGTTGTGGTTTTGGCCTGTGAACAAAGGATTTAGCGTCTGGTTGGTATTGATTATTAAGGTTAAAGTTCTCCACTGAGGTGTGTTTGGACCCTCCCTGTTGCCCCACCGCTTCCCATTAAGGTCACAGAGAGACGGTGGGTCATTAGCTTTTAGTTGTTAGACTGTTAGAGACTTACTGACCTCAGCTGGAACCGCAGAGTGACCTTTCCTCAAGCCAAAATTCTAACTTGACATATAAGTGAACGGGCTTTAAATAGCAAATAAACAAAGTTAGATGCCTTTATCATTTGAATTTTCTAATTCATTAAAAATAAATAATCCAATCCTCTTTGTATGCATCTCTTTCCAGGTCAAATGAACACCAAAGCAGCATGTTACAAGGACCTTCGAGTGCAGGTGAACATGTCTTACTGCAACCCAAGAGCGAAACCTACAACAGGACTTGTGCCTTGCAACACCCAGCCATGTCCTGCCAGGTCAGTGTCAAAGTATGCATCCACCAGTCACGGTAATATGTTAATGTTTTAAAAGCTAATACTTTTTGATGGTATTCTGATTTAGACTATCACTATTAATACACATCAAAGCTTAATGGTCTGTAATGTGCAGCTTGTAAAATACTTCAAATGTCTCAAAAGTTTAACTTCATCACTCAGACATATCGTCATGCACCTTTGGCACCTTGGCCATCATTATCTGTTTCATGTACAAACCATTCCCCCTGCCTACCCACACATCTGTCTTTTCACATGCAGTTTTTTTCAAATACTATTTATTGGTTGAGTCAACTCCTCCTCGCTTCCCACGCTATCACCTAATAGTTAAGCGAATGAAGGTTGTCAGGCATTACCGACTGCATTCTCCTCCCCTTTTCAGCCCAGAAAACCTGCTGTACATGACATGATGGTTTTTTCCCTCTTCATACAAAATAACACACCCTTTGAGCAAAATAGGCTGTATGAATGTGAGGAAAAGATTATTCAATGATCATATATTTGTGTTTAGGGCTGAGTGCTTTACTAACTGTCAGCACCAGTTAGCTTCTGTGTTTGTTCAGGATAGCCAGCCAAAGACTGAGCATCACTATGGTGCATTCAACCTCAAGTATTCTTTTTGCCAAAATCAAGGGTCACAAGAGATTTGATTAAAAAATGAGCAACGGAAGACTAATCAATTTGAAACTGGACTCACAATTTTGGGAATAAACTCATGTTCTCTCTCCTGAGGTCCAACTTGTGGTGGACGAATGTTACTTGGCTATTTGAGGTAAGAGCTGGCTGAACAGGAGTAGAAGATATTTGTGAGTGACTGCTAATGACTAGGCGGTTTCTGGGTGGGATCCTTGGATAAGGACAGATGGTTTGGTCACTGTCTTATGCCCTTAACGTAGGCATAGGATCAAAGATGGCCCACATCATTGGGTGGGGTGTTCTCGTTGACAGGCAGGACGTGTATGGACACAGTCTAATGGGCTTGCACCATAGGGAGATATCCCCTCCCATGTCTGTGCTGCTCTGGATACTGTCTTTGTAGTAAGGGTAAAATTGAGGCCAGGAAAATGTCAGGGACCTTTCAGTGATAAGACCGGGGTAATGAGATGGTGGATTAAGATAGTGGTCCCACTGACATCAAAACAGGAATTAATAGAGTTCATATTGACAACATAATTTTCACCACAATGACAATTACAAATATGTTTTTTTAATCTCCTTTAGCCTTTTCCAACTGGGGTTTTGGAATCAGCACACAACAGCTTCTTCTACTGCAATATAAAAGCAAATTCCGCTTGAACGCTAATGTAGTTTATGTGGCCACACCGCCTTTGCTATGCCCGATCTCGTCAGATCTCGAAGCTGAGCGGGGTAGGGCCTGGTTGGTACTTGGATCACCAGGAGGCCTTGGTGAATGTGTGAGTGAGTGGTTGGTGGTGGTCAGACTGGCTGCCTCGCTTCCGTCTGTCTACCCCAGGGCAGCTGTGGATACATATATATCTTACCATCATCAAGTATGGTCTTTGAGTATTTAGCGCTAATTATAAGACTGATTCGTTATTTAGTTCTTGGAAAGCCTACTACAGTGTTTCACAATGGCTGAGTTGAGTCTCTTGAGTCTTGTGTCCCGTGGGATTTGAGTTTCACCACAGCAGTGACATAATGTTTTAGCTGGTTTCACGCTCCAGAAAAAAATTGGGTAAAGTTAGAATTGCCAAAAAAGTTTCTTTCGCCATATTAAACATTCATACATTTTGTCAGGATAAACTGTCAGTGGGATTTTGTGAGATCAAGGAATCCAGGTGTTTATTTAGGATATAGATTAGATTTGTAGGGGAAATGGAGGCGACTTCAAAAGGATATGGGAAAACGCTAACGCATAGCTTGACATTTTTACCCTCCCAATAGACAAACAAATCAAGCTTTATGTGGGCATTTACAGTTTGGTATCCCTGTATGATTAAGTGGTAAACAGACACTGACTGTATCTTTCTGGAAGGCACAGAACCCACTTATGTTTTTACTCATGTCTCGGGGGAAACGATGGTAAAGCAGATGGATCTTCCCACACACATACCAAGAGTCAGCATTTTTTTCCTCTTCTGTCTGTACTGTTTCCTCTTTTCCCGCCGATTTGTCTGTCATAATGTCATTAAGTGTTCTGCCCCAGACTAGTGCTCACCAGTCCTTGATCTAAAGCAGCGTATTACCTGAATGACTGAAGGCTATAAAGATAGTCAACAGGTCCTTGGGATTTCTTTGTGATCTTCCTATCCCAACTCTATGGTGCACAAACATACACAGTGCTTAGTTGCTGCATATTGTTTTAACATAATATGCTTCATGATGATAAATGTGCTGTTGACACAATGTAGCCTATTATAGCTGGAAACATGTGCATATACATTTTTTGTTAAATCCTCAAAAATTAATGGAAATATGTTTTGTGCTTACCAAATCATTTTCATCCTTGACTAGCTTCGCGAAGTTAAACTGTGTTGTTCATTATTCATTCACTCCCCACACTCGGTCGTGGTAAGCTAAAATTGCTGCCACAATAGCCCTGGGCCCGGGTTGACTGACAAAAGCAAGGCTGTCCATCCATTCACCTTTGCATCCAACACCAGTCACTCAAGCTCTACATTCACACAGGAAAGGTGAATAGAGGGTCTTGCCCAAGGACGTAAAAACAGTATCAGTCAATGGCAGAATTCAAACCACTGACCTTTGAATCTGTGGAAGATTGCTCTAGCCACTAAGCCACTATTCAGATAGTTTATAAACTATATATCTATAAACGGATGTTTTTGTGCTAGGTTTACCAAGTTGCCTGTTTTCTAACTCTTTAAAAATGCATGTCGTTTAAATAGTCAGATCGTCTTACACGGCACGCCTCAAGGTAATGTTTATGTTTTCCCCTAGTGTGTTTTGGAGTCTCTTTGTGTGAAAGTCAGACATGAGCGCACACAGACTATTCTTCGACTCCCCTATGAGAGCATTTACCCCCTAATGCACTGCTGTGTTTAGAGAGTGCTGTAGACCCAGTGATAATTGTGGCTGTAAAGTCATCTGAAAACTGTTTACAGTCTTGTCTCTTCCTCATTATCAACAGCTGCTGATGCTTAGCTTTGTTTAGTGAGTGTTGAGGATTCACATTTCAAACACAAACACAAAGGATTTTTGTGTAACTAGACACTACACTGTTTGGTGAATAGTCATTTTTTTTACAATGTACTTTGCATTTTTACTTGAGCTTGTAACATGAAACCATTTTGCCTTAACTTGGATGATTTGTAATGAAATGAGGCCTCGCTGACAACATAATCAGTGAGAGTATATTGTTAGAGTGGCATCAGCATCAGTGAAGTGGAAGCAGTTATAACACTCTTGCAGTGGCAATGCTTCATTAAAGTTACATTATATTGGACCTTAGTCCCTTTTTATGTGTTAAAACTAAAATAACATATACTGTTCATACACTGGCTATATGGCTCGATCTGCCTAAAGTGTGCCTCTTCCACCACTTGCTTGATATAAATATTTTTCGCTAACCCACATCTGTGTGCGTATGTTTCATTTTCATTCCATCACAAGCACATATATCTTAGCATTAACAAGATTTTTCTAATGTATAAACTGTTAGATGAGACCTGCTACGTGCGGACACCAAAACACACATTCACATCCACACAAAGTAAAACTTGTGTGGATGTGTTTATCAATCTAACCCTCTAAACTAAACTATGAGCCATGCACTTATTTTTTTTATGCTGTGTCGGCATTTGGGGCTGGCCTGGCATTGGCATTCCCTCACGGAAAAAGGTTTCTATTGGCAATGACGTTGCACATCTAGTGCATGATATCACCCTTTGAGGGCATCTGTTGATATATTAAAGAACCCAGACATCAATTTGAAATAAACATAAAAGTCACAGGCAGTGACAGTCACATAAACAGTGGGTTATATTATGTCTTGGAGCCTCTGGTCAGCGGCGTTAAGACTGCGAGGCTACCAGATATGACTTCAAGTCGACTGGACATCTGATCTGTGCTGCCTCTGAAAGTGTGAGGCTGCCTCATCCGCAAACATTCACGGAAAGCCGCCATGCTCAAGATCCAAAAATGTCTTCGTCGATGTCAATTATTAAATAGTACATTTTTAACAACTGAACTATTGCTTATTACTTTTTTACTTTATGAATGCCCTTTTCTGGACAATTCAGAGGAGTTTTTTTTTTTATGATTGTACATTTCTATGTTTCTATGGCAACATTGCTACATTTTCATAACTTGAGGCCCATGGTCGATATATGATATCCTAAAGCCCTAGCACCTGGTACCTAGTGTTGCTTCTTTGTTTTGTCTTTAGTCTTTGTCGTGACTCATGATATTAGTGTACATGGCTCAAACTGTAATTGACTCCCCTAAAATTGCGATCACCAGTGGCAGCGCTTTTTGGGCTTTACATACAGTTCCATGTGAATCTCCACAGAGCATCAGAAGTGTGCACTCTTCTGACTGAAAGTAACTCCGTATGGATTAACTTGTGCCTTTACCAAACATTTTAGAGCTTATACACATTCCAGGATATCCATATCCAATGCTGACTGCAGACATCACTATATAATAACAAGGCCTAAAATTTAAGTAGGTTTTAGGGGGCCCATGGATTATAAAGAGAGAGAAGTGTGAGGAGATATTAAGTTGCGGCACCTGAAGTTTAGAGTAACTTTGTACGGAAAAGAGGGTTATAGGAAAAAAGAAAACAATGGCCTTGAGGATAAGACATTTCTGGATAAAGCAAGTAGCAAGGATAAAACTAGATGAACAATAAACCTGCATCTAACCTTAAATTTTCACAAATGCAAGCGGACGTCTGCGGCTTCACTTTAACCAAATTTAATTAGATACAAGGTTCTTAGTGAATAAGTAATTTGATACAAAATGCGTGTCTGTAATTGACGCCCAGGACGACAAACTGAAGGACTGGAAAAACTGCTTTGTTCTGCCAGCATGTTAAAACACCAGGGCCAATAAGAAATGTGGACGTTTTCCACAAGTGTTGTTTTTTGGCTTTTCTACCAAGAGTCTGAGGCCTTGCTATTTTAAATTTCTCAATTGCAGATTCTGTGGTCCTTTTGACTCACACAAACTCAAGTGCTACTGGGGGACATACTTTATGGGTTGATGTGCCACAAGCCCGTCCCAAAGGTGGATAGAAGCTGTTGGTGTTGACTCAGCTCCTGTTTTGTGTTGTTGCAGCTGGTCGATGGGAGAGTGGGGGGAGTGCAGCAGGAGCTGTGGAGGTGGGGAGCAGACTCGACAGGTTCAGTGCGCCCAGAAAACTAGCTCTATCAACGTGGATTTTCTGTTAGACTCCCAGTGTCCTCAGCCCACTCCAGGCAGAAGACAGGGCTGTAACGCACACAGCTGTCCTCCTGTATGGTCCACTGGGCCTTGGGCTGAGGTACGTTACACCTGCTATTATATTCCAATGTCTTGTTAGAGGTGTTATTGCATAAGCGTGTCACATAATTTTATGGAATTACCCAGTTTGTATGATATCTATATAAGCCCATTAAGAGTTTTATGGGTCATTTATCAAGGCAGGTGCTAAATAGCGAGTGCAAGCTGGAAAATAGCATATTGCTATTTCTGTGGGCATGTTGCAACCAATTTACAATTAGATTTTTTTATGTTTTATTAAAGTAATAGGGCCACAAATCTTAGACATAAATGAGAGGATGCTGTGTGACTAAAGAATGTGCAAATGACTCATTGACTCGTGCTTCTCATCCACTTTAGCGCGCGCTTCCCATTTTGCACATGAGTAAATGCTCAAAAGATAAATGACCCCCTTGATGTTAGCCTGATAAACCACACCCACTTCTTTTCTGCACGAAAGAAGGTGGGTCTGGACATACACGGTAAACAAGTTGCTGATTGGCAGCTAAGGCCGAACCAATCACGACCGTCACAGAGAATTGACACTCGCCGCGCAACTATGTTGTTTGTTCAATTAACATTAACATTAGCCAAAACTAATCATGGATGAAGTAGTCGAGGATTTTGCCTCCGCGTTCTCGTCAGTTTATATTCAGTTCATATTTCTGATTGGTTTCATTCACTGACAATCTGTGCGCGTTAGGCCCACCCGTTCAGACTGCTCCAATTGCTCCGTGACCAGACTAACTTCCCTGTGTGGAATGGACAGGGAATAGTATGGCAGAGCCAGGCACCCTTGATGTTGGACCACCTTCTGTTCCACTTTACTTTTATTTGACACATTTACCATAACCATGATTGATGATTTTTCACAGTGTTCCCGTAAATGTGGCAATGGCGTGAAGAAAAGGACAGTGCTGTGTACCAGCACAAACCCAGGTTCCCAGTCCCACACAGTGCCTGACAGTCTGTGTGTTGGCCTGCCCAAGCCCACCAGCCAAGAGACCTGCTTCATCAAGCGCTGCCCAAAACAGCGCAAAGTCCAGTGGTTTGTCTCCACCTGGCAACAGGTAATGGGATTGCAAGCATGTAAAGAATAACTCCAATTCACTTAACAAAACTGTTGATATTTCTGGTCATTTTCATTCATCCCAGTGCTCAGTTACATGTGGCCGTGGTGTTCAAGTTCGCTTCATCAAGTGTGCAGAGAAGGTGGGTCCAACAGTTATGTTTTAACAGTGATGAATATTATGCTGACATTCTGTGATTGTTATGTTAAACAGGACACAGCAGGAAAATACAGAGAACTTGCTGCCAAGAAATGTCAACATGTCCCTAAGCCAGCAGTAGACCTGCAGAGAGCTTGCATGTTGTCTGAGTGTCCAGTACATACAACTCCTGCACTATACAGGTGGAAGAGCCACCGTCTCTCCTCACCTCCTCAACCAGTCCCTGCTCCTGTGCACAGACCTGAATGGCACCCGTCAGCCTGGTCTCAAGTATGTCTTTTGCATATCTATTATAAAACAAGAGAGATTGTATTTAATCACTGTTGCTCTGTTCTGTTTCAGTGCACAGTAACTTGTGGAGGGGGGGTGCAGCTCAGGTCAGTCCAATGCCTTGCCCAGGGAAAACCCGTCACTGGTTGTTCCATTCTTTCAAAACCTCTGATATCTCAGGCCTGCAACACCAACTTCTGCCCACAACCAGAGAAAAAAGGTATGTAATTGTAATGCTAATGTGTACAATATGGTGCATAATATTACTAGGAGGTATGCTTTAATAGATGCAGATTAACACCAATATTTTACACTACAATTGTAGTAGGCATAGCTTTGATTCATTTTAATATTGTGATTCTTTGTATCTGATTCCGTCTCAATTGTAGTCTACAACTTTTCTTTCTTAAACTTTCCTCTGGTGCCACGGTGTCAGAAGAAGTATCAGAATAGATGTAAAGTGAGTTTGGACAAAACTGTTGAAAACTGATAGAAATTGCTATTCCTCTCCACAGATCTGATGTGCAGGGATTACTTCAGCTGGTGTTACCTCGTGCCTCAACATGGAGTCTGCAATCACAAGTTTTACGGCAAGCAGTGCTGCCAATCATGCTCCAATTCAAACCTATAATTTTATTCAGTCACTGTCAGGATGGGATTCTGACAGACAGGAAGTTTTATCTTCAGGAGACTCATGTTATTCGTCATAAGAGTGTTGCCTGCACTGATCAAAAAAACAATGCAAGTGGCTTTTTCTCTCCTTTGATGCCGGACATCTTCATAAAAGTTGTACTGTACCGTCAGCCAAAAGAACAAAGGATGAAGAGACTACAAACACTATTCATATTTTGTTTAAAAAGGGACTTGGGCGGACCTGACAAATCAGAAAAAAGTCAAATTTTGGCTTATATGTTAGGATTCATAATACTCTCGTCATAGTTGTGGAGAGCGAAGATTTCATCATTGATGTGAAGTAAAATGCATATCAGAGTGGCTTTTCCAAAGAAAGCATTAGAAATTGACACGGTAGTGGCTAATGTTTTCTGGCGTATAAAATGCACTGTATTATCTTGACAAAAAGTCACTGTGCATGTGAAGATGTAGGATCTTTCTTTTTGTTGCTTAATGATGGTCGGTACTCAATGGTACATTACCACCACCCACTATGCTGGAGTGTGGGGAAGATGTAGGATCTTCACACTTTATGGTGCTTATATTGTGCTATTATCAATTTAATGTGAAATCATTCAGGAAGAACTGTCTCTAGGAATTGTGTGACTTATGTACAGTATTTTTTTTATTTATTGGCTTTAAAATACAGCATTGCGGGAGACTGATTACGCAGTATAAATGTCTTTTGTTACTCCTCTTGTTTTGTTTTTAATAGGCCTATTTGATAGTAAAACATGTTTTAGAAAGAAATTACAGAAAAGTGGTCAAGCAGCTTAAATATTTCTCTATCTTCTTCAATTTCCAGTAGATCATGAGTATGTTGAAGCATATGAGCTGAAAAGAAATAAGTTTGGGGGGAGGGGGGGAGTCAGGTTATTATAAGTCAGTTTTATGGCAAACATGTGAAACCTTTTTGCCCTGGGCCCTAGCGAGTCTGTTGATGGCCCTGGCACATACAACAAATCAATAAATTTGACCTGCTTTTATATCAACTAACTTTTTTTGTTATTTTTTGTGTCATTTATTTAAGAGTGAAACACTGTGTGAAGCTGATGGTTCTGTCGTCTGTCAAGTGTTCGAGCCCTGAATGTCTTCACCCCCTTTCACCCTCTGCTGTTTTGTCAATTAAAGCAAAAATACTTTAAAAAGACTGAATACTTAAGGGTTTTGGTATAACACAAAACATCTACAAGGAATTATATTCTTTACTTCAAAACATGTGTCTTCACTCAGCACAAATTTCACTTCAGCGTATTAGTGCACTATAACGCCAAAATGGAACTGGTTCTTTCAACACCTATGACATATTGAGCCCTTATTACAGTCATTTTTCAATAAGTCAAGCCGACAAAGATTCCATAACAGAATCACCATCGTCATAATTCTCTGGCACTACTTTATTGTCTTTGGAGAACAAATAAAGACTATGTTTGAAATTGGACAAATGGGGAACTGTCGAAAACAGACAGGAAACTATTACTGCAGCTATAGGCCTCTCTCCTGATCTGTTCAGAACAATGCCATTTTGAATAGCATATATATATACATATATGTATATATATATATATATATATATATATATATATATATATGCTATTCAACATATATAATATATATATATATATATATTATATATAATATATAATAGTGGTGGGCCGAGATACAAATCCCACGAGACGAGACACGAGATTGAGTCCACAAGAACAAGTCGAGATTTTGACATAATTTGCAATAACAAATCATGTTTTGCAATTATGTTTCCTTTGTATGGATTGTATTGTATTGTTTGTAACAAAATGAACAAACTAATTAGATATAATTTGAAGCTTAAAAGTTTTCAGGTGGAGACAGGTTTAGATTTAGTATCTAAAGAGTCTGTGCCAGACACTGATGCACAGGAGGCTTTAAACATTAAACAAAGGTATTCTACTGTATATTAGACTGACCTCTTTTTAAATGGCCCGCTGTAATCATCCCATCATATTCTGCGCCCTGCCCTCCTCTCTCACTCGTTGTCCGCCCGCGCATGTCACATCCGCGTTGTTTTGCTTTTCCGTGTGTACAATCACAAAATAGACGACGGAATTTACTTCAATGATCCACCCGGACTCGCCGCGCCGTGCAGCGGTAAAACGTAGCTTCCAACAGCAGAGCATTTAGTTCGTAAATGAAAGAGAAAGTAACGAGGTGCGAGTGTGGATGTGCAGGCGTGAATCTGCTGCGGCTCCAGTCTGCAGCTTTGAACACCGAGGCGGTGGTTCCAAGCACTGACCTTAAAAACGTCAACGTTTTCTTTCTTTTTTAAGTTCATCATTACACATTATTAGAGAACTATTGCCTACATATTCCCATGAGTCCTATTAGCAGTCTACAGGAAGAAGGTCATATCTAAATTTCAGCCTATAAAAAAAAAAAAGAAGAAAAAAATATTACGGGATAATTTCACATTGTGACGAGTAAAGTGACTCCTGCAAGTTGTAAAATGTGCCTATAAATATGTCCCTGTGAAAAACTGGGATGCTACGAATATGTTAGGAAGATTGAGGATGAGTTTGTGCCTCAAGCAACATTTTGGTGTCCTCTTTTAAATGAAAAAAAAAGAAGAAAAATCAGGTATAGGGCCTTTAAGAGCATGGGGTAGGGGTTGTTAGCCTGGACAAATCCAGACTCACCGCTGTATACAAAAATACAGAGGGGAATCATCCTGGTCCCACCAGGCTAAGGGGTTGTGGCCTTTTGGATTGTAATCCTGTGCATACAGCGCCATCTTCTGTGTGATCTGTATATCTCGAATAATCTCACCAGAGATACATGCCAGCACTGTACCCCAGCCTCCTGTAGGGGGTTACTTTCTCGGTAGAGGTTATGTGTGTGTGTGGTGTGATGTGAAGTCATAGCATAACAGTTTGCCATGCTATAAAACAAACTAAACATAAAGCACAGCAAAAGCCTAGTGTTGCAGTAGCCAGAATCAAAACGATGTTATCTGGTCGAGTATGGTAGCTAGTTTACATTGCTATTTGTTGTTTGTTTTATAGTTCTAACTTGCTTTTATTTCTTTTAAAAACAAAAATAAGTTCCCTGACCGGGAATCGAACCCGGGCCGCGGCGGTGAGAGCGCCGAATCCTAACCACTAGACCACCAGGGACATGAAAGCTGCCTTATAACATATGCTTAATGATTTTATCACCTATACCACTATAGTGGTATTTGGATAAGTTCGTTCTAAATGTTGATTTGGAAAGCCAGCGCCGTACTTAAAACATCCACAAAATCTAGAAAAACACGTAGACCAAAATCGCATTTGCCATGCTGATGGACTACTACCATGGACCTATTATAATATCTACTACGTGCAGAAGATTGTTTTCCTTTTTTTTCTCTCTAAAGTATAATCTTGTAAAGCAACTAAAACAGACTGTATTTATAATAATAATAATACTAATAATAATAATACAAAACTCAAGTAGTTTCGTTGTGTCTTTTGCGACATTGAAGCAGGCATCTTCAAGACACCTTATCCGGGGTCCTTTTTTGGGTCCTCGGTAAACGTGGGATTCGCGAAAATGTGATGTTTTGACCCGTGCTGTGTGCCATTTGTTTATCAAATATATGACGCTTTAAACCTATCTGTTGGCCTTTTTTTTTCCTTTGGGATTTTATTACCATGATGCCAGGAGAAAACCAGTCCAAAATGGTGGCAATCGCTGCGGACGCAGCGGTCAGAAACTGTCAAAACTGCTCTGTCTTGCACCAGGTCTGAAACAATTCCAAATAACGTTGCATTTATTTATAGATCTATCTATCCCTAATTGTACTCGTGTTGACAAACTCTTGTAGTTCTTATCGGATTTGGTGTTGTAGCACTTACAGATATACCCTGGCGACCATTCCATCGCTGGAATAAGCCGTGTATGTTGTTTATGTTTTGTTTTTTGTTTTGTTTTAGAGCCTTAACGAGTATGTGTCGTCCTTTCTGGCACTGAAACAAAAGATAACCGTTAACGAGTAAGTGTAGGCCTAACTTTACTATTTTGTCAACTTGTATATATGTATCAAGTTCAAAATCTACTTCAAGCTATACTGTATTTTCCAAATTGATTAGAGAAGGTGTCTGTCATCTTGCATTAACTAAGCTTCTGTGTGTTTGTGACGCTGTTGAATAGCGATAATATTAGACTTCAACAGCAAATAAAGGAACTGCAAGTTAGACTGGCATCTCTAGAGAAAAAATCTGCAGATTATGTCTCTCTCCAGGCTGAACTTCTGGAGAAAAGGGTATGACAACAAAAATAAATTACAACAAGAAGAGAAAGTGTTTATATACTGCACAAATAAACACTTAATGTATCGGTCTATTTGTTAATTTTTCATTTCAGGAAACTATGAAAGTCTATGAACAGATGTCTGAAGAGATGGAAAAAACAAAGCAAAAGAATACAGAAATAAACACAGAGTAAGAGATGTACAAATGTTGCATATTATATGTATGATTTGTTGAATATGTGTCGCTTTACATCTGTTCTAAAATATTTTTTTATGTAATATGCTTTTTGTCTAAAAGGAATGAAATGCTTAAGAATGAAATTAAGAATGTGATGGGTAAGATAATCTTGGAATGATTATTGTTGTCGAGCAAAGCTTGTTGGAATATGAATAATGGGCATTTTATATTTTCAGAATGTATAGAAGCAAGGACACTTGAAAATGCACAACTGCGACGAGAGAAGGCTGAAGTTGAAAATAATTTGCTGGACACACAGGTAAATAGCTGACCTGAAGAAGGGTGTACTTTTACAACTTTAATTGAAGTGTTTTTATTCACTTTTAGTCATCACTGAAGATGGTTCAAGTTCAAGCAGATCAAGTAGAGCAACTAATTAAAGAAAATGTTGAGGCTTTGAGCATGTAAGAAGTTCTCTATTGTGTTATTTCTCTTTTATCTTGTGAAGTAGAGATCTACTACACTTGTTGTTCAAGTTTTATCTATTAACATTTTTATGCCTACACAGTAAGGAAAACCTTGAAATTAAAGTTAGACATCTTGAAGGTAGGTGTTCATTAGTCGGTTGATTAATTTACTTTTATATAACATGCTAAATTCACAAGTTTGTAATTTTATTCCACATTTTTAGAATCTATTTCCAAACAAAATCTTCGTATAAGTGAACTTTTACATGAGAAAAACATGTTGGAAAGAAATATTGATGATCTACAGGTATATGTTTCAACAAATGATTGATCTTTTAGTTTGGTAGACTTTCTAATTCTGAATTGTGTCCTCTTTCAGATAAGAATTTTAAAACTGGAGAGAGAAAGGTGCAAAGGTCAGCTATAGGAATAATACATTTTATGCATAATGTATGTTATGCTACAACTAACCATGTAATTCTATCTTCAGAATATAAAAATGCCTTTACTCAGGCAAGTGTGCCCGAGGAACCCAAAGTTGACAAAGGTAAGTCATTACTTATGATAAGCGACGCAGTTGGTTTTGTAGGCAAAACACACACACCATTTGCAATGTTTTGTATTCAGAAAAGTTCCGTGTACTTCTAAACAATTTATGGGCTTGTGTGGAACCGGGTCAGAGCTTGGAAAATGTAACTGGTAAGTACTGTGTACAGGCATGTTTCTTTTCAACCTCTTATCATTCCAATCTGCTTTAATACAATTATTCAACATTTCAGGTGCTACTTGTAAACGTCTGCTAACATCTCCCCCACAAAACAATCCACTTTCTCTGAAAAATAACTCCACAAACTCTCCTAAAAAATCCTTACCAGGCATCCAGTCTCCTAAGAAAAACAAATATACAAACTTAAAAGCATCCCCTCACTCTCATGGAGTCTGTGATCAGCAAGAATATCAGCACTGCTCAAACAGCAGGCCGCGAACATCAAAAACATGCAAGAGATTATCAATGAACCACAAAAGAGAAGAGTTGCCTTCGAACAGCGGTGAATTGTCATTAGAGCAGATATTGGAATTATTCAAGCCATTGTTACCTTGCTTATCTCCAATACCATCGACGGTAAGAATACATTACTGTAATATTTGTCAAATATATGTTTTTATTATGTACTTGCATTTCTGTATTGCATTTTTTATTGTACATTAAATAATATATCCCTTAATGATTATGATGATATACTCAAACATCATTGTTGGGTTGTTGTTGCCTTTAAGGATGCATCAATGGATTCCACCGAGATGCCAGACGGAGAGGATTTTGAGGACTGTCAACAATCTTTTCCACTTGTTTGTCAAGAGTTGTCTTTACTGAAATCACCAACGTCTAAAGGCATAACACAAGAGCATCACACTTCAAACAAAGTGGAAGAAAATGAATTACCGCTGTGTCAAAGTAAAGTATCGGAATCAGTCACCCTTTTTTATCCCTGTCCAAACCAATCTAGTGTTGATATGGAAGGCAACATTGCTTATAAGGAAGTGCCACCAAGTAACAATGTCCCAGAGATGACAATGTTCACTGAACAAATTGAGTTGGAAGAAATCATGGATGGTTCAGACATGACAACTTTTGAAAATGAAGAAGAAACTGAAGACGTTTCAAATAGACCAGCATGCAGTTCCGCTATAGAACTGCAAGCTTGTGAAGATTTGGTGACAAAAACTGATGTTGATGACACCAGTGCCACAGCTGAATGGAAGTCGAGTATGGAAGTTGATAATCAAGACCCTACTACCTGTTTAAATAATGCCATTCACCTGCCAGACTCTGCTGATGCCCATGCGCCACAAGATGCTACCAAATGCAACGAGTCTTGTCAGAAACCTCAACATAGTGTTGAAAATGAGTCACTTGAAAACAAAACAAATTTTATATGTGAAGGTGAGGGAACAATGGATCAAAACATTTCTTATTCGGTTCCTGAAGTTTTGAAAAACTGTGAGAATGGTAATACAGGACCTGCCGATGTTGCTAGTCTAACTCAGGATGGTGAACTAAGAGCAGTCTGTAGTGATGTGCCATCTGACCAAAGCTCTTCTGTTGTGCAAGAAACCAAGCCTATTGGAACACAACCTTTGAAAACATCACATAGTCTCTGTCAACAGCTTGCACCCTCATGTTTTCAACTTTCCTCAAAACTAAATAAGGTAAAAAGTAAACCTAAAACAGTCCAGGGAGATTACCATGTAATTCATGATGTAGCAACACTATCATTGTCTAATACAGATGGACATGAAGAAAAAGTTACAGCAAAACAAGATAAATCATTAACCCAAAGATCAATTAAAGCCTCAGATGTTATGGTAACGGAACTCTCTCCAAATATACCAGCAAAGTCTTCAGCACCTAAGGAATTCATTGGCCAAGTTCGTTCTGAAATGGGCCCACCACTACCACCTCTCTTGACTCCTGTTTATACGCCACCTAAAGCAGATACATGTCCCGTGAGAAATGCCATAGAGAAACTGTCCTTCCCTTCACCCAGTAATACCTCAAACTCAAACACTCCATTTGAAGCTTGTCTCACTCCGAGTGGTGACCAGACCTCGTCTGTAAATAGTCCACGATGCCAAAATGTTCCATCATCCCCTCTCCAGTTCGGTTCAGCCACACCAAAACATGCTCTTCCTGTTCCAGGACGACTGCCATCGACTGCAATGAGCTCCTCCCCTTCAGCCTCCTGCAGCCCATCTCAGGAACACTCTATGAGGATTCTTGATACAATGTACCCAGAGATGTCTGCTCGAGCAAGGACTTTAAGTATACTAAAAGGCAATGTCAATCTAAATATTTGTTCTACAGACAGTGGTACATTACCAATGTCAGTAGAAATTCAGTCATCAAGCTTCAAAAGCATTAACTCAACATCAACTGCCTTTACAAAAACTGAGATCAGAGGAGCAAAAAGGGCTTTGAATTTGCCCCAACATAAGGATAACAAAGTCCTGCGATTAGATAATCCTGTTGCACCTCAATGTTCTAAACGGCTCCCATCACCCTCAAAAAATGACTGTGTCACATTATTAGAACATTGTACCAATGAACCCTTACCGTCCACTGAAGAAGGGATTTCTACTCCTCCAAAACTTCAGACTTTATTAAAAAAAATTGAAGACCAATGTTTTGATCTGCTGCCAGTGGTTCAGAGCCACTTGTTTGTGGGGAACCTGCCTAAGAAACCTGTGTTAAGAGATGAGGAGAGAGAGGTTATATCGGTGATATGCAACAATGGCAATGTAAGCTTATTATACTTGGAAGCACATATCAATACTTGTAATTCATAGTGGTTATAATAAAATGTTCTCTTAATTTTCTTCCTAGCCACCACCAGCTATTATGATGTCGGCCATTGAGAAAAAAATTAGAAGAATTGGAAAAAATCTCAAAACAAACCAGCCAAATGTCAACGCAAACCACCTGCAAGCCCTTTGTAGAGTCTACATCGGAATTTGTCGACAGAAAAATTACTGGGAGAAGGCTCGCATCTTTGCTTACAATGCTCTTTTTATGGGTATGTGCTGGTGTCCACACTGTTGTGTCTGTTATCATTTGTTGTACCAATTTTCTGTGATTTTACAGACTATCCAGATGCCGCTAAAATGATTTTATTTATGGTGACCACATGGCCGAATATTCTCTGCGGCGGCAGTTCTTTGAGCCAGGCAATCCACGCTGTCACCAAATTTAAAACGCCAATTGAGCTCCAGGACTGCATGTCTGTGTATCTTGGCTGGGATAAGGTAAAATCTTGTGTGACCTAACCAACAAAATAGAGAAAATGGATATAAAATTCAGGTATATGTTTTGCAGAAACCTCCTTGTGGGATTGACGCTATAATTTCCAAAACTCTATCTGGGATTCGGTCAGGTTCTATGCTATCATTTGTAAAACATGATCGATATGGCATTGACCTGGGGCCGGAGGCGTGGCAATTTATTTATACAGTTCAGCTCCTGTGTGCAAACCAAGAATGGAAATGTATTTATGCTAATCTGTTGAGGTATGTTTCTGAATATAGTATTACACTAACAATGAAAACCAAATGTTTAAAAACAATTGCATTATGATAATCTTGGTTTGGTTGACAGTAAGGAGTTGTGGCCATTAATGAACTCATGGCTAACACAGCCCAGAGGACAGCAAACTCCGGTTTCTGATGTCACTGTCGCCATTGTCCTCAGACTCATTGGTACGTTTTCCTACTAAATCAACTTTTTAGATGTAATCAATTACATGCAATTATTCAATTAAATGCATCTCATTATCTTCAAAAAGGACGACTTGGTCAGATTGGCATCAAACAGAAGTGTGTTTCTTCAGTGATGACGGTTGCTTGTGTCATCAATAGTTTTGGAAGGCATGGGCAGTCTGAAGGTAGGAAGGAAAGATTTCAATGTGGAAAAATATCTCTTTTGATCTATGTTATTGTTGGACTAAACTCGACTTGTAACTTTCCAAATACTATGTTGCAGGTGTTCCTTGGGAGATTCAATTGGCTGCAATTTACTGCATTCATGACTTGTCTCCTTGCAATCCCAAAAGTGCCCTTGAAGCCCTCGCTGGATGGAGAGAGCAAACTTCTCAAAAAGTCCCTCCTGGCGTCACTAGCTGCATTAATCAGATTGGTTCAATATGTCGACAGGTCAAATCTTAATATATTGCCTTGGCATTGTAAAAAAAAAAAAAAAAAACACTACACCAAAACATTGACATGCAATTATATAATACCAAGAGAAGTTGCATTGAGAATATCTCGAGTGTCTATGCAGAAGTCTTGAATTAATGTATCACATTTTTAGAAAAAATATTTTTTATCTTTCCATTTACTGATTATTTCTATTTGAGGCTGTGTACATGTTTGTAAATTTGTATAGACAGTTTGGAATGACAAAGACTGTACAATAAGAACTCATTTAATTATTAAAAGTGTATTTATTTTCTGATCCAATTTTTTTTTTTTTTCTTTAAAAAAAAAAACTAAACAAAGTAAACATTGAGGTTAAGACCATTTAATATCCACTAACTGGATATTTAAATCTGGATCATAAGTGAATAATCAGCCTGATGCTTTCACAAGATTTAGAACGGTAACAACATGAAAAAGCAGAGTTAGTGTTACATTTACCTAAATAATTTTAAAAAACACAGGATCTTTTAACTTTAAGATTTCTTTGGTTAGAATATGTATGTATATAACCAGTCAAACCAGTTCTGGTTTAACGTTTTGTTTGATGCAATTAATGTTATTCTACAAGATGGCATAATGAGGGATAATAATATGGTTAATTTGTAAATACCTACTACCATATTCAAACAACGCAAAACATTCCAAAGGCACCATAGACAAGTTAGGTTTCACAAGGAAATGTATCCCACCAGACAATTTAAAAATTAAGAGTATGAAACCACGGTTTCAATATAAACTCTGAACATTTTAATGAAAAAGTTGTATTGCCCCAAAGTTAATACCTTTTACCAAGGTTTGTTGATGTTTTGTTTTATAGTAGCCTTATTTCTCCAAATACACTATTATACAGGAGTTTATCTTTTTAGCCTTCTTTGGAGTGATATATAGATAAGCCTTTCTTTATAAGTCTGGCACCGATACATTAATTTGGATATACCTTCAGATATGTTTTGTCCTATGATGGAAAGATTTCTACAAATCTAGTGGTAGAAAATAAGAAATTAACAATCCAGTTGGAATATAGGCGCACTTCCGGTTATCACTAGTCACTTGTAACTTGACAGACGTGTGAGCGCTGGGGGGGTGTTCTCAGATTTAAATCCCTCGGACATGCGCAGAGCCCGAGCCGTGGTTTTGGGTGCGCCATATTGGCTGGTTTACATGGGGAGTGGAGTGGAACAAGCCGTTTAAAAAAAATCCGAAGCACTTTCCAGACATGGAGCACGTTAAGGGTAACAAGTAACTCCGCAAGCTACCATTGTCTTACTAGCTTGAGTGCCGCGTGTGTGATTGACCTGCCATTGCGTTGTAAGCGGTTGTCTTGTCAAGTCCAATGGATCCCAAGACCCCTTGGTTACAGCAGGAGCATAGGTGTCCTGCCAATCCCCTGTGGTTGCACATTTGGGAAAACTCTCAGGGATACGGGGCCAACTCCGGTAACGACAACCACCTACACCATCAGTGCAACTTCGCGACACAGGATACTCGCGACACCCCGGACCTAAATGGCGAGTATTGTAATAATGAAGCTGCAACGTCAGGGGTAGTGTTGGGGAAACTGTCGAAGCGAGACAGTAGCGTAGAGAGGGGAAGTGTCCGAAGGAAAGGCTCGCTGTCGCCGTCCTCGTCCTCCCTGGACTCAGAGGCCGAGAGCTCGTCGCCTTCCGGCTCTAGTTTGCAAATAGACAATTTGAACGCGACTGAAGAGGCCGGTCGCTTTTTACACTACGATGAGCATGAGTTGAACGAGAAGGATCTGAGACGCCCCCCTCCGTTTTCCCACACCGTTCAGCCACACTGTCGCAGCATGCAACAATCTGCCGGCCACACCCCCACCGGGATGAAAAATCAGCATGGGAGCAAGCACCACCACCAGTCACATTCAAACAGCCGCAGGAGGCACTTGAATAGAGCAAACACTTTTCACGGCATTCACCCGCTGCTGACACATGGCTGCAATGGACACTACGTCGACTCCTCCAGTAGTCTTTGGAAGACCCGGCGCTACAGCCCGGGTATCAACGGGTAAGCACCTTTCTGTTTTTGAGGGCGACTCGGTAAGGCCCAGATGGTAATATACGCCAACATGGTAAATGAATACCATTTGTTTTTTATATGCCTTTGGATTCATAGTGATGTATGTAGGTATTGCATTGTCCCCTCTGTACTAACATACCAGTTTGTTTGCAGTCTCCATGAAGAAATAGTTGACTTTTTCAACTTTATGTCTCCACGGCCTGAAGAGGAGGCTATGAGAAGAAATGTTGTCAACAGAATAGAAAGTGTCATCAAAGATTTGTGGCCCACGTCAAAGGTAAGTTAAAGTTTAATGCCAGTGGGTCTGTCTTAGTTGACTTTTTTTCTTTCTTTTTTCTCAAAGCTGTAATTCAACATAAGCTTGTCCTGTCCAACAATTGTCCTTCTAAAGAACGCCATGTCTTGGCCATATTTAGTTTCAGACGGTCCTTCTTTAATACCGGTTGAAACTTGGAATATTAGAATATTGTGACAGTTCATTTATTTCAGTAATGTCAACAGTGAAATGTGAAATAGACTCATGGCATGCAAAGTGACACATGTCGAGCCTTTTTGTTTTTATTTAGGAAATTATGGTTTACAGCTTGTAAAAAAAAAAAAATCAAAGTTTCAGAAAATTAAAATATTACATGAAATCAATAAAAACTTATTTTAAACAGAAGTGTGGGTCCTCTGAAAACTATAATCATGCATATGTACTTTGTTTGGGCCCCTTTTGCTTGAATTACTGCCTGGCGGCGTGGCATGGATGCCATCAGCCTGTGACACTGTTGGGGTGTTATGGAAGACCCAGGATGCTTCAAAAGCGGCCTTAAGCTCCTCTGTATTGTTCAGTCTCATGTCTCATCTTTTGGCAATGCCCCATAGATTTACTATGGGGTTCAGGTCAGGTGAGTTTGCTGGCCAATCAAGTACCGTAATCTGATGGTGATTTAACCAGGTTTTGGTACTTTTTGCAGTGTGGGCAGGTGCCAAGTCCTGCTGGAAATTGAAGTCTGCATCTTCATAAAGCTTGTCTGCTGAAGGAAGCATGAAGTGCTCTAAAATCTCCTGGTAGACGGTTGCGTTGACCCTGTACTACATAAAGCACAGTGGACTAACACCAGCAGAAGACATGGCTCCCCAAATCATCAGACTGTGGAAACTGCACACTGGCCTTCAAGCATCTTGGATGGTGTGCTTCTCCTTTCGTCCTCCCGACTCTGGCACCTTGGTTTCCAAATGAGATGCAAAATTTGCTCATCAGAAAAGAAAACTTTGGACCACTGAGCAACAGACCAGGTCTTTTGTTCTTTAGCCCACACAAGACTCTTCTGCCGTTGTTTGTAGTTCAGGAGAGGCTTAACAAAAGGATTACGACATCTGAAGCCCATGTCCAGGATCCGTCTGTGTGTGGAGGCTCTTGATGCACTGACTCCAGCCTCAGTCCACTCCTTGTGAAGGTCCCCCACACTTTCGAATGGCCTTTTCCTGACAATCCTTTCCAGACTGCATCCCTGCGGCTTGTGCACCTTTTTTCTTCCACTTTCTATTAATGCACTTTGAGAACATCCAACTTCTTTTGCTATTTCCTTTTGAGCCTTTCCCTCCTTATGGAGGGAGTCAATGATGTTTTTTCTGCACAACTGTCAGGTCAGCAGTCTTGCCCATGATGGTGAATTCTACTGAACCACTGGGAGACCATTTCAAGTCTCGGGGACTCTTTTGCGGGTGTTTTGCATTCATTCGCTAACAACAGGGTGACAAGCTGGCACTTTGAGCCAACAATATGGTCCCTATTCACAATATTCTAATTTTTCAAAATTTTCATTTGGGGGTTTTAATAAACGGAGAGCCAAAATCATCGTTAAAACAAAGACTTGACATATGTCACTTTGCATGCTGTAAGTCATATATTAGTTTAACATTTCAAGTTTAATTACAGAAAGAAATGACCTTTTTCACAATATTCTAATTTTCCGAGTTTCACCTGTAAAAACTTCAAAGTTAATTAGAATATTACATAAAATCAATAAAGAAATGATTTTAAACAGAGAAATGTCAGCCCTCAAACTATAATCATGCATATGTACTTGGTTTGGGCCCCTTTTTTCTTGAATTACTGCCTTAATGCGGTTGCGTGGCATGGACGCAATCAGCCTGTGGCCCTGCTGAGGTGTTATGGAAGACCAGGATGCTTCAACATCCCTGATCCCTGAGACTTGAAATGGTCTCTCAGTGGTTCAGTAAAATTCACCATCATGGGGAAGACTGCTGACCTGACAGTTGTGCAGAAAACCATCACTGACACCCTTTTTATAAGCAGGGCTCCAAAGGTAATGGCAAAATAAGTTGGATGTTCTCAAAGTGCTGTATCAAAGCAGAAAGTTAAATGGAAGGGGAAAGTGTGGAGGAAAAAGATGCACAAGCCCCAGGGATGACTGCAGTCTGGAGAGGATTGTCAGGATACGGTCAATTAAAAGTGTGGGGGACCTTCACAAGGAGTGGACGGAGGCTGGAGAGAGTGCATTAAGAGCCACCGCACACAGACGGATCCATGGGCTTCAAATGTGATATTCCTCTATTAGCATCTTGGTCTTCCATAACATCTCAGCAGTGTCACAGGCTGTTGGCATCCATGCCACGCCGCAATAAGGGAGGAATTCAAATAAAAGGGCCAAACCAAGTACTAGGTACATATGCATGATTATAGTTTTCAGAGGGCTGACCTTTTCTCTATTTAAAACTTTTTTTTTTTTTTTCATGTAATAATCTAATTTTCTGAAATGTTTTTACAAGCTGTAAGCCATAATTTTCCAAATTAAAACGGATAAAGGCATGACATATGCCATGAGTCTATTGTCATATAGTTTCACATTTTAAGTTGCATTACAGAAATAAATGAACCTTTTTCACAATATAATTATTTTCCGAGTTTCGCCTGTATGTGCACTCGTCTGTCAGGCAAATGAAGTTCCAGAAGTGCACTGGGCCTATAGCAATGGTCACTGTTCCCAGATCAGGCGGTTTAAGTATTTCACTTTTGCGGTAAATTCCTTTTTATTTTTTTGTCAAGAAGCGTGTGCACTTTTAATGTACTCTGCAGCTCCATGCGGACGATGCATGATTTATCCGATTGGTTTTACATACTGTGACTTATTTTGCAGGTGGAGATATTCGGCAGCTTTAGCACTGGACTTTATCTTCCAACAAGGTTTACTACTTTTATCTTGTAACGTTTGCTTTTTTATTCATATCAAATAGAAATTGCCCTGTTTGCTTCAGATTTTGGTTATGGAATTGTTTCGTTATTTATTTTGTTTTATTCTAGTGACATTGACCTTGTGGTATTTGGAAAATGGGATCACCCCCCACTACAGGAATTGGAACAAGCCCTGAAGAAACATAATGTGACTGGTCCATACTCTATCAAGGTCCTTGACAAGGCCTCAGTAAGTTTACTGCTTTATGTGTTTGCATTTTTGATTAAGTAAAATAAACCATAAATATATATATTAAATTAAATGTTGGTGGTTTTGTTTTTATTTATGTATGTATTTTTTTTCAGGTGCCAATCATTAAGCTTACTGACCATGAAACGGAAGTTAAAGTCGACATCAGTTTTAATGTAGAGACTGCTGTAAAAGCTGCACAGTTCATCAAGAGCTATCTAAAAGTAAGTCATTAATTGTGGGTGCAAAATTAAATGCAGTGTTTCACATGACTCCTTTCTTTCAGAAATATCCTGTTCTTCCTCCTCTCATCTTTGTCTTGAAGCAGTTTTTACTGCAGAGGGATCTAAATGAAGTATTTACTGGTGGCATAAGCTCTTACAGCCTCATACTAATGGCCATCAGCTTTCTACAGGTAATTTATTCTGATATAAATATTTAAAATTCAAGTATAAATGTCCTCCTGAAATTTTGTTTACTTGGATCTATGGAAAATGTAAGTTCTACCAGGGAGCGATACCTCATATGTAGTCCTGGTTCTTTTGACTCTTTCAACAAACATTTTGTATTTGTACTACAGTGTTTTTGTATCTTGATTAAACGCCACGTTGTCGTTGGCTTTTTACAGTTACACCCTCGAATTGACACGCGCCGTTCCAATATCAATCTGGGAATCCTGCTGATTGAGTTCTTTCAGCTGTATGGTCATGACTTCAACTATATGAAGACTGGTATAAGGGTGACTAATGGCGGCGCCTACTTGTGTAAGGAAGAATTGCTTAAAACCATGGGCAGCGGGAACCGGCCGTCAATGCTGTGCATCGAAGACCCAGTGCAACCAGGTTAGATATTACACTCAGCAATTGTTTTTTTGGTTTGTTCACGTCATCGCTATCTCGATGTATTCTTTAACAGGGAATGATGTTGGTAGAAGTTCATATGGTGTCCTACAGGTCAAGCAAGTGTTTGACTTTGCCTATATGGTGTTGACTCATGGAGTGTCTCCACTGGCACGAGCTTACCCAAACAGAGAATATGACTGGTAGGTTCTAATAAATATATACATATATATTTATTTAATTTAATCTCATCTTAATGAATGTTGATGGCAATGATGAAGCGTAAATTGTGGTTCTTTTTTGACAATGTTTAGTACCCTGGGACGCATCATCAAGGTCAGCCCAGAGGTGTTGGCATATCGAGAGTGGACAATCAAGAAGTGGGGAGTTAAGCATTATGCAAAACAAGAGAACCATGGTATGTGCACTAATCTAATAAACAAAATCTCTGACGTCAATTGAACTGATTTCAAAAAGTAAAATCTCATTTGCAGTTGATATAGAAACGTGTGAGCAGGACCTAGCAAGGCTCATGTTGGTTTCTATACAAGACCAAAGGGACACCTCTTCCCCACTTAGCGCCGACTCCACCTCACCCTCTCCAGTCTTCCTCCCGAGCCCTCATCACTCATCCTCGTCGTCAGCATGCTCTTTGTCATCTTCAGGAAGTGATGCTGTAAGTAACATGATTTTGTTTTTTGCAAACCAATTTAAACACTGAAATTGAATTGATAAAATTATTGGCTTTTTAGGAATCTGATTCACCTCCAAGCAGTGCTGCCACAATCCACCCACTTCACCCACTCACCCTGGCTTCAGTTCACTCTGTTATGCAGATGGCCACAGACCTAAGGACAACACTTCCACATGGCTTTATTTCTACTGCACCTCAGGTGAGTTATCTATTTTTATTAACATTTTATCTGACTAAAAAAGACCCATTGAGAAGTAGGTTACATTTTTAAGGGTGACCTTAAGAGGTCAGCAGCGCGCTTCAAAATCATCATGATTACATTTGAACAAGGTTAAATTGAATTTAAAAACTGTAGCCAAGCCATTTAGTGTTTCATCCAGGCTAAATAACTTGGAAATGACAGCAACAGAAACAACAGTGGATTATTTTTGCAAACAATTATTTATTTAGCAGGACCATGTACCATTGACTTAAACACAGTAGAGATGCTTTTACCAGATTCCCGCTCTGGCAAGCCAGCGGCAAAAATTGTCTCGCCGTTTTTGTTTTTTCCGTTTGGTCATAAGTACATTTTTAGAAGGCCACATCTGTGCAAGTGACACCATTGAGGTGCTGCAGTTAAACTTCTCTGACCATTCGCATCCAAGTCTAGCCTGGACCCCCTGGTCCCGACAAGGGTCTTTCACATTAGAAAGACTGATATGTCGGGCCAATATTTAGGAATTTTCCGCTATCGGCTGATCTAATGCTGATAAACGCCGATATCTCCGGAACCGAAAGTGATGGAGACAACCATGATATACTAGGGATGTCACGGTTACCGGTGTAGTGGTAAACCCCGGTCAAAATGTTGATGGTAATAATTACCGTCTTGTTTTTGAAAAACTGTATTATCTCGGTGGATCACCGCGCCCGCGGTTTAGGCAAAGTGAGCCTCACCGGCCGCCGTCTCATCTCCAGAAGTTGCCGCGCAGGTGCACTCCGTAGTTTACAACCAAAACAAAGCTTTCTCAAAGCTGGAATCATGTTCGAGACGACAGCGCTCAGGACGTCTATCAGCCTTCAAACGGGACCAAGTCTGAAGTCTGGGTATATTTTGGGTATTTTAAGAAAGCTGTAGGACAGTTGATAGACAGTTATCCTGTTTGCGGAACGTGCAGGAATAAAAGTGTCAAAGGCAGCGATACTTCGAACCTCATGACTCACCTGTGTGACCGTCACCACAATTATAGCCAATGCAAGTAAGCTAACGTTAGCGTTTTAGCTGAAATGCATGATGTGGGGACTTTGGGTTGAGGGAGAACGTAAGGAGTCGCCCCGTAGTGCAGCCGCAGCGCCACCGCCAGCATATAAGCCGTGTCGCGGATACCTCTGGCACATTGCGTTACAGGGCTGCTGGAGGGCAGATTAAAGTTGGTCGCCAATGTAATAGATTCACTCTCGCCGCATTATTATTAATTTAACAACGATTACTGTCTGATGGCACACTGGAAGGACACAAACTGAGAACAATATTCCTGATATAGAGGGTTTATCTAGTTAAAAATATTGTAACACGGTTCTGGCGCTATAAATGGTACATGTAATACCCTCCAAACGATCACCAATACATGGTTATAGTTCCTTTACTTTGATGTGAAAAGTTGCACTTTTGATGTGTGTGTGTGTGTGTGTGTGTGTCACTCACAAACAGTTACACTTTTTTTGAAACAATTTCAGTTTGCGTAGGACTATCAATGCTTTCTGAATTTATTCAAAATATAATAAAACCGTGATAATTTTGGTCACAATAGCCGTGAGGTAAAATTTTCATACTGATGATTTACAATGTGATCTTCAACACAAGTTACTTTATTGATTCAATGTGTTTCTGCTCCAACATTACCAGGTTCAGATGAACATCCCCCAAATATCAGAGTGCCAATTCTACCATAATAATCCAACCTCTATCAGTGTTGTGCACCGCCACGCATCCCAAGCGACTCACACGCTGTCACCTATGCCAAGTCCCATCCACCAGCTCCAGCACCATCTCGGAGGGCAACACGGCTTCCCTATGAGATCCAATTCAGTCGGTTCTATTGAGCCCACTACATTCAGCTTCAAGCACAACCAAGTCGGCCTCCAAGGCCCACATCAACCTCCAGGTAACTTCAGTCCAAGGCATTTTGTTCCACAAAACCACAACTCTACTCCAGTTTTTAAAAACCAGCAACAACAATGCAACAGGAACACCTGGCGGCGCAGAAAGAGGGAAAATCTCCAAACACTGAACCAGAGCAGATGAGGCTAAAGCTCAATGAAACCGCTGACATGTTTGTCTGATGGGTGAAGTAGATGATGAATTCATGTCATTAATCTGCTTGAGACAGAGCTCAAATCTTAAACACATCGCCCAAAAACATCAATGTTGTATCCACTAAATAAACTGAATAAGTGCTTAGATCAACCTGTGGACATTCAAAGCTCTTCCTTCAAAAGAGATGCACACCAGCATAGTTATGAGTGGAGTTGTACTAGTTTCCAAGGTTGAATTGGTGTCATTGCCATAATTACTCTAGAGAGCCTTATTTAAGGTTATATTAGGTGCAACTTGAAAATCTGCAGCATCATGTGCCATAAAATTAACAGTTTCTGACTTGATCTGCTCTCATTAACGTTATCCCTTGCTGGGTTTAAATTGAAACAAAACTTGCTATGTCTTGTTCCAGCTTTGACTATCAATTGAAAATGGTCTACTGGACTGAAGTGAAGCACTAAGTTTATACCTATGCAGCAAAATGCTGATTTGCGTTTTTGATGTAATGGCACAAAATGGACCCCGTCTCCAGTGCTTAAACTGTGATTACCTGTTTTGAATGTACCAAGTGTTATTTCTGTATGATGTTGTTTTTGTCATGGGATTTTTGTTTTGTTTTTTTCCCCTCTCCCCTCCATGTTGGCACTATATTTTGTACTATGTTAATTGCATTTGTACAACAACTTTTTAAAGTTTTTATTTAATTTATTTCACTTTTTACTTTATGGGGTTTTCCCCACTATTTTTTATTTCTAGACATCAAACAGTGCAATAGACTGATTTAAGGGCCTTGAAGAAGTGACTGTATTTCAGCTTTCTGGCTGAGAAAGGAGCGGTATTACAGCATGGGTAATGTGCCAAATAGCCTCTGGTGCCATTTTACTCGTGTTTTGTTTACCACTGCATTGCGATCACTTGAATTTTTTTTTTGCCTGTCCAAACATTTTTGTAGCACCTCTTACAACCATTACTTAAGTAGCTGTTGGGGTAGATTCTCTCGTTGATGGCTGTAACCCTTGAGCGGCGTTTACATACAATAACAAACTGTTGGTGCTACCTATTACCAGCAAAGTGCTTGAGTTTTTGCCTTTTTCTACTTGGTTCTGTTTGAGCAACAGCTTGACTGCCTCGTTTTTAAATGACCAAACTATGCCCATGTCCAGTTTGTCCTCACTGCCAATAGCCATTAGCATTTCATTTTTACACTTTTTTTTTTTTTTTTTTCAGGTGTGAACCTCCTGAGGTTGACCCTATTGCTTTAGCATCATGCCGCCTTGAAATTCACTTACTGCAGACGCTTGAGGGGTCAATATACACTACCGATAAAAAGTTTGGGGTCACTTAAAATGTCCTTATTTTTGAAAGAAAAGCACTGCTTATTTCAGTGAGGACAACATTAAATTAATCAGACAGTCTAGACATTGTTAATGTTGTGAATGCTTATTCTAGCTGGAAACGGGTGATTTTTTTTTTATATATAAAATACCTGCAGAGGTGCATTTCTAGCAACCATTGCTCCAGTGTTCAAATGGTACATTGTGCTAGCTAATGTTAAAGAGTAATGATTAGAAAACCCTTATGCAATTATGCTAGCACTGCTGAAAACGGTTGCACTGATTAGAGAAGCTATTGAACTGGCCTGTGTAACCCCATTCTTTGGAGTGGTTGTGTAATATCGGCCCCTCTAGTATTTAAAGTATTTCTGAGACACGGTTCCAAAGCTGCACAGTTTGCACAGCAATCCATAAAGAACTTGAGCTTGAGACGCTAAAAGTGAATTCTGGCAAAGATGGTAAAGTATTGGTATTTATCAAAGTACTGACTTGTGGCCTGCATTTCCAAGTCTGTGGTCATGACTTGATACCATCAGCATTATCCATTTTCAGTGCAGCTTTTTAACTCCTGGGGATAATTGCTTTTTGCCAAGAACCAAATCCCTTGCTCATATATATATATATATGTGTGTAATTATAATGGGTTGTAATGTGTAAATTACTTGATACAGATGTGTACCTTGTTTTTTATGTAAAAGTTTTCTATTTTTTTAATAAAACTTTTAAAACCTAATCTTTGGTGTTTTGAGTAGCTTTCTAAATCAGTGCTTTATGTAATATGGTACTTTTGGGAAATATTTGTGGCACTTTAAACCAAAAAAAAGTCACCCTACCCAAATACCGATTTCAAGAAGTTTCTCGGTTCAAACGATGAGGCCAAATGACCACTGTTGGCTTACTGAGAAATGGCCTACTCTCGACACCAATCGTGCTTATGGATGTCCAAAATCTTTTAAAAATTTAGCGTGTAATTCCGTATATTCTTTATAGGTGGCACTGCTGTATCATTTTAACACTTAAATTGTACCTCAGGAAAAAGGGAAAGGGAAAAAGTGGGTCCTTCCTTGGTTTGACCTGTTAAGGCTTTTCTACTCAAATTGCTGACTCGAAGTCTCAAGGAAATTGGATTACGCTTCAATAGCGTCATACTTTATTGACCGTGACTTGTCTTCACCGACCGATGATTTAGGAAATGTGGCATGGTTAATAATAAAATAAAAATCAGTGGTTCATCTTAAGAGAAAGATGTTGCCTATAATAAAGCTAATTTAGCACCCAAATTTGCAACGATCCCAAGGAGTAGCGTTTCACCTGCTTTAGTATGTGGCGGGGAGGGGGGTCGAGGTCTCTTAAATTTATAAGGCCCATAGTTGCAGTGACGAGCAACAACTTCCTACAACAAAAGGGAACGAATGGATGAATTAAAGCCTTTACAAAATGGGAGGGAAAAAGTGTTTCCTCTTATTTAATAGCCTATAATAAAGTAACAATGATGCTGCTCCTTTCAAGAGCCATCTTTTTGGCAACAACTAATTATCTTGGACACTAAATTGTAACAAAATTGATTTTCTTCAACTTGACCCATTTTCCTGTATTCTATGTTGGCCCTGTCCCTACTCGCACTCTAAAGCATGCTTGTACTTTCAAGGTTTTCTTCCATTAGGCATTTTTCAGTGATTTCTTTGTTGGCCTCACAAAATAGGCTAACATGTGATCAAAGCCTTAGCTACCCCTGACAACTCATTTTTCTGCTTTTGAGTTTTTACTAATATTATATATTGTAGCTCTGAAACCACACTGCATTGACGTCGCCACATTTTCCACTGATTTTGTTGCTTTTATTAGCCTATTCATAAAATACTCGAGAGGTAATGAGAAGAACGGCAAAGTGTCACTGCTCTTTTTACCTTGAAATATAGGGCTAGTCTCTCTTGAAATATATATTTTTTCTTTCAGAATTGTGTAGCCTAATTGTTTACTACAAATCTCTGGACAGTAGCTCTACTAGACGTCTATCATGTGACTCCATTCATGACAGCGTGGTGAGTCATTTCCATTCATATTGTCACTTTTTTCTCTTCGAGTTAAGAGGTCTCTGCTGCTTAAGGATTTTGTTTTCCCTTCATCCCGTTAGTCTGCACTTAACTGACCCGTACAAAAACACATTTTCCCGTATATGGTCCTTCTTCAGCTCTGCATCTGCATGACACAAAGGGGCAGACAAGGACCATATCAAGTCACGTGACACATGATGCTTTCTCCTTATCGTCCATTAAAAGTTCTATTTAAGGACATTATCCCATATAGATCACCCGAATATCGTATGAAAAATATGTGCTCTGAATGCACAGTATGGTGACTGTTTATCTAATAAAAGTGTTGCAGGTCTAATGTTTCATAACTACCTATCCATCACCTCACTTTAGACCTTGTCCTATCCTGATTGGAATTGTGCTCTCAGTGTTTTCCACTAATACAGTCCATGTTTATTTGTCGTGTGCATCTCAAATACAGAGAAGACATACTCTTTCAGTCTTGAACAACCGCTTATTATCCAGAACCAGGGCTAACTTTATTATTCTTTTACCGCCTCGTCGTACGCCTGCTGATGTACAAAAGATTTTGAGTCCTCTGGGCTATTTTTTATTTATTTTTTGTGTGCAAGACGCCATGTTTGTTTTTATGCAAGCAGGCCATGACAAAGACCTAAGGGTCGAAATGCGTCGGCGTTTGAAGAAAACTACCAAATCCAGACGTGCCTGGAAACTATTTTAGCCATGCTTTTATTGGTTAATGTGCCTTGGAACTTGCCTTTGGTAAATAAAACAAGATCCCAAACTAGGCTTTGTACAGAAGAAAAGACGAGTCTTGCAGGGCCAGCTAATATGTTCTTTAAGGAGTAGGTTAAATAGGAAAATATCTGTCCAGAAGTACTGTATGTAGTGATGATTTGCGCATACATGTAATCTTGGATGAATCCTTAAATAGACCTTTTGATTTGTCCAGGTTTGGGACTGACATAAATAGATTCCTCTTGTTGGTACCTCTTTGCTTTATACAAGGTTTGTGAGAAATTCTTGCCCTCTTAATCTGCAACTTAATGTAATATTCATGTGAAAAATGCTAGTTTTCTTATTAAAGAGTACAGCAAAGAAAAATATGTCTACACAGGCAGATGTAAACACCACTTCTGCTCATTAATTTGCCTGATTCAAGAGCTTCTTCTGTAAAACGGAATATATTTTCAAACCACATGCATTTAACTGCAAGAAATATGGTTTAAAATCAAAATCACTTATCTGTTGGGAACTCATTTGAAAAGTAGGTTGAATGTTGCCCACAGTGTCTGGACATAAGGTGGTGTGACACATAATTTGACTATCGTTTGATTAAGTTTCCATACAGAGATTCAGATCTTCAAGTGTCCCAGAAAATTACTTTTTGTGACAACCGAGTGTGGTTTATAATTGCTTAATTGTGTGTGCTCAGATTACAGTGAGGCGTGTACATGTGGAGAATCTCATCAGGGTGACAGCCAAAAAAGATGACTGCTCTGTTAATGTTTAATGGATATTACATAACTAAGACCAAAAAAAAAGAAAAAAAAACAGATTGTATTTCCATGTCGTGGAAAGGTAATCTTACTTGAGTATTTCATTCCAAGCAAAACATGCTTTGTGTGACCTCTTTCTGACAGGTGAGGGACAGCAAAGAACAATGCATTTCAAAGTAAAATACCGATGGATGGGTGAGCGATGGTAGCATTTATCAGAAGCGATCCAAATACGGACAAGTGGTGGTGAATGAATGAGGATGCAAGATCAACATGGCGGATAATTCCAGAATAATATTTGTTGCAAAAAACAAATCAAGGCAAACTTTTTCTTTTTTTTTTTCAAGAAAAGCGTTAATAAACTCATTATGTGAAGTGAATCTCAGCTCACATCCAGTATGTGGTATATTTTAGTGTAAAGATGACTGTCCAGATGGTACTTCTAACACCTTCACCTGCTCCCTGTTTAGCCCTTAGCAGACTCCTCCATAATGTGGCCCGAGTCTGATGCTGTTGTCTGTCCTCGAACATCTGTGGCCCTTTAGTGACGACAAGGCTCTAATTGAAGTCCCTATTCATTATCACATTCTGCATCACATGTGAACCAGTCAGCTGTGCATGGTATTTTTGGAGGTGTCAAAAGTCTGTCAGCGCTCTGTCACACTCCTGTTGGCTTCGCAACTTCACATTTGGAAGCATAGGTTTATATATATCCCGTGAGGATGATCAGGCCACATGTTAATGTGCTGTAACAATTACACAATATTGTAGTTAATTATCTAAGAACATTTACCATTTATCAACATTTAGCATAAAACCATTGGAAAGTAATGGTTGAAAAATCAATAATTTATGATGTTGATTTTAGCAGTTCCCAAACGTTTCAAGTTGCGACCCCCAAAATATCAATAAGAACCCACAGTAAAATGTAATTTGCCTTTGTACTAGGGCTGGCAATATGCAAAGAAAAAAAGATGAATATTACAAATATATTATTCGTAATATTACACATTTCTCAGATTTGGATTTGATCCCAACTGAAAAGTGGGTAATTGAGTAATTAAGTTTATCTGCTGCTTGGCTTTAAATCCTGGACTGGGCAGGACCTTTCTGTGTGGAGTTTGTATGAACCCCAATGTCGGCATAGATTTTCTCTGGGTACTCTGATTTCCCTACCGACATGCAGGTCAGATTGGCCCCTGTATGGCGGTGCAAGGAGTTACGGTGGCTGAGCACTAACCATCCATCTGATACGCACTTTCTTTGTACAACTGCATAATGCAATTTTTCTCAGTTGATAATACACGCTACTTGATACACTGTGCACTGTTTTCTTTATTAGGTCTCAGCTCATAAAACACTGCACTGTTGCGTCAAAAGTTACACACAAACACGAAACAATATCCAATTAATCCAATCTAACTTTATTTAAATAGCCTATTTCAACACCCGAGTTAATCACAATTAATGTGAAACTGTATGAAACTGCTATGTAGGGCAGGTTGATATGCAAACATGTCTTCTCAAGGAGTTAACCCAAAAGTCCTATGGGAATAACATCCCATACGTGGACAATTTCTTAACATTTTTTAACAGGCCTGGACTTTTCAAAAAGGACAGACTACACCCCAACTTCACCGGATCCCACCTGTTTTCACAGAACATTGAACTTACAATAGAATCAGCAGCATGAAGGTCTCCCTCCACACCCACCATTACGGATATTCCTGTTTTTATCAGCAGAGAGCGCCCCAAAGGTAAGAATACTCCCACTGTTAATACTAATAACCTCAGATCTCTCACCAAAGCTCAGTCATCACATAGTTCCTTAAATACTCAGTCCCCTACCACAGTGAACATGGCTCTTTTAAATGTCCGCTCTCTGCCGAATAAGTCTTTTATTGTAAATGATTTGATTTTGCGAATGGAGTTCTTGCTGAGGCCTCTCCTCCTAATTTTAGCAGTGCCTTTTCAACCAGAAATGGGAAAAAGGGAGGTGGCACTGCCTCTATAAGCATAAATACTCTTGCCACCAAACCTATTTTATTTGATCAATACACGAGGTTCACGCAATACACTCAATTATCTTTAGTAACCCCCCGATTCTATGTGTCACTATCTATAGACCGCCCAAAAGATGTCCCCTTTTTATTAATGAATTCTCAGACTTTCTGTCAATTTTACATAGCTCCTTTAATATGATCATTTTAACCGGTGATTTTAATCTACACATAGACAACGTTTTAGACCCCATTTCTGCTGAGTTTTTAAATGTTCTTAATTATATGGATTTCACCCAACACATCACGCAGCCAACTCACGAGAAAGGGCACAGTCTGGACCTGGTCATCACGTATGGCCTGTCCACTACTGTGTCCTCTGTTATCGACCTCTGACCTCTGTGCACTACTGTGTCCTCTGTTATCAACCTCTGACCTCTGTCCACTACTGTGTCCTCTGTTATCGACCTGGCCGTCTCTGACCATTACTGTGTGTTTTTTAATGTCACCGGTTTTATCCAGCGAGAATCTTCTGCAAAACTGTAAGGAAACGTAATCTCACCCCTGAAGTGGCTGCAAAATTAATTGATACTTTACAACAAATTCCTCCTGTGATTTTATCTGCTAACTGCGATTTTATTGTCGACATTTTTTACAGTAAACTACTCATCGCCCTCGATGCAGTTGCACCATTCAAACTTAAAAAGATTAATCCCAAACCCCTTCCCTCCTGGAGAAATGAGGAGCTAAAGCAACTCAAGAGAAATTGCAGGAAGGCCGAGAGGAGATGGAGGAAATTCAAAATAACAATAAATTATCAAATATTCCGTGCTCAACAAAAGACCTACAATACAGCAATAAGATGTGCAAGAAATAAATTATTTTCTACAATAATCACCAACCACAAAAATAACCCAAAAGTCCTATTCTCAACAATAGAAAATGTTTTAAATCCTGATTTTAACAGACCTCCTTTAAACCCCACAGACACTGTGAGGCGTTTGCAGACTACTTCAGGGGAAAGATAGACACTATCAGATGTAATATTTTAACCAAAGTAACACGGCTTTAAATACATCTGGTTGTCTACTTGTTCTAAAAGAAACACTGCACAGTTTAGTCCAGGTTAATGCTGAGATGCTTGATAAAGTTTTCTCCTCAGTGAGGCCCACCACATGTCTTTTAGACCCGGTCTCAACCCCGTTTTTTAAAACATTGTATGAATCATTTAAAGACGAACTTTTACACATGATGAATTGCTCTCTTCAGACGGGGGTCTTCCCTGCTGCCTTTAAGGGGGCGGGGGTGAGGCCCCTGCTGAAGAAGACCAATTTGGACTGTAAGTCGACCATACTATTCTTTTAACTCGTTTAAAACACATCGGCCTCTCTGGTGCTGTCCACAAATGGTTTACATCCTACCTCACAGACAGGACATTCATGGTAAGTGTGGATACCTGCTCCTCTAAGGTCCATAACATTACATGTGGTGTGCCCCAGGGTTCGATTTTAGGCCCAGTGCTTTTTATCCTGTATATGCCCCCACTTGGTGATGTCATCAGGAGACATGGAGTCAACTTTCATAGTTACGCTGATGATACACAGTTGTATGTCTCCTGATGACACCAGGCCTATGGATGCACTTTTTAACTGCATTTTAAATATCAAATCCTGGACGGCAAAACACTTTCTCCAGCTTAACCAGGACAAAACTGAAGTTTTAGTCATCGATCCTAAGGCCCAGAGAGAGAGAAACGTTTACCCAAACTACAGTCATTGTCTTTTAATCCTTCCTCACAGGTGAAGAACCCGGGTGTGATTTTTGACTCTGAGCTGACTTTAATTCCACACATTAAGAATATCACAAAGATAGGTTTTTACCATCTAAAGAACATAGCCAGAGTCCGCTCCATTCTCTCTCGGGCCAACACGGAGACGCTAATGCATGCTTTTATCACCAGTCGTATCGACTACTGTAATGCCCTGCTTTCTGGTCTTCCCAATAAAGAGTATCTCAGGTTTACAACTTCTACAAAATTCAGCAGCTCGTGTCCTGACGAAGACCAGGAGGCGGGACCACATGACACCGGTTTTAGAGTCGCTGCATTGGCTCCCCGTGTGTTTCAGGATCGATAAAGTTCTTTTAATGGTTTTTAAATGTCTTAATGGTCTTGGTCCTTCTTATCTTTCAGAACTGCTTTTACCTTATGAGCCTTCACTGCCCCTTCCCTCCTCTGTTTTTAAGAGCAGGCTCAAGACCCACCTTTTTAGCTTAGCTTTTAACTGACATCGATTTATTTAGTCCTGATGATATATTGTGTGTGTGTGTGTGTGTGATTTACATCCTTCATTTCATTTTACTTTTTAAGCACCTGTCCGTCCCAGTGTTCTACAGTCATTGTTTATGCTGCTCTGATGGAGCTGAGCGTAACATATATTCTATCGTGTCCACATTGATATACAAAAATTACTATGATATAAAAAAATCTAATTGATTATGATTGATATAAAATACTTCTCTCTAGGATGACAAATGATCCCAAAGGGTAGTCACCTCCACGGGGTTTGGAGGAGTAGTGTGAAGTGGCTTGGAGAAGCTGGAGATTGTTGAGGCGTGGCCCTGCTTCTGAACCTCAGTCAATAACATTAACTCCATGTATTGTATAATATTTAGAGCAAAAAAATAAAAAATAGCATGCAGCAACCTCACGCAACAAGAGGTTTTTCATTTGTGAAATGTGTTTTGAGTTTTCAGTTTTTGTGTGTCAGTTTTGAGAATTGTGTTAGAGCAGTGTCCTAATTCTGCCTGATATGTTCACTTCCTGAATCATGATGTGTGAAAACGTGTTCAAATTAGCAAAAAACTGTGCAGACCATGAACTGTGATTAAGGCTTTGACCGCAGAGTCCTGTTTTTGAGAAATATGTGCTGTCAGTTGTGGCTGTGTCCCTTTAATGGAATATAGTGTTTTATCAATCAAGAAAAACATTACAGTAAAGACGTTTCTACCCAAATTCACTAAGAATAATATAGAATAGACACTTAAATGATCATTCACTACTTACCGATGGTTAATTGTACCATGTACTCTTACAACACATTTTCAGATCTTTCTGTGACCGCAACATTATTACACTGTATTCAACAACCAACAATACTAGTCCTCACTGTTGGATGAATCTCAAATATGAAAATATGCACATTAACAATCACAGTAGTTGTATGGCAACACTAGGGTGAGCCTGTGTGTAATTCTTCTTGTTGGCATTTTCATTACAAAGTCCTAATTTAGGAAGCCTTTTCCGCTGCATTTACAAAATACAGATGAATATATATTTAATTTTACCATATTGATAAATTGCACTGCCACTGTTATACTGGGGACGTTTTCTTTCTTCAGAGCTAAACATAGACCAGTGTGCCAAGTTTAGTATTATGATGGATTGTGTTTAGAAATACTTTATAAAGATCTCAACTAAATAAATGCTCGATCCCTGGTGCTGTAGACCTGCCGATCCTTTTCTATAGGTGCACAGTCACTGAGCTGAGCTCCACTGCATTAGAGAAATCCACAGATTTATTGCTACATTTTATATTTTTAAACAAATAAATATGGCTTTTACTAACATTAACATATGACTTAAAATAATCCTTTGAATATAGCTCTGCTTTAATTAAAACTGTATTCTTTCCTCTCCAGTATCACTTAACTTAAATCCTTTTTATTAAAAAGTCCAAACTTATCTTCAAACCACTTACTGTTCACAGGATTGGCTGTAGAATAGATTCTTTGATTAAAAAGCCCTAAGCCAATAATTGCAATCTGCTGTTGGTTCAGTCATGATTTGGTTTGAATTCAATCTTTGGCATTACCCTGAGGGTTAGGTCCCTTGAAAATAATTGATTCAGTGGTTCTTTACTTTACCTGCTATAGACTGATTGGGCAGTCTTTTGGCCATTGACCAAAGGGAAGAGGGGACTGTGCTGTTGAAGGTCTTTGGTGCAGAAGGCTGAGGCTACTTTCCATGAAGGCTCACTCCTGTCAGGTAATGCTACGGGTTTCAACATAGAAGCTATTTTGTTGAAAAAAATGCAGCAGTTTGGAATTGGTTTTGATGTTCAAATGTGCTACATATACCGTAGATTAGATTGGATTTCTGCTTTCACAAATTTTCTATCACGTCACCAATGAACATATTTTATTTATCTGTGGATGCATGATAAAACTGGAACCACTTTTTTTTTTTCTTCATATGAATGTACCTTTGACCTATGTAGGTTTTCATTCAATCTCCACATTCACTACTGAAGCAGTATGAGAGCAGGTGGCTGGTGGTGTTTAATAAAGCATGTTTTGTCGACTGTATAGTCTTTTAGCCTTGGGCCAACGATGGAAAATGGACCCGCGGTATGGCATTGGCCCATTCTTCTGCACTGGGGCAGCCTTTAAAGCTTTTGTTTAACAGTGCTTGTCTGAACAGCATTCTCATACTTGACTAGCCTCCAATGGGGGGAACGTGGCATGGAAAATAGCAGCTTTGCTTAAATGGACAAATGTTCTTCTGTGTGTGAATCTGCTTATGCTTTGTGGAGGTTGCAGTGCTCTTTCCACTCTTGTTCCTACGCATTATAATAATATATTATTATTGCTTAATTTAATAAATAATCTTTGTATTGATATCTGTTTGCTAAAGGCAATCTTTTTTTTTTACATTTGTTTGAGCTTGAACCTCTTATCTATGCATTTTTCTTATTTTGAGAAGTCCCTTTGCTAGAGTACAATTTATGCACCCGGAACGGCTATAATATGGATGGAAATGTCCACTTTTGTCATTTAGAATAAGGATACTACAACATTATAATTGTTGACTGTTACGTACTATCTGCTGAAGTAAGTAACAGCCTATATATGTAGACTATAAGTAATAATAATGAGGAAAACTAAAACTAATCAATTCAAACATATTTTTTATTTGGAAATTCCAACCCCTTTTTTTGCAATGCTTCACAGTGATAGTGGGTCAAATGTAACAAACTGTGATGCGTGAAAGGTAATAACATTTCTACTGTCACATTGTATTGCTGGTGGCAGAAATGGTTGTGGAGAAAACAGTGAATATCACACAGCCATTTGGTTTAGGGTCATTGCACTGTCATTGCTGCAAGAGTTTTCAGAAGCCCCGCTTACACAAAAGCCTGAGCCTTGAGGATTGTCTCACAAAATGGATTGTGGTATGAAATCACCAAGTGGAAATGATTGGCAGGGCAGGGAATCAAAAAATATTACCCGCATAGTTTTGATACTTGTTATGCTCTTGTTTTTGTTTCATTGTTATAAATAAATACATTTTTTTAATTATTTGTGGGCATGATGATCGGATGATATCTGCAGCTCCTTTTACAATACATCATTAGCTGGTGTGACACAGAGACACAGGCATAAATTGTCACCCACTCATTTTCTTCTTTCCTTTGGTCCTTTGGTCTTACATCAGTGCATTGCGTGTCTTCTTGCACGATGTTTTGCAAGTTGTTGTGAAAATTGCTAAATACTCCACCAGAGTGCATTCTAGATATCTAAATATACAATAAATGAATAAATCATGACAGTAAAAACAACACATTTTCTTCTTTAATAAAATGAGGGTGGGTGAGAAATAACTAAATGATACCAATTATTACATTGGTCTCGTTCTAGTACAATGGCCCATTCACACAAACGTATTGGTTTCCACTTGTGTGTAATTCACATCTCTGTTTATTGTCCTAGTCTATCTTTATTTGTTACAGCCTTTGTTTATATTTCAGTATAATGAATGATTGATCCTTAAAGGTAAATTTAAGACTACGTGGTGGATCAGTTACACAGCGAAACGTGCTTTAGACTTTATGGACTGTGAAGGAGGAGTTTTTCCCAATTGATGCGGTGGCGTGACTGTGAATAATTGAAGTCATTTTCAAAAGAGAGCAGTGTGACAGTGATGCCAGTAGAATAGGTTTTCTTTGATTCACTCTTTTATGCTCAATGGAAACTTAGTTCTAATGTGACTTTTCGATACTCCTCAGTATTTTGCCAACCGAGGCAGGGGCGTTGCACCAAATTCTGGGCCCTGGGTATAAAACTATCTTGGTGTACCCAACCTATTATAACTTTATTATATACAGCCTAACCAGGTGGAAAAAATTGGTCGGTGTAAAAATGCTAAATATACAATATACATACTTGGATCATTGTTTGTTGTATTCAATGTTTGACTTGAAATTTCATCTGATTTGGCTTCAGTTACAGAAATTGAATAACCTTTAATCCTGGTAGTGATAGGCCTATAGATATTTAAATTGCAGATGCAATATTCTACTTTCATTGGGCCAATTGAAATTGCTAGTTTTAGATAGAACATAATTATTATTAGCATACCACATTAAACAGGAGGGCTGCACCAAGGATATAGGATATGTGTGCTGGGAATAACACATTTGTGACTTTACAATAGACATTAAAATGCTATTTTTACAAAAAATAATAATACTATATGTTGTCTCTGTGGCCCACAGGCATGAACAATAAAGCCAAGGGCTTCAGCCTGATTTAGTCTCTCACATATTTGAAGCTTACCTTCAAGTGTATTGTCAGTAAATTATTGTTCTACAAAGTTACGCTGGAATAGGCTAAATGGCACTAGACATCCCACCTTTTCACTAGAACCACGTTCACTTGTCTCCAAAGCTGCGCATTTACAATGCGAGTCTCCAAATGCGCCGAATAATTAATTCGGCGAAAATAGCGTGAACTACCTGTGGCTTTTTTCACTGTATTGGCCTGATGGCAGTCAATTACAATAAATATAAGGAAAGAGAAACTTTAGAGGTTAAAACGAGGAGAGAAGGAGCTCTGACTCTTTCTGACTCTGCATCATCCACTTCTCAGCGCAGGCAGAGGCAGGGACTCGCCTCACCTCATGTTTAACATAACATTTATGACAAGAAAGTTGCATCTAAGGCCCGCTAGAATAGACTAGTGTTACATAAAAGCACACAAGAACGAGGCAAGACAAATATTTATCTTGCCTAGGTTCGTGTCATTGCATGGCAGAGCTCACATCATCAGACACACTGTTGAGTTAAAGCGCGCGGTGCTGAACGCCGGTGTGTGGGCTGAACCATTTGGCAAATTTCTAAAGGGGTGTCAGGGCCCTGAGATGTATCCATCATTATTGTTTGTGCAAAATTCTGTCTGGCAACCACTGTATTTCAGCCCTGTTGTGTTCAGTTCTTATATCAATTTTGAGGATATGTATAAAGTTCAGTAGAGAACGCTTTTTGCAGCACTTGTGAGGGCCCTACCCAGCTCTGAGCCCTGGGTACGCAGTACCCTTTACCCCCCGAGTCCGACGCCCATGGATCCAGGATAACGTAAGCAAGTGTACATATGGCAGCACAACTCAAATGTGAGCTAATGTCAGTATGTCCAATTAAATAATACCTATGTTGCCTAAATGTTAATAATATGGAAATGTATGCCATGCCATAGACAGACATAGAACCGTGAAAACTATATAGGGGCTCAGTATTCAAGTGTGTCTTAGGATCTAGGTTATGTCAGACGGGAATTGTGAGAAGCAGAAAGTATGGTGCATTGTATTAATTAAATAATGAAAATACATGATGCTCAAAATATCACCTTTTTTCTTCTGAAGTAGGAGTAGTAGCTTTAGTAATATGGTTTGAGGGTGACTCACCAGCAGCCGCACGGTATCAGTGGTAACATAATGCAGACCGCTTCTGTCATTAGCATCCAATTTATTAGACAAGGTTATGGCTGAGTTGTGGATGCTTTGAGGAAGGATGTGTGTGTAACGTTGATGCTATTTAAGTCTGCTCACTAATGGATGATTGACACCAAAAGTGACCACCATGAAACAATGTTTTAATAGCACTATTGAACTTGTGAAATGTATACTCGTATATTGCAATTACATGTGCACATGGTCTCTGTATCATTACTATAATCTGTTTAATCTGTCAGTGAACTGAAATCATCCCTTGACCTCAATTAGCTACTCAAATCACAACTTTGCACATATTCTAATTCTAAAAAGGAAAATACATGTTCTAAATAAATGTATTTCAATTTACCTGAATGCTTGAAGAAAGCAAATCCGCCATGTTTCTGGGTACCAGCAAGCATTTCTCAGACTAACATTAGCTAAAAACAGTATAAAAAGTGGAAAAAATAGCAACGCCTCCTTAAATGCTAGCTACCGAGTCACTACTGGTCAACACAACACACTGTAGTGTCAAATTGTTTTAATGTGAACAATAGGGCTGAAACAACTAATCGACAACTAATCGATAATCGAAATAGTTGACAACTATTTTTGATGGAAACCTACTTCGTTTTTAAAGTAGTCGTCTTAAAGGGACTATACGGAGTTTAAAAATGTTAAAATTACGTATTTTCCTCCCCCTACATGATCCAGCCATGTCCTAATGTGTAAAATAAGCCCAGACCTAATCACCACAACTGCCTCTAAAATCCTGCACTTTCACTCAAAAAGGTGTTAATTCGGTCCGAACTGTCATCATGCACGAGCTTAATATAGATAGAGACGTGTAAGACCTGAGGTGGCAGTGGTGAGAGTAAAAATGACTAATTTACTCCCTTTTAAAGTATTGTTTTGTACATAAAAAAAAAAAAAATCATATATATCTGTCTGTATGGGGCGACAGTGGCACAGATGGTAGAGCGGGTCGTCTCATGATCGGAAGGTCGGGGGTTCGCATCCCGCCTCCTGAAGGTGCACATTGTCGTTGTGTCCTTGGGCAAGACACTTCACCCTCCTTGCCTCCAGTGTCTGCGTACACTGGTGTATGAATGAGAGAGTGAATGGGCCCCCTATGAGAGACCAACAGGCCCGTTTGGAACTATGAGGCTGTCCTTCCGTGGACCCACCACCTGCAGGAGGAGCCATAGGGGACTGGTGCTATGTGACTTGGGCAGCTCCAACAGCTGCCCCCACAACCCGGCAACGGACAAGTGGGAGAAAATGGATGGATGGATGGATCAGTCTGTGTCTCAGCCAATCAGAAAGCAGAATTAGCACTAAGAGCCTCCAAAATGAAAAAATACAGTTTTCATACACCTATTATTCACAGCCAGCCGAATAATCAATTAATCGTAAAAATAATCGGTAGATTAATCGATTACCAAAATAATCACGAGTTGCAGCCCTGAACAATAACTGAAGTATTTTATCTTTTAAAATCTCCATTAGTTTACTATGGAAAAAGACTGCAGCAAATCCCATAATAAACACAATCTCGCACTCTATTGGAAGCAAAACTTTCAGAAATTGGGTCATTGATTTGAATTTGAAGTCATACATTAAAAAAAAAAAAACATATTCCATCTTCATGACACCTAACTCCATTCCACTTTGAGCTAAACTAATCAGATCATTCACTTTTATTGACATCTGCTTATTATGACTTACTCATGACAATGCATTTGGAACAGTTTTGTAGTAATGAAGCCACTTTGTGCGTTTCGCTCCTGAAGAACTCCAAAGGCTTTCATAGGAGCTGACACGTCTATAATGGGACACCTAGGACAAAAAAGGCAGGCATTATTAAATCCACAATGAACAGACACAATGAACATGTCAACACTTTATAAAGATGAATAGCTGGTAAACTGTAAATCTTTAGCTGAACAGAGGACGTCGGCACGGAGCGAAAATGTGTGTAAAATTGCGGGGCTTGGTGGCAGAAGTAGGTCGTGACTGTGCCAGAGTAAAAAAAGGAGAGTGGTGGGGAGGGTGGGTTTGACGTGGAGATGAAAGAGACGGCTTGGGCTTAGGGAGTAAGGAAGGGAAAATCAGACCCAGGTAAGACACTGGGTAACCTGGGGAAAAAAGCACCACACTTGTATAGAGAGGAAAGTTTAGGATTTGCACCTTTTACTTTAATCCATCATATGACCTGGAGGAGCACAGCACAAGTAAAGTTGAAGCAAGATGATAAAAAGAAGAGTGATTCAGAGGATAGAGAGAGAGAAAAAAGCAATCTTAACCTTTACATTTTCTCACTCCAGAAAAATACTATAGTTCTGTTATTTGTCATTTGAGTTAAAAAACAATTGTGTTACAGAATTTAGTGTTAGAGTTGCAGTGGTTATAGAGAGATGGTTCTGTGATAAGAACTAAATCAATCGAATATTGTGGAAATGGTGTAAGATAACAGATAATTGAATGTCTTTGCGTTTGTTCGCTGGAGGCATTTGGACAGCCGATCTCCTGGTTATAGGCTCAAAAACGCATTTTACGGAGCCAGCAAGGTCTGAGGTCTGTTTAATCATATTTGCTAATTATGGGGAAGTATAAGAAGATTTTGAAGGAAATGTCTTAGAAATCGCAATGACCTCTAGAACAATATTGAGGTGTTTATTACTATCAGTTGGGGTGTGCTCATGGTGCACAGAGAAATCTACTTTATGATCCATTTGCTGTCTACTTCTGAGGTAATCAAACCTTCATTTATGGCCATTTCAGCCTATGAAATTAAATTATCACCAGAGGGTCATGTTACAACTGCCTAGAATGGAAGAGAAACCCTGCCTTTAGACAAATCTTTTGATATAGCTAAGGAAAGCCGGCTATGATTCAGTCTTGAATATATAGACCTCACTGTTGTTAGAAGCATCTCAGACCTCATTAAATGTGTTGCTATATTTACAGAACCAAACGAAGAGGTTATGGAAAATAGACAGGGAGACCAGTGGAACAACAAGCACGGTCTTATTAAATGTATTCATAAATATATTCTTTGAATAATTATATTTCTTGTCTCCCCATATGGCTCCCTTACTGCTTTGCGCTCCCTCTTCGCCCCTCCCTCATCACTCCCTCCTACTATTCCTCTTCCCTGCACACTAAAGAGCACTCTGTCTGCGCACTCCCCTCATTTCTCTGTTGCTCCAACATGTTGGTTGGAGAAGAGTGGGGAGGATGCTGCGCTCTACTCTCGCCGCTTTCCTGTCCCCTCTCTGGCCGGCGCACGCTGACTCAGACTCCGACTCGGCACCGTCTGCCACTTTCAGTTGCCTGCACTTGAAGGACTTGAGAGAAGAAGCCCCGGGGGAGAAGGGGAGCGGAACTTTCCGGGGCAGGCTCCCCAAGAGTGGCAGGGATTCTTCTGTAGTGGAAAGTGGACATACCCCTGGCTCCGCTGGGTGTCCCGTCTCCACCTCCTCCTCCTCCTCTCCCCCAAGATCCATGTGGCAGGAAGCAATAAGAAGGAAGCGGTACTTCTTGGACCCAGCTGGGGCGTCCGGAGCATGGGACAAGACGGGAGTGAATGGACAAGGAAGGGACGTGAGGAATAAGTCCCATGACTGGCTTTATGACTCGTACTACTGTATGAGCCAGCAGCATCCTCTGATTGTCTTTCTGCTGCTCATAGTGATGGGTGCCTGTCTGGCGTTACTGACTGTGTTCTTCGCTTCAGGACTGGTAAGACCACATGGATATGTTATGTACTTTCAAATAAGGGACAGATCTAGAACTAATGAGAAAGCAGGGTAGCAGGGTCATGGGAGCTGTCATGCTAATAAACTCAATGTGCGCCTGGATCTCATGTTTATATATATATACACTCATATTCCACCTGCTGTCTGACTGGAATCTTGCTGAAGCAATTACAATACATGCCAGAATCTTTCCCAGTGCATGCACAGACACACACCCATGGAGCACCTATATGCACGACACGTGCATGAGCCCCCTCTCAGCATGTGGTCCTCATCGCAGCACTAATGTGAGGAGAAAGGTGAGATAAAAGTGAGGGGGGGATACCGGGCTTGGTTATTTTCTGAACTCACGCTCGGTTGGTCCACAGAAGAGAGAGCTGTTTTGCCTCTGTCACTATTTTGACAGGGTTATCTGCCGGGAGATTCAGAGGAATTAAATGAAGAGCAGCAGTTTTTTTGTACCGGTCTAAAAATAGAATCATCTATATTCCAAAGATATATTTATGAACTAAAGTGATTCCATGCTCTCTGTATTATATGTCTCGAGATTATGACATTCACTGTGATTCACCCTTGCCTGGACGCACACCAGGGACATAGGTATCACAAAAGGCATGAAGGGAGAAAAAGATAATAGCCACATAAAGATTGCGGCTAAAATAGTATTAAACCGGAATCTCTTGGAGCATTTGTGTGCAACATTGAAATGTCTTGGCTCTTGTAAATTGACTTCATCATACTGTTTCTAAAATTCAACATAAGTCATTTTTCACTACTTGCGTTCAAAAAGGGGAAGGATTTATTGAATTCGATAGAAAGTTTTGTAGTGCGTAAACCAGCGCAGTTACATTCACTTAGCTTGTATTTAACGCAAATTGCTTTTATCGGCTCGCAATAAGCACTTCGGTCAAAGTGCTGTTCTTTCAAGCACTGCTCACTATATTAAGGAACACATTCTTCCTCTTGTTGTGCTGTGTACTGTGCGAACGAGTGGCTTTTCCTCCTTGTTATTTTTCCATCATCCTTTATTGCCATCCACTGTGTTTCCTTGTGTCAGCTTTCACCTCTTCATATCTGTCTGCCTTTTATTCCTATCTCCCTCTCTTTTGCTGGCTGACCTAAATCTGGTGCTGATTTGGATCCCTGCTCTGGGCAAGACAAACTCTCAGTGGCTCTGTGCCGCTGCATATACGCATGGCTTTCTGTCCCACTGCACCGACTGCAGCCCCTACTCGCAGATAGCTCTAAGGTCTGCCTGCAGTCGGGAACGCAGTCCACTTATGCATTAACTTTATATATTCAAATTGAACCGTATAATAAATGATCAATGCAAATTCCAAAATGATTGTGTTACTTATACTAAAACGTACTGATCTGTCTTGGGAATGTAATTACACAGACGTATTCCCCTCATAAAATATAATATTATAACTGGAGAACAACATGGCATCAGTTTGCAGATTTATGGTGACTACTAAGTTCTCATACCGGTCTCCACCGCCACATTTTTTCAAATGGGGGGTGTATGATGCATCCGCTTACCATATCAGTGTCTTTCCTATCCTTCTGCATGAAGTATGGCAACGCGGACAGCTAAAATAAATGAAGCACTGTGCAAGCCTCTGTGCCCACCACCAAGAGCCTCCTGAATTTTTTATTAGAACTTTCCAACCTAAATGTATTTTAGAGAGGCTGATGCAAATCCATTATACATGCGACTTTGCCGCAAATTTGCGACTAATCTCTGGAGTTTTTGGTTCGATATACACTTTTATTCCAAAGCAAAACATACCTTTGATAATAATCGCTGTCTTTGAATCTGTGCAGAACATTGAGGACCATGTGGCCTTCGTCATCACTGTGCCCACAGCGCTGGCTATCTTTCTGACTGTGTTTGTGCTCGTCTGCATTGAATCCATCTTCAAGAAGCTCCTCCGTCTCTTCTCTCTTCTCACCTGGGCCTGCCTGGTTGTCATGGGCTACCTTTTTATGTTTTCTGGTGGCATCGTTTGTCCCTGGGATCAGGTATGATACTATTTCTTCTACCATGCTGTGAGAATGATTTATGATAATGCATTCTTCTATAATCCAATACAGTATGTAATTCTCTTTCATCAGAAGGGATTTAGCGTGGACTTTTATTCCTCCTCTAGTGATTTCTGACCTACTTTCGTAGTCTTTGTAAGTTAGGTGTGCATCAAACACGCGCTATCTGCATAGAACGTAGTAGGCTGATATGGTTTGCAGTAGTGATTTCTTCCAGTCGATTAGATAACCTATTAGTAGTTTAACTGCATATTTCAAGACCATTAAAGGAGAAAGGCTAAAGGACCATTGCTTGCTGTATGTTTTATTGGTAATTTGTTAATTGGAAGAAGTCTCTCTACCACAGCCAATGACAGGGAACTGATTATGTAGTCAACACAGAAAAAATAGATGCAGGAATGTTTAGTATTATTTGCTTGTGACTATAGAAATGAGAGACTTATCTGTGCCTGTGTCTGTAATAAAGCACCGTCAGAGATTTTTTTTTTTCTGTGAGACTGTTGTAAATCAGGTGAAGTGAATCGATACATCATTTTTGTCCACGCATTTGTCATTACTCCTGGAGTGAACTGCAGCCGGCTGTCCATGTCTCATGTGGTTTCTCTCACCAGGAAGCTGCATATGAATCATGGCACGCACCAAAAAATACATAAAAATGCACCTGATCTGAGATTAGTGTTCATACTCAATATAAGTTGTTCCCTAGTAGCTTATTATGAAATGGATTTTTAACAATCAGGCACTAACAAATTATATTGTTATTAGAGCTTACCTGCTGCTTCCAACAATAGAAAAAAAAAAATGTTGTGTTTCTACTAAGATATATGTTAAATATTATAACGTTGTTGATTCGTGTTTGACTGAGCCATAAATTGATTTCAGTCCTTGTTCAGCTAAGTTGGAAACATGCAAAAATATTATTATTTTTTTATTCAGGATCCCTTATAATGATGTCCTGTCAACCACAGCAGGCTTGCAGAGCCTTGCCCTCCAGAGATAATTAACAACGTGGACTTTTAATTTCAAATCAGCTAATTCCATGAACAACCAAGAGATACAGCATTAAAACAGCCTACAGTATTGGTGCAGGAACTGTTGAAACACTAATGTGAAACTCTCTTGACCTTTGAACCATTTCTGACATTTCTTACATCAGTTATTTTGTAACGTCTTTGAGAATAATAGTCTTATGTGCAGTCACTAATTGGATCTGGATACAACGGAGGATGAGAGGTAATTGGTTGGTTTCTCTGATGTAGTGGCATGGAACAGTTCCTACTTTCAAGTGTAGCTCCAGTCTCATTAGGGATGCTTACCTTTGTCTCACTTGTGGCTTTGTTGCTAAGGAGATTTGGATTTTGAGATCTATAGTATAGGATGTGCACGTGTTGCCAAGTTATATTGCGAGCTGGTGTGTTTCATAAGCCCATATTAGCACATCAGTTAAGCTCATGTGAATAGGTTAGGTAAGAACCTGTAATTTAATTGAGGTGGAAGGGTCAGAATTATGTGGTTATTTAGCCACTGATCTGTATACACAGATCAGTGATCTGTGTATACAGATCACTGAAATACACTACTCCGTAATCAAAGCTAAAGGTGTTTTTTCTATTTTGTTCCATTGTTTTCTTTTTTTTCTTTTTTGGGGCTAGGTTGTGTTGGCTCTATTTCAAAATCTTCTCTGTGAGCAAACATGTGATCAGTCACTAAGGTGCAATTGCTGTCTTAAAGCCCATTAAGGCGCATCGAGTTGCCTTGTGTACGAAATGCGCGGTATAAATAAAGTTGCCTTGCCTTGCCCAATATTGAAAATGTGTGGTCCAAAACCAAAAACCACAGTCATATAAACCCCTTCCCTTCACCTGAAATAATTACAATTGATTCTAGAACAACCTATCGGAAAACTGTATATCCTTACACTGGAATTGTGTTTGTTTTTCCAATTTCAAACTTACCAAAATCTGCTTGTCCCATTTCTCCCCAAACTCCTTTTCCACAAATGGCCTTGTGCCTTATCTGCCCAGTCCAGCCCTGAGCTCTACACCGCGAGATGCCTTGGACCATGCCTTTCTGCTCCTTCTCTTTGTCTGTCCCTCAATTTCGGCCCTTGTCTCCTTCGTACACAGAGAGAAAAGTCTTTTGTGAGTACACACCAGGCTCATTAAGCTTTTGCAGCAGCGCACCGAATGACGTGTGTCGCAGGAGTATTATGTTCGGGCTGCTGGGTGTAGAAAGGACTGAGATTTGAAACGTAAGAGAATAATGACAGCGGGTTGCTTGTGTTTGAATAATGCTATTTTATAATGATCAAATATTACCAATATATTACCATTGGTTGTGGTAATATTCAGTGAAGTGGATCAGGAAAAATCCTGCACACTGCCAAAACTTGCAAAAAATATGTTTTATTTTTAAAATACATTAAATAAAAATTTCGGCACGCTGGCTTTCATCAGGCCTGATGGTAGTATGCGGGATTTTTCCTGAACGATGTAACATGGACTGCTCCCTCGTCTCCTACGCACCTGTCCTAAGTATTTTATGTGCAAAGTCCTATTCTTTCCACAATCGTGAAGTGGCAATTTCATATTGCAAAAAAAGAAATAAAACATTTAATTCATGAGCTCAGAACCTTTGCATCTATGGGCAGAACGATAGAATGGACTTCTTCTGATGTCACATCTCGCTGCATATTTTCAATAAGGAAGTAATATCATAAACATCACAAAAATGTTCAAACTAGGAAAAGCTAGGCTTTTGTCAGCAAAATCTAGAGTATAACCGTATTAACTTTGTGATGGTAAATTTAGTTTTCACATTAAGGGAGATACACAGAATGAATAAGTGTTCGGAGGGTGGACAGGGATCGTTTTTTGAATATGAGATAAATGTATCTGTGATTGTTTTAAAATCTAAATTCAGATCCAGAATGCTAACTATCAGTATTTTTTAAGCACAGGGATATCAGTCTGCAGTCACGTGTTGTTAACCGGCAGCGCCGCTCTTGAGACGCGAAAGTCCCCTCAGTGGAGCTCAACAGTCCAGCCTCCTCCCTGGTGCCGTTAGTAAAAATCCTGTTAAATATCTCCATAGACCTTTTGGAGGAAAAAAAAAATATTAAGGGCAGAACAGGTTGTCCAATAATCGAGAGGTTGTCTGTTCCAATCCCGGCTTCCGCAGGTGCAAGTCGCTCTACCTCCGCCTGTGTGAATGGAGTGTGTGAGTGGTTGGAGGTGGTCAGAGAGGCTGATGGCGCAGATTGTCTCGCTTCAGTCAATCTACCCAAGGGCAGTTGTGGTATGCAGTGAATAATGACGACAGTGTGGCGCTTTGAGAAACTTGATGCAGGCTTGTAAAGGGCAACACAAGTGTAAGCTATTATAGGGTTTACCACATAATAAGATCCCATTGGAGACAATAAGCTGCTGTTGTTTGCAAAAGACATTGTTTTACCAAAATAATTGCAATTTTCTTCTTATGTATGACCATTAACATTTCAAACTAAGTGCAGCCCTGGTGTCATTAGTTTTTGCTTCATTACAAATCAGGACAGCATATTGATTTGTATTGTAGCTCCGTCTAGGCATTCAAAATTCACCACTGTGTCTGCTGCTTCAAAGCATAATGTAATCCAACACTATCTTTCTAATTGGATTTCCTTGCTCTTGTCTGTGTTACTGTTATTATATTGGTATGACACAGAAATTGAGTTGACTGAGCATGTACAAGTCGTGTACATTTAATTGTTAGAGAATCAATCCTAGTCATCAATACATGATATACAGTGCCTCTCGAAAGTACTAATACACCTTGAACCTTTGCACATTTTGTAATGTTTACAACCCTAAACGTAAATACTTTATTTTGAATTTTTTACTGAAAGTTCACACACAAGTAACAGACTACTGTGAAGTGAAAGCAACATGATACATGATTCTGTTATTTTTCAAAAAATAGAAAACCGAAAAGTGGGGTGTGCACAAGTATTTATACAGCATGACTTAATACTTTGTGGAACCCCCTTTTGCTGCAATAACAGCAGCAAGTCATCTGGGCTATGACTCTACAAGATTTGCACATCTAGAGACTGACATTTTTAGCCCATTCCTCTTTACAAAACAACTCAAGCTCTGTCAAATTAGAAGGAGAGTGTTTGTGAACAGCAGTTTTCAAGTCTTTCCACAGATTTTCAATCTGTTGTAAGTTGTATAACTTAACGCTGCTTTAAAATTCTCCACAACTTTATCCCTGACCTCTCTGGTGAGCTCCTTGGCCTTATATTATATATTTATATATTCAACTTTAATACGGACTCGAGGTCCAAAGAGACAGAAGGACATCACAAACAAACAACACCAAAATACAAAAAACTACACAGTCCCTTTAAAAAGACAGCTATACCAGTGCTTCCACATTCTTGACTGATAGCGAATGGCACTACAGGTGACATCAACCAATGAACCAATTACTGTATTCACTGACTTATTCAAACGGCATATAAAACGGTACATAAGCATCCGCAGTGTGGCTTGCAGTGTGTTTATTCCAGCAGTGACAAACATCTCACTCGCACTGGTCCATCTCGGCCTTCTGAGAAGCACACACAGAGCGTTGTTATAGGCCACCTGCAACCTTTGCAATGTTCCTTTTTTTATAGTTCGACCAAAGGTGCGCTGTGTGTACAGAGATGTACAATATGATTTGAACAACATAATTTTCATTTTGTCCGTACAAAAAACAAATTTACACGCCAGCGTGTTTGCCTGGGTAAACAACGTTTTACATTGTCTGTTTATGTCAGCATCATCAGACAAGACTTCTGTCGATATATGCCCAAGATATTGTATTTTATTTGTAACATGAAGCGTTGCATTAGACAAATACAAATCAGGATATTGTCTTCTTATCCTCCTTGGCTCTACAGATCATAACCAGACTTTTCACTGCATTATATTTAACTTCATGCTCCAGGCCGTAGCTTGAACAAATGTTAAGTAGCTGTTGCTTATGATGTTGTTTAGTGACCAATACACTCCGACCATAGCTCTGAGGCCCTCACAGAACAGCTGTAATGATACTGAGAGTAGATTACACACAGGTGGCCTCTTTTTAATGGTAAGGTGTGAACATTCTGCAGTCATTAGGAATGTTATAAAGGCAATTTAATGCACTCAGAAAAATGCTGTTTGAATACCTGTGCACGCCCCACATTTCACTTTTCTATTTTTTGAAAAAATAACAGAATCACATATCATTCATTTCACAATTGTCTGTTACTTTTGTGTGAACTTTCAGTAAAACATTCAAAATAAATCTTTATGTTTAGGGTTGTAAACTTGACCAAATGTGCAAAAGTTCAAGGTGTATTAATACTTTCGAGAGGCACTGTATGATTGTAACTATTTCCATGCCTTCCCAGTCGGCCACTGCTAGTTGCACTCAGCAAGTGAGCAATCTTTGCTGTCTCATTCCCTTCATTATTCAGTCAGTTAGCCAAAAACAGTCACCACATAATGTTTCTGCACACCGATAAAGTAGACCTCCTTCTCCCTTGCCAACTGGCTCTCCCCTTTTTATCTCCCAATGTGCTCCATGGGCACAGGTGTCCTGATTACGTCCCGCTCTTCATTGGGTCAGATCTTCCCAGCATGATGAGGGTCTCTACAGCCTGCTCAAGCGTGCAAAACATGCAGACATTAAAAAAATGCAACTGAAATAAAACACAACAAATCTCTAAAATCAAAATCAAAACATTTCTGCCGTGGCACCCTCTCACACCTGTCTTCAAAAGACTGTTTCAGATTTCAGCTGCATGAAACCTCGCTGCAGTGCAATGACAGAGTGAATCTACAGGCATCTTCAATGATACCACTTAACTGTGGTATGACACCTTATTGCTGACCCAATGGAATGATGTACAGATTGAACAAAAAGGGACTGGTCCTCGAGGCTTTTAAGATTGATATTTGACTGAAAATGTAGGTTGTTTTTCTCAGTATGCATTTTTCTGATATGTGTTCCAGTCTTGTAGCTAGCTGTCATATTTCATTTAATTTTTCAAATATATTCAATTCCCTGCCCTATTATTTACCTTTTCATGTAATAGATATTAATATAATGTAATTTGCATATTTCTTAAATCTAGAAAATGAAACCTGACTATCTATAAATCAAATTTTGTCCCTTTAAATACTAGCAATTTTAGCAATTTTTACACATAAAGGTGGTGATTCAAGACGTGCTAAATAGCAAGTGCAAGCTGAAAAATAGAATATACTATTTTGTGGCCGTGTTGCATCTGATTTAAAGGGACTAGACTTTAAAAATGAGCCCAGACCTATTCACCTCAACTGCCTCTAAAATCCTGCACTGTCAAAAAGTTGTTAAATTCAGGCCCGAAGCTCCGACAGGCACGAGAGCTTCATATATAAATTGTAGTTACGCGTAAAAGGCCTGAGGTGGCAGTAGTGAGTATAGAAATTAAAACTTCCATGTAGTCCCTTTAACATTTGAAATGATGTAAAGGAGTATGGTATTAAAGCCACAAAACCAATATGTAAATGAGGGAATGCTGCCACTTTTAGACACGCAAGTTGTCTTGTACACATGCAAACGCAAAATGTCTTATTTCGATATGAAAACCTTACATGATAGAAACCTGCTGTGAATTTGGAGGCACAAAGAGGGTTTCAGCTTGTAATCAAAACAGGAGGATATCATTGTCTTGAGAGATACACAGAAAATATAGTTTTTTGTCTGGCTGATTTTACACATTCAGATTCAGTCCGGTCATATAATATACCGGTAGGTGTAATTTTGTAGTTGTTTACTTTACTTCAAAACATTTTCATATTATTTGTTCAGTGGGAGAAAGTGGCTGTACCTCAGAAGCATGCACAGAAGCACAGGGTTTTACCTGCAGACTGCGCCATGCAAACGCCTGTTTTCACCCCTTTTTTTTTGTTTTTCATTTCAGTCAAGTTTATTATTGAACTGCCGGCTTAAGCTATTACATAACAACCTGAAGCCCCTTTATTGCTGTTTTTTTCCAGGAGCTTGTTTTAATCCAAAGGTTACCTTGAACTGCAAAATATCATCATTTTTATTGATCTTGGAAGTACTTTGCATGCAGAGTGCTCTGTTACTTTATCTCCCCAATGCTCCTTGGTTCTGTGATGATTCATTTTTAATAATAATAATAATAATAATGCCTTACACTTGTATTGCGCTTTACAAGTCTGTATTACCAAGTTTTTCTCAAAGCGCTACACTGTCGTCATAATTCATTCACTCCATACTCGGTGGTGGTAAGCTACTGTTGTAGCCACAGCTGCCCTGGGGTAGACGGACGGAAGCGAGGCAGCCAATTTGCGCCATCGGCCCCTCCGACCACCACCAACCACTCACTCACATCATTCATCCCGGCCTATTGTACATGTTTTTAGTGGTAGGGGAAACCGGAGTACCCGGAGGAAATCTACGCAGACACGGGGAGAACATGCAAACTCAACACAGAAAGGTCCCGTCCAGGTGGGAATCGAACCCGGGACCTTCTAGCTGTGAAGCCAAAGCACTATACCACTGTGCTACCGTGCCGCCATTTTTCAAGCCAAACATCAGTAATGTGCATTCTGAACCACATTATAGAAACCATGGATAAACTGTGTGCATTTGGCATTTATAACTTGATGTTTTATAGACTATATAGACAATTTTTGTAGACCTTCTGCTTCATACAGTACAATTTTCTGCCAGATCCTCAAGAATGGTTCCAATAGCCTAAATAATGATCAGATTCAATTTCAGTTCACACTTTTTGGTTTTCTTTTATACGTTATGTAAATCATTATTCCAATATGACAATAGCACAGCCACAGAGCCAAATGAGTGGCAAGTCTACATTGTAATTTAATGGAACACGTACGTAGTTACTGTAAAAAAAAATTACTCTTTGATATTCAAGAATAGGAGTTAACGTTCATCTGTTGCTGTGGCCATACCGCCTTTGCTCTGCCCAATCCCGTCAGACCTTGGAAGCTAAGCAGGGAAGGGCCTGGTCGGTACTTGGATGGGAGACCGTTTGGTAACACCAGGAAGCCTGGCGAATGTAGTGACTGAGTGAGTGGTTGGTGGTGGTCGGAGGGGCTGATGGCGCAGACAGGTTGCCTCGCTTCCGTCAGTCTACCCCAGAGCAGCTGTGGCTACAATAGTAGCTTACCACCACAGTATGGAGTGAATGAATAGTGCAATGTAAAGCGTCTTTGAGTGTCCAGAAAAGAGCTATATAAAACTGATGCATTTTTATCTGCTACAAATCAGCTGAACAAAGAAAGCCCTGTTTTCGTTCTCATTTTCAGTCACTCGATGGTTTCTTGTCTTGCTCCCGCTTTAATTTCTTCTTCCTCCATCTAACTACCCCCTGACCTCCATGCCCCGCTTCCCCGCTGGCCTTGAAAATGGTCCGGGAACGGTTAAATGGCACCGCAGCCAGTGCATTCTGAGGACACTGGTGTCTTTCTACGGCAGATGAGTTGCTTCAACCCTGCTGCTCAGGGCATTATAAAGAGAGCAGTGTGTCGGTGGATACTGGAGAGGGAGGGGGGGGGGGGGGGGCTGTTTGTGTGTTTGTGGAGCTGAGGTAAAAACAAGGACTCTCCACATGCCGCATTAGAGGTGCAGGGAGAGAAACTGTATTCATTTTTCGACCTGTTCAATCAGTACTGCATGTGAAGTCAAACGCTGGCTTGAATCCTTATTCTGAAAAGTTTGGACGGTATAATTAAGTGTGTTATTCTCGTCGTGCTTTTCAGATTGACATGTTTGTATTTTATAATAAGGGACAGAAGCAGGTCAACATTTCAATACCAAACCAGCTGTACCCATTTCATTTGTACTTGATATATTGGTATTGTTTCTTAGTTTGTCTTTGAGGACCCGACGGAACAAATCCAATATTTTTATCCTGTCAGAATCTAATATTAGCCCTGTGTTTTCTCTCAGGTGTCATTCTTCCTCTTCATTGTGTTCGTGGTCTACACCATGCTGCCATTCTCAATGCGGGATGCCATCATCGCCAGCATCCTGACCTCAGCCTCTCACACCGTCGTGTTGATTGTCTGTCTGTCAGCCAAAGCCACCAGTGTGGAGCCCATAGTGTGGCAGGTAAGGAATGGCATCAATCTACACTTGTCTGAGCAACCCCCACAACCTGTGGTATTTTTTTTATATATCCTGTATATTCGGTATCTCTATTGATATAGGTATAAAAAAAAACGATCGTATTGAGAATTCAAATCAAAATACAGTAGTAAGTTGATTTAAAATTGCATTGATTTAAATATGAGGGTTGAAATGGAGGAAGGGATTTAAGCATAAACCCAGGTTGCTAATCTAAATTCTGTAAAACTTAGTTTAAAATTATGTTGGCCTACAGGTTAAAATTGATACAATGTTTTTTGTTACTGATACTCACAATTGTTCTTTTTATGTTTGTCCCAAGCGAAGATAAATGATGGTTGAGGCAGGATTCAGTACAATTGATCTGTAAATCATGCTTCTCTTTTAAGAGCACTGAGCAAAAAGATATCTTCTCTTTCAAACAGGTAAAGTGCAATTTTCAGAAAATTGTACGATAGCATTTGGGGAGCTGTCCGTTGTACTGAGATGTAATATATTACTAGCAATGCCTGAAACATTAGTTTTAAAGAAATGAAACCGTTAAAGAAACGGTTGTCATTCTATTACTTAAAATTACAAATTGAGAATTAGGGTAAGCGAGTTATGGATCTGTTGAGAAGATCCTCCCAACGGGCTCATGAACCTTGTCTTTTAACGCACCACTAAGCACAGGAACATCATCTACAAATTCAGTTAGGGCAGCTGGGTGGGGGTTTGTTGATGAGGAGCTACTGCCCTCTTCAATGGACCCGCTCTACACCCTGGCTTTTTAACGCACTAGAGTATATAGGCCTTACATATTACATAATTCATTGTACACACAAAAAAAAAGAGAAAAAGAAAAAAATGGAATGATGGAAATGACAACTGGGAAGTTGCAAGATCACAGATAATATGTAAAAAAATAAATATAATATGAAAAATATGGGGGGGGAAAATGTGTGTGTGTATATACACAAGGGTGCATTGTGTGTATGTGTGCATGCTGTGTTCCCAGGCTGTTGTATCTTGTACTTTGTAATATGCTCCCTGTACTATTGTGATATGATTTAATGTTTTTTATTGCAATGATGTCGGGGGTGGGCGCTTATAAGCTTTTGCTTCAGCCCACTCCTTTTGCGCAGAATTTTAACTGCTCAAATAAACGAATAAACTAAACTAAACTAAGAAAGTAATTTAGATTTGCATAATATATCTGCTTTACTTATTTAATAAGTAGGATCTTTCCACTTTGTTTTTAATGTTGGCCCCTCATCACATATTGTATCATAGACTTGTGCTGTTGTTTTGGGTTTTACAACAAACAAATGTGACCTTTGAATTGAACATGATTTAAAAGAACAGGTGAAATTCTAATATATTTTTAAAGGTCATTGTTTTGTTGTTGTGTTTTTCCGCTCTATTACAAATGTAAGTGCACAATATTCGTGCAGCTGGCAAAAGAAAAGTGTCAGCAAGCGATTCTCCGGAAACTGCTGTTAATTTGAGCTCTGTTAACCCCGGCAGTGAACGTCATGATTCGCCCTTGCGTGCAAAGCTTGCAGTTCTCTGATTGCTTATGATTCTGTGTGTGTTGATAGATACGCAAAGTAGATACACTCTGAAACGACTGTTTATATTCTGTATCACAAGAGTGTTTGTAGTTGCAACGGCTCCAGTGAAGAGAGACAGATTGCGGCTCAATTGGCAGCCAAAAGGGCCTGCAGACCCAGAGAAGGCTGTGCCAAAGCGAGGAGTAGCCTCTAGTTAAGGGATCAGAGCAGAGTTCAGTAGTAAGATATCTGAGGTTCAGTGAATTGCAATATTTTACACTGTGTAAGTGTGAGTCTGGGATGGCGAGTATGTGTCACAAAAAGATATTACTACCAAAGTGCAATATTCAGAATTATTAGTGTTGATAAAATAATTTACTTTGTGCGATATGTTCCGGAATTTAATCCAATCCACTTGTGAAAGCTCTTATTACAGGAATCAGATGAGTGGCTCAATAAAAAGTAAAGGCTTGTTAAATGTTCTGTTCTATAATTCATTCCTCTGGCACAGTTGTGATTATCTTAGGCTTTCAATATTTGTTTCCCCTTAATAATTGAAACTAGGGTTGAATGAACTTCATTAGGGCTGCACAATATGTGAAAAATTGCAATATTCAATCACAGTCTTGAATACTGTGAGATTATTGTAATATTTTACTAAACAATTTCCACACAGCATTTTCTATTAAAGTTAAACTACATTTTGTTATTAGGTCAAATGGTGTCAAAACAAGACGTAATCAGGACCAAAACAACGCTGAAATTGACTAAATTTGCACATTTTCCATTGAGGTCCTAATGAATTGGCTCATTTATTAAAATGATGGAACCAGCAGCAAGGCTCAAAGCTATTTGAGAGTCATATTTAGTTTGTGTTGAGCTCTCTTTTTGAGCTCTCTTTAAAAAAAAAGACATTCTGTACATTCTGTAAAGAAATTACCGGTACTTTTGGACATTGTTTTCAGTGTGTGTACAGGTGAAACATGTGAAATTAATATATGATATAGACTCATTACATGCAAAATGAGATATGTATAGCCTTTATTTGTTTTAATTTTGATTATTATGGCTTGGCTTGTGAAAACCCTAAATTAAAAATCTCATAAATTTAGAACATATTTTGAAAATGGACTTTAAGCCACAATCATCAAAATTATAACAAAGGCTTGACATATGTCACTTTGCAGGTTTGTTGACAGGTAGGTGTAAGTACCTGCGAGGCATAAAATGCCTGTCGCACTTCTGCCAGTGCCAGGAGCCAGCTGCAGGGTCTTCAGCTGGGAGCCATCCTTCACAGATCATAGATGTTTCTCCCCTTTATTCACCGGAATATCTCAGGATGGTGGGGCAGCGGACAGGGACGTCTCCCTGCCGCCACCTGCAGCTTGGCTCAGAGGTCACATCAGTGGCTTCTTGGTCCCCAGATTTTGTCATTCCTCCGCAGCCACAGCCAAAAGCTAGCCTCTTCTCCTTCTTGAGCGAGCTCTTTCATAGCTTTGTTCAGCTTTCCAGATGTCATGCCGATGTCCTTTAGGAAATGCTTTGCAGACAGACCTACGAAGCCGCAGCAACCAATCTCGATCGGATAGATTTTTGTGCTCCATCCATTGGCAAGGCATTCTGCAGCTAGGTCTGAGTACTGTTCCCTCTTTCTCTCGTAGGCCTCTTGCATGACATCCTCCCATTGTACCGTCAACTCGACCAGAAAAACTTACTTTTTGCTATATCATATTACTTTGACATTTTAAGTTGAATTACAGAAATAAATGAACTTTTTTCACGATATTGTAATTTTCCGAGTTTCACCTGTACATTAGTCATGGCAGTTTTAATGTAAACCCCCCACATTTCATTGCAGGTATTATTATTGCGGTATGACACCTTCGTTAAATGGTCATTTTTCCAATGCGGCTCAGTTTTCAATTTATGATAATCCCCTTACCAGAAAGGTTGTGACTGTGAGCCCATGAGCTCTCTGTCTTCTGGTTCTGCTCTTATCATTAAATTGTTGGATCATTCGAAGCAGGAGATTCACACCAAAGTGAACTGACATTGCTGACCTTTGAGATGGCATTGTCTTCTCAAACAGATATCCTTTATAAACCTGCAGTCTTACTGAACTGAATCTTAAAAATGTCTGAACATGTTTATTATCCGTTAAGTAGTATTCAATATCACTCATAGGAAAAGGGTTTTGTTTCTTTCTTTTTTGTCACTGCAGCCCTTTTCAAAACGCATCCATCCGTTTCAATTTACTGCTCTTATTTATGCATTCTAATAGTAATCTCTGAAAGGTTCGACCCGAGTATCATGTACAGAGCCCTTTGTTTATCATAAATATGAGGCAGCAAGATGATTCATACAGAGTGGGGATTTGTCTGGTACGTTTTTATGTCTGCCCATACTAATCTTGGTTTACAACAAGGCCTTGAGTGCACAAGAGTTGTTTGAGCAGAGGATCACTGCTTTATGATCAAGAGGCATGTTGTGCCCTACCAACAGATGTGATCTACAGAACTATAGGCAGCAGGTAAACATTCGGCCCATACAGTGAATGGGATCGATCAACATAAGGATGGCTAGGTTTGAGGAAACACATCTTGTCTGGGGTGTGCGCACAGTCTGCAGGGGTCAGTACCAAAAAAACGTTTCATTGTTGAAGTAACTACAGGATGGTGTGGTGATGGTGTCCTACAAGGTAATGCAGTTCAGAGTGATGAAGAATCTAAATATGGTTCTGATGGAAAGAAGCATTGTCTTTATTTGTATATGGTTTAATATTGGGCATGGCTCAATGTACTTATACGTTATAACTTTTTTAGGATTGTCAATCCGAGGTCAGGCTCTAGTCATGCTAATATATCTATAATAAAAGTATATTTCATGCAATATGGTAGAGTAATGCTAGTATGTTGCTTGAAAGATGACCTTTTGATGAGAGAAAGTTTCTTTTTCTTATGTATTTTTTCTCTATTGGGCATGTTTGTATTGTCTCTTTTTATGTGTCGGTGATCCAAAGATGAGTAAAATTCTTTTCTAAAAACTGAAATGTTTATGAAGGAGTGCAAAAGTCGAGTAAGTTAATTATTCTCACAATGGGAAAGAAATCCAATTGTCCGTCTCATTGAAAACATTAAGCCCAAGGTTATTTGGACTCCGGTCTCTTTGTACATTCAGATGTCGTCTGTGGGCTGTGAGCCGAATCCTATTATTGCGGTTAATTTAGCTTCATGTCGTGTTCATTTGTGCCATAAATGACCGAATATGATTCTTGCTGTAGCTGCGGTGACAGACAGTGGGTTACTTGTATCTAATTTTACTCCACTGTTTGTTATTAAGGTGAGCATCAGGCTAATATGATAAAAGACCTGATTTGTTGCAAGACGAGGGAGCATAGTGTGTTCTTCTGGTGTGGGGGAGGTGCACAATTCGTGCCATCATTTCAACATGGTGCATTTGACTTTGTTAATTGCTCTATTTGTGTTTACCACAACCATGTTAATGACATTCCTGCAAACTTCCCTTTTGTGGTAGCTGTCTGGATTAATAACCACCATGTGTTTTGTACCAAGACTCAGGAGTGACATACAGCACAACTCAGAGAAAAAAGATGTCTATGTTGAACTTGCAATTTCCTTCCCATGTGTCATTGTATCATATCACAGTATTATTTGGAACATGTTTCCTTCTTGCACAGTAAGATATAATGCTTTTAAACTAGCAATAGTCAACTGTGTATGTTGTCTGGGCATTCTCATGTTTCTAACCTCTTTCTAGGAGCTCCAATGTATTGTTATTGTTTTGGCAGATTTTGGCCAACATTATCATCTTTCTATGTGGCAACATGGCGGGAGCGTATCACAAGCACCTTATGGAGCTGGCCCTGAAGCAGACATACTTGGACACGTGCAACTGCATTAAGGCCCCCATTAAACTGGAGTTTGAGAAACAACAGCAGGTAAGGTGGTGAGTGCTGACAGTGCCCACAGTGCATAGGTAATGACCAGTGTTTGGAATAACGCCGTTTAAAAGAACGGCGTTACGTAACGGCGTTATTTTTTCAGTAACGGAGTAATCTAATTCATTACTCTCCCCGTCGTTACAACGCCGTTATCGTTACTGGGTAAGAAAGTGGCTCGTTACTCGACTGAATGAGCTCCGCGGTGTCAGCGTGGGGAGAGCAGGGGAGAGGGTGGGCGGAGTTTCACGGAGACTCACGCTGCCTGTGTGCGCAGAGCTCGTGCTCTCTGCTCCAAAAACTACGTGTGTCCCCGACCCGCGGCTCGTCCTCCCCACAGCGCGGTGCGGCCGCGGGAGAATCCAGTTGGTGATCATTGATCTAGTGTTGGATCTTATTTTTAACGAAAAGATGCAGAATCGGTGGAGACGCGTCTTTCCCCCTCTCCCTCTCTCTCTCTCAGCTCTCTCCACTCCAGAGAGACAGCAGGCTGATAACTTTGTGTTAACCTTATATTTGCTGATTGTTTTACGTTTTGCCTGATGAATGAACAGAGAGACTTTATGCACAATGCCTGTGCGTAAAGTCTGCCCTGGTCGTTGGCACATGTTTCTTTTACTCCTGTTCCTCCCCATTCTCTTTGAATACAGCCGTATTCCTACATTAATAAAACAGCGGCGCAAATACTGGTCATACCGTTCAGTCACAGAGGCTTTCTACCCCCCATTCAGTTACTATGAACATCTTTTACATGATAGTACATAAATACAAACACCTGTCTGTTCTACTCAGTTCAACTGACTATTGAAAACTGTAAAAAAAAATCTAAATAGTTTGATATAAAGCCTTTTTTTTTTAAACAGTAACGCAAATAGTTACTTTCCCTGGTAATGAGTTACTTTCATTATAGAGTAATTCAGTTACTAACTCAGTTACTTTTTGGAACAAGTAGTGAGTAACTATAACTAATTACTTTTTTAAAGTAACGTTCCCAACACTGGTAATGACAGTGATAGCAACAAGCAAGTTAATTATGTAAAGTGTTAACGTACCTCAAGGAATACATTGCATTCATAAAGAAAGCATTAACTGTACGGGGCACGATAGTTGTGTTTGTAGTGAATTTATTTCCATACGCATCATTCATTAAAGTGCCTATGTTAATTCATTGGGGATCTTGGGCATGTATTATTTTGTGGTTAAGCACAGCCACCTATGAAATATAAATGATTGCAGTGGTTGACTTTATACTTTTGACAGCCGAAAGAGCATTTTTAGATGTTTGGATAGGATATACTTGACAACGAGTGAAGTGTAATGCGCTTGAAACAGGAACATTGGGAAAGCATTGGGACTGCACTATTTTGCACAAAAAGAAAGCAACAATGAAAAGGTATTTTTTTTTTTTTTAGACAAGCATTGTGACTAAAATAACTTGTGTTACGTGATCTGAAGAACGGGTGTGGGTGATGATTCTTGCAGCAGAGTTCTGAATGTGTTTCTGAGGTGAACGAGTGAGAAACTAGTCCAAGTGTGATGTAACCAGTCCAGTGCATTGGTGAGAGCTTCAGTGGAGTGCTGAGTGAGAGAAGGGCTGAGTCTAGAAATTATGGGGAAAATGCAAAAAGGCTATACAGTGCCTTGCGAAAGTATTCGGCCCCCTTGATCTTTTCGACCTTTTGCCACATTTCAGGCTTCAAACATAAAGATATAAAACTGTAATTTTTTGTGAAGAACCAACAACAAGTGGGACACAGTCATGAAGTGAAACGAAATTTATTGGATATTTCAAACATTTTTAACAAATAAACAACTGAAAAATTGGGCGTGCAAAATTATTCAGCCCCCTTAAGTTAAGGCTGTTCATCCATCAATCAATCTATCAATCAATCAAACTTTATTTATAAAGCGCTTTTCATACCGAAAGGTATCACAGGTAAGGTAAGTGTTTACAGACTACAACATTTAAAACAATACGCCCGGCACCCCTTCCCACCCCTCGGAATCTATACATACGTTACACACACACACTCAAACCTTTACCCCACCATCTACGCACAAACCCCCTCATTTACTAACTCACACACACAACCGCACGCACTCACACACACACACACATAATTAAATAAATAGGTATATAAGGCTGGGTACAGATCGAGAAGTGTGGAAACCCCATTTGAGAACTTCACTTTTATTGCCATTAGGTTTGAGTTTATTGTATGAGAACAATGGCGTAACTGGTTGTCAGTAAAGGCAGTGGGGGGTAAATCACAATCTGGTTTTGTGGAGATGTAAATTTGCATATCTTCTGCATAACAATGAAAACGGACGCCGAAATGCTGAAAGATTTTGCCAAGGAGTTGGATATATATAATGAAAAGCAACAGACCGAGAACTCAGCCTTGTGGAATGCCATGGTTGAGGGGGGAGGGTGATGATCTTGAGTTAGCGGTGTTAAATGTTGTTTTAGATTATGACCCTAGGGCTTGTGTAAATCCTTAGAAAGCATCGAGATTTTAGTGAGCTTTAACATGCAGCGCTAAGGAGTTGTTTTTAGTTTGCAGAGATCACAATCTTGGCCAGTACTGATGGGGAACAATAGAATTAATTCGGTCTTCACATAGTCCCCTTATCATATTGTACTGTTAGATTAAGACACGGCGGCCTCAACAATCTACGGATAGACAATGTGCCACGTTTACTAGGCCACATGTCATGTAGAGGGTCGAGGCCGCCGTGTCTTAATCTAACAGTACAATATGATAAGGGGACTATGTGAAGACCGAATTAATTCTATTGTTCCCCATCAAGTACAAATTTCAACTGTTGTGTGATTGTTGCCCAGGCTGGTTGTGATTAAGTGTATGAACTGTAGTTTAGTTTGTGACTAGGTTGATAGAAATGAGCAGAATGACACAACTGATTATGACATCCCCAAATAAGAAATTGATATGCTCATTCAGTCAGCTTTTGCACTTTACAATTACCCCTTATCCAATACTGCAACACCATAGGAAGCCACTTAAATGTAATAGTTTCAGATTTTTGTTTGTTTTTTTGTTTGTTAATTTCCATCCGTTGTCCCACAAACACAATCTCATTCAGCCTGGCCTATTGTGCATGCTTTTAGTGAGTGAGTCAACTTATCCATCATTTTCTCTTTGTGGCTTTATGTGAGGATCAGCTCCACAGAGAGACTGTCTCAGGAGGCACTTTTACAGCTTGTGGTAATTGTTAATTAACTGTGCGATGATTTATTGGACCTCTGCCGTCTTCACCAACTGTTATATTTTCTAACGTAGATGAGTTGCTTACATTGAATAACTGAGTGGCTATTGGACATACATTGTGTGAAGTCTTGATACTGTATTCTGTTGTCTATGGCAGTGTTTCTAAAAAGGCTTTTTTTTTTTTTTTTTTTTTTTTATCAACGTGATGGTGGATACTAACTACTGTATACTGTATGTATGCAGCTTTTTGTAAGAAAGCTTTAAAAACTGCCTCGTGCGTAGCATTTTGCCTAAGAAGTGCAGTGCTTTAGGTCTTACAGACACTCAATCCTCCAGGGAATGCACTTTGCTCATAAAATATGCTGTTTGCTGTATGCTTTTATCCAAAGTGCCTTGCAGTACTGTATTTAAATAGTTTTCAAATCAAAAGTGCACTTAACAAGTTGTATAAGTGACAATGTATGTGTTCTATATTGTTTAACATTGTTTTTTTTGGTGGTACTATTTCACAGATTCATCGCCATAGGCTGCAGTGATATTATAAAGGCTATATTAGTAAAACAACAAATCCAAGACAATTGGTTACAGTTTAAGTGCGTCGTGAAATTATGGTAAAAATAGTTTGCATGAATACCATTTTACATATTTTTGCATTCATGTGTTAGCAAAGTGCAAATAAGCGTAACTCTGTCCCCCATTAAGGGAAATTTATTCAGGCTACTTCAGCATATTTGTTGCTATCCTTCCCATGTGTCCCATATGTGTGTTATCCCGTCCACTGCTGTACTGTCGTGCTGTTGCCAACAGGAGCGGCTGCTGCTGTCACTGCTGCCAGCTCACATCGCACGAGTAATGAAGGCTGAGATCATCCAGAGACTGAAAGGTCCCAACTTTGGCCATATGGAGAACACCAACAACTTTCACAACCTCTATGTCCAAAGGCACACCAACGTCAGGCATGTCATCTGCTCAGTATTGCCAATTGCTTTATGCGCATTTCACTAAAATCAAATCACTTGCTTTCCCTATGCAGTATTCTCTATGCAGATATCGTGGGGTTCACACGGCTGGCCAGTGACTGCTCCCCTGGTGAACTGGTGCACACATTAAATGAACTTTTTGGCAAATTTGACCAAATAGCCAAGGTCAGTATTTTACATAATTTTCACCTACATATTAGGGTCAAATCATTAATCTACTCACATAAGTTATGACATGATCGAATGAAAACTTTAAGCGGCCACCCCACTAATTAACATTATCATGAATATTAAATAGAAATATTATTTGCTTTGTATTTTGATAATTCTATATTTTATATAATTATTTTCTCTTTTTATTTTATTTTACTGTGGTCATTTATTGGCCACTTTGTATACTATATCTGACATAGAAATATCAAAGCAAAAAAAAGTGGCAGTGAGTATCTATTCTCATGTTATTATATTGACTACAATGCAGTGAAGCTGGAGGTCACTGGAGACAATTCATGGTTCAAAGAATTCAACGTGATTGAAGTCTCATAATGCTGAGGTTTCCGAGACCTTTGGCTGAACCTCAGCGCTTTGAACACTTTTTTTCCCCCCCACTTCACAGGAAAATGAATGTATGAGGATAAAAATTCTCGGTGACTGCTATTACTGTGTGTCGGGATTACCGGACTCTCTACCAAACCATGCCAAAAACTGCGTCAAAATGGGCCTCGACATGTGTGAGGCCATCAAGTAAGTGTGATTGCAAGAGCTAAACAATTTTTTGGGGGGATGAGCTGTATTCAAAGTGACTCTGTGCCTTAATTACTTAAGGCTTTTACAACCTCAGAACAGACTTGGATGAAAGAGGAAGTTAATGAAGCAATAATTTAGGCTGTAATCATTCTTAAGTGGTGCCTGAATATCTGGTGCAGGCCAAATAAATGTAATTACCTGCACTGATAAAATCCCGGTGCCGAGTAGATCCACTCTGCATACATTTTCTCTCCTATAAGAACGTATAGATAAGGGGGCATGGAGTCTTTAAATCTCTTTCTAGTGGGAGGCAATGGAAGAGCCCCGGGGTAAAAATAACATGCTCAATCTATAATCTGTTAGCTGTTGTCTTCAACTTTACAAACACAATGGCTGTCTGTCTGTTTTGTGAACAGGAAGGTCCGTGATGCCACGGGAGTCGACATAAACATGCGAGTTGGGGTCCATTCGGGGAATGTCCTATGTGGAGTGATCGGACTACAGAAGTGGCAGTATGATGTTTGGTCACATGACGTCACGCTGGCCAATCACATGGAGGCCGGAGGTGTACCAGGGTCAGTAATATAATTCATTCCCTTTATGTAATTCATTTATGGGTTTAATTTAATAAACTAATCTAGCTTCTTTCAGCTGCGTCTTTTAGCTAAGGTCAAACCCTTTTCATCTCGTAGTGACCTCAAAAAAGCTTTTATCAGTTCACGCATGGACTACTGTAACGCACTCTATTTTGGTATCAAGCAGTCCTCACTACATCGCTTTCAGTTGGTGCAAAACGCAGCTGCCTGCCTTTTGACAAACTCATCTAGACCCTCCCACATTACCCCAATCCTCTCCTCCCTCCACTGGCTCCTGATCCGTTTTCAAATTGAATTTAAAATTAGATCATTCGTTTTTAAAGCTCTTCATGGACATGCTCCCCCATAGCTGTCCATCCCCCGCCCGTGCAGATAGTTTTGGATGTGCCCAGGTTGGTTTTGGCTTTGGTTTGTTTTCAGCCAAGACTTAACCCTAGAAGTGAACATTTCTTATTATACTCAGATATGGTTTTAAGTTCTGTGGGTAATGAGTTCCACAGCTTCGGACCTGAGTACGAAATGACAGACTGACCAAATGCAGTCTTGGGATGCGGAATCGTACAGTTGTGACTGATGGAGCCTCTTGTGACTCTGTCCTTGTTTAGTCTCTGTATAAATGAACTGCTGTGCTGCTCTGTTTTGTTCGGTCTGTGTTTTTAAATGTTATGTCATTTAGTGTTGGTGTTTTCTTTCAATTAATCAATCAATCAATGGTTTTGTATAGCCCAATATCACAACAGGAGTTGCCTCATAGGGCTGCACCAAACATTAAGGCAATAAAACAGAGCAGTAAATAAGACATTGTAAAGTTCAGGCAAATTAAGTATCCAGGCAAACATAATGTCCAAATAAGCGTCAGCAGTGGGTGGCGACGAGCGGCGCGGGTGTCCCCTGTCCTTAGACTCTCCAGCACGGCGAGGAAAAACTCAAAAACCCAGGGCAAGAAAAGAGAAACCTTGGGGAGAACCACAGAAGGAGAGATCCACTCCCATGGATGGACAGGCTATAGAGACCCAGGGCCAAAGGAGTTCCTCAGCAGACAGGCCAAGATCACAGACCGTCCAGTCCTTGTTGTCAATCCAGTAGGCAGAGTTCCTCCGTTCGATCTAGACAGGCACTCCCGAGGGGGAGTGGGACAGGAGACACCATGTGAATAGTAATGAACAGACTACAGATAAAATAAATATTAAGAGGATAGCGCTCAGTGTACCGCACTTCCCACAGCAATGTTTCTTCTAAAGCAGCTTTACTTCAGGCTGTGGGTTAGAGCTTTACCTAACTGACCTGATCATAAGCTAATTCGAAGAGGTACGTTTTGAGCCTAGTCTCAAATGTAGGGACTGTGTCTGCTTCTTTAATGTGAGCTGGGAGTTTATTCCATAAAGTTACAGTAGTCCATCCTTGATGAAACAAATGCATGAATAAGTTTTGTATTTTTGCAATGTTGCACAGGTGAAAGAACGCAATTTTACAAGCCTGGTATATATGTGTTTTAAAAGAGAGGTCTTGGTCAAACGGAACTCGTTGATACGCAAACATTATCCAGGGAGATGATCTGCTGAGATAAAGACTCTCTTAGTTTTTGAGGACCTAATATAATAACCCCGGTCTTATCAGGGTTAAGGAGGAGGTAATTTACAGTCATCCAGGTCGTAATGGCTTTTATGAAGGAACTAAGCGTATCTAATTTTTCTGTCTGACCTGGTTTCATTGATAAGTACAGCTGTGTGTCGTCCACGTAACAGTAAAAATGTATATTGTGATTTCGGATTATGTTACCTAATGGAAGCATGTACATTTATGTAAAGCACTTGGTCTGCAAAGTGTTGTTAAATGCTCTAGAAATAAAGTTTGATTTATTGATTGATCGAGCCATTGATTATCCATCGTATATGTCAATATTTGGAAATCTCTAATACGATGTTTAGCTTATGATTAATACAGTCTATACAAAAGCATGATGTGAGTGTTTTCTCGTCATATCTACAAATGCTGTATTGCAACCTTATTCTGAAACATTTACTCCCTCAGTTTTAGTTTAGCCAGCCTAAAACACATGTTAATAAGAGAATACCTACTGAAATGATGTTATAATTATTAACTATGACTTCATTATGTTTTTAGGCGAGTTCACATAACATCGGTTACACTGGAGCATTTAAATGGCACTTATAAAGTGGAGGATGGCGATGGACAGGACAGAGACCCCTATCTCAAAGAACATGGGGTCATTACATACTTGGTCATCAACCCAAAGGTACTGGGAATAAAAAAAAAACTTCTATTTGATTTTGTGCAATGAATTTGACAGGAGTGTTTTTCAAAGGTGGAGCGCAGAAGTCCCCAGCACTTCAGGCCCAGAATGAACGGAGCAAAGATGAGAGCCTCAGTGCGGATGACACGCTACTTGGAGTCTTGGGGAGCAGCCAAACCCTTCGCCAACCTGCACCACAGAGACAGCATGACAAATGAGAACGGGCGCATCAGCACAGTGAGAAGAGAGCCTTTTGCCGTCAACTTTTCTGTCAGTGTTATAAAACAAAGATTTATGTATTTATTTTGCTTGCTCTATTTAGGAAGTACCAATGGGACGGTATCATTTCCGGAGAAGATCAGAAAGGCAAGCTGCTTGTTTTAAGTTTATAAAAAGGGACCCCTTTAAAACAGTATCTAATTCCTTTGCGATATACTTTTAGGACAAAGTCGCAAAAGAAACGCTTTGAGGAAGAGCTCAATGAGAGAATTATCAGAACATTTGACGGAATAAATGCACAAAAGTAAGAATCATTTTAAAGTAATCTTGTTCACTATTGAGAATGGTGCTTCTCATTTGCTTGAAACTTCTTGTTACAGACAATGGCTTAAATCAGAGGATATCCAAAGAATATCCTTATTTTTTCACAACAAGACTTTGGAAAAAGAGGTAAATATTCTACACTCCTAAATAAGTCGCAGCTGTGTCTATAATGCCAAAATTGTGAACATAAACTTGATTTCTTGATTTAAAATAGTGGCACATAGTAATATATTCAAAGATCTAACATGCTCCATTTATTCGCTCTTCATTTGTTTCTGTAACTTCAGTAAATTGTTTCGATCAAATTAGGTGGGAATAGGAAATGAACTTGTGGCTTTTGAGGTTTGTTGAAGATGGTGCCTCTGTTTCAAATGATGATCTTTCTTTTGATACTCCTTTAGTACCGAGCAACAACTTTACCTGCTTTCAAATACTACGTCACCTGCGCCTGCTTGATCTTCTTCTGCATCTTTGTGGTGCAGATTCTTGTCCTCCCTAAGTAGGTCTTCTTTGTAATAAAATTAGATTTGTTTAAACTTGCCTCTTTATAATACTTGTTTGCATAAATGTGTGTGTTTTTTTTTTTTTTTAGGACAGCTGTTTTGGGAATATCTTTTGGGATGGCTTTTCTAATCCTTTCCTTAATTCTATTTGTGTGTTTTATTGGACACTTTCTGGTGAGTATATATTTGCCAACTGATTGCTTTTTATATATATTTTAGGCCTATACAGTGCCTTGCGAAAGTACTAATACACCTTGAACTTTTGCACATTTTGTTATGTTTACAACCATAAACATAAAGATTTTATATAGAATGTTTTACTGAAAGTTCACACACAAGTAACAGACAACTGTGAAGTGAAAGCAAAATGATACATGATGTTATTTTTCAAAAAATAGAAACGTGAAAAGTGGGGCGTGTATAAGTATTCATACAGCATTTTTCTGAGTGCATTAAATTGCCTTTATAGCATTCCTAATGACTGCAGAAAGTTCACACCTTGCCCTAACCATTAAATAGAGGCCACCTGTGTGGCCTCTACTCTCAGTATAATTCCAGCTGTTCTGTGAGGGCCTCAGAGCTATGGTCGGAGTGTATTGGTCACTAAACAACATCATGTGCTTAAGTTCAGTGGAACGTATGGTGTTGATTTTGCCTGGCCTGCCAGACACTCCTCCTTTCTGTTCAAAAGAAGAACCGTCTGGGAGGCTGCTCGCAGCCAATCATTTACCCACATCGGTCCAATCACGCACCAAGACACGGAAGCTGTCACCTGTCACCACCACGCACTCTTCCAAAACATTAAAGATGGCGGCCGAGATACTGTTTTCTTCTGCTCTTTCGTCTGTTTTAAATCATTTGGAAAATATGGAATCCCTAAAACCGGAGCAAGAAACAGCGTTTGAAGCGTTCCTCATAAAAAAGGACGTTTTTGGAAAGGCTTTCTGCCGCTTGTTACTGCAACGTATCTAGCTCTAATTGGTTGATGCCGTCTGTCAATCACGCCCACCGGGAAATTGTTGCTCCCAGACTATGTCTTTGAACTATCTATGAAAAGGCATGTCGTTTGGCAGGCCAGGCGAGTGTTGGTTTGTTGAAATGGTTTAGAAAATATTGCAATTTTTTGTTCTCACTTTTTGAGCAGCCTTATTTGTATGATACCATTTTGACAGCATTCCAGTAACTATATTCACTATGTAGCTCATATTCTCAGTCTGAATTGTCAGCAGTATTGTCTCTGACCTTTAAGGATGCTCTTATGTTGTTTGCCTCTCCTCTCTATGCAGCAGTGCAGTAAAAGCACATCCACATCTTGGCTATGGCTGCTCAGGTCCTCAATTATTATTGCCAACAAGCCATGGCTCCGCATTACCCTCACCATGACAACCACCACACTAATACTCACAATGGCTGTCTTCAACATGGTAAACCTTTAAGTGTACTCTATTTATGGACATTTAAGTACTGAACAGGGAAATACTTGATACCTGAAAAGTCAGCAATTTTATAGCTGTCTTTTGTAAAGTAGTAATATGTACAGCAGGGGTAGGCAACTTCAGGCCCCGAGTCCCTTTATTGTCATTGTACAATGCACAACGAAATAAAAATAATAATAATTCTTGAGGATTGTTTGAGGATTTTGTGGAATATTATTAAACAAATTCAGTTACTCTAAATGTGAAAAATACGGTCAACTCGTTTTAATAGTTTCTCAGCGGAACACCCATTTATGATGTATAACGCTGGCATTATAGGCCTTAACAGTCCCACCCACTTGCGGTCATGTGTCTGCATCTGACGTAAAATATCCCTTTTATTTTTTGCATCAGTTTTTTTTTTTATTCAGAGTTTAACAGCACACCGCCTGCTAATCAGCTATGTGCTAACTCATGGACATAAAACACACAAGGTTAAATTGAAGATTTGTCTAAAACGTTATAGATTGAAAATAACCCAATTGGAGGGTTCAGCCCTTTGGTCTTTTGAAGATGAAAATTGGACGTCCACTTGCCTACCCCGATGTACAGTATATATGACGTTTATATGAGAGATAGTTTTGAAGCCATTCTCACTTAAATACAACTTAGAATGATTGAATTTGTTCATTTTATGTAGAAACCAAAATACTATTCACAGTTTGATGTCTGAAAAAGGTGTCCTGTAGCCTGAGGCTTGCTGTTGAGATGGAGCTGGGTGTCAGGAACCTGGTTCAGACCTTCACACAAATCGATTTGAGAGATTATAATCTTGTTTTATGTCTGACATGGGTCAGATGCTCCTGGCGGAAGAACCAAATTAACTTGGTTGAGCTTGGCAGGGCAGCCAATGAGCGTCTTAGCCTACAGCTTCTCTTTAAAAGGCATTATTGAACTGTGTTGGCCTCTTATCTAACAAGATTCTATTTAGTTCCTGTGGGTACAAAGCAGGAGGCCTGTTTGGTCAGAGCTGATGTAAAAGGCATTTTTAATATAGAACACTGCAAAGGTCAGTGAGTTTTTATGAAAATCCTTTAAATGTAAATGTGCCAACACAGAAACACAGAACTACATCAAAACATGAAGCATTAGAAGCCCTTTTATCTCACAATGGTAAATGTGGTCTCAAAACAAGGCTATACTCTATCTAAAATTCTACTTATCCTATCTTAAAAACACATGTATTTTATGAACTGCATTTTTAACACCTTCAAAAACATTTGAATGCCAATCAATTTAACTTCTACCTGTTTTTCTGGCTCTAGTTTTTCTTGGGGGAAAATGTGATTTCTTCATCTCCTGCTTACAATTCATCAAATGAAACATATCTCTCCCTAAATGGACAACAGATCACACTGACAGACAAAAACAATTTTTACCTCCCAGTAAGTCACATCCCATTTCAGGAACAAGATGTTCACTTTTGAATACACTCTGAAAATGATTATTCTGTCCTGCCAGTATTTGATTTACAGCTGCATCTTGGGCCTGATCTCATGCTCTGTGTTTTTGAGAATAAACTACGAGCTGAAGATGGTGATAATGTTGACAGCAGTGGTGGTTTACAACATCATTATTCTGCAGACCCATTCCTCTCTGCTGGATGAGTACAGCACTTTTCTCTACAGGACCGAAATCTTAGACAGGTAAAAGTCAAAACAATTACGTTAATTGCGTTAATCACGTTGTGATGCTTGTAAATATTAAGAAATAGTGCAAATAACATTTACGTTAAATTGTTATTTGTATATGTATGTTAGATAAAGCTGTGCTGCTCCTGTACATTTTTCTCATGTGACATATTTTCGGGCCTTCATATGGTCAGGAATTAAGGGAGATGGAGAACTCGGGGGAACTCTTTTCTATGAGCCTTTCGGTTAAATGTGGATACTTTCATAAATGTATAATGAGCTACTGTTGTTCTTAGCGTAACATCTAGGTAAACCACTGATGACTAAAATTCAAAACTGTGACGCTTGTTAAAGATGAAGGATATTGAAAAATGATATGGGATATTTTATAATACCTATATGTTTAGCTTATGAGAAGGCTTTAGCTTTAGCTTTGGTTAATTATTCAGTTATTGGATTCAGTTTAACAGTTTCTATTTGGTAACTTCAAAATCCGCTCTTTTTGGAAGAAGACAAACCGAGTTGAAATAATGATGTAACGTCTCTGGAAAACAAGCACCCGGGGACCACATGAACGCAGGCTTTGTCTAGTTACATAGACAAGAGCACAGGAAATCAATTACTTATTTATGACAGGCAGCATAATGAGGCTGAAGCATGTTTGGCGTGGAGTCAATATTGCCCTTGGACAATTGGATATTATGGATATTTTGTGTTGAACTTATTGGGTGTACTTGAAAAAAAAAACTTAAATAAATATAATAATTATGTATCTTTACGCACTTACATACAGTAGGGCGCCATGGCAACGTGTAAACAGGACGCAACCTCCCTCTCTCTGGGTACGGCTGCATCTTTTGCCTTTCTCTGCGAACTGCATTTGTTGTTTCTGTGTTCCACATTATTTTGCTGGATGCTTTTGTACATCTTTGCCGTGTTTTTGTGGGGTTTGGTGGATTTTTTTTTTATTGCAAAGAGTCCATGATGGTCCTGAAGAAAGCAGCTTTTTAAAAGTAAACAGCTACAGTATCTTATCACCTGAACCTATTTGAGACCAACACATTTCTTCCTCTGAGACACTGAAGAGGCACCAGGACCCCTGCACACCTGCAGCACAGTGGAGGCGCTACAGGAAACAAGGAAGGGGCAAACGAGGAGGTATCCGGGCAAGACTCACAGCTAAGCCACACATGCCTTCTATTGTTCTGGCTATTGGACGTTCACTGGAGAACAAAACAGATTAACTGCTGAACTCTTATAAGAAGATGGTGAAAGACTGTTGTGGAGCGGAGGGAGCTGCACAGGAGGAAGAGGAAGGAGGAGGAGCTGACCAGTGCAGGACACCACGCTTTGAAACAGGGACAAACCCAGGAGGCGCTGCACCACTTCAGAGGATCAGAGGAGACTGAAGGCAGCCAGGTTTCTTCCAGGTGCTACGGTTTCCTCTACGTTCAAAAAGATTCGAGTCAGGTTGGCCCGCAGCGGCTCAGGACTAACTCTTGAACACTATTTCTTTGTACATTTGTACAAATAAAGTATACAATACTTACTTACTTACATAGATATACTGTATACAAACAACACACACACATATTGGTAAAGATACATATTTTTTTTTATTAAAACATGTGGAAGAGCCAAACATAAAGGAGCTTTCGTCAAAACAGTGCGGCTATAACCTTTGAAAGAATCAGCAAAAGCGTCACATTCAAAGCTTTTATGTCTGGTTTGGGCAGATTCAGTGGCACTCTCCATTAGCAAGCTCAGGGCAGACATAGAGTTTGGTCATTCATCTATTTATCTGACAGGCAGTCTTTGTTGCGAATTGATTAGATAATGAAGCTGCCGTTTGAATGTGTGTATTTTTACTTGTCATTGGAGCTCTCTTTGATGAAAGATGTGAAACTGTTTTGTTTTTTTTTTTCGTTTTTTTAACTCAGTCCTCATCATAAGACAGCAGAAAAGTATGCATTAATTATTTTAATGAACAGTTTTAATTAACCATTTCATTAAGCACTTTTTATAAATTTAGATACATATACTGTACATATAAATGGCACAGTAATTTCTTTTACTTGAATGAGTATGAATCAGATTGACTTTTACAAATAAAACAACTGACCCATCTTCAGTGGCAGGTCTTCGTTCGTAAAGTAAATAACAAACTGGCTCTTGTCTTCACTAAGCAGAAGTGACAGCCCTAATCAAGTGGCATCGTGGAAGAAAATGTTCTTCTAAACAGTAATTTCACACATGTGGCTGACTGCTGATTGTAATGTGAGTTTCATTTTGATGATCTCCTCGTCTCATCTATTTGTGTTATTTTTTTCTCCTGATGAACACGTCCCTTGTGTTTTCCCCGAAGACCCGGAGTGCTCAAAGACTTGAAGACTATGGGCTCTATCTCTCTCTTCATCTTCTTTGTCACTCTGCTGGTGCTCGCCAGGCAGGTACGTTTGACAGAGAGCGAACTGAGTGCCAGGCGTTGTCAGTCTTTTCATCTGCACTGCTCTAAATGACTTGTTCCTTCCACATTTGCTTTCACTCCTTCCAATGCGAGGAGAATAGTTTATATGCAGGCTTTCTTCATGCTGTGCCTATTTTCTTTATGTACCCGTTTCAATCACATACACTGAATACTACAACAATACTGTTGCAAAAAGGCACGTACAATACATTGCAACCATAATGCTGGACCTGGAAGTAGTGTCCAATTGTTTCTATAGGGTCACAAACAACCCATGTATCTAGAAATATAAGACTATTCTTTTCACGCAATATCACCACAAGCCAGACATCTCTGACCTAGTCCCAAGCCCAGCATCATGGAGAGCGTAGCACTTTAACTGTACAGTAAAAGCACAATAATAAAATAATAATAGTGTGGTGCTTAAATTCATATTAACAGAGATATTATGGTAATCATATTGGGAAATTTCACACACCTATGGTAATTTATTATATGATAATATGACTAATCCTAAAGCATTACAAAGATCATCAATTACCATGAAACGTTAGAATTGTCTGCAAAATGTGTTTATTTGGTCGGGACTATGGAGGACCATGGCTGCTAAAGCAATAAATAAATATATAAATAAAATGAAGATAACATTTGCAAAGAAATGCATGCATTTATTGTAATAAGTGCATTTATTTATTATTTATTTATATATTTATTTATGTATTTATTTTTGTATTTATTCATTTATTTATATATTTATTTATTGTTTTGGCAGTCACAGTCCTCCATACGGGACAGTGCCTGTTAAAGAAAACATCCATGGAAACACGCGCCACGTCGGATTGTAGCCATGGGCTAACCGCTCCGCCATTGTTAGCGCTCGTGCTTCACAGTTAGAAGGTCCCTTGTTATCTTTAGTTACCATGCTATTACCATCCTATCACCATGTCATTACTGTGCTCTAAATTAACCAGATGGAAATATAGCTCTTTTGAAGTTGGACAATTTGAAGTTCTGACCCAGGAATAGTTAGTTAATTGTTACATTATAACAGCCAACAGACAATCAGTTATTTTGTATTGTAGCCTATATGTTTGGAGTTTAAGCAGCAGCAACAACAACATCAGTTTGTCCATCTAGCCTCTGGCCAGAGTACACATAGTCTGCTGTTACTCAAATCGGGGCATGTTGTAGATTTATTAGCCTGGAGTTGACGCAGGGACCAGGAGCCATGCTTTGCTCAGCGGCAGGGGTTGTTAGGCTGGATCTAAAACACCCTTTTGCTCAATGGAGACCATTCTTAAGCATGAACAATAGCAACAGCTTTCTAATGCCCTGGAGTCACTTTTGAGATACAAGGAAATTATTATACAATAAATATAAAATTAGCCTCAAAATGCAGTGTTGTACAGTTTAAGCCCCTAGAGGAGAATAATTAATTATTTCCACACCACGTATGACACAGATCCTCTGGGTTTTGCTTTCTGCAGACACACAGTGACACACCTATTAGAAAACTCACAGGTGGTAATCCTAGTTTTTACTCTCCACATTGAACAAAGACCCAATCTGCATATACAGACGCTCTAAAAGGAAGCAGATGGAGTGGATAATAAATGTTTATAGTGAGCAAAACAAATCAGCAGCTGAGGAGATCTCCAAGAATAACTGGCATGATTTGAAAAACAAAAATCAACCGAGCTAAAGCCAAGCTGTACCTATCTATGGGTTTCAAATTATGTAAAATGAAGACTGCTGACATGCATAATTAAAATCATGGCTTATTTAATTTTTGTATGGCCATAAATCCTCAAAATAGCATCCACAATTCCATCTCATCGAAATTGTCTAATTTCTCCAACTTGACACCACCATACTCCTCTGAAAGCATTTGTGGATGTGAATTGACAATCTAATATTGATCTATGTGTCGTATGCAAAAAAAAAGTTATTTGTGTACTTGTTTGACCTAACCCTGTTCAGTATCGATTCAGTTTCTTTTGCCTTTGCTCCTATAGTCGGTCTTTGTCTTTTCTTTCTGAATTCTTTGATGGAAGCAAGCTGCCCAGCTGTGCCTTCAGTCTCTTCACCTCTGTGTCCTCTTGTAACAGAATGAATATTACTGTAGGTTAGACTTTCTGTGGAAGAACAAGTTCAAGAAGGAGTGCGAGGAGATCGAAACCATGGAAAATCTCAACCGGGTGTTACTGGAGAATGTCCTTCCCGCTCACGTGGCAGAGCACTTCCTCGCACGGAACTGGAAAAATGAGGTGAGGCACTGATGAGGTCACCATTAAACTTCTTTACTCAACTTTACTCTAACATTTTTTTACAAAGGATGAAAATGTACAGTGACATTCACAGTGTGTGGGACTTTACAGCGCTGTAATGAATAACGTAACAGGATAGAAATAGCATGGTAACTAGATACAAGGAGTGTGTCCTACAACATATTGCACTTTTAGATTATATTAATAATACATTACAGAATTGTATTGCTCAATTTATAAAATGTTCAACTATGAAACATACTATGATTTTGTAATGTACAAAAAAATGCTACAATTGAATAAAAAAGTGTAAGAAAAATATATTCCATGAAATACCCAGGCATTACGCAACAGATTTCATGTCGATTTTTCTGTGCAGGACCTGTACCACCAGTCCTATGACCTGGTGTGTGTGATGTTCGCATCTATCCCTGACTTTAAAGAGTTTTACACAGAGTCAGATGTCAACAAAGAGGGCTTAGAGTGCCTCAGGCTTCTCAACGAGATCATCGCCGATTTCGACGAGGTACATTCTCCTGACCTTTTTTTGAGTATAAATATCAAAGACGGTGCATTTCTGATCCGCAGTGGTGTGTTTGCAAACAGCTGCTGTCAAAGCCCAAGTTCAGTGGAGTGGAAAAGATCAAGACCATTGGCAGCACTTACATGGCCGCTACCGGGTTGAACGCCACATCTGGACCGGAGCACGCCACGCAGGTACCCGTTTCAAAACACCAGTTACTCCCCTTCATTATGTACATAGTCAAATTCACTCGGTGATCAAGTGTTTGCTTTGCAGGAACGTGACAGGCAGTACATGCACATCGGGACCATGGTGGAGTTTGCCTTTGCGTTGGTGGGGAAATTGGATCTTATAAATAAACACTCCTTCAATGACTTTAAGCTCAGAGTTGGTGAGTTCACTACCGTCGAAGCAAAATGTTTTAGACACTCGAGTTACTGCTTCATAAATCTACTCCCAAAACCACTGTTTCTTCTAAATAGGGTTAGGAGTATGCTTATATCGCAGACACATTTGATTAATTCATATTGAAATATCATCAAAAGTCATGTACGGGTAACGGCACCAAAAACATGATTGCGAATGGGGAGCATGTTCCAGTTGCCTCTGTGAGTTAAGAGCCGAGCTTCAACACCGTGAAGCTGTCTGTCTATCCCAGCATGCCTTGCTCCATTAACACAGCAGTTTGCCTGTATTGACCGGTGCCTCCCCGCTGCGTTTAGAGAGACTTATTATGCTTCTTCAGGGAACGATACAAGTTGCCGCCCACTGGGTCAGAAAACCAGTGGCTGTGTGGTCGCACACTTACCTCAAGTGGAGATGCCAGTAACATACTATATAAACTCCAGGGTACTGTATCGTAAGTGGCCTTAGATATTGATTTTGCAGTCAAAGCATTGGGGAGCAGTCTACAAGGCAAGAAGGAATAAGAGCGCGACTGTATGTACCATTTGTATATATATGAATAATTAAACAGCAAATACTTATTGTTACTAATTAAATCAATAGCCAAACTAACCACAAGGTGTAATAACCGAGTGTGTTATTTGGTGCCAGTCCCAAGCTCTTATTAACGGTAACGAGCAACGTTTTGAGGTATTTCTCACTAATGAAATAAATGCCTTTGTTATTGTCTTTTTATTGGGTGAAATGTTGCGCAGTGTGGCTTTAAAGCATCTGTCCAGTGGTGGTGGTTGTGGCGTTATTCAGAGGCGTAAAAAACAAACAACAACCAAAAAAAACCTCTATACTTGCTTTGTCAGGCATAAACCACGGTCCAGTGATCGCTGGAGTCATTGGCGCTCAAAAACCTCAGTATGACATCTGGGGGAACACCGTGAATGTAGCGAGCAGGATGGACAGCACGGGGGTCCTGGGAAAGATACAGGTAAAGAAGCCGCCATGTCTTGTGTAAAATATATTATTCTATTTTTTTGCCATTTCTCTTAGAATGTCAATCTTTCAAAGTCAAATATCACATACTACATTATGAGCAGCCAGACCTGATCCGTTCTATTTTTAAACTTCAATTTTAAAGGGAAGCTTGCAGATAAATCGCACTTCATATACACATGTTATGAATGGCGGCTGGAACATCTGGGCTTCTGTTTGATGGCTGATAAGATAGAATGGCGTATTACCTGTGAGACGTATGGAGTAGGAAGCTTTTGGTCTCTAAAGGTAATACGCATCTGATTGAGCCATCTGCCGTGTGGTCTGGAGCCACAGCAGAGCCTTCGATTGCATCCGCTGGCTTCCTGTTGATTCTTATGTGGAGATGTACGGAACCAAGGCAACAACGTGTAGTTCTGAATGTACTATGTTTGCCGTACAAAACCAGATTAACAATGTCCTTATTTCAACATTTTATTGGGGATCGTGTGAAAGATTTACGTTCTATTATGTGCACAAAGAACAATTAATCAATCATAGACATTCAAAAATAATACTTTTTCTCTGTAAGATTAGACATACTTTTAAGCAAAGACATACAATGGATAGAGTTGAGTCTCTACAGAAATGTCACTACTACAATTTCAGGATTTATCACAGTGCTTACGGAAATAAAATAAAATACTGATGTACGTCGTAGGCCTAGCTGATCTTGACTCGTAGCAGCAATCTAATGAAATGGTATAATTGTGAGTGTTACTGTTATGTCCCTGTAGGTGACGGAGGAGACGAGTCACATCCTCCTGGCCCTGGGATACATGTGCTCATGCAGAGGCATCATCAATGTCAAGGGTAAAGGAGATCTGAAGACCTACTTTGTGCACACAGAGATGACCCGCTCTCTGTCCCAGGGCAATGTAATGCCCTAAGACTGAGGAATATGCTGACTTTACTATGGCACAATTGACAGACTATTAGTGACAGGAAATGCTTGTTCCTGCCGGAGCTGTTAAGTTACAAAGGGAATCAGATCTGGGATACACAGAGAATCAATAAAGCTGGTGCCTCTCTGCACTGCTCCTTCCCTGTAGTACACATTTAACACTTCAGTAAGTGAATATGTAGCATGTGCAGCAGTAGGTCACTTCTGGGCTGATCATCTTTGGATGTGGATTCAGATCAGCCATGAGATCAGCTTTTGGTTTGGAGAATGGGACAAGTCCCCTGTAATTGGTTGCCTCAAATTTAAGGCGCCAAATCCACTTCTTTGTGGAATTAATTAAAAGGGAAAGAGGAACAATACGCATGAAGTGTGTGTTTGTGTTAGGAAATGTTTAACTAATTTGTGTTTTGTGATGATCCGCCTAATTACTGAAGAAGCATCTATGAATATATTATAATATTCAAGCAGTTCCACTTCTGCTCAAAACATTCTTTATCAACCTGAGCAAATTATTTGCAATGATAAAGACGACAATTTGAGTAAAAACAAGTAAAAAAGCCAAGCCCTGATTCAGTGCAATTCCAGGAGTCCAAGTTGGATCTACAGTATGTACAGGGTAGCTTTAGTCTGTGTACAATGGTTTTGTAAGAAAAGAAAATATGAGCAAAAAGTGTTTTATGTTTTGATGATGCCATTGTTTTGTACAAATGTAATTACATTTCTATGTATTTAAATTTAACAGAGTGTTTTATACTGAAGTGTCTTTTATTGTGTCTCCATACTTGCACATTATTAGCTTCGTGAGTTAGAGACAACTTGCTCTGTAAGTACTAAGGAAGTAAATTATTTGACATCACAGAGCAGCGCCACGCCCCGTAGAATCCAGTATTCTGGAGCAAGGGTTGTTTTCAGATCTACAGCGGCTATGTAGTTCATATCGGTCCTGACAGGCTTCTTGTAGATGGGACACATGTAAAGGTGTGGGTCCTTAACACCTAAAAGAATAAACAGATACAAAAAGATTGGGTAAAAAACAAAACATACATCACATTTAATGTTAAGAAGGGCAGCCAAGTTACTATGACTGAACACACTGCAGAGTGCCAAACCCCTGCTGATCCATTTTCAAAAACAGCGGTCTGCCTGGTATTTAAATGTTACATCTCTGTGATGCAAACTTGGAGCTGGTTTGATGATAATGACAAAGACAGATTGATGGTAGACAGACTCACCATTGTTCTCAGCGTACATCCGAATAACAGGCATAATCTCAAACAGGACTTTAGGTTTGGAGTCGATGAGTTTGCAGCTGCGTCTGTCCCAGCCTGCGCCCTCCAAGTAAAGGCCATAGACATACACCCCCTCTGCTGGGGGCTGAGTGATGTCATCCTTCATCCACTTGGTCACCTCGTTGCACAGCACCATACGGTCCAGAGCCCACCCCTTGTTAGCGCGCGTGATTTCCTACAGTTCACAAACATCACACCAAGTAAGACATAGCAAGCAGCAAGAAACAAAGTACATGCAGAGATTCAAACTTGTATGCTTATAATGCCATACAGCTTAGAAGACTAATGGAATAGAAATGTGTTGCGAGGTTTTGTATCTGCTACTTTCAAAGACATAATGGGGGGGCGACGGTCGCGCAGATGGTAGAGCGCGGTCGTCTCATGATCGGAAGGTCGGGGGTTCGAATCCCGCCTCCTGAAGGCTCACGCTGTCGTTGTGTCCTTGGGCAAGACACTTCACCCACCTTGCCTCCAGTGTCTGCGTACATTGGTGTATGAATGGGTGAAAGGTTCCTTGCTGTAAAGCGCTTTGAGTGCCTAATGTAGGTGGAAAAGCGCATTTACCATTTACCATAATAAATGTTCTAGCTGTTCAGATGAATGAAGATTAATTGATTTGATGGCCCAGAACATCTTCCCCCGTCAAAACAGTTAAAGGAGAGTTTTATTATGAACATTTATTACCAACCATTTGAACTATTATATTTTGCATGACATGGTTATTACTCACACCTGCTGCTTATTACACTTGGAAATTATTATTAACATAACTTATCTATCTTACACTATGTTTATTTTTATTTGCTTGTCTTTGTAGTGATTCATTTTTATTAGACCATTGCATGGAGAAAAAAAAAAAAGAAAGAACAAATCCCAGTTTGTGAATGTGAGTTTCACTAACAATGATAATAAAGCTTACTCTGATACTGAACTATGAAATACATAATGTACATTCAGTTCATGCTGTTCGGTGTAAAAACTTGATGAAGGAACTTGGCTGTATAAACAGATTCATTTGAACAAAGGGAATATGCATGTAGTTGCGTGTCTCTCCTCTGTTCTCATGTTGTGCTGTGCTCAATGTGTAAATGCATGTCACTGAACATGGCGGTGTGCCTGCATCTCCCCTGCGAGCCATCTGGTGTCCTCCCTGGTGGTGAGGAGGGGAAGGCAGAGGGAATGCTGTTGTACCTGTCTCATAGCTGTCAGGAAGCCCTGCGGGTTGAAGAAGCCTGTCATCCAGAAGCAGTTGGGGCGCCCTTCAAAGATCCAGGCCTGAAACTGCCGGTTACGCTCAAGCAGCTCCGTGAACCAAAACCCCAGGGTGCTGGAGGCCCATGATGCCTGCGCCGGACAGACAAACAACCACACACGGGATGCCATTACAGCACAACAGAGAAACTGTCATCCGCAAAGATCAGAGGGCAGCCAACCCAGTGACAGGGAATTGTATAAATGCATAATTCCACAGCATAGAATAAAAAACAATATGAAAGTGAAGGGATACATACAGAGAAACAGGCAGTGGAGAGACTGTATACATATGGCTATTTTGTGAGAAAATCAAATTGATGCACTGATAAAAATATTGTTTATCAATGTACATTACTGTAATGAAATGTAATGAAGGGAAAAACCTAACCAGGGACGAGAGTTGAGCACTTGCTAAACTCTCTGTGTATCTGTTTTGCAAGCATGCGCAATTGTTAATTTTGTTTTTGTTATTTATTTTAAATAAATGAATACAACTATAAAGAAGCATAACCTTTCATTTCTAATTTCTCCTCCATTTGATAATCATAAAAACCTCAAAGTAATTGATTAAACTCTGTAGAATCCAGAGGCAGAGTTGTATGACAATAAAGAGAAAACATGAGCAGTCTCCGACACTTACTTTCTTCCAGCGGGCAGGAATGCGAGCGTCGTACATGCAGTCCAGGGCGTCCCGTAGGTTCTCACTCATGATAATGGTCCCGTCTATTGCCAGCATGAGGTCTGTGAGCGTGTTTCGGACGAGGATGATGACCCTTTGCATTCTGTCAATCTCCTGCCGCAGAAAGATGTTCATGGGCTGGAATGGGCCCATATTCTGGAGGTGGTCCCTTACCTGGTGCATTAAAAAAAACATAAGCATGTGAACAGAAGCGTATGTGCACAATATTACCAGAAAGAACGTTTTTAAGGTACTACTATATTACTACTACTGCGGACCATGATGATGATATTCAATGTTTTGTGGGGAAATAACCATCCACAAATGTTGTACTGTTTGTTTTTCTGTTAGGGATGGGGTTAAAAAAGAAGGTGTTTCTTGTGGCTTTAGGCAAGGCAAGGCAAGGCAAGGCAAGGCAAGTTTATTTGTAGAGCACAATTCATACACAAGGCAATTCAAAGTGCTTCACAGTTGCATAAAATTACAAGAAAACAGATCAAATCAATCATTAAAACATCAACATAAAAATGTATCAATGACAGTAAAAGGCAAGAGTGCAGATAAAATACTTTCAGTTTTCATATGCTCGGGTAAAAAGAGCTGTTTTCAGCCTGGATTTGAACATTTCTGCTGAGAGACATTCATTATTGTGCCAGAAATTACAATTTTGACAGTCAAAAAAAAAAAAGTACCTTATCAAAATTAAAAACAAAACTAAAATGATGCTCTTTTGAATGTTGATGATGATGATGATGATTCATTTATGCTTGGTGTGACAAGTTTGATAACTGTAATGCACTGTTAGCCATAGTTTGCATGAGAGCAACACAATATATCACACACTTTTTTTTACAGTAGACTAAGGCAAGATGAAAAAAGAAAGCATTCACAGTCTCTACATGCAGGGGCCACTTTGCACCACTTTGCGCACATGTACAGCAAGGGACATCGCACATCCACATCACCAACACCTGAAGGCAGCTCGGAGAGGCTCACACACAAACCTCAAATGGCACGTAGTCGGGGGGCAGTTTCTCCAGCATGTCATCAGCCAGCCTGGACACTACAGCCTCTCTGGTCTCACCCCCGCCTGAGGAGCTGTCTTTGGGCTGGATACTCAGAATGGTGTCCAGAACATCCTTGGCGAGCTTGCTCTGGTAGGTGATGTCTGCGTTGGGGTGTAATCCAAACACCTCCGGAGTGTCATAAGCTGGCAAACCCTGTGAAAGAAGGAGGTTCATGACATACAGTATTATTTCCTCAAAAAAAAATAAAAAAAATCTAATGCACTGATAGAAATGTATAGTCATTTTGTTAAATTCTTTTTACAACTTTCCACAAGATTTTATCTGCTTTTTTTTATGTACACTGAAATAATAAATAACAGATGCCCTTCCTATAATTCTCTCCATTATTCAGACACAAAGTATGACCATAAATATGACCATAAGCGAGTTCAAAGTGAGTTCAAAATTGTAAGCATTTTATATAAATGGGAATAGACAGCATGGAAAATGTATGTACTGTATGTTCTACACACAAAAGAAGTATTACATACAGTTCTGTATCACATGTCCAGCAATACACATGCTTGTTGATGTGGTCCACGGCTATGTTTGTCAGTCTCCATTTGAGCAACAGTGCAGAGGAATAATGTCCACTGACCCTGAGAGCCCAGAGCATCCATCATAATGAAACAAGCTTTAATGAAACTGGTTCTGAAACTGCCTCTAGGAAGACACATAGTCTGGACCCACTAACATGGCATAGAAAAGTGATACATCCACTATAACTGAGAAGAGATAAATCTAGCGCTAAAAAAAAAAAGGTCAGTCTACTACATAAGAGTGTCTGCATTTATAGCCCACTCCTTCAAATATGCCCTTTTCTCTGATGGTACTTAAAGCTGTCAGGATACAGAAAACTGAAACGCTTGAAAACAGAACTCACTGTACTCTTTCAAGTGGGTCCTTTTGCTGGCATGAGTTTTATTTAATAGAAATGCTTGACCATGGAGCACAGACCTGAATGTATGTAAGATACTGCTCAACGCTGGTGCATTTAGGGATGCTGTAGTCTTTGTAGAAGTTGAAACTTGGTCCAAACATCTCCTCGCTAAACCACACTTTTGCAAACGTGTTGAGAAGGCGCTTATCATAGTCATCCGTCACGCGGCCGCCATACTGAATCTCTCCGATCATGTAGCGGACCGTGTTCCAGGACACACCCTGTCGGGGAAAGGGAATAACAATAGGTTTAGTAAGTGTTTGTTAAAAGAAATCAGCAGTTGGTCATTTGTTTGAAAAGTGTCTCATACACAGCACAACACAAAAAGAAAAGCACGTAACAATTAATTTACTATAAATCCTGACCTTTTTTATGTCAATATCATCGAGATGGTTCTGAACAAACTGAATTGTAGCGTTCAGATCGGCTTGATTAAACTCATATGGAATGTTCCACCCCAGTGGGCCATACTTCCTTCTCTCTTGAACAGTGCTATGAAGAAAGGCTACGCCATAAAGCATTGGCTTCCATTGGACCATGTTGCTGACATCCAAAAGGTCCTGGTTGACACCTGGAGACAGAAACATTTTTATATCATTATTATTAATAAATATGCTTCTTGAATTGGTCTGAACCTTTGACTTCATCAAAACAAACACCATAGCAAAGTCACCACCCAGTAGTATATAAAAGATTGCTTTCTAAACGTTATAAAGACAGGAAGAGTAATTTGCTCAGTGCACCTGTCTTATTAAATCTATTCCACTTTTAATAATGCAAGTCTGCAGTTTTCTTTGGACTACTCTTTCTGACTGGCACTGTCTCAAAAAACACTAATGGAGTTTGGGATTATTGCCAAGAGAGAGCTGAACACTCATCTGAAATAGAAACAAAATGAAAGTCAAACCATGATATATAGCTGTATATTTTAGCTCTAAATATGCTCAATGACAACAAGTGGTCCGGTTAAATAAATGATTATGTTCATGTTAGAAATACCTCGGTAGTCTTCCAAGTGCATATTCATACCTCCATATGTCCTCTTAAGCCCAGCCTTCAAGCCTTGTGGCGGTTCGTTGGTAAACTTGATGGACATTTGGAGGAGAGTGATGGGGAAGTGTTTGTGAACCTCAGTTGTTATCCATAGACGGAAACTATCGTGAACACACTCTGTGTCTATCACTATGTCCATCAGCTCATCCATGAAGTCCAATCCCAGATGGCAATTCTGAAGCAATGCCCAGCCTCCCTACAAAACAGAAACGATCTTAATAAAGTAGATTTATTGGTAGAGTTGGCAAGTCAGTAGACAAATACTAGATCGATATGATGAGGCCAAATAAAGCACTTAAAATGCAAAAACACTTTTTTCAAAAGATTCCCTTGTCTCAATGTGACCCTGACTCAAGCATTGCTTTGTAGAACTACCAGTGTTGTCCATCATGAAAAACATACTGATAGGACGGAGCTTATCCTCACTTTAAAATGAAATTCATTGGAATTACTTTCTTGTGGGTATTTCAACAGGTTAACTTTAAACCGTCCAGAATATAAACCATATATATACGTTTTACATGGTAGTAGAAGAAAACATTACTTTTACGAGACCTTGCATGTTAATGGGACTAATGCATGTAAACAGGCCATACCGTTGTCCTTCACTCGCACTCACAGACTCAGCTATGATGTGTATGATTTTAATGGTAGGGCAAACAGGTAGCCTGAGGAGTGTTGTCTTCCAGAGCCAGGCTTGCAAACAGGAGCACCCGAGGAGAACATGCAAACTCCAATCAGAAAGTCCCTATCCAGCCCGTGGATCAAACCTGGTACCTTTTAGCTAACTGTTACACAACCGTGCCGCACCATTGCGTTTTCAATTTGAATAAAAAAATTATTTATGAGCATAGTACATAACACGAAGTTGATGCAATGCATTACAAGCAGATGAATTACAGTATAAACTCACGTTGGCCATAGTCAACTGTAGAAGTTTGCGAGCATGCACTTCTTGCCCTTGTCCCATGGATACATATCTTGTCTCAATCTTCAGTCTCTTCCCCAGTGCAATGATTGAGTCAGTTGGATCTGAGCCCATTGACAGGAAACAGATCAGAGGTGTCCGGGGGTCTCCTTCTTCCCACGTCTTCTCCAAATCCAGGACTACACCTTCAGTGTACTTCTCACCCATCGCATCCATAATGTATTTACGAGCCTGGAGGGACAGGGACACAGCAAGAAATAGCTCAAATTTACTGCTTCAACACGCAAAATACTGCAGGGAAATACTCAGACAACATCATAGAATAACTTAAAACAAAAATATTGGATTACTTTTGAGAAAGTCTGGGAATAGGCAGACTTTCAAAGGATGTTTTTAACTGGTTTATATTTTTCCCTGAAAGAGGTTAGACCAGGACTAAAAGCCTGATTGTGCGGCAAAATAAATGTCCCAGGCCTGTCTGCAGTGAACCTTAAAGTTAACATTGGCAAAGCTAGGTCCATTAGTTATTGTCGATGTTGATGCTGCAGTAAGTAATATTTATTTTGCTTTTACATGCTGCATGTGCTGTTTTCATTTTGCCCACCTAATTCTAAAAACAGTCCCCTTCTCTAATGGGTCTAAATGCTTCAAATGGATTGTATGCCTGTATTTACTGAATAACCTTAATTAACCGCTGTGGCCTCTCTTTACCTGTGCAATTGTTCGGTCTGGACACCAGCAGCGAATGAGAAGCAGGCGTCTGAAACAGTCCAGAGTCTGATCATACGAGTTAGGCAGCACCTCCTCCTCGGGGGCTTCTTTGTCAAACCACGTTTTCCACTGTTTCTCATTTCGAGTTATCTGTAAGAACATATCAATCAAAGAAGCATTCACTGCTATCTGTTACAAAGGACAGAACTCACTTTACGTGTGTCTTTGTTTTAAAAGAAAAAAAGTGTGATTGTTTGAGAGCATGTTTCTGTCGGCTTGTCCCAGAGCACCTGCTACCGTTTACAACTAGCAATGTGCCAACTGTGGAATGAATGAATAATTGGCTAATGCAAATGTGTAGAAAAGTGCTCCCCAATTCTGGTCCACGAATTAGAATAGTTTAGAGTTGTCCTATAACTATTTCCCTACTGTGTATTAAATGCCTCAGAGTCTGGTTGCGGGAGTGCATATGGGAAAGTCATAAATGAGTGGAGGTTGCTCATTTCACAGGGCACTGAGCCTGCTCCTCTATGGGAGCCACCGAGCTGTCAGTCATCGAGGTGTGTGTATAAAGCAAGAGCGACACTACATCACCTGTGTGTGTGCAAAGAGAGACAAGAAGAGAGCAATGATGAGAAGATATTGGCATAACCACTGGGGCAAGAAGAGCTGAGAAGAAAATTTAATAAGCATCAAGAGGCCACTGGAGAATGAAGACGTGCATGTGCCAGTGAGGTGGAAACTGGAGACAAGTGTGCCACGCTACCTCAAGGATCCATAGTCAAACCCTTTTCACATTAAAGCTTGTAAATTGTGTGTGTGTGTGTGTGTGTGTGCGTGAGAGTTTTGTACCTGATCAAGGATATTTGAAAACTGCCAGAGTTTACTCAGCTCTACAAGGTTAAGCCAAGTCATGTCCAGGATCCATTTAGCTGGTTTCTGGGGACAAGCCTTAAGGTCCAGAGATGCACCGCCTGGTAATGGCCAAAAAGAAAGATTTGATTTAAATATACAGAACATTGCACCAAGTATATGTCCAAACTGTAATAGTAATGTTAATCAATATAATCATGATGATATACTGAATAGAGTTTGTTGGAGAAACTGGCAGTAAAGTTAATGTTATCTTTTCAACTTACCTTTAATCAGAGTCAGGAACTCATCATGCTTGACCTTGTTGCCTTGCATGTCAATTTTCAGCGCTAAAAGCAGAGTGAAGAGAAACTTGTGCTCTTCATAAAGGCCTCGTGCTGCATATTTATAAACCTCAAAGGTCATAAACTCAATTATGTTGGCAATACGTTTGCTGGTTATTGGACTTTTGAAAGACCTGTTACAAACAAAATAAAGTATTGGTATTTAAATTGTTAATTAGTTAATTATACTAAGTTAAGGTAGACATTTTGACTTGGTAGAAGAACTCTTACCTTGCCAGAGAAAGATCAAAAAGTCCTAGGAACTGCCTTAAAGATGTTTGATACATGACGTTAACCATGCTCATCTCTGTGATGAGGAAGTATAGGATACTGCCTCTGGTTGCCACTGAAAAAACAAACAAACATTCAGGTTTGTGATTGGAACACGTGTCTCTAATTTCCGGTTATATTCAGAAAAATGTGAAAGCATAATTTGTTGAGTTAGAATTGCATTCATTATGTGCTTAACATGTTTGACCTTGTTGAGTATTCAGCACATCTGAACCAAAGACTCACCTGGCCTGTACTCTTCTCGGGCAGCATTGATCTGGACCTCAGTCTCGGCAGCAATCTGCAGCTTCTGAGTGACCTCTTCAGCCGTTTGCTTAGTGTTACCCAGGACAGCAATCAGGCTTTCATCATCTACCAGTGATCCCTAAATACAATGTATAAATTATATAAACAATCAAATGCTCTTTATTGTGTATGATGTTCTTTACCTGTGTGCTGGTCAGTCTGTAGAGAAGGTTGTCCTCTAGTTCTTTCATCTTTCTTTTGTTTAATGTAACGTCTTCCAAGAGGTCAGTTCTCTCCTTCTCCAATTCCTGTAATTATACAAAGCCAAGACAGGTCACTGATCGATATCCCTTTTGTTTGAATATTACCCATATTACACCTGACAAACAATACTCTGCTGAATAAAACATGTATTAGCCTTTAAGTGATACAGTTTTAAGCAGTATCAGATTTTATGTAATGTATTCTTTAAATCATTGGGTGACTAACATGGATGACTCAGATTCTTGAACTTGAACTGTTTCCAACGCTTTCTCTATATTTGTCTTTTGCGTGTGTGTAAACTATTTATAAAAGGTGAGCTTGTTGTTTCTCTTCTCTCCTCTGGCCCAGAGCGATAATGATTGCCATGTACTTTATTCAAAGGGTGATAATAACCTCAGTTATATCCTGACACACTCTGAGCTTGAGAGAGAAGACTACGCACATAGCAGTGAAAGGTGTTGAAAGCTTGCATCAAAATGGTCTCAAAGGGGCTTTCAGACAAAAAACAAGGGTTTTATTATTTTATCATTTGTATTTAATCTGAGCTGCGGCCATTATTGAAACAAGCACAAATGAGCCAACGCATCAGTAAATATTATTTGAACGCAGTGCCACTCCACCTGTTTTTCTGTGAGGATGACCCTGCCAAGGAGCTGGTCCTCCAGACCTCTCATGGTAACAGTAAAGTCGATTATAGACGTGCGGGCGCTGATCTCCGGGGTGTACGCGGGGTTCGGCAGTTTGGTGGTCATATAAAGCCTGAAGCCTTTCATCACATCCACCTCTTTGTCGCCCACTTTCACCTGCACAAAGAAGAAGAGAAAATAAAAGCATTCAACCTAAAAGCATATAATTTACAGAATAAAGTATGAGAATGTGTGCCTGTACGCTTAAATAAAATAATAATGCAATTGCCTTCTTTTTCACGACATTTATTCCTATCTATCCCTCTGTCAGCTGCATAAATATTTCTTCTCCTCCTCTCAGTGGGATACAAATAGTAACATAAGGGGACACCTCTGATCTGGTTTCCTCGTCAGCAGCAGTAGGACTTCTGCTTGAACACATTTGTCTTACAATAACGCAAACCGGCTGTAAAGTGATATGGAATTATAGGAAACATAATTTAAGAAGAATTAAATAACAATTCCAATAGTACGTTTTACACAACGATTCAAACTTTACCATCGTTGAATTCGGATGCTTTACTAACCATACTTGCCCACCACTGTCACTCGTTTTACTCCCACTAAATACAAACGAACTCTACCTTTTCTCAATAATTCGTCCTTTAGTGATGTTTGCCAATTCTGCGCACTACGTATTTAGAGAACATTGAGCATGATTGTTGGGTCAAACCTTGTATGTTGATCCAGTTTTAAAGAAATTCTTCTCCAATATATTGTCCAAAGCAGGGTCCAGTTCTTCTCCAACATCCTCAATCATGAGGGGGCGCCCAAGAGACAAACTGTCCTCCAGGTGGTTCTTGAAGTACCTATGATTTAGTGAAGTGATCTACGATAAAGTAAAGCAGTAACGGTTACTGCTGTGCTTTGTAATGACCAAACAATTACTTTAAATACACTGTAGTTAAGAAAAGATTGTTTTCATTCATGGATACCTTTACACACCCACAAACAAATATATTGGACATACTGAATTAATATTCTGAAAAAACGACAATTGTGTGAACATAGATCAGGAGTGCAAAACATGAGCATATCTGCACAGATTTGAGGTTTCTGATTCTAACACAAATGCCTGTCAGACTTGTAACAAGCTGGAGAATGGTTGCATTGTGCCTAACAAGGCCAGTGAACTCAGCTGTCAGCCCTCCATGTTGTGCCAGTTCTGTTATTGTTATGTGAACAGAGGCAAACACTTCAAACGCTTCAAAATAAAAAGAATGAAGGTTTTTTCCCCAGTATGCAAAACAAAATACTTATAATACAATGCCATTTAAAGCTAATGTCTATGTTAAATCAAGGTTCTGCACTGATGACAATAATATTGTCATTAGTGCAGAACCTAGTAATGAAAAAGATAAATCCCCATTGTGTAGTTTTATTCATTGCCATAATATTTATAACAAACCTTTTAATAACAACAAACCTGCAACTCATTCATGGCCTCTTTATTCTTGATCCAGATCTTTCCTTGTGTCTGCGGGTCAACTAGAAGCGGAAAGCGGGCACCTTTAGTAACAATGATGCCATTCTGAATGGACAGGTCATCATTGGGGAGACCCTGTCAGAGGAAGACAAATAGCAGTGAGATTCTCCAGCCGTTTCCATTAACCTTATCAGTAAAAATGACAAGAAGAATAAGTATTGTTTATTATCTTAGACACCGGGTTGATGACGTGGCTAATACCATGTGCCAGAGTGTGTAAAAAGCAGGGTATGTGAGTTTTTAAATAAACATGAACAAACTGATAATCTGGTGTTGGTAACAACTGTAATGTGGATGTGGTCACAGAACAAAATGTTGGGTGGCTGATTTCCAGAGATTCTGAGCTTGAGGCTGGGTATAATCATAAACATGTAGTTGAACCACTAAGGGCCAGGTACTAAATTGCAAGTACTACTTATAATTAACACAAGCAATTTTATAGCACATGATTTATCCATCCATCCATCGATTTTCTTTCACTTGTCCGTTGCCGGGTCGTGGGGGCAGCTGTTGGAGCTGCCCAAATCACATTGCACCAGCCTCATATGGCTCCTCCTGCAGGTGGTGGGTCCACAGAAGGACATGATTTCTCATCGTAAACTATTGATATTATTTGTAAATATGACATTTAAATGAGATTGCGCAGTGGCCTTTTGATGTTTATCAGCGGCAAAAATCACAACTGCACCTGCTTTTTGCACCACTTTAGAATCCATTTGGCAAGTGTGAAAACGCTTAGTAAATCAGGCCCTAAGGACAGCATTCTACTTCCACTGTCAGAAAAGAGACAAGCCAGCACACACACCTGTAAGTTCCATTCGCTCACTGTAGGCGCATCAATGAGCAGTTCAGTCAGGTTGAGATTATTTCCAAATGGGATGTGACGCTGTTTCAACTCCCGTTTCCAATCGCTCATTAGGAGGTTTCTGAACTCTTGATTGAAGGGGCCTGAATAGGACAGAAAGGCTGTGGCCAGAAGAATGTCGCCTGAAAGAGATTTTTCACACAGTTAGCCCTGTTAGTCTTAGGAGGCCAGTTTTCACACATCTTATTTGTTTGCCTGTAGAACCCACCGACAAGACGCTTTGTCTGAGCCGCAAACTCTTTACTTTGTTCTGTCCACCTTTCCTTCTCACCGCCCAAGCCACTTATCAGGCTCGAGGCTGTCTGCATCTTGCGGCGACAGCGCTCAGCATCCTCCAGTAAAGTCTGCGAAAATAGACGAGGTCAGAAGGGTCTGTAGTTTTTCCTCCACCATCGATTTGTATCATCTTTATAATAAACTATTCTTAAGTGTGATTTCTTTTAAGATCCATACATAATGTTCCATGCCATATTTAAGCTTAGTGTTATTAAATCTAAGGACACAATCAATCAGTAATGATATTTATCTCACTGACTATAATTTGTTTACTTTCTGACTGGGTTCTCTCTGGTTACTGTAGCCTCTTACCACTGCCCAAAGACATGCACGTGCTTGGTCTAAATGGATCTTTAATAAATGATTGTTCTATATGCCATCCATGTTCTACCTCGCTTGTGAGCTATTAAATAGAATAAACATAAAACATCTGTGACTCTAATAATAATGTATCCACGAAGACAAATGAAATGCATTAATTCCGTATGTAATTTAAAACCATATGTACACTGTCATTGAACAGCAAAGTCTGATAATGTCTTATACCTGTTTTTCCATCATTGCCTTCTCATACTCTCCCTGGACCACATCCAGCTCCGCCTGCTTAGCGTCTAACTCCGCCTGTGCCTTCTGAAGGTCCACATTAGCTATGGTAAGGCGGTTCTGCTGCACTGCCAGGTTAGCCTGTGGATAGAGTAGAGTATGATGGGAAAAATGAACATAGTGTTACTTTATGCCTGTTAAGAAGAAAACATGTACAGGCTAAAAGCTTTGGGAGCTGTTAAAATGAAAAACACAAGTTGGTGACAAAAGGTATTCAAAGGCCACAGTTGATAAATTATTTTAGGCTATTTCTGCCTATTTTATATGCACAGTTTGGAGTGTGGTGATGACTAACCATCCATTCAAATAAGCGAATTAGAGAGGAACATGTCCAGCTTCTTGTGTCTTTGCATAAACCACAGCCACCGGAGAACCCATTTAGCAGCAGATAATAGAAGCTGAGCCGAGCAGAAGGGAAAACAAGGGAAGTAACAAGGGAGAATGAAGATTAGGTAATAACAATAATCAGAAGGGAAAGGTTATCGCCAGTCAAAGTCATCGTGAACTCAATTCACAAAAGCAATTGTATCCAGCCAGTGTGGTTTTATGCAAGAACTAAATGACTGCTGTGCATTAGGCTCCCACAGGCTGCACTGGCAAAAAGACGAATGAAGGCAGGATTTGAGACAGTTGGGTTAAATCTCTGGGTTTAGTGAGCAGAGGAAAATAGCCATTAGCCAGTGAAAGCCAGCGTTGTTTCTGAAGGGAGTGTGTGTGCTGTGCTCTAATAAAGGATTAGAGTTGAAGCTTTTCGGTTCCATATTATTTATTCTGACAAACGCCTACAGTAAAAATTCACGTTATTTCTGAAGCAGTAATGCATCAGCTGCTTGAATATTAAATAAGTTGCATAACATATTCTACATGTAATAGTTGCATTGGGACGTTTGAGGATTGGCATGGCAGAGTGCATTACCTTCAATGGCAGGACTTCCTTGTTAATGGAGAAAAAGGAAGCCATCGCTTTGGTCCATGATGCAAGACCTGCTACATTACCGCAAACCCTTTTGGCAGTTTCAATATTGTAGTCAGGCATATCAAAATACGGCAGCAGAAGCTCCACCATTTCCTCATTAATGCTGTCTTTGGGGAATTGCTTAAATAGAGAGAGAGAGAAAAGAAGAGACAAGTTAAAGTTGATGACTCACTCAAAGTCAAACACAATACTGTGTTAAAGAAAGTTCATAGTGGAATGGCTTGTAAAGGGAGAAATTGATACATAATCCTTGTGTAGGTACCTGCAGACTGCCCAGAAAGTTTCCTGCTGTCATGAGCTTTAGGGACTCCTGCCATGAGGGTATGTGGCAGTTTTTCTCTGGGTCGATTTTGACAGAATTGACCCTCCTCTGAAACAGCAGCAGCACGCAGTCCATGATCCGCATAATGAGATGAGGAGGTCGGCCAAGTGTTCGGACAGTAGCAATATCCGAGGGCTTGATGGTCTGAGTGCACAGCAAAACAAGTGATAATTTAACTCAGGGTATGGACCATTTAGCCCATTTAATGTATAGTAATGTCAGTAAAGCATGGGGGTGGGTGGGGCAAAAGCAAGCTCAGGCAGTTGAGGAATGATAGCAGTTCTGCTTCAGGACAACCGGGCACTTCCTCCAGAGACCCATTAAAATTAGACAAACAGCAGGAGAGTATCAGAGACTCCCAGTGAGACTTGTTTGCCCCATTCCTTCTCTTCATTACCTCCTTTTGCTACACTTTCTGATTCCTGCTTCGTGTCCAATATCTGGCTTTAATATCAAATCTAGTGAGGAAGATCCCTCATCAGAGAGTTTCCCAGTAAACAGATCTGTTGCTCTATCTACAAGCGAGTGTGTTCTGAATTTAACCCTGTGCATGTTTTGTGTGGGTTGTCGTCAAGGATAAACGCATAATGTTTAGCAATTAGCATTTTAATCACAATACGGTATTTACGTACATTCAGTGTTTGCACCAGTATGTCTACACATACCCGGTATCTTCACACACACAATGCAAACTTTTTAAACTCAAAATAATTATTCATTGAGCCATAAGTCATGCAAGTAATTTTCATGCATACAATTTGCAATCATGAATTTAAAAGATGTTTAATAGGTTGCGTTCACGATTTAGAATTCCATTTCAGTTGGAGGGCAGGTGTCAATACAAGTCTATGGGAGAGAAACAGTTTTTGAAAGAAATTTCCAAAAAGAAAACGTCCAAATGTTTTCTCTGATCATCAGTTGATAGTGATTGGATTCACAAACCTGACATGTGGATTTTATGGCTGAAAGTCCTTTCTACTGGCCAACATCAAGCACATGTTTTTGAATATTGTCTCCACTTTTGGACGCCTTTGTGAAGAAATAATTAGACATATGTTCATATGTGCTGGAAGATATGACCTTGAACTTTGTGTCAGTTTTAGTTTCATGTGAATTGGCCCAGGAATTAAAGAGAAATTAGCAATGATTTAAGACTATAAATCTGCATTTTGAGCGTTACTATGGTTACGGCCGTGGAATTTTCAGTTGCCCTCCACCTCAATGTTAAACTATAGGCTCTTTAGAATGTTGTGATGTCACGTGAACGCAACCTATTGCACACAAAAAAGCCAATGAAATCTGGTATCTGAAACTGCAAATAAATTGAAAAAAGCTCAATTTTTATCCAGAGGAACAAGATAATCAGGAACCTGCCTGGGGGGATATGGATGGAACTATCTAGCCGGGTATTGCTAACTTCACACACACACATACAATTATGCCAGAGCCAAGACAGAAGCATTTAGTGAAACACATGATAAAACTGTATTGGATAAAAATGATATTTTATGAGGTTGAATTGAATTTACCTGAAGCGAAGCCTCTGCCTCCGCCAGTGCAGGTCGAGCTGCCTCCAGTTTCTCAACAGCGATGGCCTTGTCGGCTGAAATGCAGTCGACAATGGCCTGAGCCTTGTCTTTGACCTTTTGGACTTCTATCTTCACACACTCGGCTGCCTGCGCTTTCACTGTGACTTCCTTCAAAACCTGTTGGGTGTAGGGCCACATTTAATATTAAATGTTTTAAAAAAAAATCTTACATTTTACAGTAAGTTTTATCTACCATATCAGCCTTTTCATTGGCGACCAGAAGCTCCTTTTCTTTCACCTCTAACTCTTTACTCAGAGCAGCCACAGACTCCGAGGCTTCCTTCAACTTTTGTAGACCTGTGTTCATCCTGAAACGTAAATAAACCACTTGTATTGCAATTAAGACATCCACTAACATCACTTCCAAATGGTTCAATAATGTCTGAAAGCTTACCTGTTGGCTAAAGTGTGAACCTCAGATCTTTTTTCTTTGTAAATGGCTTTATATCCCTGGATAAAGGACAGGTATGACTTTGGTGTAACATGGGTGGCGCGTCTGTACCTAGAGTCAATTAAAAAACATTAGCAGAAGTCCATGTGCAGTTTCACTAAAATCTAGCATTTGGGGAAGAGCGTATTTTATTAATTTAGCATTATACCTTTGGAAGTAATCCACACACTTCTCAGCCACGCCATCTTGAAAGGATCCCATGCACTGCTCAACCTCGCTTTTCACTTGAAGTGAGCAGTCAATGTCATAGAGAGAGAGAAAGTGCTGCGACACTGTAAGGTTAGAAAGAAACGCCTTGGTTGGTTGTATCAAACAGAGCGTCAACACTCATTTTAAAAGATTAATGATGCGACATGTGTTTTGGCCAGAAGATAAGAACAGTTCTAACGATCTAAAATCAAAGTACATTTAAAAAAAAACACAGATTTTTACAATTTGCAGCAGCATTCCGTATTTTGTAGTTAAATAATTTTTACTTCAAAAGCATGTATATGTGTATTACCAGCTACAAGAGCATCTTTGGGCCAACGGCTAAACCAGTCCATGGTGCAGCCTGATATGAGAGCTGGAAATTTTAAAGCTCGGTTGCGGAACTTTTCCCCGACGGGAGAAAAGCACAGGACAACGTGAAGATTGTGTCTGACCCGGGACATGAAGTACTCATACAAGTTTTCATTGGTCGGTGGACGTCTGGGAAATTCTCGCTTCATAACAGGAATGAGGTCACTGAGAATCTCATCTATTTCATCTCGAACAAACAGATTCGAAACCTGTAAAAACAAAAAACGGTCGGATGTGTGCGTGATGATATTAAGAATACATGTTTATTGTTGTTTCTGGGTCAAACCTCTCCAGACGAAAGCACGTTGTTCATATACTCAAGGAAAGACTCCTCCTTTATCTCGTTATCAGTGAAAATGAAGCTGATGCCTTTGCCATGTTGTCCAGCTGTCCTGTACAAGCCCTTTAGGTCATCCATTAGGTTGGCTGTGTTGTATGACCTGGCACAAAAGTTACTTCCATTATGTTCACAGTAATGGGGGGGAAAAAAACAACTTGTATGTGAAGAAAAGATGAACCACAACGAATTGAGGCGCACAACTTGTATAATTGGAAATAGATACTCTGGGCACTAACCGTGTTAGTGTAATCTGGAAGATCTTGTACCCCGCAATAAATGAGGCCAATCTTGTCAGGCTCTGTTTGCCTGAGCCTCCAACACCCACTAACAAGGCACAACCTCCCGAGGTCCTTATGATTCTCGACACCTGCATGCAGACATTTACATTTAGGCGAAGGTGGTTAAAAATGCACTGAATGAATGAATAAATAGATGAAGATACCGTATCTATGCTTTCTATCAAATCTAATCGTACTATATACATATACAGATATACATACAAAATTGGAACTGGCATTACCTTTACCAAATGTATCATAGCGTCTTGGAAAAAGACCATATCCATGCCAGTCCCTCTGACACTTTCATTGAAAAGGCTCAGGAACATGTTTAGTCGGTCTTTCAAGCTGTCAAATGACTCAATAGGCTCATACACTTTGGGCAAATCAAAATCTGAATCTTCCGGCTCCTCGCCTAAAAAAAGTATTATAAAATTGAGGATTTCGATTTGTTTTTGTTTTTGCTGTATTACACTCAAAGATACACCTGAAGAGTACCTGTTGCTTCCGGTGCATCTCGCAAAAAGTCAACAAAGTATCTCTCGACTCCATAGTCCACCACTGTTTTGTGATCCTCCCCCAGTTTCTCGCCCACCAAGTTGGCCAATGCCTGGTCGAACCACTCCACATCTTCAGGCATTGTAAATCTGTCAGCTATCACACGTTTGCACTCATGTTTCCACAGGGCCAACAGCACCTGAAATGTTTTTTATTCACAGCGTTTTAAATTATGATTATTGCTTTTATTAATCAGTTTAAGAAACAGACAGGGGGCGAGCAATGTTATGCAATTAGAAACAAGTTCAAAAGACATGGGGCAAAAATGGATTAGTGCACTTAATCTGAATGTTGGAGACAGAATGCCAGATTGGGATACTTTAGGCATTGAGTAATAAAGTGATAGTGTAATGTCTGATTTAGAGCAAGCTGCCCATCCAGATGCCTAGACAAAGAGGACACTTATGGATGTAGTGAAACAGCAATTACGTAGAATAAAGAGGATGCAGAATGTTGCCAAATGGGAGATGCATCACACTGAATAAATCAATTTTACTCACCCCGTCGGATGTGACCACCTCGGATGTTGTGTTGAGCATTCCTTGCCAAACTCTGGACAGATCTCTGAGGTTAAAGATGTAATGGAACTTGGCCGGTGTTGGAAGCATCTTGACCTTTGTTTGCTGCCACAGTTGGCGGGTCAGAGAAACCAAGCGGGGAATAGCATTTCTCAACTCATCGCTGAATCCTCGCACTGCACAGAAATGCCCCTCACCAATAACACCTGCATGAAAATAAGAATAAAAAGCCTTTTCATTCATTATTCATTCAGTTTACACACCCTGTACCTATGGTCATTTCAATCACCAGCAATTACTCATGCACAACATTCATACACAGGCAAGGTGACTGAAGTGACTTGTTTTTCATCTTTCACTAATATACAGTGCTATAGTAGATAATGAAAAGCTTGTTTAGTTCAATTCGAAGAGAAAAACAGACCATTGTCATGGCCCAAATACAAACAAACTGTGAATAAATGTATTTCTTACCAAATATCTTGTCAATGGAGGTATTGGAGGGCAATGTGCAGTTAAATATAGAAAACTGTCTTTTTAGTCTCTGGGGAATGTCGTTGCGTCCGCCGCCAGGATGAATCATTGCTGCCAGAAACTGGACGTCCACAATACTCGTAAACTCTCCAGGTTTCTCCAAATTATAAAAGCCATTCTGCTCCATCAGCTGTCGCACAATCTCATTTGTAACCTGTTATTTATGACAAGAATAAGCTTCACACATCATATTTAAAATGTTACACAGAATGATGTTGTACTTGATAGCTGAATACTCAATAAAGGCCACACCTGGTCTCCCCACTCATTGATAACAGGCATGTTTATATCGTCGATGAAAATGGCCATTTTCTTCCCAGCAGGAGGTCCATAAGTGCTGCCCATTCTTTTATCCACATAGCTCTCAACAGATCTCTAGATGGAGTGATCAAATTAAAACAAAGAGTCACCAGGCAACACTAAAATGATAATTAATGTCTCATAGATCAGTTTATTCTGGCAGCTACTGATGTGAAAGATAAAGGAGACAGGGCCCGAGGGGCCTTTTAATTAATCAGTTTGACTCTAGTTTGGTCAATGTTGCTTTGTGCAACTGTCCTTGACAAGTTAGTGCAGTTGATTCGATAAATCTGATAAAAAAAAACAAATAAAAAAAAACAATAACCGCAAATCAAAATAAATATCTTTACCTGAAACATTAGGGGTGTGGTGGCTGAAGAGAAATTGAGGCTTTTGCTCATGTGCGTCTCAGCGTCACTCTTAGACACATAGCTCTTAATCATGACGGTTTTGGCTGTTCCTTGTTCTCCGATTAGTAACACAGCCTGAGACATGCATTAATCTCTCAGTACAATAATCTTTCAACACTGTAAAAAAGTATTTGTGTTAATCTGACAATCCTTACCTTGCCCTGTTTTGCTATGGTTTGAATAAGGAAGTCTGTCCTAACATTGTCCACGTTGGGAACTAAGATGGAGCTGTATTCTGGAGTGACGTCTGAGGGATAGATGTACTCGTCTACTTTGGAGTTCCAGTGGACCCAGTGGCCTGTATGAGAATTATATTGAAAATGTATAAAAAATTCCCAAATAATGTTAGTTTATCAATTAAGTGTTATCATTGCCTGCCTCTAAAATCAATAATGAACATATAAAAAAACATATATACCAAAGGATGTGACATAGTAATCGAATATGATGTCTTCACACTCAGGGGGGATTTCCGGCAGATTCAGGGATAAGTTTCCATTCACCCTGATCCACAACTCCAGCTTCCTTCGGTCGTCGAGCTCAAGTAAAGCTCCTGTGCTCCACATCAGAGCAAAGACATACAGCCGCTCCAAATGCTCCCTCGATATGTCCCCGCACTGCTCCTGTAGAAGAATAACCATAAAACACACAGTGAAAATGTAAAAAGGATGGTCTCAATACTGTTGTTTTGTATTTTTACAAATGTGCAAAAATAGAAATCCTACTCTTGGAGGTATGAGTCCCTGCAGCATGTTGATACACTGCATGATAACAAAGGCCTCCAGCATATCCATTTTGAACTCCAGAGATTGCACACTGAAGCGGAAAAGCTCGGAAAACGAAGAGGTGAACAGTTCCCGTAATACTTCTGCTTCTTGAGGTGAGCGTTTTTTCAACCAGCCCTAAAGAGAATTCACATACAGTGCACTGTAAATCCAGAAATTCTGACTGACATTTTCCAAGTTGGGTGTACAAAGGGTTATTTCTACTTTATCACGGGATAGCCTTATCCTATAATCATACACATGTATTCCTTATTGGTAAGAACGTTTACATGAACTATAATACAATTACGTCCGTTGTCCATGGTACAGACAGCTATATACTGTATCTAAATATTTTTAGAAGTAATACAAATAATTTCAACATTTTCAGTATTAGGCTTTTACTTCCTGTAGCCACTAAATGTGTGCTCACCTCCAGTATAGGACTCCAGTTGAGGACAGAAGAGCTCATGAACACCATACCATTACGGGACACAGTTGCAGGGGATGCGTTGTCAATGTTATGAGGCTCAAAGACCACTTTACAGTTGGGGGCCATGGGGATTCGGTCGCCATTGGCCAGTGTAAGGGTTCGATTGTCATCCAAAACAGAGTTGAGGTTTTCAATCCAGATTGCATCAACTGGTCCATCAAGAACAATCCAGATGTGCTCTCCTACAAAAAAACAAAGTTAGGCCTGATTACACTTACAACTATTGCAACAGTTTTACTTTACGCAGCACAAGTTAATAATGTGAAAGAAGGATGTCACATTTATTTTATTCACATAATTATTCATGTTATCAGTCAGACATAAAACAAACAGCTATTACACAAAGACAATGTGGTAGAGAAATAGATCATTACAATGGTGGACTGGTATAAGTGTAGAATAATCTGTAATAAAATGCAGTAAGTAGCGCAAAGTAGATGTCGATGACGAATTCATTCCAAGATATGTGACACATAAAAACCTTGAGTATAACTGATTTGCGAACAAGAAGCTTGTTGAAAAAGACCTTCACCTTTTTTTGCTCTAAGTGTTTTTCTCCACAGTGTTGAGAATATGCCATCAGTCCAGTCATTTGTGGCGACATCGAGACGCCCAAACATCTGTGGTGCAGTGATGGCTTTGGGGTTCATTCGCATCTCTCGATGAGGCTGACCACACTCTACAGAAGAAGAAAAAAACACAAAACAAAATGTCCAAATTGTGCACCAAAAAGCAAAGCTCATGGAAGTGTTTTGTCCAATACAAAAAAAAAACATGAATATTGATTTTTTTATTGATTGATATTTAGCAGGCACCTGTCATAGCTCTCATCAGAGTGTGTATACAAGTTGTCTTTCCAGCACCACTGGGTCCTAATGCCATCATGCCATGTCGCACTCTCTGTGTCTCAAACAACTGAATGACCTTTAGTTTCCACGGGGGGTGGCTGATTAAACCGGCTTCCTCAACCTGACAAAAGAAGGCAACATTTCAGGCAAATGCTAAAGAGCTTGATATTTATCTAAAAAACACACACTTATTTGCATGTATTGGGCTCTTATCAACTTAGTTAAATTCACCTGTATGTCAATAGCCTCTTCTAGTTCAGGATATCCCGCTTTATCAAGATGGATGCCGGGAAAGAGGTCTTCGATCAAGCTCAAGAACAGAGGTTCATCTTCATCAATCTAACAAGCACAATAACCCAAACAATTAAAGCGTAATGTTTAAAGTGATTAAATAAACCCACCAATTTGGAGAGGTTCATGTCCCGCAGGACCCTCATGACAATAGTGGACTCCGTGTCAGAGGGATTGGCTCGCTTGGCCGCGCCCAAGGTTCGTAAAACAGAAAGGATATTCCTCAAGCCGAAGTCATAGTGAACCTGAAAAAGATACAAGGTGATCATTTTCATCGACGTCAAATTACCGAAGTGGTCTAAATGAAATAGACAGTATACCTGTTTGGATAATTGTTCCTCACACAATTTGTACAGGGTGAAAAACTTGCGGGCCAGCTCCATGTTGTCAATAAACCCACAGCTGGCCAGTTTTACCCGGATGATTATTTGTCGATCAGGAACCATCATCGCCACTGAACGGAAGTTGATTTTCAGGTTTTCAGGGAGCTCTTGTCTCCCCGCATAACCTGGGTTCTATTAATTAAAAAAATAATATATATATATATATAAAAATCTCCTCATTAAGTAATTTTGTTTTGACATTTTTTTGTATTCGTAACCAACCACAGTAAAAATGTGGAGTAAGAAAATCATTAAAGTTTGAAGCTACAGCCACAGAAATCCCTAAGGACTCTCTGAGCCACAGTTTGATTAGTGGGGTTCCATAGTTGCAGACACACACTCACAAACACGAGAGAAATTGATCCCTAACCCCATTCACCACAGAGACAAGTTAAGCCTGTCTAATGACTAGCCCAGGGATAGCTAGTAATTTACAATCACTTAACAATTACTGCGTGAAGTGTACGATAATTAAAATAACTTATTATTGCCCACACGTATAAATACTCCAGTAAGCTGACATCTATATCACCACAATGGGTTTAGTTGCTAAAGCTATTGATTATAGACCTAATTTACATAAACGTTGCTCATTACTAATTCTGTAGTAGGTTATTGTTTTGCCGTTACCATAGTTAGGAAGAGGCCAAACTCGGGATTCATTTCAACATTATCTCCATCTGTGAAGATAAAATTCTTGCGCCGCTCTTTCTTACAGGTCAGAACAATGGCAATTTGTTGTGCTGCCACTGACAAGACTGGGAGGTCAATCCGATTGAACTCATCAAAACATCCCCAGGATCCGGACTGGGCCAAACCTGCACATATGTATTAGGAGTAAATTAGATCATGTTGACAATGAATGCTTAAGCTAAATGAGGCACAGAGTCTTACCTTTGAATATTCTTCCCAAACCTCTGAAGTCCATTTGATCAGAGCAATTGAAGACAACAACGTATTTTCCAAGACAGCGACCCATGTCTTTGATTGTCTCTGTCTTACCTAATGAAGGAATTATATAAAATAATATGGAAGGAATTATGTGAGGGGGAAATGTCCAAACAGATAAATCCATCATGTTTTTAATGGCATTAAAAAAGAAAAGAGTATAGTTACCAGTTCCTGCCGGACCAGCTGGAGCTCCACCCATGCTCATACCAAGTGCCTGTGCGAGAGTTATGTAGCATCTGAAAATAAACACAATGCCCCTGAATCATTGTAATGACACAATAGCCATTTTACACAAACAGATTTGAATAAATCACTGAATAGGGGAACATTAGAGAACTATGAGTCACTTGCGTGTTCAGAAGAGAAATAAAAAGTTGATGACTGACTATTGTTGCTTACAGTGGCACCCCCACCCAATCCACACACAAAAAAACAAGGACTGTAAGCAACCAAAAATAATTTTACAAAGGTAAAGTAAGCCAGGTTTAACCCAGTAGCCAACAGTGACCATGCCCTTGGACATAAGGCTACATGCCATTTCTTGGCACAGAGATGCTGTGCAGTGTCTGTGGGTAGCTCCCTCCCTGTCTCTTCTTGTTTCTCTCCACTTGTCTCCTGCTATTTTCCCCTGTGTCGTCTCAAATGACTCTTTATGTGTCTGTATGTCTGACACAGACTGTAGCTGAACTTCAGCCTAAACCGCCCCTTGCTGTGTAAGCTGCTCCTTTTTTGTCAATCATGGGCATGAAAGTCTGAAAACAATACCCCAAGGGGATAAATTATAAAGCGTTTGCTCATTTGCAAAACAAGTAGCACGTGCTAAAGTGGATTGGCAGCAGAGTCATTTGCACATTTCTGGTGCAACATGCCTACAAAAAGCTATTGTATTTTCCAGCTTGCACTCACTATTTAGCACCTGCCTTGATCCCCAAATGCAGTTTCCACTGCATTTTTAGGTTTGATTGTTTGATTCTTACACATTTATCAGTCTCATGAAATGTTATGTTGTTTTCAAGACAACTTGAGAAATGGATAGTGTAGTTTCAGCGTTGGGTATATTAAATATTTCACAAGAACTGCCTCAATATAATACTGTATAATATTTTTGCTAATATGATTTGGAAAAATTGTTAGTTTTACAGTAACAATGTTGATGCAGGTGCCTCAATATAATTTTGTACCTGTCAGTCAGAGGCGTGATAACCAGCCTTTCGGTGCAGCCCAAGAATTCGTTCTGGTAAACAAAGCCCACATCAGTGATGCTGATGGCCATTTTGTCTGAGTCCTCATTGAAGTAGAAACGACACTGCTTTAGCCACTCAAAGTCACTGGGGCTTTTTATATGCTGCCGGCACTGGAGAAAAACACAAGATGTTAAGAATAGGAAATCGAAGTGCACCATTTAGGAAAGATGCAGTAGATGAAAGGCTGAGAAAAAGAGGGGCGAGAAAAACGCAAGGCATGAGGAAGAAAAAGAGGTAATCAGCACAGAAGTACTGCAAAATGAGTGAAAAACAGAGCAAGGAAGGTGGTAATCAGCAGGAGAGTCAAGATGGAGCATTCAGAGAAGATCAAAACCATCCATTATGACGGGCAGTGAAGACGCTGATCAATCAAATGAAAGGAAGTACACAGTCGACATTATGGCTCAATGTGTTAAAGGGAACAGTGTTGTGTGACAGCAAGTACATCGCAAATGAGCCCTATGCAAACTTTAACAGACAAACAGATGGACAATTACAGTGCCAGCGATGAATTGAGATATAACATACAAACATAAAAGAGAAAATAAAAACAGCCTATTCTGAACTTACAAGATCGTCAAATATGTCTCTCTGGTGGACGTGGATGGTGATAAGGGTTTCATATTTGGTCCTCTCCACTGTCCCTAAATCCTTTGTGGTCATATCAATCAGTGTGTTGAGCTGCTCCAAGAAAAGTTGATTGGTTTTGGCCATAATGCGGCGATCGTATCTGGCGTTGGTCAAAGCCTCCTCAGCATCTCTGGTCCATATCATCTGGATTCCTAACAAGCCCACCTATATCAGAGAAAGTGCTTTTAGTGCACTTAGCTGCTGTCAATGTAAAGAAATGTGCACTTAATCTAATAATGAAATGGCAGTGGTGGCTGACCTGAGCAGGGTAGGAATTAAGAAAATCGATCATCTGAAAACCAGTGTCCTGTATGGCTAAAGCCGCCTGTCGAATCACTTGGTGCAGAGACCTCTGGGACTCCTTTAGCAAAGAATTTAGCCACACTTCCACATTCCCTTCAGCTGTAACAGGACGCTCCAGCTCCACTGTCTCGCCTTCCCGAGAGGACACAGCCAAAATCCGATCATAAACCTGGCCAGAGAAAACGGACTGCTTACAAGGATATTTCTCTTTTTCTTTTACCACATTTTGTACCTCATAATAACTTACTTTGTCGTGAAATCGAACACTTTTAATGTTGTCAAAGACATTTAGGAGGTGGGCCTGGATAGTGTGTGAGTCAGAGGCCTGGCCAAGGATCTCCAACAGCGCCGGGTCAGACACAAAGAAGAAACGAGGAAAGAGCAAGCGCTTCTTCTCTAAATAACTGCGGGAGAACCACTTTTGTATGATTTGAACCAGTCACACTTGGATATATCACGTCTTGGATTGCAGTTGTGCTCACCCTGTAAGTGATTTTTGGCAGATCTCGAGCTGTTCCAGGAGGTGAGGCAGGAGTTGCCCCATTGTCTCATCTCCCACGCATGACTGCACCACATTGGGCATCTCGTGAGCACGCATCATGATCTTCACCCAGGACTTGTCAATGTTTGAAAAGCGTTTTGCCTCCTGGAAAGTAAATTATCAAGATGTATGAACCTCTATGGATTTCGGATCTTAACCTCGTAACCCCCCTGCCTTAACCAAGTGCATTTTCTCCAGTTCAGTTTTAACCAAGTCTAAAAGCTTACAGTGTAATGCCTCATTTGAAAGCTAAGACCTACAAAACTAATTTAAACTGATCTTTTTCCTTGTGTTTTTGTCGCGTTGTAGTCACTTTTTTGATATTTTTCTTCATTGCTTTTTTGTCACTTTGCTGCCACTTTTCTGCTACTCTTTTTGTTGCTTTTTCATCACATTTTCGTCACTTTTTTGTCATTTTTTCATCAAATCATTGTCACTTTCTTGTCACTTTTTCATCACATTTTCGTCACTTATTAATCAAATTTTTGTCACTTATTCATAACATTTTCGTCACTTTTTTGTCACTTATTTATCAATTTTTTTTCACTGTTTTGTCATTTTTTCATCATATTTTCATCATATTTTTGTCACTTTTTCATCACATTTTCATCCCTTTTTTGTCATTTTTTCATTGCTTTTTTGTGACTTTACTGTTATTCTTTGGCTGCCTTTTTGTTGCGTTTTCATTCTCGTTTTTGTCTCATTTTTGTCGCTATTATGTAGCTAGATTTATCAAGATGCTTTTAGAGTAAAGCCAAACTGTAACAAATGTGCTCGGTTCACGAGGGGGTTAACAACTAGATTTCATAAATACATAGTTGGGAATTAGTAAGTGTCATTTACAAATTATCAATCAGTAAATAAACACAAAGTAATTGAAACAAGAAATGTATGCTACAAAAGACGGAAATGCTAATGCAAAATCTCTAAGCTGGTTATTTATTTGGGCTGCAGTTGGGCTTCAATGTTACCTTAGGCATCTGTTTAGCAATGTCTCCGCCAACAAACACTGCTTCCAAGTAGATCCAAAGATTTTGCACGGTCATCCAGTTTTCAATTATATCAGTAGTGTTGGAAAGATTCTGCACCCATTTCTGAATTTGAGTTTTAAATGGGGTGTTATACCTGTGGGAGGAATTGTATTAAAGATCTCAAGTTATGATTCACCATAATGACTCAGTTCAATTCCACTGACGTACCTGTTACTCATAAGAGATCCTAAAACCATCAGGCTGTCCTCCATGCTGGCTATTATCTCCGAGGTGCTGTCTCCTCTCAGCAGCAGCTCCCCACGGGTCTTGAAGTTTGCAAAGGTAAACGTCTTGTTGTCCCACTCTGCAATAACCATTTTCAGCTTCTGTTCAATGTCCCGCTCCTTTACAGCGCTGATGCAAATATCCTGAGAAGGAAAACACACGCTTAAAACATTGCTAAAATAGTATAGTTAATGGCATAATTGGGTTCTAAATTTATTTAGATCCCAAATTTATTTCAATTGACACATATTATGTGTTTGAAAGTCAACATTTGGGCAGTATTAGTACCTCGATTTCTTCCTTATATTTGAGCAAAGGAGCCTCCATGATGTTACGTAGCTTGAACGTTTCAGTCTCCACTTCGAATGGATGCCCAGTCACCTGATTACAAGGCAAGAAAAAATGGCCATGCATGTTTTAAGTAAAAGAATTGTAACATCATAGCTATTTCACATTCTGTTTTCTGCCCCCACCTCAGTAATTCTCTTCCAGTGACGCGTCATCATGGCTTTATTGCTCATCAGTTCAAGCAGAGGACAGCACTCGCTGAATTCATCAATGGTTTTCTTAAGGTCCAGAAATGCCTGCCACTCTTTAAGAGCACGTGGAAGCTTGCGACATCTATTTTCATCACATAAATGAAGAGTATGTTCATTTTGTATTCCAAAATGTTCCACAAGTTTATCTAGAAGTGTATGTCTAAAAAAGAAGGACGTGTCTCTTGCAGCTCTGTACAACGTGCAATGAGGCCTGAAAAACACCTCTAAAGCTGACAGACAGCAACATCTCTAGTGGTGGAAGTAGTCTGGTCTTTTACGTCAGCAGCTTTCCCTGGGGACTGTCACCTCCTCACAGCCTTCTTTTTATGTAAATGGTAAGGATATCTGTATACTAAAGCTATTTACAAGCACATATTGTTGATCCCTTTTCTACAGCATTCTAAATTATCAACACTAACCTTGTTTGGAAATCCAGGAGCTCATTATTGATTCTTTCAATATGTATGTCCGCCCAGAGTATGTCATAGTAACCGTTGACCGTTTCAATCACATTGTTGTAAAGTCCATAAAGCTTCTGCAGTAATGTAAGCTGCTTTCTAATTTCCAACAGTTGAGGATGCTGGGTAACAGGAAGTCCAAACAGCTCCTCTCCTCCTGTGTAAGTAATGTATTTCCTGAAAAGGTTGTCGAATCGATTCTGGGAATGAAGAAAAAAATTAATATGTAAAAAACAAGAACACAACATACAACCCTCAGCTAATACAGTATAAACCGGTTCTCAACTGTGTATGTGTTATGTACAGAAAAAGTAAAGAATCACTACTTGAGTCTGTTTTTATCACAATTTCAGCTTTTTGGGCTTATTTAAAGCAGAACTAAGTAACTCATGCCCCTAGAGGCCACAAGCGCCACTGCAGGTGTCGTAGCATGTTTTTTTTTTTACTCATTAATTGTCCGTGGGAGTAAATACTACGCTGACAAGACAAAGGGATAGAGGGATGTTGTACATCCAATTACACAATGGAGATGGAGATTTTTTTGACTCAAACTAGGCTGTAAACACTGCTAAAGTGGGGCAAGCCCGCAGTTAGCTTTGCCCGTTAGCCTGTTAGCTTCTTCTTCATGATTCCATTAGTGTGTATTGGTGGCTCCGACCCGGTGCAGGGAAAGTTGCAAGGGTGGTTTTCTGGCCAAAGACACCAGGGAGAGATAAAAGACCCCCCAATCATCCCATTAACACTTGTATTACCCCCAGAGGGACTACACAAAGGATTTATTAAGGTTAACAAGTGACTTAGTACTGCTTTAATGCATATTCAACAACAATTTGACATAATATTTTACAAGTCTAATTCATAATATTTTACAAGTCTAATTCGTATTTGGCTTGTCATCCCAGGGTGACTGTGGGTGCCGACGCCACACCAGTTGAGAACCACTGGTATAAACCATGTGGATATACAGCGAATATACAGCGCTCAATACCTGGAACATGATCAGTCTGTCGCTGGCATCTTGAGGAGCAAGACCCACAACCATGGGGCCGTCCTATCACAGATGGAAAGAAATAAGTCATCATTTTCAAAAGCATCTTTTAAATTGAGATACCTTTTTTATATTTTGTACAACCTTGTCATAGTCTTGGTAGAAGTAGTGACAGTCTTCCACGAATGCCTCCACATTGCTCACCAGTTCTCCTCTAAAGTTTGGCTGCAGGGCCACTAAGTCATTCTGTACCTCGGCACTTCGGGAGAGGAGTTTCTCCCAAGTGTAGCGCAGCGTGTCCACCTTGTCCACCTCCTCTTTCGCCACGGACAGGTCGAATTTGTGGAGCATGGCATATGACTCCTGGTTGGAAAAAAGAAATGTTATTGCATTGATTTCTATATCACTATAGCCACGGGGGGTCACAAGCCATTGCTCCTTGTATTGGTCCAACAAGGCTTGAAACATGAAGGAAATCTAATGTGAAATATTGCCAAATCAATTCATAATACAGCTCAGTGAAGTATAGATTTAGATTCAGGTTAAGCCAAACTAGAGAAAATATGTGTGGTTTAGGTGGGGGTTAAAAGGTTAAATGCCCTATACCTAATTTTTCTCCCAGTCCTTTGTTTTGTCCTTCAGTATATAGTAAAAGCTGACATGTTTGAAACAGACTTTGGTTCCCAGTGCCTTTTTATTGATTGTGAACTGGCAGTCTAGGTGTTGTTGTTTACATTACCTTGACAGTATTGCTTCTTGTTGTGAATTGTACTTAGAAAATCATTCCTTTGAAGAATTGTGATGCATTAAAAAAAAGTTGGTATAGGGCCTTTAAGTTCATGTCCTTACTGTATAAGTTACACTTTACCTCCACAGGTCCAACTTGGAAATCAACGGATATCTGATGCTCTCGGATGTCTTTCAGCGCTGCCATGGCAATGCGGATGTCATCCAGGTCTTTAATTTGGCGATTCAGTTTCTTTCCCGCTTCATCTACAAACGCAAAGATCTGATCCATCTCAGAGCGGTACTTCCTGTTGCAGTTCAAACCATATTCCACCATCCAGCTCTTGGTTTCAGCCGTCAGAGACATTTTGAGATCAGCTAAGTGTGTTGAAAAATTACAGAAATAGTACTCATTAGTTGAAAAATTTAAAAAAAAAAATCCATTCAGTGATTTGTTTTACTTGGCCTGAAATCTAACCTGTAAACAGAGCCAAAGCACCCACTGTGATGAACTCAGGCTCAGAAAGGATTTCTGTTTGAAGCTCTTTGTAATAAAGAATTTGACTCTCAAATTCAGACAACAACGGTGACCCCTGAAGGAACCTAGAATAATGGGTAAAGCAACATTATTATGCTCATTCATCCCCACGGTTAACAAAACACGCGTCGGACTAACTCAATAGTTAATAATACTTCCTCATGGTGTCCTCTCTGTCTTTCCTCCAAATGTGGTGGTAACAGCTAAATCTCTCTAAAGCAGTGTTTACTTCCTAGAAATTGTAATATATATCAAAAACAAACAATCGTTGTAATTCAATGATTGTGGAGTGTAATACCAAATTAATTGCATTTACCTTTCTTGTCGAACTGATAGAGGAGCTCAGAACTGAGACTAGTTTCACAATCTCCTTATTCTCCGCCACACTCTTGTAATAGTTTCGGGCTTGTACTGAGATGGGTTGGATCACTGATGCGGATATATCAGAGGTACTTCCATCTAACAAGGTAAATAAATGGCAAGAATTATGTTTAGCTTGTGCAAATCGAACAGCTTTCTCGTGATCAATAATTATTGCCCTTGTGTACCTGCCAGACTGCGGTAAGTTCCTGCCCCGTCCTCGGATTCACTTTCTGAGCTGTCTTGCTTCAAACCCGCCAGTCGTCGTTCTTGCATTTTCCTCTGTAAAAGCCACACATTTTATTTCAACAATTTACAATGTGTTGCTTAAGGGCAAATTGTAAAGTAAAAGATGGTGCCTGTTTTGTACTTCTTTAAATTGTAAATTTGACTGCACTCACTTTGGAGATCCTCTCTTTGCTCCACTGGCCGACTCCTTTAGTGACACTAACTACACACTCAACCGATCGATTCAGAGCCTGCTGAACCTCGTCCAGAGTCGGCACCATTGCAATATTTGGGATAGATAGAGTCACATTCACCCTGAAGATTGCAGGCTGAACTCTGCTCTTTGTGAAGCTGAATGAATCACTCTCGGCTAAAGGAGAAATAAATAGTTTATGCAACAAAGCAGAAACCCTGATGATGGGATAACATTTTCCAAAAAATGTGGTTCAACTAAAGTTGTTTCAGTGGCTTAAACACTCAATGCTGCTTACCCATAAAATGCCCTTGGGACGAGTGAATGCGCTTGCGTAACATCTCTAAGGTGTTGCGTGTCAGTCTGAGTAAGGCATCGACGTTACGATGGTTAAAGTGGGAGAGCAGTTCTTGAGCTTCCGCTTCCATGATTTCGATCAAGTCCCTTTTCTTCTTCTTTCTCATCAGGGGTGACGAGGGGCTGACGCTCGGAGGTGGCATCAAGGTATTCCTGGAGACGAGACGGCCTTCTGAACGGTGCTCATCTTCACCTGAGATATAAATACTCTTATGTAACCGTATACAAGTTCACCAATGCCAGACAGTATTATGATATGCAAGGACACAGTTAGAAAGAAATTATGTAAGTTTCACCGTCAGTACCTTCGCTATCTATGTGGTCTACAGGCTTATTCTCCAGAGGACTTTCTTCCTCATTTTTCTCTGCGTCCTCTCTTTGATTCTGGTCAAACTCCATCAGCATGTTGATAAGTTCATTAGCGGCTTCCTCCACCAGTGAGCTCTTAGTATCCAGTATCTGGGCTTGTTTGATACAAAGGTCCTAAAATATATGATTTTATGCATTGGCGAGAAGCGAATTGTATTTAGAGTCAATTAGTGTAGCCAAAGCAGTAGTAAAAAAAAAATTTAAATAATAACATGAATGAGTAGTGATAATAGCTTGCATACCCTAGTCGTGTGAACAAACTCTTCACAAGTCACAGGCTCGTCCTCCGGCAGCGTACACAGTGTGGATGCACTAATTTCCTGCAATACTGCGTCAATTCGAAACTCAACCAAGTCGTTCACCCTATCCATCAGCAGCTCAAGGTCCTCTAGAGAAACAGGAGATGAAAGGAAAGAGAGAAATAAAATTAAAAAAGTAGATTCGGAATAGCACTTTCAGCAAGGACAGCCTTGCAGGAAGCTAATACAAATTTATCACAATATAACCCATTGTTTACCCAGGGCTTTTTCAATGCGAGAGAGGTATTTGTCAATAGTTAGAGATGTCCAGTTGAGGGTTGTCAACCCTGGCAAAATGGCCTCATCAACCTGGCAAGAGTGGAATTTTACAAAAAAGGTTGTCGTGAACCATCAGTGTAATTGTAAACATTTGAAAAAGAGGGTGAAAAGAGGAAAACTCGAGTGAAAGGCACAGGAATAAAATGATGACAATACCTTAGCAACATGTGGCGTGGCAAGTTGTTCAAAGACACTATGAATCTTTGCTCGTACTCTGGTATTCTCACTCAACATCAGCTGAAATGTCAGTGTCAGTAAAATAAGTTACTGCATTTGTATTTTTTTTTTTTATATATGTTTTTGGATGCAAATGAACAATTAACACATGTATGGGAAAGTACCTGTAAGTTATTGTAGTTCTTTTTGAGGCTGTCCTGTTTAAGCAGCAGCACCGTAGCAAATGTTGGGATCTCCAAATTCATTCTTTTCATGCAATTTGTCTCCCTTATCTGGGTCAGGATTTCAGGGTCTAGGTTCACAAACAGTTCTCCAGTTGCCTGAGACCTCACCAAGAGAGAGACTTGGAGACCTGCTCTTGCCTCCTCCATCTTTGTGTTGAACATGAGAGGAGAAATGCATATTAGGCAAACAAAATCAATATATAGCAAGATTTTCTTTGAGACAAGAGACAAATGTACCTTTTTCATCCAGTTTTGATGATAGAGTATCTCAAACTCTAGCAGGACTCTTGCTACTCTGTTGTAATTTTTTATTATTCTTTTTGCTTCTGCTGTAGAAAGAACTCCTGGATGCTGCACCAAACAAAATCAACTTGATACATTACCCTGCTATTTAATAATTACTAAATGTAAAGACATTTCTGCTGACTTGTTGGAAGAGGTCCATTGGGCCCTGAATCCTGCTGTACAGCTGACCAGCCCACATGATGCGACCTGCTACAGGTGGAAGGTCTCTGCCAATGGGAGGGTCTAGCTTTTGTTTGATGTAAATTCGGGAGACCATTTCAATGTCTCGGCCATAACTTTGAAGTATGCGCTGGTACTTGTCCTCAATACCAAGGTCAGGAATCCCCAGTCTGTAGAATAAGTATCGTTTAACTCAACTGTCAAGTATTTACAAGTAAAACTCTACTACTAATATTAATGAGCAACAAATTGTTTAGAATTTTACCTCTCAAACTTCTTCAACACATTTAATGCCCTTTCTGTGTTCTGGATTTTCTCAAAAGTGCTGTCCATAAATCTCCTGAGGTCATTCTGCATAAAAGTAGAACATTGTTTGCTTACTTTCTTTGTTATGTTTATTTGCTTTTAACTATCCGTACTTACATGGAGCTCCAAAGTACTTTTGCAGAAATCCTCATAGTCAGTGTCAAAATTAGTTCGTCTATGATCCAGGAAACTGTAGTGTTTTTTATTCATGTTATGGACAATTGTCTGAGTAAAAAAAAAAAAAAAAAACATATAGAGCATATGAAGAGCATTAAGAGCTTTTGTCACTTTGAAATTACTACATAACATGCATGTACTATTTCACTTTGGGATTACGCACTTGTATTTTGTATTCAAACCACTAAAGTAATAAAATACAAGCCATAAACAATAATAAAGCAGGAAACACAGTAATGTGTCACATTAAATGCACAGCGTACTAAAATTGGTGTTATCATGTACATGATGTTAACTAAATTATAAAATGGGTGATGAAAATGTTACTATGTCATGTATATTATTTGTACATGAACTGGATGGAAGTATTGTGATACCATGCATTTAATGGCTGGTGTAAAAGAACACATTACCTCCCATTTCCCCTGCATTTCAGCAGTCTGCGTTCCATTAGAAGAATAGATATCTTTTTTACAATTTATACACAGTGGTTGAAATCTTGTGGCAAGTCACAATTACGTAAAGTGATAATGCATTTTGACACAATATAGATCATAGAACAATAATAGTTCTGTTTTTATACAAATAAACTGCACCAACCTGATTCTTAGTAGCCATTGTTTCCAGTCCCTCAATCATAGAGTCTTGCAAAACCGAGTAGGTCGAAATCGTGCTGAACATGTCCAAGATCTTGTTGAGTCGTCTTTGGAACGAGTCAAATTTTCCAAAAATGTACATCTCACTAAAGTCAAACTGTCTTTCTGTCGGAGTCTGCTGCAACTTCTGTTTGGTCTTCTGATAACAAAGCTGGTATTCCTATGGCGGGAGATAACATTTAGCACCAAGATAATAGTTTAGGCATGACGATAAATGTTATTTTAGTCTGCGTATTACCTTGTTTAAAGAGATACAAGCTCTGATTTTCTCCAACACCTGTTTTTGAGGCTGGTCCCATATTGTACAAGACCCATTGTTTGTGATGTACGCCTTGCAAGCAGTGATCATCTGGTTTGTCACCTACAAGGCAAGTCCACAGAAAGTCATGCACTGTGGCAAATTGTAACAAATGAACAATGAAGATGAGGCAGTATATGCTTCAGTAGTTGATAGAGCAGTAATTTGCATATGAATTGTGGCATTAAATCTAAAATTATTTGCTCAATGAACATCGATTGCTCTTTGCATTTCAAATCCACTCACCTTCACAAAAACCGATGTAATCTTTTCAGGCGTATTATAGTAGCGAGAAATGTTGTGAATCATCTTGATGACATTAATCAAACTGGGTATTGCGTCTACCATTGAAACCTATGATGAGAGGAAGATTGTCTGAGTATTTTCAATTCAATGTGTTTTTCAAGAGTTTTTGAACAATTACAGGGTCACTGTTGTACAGGGGGTCACAAAACTTCTCCAGACTGTAGAGGTATTTCACATTGTCTTTTGCCTCGTTGGCTGCATCAGTGATCCTTATGTCAAGTTCACGCCATGTCTAGAAAGGAGAAGATAGAATTCTGAATATTGTTTATCAACTGTTGTAGTTATTATTATGAATCTTACCTTGATGAGTTTAGACTTGGCTAGCAAAAGCACTCCCAATGAAGCTCTGACATCAGGACTCTTCAGCTGATCCAAAAGGTAATTGAACCGGGACATCCTTCTTTTCCAGTAGTCCAGTTCAGCACGAGGGCCAAGATCATCTGCTTCCTTTCTTAACTGGTCACTCTCAGTCAGAACCTAAAATTGTTAACGTAGTGAGGTGAAACTACGCTGAAACAACTAAAAGTGTAGGTCTTATTTTATTTGGCCAGTATCTTATCAGAAGTGTTAAACTCATAGTAAAGACACTGCCAAAAGTGTGCTACTGTATTTTTATTATATATGATTCTGCCTTGAATATTTATCCCACAGTTTATATGATTTACCAGTTCAATCTGCTTGATCCAGACTTTCATACAGGCTTCTATCTTGTCTGTGGTCTCAGTGCTGTGTGCTGCGGCCATGTAGTCTGCTGGGGTTTTCATCGCACGCAGGTCAAGAGTATCACACTCTTTCAATGTCACCTGGAGCACAGCCACGTCACAAACATTCAAGTTACTTTTTTTACTTTTACAAGTCAAATTAATGTGTTGAACATTAACATGCACAATCCCGACCAAATTAAAAAAAAATAAAAATAAAACAATCAGAGAGGCAACTTGTTTCCTCAATTTAAAAAAAATGAAGACTCCACTAATAGGACATTTTGGATACCTTTTCTTGCAGGCTTTCTTGTGCTCCAGCCAAAACATTCACAAAGTTCTCTAAGGATGACATGAAGTCATGTTTGACAGCCTGGGCCTGAGGACTAGCCAGCTCTCCCCAGCCATGGTTCATCTTCCTCAAAGTAGGGATGAAAACTTCAGAGAGGAGCTGCTCCACACTTTTTAATAGGCCTCCTTCAGTTGTGTCCAAAATGTTGAAGTTTACATCCTGAAATAAAGCACAATTTATAAGAAAAAAGGTCAATTAGTATGGGTAATTCTTTAAAAAGCAATTAAGGGTAGTATTAACAATACTAGAGGCCTATCATACAATGTAAAGCTCTTGTTCATCCAGCTTGTTCATCCCGAATATTCGTGATGTAGAGAGGCCTAGAAGTGACTGGTGAGCAGTAGCTTTCAGAGTTGGTGATCATTAGCTGTGTTGTTGTCAGCGGGTGATTAACAAGAATCAGTGGGCTACACTGGAGTCCCCTTGGTATCACTGTGATAATGCCAAACCTCCTATTGAGCTTTGAAAAAGGAAACAGTCCTGATCATTAGTTACATAAAGGTCTCCAAGAGAGGCTACTGTGAAAGCAAGCATGTCCACTTTATTTTTTACACTGGTTTTGTCTGTTCTTACTGGTATCAAATATTCTTCTTTCAGCTTAATAGCGGACTGGTATCAAGGTTCAAGTGTACGTCAAGAAATTGCAGCCATGGTACTTTATGCATACTTTGGTTACCTATAATACCTATAATACTTCTATACTTTAGGCTATACATGGAATTCCTGAATGATGCTTGAAATACTTTCTTTCTATCAAATATGGAAGCCTATGACTACCCTTTTCAAATGGGTGACTAAAGATGTTCACATTCGCCACAGTTTTTTCCGGAGTACATCAACTTTTTTTTTTTTCTTTTTTTTTGGGGGGGGGGGCTTGCCAGAGTACACAATTTCCATTTGTTTTCAACATAAAGTATAAAATGATCTGTGCCAAGAAACAGCTGAAAGTAAAGTTGCCGTCATGCTGCTGTGTCTGCTGCCTGACTCACCCTGTGTATGTTCTCTGAGGTGATTGTTTTGGAAGGGTTGGCTCGAGTGAAGAAGACACAAACTCCAGTCAAGGCTACATCTCTGCCGTCTGTCACAAACACTTTGGCCCTCTTGGAGGCACTAGATTGCTGTACTACAGGCGGCAATGGCACAGGCACTGCTGCTCCCGCTGCTCCTGCCACTGAGACGGAAGAGAACAAGAATATCAAAAGGTATCCATATTTGAATCCACCTCTGACAGGTCAAGTCTGATAAATATAACAACACACTGCTATGTACCTGCTTCAGCCGGCTCTGTGTCCTGGTAGTAAAACATAAGATGTGGGAGGCCTTGAGACACAAAGAACTGCTCCATGCGCTCAATCTGAAATCAGCAATAATTAACTTAATGATCTCTTCCTTGTGCATATTTAAAAAAAATTTAACAGTCATGAAAGGCAAAAAAAAACCTGGTTCCCCTCCAGTATGGCATCTTCCACATCAGATTTTTCAAGGCCCAGACATGAGGCCACAATGCTGAAGATGTAGTCATGTCTTCCATCGAGTTGTGCCCGTTTCGCTTCACGCTCCTCTTTAAGCTTTTGCTAAACAGACGAAATGCACTCAATATTTTAACAGTTAAAACAAATGCTATATTTCAGACTTTCTGACCTTCTATTTGAAAATAAGTAGCATTTAGAAAGACTTTTAGCAATGCATTAAAACCACAGGATATCCTTTGGGCATTTGCTCAATATGCGATGCAGATCCTGTAACCAAAATAGCGTGACTAACTTTCGCCATGTTACGCTCAATTGCGCAACAAATGATTGGACAAATGCAAAATAGAGCAGGCTTGTAACGTTTGGGATGTTGGGACAGTAAAGTCAACCACAATGAGGTTGCTAAGTACCGCTGCTTAGTAACGCAGGCACAAGGTCAGCCAATAAATTAGATTAAACTGGCTGCTGTGCATGGTGCTGTAGCTGCAACAGGGCAGCATCTAGACTCTCCCATTTACCCGTCCTGGGGTCTGGTGAGAATAAACACTGCAGGAATTATTCTGTGCCTAAAATACTTTTATTGACGTCATATTGAGTGTTTCTTGGGGACTCATAACACTTGTAAAAACATTCAAATAGATTATCCACCAAGAGTTCAGTGCTTTGGTGCTTTTTTGCTAAGAATACTTGAATAGACTGATTATAGCAGATCCGTGAAGGCATTTGATTCTGAAAAATAATAGAAGAAAACATCATTCTTCCCCTTCACACTGTTTGTAAATTGTAACTATTAAAAAAGAAATGCTTCTGAAAGCCCATTTAGGGACCATCAGACAGCTAAGGCTCAGGGAAAACACAGCAAGTATACGTAAAAAAGTAAATATGCTAAACCTGTCAAAGTTTCACATCTTTTCTATTTACTGTGTGGGAAAAGTTACAAAAAAAAGAGTATTTCACAGACAGTTCAAACACTGAATACAATCACCCACCAAAACAATAACACAGCTCAACTGACAGATACCTTTGTTTTTTTCCACAACAGAAGACATGCCATGATATATTCAGCTGTTAGCTCCAACAAACAAAGCCTCCCCTTGAGCTTAACTTAAGGCAGACTGGCACTACAATATTAAAGGTACTGCTGTTTGAAAATGACATGCTGTACAGCTTTGAGGGAAAATATTCATTAAGACACACGACGTGTTTGCCAGTTACAGAAGAACGCAAGACCCGAACAGTCCGAAAACAGAAAACGTCTTTAGCTAAGAAAGACAACCTTAACCTGCCAGGTTGTCTGTGTACATTGGATTCCTGTTGTATAGATTTACAATTACAAATTAATCTTACCTGGATCACTTTAGCAATAATCCGTTTCCAGAGTATTTGACCATACATAGTGGACATGAGTCTTAAATCCCCAATGTAAAGTGTACCATATCTGCTCTTCAAGACATATCACTTTCTCATTAGCGTGAGCACAGTGGAGCGGACACTCTCACCCATTAAATGGCTAGCCCATCATCAAACTGTGCAGAGAATGCACAGTTGAGCTGTGTTGAGCAAACTCTGCTGCTGCTATGTATTTGTTTACTTGCATGTGGTTTTTAAGTGCAGAGCAATGAGCATACAAAATATGCATTATAGTGTAAATAATAATACATAATAAATAACATTTATTAACAAGACACTTCACATTTATCTATCTATCGATCTATCAATTGATCAACAGACAGACACTTTTATTTGACTCTCTCAGATAACTTTCAAACTCCATTTCCACAAAAACACACTCTATGCACAGTATGTACAGGACAATCTGAAGTCTTAAGCATGGTGAAATATTTAATGATTGCTTTTCAAAGATCCTCTTCCTCATTTGCATCTGCCTTCTCCAAGCGCTCGTAAGAGTTGTATATGCTGTTTCTAATCCTACCACATTAATCATGAATTGCATTGCAGGTAGTCAAGAAGCCAAGTTGTCTGTAACTTCAGAACTCTTGGGTCACCTTACCTTGTTCTGATAGTCTGCCGTAAAATGCAGCATCGCTGAGGTTCTTTCACTCTGACACTTCCTTTCAAGGCATATTCACATTCCTAATTAGCTTAGCTTTTCATTATAATACAGAGTTACAGCTCACAACAAAGACAAGAGAGAACAAGCGGCTTTGCAGCAGTTTGTGAGCAATCAGCATCCTTATTTGCCATGTGAGAAAGGTTACTGCTCTGAAATTATGTGTGTGTCTCCTAAGGGGGCATTGGTGTCGGGTGACCACCTGTCTGTAAGGTAGTTACCCTCTGCTCCCCTTACAAAGCCCTTTGACAGTGACAGACAAAGTATAGAAAGAAGAATTTTCTAACTAGTTGCTGAAACATGAATCCATGCATTAGGTCATATTATAAATTATACTCTGGACTGTATATTTATTATAAGAATATGGTGTGCAATTATTTATTCTTAAACACTTTGGTATATACATTAACTGAAATTATATAGATAATAATGCATGTGATGTGGCAGGGTAGTTAAGTGAAAATGCATTCTTCGGTTCAATCACCTTAAACATCAAATTAGTTTGTGGAATTGTACAAATGTGGAACAAAAATACAGGCTGCTGAAATGTTTAAATTATTCAGTGTAGATCAGGTGAGTTATTGTGTGAAGTCTCAAGTTATCCCTGTAAAATGTACAAATGAGTGTGAAACAGTATTCTCTCCACTTTGGCACAGCTCACTCTACACGGATCCCACAGAGGGTTTGATATTGAATAAATGATTGCAGAGCTTTGCATTTAAAAGCAGTTTGGTCATCAATTTTTCAGACAGACCTGACTGATTTTCTATGTTGGACTGTCTAGTTGGGAGCTACCGTGAAACAGGAGAGGGAGCGTAAATTATAAATGAGGGGGTGGTGAGATCTAAAAGACAGAAAGACCGAAAAGAATGTTTAAGCCTCAAAAACAATGATGTCCTCAACAAATTACATGTTAAAAAAAACACTTGCTATAATTTACATGTTGAGGAAATCATCAGCCATTTGTTAAAAAAAATATATCTAGCAAGAAATATGTTTTACTATTTATTTATCAATTGAAATTTGTTTATCTTTTATTTTTCCTTTTTTTTGGGTCATTTTACTGCATTTCCCATCAAAACAAATTATTTTGCAAAACTAAATTTTGGGTGCTGCAACAGAAGAAGGTGCTAAGCAGTGTTTTTACCAATGGATTGGCAGTCACGTTCATAAGCTACTGTAATATTAACATCATGCAGAAAACAACACCTGCACTCTCAAGTTCATCCAAAGTTAATTTCACTCGGGGCATCTCATGTATGCTGAATGCCTACGTCAATACACATCCCCTATAGAGATATTGTATTTGGTTTAGCTTTAGCTTTAGTTTGGGAATGGATTTCCCAAATAAAGCCTTTCGTTTTTTGTAAAACATCTACGTCTATAGATAATTTTAAAACAAATAATTTGGGCTAATGGTGGTAGGAATTGCAGGTGATATTTGCCTTTTGACAAATTATCCAGATTATTACAAAGTATGCATTTTTTACTTTTCCGACAGATGAGTGAACATGAACAACAGTTGGAAAGCTTTGGGGAGATCATCAAAAATAAAATACAAATATTAAGTCTAGGCCGACTGATGTAAATCAGTGGCCAACTACTATGTAAAAACATCGCCAAGATAAAAGAAATAAAGTGTGAAAGACTATAATTCCAAAATGCAATTGTCCTGACCAGATCCAGGGAATACGACCACATTAGTCCAGTGCTCCGGTCTCTGGACTGGCTTCCTGTCGCTCAGAGATTAGACTTTACAATAGCTCTGTTTGTCTATAAGTCTTTTCTTAGTCAGGCACCAAAATATATGGCCAACATGCTAGATCCATTTGAACCACCTCAGGAGCCGGTCTCTTGGCGGTTCAAAGAGTCATGACTAAACACGGTGAGGCTGCCTTCGCGTTTCATGCAGCAAAAGCCTGGGACAGCCTCCATGAGGATGCGAGACAGGCCTTAACTCTGATGTTTTAGTCCAGGCTCCATGGTTATTTACTGTTGCTTATGGCAATTGAAAAGATTGTAACTAATTTTAACAGATTTTATTCACGTATTTGTTTTTATTGATTGATTTGATCTTATTGCTTTTATTGTATTGTGTGTGTCTTGCTGTGTTTTTGTGTGTTTGGTGTTGCTGAGTGAAACCTAACCCTAACCCTTGACATAATATGCTGTTAAACAAAAACTTGTCTTGCCTTTATTTGTAATTATATCATATGAGCGGCCTCATTTGGAGCTGTGGACACATGCATATAGAACATACACATGTCACAGGTAGTGCAGATATTTTCAAATAATTGAATAGCTTCTTTCTATATTTCATCGTTAGTCATTGCATTTTTATCAAGTGGAAAACTTTCACCACACATAATGTTCTACTCCATGTCCATGGCGCCATCTAGTGGATATAAACACGACCTGATAGTATCAAAAAGATTTAGCCCAAAATGCGTCACCTAATCATCTGACGACCTAGCTGTTGTGCTTTTAAGCAGACATTTAAATTGGGTTGTCCCAATTCAGAAAATACAACTGGGTTAAAGGGGACTTTATGGGTTTCCATCCCCGTGTCATACAGAATAAAATATTTTTTTTCAAATGCATTCATAAACGTCAAACCTGAATTTCCTTGAATATCTCCGAAGGCGCAGCAATCTGGCTGGGTCTGATCCTGTAGCACACTTTAGTGATGCGAGAATTGAGCGCCGACGTCATTGCGATTACATTCCTTTACGTGGGACCGTCCGCGGTTATTTTCTCTGCACCATCAAGTTATTTTGCTCAACAACAATGATCATGGATCGTTGTTTGGATATTGATACGCAGCATCCCTGAAAAAAACAAGTGTGGAAATCTCGGTATGTTGTCAGAAGTTTCCATGGTGACTGGGCGCACCAGCAGGGGTCCAAGTTAAAGTAAAGCTTTGGCCAGCTTCTGAGAAAGTTACATATTAATTTTCTTATCACTCTGCGTCTGGGAGCAGGCGTAAGGTTACAGGGAAGGTATACAAACTGTCACACACAATCTTTTCATCAGAGCGGATTGCGAGACACGAGAGTGACTTTCACGCTCTGGATTTCTCAGCATTTACGCAATAATATAACCTCGCAGGTCGTGTTCATTCAGTCAATGAAGGACTCAACAGCGAACGCATGATCCATAGTTTGGTGTAAAACAAATAAATAAATAAAAAGAATAAAAAGTTATTGCATTTATCCAGAGCTCGCCTCTAGGTGGCAGACGTAATTCACTCATAATCTGGAGATGCCCACTGAACAAAGTTACATTTTCCGACAAATTACCTCACTGTCCTGTTGTAGCATCATCTATGCCACTCCCTTTCCGTCAAGCTTAGCGATTGCCTCATTAGTTGTCGGGCTGATGTAAAATGCAGAATAGATGTAGTGTTGTATATGCTCACTGCTGTATTAGAGTCGCTATGAGAGAGATAACCAGATGGCTACTACTTATTGCTGCCCCTGTTCCAATGACATCATCTATTACATCTTGATAAGAAATGAAAAATGAACTGCAACGACTCCCACGTAACCCGCATCAGCACCGCAGTGTGTGATGCTGGGGGGCTGCAGCTGATGTGCACTCTTGGGCTGTGCGCACAATGCACCAATCCCCATCTTCTCCCCCCCCCCCCTTCATCAGAAACGGAATCCCAGGATTTCCCACCCCCACACACACCCCGAAACGGAATAGCCCTCCTCTCTCCCGCTTTATCCCCTCCTCTATTACCTCAGCCTTCGTTACTACACCCCTTTTTCTTCCTTCTCCGCCTTCTCTGCCCCACGTCCCATACTCGGGAGCGCCGCATACCGGTCGCCAGGATTTTCCCTTCTCGGCCAAAATGGAGGAGGAGGTCTGTCGCTTATTGAAGGGAGCACAGATTGTATGACCGGATCCGTCTCAATGAAAGGCGTCGGGGCACAATTTTGCTCATAGGAAGGCATTGCAATCGTGTTTGGATAAAAACCTCGTTGGATCTCTAACGCAGTTTGTGCGTCCGCAGCCATGAGCGCAGCGGAGGGACTGGAAGAAGCTGCGAAGGACGCAGCAGACATAGCGGCGTTTTTCAAATCCGGTAAGTCGGTAAGGGGCGAGTCAGTCTTCGGGAGGCTTCAAGAGAGCTGTCGGTGTGGTCACTTGAGTGCTAAATTGATACAAATCAGTCATAGATCTCGAGAGATAGACGTGTGTGTAGCGTTGAGCCCAGATTGAGCCCTAACCATATCTGTCTGGTGACATGTCATCCTGCAGTCTTTGATGACAACACCTCCCCCGTAATGTGCTTTTGATTATCAGTCAGTGACCCCATTTCGGCTTGGCCCGAGTAGAGGCTGAGGTGTGGACGGTGCCTTTCATGCCTTTTTTTTTTTTTTTTTCGTCATCACCGCTTCATCATGAATCCTTTTCCGTGTCCTTTGTATCTGACTTAGCCACCCTTGAGTAAGTATTAACGACAATTCACAAGAACGTGACAACATGCAGCATCCGTACTCAGGCAAGGCCATCATCGCGCAACTATGGCCAATGGGTTGCACTGTACGCACTGGGCCTGTCTTACGATGCCATCATAACAAATAAGCTCAGGCTCGCCTAGTGCCTACCTCCTCGCTGTACACTTAAAACAAAACACATTTTATAGATCCTGTCTTAACACAGTGCGTATATCCTGAACAACTGCTTGCAGGATGGCTTGAACCTGTGTATTGTTTTGCTATAAACAAGTGCATTATTTATGTTTTCATGTTCACATGTTTTGATCAGCATTATTGTTTGTATTATAGTTTTTTATGAGACGTTTTAGTTGTTGTGTCATTTTTAAATCTATCTACTGTGTTCGATGTAGACGCATCGTTTATGACGTCTTTATTAACAAAACCATCAACATCAACCATCACTGTGGCACAGACACCAAGTCTATCAGAAGTGCTGTCACTGACAAGTTGGCACACAGAGTCTACTGAGGGTTTGGTTGTCCCAGTAGAGCGGGACCACCACACCAGAAAGCAGCTGTCCTTCTGGTGCTCAGCTGTTTCTGTTTGGACACCTGGTGCCATGGTTCTGCTGTGACCCATCAAGCTTTTAACATGCAGGAACACACGCGCGCACACTGTCAGCATGCAACATAATTACTTTTACACCGTTTATATCCTTTAGGTTTACATTTATTAAGCAGGCGTGAGATTGCTGTGTCCGCATAGCTTGTTGTCAAAATGGATTGTATTCAAATGTTACCGTTTCTGTTACGGTTGACTGGATGGCCGCCAGTATTTTCCTATTGCTATGTTGAATCAGGCTGGAAAGTTGGCTCTAAGTATAACGGACTTTGGATGTTTATATAGCAGCACATACAGTCCATACAGAATTCATAAAGGAGACAGGAATAGTGCTTCAGGAAACTTTGATAAGATAAAGTATGTGTTGAATAAGAGCTCTGGACCTTACAACATTGCATAACTTTTAAATTTGTAATTTATGTCCTTAAGATTTTTGTTGACAAAAATTAGTGCCAATCACCATTTGCCCCATGGGTCACTGCAGTAGATCGTCTGTCTTCTTCTAGGATTATTAGCAGGAGTTATGCCCTACACAATTAAACTGTAGAAGTATAGTGAAAGTGGAATGTGCATGGGCCACATGACCTAATCCCTAGGTCACCTGGCAGCGTGCAAGTTTTGTATTAATTTCTTACAGTGTCTCATCATTCCCATCAGATGTCCTTATACTAAGATGAACAAAAATCAATAGTTATTCAATAGACTTTATATTTTGGGAATATACGTACTTGATACACCGAGCTACAAATGTGTGATGAGTCCATTACAAACAATGTTAGCTCAAATAGCCTAAAGCTATTACTAGTAAGCTATATTTGGAGACATTGTCCATAAGAGTTGGCATTAATCCGTAAATAGCCCTGTGAGTGACATGTAATCCATTTAGTTGACCTATACAGTAGCATTATTTAAACACAAGCTGCTGTGTAACTCAATTGACATAAAAGCTCCCGGCTGGATTATGATGTAAGCCTAAAAAACTGTCACAAGAAATTGCAGGGAAGCCCTAATAATGTTACACTTGCCATTTTTAGGACCAGATACTCAGCTACATCAGAATTAGGAGGTGCTCAGATGTGTGGTCAAATCAATCATCTGCACCTGGGACATAAAAATAACTACATCAACAATGGCCACATCATTACTGGTCACAGAAAGCCATTTTCTACAAAGTGAACCTAGTGACCTGTGGCAACGGACGCGATCATGAAACCAAAGCACAATCAATGAAAGAGTAATAGCTTTAAGTTATCTTACACAGCCAAGCAGAAAACGTATATAATCATGTAGTAGTTGTGGTGGGGAAGACATCAGCAATTGTTTTTTAAGCAAAAAAGTTAAACCAAAATGATTTATACATTGAACATTATCACCCTTATTGTAACTTGGTTGTGTAATAAGTGTTAAGTGTTTCCAAAAATGAAAGTCAAAGTGAATGACACAAAATAGGCTACTTCAGGGAACTAACAGAGTTACATTCATCAAATTATAGAGATGAGGCTTGGGTGGAGCTGCGCTGCAAAATGTAGACTGCTTCCATCCTCTTGCTGTGAGACTGAAACCTTCGGGTTACATCCAGGGGCAGCCTAATTGTCAGTTGGTTAGAGTTGAAGGCTCCGCGTCCAGTTTGGCATTTTCTGCACTCCTACATGTTGGATCCCTTGCAGCAAATAAGAAGTAAAAGCAAGATCCATGTCTCCTACAGTCCACGAAGTAAACCGCTGTAGTTGACATTGTTGTATTGTACTGTACAAGCAATAAGAGAATATGCTCTGTCGTACAAATACAACTAGTCACAACTAGGGTTGCAAAATTCCGTAAATTTTCAACGTCTTTTTGATGGAAATTAACTGTAATTATTGGTAATAAACAAGGAATAGATATGATTGAAGGTTGCTTCTTTACAGACAGATATAAACTGCAGCTTAAGCATCTGATTTGATAGTTATACACTGAAATATTTATCACAGCAAAGAGGAAAAATCTCAAAGAAATCACCATTGACATTTCTAAAACCAGGGTTGGAAGAGGACAGTGTTTTGTGTGGTCTATACAAGGAAGAGCTTTTGTGAGTGGAGTGGACTCGTTCGTTCTGTAGTACAATATTGCGATATATTATATAAAACGTTGCTGTTTATCCCACCGCTTCTTAAGAAGAGTATTAAGCAGAATTTAGGTTTAGGAAAGTTGTGTTATGTTTTGACATATGGAGCCTCTCACTTCTTCTATGGATCATGGCGGGTGTCAAATGTGTTTTATGGTTCAAAAACATAATTAATGACTAATAGGTCAGTAATTGTTTATTCAATAAAAAATTAAAAAATATACCTACAATTTCAAAACTAAATTTCCATTAAAAGTTTCCTGAAATTTAATTGGATTATTTAATTAACATGTTAACTAGAGTGTGTTAAATTGTGTGAGAAGTCCTCCCTGTCCGTAAAGAGCTAGAAGCTCTATTGGAAATCCCATTGAAGCTTTCTTTTTAGAATGTAGCCTCTGATTGGCTAAACTCTTGATTGTGTTGAGGCTCGGCATCTAAGCAAAGGACGGGTTGTAACACTTACTAGCTGAATGCTTATTGGCTGCCTCCACAAAAAGGGGGGAAAAAGCTCCTCCTCCTGATGCTCTGTCTTTGAGAGCAGTATTAGCATTAGCTGCTGTCACTGTGAAGCTACAAGAGGAAAACTGAAGCTGTTGAGGCCAACATGACAGGGATGGACTTTATTTCAGTCATGGATTACTTGTTTTATGGAAGTTTCAAAATAATGGACTTGTGTGGGTACTGTGTAGTGTGTAGTGCGTAGGAAAAGGAAGCAGGAAGTGGTTTGGGAAAGGGCATCATTCGGAAATGGAAAGAGTATGAATATAGAATATAGAATCACTGCGAACTTACCAAGACACGGCTGTCCACCTAAACTAACAGACCGAACAAGGAGAGCACTGGTCAGAAATACAACCAAGTGACCCAAGATAACTCTGGAGGAGCTGTGACGTACTGCCGCTGAGCTGGGGGAATCTGTACATGGGACAACTAGAGTCGTACTCTACACAAATCTGGCCTTTTTGGACCAGTGGCAAGAAGAAAGCCATTATTGAAAGGAGGCCATAAGAAATCCCATTTGAAATTTGCTAGAAGTCATATGGAGGACACAGCTGCCATGTGGAAGAAGGTGCTTTGGTCAGATGAGGCCAAATGCAAAACGTTATGTATGGACCAAACCTAACACTGCTCATCGTCCTGAGTGCACCATCCCCAGTGTCAAATATGTTGGGGGAGCATCATGCTATGGGGCTGCTTTTCCTCAGCGGGGACTGGGAAGATTGTAAGAATAGTTGGGAAGATGGATGGAGCCAAATACAGAGACATTTTGGAGGAAAACCTGCTGGAGTCAGCAAGAGAATTTAGGCTGGGGCGGAGATTCACCTTCCAGCAGGACAATGACCCTAAACACACAAAAAAATCTACAATGGAATGGTTTAAAAACAAACATATTAATGTGTTAGAATGGCCCAGTCAAAGTCCTGACCTAAATCCTATTGAAAATCTGTGGAAAGACCTGAAAACTGCTGTTCACAAACACTCTCCTTCTAATTTAACAGAGCTTGAGTTGTTTTGTAAGGAATGGGCTAAAATGTCAGTCTTTAGATGTGCAAATCTTGTAGAGTCAAACCCCAAAAGACTTGCTGCTGTTATTGCGGCAAAAGGGGGTTCCACAAAGTATTAAGTCATGCTGTATGAATACTTATGCACGTCCCACTTTTCTATTTGTTGAAAAATAACAGAATCATGTATCATTTTGCTTTCACTTCACAGTTGTCTGTTACTTGTGTGTGAACTTTCAGTAAAAAAATATCAAAATAAAATCTTTATGGATAGGGTTGTAAACATGACAAAATGTGCAAAAGTTCAAGGTGTATTAGTACTTTTGAGTAGGCACTGTAATTGCCTATTACATTTCCTCCTAAATATTGGGCTTAATTCAATTGCTGAATTTTAACTATGAGTCAAAAGTTTAAATAAATCCTGTATGCACAAAAGGCTGTGTGTAAAAAATGTAGGGTACAATGTTGGTACAGGTTTATCCAGGTCCATGATATTGAATAGAAACTATCATGAGCTTCCTATGTTTGAAAGACCACCAGCAGCCACTGTTTCATGTTTCAATATTCTATCTTTTACCAGATAAACAATACAAATGCTAAAAGATGTAATTCTGCCACAGATAAAGGTTAGTGTCTACCCTTCAGAATAGTGACCCAAGCCTGCTCTTGGGCTAACCCAGCCCTCAACCCTCTCTGATTATGGGCAGGGTTGGGTAAAATCATTGCAATCATTGTAAAATAGTTTCTATTGAACATTAAAGCCTCTTGATTTAGAGCTATCTACTCATTGTTCTGGAGAATGTGCATATTTAGTACCTTGGCCTTAGCAGTAAAGAAATGTCTTACGCGACCCAGCCCTCTCTCCTACAGACTGTTTGGTATCATCAGACTCTGACCTTTTTCCACGCTCTTCTCTGCCACTCTCTTCTCTGTTACATCTAATTATTGATTTAAGCTACCATACATGGGAAGGTACTTGTAATGACATCTAATCCCAGTATATGTGGTAGCTAACAAGTTAATTTCCCAGTTGGTTACATGATGGACCATATAGCCAACTGTGCAAAATAATTTTAAATGAACCTATCAACAGTTTAGAGGGGTATGGGGAAAAGCCAAATAAATCACAATGTTGCGTCGTGAGATTGAATTTGTTTTGACTCTGAGGATTTGTTTAGAATGAAAATGTTTTAAGTGCATGCACACCATAGCGTAGGATTCTTCAACATCATGGAGATCACATTATTTAGTGAAATTGTTGTTCATACTTTTTTTTCCCCCTCTAAACCTATTAAATAACATAAACATGTTGTTTTACACTACAGGATCACAAATGTGATTCCTAGTAAAACGTTATCAGAAACAATATTATGCTAAAGCAAAAACACAATCTTATATGCAGTGAAAGTTTTGAGACCTCAGTCCATTGAATCGGCTTGAGGGTTTGTTTATTTTTTTTATATGGACGAGGACGATGCACATTAATGAACATCTGCATTGAAACAACAAAAACAGACATAAACATGCAGGATTATAGCCATAAGGCTCATTTACATCCATAGTCCTGTAGGCAGATAACAGAAATACAGAAACAACAGGGGCTTGGCCTGAAACAGGCAGTGTCTGATCCTAAGATCTATCCCAAATCCAGCCATTACTGTATACTGTTGTTATGTCCTTGAGCAAGACACTTGCCTTTCCCCAGTGTCTCTGTACAGTACACTGGTGTATGAATGTGAGTGCTTGGAGCGGCTAGTGGAGGAAGAAAAGAGCTATTTAAATGTGACAATTTGCCATAAATAATCAATTACATTACCAGCATTAAATGTCTTAGGTACACAACACAAATATGACATTTTGACTTGACCAAATGTGAACCTAAATGCACAACATATTAGATATTGCCCGTGGAAGAGTGCCCGTGGAAGAGCTTGGTCGCTTCTAACTTCACCCCGTTTGGAGCTATAGGAATACTTTGGGAGAGCCCAAATGCTAACAACTTCTTTGGTCGTTTTGCGTGACTCAGCGCACGCACAAAGACCAGACAGCTACGTATAAACTCGTCTAAGCTCAGGTAAGAGCATATCTCAGTATGTAAAAACGGTGGCCTGCTCCTTTTAAATACTTCCTTTGGCACATCAATGATACATGCCCAGCCCTTTTTGCCATTCATAAAATGTCCTACTCGGCTGATAATGTGTTTGTAGGATGCTAAGTGCAGCCTCCAGGACAGCGTGATTTTGTCTTGAGAGCACATGCACACATGTCGAGGTATAAATCATTACTTCCCACCCACATTGCCCTGGAAGTAACCAAGAGGGGGATGGAGAGATGCTAGCTGAGGATCCCGCCACACTGGAGGATTGTGGTCATAAAATCAGGCTGTGGGCTGGTCTATGTGTCTCTCTTGTGAATCCCTTAACTGATATCAGCGAGGCGTCTGTCAGTCATCTGCACACTCCCACTCATCCCGATGGGTTTTTCATAGCTTCCTCCTCCATTCTCCTCCCACACATCATTACCTCATACTGTACCTTTGGTGCACTGGTTGTCTTTAGATTCAAAAGTGTGTCTTGTTTTCCCCTTACTTTATGATTGCAATCAGATCCCCATTTTAAAACGGTAATTACGTTTCTAAGAGAAGCTGATCAACATTGGGCCTCTAGCTGTTTGGGTCTTGATAAGGTTAAAGTGGACAGCGGTATATAAAATGCAGCAGAGCAGGTTCATCTATTACAGTGCGGTTAAAAGTGCTTTTGCATAATATTGAATATTGCATCTTTTACTGGTATCCTTTACCTTTTTCATAACCTCTTTAGATCCGAATCCACATTTATATTTCTCTCTGCATAGTATAATACTAATACAACCCAGTACAGATGACCGGTTGAGAACCTCTTTCTACGATGAAAAACTCCATCTACATCATCTTAGTCATGGTGCTGTAGTGCATCATAGGGCTTTCCTGGACACACACACGCTCACAAAACATGTTTAAATGCCTCTGTATAAACTTCTTGAGACTTCTTTAAATACTGCATAAAGTGTGCCATAAATAAGAATTCTAATCAGCATTTTGTGGATCTTCATCTTAAAAAACTTCATACACATATATCCTTTCGCCTGGTCTACCGCGTAACTAGAAGCATCTGGATCCAGCACTTGAAGCTGAAGGCCCCCCATGTCTCTCCCTCGGTTCTTTAAGTACAGGTCTTTGAAAATTAAGCTGTGAGGTCGTGACCCATATAGCACTGAGACTAACAACAGTCTTGAAATGTATGAAACCATTTTCTTGGAAGCAAGTCAAGAGTGATAAAGTACAAGTGCAGTCCTCTGAGGCTGAAGATTTATGTCCAGAAGATACCCTGATTAAGAAGAAGCAGCTTTGTTTTATGTGGAAGAGAAATCTGTCTCTTTCCTCAAGTCCCTCATGAATGACTGCTCTCCATTCTCTTAGAGACAACCCACACACTCCATGGAGGAAGCTGATTTCCTACCACACATATCCTGAGTCAGGAAATACATTCTTGTTCTCATGGACACTGCCCACATCATGTTACCTGAAGCATACTCATGCCACAAGTTAATTCGTAACATCCTTTTAACACAAACTATTTGGTAAATCATGTACATGGAAGTTCGGATTGAAAATGTACAACTTCAAATGCATTACAAATAATGTAGTAACCAATCCAACTACATTTTGGCACTTTTGACATCCCAAATAACAAGGAATGTGCAGAATGTGACACAGCATTACTGAGGCTAAATCAAAGTGCACATCACACTGTGCTTGCATGCATGTGTAAGCTGGTGCTAGTCCTCTGTTAACAGCTGTGCTCACTCTGTCCAATAGAAAGTGTAGTCTCTTTTCACTTGTGCACACACAGTTGCGCGTATTAACACAAAGTAACATTGCCCTTTCCTTTGAAGATCGCACCAGCCTCTGATCCCTGTCGCGTGTACACACTGCCAACTTTGTGCTTCCTGGGCTTATGCAGGCTAAATTCCAGCTTGGCCTCTCTGGCTTCACACAAAATAGGTTAACCAAATTTAAAATCCTATTTTACTGCCATGAGATTACATAGTTCTTAGTATGCTTAGATTTTGTAAGTATTATATTGCTTAAGAACACAAATACATTATTAATAATGTAATTCATAATGTACAGGAAATCTTTTCAAATATCTAAAGATTTCAAGAATTTTCATTGAAATGTGTACTGTAAATAAAAAATACCCTTGTATCAAAAGTACTTGAAATGCATTCACTAAACACTATTTTGAAATTGACATGTACAGTATGTGAGCCGGTGCTTACTGTAATCCTTATAGCAGCATATGCCAGGGTTGAGAAGTGCATCCAGGAGAAGCCAGGGCACTGAGAAGCTAAGCTGTCCACTTCCCTCTCCCCTGATTCTGTACCCTGCAGCATCAAACTAAATGTCACTGAGCAGCTTCTTTGTAATATCATGTTAGTGAGCCAATAGTGAATGTTAATTAGGTGTGTTGTTATCAAAGTACCAAACTTCTAAAACAGCAGTACTTTACACTTTATTTCTGAAATAAATCCTCTGACACAAGATACCGTGATCTAGTGTTGATCTAGTGTTTAATGATTCACTCCTCATCAGCTGGTGCCCCGAGAGTCACGGATGGATCTGTGACTGAAGTGGTGTGATATCAACAAGAAAAAGCATTAACATTCGATTATATTATATATTTAAACAGATTGATAGATCTTGTAATATCTGCACACGAAAGATACTAAAGCCCTTTTCTTATAACTCTCTTTTTCACTGAGAATTGTCCGTTTTTGTCTTTTACAGACTGCTCAATTCCAAAATGTGACTCCAAACTGGATGGCCCCACTCAAACCACAGGTATGTGTAATGCATTGCTCTACACTGGGTACAGAATTATTACGCAAATTCGTTTTTTGACCATGTTTTTCACATTTTCATACTTCAAACGGTGTAAAACTTAAAGGCTGTTGGATTGAAGTGTCCCAGCCAGGTGGTGGTGTTTGTAATCAGAGAAAGTGTGGTTAAAGCAGGTCCACGCTCTGAATAAAGTGTGCAAATTATGATGCAGCCATGTTCCATCACCAAAATAGGAAGGAAAAAACATTTGAGAATGTCACTAATTGTTAATAGCTGGTCAGAGGGATGGAGCCCTCTTGAAATATAAACAAATATTGGGATGGGACCACAGAACCATCAAACATTTTGTTGCTAAGAGCCAAGAGGGTTGTAGGAAGTGAGATGAAAAGAAAAACACAAAGTGTGACCTGAAGTGTCCAGAAGTACAAGGTGTTCAGTGCTGAGAGACAATGCCAATTTGGGGAAAGTGTAAACCTGACGACTATTGATCTATTTGACCTAAAGACAGGTCTTTCAAAGGTTTTACAGACTGATGGGACCAGAGTGACTCTGGATGCACATGTCCTGTAACACCACTTGAAGAAGCATCTTCTAAGAACTGGCAGAAGGTTTGGGATTCCAGTTTCAATTCCACTTTCAACTTGAAATGGTCCAACTAACTCATCTTTAGTGATACCTGCCCACCCAGTGTCTCTCCTCCATCTTCCTGGCGCCAAAGTCAGAGTCGAGCTTTATTCCCATTACTGATCCAGCCATGGGCCCATTGATCAGTCCATCCAAACTCACTCTGATCTCATCTGTCTGCAAAACCTTTGTAAACTGTCTTTAGATCCTTCCCAGTCTAAACATTTTGGCTTATGTGTTTTGATCAACAGACGTCAGGTTTACACTTTTCCCACATTAGAAATGTCTCTCTGAACACCTTGTACTTCTGGACACTTCAAATACAGCTGCTGAAAATGACAACACTATTATATAATGGATTCCTGATGGCTTTATTCTTCATTTTTGACAGTTATTTTGTGTTTTTTCTCGTTATCTCACCTCTTACGACCCCATTGGCTCTTGGAAACAAAATGTTTGATTATTCTGTGGTGCCGTCCCAATATTTTTTGCTATTTCAAGAGCCATGAGGGAACATGGCTGCATAATAATTCTGCACACTTTATTCAGAGCGTGGACCTGCTTTGACTGCTTTGACCACACTTTCTCTCATTACAAACATCGAGGGTCGCTGATTGATTTGGTTTAGTTCAATAAGATGATGGTTATGTGCCTTTGATACATCATCCCCTCATTGTTTTGGGAGTGAGAAGTACTAGGAACACTATGTACGGCTTAAGTAGAATGTTATGTTCTGCTGAGTCCCATCCCGTCAGACCTTGCTCCTCTGTGGCATCAGAGCTCTATAGTAACCATGACCTTGTGGGTCCAGATCCCAAACACCCCCAGGACAAATGCTAAAAATACACTTGGGTGAGTCTGGGTTGCTTTTGGGAAATAAGCAGATACATGCATACTTGGCTTAATGCACTGATTACAAATGTCAGCATGGATTTCTGGTCAGATTTTTAGAGACTTTGTAGAGCTTTTCAGAATTAATTTGGCAGACAAACTAGACGGCACATATACACAAGGTCAGCTTTGGACGGCTACATGGTATGGAGTGGCTTTGATTGAGTCAGCTTGATACAATTGACACACTTTTGAAACCTGATGTTGTCCAACTAGGTCAGAGATGAACATATGCAATTGACAGAGTGCCCTGTTACGCTTGCCAAATGATTGATGTCAAAAAGGCATAATCATGGAGCTTTATCCTACTCTGCAAATTCATGCACAAATGCTGTCAGTCCATCTATGACCTGTTTGTCGGCATTTGAATTGGGATAAACTGTTGATAAATTCATGAGCAATGTTTTATAGGGCATTTGATGTTTTTGAGATATTCATTTTTGTCATTATCGCCCAGCCCTAGGTGACAAACAAATACCGGTACGCGACAATGGCAGTTGTTGCTAATAACCAAGGAATGCTTGTTTGAGCTTAATATTCTATATTTTACATATCATAGAGATTAGTATTTTTATACTGTATTTAGCATAGGGCCGGGCGATATATCGATATTTAAGATATATCGATATATTTTTTTAATGAGATATGGAAATAGACCATATTGCATGTATCAATATAGTTACATTTTTGTAACTATTTTATAGGCTATTCTTATTTAAGATATTTTTTTATTTAAATGTGCACCTTACGGAGCTTTGTTAGTGTTTATGTTTCCATTTGATAGTGCGTTTTCAATAAAACTACTCGTATTTGGCTTTAACTTTGACTTAACATTTTATTTCACAGCTCTCACTTTGAGGTAAAAATATTGTGATATATATTATATCGTATATCGATATTCAACCTAAATATATCGGGATATGACCTTTGGTCCATATCGCCCAGCCCTAATTTGGCATATGGTCAGTTACAACTGAATGATTTTTGCAGTTCTTGTTTTTGAGGTTAAGGGAAAGATTAGTAGGTAAAAAAATAAAGGTCTTTTTTCATTCTCTTTTCTTTCATCCCTATTGCCTTTTTCCCTCACTCAAAATATTTCTGTTAAATCAGCCACTCTCTCATCATAGCCCATTCTGAGCTCGCTGTGTGGTTCCTATTGAATTTGACTTTTGAATGCTAACCATGCACCGCAGATAGACAGGCAGACGGTCACAGACCAGCACACACACTCATATACTTCTGAAGCAGTGGAGGAAGTGGTTTTCTCTAGGGTTCATTGGATCTTTTTATTCTCCCCTGCAGAGGCCAGAGCAGGGAGGACTAAACATCATGGTATCTTAATGACTTGTACCGTGTGGCTTTTTGACTTGAACTTGGATCACATGATTCAGTGATCTCGTATGGTCTAATTTGCATTCAGAATGTAATTGGAAGTAAAAACTGCATGGCGTCTGGCATGATCTGCAAATCCGGACCAACAGGGCAGCACAGAGGGGAGCTTTTACAAGGCCATTGTATTGAAAAACACCCTTTGTATTGTATAGAAGTGGGCAAGCAGAAACTTGAAATTCTCTGTGCTCATTAGCTAGGATGAAAACACATTTGCTGTATGTAAAATTATATTTCTACTGTTGCTGCGCAATGTTAGTGCGATATAAATTCAAGAATTATTTTTTTTTATTATTATTATTTAAGGCTTTCTGGACTCAAAATCAGTCTTCTTTATTGAGAGAATCACTGTAAAACAAATCGTGGCACACTACAGTACACTCTTGGTTTCAGATGCCTGTAGATGTGTTTCCAACCCCTGAGCATGTGTTTTGACTTGGTCTGTGTGTGTGGGGCGGAAAGGCCTTAATTAGATTCCACTGTAAAACACTGGCTCTGTTGGTTTTACAAAGAGCACAGCCTGCTTCCTCCTGTCACTGGATATCAACATAATGATATCTGTTTGGCCGGGCGATACTTCCAGTGGCTTCAAATAACCACTGGAAGTATCGCCAGTCTCATGGACCCTCTCATGGTCAACTTTTAAGAGCAGTGATATGACAATGTAATGTGGTATATGACTGTATGTGTGATCTACTGTATGTCTGTTATACTCGTTTGTGCCGAAAAACGCGTATTGTGTGTGATTTTACTATGCGTTTTCAAAATCCAGACATTACACACCAGACTCGTTCAGGGCTAGATTAGGATGAAAACAGGACTAAACCAGGGAGGGTCTACAAATGTGACTGAATTGTTGTACAATATGCTTATCCATGCTCTTGAGCCTTAGTAGAGGATAACATAGGGCCTTTAAAATTGCCCTCTCATGGTCCTATACAGTATAAGTGCCTCTCTCAGCTCTCCCTCTCTCTCCCTTTCCCCTCCCATCATCCCTCTCCTCCATCCTCATCTTTGTCCCCCCTCACTGTCTTCTCCTGCCGCTCACTGATGCATAGGATTTCAGGTTCCACTCCGCTGCTCCGACCAATCACAGCACTCTTCCCCCCTGAGCCTCAGCCCGTCACCTTCTCGAAAGCGACTCACGAGGGCGGGACTTAAGAACGTTTAGGTGGGGCTTGGAGGGGGGTCGCTGCTGTTGTAAGTGCGGGTTCCTCCTTGACTCAGGGATAACAGGGGATGCTTGGCCTCTCCAGGAATAAATCATGAAGGATATTTTCTAACTTTTCCGTATTGGTGGATTGCTAGCGGAATTTTTTTTTTGAAGAATTGCATCTAGTTTACTTTGCTGCACAGCGAGTGGAGCACATAATTCATATTCTCAAATGTTGCTTTGCCAAACTGTGCCTGTCATTGTCTTTATGCGTGAAGTAGCTTTCGATTCCTGCTGCGCTGTAGGTATTGTGTTTAAGGGCAAATGATGCATGAGAATGAATGCGATGTTAGGTGTTAGCGACTGACTGAAGGTGTGTATTAGCAACTCTGTTAGCAATGATGGAGCTAACTAGAAGTGGGGGGTAGTGACTGAGACACTTGATCCCCAAAGTACATTTTACCTAGAGGGGGTTGTCATACCACCACTCATCCTATACCACAGCGCATTGATGGAAACCTATTGATAGGATTGTGCTACATGCTTTCATCGACCACTGAGCAAGATAAGTGGAAGACATGTCCCTTCAGATCCTGTCTACTGAACACTGTGAGTATGCAGCACATTGAAATGATACACCTACGCCCCTGAGACCAAGATAAATAACTGTTGATTTTATAGTTTATGATGGTGAAAGATATCCATGACCCGTGATCTCATTTGGCCTTCCTGAAAGAAGTCTAAAGTTGGGAATGATGCTTCTTAACGTCACAACTGTCTATTTTGGGTCTGCGCTGCTGTAATGAACGCACATGAGTCATATGGTGTCACTTTTCTGCAGAAAGAATTTAAGCTTTACAAGCTTTTCTTTTTCACTGTTATGGAGGAGAACACTTTTAACTATGATACTGCAGTGAGAGAAAATGAGTTGGCATCACGAATGTTTCACTTTATTGGAACTGGTAAAGTATAATATTACTCTGATCCTATAGCATATGTGACAATAAAGTCTCTGCCACACTTTATGAGAAAATAAGATGCGTTATTTTTTTTTTACATTTTCAATTAGAGAAGCTGTATTTTAAGATATATTACAATCATTTAACCCCTCTATTACTTGCCTTAATTCTGGTCAATATTTAATCTTTCTTATTAGCGATAAGCATGGCATCGATATTAAAACTGCCTTTAAAGGTTCTCTCACTTAGTTGGCTGTTATGATACCCTGCTCTAATGACCTTCCTGCTCTGTTTAACAGGAAAAAATATCACTATAGTTTGTTATTCAAGCACACTATGCATCCTGGGTCATCAAGAGGGAAAATAACGCAGCTGCCACGCTCTGCAGTGACAGCGTGATGCCTCTTCTTTTTTGTGAGAGATGACCCTCTTGGCCATGAAAAAGTCTAGTGACCCATTGAAAATTAAACTAACCTGTCAATATGTATTCATGTGTGGCTATATGATGACTGTGTGAAGGTCAGGGACGCTGGCCACACTTCCTACTCGTTCATGTACAGGGCTTGACTTGCCACTTGTTCGTAGCAGGGCTGGCCGATGTAGCAAAAAAAAAAAAAAGGTTTTAAAATAAACGCTTTATTCCCCTTTTTGTTTACATTGTTAAATTGGGATTTTCTATTACTTCAGCTTATGTAAATAATGAATGTTTTCCACTCCAGCATCATTTAACGCACAAAACTATTCTATTTTACTCCACCAAAACCAGGGTTGAGGTCGACCAAAGTTGAAACCATAACCAGCTGATTAGAGTACTCACTAGCCAAAAAACAATATTTTTCAATGTGTTGCATTTGGTAATCTTAACACTGTACATATGTATGTATTTGTATTAGATTTTTCTGAATTATGCAATAACCATACAAGGCCTCTGGAGAAAAACCTATTTAGTTATAATAGTGGCTTTTTGGGTAGCCCTTTGAATACATGATACACAATTACCGAGTTTCAATATTGATCAGTTTTGTTGTTTAACTTCTGAGATATTTTGTCTTTTTGTGCAGTAAATGTATTATATTTTCTATTCATGTCTTTCTTGACACCGAAGTACTAACTTGAGTTTTTCAGAGGACGTTTCGGTAAGTAACCTCAATAACGATGTGTCATAAATCTGTGGAAGCTCGCACACTTGACTGGTAAGATTGGCAGCTGTGTGTTCCCCTTTCCCATAGCAAGTCAAATAGACAGCAGTTTAAACCCCGTGATTTTGATGTATGAACTGAAGCTCTAATATGCAGTTTGGGTGGAGTCTGGCTTCAAATGCGGTTCTGCGCTTACAGCCTTAAGCCAAGGTCGTTAAAAACAACTACAATTAAATGGTCTGAGGATCCTAAATCAGTATCTTAAATCACAAGCATATTTGTTTTGTTTTTTGTTTTCGTGACGGTACTTCACGAGAGTGTAGTACTTTTGGAGTCGGTATGAACCAGTAAATCAAATTTCAAAAGTGTGTTGGCTTCTATTGCCAGTAAAATCTTCTTTTTCCTCCTCTGTTTACTTATTTTGGCAGTGCAGAGTGTAATTTTCTGCACCAGCATTTTACATTAGAGACTGAATTATGTAAAAACCAAGCATGTTGCTTTTTTTGGATCTTTGTGCTCTGTGTATCCATGCATGTAAGTCTCATATTCCATCACATAGCCCTGTGTCTGGCGGTTTGCATAAGCTAGTTGTTTTTGAGGGCTGTAATAACAGTGGATAGCTGAGGGATTGGACATAAGCAATGGAGCTGCTGCCTGTAGCTCACTGCAGCGTGTGTGTCTATGGGCGCTACAGGACATTGGTCTTTGTTGAGGACAAGTCTAGTGAAAATCTATTCATAGTGGATTGAAGTGGCAGAGTGGAGTGCGATAGGCAGAGGGAGGAGGAAGGTTTGTGTGAAAATAAAATAAACTAGACCTGATGACCAAAAGCAGAATCCAGTGTATTGTTACACAACATTGACAAAACATACAATTTTCAATGTTTCAGCTGTGACTTGATAAAATGCCAATTATTGTTCATTCCGAGGTTAAGTATGTTGATCTCCTGCCTAATATTATGGCAATTTTTGCTAGTTTACCACCTTTCCTTGATTAAACTTTTAATAGATTAGGAACCTCTAAGCTTAAGTTTTGGATATGCTCTGATAATGTTTTGTAGATATAATATAATTCTCTCAAATTCATACTTACATTATTTTCTAGCTGCCGTCAGTTAAAATGTGTGAGTAAAAACATACCATGGCTAGTTGTGAATAAACGTCTAGTAGAATGTCATTATTGATAGGTATAGCTGAAATGCAGGTAAAGAATAGTACAACTGTAAACAATGATGAGATGCCATAAATTCCAGAGGAATGCATTCTTACTTCATTGCTCTATAAACAGTCTTGACAAAGTCCTCCCTGGATACTTGGACATGCTTAATGAAACACTAATGTACAGATGCTCCACAGCTCTGAACATGTGTCCTCCCATAGGAGCTGACTCTGACTGCTGAGCTTGTAAACAGGAAGTGTCCTGCTTTCAGCCAGAAGCCTGCAGGTGCACAAACAGAAAAAATTCAGATTTGGGAAGTTGGCTGGATCCTCGATCGTATATCTTTTAGCCCTGTTAAAGCAGCGTCACAATGGTCTTTGTTTACAAAATACTGTATGTTAGCTGTGTTTGCTTGTTTTGAATTTGTATCTCTGTTTCTTTTTGTTTTCCCCCAGTGGAATAATTGAATCACAGCTAAACTATGTTTGGCTTATTAGAGGTGTTTTACAGCTTCTACAGTAATTAACAACAAATCTGTACAGGTAATGCTCTATTGCTCCATTGTTTGTCAGATTTGAAGTTGGCTGTTATCCTGTTAAAGAGCTTAGCTGTGCCCATTGCTTGTTAGGTGACATTACTATTATTATTGTTCACTATTATTAAAATGGTGATTGCAAAAATGCCATATTAGTCAACAAAGGTGAATAAGTGTCGACTTTCACTGATTCAGATTGGTCCAAAATAAGTTAGCAAGAGGTTGTTTCTTTGCAACCCCTAAACATATAGTAACCAGCCAGTGTCCTGAAAAAGGCTCCATGCAGGGTTTCCCGCAGCACTTTCCTGTTTAGACGGCCGCTTTTATTCCTCGTATTTACTATTTACTTCTTGCGTTGACAATAGCGGACAAGCGGCATGTGCGAGGCAGACAAAATACCCTCTACACTGTGATACAAACACATTTTCAAGAGTTTAACTTAAGTTTCTATTCCCACACAGACATCTGGCATGTAGCATTTTCATCTTTTTCAATGTTTGTCTTTGTGACATTGAAAACCTTAGGCATTCTCTATTCTTGCTGAACCCTGACGAGTGTGTTTGCTCTGCGGTGCTTTATTGGCTCGGTTTTGTGGTGCATAGAGACAATCGTGGCACAGTGTGACTACAAAGGGCAGTCCTCTCTTCCCCCTTGATGTGTTGATGTGGCTCAGCTGCCTGCTCTGTGAAATTGTACTGTAACTGCACATGACACAAGACACACAGGCTTTTATCGACATATCAACAGTCACTCTTTATGAGAGTGTGGACCAAGACAATGTATCCACTCAAAAACATGCCCTCTGTTTAGGGCTTCATTACCAACTCAAGAATAAAGTCTTTCTAGATTGTTTGCATGTTGTATGAAAACCTCCTTTATCTGTAAATTGCTTCATGGAAAAGTCCTCAGACCATATAGTTATATCTTCATAAGGTTTACAAATTTGGTGAAAACAAAAACTGGCCTTTTGGTTCATTACGAGCCGAGATGTATGCAAATGATTTCGGCTTTCAAAAAAGAAGATGCTTTCAAAATCTACCCAGCATGCTTCTCACCTTGGAAACCCTCCATGGACAGAATGATTTCTGCTTTTAAACAACTGTTTTCTTTACAAGTTTACACAGCTTGGCCAGTCTATGCTGGTTGCTTTTCACACATTCTCCTTCCTGAAGAGTTTTGACCCAAGACTGCACTATCAGTGCAAGCCAAGAATGTCTCTTTCCTATGTGTATGGGTGCACACACCGGGCGGAGAAACTATTCAAACCAAAACAGTAGTTGTTAGTAAATCTTGTTTTGGGGAGGGGTTTGTGACACTGGGGGGACAGTGAAGAAAAAGCGTTGTCCAAAAGGCAAAAGGAGCTGGCAGTGCCTCGATCTCTTCTCTATGTGGCTCGATGGGTGGCCGGGCGGTACCAATCTCTACTGCTACTATTGTTCGGCTTAACTGCTGCCTATCCCCTGATGGGTCACTAGAGTCATGGTAGAGGTACTGCAAAAGTATGACGGAGTAAAGGAAAGCTTTTAGCATGTTGGTTGATGCTCCGTAATGGCTGTACTTGACAACCACAGCTGGCAGTTTGCCCAAGCTGGAAAAACCTTGATAAAACTCTCAGGTATTGTACTTAATTTTCCAACTTTAGTGCATGTGATAGTGTCGAAATATGTATCAAGTGGTTTCCATAAAGCTTTGGTATAGCGCTAAATGTTTGTTTTGATTGTATCAGTTTTGAGGATTGAAAAGAAAAGAAACGTAGTGCATTTGTGATGTCCCTTGTAAATACCATTCATTTGCTATATATGTAGATTTGCTTTCGTACACAAGGTTGCTATGTTGGAAACTTAAAAAAATCTCCTTGTCTCATATCATCGTCTAGCCTATGATATGAGGCATCATATGAGTACATTCTGTGATCTTATATGATGTGACAATTTTGCATGCGCATTTATCCATCCTGAAAGTACAAAGCCTGAACTGAGCTGAATCTATTCTCAGGTGCGCCTGTATGCAAATAGGTTTCTTTTTATTCCCCGGTTCTGCCACCTACAATGCTGATGATGCTGGCCGTTTTTATGTTTAGCCCTGTATATAGGTCACTGCATACTGTTTTAGTTACACTATGGTATAAAAGGAGATGTGGCGCCATAGGAGAAACTGTATAGCTCATGTTCGCTGAAAGTTAAGATCTTGTGTAAGATGGAACACCCAGTGGAGCCCTAATATTTTTGTGCCTGTTGCTAAAACTAGAACTACAGCCTACATAGCGCGTTCCTCACCTCCAACTCCTCGCTATCACTGAAGAATTTCTCCTTGCAGAGTTCAGCTAATAACCTCTTGATATATTGTTTCAAACAAATGGTGCTCTTTGTCACAAGCACAGCACTGCAGAAAAGTACTGTCTATTTAATAAAGGGATATTTATGCTGAACTTCTACAACAAATAACAGGTTTACTTTGTTATTCAAGCTTTTTGGCCACTTCCCAGTTACACGTTGGGGAGCTAAACTATGCTTTAGAGCAGAGTTCTGTGTCATCTCCATTGACTTCATCATCTATGACATTTTTTCATGTCTCTGCAAACTTCTTCTTAACAACTTTTTTGGGAGCTTTTAACTATGCTTTTTATTTTCCTTATAAACAATCTCTCTCTTTTTTTAGTTTTAATATTAAGCTTATTTAGCGTAACAATGAGCAATACTCTGACAACTGAGTGAATGTAAACATGCTTTAAAGTTCAATAATTGCACAGACCTATTTTTTTTTTTGTCTCATCAAAAATACACAGGCGGAACTCCTGCTTCGTTAAATTAATGTATGAGAACCGTGCAACCGTGTTTAATCTGTCTCCTCCTCAAAATGCCATGAGGTCACTGTATGAATTCAGATCTTTTCAGTGCTTTAATTGCCTCCACTACAAACCTGGCTGCAATTGTTCCTTGTTTGTTTGTTTGTTTGTTTTGTTACCTTTTCGTAAATACTTCACACTCCTCTGTAGCAGCAATGGACGAGTCCACACATTTAGTCCTCAGAAAGTATAGAGTTGATATTCTTTGATCTGTTTTGAAGTCATAAATTGTGGTGTACTGATGCCAAACTGTCCGAAAATCACTTAAAAAGCCTGACTAGAGCATAATACCTTAATATGGCCCATAGACTCTGGGACAAGCTGCAGCCACCTGTGACCATTATAACAGTCAGCCATAATTCACTGTAATGCCAAGAAAGTAATGTTTACGCTGTTAATATATTTAACATTATTCATTATGTCTTCTTGTTCAAATTTATATTTTTTATTTCAGTAGAAAAACATGAGTATATGAAAAGGTAAAGCTAAGTGCATTATTTTGTTTACCCTTGCTGCATCTGTCAAGAGATCGGCCATAAACAATAATTACAAAATAATGCATGCATGGAGAAAATGAGCATACGGCCTCGTTTTTACTTTCATTTTATACCCGTCTCCCAAACCATCAATTATCCACGGTTACGTAACAGGTATTGTGTCATGGTGTATGGTGTAATTCCACCAATTATTTTGTTACCCCAACTGTTAAATCATTTAACTTGCTGATGCTGCATTTAGCTCTGGCTGAAGTTAAACTGAGTTCATCCCCTGCCACATGACTCTGGTAGAAGCTCTATCCATATGTCCGCAGCCCGAAGTCCCAGTGCATTATGGATGTTCAGCAAATGCATTGTTTCACACACAGCAGTGAGTTGTCCCAAAATAAAGTCATGCATTAAACAAATGTGTAAGAGGAAACCTAAGGAAACAGTATGCAATGGTCAATTAATAAGTTGTGTTTTTATTCACCCCTCCTGGAACCGCCACCTTAACGTGGTGGAGGGGTTTGAGCGCCCGAATGATCCTGGGGGCTCTGTTGTCGGGCGCTTTGTGCCCCTGATAGGGTCTCCCAGGGCAAACAGGTCCTAGGTGACGGGTCAGACAAAGAGCGGTTCAGAAGCCCCTTATGAGAGACCAACAGGCCTGGTTAGAACCATGAGGCCGTCCTTCTGTGGACCCACCACCTGCAGGAGGAGCCATAGGGGCTGGTGCAATGTGATTTGGGCAACGGCTGCCCCCACGACCCGGCAACGAAAAAGTGGAAGAAAATGGATGGATGGATGGATGTTCTTATTCACTTTTTAGTGAGTTGAATGTGCCGCTCCATGACTGCTGCAAACTATGGAGTTCTCTTCTTCTTCTTTTTTTCTTTTTGTAGTTGTCAAAATGTGGCCTTTTGAAGTATTCATCAACTGCAGATGGAGCCCGGGGCAAAAGTTACATTGTATTGTTTATAAAAACACAAAAATGGAATATTGGAATTTGGGGAGTTTTGTTTAAAGGCGCCGGTCTGCACTTACTTTAGCTCATTGCCAGAACTGGACGAGGAGACCATAGTCTGTGTTTCCTATTCTTCCCGTTTGTCAGGGTGCATTGATAGCATTTGGTCTTTTTGCTGTGCTCAGAGGGTTACAGCCAGGTCAAAGGGGCTGTGGTAGGAGCACAGTGTTATTTTTGCTGTAAGCCACACTCAAACAACAATATGAGAAACCCGAAGAAAGTGGAGCCAACCACAGTCCCCAGGCCAGCGCCGGCTTAGCCCCACAGACAACTGGAAGAATTGCATATGAGAGATGAAGTCAAACCAAATCACATACAATACAGTGGGGGGGGGGCGACGACAATCTAATTTCTCACAATTTTAATTTTACCTAAGAAAATTAAGTGCTTGAAGGAAGATGTGAAGCAATCCCAACTGAAAGTGCAAACTACTCAAAAAGTCATGTAATTTCAACATACAATGCTGTTGCTTCTAAACCACCTCATCAAAACATTGTATGTTTTTGTGACTAATGTCTGAACGATATCTCTCGCCGTTTTTTCTGTTCTTGTACAGTAAAGCTATATGCCAGGTCTCTCTAATAAAGATAACCAGTGTTCTGGCAGCACATTGTTGCCAGCTGTTGTAATTGTCTATTGGGTGTTGGGATAGAGAAGTGGCATCCTGAATTCTGTCAGGCCATAGATTCATGGTCTGGTCTATGGTCGGGTCTATGGTCGGGTCTATGGTCGGGTCTATGGTCTGGTCTATGGACTGCAGATTGAATGCCTGGGATTGACTCTGTGATGACGCGTCTGTTCAGAAACATTATACAAACTAAACTAAAAAGCCACTTGGGATTATTTTATCAAATCTGTTAAATGCTAGCCTGTCTAGCTAGACCCACTTCCTTTCTGTACAAAGGAAAGGTGGCCTGGACACACACGGATGCCAGGTTTCTGATCGGTGAAATAGTCAAAACAAGCAGTCGCATGGGATTCACAAGATTCACTGTGCCACGCTGTTGTAGTCCTTACCATCAATCGAAGAAGTTTAGTCCAAAAAAAAAAAAAAACAGGGATGGACCCAGCAATGCCGGGAATGTTTACTTCGGCTTTGACACTCAGGGCTGAAGGCATTATTTTACCTAAATAATTGCAGCCTTCGTGTTTTGTTAAATATGGTTATTTAATGATGGTTTCAATTTATTATATTATTATTATTCTTGCAGCCCTAGATGTAAGTGGTTGGATCTTTCTCGCAATGATACTGAGCATGCAGATGCTGCTCTGTACGCGCCTTTCTTTAAGATTTTAATAAAATCAGGACATTTGTGTGTTTGTTATTCTGCTAATATACAACTGAACAAAGTAAACCGAATAAACATGTTAAACCTGAAGTTGCACCTTCGCTCAAGCCTCTAACCATACAATTTCCCGGCTCTAAATTTAAATGCCGAAAATCATAAAAGCTTCCGGTAAAAATTGTAATGTTTCCATTCATTTTACAGGGCCCAGAGAGCTGGCTGCCAGTAAAATGGATTGCTCTCATTATGAGTGTGTTATGAGCAAGCAGTGTGTGATTGAAAAGCTTTATTTCATGCTCGGCAGACTTGTAAATGAGGGCTGCTGTGTCGTGAAGAGAGGAGAGTCGTGTGTAGCAGTGGTAGAATTTTATGAATCACACTTTGAATCAGTTGAATGATGTGTGGGTTGGTGTGACGCAGGACCGGACGATAGGACAATAATGACATCATGTTATCTGCAATTTGTGCTATTGTGGTTTTGTGATTTCTGAAGTAGTCATACCTCCTTTTTATTTATTGTTATGTTGATTTTTATATGACACTAACATTTTCATAATAAAATGATTTCTATGACTTATATAGAGGCTTTTCCATATCATGGGCATGAATTAAATTAACCAAAGACGTCAAGCTTTATGAATGAACTACAGACAGCATTGGATGGGTCTGACTTATTCTGTGACTTTCATAGTTAAAAAACTTAGTAAATTCACGTTTTAAAGCAGTAAGTGACACATTTTTGCTACATAAGAAATAAAATAATAATGGTCCAATAGTAAGTCTTTAACATTGTGAAAAAAACACAAGCAGTCTTAAAACCAGTTTCTACAGAAACACAGCACTGAAGTGAATTATTTTCTATTTCTCTTTGCGCACAGTGTATTATACAGTTAGTAGTAGCTGTTATGTGTTGGGATGAGGGAGAATGTACAAAGTTCGTGGATTGACCGCATTAAGTGAATAAAACTGTTATACGGATCCTTGATTTGACCCATCTCAGCTGGTTGTTGCATTATCTGCCGAATGATGGTCTGGCCCTTTCCCACAGTGACCTAAAGTGCTGTCAACAAGGTCTGGTTAATCTATAATGTAAATGAGAGAATGTTACGTGAGTAAAAATATATGTAAATTACTCTGCTGCTTATCGACTTTTGCGCATGAGCAAATGCCTGGTACATAACCCCATGGCCTCCTCATCATGCTTCCTTTTAGTTTTCTTCCATCCATCCGGCCGTCCGACAGGGACATTGCACAACAAATGTGTGGCACAGACCAGAGACCGCTATAAGCTAATTTTCATCTCCAGTCACTGGACAGAGGCAGCAGATTTATGCAGTAAAATGAGGATATTAAGCATCATATGTAATTTGATATTTCTATGAACCATTGGTGTTATGGTGTATGCCGTTATGTGTCCAATCTCATTTTCCGCTTGAAAACACCCATAACTTGTCAACACGTGCGTTGTTTACTAACGAGTGCATTATGGCTGTTAGCAATATGTGTGACTTTTCCAGTTCAGTGATGGGTCCTCTGGGTAACTTGTGCTGGAGTCCTTATGACTGGCTGCTCTGGCGATATTCACAGAGTGTTTAGCCTTGTGTGTGTCCGTGCATGTGTGCGTGGTGACTCCACCTTGCTCCCTGGTATTAACCAATGTGCCATCTGTTGAGGAGGCGAGGCAAAGGATCTGACATTAGGACAACATACCGTAACAGATCAGGCGAGACTCTGGTGACAAGCGCTGATTAAATGACTAACAAGATTTCAATAAACAACAATGTGAGAGGGTAGAGGAGGGAGGTGCGTCTTGCATACGGCAGGGTCATTGCACAAACTGCCTCACAATATCATGCTGTATAAATAATACTATGTATAAATGTTATTACTAGTAATAACAGAAGTCCAGAAACAACACTTAAATCGTTAAGTGAAGCTAAACTTGATGTCCTACAACAGTATCGAGGATTTAGCGAATGTAGTGAGCGAGTGAGTGGTTGGTGGTGGCAATGTAACGTGTTTTTGAGTGTCCAGAAAACCGCTATATAAAACTGATGCATTATTATTATAATTATTATTAATACGTTTACGTGTTTTTTCTCTTCTATGTTTCAGGGTTTCATCGCAACGAGGATCTGAAAGCAATTGATGTGCTTCCTATTCTGAAGGAGAAGGTTGCCTTTCTATCAGGTAAGTTAAACCAACTAAACTTTAGTTAGTTCCTTTTTTCATGACAACAATACATCTAAATTGAGATGGGCTTTTAGAATAGTAGGTGAAACATTCACATTGCCAGGATGATGGAGGGGCATCATTGACATTATGCACATTTAGTTTATGAATAGAAGAAATGTTTGCTATTGTAGAGAAGTGAACATAGTTCTTTCATAGCACATGTTTCTCCTGCTACCCCAATGTGTCTACCTTAAAGGGACTATACATAAGTTTAACCACAAATAAATGTATACAAATTTAAAATGTCTTCCCCATACGTGCTCCAGCAATGCCCTGGTGAGTAGAAGGAGCCCTGGCCTTTTCACCGCGATTGCCTCTATATGCCTGTAAAGTCACTTAAATAGTCTATGCTCGGGTCGAACAAGCAAACAGCGTAATGCGTAATGACGTCATGCGCGTTCACGCTCAGCTGTAGCGTTAGCTGTAGCGTTAGCTGTAGCGTTAGCTGTAGCTGTAGCGTTAGCTGTATCTCCTCTATACTGACGCTGCCGAGCGAGTGGTAACTTCGGAAGGATGGATTTAGCGGAGAATAAAAGGAGACCGGCTTCAAGCACCATCGAAACTCCAGCCCAGACCCCGACTAACAAAAAGAAACAAAGAGTTTATTCGAGTGTGACAAAAAAGGCGAAAGTCGAGTCTGATCGGCGTTGGCAAAGAACCAGAGTAAAGATCGGAAAATGTTGAGAGAATCTCTCAAAAGACCCGCAGCTTATTTTTGCTTGAAAGGTAAGAAATTATTACTAAATACGTGGAGGAAAAGTGTTGTTGATGCTTCAAAACAACGGTGTCCGACTGTCCGAGCCTGTTGAACAAACTAACGTTTCTTACCTCAGTTGAATCTGTAAATTGACCAGGACGGGACTGCCTCATGCACGAGTTTATCATCGAGGCTGCAATTACGCGTTTGGCCTGAGGGGGCAATTGCAAGCACAAAACTGTCAAACTCCACATAGCCCCTTTAACTACATTATGGTCATAATTGCCAAATCAGCAGAGTGGTTTGCATTCATTGTACGAGTGCATTAAAGGGGCATTAGCTGGCCTTGTCATCATCATTTGACCAATGACGCTTTAATCACTGCGCACTGACTCACAAAACTGGCGACTATGATCTAAGCAGGCTAAGCCCCTGTTGTTTTGACATACATGTTTTCTATTACAGGCGGCAGAGACAGGCGTGGGGGTCCCGTCCTCACCTTCCCAGCACGAAGCAACCATGACAGAATACGACCCGAAGATCTGCGCAGACTAGTGGCCTACCTGGCTACTATCCCCAGGTTAGAGTCACTATATTATGCATGTGGTCTGCCCCATCTGCCCCCTCCCTGATCCTGATTTAATTTGACACAGGCTCCTCGGTTGACTTTCCCACCTTGGTTAGATTTTAAAGAACGCAGGAGCTTTGCTTGAGGCTACAAAGGCCTGGGATGGATTATTTTGGATCACTGTGAAGACTCCGTTCTTTGCTGTTTGCTTTTCCTTCCTTTTCATTCAGGAGCTCAGGCTGCTGGTACTTGTTCTCTTTTTGGTGCTTCAACAAAGGGCATGATAGGTTATAGATTTTTTCCTTTTTTTCACAAACACGCATTTCCATATTACATATTTTCACAATGCTATATATAGTATAATAGTGCTATAGTCCCAAGGGAGCGACTAACTAGGTTCACACTTCATTACGACTTGGTGCAGGGTAAAACCAGTGCTGGACAAAAAGAGTAGCTTCAAATCGTTGCTATTTGCCTAAACGTTTATTTTTATGTAACCTTTATTTAACCAGAAAAGTCCCATTGAGATTAAAAACCTCTTTTTCAAGAAAGTCCTGGCCAAGAGGGAGCAAAACATATACAGTTACAACGTCTAAATTCCTCTGAGGTGTGCTATTTTGAATGTCAAATGTTTTTGCCATTTTTGTTGTGTTTCCATTTACATTTCTGGTTCCATGTATTAATGATAAGGTGTGAGTTTTTAGTATATTATAGTAGGACAGCAACTAATAAATAATTCTAAACAAATGTTTTAACAAGTAACTGCTAGAGCTCTATTAACCATATATTATGCAATAGAGCCATAATACATCTGCCACCTGATCGTTTTTTGTCATTTCTCAGCTAACAAAAAGCAAATCTCCCGCTTATTGGATTATTAAAGCAAACGCTTGTTGAAATCTAGTTTAGGCATCTCACAATAAGAGGCCGGTCGCTTATTCAGGCCGTGGTTTCTCCCTCATTTGTCTAAATATTTCTCCTCCTGCCCCCTTTTCTTTCATTTAAGCCTCGCTCTCCCCAGCCTCCTTCCTCTCTGCTGTTTTTCCTCTGCCCATTTGGCGACCGGCGTGTTTTCAGAGAGTGAGGTCAGAGTGAGTTATAGCAGCGGGGCCTGCGTCTCTGTGCGTCTCCCAGCGAGACATATTCAGATTAAAGCCGTTAACGCGGCGAAACAACCTTTTATGGGCTTATTCAGTAGGGCTCCTAGTAAGCGCCGGTGGAAATTTTAACGCTCGCATGTTTCAATCTTTTTTTTTTCCCAGCCAGACGTTCAAGGGAGCTTTGGCATTACATTTGATTTGTATAGCTTTTCATTGGCATTGATCATTGATAAAGTTGACGCGGCTGTCTGATTCTTAGTTTGCACGTTCATTTACTTGCTGATGGATTTTTAGACCTTTTCTCTTGTTTTTGCAGCGAGGAAGTGGCCAGACATGGATTCACTGTCATTGTGGACATGCGTGGTTCCAAGTGGGACAGCATCAAGCCTTTGCTGAAGATACTGCAGGAGTCCTTCCCCTCCTGCATCCACGTCGCACTCATCATCAAACCGGACAACTTCTGGCAAAAGCAGAGGACCAATTTCGGCAGCTCCAAGTTTGAATTTGAGGTAGGCGATGACATTTTAATGTGAATAGAAATTCTGTAACAGCGTAGCGTGTTATATAAGTGTATTTTATTGTATTTCTGTAGGTTGCTGGTGATTCGTTTATGCACAAGCTTAGATGTTGTCCGTCTTAGTTATGGATAGACCGGGTTTAGTCCTGATTTTGACTTGAGTAGGCCTATTTTTAGTCCCAGTTAACACTTGCATATCATAAACAAAATAGCTTTACAACATACTTAGGAGTTCCATTTGGATAACATCAGTGGCTGTTCTACTTTTGTGTCTTGAATGTCATTGTGTAGTGTTAAATTATCAGTGCACTTTATGGTGAATATTTATCTGTTACATCTTCTGTTCAAGCAGTTTTACTTTGACATCAGCAGTGGCTATGGTTATCTTCTGTCTTTTTATATTGATGTAACAGAGCCAACCTTTTTTATACAGTAAGTTAGTATATTGCATAGTTTATAACAACTATATTGGTTTAAATCTTTTGTCTGTAGTTCATGATTTAGCACTTTTAATTGGACCGCTGCAGTGGCTGAGGCGCGGTTCGGTCCCGTGTGGGCATCTGCTGCTGGGTATATTTAGTTCTGACCCTGTTACTATGGAAACTGCATACTGTATATAGGACATGGTGATGCATTTGGGGAGTGAATTGGGTCTAAGAAAGCGCCTAGTTGTGTCCATTGTGATTAATACTGCTACTTAAAAGACCAACATCCCAAATACAAATCGATATCAGAAAGATATTATGTGTGGGGTATGAAATATGAAACTGCATGAAAGTCGACTGGTTAACTGAACCCTGTGTTTTTGCATGCCGTGAGTTTATATCTGTATGTTTTTCCTACTTTGTAATGATAACACAAATGCTCACGAAAAGCCCTGGAATGTAGAGTTTATTGGCCACCGCCTTTTTAAACCGGGCATTAGAGCAACACTGCACATTCTTCTCTCAAGTCTCACCTGTTGGCTTACTGATAAAGCTGACCAATAAGTTTATGTTTTGTCTTTGTTTCAGACGGTGATGGTCTCTTTAGAGGGTTTAACCAAAATTGTGGACCCGTCCCAGCTCACAGCGGACTTTGAGGGCAGTTTGGAATACAACCACGATGACTGGATTGAGGTTTGGATTATTGACCTATTTGTTTCAGTTGAGAAATAGATTATCAAGCTCATCCTAGATTTGGGATTTAAATCATTATCAACAATCAGTTGTAATGCTACTACTCGCTCAACTTGCTTGTTGACCCATATGAACATTTTAGAACACACACTAAAACATTTCTTCCACTTTTGAGAAATGTCAAACATTACTGTACTACTCGTTATTATAAACAAGGTTGATTCATTGTTTTTTTGCTACACATTCTTTCTCTGTTAGTACTGGTGCGGCAAAGGAGGTGATAACTTGCATTATTCACTTTGTCATCATGTTGTGATTTCTAAATGTATTTTACAATAACAATCCATAAGCATATTATTCATCTTTCTGCAGGTGCGGCTTTCATATGAGACCTTTGCCAGTGATGCAGCCCGGACCCTTGCCCGCCTCGAGGAGCTCCAGGATACCCTGTCCCAGCGAGATCTGCCCCGGGACCTGGAGGGGGCGCGGCGGCTGATGGAGGAACACGCTGCCCTGAAAAAGAGAGCCACCAAAGCTTCAGTGGAGGAGCTGGACACTCAGGGGCGACGCTTACTGCAAAGACTACAGTCGCACAGCACGGGGAGCAGCGGCGATGGCGGATACAGCAACAGATCCATCGGGGCCAGTGGGGAGTCCAACGACCATCATCATCACGGCTGCCACGTGCACGCCGACGCCCACAATCTGGTGGCCAAAGTGACGGGTGTGTTGGATAAACTTCACGGGACGCGCCAGAACTTGCAGCAGCTCTGGCACATGAGGAAACTCAAGTTGGACCAGTGTTTTCAGCTGCGACTCTTTGAGCAGGATGCCGAGAAGGTACTGTTTTTTTTCCTTGTCTACAATAGTTGTGTACAGTCTTGCTTTAGTGAATACAGAGTTTTTTTGTTGTTTTGTTTTTGCTATGAAATTTCTTTGCAAAGGTCTGTAAGAGGTGAACAACAAAATGACTAATAATGGCGTGGATCCAGAATGTGGGATTGTGTGTTATTTTTGAGATAAGCTCCAACTTTCCAACACAATAACACAACACAATTATTTTTAACAATATCAAGTAGATGACAATCGGGGCAAGCTTTTACCAGCAAATTGAATGTTTAAACAATATTGCAACACTAGTTAATTTACTGCATAATCCAGCATCTATTTTGGTGGCATTTAAATTAATGCCGTAATCCTACATTTAAATCCTCAGATCATCATTCATCCCTATGATTCCCATCCCTGACTGGCTCTGAGCAAAGCTTAACACACGAGCAGAGCTGATGCAGCGATAGTGCACTGTATCATTTGACATTCATTCCTGTGTTCGACCGGTCACAGATGAAAGCCTTTTTTTGATGTTCTTAAATGCTTTTATGTTACTTTACTTGAATGCATATGAGCATGGGAGCAGAAATGTACATGTGACTTCTTGTGCGTGTGTGCGTGTGGCTGGTGGGTTGCATGTCTGTCTGCAACAACAAAAAATCTTCACACCTTTTAAACATGAAAGCAGTCACGAACCACACTTTTGACATACCGCCAAGCACAACGCCGATAAATGTTGTAACTATTGTGAAAACGCCTGATGCATTTTTACACACTGTTAATGCTTATCCGTGACTACAGGGAACAAAAAGACTAATTATGAAAGTCACACACGCACACTTTATTACACTTTTATCAAGCATTCTGTAGAGTACAACATAATGCTTTGTGCACAAATACAAAGCAGTACAAGCACACAGGAAATGTTGTGCATTTAAAATGACTATTAAGGCTTAGATGTTTTTAAGATTACTGTAATTCCACTGTGAATAAAATATCCTGTAAAAAAAGAACGTTTTTTCCATAATGACTGAATGGCCTTTTTTTAAACATTGCAGATGTTCGACTGGATTATGCACAACAAGGGGCTTTTCCTCACCAGCTACACGGAGATCGGGGGGAACCACCAGCACGCCGTTGAGCTACAAACCCAGCACAACCACTTTGCTATGAACTGTATGGTAAGATGCTGCCTTTTGTGTCGCACAGTCTCACAGGCTACCCAATCACTCCCAATTATCATTACTGTCATTCAGTGTAGCAGGCGAATGTTTTCTGATTTGCTGTAGGCTCTTCTAACTGTGGTTTCTCGTGGCTTCAATATTATTCAGCTGTTTTCTCAAAGGCTCAACTCTGCCTTGCCCTGTCATGTCTTGTCACACACACACTACTGTTCCCATTATTGACCCACATTGACTGTCTGCCCCTCCCATTGCTGTGTGCTGCTCTCTACTGTTTTCTCTTGACCTTCCTGCTTCACCCCGCGTCGTCCGCAAAGCACTCGTGTGTAGCAGAAGCCATTGTGCACAATGTTGTTACAAACAAAACCATTAATCCCTTGTTCTCGCTCCTGGAAAAAACAAGCCTAGACAGTGCAGTATGGGTGTCTCATAAGAAATTACTCTGTCATCTACCATTAGTAAAGTGAGTAAATAAGATCATATTTACTACTACAATACTAATATTGAATATTTAATTCAATATTCAATATTCAATTTTTAAATCTAGGCTACTGAAGTATAGAAATGTTAAAATATATGATTGTGAATGACATTTTGTTGGCAGAAATTATTTGATTAAAAGACCAAACCATGTGACAAAAGCAGCCAGGAAAGTTACTGCAGTAGTGTAGATGTTAACACAGCAGTGGGTACTTGCATCCTCCACCCTTTCTTCCACAGGAAGAGCATGCGTTTCCTTTTCCTGTTGCCTGCTCTGGTGAATGGAAACCTGAAGTGTCAAAAGAGTATAATCACCATGTGCATTGTTTCTACCTCTGTTACTGCCATGTGTGGAGGTTTCCAGGACACATGCATTATAATCTTTGAATGTTACCTTTACTCAAAATGTAAAGCTTTGTCATTACTGCATTAAGTATACAAAGTTGTTGCTGTTTCTACCAAACACCAGTTTTGTACGTATTTTTGCCATGACCCTGAACATCTGTTGCACCCCCTTTCTTTTCCAGCATCAGTTTTAAATTAAGTTCACCAACAGTTAGTGTGCTTCTGTGTGCGTCTGTAATTTAATATCATTTTTAATGACATACAGATGTCTCAGAGGCCCACTGGCTAATTAACTGTGACTTTGTTCTTGCTTTGTTCCTTCTCTTCTTCCAGTATATATTTTTTTCTAACAATCTATAGGTAGGAGCACTGGCTACTATTTTTTTTTTCTGGATATATTTTTTTTCCTGCAATAGTTGTACAACTGCATTTTTACTAAAGACACATGTCCTATTCATTTTATTTGACTGAAGTATGAATCTTATTAAGGAACATAAAGGGCTCCACAAGCAACAATTGAATAGAATAATAACATGTAGTTAACTCAGTTGTTAATTAGCGTTTGCTGATCCATGCCAATCTACACAGAACAGCTGGGAGCTCATATATTACAAAAATAATGAGGAGCAAATTACTATAGTTTCCATTATTCATAGTAGACTATTTAAGCAAATGGACTTTGAGATGCCAGCTTTCCTGCAAGAAATATATTGCTCGTTTGTTCATTTTATTGTTTCTAACCATTTGCCATACATTTGCAATCCAAACTGCAGGCAACTGTGTCACTACCGTAGTGCATACTGCTTTGTTTAAACACAGATTATTACAGGTTATATAATAAAGCTGCACTTTCTAATCAACTGAACTTAATAGAATGCATGACCACTATTGTTCTGTCATTAGTTTAACCTTGGTCTGAATAAGTGTAGAATTAGATCATCTGTGAAGCTCAAATGGTTTAAATCTTTTCAATAACTTGTATCCTCTACAGAATGTGTATGTGAACATCAATCGAATCATGTCTGTGGGGAACCGGCTGCTGGAGTCAGGCCACTATGCGTCACAGCAGATCCAGCAGATCTCGGGTCAGCTGGAGCAGGAGTGGAAGGCCTTTGCTGCTGCTCTGGATGAACGCAGCACTTTGCTCGAAATGTCTGCCAGCTTCCACCAAAAGGCTGATCAGGTACAGTTATGCCTCAGTTTATAAACTATCAAGTCTTAATAGAGATGTTGAAATTATTATGTTATACTTGAAAAATGTACACTCAGGCTGATGTGGTGGTTGCATATTTTGTAAAGGCAATGGAATGGGTCTAAAAATGCTCTGAGCCACTATAGACATAATTTTTATTTTTGACCGACCTACATGTCTGTCCTGTGTGCAGTACATGAGTAAAGTGGAGCCTTGGTGTAAGGCATGTGGTGAGGGAGATCTTCCATCTGAACTTCAGGACCTTGAAGACACAATACACCATCACCAAGGCCTATATGAGCACATCACCACCGCATACTCTGAGGTCTGTACAACAAATTCAAGTACCAAGCAAACTCCATGGAATAAATGGATGCGCTATGACAAATTATCTTCTTGTTGTCGTTTTCTTTTGTTTGTTTTTTTTCCCTTACCATAATGTCCTTTCTTGTAGGTGAGTCAGGATGGCAAGTCTCTTCTGGACAAACTGCAGCGGCCTTTGACCCCAGGAAGTGCTGATTCGTTGATGACATCGGCAAATTACTCCAAAGCAGTGCACCATGTCCTGGACATCATTCACGAGGTTCTGCATCACCAGAGACAGCTGGAAAACATCTGGCAACATCGCAAAGTCCGTTTGCACCAGCGGCTGCAACTCTGTGTATTCCAGCAGGATGTCCAACAAGTAAGGATGTTACAAGGATGTTACAGTCAGCGCCATTCTAACTGACTGCTTTTCATGGACTGCTGGGCTGATACTGTTAAATAGTAAGCAATAAAATCACATAGTTAAACCAAAGTACCATTTTGGTCAACACTACTGCTATTCAGTTTCAAACACTACATGCTATTAGTCTTTTGCAATAGGTTAATTTATGTCTCATGTTAGAACCTGCAATCTTAGCTTGGCAAAATACTTGGTAATATGGTAAATTCTACCTGGGAGACCAACTTAGCATCACCTTCCTCCAGCCAATGATCGTGTTTGCACCTCAGCCTATCAGCTCAGAGCCACACCTTCGTAGCAGCCAATCATCGCCCTCGGTTCCCCTTTAAGCCTTTGGCATTCATGGTTGTTCGCTTCCCAGCTGTGCTGCGACCCGTCTCCACCTCTTCAATCTATGGCTCTCCCTACTCTATCCTCCCAGGCCTCCCATACCACCACCAGTGTTCAGTCTCCGGGGAAAGACATCTCCAACGCTAACCTGCCCATCCATTCTAAATTCAATTAATATATATCTGATGTCTACTGCCAGGGTCTGAGCGCAAAAAATATACATATGTCAGTAAATCTTTCTAATCGTCGCCTTTGTCTGTTTGAGTCTATTCAGGTTGAAATACCTATTCTTTCTGTTTGAAGATGTTTCTGAACATTGTCCCTCTGGCTGTAGTCCGCGTTGTCTCTCTCTGACAGTACAGTGTGAGAAAGATTGGGTAAATAACAGTTTGGAGTTTGCTTGTTCTCCCCGTGTCTGCGTAGGTTTCCTCCGGGTTCTCCGGTTTCCCCTACCACTAAAAACATGAACAATAGGCCCGGGGACTGCAGGTGGAAATTAGCACAAGTGCTATAACCTGGTACAATGCATCTCTCCTTTCTGAGGCTAATGTATATTGTACACTGTCCCTGTTCAAATAAATAAATAAAATAAAAAAAATAAATAAATAAAATAAATGCCCTTTTTGAGTTTGACACTTGTTCACAATAGCAATGGCATCCAAAATGTTGGTCATGTGACAGATGAAAGCCTATGGGTGCATAATAAAGTGCATCTAAATGAGTATGTTTACCGTATTCCCCAGATCTCAATAACTCTTTGGGAATTTCTTACTAAAGAGCTTGAAATGCAGTATTTATGATCCAATCTAAATCATGTCTTCAAAGCATTACTTCCTCCTGGGTTTTTGGCATAAGTCTTTTGACGACGAATGGCAAAGTTCTCGGATCAAACCACCTGAATTCACTTAAAAGATCTCTTCTTCATCTCTTGCGCCCTGGTGTGGTTCTCGCTGGTTCTCCCCTTTCCTATCTTCCTGTCTTTCATCACCCTTCTGTCTTCTTAGTAGTGGTTTCCATGGTGATGCAATTTACTGCCACATGAAGTATCGGGGGCATTGTGTGGCACATGCTTGCCCCCAAAAACAAATTCTCTAAGAGACCTTGAGAAGAACTCCAAATCTTTTTAATTATTCCTGAAACAACGGATGTGCCCCAATAATATGTAGTGAGGCTTTATGAGCTGTCTACTATGTGAACTTTATTGTATGTATTTTTGTGACTATGACAACGTGTGAATGGGAAAAAAACATGCTTGTAAAAAGATTTAAATGAGAGCTTGAGATCTGTACATTAATATACCGTAACAAGAGCTCTAGCTCCTACTACTGGTTAAAATATGTACTGCATCTACAGTAAATCTGCCGTACAGCCTGTATTTAAGCAACCTTCTAATTGTGGGTGTTTGTGTGCTTGCAAAGGTGCTGGATTGGATTGAAAACCACGGTGAGGCTTTTCTCAGTAAACACACTGGAGTTGGGAAGTCTTTGCACCGAGCCAGAGCGCTGCAGAAAAGGCATGAAGACTTTGAAGAAGTAGCCCAGGTATGTATATAAATGAATGAATTAGTTAATGTGTACCACACGTTTTTGTTTGTTTGTTTTTCTTTCTAATGTTATACTAAGTAGGGTGTATACAAATATTAAAATCTAGATAATATGCAGAAAATTAAGCATGCCATTGTGTCTATCGCACTTGCCATCATTAAAACACATTGAGGTTTTTTAAACTATTTGAAGCAGAACAAAAAGTAACTTAACTATATTGTGAACCTGCCCTCACTGTTCAGAACACCTACACAAATGCTGACAAGTTGCTGGAGGCGGCGGAGCAGCTTGCTCAGACCGGAGAGTGTGACCCAGAGGAGATCTACCAAGCGGCCCATCAGCTCGAAGACCGCATCCAGGACTTTGTAAGACGAGTGGAGCAGAGGAAAGTCCTCCTGGACATGTCCGTGGCCTTTCACACACACGTCAAAGAGGCGAGTGCTCTTATTCAGATGACAATATTGATGATACATTCCAGATTACAATGTTTCATTAAAACTCCTGTTCCGGATAGTTGTCCTTGTAGTTTAGTAAAATGTGTTTTGACCCCTGCTATGTTGTGAAAGCAGCTATTTTGTGGAAATAATAAACCTCTGCCCGCTGTCTGCGTCTTCCATGAATGGGACCTGAAAATGTGTATACAAATTTAGAGTAAAACGAGTTGTGTCATCCTCCCTCTCTCATTCTTTGAACATGAATGAAATCGGGTATAGGAGCTTTGATAACCTACTTTAAGATCGTTCTAAGTATAAATTGCTGCTCAAACTATGTGCACTTGATGGATAACTGTACTTATACGTGTCATATGCTTTGTTAATACACTGTAAATGGCACAATTGTGATTTCCTGTCAGAATTCACCTTTAGAGACCGCGTGCTGGGCTGTACGCGAGCTGACAGCACTTCACTCTGGTTGCATACGCCCATATCAAGTCAAGAGTAGTGTTATTAATGAAGCTAGTCTTTAACGTCCATATGGTCCAATCTCCTTGATCCCATCTGTTAGCTCGGGTCACTGTAGTCAGTCCATGTGTAAAAGTGAACTCCTGCTGATCCCCTAATCTTGTAGGAAACTGAAAAGCTAACTCGTCTGCATATTTCGGTCAACGTGTATATTAATGTGACTTCCAGTCAAATGTAACAGACTTGGTAGCTTGTGCACAACTAAGGGGATATGTTGTAGCACTCGGGCTTTCCTCTGTGTTGTGGGTTTGGCTTTGTCGTGGGTCACCCCATTGTCGTTTACCCACCATTTCATGCTCTAAAACAGTGGTTCCCAACCTTTTTTCTCTTTGGGATCCTTGAACACTTCAGAGGTACACCGCGTACCCTACTTCAAGATTATTTAGTAGGGATCAATAAAATTACTCTTAATTAGTACTAAGACAATGTTGTGTGTTCAAAATAAAGCTAAAATTCAACATTTGACAGGAAAGCGTCGTTTAAATAGCCATTGCTTTCAAAATAAGGTTCTAATAGTAGTCAGTTTCATCTTCCTTTTTAATAATTCCAAGTACCCCCAAGAAGGGTACTTCAGGAGGTTCCCTGATTCCTCAAGTTCCCCTAGAGGTCCCCGTACCCCTGGTTGGGAAACACTGCTCTAACATCTTATTTGGAGTCATAAAAATTAAAGCCTTGTGTTTGTGGGAGACATGCTAAAAACTCCAGGGTCTCTTGCTCTGTTGGGCACTGGTCCCCTCTGCCAAATCAGCCAGATGGCTAATCCGTTACAAAGATGACCATTCACATCTTTGGAGCAGCACTGGTTGGGTTTCATCTGTGGGGCACCTGTGTTACCACACTCTACTCTTTTTTTTTACACACATTGCTGTTCTGAATCTTAAGTATTTTGTTGCCCCTATAGTTGTGGACATGGCTGGAGGAGCTGCAGAAAGAACTGCTAGACGACGTGTACGCGGAGTCAGTAGAAGCAGTGCAAGACCTGATCAAACGCTTTGGTCAGCAGCAACAGACCACTCTCCAGGCCACTGTCAATGTCATCAAGGAGGGAGAGGACCTCATACAGCAACTCAGGTACAATGGGGCATTCCTTTTAGTTTTTTAGTAGTGGTCATTTTGTTTTTCCCTCATCAGTTTGTAATACCTTACCATCGAGTATGAGGGGTGAATGAGTAATAGATATTTAAGACTAATGCATTACTGGTAGCAGCTGCAATAGTAAAAGTAGAAGCTGTAGTAATAGAAGTTATTGTAGTAGCACTAGCAGCAGTAGTCGATCGAGTAAAAGTAGCTGTAGTAGTGGTAACAATAACAGTAGTTGTAGTGTTGGTAGTAGATGTCCAAAGTAGTTACACAGTGTAATGTGAATCAACAGAGACTCTGCCATCTCGAGCAACAAGACCCCTCACAACAGCTCCATGGCGCACATTGAGAGCGTGCTGCAGCAGCTGGATGAGGCCCAGGGCCAGATGGAGGAGCTGTTTCAGGAAAGAAAAATCAAACTCGAGCTCTTCTTGCAGCTCCGCATCTTTGAACGGGACGCTATTGATGTAAGTACCAGAGCCGAACAAGTGCTTTTTAGTAAATTACTGTATTGCAGAACATTGTTAAGATCAAGACATTTATACAATATATATTTTAGAGTGTTGCAAATATGTATGTTGTTTTTATTTGGGTGCTAATTTTCTTCATCCACTGTATATTGTTGTTGTATTATTTTTCATTACAGACATGAATGAAAAAGTTATTATGTGCCCGTCTGGGCACATACTAATATTAACTGTGTGCTAACATTGTGTGGCTTGCTAAACGCCTCCTCTGTCTGCATTGTTAAGTCCAAAAAGAGGGCATAAGTCTCTCTGCAAGTCCAGTCAGGTAACTGTTTAGTGCCTCGCGTACACACACTCACAGGATTAATATGACGCAGTGCTGGAGTATGAAGGCGGGTGGAAGGGCATGTCTCTCTCCTCTCTCCACTCCTTTTGACTTAAATGTGTCTGTTTTCCAGGGAGCCATTGTGTTGTTGTCTTATTGCCTTGGAAAGACAGTGATGTTAGTTCTGTAGTCAGGTTTTGTGCACTAGTAGCAGGATCTCGGAGATGGTCTTTTTACACTCAGATGGTATTCTACTGAACTGTAAGAGGAGAGGAAAGCAGAGCGTGTGTGAGTGCTTGGTAAGTTTATGATCTGTTTCAGATCTATTGTATGATTAGAAACATGTTTTACCATCAGGGTCCTATTACAAGAGTATGGACCTTTGAATAGAGGGACTCTATGTGGCAAACCTATATTTATGTGAAGTTGTACTGTTTTTGACCACATGAAACAGCCTCTTCAGTGTAAGCATTGCCTGTAGATGTGACTGTTAAAATATGTTGTTGTGTTTTTTATTTTTTTTTAGATAATTAATTTTAATCCTTTTTGGGGGGGATCCACTATGTTTTTGTCTATTTCCATTTTGTTTTAAAAAGCCAACAATTTGTTTTCTTGGAGGACTGCAGCCTAGACATTCTACATGTGCACATTCTTCGCAATTGTTACAGGGCAGCTACAAGTTGGTCAATTTTGTTCAACGTTGTATTTTTTATCTCATCTTAAGGTCCTCTATATTGTTAGATGTAGGCAGCATTGACAGAGCCCTGGTCGGTGCCAGGATCAAGGTGCCCCAGTATTATGACTCAGAGTGCGTGGGCAGCCTGACATAAGCGCTGACATCTTGGTACATCTGCTTTAGCAGCCATGCATCACCGGTGTAATATGTTACCCGTTATTACGGCAGTCAACTTAATGTGTTGGGTTTCAAACATTAAACTGTCAAACTCTGTAATAAACTTGCAGTCGAATGCTTCAGATATTTGGCTCTTAAATGTGCTCCTCTTTCTGTGCGTGCAATTGTCTTGCAAAACATTCAATTTGGTGTGAGATGTGATAGTGTTCAATGTATGTTTACAGTTTACATCTGACTAACTTTTTTTTCCCTCACAGATCATCTCTGATTTGGAGTCATGGAACGAGGAGCTGTCCCAGCAGATGAGTGACTTTGACACAGAGGACCTAACATTAGCGGAGCAAAGACTACAGCACCATGCAGACAAGGCACTGACCATGAACAACCTCACCTTCGACGTCATCCACCAGGGCCAAGAGCTGCTGCAGTATGTCACTGAGGTCCAGGCTTCAGGTCAGTGGAAACTATTATAGACTATACTTTTTAGACTTTTCTTTATTCAGTAGTGTGATACCAAGATTGTACTAAGCTCCAATTAAAAGAAAAAAAAACCTTCTTTGTTGCTTCAGCTTTACAAAATGATCACACATTAGAAATGTAAGAGGTGCCTTTGTTGTCTGTTCCATGGGATTATTTATTTACATGCACTGTAAAAGCACATGGTATCTTATGTAGCACACAGCATAGCAATTGAATGGTATTCTGAAGTTCTTTCTTTTTATAATTTGCATATTAGCTTTAAAGAATATATTGTTGAGTAAAGGCGTCATATGTCTGGATGTGCAGGAGTGGAGCTGTTGTGCGACAGGGATGTGGACATGGCCACTCGTGTGCAGGACCTGCTGGAGTTCCTTCATGAAAAGCAGCAGGAGTTGGATGTAGCAGCAGAACAGCACAGGAGACATTTGGAGCAGTGTGTCCAACTCCGGCATCTCCAGGCTGAAGTCAAACAGGTAACGCTCTACTAGTACAACTAATCTCACAAGTTGTATACAGTCTAGTCCTGAATCAAAGATGCTATATTTCCCTACAAAGGACCAAATGAGTGTCTCTAAATGACCATGCAGAGATGACTCACCGACAGCCTGTGATTCTCCCTCTTTATGTTTGAGCATCTGCCTTTATCCTTGGGCAACAACAAAAAACATGCAACCATAGATCCCAATTTGTGTTGCAAAACATTTGTCTTTTATATTTTGTGAATATTTACCTATTGAAACAGATTCATTGATTTATTTGTGTATATATTTCTTATGGGAAGGATAAAGAATGTGATTACTAAAATTGTAATAGAAAGTCATGAAATGTATATGAAGCACAGTTTGATTGTGTTTATTTTCCTAAACATACCGATACACTGTGTACATGGCCTTGTTGTTTTCATTGCTCATTGTGAAACCATTCAAAAATGTAAGCGATTGTATTCATTGAATATGAGAGGTTACGTTAATGTCAAAGGAGCGGTAAGCAGCACTTCTACTTTCTGCGTGAATTGCCTTATGTCACAGTCATAACCATAGAGAGAGCTCCACTTACATTCATCCACTCAAACTCGAGCCTCAGGTGCAGTGGAAACACTGACTCTTTACAAGTTGAAATAGTCAGACTTGTGTTGCATCATCATTTTTATTGCAGAGATTCAGTGGCATTGTGTCCTAGGCCTGGTACCCACACAACAGATGTGCATGCTGAGTCAGAGAAACAGTTCACCCTGCCCTAGGCCAATAAAATTTACAGTGCTCAGCCCTATGTTTGTGTGTTGGAGTGTTATGAGTAAAGAAAATAATAAAGCATGAAATGGTGTATCATGTTATAATGCAGGTCCTTGGTTGGATCCGTAATGGCGAATCTATGCTTAACGCTGGTCTCATCACTGCAAGCTCATTACAAGAAGCTGAGCAGCTGCAGAAGGAACATGAACAATTCCAACATGCCATAGAGGTAACATGATTCAACTATTTCCTTTACTTTCTTCTTGGTTGTAGTACATAATATGGTATATAGTTTTATCTTGTATATTGTTTGCATGGTTGGCACCCACATTAAATTAAATATTTTCCTGTTTTACTTTACACACATTTTGTCTATGTCGCAACACATTTTCTTTTCCCACTTCAGTTGTCCTCCATGTCTGACTACACATGAAAAAGAATTATGAATATCTAATGTTTCCACCTCTTTCCTTTCTCCCCTTTAAGCTTAACCCTTTTCTTTATTTTATTCTCTTCTGTGTCACTGATATTCCCTGGCGCATTCCCTTTGAACTTGGTCTGGTTCATTTGAATGCAGGCATGTATGTGACCTACTTTTGATCTCAACAAAAAAAATCTGTTTGAGATTTACAGTTTTGGGGAAGTTGAATACTGATGCACATGCCATTTTACTTAATACCAATGCTTTATTCTGGTTGTGTATGAAGAAAGGTTCTGTTAAGCCTGTTAAAATGCTAGTGGTTCAGACTTCCACTTTTGAGAGTTGGAACCAATGTATTATATTCTTCCTATTGTTACATCTTTCTTTATATATCCATAATCCTGTGTATTCGCAGGGCATTTAAAAAAGACCCTTACAGCAGTAATACTTTCAGATTTTATCTATTGCTTTTTTCAAAGCAGCCAATTATGCTAAATTCTTTTTTGTTCATTACATTTCCACAGTCAGCTCTCAAATGCCTAAATCTAGCTACGACTGTTACTCTCTTTTTATCTCTATCCCCCCCAGAAAACCCATCAAAGTGCGCTGCAGGTTCAGCAAAAGGCAGAAGCTCTTCTCCAAGCAAACCACTACGACATGGACATGATCAGAGACTGCGCTGAGAAGGTGAGTTCGTCCTCACTTCTTAATCTTCTCCAGAAACTGCATCATCAAAGCCAGTGATGTGATGGCTCTGTTAAGGCTCTAAACCCTAACTGTTTTGGTTCGTGTCCAGGTGGCAGATCACTGGCAGCAACTGATGCTGAAAATGGAGGATCGACTCAAGCTGGTCAATGCCTCAGTGGCCTTTTACAAAACCTCGGAGCAGGTATATATAGCATATAACAAAGGTTCAGTTACTTTTTAGATTGAATCATTGTCTGCGTATCCAATGGATGATGTTTATGTAACAAACATGTTTTAATGTTTTAATTTTTTTATCCCAGGTGTGCAGTGTATTGGAAAGCCTGGAGCAGGAGTACAAAAGAGAGGAGGACTGGTGTGGGGGAGCTGATAAACTTGGGCCTAACTGTGACTCGGACCATGTTACGCCAATGATCAGTAAACACCTGGAGCAGAAGGAGGCTTTTCTCAAGGTGAGGGGGCTATTTCAGAGAACCATGAAGAAAATAGGCATGTACAAATGACAAAATGGTAAAAAAAAAAAAAAAAAAAAAATAGGCTATCGTTTGTTGAGCACTTTAACTGAAGGGGGTTACAACCTACTGTATATTTACCCTGCCTTTTTCTCCTCATAGGCCTGTACTTTAGCCAGACGCAACGCTGATGTCTTCCTTAAGTACCTTCACAGAAACAGCGTGAATATGCCTGGGATGATGTCTCACGTTAAGGCTCCAGAGACTCAGGTTAAAAGTGAGTATGACTCAGTACCGTAATTACTTTTGCTTGTCCTGGATCTTAAGCAGCAAGTGTTCAAGATTAAAACATGTCCAGTTTTACTCTGAACATAAAATGGGTTTGCCATCCTCTATCAGACATCTTGAATGAGCTGCTGCAGAGGGAAAACCGAGTGCTCCACTTCTGGACCATGAGAAAAAGGAGGTTGGACCAGTGCCAGCAGTATGTGGTATTTGAACGGAGTGCCAAACAGGTACATGGATTTTGGTTTGAGCTGGCCCAATCTGTATATTGCTTATAAACACTGCATCGCTAAATCAAGACATGTTGGCCTGTGAAGTTAGGGCAATGGCAAACTGAGTTTAGTGCATTTAAAACGTAGGCTCCTGTTGCCACCTTGTGGTGTAATCACGCAAGTACAACAACAGCAGGAATGCGCCCACAGTAAAATTAAATGACCTCATAGATGTTTCTGGGACACTGCTATTCAGGGCCATGTGTTATTTGACTAGATCAGTTTTCCCTTTGCTGATCAACTGTGTGTGACTATCACAATCTAAAGGAGACAATACTCAATACTTCACTCTCATAATGGTAACATTCACTAAGTTCTACTGTTTATCATTGATACGAGGAATAATATGCAACAAGAGAAAGACATTAAAAACACAGTAAATACGAATTATAATGGTTTGCTACACTACCAGATCAACTGCAATAACTAATAACTGCACATTTTACTGATGTGGCCAATTTCTGATAACCAATGTGCCAGTAAAATGAATACAGTAAGGGATTTGAAAGGACTGTATCAAAAGTCCCCATAGCATGAATGTTGTGACCTGGTTTTCTCAGGCCCTGGAGTGGATCCATGACACAGGGGAGTTTTACCTGTCCACCCACACCTCCACTGGTTCCAGCATTCACCACACACAGGAGCTGCTTAAGGAGCACGAAGACTTCCAAATCACAGCCAAGGTAAATGTCGGCCCTCTTTACTACTATAAAACTGTGTGAACTGATTTCTCTTTGTCATTTCAAGCCTGTTTTGTCATGTGGATTTTTCCTAGTCCTGTATTTTTCAGTGGGGCCCATCCCCAGGGCACTGTATTGTCTGATTTCCTCTCTGCTGTGTCACTGTTATTGTGTTAGAGAATTGGCTATTGTATTGTACCAAGCGACACACTCATCCATACCTTTCTCTCCCCCCTCATATCTACCTTTGGCTCCCCTGCCTCTGCCGCTCTGTCCACCTGTTTTTCCATCTTCTAACTTTATCTGTTGATAGCAAACCAAAGAGCGGGTGAAGTTGTTGATCCAGCTGGCCGATGGCTTCTGTGACAAAGGCCACGCCCACGCCCTGGAGATAAAGAAATGGGTGTCCTCAGTGGATAAGCGATATCGGGACTTCTCTGTCCGCATGGACAAATACCGAACTTCCCTAGAAACAGCACTCGGCATTTCTTCTGACTCCAACAAGGCTGTAAGTTGCTTTTTTGCAAATAATAGGCATTATTATTACTAGCAATAGCGTCCATTGAAGATTTGAAGTAATTTCTATCTTAATCCAATTTATTGTCTCTTTGTCATTCCAGAGTAAAGAGCTCCAATTAGATATTATTCCTGCTAGTGCACCAGGGTCAGAGGTCAAGTTAAGAGATGCTGCTCATGAACTAAATGAAGAAAAGAGGAAGTCCGCTCGAAGGAAGGAGTAAGTGTTATTTTCACACAAAGGGGACAGAAAGCAATAAAACACTTTGTTCAGATGCTGGAATATCTGTGTTAAGCTTTGCCCATGGCTTTTGCATTAGCATTTAAATAATAAATGGGCTAGTCTCTTGATGGATGATTCAAATTTCACAATAGATTCACATGTAAATTACAATGTATGAGAATATGTATATTTAAAAAAGAGAGAGAAATTTGGTGCATGTCCAAAATTTGCTACTTTGCCTTTTTATTTTTTTTTAATAATTCTTATTTTGCTTTAGATTCATCATGGCTGAGCTGATTCAGACCGAGAAGGCTTATGTTAGAGACTTGCGCGAATGTATGGATGTAAGTAAAAGACACAATAAAAAATTATGTATTCCAAATGTTCAAATTCTTTGTTTTCCTGTCTAAGTCCTGTTTGTTGGTAATCACTTTAAAGCAGTTAAAAAATTTTAAAAACATTACCTGAAAGACAAAGCTCATGAATGAACTAAATATTGTAAGCCCAGGGTCTCCAACCTTTTCACATTATGGGGTACTTTCATGTAACAAAAGCGACACAGAGCTACTTATGCGTCAAAGAGGCTTGTGTAATTATGCTATTTATTAAAAAAGACTTTAATTTTGTCCTTATACTCTACTTTATGTACCATAAGGTTTGCAGATTCTGCTTAAAAAGAAAATGTATCTTAAATTCAGGGGTGTAGAAATGTTAAAAGCCTTGGGCGAGTGAGAGCTACTGGTTGGAACCGAATTATAAATCTGTGAATATTTGGTTAATGAAATTTGAGCAAATGCTTTCAATCTGAGTGTTTTATGTCAGCCAAGTATTAATATAAGTTATAATTATTAGAGAAAAATTAGCCGCAATTAATCGAATTTCCCAAGTGTGATTAATCGATTGACAGCACTAGTTTAAACTGATGACATTGTTGTGTTGTAGACCTACCTGTGGGAGATGACCAGTGGTGTCGAGGAGATTCCTGCTGGCATTGTCAACAAAGAGCACATCATCTTTGGCAACATGCAAGATTTATATGAGTTTCATCACAAGTGAGCGCAGCAGACCCTTTATTTTTTTATTTTTTTTATTATATATACTGTATTCTAAACGGCAGCTAAATACATGGTTTGTCATGTTTTCTGTAGTATTTTCCTTAAAGAACTGGAGAAGTATGAGCAGCTTCCAGAGGACGTTGGCCATTGTTTTGTCACTTGGGTAGGAATCATGAAAAAAATTGCATTCATATACCTTTGGTATATGAACCAAAGGCTAAAGCCTGTTTTTGTTTTGTTTTTTTGTATACACAGGCTGATAAGTTCCAGATGTATGTGAACTATTGTAAGAACAAGCCTGACTCCACTCAGCTCATCCTTGAACATGCAGGAGCCTACTTTGATGTAAGTTATCATAAATTTAACAAACACTAATTTTGTGTAAAATTGAAAACTTATCAAACTTTTGGAATTCACAGGAAATACAACAGAGACATCGTCTGGCGAATTCAATCTCCTCTTACCTCATCAAACCAGTTCAAAGAATTACAAAGTATCAGCTACTTCTCAAGGTTTGCAACATTGTTATGTTCTCTAGTTTAAAAGCCATAAAGGCATTTGGAAACTAAAGATTTTCTGTGCTTTGTTGTCCTCATTTTGTAGGAGTTGTTGACCTGTTGTGAAGAGGGCAAAGGTGAAATCAAGGATGGTCTTGAAGTCATGCTGAGTGTTCCTAAGAAAGCCAACGATGCCATGCACCTCTCCATGCTGGAAGGTACTATACCGTCACCTTTTTATATTTCACATGAACTCAATTTCAAATATGAATGAGCATTTATTTTTATTTACTCTTTCTCTGGGCTGTCTTTCCCAGGGTTTGATGGGAACATTGACTCCCAGGGAGAGCTGATTCTCCAGGACTCGTTCCAGGTGTGGGATCCCAAGACACTGATTCGAAAGGGCCGTGACCGACACCTCTTCCTGTTTGAAATGTCATTAGTCTTCAGTAAAGAGGTCAAAGACTCCAACGGGCGCAGCAAGTACCTCTACAAGAGCAAGCTTTTTGTAAGTTAAGAATGGTTAAAAGAAATTTCTGTATGACTTATTCTTAACTTGCCGAGCATCTGTATTAATGTTTATTATTTGATAGACCTCAGAGTTGGGAGTGACTGAGCATGTGGAGGGGGATCCTTGTAAATTTGCCTTATGGATCGGCAGAACTCCAACATCTGACAACAAGATAGTCCTCAAGGTATTGGCATTTTTTCTAATGTATTAAATTATTATTTAAGTGAATATTCCCACATGAAGATAAAGTTAATCTCGGGGGCAGTTGTTATGTGCGTAAAACATCTATTCTCGCTTTTCCACGTACTGCATTTTACAAAGGAAAATTGTTAAGATGGTTGAAATATTTGTGGAAAATGCTAAAATATGCAAAGCTTTCTAATAAATTGGGTCCTTTCTCAGGTTTTATTATAAACTACAGTATGCATCCGTGCCAATTTTTAAAGCTGCCTTTTATTGGCAAGAACAAGGCAGAGTCGATGAAAATCATGCACAGACTGATAAAAATTGCATACCATCGAAACTGAGAGAGAACGTAGTAACCCTGCAGTTATATATTTAAAAAGTTACGTTACAATATTAGGTGTCTAGTATTTTTGAATAACTTTTTAGACATTCGTGGCATATATGCACTACAATAGCTAAGCATCCTGGCCCAATGTACAGTTTTCTTTGCACAGCATCCGCCAAGTTGTTGGCGCATAAACCAGAGTGACTCCATATTCTCCACCCACTGCTCCTACATCTTCTCTCTGTTCAGCCAAGAAAGTTCTCTCTGAAGGAGGCGGAGTGTTACTTTGCTTCTTTACTCATCATGCAGCTTTACACTTCATGGGTCCTTTTCCTCACTTAAATACCTATACAGACAATGAGTCACAACAAGCTGTTATGTGGCAATGTTTTTGAGTAAAATGTTTTAAATCTCATTTGTAGAATGATTGTGTGATAAAGCAGAAAAACAAAAATGTTAGCATTTGATGGACATTTGCTTCTTATGTAATATTTGAGCTGCAATGGCCCTTGTGGTTGCTAACTAAGGCAGAAGGAAGAGAGTGATGCATATATTCACAAATCTGAAGCCAAATTCATTAGTGGCACTGTGCATCATTTGTCTCAAGTGTCTCACTTCAAACATCAAAGCACACTTCTGTGACCTGCTTTAGGATCATAAAATCATTCATGTGAATTCATTTAACAGCTTTTATTTTAGCGCCGGCTGGGAGTGACCATCTGTGTGTTAATGACTTTACAAAATCGTGTGTTTTGTCCTAGGCCTCGAGTCTGGAGAATAAACAGGACTGGATCAAACACATCCGGGAGGTCATCCAAGAGCGAACAGTCCACCTGCGCGGGGCACTGAAGGAGCCCATTCACATCCCCAAAGCCACCACCACCAAGCTCAAAGGCAGACGGTACGCACTCAAACACAGGACATGCATTTTTACAACCTTTGCTACATATAGTACAATTATTGTGTAGATATAAAGGTATAACTATAGAGAAGACAGTGTTTTCCCTTTTGATTAAATTATCATATTATGTAACCGTCCGATACTGAAGTCACAATTTTCTTTCATAAAGGGAAAAAATTGACACATTGAAAAGAACAAAAAGAAACAACTAATAATACAAAAATTAAATCCACTGTATTACAGCTACATCTACTTTTGATACAAAATATTGTTGAAAAACAATATTGAATAGAATGAATCAAATGTCATTTCTTCTTTAAAGGGATGGGGAGGAACTGGACAGTCAAGGAGATGCAAGCAGTCAGCCTGATACCATCTCTATTGCCTCTCGCACGTCCCAGAACACACTGGACAGCGATAAGGTACAGCAGTCTGTTACGTAAACCAACGATCCAATTATCCATAAAAAGTTTCATCAACATTCTATGGGTTGTGGAGTGAAATGGACGATTTGATTGTGTAGCATTTCTGTACACTGCAACAGCTTGTTATGCCATCACTCTCTGACGCCATCATCTAAGCTGTAAACTATGTTGATGTGAGTATCTCTCCATTTCCTGTTGAAGTGCTTGATTGTTTTGATAGGAGAGAAAGGCGAAGGCCATCTGAGCTTTTAAGTGTGTATGTGTGTGCATGAGAATTTGTTTATGCGTGTTATCTCTGCTGGAGAGAGAACGAGAATCTCACTGGAAGCGGGGACATTCGGCTGTGGATATATCTGGTATTAGCGCGACAGAAGGCCTGTCCTCCTACGCTCAGCATGAGCCACTGTAAAGCACACCAGCAAAAAAAGATTTCTATAGTTTCGCTATACTAATTATACACTCTGTGGACCCAAAGGTGTTTTTACCCTGGACTATACTGGACAATACACAGTTGTCCTATTCATACGCACATTATGGTACCACTTGATTTGTACGGTACTAACAAATAATAAGCACTGTTGGAAGGATCAGACTTATTTCGATATTCCAGAAAGCCTGATAGATGTTGATCTCTTTTAATTTGTGACAATTAAGCTTATATAAATGTGAAACTTTAAACAACTGTCATTACCAAATTACATGACATTATTATTACCACTTAATAACTGCTTGAAAGTGTTAACATTCAATTAAAATGCGTGTTTGAGTGCAAAGCCACCTGTTTGAACTCTATCAAACGTCCCTTGTGTCCCTCTTTTATGCCTTCCACACATGCCCATTCGTTTAGTTTAGTTAGCATGTGCAAACACAAATGGAGTGTGTCATCCTCACTTTCTGAATGCTTCCCTCTATCTGCCCATGTGAGGCGTCTGTGTGAGGAGTCTCATTCAAAAGGCAGCGACACTAGGCGCATTTGTCGAGTGTGTGTATATCGTGTCTATAGCCAAGTGTGTGTTTCTGTGTGTGCCGGTTTTAATGAGTGACTTGTGTTGTGCGCCCAGCCTCCCACGCTCCCTCCGCTGAAGATGCTCGTCTGTATGTCGGGTAGAAGAGAACAGTTTTGATTGCTCACAGTCATCGATCTGAAACTTAAACCTGGTGGGATTAGGCAGTTTGCTGTTTAATGCTACAAATAAAATAGTGGAAGACAGGCTTGTTAACATGGATTAACAACGTGAGGAGAAGCTTCTGATCGAAAGGAATTGAACCCATAATGGATCGAAATTATCTTCAAGAAGTTTTACAGAGCATTTATTGAAACTTTCCGGACATTTTATTTTTACCTACTAAGCGTCTGCGCTCTGTGATTTGGGACCACCGAAGTGGATTGCCGCTGTTAAGTTGTTTAGCTCTGTGGGCATTTACTCGCAATGAGGGAGTGGAAAACAATGGAGAGGCTGGAGGACAAGTCAAACCCAGTGGCTCAGCTCCTCAGCTCTCTGGCTTTACCGCATTATCAGAGGGTATGTCAACAATGTCGCTGCTGTGGCACTTCAGATATATAAACTAAAACAATTTGTATACTTATACAAATTGTTTTAGTTTAATTATGTTGACTTTTATTCAAGACACAAATAACTGTTGTGCCAGGTTTCTATGGAAGTTCTAATGAGTGATGTTTTAATTCAGAATATGCAAATTCATTAATTATTATGTTTTTATTGTACGTGCAAAGAATTTTTTTTTATTATATTTAACACTAAACCAGATATAATTGCATTATAATTTGACTGAAATGTAATGTCTTTTTTGTTTGCTTACTGTTTCTTCTGAACACGTATTTGACACAAGGTTGTCACATACGGAACAGAAATAGCAAACATGAAAAGGTAAAAACTGACACATTCTTAATTGAACTTCCTTTAATGGGAAGTATGTAGATTCAGATGGTTGAAGTGCGGGGTGAGAGTGACGTTTGTGAAGTTGTGAGAATGAGTCACTCATAAGTAACGTATAGTATACACACTTGAATTTTGCTTAAAGATACAATGTGTTAGGGTTACTTTGAAAGAGAGGTTTTTATTCATAAAAAATTACAATAATGAGAAAAAAACACACAAATCATAAAGCTCCCATCATGTCTGATGCCCTGCTTGTGTTTTTCTCCAGTTGTCCGGAGGCTGTGAGTTGACCGTGGTGCTGCATGACTTTGTGGCCTCTAATGGTGGCAGTGGAGAGCTGACGGTGCGCAGAGGGCAGACAGTGGAGGTCCTGGAGCGGCTCCATGACAAACCTGACTGGTGCTTGGTCCGCACCACTGACCGCTCCCCGGCTCAGGAGGGCATCGTGCCCTGCGCCATGCTCTGCATCGCACATTCCCGCTCTTCTATGGAGATGGAGGGCCTCTTCAACCACAAAGGTATGAGCGTGTTTTAGTTTGTTCATCACAGAAGTTTTCTAAAGATTTTCACTGGACAGTTTTTTCTGTCCAGTGAATACCGGATGACGCTGATGTTTCACATCCAAATAGATTGAATAGCCTTGTTGTCACATCTCACACAAACAGACACTTGCAACATTAGCTGTATCTAACAAGATATATTTGCTGTTTACAAACAGAGCATCAGTGACCTACGAAACCTCAATTTCACACCTCACAGCTGTTATGACAGCGCTGTTCCTGTGTTGCCATTAAACAGTAGGGAAACCTGCCACAGAACAAACTCTCTGATATTACTTCAAATGTACTCTCTTTACTCATTACTGAAATGTAACATGTAAAGACATGACTACTGTAAGTAACATGGATAAATCACTGGATAAAAGAGCATCATTCAATTATTAAAAAGTACATCAGATAATTAGATCAGCACTCTACACAGTCACTTGCACTTTGTAATGGTCTCAATCCCTGATACATAGACTGGGAGGGCATCTGGCATAAATTGTTAATCACATCTGACTGAAATAATAAACTCTGATGATCTTCTCTTCATACTGTACTGGACTATATTAAACCTGTTCCAGTTTTTCGATTGGCTATTAGAAAGCGCAGAAGAGACCTGTTTCTATGCTAAAACACTGGCATAGGCTTTGTTCTTGGCCAAGGGAAATTCTTTGTGTTTAAAAGCATAGCACGCCTCATCTTGGTATCCAAAAACTTCCAGGAGTGAATAATTTGCAGGAGAGGATTTTCCCGACATGTCATTTCTATTTCCTTTTAGTTTGTGTTGCTGCAGTATCGTGATTGCAAATGAATAGTTATTCTGTTAGAGATTGGAGCTACTCACAGTAGGGATTTCTCTCTCTTTTTTTTGCATTTGCTAACCAACTTTGGTGGCTACTTTGTCCAAAATTGTGGAAGGAGAACGGCTTTAAGGGAATAAGAAAGAAAATTCTTGCTGCGTCTTCAAACTAAGGACGGACAGTTCAGGACAAATATCTGTGTTTGGGAATAAACTTAAGACTTTATGGATTGATATATAGAACTTGCCAGCGCTCAGGTGGTGCTCTGTGTTATGATGAAGTGGCGTAGTTGCTTCTTTGCCAGCGATGTTGCTTAACTAACAACATGCACAAACATACAGTTCCTGTCAAAGGTTTGGAGACATAAATGAATGCCTTCAGGGAGAATTAACAATGTAAATGGTCTTTAAATTAAAAAAAAAGCAATACCTTAAAAAAACGTTTGACCGGTACTGCATAATAGACTTTAAAGGTTTTGTGGACAATAAGAATTTACTTGACTTACGCCAAGTTAATTTGGCAGGATGTTTTGCCTTCGCGCAATTGTTTGTGGGAATTAAATTGTAACTGAAATGTTTTTGCATTTTTCAAAGTTGTTACTGTCATGAACACTTTTCCCGCAGGATCTTAGAAACCAATTTTGCTTGCTGTTCTAGGCCATTAAAGGCACAGGAGCAGCTGTTCAATAGACATGCAGATTAGTATAAGGCTTCATCAATGTATGTGCACGCATGAGTGCGCTCACAGGAAGAAGTACTGCCAAAAGACTTTCTTAAAGGGAGCCCACAGCTAAACAGGGAGCCTTTGTCCATCCTGAACCACCAAGCGGCTCCGTTTTCTTTGTCAGAACCATACACTGAAAATGTCTTCACCAAATTGAAACGTCTTCCAGATTTTCCACCGGTTCACACTTTGCTGGGAGCATCTGTCAGATTTCATAACACTGTCTATATTTATGGCAAGCCTGCTGCACGGCAAGCTGTATGCATCCTAATGCCTGTAAAATATGCACCGCCCACACAAACCGAGTGGGTGCCTCTACAAAGTGTAATACGGTAGATGGGCTGCATGTTTCCAGACGTCCCCCTCTTTGCTGCGGAGGGAGAGGCGCGGTGGAGGCTCGCCCAATATCCAACACATGCAGGAGCCCACTCATGAGGCAGGAAGAGAGGAGCTGCGATCCAAAGGCACAACAGAAGACATCCTGCTCTACAGCCTTTGTAGCTTTATTTGGACTTTGTCATTCTGGAGTTACTTTTTGATATTTTCTCTTTGCGCATGGGGATACTGTGAGGATTTGCCCACACTCCTGCCAGTTTTCCTGCCGCTCGGAATGTTAATGACATGGCGCGTGGAATTGAATCACTTGTGTCCTTAAACCCATTCTGCCCAATGAATACCTCTCAGGCAGGAAACTCTGACAACTGCAAGTTCTGGCTTTTGGACTTGGGTAGGTGCTAGTACATGTGTCTCCACTTGCTGCTTTCTTGTGAGAAGCGCGTGTTTGCTCAAAATAACATGCTAATACACAAAAGTTACTAGTTTTACATGTACCAGGTCACGCTGTTCTTTTATGTGACCACTAAATGTAATTAATCAGATGTGGATTATACCAGGGCATTAAAGCAATATTCTGATTGTACCGTCATCTGATGATTTCTTAATGGCGGTGACAAGATTACGCTCTAAATCTGGCTTACAGTTGAGCCTTACTGTATAACTAGGGGCCAAAGCGTACTATACGTCTATAAATTCCTGTATGATTCTGATTATTTGCTAAATCTACAGGGGAAATATAGTAGCGGGTGGTCTGCAATCAGAATACCCCTGAGCTTTCCTGCACTCAACATACTCTCCACCCGTAATAGTGCTGTCAGAAGTCATGTTTGTGTGTTGCACCACTCCTCACGGTCCCAGATAAGACCACAGGAAAGATGCTCCCCCGGTGACACCTCTGGAATGCCAGGCATGCCCGTGTGCGGCGCCCTGGACTTTTGGGATCAGTCCAGTTGTGCCGCCGCGCCCCTCCCTCCTTTTCTCTCCTATTCTGAGACACAAGCAACACATCGAGTTGTAAATCACGCATGTTCACCACCCGAGCATGAATAGCCACAGAGTGAACTATTTTACTTGGGCATTTGACATTCGTATTGCTCGATGGTAATGGGGAAGTCGGTTCAGTAACTTTATTTGGACAGACTGATTGCTTGATTGTACAGTCTAGACACGATGAGTTTAGGAATTTTATCTCATTAGTACCAATATAATGGTAATGTATCTATAGCATAGGTTTACCATACCATTGTGGGTATAACTAGACAACAGAAGACAATTTAACAATTTCTTTGCATTTCTTAAATTAATGTTATGCTCTGCTTGCACTGACTCGATGTACAGCTCCCCAGCTGTTCCTATAGTGTCTTCACAATGAAACACTGCCTGCAGGGACAAAGGTCAGAGGTTGTGGCCTTTGTGTGTGTATGTGTGTCTTACGGTTATTTTCTACTGAGGTGGAATGTGTCAAGGCTGCTGACCCCCATGTTCAGCCCATTTACACCCCTGTTAGCACGGCCTTCCGAGGTCTAATCAAGCTCAGCGAATTGTGTAAATAAGTGTGAAAGACTGAAACTCTTGTAAAACATACTTGATACATGGAGGGTAGGAAAACACTGCTGTTGAATTGTTTGACTACAGAGGAGGTGCATACGTTTAAATCGACTTGATTTATTATCGTGTTGTGTCCAAAAGTTTGCAGGGCTGATTCCTAAATTTAACACACGCTCCACATTCTCCTTGCTCAAAGACACGACTGAGACATTCCTGGGCAGTAACGTAATGAATAGTTGTGACTCTGGTTTTTATTAAGCAGGGAAAGGGAGGAGGCAGGTAAAACTTACAGCTTCTCTGGTATCTGAACTTAACGACGTGGTTACATGCAAACACTTGTACTCCTCAAATTACCAGTGAGCATGACAGCCCAAACAGTCCAAATTCCTAAACATCTGTCAATGGGCCGTCAGGATCAGGCTCTAAAGACTCACGTTAAAGATGTGATTGAAGTAGAATTAGAAAGTTAGCCGCTGTTATGCATCAAGTAATGATGTTCCAACCGTCTTCTCTCCCAGGTTTGAAACTGCCCCAGGAGAAGCTATGACTTTCCAGCGTTACAGTGCTGTTGAGTAAAACATGTGCTTTGTATCAGCGAGGTGCAATAAAAAATAAGTCTCCCAGAGGCTGACACAACATTCACACGCACATGCACGGTTGTGAGCGGGCACGTTCATAACCAACAGTGGAGCGCTGTTTGAAAACTTTACGCAGAAACGCATGTGCTGGCGGTTCTTCTGGTCACAAGGTTTAATCTGTAGCAGCTGCCTCTTTGGGATGATACAATAGTGTGTATTAGGTCTTGTGTTTGTACATGTAAATATGTCAAATATAAATATGTTCATGCGTGGACAAATCACAAAGATGTTCATTTAAAGTAGGCCTACACAATTAATTGCAAATCGCAATTTCAGTGGTCGCAAGTAATATAATGTACTCCTTTAACATTGGTTAAGACCTCTACAAAAAAAATTCTGAAATGCATTTGATTCTTGTATTAGTTCAGCTGTTAATGCTTAGTTCAGGTTTAACATCTTGATTTTAAAATATGAATTGAAAATCTGATTAATACCTTACTTTTAAAGGTATTCCGCATTTGATTGATTTCTTTAACTGAACTTCCCTATATTTTTGGTGCACTTGGATTGTTGATTTTGCTGGGGATGGAACGAGGCAGATATTAACCATTTTATTGCTTTTAACCTTTTGAACTTTGACTTGAACAAGTTTAAAGGTCCTTCCCACGGTGGTCGGGTGGTCTCGGAGTTGGCGTTTTGTTACACTTTGATGACTAAAGAAAACTGGGCGTCCTTGGCCAGATCAACTTTTCTTTTTGCTGTAGGATTTAAGGAAGTGTGCAACAGTTGTGTCTGCTTATCTTATAAATGCCCTTTGTCTTTCTATGCTTTGCTACTATCATACTTCTCCATCTTAAATCAAACAAAAGCCTTCCTCCTACAGATTCCCAAAGGGCCAGTGTGAGGGGGAGGCCAGTACAACAACAAGATACACATATTATATTATATCATCTGGCTTCTTTCTTATAATCCTTATTTTATTTAATGCTATTAAATTGTACCTCCTTTTAATCTGCGAGAATCCATTACTTTATATTGGGATTTTCTCTAGAAACAATTACTGCATATCATATTCCCTAGGCCTCATATTGAACAAACAATATAGACAAGTACAATGTTGTGATGTCATGTCATCTGATGCATAGCAATAATTATGTTGTTTGTTTTTTTCTCTCTCTTTTTCTCTCCAGATACTCTGTCCGTATCCAGTAATGATGCCCTGCAGCCCGGCTCCAGTCACACTCTGGGTCCACACAGCTCTCCCGGTCCCAAGCGTCCAGGGAACACTCTGCGGAAATGGCTGACCAGTCCGGTGCGGCGGCTCAGCTCCGGTAAAGCCGATGGGCACGTGAAGAAGCTGGCTCACAAACACAAGAAGAACCGCGAAGGGGCAAGGAAGAACATGGACACCATCCCAGGCTCACAGAAGGACTCCGACGACAGCGCAGCCACGCCGCAGGACGAGACGCTTGAGGAGGTATGGAACAGCCGACACTTGCTATTCTAACCAGTTTCAATGCACTATTGTGTTCTGTGTTTTCACTAACCTTCTGCATTTCTCTTCCCAGCGCATGCGTAATGAAGGCCTGAGCAGTGGAACCTTGTCAAAGTCGTCGTCCTCGGGCATGCAGAGCTGCGGAGAGGAGGAGGGAGACGAAGGGGCAGACGCAGTCCCTCTTCCTCCTCCAATGGCCATCCAGCAGCACAGTCTCTTGCAGCCAGACTCGCAGGACGACAAAGTGGGTCTCACTAGCTCTGGCACACATGCATGCATCAATCAACCATTCAACCACATATTACTCTTACTATACTATTGATTATATTAATCTACACACCGAGTGTTATGGAAACTTGTTAATAAAATACAGTAAACTTGTAACACAATTTGATCTCTAATTGCTTTTCTCTTTTCCTCTCACTCATGTTGGATGTGGCATGTCCCTTCTTTTAGCATTACGTTGATTTCTGTTCTGCTTCTATTCTCTCCCAATTTCCCTATCTCTCCTTGTAAAACCACTTCAGCGTCTCCTCTTCACATTTAATTTTGCCATTTAATTTGCGTTTTCCTTTCGCTCGTTCTCTAACTAAATGTCATCCTCTTGAGTGTAATGACTTGCCTGTTGCTCCCCTGAATACTCCATTCATGTTTCCGCTGTGGCCCGAGTTCATTGGGCTGAATGGGATAATTCCATTCATTCTCAAGGGGATTTAAAGATTTGCCTGTCGTTATGTCCTACTGTCTTCCTCTTCAATGGAGTATTTAGCAACACAGTTTATATGCTGTAAACAGCTTGTGTTTAAAGATCACAAGCATTGTTCTTAACCTAATCATACCTCGCATCCTCTATTTTACCCGAGACCAGTTTGTCATTGGCCCCATATTGGCTCTTAAGTACCCTTTTATTAGGGAGATTACACCCACCAAGTCCTCATTTTTGGAAAATTGAAGTCCCTTCTCCAAATGGTGAGCCTTGAATACTATTTGAGTCACATCTATGAGTTTGTGGTGCTATCAGTCAATCGATGATTTGAATGAGCTATGTACAGAAACATTCACACAGAGATGAATGGAATATACCGAAGCTGGATACGTTGCTAATTTCCATCGATAGTTCCTGGCCACAGGAAATGAATAGCAGTGTACAAATAAAAAATACATAACCTAAAAAGCAATGGTTCCCACTCTACCATCATCTATACCAGGGGTTCCCAACTGGCGGACCTGGGTCCAGAACCGGAACTCCAGAGGCTTTAGTCCGGACCCCAAAGCCTTTTCACTTAATTTCTAAGGCTGAATTAATAATTATGTAAACAATTTGAATAACACTGAAATAAAATGGCAAAATTATTGATACATTTATTAGCTCTGCTATGTAAATAGCACATTTTCAAGGCAAGGTAAGGCAAGTTTATTTATACCGATTTAGTTGGTTACCCCTGATCTTTACAGTCCCAAAAAAAGGGCACATCGCAGTTATGTTGAGAAAGAAACAACTTCACAAGCAATACAAACAACAGCTGTACAAATCTTTCATACACAATGTTACCTATTCACACACTTATATTACGTTTTCTTATTTTTGCTAGACTGCATCTCGCTTGTCAGGGCGACCCAGCAGCTCCGAAACGCCTAGTGCCGCCGAACTGGTCAGTGCCATCGAGGAACTTGTGAAGAGCAAGATGGTAAGGCATGACATGTACTGAGCTCACAAGTACAGTGGCACATTTTGTACAAAAATCAATTGTCACTGGCGTTGTTGTCGGAGAATGGCATCTCATGGGTTACGAGTCATCAGCTAAGACTCTGAGTCACACTGCCAGCTGTCCTTCTCCAGCAAATGGGCATTGCGCTGTATTGTAGCTTTTGCAAAGTTGGTTATTGGCCTAAGTAAATGTCAGATTTGCTGCTGTGTCTCACTTTAAAGTTTAAAGTACCGGAACAGTGACAGAAGGGTTAGCTGCTTCTTTCCTATGACAAAAAACTGTACACAATGAATTGAAGGAAATAATATTGTGTGGTAGATGTCATTTTTCCTTTGCAAATTAATCTTGTTTTTCAATATTTTGTACCTATGACTGATTCAGGCCTACCCTGCTTTAGGCCCATAGTTATAATGAATGACACATAGCAGGAAGCTAAGAGAATGTCATGAATAGGCCTTTCAATGTTAACACAGTTCAAAATGACTCTTTAATTTCATAGACCTTTCACTCCTAACTTTTTACTTTGATTTTTCAGTCTCTGGAGGATCGTCCCAGCTCACTGTCAGTGGAGCAGGTTGACAGCAGTTCCCCTTCACTAAATCCCTCTGACAACTCTCTCCTGTCATCATCCTCTCCCATCGATGAAGTAGAGGAGCGCAAGTCTGGTTTCCTCAAGAGGAGACAGTAAGTTACAAGTTATGAGGGCTTGTTCTGCTTGTAACCTTTGCTTTAAGCTGACTTTTATCAATTGTGTCCTCCAGTTATGTGCTTCTCGAGCTGGTTGAAACTGAGCGAGACTACGTCAGGGACCTTGGATCAGTGGTGGAGGTAAAACACAGAAAATGCAGATTTGACAAATCAAGAGCGTCTGTAGTAACTGTTGTTTTTTGTCTCAGGGTTACATGAGCCGTATGAAGGAAGAGGGAGTCCCAGACGACATGAAAGGGAAAGACAAAATTGTGTTTGGAAACATTCATCAAATTTATGACTGGCACAAAGAGTATGTTCCACCCTTTACAGATTTATAATAATTGTTGTAATGTGAACTAAAAATGTTTTTTTTTTTGGCTGTAGTTTTTTCCTTGGAGAGCTCGAGAAGTGTCTGGAGGACCCTGACCGATTGGCACCATTATTTGTCAAACAGGTTTGGCTTGGCTAATTTTTGTTTTCAATCTTACTGTGTGTTTTAAGTGCTACTCTCCAAAAAGGTCATAACACAACCGTGCGTGTCTTTGCTGCAGGAGCGGAGGCTACACATGTACATTGTTTTCTGCCAGAACAAGCCTAAATCTGAACACATCGTCTCTGAATACATAGATACTTATTTCGAAGTAAGTCTTGCCGAGTTATATTTCGATGATGTGTCTATAACATCTCTTCATCTAATGTTATGATTTTTTCTTTTTTTTTTTATAGGACCTAAAACAGCGTTTGGGTCACAGATTGCAGCTCACTGACTTGCTCATCAAACCAGTACAGCGTATCATGAAATACCAGCTCCTATTGAAGGTGTGCAAGATTTTAAACTCTATTTTTATACAGATGCTTTTAAATTGTACACTCTACTCAAAATATATTTTGTTTTAGGACCTTCTTAAAATTTCAAAGAAGGCCAATGCGGACACAAACGAGCTGGAGGTAACTAAGATTTTTATTTTTGTTTGCTGCTGCTTAAATGTAGTTTTAGCCACTTACCATGTAAGTGGTGTGCATCATAAATTGTATATCTACTGACTTTCGTTTCTCTATACATTTTTAGAAAGCTGTGGAGGTCATGTGTGTGGTCCCCAAGCGCTGCAATGACATGATGAATGTTGGGCGACTTCAAGGCTTTGATGTGAGATTTCTTTATTTTACATGATCAACTTTGTTAGAGGGCTCGTTCCATGTACTGTTGTATCATTATGTGTTTGACAAGACCGCATTTGTTTGTTTAGGGTAAAATAGTTGCACAGGGCAGATTGCTCCTCCAGGACACCTTCATGGTTTCAGACCAAGATGGAGGACTTTTATCCAGAATGAAGGAGAGGAGAGTCTTCTTGTTTGAACAGATTGTTATCTTTAGTGAACCCATAGACAAAAAGAAGGGCTTCTCAACTCCAGGCTACCTCTTCAAAAACAGCATCAAGGTGTGCGCCCTGGAAAGATGATTTAAAAAAAACATGGCTTGTTTATAGATTTCACATGATATCACTCCTTTCTGTAGGTGAGCTGCTTGGGTCTTGAAGAAAACACGGATGACCCCTGTAAGTTTACGCTGACCTCCAGATCTTCCAGCGGCAGCTTTGAGAGGTTTACAGTCCACTCAACCAGCCCTGGAGTCGGTCAGGTGTGGGTGCACCAAGTCAGTCAGATTCTAGAGAACCAGCGCAACTTTCTCAATGGTAAGAAAAATACGTTACCATACAGGAAAATACCCACACCTACCTTCTTTAAAATAACATATTGTCAAGTCACAGTTCTGGGAAAGAGAAACTCCTCTAGACTGACGAGTTCCTTTGATTTTAAGTTAGTTTTTTTCTTGTTATTTGGCATGGTAAACTTCAACACTTTGCATTTACAACACATCATGCTGTATGCACTTGTTCCACCATGATAGTTAATTCTGAATGTCCTATCCTCACCAGCTCTCACCTCCCCCATCGAGTACCAGAAGAATCACGTGGGCGGTTCAAGTGGCCCGACCGGCAGTAGCAGTGGGAGTGGGGGTCACGCAGGAGGCAGCAGTCCCAACAACTCCTCCAGCATGGGCGGAGGTGGCGGAGGAGGTGGCCCAGGAGTAACTGGGGGGAACTCTCTTTGTGGTCCCCGCTCTCGACCCTCTCGCATTCCGCAGCCCTCGTCCCGCCTACCGCAGCCCGTGCACCACCACCACCATCCGGGCTCGGAGGGGCCCGACCGATCAGCAGGTATGTGGTCCAGCAGCCCACCTAAGTCCCTACCCCTGAGCCCTTTCCCAGAGACTAATGGAGAACTGTCAAAAGCGGAAGGTCAGAAAGTGGAGACATTTGGTAGCGCTTATGGAGCCAACAGTAACAACAGTAACAGACTATCAGGCGGCACCGAAGCGGGATTTCGACAAGGAGGCGTCGACGATGCTCCAAAATCAGCTGCTAAACCTCAAAGAGCTATTGCACCTTTGAACTTGTCCCTGAAAAGCCCCCGAGTGGGAACTGTAGCCCCTATGATGTCTCAGTCTATCGGAGGGAAGGACTCCCCGGCAAGTCCTGCTCATAAAGGCAACCCGCTCTGGGCTGTGGTGGCTCCAGTGGTTTCCCCGTCTCCGTCAGGACGTCCCGCTTCCTTCTCTTTCCCAGGAGAGGGAGAGAGGGGAAGCCATGGTACGCCCCCTCATCATCGCCACTCCACGAACAGTAAGGATGTAGACCGGATGAGTTCCTGCTCCTCCACAAGTGAACAGTCTGTACAGTCCACTCAAAGTAATGGGGTAAGACCTCCGGCCATAAGAGGGGGAAACACTCACTAGAAACTAACTCCGCCTTCACTGATCCGTCTGTGGACATAGACATTGCTGCTGTCTTGAGCAACTTCGGCTGAAGATTAACAATTCTGTGGACTAACTGTGTGAGAGTGACGGCTCTTCTTGGACGTACTAACAGTGTAGACGATGCTACTGATGTGTCTGCTGTTGATATGCTGTACATGGCAACTAACTGACAGTTTTCACATAATCTCCAACACTTTCTTCTTCACGATCTATCAAGAATCTCGTTGCCACCTCTTATGTCTTTGGGGAATTTACCTTTTCCTGAATCTACATTATCTATTCTTGCATATCTGATCTGATTCATAACTACTGTTCTTTCATTTTTGGCAGTGACTTACAATCTGTTTGAACACATTTCTCATGTTGACACATCTCTGATCTGCATGAATGATGTTTTATGCAAAACTGTCAATCAAATTTACCATTTGATTGGTGTTTTAAGCTTCCCTTATTCACAAGTATACACACACTTTTTTGCTTGTAATGTTTTACTGATCTTGTTGTCTTTTTCCTAAACAGAGTGAAAGCAGTAGCAGCAGCAGCAGTGTGTCCACCATGTTGGTGACCCAGGACTATGTGGCAGTGAAGGAGGATGAGATCAGTGTGGCGCAGGGTGAGGTGGTCCAAATTTTAGCCAGTAACCAACAGAACATGTTTCTGGTTTACCGAGCGGCCAATGAGCAGAGTCCTGCTGCTGAGGGTTGGATACCTGGCTATGTCCTGGGACACACCTCCTCCTCCACCACACCTGAGCTCACTGAAGGAACTATTCGGTAAGCATTATGCATGTTTATGTGTAATCTTTTGAAAAGTTGCAATGGTTACACACATGTATTTAACATATTTATTGTTTTTCTATTAGAAAATCATTATCATGGCACACAGCACTCCGCATTCGCAGAAAATCAGAGAAAAGAGATAAAGATGGAAGGAAGCTAGAAAATGGCTACCGCAAGTCTCAAGACAGCCTTGCCAACAAAGTCTCTGTCAAGGTAATACTAACTTAATAATAAAGCACTAAGTGTGACCTGTGGTAGAAAAAAATGTCAGTTTATTTGATAAATACATTAATACACAATACATGTGTTTGGCTGTTTCAGCTCCTTAATCCCAACTTCATATATGATGGTAAGTCCTTGCTTTGTAGATAGAGACACTTGATTCAGTGTGTTGACGCAGAGTTTCTGTTTCTGCACCAGCCTCTCCAGAGTTCCTAGTCCCTGTCAATGATGTGTCGTGTGAGAGCGGCGACAGTGTTACTTTGAGGTGTAAAGTCTGTGGTCGACCCAGGGCTTCGGTGAGCTGGCGTGGACCAGAAAACGACATTCTTAGTAACAATGGACACTACAGCATCACCTACAGGTAATGCACAGGGCTTGAACATCAACACTGGCTGATCAGTCACATGCTGGTAGATTTCTGCTTTGATTTATAATAATTGCTCTCACTTAATGGTTTTATATGTAAGTTTTAATCGAGATTCTGCTGATGCCATACAATGTATTTTGTAAGTCTATAGTAATTGGCCATCACATAAATACAACACATTCTAACATCATACACTTCTGTATTCACTCTGCACTGTACATACACATACTTTGAATCAAATGTAATAACTGCCTTTAATTTTGCAGTGAGACAGGGGAGGCAACATTACGCATCCTGGGAGTGACAGTAGAAGACAGTGGCGTTTACACCTGTGTGGCCACTAATGTCGCAGGCACTGGCTCCTCTTCAGCTTGTCTCCAAGTCACAGGTGGGAAAGGAATTATATATGTATATTTGATGGGCAGCAGGCATATGCAGATATGAAAAGCACAACACATCTACATTCATTCATTTTCATTCAAGACACAGAAACATGGCCCATAGAGCACATACAAACACTTGAAGTTTGTCTATAAATATAGTGTTTTATGGTGCCTTCACCTCTTCCTAATTTTTATTGCAATTGTCATTAGTACTTTGAAGAAAAAATCATCATCATAACTATTTTTTTTTCCTTAGGAATTTATGAAGACAGCAGCTGGAAAGGCAATTTTGAGCTTTATTACACAGAGATCACTGAACTGGGAAGGTATGCCTTTTGTACTTATATTGTATTTAAGAGGCCATCTAGGTAGCCCTTTACAGTACAGTAATATCATGATCATAGAATGAAAATAGCATAGTACTTTAACGTGTTATAACTTGGTAGTTATGGTAAGTATAGAAAAAGAACACACACGTAATTTATTTCATGGTAATGTGACCATTTTTATTGAATGATCTAGATTTTTTTTAACAAACTTGATGGGTTCTGCATATCAGTATTTTGCTTTTATGTGCGCATGGCAATGACAATAAATAAAGTGCCATATCATTTAGAAACTGTTGCTTGTAAGTCTAACTTTCATTTTGGCATGATAGGGGTCGATTCTCGGTGACCAAGCGGTGCGACCAGAGGGGAAGTAAACGCACTGTTGCAGCTAAGCATGTGAACAAGAAGCTTCAGCGTAGAGAACAAGTGCAACAGGAAGTCCGCCTTCTACAGACCGTGGACCACCCCAACCTGGTGCGCCTGCTGGACACATACGAGACCTCCAACAGCTATGTTCTGGTGCTCGAGATGTACGATCAAAACCTTTCCATTTTAACCAACAGTGCTGTAAATAGTCACCAAAATTGTAAAGCCATTGTTCTGGTGTTCCAGGGCTGACCAGGGAAGATTTCTGGACTACATTGTGAGCTGGGGAAACCTAACAGAGGAGAAAGTGGTTCTTTATCTCAGAGACATTCTTGAGGCTCTTCATTACCTGCACAGCTGGAGAATAGCTCATCTGGATATAAAGGTAACAAATCTGCATAATAATTAGGTTAATTAACTTTAAAATAAGCTTGAATAGTTGCCTTCCGTGTGCACTAAATATATGTGTAATTTTTATTATTATTATTTTAATTATTTTTTAAATATATTATTCTTTTATCTTTTTCATGCCTTTTGTTACCATAGCAAATAAAATGTAGGTGTGCTTTGCTCAATTTCTGCTATTGTATTTTCATTGATTTTTTTTTTTTTTTTCAGCCTGAGAACATCCTGGTGGAGCATGCCTCCTCTCAGCCTGTGATCAAGTTGACAGACTTTGGCGACGCTGTTCACCTGAGCCAGTCTTCCTCTCACACCCACCATCTTTTGGGAAACCCAGAATTCTCTGCTCCCGAGGTGGTCCTGGGTCAGCCTGTCTCACTGACGTCTGATCTCTGGAGCTTAGGTACAGTATGTAATTCGGCAAAATAAAATATTCAGAGTCATTTGGCATTATCCCTAAGTTGACATGTTTGAAGTAAGAAAAATAAAATGCAATGGCTGTCCCTGCGTTATAGTCATGAGCGCCAAAACATACAATTTTACCTGGTTGTTTCATTACTCCAGCTGCTCATTACATCTTTAATAGGGTGACTTATTTTTTTTTTTTGGAAAATGCTTCCCAGGGGTGGTGACCTATGTGTTGCTGAGCGGTGCCTCTCCTTTCCTTGATGAAAGTCTGGAAGAGACTTGCCTGAACATCTGTCGTCTGGACTTCAGTTTTCCTGAGGACTACTTCCAGGGCGTAAGCATGGCAGCCAAGGACTTTGTGTGTCTCCTGCTTCAGGGTGAGGTGGACCGCCGCCCCTCGGCTGGCCTCTGCCTTCAGGACCCCTGGCTCCAGTCTCGGGGCCTCATCAATGGAGACTACCACCACCAAGCCCTGCCACAGAACCACCACAGCGCCCCCTTGGACACATCCAGGCTCATCTCATTCATCGAGAGACGGAAACACCAGAATGATATTCGGCCTATTGCTTCCATTAAGTCCTTTCTACATAGCCGCCTGCTGAACCACATGTGAGATACATGTAGCCATTGATTGATATTTTTCTGAAGATGTAAATGTGATTCAGTTGAGCTGAGTCTAAAATCCTCCTTTTCTTGCCACTAAAGTCCTGCTGCTGCTGACTGACCTCTGCTGAGAAAAACCTACGCGTCTCTTCTCTTTGCCCTATGAACATTTAGGCATATACAGTCCATATGCCGGCACAAACAAACTGTTGGAATCTGAGATTTCAAAGGTTTGACTTTGCAGGGAGAAGCTTTCTCAACAAAGCCAGCACGAGCAACGTGTTTTTGACAGTGTTCAACAGAAACTAGAAAACTGTATAATAAGAGTAATTCAGGCTGCTTTCAGTTCATAAATGTTTTCTTTTTTGTAACGAGAGATTACCTTTTGTAAATGTAATGGTGTACATTAAGAAAACAGAACTGTCTTTATTCATATCTTTTGGAAAGCTAAAGTGAGTTGTTAGAATGGATGTTAAGAGCAGTGACCATTAGCAGGTCACTGGAACAAGATGAAGACCAAAACCATGTTTCCTACATGCATTGTATTCTCCTTCAGTGCAATAGTTTGCTTAATGTTATGCCCCTTGTTTGTTAAACTGTTCTGAACTTAGTTTAGATGGACTTTGAGAAGCATTAAAGCTATTGGGCATCAGCTTTTGCAGATTTTTACTCGCATCCGCCTTATTTGTATATAAAGTACTGCCTTTCATCTTAAAGAAGTTCTCAAACAAAAGCTCGTGAGCATTAGTGAATTCATGCTGTTCAAATCCGTGAAATCATTTTCACTTTGAACAAACTACAAACTATGGTCATGTTTCGCTTTGATTCTCATGTGCAATGTTGCAGCTTTAACATTTATGCAACTATTTATGAACAATTGTGTTGTAGTTGTATTCTTAAAAAGGCATGTACATACGGTACTGCGATAGATGTCTGTAATGTGTTAACTCTATTAAGTTCAGTATTAAAACCTGAAGCCCGGTGTTTTATATAGAATAACTGCATTACAATATAATATAGGCACTTATGCTCTCATTGTTTTATTTTATGTAACAATACCAAAGTTGACTATGTTTTTGTTTTTCTTTCTTTTTTTTAATTTATAAGCACACTAAACCCAGACACATGCGTGTTTACATAGATTTGGTCTGGTTTTTATTTATTTTTCTTGTAATAATATATAATTTGTTTGGTGTTTATCAATGAGAAATATTTCACCTGTCTGTTGAGAAGCTGTGCACAAAGTGGTTTGCTGTGTGAGATTGTTTTCCGTTTTCTAGATTGATGCCGGCCTATGTTGCATAGAATTTCTTCCTCTATGAAAATGTAGTCATTGAGCAAACTTGAGCAAGCAATAAGTCTGTAACACACAGGTTTTCTTGCCCAATCAACTTAAAATACTGAACAGTGCGTATTGGAATAATCAAGCTCTCTTAATTCTTTAGAAAAAACATTTCATCAAAAAAGGAATATTTCTTTTTAAGTGCCAGTGGGTTGACTCTAGTGCAAGAGAGTGAGCTAACCACTACTTCCTGATGGTCATTTTCAGTTTAATTTGTCAATAACAGTTGGAGTGTTGTTTTGTACAGTCGTGTCTCTAATATTTAATTTATTATGTAAATGTGAGTTTCCTGTTATGTCAATACAATCTCACAATAATTAAAATATGAAGAAGTAATAAAATGCCTTGGAGAAACCTGATCTTGTCCCAATGTAAAGATGTACAGAGAGGCTGAGCTGTAACCTCATAACTACTGTATGTCCTATTTTAAATACACATTGTACCAGACTGCAGCAATGTCGATTTGAATGTCTTATTCTGATTACTTTAGTTTAATTTTGCATGTATATTTCTCTGTACAGAAGATTGTGTTTAAATGTTATGTGTTGTAAATATTTTATTTTGTCTTGTTAATTTGCCATTAAACGTACAATGAGCAACACTGATTTGCACTTTTACTGTAACACAGTCAGTGTTGGAGATTAACTAAATACATGTACTAGAATACGTATTTAGAATACTCGTTTTGAGTAACTGTATTTAGAGTACAGTTACTTTCCAAATATCAAGGAAATACATCCCAGTACTCGATCATTGAAATTTAGCTCCATATTGCACACCATTATTAAGAAAGAACTTTTAATGTTGGCCTGTTTTTCCTCCCAAAAATAAAAAAAAGATAAAACGCCTTATGCTACAGTTCATACAAACACTGCACAAGTGCTTCACGTGATGCTATACCTGCTGCTCCATTTGCCAAGAGAGTTTCTGAGTTCCAAATAAATGGTAAGTGAGTTTATAACAGGTGTTTCAACAATCGTAGTCTTAATTTTTGTAATTATATACCATTTACATATAAATATGATGATAATCAACGTGAAAGTATTATAAGAGTATTCAAAGTATTCAGAATGCAGTACTCTGATTAGACTAAGTAACGGAATATGTTACAAAATACCTTTTCAGGCAAGTATTCAGTAACTAAATACAATTTCAAAGTATCTCTTCTGAACACAATGTATAGAGCAGTAAAAGTAAAACGTTTTTAGTTAATTACAGAAATGCTGAATACATTATTTCAGGCTTTGGTTAAATTAACATTTCTTAATAAATGCATTTGTTTTAATAACTTTATTTTATCCACACATTGCACTTGTATACATACATTACTGGTCAATAGAAATCACTTGGACCTCAGGCTTGGTTATACATTAAATATGGACGTGCTGTTGAAATTTAACCCACAGTTTGTCATATCTTTTCAGCCTTTCAAAACTGAAGTCCTAGGACCCAAGACTTAGGTGAGACACAATATATTTCTTCTTTTGACTGTATGTTAAAATGGTGCTATTAGGTAAGTTGCCATAGTTTGTATTCATTTATTGATTGCATGCTGCTCGTGGCAATTCACTTAAATTAATTGTAACTAGTACATAACTGTATTGTTTATGTATGTATAGGCTATACTTGCTTATATAAATGTACCAAAAGCTTCATAGCTCATCCTGTTGACAATATCAAGAAAATCCTGCAGCGTCTGTGTGCCATACGCCACCAGAGACGCAGGAAATCTAATCTGGTTGCTGTGCAGCTACCACTAGATGGCACTAACTAACATTTGATATACAGCTGGGTTGGGCACAAACGCATATTACGTGAATCGTAGAAAGTTTATTTAACGTTTATTGTTAGGTCAATATAATAATATTCGAAAAACAATAGTAGAGGGCCAACAGAAAATAAATATATGCAACAACAAAAAGAATAGTAGAATTTGCTAATTGGTCTGCGAGGTACAGGTCTAGAGCATAATATTTATTTGGCAGAGCTTTACATACATACATTCTTAACAGGGTATAGCGCAAACCTAGCATTTTCATTCATAAATGATTCTTTTATGTACAAACATTCATATTATTATGTCAAACAATATTTAATGCATACAAAATCAGAATTAACATGCATGTACTCTTACAATGGTTTAGCACCTTTTATGACGGGAAATATGTGTTTTCTGAAACCAATGCACAGATACGAGGTGCACTTCCCTTCTACGTGGTGGTGGTTTGCAGTAGGTGCAAATATTATGCAGTCATCTGTGCACTATGCTCTGAGCCAAAGTGTTAACTTCTTCAAAAGTGTCAACACATTTGTTTTTAGTCCAACACAACACAGCCAAGTTGTGTTGTCCACATTTTGTTCAGCATACTATAATTTGTTTCAGAAAATATTGCATAAATCCTGTCTTTTGTATTTTATTGTATTTATTGTTTTAGTTGGTCTAATTTACATCCATTGTCCCCATGTGCACTCTCAAACACAGTCTCGGTCATCCTGGCCTATTGTAGGCTACATGTTTTGAGTGGTAGGGGAAACCTACGCTGACACGGGGAGAACATGCAAACTCCACACAGAAAGGCCCCATCCTGGTGGGAATCGAAACTGGACCTTCCAGCTGTGAGGCACGAGCACTAACCACTGCGCAACCATGCCACCCTCAATTCATTCATCTCTGCTTGGGACTGGTTCAATGAGAACACAGTACAGTAAACTGTATTCCCTGGATGGATATTATGCACTTCATTTCTTTTCCACCTTTATCCTAAATATTTTCCCTATAAAATGCAACCTTAATTTATGTGATAATGTTGACCTTATATGCCACTGCTATTATAGGTAAATGCATCGGAAACATTTCTAAACATCTGACCTATATACGTAAGATTATAGGTAGATCGGGTTTCAACATATTATGTATAAACCCGATCTAAACCACTGCCCACGATCGTTCTTGTCCTCATTCTTTAAACAGCTGTGCTTCTCTCGTCTAGGCTGCTGGTCTGAGAGTAAACCGACGCACGGGCGCTGTCCTGGGGGAGCAGGACCTTGATAAACCTGCACATTTTACATGGAGCCTTGTTCATTAACCTTATCAGATGCTTCTTAAACTTTTCCCCGACAAAGACATACAAGATGGGATTGAGACAACTGTGAGAATAGGACACTACCTGTGTTACCTGTGAAGCCAAAACTATTGCTTGGCTGCTAGCGCAATCGGTATAGACACCAAGTAACTCTAAGGCTTTAAAGAAAGATGCAATGTTATAGGGGACCCAACAACAGAAGAACACAATTACAACAATGAGAACCAGTCGGATAGCTTGTTTCTTAGAGGTCTGACATGACATCAATCTCCGAAGGATTTGTGAATAACAGAATCCCATGATGAGTAGTGGCACAACTAGCCCCATCACATTCATTTTGAAAACACTAAAGACCCTCCAGAAGTGTCTGAACTCTGTCTCATTATTGTGCTCTGACGCTTTATTGGCGGGGTAAGAAGAAAAGCACAACATTCTGTCACCCATAAGTTTTTCTTGAAGAAAGATATTGTCTGGGAAAGATGCCAAAAATCCCGCCATCCATGTGACTCCGGCCGCGATCATCCCATAAGAGCGCGTCCTTGCCCTCATGGCATAAATAGCATGTACAATAGCCAAGTATCGGTCAATGCTCATGAGGCAAATGAAGAAGATGCCACAGTAGAAGACAATGTTGTAGACTCCAAGGACCAGTTTGCACATGGCATCTCCACATCTCCATTGGTCCCAGGCTTGGTGTGCCAGGAAGGGCAAGGTGCACGCCAGGAGGAGGTCCGCAACAGCCAGGTTTAGAAGACAGACATCGGTCATACTCCGGAGACGCGCCCCGCACACGATCACCCAGAGGACCAGTACATTTCCCACAAAGCCAAGCAGGAAGAATAAAGTGAAGAGGATGGGGAGGAAGTAGGCTCCATGGCGCTCATAGGAACAGGGCATAAAATTGCTCGGATCGTAATCATTGTAATCAACATAGTCATAAGTTTCAGTAGTGGTGTCATCAATGGTTGAATCATTTGGAAATCTGTCAAAGAGAGAAACCCATTATAAAACAGCAGGCCACCTGTGTGTTATGCTCGGTATCAACTTGCTGGAATATATCATTTTCAGTAAATAATTAAAACTGAAATGAATGTAGGGATCATGAAACGAGACTGTGATGAAATAAAATATATCTTATCACTTTATCACTTTTTTTCAGTGGTTGAAAAAAGGCACTACAATTACAACAAGCTGTAGATGAGACACAAGTGCAAGTGTCATAAAGTGAACGTGCCAATACTCATTTGTGGAAACCTCCAGAACTCAGTCACTTTGCTTTAACTAAGGCTTGCACTGGCACAAATTAGGGCCTGTATGTTCAATTCCAAACTGCTTTTTAGACCTATGACTACGTATGTAACCCTAAGTGTGCTTTCAGACTGGATGATGGGCTGGAATATGGGCCTCTATATACACTCAGATCAGTGTGTGGATGCAAAACAACTTTCTCCAACTAAACCCAAACAAAACGGATATACAGTAATTGTTTTTCCTCCGCACGTTGGACTACTGTAACGACCTGCTCACTTGCCTCCCTAAACGAGTGTTGGACAGCTGCAGTACATCCAAAACTCGCTTTTAAAGGCCTGGATTCCATAAAACTATTAACATTATTGAATATTTGGCATTTTTGGAATGATGTCAATTATTTTTTTATGTATTTTTTTAGATTTACGCAAAAAGTAGACAAAAATATTAATGTATATGGTGATTTAATGACACGATGGTTGTGATTGATGCAAAATAAGAGGATGACACAAGGGTTAGGTCACTGTTTACCCCGAAGGTTTAGACCTCATTCAGCCCAATATTAACCAGTGGTATTGGAGAGCCACAGTTAGTTGGTTTACTTGGTGTGAATATTTTGAGAATCATATAATAAGCTACTAAACACCACTACAGTTGCTACTACAGTGCGGTACACCACGCTCTGAAACAGGGACAGACCCAGGAGGCAGTGCACCGTTTCAGAGAAGCACTTAAGGCAGTACACTGGGTTCCCCGACCTCCAAAAACGCTCAGTGGCGGCGCACTCAGGACTAACCCAACAACTGGATGCACTGTTGTTGTACAATTGTTCAATGACAAATAAAGCACTTAATTAATTACTTACACATTTGCTTTACTAAACGCTACTAAAGCACAGTAAAAGCACCTTGACCATTTGTAACCATAGTTAACGTATAACATATATTTTGAACAAACGATTAAAAAAAAACTGTCTATGCACCATTTCTTAGTAACTGGATCCAAACGAGGAATGTAGAAAAACAGCTTTTCTTCGAACGTAAATCATGTCCATGTGTATGTACATACCATTATCAAGTACATGGTTGATATGTGTGCATTGGACCTTACCTAGTTCCGACATATTCCCAGGTCAAATTGGGCAATGCCGTTAAAGCAGGACTCGATGTTTCCAAACTCCACTGACTGAAACACATTGTGACCAAACGCAAAAGAATGTGGGTGGGGAATAATACCAAAGGGAAGCAATCATGGAATAAAAGGCTGTCTCAACACAAGTACAGAGCAACTGGGTTAGGAACATTGTTTTCTACGGCACATACAGTAAGGCTATAATATAAAATAGGACCAATAGTGTCCATGTAGAAACAAAACACAATTTACATAGTCGACCATTACGTATAACATGGCTATCAACCCTGCAAAATGTGAGCAAATAATATTTAAGGAGGCTTCATTAACTTTTAGTTATCAGTTAACTATCAATTCTCTCTCCACTATTTTACTGATAAACCAAACCAGCAAAAAAAATAAATAAAAACAAATCAGATAAAAAATGTATTATATGTGAAGAAGCATATCCAAATATTACCTTTTTATGGTTGTGTTCATCTTGCAAGGTGACAGTACTGATGCACTATGTTGATTTGGTGAAACTTGAGCAGAGTGAAAATGAGGGTGGGCTTGCAACCTTTAGATGCAGTATATGTATGACTTCCTTTGATAAACCGCACACTGTGTTTAAACCACAGTCTTTATGTAATGTAAAGGCCGAAACTGCAGGTACACGCCATAGCATCATGTGCAGACAGTTAACATATAAACATATTTTGCAATGGGAGCTAAGTGTCTAGAGTTAACTGATCTCGGTATGAATATTTAGATAACTTTCATGAGGTGTTCGTTCTGAACAGCATAGCAGAGTGATACTGTCAGCATAGAAGGGGGAAACATGTTTCAACAAACAACTTAAACAATCAAATCGAGTTACAGCTACTGTTTTCTATTGATTTATTTATTATGAACAAAAATGGTTAATAGGTGACGTAAAGGACTAGGCCACCGTTTTTACATACTGAGATATGTTCATATCTGAGCTTAGACGAGTTGATGCGTCCCTGTCTGGTCTTTGTGCGTGCGCTAAGTCCCGCAAAAAGACCAAAGACGTTGTTAGCATTTAGCCTCTCCCACCATATTCCTAAAGCTCCAAACTGAGGTGAAGTTAGAAACTATTTACTGTGCGGATGTGCTAAACTTTTCTCCTACAAAGGCATAGATGATGGGGTTAATGCAGCAGTGCAACAGTGCAATGATCGGAGTCACCAATAGGGCGGTGCTGATATTCTGAAAATATGTACAGTTATTTAAAATGTCATACAGCTAAAGAGTTTGAAGGAAGACCACCAGATTAATAATAGTTAATATTAGTTGAAGAGTTTCAACTTCATTCAGTAGTTACCAAAATAAGTAATGCCATTTCTAATTTTCTTTAATATACAGTAGGAGGAAAAAGTAAGTACCCTGCCTAGAATTTCTCACATTTCTGCCTAAATTGGTCATAAAATGTGGTCCAATCTTTATTAAAATCACAAGAATGATTAAACAGTGTCTGCTTGAACTAGTACCACCCAAACAGTTACATTTGATCATAATTGTATTGGCCATAATGTAAGCATTCACAGGACAGGGGGGATTTAGTGAGTACACCCCCTGAATCTCACTGAACTGCAGCAGTTTTGCAAAGATGAATGGTCTAAGATTGATCCTGATCATTGTGAGCGCCTAATCTGCAACTACAGAAAAGCAGTTATGGCTGCAAAAAAAGGGTCAGCCCGCTATTTACTACAAGGGTTCACTTGCTTATTCTACATTGTTGTGAATGTCTCAGGTTTTTCTGCTAAATATATAAACAAACTTGCAAAGTGAATTTTCCATAGATGATGGCATGCTGTTCAGGGCCTGAGGCAACAAAGCACCCCCACACCACGATGGTCCCTGCACCATACCTCACAGTGAGGATAAGGTTCTGATGTCGGTGAGCTGTTACATTTTTTTTCCCCACACATGACACTGTGTGTTCCTCCCAAACTATTCAACTTTGGTTTGCGAAAGAGCTCTTGGATGCGCCACAGCACTTCTGGCAAAATATACTGTGGACTGACGAACTCAAAGCTATCAATATTTTTTGCAGTTCCTCATTAATGGTAAGTGAGGTTATAACAGATGTTCCAACAATTGTAGTCTCAATTTTTAGTAATTATACGCCATATTTATACATAAATATAATGATAATCAATGTGAAAGTATTCTAAAAGTATTCAAAGTATTCAGAATGCAGTACTTGCAGGCGCATTGAGTTGCCTTGTGTACGAAATGCGCGGTATAAATAAAGTTGCCTTGCCTTGCCTTGCCTTACTTTGAGTAGACAAAGTAACGGAATATGTAACAAAATACATTTTAAGACAAGTGTTCAGTATTCAGTAACTAAATACAATTTCAAAGTATTCTCCCCAACACTGAACACAATGTATAGAGCAGTAAAAGTAAAAAGTTATTCATTTTTAATGAATCACAGAAATGCTGAATAAATTGTTTTAGGCTTTTGCTAAATTAAGACAAACATGTAATAAATGCATTTGTTTTAATAACTTTATTTCATCCACACATTGCACTTGTATACATACATTACTGGTCAATAGTAATCACTAATCACTTGGACCTCAGGCTTGGTTATACGGACGTGCAGCTCAACTTTAACCCACAGTTTGTCACATCTTTTCAGCCTTTCAAAACTGAAGTCCTAGGACCCAAGACTTGGGTGAGACACAATATATTTCTTCTTTTGACTCTATGTTAAAATGGTGCTATTAGGTAAGTTGCCATAGTTTGTATTCATTTATTGATTGCATGCTGCTCGTGGCAATTCACTTAAATTAATTGTAACTAGTACATAACTGTATTGTTTATATTTATGTATAGGCTATACTTGCTTATATAAATGTACCAATAGCGTCATAGCGCATCCTGTTGACAATATCAAGAAAATCCGGCAGCGTCTGTGTGCCACCCATTTGCCACTAGAGACGCAGGGAATCTAATCTGAACAGAGTGCATTGGTTGCTGTGCAGCTACGACTAGATGGCACTAACTAACATTTGATATACAGCTGGGCTGGGCACAAAAAATATTACGTGAATCGTAGAAAGTTTATTTAAAGTGTATTGTTTGATCAATATATTGATATTTTAAAAGAAAACTATAGAAGAGGGCCAACAGAAAATAAATAAATATGCAAAAAAAATAAAAAAAAGAACAGTAGAATCTGCTAATACTGATTGGCATGCGAGGTACAGGTGTAAAGCATAATACTATTCACAAAAATCCCGCCATCCATGTGACTCCGGCCGCGATCATCCCATAAGAGCGCGCCCTTGCCCTCATGGCATAAATAGCATGTACAATAGCCAAGTATCGGTCAACGCTCATGAGGCAAATGAAGAAGATGCCACAGTAGAAGACAATGTTGTAGACTCCGAGGACCAGTTTGCACATGGCATCTCCACATCTCCATTGGTCCCAGGCTTGGTGTGCCAGGAAGGGCAAGGTGCACGCCAGGAGGAGGTCCGCAACAGCCAGGTTTAGAAGACAGACATCGGTCATACTCCGGAGACGCGCCCCGCACACGATCACCCAGAGGACCAGTACATTTCCCACAAAGCCAAGCAGGAAGAATAAAGTGAAGAGGATGGGGAGAAAGTAGGCTCCATGGCGCTCATAGGAACAGGGCATAAAATTGCTCGTATCACCAGCATTGTAATCACGAAAGACATAAATCTCACTGATGTCATCAATGGTTGAATCATTTGGAAATCTGTCAAAGAGAGAAACCCATTATAAAACAGCGGGCCACCTGTGTGTTATGCTCCGTATCAACTTGCTGGAATATATCATTTTCAGTAAATAATTAAAACTGAAATGAATGTAGCGATCATGAAAGGAGACTGTGTTGAAATAAAATATATTGCAAAAAAAAACATTATTATCTGGCAATCAAAGTGGTCTAAAAAAGCCACTACAATTAAATCAAGCATTAGATGAGACACAAGTGCAAGTGTCATAAAGTGAACATGCCAATACTCATTTGAGGGAACCTCCAGAACTCATTAACTGAGCTTTAACTAAGGCTTGCACTGGCACAAATTAGGACTTGATTGGGGACAAGTGTGTAGAATTTGGAAGGAGGAGAGAGTCCCTGTATGTTCAATTCCAAACTGCTATAACTTTGCCACCCTAAGTGTGGGGATTATGCCTTCAGACTGGATAATCGTCATGTGAGAAAATAAACAACTTTCACGTCATGTAAAATGTTTTATTAAGCTTATTAAGCCCTTAATTCCAAACAACTACTGGCCCATATACAATCTGCCATTCTCAGGTCCCGGAGAAAGTTGTCTGTGTAGGCTCTCAGTGGTACAGGAGTTGTCCATCTTCAATGACAGTTCTTGAGTCATCTTCTGTACTCTGTAGTTGAAGTGTCGACCGTTGTGCATCTCATCCAAAAGGCTTTGTCAGCTACATTAAAGTTTAAGCTCAGTCCGCAGACTATATATAGACCACTGGGAGGTTTCGCTTGGCTAAGTCCCTCCCCTCTATTAACACTATTCTCATTTGTAGGTAAACATCTTTGTAGTTCTAGGTCATTATAGTTCTAAGTCCTAACAACCTAACTTACGCCTGAGTTTCAGTTTTAGCTAAGGGAAACGTTGGTTTAAAAGAAGAGTCAAATAAGCAATGTTTGTGAAGAAACAAAACCCCTCCATGAACAGGATTGGAGAGCTTAGATTTCACCTGTTCCCTGTGTACAGCAGCCTCCTCCCAGGCCGGAAGGGCTCTGCAATGCCAATGAGGCTGAACCTCAGCCCAGGGCAGATCAATAGGCAGGTAATTGGCAGTTATCAGCGGAGAGTAGGGCCTTTCAGACTGAAACTCAGGCGTGAGTTAGGTTGTTAGGACATAGAACTACAAAACGTAGAACTACCCACAGGTGAGAGTAGCCGTTAAATTAACGGCAGTAACGTGCGGTGAGGTTTGTTGCTGGTGAGGCACATGTTGTATTGACTCCAATATAGTGTAAACAAAACTGTAGGAAAATGCATCTTGCTGTCTCTGGTATTTGTGTAAATGTTACACTTTGAAATAACATTCATCTTCCAATTACAAAAAAATAATTTACGTTCAAATTGCCTCTCCTAAACCGTGCCGAGTAATAAAACAGACTGGTTTTCACTTGTAGTCCACATTTTTGTAGAAATGTGTAGGGCTGACACAGCGCCCCCCTCGTATTGTCAGGGGCAGTGCATTGGAGGCAGGCATTATCCAGATGATAGAAAACCAACGCACCCCCAAAAAAAACATTTACAAATGTATTTTACTTTTGGGGGATGAAAAAAGCACAGAATGGGAGAGAGCACTGAGTGAATGAGCCGAGGTCAAGTGTGTGCGGCGCGCAGGAGGATCGCCGCAGCTCCGCCCTCTTTACATGATATCAACAATTGATAAAACATTTGGGCATTTTTTAACCACGAGATTGATTAAAATCATAGGAAATCCCTATCATCTTCAGAAAGGGACTTGTTTTTATAAAGTTTATTGTATTTTTTTATTTAAGTTTTGTTTTTGTCCATGATGACTGTGTGATGACCAGTGGTCTGTATGTAGTCTGCGGGCTGAGCTTAAACTTTAGTGTTGCGGACGAAACCTTTTGGATGAGAGGCGAAACCTTCTAAACTTCAACTACAGAGTACAGAAGATGCCTTAAGAACCTTCATTGAAGCTGGAGAAAGTTGTATATCAACAACTCACTTATTTTATTCTGTCTAATAATGTGTTTGATACTTTCCTGTCAGGCTTTTGGCTTTTGGCACTGAGAGAGAACACTGATCAAGGTGAAAAAATGTACGCTTGCTTTGGTAATGTGTTGAATTCTGTTGAATCCACCCTAATCAGTGACTAGCCAGTATGTTGTTTTATTTTTTTCATCTTAGCCATTACTTAACATATTTGTACATACCATTATCAAATACATGGATGATATGTGTGCATTGAAACTTACCTAGTTACGACATATTCCCAGGTCAAATTGGTCAAGGCAGTTAAAGCAGGACTCGATGTCGCCATACGCCACTGACTAGAAAACATTAAAGTGATGACCAACAAAAGAAAGTGGTTGGAGAATAAAACCCAAGTGAAGGAATCATAAAATACTTTCTCAACACAAATACTCAGAGCAACTGGATTGAGAACATCGTTTTCTATGGCACATAAGGCTTTAATATAAAATAGGACCAATAGTCTACCATTACTTATAACATGGCTATCAACCCGGCAAAATGTGAGTAAATTAACTATCAATTCTCTCTCTTCTGTCAATGCATGCCCTATTTTATTGATAAACTAAACCAGGAAAAATGAAAGGACAATGAATTATATGTGAAGAAGCATATCCAAATATTACCTTTTTATGGTTGTGTTCATCTTGCAAGGTGACAGTACTGATGCACTATGTTGATTTGGTGAAACTTGAGCAGAGTGGTGGAAAATTAGGATGGGCTGGCAACCTTTAACTGCAGTACATATGTCTGACTTCCTTTGATAAACCCCTAAAACCAAAGCCTTTACCACATGTTAGGTGGCAGGTGCAGCATCATCTGCACACAGTTAACGTTTTAACATATTTTGTAATGGGAGCTAAGAGTCTAATCTCTGTATGAATATTTACATAACTTTACGGAGCTGTTCATTCTGCAAAGCATATAGCAGAAAGATTCTGTCAGCATAGAAGGGGAAAACATGCTTCAACAAACAACTAAAACAATAAAATCAAAGTACAGCTACTGTTTTCTATTGATTGATTTATTATGAACAAAAATGGTTAATAGGTGTCTTAATAAAAGCCATAAAGTAACAGTCCTGATTCCATGCACATAAAGTTGCATGTTAAAAACAATGTCTCATATAAGGATGCTTTATGTTAAACGCAAAGATATGTTTTAACATTAAAGCAGGTTGAAGAAACATGAATACACACAGTAAGTATTCACATTTCAAAACAAAAACCTGGAGCATCAAATCAATTTGTGATTGTTTGTAAAAAAAAATTAAAACAATAAATAACAAATAAAAAAAAAGATTGCCGCATTTTGCCACAAATCCACTGTTAAAGAGACAAAGTATATTAATACTCTGACCTGAGAGGCATGTTAGACGTCTCTTTTTCTGTTGTGTCTTTTTGACTGGACGTCCCTCTCCTTTGTTCCCTCTTGTCAATATATCTCAGGAACACAGTGCTCATTGACTTCCTAAACTTCTCCCCCACAAAGGCATAGATGATGGGGTTAATGCAGCAGTGCAACAGTGCAATGATCTGAGTCACAAATAAGGCGGTGTTGATGTTCTGAAAATATGTACAGTTATTTAAAAAGTCATAAAACAGCAGTGTTTGAAGGAAGACCACCAGATTATAAGGGACCCAACACACAACAAATAAACAAACAATCACCAATACCAGCTTTACTGCCTTGTCTCTCTGTGAATTCCGGGTTTTGGACAGCACTACCAGGATTTTCACATAACAGAAAATGATTATCGGCAGGCACACAAAAAGAATAACAATGTTCTCACTAAAGTTTCGGAATTTCTTCCAGAAATCAGTTGGATACTGTGGTTCGCACGTGGAGACATTATTTTCATCTATCACTAAATTGGCGAATATGATCTGAGGGATTGCCATGATAACAGACATAATCCAGATTATGAAGCTGATGATAATCCCATAATGCCGGGAGCGGGCTCTCATTGCAGCTACAGCGTGGACAATGGCCAAGTAACGATCGACACTCATGAAGGTGACGAACAGGCTGCCACTGTACAAGCCCAACTGGAAGAACAAAATATCATTATTTTCTTTGGATAGTACATGTGTGCTGTGCAAATTGTCATATTTCACATGTAAAGTGGTGAAAGTTAATAGTAGTTAAAGAGTTTCAACTGCATTTAGTAGTAATACATTATCTCATTTTCTTGAATATAGTCAACTACTGTGCATGCTCTAATGCTGCACGAAGAGTGATACTCTCATTATACCAAGAAATACTAGTACTGCTATTTCCATTATAAAAAAGAAAAAAAATCATTATTGTTGTCAGTATTTTTTTTTTACTTTTTTTTTTCATCTTGCAGCAACACCTTAAAGTCTATACCACACAGCATTCACCTGATAGACGCCAGTGATGACTTTGCATGAAATGACGGTCTGTGTGTTGCTGGCCCACAGTGGGAGAGAGACCGTCATGATGAGGTCAGAAGAGGCCAGGTTCAGAAGGCACACATCCGTCATGGTCTTCAGCTTTATGAGTCGAAGAAGCACCAACAGAACCACGGCATTTCCTGGTTCATAGTTGAGACTTGAATCAGTGTTATTTTTTAAATGAGAGGACTTGCAGACCTACCTACCTAGCGAGCCTAACAGGAACACAATGTAGAGAAATGCTGGCTGTGCCGTGGCGTCATGGCTATTGTCGCATGTGCCAATGTAATCATAGTCATCACGGTATGAATCATTATCAGACGAGTTCATGTTGATCTGGAAATAAAACACAAAATGCTGAAGAAAACATACCAAAAAATGCATTTATAACCTTCATTGTTACATTATCTGACAGCAATTAGGCCCATCACTTCCTGGATTTGTTTATTTTTATAATGTCTTTATAACTTTGACACCAAGGTATCACATTTCATTTATACATTTGTATAATTGTTATAATTCTATATGTATATAGTATAAATCCATAAAAACAAAAGAGGGCGAGTGCATCAATGGTCTGGGAAAAAGTGAAAGGTAGGCCAGTGCTCTTCAAAGACTGGGCTGAACATGAAAAAGTGAGCGGAGGCTTGTGTAGAGTAGCGAAAGCAGTCCAAAAGGGACAGCTCTTGTGCCCTGACAAAGACCTCAAAACGCGTAGGCTGGTCCATGTCCATTAATAAAGGACTTTTAATGTTGCTACAACGCTTGAGTGCCTCTCACTTTTTTTGCCTTGTGGACTGCTTTTGCTACTTTACACAAATTGTTCTACAAGCAAGTCTCCGCTCACTTTTTCTTGTAAAGCTATATAGTATAATTGTATTTGCAAAATTAGCCTTTCAGTCACACAAATTCCCCTTTGCAGCAGATCTGAAAGTGTATGTCAGCACAGTGATAGCCAACCTTTAAAAAGGATGATGATGATAGTGTTGAAAAAAGTGAGTTTATTCTATGTATTTAGAGTGTCATTTCTACAGAACTGTCACCGAGTGCCATTTCAACAGATGGGTTTTTCCAAGCAAGGGGTAATTTTTAGAACAGATAGAGATAGATAGATAGATAGATAGATAGATAGATAGATAGTATATTGAAATGGGAGTTTTTTCAAAACAATGATGCAACAAAACACATCAATATAACAAACAACATATCATCTATTATTCTGCATAACTGTGACTATGACACAGGCCTAAATGCCCTAAACCTGATTTGTTTATTTTATTTGTTTGCAAACAATGAAAGAGTAAGTACATTCATTTTAAATTGTTTGTTGTGGTCTAAACTCATTTATAACTTTCCCAACATAATTTCTAATATTCTATTTCAGAGAGCAATACTGTCACAGTAATGTATAATAACTAGCCTGTTAGTTCACAAGCAACAAGAATTCTCCATAATTAAGTGGACAACGTAAAAGTTATTTATTCCACTACTATAATTTCATAAAAATACATGTTGGTTTTCATTACTTACTCTTTTACACTTCTTTTAGAGGTAACATGATTGGTATAATGCTCTGAGCCAATGCTCTGAGCCTGTTTCAGACACTCGATAAACATTGTGTATATGTAAATCTATGGAAACATTTTCATCAGAGGACTTTCCCTTGAAAGAAATGCAGTCATGTTACGGTTATGAGATGCTGACATTTAGTTAAATCTAAATGTCTATTTGTTATGATAAAGACACATTTATCAAACCAAATTAAATATATACTGACTACAGCTTTGTGTGTATTTCTGTAAATACCACTGACTTCCTATCCTCTGACTATAATTAAAAAGATCTATTGGGAACCACACCTTTTCATGTCATCATAAAATAGAAAAAGTCAAAGGGTTGTCGATCGTGACACCCCTTACCGACCCCTACTTCCTGTGGGTAACAAGTTTTGAAAGCACATCTCAAATAGTGGCTTCCAGCTAAACAGCTTGAAAAGAAGAAAACATAAAAACTTACCTGGGTGTCCTCTAAAAGCTCTGGTTAATGCTCTTGTGCTGTGCATCAAGCTACACTTATCTCAGAAAATTGCTTGGCTTTTCTGTCAAACCGTGTCATGTTAATATGCAAGATCTCCTTTGTACTTTTCCCTCTGCTTTATGCTAACCTGAAGGCGTGTGGTTTCTCAGAAGTTACACCTTGCAGCATCAGTGAAAACAGCAGTATGCCCTATAAAACAACCATGATTCATCACAGTGAGGATAGATAGAATTTGGATGGATGAAATATGTCTTCATTGAAATGCAGGCTACGCTATTCTGATGCCACACTTATACTATAAACATATAAGAAAAAGAAAATATTGTAAGGCTCAAAAGTAAAAAAAAAATAAAAAAAGAATATATCTATTTCACAATGAAAACAGGTGTATTGTTTTCTACATCTCGCAGGAAGTGAAACCTGCTAGATATGCGGCGTACAACAAAACCACAGCTGCATCTCATCGTTAGGTCTTGGCGTATACTGAACACATTTTGAACAAACTATCCTACAAATCCTCGATTTTCTCAGAGTCTCGGGGACAGCTGTCAGTCAATACACCAAGGCGCAAAAACTACGAATAAAGAGACGTTGTGTGGAGCTCAGAACAGAAATGATTATATTGAAAATGCCTGAAATGCATAAAAAGACATCTTTTATTTCTCAAATGTAAGGCAATCAATGTTATTATTATGGCAGTTTCGGTTACAACTGTGTCCTTCCTCAGAGGTTGGTGTTGCTGTGACTTGTCTGATCAGCTGATTTAAACTTTTTTTGGCACTGTTTTCCTGCTCGTAGTTGCAGGCTGACAGCGCCATCTGCAGTCCGACTTTGTCAGAACTGTGTCCCAGGGGTGGCAAAGCGGGTATGCCCCCTCGTCCCAGTTCACAGTCTGGGAGGCAGACCCCATTCCCCCCCACCGCAAATACGCTGCACATCACAGCAACACCACGTGACAACCTCTGAGGAACGCCACAGTTGTAACAGGAACAACATCGGGTACAAAATAATAAAGAGGTCTGGCTAAAAGAACATAATAGTATAATTAGTAAAAGACCCAATGAACATATGGACTAATGCAATGAATGTGTTGCAAATTATGTGTTATCAAGTTTGAGGCACTGTACTTATTCTTTATTCTTTTTACTAGGTTAGAAATTAGATTTGTTTTATATGTAACATGCCGTGTTTGAGGAAAGAGAAATTTGGGGATTGTTGAAACAAACAAAAAAACAAAAAAATAAAAATGAAAATATCGGCGCCATTAAACTTAGTAAACTATGACATTCTCTTATTGGGTGTGGTGTAACTTAGTTTAATAAGTCCTGGTGATTTTAGCCTGAATGCTTATTTCCAAATGTATTGTTACTTTCCCCCATCCTAATTCAAAGTTTGTTCTTTCTTGTTGGGATATTGCTATGCAAATTCTATTCCAAATTCTTCACAGGGATGAGTTTATCACCACTTTTCACAACTTGCAGGGTCACTTTTCACAATCACAGAAATAATAATAATACTACTACTACTAATAATAATAATAATAATAATAATAATCATGATAATAATACATCAAACTTGTATGGCGCTTTTTTGGACACTCAAAGACACTTTACATGGGGGATAAAACAAAACCAAAAAGGGGTTTAAGGAAAAGCTAGTTTGAACAGGTGCTAACAAACTAGCCTGCAGGTTGATGAAATGTAAACAAATATTATAGATGCACAGTATTTTTCTACAATTGTCTAAGTTAACAATATACTGAACAGACAAAACTAATTTTATTCTGTTAATATAAAATAAATCTGGTATACAGGGCCTTTAATTAGTAGATATAAATGTTATTTTTCTTTTGTATTTTTATAATGCATTTCTTTTATAGATCTATATTCTATATTATACTAAGAAAGGTGATTAGCTATAATGTTTTCTGTGCTCTTTGAACACCGTGGTTTTGGTGTGGAATTTGCTGCCCTCTGCTGGCAACACCCCTCAACAAGACATGAAAGAATTCTCTATTCGTATTTAAAAATAATTTAAAAGGTTGTATGATTGAATTTTGTTATTTACATGCTTCCTTATGTTGTCAGTAAAAGGAGTTCATAATAGAAATTGTGATTTATTGCAATAAGATAGAAATGATCATCAAGATTAATATTTAAATGACCATAACACAACTCAAACAAATTAAATGCTCTAGATATGCAATTGAGGGAAAAGTGTTTAAATGTTGTCACAGATAAACAACTGCCTTCATTAAAAAAAAAACAATGTGCACTGTGTGTGCACTCACACACAAGCGCACAACAGAATTGAAAACAGGAAGACACCTATCTTGCATGCAGCGTACAACAAAACCACATCTACATGGCAGTGGTGGTGACTACGGTCCGGGATGTCACGGAACTCATTCTGAACGAACTGTCCGACAAATCTCTGCCAGAGGAAAAGGGGATTCCGGGCAGAATCTTCCTCAACATCACCTGGGAGCGCTTAATGAATCTCTGACCAGCAAAGGCATAGATGATGGGGTTCAGACAGCAGTGGCTGAGGGCGATGGTTTCTGTCACCGCGATGGAGAGTCTTAGGTTTCTGTCCAGTTCACAGCTGTCTGTCAATACATCCTCCAGTCGCAAGAAATCCAAAAATATGGTGATGTTGTAGGGAGCCCAGAACAAGAAGAACATTACCATAATGCTGATGATAAGCTTGATAATGCGGTGTTTCTTGGCACTCCTGATTTTCATCAGAGTAGGGATTATCCTGGCGTAGCATGCCACCATCACAGAGAGAGGGAACACAAGACCAAGGATGTTTGTGACGAAGATGTTATATTCAAACCACTGTTTGTTATCTCCATAAGACTCACAAGTAATACGCTCTGATGTGTTCACCTCTGGTGTGATCACCTCTTGTGTGAAGACAAAAGCTGGCAGTGATAGACACAAGCTCAGCACCCACACAGACACAGAGAGAACCATGCCAGTTTTCATAGTGCGGTACTTTGAGGCTTGCTGCGCGTGTTGAATGAGCACATATCGGTCCAGAGTCATAAGCACCATGAACAGAACGCTGCTGATGAATCCCATATTATGCAGTCCTCCATTGATATGGCACAGGAAGTCTCCAAAAACCCAGTGAGACGTAGCGGTGTAGGAAGCATACAACGGCAGAGTGAGCAGGAACAGCAGGTCGGATACAGATAGGTTCAGTAGACACAGGTCCGTTAAGTTGGACCTGTGACAGTGTTTCAGCAAGACACAAACCACCAGCCCATTACCTAAGGGACACATATTTTCAGCACAAAATATACAGTAGGCTATTACATTTTGATAGAGACATCTAATGATACTCACCGACAAAGCCAGCAATGAAGACCAAAATGTAGAGGGAAGGCAAAAATATTGCCAAAAAATTAGCAAATGTGCTTCCCAAAAGTGGTGCTGATCCAAAGTCACAGGGAGTCTCCAGACTAAAGTTGGAGTAGTTAGAATAGTCATAGTAATATGTGCTTCCTGTGATGGAGGAGGGGGGGGGGGGGAGGAGGAAATAATAGATCATTGAGAATACTATTGCAAAATGTATGAATTAATTTTTTGCCTGCACTGCATTTGTGAGTTATTATGCAATTGTACAACGTAATTTTGTAGATTAGTCCTGAGCTGCTGCAACTGCGTCCTGTCACTGTATATATACAGTGTGTGTGTGTATATATATATATATATATATATATATATATATATATATATATATATATATATGAGCAATATATATTGTATATAGACTGTAATATACATGCTCTATCTCCATTGTGTATGGTCTAATTCCAACTGCAATCAATCAAATAAATAATTACATTAAAAAAAAGGTTGTCACCTTCCATGGTTCTGTCCCAGAGATTGTCTTGCCGTGGGCTACTCAAGGTTCCTTCAGTGCTGTGTTTTTTTTTTGGATGAGATGCTCTCAAATCTGGTTGGCAAAGCAAAGTGTCTGCCACCGTCTTCTACTCCCTAGTCAACTGTAGTAGTCACAAAAGACAGATGTGATTTCCTGTCTGTCCATAACTGCAACAAGAAGATCCTTATCAAAACCGACATCTCATTCTGCAAAACATAAAGAGCATGAGAACTATCATTAAGGTCGACACTGCAAATTGTGCAATGAACTACGATAGATGTGGTTTTTAAAAACTTGAAATGACATTTCCATGCAATGAGTTATGATGAGTGAAAGTAAAAGTCTCTCCAACTCATAAATCTTAAGGGAGACCTTGTGAACAGACTGAAAGCAGATAGGCCTACATGTCTCAGGCTGCGCTGGTGGTAGTATGAACACATTTATGATCTCGTGTCACATCCTAAGAAACTCCAAAATCTTGAAAGGGTTTTACATCACAATCAACAATATTGAAATGTCCTTTTAGGAGCTCCATCGGTAAACCCATGCAGTATCGCCATTGGGGAGAACGCCAATATTAGCAATCAACACCATGGATGTATTATCAATACAGATCAATACCAGGCTATATCAATTGTGTGTGTTGATGGGCTGATACCATGGAAAGACACGCACATCCGACGTTCTAAACCAGTGTGCTGGATCCAAAAAGTGCAATGAAAAGAGGAACAATGCTCACCAGTTTATTTGCTCACACCAGAATGACGTTTAGGGTCTAGCCCTTCATCAGACATGTCATTCTGGTGTGACCAAATAAACTGGTGAGCATTGTTCAGTTGTGCGGATCTTTTTTCCTCGGTTTTGTAAATAAACAGAGGAGGGTAGAGTAGTCAAAATATTTACTCAAGTAAGAGTAACGTCACTTTTAAATAATTGTGCTAACATTTTACTCAAGTAAAACATTGTGAACCAAACAATTACTCAAGTAAAAGTAAAAAAGTCCTTGGAGATGTCCATACAATTAATTTGCTTGAACAATTCCAATGAGCAGGAGTGATTGTGAGAGCTAGAAACGAGTTTGGGCCTCAACTAACATGTCAGAGATGTACTTTGGTGCCCGACCATGAAGAGACTTGTACACAAGCAGAGCTGTTTTAAATTCTATTCTCTGAGCGTCAGGAAGCCAGTGCAGAGACCGGAGCACTGGACTAATATGGTCGTATTTCCTGGTTCTGGCCAGGACTCGAGCTGCAGAATTTTGGATGTACTGCAGCTCTAACAGCTCCTTTGGAAAGGCCAGTGAGCAGGCCGTTACAATATTCGAACCGACTGGAAACAAACGCATGAATTAGTCTCCCCAAATCTGTTTTAGACATTATGTTTTTTATTTTTTTTTAGCAAGGTTTTTTAGGTTGTAAAAGGCAGCTGATGTAATTGACTTAATATGACTGTTAAAATTCAAGTCTGAGTCCATTACTCCCAGATTTCTAACTTGATTTTTTGGTTCTAGTGAAAGCCTCAAGATGACCAATGACAACCTCTCTGTGTTTTTGTGGGCCAAAGACAATGATCTCAATTTGATCTGTATTTAACTGTTTTGCATCCACGCACTACTCTGTTTGATAGGCTACAATGACACAGTGTTTCTACAGGTCCATGTTCACCCGCTGTCAGTGAAACATAGATCTGCGTATCGTCCGCGTAATTGTGATCTATGGCTATAGACCGTAGCCTCCTGCCTAAGGGGAGAGAGGTGAATAGTGTCCAGGGTGAGAAGGGTCAGCTGGGATCCGACCCACACGCCTCTGGGTCCTGGAGGTGAACAGGTCTAGGAGAGATGGGAAAAATCAGGCACTTCAGCTTTAAGTTACCTTAAAACAAAACAGAAAAATCCCCAAGAAGGACAGAAAAATATGTTTTATACATATACATCGTTTACATTTATAAAAAAAAAAAATCTGATTAAATTCATTCACACATAAAAAAAAAGTACTTGGAGAAAATGTTACTTAAGTATTGTGAGTACTGAGTAACAGTTTGAGCCTAAAAGTCTGGTTTATTTTCCATAAACTGTGTGAAACAAAACATTAAATCATGTGGAAATCGTGGCATTTCCATAGAAAGTTCCAAGAAAATGTCAGATAATACAGAAAAACAACAATTCTAAAGAACAAGGTGCATGAGACAATCTACATCTATTTTATAGATCAAAGTGAAGCAAAAGTATAAATTATCTTTACTCAAGTAAGAGTATACTTCAATATAATTTTACTCAAGCAGAAGTAAAAAGTACCGTATGAAAAAACTACTCTAAGAAGTACAATTTATTCAAAAAGTAGGCTAGTTTTTACAACTCTTTGCTCTCGTTTGCCTTTTCGCACTGGTACCATTTTCCTCAGTAACATGCAAATCTACGGTCAAAGCCAAATCTTGACAGACGTGGACCTACGGCCGACTCCGAGCCAAAAATCAAGTTTACAAGATACGTATGCTTCTCACTCTTTCAAAATAAAGCAGTTAGTGAAAAACAATATGGGATAATACTGCAAATATCGTCCAGCTATGACATAATACTCAAGTGTGCTCATTCGTTAAAAACATTTAAATAAATAAAAATAAACAAAACGCCCTTCGGTCTTCTCCGTGATTTGCTCTTTTACTTTGAAAATCCCCAGCGGAAATCCAATCCAATCTTTCCACACACGCTCAAAGCGGTTTATGGTCGGACAGGGAGGAACGCGGAGATTATTTCAAGTCTGGATTTGTCAAACGACTGCCACCACGACCATGCGTCCCGAAGACCATTTTCAATAAAGTAAGTGAGAATGTGTAGCCATGATGTTCTACTTGTTGCACTTTGTTGCGCGCGTTTGTGGAGACATTTGCGCTGTTTTGCGGCAGGTCAAAGTCTTTGCGGGCTGTCACTTGTTGCTCATAGCCTATTCATGACAGTGCCATTACATGTACCGTCAGTCCTGTCATCCAACCTGGGATGATAAAAAAGGATCCGCAAGAGTCAGGACAAAAAAAATCTCAAGGCCCGGCTTGCTTGATATCTTTACTTTGCTCTGTCTCGCAGGTGGCATGGAGGAGAAGCGGTCCTGAGGGCATATCTGGGAGAGGCGATTCGTGTGTATCAACACTTTTATTTACAGCAGTGATGGACGCCTCCAAACCTCCTTTGGGGTAAGTCTGCTTGTGTGTTTCAACGCATTTACTCGTGTCATTGTTTTCCCCTCCCACGTATAAAGTTACACGGATAATCAAACACGCTGTTGGAGACGCAAAGGAGCAGCCCAGGGTTATCTTTCCTGTTATATCACTTATACGGGCAAGATAAGGATTTTTTTTAATATATTTTATTATGACCAAACTCAAGGTTGTGCTAGTGGTTTTCAATACAATACAGGGAAGCGCACAGTATTGACAGTGCAACAGAGAGAGAGAGTGTTCCAGCAGCCCAAACCAATGTCCTCTGTCACAACATAATAGTAGATAGTTGCTATTAGGTATGGGCCCGCAGCCATGAAGCAAACAATGCATTTATTTTATTTGTAGACAGAAGTTAAACCCCTGCTTTTAAATTAAATGTTTTTTTTAATAGTGTCAATGTCAGGTTCGTTTTCAGTTCATTCATTTGTTCAGAATATTTAATTGTGTACATCATTAAAGAATGTATTGATAGATGTCACTGCACTTTATTTTCAGAAACAGCATAGGCCAATATGAAGCTCAAGTTTGAAATATCTTTTGTTAATGTAAACAATCCCAAAATAAAAGGTTCAAGGTGAGCAATGAGATTGGACTTGTTGTTGTTGGAGTGAATTAGAGCTCTCTCAAGTAAAGGTCATGTTAATCAGATAGCCCTAAACACAGTGATTTTAGACACTCAGGAGCCTTTTGGCCAAATTACAAAGTGGACCCGTTAAAGAGTCAGTTGGCAGTGCAGCCAAAACTGCTCTTTCCGGTCTGCGGGTGACATTTCTGTGTATAAAAATGCCATGGAAACTCCTTTTGTGACAGGAGCCGTCTTTTGTCATCAGCTTGGCAATAAAGTAAACTGACCTTGCAATAGGCCTATACTAGTACTAGAAAGATCTCTTAATTTTACAAGGCAGTTTGCATGGAATTTAGGTATGCAATTGCAAGGTTAGGAGTCACTAGGTAAACACGCATGCGATGAGAATGTTGAGGTTGTACATCGATTAGCTATATCACCATAAGGCAAGGCAAGGCACGTTTACACAATAGGAAAGGTTATTGTTATGATCAAATATTAACCATTCATATTGAACGCTCGCTGGTGTCAATATTTGCACACAAAAAAAGAAAGCAAGGAAGAAAGACCTTATGAGATCCAATGTGAGGGCTGTTTAGGTGTCACACTTTAATGTGACACTCTTTATCTCTATCAGATTGGGGGGGGAAACACGGTCTTATGGTAATGTTTATTCTCTCATGATATAGGCTGACAATATTTTTCCAATTATCCATAAACAATATTGGGTACATGCCTATTATTGCAGAGAGGAAGAAGAAGACGACACAGAAGTTCATGTCTGTGTAAGCATGTCTTTATTCATAGACAGATGGTACATTGTTAAAATAGTCCAGTGGTTAAAATGTGACATCTTGCATCCTAACTGCCCGTTACTGTAACCAACTTGTTCCAAAGTGCTTTAATCCTCTGCTGTATATGGCCTTACTGTACTGGTTTCCATAGTAAAGTTACAGGCTAATTAAATATATGAGGGTGGTATAGAAGCTCTGAGAACACTTTACTCCAGATAACGGTTGCTTTATTTCCCAACTTCAAAGATTTTATTTAATCAGTGTGACGTCAGGATTTTACTGTCTACTCTGTGATGATACAAGGGCCACAGTGTTGTGTTATTGCCAGACAACACTGATTACTTTATTACCTCTCGCTTTACAAATGGCAGGTTACATTTGTAAGTGATTCGTTCATTATTTTCTCTGTTGCTGCCTGTGGTGTAATATTTCATTTTTAGTGAACTTTGACCAATGTGCGCCATTTCAAATCCCTGTCTGTCTGTCTTGCGCACACGCCCAGTGATAATTACAAGCTGCTAACTACTATGTCGGTGCACGTCCCTCTGTTCTCAGGAGACTTGTATACAGGAGGTAGGCCACCATTGGTTAAACATCCGACTCATCCCATTTCCAAAATAGTGCCCGCCAGACAATGAAATGTTATGCTGTTGTGTACACTTTCTCCAAGGATGATTGGATATATTACAGCCATATGGAAGCACCACCCATCTGCTATATTTAAGGTTCAAGTGGTGAGCTACCAGTGTGGCGGTGCTGACTAAGGAAGATGTCTTTTTTTCCCCCACCTTTCTCCTTGAGGTTGTGAGGAAAATGTTTTATTGTATGCAGTGCAGCACTCACATCTGGATATTTAAGGGGGAATTTGTTATGATGACAGGTTTAAATTTAACTGAAAGATGAGACTGGCTGGAGAGAGAGTATGTGAGGCTATGTGTTGTTGGCAGTCGTACAGTACGTATCTAGTAAGATCTACATTCACAATCACAGGCATCCTGTTTTAGAGTCGGGTGTGGGCGCAATGGCTCCATGGTCGAGCTACAAGAGCAAAGTGCACACTAACAACATGTGTCTCTTAAATACATTGGTTTGACCTTTGATCATGCTGCTGAGTTCGCATAAAGGCAGAGACATGTTACAAGACTGATCTGATTTTTTTGTACCGTAATGGCCTCCTCAGGCTATTGAATTTGTTTGCTAAATACCAATGATTAACAGGATGATATACTTGAACTCGAATTAGTAAATAGACATTTATGGAGACTTCAGTGCCTCTCTATAACTGTAGATCTCTTGATATTTGTTTAAAAGTTTCAAAACTTATTGGAATATTGTTTTTAGGGAGAGACAAATGTTTGTTTGTTCTCAATTGAAAACAGGCATTGTATAACAGAGCTAAAGGGACAGAGTACACAGTAAATACCAAACCCTATTTTCACTAACTTATATCATACATTACATCATGGTTGCCCATGGGTTAGGTCTTATAAATGAACCTGTAAAAGAAAGCCAATAAAAACATTGACAACATATGAATCACAACAACAGCTTTGTGTTAAAGTAGAGCTATATTTGTATTTCACAGTCACATGTGGACGAAATGATCCAGAATGAAATAGATAAAAGATGTTACATGGAGAAAGTGGCTGTTGGTTGTTTCTTGTAGAAAAAAATACATTTGTAAGCAACTAATTAATCCCAATGTGTAATATTTAATTTAGCAGCTGAGAACAAGTGGCCTTCATATCCTCAGGGACACTTTGCTTCACACGCATAGTAAAAGGTTCACAGAGGATTAGCAGATAGCATCCTTTAGTATTTTTCTCCTTAAAATCAATTGTAACTTCTTTACTGAATAATGAGTATGTTGTAAAGAGAATGTGAGAGAGAATAGTCCTTCCTTTTCAAAAAGCTTTTATGTATTCACGGGTAGCAAATATTTTTGGTATGTGGCGTATGTGTGTGAATGATGGTGGGACCCGTCACCCCACTTTAACCACTTCAGTAGCCATTGACAGCTATTGCTCCGTCTAACCACCACCACAGAGAGTGATAACCTTTGAATTGTAGAACTTTCATAGTATGGTTAATAATATTATTATCGCCTGAACTTTACATTATCTTATTTACTGCTCTGTTTTATTGCCTTAATGTTCGGTGCAGCTGCATGTTGGGCTATACAAAACCATTGATTGATTAATATTAATCATAACAACAATATCCATTAGTAAGGATATATTTGGCTGGTATATTTTATTTACTCTTAGTTTTGAAGATGTTGGAAAATAGTGACTGCGGAGCCTAAAACCACAATCAAATACTTTGTGTCACCAAAACTACCAAAGTGGAAAAAGTTCCTCAGAGTTTGCTGACTTTACTCGCTTTGTGCCCCAGTTATTGCAGCTCACCCTCCCTGTTGGCATCAGTATCCACAGCTGTTACCAAAGCAGGCAGGCGCTCCAAACTGAAGAGGTGTAAATATAGGTTTCCACGGGGACACCATGACAGCCGCGGATATGTCGTCTGCTCCCAATAACGCGTGCGTCCCTGGGAGTGGCATGGGGTCCGGATCTCTGTGTCGTACACGCAGGGTCCAATGAACAAGAGACATGACAACAAGTGAAGTGTGCTCACAGCTATGCAGCGCTTTGCCACTCAAGTGCTCCTAACACTGTGCCCAGCTTTGAAGTGCCTCTCAGTTGTACAACATGGTTTCTGGATGTCAACTTGTCATTTGATTCATTTTATTCATAATTTCTAATCCAGTTTTTAAGCCAAAAATGTAACTAATGACAAATTAAACTGTAACAACATTTCTGGATACTTCTGTCCACTAAAAAAAAACCTTAACAGCACGCAAAGCAAGGCAAGGCAACTTTATTTATACCGCGCATTTCGTACACAAGGCAACTCAATGCACATGCAAAGCACATATAGAAACATCAAGACATGGGAAATACACAACACACGAGGTCACGTGCGGAAGTTTTTCTTGGGGAGGGGAAGGACGATCGGGGGGCGGGGCTGAGGAAACGCTTTGAGGCAGACGCAGAACGATGGGTTAGGGAGGGGGGTATGTGTGTGCGGTTATTTGCATGTTGTCTTTGCTTTGGCCATGGCAACAAGTTGGCTGTTAAGTTTTGGGACCGTTACTGTATCGTTTAGCTTTAGGTTGCAAGTATCAGTTTTTCCAGTCTTCTTACCGGGTTCCACAGGGAGCGTGTCATTAAGTCTTTTTTCCGTCTCTAAGAAATCTTGTCCCGTAGTAAGCGAATTTCTTGTTGATACATCCAGATATGGCTCCGTCTCCAAGCACCAGGATATCTCTGGCCTTGACGCTTGGTACAGTTTTTCTCTCCATCTTTGTTTTGACTTCTTGTTCTCTGTTTCTCTGACTTTCTCTGTTTGTTATACTCGTGATAAAAATCTGTTTAACTTTATTCCAGGTGCATTTTTACCAACAGTCTGAAAGTCAGTGTTTTGCAAAATATGACCCAGAGAGCTCAGTCCTTATCAGGTTTAGCTCCGTGGCTTGGCCTTGAAGGGAAGTGTTGATAGTGTAGGAGAGACAAGCGGTCCAGCTGCTTCAGACTATTTCCTAATTATTCCAGAATAGTTCATAAATTTATAATTAATTCGTTATCACTTGGTTTTAGCATTAGTTCAGTTCTCCAGAGCAGGTACTTCCCTTCACAGTTCAACCCTTTTCCTCCCAAAATATAGTCCAATTATTGTCCGTCTCCACAACGAGCTGCCAGGTTGTACATAACAGTTCATCGTTGTGCGTTACTTTCCGGTATAATTCCATCACTCGGTCACTCCCTCCTCCAAAGTGCTCGTTAATTTTAACGGAAGGCAAGCTGCTGTCATTCCAAATTTCCGATAATCCAGGGCAGTCCATCCAATAAGCAGGTACGCTGTTATCAACCAAATAAGTAAATATGTTTGATGTCTCCGACCGACAGGACTGCTAGGCAAATGACAACCATCGCAAACAGAGCTGACAATCCAGTCAGGGAAGACGACCTCCTCCGTGGTCTCACTTTGTGAAAAAAACGTATCAATTGCGCTGTAATTCCAGTTAATCAATTCCATAGTTTAGCGGTTTGGGAGGACAGCGAGCAGGTGGTCCAAGATAGGGCTGAACGATATGGACAAAATGTCATATCTCGATATTTATGCCAGATATCTCGATATCGATACGATACGATATATATATGGGTTAGGTGGAAACTAAGCATTTTTCAGAAAAATAAAATAATACAAAAGAGTGCAGTTTTATTGATGAAAATCTATATTGTTTATCGATTTTTAATATTTTGAATGTTCATATCTCAATATAAATACGATAATGATATATTTTTCTTTTGCGATATTGATATCTTGAATATTCATATCTCGATATCGATACGATAACAATATATCTTTCAGCCCTAGTCCTAGAGGAAAAATAAAAGTCAGACAAGACACTTGCAGAGGCAGGAAAAAAGCACAGAAGCCAGGAGAAGTGAGAAAACACGTCCGCACTCGACAGAGACAGGAAGAAAAAAACACGCAGCACGTTAGTACAGCAGTTAGTTTACTTGTGCTGTGTCTGAAGGTTTCTCCAGGTACTCCGGTTGCCCCTACCACTAAAAACATGTACAATAGGCCAGGATGAATGAGAGTGTGTTTGAGAGTGCGAGTGGGGGACAACAGATGCAAATTAGCCTAAGGCTACAATCCGGTGTGGCGTGTTTACATGCATGATGTTTATGTTTATTGGTTTATTTGGTAGGGACAGTGCAAGTTAATGAACAAGCCATGAGTCATTAACATGCACTGTCCTAACTGAATAAACAAAAATGAATAGGGAAACAAGATCCTCGCTCCTGATAAAAAAAAGAAAAGAACAAGTAGTTTCGTCCAGTTTTATAAAAGAGTCAATAATTAATTATTTTTATCGTTAACTTACTGTCTTTGAAACTGTCTGTTCTGTCCATTGTGACTTTGTGTTTTTGTGACTGTGGTGGTGAACAATAGACCGAGGTGGACAATAAGGTTGTGTGCAGCACGAGAAAAAATTGCAATATATAATAACTATCTTGGATATTTTACTAAAACATTTCAAAACAAGACGTTCCATTAACTCTAACTTTAGGCGAATCATGAGAAATTAGATTTTCACCCTTTTACTAAAAAAAGGACTAAATCAGGACCAAAACAACGCTTAAATTTAACAAAATTATGACTTAAAGCTGAACTACCACATGTGCTATTGTTTTGTTTTAGACTGTAGCAAAGAATGTGTCCGATGTAAGAGTGATTTTGTGATATATTGTGGCCTCTGGTGATATGGGTCACAGTCACCTTGTGTTGGGACTGTATAGCCTTACAGAATTCTATATGACTATGCTGCTAACTATTTATAGCATATAATGATACGTGACCTGAAGTGTCTGCTTTGCTTTTTTGATTAGACAAGAGCATGATTCCTTGATTACATACATAATATAATTAAAATATTGCTCTTTGAAAAGTGTCAAGTGTCTGGGAACAACAACAACCTAGTTTCCATTTATTAGAAGATATTAATCAATCATTTCATGTCATGTTTCATCTCAAGATTTGTGGATAGTTGATCAAAACAGGCATTTTGTGTATCAATGGCTTTTGTCTGATGTGCACCGCTCCAGGTAAAGTTCAATATAGCTTTGATTTTGGATTGTCTATTGCTCTTTTGTACCATATTCCTCTGAGACTGAAATGAACTACGTTCAGTGTAAATGAAGATGCAATACAGCACCTATTTAAAGCTTAAGTTTGATTCTCTGTCAATGCAAGAACAGGGATATGTCCTGAAAACCTACACAGAATGATTGAACAAAAAAAACCTTGCATAATTTGACCTAGATCTACTCTAATGGATGTTGCTGCTGGTCAAAAATCTAGTCTCATGATGATTACCACAGACCACGGGTACCCGTATTAGCGCTTTTATTTCATTAAGTGTTTTATTTGAACTTTTTATTCCAAATCCACATGATGACACGCTCTATAAGCTCTAATACTCGACTCAGGGAAAGAATCCTGGCCTTGTTAGTGCTGTGTAGTGAAGTGAAAGAATTGGGTGTCTCTGGGAGCTCCATTAGTAACCTTCATGTGTGTGTGTGTGCGTGTGCGTGTGTGTGTGTGTGTGTGTGTGTTTGTGTGTAACCCGGTCTGTCTATCTGTCCTGCTCTTACTGCCCCCCTGTGTCCGCCTGGGGCACTGTGTTTCGGCCCTGTTCATTCGCACTCTGTGGGAGACTGGATTTTTCCGAAAGACTTCTTTGTGCGAACAAGGAATCGGGGAGCGAAGGGCCCTGATATGCTCCCAAAAGCGAGTGAGAGGAAGAGGAGTATACTAGCTGACTGTGCCAAACCTGGCGTTCATCCCAACCTGCAGCTACACACAGTCCAGTCCTGTGTGCCCCTTCAATAAGCACGACGCCTAATGTGATGCACCTGTTATTTTGAAATGGACTTGTCTAAACTTCTCACTGATCACATACCCATGCTGCAAACAAAGAATGTGGCTTGAATAAAGTGATATTCTTCATTCTTTATTCATGAAGCGCTTTTCGTACCCAATGCCACACAAAGGGCTTTACATATTAAAATCATCCCCTTGTGCCCACTCAACAACCGAACCCCCAACCCCCACATATTGTGATTTTTCTAGGTATTTAACAGATTGTACTTCTCTTTTTAAGTACAATCTTTTTTGTAGGTACTAGACAGAGTTTGGGGAAGTTACAGTTCCAGCCTCCAGGGAGCCATTCCCAGATCTTATATTGGCCTCTTGATATGAAACTACTCAAAATTAGTGCAACTTCTTGTCTTGTGTCTCTATTCTTTGCCCTACCCTGGTAAGTCATGTAGTCCTCCTGCGGTACACGGTGAAACAACTCTAACAAGCCTTACCCAGAACACCACCTGCTTACTCATCTCTCAGCTGCCATTCTAATCAGTAAAACATTTTGCACATGCTTGAGGTGCTCCTTGCCTGTGAACAGAATTGCACAAGATGTCAATGGTTAATGTGTAACTACAGGCAGGGTTAGAGTCCACCAGTTGAGCTGCGTACTCGTGCTTTTTTTTATTGATGCGCCGCTGGCCTGTGGGTCCCTCTATGTACGGCGTACGCCTATGGATTGCAAATTAAAAGGCCATTTCTCAGCAGTGAACGACAATATGTGACATTGAAAGCGTCCGGAACACTTAATCAACTTAAGGGCTGTGAATGAGATGTTTATCTTTTGTTATCGGTGGTTAATGTTTGTCTGGGAGGTAAGGGCAGAGTAAGGGAAGGTCTCGGAAGTTATTTGTTATTGTTAGTAGGGCAGGACGATACGGCCGGAAATCTCCATCACAATATAAAAAAGAAATATCACGATAACAATATATTTGACAATATAATTGACAACGGACAAACTACTTCAAAATTCCAGCCTTACGCCTATTTGGAAGATTAATGCAAAAATATTTCTTTCTTTATTATCCCTCGCAAATATGATCTACTCAAGCAATTTACATCCTTCATTTCATTTTACGTTTTAAGCAGCTGGCCCTGTGTCCTACATAGTCAGTGTTTATGCTGCTCTGCTGGAGCTGAGCGTAACATAAATGTTATCGTGTCCACAATTATATAAAAAATTACAATGATATAAAAAATTATATCGCGATAACGATATGCGATACAATACGGCCCAACCCTAATTGTTAAAAAACATTAACAACAACCCATTTTTATCTTATCTCTATGTGCAGAACAAGAATGAAACCGCGAGCCCCACCTCCGCCACAGGTCCCACAGCCTGCCCCACGGCAAATCTTCAGGAACGCAGAGTCTTGGGACAGGGCGGCCGACAGAGATGCCAAGGAGAATATGCTGAGCACCAGAGTGGAGCTGCGCCTGACTCTGCCCAGTGGAGTTCAGACCACTGTCACTGAGGACGGCAGGTGAGACCACATGGAAAGAAATTAGTTTGCACTTTTCTGTAATAAATTATCCAACTGTTGAAGTTACTTTTACTAATGATCAAACTTAAGCTCTTGTTTAAGTGGTTGAGTATTGGTTTAGATTGACCTACTTTTGATGTGCACATTATCGGCCAGTTTTCACCTCTTCCCTCTGTGGGACAAAGCTGGGGCTGGTCCCAGGGGCAGATCCCTTAACTAGGCCTCACTGGCAGAGCAACACAGACAACCCCAGAATGATCTCACTTGCTCTGAAGTTAGAAATGTATCTGCAATAATTGTTCAATTCCCTAGTAATACATTAAGTAGCAATTTATTTATTTGTCATTTGCCAAAACACTAAAATTACAGAAAAAAACATTTAACTAATGGCTTTTTGCGGGTTACCCTATATTTCAGCTCTAGCGCTTGTGTTGAATAGTGTCCTTTGTAGCGGTGCCTCTCTCTCTCTGACACATGATATACCAGTTCCCAGAAAACATTAGAGACTCCTAGTGTCTTTATTCTGACAGGTAGTGCTAAAGGTTCCTCACAGAGGTAATTTCTGCCATGATAATATATTTGATATAATTATTATACTATTAAGGTTCAATATTTGTACTTGACAACTTGGTTTTGCTCAGTTATTTTAAAGTGATATTGTCAGTGACGTAAAGGTGTGACTGCACTGTATGAAGTGAATGTCCTTTACTCGAGTTTAAGCTAGTTAGGTGTTGTAATCCAATCTTCTGTCTCTTTTTTCTCTGTGCGGCTGTACACATGAGTGGTTTGTTCATCCTATCTCCCGCCCTCTATTCCTCTGGTTCTCTCCCTCCTTCACTTTCTCTTAGTCATTGTATTGTATGTCTGTCTTTCAGCACAGCGCTGATGGACGTTCTGGTCGAGCTGTGCAGCCGTTACCACCTGAACCCTTCTTTACACACTCTGGAGCTGTTCACACCTGAGGGACATTCTCTGGGCTTCAAGCCCAACGCGCTTCTGGGCTCCCTCAATGTGGCCCGTGTGCTCATCAGGGAAAAAGTGCAGGAGGAGAGACTGGTGCGCAGGCCTGCTCCCAGAGTGCCTGAAGTGAGTTTCACTGGAGCTTTATCACCGCGCATCGGAGCTCTTACTTTACTTGCATGCTTGATTTCAATTGCCATGCCCTTGTGTACTTTAAGGAACTTAAAACAAATTCCAAACGTTTATCAAAAACTTTCTGCATGCAGCCAGTGTGCTGGTTTTACTTGTTAGCTCAGTGCCTTATGTAATATCAATCCCTGTCTACCGCTTGCCATTCGACACTGGCAGGACACACACCTGAAACCTGTAAGAGTCCAGTCTAAGGTAGGAAGCCTTTTGGCCTGACACAATTTTACTGCACAATTTCTGTCCCAAGCACCTAATTTTAACTCTCATTCACCCCATATATTCCGTCTTTTCAATTCTCTTCCTGCAATGTAAATATTTGATGAGGGACTTACCTTTAGTTACCATGCATTATTTCTCTGCTCTTCTCAGGGCTCATGGGCTGCTCTGTCCCTTTAACCCTGTCTGGCCCAGGGCCAAAGACCAACACTATTTCAGATGCTGCTGTCCTTCACTCTTCATGGCATTTACTTCTCATGAAGAACTTAAATTATTTACATTTACTGTATTACTTGTCTTCACTGGTGTTTACGTTTAAAAATAAATAACTAAATAAAATGAGGATGGATACAATTGTTCTGATTGTTAGAAAACATGACTGTTTTTAATACCAACACATTTGGTGCAGTTAACCTACTTTACTGTAGTGATGAATGAATGTTTGTTAATTCCTATGTAGTATGTGGTTTAAATATACAGCTCTGTGTTTCCTCAATCAATAAACCTTATTTATGTAATTGGTAACATTTTGTAACTCCATGATCTTGTGTGGTTTCAGAAAACAGTGCGTTTGCTGGTGAATTATCATGGTAGTCAAAAGGCAGTAGTGCGGGTAAACCCACTGCTCCCGCTGCAGGACCTTGTGCCTGTGATCAGTGATAAGTGTGAACTGGATCCAGCGCTGATTGTGCTTCTGAAGGACGGCATTAATCGCCAAGAGCTACCACTGGACAAATCTCTGACCCACCTGGGAATCAAAGAGCTTTATGTGTACGACAAAAGTCTAGGTAATGCTTTTGATTATTACTTCTGATCATAGACTGTATTTCGAAGGACTGAGGCACGTGACTTCCCCCATAGTTTTCAGAATTTAGCTGGGTTTTTGGAGCCAGTTCCATTAAGTGTGGGGCAAAAATAAGAATAGGGGAAAGGAAAAAATAGGATGTTGCACGTGTTAAGGGAATAGGCCACCGTTTTTACATACTGAGATAGCTTAGACGAGTTGTTGCACATGTTGTTGGCGTTTAGCCTCTCCCAGCAAAGGTGTAGTGCCAAACTGGGGTGAAGTTAGAAGCGACCAAGCAGTTCCACATTTTCCCTATTTAAATACAGCTACATGAAAAGTTACACGATCCAAGTCTAGTTACACAAAATAAAACATGTCAATTTTCTAAGCGGATTAAAAGGGGCACTATATTGTAAGGCATAATAACATACGAGCACTTTGACGTCCACGCAGTAATATCTCACTTTACTGCGCGGGCGTCAAAGTTCTCCTAAGGTATTATTACGCCTTACATAATTCCCAAGTTTTATCCGCTTAGAAAATCGACATGTTTAATTTTGTGTAACTAGACTTGGACTGTGTAAAGGCTTAGATAACTGTATTTAAATTGGGAAAACGTGGAACAGCTTGGTAGCTTTTAACTTCACCCCAGTTTGGCACTACACCTATGCTGGGAGAGGCTAAACGCTAACAACATTTGCGTGACTGAGCGCACGCACAAAGACCAGACAGTTACGCATCAATTCGTCTAAGCTAAGGTAAGAACATAATCTCAGTATGTAAAAACGGTGGCCCATTCCTTTAAGACAAGCATGTTAGGGTCAGAATGACAAGCCTGTGTTCAATGATGACTTAAAGAGGGGCAAAGGTTTCAGTGGAAAGTAGAACTTCCGGAGCCTGCCTTCATCAACGGTTAGGCTTCCCGCAGCTAATAACAATGCAATGTCCAATACATCCATGGTTTTCACAGTCAATGCTTCTGATGCAGGAGGTTTACCTTTGTGTTCACAAATGACTAACTAAAGAGGACAAATTAGACCAAATGTTTCTAACCAGTATTTTCAAATTGTGTCTTCAAGTGAAGATTTACGATATTAATATATGTTTTCCTTTTATGTTTTATATTATTGACCTGCAATTAAGCAACATCTAAGTATTTCAAATATTGTATATTTTTCAGTCCTCCAGCCTAAAATGGCTTCAGCTCCTGCCCTAAATTATTCAGGTATTCATAAAAAAGTCTATCTGTGTTACTAACCATCCAAAATGTCAATTGTAATGCGTGTTTGCTTCTTTTGCCATAGACTAGTTTTTTTTCACCTCTCTGGATATGCGACAATCCTTCTCCTCCTCAAAACTAACATTAAAATCTTTGTAGGGCCCAAAATTGTAGACTGTAGCGCCCTCTGCTGGATGAATGTGGTACAATAGACAAAGGCAGTCAGCCCCTTTGTATACTAATTTATTATTTTTATTACAATATCTTGAATTATTAATTGTTTGCCACTTATTATTTCACAGACTCCATTCACTCCAGCACAAACAGTTTGGCCAGAGCAGAGAAGAAAGGTCTCCTGGGTATCTTTCAGTTCAGCAGGAGGAAATCCAAGGTAACAATTTTGATCACTGTTGATGATTATGTTTGTTGTTGCAATAAGGTTTTGCTGCCTGTACTGTGGATAAATATTTTCTTGGCCCTGTGTTATCTGATTAATCACGAAGTGAGTTTGCCCTGGCTAACTCTGCATGGTCAACTAAATGAATGCTGCTCGTGTGTTGCGCCCTCCTTTTGCAGACAGAGACCACATCTCTGGACATGGATGATTACGATGATAGAAACTCCCCAAACACAGAGGCACAGTCCAACGTAAGTATCATCTGGCTGTCCTGATGTTTACACACGTCCTACAGGAAGATCATTTAAAGGCATAATTTATGTCACAGAAGATCTTTTGGAGTACTGTAATTGAGTATTTATTTTTACAACGCAGGACACATGTACACTAAAATACATCAAACCTGCAGTGACTTCAGTGTCCTCTTGATGGCAGCAGTTGTTAGTTAAAGCAGGGGCCTTATCTACGCAATCTACTATTTAGGATGACTCTAAAACGCCTTATGATTATTTTACTCCTTGTATTAACTTTATAAACCATTGTTAAATCATTAGTGATTCATGTAAAAATATCCATGTTTTACTAGACATATTTGCACCAGAATATGCAGCTCTTTATCTGATATGGCAACTCCATCATTTTAATAGGATTTTATATCCATGAAACTCTGTGCAGCAGCGTCCATCTGTGGCTCACCTTCAATCAATAAGCTGTTTGATTTTATTACACTAAAACACAGGCCTGCTCTCTGCTCCTGCCTCTCGGCTCTTTGTTCCATGGACATAACCCATCTGTCCAGACAACATAAAAACCCATGTTACTCTTTCTTATTTATTTTGTACACCTGATCAGAATTTTGCCAGACACATGTCCATAGCTAGGAAGCTAGGCAAGGACTAAAACCTTTGTAAATTATGAAAAAGTAAATGAAGTGTGTAAGCTCTGGATGTGTCCATCATATAGTTGAAATTGTAGTTGAAGTGTCCAAGATGAACGAGAGACAAAACACCCTACACTGTAACTACAGAGTACAGATGATGACTCAAGAACCTGTATCTATAAATAAAAGCAAATCTCTTCACCGTATCATATTTCAAGAAAATGAGCAGAACAATGTAGTAATAATCTCTGCAGTCAGGGAATCTTTATCTCTTCTAAGCCACTGTTCAACTTGTTTTGAGCAATGGTATTATACCCGTATTGTTATTGTAAGGCTAGAATACAGTTCGATTTTTGTGAACAAGCTAACACACAATACACATGCACACATACTTATCAGTTGGAAAGGATCAGATTACACTGCCTTGGCCATATCACGTCTAAAAGCCCAGTCTCTTATCTCTTACAGGTCATTTGTTTACTACAGCATGCGTTTGTGTGTGGTCTTAAATTGACTCTTAACATTTTGTACTAGAAGATTGTCATGCATGTTAAATGCTGTAGTGATTTTATTGGAAGCTATAGACACTGTTATAGTTGTTAATTTTGTACAAACATGCACAATAATAAATTAGTTTGCTCTCAGTTGTCCAGTAGTTTTCCATCGCAAAGATTCTTAAAAAGTTGTGATTTGGACTGGGTTGTTTAGTGCTGAGGTTTCTTTAGCTCACGTAGTAGCTTTGCCAGATGTATTTAATGTTGTTGTTAATCCTTGTTGATGTAACAGTTGTACAAGACCATACATTTTGTTTAAGATATTAACCTGTCAGTTTAAAAAAAGTGTATATGTAGTGAACAGGTTCTCTTCTCCTTAATTCATTTCTTCAATCTCAATCTCTGTCTTCAATCGCTGTCTGTTTTCCAGTATTTTCCTACTGAGAGATTTTCTAACCTTGAAACCAATTCATTCCAATGGCCAGAGCTCTGTTTACTTCCTTGCATTTAAACTTTTTGAATGAATTGATTGTCCACATTTCCACATGCCACAACTATTTGGCTTGCATTTTGTTGTGTTTATTTGATTGGGACAGTCCATGCCAGATTGTAGCCATGGGCTAATTTGGCTGGACCCTGGTGGTGTGAGGAGTAGACTGCTTGTTCCCATGTCCAGTTGAAATCCGCATTTCCAAGTAGACCTCAGGCTTTTTTTGATTACATATATAACTCTCAACTCTCTCTCAACTCTCAGTCAACTCTCAGTCAACTCTTAAAAAGGTGTTAGACACGCATACAAATGTTGTGTGTTTTTTCTCTCTTTATCTTTTAAAGGATTTTTTTGGCCCAATGCTTTATTGGACAGGACAGCTCAGGGCAAATGGGGGTGAAGAGCAGGGCGACATCCGGCAAATTGTCCAGCTGGGCCTTGAGCCCATAATGTTGGGGACAGAACAGTTTTCTGCCTTATGTGCAGCATTAACCACTCGACTGCCAGCAGCTCATTCTTTTATTTTGTGTATATATATTTGCCTCCCGTGGACCCACCACCTGCAGGAGGAGCCGTAGGGGCATGGTGCTATGTGACTTGGGCAGCTCCAACAGCTGCCCCCACGACCCGGCAACGGACAAGTGGGAGAAAATGGATGGATGGATGGATATATATTTGCATTTGTATTCATTACTCATTCATTTGTTGACTTGTCCAGGCCATGTCTACTATGTTTTCGACGCCGTATGTGGACGAGCGGCCTCACACTATAGGCCAGTCGCAGTCGGCCATAAACATCGCCAGGATGTCTCCTAAAGCTGAGACCAAGAAGCGGAGAGCTCCCGTTCCACCTGGGGTCCCCACACCGTCCATTGAGCACTCAGGCTTTGAGACCAATCAGGTAAGATATCAATATTTAAAGGCCACTACACTTGAAACTGTACATTTATCAAGACCTTATTTGTGAACTGTATCTCTAAGCATTTGATAAACTCTTGAACACCTATTATTATAGTGCTCTGGCATCTGTATTAATATTTTTAGTAGGAAATGTTTAACAAATGTTTAACAATTTTGTTTTGAGTAAGGTTAAGAAAAAGCTTATTTGATTCAAAGTGTAACACAGGAGCATTTTTTAATGAAAGTCTCTAAGCTATGTGAAATATTTGAGCCCCTGCTGTGATTGACCTGACATAGTGGAACAGCTTCTATGGCAGTCTTTGCTCTGTGTGTTTTGACCTGAATATCAGCAGCTCAAGGTCAGGGTGACCTGTATTGTCTACTTGAAAAGAAAAGCTCCCCACAGTCTCATTATAATGTTATGGCGACATACTGGGAAATGTTGTTTAGCAACTGACATCCTCCCTCTGTTAATGGCTAGAATAGCTTTTTGTTTATTTGCCCTTGCTCAATTAAGAAGAGTGTACTGAGGATACAGGAGCAGAAAACAAGACACAGAGGAAATCCAGCTACTGCATTTTGAAGAGTTGCAAATCTTCTGACCAGTGATTCTGAAACAATCACTAGTATTCCAGAAATAATTGAGCATGATTTATTCAAAAATATTGTGTTAATTACAAGGCAACACTTGTTGTAATTGTTTCAACCAGTACAGTTTTATAAAAAAAAAAACAACAACTTTAAATTAGTGGTGTGTGCAAAAAAAAAAAAAGTTTCATGAAGGCCACTTCACTCCGGACAGTAGTCTCTCGGCTTGTGCCTTCTGTGAACTACGGCTCTTGACGTAATCTGTTGCATAGTCTGCATGCAATTGTTTTTATTACAAGGAAGTTGAGGTCACACTCCTTTCATGCCTGTTTTATTTGTAGCTCAGATTAGATAAAAAATGTCATTTGGATTTTAAGTAAACATACAAAAAATATCGAAGAAATGTTTCTAACGAACCTTAAAGGGCCTCTGTCGTATTGACTTTTCAGAATTTTATTAGAAATTCCATGTCCACTCATATTGCTTTTGTTGTACGTATAATATATAAATTGAGGATAGAAAAGCAGTAGTTTTGTTTTTCATTGAACCAGTCAACAATCTGTGTCTGCTTTCATGTGAACTGCACTAAAATGTTTTGGAACATTGAGTTCAGAGAAACACAACCTATTTTTTTTTTCCCCAAACGTGATAGAAAATCTGTTATTGTGGTTTAGAAAGGAAGCCATGTCTACATAGCCTCTTCTCATTATAAAAGAATGGAGTAAACTACTTCTCTGTTTTAAATGGAGGCCAAAGCATGTGCATATTTTATTCTAGCTAAAGCAGAGATTGGGCTTTGAGCATCTATGGTGTCACAGAGCATGACACGTTACAGCAACATTCAAGTGCAATATGAGTTTCTGAAATTAGACTTTGAGTCCTACAAAAATCAATAATTCACAGGCTTGGGGTCATGTTTCTATAAAGGCAGTACAGCATGAAATCTTGTTGGCATGCCCCCATCTTCTTCGGGGGAAGACCTACAAAGGGAAAGGTTCAAGAATGAGCTTCATAGGTCAGTTAAGTTCAGCAGACATTTGGAGGAGGAGCCCTTTTAAAGTAGTATGTATAGGCCATTGGTCAAGGTATTTTCAGCCAGAATACATAACATTACATTATTCGCATAGTGGTGGGCTGTAGTTTCATAGAACGATCTGACAATGATAACCGATCAGCTCAAAAGTAAATGGCACAGTCAATGAAGTAGGACAATCCTGCCTAGTTGAACTGTTATGGTGCTCTTTTGTTTTTGCCAATTTGCCAAACAATACATTACACATTTCATACATTTTTTTAATTTATAATTAAGCATGTTCCTCTGGTGACTTTGATGAGTTGAGGAAGTAAATTTAAAGAGAAATGGATTTTGCAATAAAGGCTGGATGTTGTTGTAGATATACATGATTATAGATGTTTTAAATAGATGTTTTAAATATATATTTAAGTTAGTGTTGAGAAAACAATATATTTTACTGGGTTAGTAGGATCAAGCACATGCCAATGTAAGTGGGTCATGAATGCATCTCCTTATCCTTAGCTAGCCTTCTGGACCCCTCCTTTTGCACACATTGTTAAGACAGTAAAGTGCTTTTGTCATACAGGCATGCACATCCACACATGTTCACTATGACAGACAATAATATTGTAATATATGCCCAACACTCGCTAATTGTCTGGTGGGCTACTGGATGTTTTTGACCTGCATGCACTCTCCGTGTTGAGACAAACAGCCACTGTGTACCGCTCCCATACGCACTTCATCTCACATTCCACATTAGCATTGTAATGTTGTCTTGTTTCGAAGCCCCTCACCCATCACGAGCCCTTCATAACAACTGATGAATGGTCACGCCACCAGGTTGAGGCCTCCCTGGGTGGGCCTATCTGATGAACATGCTCCAACATGAGGCCATAATGTAGATGAGGAAAATTTAAGGCATGGCCTTCTGTTAGTGTAGTAGTAGTACTACACTAAGTACTCAATCAATCATTCAATCAATCATTCAATCAATCAATGGTTTTGTATAGCCCAATATCACAACAGGAGTTGCCTCATAGGGCTACACCGAACATTGAGGCAATAAAACAGAGCAGTAAATAAGACAATGTAAAGTTCGGGCGAATTAAGTATCCAGGCAAACATAATGTCCAAATAAGCGTCAGCAGTGGGTGGCGACGAGCGGCGCGGGTGTCCCCTGTCCTTAGACTCTCCAGCACGGCGAGGGAAAACTCAAAAACCCAGGGCAAGAAAAGAGAAACCTTGGGGAGAACCACAGAAGGAGAGATCCACTCCCATGGACGGACAGGCTATAGAGACCCAGGGCCGATGGGAGTCCCAGTGCAGATGGGCCAAGATCACAGACCGTCCAGTCCTTGTTGTCAATCCAGTAGGCAGGGTTCCTCAGTTCAGCCGGGTTCCTCAGTTCGATCTAGATAGGCAATCCCGAGGGGTAGTGGGACATTAGACACCATGTGAATAGTAATGAACAGACTACAGATAAAATAAATATTGTATCATAATAAGACAACGTTTGCAGTAAGAAGAATAAGAGGATAGCGCTCAGTGTACCGCACTTCCCACAGCAGTGTTTCTTCTAAGGCAGCTTTACTTCAGGCTGTGGGTTAGAGCTTTGCCTAACTGACCTGATCATAAGCTAAACCAAACTTTTCCACAACAAGCACTCTACTAAAATTCTCAAATGACATATTCTCTTCCTTAGATTAAAATAAATAAACAGGCGCTATATTCATAGATTTATCAAAAGCATTTGATTTAATAGACCATTATCTCTTGCTTGATAAATTATATGCTATTGGTTTCTCTCAACAAAGCGTGCTTTGGTTTAATTTATATATTTACACCATAGATACCAGTGTGTCTCTTATCAGGGTTGCACCCTTGACTTTAAGATTATTGATAAATGCGTTCCGCAAGGATCGTCTCTGGATCCTCTGTTGTTTTCTATATTTATTAACGACTTGCCAAAGGTTTGCGTTAACTCACAAATTAATTTATACGCTGATGATACAGTCATTGATTCATCCAGTTCCGACATTCTCCAAATTCAGCGCACATTACAGTCTGATTTCAGCTCGGTTCAAAAATGGTCGAACTGTAACAAACTCTTACTCAATAAGATAAAATCCTTTTACATGTTATTTAACCATAGGAAAGGTCCAGCTATGACAAACAACTTTTCAATTCGATGTGTAGACCAAACTCCAATGTCAAAGTTGACCAATTCAAATATCTGGGTCTTCATGTTGACTCTGGGATGACCTTTAAACCACACATTGATTCAATCATAAAGAATATATCATATCGCTTGAGATCTCGATTCATCCTTTAACTGCTTTACTCTTTCCATCAGGAAGATAATTGCCACACAACTGCTTCTGCCAATACTCGATTTTGCAGAAGTCGTCTATCAAAACACCTCAGATGCTTACTTGCATTCATTGGATGTAATATATCATAGCGTTTGTAGATTTCTCTTCCGGTGTCCATACAGAACACATCACTGTGAAATGTACACTTCTTTAAACTGGCTGTCACTCACAGCTAGAAGAAATTTTCATTGGCTACAATTTATATTCAAGTGTGTTCATCTAAATGATCCATCCTACTTAAACGAATATTTAATTCCACTTAGGTCTGTCTAATAGTCTCAGGCACAGTGAACAATTGTTTTTCAAGGTAAAAAAAGAAGTTGGTCGGCAAGCTTTTAAATTCAAAGCTCCCGCTGACTGGAATAATTTACCCAGCTTAATCCGCTCTATCTCGACGATCCATGTTTTTAAGGATTGTGTTTACAATCACCTTAAATCAACTTGTTCCTGTTTTAGCTCATTTGGTTTGTGTTACCTATTTTATATTTGTGTCTTATGTATTGTGTTTAATCTACTTATTATACTTTTGTGTCTAGCTTGAAATGCTGATCTGATATTATAAATTGCTTGATGGTTGGATCCAAAAGAAGAACTGTGGTGTGAGTGTAGGTATGAATGAGTTCACTGTGATTGTTATTGTTTATTGTTGAAGTTTAGAACCCCCTTGTAAACGAGATGCTGCATCTCAAGGGGCTTTTTCCTACAAATAAATAAATACAAATACAAAGCTAATTCGAAGAGGTATGTTTTGAGTCTAGGCTTAAATGTAGGGACTGTTTCTGCTTCTTTAACGTGAGCTGGGAGTTTATTCCATAAAACCGGAGCTTGGAGCTAAAGGCTCTTCCTCCTACAGTGATTTTGGAGACCCGAGGAATCACTAGTAGCCCTGAGTTTTGAGAGCGGAGTGCTCTGGTTGACCGATATGGAATGATGGTGTCTTGGAGATAGAGCGGAGCCAAACCCTTTATGGCTTTAAATGTGAGGAGCAGGATTTTAAATTTGACTCTAAACTCAACAGGAAGCCAATGGAGAGACTTTAGCACAGGTGTAATGTGTTCTCTTCTCTTCGTACGCGTTAACAATCTTGCAGCTGCATTTTGAACTAATTGAAAACTTCACAGGGAACTTTTATGACATGCTGCTAGCAGGCAGTTTCCGTAGTCCAGCCTTGATGAAACAAATGCATGAATATGTTTTTCTGCATCACTCTTAGGTAGGATGTTTTGTATTTTAGCAATGTTGCGCAGGTGAAAGAACGCAATTTTACAAGCCTGGTTTATACTTTATGTGTTTTAAAAGAGAGGTCTTGGTCAAACTAGCCTGGCCTTAGCCATCCGTAAACTCCGGTCAATTATAATTTCCCTACATGTACGTCTGGGTCTGATCTCAGTGGCCGCGTTACATCGGTTGAATTTGAACCTACCAGCGAGGGAGAGGCGAGTGTTGTAGGTGACGTCAAGCATTTGCGCTGCATTTGCTGGTTGTAGTTCGGCAATGGCGGCTGATACGAAAGTAATGGAAGCTCTTCAATTCGTTCTGGCTCGGCTCCCAAATATCCAGAAATTAAAATTGAAGCCTTAGAATGCGCAAAGAATGCTCACAAGAGTTATGATAGCTGCTTCACTCACTCCCACCTTATAACGGAGCTCAATTGTGAAGATCCAGACCCTTGTACGAAACGAAATGAGTACGAGGGTCTGGTAAAACCAGGCTATGGTCAAACAGAACTCTGAGGTTTTTTACTGTAAAGCAGGGGTGGCCAACTAGTCAGAGACCAAGAGCCAAAATGTTCAACCTTGATCCTTTGAAGAGCCACAAAGGCACCGACCATTCACGAGATCCAGGGGCGGTAGTTTAAACTGATTAAATGTAATGTGACCGTAATATTGCATCACAATAAACTATAACTTTATGCCTGGCCTTTTAATTTTTTTTAATAGTTGTATTAGATGTAATGGTTTTACTCCTGACCAAGATTGAAATACATTTATATTAAATAAACTGACATTTTGTGCTGTTCTGCTCTGACTGGGATAGAATTAGATTTTTTGATTTTTAATGCTAGAGTGTGTTAGTGTCAGGGGCCCTGCCCACTGAGCCCTCTCCTCTGATTCGCCCCTGGCCTGTGCGCTCAGTGTCTGCAGCTTGGTCTTGACTGGACTGTGCAGTGAATGCACTCTAGGCTGCACAAAGCTCATAAACTTTAATCAGGAGCCTCTGGAGGACGTCTGAGATTCTGTTTTATGTTGCATTTGTTACAGTTACAGTACATGTGAAAGAAAAGTCAATGACTTACGATGTCACGCTTCGCATCATATGCTTCATTAGAGCTCGGATTTTTTTCATTTCCTAAGTTTGATCTTTTTCTGTGAATATGAGGCCAACTTTCATCAAATAAAGAGTAGGCTAATCAGAAATTTGAAATGCACAGAAGCTGATCCCAGTGCTGTTGTTTAACCTACATCCCGCTTTGAGTGAGGCTGCTGCACGGGCACCTTTTACACGCTGCCTTGAAAAGGAGGGAGACAGGGAAACAGGTGGGAAACAGGATCTGTAAGACTATGGTTGGATTTTTGGTCAAGATTCTTAAAGACTGTTACAGTTTATGGAAAAGATGTACCAATTCTTTTGCAAAGAGCTGCATTGTATTAAACATATCCAATCATGCAAAGAGCCGCACGGCTCGAGAGCTACCCCTGCTGTAGAGCTCGTCTATACGCTAACATTATCCTGGGAAATGATCTGCTGAGATAAGACTCTCTCAGTTTTTGAGGACCTAATATAATAACCTCGGTTATATCAGGGTTAAGAAGGAGGTAATTTACAGTCATCCAGGTCTTAATGGCTTTTACGCAGGAACTAAGCGTATCTAATTTATCTGTCTGACCTGGTTTCATTGATAAGTACAGCTGTGTGTCGTCCGTGTAACAGTGAAAATGTATATTGTGATTTCGGATTATGCTACCTAAGCATGCATGTACCTGCATGTACAATACAAATAAAATTGGCCCGAGCACTGAACCCTGTGGCACCCCATAGCACACTTTGGAACACAGTGAAGACTTTTGGTTTACATTAACAAATTGGTGCCTATCAGATAAGTAAGATTTAAACCAAGAGAGGGCTGTTCCCCGGATGCCTACGTCAGTTTCTAACCTCTGCAGGAGAATATTGTGGTCGATTGTGTCAAAGGCTGCACTGAGGTCTAACAGAACCAAGATTGAAGCTAGTCCGGCGTCAGCTGCTAATAACAGGTTGTTGGTAACTTTGACTAAGGCGGTCTCTGTGCTATGATAAGTTCTGTACCCTGACTGAAATGTTTCAAATAAACTATTGTCCTGTAGGTGGCGGCAAAGCTGCTTAGCCACTACTTTTTCAAGGACTTTTGAAATGACATGCAGATTAGATATGGGCCTATAGTTTGCTAAAATATCAGGATCAAGATTGTTTTTTTTTTCAAAAGTGGTTTGATAACAGCATATTTAAAGGACTTTGGCACATACCCATTTTCTAAAGACCAGTTAATTATTTTCAATATGGTATCTGAGATTTCAGGAGTAATTTCTTCGAGGAGTTTAATTGGAATTGGATCTAGAAGACAAGTTGACGGTTTTGAGGACATAATGATAGACGATACCTCAGCCTCACCTACAGCTATGAACCTGTCTAAGACTTCAAAAGGAGACAATGATTCTGCATTTTTTCCAAGATCTAAGAGATTGCTCAGTGCTAGAATTGCGCCATAACCGTTCGAATTTGCGAGTCTTTCACAGTGACTGTTTCAGTGGGGCCGCAACATCAAGGGCTGTTTTTAGTGTGAGCATAACGCTGTAGAGAAACTGATCACTTTCATTTAGATCAATAAGCGAGCTACTCTCTGTAGACATAGTATTAAAGACTGGTTGGATAATTTCTTTAAACATTAACACAGCTTTTTCAGATAGTGTCCGTTTTATTTGAATTTTGTCCTGTGGATTAGTATAATCTTTGATTAGGAACTTGAATGTAATTAGAAAATGGTCAGAAGACACGGGATTCTGTGGGAGAACGTTTAGGTCGCTAATTTCAATCCCATATGTTAAAACCAGATCACAGGTGTGTTTATGACAGTGAGTAGGTTTATTCACATTTTGTGTAAAGCCAACCCCATCCAGTAGGGCACTAAATGCCTTGCTCAGGCAAAAACTATTATTATTGACATGAATGTTAAAATCACCTACTATTATAATTGTATTCCATTCCAATCTAACACTATACTGGCTAAAAACTCAGAAAACTCTGCTGAGAAGTCTGAATAGGGGCCGGGAGGTTGATAAATAATAGCAAGTTGTAAAGCTTTTTAATTTTTCCATTTGGGACCGGTAAGAGACAGTGTTAGACTTTCAACTAATTAAACTTTAGGTTGTTTTGGGGATTTAGAACAAGATTATAGTGTGATATCACTGCAACCCCATCATCTCGGCCTGTGGTTCTTGCAGCCTGAAAATGTACATAACTAGGAGGGGTAGATTCATTAAGCCTAACATAGTCATCCTGCTGAAGCCATGTTTCAGTTAAGGTGAGAAGGTCAATGTCGTTATCGCAATTTCATTTTCTAAAAAGGACTTTGATGAGATTGATCTAATATTCAACAACCCACACGTTATGTGCTTAGCACTTTGTTTATTGTTTTGTTTAATGTTAAGTTTACTCTTGGGTATTTGTATTAGGTTATTTGGTCGCATGCCAGCATTTGTTTTGTGAGCTTTTAATGTTTTAGTGCTTGGTATACGAGCGACTGACAGTCTTTATTTGTTCTGGTATTTGTATTAAGTTATTTGGTCGCACGCCAGCGTTTGTCTTTGGTTTACGGGGGACAGACACAGTCTTTATTTGTTCTGGAGAATCTACACACTTGATTTGTGACAATCCGGGAGCAGGGTCGGTGGTTACAGAGGAGTGTTCTACTGCTCTGCGCCCGGGGCTCATATCTGAACCGTCAATTTGGGCCGCGACTAAGGCTATCGGCCACATTCTTAGATAAAAGGGATGCACTATCCAAATTTGGACGTATGCCATACCTCCGCACTTGCTAATTATTTAATCAAATATAAGTTACATTTCTTACTAAATCTGACAGCACATATAGAAGAAAGTGGCAAGTTCTGGTTTTAGGGTTAGGCTGCAGTTTTAATTTGCAGTTACATCCCCCTGGTAATGGCAGCTATAAGCCAAGGAGAGCCCTACACTCTTCACCCTCAACCTTAATCAAGCCCTAACCAGCTCAGGGCAGGTAGATCTTGAAGGCTGTCTTATAATTCTCTCTGTAGTAAATCACACACCATTTTAACATGACCACAACACACACTCATATCTATCTTCACTGGCAACTCTGTTTTCCATTTCCATCCATACTCTCTCAAGTATGTCTGCAGTGTATTCATGTATGTGTGAATGCCAGCGAGGGTGAGAAGCAGTAGACCAACTCAAAGAAATATGCAGTGAGTTCAATGAGTTCACATGTGTGAACTCAGTTCTCTTGAAGTTCAGCAGAGCTTCACTATTTATGAAACAGCTCGATGAAAGATCTTTCTGTCTTAAACTGAGCAGCCAATACCTTTGTCTTTTCATCAGATGGGTCTTGGTGCTGAGTCTCAGCAGAGGAAGAGGAAGGCTCCTGTTCCTCCACCAACTCCAGTGTCCGTGGACTCTGGCTCAGACGACACTTCCGCTGCCGTCACACCTGTCAGCCTTCACGTCCAAGCACCAGCCCCAATGTCACGCACTAAAGTGGCAGCCCCCATCACAGTTTCTGCGACTACTGTAAGAGAAGACATGAAACTAGTTGCACCTATAACTCTACAAGCTACTGAGTGCTCTACCAGTCTGGACCTTAGATCTTCCACACCGAGCAGCACAACCTCTGAAAGTCTCGTTGTCCAAGACTCCAGCTCTGAGCTCAGCCAAAGCCTTGAAGATTCAGATCCTGCCTCTAACTGCAGCACTTTCACCAGCAGCACAGTTAGCAGACCCACACAAGCCCAGTCCGTAGCAAAAAGCTCAATTTCCAGAACAGAGAAATCGGAAACCACCACCAACATGACGGCGAGTGATGTTTCCACAGCTGGCAGCTCCCGGTCTGACACAGAGTCTGCCATAAACCTTAAAATGGAGGAAACAGAAAACAACAGGCACAGTGGAGTTGGTAAGTGCCATACACTTTTGTGATGTTACCCACAAAACATATTCCAAGTGTACATCATTCATCTCAAATATCATAAAAATTAGAAATACAAAACAAAAATGGGTAGCACTTTACATTACGGCACTGTAATAGCACAGTTATAGGGTGGAAACAGAAGACAAAGCCCTTCAAACACTTTTTATCGCACATTTGTTTATTTATTTGCTGTCAGAAACATTAACCGTCAAAATGACACATGCGGCGGCCTTAGGAAGCCCTGTGGGGTGTGTAAAGTCATGGTTGAAGGATACAAGAAGAACAGGTTAGTATCAGCCCATGGGACAAAGCGGCCCTTGTCTCACACCCACACTTTGACTCAGTTTGCTAATGTCTAATTTTCACTTTTTCATGAGCAGCGTTCCACTAAAGATGGATAAGTCAGAACTTAGCAAGTTGAACTCTGGTTGGCCTCATGTTGATCTTTATATAACCAACACCTTATTCTGAAGCGGGGCGTGATTGCAGCACGGGGCTTTCGTGTCTGACAAGAGCTGAGATGAGAAGGTTGCAAAGCTCAGAGAACTGCATGAATATGAGGAGGGAGGGAGCCTCAGGAGGACTGAGATCAGAAAGCGCAGAATGACGGAGCTCTGGCTTGTGCAGAGGGATTTGATGGACTGCTTGATCATGTTGAGAAAGAAACACCAAGATCATGAGTGTTAATGCTGTAAATGTTGCTGTCAAATCTTCATTTTCACTTTTCCCAAAAAGTAACTTCTTGCTCAACTTATCTTTTAAACTTGATGCAAATTTCTAGTTCTAGTTACATGCACATACTCAGTCTGGCAACTGTGTCTCTTTAGGAACACTATGAACACGTTAAAGCTCAACAACTGCACCCTGTGAATTAAGTATAAGGTATTGCGTCATGCTTGCGTACAGTGAAGGCATTTGATAATCTCCTTCCAAGTGGATATGGCACAGATTTAAAAACACGTCAAGACATTTTTAAATATATATTTGGGAAACTGCAGTCTGCCTAATGTAGTTCATTGTTAGTGTTATGGATGGTTTGTTGTTGTGTAGCACAAAGCTGTCAAGATCCTGATAAAGCAGAGGCTGCTGAACACACTATCCCTTACTACGCTGTTTTCATAAATGTGCCAAGTCTCTATGAAGTGATTTTGCCCATGGTACTTTCTCACTGCTCTATTCATATGTTTTTTAATTATTATTCTTGCTGAACAGAAAAATATTCTCTTGCACTTCCTCTGTTCAGTGCAACGTTTCGGCCTTCTTGCCACACACATAATTGCACATATTTAAGCCATCTTAAATGCGGTTTTATATAAATACCTGTGAAGGCGTTCAGAGCCCTTTCATTTACTACAGTTGCGCCGAAATTGCACCCAAGACCCCCTTGCGGTGCCAAGTGTAAAAGTAAAGCCTATTCTACTCTTTCAGTGTTCAGACTGTAGTGCCTTCTACCACATGAAATGTAAATGACTTGCGACTCGAACTAGACAAAATCTATTTGCAGTACAAGTTTGGGCCTACTTTTCACACCCCATAAAAACTGTAGCTCATACTTACCCTGCTCTTTGTGAGAACCTGGGAGCTATTCTCGTGAAGAAAACAGACCTAAAGTATTGTCTTTTTGCACCCCAGTGTGGGGCTAAGGCAACGAGAGCCACTACTTTAAAGGACCAGTAGCTTTAATAAATTTGACTCCAGGCCAGGCCAGGTTCTGCGTTTTTGTGGATTGTAATATAGAAAAATCAAAGAAGAATCAGAATAGTTTATAATTATATTATAATATATAATGAATTATGTAGCATATGGTATACTATATGAGAGACGGATATAAAAGGCATCTCCAAAACTGTAGTCCCTGCCTCCTACAGTTTTTGAACTGTCTAGACATTGTTGAATTCTGCCTTTGCTTTTTATACGCCTTGATGAGAACATCCTGTCATGTAGCCACACCCTATTTGTTTAAGTTGGCTTCTTGTCCTTACAAACCATTTGCCCAAGGCCACAGGTCGAATGTTTCACCAAATAAAGGAACAGTGTGGCAAGATAGAGATTCTTTGTTTGTTTACGTTTTGTCTATTTAGTGCCTATTTAGTGTCTTTTCTTGTGCACTTGATCCAAGCAAGGGATGTGAGCTGTAAACCTCTTTTGAAAAATATTCTTGCAAATTACTCTCTGAATTATCTTTGCTTATATTTAAGTAACTGCTTCTTCTAAACACTTCATCTCTTCTTTAGAAAGTCTAGAGCAACCTGTTCCACCTAAACCTCGACGGTCTCCAGCACGAGAGTCTCTGCAGCCTGCGCTTTCCTGCTCTGTTTCCACAGACACAGACAGTAACCAAAAGGCTAAGGAGGTGGGGGAGACAGGTCCACAGTGTAGGTTCTGGACCAACTCACTACCAACCCTTCTCCTCCTTTCTAGGAGTTCCTGTCCTGTTGTTTACCCATAACTCCTAAACCTCAGTGTGTACATAAACATTCATTTACACTCTCTTTTTTCAGCAATCTGTGCCATAAGTCACTGTCTTCTTTTTAAGAGACCAGGGCCCCTTATTTTTGTCAATTCAGAAAGTCATGCTCCATGTGAAAAGGTCAGGGTTGGGTCAACACAAATCAACTTAAACTGCTTATTGTGTTACAGTGATAATGCGTTTGTGTAATGGACAGATTGTTGAGTCACAGTTGTGCTGTTCTGTAGATATCCTTCTATTGCTGACGCTCTACAGTAAATTGATCCCATCCTTATTACCTTTCTGTTTTCTCTTTTGGTGCCCTCCTAGTGTACTGCTGTGGGCCTGTGCGACTGCGAGCCAAGCGCCCATGAAGTCCCCCTCCTGCTTGACCTCTCCTGTCTGCATCTGTTGTTCCTTTTACTTTTTCTTTCCTTGTACTATTCTTTTGTCTTTGTTTTTTTTATGTTTAAACTTAAAAAGTTGCAACTTTATTATTTACACATTTGCAATATTTAGTTGATACTTTTCATGCTAAAATCTCTGCTAGTCTTGTACAAGATTTATTCTGCTATTTCTACGCCATTTCTTTTTACTAACCATATGTTGTTTCTTAAGAGTCAGTGCTGAGTATTTAATGGTACACAGAAAGTGGTTGAAAGAGTGTCTCGATGAGTTAAAAAAGTAGCGGTTTCCACATGATTGATGAATGACATGAAGTTAAAAGAGGCAAGGTTATGTGATATCTGACGATCAATACTTGTGTTATATGATATGGGCAGATCAATAGTCTAGAACATATACAGTATGTTTCTCTCAATGCCCAAGCAAGAGTCAGCATTTTGAAATCCTAACCGTCTTGCCTCTGCCAGCATTTTGGAAGGAATAATCTATCAATGACATTTTGCTTTGGGACCTTGCTGACCGTTGTCTAATTTCATTCTTAAAGCATTATTTTCTGATCACAAACATATTTTAGTGCCTTGAAAGGGATTGAAAAGCTTTATTGCTTTTTTAAAAATACATTTTAAATGATTTTCTTATTAAGACTTAAGATCATGGAACATAAGGCTGTTACTGGAAGTTGGTATGATGTTTTTTTTATAAACGTTTGAGCTGTTGTATAAGATTGTGATACTGAATAACAGTTTTGAATTCAAAGGTTACATTTCAATTAAAGATCTGAGGGGGTGAAAAAAACTATTGTTATCTGTAGTTTGCTTACTTATGAACAGTTGCATTGAACAGAAGCATGTGATTAGCTCATAGTTTGTGTGTCCTGTGTGTAAACATGGCCTATTATGAGTTTGACAGCATCAAGTGGTGCACGTGTGCAGTTGTCCGTCTCTGTGTGTGCTGTGTGGCTGTAGCTGGCATGAGTAAGCTGTTGCTGGGAAGGAGCTGGGAGGACAGCCCTGTGAGTCATCCCCACATCTCCTGGAACTCACTGTTCCCTCCAAACCATTAGGACCGGACCCAAAACTGACAGGCCCTGTTTGCACATACTTAAACTGACCCTTAAGGACAATGAATGCTGCTAACATTGTCACTAATGCAAGTTCAATGTATTAACATACCACTCAAAGTAATGTGTGCCAAATAGTACAATGTCTTGGAAGTGAAATAAAGTTCTGCACAAGCCACAAGACTGACCAGAGCATGAGTGTGTTCTGGAGATGAGAGCAGATCTGTCACTTCATTTTGAAACACTATTGTAAAACTCTAATTAGAAGGATTTGTTTACAGTAAATCTGCCCACACATCATTAAACCAGTTTATCTCGCCACAAGTGGTTGGGCTCAGGCCTCTTATTTTAGTGCTTTCTAACCTAAATTATTGTGAGTCTGCTTTTGGAGCTTTTATTTTTTTTGTGGACGTTTTCTTTTTTTGTCCCTTCTGCTTGCCCTACTTTGCATGTTACCTCTTGATGTCTGCAAAATCATATGTGCATTTATTATGCGATGAATTTCAACAGTGGTTCTCAAACTGTGGCTTCTGGGGGTACTCAACTATTTTTATTGGACACAAACAATATTATTTATATTTTGTCCTGCATTAGAAGTGGACTTGTCCTTGTTGAGATCTGGCTCACACCCTCCTTAGTCTTCATTTTGTTCTGATATTGGCTCTTTTGAGCTTACTGTCATCATCAGTCTCACTTGGAAGCCAAATACTTTACAAGATGGTTGTTGGTATGAAAAGTTTGATTGAGAACCACTGAAATAGAGATTGTGTAAAACTGCATCGCATTTTTATCCATTGCATGTAATATATTTATTTTTGACTTGATGACCGGGTTTTCCATCTGTTAATTGAATCCCAAACTAATACTGTTGTTGATTTCTTGCAGCCTGGCTCCACTCTGGGCAAAGCTCTGCAAAAATGTGTCACAGTACAGGGGTATCTACAGAGGAAACTGTGTCATTGGGCAGCAACAGTAGCGGCAGCAGTTTACCAGACCAGGGCTATGCAGCCTCAGAGGGTACGGCTGATGGAGAGGACTCTGGTCTGATCAGCTCTCCCTCTGAGACCCAGACCACATCCCCAGATGGCAGCCTGTCCCTGGATGGAAGCACTGGAGGAGAGAGGCGCATTGGAACAGCACCAGACAATTTCAGTGACAGCGACGAGGGGTCCTGGGGGTCTCGACACAGGTACGTGGAACTGTATAGTCATCGAAAGAAAGCAATAGTGCAACAACTAGAATCCTACCAAATCAATCCAAAATGTGATTTCATACTTTTACAAGCATAAAATCACATTTTTACTTTTATTTAAAACATTACTTTTGCAGATGTGGTGCTTGGATTTATTGACCCTAAGGCAATGACTCATTTACTAACTTTCCCATTAATCTATCGCGTATCCTGCTTCCCAGAATTTACTCATTCTTCCCTTAATTGTGATTTATTCTTTTACCTGTTCCTCATTATTTTACAGACCTTGCTATTTATTTTCTGGCTGTTATTCAAGTCTAGTTTTTTGCCATCATTCATCTTCAGTGTAAAGCCACTGATTAATAGAATGGCAAACGCAATTATATTTATTTTTGGAATAATAATAAACATTGCTACAACCGTTGTTGCTTCATTGTGTCAGTTCAGGACTTGCAATCTGATTTTACAAGTATAACATATTAATTACTGGCCCCACATTATCCTCTATTCCTCCATGCAAGCGATGCTTAGAGGATGTAGAGCCATTTTATCTTTTGATGTAATGTTCAGACAGTGTTGTTTCCTTCACTGATGTGTCTGGCACTTGGGTTTTCCTGGAGAGTTCTATTGCCCTGTTTTCTTAGAATTTTTGACAAAATGTGCAGCAGTCCAACGGTTCTAGATGAAAACCTCCTATTTGGGTTGGCCCTCTTATGGCATTTTGTTTTAGGTGAAACCCTAATAATTCATGTGAACACTGTCATGAACCTTTGAACAGCATGACCAAAGTTGAATGTGTGGAAAGAAAATCTTCACAGCTGAATGTTATGAAAAACGTAAGGCTCCAATGAAAATAAAAAGCGCTGTATTTTAAGAGCTTTTGGAGTCGTTGAACTGCATTTACCCTTGACCGATTATTGACGGGGAGATTGTTGGATGCAACATTGGAATCAAATAAACACTTGGGAACAGCTGTTAGGTGGTAACTGGGTATAAAAATAGCTCTGGTCCCTTCACTCTGTGGCCTCAACACACACTTTGAGAGGGTTACGTGCACTTTTAAACGTACATGTATTTTGTATTTTGTTTTGTCAACAGGAGCCGTGACGTCAAACCGCACCACAAGACAGACAGCCTCAAGCATCAAGACCTCTCGGCTCAACTTCACAGGACTTTGGCCGATTTAGAGTCCAGTCTAAGGGACAGTGATGAGGTTCCGGTCTCAGTCGTGGACCATGATGTGCCAGTGACAACCATAGATGAAGTGCTGCCTGATGAGGGTTTTTGGGCTGAGTCAGTCGCCACAAGTGGTCAGTATTGCATATCGTACTTTTGAACCGTTAAGGATTTGCTATAGTGTTTTTATTAAAAACATATTTGCTTTTTATGCAGCCTCAAACTACGTCGATGAGATTCAGAATAGTAACAATAATGCTCACACTGCCAATGAGACCAGTAAGGGCAGCACAGAAAGGAAGCATCTCTCTCAACATAAGCAAAAAGAGAAGTCCGAGCAAGGCCAATCTAAAACGCATAAAAAGGACACATGCCTGGTATCAAAAACCAAGGAAATCAAAAATACGGAGGACAGTGCTCAGACTAAACCATCCTCGTCCAAGTCTAATGGCAAAGAGCAGAAGAGCAATACTAATAGTGCTGTTAAATCTGCTCCTGAGAAAATCAACCGAGAAGACAAACCTGCTCTGATTACTGTGAGTCAAGAAGCTGCAGACCTCCATAAAGTTCACCACATCATTTCCTCTTCTAAACCTCTCCAGAGCAAAATCACTCCCAATGTGACATCCCGTTTTGGGATGAAAACATTTACCGTCGTGCCCCCTAAACCTGCCATAATGCAGGCGACTGCAGGGGAGCCCGCGTCGGCAGGCCCCTGTGCCATAAAGATCGATGAACAAGGGAACATGGTGAAGGTGTCAGTGTCCCATCACAGAGCTACTGCTGTGTCACACTTAGGAAATGGCCATGATTCCCCTATTCTCGGAAAAGCCAAAGGTTTTTGGAGCTCAAATGAAAAGCAGGAGGTTGCTGTTGCCCCAAGTAAAGGCCTAGCTGACAAAGCAAGAGACAGTTTGGACTTCCATAAAAGTGCTTGGACATCTGAAACTGCACAGAGGTCCACCGATATAGGGAGTTTGAAAACTTTCCAAGGCACACATAATAAATCTTCGCAGGTAGAGCCCAAAGAGACTGCTGAAGTCACGACTCAACAAGTAAAAGATACTGACGCTAAGCAAAAGGATTCCACTATGGCAGAAGACAAGATTTCTCCAAGTATTAACACTAATCTGTCAAGTCAGTGGCCTGCACAGCCTCCATTTATTACGGATGCAAGACGAGACCTTTCTTTCCTGAAGCCATCCAGACGTACCTCCAGCCAGTATGTTGCATCTGCTATCACAAAACACGCCCCAAGGACAACTTTTAAACCAGACTATAATCCCACGACACCTGAGTTTCTCCTAAAAACGCAAAATACTGGCGTTCAGAAATCAGGCAAATCAATACAAATTAATCCTCAAAACTCGTTCCGCTCATGTAATCCTCCTGGTCCCAAGGGGTCGTTGAGGTACCCTGAACATACATCCAGCAGACAAGAAGAGCGTACTGTCGAAACAAAGAATGAATTAAAGGAATTGCATGTTTCAGGAAAGAACTTTGGATTTAGAAAGACAAGCTTCGGAGAACAAGGGGCTCAAAATTCTGCCAATGAGCAATCAGCTTCTTCCGCGCAATTAACCAGTAAAGTTGGGGACACATTCAAGCCTGTTCATCGCAGAAGTCCGAGCCCTTCTCCAAGCCGCCCTCCATACTCGTACGATAAATCATCTCCGGGACTGAAGAATGGAAACCAAGAGCAAGCAGTGGTGAGTGTACTCAAATGAAGGGGTCCACATAATAAAAAATTATGGCTGACATTTTCCAACAGGGGGAAAGACACACACATTTTCACTATTAACACTATTCAAAGACTTCTTAACTAACATTTTTATTCCAACATTTAGAAACACTTTATTTGTTTGTTGCTAATATGGCTAATACACGTCATGTCAAGATGAGGAACTTTGAGAAATATGTCACAGAAGCATAACAGCAGTATTTTTTTTACATTTTTTTATTAAGAACAATTCAATCACAAGCCTGTCTTCAAATCCATCAAAACCAGAGGAGAAACCTTCAGTCACAGTAACAAACTGTGAGCCGACCCCTTGTCCTCAGTGGGGAGTGTTTGGGCCAGTGAAGAAGTTCAAGCCGGTCATCTGCAAATCAGTGGAGAAGGAGACGAATCTCCACAGTAACCTGATGGAGGCAATACAGAGTGGAGGAGGCAAGGAACGACTCAAGAAGGTGGGGAAAACATTCAGACAAGTAAATGAATAAATCACAATGGATCGGTTTAAACATAATTAAACTATCTATGAGGTCATGAGTATATTATAATAACGTATTCTCATTAATCTTCAAAATAGCTTATTTTACTCCTCTTTCAAACCAACGTTCTTCTTTAGCTAAAGTTGGACCTCCCCGTCCTCAAAGGAGTGGTTGGAGGCTTTAAGGTGGAGGTGCACCGCCGACTGAGGGCCGCTTGTGCTTTCTCTTCGGTGTTGATAAAGTCTCTTCTGTAAAATGTGTTTTGTTTCGCCAATATAATGTTCTTTGCATTTTTCTTCTTTGCATTGAATAGAATAAACCACATTGCTTTGTTTGTGGCTCGGAGTTTTGTCTTTGGGATGAACTAATTTCTGTCTCAGTGTGTTCACCGGTTTGTGGTTCACTGGAATCCTGTGCTGCCTAAAGATTCTCTGAAGTTTCTCTGAGACCCCGGCTACATACGGCACTACAACTCCCTTTCTTCTTGGCTCTGTAGTCTGTCTGTCTTGTTCTTTGGGTCTTCTTGCCCTTTGTGCTTTAGTGAAACATGTTGCTCCTCTTTGGTCTTTCCTTCTGCTCTTTAGCTCTATGTCTGAGCGTCATGATGACCCCTAGTTTGTGCTGGAGTGGATGGTTAGAGTCGAACATCAAATACTGGTCAGTATGAGTTGCCTTCCTGTAAACCTCTGTCTGAAGTTGTCCGTTTTCCCCTATGATAACTTTACAATCTAAAGTTATCATAGAGTAAATTTTATGCTGGGGTCCACAGCATTAATGTGATCTGTAAAAGGTGCCACTTCCTTCTGTTTAATTTTGACCCACATGTCATCTACATATCTGAGCCAGTGGCTGGGTTTGTTTCCTGGGTATGAGGCCAAGGCATTCCTCTCCATTTCCTCCATGTAGAGGTTAGCCACTATGGGTGAAACTGGAGAGCACATTGCACAGCCTGCCTGTCTGTAGAAGTTGCCCCTGAACTGAAAATATGTGGTGCTAAGACAGATCTCCAGTAGTTAGCAAATGTGGTCAGGAGTGAGCTGGGTCCTATCAGCTATAGTGCTGTCCTCAGTCAGTCTCTTCCTCACCGCTGTGACTTCTGCTGGTAGAAAACACCAAGGAGTTTGTGGAGAAGATCAAACACCTGCAGCTGGAAACAGATGAAACCATGGTGTCTTATGATGTGACAGCACTGTTTACATCAGTCCCAACCTCAGCATCAGCCTATATCTTCATCTGCGGCCTGATCGGGACTTTTGTCGCTGACAAAGCCTTTTGGATGAGAGGCGAAACGTTCCAACTCCTGTACGACTGAGAACAGATATTCTTATTAATCGGCATTTTCAGTTATTCAGTGATGAGTGATACTAAAAGCCCTAGTGTGTATACTTTTATTAAGGTTTAATGTTTTCTCAGGTGTGTCAAATGTCCTAGTCTCACTTAGCATTGCATCTCTCCTACTCTCCTACACCTACTCCGGGCCCCCTGAGTTGGCGCTCTGTGGCTGTGGCCGATGGGCTGCTCCTGGTGCAGACGGCTCCTTGGATGATGTTTCCTCTTTCGGTCTATCTGTACCCAGCCTTACATACTCAACTCAATGTCCATTTTTATTTAAGACTTTTTAACTGCTGGCTGTCTGTACGTATGTGTGCCTGTGTGTCTGTGTGTGCGGGTGGGGTGGTGGGTTTGTAGTTTTTATGTATATTTACTGGTGGGGACGATTTTAATGATTTTTAAGCACTGTAAAGCACTTTGTGTTACATTTTGTATGAAAAGCGCTTTATAAATAAAGTTTGATTTGATTTGATTTGATCTTTTTCCTTTTTTTTTTTTACCTCTATGTGACCTTTTGCTTGCTCTTATGTTGTTAGATTTCCAATTCGGCAGCAGACATGAAGAAACCATCTTATGCTGAGGAGGAGAACGGGAGATCTGCTCTCATGACAGCCATCAGAGCCCCGAGCACCTCCGGGAGGCTCAAAAAGGTGAAGTACTCTCCTAGCTATTGACGTAGAGTACTGTGTAAGAAAGATCAAACCTAGCTCATCATGTTAAGATGTGAATGTCAACTTTATTTACTTAAACCAATCATGTCTTTACTAAAGCTGATTAGCCCCTCTGTGGACTTGCCTGGCCAGCCAGACACTTCTAATTTCTGTTCAAAAGAAGAACCGTCTGGGCAGCTGCTCGCAGCCAATCATTTCCCGATTTTCAATAATTTCGCGATTTTCAATCATTTCCCGATTTTACCACTATCCACTCACGGGCCGAGAGGTGGGAGTTCATTGCACTCTTCCAAAACATTAAAGATGGCGGCGCTGCTACTATTACACTGTGTTCTTCTGTCTGTTTTAAATAAGAAACAGCATTGTACTGGCAGACATGCCATCCCTTCTTTGTTTAATGTTAACTGAAAAGGCTTCCTGCAGTTTGTTCCTGCGTCATATCCGGCATTTCTCCAATTGGTTGATGCCATCTGTCAATGATGCCCACCGGGAAATCGCTGAGATCAAGCACGCTCCCAGACTGCATATCTTTGAAAAAGCATGTAGTTTGGCTGACCAGGCAATCTGTAGACTTGTTCACGGTTATGAGAGCTGGGGTGTCAGCATACTTCAGCAACATCTGACATTCTTTTCTGGAGGGCAATTTTTCTAGAGCAATGATTTCTGGAATGCACCATAACTACAAATATTTCAATAAGTTATCAATGTGCTTGTCTGCAGTCAATCTAAGAAAAGCAAATCACACTTTATACTTTAATACAGCATCAGATCAGACATAACTTGCATATTCTGCACGGTTGGTTTGTGTGTATGTGTGTGTGTGTGTTGTGGTTTTGTTTGCTTTGTTATGTTGTAAACATTTGTAATGAAAATGAAGGAGACCCCAGGTAGAATAGCTCCTGCAATAAGTCAGGAGCTAATGGGGCTCTCAATAAAATGAAATGAAAATATTCAGTATATATTTTACGGTACAAAAAGTTAAAGTGGAAAAAAATAAATGTATACGTATACTGTGTTCAGTCTAGTCTAAATACATATGTACGTCTACTTTTTGTTTTTGCAGACAAAATGTGAAGCTGCTGAGGAGTTGGAGAACTACAGAAAGACTGCCTCCGCTGTAAATGGCAGTGCACCAGTTTCATCTTCCTCTGTTTCAACATCATCTGCTCCGCTGCAGTCCTCCATACCTCCACCACCTCTGGCACCTCCACCACCTCCTCCTGTCCTTCCAGCACCTAAATCGTTCACTCGGCCTCAACCAAACATGACCGCGAACCCTGCCGTGGCACGAGAGGCCATGTTGGAGGCCATCCGCTCCGGGTCGGCTGCAGAGAAGCTTAAAAAGGTATTTCTATAGAAAGGTTTTTCCGTAAATGTTTACCATTTTTGTTTTCATTGTATTACATTGCAATTTAAAATGGATCACACAGAGCTGTAAATCCTACCATGAAATGTAAATAAATAATGGTGGCAAGGGAGATACGGATTTGCATTTCAACTTTAGTGCAACAACACAAATAAATAAATAAAGGGACATTGAAGGGGTTTGAGATTGTGAGGTGTAAACAAGTTAGCATCGTTGTGCTGCTGGGGCTTGATCAAGACAGCAGTAGAAAAACACATCAAAGAGATAAAGAGCACACACACAGTGGAAAAGCCTAGATTCACTCAGTGATACTCAAGTGACTTGAGACAGGCTTCTCCTCCTTTGTTCCTCCTGCCTCGTGCTAAGACTTCATAGGGAGAACAAAGGTTGCCTGCACAGAGGCAGCTGGTAAACTCCATATGAACTCCAGACTGAGAGTGCTGTACTGTATTACAAAAAGTTCAATTTCAGGGTATAAAGCTTGTTCAAACTATTTGTTAAAAACTTACATTACTGTGATTTAATAATGTAGAACAAATAAATGTAAGTCAACAGTTGATGTAGATTGGCTGGTAGGAGAACCCTGGTGGCTGAGTAGCACTCTCACCACACAGCAAGAAGGTTCAAGGTTCGATTATTGGCCATTTGGGGCCGTTCAGAAGTTTGTGGACATGGGTTTCGTCCATGCACCCATCAAGCCATAACATACACCGTAGGCTCAATATGGAGACGAGCATACAGGCACACTGCTGTCACCCTCTGCTCCTAGGTTACTCAGAGGTACTGAATGCAGGGGATACTGAAGGAATACTGAAGTACAAATACAAAATATAAATACGTACTATAAGAGAGCATGAGTAATGGTATTATAATTACTGGTTTACACCAACTCAGTCTATGGCTATTGTTAATGTCCTATTGCTAGAGTAGAGACTACATGCAAGCATAACGTGTTGTGTCTCCTATAGGTCGCTGTGCCCGCAAAGACAGTCCAGGTGAACGGCAGGATGGGAACGATCAAGGCGACATCCTCCACTTGAGATTTATGTTTTTGTGACACAATCACATCTTGATGATTTAAAACTATGACGCAACTGATGATAAGTGTAAAAATGGCAGAAATTACAGACTCTCAACTCAAGATTGCCAAATCCATCATAATATAATAATCTTTACATTATTTCCGAAAATATCTTGCCACGTGTACTTGAACTCATTGTAGCAGTGAGAACGTGCCAATGAACGGGACATTTAGATAGTCAATATTTGTTTTATAAGTTACAGAAGCCTTAAACTGTGGCTCAGCCAGTGTTATGTTGATTGTATGACAGTATGGTTGATTTATAATCCATATGATGAGTGCAATAGTTTGAACATGAAGGAGTTTTGTTTTATTTTATTTGAACAAGATAGAGCTGATTTAAGTTCAAAGCGAGACAAGTTTGGGATTCATGATGCCAACAGTGCAGTACCATAGTTGTGGAAGTCAGAGCAAAATGTGCCTGATGCTTGTTTTTGTTCATTCGTCTTCACATTCATCCAGCTGCTTTTACAAACACTATTTAATAATTTAGATACCTAACCTTACCTACCTTTTCTAGTGCCTTTAAAATGTATATTTCTTGCAGTTATTTGTTGTAATACACATCATTCTTTTTTCGATGGCTAATAAATCTGAGAGATAAAACTACATTTCTATATTGTCTGAAAAAAGGATTTTGAATCATAACTTATATTTAAAAAAGCACAATTATTTGAAATATGTTTATAGAAATGCAAAATGAACATTCTTATTTAAAAATGTGTATGTTATTTAAAAAAAAAAACGTTTTCTTTAGCTTTGATTTCCACAGTGAAAATTGAGCACATTGTAGCACTGTACATATTTGTAAAGTAAAGATGGAATACATTTGACTTGGAGTTTTATCGCGGCTCCTCCACTAACACTACAGAGATTAATGCATAATGTTTAGTTTAAGAATTGTTATTTTGTCATTTTTGGCTGAATAAATGATTTTATAAGGCATTTGGCTGCACGTGTTATTTACAGTAATGAACAGAAAGCCTCACAGAGCATCTTGACAGAAGCTCACCAGATGCAGCATGGGCCTTGTTCTGGAAAGCATTGTTGGACTGCAGTGTGGATCCCAGCAGTGCAGTAAACTACGGTCTTCCTCGACTCCTCACAACATATTGCGTTCCCTCTCTTCCCCCCTCACTTCTGTTGTGTAGTATTTGACTAATTTCGCTTCTTGCCACAGATGAGCTTTTACTATTCCGGGCAGCCGCTCAGGGTCTGACTCATCACTATGTGGTCACATAAAATGTGTCGCTCCGAACTTGAACCTAACCTGCATTCCTGAAACACTATCCACACCACGAGACCCTCGCCCCAAGGACATTACCCAATCAGTTGAAAAAAACACACACAACACTTACAGTGTTACACTTGGTTAAATCTTTCACTATATATGTGTATAATGTTTTAGGACCAGAAGAATACTACAATAAAAGAAGTTGTAAAGATCTTGCAATGATTGAATGGGTGGATATCTGCGGGCATGACTAATGTTTTTGTTGTCAATGTGGATGTGTCCTCTTCCAAACCAGTGTAACCAAACAACAAAAACAGCACCCCTCAAGTGCCACAATACGGCACCAAATGATACATATAACATTTGCATTTAGTTTGAATTCCAGACATGTTAGTAGATCTTAACCACGTTGCACTTTCACGATTTAGCGTTGAAAACGCTATAATTTAAATCTCATTTTCCATTGAGCATTGGTTAGAAAATAGCTAGGTTTGGTAAGAATGGGTGGTTAGTTTGGTGTGTTGCATAAGAACTGGTGTATTGACAAACAATATAACACTGGTCCGTAGACTGAAACTGCTTTTGTTGGTTGTCATCCATAAGAGTGATGGAGAACTGTTGTAGTAGAAGTAGTAAGCATCAAACGGAAATTGTATGGCTCATGCCTGCCAAGCACAAGATCAATCAATGCAACAAAAGGCCTATATGAAGTTGAATGTCTGATGATGCAGACTATGATTTCACATTTTTAGCTTGGGTGATGTTTGTATGTCTATTAATGTCTATGTATATATAGCTGCCAGCCCCTCCTGTTGTACTGCCATGCTGAGTTCCCACCAATAAACTTATCTGAATTTCCCATGCAGAGTAAACAGCAGTCAAAGGGGTTACACTGAGTCACACAGAATAGTCACAGCAGCCCAAGGCAAGTTACCCTATAGAGGTGAATCACATTTCCTTTCCTTGTTTATGTATTAATTCACTTATTAATTTGTGTTGTTTACAATAGACAACTTCATGGTATGAGGTATAGGCATTGTCTTTAGGCATAAACACAAGAAGGTTACTTTAGTGCAACAAGATATAACCCCAGTTGCGCAATAAACCAGCATATGATCCTCTTTTTTTTATTTTTTGCTCCTGGGTATTGTACACAATAGTTGCAACTACAGTAGACAAATTGAGATATTACCACACGCCAATATTTTATGATAGCTAAGTATTATTCTAAAGTTGAAACATAATGGTAATCCAAACAAATGTGTCAATCTCAGAATGCATACAGGGATTCAACCAAATAATTAAAGTCACACCGTGTAAAATTGTACCCAATAAATAAAATTGAAATACAAGCATTTAATTTATGACAGATATTTTCATCCTAAGACATGCCTCTAACTTCCCCGAGAGTGGGTACGTCTCCAGCTCGTCTCCATGGAGATGTCGCCTAAAGTCTGCAGAATTTGAGAGGTTAGCTCCTTATCCAAATCCATTCTGTGATTACCCACTGCAGAAATAGCATATTCTGTGTCAAGCTGGTCATTAGGAGCATGTGTTGTACTGATGGCAACAGTATAGTTCAAAATGTTACGCAGTGTGCCTTTAAACTACAGTATTTCATATCGAGTGTGACAAAGAAACAATGTTGTGACTGTCTCATCCCAAACTATCTTGATCTTAAAATCAGTCAATGAATGCATTTTTTATTTTTAACATAGCCTGCCTTGATAAATTGATAAATATTTCGCAGCCTATTCTGATGCGTCTGTTGGGCCCCCATATACTGACGCAATGAACAGCGCATCTTAATCATCAGAGCGCGCCCTTATTTCCAAGACGTGAACGCGGCATTTAATCACCCTTCGCGTGTGGGCGTGGCCAATTGTAAAGGGGGCGGAGTTGTTCCGTGTGTGTGCGTGTGTGTGTGTGTGTGTTGTGTGTATGCCTGTTTGAACGTGCATGCCTACGTGCGTGTGTTGGTGTGTCTCCCCCGGCAGCATGAGATGAGCTGCCTGCGGTCTTTGCAGCCACTGTTTGTGCCTCCTCCTCTCCCCTCTGCGCGTCTGTCCGGGTCCGGGAATGTTGACCAGCGGTCTCTGAGCCAGCGCCGTTCACTTTTATTTTCTGTACCCGCTCCACGCGCATTCTCCGCGGGTTGTTTTGTCCCTCTGAAGCCGCGGGACAAGGGGCTGGTCTGACTTTAAGGTGAGTGGTACCGGGATGAAGACGCTCTCCTCGTAATCAGTGTTGTTGGGGGTCGGGTAGATAGATAGAGGGTCCGGGACAGACGGAGCGGGTCAGGGAGCGCCTCAGAAAAGTTGCTTTCGGGACACAATCGCCTTTTCGCACGGGATTACCTACTTTGGGTAAACTTTCTAAACATGTGTAGCGTATTATATATATGGGAATCACAATGACTGACTGCACTGTACCAGCTTCCTTCCGTCTGCACCCCCCCCCCCCCCCCCCTCGTGTCCAATCGATATGTTGGAGACTACTCTCAACTGAACCTTAACACATGTAAGCCCTCTTTTTTCCACTGACAGTCTTTTGATGCTTGTGCCTTGTTTACAATTGCGTAACTATAGCCGTGCTCGGGCTTCTACTTTCCTCGTATTACTCCTCGAGCACTGCTCTATCCATCCACCCACTCACCCATCCTCACCCCCCACCCACGACACCACCAGTAGCACTCAACAGCTCCTAAACCCAATTCTGGGAGTTTCACTACCTTATCGCCGTGTCCCTTTGGCAGCAGTTTGCTTTGGGGGTGGGTAGGAGCAGGGGTGGGGGAGAGGCGTGTTCTTAGGGGTACTTCGGGAGGTGGCCCCTATTGCAGTAGAGCCCTGAGGGGAGCAGTGTTGGGCAAGTTACTTTAAAACTGTAATATATTCTGTATTAGTAGTTACAGCTATAAAAATGCAGTGTGTCTGTGTTATATATTACTGTTTCAGAAATGTAGCCGAGTCACACTACTTTGAGTTACTTATTACCAAAAATGGTAATAATGCCACAGAGCAAAACTGTTTTGTTTTTGCAATTATTATCACCAAGATGTATTTAATTGATTATGAAAAGATAAAATCAAATCGAAAATCGAGATCGATCAATATGGGGAAAATAATCGTCCAGCCTGATTCACCAGTGTCCGTTATTTGGGGTAGTTTGAGTTTTTTTCCTTCATACATTTAAATGTATTTCTAACTGAGTTACTTCAATTGTAATAACTAATATATTCCCGTATTTTGTGTAAGTAATATGTTCATTCATTCATATGTTGGAAGATCCCTCCTGCAGACATATTTTATGAAGGTCTAATCATACATTAAAGGTTATGTCAAATCTTGCAGTTGGTTATTGAGATCACTCTTGTTGATGGCTCAAAAATCTAAGTGACTGATTGGTTGTCTGTGTTAAATCTCAACGTTACGGATTTGCAGTACTTGCAAAATGTTTGGTGTGAGATGCCCCTCCATCCCGATAAAACCCTACATTTTTTGTTTTCTTTTGGTTGAATTTGTTAGGATTAAGTAAAATGTTATTATTATATCCAATTAAATGCAGACTACTTATTACTGTCATTTATGTTTTTCTCACAATCCCAATCACACTGCAGAGATATCAATCTTCTAGTGCAGGGGTGGGCAATTAATTCTCATAAGGGGCCACATAAGAAGCCTGAATTGAGGGCCGCACCAACAATAACTCAAACTTATTCTGCAACTTTATCCTATTGTACATTACACTAAATTGTATATTTTGAATATCTGATACTGGTATTTAGTAGGACTATTATTTTCTGTAAATATTTAGATATATCAAGCCAAGGACATGCATATCTGTGCATCATTATTCAGGTCATTCAACAAAAGCTCCAAAATAAAAATGTATTGATTGGGAAAATACTATTGAGTATTTTCCCAATACTCAATAGTATTGAGTATTTGTTTAAATAAATGAATAATAATGAGCCTGACTGGACTGTAGCCAATGTGTTGTTTATATCCTGATCTCTAAATATGTCAGTGCCCTCTGCTGGACACGTATGGAATTATTTCCTTCTATATTTATTTAAGCAGCCCCCCTAGTGGCTGGAGTGAGCATTCTGGTAATTTCTTTAAGCTAGAGACCTACTTTTTTTTTTTTTTGACATACTCAGGAACTTATGCCCTACAAGTCGTGGGCCGGATTTAGTCATCTCGCGGGCCGAATGTGGACAACGGGCCGTAATTCGCCCAGGTCTGTTCCAGTGGATGCTCTATTGTTGAATACAGTGTATTGTTATAGTCAAGTTTCTGTCTTTTGTATTAATTATATTAACAGCTCCCTAGAACTGTCTGTTCTAGTCTTTATGGGTGTCTCACCTTTTATCTGATGTAACTTTATTATCTATTCTGCAAATATTTTAACTAAGCAGCAGCTTCTTCATAGATGCTTGATTTTGCTCTGTCATTCTGGCAAGCTTCCAAGTCAATTTCTTTATTAGGTGCATGTGCTCTCTCTGGAAAGCACAAAGTTGCATAACGGCCTTAAAATTTATGATTCAGTCCTGGAACTATCAGCTTTGGCTCATGCATTGTCAATCCAGACCAAGTATATAGCAGAGCGTGACTGGAGAGTTTAGAAGGGCCTTAGGGGAGTGGTGCTCATGCTCATACTGAGATCTGGTACATACTGTAGTCTGAATTTTAAATGAAACGGCTCCTTTGATCAGCTCTAGTTTGAACGATACTTGAACGATCATAATGCCTTCAAAGATGTACTTTGTCAAAAGTTGGCCACATACTGTTCATTGAATTGCAGTTTTTTTTTTCTTTCTCCGTTACATACAGTTTTATAGAACAGAACTATAGTTGCTACAATATAGTAATCATAAGTTTAAAACATTCTTGTAATGTGGAGCATGCTATAGTTTAGTCAGTATCATTCCTTTTTTTTTATTATGTTGTGGTCAAGTTCCACATGCTAACTGCTTTAGCTGTGGTTTCTTTTTACCCCTTTAGTACCAGTCAGTCCTGCTATTTCAAGCCTATGCTTAGAAGCAGGCATGATGGGGCATGAACTTTGCAAGTATACATTCTGCCAAGAGGCACATATTGAACATAATTCTTCTTGCACTAGACCTAGCTACACCAGCTTTACCATTCTTACTTGTGTTTATTTGGAGAATATGGCATGCTGACAGTATTTAGCCAGACAGAAACACACTTATTTCATGTATACTATACAAGTGACATTAAAAAATTACTTGGGATTTTTCAGGTGGTACTGAGATCATCAGCAATTTTAGGCTTTAATTAGAGAACATTTCATAAATGCTTTTGTTTTTTTAAGGGCTGCATATTGCAAAAAATGTTTTTGCCTCACAACATTAGGTGATGCAATATCCGTATCTCTTGAGTCTTCCATCTCACTCAGATCAACTTTTTTTTTTTCTAACTCAACCTAAAACAAAAAAAAAGCATGGAACGTGCATTACAAATATGTATAAATTCTGTTTTCCGTGTTTTTTCAAGTCTTGTTTTGACACAATTTGCAGAAAAACACATTTTTCATAATTTGTTTCTCATCAAGTCAGTTCAGTTTTAACGTAATGTCGTTATCTCAGTATTACACACCTGTATTGCAGGTTGCAAGCTTTTTTCAATATCGTGTTTTATGGTTTAGGCATAGTTTACACACCCAGGTTAGAAATAACTCCCGTCCAATTTAAGTCTATTTTTATATCCTTTTACACCTGGGTTAGTTCTCATTTGATCTTAATCCAGGCCCTGGCGGCACTTCGAAGGTCAAATATTTTGTGAGGTGGTACTTGTAGGGAAAACAACTACACACAGCTTAATTTAGCCCTGGTTTACTTTAGATTTATCTATTGCTTTATTTTATTTAGACTTTGTTCAAATATTCCTTTATACATCGACTGTAAACTCCCAGGTTATTTGCTACTTTAAAATTTAAAGGCCAAATATAGTTTGAGCTGCAACTAGGTTGATCTGTCTTCTTTTCTGTTTGCATCTCGCCTGACGAAAGGATAAAGGTGTCAAACATATGCAATTAGTGGGCATGGCTGCAATTAGAGCCTGTGGTCATGCTTTGGGCAGCATTCCTCTACATCTTGCGTCAGCAGCCAGTCATTCAGCGCGGGTGTATCTGGGCTTATGCACAGTGTATACTCCTCTCCGATGTCATCATGATACCATTAACACAAGCCTGTTGGGATCTGCTCAGGTCATAGTATGGGCTCAACTTAAAATCAGTCACTGTACCCTGTATTTGTACCTGTGTATCATGCCAAAACTCCTAGCAGCTGCTATGCAATTTGTGCTTGGCTTAATCTGATGATCTATTGCTTAATCTATTGCAGGAATGATTTCTGATTAGTCTTCTGCAGCTGTGTTAGCCCTACACTGGGCTCATTGTACATTTTCTTGGCTCGTCCAAATTAGTAAGCTACTCGGCAATAGCAGTCGTGTCTGATAACTTTTTTTTTGTCCGTGCACCGCATTGTATTCTGTGTTGGACTTCAAACTGGATTTGCACTGTGTTCCCTATTGACAGAAACTGATGCAATGTGAGCTTATCTAAGTGTGCAGAGAACGCGACGGGCAAGTGACTCAAAGCTAGGGCTGTTGGGAAGGCAATAATGTTTTCTTTACTCCTGAGGTAACTGAAAGCCAGTTTGGGCGGGTGCAGTGCAGATAACAAGGTTTTTGGACACACTCAAATGTTTGATAAAGTGATCTGGCGAACTTACCATATACACAAGCAGTGTCTAGCTGCAGTGTCCATACTTGAATTCCTTTCTTGTTATTCTTGTCTATGTTGATATGGGCCTCTCTGCACATGTAATGGAATCTGAGCTGTTGAATCAAAATAAGCCATGGTTAGTTGGTGTTGTTGGTAGATGTAAAATGTGATTTTTACCTAGCGCTACATCACGGACTTAGCTCCTTTCTGATCCGTCTCGTGCTCTGTTGGTTTTGTCATACCTGATTACCCCCCACTCCCCCTACTGTATTTTTCTCATACTTTTAGGTGATTAGGACTTAGAATTTAGAACCTAAGTTTGGCTTTAGTATATTTTCCTAGGAACCGGCCGACTGCAAGGATAACAGACATTTTATTGTTGTTTTATTGTTGTTCAAAATGCAAACCCCTGTAAGAATGTGTCTTAAGGTTTTAAAGTCGAAGACAGGGTTGCTGTCAAGTTTTTAATGTTCAATAGCTAACATGAAAAGGTCATTATTTGAGCCAACTTGGGCCTAAGCGCCAGTGCTTCCTGCTTGTTCATTCTTCTCTCCTATTGCATAAGACTAGTTCTCTCAAGCAGTCCAATGAAATCCTCATCCAATTAGGCACTGCCCACATTTCCAAAAGGCTATTCAAGGTCCCCCGGCATGACATCAGGCCCTCTCATATAGCCCCACTTTCCGCTGGTGCTCTCAGATAATGAAAGCTGCCAATTAATGACTAATCAACATGTACAACAAGCTCATCCAGCGAGGAGTGGCAACCATCTAATCCACTGATTAAAACTGAGGACAGAGATGCTCTGTTCCGCTCTGTCCCAGGACTGCTGGTCGCAAGATTACAGCTAGGGGACACACACTTTTATTTAGCTTTAAATTTTGCAGTAGTTCATTCAGAAAATTGTTGAACAGTTAAAATTATAACTTCATACTTAAAGGTGCATTAAACAACTTTGTATGTGGTAAAAAAAAGTTAATATTAGTGCGTATTTGACCTTTCAGTGCTTTCCATCCCAATACGTGTATGCTAAAGTGTATACACTTTAGCATACACGTATTACCCCCAGAGGGACTACGAAAAGGATTTATTAAGGTAAACAAGTTACTTAATTCTTCTTTAAGTATGAATTTTTGAATAGTCTAAAGACAAGCACCAATATCTTCTGTCAAACTTGTGATACTGAATAGAATTGTAATCATGCAATGAAATTCTATGCACATCATTGATTTGTACATCTGCTGCTCTAAAGTATTAATGGAGTTAAAAAAAAAAACATTATTGCCCATAGGAGTCAAGGAACAAAGCCTTCAAAGCTTTCAGTTGGTGGGAATCACCGCAGCACAATACCTTGATGGGGCATCTGTCTGACGTCCATATTGCACATTTCTATAGACCGGTGCACCATGGGACATTTTGATAACTTGTCACCGAAGGTGCCTGACCAATTTAAACATATAGTTCAATAATTAACCTCTTCTCTTGTATTGGGTTTCAGTCAGTGCATTCACTTCAATGGCCTCTCTGCAAGTCTCCAGACAGTGACTTGGAGCAGTGCCATTTCTTGAATTAAGACGGTGTTCATGTTCTGCTTTGGCCGCGGGATGAAGGGTGAGTTCGCAGAGGGGTAGGATAGGCTAGACAGGGATTTGGGAAGTGTGGGGCTGGTACGGTGGTAGTTGATTAGTAGCAACATGGGTTAACAGGGTTTGTTTTAACAGAGCTGGATTGAGTTTAGCGGGTGTGGTTCTTTTATGAAGGTTCTACAATCCAGTCAAGTCATAATTAGGAACAATAATGTCAGATATGTTTTTAAGTGTTGGCCCTTTCTTTTAACAGTTAAGCATTAGCGTTGGCTATACCAGTGGTTCTCAAACTGGGGGTTGGCCAGGCATTGGGTGGGGGTCCCCAGATGATTCCAAGATGAAACAAAAAGAAAAATGAAACTGTTTTTAGTATATATATTTTGTGTTTAAAATGGCCTATAATTTGTGAAATCTATTCAATTATTTGAAATAAAATTAATTTGATTTTAAAATGTTTTTCTGCCCTATATCAAATCAAATCAAACTTTATTTAAAATTGGCCTGGTGTCATCAGGAGACATGGAGATGTACAACTGTGTATCATCAGCGTAACTATGAAAGTTGACTCCATGTCTCCTGATGACATCACCAAGAGGGAGCATATACAGGATAAAAAGCACTGGGCCTAAAATCGAACCCTGGGGCACACCACATGTAATGTTATGGACCTTAGAGGAGCAGGTATCCACACTTACCATGAATGTCCTGTCTGTGAGGTAGGATGTAAACCATTTGTGGACAGCACCAGAGAGGCCGATGTGTTTTAAACGAGTTAAAAGAATAGTATGGTCGACTGTATCAAAAGCGGCGCTCAGATCCAGTAGAACCAACACTGTGACCTTCTGTGAGTCATAATTTAATCTAAGATCATTTAAGATCTTTCAAAGGGCCTGCTGTGGTTTACCCTAAAGCCAGACTGGAATTTCTCAAGGACGTTATGTGCAGTAATAAAATCATTAAGTTGGATAAAGACAAGTTTTTCTAAGATTTTGCTTAAATGGTAAGTTGGATACCGGTCTAAAGTTGTTAAAATTATTACAGTCCAAATTGGTCTTCTTCAGCAGGGGCTTCACCACCGCCCCCTTAAAGGCAGCAGGGAAGACCCCCTTCTGAAGAAAGCAATTCATCATGTGTAAAAGTTCGTCTTTAAAGGATTCATACAATGTTTTAAAAAACGGGGTTGAGACCGGGTCTAAAAGACATGTGGTGGGCCTCACTGAGGAGAAAACTTTATCAAGCATCTCAGCATGAACCTGGACAAAACTGTGCAGTGTTTCTTTTGGAAAGAGTAGACAACCAGATGTATTTAAAGCCGTGTTACTTTGGTTAGATAAAATATTACATCTGATAGTGTGTCCCCTGAAGTGGTCTGCAAACGCCTCACAGAGAGCGTCTGTGGGGTTTAAAGGAGGTCTGTTAAAATCAGGATTTAAAACATTTTCTATTGTTGAGAATAGAACTTTTGGCTTATTTTTGTGGTTGGTGATTATTGTGGAAAATAATTTATTTATAGCATTTCTTATTGCTGTATTGTAGGTCTTTTGTTGAGCACGGAATATTTGATAATTTATTGTTATTTTGAATTTCCTCCATCTCCTCTCGGCCTTCCTGCAATTTCTCTTGAGTTGCTTTAGCTCCTCGTTTCTCCAGGGGGGAAGGGGTTTGGGATGAATCTTTTTTAAGTTTGAATGGTGCAACTGCATCGAGGGCGATGAGTAGTTTAGTAGTTTAAAGTTGTTGTCCCTTAAACAACTTTAGACAGTGAAGGTCCCAAGTTGCTTATGTGTCCATTTTTGAGGTCCCAGTCAAAAAAGTTTGGGAACCCCTGGGCTATACAATGATCTACGTTGTTGAAATAATTTTCACAAAGAACATCATGTTCAGTTTGTACTAACATGTGAAATGTTAGTACCTGTGCATACTTTATGTGAAATATCTGAGACAAAGGTTCTTTAGTCATCTTCGGTACTCTGTAGTTGAAGTCCAGAATGTTTCGCCTCTCATCCAAAAGGCTTCGATTCAAAGAACATGACATTGGAGAAACCAAACAACAGCTACAGAAGAGGCTTTATCAGCACCGCAGGGAAAGCACAAGCGGCCCATAGTTGGCTGTCCACCTCCACCTCAAAGCCACCAACCACTCCTTTGAGGACAGGGAGGTTAAAATTAAGCTAAAAAAATTTGGTTTGAAAGAGGAGTCAAAGGAGCATTTCTTTGTGAAGAAAAAGAGAGCTCTGTCGTGCTAATGAGGCTGAAACTTAGCCCCGGTCAGATCAATAGGCAGGTAATTAGCAGTGATCAGCTGAGATTGATGTCATTATTGGTCTGTGTGCAAACTGGGCCTCAGCTGGTATACTGTACCTGCGCAAATCATTACAAAAACAGTGCACCTTGGCCACCATGTTTAATTCTGTCAACACTTGCCGAGAGGTGAAATCCTTTATGATAAACATGAGCTGTTTATAGTGTTTGAGATTACTGTATTAGGTAATCTCTCAACCCGCTTTTCTCACCTCTTGATTCTCACTATTACTGCAGGCTGTCTCTCATAGTTTGGGATTGTGACTGATAATCACAGATTCTTGTCTTCTGGCTGGATGTTCATCTTAAAGGGACTATACGGAGTTTAACATTTTTCAAATTATGTATTTTCCTCCCCATACATGTTCCAGCCATGTCCTAATGTGTAGAAAATGAGCCCAGACCTAATCACCACAACTGCCTCTAAAATCCTGCACTGTCACTCAAAAAGTTGTTAATTCTGGTCCGAATTGCCGTCATGCACGAGCTTAATATAGAAACTGAAGTTACGCGTAAGACCTGAGGTGGCAGTAGTGAGTATAAAAATGACCAACTTGCATCTAGTCCCTTTAAACCTATTTAAATTGGTGGATTTACCCTAGTATTATTCTGCCTTAACATTACAGGGACTTACACAATAGTTTCTCCAGCGACTCTCCAATAGTACCCTTTACCCAACACTTATGTAACTAATCTGAAATTGTGCTGGTGCATTCCTAAGATAACTGAGCCACCACAAAAGGCCCAATGTTAAGCTGTGTCCAGTGGATCCACTGCAGTCAGAGGGGCCACATCAATGCATATCAACACAAGGGAACACATATAGAAGTATACGCACAGGAGTGGACACAGCTGTGGAGCACTGCTGCTGGTAGGCCTCAGACTGGGCTCTATGGCATGTGTCAAAACGTAAGAAGAGAAAGGTGAACATTTAAACATCATGTCGCGTTGGCTGCCAGTGCAGTGGGCCTCATGCAGTTAGAATACAATTCTAACTGATAAATTATAGCTCAGTTAGAGACAATACTCCATGCTGCATTTCTAGGACTCCTCCAAATACCACACCTATTTTGGCAAGAGATGAAAACTCCAAAGTAGTATAATTTCCCCTTATACAATTATATTGCTCATAGTTTGCTTCTTTCAAAAATAGATCTTGTCTCTGAAGAATGTTGAAATGATGTATCCATGGTCGAAAGTTTCTAATGGGGAGTAGTTAGGAAACAATAACATTACTTTGTTACGTTTTTGTTGTAAACTTTGCATTTAAATCATGCCCCATTGAAGAGGTGACCTTATGTGGCATCCCAGATTAGAGTGAGACAGCAAAGCCCAAACATTTAGGTGAAAGGCTTGGATTTTTTTACTCCTATTTATAGTCCCTTTAATTTACACAGTTCTTTGTTCAATATGTACGGTGTAGCCCCTTCTGGATCACCTAACCTGGGACTTAAAGGCACTCGATTTGTAAAGAAGGGTTATTCTTTGTAGTCAAACAGTGATGGTTGAATGTATTACTGCTGTGCTGGATTGTCTTGTTTTGTTTAAATAACAAATAAGAAAAGAACGTTTCAGAGGCAGAAGGAATGTGATTGCACACTAACATAAATTACCTACATGCTTCTACAGTGAAAACTATATTTGTGCATTCGTAAGATACATATACATTTAGACAGGACATACTGTAATAGTATAAAGTAGGAGCAAAATCAGCTCAGCCACAATTTTAGTGCTGTATGTGCAGCATCCTCTCCACAGTTAAGACAAAAAAAGAGAGATGATATCAGCCCTACATAAGGTGACAGGGTATATTTGTGAAATGCGATCAGTGGGGCATGAACTGCTGCATTAAAGAGCCTCATAGTTAAGAGCCAGAGAAGCTTAGCTCAAAATAAATCCTCCATCTAACCTAAGATCTGCCTGCTGGGTATTTATAGGCCAGAGGCTACAAGTGTTTTTATAGAGGTGTGGCAGGTTGATAACAACCCCACTTTAAGAAGTTCAAAAAGACAACTAGGTGATGTTGAATTTGTGGTGCTCACTTTCTGTAAAGAAGTTAAGCTCAAGATGACTTTTTAACAAATCTCCCATGTGGAAAAACAGTCATTATAGCTATTCATTATAGCACCATAAGCGCAGATGTTACAGTCTTTTACTCTCTTTCATGTTCCTTAACACTTTTCACGCTTTGAACAATAAAGGCAAAAATACCCAGTATCTCAAATATGTTTGCTTTATTATAAGGTTATCCTATGTAATTGTTTAAGATTTACTCTATACTGTATGTGTGGGTTAAGAAGAGCTATTTTCTGTGATTGTTCACTCTGTCTCCTTTACTTTCGGCCATCCTTTCCTATCTTTTTTCTAAACGCCTTTTTGACTGTCTTCTAATCTGCTTTTGCCTTTTGACACTGCAGGTTGCCTTTTCTCTGCCATCAAAGAAAATTGGGTGGGAAAATTGAACAGACGAACTGAGGTTTGCAAACATGGCTCTCGCTGGCTGTCCAGATTACTATCTGCATCATCCAAATTATCAGGTAAGAAAGAGATAAAAGAACAATTTATGCATTAGGGGTGGGCCATATCGTATCGCCTATCGTTATCACGATATAATATTTTATATCGTTGTGGACACGACATCATTTATGTTCCACTCAGCTCCATCACAGCATCATAAACACTGACTGTAGAACACGAGGACAGGTGCTTAACAAGTAAAATTAAATGCAGGATGTAAACTGCTTGAGTAGATCATTTTGCGAGGAAATTAGTATGCTGTTAAAAAAAAAAGAAATCACTGAATTAATCTTCCTAATAGACGTAAGGCTGGGATTTTGAAGTAATTTGTCCATTGTCGTCTATATCGCCAAATATATCGTTATCATGATATTTCTTCTTTATATCGTGATATAGATTATAGGCCATATCGCCCTGCCCTATTATTCATGCATGTTGATCAAATACAGTATTAGATAGAAACATATGAAAGAAAAGAAAAAAACGATCTATTATCTATTAACATTTTTTAAAAAGCCTTTAATGTACAATCTTTAAAAAACAACCAACAGTGGTGGGCAGAATTTTAGATGCAGAGGAATGATTATTGGTACTGCTTGGAAAGTACACCAAATCTTATGCATCACCAGTTTGCTGTGATTGCTATGCTTTAATGCAGTGGGTTTCAAACTTTTCATACCATACACCACTTTGTAAAATATTTCTCCTTTCAAGTACCAACTCATAGAATATTTGTCCTTCTAAGTACCACCAGGCCTAAACAATGATAAAATTAGATTAAACTAGGTCTAAAAAAGATAAATGCCACCTGGAGAAGCCCAAGTTCCACCAGTGGTACAAGTACCACAGTTTGAAAACCACTGCTAGATTTTTCTGTTGATCTGCATTAACGCATGCATTATCGGTTATCGAAGTACATTGACTCATGACCTATTGAGGTCCGATCACATGTGACTTCAAAAACAAGCCCACTAATGTAAGTAGCTTAAACTTGCCATAATTATAATGTTCTGGTTTTGCATAGCACCTCTCTGGACACATAAAAACACTTGACATTGCATTATTGTAAATTATTATCACAGCACACTCGGTGGTAGCCTGGTTTTACCATACCCTCGTACTTGTTTCGTACAGAGGGTCTGGACTTTCTCAATTGAGCTCCGTTTACAAGTGGGAGGGGTGAACTCTGTTTAAAGTTTGAAACGATTGGGTCTGATTTTACCCAATCACTAGCGTTTGGTTGTGAAGTAATGCGCCCGGCCGAGTCAAGCTATGCTTGACGTCACCTACAACACCCGCCTCCCCCGCTCGCTGAATGGTAGGATGAAATTCTACCGATTGAATCGCAGCCATTGAGATCAAACCCAGACGTACATGCAGGGAAAAATATTTGACCGGAGTTTACGGATGGCAAAGGCCAGGCTAACTCGGTGGTGGTTAGCACCGACCATTCACTCACACACCACTTACATACATTGACAATGTGGGTGAAATATCTTGCCCAAGGACACAACTATGCTGATTTAATCGGATTGAAGGATTGCAGAGCCAACTTGCACCTGCTATGTAGATCAAAAGGCCTTATTTGCATTAAGTCAGTAGAATTATTAGGTTGATCAAAAGGCAGCATGTTTGGTCTGAGGCTTTCTCTGTGATCTTTGACCTCAGAGCCGGATGATGGAGACTTCAGCCTCTTTAGGACTACCATGTGTCAGGAGCTGCCTTAAGCAGTGGACGTTCACAAGACCATGCGCTTAAGTTGACTCCTAGCTAAATGGGGAAAAGCAAAAGCTCAATCAGCTAGCAGAGACCTGCACCCTGTACACCAATGTTTGGATTCTATCCCTGCTTCGAGTATGGGATACTGTTTTGTGTCCTTTGGCAAAACACTTAATCCACTTTAAGCATGCACGTCCGAGTGGGATTAAGGAATTAATTAATGAATAATAGAATTGCCAAGCAATTTTCGATGTTTACAAAAGTTCTACACAAACACTACATATACGTGAAATAAAGGTTTTCTTCTAACAAATTATTATTATTATTATTATTATTATTATTATTAAGAATCAACCATATAAACAGCTGTCATTACATGTTTGACGGTGACTGAAACACAAGGATACCTTTTTATAACATAGAGACAGATAGAACAGAACATCAACACAGTTTGGATAATAGTAGTAACTGTTAGATAGAGACTAATTAGATACTGCATACATATAGCTCTTCAAAACAACTTTCTTCAACTAAACTCAGAAAAGAGATCTTTTTTTTTTTTGACCCACAGACACAAAAAGAAAGTGTTATCAGTCACCTTGAGTCTCTCTCTCTAAAACCAAAAAATCAGGTTCGAAATCTAGGAGTAATCATGGACTCAGACCTGAACTTAAACAGCCACATAGAAGCAATAACATCATCAGCTTTTTATTCTTGTCCTGACAAGAACCAGGAAATACGACCATATTAGTCCAGTGCTCCGGTCTCTGCACTGGCTTCCTGTCACTCTGAGAATAGAATTTAAAACAGCTCTGCTTGTATACAAGTCTCTTTAAGGTTTAGCACCAAAGTCCATCTCTGACATGTTAGAGCCGTATGAACCATCTCGGGCCCTGAGAACTTGGTGGTTCCCAGAGTCAATAATAAACACGGTGAAGCTGCGTTTCAGTTTCATATATCTAAAATCTGGAACAGTCTTCATGAGGATGTGAGACAGGCCTCAACTCTCTGACAATGTTCAAATCCAGGCTGAAAACAGTTATTTTTACCCATGGCGTGCGAATGAAAACTGAAAGTGTTTTATCTGAACTATTGCCTTTTACTGTAATTAATGATTTTTTTATGTTAATGTTTTATGGATTTATTTGATATGCTTTCTCGTAATTTCATGCAACTGTGAAGCACTTTGAATTGCCTTGTGTATGAATTGTGCTCTACAAGTAAACTTGCCTTGCCTAACCCTTTAAACCTGACTGACCTAACCTGACTTTTATTAGGACTTTCTTTCCACTTTTAAATCAGTGTGCACATATGATTCCCTTTTGAAACATTTCCCGTCACCAGTCCTGGCCTTGAGCTATATTTAAAAGTTCTGTGTATTATAATGTGAGTGCTGAAAGAGTTATCTGGTTCATTTATGTTTTATTCACTGTTGTTTATAATTGAGGGCAATGAAACTTAACAAAAAAGCACATTATATTCCCAAAACGAATTCAAGGCAAGAAAAGCACCATGGCACATAGTAGTGACTCTGGTTTCTTAATTATTAAAATAGAAGTTATGTTGTTGGTAGATGCTGCACAATTGATTGTAATTGAATCATAATTAGAAATTAGCAAATCTTGTCGAGCAAGCCTACTTTGGTGAAAAACGGTGTGATATCAGTCAAATATGAAGTTCACGGTATGGTGTAAGATGAGAATTGCTATTTACCATGGCATGTACAATATCAGTATATGGTGCAGACTTACTCCAAACCTTTGCAAAAGGACATCATTTGGTGCTTTAAGTCCCTGGAGTTAACGTCTCAGTCAAGGCCAGTAGATGGTCTGAAGGAGTGCCCACATTTGTGTTCAGCAAAGCCCTAACCGCGATTGTCCCGTTGCTTTTTGGGTGACTGGTTGGGGATCAGTCACAGTCTGCTGCTCTCTCCTCCGGACTTTGCAACGGGGGTCTGCTGTGTCGCACGATCCAATGGGGTGAATGTGCTTCCTTATGTGATTAATGCCTTTTTATTCCTAAAGCAGGTTAGTCCCATTAAATTCCTTAGCAGTGGGGTCTAGACAGCTGGAAAGGAGACAATACATGGGACGAACAATGCCACGTAATGATTGGATGGAGTTGGGTTAGTTGGTAAAGAAGAAGGGTAGAGGAACTGCTAGTGGCCTTACACAGAGACTGTAGGAAGACCGTTGAAGTAAAGAGAGCGGGAAAGGGGCATATCAAATGACTTCTTTAAACAATGGAGAGACTGGAGGTCCCTAATAAAGGAGTGAGTTTAACTTCTTATTACTATTTGAATAGACTCCTGTACTTTCCCAGTAGCATTTTTAATGTATAACACTCAATGTGAAGTATTGTGTTAGTCAGATTTAGGTATTTTTAGTGAAAGTCCATTCAAATTAATTATACAAAAAGGTATTAATTTCTGGTACGGAGTGCATAATACATCATACCTAAATATGCAGTGGAGTTTAGAGAGTGTAACAAATCTCAGTTTGGTCAAAAATGACGTGGGCAATTATGCTTCAAGGTTGACAATTATAACAAACTGTATTACATCGAACGTAATTATTCAATTAACACCTAAGGATTTTTTTTTTCTCCAATGACATTTGAGATAACTCTTTTAAACTGCTAAGCTGATCCAAGAGTAACACGGATTTCAGAAAATCCTTGTGGACGTCTAAATTACTGGTTAAGCAGGTTTTTGTACGTCATATACAACCCCACGGGTGGAGGATGTGTTTGTGCTTTGCAAAGGACCTTCTGCTATTAATACTATCTAAATAATGGCAGGCCTTGTGAATTGGACTACTCTTTTCTAGATATAATTATTCCTGTTATTCAAAATAACTAACATTTACCTTAAACTTTTCATATTGAAATGTCCGCTGCACACTCTAATTTATTGCTGGTAATGAGGGCCATGTCTGTAAATTAGGCACAACAAGCTTTTCTTGCTGCATCAGAGGAGGTCCGATGGAGTCTGGTGGATTTTTTTTTTCCTTTTTTTTTTTTTTAATTGAACACTGTTGCCCGTCCTAGTACATTCTGTTCCCTCTCTGCTGCTACTATCTCAGGCTGCCTCTGCACGGGACACCGCTGTCTCAGCATGGGACACCACTGTGGGTTTTCTGTTGTTGTTTTTTGCAGACTTTGGTTCATGCACGCGCACAGTTTAAGTATGGTACACTACAAAAGATGCTGTGTTTTGCTGTGCTGAATTAAAGTCGTTGTATTAGTTTGGTTGGATGTTTGAATAATTTCTTTCACCATTGTGTGTTTATGTGGATAAAACATGCCAGAGAGGTCATCCCGGGACACGCATGTGAGGCAGCTGGTCGACCGTAATGTGATAGACACCTGGCACTTTTCTCACTCTGAGATCTGTTATACCCTTGCATTGCTTTTACACTTAATATTATTGTGTTGTTATTGTTTCTTTGATGATGTAAATAATTAGCTTTTCTTTCATACAGTGATTTTTTTATGTATTTTTTTTTTTTTGAGTAGCCTATGTTTGTTGTTTAAAATGATAGTGGTAATGTAATATTTTGCATGTGTAAATTAATGTTTTCTCTTATTTTGTATTTTGTTTCTCTCAGCAAGACAATATAGACAGCTCTTCAAATCACCGTCAGACTGACCTCAGTGGTCCCAGTTCTCCTAACCACAATCAAGGTAATTAATTTGGCCTACTCTCTCTTCTTTAATCTAGCATGTTTTTTGTATGGTTTCACTGTAAACATTAAATTAATGAAGTATTTTAATGAGCTGGATTTTATAATATACTTTCTTTGAATATAATTTCCTATCCATAAACTGGCTAAGTGCGGACCGCTTCTCTGTATGATGAATGGTGTAGGGGGGGCAGCACTGAGTTAATTTATATTTGGGTTTTTCTGCTGTAAACATTTGAGCAGTTCAAAGTCTGATCTGCATGGACGCAGGGTGCCATTATAATTACGCCATGACAATCGGAGCATGAGATTTAAGCACAATATTGGCTCAGCATGGAAGGTGAGGGTGGGGGGTCTGAATTGGAGCGCTTGTCCTGCCATGGGAAATAAATGGAGCAGAAATTGCATTGTAATTTTTCATGATGAGCCATGATGGAAAGAGTAGGCAAGTGGAGATGACTTTAACTTTAATCTCTTAACCCCCACCTGAACCGAGCACATTTTGTACAGTTCGGCCTTACCCAAATCTAAAAGCTTTTCGACTGGCGAGTGTAAAACCTCATTTGAAAGACTTACAAAAGTGATCGGAGCTTTTTTGTTTATTCACCACGTTTTTGTCACTTTTCTGTTGCTTTTCCAGTATGTTTTTGTGGCTCTTTTGGTGCGTTTTCGTCACGTTTTATGTCACTTTTTTGGTCACTTTTTTGTTGCAGTTTCATCTTAGTTCATCTTAGTTTTTTGCTTTTTTGTTGTTGTTGAAGCTTTTAGATTTGGACAAAGCCAAACTGGAGAAAATTAACTCCCGTTAAAAACTAATATTTTTTTCTAATCTAATCACATTTTTTTTTCTTTTTTTTCTGAGTAATATTGTAAGAAATTCCCGGTCTTGGAGAGGCCAAAAGCCATATCAGGGAACTGTAAACTTTCAGTTAAAAACACAGATAACTAATAATCTAACTAAAAATGCAGCCGGCACACGGCTGTTCACTGACTTACAGTATAGTCACATCAGGTTATAAAGGAATATTCATGACTTCAAGAATTCATGATAGTTCATGAAAATCAAATATCCCTTCTTTAATGTAAATAGGCATTTATATGAGTGAGGAGTGCCTTGTTTTTATTCTTTTCTTACACAATTTTCTTTGTTAAGGTCGTGACTCGTGACTATGTCGACCCATACTGTATGTCCCTCTGGGGGTGATGGCACAAACAGTTCTGTCCCTCAGGGTGTGGCCGCTGCCCGTCATTTACATTAGGCAGGCAGAGCGACTCCAGCCCCATATAGTCACACTCATTGTCTATAGGCTTACTGTACACTGTACCTGTCAAAACACACAAAGACCTGGCCTAAACGTTACACCAGGACATGGACAACATGAGATTGAGTTACATTAGCTACACGTCATCCAATTTTCATTTGTAGAACGTTTGCTACTAAGTCACATTGATGTTGCAGATTAATAAGTAATCTTTAATCATACCTCTAAAAGTTTATAAAAACAAAGCATTATGAAACAGACATGCAAGCTGCCATGGCCCTGTTTTGACATTGTCCCCAAGTGTGAGAAGGAGTGAGGAGGTCAGATATGTTTGCACATACGTGTGTTCTAAACTGGGCGGAGAAATGTCAAGTGCTCCTCAATGTGAGCCTCTCCTGAAACATGGATGTGATTGTTCCTATGGAGGAGGGCAGTCTCAGCTGGACATGCAGCTGCTAGGCGACAAATCCCATCAATGGTACCAAATGCAGTGCAGCAATGTGATGGCGTGGCTCCTACAGCATGACGAACTCCACGCATTTCATGTATCGCTTTATAGAGCCTCATGGTCAAATGTATGAGTGGTGGACAGCTAAACATAAACTCCCTTAAACAGAACATACAATAATTTGTTTTATTTTTCCAGTCATTTCAACAACCTATTTGTATGTAAAAGGCTATTTATATATGGTCAAAGCATTACGGAAAAAAATCATACATTCCAAGTTTAACCACACAGAAATGAAGAACAAGGCTCATAATTCATTTTTTTTCTTAAAATACCAAAGGTGCACCATGTAAGAGCTAAATTCAAATCCACCGTTTTGCGGCCCTAAAGTGAACTTAGCCTCTCCTTTGACTTGTGAGTGATCCGGTATAGCACAAGGCCTCACCCTTTTTTCCTGTCCTACTCCATGTTTTCTCATCCCATCACTACCCCCTCTGTCCCCTTTCTCTCTCTCCCGCTCCCTCCATCAGTGGGCTTGGCTCTTGTGGGTGTGTGTCCCCCGTCACCAGAGGTATTGTACTCCCCAGTGTGGAGCCACGCCTAACAGTGCAGACTTGGCTGTCCGTGTGTGCACTGATCCCTTTTGAAAGGAGACCCCTGGTATTTAAGAGATGTTCAGCCTCTTTTTGTGCCCCCTGGCCTTTTTGGATATACATACATGGTAAATCCTTCAGATCCATACACTGCACTTTGCTCCATACTGGTGATTACTGATTTCACTATTCTCCTACGGGAGTCGTTTCAGTAGTATGTACAGTATATCTGTTGCCAATCAAACAAAAGTATGAAAATTGCAAATGTTGCTTTCAGTGTATTGTGCTGTTTTAAAGACTATCCAGTTGAAAATTACTATTACATCCATCTCAGAAGTCTCAGCGCCGTCCCTTTGGAAAAGCTATTTGGCAATGTCACCGAAATACAAATTGCATTCCTATCCAGAACATTTTGAGATTCAGCTAGTGTTTATCGTTTATTGTGTTAGCGTTCGGTCATTATCTATTTCATCACTACTGAATTCTTTAAAACACTGCAGAGATTTTTCATTGACCATGTTGCTCAAAATTAAGCTTTTTACACATCAGGGGTGTCATTTTTTAATGTCTCTTTTACTCTTAGCTTTGGGCTACGTTTACAAAACTCAATATTTTCCATTAGTACAATCAGTTAATTATGTTTATAATTTTATTAGGATGGACAAGTTTTGTTTGTTTGTTTTTTGGAGACTAAACCAGTAAAACATTAGCAATTTAGATACATTTAGATGTTCATATCCTCAAAGCATACAAAGCAACATAAATCGAAAACCTACAGGATTGGGCTAAATTCTTTTGAGGAAATGGGGTAGAATGTTGTCCTAATACTTTCTGTCTCTTTTTTATTATGTAAATAGACTCAATATGTATCGCACTTTTTCACTTACAATGCTCGAATCATTCTGTTCTGTTTTTTGGACCAGATTAGATAGCTAACCTCATGACATGACATATGTGTTTGCCCTATTGTGAAAATCATAATAACACAGCCATCCAACCTTCGATGACGTTCCTCTGATGCCATTCACACAGAGCTGCAACTGCAACCAACAAATGAAATTTCAACTGACCACTCCCATCACACACAAACTATAATTCAAATGAGGTGAGCGTCCATAAAAAAAAGACACCGTCTGCATTCAGTTACAGTGCTTCACAAATGTATTAGACCAGTACCTAAAGTAAGGTTTATGCCACAGCCGCCCTAAATTAACCGCATTGGAAAAAATGAAAAATTAAATGAAAATAAAACATTACTTTTAATGTTTCTGCAATGGTTAATACAGCGCTTTAGAAGCTCTTCACCCGACAATATTCTTTTAATGCTAAAATACATGTTTATTTTCAAAGTTACAGATTTACAAAAAAACTTAAAAAAATAGTAAAGCACATTACTATTTGTTGATTACTTGAAGTCAAATTATAGTTATTTAGTTGCATTCCTGAACAGAAAAAGTCCATAGAAACAATGCCAGCAAGAATACAAACCAAAGGAGGCCATACAAAATATTACGTCTTAAGTTGTTTCGGTTTATTCGCCAAATAAATACAATTTTGTAGCTTTTTGAAAGATTTCTGTTTTCTCATTTCTATGACCGCAGCACTCAGTCTTTCAATCATCATATTAAACTCTAGTCCAATGAACTGAGGCAGCAGCCTGTGGTGTGGTGCACTGCCTTCACCAGGTTATCTGTAAGTATAGTCACTGGAGCTTATCTGTTACTATTATTACACAAAGATTAGCCACCTGTGAACCAAAGGCACTTGTGATTCGGCAACATATTCAGACACATTTTTGTTTCAAAGAAATTCAAGAATGTGGCACTTTCTAAAAAGCAGTCCGCATAGATATATAACCCTTTTTTTCCGCACTTTTCACCCCCATTCACCACTTGGATTATACTTTTCTCTTTCACCACAAGTATGAGTACAATTGCTGTCTGTCTCCCTCTATTGGCTTTATTTGGTATTTCAGGTATTTGAACAACACTGTTGAAAAACCCTGATTTTTCAATGAAAGGGGCAGCACATACCTGTACATTTTGAATTGTTTCTAGTGATCCACACATTTCTCACATCCTAATTCTTCACTTTTTATGCATGTTTCACAACTTTCAGGGAGCAAAGTGGAGCTCTACTGCAGGTTAACTAGCCACTTTAAGATACGTAAAAAGGCTTTATAGATAGATGGATAGCGCACAAAGGTCTCTTTTCCCCACAAATGTATGCTTTTCGTGATCCTAATGAACAAAATCAATTACTACTAGATAAAACTCTGCCATTACACATTTAAAGGTAAGAACTCCTTTAATTGTTCCACAGAGAGGAGATAGAATATATGGATTTGTATCATTTACACTATATGTTGATTTTGAAGTAGCTGTTCAACAATAAGATTCAAATGTGTAACAGGGCCAGTTGTTTCGTGGCACCTCCTGAAAAATGTAGCTCACTGTACACCGCACTGTGCTTGCGAGATTGTCATGCTGAATGTGCGCTTTCATGTCCTTTAAATTTAACTCACTGATGCCAAGTCACCGGTTCAAAATCTGGCCACAACAAACTGAAACTGAAATAGACTTTGGGAAAATCCCTTCAACAACTATAGGGACTTTACTTCTCCGGCTCCTTCCTCAACAATGTGAAACCAAAACGAAAAAGTCATACACAGCTTTCACTTTGAATTCATCACGTAGCCTTTGATTGTCTTGCTCTTTTGTTCTGTTTGGGGTTTATGGCCAGTGCATAACCCCCAATGCAAGTTTAACATGTACAAGTGGGCACGGGAAGCCTTTTGGTCTCTATTTCTCTATCCCCCCCCACCATAATAAATACAATAATGCACACATAATTAAAAACTTTCTGCACCCCCCCCCCCCCTCAGAGGATGATGTGGATCTGGAGGCCCTTGTGAATGACATGAACTCGTCACTGGAGAGTCTGTACTCCACATGCAGCGGGCCGAAGACGGAGGCCACGCCCCTGCTCCACAACGGCCAGTCGCCCTCTGGCCAGCACCATTATCATCTCCATAACCAGCATCAGCATCGTCACGCTCAGCCTCCGTCACATATGTCGCCCACCTCCTCGTCTTCCTCATCTGCGGACTCCCCTCAGACCGGGCTGCGCCGCTCCCAGCCCATGCACATCCTCGCTGTCAGGTACAAGAACAGTTATGTAAACAGTTCATTTAGTATAAGTTGTTAAGTTACGGCTCTTAGGAACACATTTTTTTATGAGTTTGCTTAAAACTTATCTCCATTTGTCATTATTCTAATCTCATTCTAGCTGTCCCATCTAATAAAAGCTATGTGCCAAACATTTCTAAATAGAATGCAGATTTTGAACTTATCCTCCCAGCACATACTAGTTTCATCTGTCCCTGTCCTGCTAGTAATTGAGCGCAGCCTTCCTCCCCCTCGCTGACCATACCCTCGCAGTGACCCGTCTCCTGCTGTCAGTAAAAAGGCGAAATTTTCATTCACTTTTGAACTCTGTTTCGATACAAAGTGCCCCAAGTAATCTGCCTCCAGCGACTTATTATTGTATGCCTTCATAGGAGCGAGACTCACTACTGTCACCTGTTATCACGTCTTTCTATGCAGTGTTTGACCGAGACAGATGAGGGATGAGCAGGTAATGGCGTATTCTTTCTTATGAGTGCTCACTTCTCTCTGAAACGCACGATGTGAAGTTCTTATTATTCAGAACTGACCCCTCAATAACCCTAGCTCTCCGGCTCATATGGGACAACATCAAAAGAGCTATTCCCTTTTGAACTCACTGCACAGAAACAGAGATAGACAGAGAGAGGAGGGGAGAGAGTTACCCTCTCCGTAAGCTAGACTTTCACCCCGAAAAAAATGATTGAATGTTGAAAAGTTGATGCTCAGCTGTCAGGCGGTTGTCTCTTCTGGGCCGTGACCTCTCCTGCACTGTATGTGCCTAATTTAAATCTGCTTTAAAGTGATGTCTTGATTCAATATTGATGCTCAGTGCTAAATATTGCAAAAAATTAGCTGGCAAAGCTGCAGGGGTCTGTGATTTCCGCTTGCCGGGAGACGCTTCATTATGGGGAGATCAGACAGAAACAGACATGAGGCCCGAATACTGTACAGCAGTGCATCGTTAGGTCCAACTCCGCGGGCGTATCTCAAGTGTCAGCGGCTCAAAACTTCTCAAGCATTGATTTCACTTTGCTGCTCTGTGGAGGTTATGACCGAGCGCTCACTGGGTATTCATTTCAGATTTTGTTTTGACTGTTTGTTGTTGTGTAGGAGGTTGCAGGAAGAGGAGCAGCACCTGAGGACATCGTCTCTCCCGGCCATCCCCAACCCCTTCCCAGAGCTCTGCAGTCCGGCCGGCTCGCCAGTTCTAAGTCCTGGGTCCCTTCCACCTGGAGAGCCATGCACTGGGAAATATGTAAGTGGGGAAATGCTGCGAGGCCTATACCATATACTCGCTAATCCTGCAAAGGTGTTTCATGGGATCTAGGAATCTGTGAAGACACATTTGAAACTCCATCGATCTGCAAAGCACTGAAAAACAGTATTTGAGTCTAGTGAAAGAACTGTAAAATGATTGGGATCAATGCTCAGTTTCAGGCGGAAAGGTACCCGGAAATATTTCAGAGATGATATAATAGCATGGATATAATATTTCACACAAATGCGTATATTCTATTACAGATTATGGTTTGTTGCTCCAAACCAATAGTGATCAAAGGTCTCGGTTTTATTTCTAAAGTAAAAGTATAGGCACTTCAATAAATACAGTAAAAGAAAAGAAATATTCAAAGTAAAAAGTACAAATCCGTACATATCATTTAGATAAGTGTTGTGAAGAATAACTTTTCAGCTTCAAAAATGAAGATAGTGCACAAATTCACCACCAGTTTGGCAACACGTCAAAACCTAAATGTACCCTCCACTTTCTGCAGATGCAACAATACTTAGACAGTGGCATCATAAGGCATGCATCATAATTTATCATAATTATCGCTTAAATGTAGTGGAGTAAAGGCAATAAGTTATCTGTAAAATGTACTTTGTTTCTGACAAGCTCTGCTCCTCACTTTCCAACTGCAGTCCAATGGTGCGCCAGTAACTGCTGGTTTTACTGGTTTATACTAGGGCCAGGACCTTTTTCGAACAATGACGGTTAATTTATTACATAAGGTTTAGTGCGAATAAAAATATGAATCGAAATGAGTCACACTTTGCACTTTGCACACAGACACTTTTTCAGTTTCCTTTTTCCTGCAAGAACACGGCGTTAAGCCAAAAACAATTTTACGGTCAAACTTGTTTATTCACACAGTTAAGCCGACATAAACGTATTTAAAAAGATCATTCTCCAAAATAAATCAAACTGCTCTCGTCTTTGAAGTGTTTGAAATGATCACACAGGCCTAAAATAAAAAATATACCTCTAAAATACAAATACAAACCCTCAATAAATGACGTGAAATGCAATTAATTGCGATTAATCATTACAATGGCCATAATTAACTACTGATTGTAATAGATATTATTCAAAGGACACTAACCAAACTTTCTAATTGAAAGGTGAGCATGCTGATTCCCAACAAAACAAACTACAGTAGTTCTGCACTTTTTAGCTCCAACTTAAACCCCTTGACTGATTCACATATTAATGACATTTTGCATGTCCTACTTTGGGAAAAGGCTAATAAAAACATTGCAAATCAGCTGTACTTGTGGTCAGTTTGCACATTTTCCATGTCCTTTATCTGGCCTGTGGTTCGCCCATTCCGACGCGCTTTGATTGCTCACATGTGATACTAGAGAAGACATGCGGTTTATCTGACGAGCTTTGAACAGAGGAATTCGCCCCTTTAAACTATCTTTGTGTTGAAGCGTTGTGGTACCTGCTTCCCCCGAGCGCCTGTCCATGTGCGTTTGCGATCAGATAGTGATGCAAAACTCCAGCATGAGTGCGTCCTTTGTCACTGGTAATGTTATTCATATGGGGCCACGCCAGCGCTGGTTACTGTTACACTCTGGTTTACAGTAATACGAGGGCGGGCTAATTCTCATAAAGAGCAAAGTCTGGCTGTGATCTCGGTCCGTTTTGGTCCTTATGGTAAAACATCACAGGCTTCATTTCCAGTTCCAAAATCTGAGCCCGCTGCCTTTCTGACTCACGCGCTACTTGATGAACTGATAATCCCCAGGCATGCTGTTAGCGTTGGAAATGCGAGGGAAAGGTTGTTCGGATTACCATCTCTCGCATAAACAAATCCCACATCTCAAATTTGCAAGGTTAATCGTCATTGAGGCTAAAAGATGAACGCCTGAATGTGTGGTTATGAGTTCAGGATTGTGTTACGAGTTGTGCGTAACATGGGCTGCCTACGAAATGAGGTGGGTGTGTTTGGTAAATATTCACAAACCATTTTATTTGACTGAGTGACCTGCCTGGAATGGGCAGGATGTTGGTTCTTGGTTGGATTCCCACACGGGCTGTTACCAGAGAATTATAGAGACAGGCTCCAAGGTTTATAGGGAGGCAGAAGGGATGAGGCGAGGAGTAGCACAAGTTTGCCGTTTCAGAAAATTTGCTGTGAAATGTAATTTGCTTTGTGCACAAACATGAAATATATTTTTGGTTATACTGTTGTTAGACAAAATAAGTGGGAGATGTACTTTTTACCAAGTACATCCACCACAAAGAATAATGTGTATAGTTTCCGTGCTGCTGTCCCAAGAGGACTTTACACGATTTGAAATATAATGACACCAGTCATAACCTTTGTTCTACACATGGATTTTTATTTCTGGGTGGTTCTAACTTTGTCTGATTATTTGGAGAACTGTCTGTAACATATTATGATGCTTTACGGTTATTGTTTGGACATTTTTCACCTTTCCCGACACTGTCCACCAACTTATGGCCTACAGTGTTTTTTAAATGTATTGACTGAGGAGGTCATGTGTTATCACAAATTAAAGGAGAACCCCTGGATTGGTCTACACCTCAAGTCACCATGAAATGATTGGGTGGTGCACTGACTGACAATTACAAAGCGGAGCGAAAAATGAATGGGAAAAAAACAGTGCAGTGGGAAAGGCTGAGACATATCAAAACATTCACATGTTGTTAAAACGAGGCTAAGATAATTGTTGAAAAGACCTGGACTCCAGAACGTTTTGGGCCAGAACTGTGAATTTGTGATGTCAATATTTATGGCCATTGAGGAACATTTTGGGCAGTGTAACTGATTACAAATCTTATATCCTCCTTCTTACACCAATATTACACGTAGTTATAATGTAAACCAGCATTGTTTTCCCTGGTCATGTTTTTATGGACCACCACATGCTGAAGTAATGTTGAAGAAAGTCGTGGAAACTGTAATCCTCATTGTATGTGTTTACAATGAGCGCACGCAACCAGTGTGAGGACTGCAGCGTGGCCCTCATGGCTCTGTGAGTTGTCTTAGATGCGTGTGTGTGTGTGTGTGTGTGTGTGTGTGTTTGTGTGTGTGTGTGTGTTTGTGAGCTCTGTAAACTATTTACACAATTGGCAGTATCTATCCATTGTTGATGATGGCAATGGAAAGTATGTCTCATTGCGGTTGGTTCTTCAGTGGAAATTTGATTCAGCACCTTCATCTGGCGAGGTGTGGGGGTGCAGAGGGGAGAACCATGTGTGCGGCAGGTCTGCAGAAGAGCACACTTTGACAAGAAGACACCCAGTGAATAGGCAGATTATTGTTCCCAGACCCTGACCTCTGCCCTCTATCACGTAAAACACATGTGCCGTGTTTGAGCGCTGTTCTCTCCCCCGCCTTATCTCCTGGCATGTCTGTATGCTGTCCAAACATCGCTCATTTTGCTACTTTTTTCTTTTTTGTTTGGTTTACTGAATTTTCCGAGCTTGAGGCACTTTCTGACAAGCTTTCTTGCGTTGGTTCCTGTGTTTTTGCTTAGCTCATTCTTGGACAGCATCTTGAAGACTGGAGGATGTGGCACGGCCCTGTCAGGAATGACTGGGCACATGTGACTCTCAATTATCTCACTTTCCTCACTCTTCTGTCTTTCCATATTTATCCTTCCACTGTTCCCAGCTGTTCTCCTCAGCTGTATATTCCTAACAGGAAAATGTGAAAGGCCACAGGCACGCAACCATCTGATATTTATAGAAGTGAGAGGTGCAGTCTTAGGGATGATATACGTAACCGATGATGCCCTAAGTCTTTCTTTCTTCATTTTGATTAATTCTTTGGAATTGTGTTACTGCACGACCCCACTTCCTTCATTTTATAATGTTTAACAAAAATCAATTATGCTGTCTGAGTTGATCAACAGCAAATTTCACTCTTCCTTTCCTTAGATTTGAATCTGTAAAAGGTAGCTCTTATGTTCAAATAAAGTTATTTTACTGCCAAGAAGTTCTACGTTAGAACCGGGTGCTTAAGCACATTAATCCATGTCGTGCAATGAAAAAAGAAGCCCTGAATGCAGGCTAGTTAGCATGTATCCATTCATTTTGTCCGTGCTGGTTCTTGACAGTCTGTCCTCTGTAGTGCAAGAGAGTCTTGTGCTCCCTTGAACACAGTGTTCTCTGAGAAGCCCCAGTCATGCCAGTGTGGAAACGCTGATTTGATCAGTGAGTTGGCAGATTTAGTTGGATTTACTGTACTTGGACTGGATGTGCTTTGCACTACAGCATGTCTGGATTTCATATGCATACTTCCTATCTACACTCCATATCCTTGTCACTGCTTTATTATCTGCATTCATTGTTGTTCCCATCATACCATGCGTTGAACTTTGCAAGTATTTATCATTTGGTCACGTGTTGCACATTTCTTGAAGCTCCTAAAGTGATTCTCAGTGCCGGTCCATTTTGCCCTGTGCCAAAAATAAGACAGGCCCTTTATGATGACACCAAGAATCGGACATTATTATATAATTATTAATCAAACAAACCGTTCTCAGTGTCCATTGCATGTAATGCTGCAAAAGTCATCTTTTCAAAATTGAAGTTTTTGAAACTGCTCGGACATTGCAGTTATTTTTACCCATTTATTTAGCTTCTAACTCAATTACTCTGAGAGCAAAATGGAAATGTCCCCACTTAATATCACATCTGGATTTTTATTGAATGATTGGTCAAAACCTGGCAATATTGCTGATCAATCGACCCTTTCCTCCTCTGCCCCTCTTGGCGCTGAAGCATGGCATTCCCTGGCTGCCGACTTCCTGAGTGTTGAAAATACTCCAGGTCAAAGGTGAACATTTTCCACTGTAAACTAAACAGCGTAGTGGAATGCACTCAATGCTTGAGAACATCTGTGGGAGTGTGTACACGTGTACAATGATGCATGATGTCTTTACAAGCTCTGAAATCAATGAGCATGTTGTGCTGAAGCTTCTGTAGACCAGAGGCGATGCAGAGCCGAGTAAGTACACCATCTTTCAGTCACTTGTTAAATAAAATGTAACACATGCACTACAGTTTGTAGTAACTGGTTACACACGAAATATCTCACGCTCTAAGGGGGTCATTTAGTAAACGTTTGCTCATGGGCAAAATCAGCAGGATTTGGACTTTATAAATAACGCTCTCTAAGACATTATTTATAATACAACACTGTACAAAAAAGAAGAAGATTTGCTAATGAAATTAGACTGGAGCAGGTTTGCAGCATTGAGCATTGAGTGAATTACATTCAGCACTGAGTGAATTAGAAATTGCACGGCTGTGAAACTGCATTCTGGAGGAGTGCCATGCAGGTTGTGGTTGAGTCTGGAACATCTCATGTGTCAAGGACGTATTTATCCCAGTGTTAAATGAAAACATGCCTGGACCTGCTTCATGGACCAACCACTGCCACAGACACAAGCGAGCATACGTCACCACCACTGACATGATGCATAACCGCGTTATAAATAAAACACTCTCTGCATTCTCTGCATGAATAATGCCCAATAATGATTTTCTTCGAGAACAGTTATTTAAGGATGAACCTGATGGCCCACTCTCTCTCATTGCAGTGTATGGTTATTAAGGTTTATGTGACCTGCATATTGAATAAAAATTATGTTACATGCTAAATGAATTTGCATGTAGTTAAAAAGTAGGCCAGTGTCACTATAATCGCGGATCCATCTGCAGTGAACGTCCTCCGCCTACACTTCAGCTCAGCCATGTGCAGAGCTCCATATGATAGCCTTGAGCTAGTCAAAAAAATACACTGTGCACGCATGAATAGTACTGTGATGCATTTTGTACATGGTCAATGCTACAGTGGCACGAAGGACAAAGGGCTTGCAGAGATAGACAAAAAGATAATAGTGTTTAGAAACCTTGTGCATATAGTTCATCGTTCTACAGAGGCTCCAGCCCTAGGGTTTCCTTACTGAAAGAGAGATGGACAAATGCAAGGTTTAGGGGTCCGTACCTGCCTCTGTGTAGATTTAGTTTTGTCCTTAATGTCAAACCTACTTTAACAATTTAACAAATAATTATAATTAACAATTAAATGTAAGAAAAATAGACACGTTTGCCAAGTTAGAACTTCTTTTTATGTTGTTGCAGTCACGTTGTCAGCAGTAAGGCGGGTAACTATATTAAAGGAGACTAATTACTGAGGTAGTGACAGGAAACCACAAGCCTTAAATATATGTAAAAGGATTACTTGGGTGTTTATCTACTGAACTAAATACAGAAATTAGAAAACCAAGTTCCATGGTAGTATTCATGGACCACCCAGGCGCTGGAGCGTGATACACCTTTAATGGCTCATCCTTCATCGTGGTCCCAGTGGGCAGCCGGTGTAAGATTAGAAGCCACAACTTTCACCCACCTAAAAGGCCACGATCCATTACTCCTGTGCTCAGCTAGGCTTAACGTCATCCTAGAAACCGGACCAATGTGCATGCACACAAGTTTTATATAGTCTGAATTTCATGGGGATGCATGCTCTCAGCTGTGCACACTGTAGGTCATTTAGATATTTTCCTCTTGTTTTTTTCACACTCTTTTACTCCCTCTGTCTCTTTTTCACCATCAGTCCTGCCCCCCTCTCCCTTCTTTTAGGAGAAAGTAGGACAGCTCTGGTTTCTGAAGCTATTGCTGTGAGAGGTCTCAACACAGTGGGCGATTATACTGATAGTTCTAAATATATCAATAAAATTAACTGTTTGCATCATTGTAGGAACATTAATTTAATGTTTGTCTTATTCTTTTAATAAAAGATCACAAAACACAAAAACACAGTACGCTTGACATCTTTAGGAAACTCCCTTTCGCTTTGTACAGCAATGTACTACATAATATCAATTACTGTCCTGTGATCTGAAGTGCGTCAGAAGCAACCTTTGAAAAAGTAAATCCTATATTTATCTCTTTGTTAATATAATGAAATCCGCCTTAGGCCTCAAATAAAATCCTGTAGCACTGAAAACAGCAGTCATAATGTCTTCACCAGGACTTGTTGAACTCGTACATTTGAGTACTCTAGTCAAGGCATAGATCAACTTTATTGTACAACACAATGTATGGAACACGTAAGCCAGTAAAAAGCTTTTGACCTTGTTGCAATTAATGTTTGAGTGTCCTACACGATAGCCATGGCTTTTTTTTGGATCACCATCTTGGTGATACTCTTGTCACTCTTGTCATATTTGGTTTGGCCTGTTCCTGTTGCTTGCCCCCTCCATCTGCCCTCCTGCTGTAACTGGACAATGGTTTTAAATCAGGCCTGAAAAGATATTTGCTGGCCAGTGTCCTTTGGCAAAAAGCCCTCTTTACAATTAAACATCCGCTGCACACTGTTGGGGAAATATTTGGCTCCATATGGGGGGACTCTCAGCAGGGCACCTCAGTAAATCCAGGCCATGCTCTGCACCATTGTGTTGTATATGACTTTATCAAGTTTTTATATGTGTGATACTATGAGTCATTGCTATTTTTTATATGGCTGTTTTTAGTGCAACATTTTTGTTAATCTATAAAAAGAACACACAAGAAGACATTTATATAGTGGAACTAAACATAGCCATTTGTCCTACTAATTAAACGTGACCCAATGTTGCCTCAGAATGTTCCAGTTTGAGATTCACATGGGCCGAGTGGGTGTAAAAGTTTCTTGTTTATAGACAGAGTGGGCTAACACCCCAATACTCTGCACATATTCACTGTACAGCATGTAAAGCAGCCTTTTTTTTTACAGCATGCTGTAAAGCATGGCTGCACAGGAGCCTGTTGGCAGCTTGCCACTGGAGCCAATTTATTCTCCATACATTTCTGTATAGCCTTTAACGTGAGTGCCCCAACCACCTCACTCCCCTCGAACCTTTCTCGCTAAACTGCTTACTCTTTTTTGATTTTCTGAACCTAGAAGGGCCTCAGTGTCTTGGGTCTTAATTTGACGGGCTAATTGGATGACAAGGGACAGTTCATAGTGCTGACTCATGAGTCAGCAGAGTTTTCTTGGCTTGTGCCTCCCACCACTGTTGACTGGAGTGCGGAGTAGGGACGACCAATTGTCCGCGCCTCATTCAGGGTTTTGTGTCTCCATCTCATCATCGGGATGTGCGTTTCCTGGGCGGCCCGGACCACACACAGCTCCACATTACAGTCAAAGGGCCATTATGTAGGGACCGTTAATGGGAATATGGAGGTGGGCCGGTCTTGTGAGCCAAATCAGCTTATCAATGGCTGCTGCTTCTGTTTGGTACTAATGTAGGGGTTTGCAGGATGGAGAGGGGGCAGAGATGACAAAAAAAAATTCAAAGCTTGTTAGTTTTGCCAACAATGATGACTTGCTGGAACATTTTACTGGGACACTGTTGTAGTATTGAAAAATGCAAAAGGCTTATAAAAGGCAGGTTGTGTTTGTCTTAATGTCCCAAAGCAAATCTGAAAACAGAAAAAAGTCCTTTTCTTCATATTTGCTGTATAACATTGTGTTTGCATATTATGCAAATAAAGACACGTGAGCCTGACTTGTGGGTGTGTGAAAATGCCCTTTCAGGTTTCTTTTTTTTTTTTTTTTTCAAGCCTAATCATTTCTTAGACGCAAATGTTTGTGCACAGACCTTAATGTACAGATACACATTTGATAGTGTAAGCAGAGAGGGACGATGCTAGAGGTTTTAATGGAGAATTACTCTAAGACATTGACAGACATTGAAGTTACATTCGCACATGAATACAGTTATTACGCCATAACTGCGCCTCAGGGCAACTCTGAAAGCACCTTCAGTTACTCATTTTAGCCAATGGCTGAAAAACATAAAACTGTGATCTGCAGAAAGTAACTCCCATCTGATGTAATTGGTCGTAATATGTTTGTAATAGCAATGACTATTTTGGGACCTGTGGTGGTTACTCAGACATGGCTGCTGGTGCTGTGTGCATGTGAGCGTCTGGGCGTGTGCGTACATGCTTAAGAACACACTTGTGTTTGCAGAGCGCATGGGCTGTGCAGTTAACTTTCTCCTTGACATTTTGTACGTGTTTGAGCATTTTTCATCTATGTGTGTTGAAACGTCTGCTATTTCAAACAAAGGTCTTTGTTTTCAGCATCTGCGTGTTTGAAGTCTGTCCCTCAGGACTGGGATCATTTATCAGATCTGAATCATCAGACAGAGACAAGGCCCTCCTTCTGTCTTTAGCAGTTGCTCTTTCAAATACAATTTCACAAATTAGACGCAGACTGGGCCTTATTTGTCTGTATGTCCCAAATCCTCACTCTACATTACATCGTGTAGCATTTGGTCATGGAATCTCTCACCTGCTCCTTGTGCTCATCTGACTGCTTAAAGTAGCGGTCACAGTTTGCTGAATTTGTCTGTGTGTAAGATGAAAATTGTGTCTAGTAAAACAGCAAATTCTCCACTACCGTGTCCTTTTCGGAAAACCAAATGAAGAAACGGTTAATCGAACTGAAAGGTGTCAATCTCTGCTTCACCCTATTCTGTGCCTTTCTCTAGGCTTTCCCCTTTCTCTGACTAAGTGTGACGTCGCAGAGTGTTGCTGTGCGTGCGGAGCAGAGGGGAGGAGGTGGAGTGAGGGTAGTAGTGACAGCTGTGCAGCCTAGATATGTAGTTAACAGTAGGAAGCATTCATACTCCACATTCTGCTGTTGTGTGTCACCAGACTTCCCCTGTCTGTCTCTGTCTCTCTCTGTCTCTCTCTCTCTCTCTCTCTTTATTTCTCTCTCTCTTTCTCTCTCTCTCTTTTTCTCTCTCTCTCTCTCTCTCTCTCTCTCTCTCTCTCTCTCTCACACGCACACCCACTTCCAATGACTCACCCACCTCTTTTTCTCTCTCTCATTTCTTCCCTCCTCCCTTCACTGCAACTGCAATTTCCTTGTTCCTTCTGTGGAACTGGGTAGAATTCCTGGATTTCACATCATGCCTCACCTATCCACACAATTATACACACGTTCATAGGTTCTTTCATGGAGCTAATGGGACTCAAAAAAGGCTAAATAGTTTTTTTGTAAAATGGGTAAGGAGTACAGAAGTTTTTAATCTGTAAAGGGGAAATTGTGAATAATGCAGAGATGGAAAGAAGACGGTGGGTTAAAAAAAAAAAGCCTTATAAACTTCAGTCATAATTTGAAAACATAATTGACAAACAATGCTACGTTTCGTCCCACATGGTGCCTTTCCGAGCCAAACAGCCCCTCTCACTTTAAGCAGTTCCAGGACTGTGCAAAAGAGAAACTCAAGTGGAGAGCTTTCAAGAGGGTTGAAAAAGTTGGCTGTATCTGTGCATGACTGTGCGTCTGTGTGTCTACCGGCGTGTGTGTGTGTGTATGTGTGTGTGTGTGGGAATGATTACATCAGCCCGCTCCAGCCTTCTGATTGGTCGCCCGCCGTGTGGTTTGATTCAGTGTGCCTTGAAGCCTGTAGCTGAGGCTGTAACCCTTTGTGAGAGAGCGAGAGAGAGAGAGAGAGAGAGAGGAGGGAAGAAGAAAAAGAGACCGAAAGAGAGAGAGGGAAAGATAGTTGTCAGACTAGAGTCGGGCACTGGTAGCACTGTACCTGCTGGCAGCGCACTGTCCTGGGATAGCTGTAGGTCACATAGGCTTTTTCTTTACTGGCCCACATACAATCATTGACTGACTGGTTTCTGGGTTATAGGTCTGCCAGGGAGCACAACTGTCATCTGTGGGATACCGTAAAAAAAAAAAAAAAGCTGCGATATTTTTGTCCCGGGGGTTTGAAAGGCGTTTATGTTTTAGGAGTTGTTTTTTTTTACTGTGCTCGAAAGCCAGTGTGTCTGAGTAGGGGGAGCAAAGGCGCGCGCTCCAAAAATGCCTTCGTGTTCCCCGGAATGCTGCCTATTGCGGGCCGTGGAGGTAAGACGCTCTTGTTCAATTAAATGCTGTTTCTTGCCATATTATCTTGTGAAATTATTGCATTGCCCGTGACCAAGACGAAACATTACTCATGTGTGTCTTGTGTTTGCCAGATTGGGATATGCCATTGGGTTTGAATGGGAAGGCTTTGGTATCATTTTGGATCTGTGCATGGGCCTGCTTAGTGCATTTTGTTCCATTGGCGAGGAACAGAATATTCTTTGTCATAATGCATTCTGTGGGAAGAGTGCATATTATATGTGTAGGCTTAGCTTGCTGGATTCTTCTGCTGGATAAGTAGGCTGCTCCAGTTTTCTCTGTTGCTCATTCATTGCGATTTGACTATTAGATTTCCCGATAAAGCGATTAAAGCCAACACCAAAATATATATTGATGGGCCAACTACTGTTTGTTCTATTTTGTCTAAATAAGCCTTACAATGTAGAGTCATTGCATGTTTTCAAAGTGATTATACTCCTCTCAAAATCTCCTCTCGCCCGTTATTAATGAGATTTTAAGTATGGGTTTATCCGTCCGCAGCAGATGTGCCGCCTCGTACACAAAGTAGATTGAACTCTAAACTGAACATCCCAAAAATATCATCTTGAGATTATTGCGCCTTCTAGTTTCTGACATATAATTGAGCTTGAGCAGAGAGAGTTACTTAACCACTGTCTTTCCCTTGCACGCAAGCACTTGTATCTCTGTATTTAGCTCACAGTTTACACACACCTGTATATTTGCTTCTATATTACACCAACAAGTTGCTTTAAGAAATGTGTGCCTGTGATTTTTAATGCCACAATTGCTACATAGTCTTAAGTGTGTGTTTTTTCTATTGTGCGCAGTAATTACAGGTCTCACTATGGCACAGTGTAAGGGGCACTATATAATAAATACTATGCTTGCGTTTGAAGTAAATTGCTGGCTTCACCCAACCATTAGTTGTAATAGTGAAAAGACAAGGTCAAAGATAATTGATCTTGGTATGAAAAAAATATATAATTTCTGATCTAAAAAGTGTCTTTTTAAAATAGAACCTTTGCTGTGTTCCCTGGTAGATTGTGAAGATCTTCAGTGAGGATGGCATGGGCAAAGTAGTGGAGATCCCAGCTGAGATGACAGCCCGGGACCTGTGCCAACTCCTGGTCTACAAAAGCCATTGTGTGGATGACAACAGTTGGGCACTTGTGGAGCACCACCCGCTGCTCGGACTAGGTAAGGACCAAAAACTCACATGAGATGCAGTACGCGTATTAACATAAGCGCACTTTTGGACAGGCCTGGGCATACACAGGTACTTTTAAAGTTTCGCTGCAGACCCACAGAATTTTTTTTTTTTTTTGGGGGCATAAAGTCTTCATCAGTTTGGACAATATTGCGTGGAAGTTGGTGAAGGACTTTTAGACATTCAGTAAAATGTCACAGACTAGAGTAGAGTCAAATTGTGGAGACCAGCACAGTGTCCAGCACATACAGTATGTTCATTTGTTTTACTGCAGATCCATTATATAAATCTTCTGTGAATTTCATCTAAGACAGAAATGAGCTTAGGATAACATTTGCGTTGCTTTGAACAGCGGTTTTCTTTAGGAGTCACACTTTCAGGGAAGAAAGTCTTCATAAAGTCTGACAGTGTCTTAAAGTTGGCAGTTGATTTTCCCTGAGCAGAAAGCAATTATAACCCACTTACGGAGGACAAGGCTATGTTCACATGTGTCAAACAGAAGGGCGTGCCTGGAAAATTAATGCAACAATTATGCTTGGGAGAACTTTCTGCTGCTAAGGCCTTGATTTTACATTTTCTTAGAATAATAATCAGGACATCTCTAGAGGAATATTTTGAGTCGTAAATTAGGATTGGGTTTTGAGGCTATCCATCATGACACGGTTACATTTCTCATTCTTTCTGCCAACGATGCTCTGCCAAGTACAGTTAGGTCCGGCATGTTGTGAATGACATCATTTTTGGCTTGGACTCACTGACTATTGTATTACAGCCCTTATTTCATTCTGGTGCACCTGTAAAGCATCCGTAATCTTTTTAGCTCCCAACCATTTATTACATTTTATTTTTATCTTTATTACTTCCAGTAAATACGATGTGACCAAGGTAATGTTGGGCATTACCGCCTAACATCTTTTTCTGTATAATCAGAAAGGGTTATCTTATCTATACGTATACTGTATTATGTTTATGTTAGTATTACATATCATAATATAACTGGAAACCTCTGTATTACACTAAGTATTTTAACTCCAGTGATCAGGGTTGACAGGGTGGCATTTCAAGCTTTCTTGCTCACAGAAACTGTCCATGACTTTAGACTTTGGAGTTTTCTATTCGAAATGGGCTCCATTTAATTTATTCCTAAATAAGAATCCCTATTTTGAATGACAAAACCTCCAATCCAAGGCAATCAGCGCTTCCTCTGCTCCGTCAGAGAGAAGAGGGGGGCGGGTTAACATCCTCAGAGGATATGCATGTGAAATACATGTTATTCTAGTCAAAAATAATTGTCCTTCAGTTTTAAGGTTTTACACCAACTGTCTAATATACTGCACATTTATCCAGGCTTAGGACTGACACGATAACTGGACAGGGAGCCATGTTCATAAACACACTTGTTATTGTAGGTGACTCCCCAAACAATAGTACATTTGAATTAAGAGGCCTATTTTGGTCCTTAGCCTGCTGCTTTGTTAAATAGGTGAGCGAGACTTGAGTGGCCCTTTCTGTGAGAAGTAACCCTGACCTGCGCATTTTATCCCGAAACGATTCACAGCGTTGGCACTCAGAGGTAGTCACGACCATCGGTGAGTCACTAAACAGGCGGCGAAGACCCAGTGCAAATGAATGAATCGTGACTCTGTTAAAAGGTTGAACAAAAATGAATATGAGAATTTTTGCCTCACTTTTAATCACATGTCACAAGTACGGTTCAACTGCAATGATTTTAATACAATTTATTGTAATTCTCACCGTTTAATATCAGACGACGGTCAATTAAAAAAACATTATTTCCTGAATGTGTTTGAAATCTACCCAAAAAAATTTTTTTCTAAAATGTTGTAGGAAAAAGAATCTAGAAGAGCTGGATTTTTGCTCTACACTGTATTTTTAAAAGTAGGTGTAAAGTCCTAAAATGAAGAGGTGAGTCATGGCCAGTTTGAGAAATTATGTAGAACTCTGACACATTCTGGCAAGAACAGATCTTTGGTGAATCACACGCGCCTTTATGATCATTGACAGAGGAGCCTTGGACTTATCCAGTGTCCAAACCTTAATGGAATAGGCCACCATTTTTACATACTGAGATCATGTTCTTACCTTAGCTTAGACAAGTTGATTTGTAACTATCTGGTCTTTGTGCGTGCGCTCAGTCACACAAATGTTGTTAGCATTAAGCCTTTCCCAGCAAAGGTATAGCTCCAAACTGGGGGGAAGTTAGAAGCGACCAAGCTGTTCCACATTTTCTATATTTAAATACAGTTCAGTGAAAATGTACACGATCCAAGTCTAGTTACACAAAATCAAACATGTCGATTTTCTAAGCGGATAAAAAGGGGTACTATATTGTAAGGCGTAATAATACCTTAGTAGCACATCCGTGCAGTAAAGTGAGATATTACTGGGCGGACGTCGAAGTGCTCGTATGTTATTACGCCTTACAATATAGTGCCCCTTGGTCGCTTCTAACTTCACCCCAATTTGGAGCTATACCTATGCTATTTGTGTGACTGAGCGCACACGTAAATACAAGACAGTTATGCATCAACTCATCTAAGGTAAGAACATATCTCAGTATGTAAAAACTGAGATAAAGTTGAATTCCTTTAAAATTCAACTCCACAATTTACAGTTTTATACAGATGGAAAGGAAACAAGGCTATCACAATTTAGAAAGATTTATGATATTTTAAACACACGGCTTTAAAAGAGGAAATATAGTAACCATCGCGATATACAGTAACCATAAATGCTAAACAAAGTAAAACAAAATTAGCTTATTGATGGTTTTCTGTTCTCAAAGGTGTGTGGGATGAGGTGGAATTTAAAAAGACAATGCTTGATATTGATGTTTTTTAGAGCGGTGTCTCGAGGATCATGAGTTGGTGGTTCAAGTCCAGGCTGCGATGAGCAGCGACAGCAGATTTGTCTTCAGGAAGAACTACGCCAAATATGAATTTTTCAGAAACCCTTTGGTAAGTGCTCTTTTAAACACACGTGTTAACATGCCATGTCACTGCTCAAATATGATACCGTAAGATATAAAGGAATTCAGACATTCAGTACATCGTGTTGTAGATGAGAAAAAACACACTACCATTCTTCTATATTATGAAGAAAATTAATAATGTTTTCATGGCCTTTTGAGAATTTCTTAACCCTCAGTTTAATAACTTTTCTACTGTATTATACTAAACAGTTACAAAAAGTAGCTATACTCTTTTTTTGTTTCAAACCATCATCCTCCCTAAGTAACGTATTTCTCTTCTTGTTTTACAGTCGTTTTTCCCAGAGCACATGGTCGCGTGGTGCCAGGAGTCAAATCGTACGATCCCTCCGTCTCAGCTCTTACAGGTGTGCACACATCCTCGCACCCTTTTTTCCCTCTCGCCTCTTGACGCACACTCGGAGCTTACTTTATGTGCCTGTCAGCAACAGCCGCTCACTGCTCAATCCTGCTGACAGGCCTCCCCTCTGACCCTTAGACGCCGAGTCTCGTCAGAGCACACAGTAATAACTAGTGTTGATCCACCGTTGACACCACTGTCTCGGCACATGCACCGTTCGGAATGAGCGAAGAATGGCATTGGCTTCTCAAGTAGAACATGCAGGACTTTTGTAAACGAATGTTTGAACAGCGTGACGCGCATACAGCCTCAATGTGCATGCCAGACAAAAATGCTTTCTCCGAGTGAAAGGCCCTATATTATTTACATTACTATAACAGTACCTCTCTATGTAAGCTATCAAAATGTGCTTTTAAACTGATGACTTGTGAGGGATTACAATGTTACAAATGTGTAACCCCCACTTTAATCGAGCACATTTTCTCTGGTTCGGCTTTACCCAAATTTAAAAGCTTCTTGACAGGAGCGCTCATTTGAAAGCTAAGACCTACAAAACTGATTGTAACTTTTTGTTCCCCTTTGTTGTCACATTCTTGAAGCTTTTATTTTTCGTGTTTTCATCTCTCCTTTTTGTGCTTTTTAAAGCTTTTTTTTTTTTGTTGCATTTTTGTCACTTTTTTATAGCGCTATTGTTGCTTTTCCGGCACGTTTTTGTCACTCTTTTGTTTGGTTTTCATCCTTGTTTTTGAATGAAGCAGACCTGGAGAAAATGTGCTCAGTTAAGGCGTAGGGTAAAAAGTTATGAAAGTTAGGAATGAGTTTGACAATATAATACTTAAAGGACCTGTATCATGCTATTTTAAGCCATTCCAAAGTAAAGTATAGGCATTTATATGATATATTGTACCTCTACCACTACGGAGCACTAATTTTTGTGATAAATATAAGTATTTTCTGGAGGTATTTTTCCAACCCGGAAGACAAAACGCTTGGATTCAGTTAACTCCGCACCCTCTCGCCGCTCATACAACTTTAGCGGTAGTAGAAATATATATATATCACCGCAAAAAGTGAAGTTATTTCATGATGCTGTTATAAGGAGTTAACATGTGCAACACAGCTTCATGGCTAAATGGCTAACACACACGCTAACATGCATTTTGATCGACTCACCACTCTGATGTTTCCAGTATGGGACTTGCGCTGGTTATAAAAGTTAATCCACTTTGATTCTGGCCGAGGTTCATCAAGCATCCATCAGCGACAGGCACAGACAAACACTATTGTGGCTGATAGTCGCTGAATCCCGGAGGGAAAGTCCAACTTCTATGGCCTCTTCTTTAGGAAGGTTGAATAAAGTCCAGTCCTCGCAGCCAAACGCGGTTTTCTCCGTGACATTATCGTGAGGTAAGAAAAAAGAACAGGTGTCCAGACTCCAGAGTAGGTTAGAAAAAGCTCCCTCTTCACAACTTTCGGTGCAACATGACATGACATCTGTTCAGACCGTTCGGACGCTCAGGGGTGCGTTTGTTTTCGGTACAGGGGCAGCGCAGCGTCAGGCACTTCCTCTTTTTTTTTTTTTTTTTTTCATTTTTTTTTTTATTGATTTTTTCTTACGACAGAAATAATGAAAGAAGCAGTTTTACAAATGAAAATCATGCCGTAAGGCATTAGATTACAGACGTCGAGCACTTCCGTTCCGCTGTGACGACACAACTGAACATGTCAGTCGTTTACCAGGAGAGGGCGGAGCAGCTGCTCAGAGAGCAGGATTCAGGAGGATTACTGAGAACTGCGTGAACGAAGCCAAAAACCACTCTGGGGGTGTTTTTGATAAGGAAATAGCATAACAACATGGTTAAAAGCTCAAAAAAGTCGATTTTGCATGATATAGGACCTTTAAGTCGTGGTAAAAGATGTTTAGAGCAGTCATATTCAATTTGGCAAAAGGACAAGGTGCAGGGCTTCCAATAGACACAAAAAACACTTGCCTTCTCCTTTGCGCGGTGTGCGAATATGTGTTCTGTGAAGGAGGGGGGAAAAAATACATGCACACATGTGGCCCGTCGTTGCCAAAGTTTCCAAAACAGTAAGAAACATGTGCCTTCAATATTAGGGCATCGCTGGAACAGTTTACCTTCAAGCCACAAGCCCCCAGATCCCAAATCAGCTCTAATAAGTTAACCTAACACTCCATAGTGTGATATACCACAAACTTGGAACTCTTCAGAAACCCTACTACATGATTTCAGCTCAGACGACAGTCAGTGAGGATGTTCTGCATGTTCGTCTATGTGTTACATAACAAAAGGCTTCGTATTTATGTTTTTTTTTGTCAGTGTGGAATGCAGAATATCAATGTTAATTAGAGACACTGCTCCAAGTGTAATTACATCGTGTGCCAGATACCGTATTTTGCAAAAGTAAGAATGTGTATAGGAACAAAGAAAGACACTATCTACATCTAATTACAAAATTGGACGTGTACCAAGGCACTTGATATGTCTTGTACTGGTTGACATAATGGTGCCAACGATCTTCTGTTTTAGGGGTAAATGCTCTTTCCATGATCTATAAATCCCAAACAATAGAAAAGAATAAAGCAAAAATAAATCTTTAGTTCTTAGATTGAGTTAAGTATGATTAGTCTCTTCAAGGTATGGATTAGAATTGATTGTTTTATTATTTTGTGCCACTTGAAGTAACATCTAAGCAGCAAATACTGTATAAAGTGAAGCTTGTATAGAAGCACAGTGTTTACTTCACATTTGGGACATTAACGTAAATGTGTGTTTTGTCTTCTTTGTCTTTCAGAACTTTTTAGCAAGCAGTAGTTGTCCAGAGGTCCAGGGATATTTGTATGTGAAGGAAATGGGCAGAAAGTCGTGGAAGAAAGTCTACATGTTTTTACGACGTTCTGGTCTTTACTGCTCAACAAAAGGAACCTCAAAGGTATACTCATTCAACCATCATTCAACTATCCTATTATCCTTCATATTCTTTTCCATATACAGTATGGTATTCTTTACTTTTGTTTCTGTGGCCATGCCTGTCTTATAATTGTATCAAACTTCATGGCTTTTTGGTTCAAATGGTACCTTTGTATTTTTGTCTCTAGGAGCCCAGGCATCTCCAGTATCTAGCAGACCTCGACGACAGTAACATTTTGACTGTTATTTCAAGTAAAAAACAGCACAGCGCTCCCACAGACTTTGGCTTCTGCATCAAGGTAAGACGGCTTAGATCTGTGGTCAATTCACTCCTTCCATTCTACAATTTAAGAAATGTTTCCAATCTCACTTCAACATAATTATATAGGTATAAATAGAGCAGTATAAATACTTCCTGAACCCACTGTATTTATTTATTTATTAATTTATTTGACAGGGACAGTACACATTAATGAACATTTATGTAAATGTGTCAGTATTAGCTGCAAAGCTAGTTTTCAACTGGTGTCCCTGGGCAAGGTGTATAATGCCAACAACAGTTATAAAACATAAAGCAATTTAAAAGTTGAGGCTACATACTTACGTACCCAGGGCCCAGAACTGGGTAGGGGCCCTCAAAAGTGCTGCAAAAAGCGTTCTGTATTGTACTTTCTAAATTTCCTCATAATTGATATAAGAATTGAACAGAACAGGGCTGAAATACAATGGTTGCCAGACAGAATTTTGCACAAACAATAATGATGGATGACTCTCAGGGCCCTGACACCCCTTTTAAAATGAGACGGCTAAGCGGAGCCACTTGTTGATTTAATCGGCTACTAAGGGAATTCCATAGATCGGAATTTTTAAGCTTTAATCTCATTGTTAAAGCTTAAATACATATTTGAAAATGATTTTGCCGTGAGCAGTAGCTTTAAGTGTGTAAGTCGACTGAAAGGAGGGGTAGGGCCTCATAAGTTATTACTAACTTCTTCCTACCCCCTTTGAGCAGCACAGATACTTATGTTGTTAAAAAAAAAAATAATAATAATAATAATATTTCTGTATTTGACATGTGTATCATACCTGTTGCTCAAATAAATAAATAAATGGAAATGGAAAAATGTGCCAAATGGTTCAGCCCACACACACCGGCGTTCAGCACCGCGCGCTCCAACTCAACAGTGACTTTGATGAAGCGGGCTCTACAATGCAATGACAATAAGCTAGGAAAGAGAAATATTAGTCTTGCCACGCTCTTATGTGTTTTTATTTAACACTAGCCTATTCTACTAGCGGGCCTTAGATGCAACTTTCTTGTCCTAAATGACAGTTAAACATGAGGTGAGGCGAGTCCCTGCCTCTGCCTGCGCTGAGAAGTGCTGACAGTACACTTACAAGTAGGCTTCAAATATGGTGAGAGACTAAATCAGGCTGAAGACCTTGAGTTTTTTGTTCATGCATGTGGGCCACAGAGACAACATACAGTATCATTATTTTTTTTGAAATAGCATTTTAATGGATATTTTTATATAAATAAAGTATAAAGTCACAAATGTGTTATTCCCAGCACAAAATCCTGTGTCCCTGGTGCAGCCTTCCTGTTTAATGTGGTATGATAATAATCATTATGTTCTATCTAAAACTAGCAATTTCAATTGGCCCCATGAAAGTACAATATTCCACCACCAATTTAAATATCTATATCACTACAGGATTAAAGGTTATTCCATTTCTGTAACAGGAGCCAAATCAGATGAAATTTCAAGTCAAACATTGAATACACAACAAACCAACAAACAAATAAACCATGAACTAAGTATTCAGGACAAATCTTTATTGAATATGTGTTTGTATATGAAGCATTTTTAGGCCTGTTAGGGTATATATATAATAAAGTAATAATAGAAAATAAATGAACTGCAGGGGCAAGATAGTTTGTACCCAGGGCCTAGGATTTGGTGCTACGCCCCTGCCTGTGCAGAGGATACTGACACTTGGCTCAGTCCTGCACCAGGAGATCTGTATAGGGTCTAATGAGCACATTGTTGATTGGATTTCAACCAGTTTTTTTAATTTAGTCTTAAATATGTTAAACGTGGGGCATTCTCTTATAGTGAGACAGATGCTGTTCCAGATGTTACAGCCCCTAACTGAAAGAGCCACCCACTGCCATTATGTGGCTGACACTGTGACTAGAAAACAATACTATATCAAATAACATGTGTCTTTAATTTGAATGACAGCCCAATAAATGCAGAGGGGAGCTAAAGGACTTGAGGATGTTCTGTGCGGAGGATGAACAGGGTAGGACCTGTTGGATGACTGCCTTCAGAATTTTTAAGGTATATTTCATGCTTATTTTTGCATGCAGATGTATAAGGGTATTACTGAAAAGTAATTATTATTAGTGCAGATTTTCTCTGATGTTGTAATAATAGGTGGCGATCACGTTTTAGAATTTGATGATGTCATAATGTCAGGTGTTGGGCAGAGGCCAATACAACTCTATGGGAGAAAGGCAGTTTTTGTAAGAAACTTTAACAACCAAAATGTTCTCTTTTCTTCACAGTATGGAATTGTACTGTACCAGAATTATAAGATTCCTCAACAAAGGAAAACTCTACTCTCACACTTCTCTGCACCTGTAGTAAGTTTCAGCTTCCAGACCCTACAATCTCCTCTCTGCTCTTTTGGGTAACACTTGTGTGTCTTTGTCTCCCTCTAGAGGAGTGTTTCAGAAAACTCTCTTGTAGCTATGGATTTCTCAGGGAGGATAGGCCGAGTAATCGACAATCCAGTGGAGGCCCAGAGCGCAGCGATGGAAGAGGGGCAAGCCTGGAGGGTGAGAATAAACTACCGTACCACTAAAAATATGTCAAACTTTTCCTCTCTGTGGCCTAGACGACCCTGAAAAAGACATTCTGAATCTCAGTGGGACTATCCTTGTTAAAATATAGGTCAGATAAAATCAAAACTATTTAAAAGCCAGCCCAACATTGTCTTTTTCTGTTGACCTTAGAAGAGGACTCAGCGGCTGAATGTATTGGGCTCCCATAGTCCCTTACACCACTCCTCATTACATTCTGGTAAGAAAAAATAAATGTTTAAGGGCTAAATTGAAACATGCTGGTTTTCAGTGTTTACAATTCTAATTTCCCTTCAGTTATACATATAGCCCAGTTGTGGTTCCACGGGAGGATAAGTCGAGAAGAATCTCATCGTATTGTCCACCAACAGGGACAAGTAGACGGGTAAGCCATCAGACATATACAGCTCCCTTCAATAAACATTTCAATGACTGTTGTATTACCATCTTGTATTGCCAAATGCAATTGTTGAAAAATGAACTGCATAGTGAAGAATATTGTAGTGAATGAATTATGATTTTCCATGCTGTTCTATTTTACGCAGATTGTATCTATTACGAGTCAGCCAGAGCAACCCGAAGGCGTTTGTACTCACATTGTGCCATCACCAGAAAATCAAACATTTCCAGATACTACCGGTATGCACTCATTTGTCTCTATCTCACCATACATGCATCCATGTTGCAGTAAATTCATAGTACACTTTGTTTTCTAGCGGGAAGAGGACGGCCAACTCTTCCTCAGCCTTGACGATGGGGCGACCAAATTCACGGACCTGATCCAACTTGTGGAATTCTACCAGCTCAACCGTGGAGTGCTGCCTTGCAAACTCAGACACCCGTGCACCGTTGTGGCCTTATGACACCCGCAGAATTGCCCTTCACGTGACATCACTCTTCTTTTTGTTACAAACTTTTTACGAAACTGGTGAATGAACTAATTTGATTCATTGTTCTTTATATTGTATTGTTGAGGACACGTTTGTACACATTTCAATGCAAAATCCTCCACAAGTCTCACTACAGACAGTCACCAATAAGCTTGGACTTCCTTTTTTAATTGTTTTGTTTTGTTTTGTTTTTTGTTTTTGCACAGCTAAAATGTAAGTTAAGCTTCAAGCAGACAATCAGCAGATCAAGCTTTTGTGTGGACCACTTTGCTCACTGAGCAATTCATAAGATCCCCTAAAAAGAAAGAAGAGCTGATTGTCTGCTGGTTTTTGCACTCAAAAACTGAACTGGGAGTGGCCTTTCGGGGGAGACTTATTTCTCTGTGAAAACTCTGAGATGGTGCCACACTGCCCTCTAATGTCATACACGTGTAAAAACAAGTCAAATCAAGTCAGGGACTTGAGACTCCCAAGGTTTTTTTATAGTCAGTAATATCTGTATCATTGAAACAATTTACAAATATTTTTAAAATGACAATAGAAAAAAAAAATTCAACATCACAGGTTTTTCACAGATTTAGATTTATAAATACCGTTTGTGATCACTGTCTGGTTTCTGCTGATTCATTATCTGCAGTATTCATCCCTATAACTAATTGAATGATTTTGAGTTGATGCACAAGCAATTGTGGTGATTTATGACTTTTAATGACACAGAAAATTGGGGTACTGGTCAATTTAGAATTAATATTATATACAATTACTGTTTGTATTTGTTAAGAAACTTAATTTTTTACATCCACAATATTCAGCCTAATTGTTGTGCACCTTTAGTTAAAAACACTTATTTTTTTTTTATTGGATTTATTATGAATTGGAAGAAGAAATTAATTTGCAACTGAAAAAAATGTATTGCCATAAATTAGATAAACACCATTGACAAGGTACTTGTTAGATTTTAACAAACAATGGAGGAATACAGGTATGGCCAACCACTACCATTAGACAGAGGAAGCGGTTAACTAGTGTTTTTTGATTTTCAGAAGTTTACACATTTCTTTGTCCATTCAGGTTAACTGCTGAGATCCGTTGCGACTTAACTTGACACCATTGTGCACTACATTCCTTAAAAAGTCTACTTGAAGTTGTAATCATAAAATCTTCCCTTTTAACTTGAACTACCTGCTACGCGTCATTTAACATAATCGTATGCCACACTGTAAAATGCCCAGTCCATCTTGCATAATAGCCGTCAATGACAAACCAAAATGTAACTATTTTTCTTGATTCTAGTCTGTAGTTAACAGTGCAGTAACAGACAATATAAATCTACACATTTTAAGCACTGATCAATATGGCTCTCTATTGATACATTCAGAAAGGAAATGCAGATATTGTGAAACTCATTTACAGTTAGTGTAATCATTTTTGCTAATCTTGTTTGTCAAGATCAGTGTCCTCATCTTTGCGCACTATTCACTATTTGTTGAAAATGACAAGGACTCAATTATGTTTAAAGTATTATTTCTGCAAAATGTATTTATTTATCTGGATGTGACTGATTACTTGAACATGTTTAAAAAAAAAAAAAAAAAGCTCAGCGCTGTTCGACACAGTTTTATTTTTGTCATAACCAAGAATACATTGTTTCAAATGTTTCGTATATTATCATTTGTGATACATAATGCCTGTCTTTTGTTTTATTTGACGCTTTGTACTGAAGCGATACTCGAAAGTACAGTGTCAATAGTGCTAACATTGTATCATTCCAAAACGGGACAAAACAGAAAAACTAGCTCTTCCCAAACACATATTACTACATTTAAGGTATACAAAAAAAGTTAATTCCAATGTGTATTTGACCTTTTAGTGACCCAGTGGTTAGACATCCCTGTGGCCTCTAGGACGCTCCAGGACCAATTGTTTTTAGGGTGTCTCGTAGGTTTTCATGGCTGATGGATCTGTCTCCATGGGTACGCATACGTTTCATCCAGAAACTTACCAGAAACCACCCGTAAAACCACTGGGTCACTGAAAGGTCAATTATGCATCAATATTGACCCTTTTCCCCATATAAAAAGTTGCATAATGCACCTTTAATAAGAGGAAGACTGGAGTGTCAATTTGTATTTGACTAGACACAATTTTGAACTAAAACGGAAATTAAGGTAACCATTGATCACTGAGGAATGAAAACTTGGCCATGCACTACACAACAAGAAACAGCTGAAACATTTGAAAATTGCTACTGAAAATTAGATCAGTGGGTCCCAACAAAAAGAACTGTATGGAAACATTTATACAACAACATTCACCGAAAGTAAATAGCAAATTAATAGTCAACACGGAGACATAAAGGAATATTAAAGTGTCTAAATTACACAAACATATGCGCCGCCCCATTAATATTAATTTGTACATGTCTGTCACACCACTCACCATATTGTGCATCTCATTTATAGGGATGATAAGAACATCAAACATAAGGGTTTATCTGTAGCTTCTATTCCATCTAATGTACGATTTATTTCAGGGAAAGCAAAAAAAATGGTAACTTGTCTCTTCTATTATGAAGTGTGAAAAGCGTTTCTGTACTTTTAATGTGCAGTGCTTCAATCTGTAAATAGCTAAATGTTGATATTAATTGTAACCTTTTCAGGTATTTTTGTACAAACAAGGGACTGATATATTCTCTTTATTGTTATTAGAATAAAACATTAATACGTTGATAAAAGGTGTTCTACTTTCTTGATGGTTTACAGTAGTCCCTGAGTAAGCCCCTAACTAAGCAAATGGGAGCCTTCCTTACGGGCCAGACGATTGCCTTCCCTATATGTATGTCTTATACGTATATTATTCTCAATGGCAATTACTAACAACTAACAGCATTAATAATATACAGTAATACCCACTGTACATCCATTTAAAGTGGGATGATAAACAAATCATACATTTAGTTTTCAAGAAATGTTTGTATTCTAGATAAGACGAGTAGTGTCATAGATAAAGGGATAACTCCAAAGAACTCTGACTCACTTACTTGTCATTGGTATAATACACTGGAAAAATATACCTCTTTGTTTGTCACTTCCTGTGCCCATAAGGATCAGTAATAAACATCACCAAAAACAATTATTTTTTGTGTTTTAATCTTATATATTATAGGGTTCACTACGTAGTTGCTGAGATCACGGAAGGAGGGACTTAACAAAAATATAATATATAGTTTTACTTACTTTATATCAAAATGTAAGGCCAGGAGGTCAATTGTGTACATTTCTTAACATTTGTAATACATTTAGATGTCCAGACTATCACTTTAAGCAATTAGAATACATTGAAATGATTATGTAGAATTACTGCTCATGTTTACTTAAGATGGTGTGTTTCTTCAATACATATATACTCTAAGTAGAAGTTCATACATTGTGAACAGGACTTAATTATCCTTGCAGAAAGCAAAGTCAACACTGAATGCAAAATTGTGGCTCCAATCACCCAACTACATCCTTGAAGCCTAAATCTTACAATACAGGACACACCGTGTTTAACACCTCTTCGACACACAAATCCATTATAAATATTTAAGCTCTAAGTCAAACTTCATCCATAGTGAACAGGACATAAGCATCCTGACAAAGGAATTATAGCTGTCAAAAACAATTAACAGCAGAGAGCAAAGTCAACACTGAATGCAAAATTGTGGCCCCATCACCCAACTACATCCCTGAAGCCTAAACCTTACAATACAGGACCTTGTCTTTAACATACTGTCTGTTTAACAACCTTGTGTATACTGTACCAACTGCAGATCGTCTTAATGTTTTTTATTCACTATGTTTTTACAAGCCATTTTTGTTCAGCGTTATGTCAATAAAAATGTAATAATAAAAATGTCCTTGTGCAATTCTAAGTCGTACTTATTTAGCAGTGGCAATGCAGTTGTCAAGTCCTTGTACAGAATAAATGTAACTTGATCCAGAAATGTACTTGAAGTACAATGAATACATACAATTCTTCAGATGTATAATTAAATCTGAATTCCTCACAACAATCTCAACACACAGCACCCTTTGTTACAACCTTATCACCGGCTCTTGTGTATGTATGTACATCTATAATACATATTTGACATAATAGACATTTCATTTAGTTTTTCATGAGGCATCGAGACCATTTTAGTTTTGATTTACCAACAAGAAAAAGAGAGGAAAAGAAAAACAAACAAAAAATAAAGGGTACATAGACAATGATAAAGACAACCATAGGTTGCGTTCACGTGACATCACAACACTCCGTGAATCACATAACAGATCGACTGGCACATTTTCTATCTTTGATCAATATCTCGGTCATTACTGGGATTACCCACATGGGGCAAAACATTTGTCATGTCATGGAGATTTCTGACAAAGTCTGCAGCTCTGGAGCTGCATTGGCCTCCACTTGACACCCGACAACATGATGACACCATAACATTCTATGTCGAGAACACTACCTATTAAGACATTAGTTCTTCGTATATGCTACAGACATGTATTGCTTTTTTGTTGGTTAGATCTTTTATTGAGTCCATGCAGTACTTTATTTCGCTCAAAAGTACTTTAAAAGTTGGTTTTGACTGGGAGAATTTTGCTTTGTGGATTTGACATTTTCCATATAGAATAAAAAGGTTAAAAAAATGGCAAGGCAAGTTTATTTGTAGAGCCCAATTCATACACAAGGCAATTCAAAGTGCTTTCACAGTTGCATAAAGTTACAAGAAAACAGATCAAATCAATAAAACATCAACATAAAAATTAATCAATTACAGTAAAAGGCAAGAGTGCAGATAGAATACTTTCAGTTTTCATATGCTCGGGTAAAAAGAGCTGTTTTCAGCCTAGATTTGAACATTGTCAGAGTTGAAGCCTGTCTCACATCCTCATGAAGACTGTTCCAGATTTTAGCTGCATGAAACTGAAACGCAGCTTCACCGTGTTTGTTATTGACTCTGGGAACCACCAGGAGACCCCTCCCTGAAGTTCTCAGGGCCCGAGATGGTTCATACGGCTCTAACATGTCAGAGATGTACTTTGGTGCGAAACCATGAAGCGACTTGTACACAAGCAGAGCCGTTTTAAATTCTATTCTCAGGACAGGAAGCCAGTGCAGGGACCGGAGCACTGGACTAATATGGTCGTATTTCCTGGTTCTTGTCAGGACTCGAGCAGCAGCGTTCTGGATGTTCTGCAGCTCTAACAGCTCGTTTAGAAAGGCCAGTGAGCAGGCCGTTACAGTAGTCTAACCTGCTGGAGACAAATGCATGGATGAGTCTCTCTAAGTCCGGTTTTGACACTATTCCTCTGATCTTAGCAATGTTTTTCAGATGATAAAAAGCTGATTATGTTATTGCTTTAATGTGGCTGTTTAAGTTCAGGTCTGAGTCCATGATTACTCCTAGATTTCTAACCTGATTTTTTGGTTTTAGAGAGAGAGAGACTCAAGGTGACTGATAACACTTTGTCTTTGTGTCTGTGGGCCAAAAACAATGATCTCAGTTTTGTCTGAGTTTAGTTGGGGAAAGTTGTTTTGCATCCACAAACTGATCTGTTCGATGCAGTGACAGAGAGTATCTACAGGCCCATGTTCACCTGCCGTCAGTAGATCTGAGTGTCGTCTGCGTAGTTGTGGTACGACACATTGTTGCCGTTTATTAGCTGACCCAATGAAAGCATGTACAAGTTGAATAAGAGGGGTCCCAAGATTGGCCCCTAGGGGACTCCACAGCTCATGGAAATTTTGTCTGAGACACAGTTGCCAATTTCGATAAAGTACGTCCTATCCTCCAGATTGGTACTGCTCTAAACTGGTTCAAGTCCTGAGATTCCCACCCAGTTTTCTAACCTGTGAAGTAAGATCCCGTGGTCCACTGTGTCAAAGGCAGCGCTCAGGTCCAGCAGACCTAAAACTGAGACCTTACCTGCGTTAGTGTTCATACGGATATCATTTGTAACCTTGATCAGAGCTGTCTCAGTGCTGTGGAGGGGCCTAAATCCTGACTGGAAAGTATCAAACACATTGTTAGATAGGAGAAAGTAAGTGAGCTGTTGATATATTACTTTCTCTAGGACTTTTCCTAAGAATGGTAGGTTTGATATGGGCCGGTAGTTGTTCAGTATCTTGGGATCAAGGCTGCTCTTCTTTAGAAGAGGTTTAATGACTGCGATTTTCAAAGCCTTTGGAAATGCTCCCGTCTCAAATGAGATGTTAACTAACTGAACAAGTTGTGGTAACAAGCTGGTCAGCACAGACTTCAGAAATCTAGTGGGCAATTCATTAAGGCAGCATGTGCATGAACTCAGACTGGAGATAACCTCTTCGATTGTTTTTTCAGTAACAGGTGTGAAATGTGTCAGCTCAAGGTGTTTATCTGGTGGCAGGGTTGCTATTTGTGTTGTTGAAATTATGGCATTTTTAATGCCTTGGACTTTGTCATAAAAAAACATTGCAAACTCATTGCACTTAGATGTAGAGATTAGTTCTAAGGTCAGTGAAACAGGAGGGTTAGTTAATCTGTTCACTGTGGAAAACAGAACACGAGAATTGTTTCTGCAGTTTGATAAAATCTTCGATAAAACAATTCTGTGGTGGTTTGTAAATAGTCATGGAAGTATGGAAGATTGTTTTATCTCCATTTTGAAAGACACATACTCAAATGACAATTTGTGGGTGACTATATTGTCCCTGAATATGGCACAGACACCCCCGCCCCTTTGGTTTTGGCATGTTTCAGACACAACATTGAAATTTGATGGACTACACTCAATCAAAACTGCGTTTCCAGTGTTTTTGTCAAGCCATGTTTCAGTTTAAAACATAAAATCTAGATTATAAGAGGAAATACAACTATTTATTAAAAAGGACTTGTTTTTTAATGATCTGACATTGAGTACAGCATGTTTGTGATTTATCTGTGTTTGAGTGGATGGAATCTTTTTGCAAGGGATATGGATTAGAGTTCTTTGATTGGACGGTCTGACTGTTCCTTCTTTTATCTAATCTATGTTGTTTGACAGTACTAATTGTTTCAGAAGAACACACTCCATCTATGGACCTCTGGTTGGTTTTGAGTTTGCTATGCATGGTAGCAACGGAGAGGCCCCTAATGTCCTAGACAGCAGCAGTGAAGCTGCTGGAGATAACAGCTGTGGGCACCGGTGGTGGGGGCCAAGCTGGGGAGACCTTGGGTGAAAAAGGCGGAGGTGGGAGAGGGGCATGATACTTCTTTGGGGATGAAAGCCTTGATCTTGACATGACTGGAGTCATTTGAATCCCTGGTTTTATTAAGGTTTCAAAATGGTTGGGGAATCCCATAGGTGAGTTTGGGGATGGGAATGATTCAGAAAAATCTCTGGAGGGTGTAAATGTAGCAGTCGGGCTCAAACCTTGTGGTTCTCCCCAAGGTTTCCCAAGGTTTCTCGTTTCTCCCACTGGGTTTTTGAGTCCAAGGACAGGGGACACCCGCGCCGCTCGTCGCCGCCCACTGCTGACGCTTATTTGGACATTATTGTTTGCCTGGATACTTAATTCGCCTGAACTTTACATTGTCTTATTTACTGCTCTGTTTTATTGCCTTAATGTTTAGTGCAGCCCTATGAGGCAACTCCTGTTGTGATATTAAGCTATAAAAAAAAAAAAAAGATTGATTGATTGATTAATATAGAACTTGTCGATGGTTAGATTAGGTCCTATGTGGTGATCTTTCATTAGGTGCAACAAACCTGCTGGAATGCAATGAACGACTAACCGGCAGAGTTAGTCTTTATGAATCAGTCTTACACACGGGTGAAGTGCTGCTTTGTGATTGGTTGAAGTGGCAGGGACTAGAGGGAGGGGGGCTTTTATTGGCAAGATAAAAGGAGCAAATGTCTTCTGTCCTGCTTACACATACAAACAGAGCGCGAGCTCGTGCCCAGCTGCAGACTACGTTCAACAGGACCCACGGCTTATTCTGCACCTTCAACACAGCCAACTGTGAGTATTCATTGCTATAATCCTAAAATAAGCGTATAAAGATTTAACTTTCAATACGGTAGGGAGGGATGATGAACGGAGACTAAATACATTCTTACATTCAAATTTGTGCAAAAATAATCAGCATGAATTGTTTATTATATCCTGATATCTAAATACTTTAAATGTTCATTGTAACAGTAAGTTTAAACGAAGGTGAAATATATTGCCTACTATACAGTATGTAGCAAAAAGCAAGTAGTTAAAGAGGTAGGCTTATTGTCTTGAAAATGCAAGGAAACCCTTACATTCCTCTCTAAAATGTGCCCATTGTGAGTTTCACAATAGCAGTTGGGATTATGTCTGGCAGTACGCAAAGTAGGGTGACCAGATGAGTTGCCCTGAAATTCGGGACAGGGGGGGTTCATGTTTTATTTTTATTTATTTTTTTATCATATGCCACATTCAGAATTATGCACACAATGCATAACTGCAAATAGGAAATACTAGGAAATTATTTATAAACGACCGCATTGTCCTATTTATCTTTGGCCTGTCCACACGCCAATAAGCTCATCAATATATATAATGGAACGTCTGATTGAAAGTAGAGACCTAGAAGTCGTTTGGAGTCGAGTTCATCTGGTTTTATTACAGACAGAATCAGTACAGCCTCGTGCTGCTCAATGCGTTGCGCGCAGCTCTATCTGTCACCTGCGCCACAGAGCATCTCTCTCCCTTTTGCCTTCCCTCTCAGCTACTCACAACTTTTCCTCTCAAACTTTCACGCTTTCACTGGACAGAGAGTCCACTGTTAAGTGAACAGCAGAGAGAGAAAGAGAGAGGAGAGAATGTGCCGCGGTCCCGCTGTAGCGTGCTGCGATCAAAGGGCTGCGCTCCGTGCTTTAAAAAAACGTGAGCCATGTACGCACATGGTCCCAAGGTTGGGAACCCCTACTTTAGCTCATTCTTCAGAGGGCAGTTTTTGTTGTAGAGCTCGTCCAGATCAAGCCCAAGGGCCCTCTTCCATTTTAAGAGCCACACAGCACTTTTGATATTATAAAAATATTTTTCGGGAGAATTTGGGTCGGATTCGGGATTTGGGACAAGAGCCTGGATTTCGGGACTGCCCCGAATTTTTCAGGACGTATGGTCACCCCAACGCAAAGGTTCAGTAATCTATCAAGAGTGCAACAAGTGATCACAAACAAATATCTGATTTGGTTTAGTCGTCTTTTGATCTATCGTTATCCGACCTCGTATAAACCTGATGTTCTACCTGCAGGAGTAACCATTAAGCTGTCACTGATCTTGTTTGACAGTGCTGATATGGATGCGGAGGAGTTTCGGCGCAGGGGGAAGGAGATGGTGGACTACGTGGCCGATTACATGGAGAACATCGAGGAGCGGCCGGTCTATCCCGACGTGGAGCCCGGTTATTTGAGACAGCTCATCCCCACGGAGGCGCCCGAGGAGCCGGAGTCTTACGAAGATGTGATGAGGGATGTGGAGAGGGTGATAATGCCTGGGGTGAGTGCTTATCGCAGACCGGTGGACAAATGGTAATAAAAGAAAGTGCCGATGGTCTGTACACTGTGTAGACCACACATTTTTGAATCGTAAATCTATTGCATCACTGTGTTTCTCCAGGTGACCCACTGGCACAGTCCAAACTTCTTTGCCTATTTCCCCACAGCGACTTCTTACCCCTCTATGTTAGCAGACATGTTGTCTGGGGCCATTGGGTGTATTGGATTCTCATGGGTAATATTTATGTTGTGTTATTCATATCGCGTAACATAACAAGAAAATGTACTGCATGTGCAATTGAATTAACGGTTTGGACGCATGCTTTAGGCTGCCAGTCCAGCCTGTACTGAGCTGGAAACCGTGATGATGGACTGGCTGGGAAAGATGCTGAAGCTGCCTGACTGCTTCTTAGCAGGAACTGATGGCCTTGGAGGAGGGGTGATACAGGTTAGTAGGCTATTATTAACCTGCTAGAGTTGTGATAAATAAATAACTATGAGTGAATTCTTTGAAAGCCTATGAAGCTCTTCAAAAATATAAACTTGAACACGTTTGCGCTGGTATGTCATTGTAACCGGAGCGGTAAGGCCCCTTTAATTGGAACAGGTAAGTCTGGCTTTAAGAAAAATGAGTTAAGGCTGAAATAGTGGAAAAATATAATTCGTATTTTATTTAAGGTTTTACAATTTAAAAATATATCCTTTATTTGGAGATCCAGAGCTAAAACAGAGCATAATTTACAATGAGCACAAAAGAGCAGCAGTGGCCTACTGTTTGACATAAACAAAACTCAGTAAGTCCCTGTTCAAACAATTAGTATACACATAAATCAGGACAGTTACCTTAGTGTCCAGACACCACAGCTCCAAAATAGGGCTCAAGACGCACCCGAGGGGGACAGGCAGCAACCACCCTCATAACCTTGGTCAAAATAGACTTCAATAAGTACCCTTTTAAAATACATTTCTAAGCACCGACCACCAAAACTATCTACTTACTAGCCCACACCACCACGACCAGCCGACAGCCCAGTGAATTGAACTACACTGGCGTGCGCACCTTTATTGAATCTAGTAATCAGTGCCAGAGCTCACGGCACTCCCACAGGTGGTGCATTCAGGGACGTAGGACTTTCCCATAACAGCAAAATAAATAAAATCACTAACCACCTGGTCACATCATGTTAACCTCTTAACCCCCACCTGAACCGAGTTTGGCATTACCCAAATCTAAAAGCTGACAATGACAATGAGACAATTAAAAAAGCGACAGTAACACGACTAAAAAGTGATGGAAAAAGCCACAAAAGAACGAAAAACGGACAAAAAAGAGCGTAAAAAAAAGTGGCGAAAACACATCAAGAAAAAGCGTCCAAAAAGCAACAGAAACGTCAACACGACAAAAAAACTATGAAAACAGGAAAACTAAAATCAATCAAAAAATGGGACAACTACGGGTCGACAACGTAACAAAAAAGTCATTACGATCACTTGTGTAGGTCTTAGCTTTCAAATGAGGCGTCACACTGTCCTATTGTCTGCAAGCTCCAGTCGAGAAGATTTTAGGTTTGGGTAAAGCCGAACTGGAAATATGCTCGGTTAAGGCGGTGGGCTAAGTTAAAACTTGTAAAAATCTCAAATAAAAGCAATGCAGCCCTAACGTTTGAACCTGTGCAATGCTTGGGCACACCCTCAGCTGGAGCAAAAGGGAGTGAGACGTTTAAATTATTCTACAACCAATAGCTGCTACCAATTAGCACGACGCAATTTGTAAGTGAGGCCGTTTGCGCGCTGAAAGGATCAGAAGAGAAGCAAGTGTTTAGAACTAGTTAGAAATAGAAGGATTGAACTGGATGGACATTTTTCGTGCGTGTCTATAGCTAGCATTAGATTTTATTTATAGTCTGTTGAATATCAAACCTTGTCCCTCAAAGGTGTTGAGTGTTGTCCAATCACCATTTTCCTTTTGCGATTGATTTGTCCTTCCTTGTTCACGCCGGCAGAAAATTGCAGGCTAATGAGGGTTGTGACAGCAGCACGTTGTCTGGCCTAGTGTATTAAAGTCTCTGCATAGACAATGGACATGGAAAGAGCTCTTTGCTGACCTCTGATCTTCAATCACATAATATTATGCACGGTAGCGCAGCGGTTAGTGCTCTCGCTTCACAGCTAGAAGCTCCTGGGTTCAATTCCCACCTGGACTGTGTGGAGTTTGCATGTTCTCCCAGGTTTCCTCCGGGTACTCCGGTTTCCCCTACCACTAAAAAACATGTACAATAGACCAGGATGAATGATTTGTGTGTGTGAGAATGATATGCAGTAGGTTTACAGACACATTCAATTGAGGGCTTTTACAAGGCTTCTGCATTAGTCAGACGTCCTTAGACAGGAAGTGCGCTTGAGAGGGTGTGCAGGCTCAGAAATTGCTCTAATTTGTGGTTAGAATAAGGCAAGGCAAGGCAAGTTTATTTGTAGAGCACAATTCATACACAAGGCAATTCAAAGTGCTTTCACAGTTGCATAAAATTACAAGAAAACAGATAAAATCAATCATTAAAACATCAACATAAAAATGTATCAATTACAGAAAAAGGCAAGAGTGCAGATAAAATACTTTCAGTTTTCATATGCTCGGGTAAAAAGAGCCGTTTTCAGCCTAGATTTGAACATTGTCAGAGTTGAGGCCTGTCTCAAGCAATGTATTAGACACTACAATGATGGGCCACTTATCTGATCATTGATTTAAAAAATGTTGTGTAAGAGTTTTAATGCTCTAATTTATTCTGCTGGCCTTTTGTCACAGCAGCATATCGATTTGTGACATATTGAAATTTGTATTGACTTTTTGCCCACCACAAGCCACATTAGGCTTGGTTTATTATGTAGCCTCAAGCAATTTCCAGGAAACACCTGAAGATGTCATGACATTTTACTAAACTGTATTTCCTGTCTGATTTTCTCCACAGTCCACAGCCAGTGAGGCGACTTTAGTGACATTACTAGCAGCTCGATGCAAAGCAGTAAAAAGAGTGCAGTCCATCAACCCGGAGCTGTCAGAAGCGGAAATCTTCTCTAAGTTAGTTGCCTACACATCTGAACAAGTAAGTACATAATATGTGCTAGAATGTTTTTTAAGTTGTCATCAGGGCTTCGCCTCTCATCCGAAATTCTTCCTCAGTTCATCTGAGCAAACAGCTTTTCCTTTCCAACTTTAGGTCTCGTGTTTTTGTGATATATCGCAATACCGTTACCTAGATACTTTGATACTTTTGATTATGTTGTACATGCTAATATAGCTGCAGTAATTGACGGCTATGACGGGCAATAGTGGATTTAAAGTGGGCAAGGATTGTGCCAGAACAGCAGAGGTCATTAGCACTTGGTCTGCCAAAGATTGGCAAATATTTCTAAATCAGCCTTTCATGATATTTCTTGTCATATGAGAAAATGTCAATTAAAACAGTTGTTGACTAAAAATATTTTGGTAAAACTAACTTCTGTTTTAACGTTTGGAAACCTACATTTATTTGTTCATTCAATCTTGCTATACTTAATGACCGAATCGCAATACTAACGTATCTCAACAAAATTGCAGTACAAATGTTCTTGCTCCAAAAGTGTCATCTGACTTATATGTACTGGAAAAACAGGTTTACTGTACAAGGCCTGGAGGTTGGTGTCCTCTTAAAAATCAACACCTGTAAGACTCATGACACCACAAGACTTGTATGCAAAGCTTTGTCAAGGCCAACAGATAAATGTGACAAATTCAACCCAAAGATGACACTGGTCAATGATAAGAATTATTCTAAAAAGTCAATAATGGAGAAAACTGGAGGTGTCTTTGGTACGGCTGTGATAAAAACACCCCCAACAGTAAAACCTACTGTCTTCAAACATAAAGCAAATGTTTTTATATTATAAGAATATTCAACATAGCTATCAGTTATCATTGCTGCCCTAAAGAAATACACTGAATCCAACATGTCTGGCCCTTCTGTTCACTTGCTGTAGGTCTAAGGCCAGTCGTGAAGCAGCTGGTTCTGATCAGGTTGAATTGTAGACTGACTTTGTGATTGGGTTAGAGAGCCGCCTGAGGGGCGCACAGACCTTTAAACAAGACCAGCTACTGTTTGTCGACTGCGGATGTCAGGACAACATTACAACACATTTTTTATTTCATATTTATTTTTTTCCATTCTATTGATAATTACATCCTTGTCTGGCATAATGGGCAGCATTTATTTTTTTTCAGTGATAACTAGTTTATTCTAAGACATATTTATTTTTATATATTTTTAAAGAATATTTTATTCATATAAAATGAATATTTTATGTACGTACAGTACATACATGTACTGTACATACATGTACTGTATGTATTTTTTCCCCTCAAAAATACATACAGTACATACATATTAAAACATTATATGTTTTTATACCTCAGTTTATGACATGTTTTTTGCAAAAGTTTAAATTCATCTCCTTTTTTCCAATTCACCTGCAGTGTCTTGTGTTAACAAAAATGCTGATGTTTTGTTTATGATTAATATCTACACGGATTCTCTTAAAGGCAGATTTTTTTTCTCATTGTAGTATTAAGTGGTGGTAGTGAATTATTGTTAGCCACACTTCACTGCACACTATGGCATGTTTTACAATAAAACTTCCAACAGGTGGTATCTTGTTTGTTTGGAGGTTTCTTTCAAATCCATCTGAGATCGAGAACATTGTGAACGCAGAATTCTAACTTATCGATTTGTACCTCTGGTCAGGCTCATTCTTCCGTAGAGCGAGCTGGTCTCATTGGTGGCGTGATGATGAAGAAGGTCCCCACAGACTACAACTATTCTTTGAGAGGCACACTGCTGCAGAAGATGATCGAAGAAGACAAGGCTGCTGGGCTTGTCCCTTTCTTTGTAAGAAAACAAACAATCATTAAGTTAATGATAAGAGGCCATTTAATGTAATCTTTTGATTTATCTGCCATACTAAATAAATACAATTATATATAATTGCACAAAAAAGATTAAAAATGTAATAATGATTCAAAGATTTAATACATAATGTTGTTTCAGTAGTTGAACCAAAATTGACTTGTGTTTTAGTTGTGCGCAACCCTGGGTACCACATCATGCTGTTCCTTCGACAACCTCCAAGAACTTGGTCCAATCTGTAAGTTTGTAACTACAGTGCCTTGCGAAAGTATTCGGCCCCCTTGAACTTTTCAACCTTTTGCCACATTTCAGGCTTCAAACATAAAGATATAAAACTGTAATTTTTTGTGAAGAACCAACAACAAGTGGGACACAATCATGAAGTGAAACGAAATGTATTGGATATTTCAAACATTTTTAACAAATAAACAACTGAAAAATTGGGCGTGCAAAATTATTCAGCCCCTTTACTTTCAGTGCAGCAAACTCTCTCCAGAAGTTCAGTGAGGATCTCTGAATGATCCAATGTTGACCTAAATGACTAATGATGATAAATAGAATCCACCTGTGTGTAAACAAGTCTCCGTATAAATGCACCTGCTCTGTGATAGTCTCAGAGGTCAGTTTAAAGCGCAGAGAGCATCATGAAGAACAAGGAACACACCAGGCAGGTCCGAGATACTGTTGTGAAGAAGTTTAAAGCCGGATTTGGATACAAAAAGATTTCCCAAGCTTTAAACATCCCAAGGAGCACTGTGCAAGCGATAATATTGAAATGGAAGGTGTATCAGACCACTGCAAATCTACAAAGACCCGGCCGTCCCTCTAAACTTTCAGCTCATACAAGGAGAAAACTGATCAGAGATGCTGCCAAGAGGCCCATGATCACTCTGGATGAACTGCAGAAATGTACAGCTGAGGTGGGAGACTCTGTCCATAGGACAACCATCAGTCGTATACTGCACAACTCTGGCCTTTATGGAAGAGTGGCAAGAAGAAAGCCATTTCTTAAAGATATACATAAAAAGTGTTGTTTAAAGTTTGCCACAAGCCACCTGGGAGACACACCAAACATGTGGAAGAAGGTGCTCTGGTCAGATGAAACCAAAATCGAACTTTTTGGCAACAATGCAAAACGTTATGTTTGGCGTAAAAGCAACACAGCTCATCACCCTGAACACACCATCCCCACTGTCAAACATGGTGGTGGCAGCATCATGGTTTGGGCCTGCTTTTCTTCAGCAGGGACAGGGAAGATGGTTACAATTGATGAGAAGATGGATGGAGCCAAATACAGGACCATTCTGGAGGAAAACCTGATGGAGTCTGCAAAAGACCTGAGACTGGGACGGAGATTTGTCTTCCAACAAGACAATGATCCAAAACATAAAGCAAAATCTACAATAGAGTGGTTCACAAATAAACATATCCAGGTGTTAGAATGGCCAAGTCAAAGTCCAGACCTGAATCGAATCGAGAATCTGTGGAAAGAACTGAAAACTGCTGTTCACAAACGCTGTCCATCCAACTTCACTGAGCTCGAGCTGTTTTGCAAGAAGGAATAGGCAAATATTTCAGTCTCTCAATGTGCAAAACTTATAGAGACAAACCCCAAGCGACTTACAGCAGTAATCGCAGCAAAAGGTGGCGCTACAAAGTATTAACTTAAGGGGGCTGAATAATTTTGCACGCCCAATTTTTCAGTTTTTTATTTGTTAAAAATGTTTGAAATATCCAATAAATTTCGTTTCACTTCATGATTGTGTCCCACTTGTTGTTGGTTCTTCACAAAAACTTACAGTTTAATATCTTTATGTTTGAAGCCTGAAATGTGGCAATAGGTCGAAAAGTTCAAGGGGGCCGAATACTTTCGCAAGGCACTGTATAGACGTAATTGATTCAAGGTTTACTTGCACATAAACTTCTTAACTGTGTGTTGAAGGTAACGAACAAAACATGTGGATGCACATTGATGCTGCATATGCTGGGAGTTCATTCATCTGCCCTGAGTTCAGACCACTGCTGAATGGCATTGAGGTTCGTATGTTTAAAAAGATTTCATATTCTTATTACTGTGAGGTAGCATTGTGATTTCACTCATTTTGAAAAGGGACATTGGCCAATTTCGTTCTAGTTAATAACTGATTGAACTGCAAATTGATTGATTTGATGAGATGATTAGTAATTTATGATAAAAAAAAATTGACAACATATTTGGACAATCAATATGTTTAATAATCAGCACTCTTAGGCAAATGGCAGATTTGTGTCTCTTTGGAGAAACCATTTTGCTCAAATTGCCAGAGATGATCTCTAAAGTACAGCACTTTCATGCAGATTTTATCAGCGTGGTTTATTAGTGTTTGGCAGGGAGTGTACGCTTTCTGCCGAATAAGTCTTTTATTGTAAATTATTTGATTTTAGATAATAATCTCGATTGTTTGTTTCTAACTGAAACCTGGCTGGGTGCGGATGCGAATGCCGTTCTTGCTGAGGCCTCTCCTCCTAATTTTAGCAGTGCCTTTTCAACCAGAAATGGAAAAAGGGAGGTGGCACTGCCTCTATAAGTATAAATACTCTTGCCACCAAACCTATTTTATTTGATCAATACACGAGTTTCGAGCACCACGCAATTATCTTTAGTAACCCCCCAATTCTATGTGTCACTATCTATAGACCGCCCAAAAGATGTCCCCTTTTTATTAATGAATTCTCAGACTTTCTGTCAATTTTACATAGCTCCTTTAATATGATCATTTTAACCAGTGATTTTAATCTACACATAGACAACGTTTTAGACCCCATTTCTGCCGAGTTTTTAAATGTTCTTAATTATATGGATTTCACCCAACACGTCACGCAGCCAACTCACGAGAAAGGGCACAGTCTGGACCTGGTCATCACGTATGGCCTGTCCACTACTGTGTCCTCTGTTATCGACCTCTGACCTCTGTGCACTACTGTGTCCTCTGTTATCAACCTCTGACCTCTGTCCACTACTGTGTCCTCTGTTATCGACCTGGCCGTCTCTGACCATTACTGTGTGTTTTTTAATGTCACCGGTTTTATCCAGCGAGAATTTTCTGCAAAACTGTGAGGAAACGTAATCTCACCCCTGAAGTGGCTGCAAAATTAATTGATACTTTACAACAAATTCCTCCTGTGATTTTATCTGCTAACTGCGATTTTATTGTCGACAATTTTTACAGTAAACTAAACATCGCCCTCGATGCAGTTGCACCATTCAAACTTAAAAAGATTAATCCCAAACCCCTTCCCTCCTGGAGAAATGAGGAGCTAAAGCAACTCAAGAGAAATTGCAGGAAGGCCGAGAGGAGATGGAGGAAATTCAAAATAACAATAAATTATCAAATATTCCGTGCTCAACAAAAGACCTACAATACAGCAATAAGATGTGCAAGAAATAATTATTTTCCACAATAATCACCAACCACAAAAAGAACCCAAATCTCCTATTCTCAACAATAGAAAATGTTTTAAATCCTGATTTTAACAGACCTCCTTTAAACCCCACAGACACTGTGAGGCGTTTGCAGACTACTTCAGGGGAAAGATAGACACTATCAGATGTAATATTTTAACCAAAGTAACACGGCTTTAAATACATCTGGAAACACTGCACAGTTTTGTCCAGGTTAATGCTGAGATGCTTGATAAAGTTTTCTCCTCAGTGAGGCCCACCACATGTCTTTTAGACCCGGTCTCAACCCCGTTTTTTAAAACATTGTATGAATCCTTTAAAGACGAACTTTTACACATGATGAATTGCTCTCTTCAGACGGGCGTCTTCCCTGCTGCCTTTAAGGGGGTGGGGGTGAGGCCCCTGCTGAAGAAGAGCAATTTGGACTGTAATGATTTTAACAACTTTAGACCGGTATCCAACTTACCATTTTCAAATTCCAGTCTGGCTTTAGGGTAAACCACAGCACAGAGACAGCCCTTTTAAAGATCTTAAATGACCTTAGATTAAATTATGACTCACAGAAGGTCACAGTGTTGGTTCTACTGGATCTGAGCGCCGCCTTTGATACAGTCGACCATACTATTCTTTTAACTCGTTTAAAACACATCGGCCTCTCTGGTGCTGTCCACAAATGGTTTACATCCTACCTCACAGACAGGACATTCATGGTAAGTGTGGATACCTGCTCCTCTAAGGTCCATAACATTACATGTGGTGTGCCCTAGGGTTCGATTTTAGGCCCAGTGCTTTTTATCCTGTATATGCTCCCTCTTGGTGATGTCATCAGGAGACATGGAGTCAACTTTCATAGTTACGCTGATGATACACAGGTGTACGTCTCCATGTCTCCTGATGACACCAGGTCACTGGATGCACTTTTTAACTGCATTTTAGATATCAAATCCTGGATGGCAGAAAACTTTCCAGCTTAACCAGGACAAAACAGAAGTTTTAGTCATCGGTCCTAAGGCCCAGAGAGAGAGAAACGTTTACCCAAACTACAGTCATTGTCTTTTAATCCTTCCTCACAGGTGAAGAACCTGGGTGTGATTTTTGACTCTGAGCTGACTTTAATTCCACACATTAAGAATATCACAAAGATAGGTTTTTACCATCTAAAGAACATAGCCAGAGTCCGTCCCATTCTCTCTCGGGCCAACACGGAGACGCTAATGCATGCTTTTATCACCAGTCGTATTGACTACTGTAATGCCCTGCTTTCTGGTCTTCCCAAAAAGAGTATCTCAGGTTTACAACTTTTACAAAATTCAGCAGCTCTTGTCCTGACGAAGACCAGGAGGCGGGACCACATTACACCGGTTTTAGAGTCGCTGCATTGGCTCCCCGTGTGTTTCAGGATCGATTTTAAAGTTGTTTTAATGGTTTTTAAATGTCTTAATGGTCTTGGTCCTTCTTATCTTTCAGAACTGCTTTTACCTTATGAACCTTCACGGCCCCCTCGCTCCTCCGGCAGGGGTCTCCTAGTTATTGCTAAAGTCAACAGAAAGACTCACGGCGAGGCGTCTTTCCAATATTATGGCCCTCGCCTCTGGAACGACCTGCCGGAGGAGCTCAGGACCACAGAGAACGTTCATGTTTTTAAGAGCAGGCTCAAGACCCACCTTTTTAGCTTAGCTTTTAACTGACATCCATTTATTTAGTCCTAATGATATATTTTGTGTGTGTGTGTGTGTGCGCGCGTGTGCATGCACCTGTTTCTCTGTTTGTTATCTGTAAAGCACTTTGTGATACCTTTCGGTATGAAAAGCGCTTTATAAATAAAGTTTGATTTGATTTGTTTGAAAAAGGCGTCATATTAATGTCATGGAAGCAGCATGGAAGATTGGGTGTAGCGCTCAAATGCTGTGGACGCGCGTCAGTTCTCCCCTCGCTCTTTTGAGGTTGGAGAGGCAGCTGCTGTGGCACAAGCTGCACAGACCGACAGATAAGAACGGAATAATTTCCTGAGGCAGCGCTGGACCTTTATATATCACAGTTTATTAGACGCAAGTTCAAACAATGTGGGATACAGAACAGGCTGGGAAACTGTCACGTTCACACTGATGCAGTGATGAGCAGAAGGGAAACAGTTTTTTCAGAAATTAAGGTTAATTTACACGATTCTAACACATCATTCTCACAGGTTTTTAAAATTCTCTTTTTTTGCTTATTGATATATTAGATTATGTAGTTCATTATATTTTTAAGGCACATTTTGAATTAGAGCAACATCTTCTTCCAGTTTCTTGATAATTTTAACATAATTTTTTATTTTATGTATTTATTTCCAGCAAATATTAAGAAAGAAACAACAACAACACTAATTTCAACATTTAAAATCAAGCTCCGATTTGCCTGAAAGGAGGTGGCAAGAAGAAAACTTTAATAACTAGTGACAACTTCTCCCTGCACAGATATTGGTTCGACAAGAGGAGTGTTGGCACATTGTGTCTAGTGTTGAACAGATCTGTTGGGCAATACAGCCGTAACCTGGTCATGTTGATGAGGTATAGGGTGATAGAGCAGTAACCCTGTGAGTGGAGGCGGCTGATGCTGAAGGGGCCGTTGCTATGGGAGACGGGTGATGGGCAAGAGGCCTTTGAATCTGTCAGCAACACAATTGTCTGTCAGGAGTCTGTCGGCTTTGTCTCTATGGTGTGTTATTGCATTTGAGGTTGGGCAGAAAGGATATGAAAAAGATAGGCAACAAAGAGATTAGAACGGATTACAAACAGTGTTGCTGTGAGATGGGAAAAGGTTTCCAGGAAAAGGTGGGACTCTGTGGGTTTCACTCATGCTTTACCTCTTTTGCATTTCAAATCAAGTGTTTCTGTTTTGGTTCTGGGGAGAGGGCTGTCTTTAGAGAAGCATATAACGTAGATGAATTATTGTGTGGTAATAATATTCTTATGACATCAGTAATGACATTTGACAAGGAGCACTGAATATAGGATAACTGTATATATAATACAGTTATCCTATATTATATATATATATTATTAACTTTACTTATATTCATTGTCAAACTATATTTTTACAGTTTGCAGATTCTTTCAACTTTAACACACACAAATGGCTTTTAATCAACTTTGACTGCTCCGCAATGTGGTAAGAATCATTTCTATTCACCTATTACCTCTGTTTAGTGCTGTGCATCAGGTTGAGTTTTCTGTTTGATGTCCCTAAGCTCTGACAATATGAGCAGTATTATCACCACTGAAGTGATCCGTCCATCTACACTTCGGATTTGCTGTGTAAAAATAGGCCCACGCACCCCACCTGCTTCATCTGTCAGCAGCAAACAAGGCTAAAAATACTCAAAGCCAGAATAAGGTGCTTCGTCATTTGCAGCGGTAAAATAATTAGCACACTTTCAAAGTGTTTTAAAAGTGGCATTTTATGGAATAAACATATTGACTTTTTTATTTTGCTTTATGAACCGTGTCAAATAATCAACACACTTGGAAAAAGAGAATGCAACACAAACCTTATGAATGTGCAATGCTATGTTCCATCCACAGGGTAAAGAAAAGAAGAGACATCATTGGAGCGTTCAAACTGGAGCCATTCTACCTCAAACATGACAACCAGGAGTCAGGTCAGTCTTCAGTTTGTGTAAAATAATCTCGAAATGAAACCACATCTACTGTATTATATCAGATCAAGGTGTAGTTAAACAGTGCTAGGCATGTGTGGACCAGATTGTCATTAATCAATAATCCTTCCCAACTTTAAGTTAAGCCAATTTGCAGTATTTGTGACCTAATTCAATTATCATTGTGTACAAGTATTAGTGTACAAGTAAGAGTACTGCTTTGCATGCTCATTTCCTACAGATGTGTGGGCAACTCCATCATGTGTGTGGTGCACAGATGGACAGAGACAATTGCATCCTCCCACCACTCAGACAACACCTTGTAACCGCCCTGCTCATACACTGTTCAATTTAATTAGTGGTTATTAGCAGCAGCAAACATGGCTCTCCAATCTGCACAGATGAGCTATCTGGAGCCCGGGGATTGTAAGGCACAAAGGGGCTTGTGTGGACTGTCAGTTATCACCAGTGGGCCGAGAATGACAGGACCACCTGCAAAAAGGCATTATTGCGGCTTCTGGCCAAACCTTTTAGCCGCGGAGAGGATGAGGCTGGGTCCTATGGCTTAGCTTTGTGATGCGCAAGGAGGCTATATGTTGACAAATACGCTGAAATCCAGAGTTACGTTTTGTGCATTCATTGTGTTAAAAAGAGATAAAGCTATAACAGCGCATTAAAATGAGTATGACAAAATGATGGAAACCAGAAGGATAAACGAAGAAAAAATGAAAAAATCTCATCCGGACCCCAGGTTAGTGCGTGTTTTTACACTGTCATACTTCCGCGTGCACACATGCCCATGCCCACGTGTGTACCCACCTCAGAAGCACACTCACACAAGCGCACCATTCACACACTCAGTCACACATGCGTCTTCTACACACCAATCCCTAATTATTAGGTCACACAAACTAATTAATATTTCTAGACGCATGATAAGAGACATAATAGACATTTCATCATCATATTTCAAACAGAATACCTTCTTATTTAATTTACAGTCTTTAATAGAATAAATTCTCACGTAATCGTCTTCTTCTGATCATCACTATGATCGACTAGTCCATAGTCCAAAAATAGTCTCAAAATTCCAAAAAATGTACAAGTCCAGAAAAACAGAGGCAGCAACGTCCTTATGCTGCCTCCTGTGCCTCGAGCAACAAACAGACCTTCGATATGGGTCTGTCAAGGCAACTTGTTTTTGTCTTAATCCGCACTTGCCTGTCAAATCCTTTACGGTCCGGAAAAGTCTGTAGTACACGTCCCATAAGCAGTGCTGCAGTTTGTCCACTGTCTCTTGTTGAATCTCCTGACCAAAATCCTCTGCACATTTTCTGAGTGCGAAGTTGGCACAGCTTGGAGAGGATGTAGCGCCAAAGAGATGCACCTTCATCCTGTATTCACATGGTGCTTGGCTCAGGTCTCCTTGTAGCCACCAGAGGAATCGCAGCAGATCAGCATCTTCTGGAGGCACCCACACTTGGTGAAACATAGCTTGTATGTCTGCCATGATGACCACAGGTTCCCTCCTGAACCTGGTCACAACTCCGATCAGTGAGCTGGTTAGATCAGGGCCTTGCAACAGCTGCTCATTCAGAGATTGTGGTGCCAGTTACAAAGGACAATCAAACACGACTTGGAGTTTTTCTTTTGTCGGATGGTGGACACCATGGTGCAGAATGTACCAAACTCTGCCATCGCTCCTGTCCAACTCTGCATCAGCAACTCTTTCAGCATAGCCTTTGACAAGGAGATCATTAATAAAGGCGTTATACTCCTTGTGAAACACTGTATCCTTCTGGAGCCTCCTCTTCAATTGGTATAAGTGCTGTTCCACCACTGTTCTGTTATTTGTCATGCAGATGTTTGGGTTTTTCAAGGGGAGGGCGACCTGATAGTGACCATCAATGTGTTTGACTGACATTGTGACCATGTCCATGAACCTCAGGTCTTCTCTGGACAGACCCACTTGCTCCTCTACCGCAGATTCTGGAAAGTCCATCTTAAATTGCTGATGCCACAGATCATCCAAATTGACAATGGACACACGGTTTACAGTTACTGGCTGCTCACTGCAATCGGCCCCTCCACTGTTTTCTGTCAGTGGTCCATTTACCGTCCAGCCCAGCACCGTCCTAATAGCGTAGGATCCTTTATGCTCACTGCGGATTACTTCCAGCGGTTCCATGGCTTGTGGGACGTTTGTCCCTATCAGTAACTCAATTCCAGCCTTAATCTGTGGTAAGTAGAGGTGTCGCAAGTATGGCCACTTTGTCAGATCCCTATTTGTTGGTATGTTAGCTCTGGCATTGACAACTGAGTGCAAGCCTTTGGCAAGTCCACAAATGTGTCATCTTCAAGTGCCACAACCTCCAGCTCTGGGACAATGGCCCTCATTTATTGAACTTGCGTACGGTGAAATCAGAGCGTATGTGGGGTGTACGAAAAATTACCCCCTCTTTTGGCATTTATCACTAAATAGCGCTGGAAAACAGTTTTTAACAGCATGAATTGCATTGCCACACCGCATAATAATAATAATGCACCGGTTTGTGTGCTTCCCCGGCTCACACTATCCCTATGGAGCACAGTTGAGTGTTTTTGGCCACACTTTGAGCTGGAAATCTTCCTCTGGCAATTTCTACTAATGTGTCCTATACACAGGCAGCGAAAACAAGAACCATTTTTCTTCAGGAAGTCAATTTTCCATAAACTTTGCTCTTCTGTTATACTTTTCCTGCAGGTCGCACGCATGACTTCTCCAATGGTCTCGGAGTTTTTTTTTTTATTATGTGGGCGTATCCAAATCATTTAAATACTGTGCATCCTCCATGGCGTTGCAGCATCCGCGCAGGAAGAGACTGTACTCTTGGAGCGATCTTCTGTTTGAATGGTGGGCCATGATAAAGCTTTTTCCATGTATGCTGCTGCCACCTTCTGTTCATTGCCATAGTGCCCTCTCAGTAGAGCCTTTGCTTTCAAATATCCTCTGTTCGACTGTCAGCTCCTCATCAGGTCCCTTGCCTGCCCTTTGGTGTATTGTTCAAGGAAGTAGAGTCTGTCAGAGTTGTTACTGGTTTTTCGTTTAACTCCATTTTCAAATGCTTTACAAAAAGAGTGATATTTGAGCGGGTTACCATCGAAAATGGGTATTTTCCTTTTTGGGAGTGCTGAGAGACTTTGTTTGTTGACATCTTATGATGTCCAGTACTTTGCCATTTTGAAATCCATCAGTTTTCTTAAATAGATTTTCCTGTTGTGTCACATTGATCACAGTGTCTTCAGGAGCCATTAAATAACGTTGGAGCATGTAGGGAGGACCTGGGTGGCTGTTTCATGTCAGGTAAGTGAGTGACTTTAGGGTTCACAGCTGGATGCATGGTTTCGGCTGCATTGTGTTTGGGCTGAGATGGTACAAATTCGGTGGCATTGACATTGAGTTTCTTTGAATGTGTCTTTGTATAGTACGAATTCATGCCACCTTCGACTTTGTTTTCCCACCAACACTCCTTCTTCCCAAATTGCTCTTTTCTGTTACGCAATTTTAACTCCTCTCCCTCCAATGCATGTTTTTCAATTAATGTCTTTTGATTTGCAGCCAAAAATGCAAGATTAGATTCACTTTTCAAGCGAGCGGATGAGTGCGAGGCTGAGGACCCTGTATGATGTGAGCGAGATCTCTTGCTTGTATTTGAGACGCCGTCACAGGCATGAAGTGCGTCCTGGGGGTCCTGTAGTGGGTCACCGTCTGGCAAATCATTGCCTTTTTCAATAGGAGCTTGCTCTGCATGGTCGTTTTTGTGTTGTTTCAAATTGGGATTTATTTGAGTTTTCATTGAGATTTTCCTGTATCCATGTTTTCACGTTGTGCTTAAATGCATCGCTGTAATCCATAATGCTGGAAAACCACTCTTTTTGTTTTTCCTCTTCTTCATCAGGAAGCAGTGGCAGTAATTCATTGTGCAGGTCTGTTGCCTTTTTACACAGTGCATTCACTTTGTCCAGCTGGGAGGGGATTTCAGTTGCATTTTCTTTTGATTTCATTTTTATTTGCAGGATAATGATTTCTTACATTTTAAATACTGACAATAAGCGCTTTGATTTTGTTAACGGCACTTTTGCACTCATGCTGAGCCGTTCGAGCTTATGTTCCAAAGCTTTAGCGGTCAGTTTTATTTCTCTTTTTTCAGTTTCCATGTTTGTACGTTCAACATCAGTGTTCATTTGACTCATTTCTGTGATATTTTCGTTTGTGTGGTGCGACACAATCACAATTCATCAAAAGCGCGTTCAAAGTCCATCCATAGACATTTCATTAATTGACAAAGCGGATTCCAAACATTTCAACAAGTTTAGGCCTTTAGACAACACCATATTTGCCGCACGGTCCAGACATCTCAGTCAAATAATGCACGGAGATAGTGTGCCACCAATGATGCGCCAATACAACCAGCGTAACATCCATTCAATACATTGCTCTCGTTAGGCATTATGCGGTGCAATCGAAGCGGATTCCTTTATCCACAAACATTAACAGGTTCAGGCTTACCTGTTTCCAGGTGAATGGATATGGTGTAGGCTATGGCACTTAGCTGCGGCCGTATGTCCCCGTCTAATTGCTGATGATTTTCATTTAGTGCCTTTTTTGTTAACAAATATTGCGGCTTCTGGCCAAACCTTTTAGCCGTGGGGAGGATGAGGCTGTGTCCTATGGCTTAGCTTTGTGACAGGCAAAGGATTCTATATGGTGACAAATACGCTGAAATCCAGAGTTACGTTTTGTGCATTAAAAAGGGACAAAGCTATAACGGCGTATTAAAATGAGTATGACAAAATGATGGAAACCAGAAGGATAAACGGACAAAACATGACTAATGGAATGGGTGCGGTCAATAAAAATTGTGGCTACCCAGACCAGACCTCTCTCATCCGGACCCCAGGTGAGTGCGCGTTTTTACAATGTCATACTTCCGCGTGCACACGCCCATGCCCACGTGTGCACGCGCCTCAGAAGCACACACTCAGTCACTAATGCGTCTCCTACGGGCATTATACAACAAAACGACTCTATTTCATTACAAACGCAATCCTAAACTTTCATTAGAGCACTTGGTGTCAAACTAGCCTTTAGATTTCAGTTTCTGTTGATTGTGCCTTCACAGACTACCAACATGTGTATGTTGATGACACTTGAAGGTACTACGCTTCCTAACAGTTTTTATCTGTCGTTAACAGGGTTGATCACAGATTATCGGGTGAGATTATTTTATTCTAGAAAAATTTAAATATGATTCTTGATCATATAAAAACATTGTTAATCTGACTGATCTCTATGTGCATTGCTTGCTTATGTGTTGTGTCTACTTTGTTCTACAGCATTGGCAAATCCCACTTAGCAGAAGATTTCGTTCCTTGAAAATGTGGTTCGTCTTTCGCACATATGGAATTAAGCAAATGCAGGATCTTATACGCAAGGTAAGCAACAGCATTATAAGCCACATGGCTAGATGAGATAAATCCTTGCCATCGCATTTAGGCTCTAGGCCTTCTTCAGGGCAAGCTCGACATGGCCGCCTCTGTACAGCTATAAGCTTACAGCTTTGGTCACATGTCCCAAGTGGGTTGGTCAAAGGTGGGTGTGTTCTTTGTCACCTGGTACATAGAATACAAAACATTAAAATATGTACAATGTATAATGTATAATATAAAAAATATAAAACACGGTTCTGTACATTCTTTACAAGACTAAACAGAGAAATGTGAATAATTATTTGTACAAGATTAGACCCATATATTTTACAAAAATACTGACAAATCTAATTCTCCATTGAGGCCTGGGAACTCCATAGCTTTGACGGTATAAATCTAAAAGGACTCCCTTTAATCTGTCCCCTCCGCTGATAATCTCTTGTATTTGCTCTAAGCCACAAATTCTAAGGCTATTGCAATTCCCATGGTGGGTGTCTTTATAATGCATGGCCATAGGATATAGGGGGTTGCTAGTTCTAATAGCTTGTTTATGTGCTAGTCTGTTTTTTAGTTTGTTTTGCAGTTGCACCATTCAAACTTAAAAAGATTATTCCCAAACCCTTTCCACCCTGGAGAAACGAGGAGCTAAAGCAACTCAAGAGAAATTGCAGGAAGGCCGAGAGGAGATGGAGGAAATTCAAAATAATCAAAAAAAATCAAATATTCCGCGCTCACCTAAAGACCTACAATAGAGCAATTTAGCTTAGCTTTTAACTGACATCTATTTATTTAGTCCTAATTATATATTGTGTGTGCACACGTGTGTGTGTGTGTGTGTATTTTTTCAGAAAATGATTGAAAGGGTGTCTTAATATAGCCTGTATTAAAAAACATGATACACTCTCAAGCTGCATCATGGTAAAATGTAACAAATCTAAGTGGTAAAAGCTAGTAGTACAAGTAGCAGTGGTGGAAACATAGCAATAGGTCAGTGGAAATGTTTTAGCAGCTTTGCACTGACCCCTTGTGGAAAAAGATGATTATTACAAACAGAGTTTATCTCAACCCCTACTGGAACCAAGTGTACCTGTCTGCAGCCTGAAAGACAGGGGCGTGTCGAGAAGTAATGTCGTAAAGTGACGTCGCGTAACCCGACATCACAGTGAGGCCGAGCAATGCCCGCTCCACGACGTAATCGCTGTCAACAACAAGGTTTATCGAGAAATTAGCTTTAGACACAAAAATAACAAACTAACATGTATGCAAAGTCAAAAAGATAATACTTTATTGATTTCACAACGGAGAAATTCACTTGTCAAGGTAAACGGTGTAGCGGTAAACCCCGGTAAAAATGTTGACGGTAAAAATTATATATTAGTCTTGTTTTTGAAAAACGATATTATCTCGGTGGATCACCGCGCCCGCGGTGTAGGCACGGTGAGCCTCTCCAGAAGTTGCCGCGCAGGTGCACTCCGTAGCTTTACAACCAAAACAAAGCTTTCTCGAAGCTGGAATCATGTTCGAGACGACAGCGCTCAGGACGTCTATCAGCCTTCAAACGGGACCAAGTCTGAAGTCTGGGTATATTTTGGGTATTTTAAGAAAGCCGAAGGACAGTTGATAGAAGACAGTTTTCCGGTTTGCGGAACGTGCAGGAAAAAAAGTGTTTCTAAAGGCAGCGATACTTCACACCTCATGACTCACCTGTATGACCGTCACCACAATTATAGCCAATGCAAGTAAGCTAACGTTAGCGTTTTAGCTGAAATGCATGATGTGGGGACTTTGGGTTGAGGGAGAACGTAAGGAGTCGCCCCATAGTCCAGCTACAGTGCCACCGCCAGCATATAAGCGTGTCCGGATACCTCTGGCACATTGCGTTACAGGGCTGCTGGAGGGCAGATTAAAGTTGGTCGCCAATGCAATAGATTCACTCTCGCCGCATTATTCTGAATTTAACAATGATTACTGTCTGATGGCATTTTCCCAAATCTGCAGAGCGAAAGCAAACTGGAAGGACTCAAACTGAGAACAATATTCCTGATATAGGGGGTTTAGCTAGTTAAAAATATTCTAACACGGTTCTGGCGCTATAGTACATGTAATACCAATACATGGTTATAGTTCCTTTACTTTGATGTGAAAAGTTGCACTTTTGATATGGCTTTGACTTTATTTTTTAAATACAACAAACACTGTTACACTGTTTTGAAACTATTTCAGTTTGTGTAGGACTATCAATGCTTTCTGAACTTATTAACACACATAAAAAAAATACCGCAATAATACCGAAAACCGTGATAATTTTGGTCACAATAACCGTGAGGTAAAATTTTCATACCGTGACATCCCTACTTGTTACATTCGGTCAAAAAATGGTGACGTTGCATTCGGCCCACAGGAGCGCGCCATTGTGGGGGTTGCGTTATTATTTACGTTAGCTATAGCGCTCAACAGAAGAATTCGCAGTAAGAAAAGGGTGAAAAGTTGCTGAAGCAATTCGGACCAAAAATACACCAAAACCTACGTTTCTATAGGTTTCCTAGGTGGAAAGTATGCAATGGAGGGCAGGTTGATCAAATTAGCAGCATTTGACCGATAAGATCACTCAAGGTGTGCAAAATAGACAGGAACTGTGCAAACAGTTAAATAGTAAAACAAAAAGAGGTATCTTGTGTTAAGAAATCAATATATGCAGAACTTAAAATGTCCCCTTCAACAATGAGGCTGGAGACCGTGATCCTTAAAATTAGGCATTAGAAATCACCGTATTTTAAGATTAGGGCCATGGTCCATGGTCATTAAAACACAATTGTTTTAATGAAGAAATTAGTAGACAGAAATGAAATGAAATGAAAGTAAAGTCCTCCTGGAACCGCCACCCGAGCACCCGAATGATCCTGGGGGGCCCTGTTGTCGGGGGCTTCGTGCCCCTGGTAGGGTCTCCCATGGCAAACAGGTCCTAGGTGACGGGTCAGACAAAGAGCGGTTCGGAAGCCCCTTATGAGAGACCAACAGGCCCGGTTAGAACCATGTCCATCTGTGGACCCACCACCTGCAGGAGGAGCCATAGGGGCTGGTGAAGTGTGATTTGGGCAGCTCCAACGGCTGCCCCCACAACCCGGCAATGGACAAGTGGAAGATGGATGGATGGTTTATCTCAATAACTAGGCCTTTAATTAATCTGAACTTGTCAAGCATTTTAATATCAAACTTTAAAATATGAAACTCTCAGTTCATCACTTAGAAGTAATGTCCCCAAAACAAAATGAATCATTATAAAAGCTCCCATGTTAATTATGTATTTTTACTTGATTGTTAAAGCATGTAGCTTTGGCCAAAGAGTTTGAGAGCCTGGTCCGAGCAGACAAGCGGTTTGAGATCTGTGCGAAGGTGGTGCTGGGCCTCGTCTGTTTCAGGATTAAGGTAAGACTGTTTGCCTATGAAATTAACCTCTTAACCTCCACCACTTCGGCTTTAACCAAATCTAAATGCTTCTCGATGGCCAGTGTAACGCCTCATTTGAAAAGACTTGCAAAACTGAGCATAACTTTCTTTGTGGCCTTGTTGCCGCGTTTTTGAAACATTTGTCTCTTTTTGGCTTTTTTTGTGTGCGTGTGTTTTGTGATTTTAGTTGTCTTTTGTAGCTTTTTCATAGCTTTTTTGTGTGGCTTTTTTTTTTTTTATGTTTCCACTTTTACTTTGCAGTTTGGTCTTTTTTTTTGCGTTTTGGTCACTCTTTTGTTTTTGTTGCTCTTTTGTGGCTTTTGTGGCTCTTTTTGTGTGTTTGGTTTTTTTTATCACACGTCGCTAATCTGCTGCTTTTTTCAAGAAGCTTTTAGATTTGGGTAATGCCAAACTGGGGGAAATGTGCTCGGTTCAGGTGGAGGTTAAGAGATTAATTGATTGTTATTTGAGCTTTATTCATTTGTGCCGACAGAAGATGAGTTCAGGTGTTTGCCTGTTCTCCATACACATGCAGTATTTCTTATGAAACCAAAAGTACTACCAAAACTGAAATATGTGCGATAACCTTAAGAAAGTGGGATCTTTTTGGCTTTTGTCCCATGATGTGTTGGATTTAAAACTGCTATCTATTGTGTTTTGTAGGGTTCCAATGAGCTGAACCAGGCGTTGTTGAAGAGGGTCACTAAGAGCAGAGAGATCCACCTGGTGCCTTGTCAACTCTCGGGTCGGTTCGTGCTGCGCTTCTGCATCTGCGCCCGCCTTACCGAGTCTCGCCACGTGCAGAAAGCGTGGCAGCACATCACACAGCTCACCTTTAAACTGCTGCAGGAGCACATAAACTGAAGCAGTGGGACGAGGGAGGGGCCATCTGACCTAACTTAGGTTCAGTGACAGAACAACAGATACAAATTTTATTCCTGCGTATCAAATGCTTTAAAGTCAACACATTTATGGTTATATTGTCTTTCGTCTCTTGCCTCCTTGATGTGCAGTGAGTTGACTGGCTGGGTGTTATCTGTAACAGGTGTGTATGCAATAGCAGATATAAAGTACTTATTCACTTGTCAAGATATAATATGACCAAAAAAAAAACACTACCAAAAATGATAAATGTTTCACTAAGATAAGTGCATTATTTATTGATAAGTTATTGATAAAAAGTCAATGAAAATTATTTTGTTTGTATGTTCACTGGTAATTGCTTCAGATTGAAATCTATTGTTCTTTTTCTTTCTTTTTACTGGGATTGGTAGCTATTTTTGAAATGTAATACTATTTAGATTGTTATTTTTTTGTTTTATTGGATAATTCAGATCTTCAGAAAAATCATAGTAAGTGTAATGATTAAATATATATAATTTTCTAAGTACCTCATTTATTAACCTTGTGATTGTGTATTAACACGCTGCTTTGCTGTCGTTTGCTGCTTGCAATTCTTAATAAATGGTTTGCAAGGATGGATAGATATCGACTTTTATTTCTGAGATGAGAATGTCATTCAATCCATGTATATGAATTTATTATTACTTTGTTTTAATTAATCATGCAGCTACATAATAGTAGTTTTAATGAAGTTCATTATGCCCTTTGTAATTGATTAATCACAATTAATCGCATTTAAGCATAATTTATTTAGGGGTTGTATTTATTATTAGAGGTGTAGATGCTTCTTTGTATTTTCCCACATTTTAACTTATCTTAAGTGGTGATGCGAGGCCTGTGTGATCATTTGAAACACTTAGCAGTTTGATTTATTTTGTCCTGGCCCAAGACAAGAGAATGATCTTTAGGTATAAGTTTATGTAAATGTGAAACTAGAAGGTCTTTGCTTTCAAATAAGAAATCACGCCGGCATATAGGCTGTAAGCTCTCCAGTCAATATGCTTTGAGATTTGGATATATATATATATAATTGCTAACCCTAAGGGAGCAGCAGGTAACAGGTTAAGCAACATCTTGCAGGAAAAATGAAAGTGCTTTATTTGTCATTTTACAGTTGTACAACTAAATTGTGTTAAGGTGTTAGATTAGTCCTGAGCCGCTGCGACTGAAACTGCTGAAAAAAAATTAAAAAAATGCTGCTAAATTGAGTGTGATTAAGAGATTCTTAATCAGGAGGACTATCCTGGTTAAATAAATGTCAAATAAAATTAAGCGTATGTGGGGTGTATGAAAAATCACTGCCTTTTTTGGCATTTATCAATTTATCAATCTGAGCGCCACGTGCACCTGGGGTACGGTGCGCTCAAATCACCAAGTCAGGAGGTGGTGCACATGATACACCAATTTGAACTAAACACTAAACAGCGCAGGACAACAGTTTGTAACAGCATGAATCGCATTGCCACATTGCACATTATCCTCATTAGTGATTTAAACATCAAACAAGGCTACAGCGTTAATGTTTATGGGCAGACTTTGATTCAATGTTGCGCTGCATCGACACGCCCCTCCACGCCACAGTCCGAACGCAGAGGCTCAGCCCGGACCAGAGACACTAGAACCTGGACTGCAGCCACAGAGACGCTTATGGTGTTTTGTTTTTTGTTTTTAACAAAAGACCGCTGCATGTGCAAACTTTGTGTGGATTCCCCGCCTCACATCAGCGGCCGCTGCCGTGTACCGGGACACTGGGACTCACCTGGGCCATGCTCCGTGTTCTGATTGGTTTGAGCGCTGAGTCTGTGGACCGTATTCCGTGCTCGCGAGTAACCCGAGCGTCAAACAAATCCTTCGACAGCTCCACAGCTTTCGTCGGTCTGGATGGGTTCGTAAAATCATTCCACATTATATTGGCTATTTAGGCCCACAGCTTATTTTATAAAGGTCACTCTTTATTATTAGCCTATTTCTTTTTTATTTTGTTAATATGATCTTGGATTGGCTATAAAGTTAACGTGGGTTACTGACAGATTTTTTTAAGCTTCCTCATGCGCAAAAATATCATATATGTTGTGTTGAAAGCAACTATTTATCATTTCCTGGTTGGAGAAATGTTCTTTTTTTGCCGTGTTTTGAGCGTGCGTGCCATAAAACCCATGGGTGAGACCTCATCATACATAAGATTTCTCCGTGGAGTTTACCATCAGCTGCGCTTGCGTACGATAAGATCAGAGCGGAAAGCACATGTTCATGAATGTCACGCGACCTCTGGCGTATATCGCGAATACACCTACGCATACACCCTTTTTTCTTTTTCTTTTTTACGCAATGTTGATAAATGAGGGCCATATTGCCATCACCAGAAAATCAAACATTTCCAGATACTACCAGTATGCACTTATTTGTCTCTATCTGACCATACATGCATCCATGTTGCAGTAAATTCATAGTACACTTTGTTTTCTAGCGGGAAGAGGACGGCCAACTCTTCCTCAGCCTTGACGATGGGGCGACCAAATTCACGGACCTGATCCAACTTGTGGAATTCTACCAGCTCAACCGTGGAGTGCTGCCTTGCAAACTCAGACACCCGTGCACCGTTGTGGCCTTATGACACCCGCAGAATTGCCCTTCACGTGACATCACTCTTCTTTTTGTTACAAACTTTTTACGAAACTGGTGAATGAACTAATTTGATTCATTGTTCTTTATATTGTATTGTTGAGGACACGTTTGTACACATTTCAATGCAAAATCCTCCACAAGTCTCACTACAGACAGTCACCAATAAGCTTGGACTTCCTTTTTTAATTGTTTTGTTTTGTTTTGTTTTTTGTTTTTGCACAGCTAAAATGTAAGTTAAGCTTCAAGCAGACAATCAGCAGATCAAGCTTTTGTGTGGACCACTTTGCTCACTGAGCAATTCATAAGATCCCCTAAAAAGAAAGAAGAGCTGATTGTCTGCTGGTTTTTGCACTCAAAAACTGAACTGGGAGTGGCCTTTCGGGGGAGACTTATTTCTCTGTGAAAACTCTGAGATGGTGCCACACTGCCCTCTAACGTCATGCACGTGTAAAAACAAGTCAAATCCAGTCGGACTTGAGACTCCCAAGGTTTTTTATAGTCAGTAATATCTGTATCATTGAAACAATTTACAAATATTTTTAAAATGACATTAGAAAAAAAAATTCAACATCACAGGTTTTTCATTGATTTAGATTTATAAATACCGTTTGTGATCACTGTCTGGTTTCTGCTGATTCATTATCTGCAGTATTCATCCCTATAACTAATTGAATAATTTTGAGTTGACGCACAAGCAATTGTGGTGATTTATGACTTTTAATGATAATAATAATAATGCATCAGTTTTATATAGTGCTTTTCTGGACACTCAAAGACGCTTTACATTGCACTATTCATTCACTCCATACTTGGTGGTGGTAAGCTACTATTGTAACCACAGCTGCCCTGGGGTAGACTGACAGAAGCGAGGCAGCCAATCTGCGCCATCGGCCCCTCCGACCACCACCAACCACTCACATCATTCATCCCGGCCTATTGTACATGTTTTTGGTGGTAGGGGAAACCGGAGTACCCGGAGGAAACCTACGCAGACACGGGGAGAACATGCAAACTCCACACAGAAAGGCCCCGTCCAGGTGGGAATCGAACCCGGGACCTTCTAGCTGTGAAGCACAAGCGCTAACCGCTGTACTACCGTGCCGCCGATGGCACAGAAAATTGGGGTACTGGTCAATTTAGAATTAATATTATATACAATTACTGTTTGTATTTGTTAAGAAACTTATTTTTTTACATCCACAATATTCAGCCTAATTGTTGTGCACCTTTAGTTAAAAACAAATTTTTTTTTACTGGATTTATTATGAATTGGAAGAAGAAATTAATTTGCAACTGAAAAAAATGTATTGCCATAAATTAGATAAACACCATTGACAAGGTACTTGTTAGATTTTAACAAACAATGGAGGAATACAGGTATGGCCAACCACTGCCATTAGACAGAGGAAGCGGTTAACTAGTGTTTTTTGATTTTCAGAAGTTTACACATTTCTTTGTCCATTCAGGTTAACTGCTGAGATCCGTTGCGACTTAACTTGACACCATTGTGCACTACATTCCTTAAAAAGTCTACTTGAAGTTGTAATCATAAAATCTTCCCTTTTAACTTGAACTACCTACTACGCGTCGTTTAACATAATCGTATGCCACACTGTAAAATGCCCACTCCATCTTGCATAATAGCCATCAATGACAAACCAAAATGTAACTATTTTTCTTGATTCTCGACTGTAGTTAACAGTGCAGTAACAGACAATATAAATCTACACATTTTAAGCACTGATCAATATGGTGGTCATCAGCTCATTGTTTATGTTAGATATGGCTCCATCTATAAGCACCAGGATATCTCTGGCCTTGACACTTGGCACAGTTTTTCTCTCCATCTTTGTTTTGACTTCTTGTTCTCTGTTTCTCTCTGACTTTTTCTGTTCGTTATACTCATCCTCTGAGAGAGGTGAAAATCTGTTTGTTAACTTTATTCCAGGTGCATTTTTACCAGCATGTTGTCTTTGCTTTGGCCTAGCACCAGGTTGTCTCTTAAGTTTTGGGAATGTTATGGTATCGTTTAGCTTTAGGTTGCAAGTATCAGTTTTTCCAGTCTTCTTACCGGGTTCCACAGGGAGCGTGTCATTAAGTCCTTTTTCTGTGTCTAAGGCAAAAATCTTGTCCCGTACTAGGCGAATTTCTTGTTGATACATCAGACAGCTTTCACAAGGAGATGTTTGTGTTACTCCCTCAGCCATGTTGACAAGATTGTCGTCGTTGGTTCGTCAAATGGGCTGTAAAAAAAAAAGGAAAAATGATTAAAAAGCCTTGGTTCACTTAAAAGAAAAGGATAAAATCATATCCAAGACATGTGCCCAAAAATAGAATGATTAAAAAAGCAAATAAAGAGGCAAGCAGAGATGCGTCCCTATTTGTCACTTCCTGTGCAGGAAGGGACAAACTTCTAAAGGACGGCTCATAAAGGCTGAAATTGGGTGCACAGGCCATCACCTCAATGACCTTTGACTACATGGTGTGCCAATGACAAAAGTATGCAGTTATTTTGTTTATATCGGTTGTGAGCAGAGAATGGGTTTAAAGGTTAACTGTCTCAAGCAATGATAACCTGTGAACCATTATTTAAGATCAGTTTGTGTTTCAACATATTCAAAGCAGAGGCACTATAACAATGCTGATGTTTTTTTTTTTTTTTTTGTCGTCCAAGCAATTCAATAATTCGACAGTTTTTAATGGACCGTTAAAAACTCATAAAGGACAAACAATGCATTCGATAAAGTAATTAGAATACATTCAGACGATTATGTAGAATTTCTGCTCATATTTACTTAAGATGGTGTGTTTCTTCAATACATATATACTCTAAGTAGAAGTTCATACATTGTGAATAGGACTTAATTATCCTTGCAGAAAGCAAAGTCAACACTGAACGCAAAATTGTGGCTCCGATCACCCAACTACATCCTTGAAGCCTACACCTTTCAATACAGGAATCACCTCGTGTTTAACATATTGTCTGCTTAGCAAAGCCTTTTTACTGTTCAACGTTATGTAAATGAAAATAATGATGACAAAATTGACCTCGTGCCATTCTAGCATCATTAGTTTTTGCAGTATTTAGCAAGTGCGATGCAGTCGTCAAGTCCTTGAACAGAATACAAGGAAAGTTCATCCATAGTGAACAGGACTTAAGCATCCTGACAACGGAATTATAGCTGTCAAAAACAATTAACAGCAGACAGCAATTGGTACTTATTTAGCAGTGGCAATGCAGTTGTCAAGTCCTTGTACAGAATAAATGTAATTTGTTCATCTTGATCCAGAAATGTACTTGAAGTACAATGAATACATAACATTCTTTAGATGTATAATTAAATCTGAACAATTCCTCACAACAATCTCAACACACAGCACCCTTTGGTCCAACCTTATCACCTATTGATATAAAAAGGCTCACCTCAGTATCTGTCCAGGATGTCCACAACTTTGCCTTTTGCGTCCTGTTTTTACAAGGCCAGATTTGAAGCATCAGATACATGATAACAAAATCAGCATGAACTGACAATCTTTTGGGGTTTTTTGCACGTATTTTTCCCCCACAATGTCCAGAAAGCTCGTACACCTCTTTTACGAATACTATTAATGCATGACATGGCAGAGTTAGTCTTTATGAATCAGTCTTACACACGGGTGAAGTGCTGCTTTGTGATTGGTTGAAGTGGCAGGGACTAGAGGGAGGGGGGCTTTTATTGGCAAGATAAAAGGAGCAAATGTCTTCTGTCCTGCTTACACATACAAACAGAGCGCGAGCTCGTGTCCAGCTGCAGACTACGTTCAACAGGACCCACGGCTTATTCTGCACCTTCAACACAGCCAACTGTGAGTATTCATTGCTATAATCCTAAGATAAGCGTATAAAGATTTAACTTTCAATACGGTAGGGAGGGATGATGAACGGAGACTAAATACATTCTTACATTCAAATTTATGCAAAAATAATCAGCAAGAATCGTTAATTATCTAAATACTTTAAATGTTCATTGTAACAGTAAGTTTAAACGAAGGTGAAAGATATTGCCTACTATACAGTATGTAGCAAAAAGCAAGTAGTTTATTGTCTTGAAAATGCAAGGAAAACCTTACATTCCTCTCTAAAATGTGCCCGTTATGAGTTTCACAATAGCAGGTGGGATTATGTCTGGCAGTACGCAAAGGGTCAGTAATCTATCAAGAGTGCAACAAGTGATCATAAACAAATATCTGATTTGGTTTAGTCGTCTTTTGATCCTATCGTGGTCCAGCTTATTCTTGGTGTAACTATGATTTTGTACTGTATTTTTCATCGGCCTTTAATTTGTCATATTAAACCTTTAAAACGCTCTACTTTTGAAATCATTAAAAGGAAACTCTTACTTAGAGCAAAGGTCCATTGACATGACCTCGTATAAACCTGATGTTCTACCTGCAGGAGTAACCATTAAGCTGTCACTGATCTTGTTTGACAGTGCTGATATGGATGCGGAGGAGTTTCGGCGCAGGGGGAAGGAGATGGTCGACTACGTGGCCGATTACATGGAGAACATCGAGGGGCGGCCGGTCTATCCCGACGTGGAGCCCGGTTATTTGAGACAGCTCATCCCCACGGAGGCGCCCGAGGAGCCGGAGTCTTACGAAGATGTGATGAGGGATGTGGAGAGGGTGATAATGCCTGGGGTGAGTGCTTATCGCAGACCTGTGGACAAATGGTAATAAATGAAGAAAGTGTCGATGGTCTGTACACTGTGTAGACCAAACTTTTTTGAATCGTAAATCTATTGCATCACTGTGTTTCTCCAGGTCACCCACTGGCACAGTCCAAACTTCTTTGCCTATTTCCCCACAGCGACTTCTTACCCCTCTATGTTAGCAGACATGTTGTCTGGGGCCATTGGGTGTATTGGATTCTCATGGGTAATATTTATGTTGTGTTATTCATATCGCGTAACATAACAAGAAAATTGAATTAACGGTTTGGACGCATGCTTTAGGCTGCCAGTCCAGCCTGTACTGAGCTGGAAACCGTGATGATGGACTGGCTGGGAAAGATGCTGAAGCTGCCTGACTGCTTCTTAGCAGGAACTGATGGCCATGGAGGAGGGGTGATACAGGTTAGTAGGCTATTATTAACCTGCTAGAGTTGTGATGAATAAATAACTATGAGTGAATTCTTTGAAAGCCTATGAAGCTCTTCAAAAATATAAACTTGAACACGTTTGCGCTGGTATGTCATGTTAACCTCTTAACCCCCACCTGAACCGAGTTTGGCATTACCCAAATCTAAAAGCTGACAATGACAATGAGACAATTAAAAAAGCGACAGTAACACGACTAAAAAGTGATGGAAAAAGCCACAAAAGAACAACGAAAAACGGACAAAAAAAGAGCGTAAAAAAAGTGACGAAAAAGCTTCCAAAAAGCAACAGAAACGTCAACACGACAAAAAAACTATGAAAACAGGAAAACTAAAATCAATCCAAAAATGGGACAACTACGGGTCGACAACGCAACAAAAAAGTCATTACGATCACTTGTGTAGGTCTTAGCTTTCAAATAAGGCGTCACACTGTCCTATTGTCTGCAAGCTCCAGTCGAGAAGATTTTAGGTTTGGGTAAAGCCGAACTGGAAATATGCTCGGTTAAGGCGGTGGGCTAAGTTAAAACTTGTAAAAATCTCAAATAAAAGCAATGCAGCCCTAACGTTTGAACCTGTGCAATGCTTGGGCACACCCTCAGCTGGAGCAAAAGGGAGTGAGACCGTTTAAATTATTCTACAACCAATAGCTGCTACCAATTAGCACGACGCAATTTGTAAGTGAGGCCATTTGCACGCTGAAAGGATCAGAAGAGAAGCAAGTGTTTAGAACTAGTTAGAAATAGAAGGATTGAACTGGATGGACATTTTTCGTGTGTATCTATAGCTAGCATTAGATTTTATTTATAGTCTGTTGAATATCAAACCTTGTCCCTCAAAGGTGTTCAAACATTTGTCCAATCACCATTTTCCTTTTGCAATTGATTTGTCCTTCCTCGTTCACGCCGGCAGAAAATTGGCAGGAAATTGCTCTTTAAGGTCTCATTCCCAAAACAGAGGGGATGACAGCGACAGCGCCATGATTGTTTCCGTGTGGTTGAGCCCGCAGCATTCGTTTAGTGTTCCATGGCGAGTGTGTGTGTGTGTGTGTGGCCAGGCGGAGGTGAATGGGAGAGGAAGTGAACGTGTGGGGATGACAGATCATTTCATGCTTTCTTTATTGTGAGTGCTGGGTTTGGTATTGTGCGCTTGTTTCCCTTGTGGTGACTGAGCTTTTGGAGAGCAGCTTAGCCTGGCTCACTATGGCAACGGATAGAGCTACTCAGAGCGGCGCAGGCTAATGAGGGTTGTGACAGCAGCACGTTGTCTGGCCCTGTGTATTAAAGCCTCTGCATAGACAATGAACATGGAAAGAGCCCTATGCTGACCTCTGATCTTCAATCACATCATATTACATATTGGCGGCACGGTAGCGTCGCGGTTCGATTCCCACCTGGACGGGGCCTTTTTGTGTGGAGTTTGCATGTTCTCCCTGTGTCTGTGTAGGTTCAATAGTTACAGTGGGTTGCATAATTATCCCCCCCTCCCTTTAACTTTTCGACATTTTGCCACACTATGGACCACAAACTTAAATATATTTAATTGACATTTTATGTAAAAGACACACCCCAAGTGACACACAATGGTGAAGTGAAAAGTGGAATTGTTGCCCATTTTTCTTTGCAAAACAGCTCAAGCTCAGTTTGATTAGATGGAGAGCGCTTTTGAACTGCAGTTTTCAGATCTTTCCACAGATTCTCGATTGGATTTAGGTCTGTACTTTGACTTGGCCTTTCAAACACATGGATATTTTTTTATTTTCAACCATTCCATTGTTGCCCTGGCTTTATGTTTAGGGTCGTTGTCTTGCTGGTAGGTGAACCTCCGCCCCAGTTTCAAGTCTTTTGCAGACTCCGTGTTTTCGTCCAAGATTGCCCTGCATTTGGCGCCATCCATCTTCCCATCAACTCGAACCATCTTCCCTGTCCCTGCTCAAGAAAAACACCCCCAGAGCATGATGCTAACACCACCATTATTTGACAGTGGGGATTGTGTTTTCAGAGTGCAGTGTTATGCCAAAAAGCAACATTTTGGTCTCATCGGTCCAAAGCACTTTTATAATGAACTCATCTCAGTGTGGGAACTGGAGACTAAACATCACACTAAACTCTATCCATAATGAGCACATGAGCCGTCGCTGTAGTCGTGAACGTTACTGGGTTCATTCACCATGGCACAGAGTGAAAACTGTCAAAAAAGATAGAAAAATAAAGAATATTACTGAACATGAAGTGCCTGTAGGCTTTTTAACATGACAATGTCTCATTGAGGGGTTCACTGGCCAGAGGGTGTTTTATGTCCGTGTTAGACGCTTCTCCAGTGGCTGTGATGTTTCCCCAATGTACATCCTGTTCCGTAATGCCATGAGGAGGCTCAATGGATGGAGAGGGAAACGTCAGCATTACACGATTATTACAAAAAGAGTGTAACAGTGACGCTTTCCAAATAAACTATAAGCTTTTAGGCTCATCTAAACTAGGCTCATCTAATGCTTTATATCTTGCATTTGTTAACAAGTATCTATAATAGAATGATGGTCACTTTTCCAATTTTGTTTGTATTTCTTTACGGATTGACCATATGCAGCAGGTTTACAGACACATTCAACTGAGGGCTTTTACAAGGCTTCTGCATTAGTCAGACGTCCTTAGACAGGAAGTGCGCTTGAGAGGGTGTGCAAGCTCAGAAATTGCTCTAATTTGTGGTTAGAATAAGCAATGTATTAGACACTACAATGATGGGCCACTTATCTGATCATTGATTAAAAAAAATGTGTGCAAGAGCTTTAATGTTCAAAAATGCTCTAATTTATTCTGCTGGCCCTTTGTCACAGCAGCATATTGATTTGTGACATATTGAAATTTGTATTGACTTTTTGCCCACCACAAGCCACATTAGGCTTGGTTTATTATGTAGCCTCAAGCAATTTCCAGGAAACACCTGAAGATGTCATGACATTTTACTAAACTGTATTTCCTGTCTGATTTTCTCCACAGTCCACAGCCAGTGAGGCGACTTTAGTGACATTACTAGCAGCTCGATGCAAAGCAGTAAAAAGAGTGCAGTCCATCAACCCGGAGCTGTCAGAAGCGGAAATCTTCTCTAAGTTAGTTGCCTACACATCTGAACAAGTAAGTACATAATATGTGCTAGAATGGTTTTTAAGTTGTCATCAGGGCTTCGCCTCTCATCCGAAATTCTTCCTCAGTTCATCTGAGCAAACAGCTTTTCCTTTCCAACTTTAGGTCTCGTGTTTTTGTGATATATCGCAATACCGTTACCTAGATACTTTGATACTTTTGATTATGTTGTTGTAGCTGCAGTAATTGACGGCTATGACGGGCAATAGTGGATTTAAAGTGGGCAAGGATTGTGCCAGAACAGCAGAGGTCATTAGCACTTGGTCTGCCAAAGATTGGTAAATATTTCTAAATCAGCCTATCATGATATTTCTTGTCATATGAGAAAATGTCAATTAAAACAGTTGTTGACTAAAAATATTTTGGTAAAACTAACTTCTGTTTTAACGTTTGGAAACCTACATTTATTTTTTCATTCAATCTTGCTATACTTAATGACCGAATCGCAATACTAACGTATCTCAACTAAATTGCAGTACAAATGTTCTTGCTCCAAACGTGTCATCTGACTTATATGTACTGGAAAAACAGGTTTACTGTACAAGGCCTGGAGGTTGGTGTCCTCTTAAAAATCAACACCTGTAAGACTCATGACACCACAAGACTTGTATGCAAAGCTTTGTCAAGGCCAACAGATAAATGTAACAAATTCAACCCAAAGATGACACTGGTCAATGATAAGAATTATTCTAAAAAGATGTCAATAATGACAAAACTGGAGGTGTCCTTGGTACGGCTGTGATAAAAACACCCCCAACAGTAAAACCTACTGTCTTCAAACATAAAGCAAATGTTTTTATTTTATAAGAATATTCAACATAGCTATCAGTTATCATTGCTGCCCTAAAGAAATACACTGAATCCAACATGTCTGGCCCTTCTGTTCACTTGCTGTAGGTCTAAGGCCAGTCGTGAAGCAGCTGGTTCTGATCAGGTTGAATTGTAGACTGACTTTGTGATTGGGTTAGAGAGCCGCCTGAGGGGCGCACAGACCTTTAAACAAGACCAGCTACTGTTTGTCGACTGCGGATGTCAGGACAACATTACATCATCATTGTATTGTATGCACATGGTTGGGTTCACGGCATCAACATTATAAACAGCCAATAGTTCAATATTGACAAGGAATTCTATTGATTTCGTTTTTTGAGATACTGCAGGATTTTTTCTTTCCTTTTTTTCAGGTTTTGGCCCTGTCTCTAGACATGCCCTATGCCTGATTATATTTTCATTTCGAACCATGAAAGAACTTTGTAATTAAATACACAGTGTTTTCCCACAAATGTCTACAATACTAATACTAAATACTAAAGGAGGACAAAACAATTTTTATTCCATATTTATTTGTATTTTTTTCCCATAAGAGTCGATTGATAATTACATCCTTGTCTGGCATAATGAGCAGCGTTTATTTTTTTTTTCAGTGATAACTAGTTTATTCTAAGACTAGAATAAAGACTATATTTATCAACAAAATCAACAAAAGTACCACAAATAAATCTAAACCTGTCTTTATTCATAATTATGATCATTTCCCTCAAAACTACATACAGTACATACATATTCAAACATTATATGTGTTTATACCTCAGTTTATGACATGTTTTTTCCGCCTATAATTATTCATGCAAATAATTCATGCAAAAGTTTTGCTGATGTTTTGTTTATGATTAATATCTACACGGATTCTCTTAAAGGCAGTTTTTTTTTCTCATTGTAGTATTAAGTGGTGGTAGTGAATTATTGTTAGCCACACTTCACTGCACACTATGGCATGTTTTACAATAAAACTTCCAACAGGTGGTATCTTGTTTGTTTGGAGGTTTCTTTCAAATCCATCTGAGATCGAGAACATTGTGAACGCAGCATTCTAACTTATCGCTTTGTACCTCTGGTCAGGCTCATTCTTCCGTAGAGCGAGCTGGTCTCATTGGTGGCGTGATGATGAAGAAGGTCCCCACAGACTACAACTATTCTTTGAGAGGCACACTGCTGCAGAAGATGATCGAAGAAGACAAGGCTGCTGGGCTTGTCCCTTTCTTTGTAAGAAAACAAACAATCATTAAGTTAATGATAAGAGGCCATTTAATTTAATCTTTTGATTTATCTGCCATACTAAATAAATACAATTATATATAATTGCACAAAAAAGATTAAAAATGTAATAATGATTCAAAGATTTAATACATAATGTTTCAGTAGTTGAACCAAAATTGACTTGTGTTTTAGTTGTGCGCAACCCTGGGTACCACATCATGCTGTTCCTTCGACAACCTCCAAGAACTTGGTCCAATCTGTAAGTTTGTAACTACAGTGCCTTGCGAAAGTATTCGGCCCCCTTGAACTTTTCAACCTTTTGCCACATTTCAGGCTTCAAACATAAAGATATAAAACTGTATTTTTTTGTGAAGACCCAACAACAAGTGGGACACAATCATGAAGTGAATCGAAATGTATTGGATATTTCAAACATTTTTAACAAATAAACAACTGAAAAATTGGGCGTGCAAAGTTATTCAGCCCCATTACTTTCAGTGCAGCAAACTCTCTCCAGAAGTTCAGTGAGGATCTCTGAATGATCCAATGTTGACCTAAATGACTAATGATGATAAATAGAATCCACCTGTGTGTAAACAAGTCTCCGTATAAATGCACCTGCTCTGTGATAGTCTCAGAGGTCAGTTTAAAGCGCAGAGAGCATCATGAAGAACAAGGAACACACCAGGCAGGTCCGAGATACTGTTGTGGAGAAGTTTAAAGCCGGATTTGGATACAAAAAGATTTCCCAAGCTTTAAACATCCCAAGGAGCACTGTGCAAGCGATAATATTGAAATGGAAGGTGTATCAGACCACTGCAAATCTACAAAGACCCGGCCGTCCCTCTAAACTTTCAGCTCATACAAGGAGAAAACTGATCAGAGATGCTGCCAAGAGGCCCATGATCACTCTGGATGAACTGCAGAAATGTACAGCTGAGGTGGGAGACTCTGTCCATAGGACAACCATCAGTCGTATACTGCACAACTCTGGCCTTTATGGAAGAGTGGCAAGAAGAAAGCCATTTCTTAAAGATATCCATAAAAAGTGTTGTTTAAAGTTTGCCACAAGCCACCTGGGAGACACACCAAACATGTGGAAGAAGGTGCTCTGGTCAGATGAAACCAAAATCTAACTTTTTGGCAACAATGCAAAACGTTATGTTTGGCGTAAAAGCAACACAGCTCATCACCCTGAACACACCATCCCCACTGTCAAACATGGTGGTGGCAGCATCATGGTTTGGGCCTGCTTTTCTTCAGCAGGGACAGGGAAGATGGTTAACATTGATGGGAAGATGGATGGAGCCAAATACAGGACCATTCTGGAAGAAAACCTGATGGAGTCTGCAAAAGACCTGAGACTGGGACGGAGATTTGTCTTCCAACAAGACAATGATCCAAAACATAAAGCAAAATCTACAATAGAGTGGTTCACAAATAAACATATCCAGGTGTTAGAATGGCCAAGTCAAAGTCCAGACCTGAATCCAATCGAGAATCTGTGGAAAGAACTGAAAACTGCTGTTCACAAACGCTGTCCATCCAACTTCACTGAGCTCGAGCTGTTTTGCAAGGAGGAATGGGCAAATATTTCAGTCTCTCAATGTGCAAAACTGAGAGAGACAAACCCCAAGCGACTTACAGCAGTAATTGTAGCAAAAGGTGGCGCTACAAAGTAATAACTTAAGGGGGCTGAATAATTTTGCACGCCCAATTTTTCAGTTTTTTATTTGTTAAAAATGTTTGAAATATCCAATAAATTTCGTTTCACTTCATGATTGTGTCCCACTTGTTGTTGGTTCTTCACAAAAAATTACAGTTTAATATCTTTATGTTTGAAGCCTGAAATGTGGCAATAGGTCGAAAAGTTCAAGGGGGCCGAATACTTTCGCAAGGCACTGTATAGACGTAATTGATTCAAGGTTTACTTGCACATAAACTTCTTAACTGTGTGTTGAAGGTAACGAACAAAACATGTGGATGCACATTGATGCTGCATATGCTGGGAGTTCATTCATCTGCCCTGAGTTCAGACCACTGCTGAATGGCATTGAGGTTCGTATGTTTAAAAAGATTTCATATTCTTATTACTGTGAGGTAGCATTGTGATTTCACTCATTTTGAAAAGGGACATTGGCCAATTTCGTTCTAGTTAATGACTGATTGAACTGCAAATTGATTGATTTGATGATTGATGAGATGATTAGTAATTTATGATACAAATATTTGGACAATCAAGATGTTTAATAGTCAGCACTGTTAGGCAAATGGCAGATTTTGTATATGTATTTATTTATTTTATAATTGGTGACTAGAAACATAGAGGTATGTGTCGTGACCATTGTGGTAAACCATTCCCGTGTCTCTTTGGAGAAACCATTTTGCTCAAATTGCCAGAGATTATCTCTAAAGTACAGCACTTGCATGCAGATTTGATCAGGGTGGTTTATTAGTGTTTGAAAAAGGCGTCATATTAATGTCATGGAAGATTGGGTGTAGCGCTCAAATGCTGTGGACGCGCGTCAGTTCTCCCCTCGCTCTTTTGAGGTTGGAGAGGCAGCTGCTGTGGCACAAGCTGCACAGACCGACAGATAAGAACGGAATAATTTCCTGAGGCAGCGCTGGACCTTTATATGTCACAGTTTATTAGACGCAAGTTCAAACAATGTGGTGGGATACAGAACGGGCTGGGAAACTGTCACGCTCACACTGATGCAGTGATGAGCAGAAGGGAAACAGTTTTTCAGAAATTAAGGTTAATTTACCGAATACTAACACATCATTCTCACAGGTTTTTAAAATTCTATTTTTTGAAAACCTTTTATTTTTTTCCGCTTATTGATATATTAGATTATTTAGTTCATTATATTTTTAAGGCACATTTGAATTAGAGTAACACCTTCTCCCAGTTTCTTGATAATTTTTAAATTATTTTTTATTTTATGTATTTATTTCCAGCAAATATTAAGAAAACAACAACATTAATTTCAACATTTAAAATCAAGCTCCCATTTGCCTGAAAGAAGGTGGCAAGAAGAAAACTTTAATAAGTAGTGACAACTTCTCCCTGCACAGGAGTGTTGGCACATTGTGTCTAGTGTTGAACAGATCTGTTGGGCAATACAGCTGTAACCTGGTCATGTTGATGAGGTATAGGGTGATAGAGCAGTAACCCTGTGAGTGGAGGCGGCTGATGCTGGAGGGGCCGTTGCTATGGGAGACGGGTGATGGGCAAGAGGCCTTTGAATCTGTCAGCAACACAATTGTCTATCAGGAGTCTGTCGGCTTTGTCTCTATGGTGTGTTATTGCATTTGAGGTTGGGCAGAAAGGATATGAAAAAGATAGGCAACAAAGAGATTAGAACTGATTACAAACAGTGTTGCTGTGAGATGGGAAAAGGTTTCCAGGAAAAGGTGGGACTCTGTGGGTTTCACTCATGCTTTACCTCTTTTGCATTTCAAATCAAGTGTTTCTGTTTTGGTTCTGGGGAGAGGGCTGTCTTTAGAGAAGCATATAACGTAGATGAATTATTGTGTGGTAATATTTATTCTTATGACATCAGTAATGACATTTGACAATGAGCACTGATTAATGTCACAGTTATCCTATATTATATATATTATTAACTTTACTTATATTCATTGTCAAACTATATTTTTACAGTTTGCAGATTCTTTCAACTTTAACCCACACAAATGGCTTTTAATCAACTTTGACTGCTCCGCAATGTGGTAAGAATAATTTCTATTCACCTATTACCTCTGTTTAGTGCTGTGCATCAGGTTGAGTTTTCTGTTTGATGTCCCTAAGCTCTGACAATATGAGCAGTATTATCACCACTGAAGTGATCCGTCCATCTACACTTCGGATTTGCTGTGTAAAAATAGGCCCACGCACCCCACCTGCTTCATCTGTCAGCAGCAAACAAGGCTAAAAATACTCAAAGCCAGAATAAGGTGCTTCCTCATTTGCAGCGGTAAAATAATTAGCACACTTTCAAAGTGTTTTAAAAGTGGCATTTTATGGAATAAACATATTGACTTTTTTTTTTTTTTTTTTTTATGAACCGTGTCAAATAATCAACACACTTGGCAAAAGAGAATGCAACACAAACCTTATGAATGTGCAATGCTTTGTTCCGTCCACAGGGTAAAGAAAAGAAGCGACATCATTGGAGCGTTCAAACTGGAGCCATTTTACCTCAAACATGACAACCAGGAGTCAGGTCAGTCTTCAGTTTGTGTAAAATAATCTCGAAATGAAACCACATCTACTGTATTATATCAGATCAAGGTGTAGTTAAACAGTGCTAGGCATGTGTGAACCAGATTGTCATTAATCAATAATCCTTCCCAACTTTAAGTTAAGCCGATTTGCAGTATTTGTGACCTAATTCAATTATCATTGTGTATAAGTATTAGTGTACAAGTAAGAGTACTGCTTTGCATGCTCATTTCCTACAGATGTGTGGGCAACTCCATCATGTGTGTGGTGCACAGATGGACAGAGACAATTGCATCCTGCCACCACTCAGACAACACCTTCTAACCGCCCTGCTCATACACTGTTGAATTTAATTAGTGGTTATTAGCAGCAGCAAACATGGCTCTCCAATCTGCACAGATGAGCTATCTGGAGCCCGGGGATTGTGTGGACTGTCAGTTATCACCAGTGGGCCGAGAATGACAGGACCACCTGCAAAAGGCATTATACAACAAAACAACTCTATTTCATTACAAACTAGGGTTGTCCATGGTTAACCGATTAACCGGTTAACTGTTAAAAATTGCGTAACCGAGTGAAAGCATTTTGCTCGGTTAACTGGCGTTTTTTGACGTCTTTAATTTGAAATGCCATTGAAGATACTTGTAATACATTTTGCACCACTAGAGACCGCCAGAGTGCTCCCAGACAGTTGCCCATGAGAAGTAGTCATCGCACATGGCTAGCTAGCTTTCAATATGAAGTGGGCCAAAAAAAGCACAGTGTTAGAGCACTTTGCAACCGAGAATGGCGTATCGTAATGCAAGTATTGCATTGCAGTGCTTAAATATACTTCAAGTACAACTCAGTTGTTATACTAACTCAACAGCCAACACCCGGGCATCACTTAGGAGGTAGCTAGGTAAGCTATAGGCACAAAACTCACCTTTCTCGTTATTGCGCACAATAATGGTTAACCGAGTATTAACTGCTAAGGCCCTCGGTTAACAGTTATTGAAAAACTTAAAAACGTGGCGCCCCATTACAAACGCAATCCTAAACTTTCATTAGAGCTCTTAGTGTCAAACTAGCCTTTAGATTTCAGTTTCTGTTGATTGTGCCTTCACAGACTACCAACATGTGTATGTTGATGACACTTGAAGGTACTACGCTTCCTAACAGTTTTTATCTGTTGTTAACAGGGTTGATCACAGATTATCGGGTGAGATTATTTTATTCTAGAAAAATGTAAAAATGCATTGCGTGCTTGCATTGCTTGCATGTGTTGTGTCTACTTTGTTCTACAGCATTGGCAAATCCCACTTGGAAGAAGATTTCGTTCCTTGAAAATGTGGTTTGTCTTTCGCACATATGGAATTAAGCAAATGCAGGATCTTATACGCAAGGTAAGCAACAGCATTATACGCCATTTAAACACTGAGAAACAAAACAATTCTTACCATTCCAGTTACAGTGTTGTAACCAGAATGTACTAGTCCAGGACAAACCATTTTGGTTGCAAAATGACACGTGAGGAATAGAAAAAAACCTTGGCTGGATGGATGTTGCTTGTGTTAGGTCGAAAAGTTCAAGGGGGCCGTTTACTTTCGCAAGGCACTGTAGTCTTTATTCTCCCAAAGTGACTGTCACCTCAAGTTTATCTTCCACTTCTTCCTTCCAGCTCCACGCTGTCAATCAAATCAGCCTGTTTTCTGTTTATTTTCGATTTGAAACCAGCCAGAAGTAGCAATGACCCCTGCAGCCATAACCACAACACACTGCCCTGGCTTACATCTGCTTTGCTAGATAATATGCACCAGGACATTTTCCCTTATTTGGACGCAAAACGCACAGTGTAAATTTAGATTGTACATGTTAAATTTATGACGACATCAATAAATATAGAAATGAGCCAATGAAAAAGCAGCCAGTTAGTTGTAGAAGTTTAAAGGCTTGTAAAAAGCGCTGAGTGATGGTGAGCTGTTGGCGGAGAATGAGGAAACGCTGAGGTGGTCGGCAGATCTGGCAGGAGTAGCTTATTAAAAACAGTTTAGAGAAGCTACACCAGGTTTCACCAGAACTTTAACGTGTGCTATCATCGCAGATTAACTTTTCCCGCATCTTTTCAGAAAATGATTGAAAGGGTGTCTTAATATAGCCTGTATTAAAAAACATGATGCACTCTCAAGCTGCATCATGGTAAAATTTAACAAATCTAAGTGGTAAAAGCTAGTAGTACAAGTAGCAATGGTGGAAACATAGCAACAGGTCAGTAGAAATGTATTAGTAGCTTTGCACTGACCTCTTGTGGAAAAAGATGTTATTACAAATAGAGTTTATCTCAATGACTAGGCCTTTAATTAATCTGAACTTGTCAAGCATTTTAATATCAAACTTTAAAATATGAAACTCTCAGTTCATCACTTAGAAGTAATGTCCCCAAAACAAAACAAAATGAATCATTATAAAAGCTCCCATGTTAATTCTGTATTTTTACTTGATTGTTAAAGCATGTAGCATTGGCCAAAGAGTTTGAGAGCCTGGTCCGAGCAGACAAGCGGTTTGAGATCTGTGCGGAGGTGGTGCTGGGCCTCGTCTGTTTCAGGATTAAGGTAAGACTGTTTGCCTATGAAATTAACCTCTTAACCTCCACCACTTCGGCTTTAGCCAAATCTAAATGCTTCTCCATGGAGCTTCCAGTCTGTAGGCCAGTGTAACGCCTCATTTGAAAAGACTTGCAAAACTGATCATAACTTTTTTGTGGCCTTGATGCCGCGTTTTTGAAGCATTTTCATCTGTTTTTGGCTTTTTTTTTGTGTGTGTTTTGTATTTTTGTTGTTTTTTGTAGCTTTTTCATCGCTTTTTTGTGTGGCTTTTTTTTTTTACGTGTTTTCGGCACGCTTTTGTCACTTTTACGTTGCAGTTTGGTCTTTTTTAATTTATTTTTTATTTTTTTTTTCGTTTTGGTCACTCTTCTGTTTTTGTTGCTCTTAGAAGCTTTTAGATTTGGGTAATGCCAAACTTGGGAAAATGTGCTCGGTTCAGGTGGAGGTTAAGAGATTAATTGATTGTTATTTGGACGTGTTGGATTTAAAACTGCTATCTATTGTGTTTTGTAGGGTTCCAATGAGCTGAACCAGGCGTTGTTGAAGAGGATCACTAAGAGCAGAGAGATCCACCTGGTGCCTTGTCAACTCTCGGGTCGGTTCGTGCTGCGCTTCTGCATCTGCGCCCGCCTTACCGAGTCTCGCCACGTGCAGAAAGCGTGGCAGCACATCACACAGCTCACCTTTGAACTGCTGCAGGAGCACATAAACTGAAGCAGTGGGACGAGGGAGGGGCCATCTGACCTAAATTAGGTTCAGTGACAGAACAACAGATAAAAAATGTATTCCTGCGTATCAAATGCTTTAAAGTCAACACATTTATGGTTATATTGTCTTTCGTCTCTTGCCTCCTTGATGTGCAGTGAGTTGACTGGCTGGGTGTTATCTGTAACAGGTGTGTATGCAATAGCAGATATAAAGTACTTATTCGCTTGTCAAGATATAATATGACCAAAAAAAACACTACCAAAAATGATAAATGTTTCACTAAGATAAGTGCATTATTTATTGATAAGTTATTGATAAAAAGTCAATGAAAATGATTTTGTTGTATGTTCACTGGTAATTGCTTCAGATTGGAATATTGTCTTCTTTATTATATTTCTTTATTTGTTTGGGATTGGTTGCTCTTTTTTGAAATGTAATACTATTTAGATTGTTATGGTGTCATTGTTTTATGGGACAATTCAGATCTTCAGAAAAATCATAGTAAGTGTAATTATTAAATATATATAATTTTCTAAGTACCTCATTTATTAACCTTGTGATTGTGTATTAACACGCTGCTTTGCTGTTGTTTGCTGCTTGCAATTCTTAATAAATGGTTTGCAAGGATGGATAGATATCGACTTTTATTTCTGAGATGAGAATGTCATTCAATCCATGTATATGAATTTATTATTAATTTATTGTTTTAATTAATCATGCAGCTACATAATAGTAGTTTTAATGAAGTTCATTTATGCCCTTTGTAATTGATTAATCACAATTAATCGCATTTAAGCTTCATTTATTTAGTGGTTGTATTTATTATTAGAGGTGTAGATGCTTCTTTGTATTTTCCCACATTTTAATCAGAATCAGAATAGGTTTTTGTTTCAGAACAGGGTTCACAAACTAGGAATTTTTCTCGGTGCAAACGTGCGACATAAAACATATAACACAGAATTAAGATAAAAAATAAGCGAAAGAACTTTAAACTATAAGGCTATAGGGGCATGCATAAACAATATTAAATAAATAAGATAAAATAAAAGTGACAATTTGACATTGAACAACAGCGGGATTGTGTTTACAGATGTGTAGGCATATAAAGTGATATTAAGTGATATAAAGTGATGAGTGATAGCAGCGGGTCTAAGTGTGGACACACCGCACAGTGCAACAGAGCAGAAACATCCATGACTCTGTAACTGAGCTACAGAGACTTGTTATTGTTCATGAGTCTGATGGCGGAGGGGAAAAAAATTTCAAGTGGCGGGATTTATGGGTCTGGATAGCCTCCTGCCTGAGGGGAGAGGGGTGAATAGTCCGTGTCCAGGGTGAGAAGGGTCAGCTGTGATCCGACCCACACGCCTCCGGGTCCTGGAGGTGAACAGGTCCTGGAGAGATGGGAGCTCACAGCCGATCACCTTCTCAGCAGCACGCACAATGCGCTGCAGTCGGTGCTTGTCCCGTTCTGTAGCGCCGGGGAACCACACGGTGATGGAGGAGGTGAGGATGGACTCGATGATGGCCGTGTAGAACTGCACCAGCATCTTGGTTGGCAGCTTAAGTTTCCTCAGCTGCCGCAGGAAGAACATCCTCTGCTGGGCCTTCTTGATGAGGGAGCTGATGGTCTTAAGTGGTGATGTGAGGCCTGTGTGATCATTTGAAACACTTCAAAGACAATAGCAGTTGATTTATGTTTTCCTGGCCCAAGACAAGAGAAGGATCTTTTGGAATAAGTTTATGTAAATGTGATGTAAGTTGTGTTTCACCCACACCGGTCTCACACATATTTTTAGAAACTAGAAGGTCTTGGCTTTCAAATGAGACATCACGCCGTCATATAGGCTGTAAGCTCCCCAGTCAATATGCTTTGAGATTTGGATATAAATAATTGCTAACCCTAACCCTAAGGGAGCAGCAGGTAACAGTTTAATTAAAGGTCAAATAAAATAAAATAAATAAATGTTTTATTTTTGATCACATTAAACTTTTTGTAATTAATTAATTGGAATTAATCGGGAATATAGTGTTTTTATCAGAGCCTCTTTCCCAAAGTGTTTCCAACACTAACCTAAGCCAACATCAGTCAGCAGAGGTTTGTCTGCAGTTATGTGTGTGCTGCTTGTTGAGTGAATGCTTCTCAGGAAAGGTCATACAGTCAGTCTGCATAATGGTAATAGTAAGGGGCACAAGGGACATAACATTGCTTACAGGAGGCCTTTGCTTGACAAGTGTGACACACATGAATAAAAGATTAACTCTGCTTTTACCAGAGACTTAATTAATTGAAGTGTTCAGAAATGCGCATCAGTTTACAGAGTTGTGTCATTGTGTAGAAGATATTTATGGTTCATTGTCTTTGGCCTTCCGTGGTGATATTAAGCTGGTGTCATTGTGGTTTCCAGGAATGGGTCTTGACTTGCACTTGCTCTGTTTATACACCAGATGTCACCATTAATCACTGAGTGTCCCGTGGCCCAGTCTGACTGCTTGGTTTCCTCCAATGTCACACACCCCAAAATATGCCAATGATACTGACACCAGGGATATAATATGTGTGACCTGGGCTTGGCACACCTGGCCAAGCGCCCCTCTGTGTAGACTATAAGAAGGCTAATTTAACATTTTCACACATCAACCTATAGACGTTTCCCCCATGATCTTTACATAGCCACGGTTTGCTCTGAGTAAACATTAGTTACATCCTCAAAAATTATCATAGGTTTGATCAAGTGCAAATGTTGTTTTGTAGTTTTTATGCAATTTAACTGAAGTAGCAGCATCTGGATATGAATTTGTCTCATGGTTACTGCAAACAAGTATTTTTAAAAAGTAATTCCAAAAGTTATACGATTTAAGTTTATGTATTATGTTTGTTATGTAATATTTATGATTGCACATCTACTTTCCAAGTACCAGTCCATAACATTTACTCACCAATATGTGGTATTTCCGTGTCATAGACACAAAGTACTGAAATAAGGCTGTACAATATATCGCCTACTTATCAGTAGTGGAACATTAGCTAACCCAGTAACCACAACACAACCATAAGCATATTTTATTCAGGTCTTCAGCAGAGTTTTTGCTCATACTGTAATTTGTATTTACCTCCTTGGAAAACTAATCGGTTCTCGCAGGAGGAGGAGATGGATGAGCTGACCAGTGCAGTACACCATGCTCTGAGGTGGTTCACCATTTCAGAGGATCAGAGGAGCTCTGAAGGCAGACAGATTTCCTCCGGGCAGTTTCCCGGACCTCAAGAAACATGCTGTTGGCAAAGTGGTGGTCGCAGCGGCTCAGGACTAACACCTGAACACTATTTCATTGTATGGTTGATTCACAGTTTCACAGGACCCGAAAGCAGAACACAGAACAAAGGCTTAACAGTTTATTAATGAACAGGTAGAACAATGGAGGAAAGGGCAGATCTTGGAGCAGGTGGGCTGAGGCAGACACGGGCGTGGTGAGTAGGCAGAGAAGCAAACAGGCGGAGGCAGACACGAAGCTGGCTGGCAGGTAGGATCTGAACACAGGCGGTAAGTATTAGAAAAAAATACAAAATGCAAACGCAAACTAGGAGCTGCAAACTTTGAACTGACAGGTAGCAACAACGAACTGGCAAGGAGTGGATGATCAGGCTTCTTATTCTGGAGGCTGATCAGGGATTGAAGCCAGGTGTGCCAGCAGCCACGCCCAGGTAGGTGGAGAGACAAACACACACAGAAGGGGAGGGGGAGAACACACACGAGCAGATCTTGACAGTACCCCCTCCTCATTGGACGCCACCGGGCGGACAGCCAAGCCGATCAGGATGGCCCCGATAGAAGTCAGCGATCAGTCCAGGGTCCAAAATGAGAGCACGAGACACCCACGACTGCTAGGTCCAGGGCCAGTTCGTACTGAGAGACAAACACACACAGAAGGGGAGGGTTAGAACACACACGCACACACACGAGCTGATCCTGACAGGTTGTTGTTGAAGGAGGCCGAGCTCTGAGTGGGTCGTTTCAGTCATGGCATATCATTAAAATAATATATTCAGTGCTTAATATACATATATGCTTAATTACGTTTGCTAAAGCTTGAATGAATAAAGTATGCTTTGCAGAAAATTTTCAATTTTCATATGCCACATTCACATTTTATCTTTGATATTTACAAATACATATGATTAAAAAATATTTGATACATGTTTCACATTTTTATATACACTCATTACACATGATCTGTCATCAGTGTTTTGATTTTTCATATACCAGTATTTCAATACTGATATAATTTGCCTTGTAGGCTTATAAGCGGTCATAGATGCCAATTAGAAGTTAATTATAAGATTTGCTATAATAAATGAGTGGTATATCGATGTCTCTTATACTATGCCTTTAATTTAGATTTTTTCTGCTTTTAATTTTACATTTTTTTATTTATAAGCCTGCAGTGTCTATAGTTCCTGTTCCTGACCACACTTCCTGTTACGCTTCCTGTTTCAGGGTAACTCATGCACATTAAGCATATCTAAGAAGTTAGGCATGGACTCCTGGACTCTCCCACTCTGAAAGCATTAACCCCCGCCTGAACCGAGTGCATTGTCCCCAGTTCGGCTTTAGCCAGATCAAAAAGCTTTTTGACTGAGAACAACAGTGTAATGCCTCATTTGAAAGCTAAGACCAACAAAAGTGATCAGAATTTTTTTGTCACATCGCATCACATTTTGTTACATTTTTGAAGCGCTTTTTTTCAAGAAGCTTTTAGATTTCCTCCTTTCTTACACTTTTCAAAAGGGAAGATAATCCAGCCTTGTGATGTAAAGAGATTTAAAGGGTTAAGATCAGTGAATCCACCGGGTCTTCACTCTTAGTTTTAAAAGTTTGAATAGAGTAATTTTGACAATTGTACAATGACAAATAAATCACTTAATTATCAGACTATTACGGAGAATTATAAGGGAGGGCTTAAATCTTTAACTGTTGGCTTTGTCAAACTCATTCCTGACTTTCCTAACTCATTTCTAACATCCCAATGCTCTAGGGATGACCCATGTTTCATTACTTTAAGAGAGCAATACTGTCATGGTAATGTAAACAGCAGGCCAGCTAGCTCAAGATTGATTAGAAAGCTTTTATAATTAGATGCACAAATTCATAAATAACAGCTTTTACAATATACTAAAGGACAACATAAATTTGATTTCACTGCTATGATTTTTTTTTTAATAAAAGAAGTATACGTTTTTATAATGATTTGATGGGATGTACTGTCAACTAAAATATCAGTTTTGCAATATTACATTATGCATACTGAACAGCCCAGCACTGTACGGAAACACAGTACTTAACTCCATGTGTGTGGTCTGAAAGGGAGAAATGAGCTTATCGAGCTAAATGCTAAAACACACACTATTGCACTTGGGAGACATTATCTGGGAAAACATTATAGTTTAACAGCCATCAGCACATTAGAAAATCTGAAGTCACGACTCACACGGCATTTACTGCATTCCATGTAGGGTTTCTTTTCAGCAAAAACAAATTATAAATGTATTATTCTAAGTGTTTCCTTCAGTAATTGGATTGTCCAAATTAATAAAACGCAGCCATTTCTCTCCTATACTGTTGAATGAAAAACACTGTGCATTTCATCTTGTGATTGTTTGAGTGTCACGATGAACTACTTTGGTGCTTTTTTAGACGGCACATGGCTGCTTCACTTTGTGCTCTGTTAAATGACATGAGTGACTCTAAGGGAAATGGCTGGGGCCAGGGCTTTAAGATACATTTTACAAAGTCCCAGGCCATTTGTCAAGCAGCGCAGCGTCATGAAATCCTGCTACAAGATCTATATCTATATATTGATGGCTTTGGTCATCACTTTTGGCTTGACTCTTTTTCACAGTGGCGGGCGGGCAGGCAGGCAGGGAGGGACTGGACTGGACTGGACTGGACTGGCCTTCGACAGGAAACGGGGACACACGGCCGCCATGGACGGAAGGGCCGTGGGCGCGCAGGAGAGGCCATGGAGGCGGCTCGGGAGCGCTCGGGAGAGGGAAGTCCCCCGGACAGGCGCGGCGGGGTCGAGCCGCGGCGACAGGCTCCCCCAGCTCACGTGCCCCGAGGCGGACCCCTGGACTTGGACGCAGCTCCTGGAGCCGCTGTGGTCGGGAGGCGCGGCGGAGAGGAAGGAGGCGAGGACTGGCTGGTGGAGAAGGGCACCGGCGAGGGACGGGACATAACTACGCACCTTCTTACACTACGGAAACCAGAAGCACCTTGGAGCACGCACGCCCGCTCATTTTTAGTCCCTTTTAAACCCCCAGGTTTTAGCCCTCCTTGTTTTATCCCCACTTTTATACGGGCTTTTTAATGTTGCAACCGGTTGTTTTTATGGTAGTTTGTCCCCTTTTAACTTTTTATATTAAATTGTATGTTATCCTTTTAAACTGCATTTGTTTTATTGGCTACACCACACCAATAACATCCTCCAAATCGGACTCGAACCTGTGACACTAATTCCATGAGTCAAGTCAAGAAGAACCTTACCCACAAACATCTCTTTGTTGGGCAAAGTGTACACCATTAGAGATTCTGGGTCTTTGTGTGGGCTTCTGTCCTAATTGATCTGTCCTCAATGACTACATTTCCTCCCTGCTGTGGTCGGGGTGTTAGTGGATTTAGAAAGCCCAGACTCAGGGACACGCCCACAATTAGTGAGCAGTGTTCTGGAAGCTGTTCAATTTGAAGACCATTATGACGTTCTGTCTAACATATGAACAAACAGTGTAGTCTGCAGAAGAAGAAGAACTTTATTTATATAGCACAGACATGGTCACAAAGCGCTTTACATGAGAGAATTTTATATTCACTCCACACTCAGTGGTGATTAGCTACATTAGTAGCTTCAGTTTCCCCTGGGGAGACTGACAGAAGCACTGTCGCAACTGCACACATCTGACCACCACCATGCATTCACACACACATCATTCATTCTGGCCTATTGTACATGTTTTTGGTGGTAGGGGAAACCGGAGTATCCGGAGGAAACCTACACAGACACGAGGAGAACATGCAAACTCCACACAGAAAGGCCCCGTCCAGGTGTGAATCGAACCTGGGACCTTCTAGCTGTGAAGCACAAGCACTAACCGCTGTGCTGCCGTGCCGAACCGCAAGGACAACTGATAAAGAATCAGGATTAAGGAGCTCTGTCTATTCTTGGAGGGAGTGAAACTACAAGTGACTTTCTCCATTGTGAGATCAATAAAGGCTTATCTTATGATAGATTTATATCACTTGTCAGAATAAGGGGGATCGCTGTGTCGTCACGTCCGAGGCACTGGTGGGCAACGCAAATGTATTAACTAGATAATAATAGTTCTATGGCGGGTCAAAACATCGTTCACAAACAGAGCATTGCATCTGTGAAAAGATCGGCGCTGTAAAAGATCTGTGATTTAAATAAACAGCTCTTCAAGCTCGGAAACATCAGCTGTTTGCCCACCAGTCATCAAAACATCGGTGAGTCGAGGAAATAAACAATAACAGCGATCCTCCCTATAAAAAGGTAATATGTTTAATAAATATAATATAATCCAATTGTAAAGACTATTTTGCATTGTTTTATATGTAAAAGATGTGCACAATACATGTAATTTATAAAATGGTAGATAATAGGGCTGGGAAAAAGATAATTAATCTGATTAATCTGTATTTTTATTATACATTTTTTTTTTTGGACAATTTGCTAAATCATAAAATCCAGGTCAGCTTGGCAACTCTAACGACCTCTCAAGCCAAAATAGTTTATAAAACTATTTCACATTCATCCTTCATGTGTAAAATGAAGATTTTAGTTTTGGGCTGGGTGATACTGGGTTGTATATGTTGTTCGCCCGTGCGAGGTTTCAAAACAGATTATTATTATTAACAGCTAAGTACATTATAAATGATTTATGTCAAGGGAATCTTCCCCAAGTCCTCCTCTCAGGACAAGCCTGAATTACCTCCTGAGGACCCACTCCAAGTCTGGGGTAAGAGAAGTTGGGGGGGTTCCCTGCTTGGAGAGGAAGAACATAGTTGGATGGGTTTATAGTATAAAAACAGTCTTTTCTTCAGTGACATCTCCGATAAATATTTCAATATTTCAATAAATAAATATTTCAAAGCCGTTCTTTCCCTGAAAATAAATAGAGGTGGAACCGGTCCGGGTCTATGCAAATATCAGTATTCTCAATAACAGGATGTAGGTTGTCAGCTTCTAACCATAATATGGTATACATTACAGCACTTTATGAAATTTAAGTGAGCATCAAGGCTCAGTTACACTAAAATAACATTAACAGGTCTGATAAGGAAAATGTTAGTAACCAAAGACGCTTGGACTAGATAGGTATCTTATACAGTCAGTGCCCGCAGAGTTCGACATATGGAATTGTGTAGGAGATATCAAACAAGCCCCGGCTTTTTTGTTTTGTTTTGGGCATTGGGACTGGCGGGAAATGTGGATGTGTGTGAACAACACCAATCCTTCCGAAATGCCTCAGCTTTACGGCGCTTCTTCAGTGAAACACTTTTTCACTTGCAAAAAATGATCATTTGAAATACGCACCTGTTATTTAAGTTATCACCTTCCTAACTATTTTTCTCAAATTATTATACATTTACTGCCATATTGTTATAACGTCTACAGATTCAGATTTAGGTTCAGTTTACTAGCCATTTGCAGAATAAAACTACATTTCACAACACTGATTATATTTGTTAGCACGATAATCTTCTCTCACATCACTGATTGTTTTCTAACAGACACGAGAAGCCCATGGTTACTGTCTCGTCGAGCAAAGGTGGGCGTGGTTTCATATTGGGGTTTATGTGTTCGCTCCTCGCCTGTCCCCAGCACTCCCTCTCTGCTGCTGGATACAAGACAAGCTGGTCATTCTTGACATCTCTCTCACTAACTACTTACTCTTCAGTTCTGTCTCACAACTCAGCAAAGACTCTGAGCAAAGGGTCCACCAACCTGCTCTGAGAGGTAAGGCACAACCATCATTGCATGTTCTAGCATGTCTTTCTGATTTGTAAAGGTGGCCTATTATTTTATTCAGTGAGTCAGCCTGTCGCAGTGTTGCATGCTCCAATGTTCAGTTTTTATGCAGGACTAGTCTCTGCATGCACAGATCACTCTGTTCTGCACACACTCCCTATGTACAATTGGTGTGTGGCACAGAGTATCAGGTCATGTCACTGACTTCCATTAAATACAGTGTAACATTACACTACACAAAGCACAATACACAAGTTACAATGAATGATGGTTGAATTGGTGTTTCCAAACCAATAAGGAACTGTTTTTTTTTCTTTTATTTCAAGACCATTTACACTGTAGATTCTGACTGAAGGCATTTATTTATGAATGAACACATATTTTAAACCAAAAAAAAGTTGAAATTGATTCTTCAAAATAGCTGCCTTTTACTTTTGATTGCTTTATTTTGACTGCTTTCCATTTGTGACTTTTTCTCAGTGAGCTTCACAATGTCGTGCTTTTCATATCAAGCTCATTGAGAAAATGCCTAAAATAAAGGGTGGCAATTTGGAAGAATTTAAAATATAAAACATATTTCACCCCTATATGTTTCCTACATAATCCCATGTGTTTATTTATAGTTTAATGACTTCAATGAGAATCAAACAAAGTAAATAGTGTTAGCAATAAAGAAAAGCCAATACATAAAATGTTTCTCAAAAATTTGACCGGTAGTGTATATGGAAATTCCTGCACAACAAAATGGGGATGACAATATGCTTTCCTTTAATCGCTTTTTGTCACAAATTAGCATAATTTTGTTTTTTGACTGCTGTATTTACGGCAGCAAACATGGTTGCATACTTACAGTAAAAATGTAGATTTCTCCCTGATAATGAGGGTGTCAAAAACAGAGTCAACATGCTTCTAGCAAACAGTCCTATGAAGTCACACACACAGCCTTTGAGTCAGCAGGACATGGGGACTTTAAAGACCGTCCAGGAGCTCCCAGTAAAGCCAGAGATCAATGGGCTTACAGTGCGCCACATGCCTTCTGAACTGTATTTACACTGGTTATGTGCTGTCCCCGAAAGGGCATAATGATAAGAAGGCCAATGCAATTTTCAAAAGAGTTGGTTGCCAGTCAAGTGCCAAATATAGACACACACACACACACACACACACACACACCCACACAAAACAACATATGCCGGGCGTTCATGTTGACATGTAATAATCACACCGTGTCTGTCATCACCCGTCTGCTTGTTTTCAGCAAAGTCCCCATGACGACATCAAGGAGTGCATTCACAGCACATCATCCTAGACACTATTCTTTCAGAGGTTTATGTGGGTTTAAGATGCTTTTCATAATAATTATAAGTAAAAAACAAATGGAATGGAAAAAGGCGTTGCTTCATTTAGATAATCCTTAACGTTACATATGACAAATACTGTTGACAAGCAAAGGTGAGACGTCCAAGCTGTTTCTCTCACAAAGCTGTCGAGTAAGTGTTAAAGCTAAAGTGCTTGTATTCCGAAAATCATGTTGAAACATCTGTAGTTCAAGGACACGGTTCATGCTTCGCACATGTTCACCTTCTGTGTCACCTCATAATTGAAACCACATGGCTAAGCGAGATTTGTACACTCCAGGTCATTGTTCTTGATCAAAGCTGGCATGAAGTCATGGGTTTTTTCCAGGAAATAGGAACAACTAGGGTCAGGGATATTTGTTTATTTGTCAGTTTTAGGCGGGTGTTTTTCGTGATTTGTGTATACTTGGATTCCATTTGCTTACAGAATGTCAGAAAGTCTTTCTAACTACAATATAAACAACGCTAAAACGTGGAAGGACTTTAAATGCAATTGTTTTGATCTGTTGGTAATAAACCCAAATTATTTTATCTTGATGATCAGTTATTAGATATTTGTGCATAATTTTATGAAGGAACACTTCAACAGTATAACATATATTATAATATAGAATAGCATCATAATATTTTGGCTACATTGTATACAACGTCCCCCTACAATTAAATAATAGTGCTTTAAACGTCAAATTTGAAAAATTCCAAAACATTTACACAGATATTGGCTTTGAACTCAAATTAACAGTCAAAATGGTCAATATTTGGTCACCTCTCTTCACAAATGAACTCACCAAATCAAACACATGATCTGTTAGTCACACCCAACGCTCTGTTTTCTTTTTAGTTTACACATAATCCTGCTTATTGCTGATCCATTACCTTTCTCCAGGTGTTTTTCTCAAACGCTTTTAGAGAAAAGTGATGCATTTGCCTCGTTATTCTTCCACAGGAAATGGCCTCCAAAGAGCCAACTGGATACAGGTGTCGCGTCGCCCTGGTGCTGCTGATCCTCTTGGGCAGCATCGCAGCTCTGATCGCTGTCGCAGTCATCCAGGACCAATGGCGCTTCATGTCATACAGCAAGGAGGTGAACTTAAATTATTTAACGAAAATATCCCAAAACGTTCTGCAAACAGGAATGATTCGAGACCAGTGCAGTAAATAACGCCTAAATTACCGGTTGAGACGATGGGTATACAAAATTAGATGGTGCCCCGAAAGTGTTTATGTCATCATTCCTGGCTGGATAACTCTGTCTCTTTGTCTCTGTTGTAGTATGGCATAGTGATAGATGCCGGCTCTTCTCGCTCAACTATTTACCTGTATGAGTGGCCCGGAGATAAACAAAATGAGACAGGAATTGTAAGGCAAGTTGAGGACTGCAGAGTCAAGGGTAAGTGATCGTAAATGCATTCTAGCATCTAAAACCTAATTACTTGTGTACTGACATCATGGAGTGCAACGAGGTTTGATGTCAGACTTGTGCTCACAGGGGAAGGCATCTCTGAAATGAAAGTTGACCCTATGAAGGATGACATCATGTGGCGTGATTTTATGGAATGTTTAGATAAAATTAAAAAAGCCATTCCTGCAGGAAAGCAGAAAAAGACCCCTCTGTTCCTGGGTGCTACAGCCGGAATGAGACTGCTAGAGTATATCTTTAAACAGCCTTAACAAATAGACTGCTGTTGCGGACAAGTAACTTAAATGTGTTGTTTGTTTTAAGGGAAAAGAATCAAACCAGAGCCAATGAAATCATGAAAAGTCTCCGAAAGTTCCTGAGTGACCAGCCTTTTAATTTCCAAAACGCCTCCATCATCAGTGGACAGGAAGAAGGCCTGTATGGATGGATCACTGTCAACTACATCAAGGAGAACCTTATAAAAGTATGTCTATATAGGACATAATATCCACACTTGCAAAGTCCATTCACACCAAACCGTTATTTTGTCAGTAGTTTGTCATATGAAAGTACATGGTACTACAGTGCAGTACAGCGGTTAGCGCTTGTGCTACATAGCTAGAAAGTCCGGGTTCGATTCCCTCCAGGGACGGGGCCTTTCTTTGTGGAGTTAAAACATGTACAATAGGCCAGGATGAATGTGAGTGTGTTTGAGAGTGCACATAGGGGACGACGGCTGGAAATTAGCCCAGGGCTACAATCCGGTGTGGCTTGTTTACATGCATGAGACCCATGTATGTTCATTAACATGTCTGTCCCGACAACGAAAAACCAATAAATAAATAAATACTGTGTTTTCCGGACTATAAGTTGCTTCGGAGTATAAGTCGCACCAGCAAAAAAAATTGCAATGAAGAAGAAATAATTTATATATAAATTAAGTTAACTCGTTCCTCTACCTGTGGCCATCAAGCTTTTCAGCCCACGATTAGCTTTTTTCGTTTTGAGAAACCTCCGCTTTTCGCCAGTCCCTCACAAGTTTCTTGCTCACTCCAAACTCTCTCTCTCCATTACCGTTTTTCGGCTGCATATTTTACTACTTGCAGCTAGTAATCTGCAGATGATTTTCTTTTTGGGGGCTGTCAGTGTGAAAATGTGAAATTATATATTTTGATATATAAGTTGCACCTGAGTATACAGTAAGTCGCACCGCCAGCCAAAATAGGGGGAAAAAGTGCAACTTATAGTGTGGGAATTATGGTAAATGTAAAATGGGAATCACAACATGGTTCTTTGCTTCTTCGATAGGCTATTTGCAATCTTCTTGTTTGTACAGATTTGTAAAGATTGCATGTCAAGTAGTGTGGAGTGATATTTGTTTTGTCCTTCAGTGTATTGCAACAAGCAGGCATTTGTGAAAAAGACGTTCTAATCTGGCCTAATAGTAAATGTGTTTGTTTGTTCTCATGAAATCATGGACTAGGCTAGTACAGTAGTTGTTGTTTTTATTGCCGTGATAGTAGCCTATTGCTCCATTAAAGATGTGAATCATGCTTATAAACAGCGGTTAGCACTGCTTGAAACTTCACATCACGAATGATTGCCGATGCGTTTGACTAATTTATATTTTTTTCAGAAAAACCTGTGGAACAAATACATGAGACCAGAAGGAGGAAAAACAGTGGGATCAATGGATTTGGGCGGCGCCTCGACACAGATCGCCTTCGCAGTAGCGGACAACCTGACAGGGGAGGATTACCTGCGCGTCAAACTGTACGGCTACCCATACAATGTGTACACGCACAGCTTCCTCTGCTACGGCAAAGGCGAAGCCCAAAAGAAAGTGCTGGATAAAATAGTCCAGGTAACAATAACAACAACAATAACAATACAGCAGGACACGGCTCCCTGAAGAAAGACATAGCCTACTCAGACGGAGCCAAAATCCATTAATGCCTAATTGAGAAACGATCAGTAAATAATATCCATCCTGTGCTGTTAACAAGCAACACAATCGAGTGAAGAATGCATTATGTTATTAAGAGTATTGATCGCACAGTGACTGTCTAGGGCCCATAGGCTAGATATAGGCCTTAATGTAACAATTTGCTCATAAATAATAAAATAATTGCAATTGTCTATCACTCTAGAAGTCACTATCTAGTCTTTGTCAGTGCTTTGAGTGAATTCATGGACAAACGGAAGTAGCCTACATAACTGATCATTCACTGCCAAATTGATTGTCTGTGGGCATTTTAATGTAACAAACACATTAAGGAGGGTTGTGTTGCATGCACTGCACATTTAACTCTAAATATTGTGAAAGAAGCAAAAGCCTCTGTTCTCTGTGGTGTCCTGACGAGTTGTTTTCACGTTTCTATGCGACTTCCACCATTATATTGGACTCAATAGCTCCCTTTTCATTGATACGTACAAATTATCCCACAGAGCCATCAACTTCAGTCGTTCCTTGGTTGTAATGGCATTGGGGAGTAATTTCAGTCTGGCTTTTGAAACTTTTTTTAATGACTTGGTTTTTTGCCATTTATTCTATAAAGTCTGTAATACTAGTGCCCTTTGAACTCACACAGCTGCATTTGACACAGTCAATCACGCCACTCCTCTATCGTGCCTGTAGACACGGTTGGGCATCTAAGGTACAGCCCTCCAGTGATTCCGTTCATACACAACAGAAAGAAACTTTTCTGTGCATGTAGGACAGTATTCCTCCACTGTGTCCTTCTAAGTTATGGGTATCCCCAAGGATCTACCTTTGGCCCAATCCTCTTTCCTGTCCTTGGTTTAAGTGTACCTAATTGAATGTTTCGTTTCATTGTTTTGCAGACGATATCTTAATTTACTTGATATTAACAGTTGAAAATGGCATGCTGTGCTTGACAAAATTATCCAGTGGCTTGAGTGATGTTTAGATCTGATCAAGCTACTTTCAGTTGAGACAGGCAGGCAGACAGGCATGCAGATGGACTGACTGACAGACTGACAATAGATAGATAGATACAGTAGATAGATAGATAGATGTCAACAAAATGTCTCTAATTTCTACTTTCTTCTATTTTAGCGCTCGTCCAGCCTGGATCTCATCATAAACCCTTGCTTTCCAAAGGGTCACAATTTAACATTGAAAGCAGCAGACATATATGGCACACCATGCATAAAAATGCCAACTCAGTACACTCTGAACCAAGAGTTTTTCATGGTGGGAACAGGAGATTTTGAGAAGTGTAAAGAGTTTGTCAGGATGATATTTGACTTTGACACATGTAATGCAGACCATTGCTCTTTCAATGGAGTGGAGCAGCCAGCCGTTGTTGGAGAATTTATGGTAAAGAATCAAACTCATGCAGAAAAAGGTGCCCTTAGGGTCACTGATTTTTGTCTTTTCCTTACAGGCCTATGCTGGATTCTTCTTTACGGCCAGAGCTATTGGTGATAACAAAGATCTTGACACCTTCAGTGCTGCAATAAGTACATTCTGCAACACATCCTGGGCACAGGTAGATTAGTAAAAGGATTTAGAACCTTAGCATAGACCTATCCAAGGATGATTTATTGCTGCATGGAACACAGTGATTGCATTTTACAAAAATGCAATCAACGTCAGAGCAAAGATCGCTTTATATTTGAAAACAATGCTGCTTTCTCTAGCACCAAAATTGTTGTTAACAAAAATCCCTTCACCCACAGTAGATGCGTATGTCCCTTCTATTATATTATATTATAGAATTTTTTGTTTGGTTTTCCTGTCTCTTCCAGCTGAAGAAAGAAAGGCCACGGACCAATGACACATTCCTCAGGACTTACTGCACCGCAGGCAATTATATGCTTTCCATACTGACAGAAGGGTACAAGTTTGACAAAAGCACTTGGCGTGACATACACTTTGAAGGAAAGGTAAATCTACTCTTCACACATAAAAGTATCTTTATCAAAGATTCTGGGTAAGAGTAAACTGCATATATATGTTTTATTGTTTATTTTTGGTAGTATTACAAGTAGTGCTGGGTCAAAGGCAAGGCAAGTTTATTTGTAGCGCACAATTCATACACAAGGCAATTCAACGTGCTACACAGTTGCATAAAATTACAAGAACACAGATCAACTCAATCCATAAAACATCAACATAACAAATAATTAATTACAGTAAAAAGCAAGAGTGCAGATAAAATATTTTCCGTTTTCATATGCACGGGTAAAAAGAACAGTTTCAGCCTGGATTTGAACATTGTCAGAGTTGATGCCTGCCTCAAATCCTCATGAAGACTGTTCCAGATTTTAGCTTTAGCCTCAGTGTATTTAGTCCTGACACTGGGAACCACCAGGAGACTCCTCCCTAAAGTTCTCAGGTTTGAACAGACTTGTACACAAGCAGAGCTGTAATAAATCCCATTCTCTGAGTGACAGGAAGCCAGTGCAGAGACCGGAGCACTGGACTAATATGGTCGTATTTCCTGGTTCTTGTTAGGACTCGAGCAGCAGCGTTCTGGATGTTCTGCAGCTCTAACAGCTCGTTTAGAAAGGCCAGTGAGCAGCCATTACAGTAGTCTAACCTGCATGGATGAGTCTCTCTAAGCCTGGTTTCAACACTATACCTCTGGTCTTAGCAATGTTTTTCAGATGGGAAAAAAGTGAAATAATGAGTAATTTTGTTGTATAGCGTTTTACATGGGACCTTTTTATGGTCCCATGGTGATGGTAAGATGTGTAGCCACGTCAACGGTCCCTCCGACCACCACCATTCATTCACTCACACACACACGCACACACACACTCACACACACTCATAATTCTTCCTGGACTATTGTACATGTTTTTAGTGGTAGGGCAAACTGGAGAATCTAGAGGAAACTGACGCAGCCATGGGGAGAACTTGCAAACTCCACACAGAAAGGCCCTGTCAGGCCCGGGGATCAAACCCAGGACCTACTTGTTGTGAAGCACGCACGCTAACAGCTGTGCCACTGTGCCGAGCTGATAATGCAATAAGCAAGTTCACAAGAAATCTACATCTAAAGTACAATAAGTTTTAGTAGGAGTTGTATCTGACATTAATGTGGAAAATCATCTTCAAACAGAGAAAAGTACAAATTCTTTCCTTATGTCATACAAGAAACAAAGTGTCTGGTGTCATTTGTAGCTGATAATTTGTTGATCTCTCCATGGCATTCACAGTTGCATATTTAGCACACACACATGGGAATGGGACCACCCTTACTCATAGTAACAGTCTGCACGCCATAGACTCCCAGTGCAGCAGTAAAACACCCCGGGGATAAGGAGTAGACCAGACAAAGGAGTTCCCTCAGCCCGGGGTAAACCCCTCATCTCACACTCATGACTCATAAAGATAACTCTCCAGTGACACACTGCAGTAGATGTTACTAAATCACACGATATTTAGCGTCAAACAAGGTTGGATTGTTCAACTACAGTTGGCAATAATCTATTTTCCAAAATTTAACAACAGAAGCCTAAGTGTTTATGCCGTGTCCTCTTGATTGATAGGCTCTATAAACAGCGCACTGCATTCTTTACTGCTTCAAATCATTCTTTCCCCTCGAGCTGCAACCGTTTCATTGGCATAGGTGGTAAACAAAAAAAGAGTACTCTACAGTTCTCACTTTATTACACATTATTATGTATGGCACCTCCTACACTCAAGTATACATAAGTATGTATGTGTGTAATTTCAGACCTTGAACGAGTCAGGATAGATACAAGTTGTTGATTGTCTTTATAGAGCTAAAATATATCACATGAAATACACATGCATAGGCCCATTTTCTACAAACAACATAAAGAAACATCACTGCATAGGTAACATACAAATTTACCAAATTTACTTCCAAATGTAAATTCAAATGTCTAACATCCACCCGCAACCACAAGATATAGATGAGCTTTGAGTAGTAAAGTGCCATAATATCCGATTACTTCACTGACACCAGACTTAGTGCTACACCAAAGGTTTTAGTTCAATTTATTCCAAGAAAGTTCCTAAACTGAAATTTTGTATTTTTTTCTCCGCAGGTAAAAAATACAACCATTGGGTGGAGTTTAGGCTTTATGCTGAGTCTTTCCAACATGATCCCGTCTGAGGAAAAGCCAAACTTTCCCATGACAAACCCACTGTTCGCTGGACTTATATTTCTATTCTCGGCACTTACCATTATAACCCTTGTGATTGTGTTCATCTTCTGTGTGCGCACCTGCTACTGAGCTTTTGGGAAGAAGAGCGTAATGAATGAGAGCAATCAAAAGGCTTAAATACTGCACGGGCATGTTGGGGACATAAAACCTTTCCTTTTTGTTCTTCAGGGATGTTTATTGAGCGGACCTTTTGTATTGAGTTGGCATTGCCGGTAACAAAGTGAGATGTAGCTGTTTACAGGATGTTGCACTTATTGAATAGTGCTTTCGAGACAAAACCTCCTTTGACTTATTTTCTCTGGACGAGTGAATGTGCATATGTGAACCCAGGAGAGACTGTTTGTCTGTTTGTGTACCATTACCAGTTTGTTTACTTTTACTAATTCGTATTTGCAGCGCACTTGTATAGATAATGATAGTGAATGAAAAATATGAAGAGACATTCCTTTCAATCCTCAAACGCTTATGTGAAGTTCAGATAGCCACTGCAATTATTCTCTGACTACTGGCAAAACCTAATTATTCCTTTGATTTATGTCTCATTGCTTTTTGATCTTGTTGGATTATTGCTTGAACGTTCCTATTCCTAATTAAGTAAAACACTCAATAATACATAACAAATCATTTACAATCAAACGCAAAGATAATAAATGTCACTTCAAATAACTATGGAAAATACAGTAATTACTGGTCGTGTTTTCTCCTTTATTCATACCGTCTGCATGTGCACATTCTGTATGTTCATCTTTGTAATATCACTAAACAAGGAACAATGTTCAGAACTTGTTGTAAAGAATGAAAGCTATCATATATTTCCAGTGGTGTGACGAATAGTAGTGATTTGTGTGTTTATACAATTTTATACAGTAAAAATAAATAGAGTAAAACATTGACCAGTCTTTACTGATTTTTTCTAAAACAATACTGGACAACAGTGTCACCTAGTGGACATACAATATAACTGTAGCGTCTCAAATCAATGAATGCCAGATGTTTAAAACATTTTTATTGAAAGATTTGTCTAAAAAGAAAAGAAAAAAGAAACAAAATAGACATTTCAAACTACAGCAATATCCACTGATTCTACAGACACTCTCAAAATCACAACTTGAAAGACATGGGAGGCATGTGACTGAGCAAATAAAAAAATAGCATCAAAGATATTCCTGTTGCATCTTCTTTTACACACCTGTACAAAATCTCATAAATAATACTCACGTTTCCTCTCTACTTCACTCCCAGCTTTCAATAAGTTATTTTCCAATAGATGTCCCATTTGGTTGAACGATAGTTTTAGCTCATCTATATCCTTTAGCTTCCTATTTAATGGTGTGTGATGAGTAGATGGGGCACGGCAGAGAAACCTATGCATTTTTTTTTTAATCATATAATCCACATAAAAAAAGAAACTGCCCCAAACTACGCACTCAACCCCAACACCAAAAAGTTGTTTTAGCAGCTTACACAGAAGTACATTGAAATAAAAGTAAAACGCCTTTGTGATTGGTTGAAGTGATTTGAACAAAAATGCCCTTTTTAATTTGCAGAGACATCCCTGCTCATTTTTCAAATGGCTTATGTTGGTCCGCACAGCAGCCTAAAGCAACACAACATGAAATCACATTACATCATTCAGTTAAGTTGTCATTATTAGAACTATCTTTTAAGTCAGTCTGTTAAGCTTGTGATTTGGCTGCTAGACACCAATGTTCCTTTAGAGAAGTTTTTTTACTACCATTTTCAGACAAAACCAGCTTATATCTGATTGCATGACATAACATCTTGAGGCAATTGTACATTAAGACCTACTGCATGTCCCTAGATATCTCCCACAACTGAAAGCACAAAAACAAGTGAAAAAAGAGCAAATAAAGAAGAGCTCTGCAATGTCTAGCTTCTTCATCTTTGGTATAAAATATGCCACCTGTATGCTGCGCTGGATCAGCTTCTACTGGAACTATTGCTTTTTTGCACATTGAAAAATCCTAGCTGTTTTTCCCCCCGTCTTTTACTGAGAAATGCTTTTCACACAAGATGCAGGCAAAGCAAAACGTTTTCAAGGTACAGCAAGCAAAGGATGACAAAAACAAGCACGAATGGCATGGGAAATAACAAATGTCCGTGAAGTGGCAAGGAAGCAGCACTCTTCCCCCAAAGGTTTACTTGAATTTTAAAAGTCCTCCTAACAAACACATCCTTTTTGCCTGTACAGTCAGCTTTTTCGCTGCTTTTGAATCATTCATACTTTTTTGTCAAACACAAAAAGGGAAACTTGTTGTTCCCATCATTTCAGAAAATTAAGGCAATAAAGATTTACCAAAACATTGATATTCTAAAAAACTACTCAAATCATAAAAACAATGATGCAGCTTCATATGAAAGGAAGACAACCTTTGTTTTTCTAGACTGCTGCCTATGTTTCCTTTCAGTTTTTTTTTTCTTGAATTGAATAAAAAAGTCTTGAAAATCTACCTGGACATTCAAATGTTCTTTTTTCTGTACAGATCAAGTTGTCTTCTCGTAGAGGCAAAATCCAGTCTCTTGGAGAGAAATGATAAAAGTTGCGCACTGTGCAACTGTTCATTGTCCAACAGTTCAGCAAATAGTTTATTTTTCCCTCATTTATCTTCATATAAGAAACTTATTTTTTTCTTCATTTTTTTGTCTTTTGTTTGTGCACAGTGGAAGCATTCTCCTCTCATTGTTGTCCAAGCCACTGTTTATTGTCCATGTGTCATTTTGATTTTCCTGGGTCACCAGTGCAGCGCAGTCCTTCTGAGGGCAATGCAGCAACGAGGCTCACCAGCTTCACCTTAGCCAAGAGACAAAAAAGACAACAAGGCTTTCAAATATTCCACTCTCAAGGTGATTTTACTGTACCCGCATCTAATCTGCATGGCAAGGAGAAAAAAAGAGTATCGCATGACAAACAGTGTCAGCTACATGTTAGAACTAATTTTATTCACTGACACCAATCCCGATGTCTCAAATACAGACTGAAATTATACTACAAGCAACTAATAAGGAATGGCATAGAATCAAGAATAAATTGCAAATATTAAATGGAAAATGCAATGCCCTTTGTGGACAGTCATTTCAGGACATACAATAGTGATAGCACTGCCCCCTAGAGGCCATGGTGCTGGTGGTGAGGCTTTACTGCAACTTCCTCTCGTTCTCAAACGTGTGTGGTGTAGTTGTACAGAGATTTTTTTTAACATGTATGACCCCTATTGACCTCCACTTTGTCCAGTGCTCAAATGCATTTCACGTGATTCCCCATCTGATTCCCATCTCTTTAGCAGGGAGCGTCACCGTGGGTGTAGTGTTTCTGTAAGTCTATACGCACTTAGACTGCTGGTAAGAATAGGCTGTGGTGTGGTCCCCTGTGCTCTCCACTGATAAAGGCTGCTGTCCACTGGCGTTCTGTGAAGAGGGAGCTGTCTGGGGAGAGGCCTCCGTCACCACGCCCTGCAGCAAAAAAACAAAAGGACTATTCAGACGGCAAGACTCAACAGGAGGAATCCTTTTCTGCAAACAAGTAAGGAGACTTTTGAGATATAGTCCGTTCAAGCCAGCATACAACTAAATTCCTTGTTTGTCACCGTTTAAGAAAGTAAACTAACTAATTTAACTTGATTTCATTACTTAAATCAAATGTGGCAAAAATGGTATTGTCATTTTAGGTACTATGTTCTAATGATAGAAATATGCTGAGAGATAAGAATAATTGATAGCACTTGACCATATTCTAACAGGGGTCTCCAAGTAAATTTCGCTGGGGGCCAAAATATATCAGGGGTGTATTTGCCGGGGTCCATAAACAAAAGCTCCAGTAAAATATGTTTTGATTGGGAATATACTATTGAGGAAACCTTTTTCAATGAATGAATAATATTGAGCCTGCCAGGACTGTAACCTCAGCTTACACTTGAATTGCACACTGTGGCTGTGCCACAAGTCTCTGCAACACTGTAGTCATTATTCATTCACTCACTCAGCAAGCTACTGTTGTAGCCACAGCCACCCTGGGGCAGACTGTCCATTTACCACGTGATTATAATTTGTTGTTTATATCCTGATCTCTTCTTATGTAACTGCCCTCTGCTGGACATGCGTGGAATTCTTTCCTTTCTTTATTTAAGCTGACCCCTAGTGGCTGGAGTGAGCATTCTGGTTATTTCTTTAATGGGCTAGAGACTTACTCGGGCCGCCTGTTGAAAACCCCTGCTCTATGGCATGTTAGCTAAACATCTCAATATTGTTGAATGACACATGTCCTAATTTGTCATTCCTGTTTAGACACAACCATGTTTCCAAGTGACTGTAAATCACTAGTTAGTATTTTCTTTAGTAGGATAGTAATAATATCCTCGTTAGCAATTACCATGCTATTTCCAATCTGTTACCAAGACATTACTGGGCTGTTAAACAAAGAGTGGCCAAATAATAAATGTTTATATACATGTAACTTTACAACAGCATTGAACAATCAAAACTGAAAACATTATGACACTTAACACAGTATGTTCTGATGTTTCAGTGGTTTAGCTATCTACTTTCAAGCTGGTAATTTCTCTAGATCGGTGCATTTCAAAATAATACACACATGAACTTCACATAAGGACTTTACTAGGATCTAGGCATAGTGCCATGAAATGTGCTTATTCGTTTCTATGTAGACTTATGGCATGTCAACCACAACTCAAAAGATGACATCCGCTCAGCTGACGCTAGCTCTAATAGACCAAGGTATAGTACAGCTGTGCCACAAGTGCTTTCAAGCTGCAGCAGTAAAGCTTTTAGATTTGTCCTCTGAAGACCACTATGGGCTGCTGTATAGACAGTTGGCTCGTGTAATAGGCTCAATAAACAAGAGTTTGTGTGTCCTTACTTCCACTGTGATGGCAGAAGCAGGCACTGCAGTGTACTGGGGAATGTAGGTTCCTTGCATAGGGGCAGCGGCTGCAGCCGGCATGTACTGCAGAGAAGAACAGTATAATTGTCAGTGAATTATAATATTGTGGAAAAGTATACAGTTACAGTGAGTAGGACTTTAATAAATCCGGTTATTTTAGATTGTAGACCAGCCTGATTAAATCTACTACAACTACAGTAAGTGCTGTAGCCAAAGAATTGCATTTACTTTAGTTTAAGCGAATATTGAACGGTACCCAGACTTATTTAGCTTTGTTTATTTCAGTCAGTGGTCAGACAAAATCCAAGAAGGTCACTCGAAAGCAGGAGACAGACTCACATTTCCCGAAGTGCCCAGAGACAAGTGGTTCATCTGCTGCATGAGCGGAGCCATTACACTGGACGGGTGCAGGGACAGGCTGGGCTCGATGGCTGCTGCCGGAGTGATCACAGCACCCTGAGGACACAACGAAAATAATGTCCAACAACAAGACCCAGAGACAGTTATGCCCTATCAGGGAGGGGTAAACAACTGTCACTGATATTAAACAGCGATGTTTACAAAGGTTAAGGACACGGTCGTGCTTTACGTGAAAGAACAGTAATAACATATTGTGATGCATGGTGACTAGGAATAACGAGGGTACAGCAATGTTCCCTATTATTACCAAGAAATACTAACCACATGGTGACGTACAGGTGAGGGTTAGAATCAGTCACATAAACCAAAGTACATTTTAATGATACTTGTCTTGTTATCATGTAGTGCACTTTTAGGCTAATTCCATCCTATTGCTGTGCTGTTAGTGCGCAGTAAAGCAATGGAAGGGAGGCAAATTGAATGGTAAAATTCAACACAGAACTGTGAAAGGAGTTCAGCTGCACAAAGCTCTAACGTCCCTTTTTATTTGTCTGTAATAAAAGCTTAGAGGCAATTATTTTTATGTTTCGAAGCATTTGTGGGAGCTGCGGTTTTGGAAAGGGGGTGGGGGCTGACTGGCTTTAGTACGAGCAGAGCTTCAATGAAAATAGATTGGGGACCACTACTGTAATGTATAGTGCTATACCCAGAAGATAATATGATAATAATATTAGCAATGCCAGTAGGCCGGGGCAAGTAAAAAAGAAAAAGAAAATGTTTTTATCTGGAAAGTGCTGATATTGCACTATTGTTAAGCTTTCATTTCTTAAAGATATTAATTGTTGTACTGTATCTGCAAAATGCTCTACTTGTTGTGCAACAATACAAAGTGCTCCAACTTTCAGGATACATATGAACCCGCTACCCTCTGGTTTCTGTCCATAAGTTACTGTATTCACTTTGCAGGTCGACTAGTACAAAACCAAGCCCTTCTAGATAGCATGTGTCTTTATGTGCAAATACAGCAAAGCAGCAGCACATTGGACTAAGTTAAAAGAGCCAGGTCAATGTGCTTTCAGAGGAGAATCTCAGTCTTCGCGGAGCTTCCTCCTGGATACAGCAGAATCCTTTTACAGTAAACCTCTTCAGTGTGAAGGGCTTTGACGTGGCCTAACACCTTGATGCTTCCCTGAGCTTCAGACAGCCGTGCATCTCAGCCCCAGCTCTATCGGTCTTAACAGGGCCCTCCTCTCACCGAGTAAGAGAAAAGAGGGGTTATTGGAGAGTGGTGTTGAACTACACTTCCTGTAAGCCACACAGGGGACAACAGCACTGTTGTCTGTATGAGTCGAAGTAGCAGTCAGCACTTCTGCCTGTTGAGTTGTGACGCTGAAGGAACACAGGTATTAAATTTAGGTGTTTTAGAAAGCACTGCAAGTTCTTTGGCAGCCATCACGCCCCGGAGACATACACACAGGCGCAGTAAACACACATAAAGTGATGAAAGTCGTGGCAGTTTGAAGTCTTCTTTCTTGGATGCGCATACAGTTTGTCTGAGCGGAGGAGCGGCTGTTCACTTGAGAGGTATTTTGTTTGAGAGCCACGCATAAACAGACAGAGGCACTAGTCACTCTTCTGCTTTGATGCTTGAATGTTAGAAAAAGCATTTACCCCACTAAAAGATAAAAAAGCTACCGTAATTTCCTATATTCATAACATGATGGTGCGGCCAATATAGAGCCGCCAACAGGCACTAGAGGCACTCTCTAGCAGTAAACGCAAAAGTGAGACGGGACTTCTAAGTAACTTTTAAAATGATGAAGTAGGGCTGGGCCATATCGTATCGCATATCGTTATCGCGATATAATGTTTTAATATCGTTGTAATTTTTTATATCGTTGTGGACACAATATAATTTATGTTACGCTGTGCTCCATCAGAGCAGCATAAACGGTGACTGTAGAACACGGGGACACGTGCTGAAAAAGTAAAATGAAATAAAGGATGTAAACTGCTTGAGTAGATCATATTTGGAAGACAATTATGCCGTAAAAAAAATGAATAAAATATCACTGAATGAATCTTCCCAATAGGCGTGAGGCTGGGATTTTGAAGTAATTCGTCCATTGTCAATTATATCGTCAAATATATCGTTATCGTGATATTTATTTTTTCATATCGTGATATAGATTTTAGGCCATATCGCCCTGCCCTATGATGAAGGCTCACTTTAGCCTAAATGTTGAAGGGCTTTGCTCGCCCCAACGCACACCGAAATGCCTTTAAGCGCGGCAAAAGAGCCGCCTGCTTTATTTTCTATGAGAAAACACACACCAAGGTTGCAGTGACGCGCTGGACCCCGAGCCACGATTCAGACACAGGCTTTTAACCATCCTGCAGACAGGGAGACCGCCGGGAACTTTGTTTGGAAGGACGAGAGAAGCCGCGGAGACTGAGAAACCATCGTCAGGGCTCGTGCATCAGGGGATCAGGTTAAACTTGTGTCTGTCGCCACCTCGCTATTAACCTACAAAAAAGAGCCAGGTTTGCTCTCTCTTACAACACGGACGTACGTGTCTTCTTTTATTTATGATAAATGTATAAATATATAATATAAATAAACAACCTGGTACCGGTCTCTGCATCTAAAAATCCCCCCTGAACCACCTGCTCTGGCTGAGGAAGGTAGATTTTCCACCAAATCCGACTGTATCCCCTGCATTTTATCCAACGATAATGCCTTCTTTTGGGTAATCATTTCTCATTCTCTACGCTTTATTTTTCTTTCCTGTGTTCATCGCCTCCAATCTCACAGCGGGGGTTCCCAGGCGCAGAAAAAGCAGCATTACAAAAAGATGAGGGGGGAGGAAGCGCATTGACTAATTGACGGCGTTGATTTATGACGGAACATGTGTTAAGGCCTGCTATCTCCGCGTGTGTCTGCAATTTATTGTCTTTGTGATGATTGTTTAACTCGATGCAGCGCCAGCCCGATGTGTGTGTGCGTGTGTGTGCGTGTGTGTGTGTGTGTGTGTGTGTGTTTTGTTCGTGGATAAATGCAAGATTGGCAGTTTCTATCCCCAAGAGGACGGGAGACAGACAAAAACAAAATCGTCTTCAACTTTGAACTGGATCTTTGTGTCTCTCCTCCTCCACCTTCATCTCGGTCCTTTCTGTGGCTGTCATTTCTCCAGAGCAGGAGTATAAATCCGACTAGCAGAACGCTTCAGGCGGCGTGGTGCATCAAAACACAGCATCAGCGATAATAAGGCGAGATTATGGAGAAAAAGCAAAGTCTAGAGCAGAAAACACATGGGAGAGCAATGTAGGTAAGAGGCTTTCCATTTTGCTAAACGAGTATTACATGCATACAGAAGAAACTGTGCTGATGATTTATGATCAGACGAGATTTGTAAGTCTTTATATGTTAGGGCAGTAAAATATGGCAGAAAGAAACAAGTGGAAAACATGAAATCTGAACCCTGTCAATTGTGCGTAACATTGTAATGGGAAATAAATTATAAACTATCAAAGATCACTTGAAGCAGCACAAACGAGGAACACTGTGTGCTAAGCGGCTCCCACCACATTCCCCACCTTCCATTGTCTCTCTACACGGGCTTAACGTAGCAATTTTTAACTCGGGACGATATGGAATCCCGATTCGTCTCATTACGTGCCGCCCCTATAAGCCGCGCTCTCATTCCTGCGCATTCATTTCCTGTAGGGGGATTTGTGAGTAATTACGCACAAAGACATCCTCGCACTAATTAAGATGTAACGACGCGGAGTTCAAGTAATCCGGGCGTTTCACCAAGACGCGGAAACGAGCCGGTCCTCTAGGCACTCCACAGCGCAGCGAGGTGTGTTTGCGGAGATTAAAATACAGAAATGGTGCGCTGTTCTGATTGGGGAGAGGGTGAATACAGTTCGCGTGATTATGGGAATCTACGCTTGAGCACAAAAGGTTCTCAAGACTAAGGATTTGTTCTTTGTTGTGCGGCATTTTACAATAATGCATTCATTTCAAAACTTCTCATTTGCTCAAAATTAAGTTGGGTAAGAACAACAGAGGAAATCATGCATTTGAACACAGTGCCATTAAAGGCATCACACATAAAGACAGGAAAAGTGCACAGGTGTGTTCTTCTGAAACACTGAAGAGGCACCAAGAGTCCCTCACACATGAAGCACAGTGCAGGCGTCACGAGAGGCGCTACAGGAAACAAAAAAAAAGGGGGAAACGAGGAGGTATCCGGGCAAGACAAATAAGCCACACAAGCCTTCTATCCCCATACAATTGTTCTGGCTAATGCTCAACTGTAAGGCGGAGGTTCACCGGTGACCCTCAGGTGAAGAATGGCGTCAGAGCCAGGGAAGAATGAGGAGGGCAAAGATGAAGCGGAGGAAGCTGCGCAGGAGGAAGAGGAAGGGTTGGCCGGCAGTGTCGCAGCGGCTCAGGACTAACCCAACATCTGATGATTGCACAATTGTATAATGACAAATAAAGCACTTACTTAAAGAAGAACTAAGTAACTTGTTTACCTTAATAAATCCTTTTCGTAGTCCCTCTGGGCGTAAGTGTTAATGGCATGATTGGGGGGTCTCAAGCCAGAAAACCACAATTGCAACTTTTCCTGCACCGACGCAGAGGCACAATACACACAGAATCAGGAAGGAGAAGCTAATAGGCTAACGGGCAAAGCTAACTGCAGGCTAGCGCCACTTAAACAGTATTTACAGCCAAGTTTGAATGAATTTTTTCATCTCCATTGTGTAATTGGATGTACAATATCCCTCTCTCCCTTTGTCTTTTCTGTCAGCGTAGTATTTACTCTCACGGACAATTAATGAGTAAAAAACTGCAACATGCTACGACACCTGCAGTGGCGCTTATGGCCTCTAGGGGCACGAGTTACTTAGTTCTGCTTTAATACTTACTACTATTTACTTCAAATACATATATAAGACAAATGAGTAATAAGAACAAAATGCGTGTCACAGAAAAAATAGAGATACTTTCCCCTCCCTCTTTGTGCCAGTCCAATGTCTGTAAAATGTAGATGACCGTAGAGAAAGACATTAGGCCAATATCAATGTAGGTACATAACAGCATGCATCGAGGCAGGTGATTTAGGTAAGCATCGGGTTAAGAAAGTACAGATGAACCCAGCGTCGCCAGAGTCCGACCACTGCTTCCGTCTTCTCCCTGATGCAAGTCTTCATTTGTCAAGCTCCTCTGTACCCAAGAGATACGACAGCTCGTCTTTGCAGCCAAACCGTTTCATGCTGTGTGGATAGCCAGTCTAACGCCGCTCTGACATGCTTTTGCGAAAGATTTGTTTTCTTTCCCTTTTGTTCCAGATTTATTCTTTACAATCCGGTCCATTCCGTGAGTTTCCCGACCTCGCTCTGTCAAATATACGCGCAAGTCTTATCTGTTCATATCCACTTTATCCCAGTGCTTATTCTCTGCTCTCCGCTCACGTAAAATGCAGGAAGTTATATCAAGACGCCCGCCAAATAATTAGATGGGACATTTGTTTGAAAGCACATTTACAGAGGAATAATCTGGCCTCCCAGAGCCATCGTTTGAATCAGACGCATCAACAGAATGCTTTAGGAGTTGGCAGTTAGACAGATGGGAGAACAACAATGAGAAATACAAAACTGAGCAGAGTCTTAGATGGATTTTCATGACACACAAAGCAACATGTACCATTGCTCTGATAAGCACTGGTTTTATATTTCGCTATTGCAAAAATATCATTCCCAAACTGAACTCCAGAGATGCAGGTTTTGGATAAACCTTAAATAGAATGAAATATGTTAACCACTGCTGTGTGAAGAAATGTCGGTCCTTGAGTGCAAAAAATGTGCTGTACGATATTTTTTATGAATATCTGCACACACACACACACACACACACACACACACACACACACACACACACACACACACACACACACACACACACACACACACACACACACACACACACACACACACACACACACACACACACAATAATTAACTGTAAAAACTGTTTGTAGTAACCCCTCCTTTTAGACCTCTGAAACGTTTTCCCAGTAATTTAGCTCTGTACATGGGGATAATTTACAGCGCAGCACATCCCTTATGTAAGGCTCACATTCGGCTGATGGAGCGTTGCAGCCAGCCCTTTACTGTAGAAAGTGAAATAGAGCAGAACAGAGTCGTGCAGGTAGAAAGTGTCTGCAGATGTTGGGCGAAGTCCAATGCACAAACACTGATGGGATCCTCAACAATCTTCAGAATACGAGTGAAGCCAACTGGAAATTATATCCTCAAAAAGCATATGGAGAATACAGTGTTCTAATCGCACAAGTTCCATCAAAAAAGTAAAAAAGAAGGAAAGGAAAAAAAAAGCACACTTGTAAAATGATTTTTTGTTGTTGTAATCCAATATATACTTTATTAAATAAATTCTGTTCTGCATTAGATAACATACTGTGATTATACACAGTATAATCACAGTATGTTATCTGAGCCTGATTGGAATGTCAATGCTGTTGTGTTATTTTGTCGATTTGTATGTTCCTGTTAAATGCATAATGCTGGGCAGTAAAGGGATATTACACAATTCTATAACACAGTGAGGTACGATGTCGTTTTTTCTGAATTCCAAAACATTACAACTGACGTACTTTTTGTCTTTCGCCCTCCTGCTGTTCCTATCTACTCCAGCAGGAGGCGGCATGTTCATAAGTATTGTATTGCGAGCAGCTGGTCTTCAGGGTGGCTTTAAGGAGGTTATACAGAGGCTGATTCAGCACAGTGAGACTTTGCTGCAGAGCTATGGCTTTATCTCTACATGTTCTGGAGTTTGACTTGTGCATGCAGTAAATGTGGTACAAATTACCCACTGGAGTTTTCAAATGCCGTGTGGCTTCTTATGTTTTTCCAAATTAAACAAAAACAATTACAATTTGAACACATGTTCATTCAATAGTGTTAATCCAGAGCTGTGTTTTTAAGTGATAAATAGTGGTAAATAGAAAGCACCAATAAAGTATATAAACTGCTACAAATATTATTGTAATTCTACTTACTGTGGGTTGCATAACATACTGTTGATGTGGCATCCAAGATGTACTTTGGACCTATGGATGAGAACAATAGAGAATTGGGAGGTTAGGCATGGAAAGAAATTTGTGTTTGTAATGACAAGTTGTGGATGTTGAATATGAAATCATGCTCAAACAGAATATTCACAAATGCCAAACTGAACCGAATACAAATCTTGAGGCTTGTGTCCTGTATGTCACTGACAACCACAAAAGTGTTGTTTGATAATCACATGACAACTTTGCAAGGCTTTTGGGGGAAATCATTTCGCCTTACTTTGAGCAGCCAGTGGAAATATTGAACTTGGTGCAACAATTTGTTTCATGTCATGAGATATTATTCAGAATAACAAGAGCAGAAAATGTGTGCTTGCCCTCTGAGTGTCACACTATAATTAAGAGACATCAAATGAAAGAAATGTAATGACGGTATTTTTTTTTTTAAGTGTCCATCCATCCATCCATTTTCTTCCACTTGTCCGTTGCCGGGTCGTGGGGGCTGTTGGAGCTGCCCAAATCACATAGCACCAGTCCCCTATGGCTCCTCCTGCAGGTGGTGGGCCCACAGAAGGACGGCCTCATGGTTCCAAACGGGCCTGTTGGTCTCTCATAAGGGCCTTCACCCATTTATACTCTCATTCATACACCAGTGTACGCAGACACTGGAGGCAAGGAGGGTGAAGTGTCTTGCCCAAGGACACAACGACAATGTGCACCTTCAGGAGGCGGGATTCGAACCCCCGACCTTCCGATCATGAGCCGCTCTACCCTCTGTGCCACGTCGCCCCCCTTTTTTTTTTAAGTGTAAAACTACCAAATGCATCAGTAAAGATATACATTTTTCCTTAAAAAAAAAAAAAACTAACTTAGCTTAACAAGTCCATCTCGGAGCAGCCTGTGCCTGTGGCAGTGTTTCTTATGTAATATTACAGCAGCTACAAGGGTCCACTATATACTGTGTTATGTTGTAATTATAAGAGGATACAGAGACCAGAGAGAGCAATAGGCTCTAATAATTACTGCTGCGCAGTGGAGGTTTCATCATCAAAGCCTGTCCTGGACACAAATCACCACTTTCATCTCCTACAGCTTCTACTGCCCATTGGCCTGCTTTAACGCCAGCCAGAACAGGTCCCCCATGGCTCTTTGTCAAATACATAAAGAGGCATAAGCTAATTGTGTTTACTATGTGTAAGCCGATAGCTTCATTGTCAGTGCTAGATACAAATGAGTTTAGAAGTATTACTTTAATAACTTCATGGTTCAACAACAGTGGGACAGTAGGTCAAATGTTAACCACCATCAGGGGGTCATTGGTTCAAACCAGATCCAAACATGCTGTCATGAGGCTACACGATTAATTGCAGTCAATTTGACACAGTAATTTGAATGGTTGTAATTAGCAAAAGATACAATTATTTAGATAGTATAATGTTAACTGAAAATATAATCTCAATAGGGTCTTAAACATACGAGCCAGGTTCAGCCGACTGACGGACAGCTTTAACCACCAGGCTGAACTCTGTCCTTTTTTACATGTGGCGAGATTAACAATAGAAAAAAAAACACGGTAGTACAGTGGTTAGCGCTCGTGCTTCACAGTTAGAAGGTCCAGGTTGAATTCCCACGGGGCCTTTCTGTGTGGAGTTTGCATGTTCTCCCCGTCTCTGTGTAGGTTTTCTCCAGGTACTCCGGTTTCCCCTACCACTAAAAACATGTACAATAGGCCAGGATGAATGTGAGCGTGTTTGAGAGTGCGCATGGGGGACGACGGATGGATATTCGGAATTGCATGGGTTTTTTGTATTAGTTTAGCAGTACATCATTCAGTCCTCTCAAATGTAAACATATTCAAAGGGAGCACCGATCTAAATATTGCTCTTAAAATATATATTGCACTAATTCCTCTCCAGTGTCATTGAGCCCATGTGTAAGAAAATTTAGCCACATTGTCAACTCCAGTCACAGTATACCTTGTGTCTGGTTACGTCAGGGGAGGACATCTGGTATAAAAGCCTGCCAAATCACTGTGAGACAGGTTGGCTGCGGCAACCCAGGTTAAACAAAAGGATAAGCCAAAAGATGAAGAAATATAGCACTCTACTAACTTTTTTTTGGATACTGTTTGCCATTAATGAGTAATATTTCAAATGACCAACACTTGCACCTCTGGTCGTCTGTGTCTGAGGTAAATGTCGGTCTGTTTTAAGTGTGTCATTGCACACTTCCTCATATACCGCATCACTTGTGTAAACGTGCGGTGGCGGACTGTTTTGTTTAACGACTGTTTGACAAACTGAGGATCGAGAACTAAGTTAAGCCAAAGCATCAGAGTTAAAGTGAGAGAGAGCTTGGCCAAAGGAGATAGGAGAGTGTAGATATACAGCGACATGGGAAAAGGGAGAGAGAAACAAAAAGAGGATTTGCTCTAAGTATGAAAGATCGATGAGAGGCATGCTGCTATAAGCCGCTGTTTTATCATTGCGATTGGAAGAATAAAGCTGAACCGAAAAGCTGATAATTCAATTGCTATGCTCAAGCCTCCTCGGAGTTTTCTGTATATTATGGTCTTGATATGAAGAGGGGCAGTGGCTCAATAACTGCCCGGCCTTTGAACAGTTATATTTGTATAAGATGCATTTAAATGTATAGAAACACTGGAGCATCACTGTAGAAAACGCTAGACTAAAACATAAATGCAAGGTTACTTTCAGTGTTGGTATTGTGTATCAATTAAGAATAAATAAATAACTGGGACAAAAGATACAAAATAACCACCCTTATGTACAAGTCACATTTGGGAGTGTTTACCTCTTCCTTTCTCACATCCAGTTCCCTTTTCTGATCAAAGAAACTAAGATAACTAAGATTGTTTTTGGCCAAACGTTGAATATTAATAAGCTGAATGTCCTGGTGAAACAGGTAGTCTAACCTGCCAAATGCACATTAAGAGAAGTTTTATTTTATTTCAGCAAAATAATGGAATTAAATAATGTGCAGCACTTATTGGATGAGAGTTCTTGGAAAGGGTAGTACATGGTGTCCTATGTTGCAGTTAGCAGAGCTTGTACCTGATATGTGGAGACAGGCGAGGCAGCAATGAACGGGGAGATTGATGTCTGCGCAATCATCCGGTTGGTGGAGATGCTGTACGGCGCAGAGTAGAACCTGGACAAATACAATCAGAGTTTAACAAAACGCTGCATTATTCATTTTGAATACACCGACATCTCACCGGGGCAGACCACATGTAGAGATGTAATTGAGCCTTTAGTATCTCTTTGTTTGTTCAGGCACCGGTCTCTTGAAGATATAGCTGACAAAACCAATCAGCTTTCATCAGGGCTGTCATGGAAACAATACATTTTGCATCGTATTCCCACCGCACCATCAAAGGCATCCTTAAATGAGACCTGACACAGCACCGGTGCTACGAAGGCGTCTGCTCCATGGCTATGCATATAGTAGTAATACGTTACCATCTAATGTGTGAGTGGGAGAACTAGTCTAATACCTCCCTTCATGTCCCGCCCACATGGTTCCGCTTTGTATTCGACAAGTGCCTTTGAAATCTGTTTACCTCCCTTCCTACCTTTGTTTGCCCTTCTAATTTTGCGCCATTTATTTTTAATTTTTTTTATTTCATCCCCTCAACCCTGCAGCGGCTTGTGGTGCTTTATTTATCATTGTGTACCTAGAGAGGACATGTTTCATCCAGCAGGCCGTGTTGCTGTGCCCGATCGATTCAGAAGTGTCTGTTGACTGAATAATGGAGCAGAGGAGGGAGGGAAGAGAGAAGCAAGGGCTGAAGGAGACACCCTCTTTATCTATCTCTAACTTGATTGGATAAAAAATGACCTGCTGCAAGTCAAGTGTAGCATTAGGCCTATATTGGTAAAGTAGTGTTTTGATGTCAAAACTGTTACAATTCGAAAAGATTAATTACATTTATTTAACTAAATGCAAAAATGACTGCATACTGTTATAATTATGATGCAATAGAGCTTTACTATTGCCACTATGAAAAATGCTATTGTTTTTACAATAAGTTCATATAGAAGAAAAAACTCCAAGTGCAGATTTGGTAAAATTGGTAAATCAAATTTTATATCTAGATTCCATAAACATAATGATTAGTTCTACACCGTTGCTGAATTCTACACATTGACAAGCTCATCTGGGCTCCCAATTATCCTCTTAATTATCTGCTTTGTATTAGAGGTCAACAAAACAGATGCCTTCGCTCAAACAAAACCGAAACAGAACGCTTGTACTCGTCAAAAGCTGTGACAAAACAATAATGACTTTTACCAGCTTTGTTTGAGACATGTGTCATTATTCCAAACCACCGGCAACACTTTAAAGTCAACTAATTGATATGTTTTTTTTTTTTGTAGGTCTCTCTTTTCAAAACACTTCACAACAAGCCGTCGTTTTCGCAAAGGTGCCAGATGTAACAGTGAAAAGGGTCTGACCGCCTGCGTTGCTGCTGCACGGGGAGTTTTACGTTCGATGTGTGTTAGTTGAGTGGTAGCCACAACAAGATGCGATGCAAAGCCTATGGATGCCTTTCTAACCCACAGAGGTTCAACCGTGTGGATACAGCTGCCTGCGATAAGCTTTACAATTCAAACTTTCCCCCACTGGACGTTCATGCTCCAGTTGGCGTGGGGAAGAGGCCCGTAGTAGCACGTAAAAAGCCGGACAACACAGGTCTAAATATGAAATGCGTGGCTTCACTGGCACCAGAAAAAGAGGTCTTATGAATTATTAGTACAGCAAAATTTCCTCCTGCCAAGTTCCAGCTCTAGTTCATGTGCAGGTCAGTATGTGTCTTTCTAGGTGTGTTGACACTGGCTCGGCTTACTCGGATTTTTCCCCCAACTCCTTGAAGGGACATAGATTTTCTTTAATTTTCCCTGTGCTGCTTTAAACTGCAGCTTAATGTCTCCATTTGCTTTCTTTTGTGTTTGGCCTCAAAGGAAACACGCTGGGGTTATGTGTTATTCTTTTGCCTTTGAAAACCACTGCACAGTTTCATGTGCACAGAACAAAGGATTTAAACAAGAGACTGTGTATGGAAAATAAAGGTAGTGACGGCTCCACATAAGTAATGGCAAACCAGATGAATTCCACAGTATGGTTGTTTTCAGAATCATATGCAAATCCATATTTATTACTCTAAAGAACTGTATTTTCTGGACGAGAGATCTTCGACATAATTGTATTATATAGTTTTTTTCTAAGAAGGAAATTTGAAATCCAGCCGGGTAAATAATTTAGGTCTAAGGACAACTGAAGCATCAATAAATATATCAAATAAAAACATGGCCCCCTGTCATAACTCTGCCTATAGGTGTTATGACCCTCAATCTAGAAACCACAACGTTCTTAAAAACATTTTTAAAACCTATATTTGATTTAAACTCAAGCAAAGACCTAGCCTGGTTTTATCAGACCCTCGTACTCATTTCGTTTCGTACCAGGGTCTGGATCTTCACAATTGAGCTCCGTTATCAGGTGGGACGGGTGAACTCCTTTGAAACGATTGGATCTGATCTTCGCCAGCGTTTGGGCGTGACGTGTGAACTGCGCCCGAGTGAGTGAAGCAGCTATCTGAACTCTATCAGAACCTTTGGGGGCATTCCTTGCGCATTCTAAGGCTTCAATTTTAATTTCTAGATATTTGGGAGCCGAGCCAGAAAAGATTGAAGAGCTTCCATTACTTTCGTATCAGCCGCCATTGCCGAACTACAACCAGCAAATGGAGCGTAAATGCTTGACGTCACCTACAAGCCCCGCCTCCCCCGCTCGCTGAATGGTAGGTTGAAATTCAACCGATGTAACGCGGCCACTGAGATCAGACCCAGACGTACATGTAGGGAAATTATAATTGACCAGAGTTTACGGATGGCTAAGGCCCGGCTAGCAAAGTACCAAAGTACCCAAAGAATGAAAGAAGTATGTACACATTTACATTGATCCACGAGGGAAATCCAGTGCACGCCTAAATTTACAAATTATAGAGTTGACTTTAAAAATCTGGGCCAATAAGTTATTCCAAACATACTTTCAATTTGAATCGATCAGAAGTCATTTTAACCGTTTAACCATGTTAGCAATGCAAATCCCTGTGTGTATTGAAAACAGGTCCTTGTCAAATTGATGATTAGTGACAAGACCCGAATCACCTTCATAAAGCAGTATGGATCTGACTTTTGACTACACAATGGATATATGACTTGCATTAGAAATACTGTATTAGCCAGTGATGAATACAAATGAGCGCACACGGGCCCGGTTATTCAATATGCTCCTCTGATTGTGTTTATTGTATTTTTCATTAGACTGATGTGCATTGAGAGAGAGGGATAGTACGTAGAGGACGGATCCAAGGTTATTGATGGAGGCTATTACCCCCGAGCAGCGGGCTGTCAATAGGGACCGTGCTACGGGCTCTTTAAACAATACGCTAAACATGTAATTGCAACCAGAACATTACTACTAGCAGATTGAATTTAAAACCTCTTCGCCGATCCCTGGTGTGACCTCGCCGCACTGTCAGGAGTTTGCCCTGAAAAATTAGCCAATGATTCAGTGCTGACCTCAATGACTTTTCAGCGGGGAAATGTGGGTTAGCATGCTAAAATGTGTGTGTCGGTATGCGCGGGGTGGAAGAGGGCAGGCGATGGAACAGGGACGGCAAAGAACTGTAAGCAAGTAAAGTAAGTATAGGACAAATGGGGCAGCAAAATGTCATGTGCTACAACAGTTTGTTCCATGACCAGCGATTCCCGCCTTTGCAATGTCCAAACCCGACCTTCGTTTCTGGGAATCCACTTTCTTTTAGGCTGCAACATGCATTTATCACAATAAACACTCTACCAAGTACTTAAGGCTTCAGAGCGTGAGCATACAACAATCCAACATTCTTGTGCAAGTTACAGTATGATTTATGTAAAGTACAGTATATAATAAAATTGATTTGAAACACTCTAAGTTAGTAGCACTTCCAAACCTCTGCACGCGCCAGTCCAGTATGACATTGACAGAAGAATCAGTTTGGCCAGTGAGGACTCAGTTACCCCCAGTATCACCCCTAATATCAGATTGGCATCCGATCCAACCAGCCATCTGTCCAAGGTTTGTGGAGCTGTAATTGATTCGTACCCTTCCCTTCTCCTTGCACCGACTTTATTCCTGACTTTGCCCTCCTCCTGACCTCATCCGGCCCCTGCTTTCTATTCAAGAGCTGCCTCCATGCGTTTTGCTCCTCTAATTAGCCGCATTAGCATTTCACAGTAATTTAGTGCCGTGCCGGAAGGAGCTTAGGTTGACCTCGGGAAAAAAAAAAAGGTCAGGGAGGGCTTAAGCCATGCAAACACACAGTTTATTATTGGTGAGTCTATATCCGCATGCAAAACTGGTCTGCACAGGGTTACAATGGAACTACAGAATATAGACATCATTAACAGAAGCAAGTCTTTTAAGGCATTATCAGTTTTTGCTTTTCCTTTGTGTTGCACTGTCATCTTCCCAGCAGGTAACATATAATCCCCGCCTTAACCAAGTGCATTTACTCCATTTCGGCTTTACCCGGATCTAAAAGCTTCTCGGCTGGAAAACTACAGTGCAATGCCTCATTTGAAAGAAAACCGATCTTAACTTTTTGTTGCGTTGTTGGCACAGGTTTTGTCATGTTTTTTTTTGTCATGTTTTAGTCTCTTTTTGGCTGCGTTTTGGTAGTTTTATTTGTTGCCTTTTTGTCATGTTTTCGTCTCATTTTTGTCGCCTTTTTGTTGCTCTTTTGCCTCTCTGTCCTGTTTTTGTCACTTTTTTGTCACTGTTTTGTCACCTTTATGTTGCTATTCTGACACTTTTCTCAAGAAGCTTTGAGTAATGCCAAACTGCAGAAAATGTGCTTGGTTTAGGTGGGGGTTAAGAGGTTAAATCACATGTCCTAATCATGTGCAACGAGCAACCGAATGTTATTACAAATATGATGTTATTTGTATTTTTCTACTATTGTGCAAACCAAAATTTAACTAGACAGATTGTTTTTGAGAAGTAAAAACAAAATAATTCAAATAAGAACCGGAAAGGCTGCAAGGTTGAGAAGGTTAAGTTGAACCCATGGAAGAACAAGAGAGCCTGAGGAGGAATTTGATACAAAGGGGAAGGGGTATTGAGCCGAAAGGAGGCGCAGCGCTGGAGGAAAGTGTCTCCAGGGACCGCATCACCAGCAGCGTTCCTAGCAGACAGAACCAATCTCCAATTTCCCCCCGAAAACTCCCAGACAGCCCATGCATTCAGGCAGGCAGCTCCGCAGATAGCCTGGGCTGACGAAAGTCTTACAGCGCCACTGCAACACACCTACCGGCTCCATCCCTTAGCAGTGAGTAGCATCATCCAACAACGCTATGCTAACGGCTGCACAGGTCATGTGACAAACTGAGAGTAGGGCAAACAGAGTATGTGTGTGTGTGTGTGTGTGTGTGTGTGTGTGTGCGTGTGGTCTGTTCATTTGCATGCAGGTGCTTGTCTGCAGGGAAGTGCTGATGTGCAGGTGTGGACATCTGTGCAAGGTATGCAGCCAGAGTCTGGGTGCTAAGTAGCTGTACGTAAAATAGTAAGGAAAGCACAAAAACAACACCAATAAGTCCCCAATAAGTAGAGATATGAAAACTTACCCGTTCTGAATAGCAGAGGGATCGTACGTCAATGCCATGCCACTCTGAGCACAAATAAAAGAAGAGATCTGTTACCTCAGAATTAAAAGCAGAAGTATATTACGTTTCAAAATGTAATCACTAAAGACAATTAATAAATCACACAAAGACATAAACAATAACAGTGATCATAATCTGTTGTTGTGCTGCTGTGTGTGTTTGAACCGTTCGTAAGAGGGCCATATTATACCACCCTGTCAGACTCAAATTGGCGCACGTTGTCACAGAGAACATCTGCCCTGTCACTTGGAACATTGTGTGTCCAAAAGAACTTTAGTCAAACAACACTCAACATTACAAGTTAGAATGTGCTTGTTGAATTATTCGCACTTGCAACAATGACAGAAATGGAGAGTAAATACTTCACGGCTGTCTGTGTTTCTGATACTTCTGGAGACAAGACAATTTGCATCTTTCCTAACATACTGCCGCTGGTATTGTTGACAGCTTTGCTTGTCACATTGTTGTATCAGAAAGTTAGCACTGTCGCTTCTCAGTCAATAAAAACATAATCTAAAATATGACTTGAGTTACCCTCTTGAATCATGTCATGTTTCTATTTGCTTCAAAGTGATCACTACTTAACTGCCTCCTGGCAAGCCTCAAACCAAATTGAAGCAAACAGTAGTTTTCTAAGTCTACACATCTTTATTATTCTCCATCTTCCCTTTATCCAGCCTGCCTCCACACGCAATAGTCATTTGTTCTCGTTCCACGCAGAGCTCTGCTTTCCAAATTGGCACATGAGTTGAAAGTGTGCCCTGACACTGAACTTTGTAGCAGTGTTTGCTTTTTCTCCACAAAATAATCTTTCAGCGCTGATCAGGGGAATACTGTATATTGCGTCAGAAAGAACACTTGAAGCCAGGTGCTAAATTGCGAGTAGTACTCAAAATTAGCAAGTGCTATTTTGTGGGAATGTTGCACCTGATTTAAACTGTGCGTTTCATTGGTGTCGCAGATGTGATATGTATGAGTTAAGTGCATGAGCAGTGGCTGCGGACGGACAGCACGGCTCGCACGTTGGAGACGTCCGATAATGAAAGGAACAAATGAACAGCGGAACACAAGTCTCGACTCCTTCAGTATCATCATCACGCCGTGCCCAGTCCCCGGACATAAGGACTTTAAAAGGACGTAGGACAGACCCTAGGTATTTGTGTTAACCTTGCTCTTGTGGAATGGGTATTCTACTGCCCTTTAAATGACGCATATTACGCTTTGTTCATAAGTGTACAATAAACCGCACTCAATGAAAGGCTGTATCTGATTAACACATGTGCACCACTGTGGCGTCTTCCCGTTGTTATTACAAAACCTCCATCACAGCCCGGTTCTGTTTCATTTCACTTTCTCCACTCGGTGCTGGCTCGAGCTCCAGGAATTTCAATGTTGGGAAATTGTTTCAAAGTGCACTCGTCATGTGGGTGGCAACGTTATTATTCACTTTCCCTTGTTCTGTAAATTAAAGCTTTGGTATCAACACCAGCAACTCGTGAACTGTATGCATTGTGCAACAGTCAATCTGCTTCCAATCTGCTTTCATTTCAGTCGCACATGACAGACTGGAAGTGGGAGTTTCAACAAAAGGAAAAAACAACTTGGCTTTGGGGTCTTGCAGAAACCTTATATTTTACATTTAACAACCTTAATATTTGCCAGCTTTTATCCTGTCAGAAGAATCTCCGATTTGGCATGCAGTGAGTTATTGGAAATGAATTCTGATAATGACCCCGCAGGGAGCCCTGTCAGGCCTCAAAAGCTTTGTTATAAAATGTAAAATGGGCATAATGTCAGGCAGAACATGGTTTTTAAATGTACAAATGGGGGTTTTGGTGCCAGCTACAATACAATAATGTCCGCAGAGGTGTGGGCAGAACAGCCAGTGACACTTTAATTTTAACCACTATAGTCAAGAGAGTATTTTGCACATTTATGTATTGTTACAAAGACGGATCAGAATGGTAGTATGTACTAATCTGCCATGGGGGTGTGATGGCAGAGCTCGTCAGCTTTGGCTAGCTGCGGAATTGTAAAATACATTGTTTTTGTTGTGTCATTGTTGAATATGTGCACTGAAAGATCTGGGTGTTTATGACTTATGACTCTGCTTGAGCGTGATGATTAAATACACATGAGTCTCACCTCTCCGTCCCTTGTCCACGGTCGTCCATTTTGGGGATATTTGACCTGCGTCTGCCTCTTCTTCTGGCCTCCGTCAGCAAACTTACACAGCAGCGGCTCTGCAGGGGCTGCCCACAACACAAGGACAAACACAGAAGGATTCATCAGCTTAATGACTGCAAAATATTACACTTCATGCATTAGGAGTTATGTTTAAAACGATAATATGGTAAAATGCTGTGCTGTGCATAAATTCAAAAAGTACACGAGTCTCTTCCATTCATCTGTGGTGAAATCCTGATACGACAAAATCATCTTGGCATTTCTGCAACGCTCTACAGCCAGGAAAACAATGCCACTGGCTAGTCATCAGAGAACTTCAGGTTGAGTTAAAAATGGGGGGAAATGTTCCTACGCTAAATAAGTCAGCTTGACCTGAGGCTATCAGTGTGATTGCAAAGACAACAGCTTCATTGGACTTGGGGAAAGAGAAAACCTTGATTACAAATTGGATTAGATGACCGTGACCTCCCGCACAAAGTTGAACAAACCTGGGCATAGACCTGAACAACTGCAATCGCTAATGCCACAGGCTGCAGACCAAACGAAAAAGATGGATTTTGCTTTAAAGGGAGAAAAAAACAACAACCATAAAAACAAGTTCTTGTTACGCGTTGGTTTATTGGATTTAATAGCATATCAGTACAATTTGTTCGAGAGCAGGAGAGCGTGAATAATGCCCTTTATTTCTGGGAAACGCTTAAGCATCTGCCCGAGTCAACAAACAAAATCAGAAGTATTGTTATCCAAACATGAGCCAGACCCAGAGCAGAGATAAGATGTTGGTGGATGGATTATGGAGTCTGACGGTCGACAGTCAGACGGGATTTCTGGCACTGAAAAGCAAAAGATCAGGGCGCGTAAAATATTGCTTTTAGATGGTATTATTCATTTTTGTCCCCATCAGTTGTACATCAAAAATAAAATGAATGAACCGGATTACATAAAAGTTAAAAAAACGTGTTTATAGCAAAATATCATCGTTCGCTCTATGGATATTATTCCAGCACTTGAAGCATCTTATACTAAGACACTGCACAGAAAAGTCAAATACAGTAGATAGTTACAGCTACGAGTATGCAATTGAGGAAACCATAACCATAAATCAGTGACGAATATGACACAGACCCCAGTGTATACAAGGTTCATTTGCTTTTCTTATTTATTTCCAAAGAGCCACTTTAAGACAAAAAGGCCAGTTCAAAAAGCAGATGGTAAAGTGGAAGACCATCTTGAGCCCTGACTTTTAATTACAGTCTGTGAAAGACAGTGTCAACAAGAGATCTATTCAACTCGAGTTCTCTTCTTACGCACTTGACCCTGATATTGGTGAGCCTCCTCATGTCATGAAAGACCTCTTACAAGCTCCTTTAATAGCGGTACTAAATGTTTCATAAAAGAACGGACTAATTACCTGTATTGTATTTCACCGCAGCAAAAAGAATCAAGAGTGAGTGAAAAAAAACAAGCGCAAAGCAGGCGATGGTTTCACAGCGGCGGAAGTGAAAACATCCAGTATAGATCCATTAAACAAATAGGAAAAGAAAGTTTGTAAGGTATAGTTTAACCTTTGTTTATGTCTCAATAAGAATGTGCCCGTCGAGACCGTCATTGTTTCCTTCTTTTCCATTTGCCCACTGAAATGTAAGACAAAGGCATCCTATCTTGGAGATGCAGTAGTTACCCCCCTGTGCGTTTGCTGGACACTGTTCTGTTCTGCTGCAACGTTCTTGTTTCCATCAGAAGCCATCGCGGACCAGACATAGGGTGACTGGGCAGATTTTTTTCCACGCTGAATCTTCTTCTCCAGTCACAACAGCGACATTACTTTTCCCGAAGTGGCCAACGGGGATATAGGACAGAAACACAGTATGCGCTAAGGCCGAGATCGAATTGGCAACTTTCTGATTCCCCGATCGATACTTTTGCACTATTGTGACGCACCGTATATTTACTTCCAATTCTGGCCACAATCATATAGTTGGTGAAGCAGGTGTGACACTTGGTAAGGTAAGGTTTCGGAGCCCCGGGAGCAAATGGGGATAAGAGACTATAAACTAGTATGGGCTGAGGTAAAGTCTAACTAAATGTAAAAGTAGGAAAATATAAGTAAATTGCTATACTGCCCCCTGCATTTTCTATTATGCACACACTCAAATCAATAGTGTGCAATACACAAAGAAAATACGTGTCCTTAGGTCCTGACAGTTCCGGCTTTTACAGATGGGTAATCTCCTGAGTGAAGTGTCTAAATGGGTTTTGTCAAAGTATGTGGTCCATCAAAAAACATTTTGTTCCCTGAGTATTGATTTAGTTGCATTACGTGTGCGTGATGCATTGGGATAACCTGAGTGCATCATCTCAAAGTTCATTCAAGTTCAAATCTTTTTAAAAGTGTATTATGTAAATCATTCCTGGACTGACAAGGACTTGGGGAGTATCGAGATCTTGTATGCATAATCACTAGTGGTTAGGGTTTAGGGACACAATATGTCTTTGAAAGGCGATCAAACCAGTAACTCAATGCTGCATTACAACTATGGGTCCATCCGAAATCCTCGAATACGTAGCTCCTATGTCCTGATCTTAGCTCCTAACCCTTATGACGTGGTAAGGTCAACTGTTAGATCCCTATGCTCAATCCGACCGTCCTCACTCAGGGCACAAAACACAGGGGAAATGACATCACCAACAGCTGTTTCATGAAAAACTACATTACCCATATAGTAATTGCAGCCTGACTTTAATGACTCAAACACGAACCACAATAATGATATGAAGCCACACAGAAGACAGACGATGATAAAAAGCTGTTTCAGATTTACCTTCCACAGCTACAGCCCTCATCACAAAAATAAAAAATCCATCCATCTTCTTCCACTTGTCCGTAGCCGGGTTGTGGGGGCAGACGTTGGAGCTGCCCAAATCACATTGCACCAGCCCCTATAGCTCCTCCTGCAGGTGGTGGGTCCACAGAAGGACGGCCTCATGGTTCTAACTGGGCCTGTGGGTCTCTCATAAGGGGCTTCTGAACCGCTCTTTGTCTGACCCGTTACCTAGGACCTGTTTGCCATGGGAGACCCTACCAGGGGCACGAAGCCCCCGACGACAGAGCTCCCAGGATCATTCGGGCGCTCAAACCCCTCCACCACGTTAAGGTGGCGGTTCCAGGAGGGAAAATAAAAAATGCTCTGGTCAAATATTCCACCAAAATCCTGTCCTTTGGTTCCGTGTTAACACACAGTGAGGTCTGCTCCTCCACTGCACAATAAATGCAAATGATCGATGTGGCTTGAAGTTTTTTCTAAATGAAAGCAAAAGCACAAACTGCCTTCATTTAGGCCATTTTTCTGAGGCGTCTTTCTTTCAAACAGTGACATGTGACAGTGCTGTGGTGATTCTAACTTCTATTTTGTCACTCTTATAAAGTTTGGCTTGTGCAGAATCTTTTTTAAAACTTTTTATTATTAATTAAATGTGCGCCTGTCAATCAACAGTGGTTGTGCATGGAGGGTGGGGTGGAGGGACTGGTGGCTTATGGGATGGCACATACCTCCTAATCGCCGGTGAGGAACGACCAGAGGTCCCTATGCTAGATATGACAGGAAGCATACAGGCGCCTTTCTCAACCTCCCTCCTAACTGACAGCACTATTCAGAGGCTTCCTATCATGGCCGACACTGACGCACATCCGGTTTAGCCTTAGACCTTTTACCAATTTGCTGAGTTCGGCTCCAGCCTATAGCTCAAGAAGTAATTCTTGACCATTTTTGTGCCTTGGAATCCAGCAAATAACTCAACTTCAAGCTAATCTTTTGTTGCCAACATTGAACAGCATATCTCCAGTTTTTGAGGGCCTAAAATGAAGATCCTGTGACATTTACCTTAACCATTCTGCTTGAAACTAGTCCAAACCTGCTCTAGCCATGTCCATAAATCTGAGCCGCCTATAATTATAAATAATCTAATAACAGCTTTACCTTAAGATTAATGTTTTGTGGAATTGAATAAATGTAGATTATTAAGACAAATCTCCCTGGGTATTTCTCTTCTAAACATTGATGCTACATGCCTGGATGGCCTTTTGTTTAATCCTATTACTTCATTCTAATCTGACACGGTAGATTACCACAGTGGTTACATGTCTCTAACAATGAAATAGATTTAAAAAAAACAAAATTGTCCTTTTTTTGAAATCTAATATTAATTAGAGAAGTGAAGAAATCGTGGTCGTTTCTGTCAATATTCACCTTCGGAGGGATGGGATGTCTTCTATTACTGGCATAATTACTCAATATTGGAAAATGATCAACGGGTGCCAGGGATTCAGTGGGCCATGAATGGTGAAAACATAGCCAGTGGCAATTAATAAATCATCTTAATATGAACGGTTTAAAAAGAATATATTATTAGACATTGAATAAAAGTAATTTTACCTACTGGCCCGTTAAATCCATTAATCTCTTTAACTCAGACATTATTTGTGGCGTTTTTCCACAAAGACCCATTGGGAACAAAACGTTTGGCTCAAAATATGCAAAATACCTTTCACTTACAGCCCACATTAACAAATTGACACTATTATTACATTGTTATCATTATACGTATTACGCCCTGAGGTGACGGATTTGAGATATCATGCATGTCAACGCCGTCTGAATTCCTAATGGACTTGACAAGACTCACGTATTAACACAAACGCCGGAATAATTTCTACCGACTTACAGTATATAGAGATCTTATAGAAGTGCTGAGCTAGCCTGAAGCAATAAGAACAGAGAGAGAGGATCGTCTTCGGGACGAGCCTTAGATTAATTATTCGGCTTCCACGCGGCGTCCTATCGGGGTCCACACATGAGGCCTTTAAAATGAGAAGGACGTTTTTAATTGTGAGTTTGACCTGCGCTTTCCCTTCCTCTTGTGACAATCTCAAACGGGCTGATGAATCACAGCAAAGCAATTAGCAGTTGTCCCATTGATCTTTTTTGTGAATAAACTTTATCTGAACCAACAATAGGCCCTTTGCCACAATAACTCATCAGCCTATCCCCCCCTGAAAACAAACTTCACATCCTCCACTGCGTCCATGAATCTCTTCTTTGGCCGGAGCCAACACAATACAACAGAAAGAAATGCAAATGTCCAAATAATTCTAAAAACCAAACATCAATCAACCCTCGTGGAGTCTATTAAATGTGAAATGGACGGAACAGAAACAAGAACAGTGTGGCGGTCATTCCACGCGGAGCTTGCGCTGAGCTTTTGAGAGTACTTCACGTTCGACATCATTTGAAACATGCACAAAAAGGGTTGATCCTACCGGCTGACTTCACATTTGCTAAGTATTTCTCGATCAAGAATTGGAGACAGGTCCCTGGGCACCGCTCAGTTCACCCCATGCTTTTGACAGGTTCCCACAGCGGCACTGGATGTCAGATACAGAGAGTAAAATAACCCTGCGGGAACAATAAGTGTCTGAATTCTAGGACCATTTTATTAGTCTTGTTGCTCGCGTCTAAACGGTGGAATCCTTGTTCCTCAAACACATGTTTACTGAGACTTTAAGTGCGTAAACAGCACCCACGTCGATTGCTCCAGAAATGGAGACATGCTACTTTTATACAAGTAGCACCGAAAGGAATCGATTAGAGGACAAAAGCTGTGTTGGTGTTTGCAATATCTATTTACAGCCTGAGACTAATACTGCTGATATTTGCTTTAAATCCTTTATTCGATTGTCACTATGTCGAGGGCTGAATGTGAACATAGTTGTCTCCGTGGATCCTTGGCTTTTGTCGGATCGTGCAACAAACTCAATATGCTGTAGATGCAAAGGGGGACCATGGAAGGTGAGAGAACAGTGAGAGGTGTTGAAAGTAAAGGCACTGGTACCGCCGTGTAAAGGTGTTTCGGTGGGAAATAGCGATCTGAATTGGATTTGTGGTGTTGAGATTGTGGACACAGGTAGCCGGGCGTGAGGAGACAGGCGTGGAGCTCACACTGTTCGTACTCATTGTAGCGGTGGGACTTCGCGGACCGCAGCGGGGACATATAAACTGTTAAAACACCAGCCAAGGAAACAAAAATATCCATCTCTGCTATGGGGGATATGGGGGGTGAAGTGCACAGGGGAAAGGCTCAGATGAATGCAGCGTGTTGGGAATGTGCTGGAAAAACGCAATATTCGACAAACCAGGTGGGCCACTCACACCTGTACTGTACTGTACTGTGTTAGACAAGTTTGGATAGCAGCAAAGTTGAATAAAACAAACAATGTTAATTTGCTATAAAATAAATCTAGGCACTGGTATGGAAACATTTTGAGAATATTTTAATAAAAAATGTGGATAATGGCACTATGTCTTTTACCACTGCAATGATTGCATCTTTTTCGACCAACACATTATGGTCATTTGTCCTTCTCAAGGGCTTGGTATTAGAAAAACTGAAACTTGAGCTGCAGTGACACTAGGCAAAGTGCACCGGTGACGTCATAGTGTGCGCACTAAGCCTCAGTTGCTCTTTAGCCATACATTACAGAAAGGTCAAGGGAGTGGAGGCTGTGAATTGGATACACTCCCTGGATCAAGGTGGTTGAGAAAATATTAGTATGAAAACGAGGTAGACTAAACGTCTCAATACTTTGTTATTGAGAGAGAACTCCGGGCCCTCGAGCAGAGTATGTAATGATAAAAGGTCATGAAGGGGAACAAAAATATGCAGCATGTTTAGTTTTAGTGGATTCTTCCCCATTGCACCATTTTGTAGGAATGGATTTAGCTCTTACAATCTGGAGGCTATGCCTTCCATCCAGGCCATTGCCTACCAGCCACCATTGTTAGGTCAGTGCTTTGAGACAAGCTTTTGCAATCTACAGTATGTGGTTCAGTTTTATCCCAGCTACAGGACCACACACTGATATTATTCCCTCAAGTGAATTTAACAAATAGAAAAATTAAGTACGAAAAAAAGATGACACAAGGGAGAAAATGAAACCCGTCTAAAACATCAGTGTTGATTTCCCCAAGTGTAAAATTGCAGAGGCGGTATGCCTGTTTGTTTACCTTGATAGGTGCTGAGTAAACTTGAATACAAAAATATCAGCCCTCGACGAAATGTGACACACAGATACTGATTTTGTGGCAAATGAGCTCTTTACGAGAAGATAGGGAGGGCTTCCTACTGGCACCGTCTCCGCGCTTCACGGTAGGGAGCCAGGACATTATCGAACAAGCAGCACCGAGTGGCAGAATTATAGTCTATAGTAAAACACACTGAGAGCATTTTATTTACACCTGAAGGGACAGCTGGATCTGCCAGACAAGTACCAGCTATAGGAAGCAGCAAGTAATTCAACGTGGTTAGTCTCGAGACAAAAAGATGTTAGCAATAAAATGTGAGACCTTCCTGTCGAAAGGTGGGAGTGCTAAACCCCGCACCACTGTGCTGGCCTCACTAGACAGATAGACCAACATTCCCCACGTCGCCTTTACATTAGCAATCATATCTGACACACCGAACCCGAAGGTAACAACACACTGGGCCAGATCTTGTGCCTGGCGCAGTCCGTGCGCAACTCTAAACGCACTGTGGTACACGCACAATCTTGCATGTGGCGCAGGTTTTGCACTAAAGGCTGCGCCACTAGGGAGAGGGCGTTATTTAAGAAAAAGAGGCCGACTGAGGCGTGGTTCATTACAAGCAGCACTCGGGGCGCTGCTCCTCTTCGGCAACCTTCACATTATTTTCCTCTTTACATCGCGCTGCCTTGTAATCTTCCTTTAGAATCGATGTATCATGTCAAATTGAAAACAAAAGCGAAATTACCTTGAAAAGTCTGCTTGAGCTTACGCACGGGCTTACTTGGGTACAGTGGATCAACGCGCACACCCCTAACACCAAAACAACAACACTTTTCCATAAATAAACCACACACTCAAGTGCCACAACACCACGTTTAATCTGCGTTTTAAGGTGACGTTTAAATTGTGTGTCAGTGTTTACCTCAGGATGAATGAAGAGCATCAGCGGTGGTTGCTGTAATAAGCCTCATGTTTCCTTTTTACATTGTTGCTCCTTGTGTAGACTACAGCTCAGTCCAAAAGAAAGAAGCGCATTTCACAAACAGGGCGCATAACAAAGTGGCATCAGTGAGGATGGGCATTGGCTGTAATGCTCACTCTGTTGACTTGTATATCCCTCCACTGCCCCCTGCTGTTCTCAGAGAGTTTGAGCCTGTGACACTGACTCTCCTCTCTGAGGTGGTCCAGGGGATGAGACCCACAAGTTGTCCTCTGGATATCGTTCCATCTAAGGTTCTCAAACATGCTTTTGACACCGTGGGCCCATACCTTCTCACTTTGTTCAATAGCAGCCTAAGCACTGGTTCTGTCCCTGCAGCCTTCAAGCATGCCGTGGTTAGGCCACTGTTAAAAAAACCTAATCTAGATCCTGCTGTTCTGTCAAATTTTCGACCCGTCTCTCACCTTCCATTTTTGTCTAAGATTTTAGAGAAGCTAATCTTCATTCAGTTGCAGTCTTTTTTGGAAAATAATTCTATTTTTGAGAAATTTCAATCAGGCTTCAGATCGCGTCACAGCACGGAGTCAGCTCTTCTTAAAGTGCACAACGACATTCTGCTGTCTTTGGATTCGAAGCAGCCAGTGCTTTTGATGATGCTGGACCTGACTGCGGCGTTTGACACCGTGGACCACTCAGTTCTCCTTTCCCGGCTGGCGGAGCATGTTGGTGTTCAGGGCACGGCCCTGCAGTGGTTTAGGTCCTACCTGACTGACCGGAGCTTTGTTGTGATGGTCGATGACTATTCCTCCTCCTCCACCCCGTTGTCATCTGGGGTGCCACAGGGTTCCATCCTTGGCCCGGTCCTGTTCTCACTTTACATGCTGCCACTCGGGTCCATCATTGCCAGACATAATTTATCATTCCATCTTTATGCTGACGATGTCCAGGTCTATTTACCAGTGCTCCCTAACACTGCCACTGCTCTTGACTCCCTCCATCACTGCCTTTCGGACATTAAACAATGGCTCGCGCAGAATTTTCTTCACCTCAATGAAACAAAATCCGAATTTATTATTTTTGGCTCCGGGGACGTTCCTCAGATTCAGTCCAGGGTCATGGGTCCAGTCCGTGATGCCGTCAGGAACCTGAGAGTTGTCTTTGACCGAGAACTGAACTTTAAACAACAAATAAATGCTGTTGTCAAAGCCAGCTTTTTTCAGTTGCGCCTTTTGACCAAGGTGAAGCCCTTTCTCTCACGCAAAGACCTCGAGAAGGCAACGCACGCGTTCATCAGTTCTCGGTTGGACTATTGCAACGCTCTCTACTCTGGCCTCCCACAGTCGTCACTCCACCGGTTACAGTTAGTGCAGAATGCAGCAGCCCGTCTTCTCACTGGTTCATCCAGACACAGCCACATCACTCCTGTCCTCTCCTCCCTGCACTGGCTCCCAGTCCGTTTTCGGATTGATTTTAAAATGTTAATGCTTGTTTTTAAAGCTCTTCATGGTCTTGCTCCGTTATATCTGACTGAGTTGTTGACCGTACATCGCCCCAGCAGTGCTCTCCGGTCTGCCAAGCAAATGGTTCTGGACGTGCCCAGGTCCCACTACAAACAGTGGGGCGATCGTGCCTTTAGGGTTGCAGCGCCTAAACTGTGGAACAGCCTGCCCCTCAGCCTACGTGTTCTCACGGACCTGTCCCTGTTTAAATCCAGATTAAAGACTCATCTGTTCAAATTTGCTTTTAATACTTAGGGCACACTTAATTGTGTCTTGGTTGTAATCATTTTGTGTTTTTATATTGTTTAAATCTTTCTGTGAAGCACTTTGGTCCTCCTGGTGTTGTTGTAAAGTGCTATATAAATAAACCTTGATTGATTGATTGATTGATAACAGCCGCTCCAAGAATGCTGCAGCTGTGGCTCAAATGTTCCAATAAGCTACAATTTTCTTGCAACTACTGCATAACTCTGCAACTCCTCCGCAGCCAATATGATCTGATCAATTAAATCTATACATTAAGGTAACTTTGTGCAGTCGAACGGTGTCCAACGCCGAGGCTGCTGCCTTTCATGGCCCGCCCGCTCATCTTTGATCTGCAGCGAGTGGCAGTGGAAAGACAGTTTTATTTCTTTCATCTTTATTAAACATTGCGCGCTGCATGTGCATGTTATGAAGCGTTTACAGGACAAACTACATCCCCCGAAACCCACCGCCTTCCACGGTAGCGGTCTGGGGAAAGCATGGGGAGGGGCGGCACCACAACATCGCAATGCGAGTCCACCCCCTGCCCACTTTTTGCGCCAGGTATGACACTGAAGATTGCAAGGAGCGCCACCCGTCTGCGCACTCGTCTGCTCTACAGCCTGTGCTATGGATCACAAGATCTGGCCCATTGTTTCTTAGCATGAGATACAAATAATAGCAACATTACAGAATAACAATATAGTACTTTTTTGTTTTTGCCCAAATGGTCCAACAAATAACAACAACTGCAAATACAATAATCTATTCCAGATTGTACACCAACATCTTGAGTATTATTCATATTCAACAAGTCTGCACTTTTTCCACACAATATCGGTTAAACTTCGTCAACGTCCAATCTGCAGTTTGTACTACGAAAGGCAGAAGTCGCCACACTGTCGATCTATGGGCTTCCTCATAACGAGAGCTGACGGAGGCCCGGGTCATGTGATCAATGCACACATTAATCTCACAGCCAGAGTGTGAATTATTACCGTTTCCTGCCAATACATCAGAGCGGATGGACAGACTAATCAGGGAAACCCACAAGCCACCGGCGTACCATCAAGAGATAACATTTTGACAACAGATTCCTTACATGTGTACCATTACCGACTGCTGTTGTCCCATACGCGTAATGGGGTGAGAGCATGAGCCAGACCATCTTTGACACAGACAGACTGGGGCATAAATCAGCTGAGTTTGACGTCAACAAGACCGGACACGCCTTTTTTACAGTGCGATCAGTCACAGTGGGCAGGACCCTGGCAACTGAGACGCACCATATATCTGTACCAATAAAGAGGTGGAGAGGAGGCCGAAAACGTGTCTTTTTGTATTCCTGTTATTCAGGAAAAGACTGTTGAACACCTCACCGTAATCTGCACTCTAAGCAGGTTTCTAATGCGCAATAAATGAACGTACTTGTGGCAAATCCATATATTTGTATCCACATTTTATTTATTTATTTATTTCTTATTCAGTAATCATTTAACATGCTGTTTGGTGATGCAAAAGGTGTTTTTATCCATTGCTGTTTTATTCTGTACTTAATGCAACAACATTTTGTTCTGCACTGCACTTCTGTGAGTTTTTCAATCAACTTGTTATAGGAAGTAGTTTTGTCAATGTCCACCCTTCTGATTCAGCGACAGGAGGAAGATGCTACATTTAAACTATTAGCTGAAGTCCCAACATGTTTCTGCCTCTCACAAATCTTTCTACAGATCCTGATTCTACATGCATGAACTCTCAGACTGTAAAGCAAAGTTAAGTGTCAACTCAGTAGATACTTTCGAGTTCACTATTGGTAGAAATGGTTAATAGTGCGATGAGCTTAACCTTTACACCTTCCCCTTATTAGATCCAAACATTACACAAGGGCCCCAAGCAATGCCTTCCAGCGAGCCCCGGACCTCATGCTGAGAACTGCTGCTCTACACCACCAACAAAAAATTAAATGGAAATTTGTCTCTAAATTTGCTTTAGCAGTAGCGTTTTAGTCAATGGTTTATTGTCAAATAATGGGGTACAGTACGTCCAATGTAAGATTGGCCAGTAACATAAATTAGTCCAGGCTGCCATGTTATCTAATAGTTTCATAACATGTTGAGTGCCCAAATGCATTGTCCTGCTTCAAGTTTTTTTTAGTCTGTTTCGCTTAACTGCCTAAATGTGTGCGTGTGTGCGTGCGTGAGACAATCCACAGTGCTGTATCTACCAAATTATACTGCTGGGACACTGGGCCTGCTCGGTCTGTCCTTGATTTTCTATTTTCCCTCCCTAGCACCATTCCTTTTCTCTAAGTCTTCATCTGATAGCTCTGTATCTCTATTGCTGCTTTACCATTCTGTCACTTTGAGTCTGCTAGTCCCCTGCTCAGCTCTTTCTCTTCTCCACAGTCCGTCCTTTCTTTGTTCAACCATTTTTATCCACCATTTCTAAATTCTTGTCTCCACAGTGTGTTTTCTTGTCCCCATTTTTACTAGACTGGATAGTCAGACTATACGCTTTGTCAGCTCTTTTCTAAGACATGTAGTCGGGTAGAAGGCGTTATCTCTGTGAGTTCTAAAGGGAGGGATTGACCTGTGGATTAAACTAACCAACCATGGTCTGTCCAACATGGCAGCTAAACAATTTAACAAGAAATATCACACAGAAAATTGCCATCTTTTTTCAAATCTTTTCACAAACTTCCAAACAATTTCAATAGCAGGTAAGAGAAGTTATAAAGTTCGGACTGAATGATAACAGACCGCTACAAAAATCTATGATTGGAGCGATATAAAGCATAACTGGCAACATTTTTACTTGGGCTTCTTCAGGTTGTTCTGATGGTCTTTTTCTCATTTAGACATGGTTTATACCCGTTTTAGCCTCAGTTTAGTTCTGACTTTCACTCGACCGAGACCTGGTCGGTCGGTTGGCCGGTCTAATATTTGTATGTGTTGATCTGGTTACACATTACTTTACAGAACAAAGAAATGGGCATCTATGGCGTTAGAGCCTCATGTGACATACCGTATTTTCTGGACTATAAGTCGCACTTTCTCCATAGTTTGGCTGGCATAGTGCGACTTACTATATATCAAAATATATAATTTCTCATGTTTGTTATTTTCACACTGACAAAAGCTAGAGGGCACTTGTGTACCAGTATCTGCTACTCCTGTACCACTCAAGATAAAACGGTAATAGAGCAGCAGAAAAAAAAGCGTGGAGTGAGTGACTGGCGAAAAGCGAGGTTACTCTTACTGCAATGAAGAAAACAAAAAAACCTAATAGTGGGATAAAAGCTATATGGCCACAGCTAGAGGAACGAGTTCGAAAATGGGTGCTTGAACAACGTGATGCCGGGAGAGGCTTGTCAACGGTGCAGTTACGCCTCCATGCCCAGGTAGTTGCCAAGGCTGGTGCGACTTATACTCCGGAGCGACTTATAGGCCGGAAAATACAGTACTTATTAAATTGGTTTTAGTGCTTAACAGATACGTTTTTTTTTTAAATGTAAACTTTTAGAAAGAATTGGCTCTTTGGATCAAAAAGGTTGCAGTGCCATGTGCTAGACAATACTAACTTCCCGAACATACTATATGCTGCACACATCAACCAAAAACAATCCTTCACCCAGCTAGGCACGAAGGGTCTGCACACTGCACTGTGGTAGCCCATAGCTCATGGCGGGGTGTATCAGCGGCTTCGAAGGATGGATTGTAGGGGACAATGTTTCCTTTTGTTCGTTTGATGTTGATATATAGTATATTCAGAACTACTACAGCATTTTGAAGTTTGTTTTTTCTTACAGTCCAACTAATTTCTCTTTGTTTTGTACAGGAAAAGGAGACTTCGGACTGTGGCAGATTTTTGCTATGGGGGAACGTCTGTCTGTGTTGCATACATGTGTGTCTTGTTTGGTTAAGGAATTAATCACTCGGATCTTTCCTCTAAATCAACACAAGGTTGTCTAAGACGGGGCACGGAAACGGAAGAGCAATATTGATGGAGCGGATAAGATATTAGTCACACTATTTTCAGAATGCAGCAGAGACACAAGCAATGGGGGCTCTATCTGAAGGAACGTACTGCAGTCAAATGTTGCTAAAACCAAATAAATATCTAAAGCCTAAATGTGCTTAGTACTTTGCATGCATACTTGTGACCTAATAGATTCATTGGCCAGAGCATACCCTAGCCTCACAAGCACAGCATATTTAATTTCAGCTGTATAACAATACAGCCTAAGGTAATATTCATAAAACCACAGTGTAATAGAGAAAAGGGGGTTGCCGGTCCACTCTGTAGGCAGTACATGCAGAAAACCATATGTTCCCAGCACCAGAAACCACAAGCAACAAGGCAAACATCAGATTCTATTAACGTTACATCAAAGAGGGCACATACTCCACCTACTACATTAGCGTGACACTCCTGGGCCTGAACGCATTACGATCCATTGCTGAGTGCATGCGAAACCATTACAACCTTAGTTACATTCATAGCTACAGCGCATTTGATAACAACACTGGATGGAAACTATTTACAACGGTTTACCTTTGAATGTTTAAAAGGCCGACTTGTGCTGCTGCCTGAGTGCTCATTCACCTACAGGAGAATCTATAAAACCACAACCAAAAAGACATTGAACTGTTTTAGGCCCAAACATCATACTATTTGGGCTTGGAATAGGAGTAAAAAAAAGAAAATAAAAAAACACTGATGTAGAAATAGCAAACTATATGCCAGCATGTTCTTCGGATCTGTTGATGGAATTGGTGTTGTTAAAGAGCCAATACTTCACAGGATCTCACACATCTATCTATAAAACTTTAGAGTACCGCCAACATCGAGCGCTGTTTCTCAGATCAACACCCACCTGTCATGCCTGGAGGAGTTTTCAGGAATTTCCCATTGAAATTCTGAATCACCACGTCGCACTTTTCCGTCGACTCCATCCTATCAGGGGGAGAAAGAGGAAGTGATATATGAATAAGTGCCTGTATGCGCTATGCAGACACAGTATGTTTAATTCACACGCCGTACGCCACGCCATCCTGTTTATCCACGCACCGGAAACGAGTGGGTATGTGTCAAGAAAAAAATGAGTTGTATTTTTTTCCTTTTAGGGTTTCCGCTTGCTTTGTCCTTATTTAAAAGCCTCAATCGGCCCGATGTGTTGTGTGTCATGTCCGCTTTGTCTGCCCCCTATTCAGCTCCGCTCGCCCAATCACTGCTCAATGACTAATTGCCTGCCAGGGCGCGGGAGAAGCCAGCGCACGCGAGTGTTGGGAGAGACAAATGGTGACGAGACGGCGGCTTTGTAGAGGAGGTGTGCGGGGTCTGGATGCTCCGCTAACACAAGCAGTGACCCTGAATGTAGCCTGACTGCATCCTAATCACTGGCACACACCGCTGTAACCGAGAGGATCACACTGGCAGAGCAGAGAAAGCAGGCCAAGGGTACAGCTATGTGGAGTGCTTTTATTACAGGTTACAGTCTGGCTGAGGAGGACCACCAGAGGGAAAAGACTATTTTGGTAAGTAAAATGTATAGGGCAGCGACTAAGGGAGTTGTTCACTTATTTTTAAACAATGTTGAGCACTGAAGTAGAGCCTCCCTTACAGCTGTGTAAAAGGCCGTGATATTTACACTGCCTGAGCAAAAAAATAACGTGGCCGCCTGGATTTAACTAACATTAATGATCTGGGGTTGCTGCAGTTGGTCTGGTCTAGGTTCAGCAACAAATGTGCCCAATGTATGAGATCTGCTGACTACCTAAACATCGCGAATGACCAGGTTATTAAAACAATGGATGTTTTTCTTCCCTGATGGCAATGCCAGGATTCATCGGGCTTATGTTGCGAAAGAGGGGTTCAGGGAGCATGAAACATAATTTTCACTCATGGATTTGCCACCACAGAGTCCAGATCTTAATCCCATTGAGAATCTTTGGGATGTGCTGGAGAAGGCTTTAAGTAGTGGTCGCACTCTCCCAAAATCAATACAAGATCTTGGTGAAAAGTGACACTGGATCTTCTGACATTGCAAAAGCTCGTTGTAACAATGCCACAGCGAATGGTGCCGTAATCAGAACCAAAGGCGATCCAAGAAAATATTTTTGTTTTGTTTTTGTGGCCACTTTCTTTGTTTGGTCAGGGTGTGTATATTCCTCCAAATGTCAGTTTATTACGAGTATGGTAACAAAATTAGGACTATAGTAAAAGTAGTGCTTCAAACATGAGATTTTGACAAGTGCTTTGACTGAAATGCTGCGGGCCAAAAACCAAACAACAATATCGACGTCATACTCTCTTCTGGTTTCACTGTAGTGATTTCTCTGTGTGGTGGTCCGTGTACCTTGCAAAGCCGACTCCTCTGCTGAGCCCGTTGGCGTCTCGGAGAATCCGTGTGGAGATGACGTGACCGAAGGGCTTCAGCATGTTCTCCAGCTCCTGCTCATCCATGGACACAGGCAAGTTGGAGATGTACAGGTTCGTAGGGTCCTGCTCTTGTTGCTGTGGAAGAGAGACAGGCAGGAATAAGCCACATGTAACAGTACCTGAGTTTAGTGTCCAGTCCAGATGATGCTCACAGGTAACTGAAGATGCTTCTTTGATGAGACTTGGTACAGTTTTTTACTTTTGCTTTTACACATCATACACAAAAGACGTGACAAAGCAAATTCCGTCTTACGGTTGAACAAAGGAATAAAATGTACATTTCATTCAAGCGATTCAGGTAAAGGTTAATGCAGCCGTCTGCCCGTTCAATATTTATGGCAATTCAGAGTGGATGAGAGTTTAATGAAAATAAAGTTAATGCTTTAAAACCCTGAAGTAAAGAGGAAAACCCCACAGGATCTACAGATTATGTTAACAGAAATACACTGCGTTTCCACCCCAGGAAAAAGGCCTCCACTTTGACATTTCATTTGATACTATGTTTGATACTACAGTAGTTGACAGTGACAGAGAGAAACATGCTTTCAAACATGTTCAAAACAAATTCCACTTCATTGCTTGATTTCATGTAATATTTGTGATAAAGTATGCACATTTTGTTGATGAGGATGTACGTCAAACAATATTAAATACATGCTCTTATTATTCTCAGTAACTCATTAACTTTGATAAAACATAAAGTAAAATCAACATATTGAAGATCATTTCCTCAAATATCTGGTTGTGTTTTAAACAGTGAAAATCAGTCATCTATACGATATTGTTTACTTTACCAGCCTGGAATAGACTTTTGCATGAATAAACACAGTGAAAACAATACATTCCCAGCACATGGTTGACTCAGGGAATAGTGTATGTTTAGGTTGGATAATTAATGTAATAGAGTGGAAACCTAGCAGACCTTTCACCTATTGTTCTTCAGAAAATGTTCAAATTTGATCACTTCTAAATTGTGTGCTTAGATAATGAGAGATGGAATATTTATGCTGCAGGCTTGTCAAATCTTAATGGTTTAAAAGTTGGAGTGAAATCCAATCCCTCTCTGTGTAATTAAGCACATCAACACTGCACATGTGTATCTGCTATACATGTGAATGTGTGTTTAAGATTGTAAATTGTACAGTATATGAGAAGTGCTCTGTGATTATTGACCTAAAGAGAATGACACTCTTCTCTCCAAGTCTTTTATGTTACAATATGGTCGTCCTGAAACCTTGGTACGGCCATGCACCTATGGACAGTTGGTCATGAGCTACTGCCGGCCCTTTAGAAACCTTCTTTGTGTTCTCTTTTTATAACATTTCTTGTGTGAGGGACCAACTGTGTGCGGCCATTATGAGCAATATCTTCTATAATGCACAACTGCAGACAGCCCCGACCGCAGTTACATGGCTCCCCTCCCACACAGAACACCTATAAGTCAGTTTCTTTATACTTTAGTGCGTTTGTGTGTGCGCATTATGAAAGCTGAGACACACACTGGCACCAGCATCAAAGGTGGGCATTCACAGGTAACAGCTGTGGAGTCTGCTATTGATCTGCAAGTCCAACTTAATAAAATACCAACCCACAGTATTCTCCAAAACCGTGCAGATATAAATCCAAACAGGCTTCAAATGATTATTTTTTCCCCTCTGCATCTAATGGTTGACTTATGGGCGGTAGCTCATTTGGTTTGGCCTGTGCTGTGTGTTTCATAAACTGCACCGTTCTTATTATGGGAACAAAGCTGACTATAATTCATGTTCTTTGTGAGCCATAAAAAGATGACACTATAAAACTGTGGATTTCCTCCCCATGTAGCCAATGTGGTTACAAAATAATTTCAGACAATATGTCTCAAACAAAATCACACGCCGCTTTGCCCAATTTCTTCACAAAAAAAAAGAAAGAGAAGAAAAGTGGGTCAGCTGTTTTGGTAAATTTCCATACCACAAGCAGTAACAAGGGACTTGGACACATTCATCGCTCCAGCAGAGGTTTATTGTGAGATTAATGGGTAGTCTGAATTGTCTTTCCGCTGCTTTGGTTCAGAATTTATGAAATGCTGCTACTGAGTTTGTCTTTCTCTCCTCTAAATCATCACATTGTGTCAATCAGGGGAAATCAAGACTGAAAATGAGTGAGAAGTGAACAGGGACAAACAGATGACGAGGCCTTGTTAAAACTCCATTACCATTGGTGGGTAGAGTTACCAGGCTGTAAACTGTGTATACTTTCTCACAGTGATTTTCTTCACTTGTTCACAATATGCAAAAGAGTACAGTTGAATCAAAATTAACTTAGTAGAAGTGACTTTCCGATACAATTACAATATAATCATATTATTGGAAATTAAAAACTCATTACTGCTAATTAAAATAAAATATACTTGGAATTGTCAACATTTTCCCACCAAGCGCCAAGACCAAGCAGTGAAAGATAAACAAAACCTAGACCTAGACTGACCTCGCTCTCACTTGCGTTACTTGCACAAGGACAATAGCCGTGTGAGGTTGCGTGTTTCGGAGCACGCCGTGGGTGAGTGAACTCTGCCTGACTTTGTTCGGAGTTGCTGTTTTCTCAAAGTTGCCTCTGCGCCGCGTGTTGCAAATGACTCAGGCCTCGTTTCCCTGTGTTTCTCTGCCCTTTTGTCTGTGCGTGTCTCTCTGCAACAGCTGCCGTGAGCTGGAAACAGTTTCACACACCCTGCTTGTGTTGTGCCTGCCTGCCAGCCAGTCACTCTGCCTTTTCAGCCTCATTAAACCTCATTGCTGCGTCGTTATAGCAGGACACGCTACTTCCTGGTTAGCCCTTACGTCGCATTGACACCTGTTGGAGAGCTGGAGGGAACCGGTTAAACACAGACGGGAACAGTGGTGGAGCCAGTCAAATCAATAGGGGATATAACTATAAGGGAGACGCAAAATGGGTTATAGCCTATAGCAATTCTTTTCTTAATCTATTTACTTATTTAACAAGGACAAATTCAATCAGGCATAGTTACAAGCAAAATTGCAGCCCTCACACAGACACCCCCACCTACAGTATACAAGATCTAAAAAACAGTGGCAGTATTGCAATAATCTGGCACATTTACAATTTGTGTACAATTTGTGTATGATTGTTCATAATGTGCGCTATCATCATAACATCATTTAACATATGAATATTTACAAATGGATACTATTTTGGTTAGTTTTAAAATGAGACCACTGCATGGAGATTAACATTTTAATGTACAGAAGATAGTCTAAAAGGTGCATTATGCAACTTTGTATGAAAAAAAAAAAAGTTGATATTTGTGCGTATTTGACCTTGTCGTGACCCAGCGGCTGTGTGAGTGGTCAGCATGGCGACTTTACTTTTCAATATGGTGGTCTCTACAACGCTCCAGGATCCATTGTTCAGTAGGTTTTCTGGTGAGAGGGTACGTCAGCAGTGAAAACCTTCCAAACAATTGATCCTGCAGCGTCCTAGAAACCACTGTGATGGAAAGTAAAGGCGCCATGTTGACCACACAGCCACTGGGTCACGACAAGGTGAATACGCACAAATATCTACTTTTTTTTCTGCATAAAAACTTGCATAATGCACCTTTAAGCTCAATTGGTATGAATCCACGCTTTGCAGTTCTGTGAGAAAAGGCTGACTGACCAAACAAAGTCCTGCAGAGTGGAATCAGCTCTGATTTACGGCACCTCTCGTGACTCTGTTGCTGTTTTGTCTCTGGATAAATGGATGTCGTGGCTCAGATTATTCATACATTTGAATAATAGTTTGAGAAAGCATAAATTACCAAAGCTTTCAAAGCTTGGCAATTTATACTTCTCAAGGATATTGCAGCAGTGGTGGCTGCTTGTTGCTTGGGATTTTTCTTGTTCGATCGTACAGTGAACCAATGCCCTTTGTGGCTGAAAGAGTGGCCAGGACCACTGCTGATAAACTCAATGTGAAAATATCATCCTGTGCGTGTACAGAAGGGTGGCCTGATTTGGAATATGTCATAATGATTTGAAACCATTTATATTATTTTGTTTTGTTTGAGATTTTGTCCATGTGTAAAATTTCAGTTGGGGATCAAGGACCAAGCCAACATATTTAAATTAGCGGCAGTATAGTATGTGCTTGACTGCGGTGTATTGGTTAAATCCCTTTCCCTTTTGTTGGTGCCTTTTTCGCTGTCTAAAAAGGTCACACACAAAATACTTGCAGGAGCAAAGCCGCGAATCACAGTCTAAATGGTTAAAAACAGGCCTAAATCTAGTTCGTATTATCTAAAGAACAGGATTTCATCTTTGTAGAAGCCAATGTATAAAGTAGATCTAATGCCACTTGAATCTGACATTTCAGGTTGCATTTCAAACCCTTGACATCAATGATGAAATGATCAATTGGAGCTCACAGTCTACAGGAATAAAGAATGCACTTTTAAAAACACGTATTAAAAAGCTAAAGTCTAGAAATGCCTTCAAGATTGTGTGTCCTTTTTCACTTGTCCCTTAATCCCCCTCATTTCCCCATTTAAATCCACCTATTCTTCTCGTCTTTTGACCTCCTTCAGACGCTTCCTCCTCTCCATTCTTTACTTCCTCCACTCTACGTTCCCACCCTTGCCTCCATTCTCTCTTTATTGGTCTCTCTAGCGTTAGCGCAGATTAGCGCCTAATCTTCTGCCTGTCTAAAATGATATCTGGATGCTTCATTAATATTTCACGAGCCAAGTTCCCCCTTCACTCCCCTCTATTCCTCAAAGTCTCAATTGTGGGTTTTTGCATTTCGAGTCTTGTTTTGTTCAGTTCCTGCCCTCTATGTCTTTCTCCTTCTCAATTTGTAATATTTCATAATGATTGTCTGGGTGTCTAAGCGCTCACTAACGGCTTAATCAATACTTAATGAACAGAACATAAATACTTTATGAAGCCTAAACCCTGCGATCCCCGGGGTTTCATTAGCCCTGGAGATATACACTTCTCTCTGTCTTGAGAGGGCTGAGGTCCACTGGAGTCCACACTGGATATGGATGAGCTCATGGTGCAATCGCTTTTCAGTCAGAGTTGGCCAAACCTGCCTGATGTAGTCATGACCTTTGATTTAGATCAATCTATAAAACACAGAATCAGTCTCTTTGAATCATGTTTGTTTTACCTTTCACCAATCACCTTTTCTCCTTGCAGTGAACCACTTTTAGGAAATACAAAAGCAGAGGGTTAGGAAAACATTGTTGAAAACATTGTTTTCAACATGGTCATAACTCATCCTTTACTGTACAAAAAGAAAACTTATCGAAATGTTGAAAGCCAACTGGGAGCCCCCGAGGTACAGGTTGGAGACCCATGTCCTACATTGTCAATATATAAATGTCTCTTTAGTACCTCTATGTTGTTCCACTTTTTACTTTTAACAGAATGATAATGGTCTCAAATATCAATAATCTAATAATTTTTCATGACACAAGTATTTGACAAATGTTTCAAATTATTTAAACGATCTCACTCTGACCCTGATCCACATTTTTCAAGTACAGTGCCTCTCGAAAGTACTAATACACCTTGAACCTTTGCCCATTTGTGACGTGCCGTGGGAACCAGGGACACATGTCGGCAGCCCAACTTTTGAGAAAAGCGCAAGACAAGGTTTTTTTTTTTTTAAATTTGTGATTTTCAGTTTGGGAGATTTTGGAGCATGCTGTAGGGGCGTGACTTTGTCTGTGTGTATTTACATACTGGGTAAGCACCGCGGAGGAGGAGGCACCGCTGCTTTGGTTTGCGTTGTTGACACTGCTTTAGCAATGCCACGCAAAAAAGGCAGTTTTAAACATACGCCTATTGTCGATCAGTTAAGGCCTATTCATACTCCACAAGATGTGAGAACTTTGTTCTTGTTCTTGAGGCAAAAATAACAAGAATAAAGTTTGTCTGGGCTCTGACATTTCATACTCCACAAGACGTGTTGCTGCCGAACTGCCACGCCCTCTTTTTCAGAAGCCAAAACGAGTCATTTGAGTTCAAACTAGGGCTGGGCGATATATCGATATTTAAGATATATCGATATATTTTAAAAAGAGATATGGAATTAGACCATATCGTATATATCGATATAGTCCAAATTTGCGCTGTAATACTTGCTTCAGGCAACCCGCTGAACGGAGCTCTGCACTTCTCCCAGCGCCCCGGCCCCGCCCCTCGTCGAGGAGAGAGGAGAGAGGGGAGAGGGGGGGCAGCCGGCACTCTTCAACAAACATGAAGAAAGCAACAATGTCTGAAGCGTGCGGAGGAGAGCCCCTTGGTTGGTAAAACAAAAACCAGTGGCTCAATCATTTGGAGATGGTTTGGACAGAAGTGAATGTAGCGGCGAGATATGGCGGCGACGTGCGCTGTGCCATGTGCTTTTGTTTACGTGCGCTGCGCCATGTGCTTTTGTTTACTTCTCAGTCTAATTAAGGTTTGCGGTAGATCGTGGATGTACTGTGAAAATATCAGCGTTTGTAATGCTGCCACCGCGAAGGACTATCGCTTTTTCCCCGTTAGCATTGCGTTAGCCGCAATGGTAATCACTCCAGTCCCTCGCTGAGCTCTGATGATGAGCAGAGATGCTGAGCCTGTGCTGCTTGTAAAGAGTCGTTTGTGGCTCAGTTTAGGAGCTTATGTTTGGGAATGCTTTGGATAAAGATAAGAACTTATCTCAAAACCACTGACTAAAACACAGTTAAATCAAGAGCAAATATCAAGAAATTATTTGGGCTATTTATTATATTTCATGATTATTAAGGACTAAAAAGTAAGTAATACTTTAATAAGTCATATTTCATTGTCTCAGTTTAGGCTTTAGTTTAGTTATATGCAACATAAAGTTATTAACAGCAAATGGGGTAGAAGAAAAATAAATAAAATAAAAATCGCAATATTAAAACACTCCTATTTGGCAGTGACTTTGACTTAACACTTCATTTCACAGCCCTCACTTTGTGGAAAAAATATCGGGATATATATATCGTATATCGATATTCAACCTAAATATATCGGGATATGACTTTTGGTCCATATCGCCCAGCCCTAGTTCAAACTATTATAAAATGTATCAGTCACGGTATTGCAAACATTTTGAAGACTGACATCATGTTTAGCACGCATCTCCCGCTGGTATATTACGTTAGAAAACGTTAACGTTAAAAGCTTACCTCCATGTCACTCGCTAAAATCATGTTGTTTGACGTCTGTGTAGGCTCTCAGTACAGGCCTTGTCCATCCAAGAACCTTCATTGATCATGTTGGTTGACGTTTCCCGGTGTTTTATAACATTCCTAATGACTGCAACCATTAAATAGAGGCCTCCTGTGTGTAATCTAATCTCAGTATAATTACATCTGTTCCGTGAGGGCCTCAGAGCTATGGTCAGAGTATTGGTCTCTAAACAACATACCACCTTTGCTATGCCCAATCCCATAATGATCTTGGAAGATCTTGAAAGCTAAGCAGGGAAGGGCCTGGTCGGTACTTGGATGGAAGACCATTTGGGAACACCAGGAAGCCTAGCGAATGTAGTGAGTGAGTGAGTGAGTGGTTGGTGGAGGTCGGAGGGGCTGATGGCACAGACTGGTTGCCTCGCTTCCGTCAGTCTACCCCAGAGCAGCTGTGGCTACAATAGTAGCTTATGAATAGTGCAATGTAAAGTGTCTTTGAGTGTCCAAAAAAGCTCTATATAAAACCGATGCATTATTATTATTATTATTATTGTTATTGTTATTATTATTATTATTATAAGAAATCCCGTTTGAAGTTTGCTAGAAGTCATATGGAGGACACAGCTACCATGTGGAAGAAGGTGCTTTGGTCAGATGAGACAAAAAATTTACTTTTTGGCCCAAATGCATAATGTCATGTGCTATGGCGCAAACCTAACACTGCTCATCGTCCTGAGTGCACCATCCCCAGTGTCAAATATGGTGGGGGGAGCATCATGCTATGGGGCTGCTTTTAGTAAAATAAAATCTTTATGTTTATGGTTGTAAACATGACAAAATGTGCAAAAGTTCAAGGTGTATTAGTACTTTCGAGAGGCACTGTATGTGAATAAAACATTGCTGAGTGTGGGCATCTTATTCCACTTTGTGTCTGTCTTTGTATCGGCTGAAAACGGCACAGAAACCTTCACAAACTAAAAAAAAAAAAACATGTCACAACACTGAGCAAGAGACTGACTGTGTTTCTGTTTAATTCGATTTCGTGACTGCGAAGAATATTTCCTCCCTCTGGTTCCCAACACTGGTGCTGTCTCCACAGTCTGCCTGAGTCATTTGTAGCATTAAGTATGGCCTTTCTGGATCACTGCGGCACATATACACATGCAATTCTCCAATCTTTATAAGCATGCATGCTATACCATTACTCAACTCATTCATTCATTTGCATGCTCTCATTTTCCACGGGCGTTTATCTTCTTTGTTGCTGGGTATTGCACTCTTAACATGACATTTTTCTTCATTTGAGTCTAGATTTCCACTTTTAACGCTGGCTCTCTTGCTTTCAGTGTGAGCTAAAAGGCCTGTAATTCATCACAGAGGCATAGCAGAGAGCACGCTGCTGCCTTGCTCGTCTGCCAGCCGTCTATGCCTGGAATCAATCACCAAATCCTGGGACATAGACACCATAAAGGAGGGTCATCCAGACTCACAGCAGACAGCACCAAAGAGCTTCGAGGTCTGGACACTGCGAGGCGCTGCACTGACATATACAAGCAGGGAGACAAGCCGGGAATTAAAGCAATAATACAAAGCATTATGATATTCCAGCACTGGTGATTGAAATTACATACAGACTGTCTAGTTATGGACTGGAATGAGTAGATGTGGAAATCCAACCTGAATATATAGCTCTACCAAGCTGCAGTAAAAGCCAAGACAAAAGTATGCGCATAAGAACCTCGCTTCCAGCAAACATTTAAAAAAAGAGCAGAGACCTACACCAAGGCACCAAACTGTTCCTTGCAACTGCAGACTCAGGCCGGCTGCAATTTTGTCAAACTTGTCTTGAGTTAGATTTTAAATCGTAGCTGAAAATGGCAGGTCTTAGATCATACAGTGATCGAGGCACGGACAAAGATTTGAAAATAGAACCGTCCAAAGATGAGCTGCGACAAACATCAGGCAGTTTCTGATATTTTGGAACGTAAGGCATCCTGTCGCTGCAACGAGGATCTCTGTCAGGCGCCTCGTCAACAAAATACGGTCAAAAAGTGGGAGGAACACATACACACGGTTGTAATTCCTACACCGTTCATCCGATTTGGGTGTAAATAGTCTCAAATTAAAGCTGAAAGCCTGCAGTTTCATAACTTTGTGGTTTCATTTGTGGTGGTTTATAGAGCCACAAAACATAAGAATTGAGTCGATGTCCCAATATTTATGGACCTGACTGTACAACATCAGCGCACCACCAGAGTCATAAGCTACAGGTGTGAACGGGTCCATATTAATCCTCGCACTTATCCGTGGAACCCCCTAGAGCTGGGACCAGAGTGACAAAGGCTACCGTCAGTAACACACTACGCCGCCAGGGACTCAATTCCTGTGTCCCCCTGCTTAAGCAGGGGGACTCAATTCCTGTGTCCCCCTGCTTAAGCAGGGGACTCAATTCCTGTGTCCCCCTGCTTAAGCCAGTACATGTCCCGGCCCGTCTGAAGTTTGCTAGAGAGCATCTGGATGATCTGGAAGAGGACTGGGACAATGTCACATGGTCAGATGAAACCAAAATGGAACTTTTTGGTAAAAACTCAACTCATGGTGTTTGGAAGAGAAAGAATGCTGAGTTGCATCCAAAGAACACCATACCTACTGTGAAGCATGGGGGTGGAGACATCACGCTTTTGGGCTGTTTTTCTGCAAAGCGACCAGGAAGACTGATCCGTGTAAAGGAAAGAATGAATGGGGCCATGTATCCTTCCATCAGCAAGGGCGTTGAAAATTAAACGTGGCTGGGTCTTTCAGCAAGATAATGATCTCAAACACACTGCCCGGGCAACGAAGGAGTGGCTTCATAAGAAGCATTTCAAGGTCCTGAAGTGGGTTAGCCAGTCTCCAGATCTCAACCCCATAGAAAATCTTTGGAGGGAGTTGAAAGTCCGTGTTGCCCAGCGCCTGCCCCAACACATCACTGCTCTAGAGGAGATCTGGAGGAATGGGCCAAAACACCAGCAACAGTATGTGAAAACCTTGTGAAGACTTAAAGAAAACGTTTGACCTCTGTCATTGCCAACAAAGGGTATATAACAAAGTATTGAGATGAACTTTTGTTATTGACCAAATACTTATTTTCTACCATCATTTGCAAATAAATTCAATAAAGATCAGACAATGTGATTTTCTGGATTTTTTTTTCTCATTTTGTTTCTCATAGTTGAGGTATACCTATGATGAAAATTACAGGCCTCTCTCATCTTTTTAAGTGTTAGAACTCGCACAATTGTTGGCTGACTAAATACTTTTTCTCCCCATCGTAGGTAATCATTGGTATTTTAGAGGTCTCCAAAGACAATAGAAAACAAATATCGATAAAACAAAACAACAACAACAACAACAACAAAGCTTTCTCCCAAACTGTTTCTCCAAGAGAAGAGCTGGGATAGGCTTTTCTTTGTACAACAACAGCAATATCTTTAATGAAACTCAGAATCTGGTGCCAATGCCCATAAATAAATGCATATCATATCCACATCGAAAATAACCCCCATGCTTGAGATCCTATGTTGACTGTTGCCAAGTGTGTGTCGGCTCCATATAGCAGTCATAAAGCAGCAGCATCCTCAGAGCGCGACGGGGCTGTAGTACTCTGCAGTACTCTGCAGTACTCTGCAGTACTCTGTAGTACTCTGCAGTACTCTGTAGTACTCTGTAGTACTCTGCAGTACTCTGTAGTACTCTGTAGTACTCTGCAGTACTCTGCAGTACTCTGTAGTACTCTGCAGTACTCTGCAGTACTCTGTATTTCTCTGCAGTACTCTGCAGTACTCTGTAGTACTCTGCAGTACTCTGCAGTACTCTGTAGTACTCTGCAGTACTCTGTAGTACTCTGCAGTACTCTGTAGTACTCTGTAGTACTCTGCAGTACTCTGCAGTACTCTGTAGTACTCTGCAGTACTCTGTAGTACTCTGCAGTACTCTGCAGTACTCTGTAGTACTCTGCAGTACTCTGTAGTACTCTCCTCCTCCTCGTGTTGTTCTGAATGCTGTAATCAAGGCTAATGGGACTCAGCTGTTGGCCGGTCTAATTACCTGGAATGTAGACGGATGATCTCGGCCTCGGCCCAAACGCACACAAAGAAAAAGAACCCCCCTCCACTCCATGCACCTGCCACTCACAGACATGTGTGCGTGAGGGATTTCAACATGTTTCCATTTCGAGTGGAAGAGGAAGAAAAGCCAGACTGTGTGAATGCAACAATTTGTTAAAGGTCAATAAAACTTGAACATTTTCCACTGTGCTATTCCTCGGCTGAAAATTCCCAAAGTATTGCCCAGCAGTGAAGACAAAAAAAAAAAAAACTGCCAATCTTTATTTCTCTGGTTCTTATCAACTCGATGGTTCAAATTGACTGCAATTTTTCCCCACAGCTCACTCGCAGTAAAGCTCTCGACCACTGCCATGAGAAATTCAGGGCTTAATTTTCTCAAATGAAGCAATCAATATAAAAAGCTTTTCACTCAACTACAATTGCTGCAGCTCTCAAAATGCAACTCCACAACTCACTATTCAATAATCTATGAGTAATTCAGCATTCATCTGCTCCTTGGATGCTCCAAGTTTCCGACCGGCTTTTCAATAAATGTGCATTCTCAAAGTCAGGGTAAAGGGCCAGTATCCTTGTATTACTGTCAGAAAAACAAAACTATTCACTGTCTTTTAATCGAAAATAAACATGGATTGATAAATGCCAAATGTCTAACTTTGGTTTGAAATCAGTTTCTGCAGGATTTTACACTTTTTTCCAATCCAATCCAACATTATTTCTTTAAAAGCAACAGTCGATCAAGGTGCCTTATATGCCTTAGATCATAATGTGTTATATAATGTGTATAACACATAACACAAAATATAATGTATAATGTGTTATACCTTATTTTACATACATGAGGATAACATTACAGTTATTAAACATTGAAAGAAGTGAAAATCTTAAAAAATGCAGGAGGATTGCGCTGGACCAACAACTTCAATATTAGATTTGGACATGTCTGTCTGATTAGCTATAGCAAGTCTTTTGCCCTGCAATAACAAGAAATTAGTTTGCAAATTCTTTCCTGATTTTTATTTTATTTTTTCATTGTTGCTCACAAAATTGTAAGTACACACAATTAACAAAAAAGATTTGATAAAGGTCTGTGGTATATCCGTGACATTGGTATTTGAAATGATGTATCACACAACACTTTGCCATCAGCTTTATGGATGTGAGGGGACCAGATTTACAGGCTCAATGTCAGCCCTGCAGGTTTTGATCTGCTCAAACAGGAGGTAATTCATCATAGTGTCCCTGCTGAAAAATGAACCACTTTGACACTTAATAGTAAAATGTCTGACAGCCAGTGGAATTAAAAAAGGGAAGTTTCCCTCTTTTCCAAAGACATTGTGGACAGGACAAAGTTCTACCTTAGTGATTACTTCTAAGCCTATACCAAAACCATGGGGTTAAACCAATAAGCCTGCCTCTCAACACTATTGTTTTCCTACTCTTCAATTGTCTAGAAATAATCCAAAACGTGTTCTTTAAAATGTTGACCAAAGAAACTGTCAGGAATGTAATAGTGCAATCCATCCAGAAATACTGACCCCGCACAGAATATAAACAACAACTGCAACAGTGGAGTAAAACATTTTTGGAGACCAGAGACGTTTGAAAATAGTGATGTTCTGGTCTGATAAATGCAGCGGAGTGTCATCTAAGGCCTCGTCAGTCGAGTGACACTGTGTCTGCTCGAGGGGAGAGGAAGCGACTGGGAAATCCTCCTTCTGAATGATTTATGGAGACAGGAAGATGGCTCAGACTCAACAGGTGCAAACAGAAGACACCCAACCAAAATGAAAATGGAGTGAATTTAGAGCGCTGTAGACGCTGATGCAGAAGCGTTTCAAACAACAGCATTACGGCCATGGATTATATATTCCTTCATGCAATTCTGTACGCTGACACGGGAGGGGGGATGACAGAAAGCTCTCCTTTGTTGACAATGGGCAACTTAAACATACTTTGATCAAAAGCGTGCGCCCCATAATTACACATAGACTATCTGTCCGCGTCAAACCTGAAACATCCCTGTTGTTGAGAGACAGAAATGGAAGCCACGAAAAGAAAAACATTATTCAAGTTTTAATATGTTGTTGCTATATTGCAATGGTAAAATGATATACATGACAAAACAAAATGGCTGATCTCGTTATGACAACAGCAGTTTATTTATGTTGAAGAGCTCTATCATTAGCAAATATAATGCTCCACACATTTTAGGTCCTCAACCCGCCCTCCAGCTACAGCCATTTGAACATCTTCAAAACAAGTACAGCTGTGCTCCTCTGAAGCTTCATTCGCCCTCAGTCTTGTGCACTCTGCCTGAATTGTTTCTTGATTGTCTGTCTGCATCAGAGCATTTCATTAGAAAAATGCAATAAAACTGAAGGCACGGTGGATTATCTGGGAGGAAGCACTTTCTTGGATAAGAGAAGAGAGAATTAATAAAGAAAGTTTTTTAGACAAACTTATTGAATGTTTTTCCCCTTGCATCCGGCTTCTCGCTGCAGTCCTAATGGCATGTGGCTCGTCCTCAGACAAATCACTGGGAAATGAAGTTAAGAGCCAGGGAGAAAACAAATTAAAAGGAAACAGCAAAATGAAAAAAATAAAATGAAAAAAAGAAGTTCTTTCAAAAGTGTAAGGGAGGTCTGGGTTTTCGGCGCAGCAGTGATTAGGAGTTAAAGCTGTAGCTCAGACACAAGAATCACAATATGTCACGCTTCAAAACTGCAGTCAGTGTGTCCTAGAACTGCAAAGGGAGGTTATATTGTGGAATGAAGACATAGAGTCCTGCACAGAGCTGCGCCTACCAATTATTCACCAATTAAATTAAACAAGCTGACGCAAGGTTGGTAAGGAATAACACACTGCCGTTATGTAAAACCCAGTTAATTGTGTTGCTATGAAAAATACTGAAATGTCAAGGCGCACACTGATATATTGCTTACACTTTCCCAGTCTTTTTTTTTTATTTTTTTTATTTCATCACGGGTGGGAAAGTTATATTATGGTTGGGCACACATTATTGAATCCTGTTCTTAGTAGTGTTTAATATTAGAGACACACTTTGACAGACGATTACTTATTCATTCACTGTGGCCATTCACGACTCACCAATTCATCATCTACACGAATACTATGAGGAAAAAACAATAGTGGAAGAACAGAGTGCTATTCTCTTTGACCGTGAATATTATGATGACAAGAAAAAAAAAAAAAAAAAAAGAGTATAGTTTGGTACGACGAAATAAAAATCCGAGCAATCAAATGTCAATGCACAGTTTCCAAGATCATATTTCATATTGTGTAGTAATCCAAATGCCGTGTTTCTTGTAAAGTGTAGTACATATGTGCTGACAAAGATGAGATAAAGATATCAACGTTTTTGTTTTTTTTACAAGCCGTTGATCTGCCAGTTAAATTGATAAGTGGACACAAAGTCGGTAACAAAGCACAATCACACACCTACAGTGTAACTATCTCCCTCCCTTTAATGGCATTGCTATGAAATATACAGGCCTGTCATATATTCCAAGGGCAGATGAGACTTGAAGCGCTCATTAAAAGCAACACCAGCCCGTTGACTTGCTCTATTACGTGGAAGAACGCTGTGCATGTCCGCCTACACCTTCCGCGGGTCTCAGCCATAAAGTTCTGCTTTAACACTTCAATAAAAGGACCTTTTTCATCAACTCCTCTGTTCGCTCCACATCAATCTCTCCATCAAGGTCGAGTGTCTGCGCCGATGTGTCAAGTGAGCATCTGCGCTATAAAAAAAAACCCAGTGCATTTAAGAGCGATTTCTCACATGGACTACCGTATGTGTTGTTTGTGGTCACACTTGGGGAAACACGGAAATGGCTTCGGTGTTATTATTTTACAGTCAAATACACAGGTGCCCAGTACGGAGCGGATTGGTCTAATGGGTCAGTGAGTATAGCTCCACTTTGGGGGATTAAATTTGCTCAAGGACAGTGACCCATACTGTCTTTAGTCTAAATTATTTTCCGCACATGCCTTTTGCCAAGAAGCTTAACTCCAGAAAGTTTTCAAGCTGAAATCAATCCTTTATAAGTCGAGTGAATTGGGAACCACACCAAAGTCTGTATAACTTTAAGTGAAATGTGGTGAAAACAAGGAGTTTTACAAATCAGGTCACAAGTCTACAGTAGATTTGAGGGTAAATAAGGTGGACTTGAACAAACTTCTTCCAACTGGAGGCTTATAAAGCTCCAGTTTTGGGACCAGGGGTAAGAAGTTGATCAGAGGAAGCCTCCAGGAGAGCCTTAACGTCGGTACAACTGACAGCTTTCACCATCAGTGCTTCCGCCGCATGTATAAATGCATTTTTGACATCAAGCTGTGATGTAGAATAACATTTTTAGCTCTAAAAGCCCAGAAAAACATCCTGCTGTCTTGCTGTATAATACGAGGCAGATCAGCTAGTTTAAAAACGTATCGATCTAACAAGCACAGCTCCACCTGGGTGCCTCTCGGTGCTGTGTAAGTAAGTGAGGGAAACGTCCACTTTAACGAATCCTTCCTTTAACACCATCAGAAGTGTGTGCGCATATGCTCCACCTGACACTATTTCACGCTGATCAATGCCGCTGTCCCTCCGACCCACAGCACCAGAGCACCAGCCTGTTGCCATGGTTATCTGCATTGGAAACCTCTGGGATTAACCTCCAGGGGCCGGTTAAGATAGAGAAAGAGAAACGGTACAAGACATCGAGATAAAAAGTAAAGGGCTGCACTGGAATTTGAGTGGTTTATTAAAATACATTGCAGCGAATGATAAAATGCACGAGTTTGAACCCTAACCCTACTTGAAGAAAAGCCTCGGTGCTACAGACTCCGCATTCAAAGCAGCATGTAGTATTTAGGGTGGATTAATTTATGTGCTGGCAACGACTAAAAGCACGTAAACGCTAACCGGTTTGGATTAAACTGAGGGTTTTTGAAGATACACGTTCTTTGCGATGTAATACTCTGAAGCACTGTTTGTAGTCCGCTTTGTGAAGAGCGAGCCGAGACTTTTTCCCATCTTTTGATATGGAGAGGAGGGCACGAAGGGGGCAGCTGACAGCTTGGTGGACCAAGGTTACTTACTTTTCGAAGGGGAAACCAGTCTGAGTCAGCAGATAGAAAGGGCAGCTCTGCACATGCATGGACAACCAACTGTTTCATCGTCCGGGTTCGCACACCGTCAAACCACACGCACACACAGAGCCAAGAGGTTAAATAGACTCCCGGATGCCATTGAGAAAACAGCAGCCTAATTAGCATCATATCCCCTCCCAAGGACACCTCCTGACAGTCCACTCATATTCATCTGCTCATTTCACCTGCGCAGACCCGGCCTCCCCTCTTATAAGGCCATTAGGCGGTAATAAGGGCCCTTAAAAGCCTCCTCGCCCAAATACCGCCGATTTAGCGTCCTGGCGAGATGGATGCTTGTTTAAACGTCGTCGTACGAACACCCAGCGCTGACTGCCTCCCAGCGGTGCCACAAGCCAAACTACCTTTATGGGATGTAATGCTCGCGAATCCACCACTAAACAGTCTTTCTATTAACTCTGACCTTATCCGGGCTCTTTAGCAAAAGCGCGCGCACACACACAGGCACACGGCGCAATGGAAACAGCAATTACATATGATTTATTATAATAGCACGCATAAGAGCATATACCAAAGCACCCCTGTACTTAACATGCATAGAAGCAGCCAGGAATTTTCATCCACTTGCTGGACCATGGCGGCTAATGTCCAATTTGTCCTCTCCAGTCGGCAATGTTTCAGAATAAAGGACAGCCACCGGCACTCAATTGGATTCTCTGAGCGCAAGTTATAATCTATAATTTTCATTTTTGGCTGTGACCCGGAGCTAAACCAGAGAAAATATAGCAAGGAATTATCATGTTTTTCACACTAATGGTGCAAGTGTCAACATTTTTTAACATCTTTAACTTTTAGGGCTGACTGTTAGAGGTTGTTTTCCACTCGAATTTTCTGCAAGAGCTGATTATACCTGCAATATGGGCTCAGGAGCTATTCTCAACCCCATTGTATTCTCAATATGGGAAAGAGGTGTGATGCAAAAATGAACTAATACACTGTGCGTTGTCCTATGCAAAGCAATGAATATGCACCAATGGAAAATGTAACATAACTGACAGGTGAGTACAAAATGATAAATGATCTCGCGATAGCAGCCTCCGTTAGTGGAAGAGATACACTATGTAAGCAAACAACAACTTGTCCTCAAAATGAGATAAGTTGCAGAAGCAGGAGTGAGTTTTACAAGGGCAAAGTTGTAGATGACTGGGCCAAAACATATTCAAACTCTTGAGGCATATTGCAGAAGAATATGAGGTAATTTGCAATATTAGATCAAATACCAAATAAATAAGCAATAATAATGAAACATATCAACCTGGTGTGGATATATCAGATTCCCTGTCATTAATAAGAAGGGCAAAGTAATCTGACACAAACGGAAACATTTGAAAAGTGTTTGCATGCGAGCGAAGACCTCTCCTGGCTCATTAGTTGCAGCGTGATAAAGCCGCTGCTGTTATCTTGAACACTTACAGCAGAGCTATGCGTGCATGTAAATCCTTTGTGCCCATAAATGGCAGTATAGCTGTAGCCATGCCAGGTGCCTCACTTAAGACATCATCATAAATCTCCCGTGTTTTCTTACTCCGACGCATGAAGGTGGGGAGCTGTGACCGGCATGCGCAACGTTAAGATGTAGAGGGGTGGGTCGGGGACAAAAATGTGAGGAAAAAAAAAAGGTAGAAAGACAAAGAATTAGGTGCAGTCTCATTGGCTTGCCGCGTGCATGTGCCGACTCAGACATACTAAAAGGTTACTGCGTTTGATTTGTGATATTCCGCCTTGAAAGCTTCCTCTCCCTTTCTGCGTGTGTGTGGCTGAGTAGTTTGGCTACAGCTGTCCACAAAGTTTGATGGATCGCCGAATTATGCCATTGGATTGTGAATCTAGCCAACTCCGCTGTCTGGCCAATGATAAACAACAAACACGCCTGGCCACCAATAACAATGAGAGATGTGCCGCTCGCGACGACCAATCAGGAAGTAGATTCACACTTCATATTCTCCCATAAACTAAGAACATTTCATCCGATTTCTCCGCTGACATTAGGAGAAATTTACTGTATATGTAATAGGACGGAGGTTTTCAGTCCCACATGAAAATGGTTTTAATGAATACAAATGCGGCTAAAGGAATACAATTCAATTCAACATACAATAGTTCAATTTGTAATTAGTAATTAGCAATTAATTCCATTACTAAGATTCTGTCTGTAAGCTCTTATTCGTCCAGGAGTTTTCTAGCTTCTTCAAAACCTAGTTGACATTTTTGAAATCCTCCACTCTGACTACGGAGGCAAAAACTAAACCATGAAAACATGACTTACCAATGACTAACTTAGGCTTAACCTCTTGACCTCTTAACTCCCACCTGAACCTAGCACCTTTTCTCCAGTTTGGCATCACCCCAATAAAAGCTTCTTGAATGATGAAAATGAGGATGAAAAAGCAACAAAAGAGCGACAAAAACATGACCAAAAAAAGCGATGAAAAAGTGACAAAAATGTTACTAAAAAGCAATGAAAAAAATTATGTGAAAAAAGTTATGACAAGACAGCAACAAAGCGAGGAAAGAGATCCATCTAGATGAGTTGGGATCACGACCGTCACAGAGAATGGACACTCGCTGTTAGTTCAACATTAGCCAAAAGAAGCCCCTTATGAGAGACCAACAGGCCCGGGTAGAACCATGAGGCCGTCCTTCTGTGGACCCACCACCTGCAGGAGGAGCCATAGGGGCTGGTGCAATGTGATTTGGGCAGCTCCAACCGCTGCCCCCACGACCCGGCAACGGACAAGTGGGAGAAAATGGATGGATGGATGGATTAGCCAAAACTAATCATGGATGAAGCAGTTGAGGATTTTGCCTCCGAGTTCTCGTCAGTTTATATTATATATTATTATATTTATATTGTGAGTTGGACTACAGCTGTCATCACGTCCGCTACTTGCTGATTGGTTTATTTCACTGACAATCTGTGCGCAATAGGTCCGCCCGTTCAAACTGTTCCAATAAGCCCAATGCCCATCTCGGCTCGTCCGTTGCATTATGGGTAATGGAAGGTCTTTTGGCTAGCAAACATTATTGATAGTTAGCGTAAAGCGTTTTTGTTGTCGCCATGGAGCCTGTTACAATATTAGCTTAAAGTCTATTTTTACAACCAGGGCTGCGTACGGAGATAGACAGAAACGAAACTGCCATTCATGCGAAGAGATGCTCTCAAAAGTGACGACCAGTCCTTGTTCATATAGTTGGAATAACGATGTCAGAAAAACATTTCTGACCCTTGAAGGCGAACGTTGGACAAAGTTCAGGGTCTGAAACTGTGGCCTTATGTCGCCGATATGCACAACATTTAAACTGAAATGAGACATAAAAACATAGAATCCCTATTTTTTGTCAATAAGGAGGTGGACAGTAGACGAAATCTTTTTCTTAATTGTGACCAGAGAGATCCACATACACACATAGGCTATGCCATCTAAATGTACTTTATTTTTAATTTTTTTTACGAGTGATCTGATGGTGTACAACATAGCTAATCGGTCGCTAATTTGACAGACAGAAATGTACCCACTATATTTAACATCAACACCGTTTTGGAACTTTTCCCTGTGATTACAAGACGAATTCCCAGGTCCAGTCGTTCCCCTGTCCGCGATGGTCCGCTCCTGCCTACGGAGCCGCCGCCCTGACTGTTCCCTCGCTTTCAAGATATTGATGACTTAAAGATTTGCAAGAAATGTCACTTGAGACTTATAGTCTGTAAACCAATGACCGTAAGCCTTATGGTAAACGGTTATGGCTCAATATACTTCAGTGTTCATGCTCCGCTGCCTGAACTCGCTCACACATTTCAATGGCGGTGTGGTTTGTTCGGGCCGAAATTAGGAGCCTGATTGACTCACGCATGCGCAGTCAGTTATTACTAAAAGCGTAATAAATCAATGGGTAAATTTCAGTCCAAATCATGAAAAACTGAGTCATAAATTGTAAACAATGATGAAACTTGTACAGTCGGACAACAACCTTCAGGGCCAAAAGCAAAACAATCTTAAAAGAACCTGATTTCACAAAACAAAATTAATAATGAACAAAAAACATTTAAGAAAAGACAGGACTAAAAACACCAAATCAGAGCGTTAACTGAAAACCAACACATTTATCACCAACAGTTCCTGAGCCACAGTTTGAGAACCACTGAATAAAGACGTTGCTACATTTCCCTCTTTACAGCAGCCTCCTTCTCTGTGCATTTCTCTTTTGCACAGTTCAAGCAGCCCACTCCATCCCTCCTTCACTAGTTGGGCTTCCCACTGCCTCCCACCATCAATCTCTCCATCCTCCTCTCCATCTCTCCATCCATCCAGAGGCAGCCGGAGCAGCAGCCCACTCAAAGGCTTATTCCACTGGGGCCCAGAATGTGAGGAGAGGCGTTTTATAGTGTTTTCCAGTGATCTCCATCCTTATAGAGCTGTTTCTCTATCAAACCAAGCACCACCCCCACTCCCGATCTGCCTACTGCCTACTCGTATTCTTCACATGCCGCTTTTCCCTCTTTGTTTTTTGCGTACGCTCTCCCAGGGGTAAAACTACGGGGAGAGTGAAGCCGGGAGCTTTAATGTCTAAATGAGACATCACCGGTTCATAAACAGCTGAAGTGAAAAGATCAAGGATAACAGGTAGTGATTGGATTTTTTGAGGGGGAGATTTTCATTTGAACTGAATTGTGCAGTGGGAAGACTGGCATGTGGAAATGAACTGTCAGCTTGTGGATCAGATTGATTGAAGACTTTTTGAATATGTGAATGCATAACTATATTGCAGAGTCTAATATTGATGTTTAATGGTAACGGCAGTGCATCTGATTGCTGTCAAAGAAACCTGAGCTCACATTCACTTCATTCCGGATCTCACATTCACTTGCTTCTTCTTTCACAACAATTGCATCTCACACCGAAAACCTCTATTTTACTGGACAAAGAAAATACTGCACTGGCACACATCAAGCGTCTTAAATGTTTTGGATACTATTGCTCCTGTCAAGGTTAAAATGGTTAACAATAGACAAAAGGCACTTTGGAGAAGTGAAGATTCGGTCAGGGCACAGAAAAGGGAGTGCCGAAAAGCCGAACGGAAATGGCGCAAGTCAAAGCTCCAGGTTCATTTTGAGATATACAAAGAAGTGCTTTGTGAGTTCAACCAGATTTTGCGTGGAGAAAGGGAGAAGTACTTCTCTAAAATCATCGCAAACTGCAGAAACAATTCTCGCGTTCTGTTTTCAACAGTAAACAGATTAACTAACCCTCCAGTTTCACTGCCCTTAGAACTAATCTCTACATCTAAGTGCAATGAGTTTGCAATATTTTTTTATGACAAAGTCCAAGGCATTAAAAATGCCATAATTTCAGCAACACAAATAGCAACCCTGCCACCAGATAAACACCTTGAGCTGACACATTTCACACCTGTTACTGACAAAACAATGGAAGAGGTTATCTCCGGTCTGAGTTCATGCACATGCTGCCTTGATGAATTACCCACTAGATTTCTGAAGTCTGTACTGACCAGCTTGTTACCACAACTTGTTCAGTTAGTCAACATTTCATTTGAGACTGGAGCATTTCCAAAGGCTCTGAAAACCGCGGTCATTAAGCCTCTTCTAAAGAAGAGCAGCCTTGATCCCAAGATACTGAACAACTACCGGCCCATATCAAACCTACCATTCTTAGGAAAAGTCCTGGAGAAAGTAATATATCAACAGCTCACTTACTTTCTCCTATCTAACAATGTGTTTGATACTTTCCAATCAGGTTTTAGGCCCCACCACAGCACTGAGACAGCTCTGATCAAGGTGACAAATGATATCCGTATGAACACCAACGCAGGTAAGGTCTCAGTTTTAGTTCTGCTGGACCTGAGCGCTGCCTTTGACACAGTGGACCACGGGATCTTACTTCACAGGTTAGAAAACTGGGTGGGAATCTCTGGTACTGCGCTAAACTGGTTCAAGTCCTATCTGGAGGATAGGACGTACTTTGTCGAAATTGGCAACTGTGTCTCAGACAAAATTTCCATGACCTGTGGAGTCCCCCAGGGGTCAATCTTGGGACCCCTCTTATTCAACTTGTACATGCTTCCATTGGGTCAGCTAATAAACAGCAACAATGTGTCGTACCATAACTACGCAGATGACACTCAGATCTACGTGTCACTGACGGCAGGTGAACATGGGCCTGTAGATACTCTCTGTCACTGCATCCAACAGATCAGTTTGTGGATGCAAAACAACTTTCTCCAACTAAACTCAGACAAAACTGAGATCATTGTTTTTGGCCCACAGACACAAAGACAAAGTGTTATCAGTCACCTTGAGTCTCTCTCTCTAAAACCAAAAAATCAGGTTAGAAATCTAGGAGTAATCATGGACTCAGACCTGAACTTAAACAGCCACATTAAAGCAATAACATCATCAGCTTTTTACCATCTGAAAAACATTGCTAAGATCAGAGGAATAGTGTCAAAACCAGACTTGGAGACACTCATCCATGCATTTGTCTCCAGCAGGTTAGACTACTGTAACGGCCTGCTCACTGGCCTTTCTAAACGAGCTGTTAGACAGCTGCAGAACATCCAGAACGCTGCTGCTCGAGTCCTGACAAGAACCAGGAAATATGACCATATTAGTCCAGTGCTCCGGTCTCTGCACTGGCTTCCTGTCACTCAGAGAATAGAATTTAAAACAGCTCTGCTCGTGTACAAGTCGTTTCATGGTTTAGCACCAAAGTACATCTCTGACATGTTAGAGCCGTATGAACCATCTCGGGCCCTGAGAACTTCAGGGAGGGGTCTCCTGGTGGTTCCCAGAGTCAATAATAAACACGGTGAGGCTGCGTTTCAGTTTCATGCAGCTAAAATCTGGAACAGTCTTCATGAGGATGTGAGACAGGCCTCAACTCTGACAATGTTCAAATCCAGGCTGAAAACAGCTCTTTTTACCCGAGCATATGAAAACTGAAAGTATTTTATCTGCACTCTTGCCTTTTACTGTCATTGATAAATTTTTATGTTGATGTTTTAATGATTGATTTGATCTGTTTTCTTGTAATTTTATGCAACTGTGAAGCACTTTGAATTGCCTTGTGTATGAATTGTGCTCTACAAATAAACTTGCCTTGCCTTGCCTTGCATTTAGTATGGCATACAGTATAGCATTTCTTCCAATAGTTTAACTCTTTCCAAATTGCAAGTATGTAAAACACAGTAATATCACATTAAATACCTTTACAAATGTTGATGGTGTAATAACACGCATTAAAAATACGCCTCAGAATATATTGTTTTTTGTTTTTTACGTATTATATCAAAAATGCATTATTATTGTGTGATGTATAACTGTATAAAGAGTTCTACATTAATTGAGACATCAAGTTATACCTGCTGCTTTTTTAATCACATTTTTAAGCTTTTGTTGTGTTTTTTATCTCTTTTTTTTGTCTTGATTTGTCTCCTTTTCCCAGTTTTTCATCGCATTTTTGTGGCTTTTTTGTCGCTCTTTCGTTGCTTTTTCATCACTCTTTAGTCGTGTTTTTGCCGCTGTTTTTATTGCGTCACTGTTGCTTTTCCGGCACGTTTTTGTCGCATTTTCATCCCGTCGCGTTTTCGTTGCTATTTTGACGCTTTTTTCAAGAAGCTTTAAGATTTGGGCAAAGCCAAACTGGAGAAAATGTGCTCGGGTCAGGTGGGAGTTAAGAGGTTAAAGATATGCTATCTATCAAGTTCAACAGTTTTTGCAGCGTCCCCCACACTATACACTACTTCCTGCTGTTCAGCGATCAGCCTCATCCATGTACATTATAAAGCTATGAGTATTTTAATGTCTGACTTGGAAGCTTCGAAGTGCAGGATTCCTAGCCCAAAAAAAAAAAAGCTCAGTCTCTTATACCTAATATGGTGCAAATCTATATGTTATCGTTTTACAGCGCCAATCATCACGATGTGTTGGACTTGGACGGCCACAGAACTGGAACATGAACAAATGCAAGAGGCAGCGGCATCGGGGTCACAATGCAAACTTTGGAAAGCGTCCCGTGCAGCACACAAAGATGTTGGCAAATCCCTGAAAGCAGAGCAGAGAGACTGCATGTCTGCCAAGTGCAGTTTATAATACTCTTTATGGCCTCACTTCGACCTGTCAACGTGACTGCCCTTAATTGGTCTTACCTTTTAGTTTGATTTTGGCAGGCCTAACATGAGAAATAACCTCAAAATGCTCACTTTTTAAAGATGATATAAAGCATTTACGACCGTGAACCAAATAAATTGCTTTTGGCTATAGGGAGTATGGTTGTATGCCGCTCCAACAAATTTGTATCATACGCAATAGGAGAGGAAAGGGGAACTTCTGTACTGCGCTTATCAACTCTTGCATTTATGAGCCCAACTACCTCCTGTGGCTGGTTAGTCGCAGGGTTTACGACTCTGCCAGAATGCACTTTAGAGAGAGAGAGAGAGAGAGAAAAAAAAACAGATTATAAGTCCAATCTAAATATAGCACAGCTCAGTTGGTATTTGATGTTTAATGTTTCTTATAGAAGAAAAAAAAGCAGATGCAAGGCTTAATCAAATCAGTGAACGCTCTTCGAAAACACATTCATCACTATTACACCACTTATTTACTCCTCATTGATGAAAAAGACGGCTTGGAGTTACAAACTGGACGTAACAACCATGTGCCACCATATCAGGACGATTACTGTTATCTGCACAAATCTTTTTTATTTCCTTTCACGCTTCTCCCGCACCACATTAATCACACCGAACCTATAATTTTATCTCTGCTTTCTGTATCCATCCGCTGTCCCTTTTCCATGCTCTCTCTCTCCTCCGCCATCTTGTCCATCTCTTCCTCTTCTTTTATCACTTATCCACTTAACTCCTCCCGCGCCACACACACACACACACACACACTGCACACCGACTGATACACACACGGCTGGCTAGTAATGCAGGGTTAATAAGATTGGAGAGCAGCTGATGGTTGTGCACATTCAGGCCAGATTACGTTTAATTCGATTGGGTTTCCACCGCCTCCCACTCCTCCGCTCTGTTCCTTTCTCTCCATTGTCCCCCTCGTCCCTTTGTAGGTCCAGAGGTGGTTCGGCTTCACAGAGACACAAGCAGGTTCACACGCGGACAAAAGCGGCTACTTCTGAAGCCTTTGTAAACGCCCTTGGCCACGTTCACTGTCCTGCGCTCTTTAAGTGAGCGTGATTTACGATGTGTGTTCTCAGACACTGACTCTACCTTGAACCATGTGCGAGGATGGCACAGACAGTGGGGGGGGAAAAGACATAATAATTAATCCGTGGGTTCAACAATGAGCAGGGGTTGAAACAGGTGGCGGTGTAAATGTAAAGTCACAAGCAGTTTTTTTTTTTTTTCTGGAGTTTTGTTTTGCTATATTACTATAATGTCTTGCTTTTGCTTAATACATAGGACACAAGTCTGGATGACAGCAGCTTAAATAAGTCTGAAAATATGCCTGACAGTTCAAATGATTGTATATTAAGGATTTGAGCCTCTGTCAATAAATATTTGATCCATCCAAATCCAGCTTTATTTATAATGCACTTAAAAGCAACACAGGGCTGTCGTGATCAACACTATATCGACTTCTCTCCCAAATAACTGATACGCAATACATTTTTGGACTCAATATTTATTGTCTTTACATTTATTCGCATTTTCCCCCTCTTTCATCTGTGTAAAATTGGGTTACATTATACATCATGTGTATTGCAGCTTGTGATTATAGACTTTTAGAACAAAGGTTTACTCTCATGTTTTGATGCTTTAGAGTTTGAATATTGTGATCATTTCATTTATCGCAATATTTTCCCGCCTCAATATATCGAACATGAAGTTTGCTGTCATGACAGGCCTAGACATCATCATTATATAACAATGCATTGCGCTCTTTACTCAGAAGTATTGTAACCACAGCAGCCCTAGGGGTAGACTGAAGGAAGCAAGGCATCTATCTGACCACCACCAGTGCGAGCCGGGATTCAAACTGCCAACCATCCGATCACCGTCTGAGCCACTGTCTCCCCAAATAAGTAGGATCTATTATTGTGCTTAAACCAGTATAATTTAACGTTTAAGTTTTGCCAAATTTTCTACACAACATGGACTGATTGGAAGAATCACATTCGGCTGCTTCTTTTATGTGCCGTGCAGGGATTTGGCAGATTTTCTTTAATTTTGTTCAATGCTGGATGCTCTCCTTGTTACAACCAGCCACGTTTCTAAAAAATATTTTTTTCTCATTTCCTCTTGTCACGTGCTTTGTTTTTTGGGGAAAAGCAACCGTAAAAACAGTATGGACAACCGATCTCCTATAGGTGTGATTGGTTTAGTGGCTGACGATTGGTCGGATGTGCATTAATATCAAGTGTATCGTTTAGGTGCAGCCACAGCCGTTTACCTCTTCTCTGTGTGTCCTGACTTCACTCCGGATTAATGACCCCTGAGAATACTGCACCTGTCCCACATCAACACATCGAGGACGGATGGAGGCAAGGGGGTCACGCAGAAGAATAAACTGGGCCAAAAGATACAGAAAAAGAGACACAAAAGGCCAGAAGAGGCAAAGAGTAGCAAGGACAAAAGCAGAGCAGAGAAGGCAGCCAAGAAGACAGAGGTGTGGAGCACTGCTGGGGCGAGCGTCTCTCTAATTAGCATAGTGACCTTGAACGTTACGGTACACCCCTCCAAATGTAGTGTTCGGGTGTGAAAATCCATACAGGGAGTACAGGGTGACTTTATTGCTCAGATTTCATCATAATATAGCAAATAAATGTCTTTTGTATTTGCTAAAGTCAATCTTTTAACACGAGATTCAGTAATACTGCAAGACATTATTACAAAGCGGAACAGCATGAAAAGTTGTAGAAAAATAAACTCAAATATAATCTAATATGTACAATACTGTAGCTGTATACTTAATCAAAGCTGATCTGAAATCTGTGACTGCTATGAAAGTGTGCAGTAATGTAGGCGTACAATTTGGATGGAGCGTGGCAAATCATGTGAAACGAGTCTCAACTCAATTAAACGTGTATAAAGTGATTAATTAAATTAGGAACGTTACGATTCAACACAAGGACACTTCAATACAGGCCAAAAATATCTCTCATACGTGCCTGGGTTTTATATTAATTAAAACTACTTGATTCATTTACATCTAATAATGTTGTTGGCATTTCTACTTCAAAGTTGAGTACATTTTAATTACACCAAAGAGCTAATTCACAAGTTAGCACTTTCAATGTAACCTTAACTTCTTTTTAGCAATTCAAACAAATGGCTTACAGCTAATGAGTTCTCTGCATATTGCACTTCGCCTTGTTGTGTGAATGTCACTATTAACTATTTGAATGCATGAGTATGAATAATATTTTTTTTAGCCCAGCACACTACATCCTACACCAATGTCAATGATTCCCAACAGCTGTGCCTTGGGGCTCACCTTCAAAGTATCACGCTGCAACCCATATTCATGTCATCTTATGATAAAATCATTTGCAGTTTGGCCCTGTTAAAATAAATTCATTTTCAAAATACAGCCTTCCTCCTTGGCTGAAAATGGTCCCGTATCCCCAGTTTTTGAGTAACAAGAGCGACGGGACTAACAAACATAATTCAACATGATTTTGTGGCGTACTAGTTGTCCATTTGAAACATTGCCTGTCATTTCTCAGCATCTTTTATCATATTCCTTTGACAGGGTTTATACAGTCAGAAGCAAGTCAAACCTAATGCCATTTTTAATGCCCAAATGCTATATTTTAATGCCAGAAACACAGGGAAAGATGTGTGCATAATTTCATTTCTCAAGATTAGCAAACAAAACAGGTAACTTTTTAGCAAAAATTTGGAGATGACTTATTTTAGACCAGGGGTGTCAAATTAATTTTGGGTCGTGGGCCGAAATTCAGCTCCCACGGCAGGTCGCAGGCCACATGTTATGTAAACAGGAAAACACTATTTAGAACATTTTTTCCAATGAATGAATAATAATAATGAGCTGTGATTTGGTCAAATCCCCAACTTCACTGTAGCCTAATCAATAACAACAGCTTACTCTTGTATTGCACTTTACAAGCCTGTATCACAAGTTTCTCAAAGTGCTACATAGTAGCATTCATTCACTCCACACTTGGTAAGCTGTTATTGAAGCCACAGCCGCCCTGGGGCAGACTGTCCATTTACCACGTGTCTATAATGTGTTGTTCATATCCTGATCTCCTACATGTGTGAAAATCTTTTCTTTTTTTTACACTTTTTATTTAAACTGCGTGGCTGTAATGAGTGTTCCGGTTATTCTTTAAAAATGCATAACTCTGCACAGGAATGGGCTAAAGACTTACTTTATTTATGGACATACTCTGGAATTTATGCTCTACAAGGCAGGGGCCGCATTAAATTATCTTGCGGGCTGGATGTGGCCCGCGGGCCGCCTGTTTGAAGCCCCTGTTTTAAACAATAAGTTTGGTTTGGTCATAAGTTTTCGATGAACTTGTACAGAAAAAAATGTTAAGCAACGTGAACATTTTCCAAATCTATTTAGATTAAATGCCAGGCCCGAATCCAATGTATTGCTTTAATGACATTTAAGGCCTTGATTTCGGCACAATTCCTTTAATAACATTTAATGCTTTATAATGCACGCGTAAACCTGGTGTAAGATACATGGGGGAAATCTCTCAGCTAACGCTATACAATAATAAAAAATGCATTTCTAATTACTTCTAATCTTCACACAGAGAAGAGTATAACCTGAACATTGACTGTGCTGGCCTTATGTAACGGTGTAATTTGCGAGTGACAGACAAATGCACGTCTCCGCAGAGAAGTGAGTGGAGTCAGACAGAAAGGCTGTCTTCGAGTGCGGAGGTGAGGCAGCGGAGGAGTACAGCTGTAGCAATCATCATCTCTCAGGTCAACAGTAATTACAAAGAACAGAGCACAAACACCAACACACTGTTTCACTGCTGCTGCTGCTGCTGCTTCCCCCTCTGTTCATCTGCTTCTATCCAATCTGCCGCGCATCTGCAGCACTAGGGAGAATAGATGCGGGGTCTGCTAGAATGAAAGGTTTGGTTATGCACCGGAGAGAACATTGTAACTACAGACTATTGGCTGATTTCAATTTGTTGGTGGTTAAGTGTGGTGAAATTAGAAGAAACCACAATATTATATTTTAGTAGTCAAATAGTTATATATGTAATATTAGCAGTATAAAGTACTCAAAATAAATCCACAGCTGTAAAAAATAAGTTGAGTTTAAGTTAAATATTAGTTGAGATGGCAGTGCAAGCAGCAGAACAGCCATTGAAGTAGTGGTATCGGTAGTTATTAATCTCTTAACCCCCGATTTTACCAAGCACATTTTCTCCAGTTCGACTTCAGCCAAATCTAACAACAAAAACGAGACGTGAATGAGGATGAAAACGCAGAATAAAAAAACACAAAAGAATAAAACAAGCGTCAAAAATGAATGATGAAAAAGCAACAAAAAACTTAACAAAACAAGGCCACAAAAAAGTGACGAGAAAGCAACAAAAACGCAATGAAAATGCAACAAAACAGGCGTCAAAAAAGCAACAGAAATGCGACAATAAAGTGACAAAAAAGCAACAAAAATACAAAACGTGGCAAAAAAAATCTTAGATCAGTTTTGTAGGTCTTAGTTTTTCAATTTAGGCATTACAATGCCCTATAAGTTGTGAGCTCCAGTCGAGAAGATTTTAGATTTAGGTAAAGCCGAACTGGAGCTGCCATGTTTTCAAGTATTTAGTACTTTTACTGAAATTCAAAAGAATAATTTAAATATGGTCAGTAGTTACCACATTGCTGAGTATCCTCTGTCATACCTTTAAACTCTTAACATTAGAGAAAAAAGCCTATGGGAAAAGTAAATTAAATTAACTTCCAAAACCAGAGCGAGTTTCTCCTCAAGTAATATATAATGCTGTAACAGTGCATTCAGGTGAACCGATCTTCTTGATAGTACAAATATTTGTTCCACTTCTGTTGAGCACTGCATGCCCCACTGTTTCGTTTAATCCTAATTAATGCTGGTATAATGTGAGGTAGGTGCTGTAACACGCTTAACACTGACATTTCAGACACAGCGCAGGTAGGTGCTTCTCCGGTGGGTATTTGAAGCTATTTCAGACTCTTTGCCCTGAGTTTAGCCTCTCAGGCAGACTCCACCCCCCACGTATCACACACATTGAGGATCGCAGCGGGGCGCTTCTTGTGTTTGGCTTGGCTGTTGTAAACACATTTTTTTCCTTAAACATTCATGCTGTTGCAGAACTGGCTCATTCCCAAATGTCACCGCCATCGCAATAAAACGGTAACGCCTCAAAATGGTAATAGCCATAATGGTCTCGGTACAGGGGAGGTGCGCTCAGGCTGATGTTAACATTATTCCTGGATATAGGGTCAAGTAGAAGGCCAGAGATAAGGGACCTGCTTGAGTACACACATTAACAAACTTCCTTTTAGCTCAAGTTTAAAGGAAGGAACCTTGATACCAGGCAGTATAAGGAAGTCCTGTCTTTCCCTCTAGTACAATTTAAAAACGTTATGGGAAATGAAGCTGTAAAACACATGCTTTTCGTCAAGTAAGCAATAATTTCTAAATGCTATAAAGATGTGTAAACACTTTGAATTTAGGAAGACAGGTCACCTTGTTAAATCGGGTAAGTTCAGCATCACATTTTCAGAAATTAGTCCACTGCTCATCAGTCATACCTTACTTTGGTAACTGAAAACTTCCAGACATAAACAGAAACTTTCCTTTTTGTCCATAATTTTATTATGCGTACGTTTTCATAGTTGCTCAATAATTTACTGCTTTCTTCTGGACTGCATTAAAGTGATAATCTAAAAGTGCTGTATTATGAAAGCTTTGGTGCAACTTACTTGACTCATGGCTTTACATAAATACAGGAATACAAGCTATGCAAATGCTAGATCTATTAGTATTAGTTTCAAGAGTATATAAGTATAAGACAGTAATGCAACCATCGGTTTTACAGTAAATTGCATTGCTCAGGACATTCACACAGACTGGTATCGTCTAAGTCGATACAATACATGTGTTTATATGTACAGTATATAAGGTGAGACATAATTTATTGTCCCCATAGGGAGATTTGTCCTCTGCTGTGTGTGGTGCAGGAGATGTCTTACTGGTAATGGATGAAGTTACATTTCTGTTATTCATCCAGAAGTTAGTCGGCTTTTTGCATAATTAGTCTGTGAACCAGTAAGAAGTGTGTGTAATTTCATTTAGATTTGACTTCTTGGCCTCCATTACATCCCTGTGGAAAACTCAATCTCTGCAGAGTCGAGGGCTCTCACAGCTAAACACATCAACACTAGCTTTTCTCCCAATGCCCTCCAAGCCGTTAGGAACAGAATACGAGATGGAAGTTTAATGAAAAGAGCTTTAATAGAGGAGCGAGGCAAAGGTGGCTCAGAGGCCTGCTGCTGCTTAATTCAATGGGATGCTCCCTGTGCCTGAAGACTGGCCCATTTTAATTGCACGGCTCTCTCATTTATAAAAGGGGGAAGTATGCGGCGATACAGCTCTAATGAATCTAAAAGCAAAGGCAGGCTATTCAGTATCTTTCTCTCACAAGCGGAGAAGGCTAATGTGATTGTGCTGCTTAGGCCCACATGTTTTGGCAGCGTGCTTTCCCAGTGACACGCAGACACAAGCCTAAATGTGCTTTTGGAGACAAGAAAAAAGGGGCGCGCTGCCACTGTGTCAATGTGCATTTCACACAAGGAATAATGCGAGCTCTTTTTATACCTGGGCATGTATACGCAGGAGATACAGCCATTACAAGCCACACTGACAATATAGTTGGCACTGTTGCTAGCTTTAGGTATTCCCGAGGATGTGCATAAATCATATGGCCAATTCTTTGATAGTATGTTGACGGTGAGCCAAGTTGAACAAGAAATTATATTCAGATGTGGTTCTTACCACGGTCATCATCATCATCATCATCATCATCATCCATTCATCTTTGTTTTCCCAATTATGGTGGAGTGGGTAGCTGGTGCCTCTCTATGGGCCTTAAGTGGGGTACATCTGGCCAGTAAGTCACAGAAAATTTGAAAATTACTCCTGGATATTAACCAATCCTCCATTGTGAGATAAATAAAGACTATTTTATCTTAGAATAATGTGCAATTGGGCTAAACCAATACAACAAAAATCCATAAAACTGTCTCACTTTAACTAGTTTTATGAGTTGATACTTGAACACATTCTATAAAATATTATTCTTCCGCAATATTTATCTAGATGTGGGAGAAAAAGGCTCTTTGATCCATTTTTACCCATCTTTCCTGGATGTGATCGATAATCTCATCATGACCATAGTTGTTAATCAATAACTCCATCATAGACTCGCTCAATATCTTTTGATAAGCTGTACCTATCAATCTCACATGAGCTCACGTTAGCAGTGGGAGACATTTGGTAAAAGCACAAGACTTTTTGCTAAATATTAAACCACTGAATATCCCCATGTTTGATCAGAGTTAGTTTACCTTAGCCATCTGTGCTTGGACTCCGCTGGCTTTGAGTGAGGCCACAGCCTTCTGTGCTGCTGCGGGGCTGTCGAAGTCCACAAAGCCATAACCTGCACACACACACGCACCATAGCAGGAGAGTGGTTAGAAAATGTCTCAAATAAGACAAATGGTCAATTCTATAGGAGCTACATGTTACCTGGAAAACAACATATCGCTCATAAGTCAAAAAGCAGCATGTGATAAATCAGAAAAGGTGTCATTATGAAGTCAAGTTGTCATTAATTTAATGATGACAGATCTCACAGATGGGCGTCAAAGGAAACCTGGAGGATGTGACAGCTCTCACATGAAGTATTAAGTTTTGATGGAGCACTGGCACTAAAAAGTGTAAATTAGCAAAAATGGAGTCTGTCAAAGTTTGACTCCTTAGACCGACAAGAGTGAATATGAACCATTAATGCTCCATGTTTTTTGAACGCTACCTTGTGTTCAGTATCTTGGATTTCTGACTGACTCATACTTTGAGTCAACTGTATGTCAACACCTTTGTATTTGAGACCACATTTTGTGTCCACAGCAAACACTCATCCTTTTACCATAACTTACTGACTACTACTTTTACACTTTTATGAACATGCACCTTTATTTATTGTTAGTATTGTCTTTCATTGCAGTCTTGTAGTTGCTGTTTTGAACAACGGTGTGGCCGTATCACACAGTAAGAAATATGTTCACGGCTCATTTTACACATTTTGAAAATGTATGACCATCAAACAAACAAAGTCTGGAGCCCGAAATGTCACAGCCAATGAAAGTAGAAAGTATTTCAGTTGTGCGAATCTAGTCTTTTGTTTTTTTCAGGGTGGTGGTCAAAATATTATCAAAATGTTAAATTCAACAACACCTACTGTAAATAATCGGCACAACTTGCCTCTAGTTTACTTTACATGATCCGCTTAAAAAGCATACAGTATAGCAGCTTCCCCTTCTCTGATATTGTATATCCCATTTGCACTGGTGAGGTAATTTTACTCCCATGCAACTCTAAATCTGTCAGTGTGTAATGGTACTCCTATAGCCATGGTCAATACTGTATGCCTCTCCACCAAGAGACAACAAGAAAAATCCTCCCACTAATGCCACAATTAAAATGATTCAGCGCCTTGTTCAAAGAAATAAAGCAGAGAGGGGAATGGGGCTTGTGTCAGTCTCTGTTCTTTATAGGAGCTGTGGCGTGAGAGTATGGCCAGTATTTGTCAAATTGTTGATGAAATGGGGATGTGTTCTAGGCTGAACAGGAAGCGCAGAAGGACAAAAAGTCAGAACACACTAAAATCAATCTTCACTTGCGGTAACACTCCTAAATGTGGCCTGACAGCAGGAAGCTGCAGTTGTGGATTGTTAAGCGACTTCAGTGCATGCACTAAAACGCGATGTAAGTTATGAGCGCGGGCGCGTGCTAAAACAATCAAATAATCCAAATATCCATAGCTGCAACCATGACAGCCCGATAAGTAAACAAGCTAACAGTGAAACTACACAGAATTGATTCGAGACATCTGTTCTTGTCAACTTCTCCAGAGATGGAAGCCATGTTTTTCTGATAAGCGCATGAGTTTTTTATTGTTCAAAGGGAACAAGCTGCGTTCACAGCCAGATCTGCTCTGCACACACAAACATTTATACTGCCGCTAATGACAAAATCATTTAGCCCAACACTTCCAACACTGGGACATACAACATGCACATAGTTGTAACTGTGTACAAGAAACACTCTCAATATGATCAGCCAAGTGTAAATATTTACTACACACAGCATTTTATTTAATGTTGATATGAGGCTAATTACAGTGCGAGTATGTGAAGCACTCACAGGGCACAGTTGGTGTTTTACGCATGGGTAGAAATATTGAAAATAATAAGGTTACAAATTCTAGTAAATACCTTTCCCCCTCTCAACAGAAGTGCAAAATAGTTCTCTTCATCAGCAAACTCTTCATAAATATTGCAGAGTCTAAATAAAGTTTCGGGCCAATCTTATTCCTTGAGTCTGCACTAAACATGATTTTGAAATGGGGAAAACACATCATATGCTAGTGTACCATAGTGATACATATCCAACATATGTAGGTATAGGGTAACATATAGCCTACAACATTTAATTAATAAACAATAACTGGAAAATAAATGTACACTCACATTATTCTGCCATTACACAAACAAAGTGTTTTTCAATGCAATCTAATAAGGAAAATACAATAAAGTTGCACAAAAAGACACAATTAACAGTAAAAGTCCACTCTCCAGTTAAATGCCAAGGAGAACAAATGTGTCCTAGGGGGGAGCCTGTCTAATAAACAGGGGCAGCTCATTCCACAGTTTGGGACGAACAACAGGAAAAGCTCGGTCTCATCTTGATCTTGAGGCACCACAAGCAGAGATTGCTCTGCCGACCTGAGAGAATACGCCAGGGACACTGGCAGGTCAGACAGATAACGTGAGGCAGAGAAACTGAGACTTTTATAAAAGGGAAATAAATGGCAAATACAAGGATTTAATTTGCCTATTACTTGCATTGCAAAGGCATACTGTGCTGACTATATCTGCCTCCAGAATTTTCAGAAAAAGCTGTCTCCTCAGGGAGGTCATGGGTCACGTATGAGTGAGAATCTGCTCCTCTCCGGCTACTGGAGATTGAAGGACACTTGAGCTGATGGACAGCTTCCTCCATCACTCCTCCCACACTGACCAACCTATTATTTACACATTTACATTTAGAGCTGCCCGCTTGAGTCGGATGCAAATGACGGTGGTCTGAATAATACGAATATTTCCAGGGAACGACACTCTGAGATTAGACTCATCTGTGGCCTTTCCTTCCCATCTGCGCCTCATCCTCTCACTCACATCAAATCCATCTTGCTCAGTCAGCCCTGTCAGACGCATCAGTTATGAATATCAAACGATAACAAACACACACAGATCTTCAGACGCCAAAATGTGCGTGCACCAAGCAGATCGACACACACAGATAAACGCACACACATCTAGCCATCTAATCTCCAGAGCTGCAGAGTCCTGGCCCTGGGCTTTAGACTGGGCTCCATGTACAGAGCTAGAGTGGATGTAGAGAGGAGGGAGAGGGGGCACAGTAGAACAGCAGACACGCAGACTGCTGAGAGGGAGGGCGCTTGTCTTTGGGAAATGGAAATCCTTTACAATCTAAAGTGGTTCCCTCTCCCTTCCTTCCTCCACAGTGTCCTCTGTGGCCTCTGCCTCCCCTCGCACTCCCACGCCGCTAACTAGTGAACTGTCAGGCTATTTAGCATTGAGCCCACTACAAAACAGAGCATTTACAAGGAAGAAACTAGAACAGTTCCTTTACTAATAATGCCGCCGTGGGAAAACAGGAACACATCGTAAAAATAGGTATGCTTCTCAAAATTGGTGCTGTCCATAAGAAAAAGTTGAATTAGGGATTTGGAACAGAAAAAAGTATAAAACTTCAGGACACCAATATAAGAGATAGTGGAAGTAGACATTAAAAAAGCAAAAAACTGCACAACATGCAGTGTATACGAGCTTAATAATAGCACACATGACACCATTAAACCCTTTGAAGTGCATCCCTCCAGCAGACTGTGAAGACGTTATTTTAGTATCAGTCTTTTTGTTTGTGAACTTTTCCTGAACAGAGGTGGCTGTCTCCTGCTAAATCATCAATTTCAAAGACTCTCCTTCCTCTTCTGTCAACTCCAGATTATTTTTACTCCGTGGTGCCACCTCTTTGAGCCTCCTCCCATCCATCCCTTCCTCTCCAGCAGAACTCTGTGTGCCAATTTGTACTCTCTTAGTCACGCTAGCCACTTATCTTGTCCCCACTGAATGCCTCCGCAATCAAACCAACACTTATCCGGTTGTAAGGCATCCTAATGGCCGTCCGATAATGAAACTCCTCATTGTGAGTTAACAACTGGCTGAGAGACGTATGCAACAACATACCAACAGAAATATAATGCTGATGAAGGCCACATGCTGCAAAACGCTGGTCGCAGCAGAAGCGCTTTTCAAGATGAAATAATGAGTCCACTTTTGTGGCTGGATGTATGGCTTTTGCATTCAGGAACAGCCTTTCGATGTTTAGTATTCATAAAAGCTTGGAAGTCTGGCACACAGCCCTGGTATCAGATCTATAGCGCTGGCACCAATCTCACAATACACCGACTAGCTACTTTAACAAACATGAATACCCTTGTTGTCAGGCAGGTCTCTGAATACTGATTGCAGCGTAAAATGCTGCATTTACGTTAAATGTTAGTACAAAGAAGCAGTACAGAGATTTCCTCATGGTTAACAGAGACTTATATAGAATGTGATAATTATTGTATATTTATAGACAACTTTCCACAGCTTAGTCAAAGAAAACACAAGGTGTTTTACAAAGACTCTTATAAAACAAGAGTAGTGTTATACTTTTAACACACCTCATGTATGACTGCACGTTTTACATCATTCCAAGAATAACATTTATATTTGGTCCAAATGTCATTAGAGAGACAAGATATACAATTTTACTAATAATACTGATTGGTACATTTAAACCAATATTTTTAGGATGTAACTTAGAGCCTTTCTTCAGTAAGCGGTAACAATCAAACATTTACTTATTTATATTTACTTATTCACTCGCTTCTGAACAAAAATCTTGTAGCCGCATATCATTGACTTTGGAAATGTTTGGGAGTGTAGTTAGAATTTTGTATAGAAATGTTTGGTAAAAGAAAAAACTTTTAACATACTCAAGCTAATGCTAATATCATTACAATACAAGGTATTACAAGGGATACAAGGTATTGTAATAAGTATTTCAATTCATACAGTGAAAACTCCATACGAGACACTTTAAAAAAATAGCTATAACATAAACATAAAAGGCCAATTTAAAAAAATAATAATTAATGTTTATGCTACTACAGCTGCAGGTTTTGAAGTACTAATACTATAGGCATTGTAATACCTGCATGAAAACACAAAGGGAGTCATTTATCAAGACAGGTGCAAAATAGCGAGCGCAAGCTGGAAAATAGCATATAGCTTTTTGTGGGCGTGTTAATGTGAGAATGTGAGAATGTGAAAATGACTTTACTTCTGCACATGAGCAAACTCTTGGTAAATGACCCCCAAAGTGTTCAGTAAAGTGAACACATAGATCAGTTTACCTCCATACCATATGAGTTAACGGTTATTTTGTAATCGATTAATCTATCGATTATTTTTACAATTAATCGATTAATCGCTTGGCTGTGAATGGTGTAGGAAAATGTTATTTTTTCAAAAAAGGTTATCACATAAAGCTAAAGTGGCGCCGCTTGAGGATGTGTTGATGGTGTAAACCTAAAGTAAATGTTTGCTGGAGGCGCTTAGCGCTAATTCTGCTTTCTGATTGGATGAGACACAGACAGATATTCATGAAATATACAATGCACAAAACACGGCAGACCCTCACTATAAAAACAAAGTAGGTTCATTTTTGCTCTATTTGAGTCTGTATGAACCAGAAGACGATTAATCGATTAGTTGTTTCAGCCCTATATGAGTTGAATCCACCTCTTGAAGGAGCACGTTCTTGCATTATTCTTTGTTAAGCATTCAAGGAATCTCTATGTTTTCCTCAACTTCTAAAGTATATTAAACCCATCTGATATCGTGATTACACACTATGGCCGGCCTCCATAGCGCCTGCTGCACCTTTGAGCTCTGCTTTGGCAGAAGAGTAGCAATCACGCTTCACACCAGCTCTCGTCGCTCCCCTCTCTAAAAGCAGACGATACAATCACATTGATTAGTGCTTTGTTCGGACCACTCCAACAATCAAACCAACCTCATCACCACACACTTGAGTGGGCCCAGAGTCTATTCGAAACACATTGTTAGTACTGGGTTGCGTTCTCCATTTTGATTTGGTCAGTGATAACAATGTCGATGTCTTGTTTTCAAAGGCTGTTTTACGCTGAGTGTCATTAGGCAGTCATGCTGATGTCATTGTCGAAATGGCTGGAACTAAATTAAGGATCTTGAGTGAATGACTTGAGAGGTTTTGAACAAGTCTCCCGTTTCACATAACTGCACACACTCTATAGCAAACACATGGAGAGGCACATTGGACAATCAAATCTAAGTCATTTATTTTCATTGCATCATTTGAAAAGAGCTACATGCCTTTGTGGACCACACTGGGGATGGATTACTTCAATTAGGCAACGCCAAAAGGAGAAAGTGATTCATAACAAGAAAACCACTGCCCATAGCAGGCTAATTGGGCGTCCATTAGGCTGCCATGTTCAATCCACTCCACAAACTTAAAACTATGTGAATCCTCTAGTTTGTAGAACTGCACTCAAAGTCTGGATCACTCACCCTTGCACTGATTTGTGTTCTTGTCGAGGATGGCCTTCGTTGATACAATCTTCCCATATCTGCAAAAAGAAAGAAAGATCGGTCAGTAATTTGGTCAGAGGCAATTGGGCTATGCAAATTACATAAACTCTTTTTCATCGCAGAAATCAAATCTAATCAATCATGCATCAGCAAGACATAACACAGTTGCAATTTTACCCCTTTTTATTTTTATATATATTATTTTACAGATTTTACAGATGCAAAGAAAAACATACAAGTCTGCGGTCAAGTCCAGTCTAAAATGTTCAAAAAAGGAGTCCTTGTTTTATGGTAATGTTATAATAATTCTATGTTAATGATTTACCACATGGTCCCATCTGATACGCACTGTATACATTCCTAATTCAGATCAGATTCAATCAGCCTAATTCAGACTTTGAAATCTACACAAAAATCACTACACGCTAGGAGGCAAGAACTCCTGTGTGCTTAAGCCGGCAGACTCTAATAGTTACACTGAAAGAGTTTCTAACAGTTTCCTATCTCCTCCTCTACCCATCGTGTCCTTATCTGTCCCATATCAGATCCCTCCCTCGAGCTTATGCCCACAGACATAGCTGTATCTCATAACCTGCAATTTAGCCAATCATCTGTGAGCAGCCGATCCGGAGAGTCGGGCAGCGCACACATACTGTAGAATCTCTCTATCTGCTCCGTCTGTCTGCCATTCATTCCTCCCATATAGTTCAATGCGTTTCTTCTTTGTGACATCTCTGCCTCGGCTTTGTCTTGCTTTATTTTGCTCTCAATCCCACTTCTATTCTGCCGCGGCTCTCTGTTCTCTCAAAGAAGAAGTTAATAATGTTTCTTATCAGCGTTGTCTTTGAGATAGAGGGGTTCTGACGGGGGAAGTGAGGGAGACAAGGTAAGGAGAGAGGAAGGAAGGGAATAGGACGGATGGAAAGTGGCTAGATCATCAACTGGCTCCACACATGAGACTTTTTAATTAATGTTTTAGCAGTGGGGCCCAATGGCGGGGTTCAGAGCCGTGACGATCAAGCGGAGTGACAGGCTGACAAGCTGACTGACTTGCCATCGACCCCAGGTGCGCAGTGGAAGTGGCTCGGTGAAAAACAGGAGACAGGAGTGATTGAGAAATCAGGCAAGGATACAGTCACAGAGGTTTGTAAAGCTGAGAGCAGGTTACGTAAAGGACTGAGCTCTTATTTGTATTTGACATTTTGTTTAGAGCTTATTGTACAAAAAAGGTCCTGATGAAAGTACACATAAACAACAGAAGATGTATCATTGTAAAGAAAATAACAAATCACAAATGACATCGCAACGAAAAGGTTTAAGTATAGGATCCATTCCCAGGTTTGGCCTCAAAAATGTACATCTTCAGGGATAATCCCACAGGGTCACTAAACCCTTACAAGGACTGAGAGTGAAGTTAAAAAAAAAAGACAGTCATCTAAAACCAGAACAGCATGGGTTTGTCAGGTTGTTCTGGACCTTACAGACTGAAATGTGCGCTAACAGCCCCTCCATCCAAATCCGGACGCACAGTACGTTCTTACATAGTTATGGTGGGTGAAGTGTTATGTCAAACAAGTAAATAAATATGTAAATAATCACATAACGATTTCCCGTATCTTTTAAATGCCATGACATTTTGTGACCAGTCTTACTGTTACACGTGCGAAAGGTTGGCTCTGGGGCGCGAGGAATAGAGCGAGAGGGAGAGCCGTCAGTCAAAAGATAAAAGGCGTGACTGAAGGAAGGAGGCCGCTGGTGAAGAGCGATGGAGGGATAGTAAAAGAGGTGTTTAATAAAGAACAGACCATTTACTTGTCACCATCAGACACTGTGTGTGTGTGTGTGTGTGTGTGTGTCACAGAGCGGCCCGGGCTGACAAGCACGCGTCACAAGCTACTGGCACACGAGACTCCAGGAATAAAGACACAATAGTCCTTAAAAGGCTCCTATCACACACAAGGCGACAGATGAGCGGCTTATGATCTGCAAATCACTGTGTTAGCGAATGAACAATCAAACAACTGTTCATTTTTAAAGCTTTGTTGGTATTTTTAGCACGCTGAAAAATTACAGATTGTGACAAGGTGTAATAAGAGCTAGTGTTTTTAGCTGCTGGCAGAATTATAGTCATTAAACACTTAAACACAATTTACAACTGTGCTAAAACATGTCCCCAACATGAGGCTGAATAAACTGATACATTCATTCAACTTAAAAGCTTTATTTTCCTTATCTTATGTGTTTCTTTATATCATTGTTTTTTCATACATATGCACTTTTTTTTTTGTCAATGTTGGTTTCCAAAAGTAGTATACAGAATTAAGCAAATATACATTATATTTATAAATTCTTAAATGCCAACCCAAACATTACTTTCGAAATCAAATTCATTTTTATTACCTAAACAACCTTTAGTCCAATGTAGGACTTTGAGATTTGGTGTCAAATGTAAAGTGCATTACAAATAAAATGTATTATTATTATTATCATCATCATTAGTTGCTCTGTTGGGGCCTCTTTGGTGATTGGGTGCTGTGAGAAACCCTGCGGGGAGACCAACTTTCCACAACATAAATTATCAGCAGACAATAGACACCACGCAGACAGTGGATGTAAACAACCCACTACAAAGTAATGCATGGTAGCATGGTATTGTTAAATCTTAACAATAGCTTTTTTTTTATGGCAGGAACCACAAAGCATCCTCCTTCCATATGGTGCCTTTGTATTTATGCGAAAGGCCACTTTTTACACATAGAAATATATACAATAATATTATATCCAACTATCCATTTATTTGAAAGGGACAGATAAATGGGTCATAGATTTTACACAAAATAACCAAGTAAAACGATTAAGACTGCATGGAAGACTGGGCGAGATACGTCTGAATATAGGACAAACAAGAGTTCAACCCACTCCGACACCATGTCATGTAAAATTGACAAATTGACAAAGTATGCTCGGACAGCAGGCTCAAAACTCACAAGTCTGCTCCTGAAGATGCCTGAAGACTGAGCGAAGGAAACCTGAAAAACGTCAGCTAATGGCCCACACAGGCAGTATATTCAGACACACAAACAACGCAAGAGCAACACACATTACTCACACCATCTGACAATATCGGGCTCTTTGTTGACACACAGCGCTGTGTGACTTCATCCGCCGTGTGTATATGACAGTGCACGTCTGAGAAAGTATTTGTGTGTAGGCGTGATTACTTACAAAGAGGTGCATGTGTGTACGTGTGCAAACAAAACTCTCCAGGACCAGCCATGTTTGGCAGCTTGTTTTGTATTTGTGCGTTTGTGTGAGAAAGGGTGCGTCATACGGGGCTGTGGAGGTGCAGTGAGATCAATGCCTCGGCCTTGAAGAGAACAACACAGTGTCATCCCCAAAGTCAAGCTCGACTCCTATAGAAAGGAAACTATTGATCCAGACAGTGAGCTACAGTATGTTGGGCTGTTGTGGCATAGAGATTAAAACTGGTATTATAAGGTATTAGTCTGGATAAAGTTAGAGGAGAGTCCCACGTGTTCATTACAAACAGCATTGAACAGTTTTTTGTTTGACAGTAAATCTCATCTTGTTTTAAGTGTGGTCTCTACATCACGTGCTGTCTCCTACACATGTAGACACCCCCCACAATGAATTACTATGAAATGCGAAAAGAGAGCAACAGAGATGACGGGAATTGACAGTATTTCCCGCACTGTCAGTGTTTGACAAGAAATGTCAATATGGAACTCGGCACAGAGTGATGTTTTGGCAGACGCCAGAATCTCTCCATGTGTGTATGTTTGTGACTGAAGTGTTAATGACAGATCTCAGAGGGGCCCGGGAGCATCAGATTTGGGTTCTCATACCCCGTTGGAGAAATGCCTATGGATGCTCCCCGGTTTGATGTCTCCTCAGTCACATCACACACAAACAAACCTATCATTTGGAGAGCTTTATGTGCTATAGATGAAGTGTAGATCTGGAAAAAATAACAGACCGCTGTGATTTACAGAATGCTTAGAATGTCATAATGTGCTATTGAAAAAAGCAAAATAAAGGTGTCGTCTACGTTAGTATAGTATTGATTCTGCTGAGTTGTAGTGTTCAAAAAGCAGTCATCCAGACAATTTGTTAGGGCTAGGGCTGCTCAAATATTTGCAATAGAATCGAAATTGCAATTTGTATAGTCACAATGAGCAAATCACATTATAATGGCCTCTGAAAAGAACAAAGTGTTCTGAAGAGCATGTCATTTTCTTCTAAGTTTACAAGTTTGTTGCAGTTACAGTTACTTAGTAGTTACTTAGTATAGTTACTTAACAGAAATCATAAATCTAAAAACAATTGCAATAGTTCTAAAAAAACAAAAACAAACCTTTTAAACACAAACCAGTCCAAATGACAACTTTTCAAAAACCGTTGAGAGTTCAACTGTACGTACTTCCTATCTCTGATCTTTGTTGCGTAAAAAGCAGTGCCCTAATGGATATCCTTATGAGACATGCTTATAAGTGCATTCAAAAGTGAAGATCCAAATGGAACCACCATGCCCCTTGTTTTTGAGTTTTGCAAAATGTCAGTGTGTCTCTAGGCAACACAGTTTACCTCCTGCATACTGTCACAAACAGTATTCAAGACAGGTTGGCAGCGACAAGAAGGCAATTTGGGATTATCATAACCTTCCTGCACAACCAGTTTGCTAAAACAACCCACATTGAATAATACTGCAGGTTGAATCAAAAGATTAGGTATTTCTCTTTCTTTTCTTTTCTTTTTTTAAAGTGCAAAACAGATTATTTCACAGTATTTCCCAAGGGGCAGTATGTATTTCTACAATCTGCATGTATGTTTAAATATTGTCTAGTTGGTCTCTATGTGTGCTACCTATGCTCCTAACTGGGGATCCAATACAGCTGCCTCGTCTGCTACATTTCCCTCATTTCTCCCGCTCTTTACCAGTTTCACTCAAATAGACCGCACACTGAGAGGAGAGAGGAGAGAGGCACTGCGTCTGAAGCCTCAGGATCCATTCCCCATATGTAGTTTAACATCTTCAATAGCCATAGAGAGAAATGAAGGAGAGCGGGTCGGGAAATTTCTCTGATAAAAAGGCGATGCACTGTGAATCAGCTAAAAGGGTTCTTCATGAAGTGCAAGTCGCTGCAGGGCAATCTGGTATAATGGTTAAGTGGGTAAATTACTGTATGACTAAAAAATTGGGTTCTTTTTTTAGGGGCTTTATCAGGGAGGAAGGGAAAGATATAATGCAAGTAATGTATTGCAAAAAAAATAAAGTCCACTAATATTTTGGTCAATCTTATACCTGAAGAATAAGGAAGGGCATCTATTTCAAACCTGGCAATAGGACGACACAAGGTATTGACAAATGAGGAATGATCCAATCACAGGACTCTCTGGATATAAAAGTTGTGGTTACTTTATTCTTACCCCTCTTAACTAATACTAATGTGTGCAAAAAACAGTGTGAACTTTTGACATCGAGATTTATGTCATAACAAATGACCAGGCTAAAGTCCATTTTTCATTTGGGGCTAAATGGAGTGCAGATTCGCACTTCATTGCGTCCTCAGCTATAATTCTGCAGGATACACCCTTTTCCACCCGACCATTTTAAATTGGCTCCTCCGAGGGTTACTAATTTGTGCCCACACATTTAACCCATAAAACTGCTAAAATACAATCTGGATTTGCTGGAAAAGTGAGCATCCAACATGAAGATTACCAGAGAGTCAACAAATGTACTTTGGGCACTGCAACATTGCCAGCATAACAGTGTTAAAATACTCAAATATTTAGTCTGAATGCATTTATCAGCAGAACAGAAGATCAGAGGTAGGTGGGAGGAGTTTTGCAAAAAATACTAAATACTCAAGTACTATTCAAGTAAGTGATGAACATGCTACAATAAAACCTTGTAGACCAGCAATCTCGGGAAGTAGCTCGGGAACTACCAGAACTACTCAGCCCTTTCCACTGCTTGACAGAAAAAAAAGTTCCAGTGTTGCATACATTTTTCACCAAGCTCTTGTAATGATGATGGGAGAGTGTGACCACTGCACAAAGCCTTCTCCAGCACATCCCAAGGAGTCTAAGCGAGGTTGAGATTTGGAGTCTGTGGTGACCAATTCATGAACGAAAATGTCCATGAAACAATGTGAGCCCGATGAATCCTGGCATTGTCATCTTGGAATATACTCGCGCCGTCCGGGAAGAAGACTGATGGAGTAACCTGGTCTTTCAGGATGTTCAGCTGATGTCATTCACAGTGTTGCTGAACCTAGACCTGACCAACTGCAGCAACTCCAGATCAGAACACTTAGTTAAATCCAGGTAGCGACTTTTTGTTGTTGTTTTGTTCTGGAGGTGTTGACCACAATCTGCAAACAAGTATCTCTCCAGCCCTTTCCAAGTAGCTCCCCAAGGGTTTTCAGCTTAAGATCGATAAGTCAAACTTGATTCCCATCTTGTGACACAACTGATTTCTCAAGTCACATTCATCCTGTCTACATATTTCATAAATAGTTTCTGGGCCGCGGCAAACCTTGTCAAACTGCCCAGGAAACTGCTTAAATGCCCAATATTGTACCTGATACTTGTGTGTGTACGTCTCAATTTGTTAGCTGTGGTCCAAACTCATTCCCCCCCCCCCCCCCCCCCCCCTTTTACTGTCATGGGAATGTTTCTAACAACAACAAAAACTAGCTTGCTACTTCACAATCAATAAAAACGCTTCATAATTAGATCCACAGCAGACTAAGGTGTTTTTTTCCACAAACGTCTGCTTTTACAATATACTGAAAGACAAAACAGTATTCCACGACTAGAAAACAATCAGGTATAGTGCTTTTAATGAAAGTGATTTGGTTAATTTGTAAATGGTTACTCCCACCACCAGAGGAAGACAACAAGTGTGACTAAAGCTGGCGATAAATTGCCCTTGTGGAGCTCTTCGGATTCCTCTCACGTTCCGCTCTGTCCCCAGACGTTAAAAGTGTGTCCATAGTTGGGGCGACCGGGGGAGTGATTGGAAATGTCAGCTGACAACAGCACTTTTCACTGACACTCGGAGAACTGGCACGGCGACAGAGACGAGGATGGGCCATGGAGGGGGTAGAGAAAAGGAGGAAATGTATGGGGATGACTGAACGGCAAAAAAAGGGGACGATTTGGCAAGAAATAAAGAAAGAACCGTAGCGGCAGGGACGAGCTCGACATTGAGTGGAGAGTTACAGCCCAGGGATTGTCCTTCCGTTACCCAGTCTAACTATGTGCAGTGAATGTGGGAAAGAAATCGCAGTTTGAGCCTCGGTGTCGATATCAAGGTTGCTTTGGGGGTGTCTACTGAAATCCACCCGACAAAAATGTGAGGTGCTTCTTGTACGAATACTTTTGTGCATTTGAAGCAACAGAAACTTGGCATACACTTTATTTTTAATTGGAGACAGACAGTTTATTATTTTAAAACCAGTCAAATTTTAAGAAAGTCAAAAGTCAGTTTTCACATTTAAATTACTATATGCTTTAAATTACTTATTTTCTTTTATCTAATTGAAATACACTTTTCCAACTGTGTAATGTATCTTGACTCAAAGTTTTAGAATAAAACTAAATGGGTTCATAGTGATTTAATTAACATTTGTATAACTCTTCTGTCCTATCTATACCAGATTGCTTGTAAATTCAGCGCACTCTTTCTCTGGATTGAGTTGTATTGTTGCATTGCCAGCCCATTGCCCGGTGCCACTCAGCCCCTCTCCCACTGACCTTTCTCAAATGTTACTGGCACTTGGCACACTGTTGGTCCCTCTAATGAAACTTTTATTGGACCCCATTTTTTAGCGTGTTCCTCCAGAAGACCTCCAGGGCAAAATCTGAAATACAAGGGGCTTAAACTGCAGCTGACGCGCAGAAGGGCAGCCCATAGTGGACCAGTGTGTATCAGCAGCTTTCTCTCTTCACCCTTAAATCTATTAGATCTATTGAAAATGTCAGTTTGATAATTTAACTGCTTTAGCGGCAGGAATATTAAGCACAATACATCATTTTCCAATTACACTGAATAATTTGCCTCCGCGGCTGAAGCCATACAGACTCTCTCTGCAAAAGCTGCTTTATAGCTCACATTACATTTGGTGCAAACTGTGTTTGTTCACAAAGAACAAGTGGGAATGAAATGTACTGGGGATACTAAGGAAAGTGTCAAACTCGAGAGTAAATTTACATGAACTCAGACTTTGAAGCCAAAGAAAATTAACATTTTACTTTCTATTGAGCTGGGTTACAACACAGTGGCCAAACTTTGATTCATCCTCACTACTCAGTGTTGGTTATCATCAATGTGAGGGTTAAAATAACTATTTCATGTCCATACTTATACTTTAATGAAAAGTGTGGAGTGTTATTTGCACAATTACTACATCATTTTATATAGCTACTATTACTAATTACTACTTCAGCATTGCAATTTGAGTCACCAAGGTCTAAAATACTTACCATACTCATTACACACTGTACTCATTCTTAGTTATTCTTCACTATGACACTGAAATGTGCTTGAATTATCTCGAAGAATTAGGCAGATGATGTATTTTACCAGTAGCGGTTGGAGGAAGGCTATTTGTGCCTCATTTTACTGGAACACTTCCATTAGGACTAATTCTGCTGCTATTACGCTCATTAAAGAAGGGCCAGAGAGGACTGCTAGACTCTCAAACACCCCAGCCTATAGAGATGTGTGTGTGTGTGTGTGTGTGTGTGTGTGTGTGTGTGTGTGTGTGTGTGTGTATAAATGTGAGACCCAGTGCAGCGGATGGGATACGCCCAGCTGGGTGGTGTTTTTCCTCTGAGGAAGTGCTGAAGAGGAACACAGAGGTCAGAGGCGCACTGGTGATACTCATTAAACTCTGTTGTTGGACTCATGCAAAACTAATTACCAGGAGCTAAACTGAACTCAACGCATGAAGCCGGGCGGCCAAACGAGCCTGTTGAGGAGAGCGACGGTGTGGTTGATAGAATAGTGGAGGGAACTCACGGCTGGCACAGTTTGATGAGGTCTTGGTCCGTGGTGCCCGGCGGGAGGCCTCTGATGTACAGGTTGGTCTTACTAAGCTGCTCCGCTATCCCTCCTCCTTGACCTCCACCACCTCCTCCTCCTCCTGTGGTACCGGGGCTGGGCGGAGCCATGGGCGGCGGGGGAGGAGCATAGGACTGCTGTGGAGAGAAAATATAAACTTGACAACCTTTTCTACATTTGAAAGAGACAGACTATCCAGCCACATTCTTAATAACTCTGAAACATGTCCCATTACCCCCATAAGCATTGAGAGTGAAAAACCAAGTGTAAAGCGTCTGCGGGACTCAAAAACTGAAGGGTGACCTCAAACAAATGGTACTGCTGACGTTTCGTACAACCTAAAAGCAGGCACTCAGGTTTATATTGTACATCTTTTTATAATCCATTATAATGTCTTCTAATTTGAGCATCACACTATTGTACTACACTGAAAGCTAAGTTATTATCTGAGAAATCAATCAGTTATATGGAGGCCCTTCTAATCATGTTATTTTCACTTCCCACTGAGCTCCATGGATAACCAAACGCTGTGCCAGTTAATCTGCCTCCACAGTTCTCTGCAGCTCTGTTTTTGAATCATCTTTTTTTTTTCTTCTATTAAGTTCATCTCCAAATGAAAAATGAAACACACATGAATAGTGTAATTAGTGTCTTATATTTTAAAACCAGTGTTTTAAAAGGAGGCGGTTATTATTACTGTTGTACTCTATGTTGCCTTATTTTCTCCTTTTAGTGAACTGACAAAGAAATTAAAGACTCATTCACTCACATTGTCACACTGCAATTCATAATGTGGACATTTTCTGACATAAATGTGAAATAAACTTTAGAAATATCAGGTTTATACAGTTCTCCTGGCAGCGCTGCATACAACGATTACAAATTAATATTTCTTTCATGGATGCGATATACAATTACAGCATATTGTGGCACTTTATATGAGTCAGCGTTATCTTTTTTATTGCTTAAGATATTTCAATAAGGCTGTGACTCCTGGCTCACCCCTAACTTCGCTGAATTCCTATCATCCTCCTCTGTTCAATTTCACAACTTGTCAAAATGAGTGTTTCCGTCTGGAATGGAGGACGGGGAGGCCACAGTCTTCACCAAACTTCATTAGAGTATGTTTATGCAACTATTTGGTCACCGCAAACGGATACAGTAGCTGTTTTTGTTTTTGGAATAAAATATAAAATATCTTGAGATGCCTTTGATTCACTCAAAGCAAATATCTCACAATACCACATAATATAGCTGCAGCTTGACCAGTACCAATATATTTAATCCTCCTTTGAGGTATTTGTTATTACCACTTCGGTCCATTCTCTTTGTAAATCATTAGGTAAAATCATCTACACATTTGGTTTAAATGATATTACATTTATTTTATTTTTTTACAGTATTTGATCATAAAAAATATATAATAACACATTATTGACAAAATAAGTTACATTGATCTTGTATTGCATAATGGATAATGCAAAACAGCCTGCATCTCTGCCTTGAAATGAAACTAGAAGCACTGAGTAAATACTCTATAGGGCAGAATGATGATTGTCAAAATAAGCATTCATTATTTGGTAAACGTCACCTTGTATTTCCGAAATAAAGACTGAAAACAGCCGACTGTCTGGCCTGTTGAGAACTGTAAACTAGATGCAGTGAGTTAAAGTAAATTGCGGCGTCTCGGGAAGATCACAGGCCACTTCCTGTGTATGCTCTAATGACAAGTGACACGGACAGGAAAAACACAGAGCCAGGAGGAGAGAGACAAGTGCAGCGGCGACGGGAAGAGTCTGTGTGAACGGTGGATATCCGCGAGTATGTGTGTGTGTTATGAGTGTGCACAAGTGCGAGCGCGAGAGAGGAGTGTGAGAGCGCTGTTTGTGATAATGACAGGTTGTCAGCGAACTGCAGTGTGGAGCCGCGGCCAGCTCTGATATTAATCCATTACCTGTACTTCCCCCCACACGGCGCACACCGACAGACAAACAACACACTATGCACACACACGATACGAAGCTGGGACAGACTAACAGGATTCAGTGCTGTGGAAAGTGTCATTCACAGACCACAGACACACACCAAGTCCCATTGAAGGTTTACACAATAACGGAACAGGCACGGAAACAGGATGGATAAGGTAATAAGAGTGATGGCAGTGAAAATAGCTTTTAAGTCTGCAAAATAGTTACAGTGTTGTTTGGCTTTTTTACCAAATGCCGGTCTACTGAACTTCTCAAACGTTTGACTTAAAAATACATCGATTTTTTTGTGTGTAAAATTACACTTAATGATGTATCAGTTCCATGCCGAGATAAATTAACATTTGGTTAAAAAGTAAGGCATAGTAACATACAAGACGGACAATTTATCAACCAACAATATTCCTCAAGAACCATCACAGCAACAAATGGGCCACCCGTACTTGAGCCACGGCCTTGACTGATGCTTTGTAAGATACTTTGCCATCGTGCAGCCAATTTTGTGCTGCTTTGAGACCAATCATTCTGTGGTCTACGGACTGTACCGTTGATGGTAACTGTCTAAATCGCTATTCTGGTTTGACTCTGCCACGGATCAATCTGCTGCTCCTTTCACCCCCTTACGTCCCGCCCCATCCCTCATCCACTCACTCCCTTTCCTTCCATCCCCCTCGCTGCTTCTTCTCTGCTCTGCGAGTTCCTTTGGCTTTCTCTTAAGGATTACGGCGCATCCCTGTGTGTGGACCGCAGGTTGCCTTTCAGCTGGCATTGTTGACACAGTGAGTACAGTGGAGCTGCTCACGTAGAGGGAAAAGCCTCGCAGGCAGACACACAAACTGTCACACAAGGCAAAGATGAGAACAGCAACATGTTTCCTCCTGACTGCTGTATACTACATAGGTACTCTGCATATGGGTACAGGAGTCACGCAAGAGGCAGACAACTTCAGTAACGTTTAAGATTTTCACAGTAAATTATAGCGAAGTATAATTTTCTCATTTGCTCCTAGACCTTTGAGCATTCTCGTTTGTTTAGCAACTATAGTCTAGAATCTAGTAGATTTTCCCCACTGGATTCTCTAATCCACAAACAAAGACCGTTTGAAGCCCATGCCTATATTCCAACTTCAGCTAATGCATTCCATCACGCCTCTTTCTTCCCATGAGCACAAATGTATAACAGCCGGAGGTTTAGGAAGACAAACGAAAATGTCAACAACAGCGACATAAATCCACTGCAGCTTTACCGTTTGGCCGCGGACCGTGAGGATATGCAAAGCAACAGCGGAAGAGAGTGGAGTCGAAATGGGGGGAAACTCTCAATGGAGAAACAAAACACCAAAAAAAAAGCAACCAAAATGTGCAGAGATGCAATGGGAACCACATTATAATACTACCATATGGGACACATAGGGACAGGGGAGGCTATTGGAAGGACGGGGAGGGGGGTGAAGGAGTTGTTGTTGTGGTCTCTTCCTGAAACGCAGGGGAAAGAATGCAGTCTATTTTTGACCGATTCTACAACAGTGGAAGGAAGAGCTTATGAACACATCAGAATGGAAAAAAGTCTCCTAACAGAACGTCCCCGTTTGCAGATTGCGAAGTTGGCTATATTAAGCATTTGCTAAAAACCTTGAAAGTGTCCCAGGATCTTACAGATGTCCGCTGTATTAGATTGGTAGAAAATGAGTGAAAAAGATGTATAATGATCAGGCAGGGAATTTTTGTCGCCTTCAAAATTTGAAATGTCTCACTCAAAGTCATTTTAATTTACCATGACAGCAGAAAGCGAGGACTTAACAATGCACTGCATCGTGGTTGTCTTCTTCAGGAGTAGCAGACATTTTCATAAGCTGAATTTTGCAAAGTAATGGCAATGTACGTCGAGACAAGAACAGTTAATGGTTAGACTACTGAGAAAAGAATTTAATGCAATACAAAGTACAATGCAGTATAGGATTTCTCATAAATGTCAAGTTGATATATGAGGAGGATGTAAAGATGTAGCTTGCAATTTGTCTGCGAGTTTGTTTTGCCCCCCTGTGAGTTCACTGTGAGTCGAAAACTGCAGGTAGAAGAGATATGACAAAAGCAGCAAAAGGGTCGAGACTGGGAGTAAAATCATGAATCATCAAGTTCAAAGTTTGTTTTTTTGTTTGTTTTTTTTTCCATCAGGAAGACCTTTGACCAAAGAATTCACTAAAATCATAATCTACTTATTCTGACCTTGAAGTTTAAACATACAGTCTTCAGATCATAGTGGTAGCGAAAATTCAGAAAGACTGTTCATGTATGGAAGTTGTGATTTAACACGTGTATCCACAGGGTTTTAGCTCCTTACTCGTGAGTCTCCATTCTCTCTCTCTGCCTTCTCCATCAACCTCTCTCCTTGTCCCCGTCTCCTCTGGATCAGGTTGTCCTGGACGCTTCCTCCTCACAGGACACTATGTTCCCTCTAATATGCCCTGTATTCTGCCTCTCTCTCGGATTCCTCCCTCTGTGTTTCTCCACCTCGGTTAACATCAACAACAACAGCATCAACAACACTCCGGACCGTCGTAAACACGATGCAAACATTCCCGGGAGGATATCCACTTGGCTTCAAAGCGCTCCGACCTGCTGAGAGATAAGGAGATGATGGAGAACAACTGTACGGACGGAGTGAACTTTTGGTGAATTCCTGTGGCTATTTAGGAGCCGGTTCCAAGAATGGGGCGTTGGTTGTGTGGTTTTCAGGATGACTTGGGGCTGAACCGCTATTATTCTCCAGGTCAAAGTTCCCGCTGTGGGGAGGCATTGGTGAAAAGAAGTACTACACATGCTGCCAAAACAAGCTCGAGCAAGCACCGTGGATACAATTGGGTTTGATTTGACGTGCATTCAGTCTGTTATTTTTGCTTCATCTGCATCTATTTACATCTCGAGTGCGTGAACAGCAAAAAGCACTTAGCACGCGGCAAGCAGGCAGAATGACTTTGCTGGTTTAACAAGATAATTCAAACTGGAAAAAATAAATTCACAAGCCTCTCACAGACAGAAAAAAAGAAAGACAAAGTCTGCAAGTTGGAATAAATTGCACATTTACTTGTATAATGTTTAGCGGCAAATAGCAAAGTAATACGATTTGAACAAACTGGACCATGTGCACTGGGCCATGTAATGTTGCTCAGTGGTACAATCAGGCTGACAGCTCCTAAGCTAACCAAAATAAAAATTCAATGCAGTCATTATGCACTAGTTAAGCACAGCATTATCCGGCCAAATGTCGGTGTTAACTATGTTTTGTGGGGACCACCTGCCTAATTTGCAGTCCCAAGTGCAATAAACAGTGCACTGTTTTATGACACTTTCTATCAGATCCAACAACAGCAGTTCTGGCCACACAGACACAAGGGAGACCACAAACACCCCACAAGAGCGGCACTTTTGAAGATGCTCCGTCAGATGAGCTTCGTCAGACTCTCTCAAATCCTGTTCAAGAATAGGGTGCAAGCGCGTGACTTCACCACAAGAGCCTATAGTTAAAAAAACGCTATGATAGAAATGGCCTTTCAACCTATAAATATATCTCTGTAATTACGAAACAAAAACTGCCAAATGTTTGCTGTCTCATCTGGCAGCAAGAACAAACTGCAGTGAAGTATTTATCTTAACAGAGTGCATTTTCTCCAGTTCAGTTTTACCCAAATCTAAAAGGTTACAGCCTGTAGGCCAGAGAAATGCCTCACCTGAGAGCTAAGCCCTCCAAAACTGATCCAAACGAACTGTTTTTTTTAACACATTTTTGTCGCTCTTCTGTTGCATTTTCACCCTTGTTTTTGTCTCATCTTGTTGCTATTTTGACACTTTTTTTCAAAAGGCTTTTAGATTTAGGTAAAGACAAACTGGAGAAAATGAGCTCGGTTCAGGTGGGGGTTGAGAGGTTAAAGACAAAAAAAAGAAAGAAGTATCTTTCATACAGTGTTCTTGAATATATCAGTTTGCCAATTTAGCTTAACCCCGACCTAGAATCTAAAAAAAATTATAAATAAAACATAAATGAACAAACTGTATGAAATAAGTACTTTTCGTTGAGTCTGAGTGACATCCAAGTAAAAAAAAAAAAATCACAGCATGATCCCAACGATTTGAATAATTCCTAAAGTGATGCTACAATCTTCCCTCTTAATTGCATGACCTCTTGCATGTGAGTTACGAGACGAAGGGAAAAACATGCATATTGAAAAGGAGATTTGTGCGAAGCTCCATTATTATGTAAATGTATGCAAATACGGAGAGTTTATTCAAGAAAGTCGTTTTTGCTCCTCCTCCTGATGCCCCTCGGTCAGTATTTCCACCTTACACTATTGAGATGAATTTGGTTCGGTGAGGACTGTAGCAATGGATTTTTGCATTTAAGAATGGCATACTTTCAGACTTTTCTCCTTAATATTGTATAATTTATTATGTTATTTATTATTGTAAGTAAATACAGATAAATTACATATAGTTAAATGAATTATTAAAACACTAATAATGCAATACAATTAATAATTAGTTAAGTATCTGAAATTTGGGAACCATACCGTAAATAATATAATATCGTAAATACAGACTAATCTGTGAACTAATATGATAAATGCAAGAAAAGCATTCACTAATATGGCCTGAAATAAGGAAACATAATATTGTTTGGAGAATAAAAGTTTAAACCTAAATTTTCACCCCCAAAGATTTAAAAACCGCCATAGTTTAAACACAGATATTTTTATAACTAGACCTTTTATGCAGTCCCTCTAAAACTAATCGCCATGCAGCCCTTCTATCGTGTTTCTCATATCCCTTCCTTGTACATGTTAATCATATCAGCCAGGCCACCTCTCCCTCACCTTTCCGCTGTCCATATAAAACATTTAGCCTCCCTCCACCTCTTCCCGACTCCTGCTTCACCCTTTTCCTGCGATGCTCTGACCTGTCATCCCCCGTTCTGCTCTGTCTCATCTCTGCCCGATATCTTCTCGTCCTCCTTCGCTCCGGCACCAAGCAGGAGATTAAAATATGAAGAAACAATCAAGCACTTCCTCATTTGCATATGAACGAAAGGAGCCCGACAGGCAAGTGCACAAATGACAACAGAGCCCTGGAAATCCACCTTTTTTTCTTTTTTTTTATCCCAGGAATGACTTTTTAGCATATTTTGTTGAATGAGACGGAACAATCCACCACCGGTTCTTTTCAGGCGCCCAAATTACCATCAGAATAAGAGGCGAGACGGAAAATGCTTATATAGCGCTAGGTCAAAGAATGGACACTATAGAAATAAAGTGTGCAGACGGAATAATGTTTCTCCACGGCAACAATGAGGAAGTAAAAAGATAGGATTTGGCGTGCGCTTGTGTGTGGGTGTCTCCTGACAGCAACAATGAGCAGCTAAAAGGATAGAAATTGTTATGTGTATGTATTGTCTACACTCATTAGAGAATCAATTAAAACGTGTCTATAGACAAGGCAATGCTGGAGCACAGTAGATTATTTGCAACGATATGGAACAACAGTAGTGTATTGTAGCAATTATGGCAGATGCATAAATGGATTTAGTGAAGATAGATGGAGAAAGCTGCTTGGAGTACTATGAGGCTTAAGAATTTGTTTTATCCTGCATCACGTAAAAACACAATCTAGCACCACAAATAAAATGTAAGTATGATATTTTGTGAGCAATTGATCATGGCTATCAAGGGGGCTATGATTTCATACACACATCTTAGTATGGAGACAATATTTATTTAAGGATGATTTCAAATGGACTTGCTTTATGCTCCCCATTTGCAAAAAACATTCAATTTGGTAAATGTATAGCACTTGCACTGCAAAGGGACTTGCATTGAAAAGTAAAAATAACACTTTAGAATACTGTGGCACATCCCTGGTACTTAAAGTGGTACGTTTAGGCAATTACAGTGGTACTTCATAGTGAACTTCAGCAGTAGTTTCTATGTAATAACAATGTAAGTACTAGATATGTACTGGTAAGTAATGGGTACTTAGAATTAAAACTACCAGATACCTTATGTGGTAGTTACTAGGTAGTTTTAGTGGTAAGTCCTAGACACTCAGTGATATATAGTAAGAATTGGCAAGTGGGTTATGGTAGCTGGTACTGATATGATTGTTGCTTATGATTATGATGACTTTATAAATAAATACAAATAAAAAAATCATTTTAATGACACATGAGTCTCTTTATTTTGATTACAGTGTTTTCCTTGTGCTTGAAACTTGTTTTGAAATGGTAAGCTCTGTATTGCTACAGTCTTTTCTGTGCTACTTAGTCCATATCATTAATACAAAAATGTGTTTCCTTTATGTTGTTTTATATTCACACAATCCAACATCAAACTAAATCATACATGAGTTCAAGAAATTACCTCTGAATATATCTAGAAGTACCACATTTACTACCTCTTGCTGCTGTAGTATCCTTGAATTACCACAATAAGTATGTACCACATAATTACTAGTTATTACTACTGTAAGTACTATCGATTTACAGGCCTTTTGATCTATTAGCTACCACTGTATGTACCTAAAAGTATCACTAATATTACTTAAGCTGTTCCACATAATTACTAGTAATTACCACTGTAAGTACCATGGACTTACCAGGCCGTATTCTCAAGTGTTACCAAAAGGACTGAACTCTGAACAATATTCATTGAAATTCATTCTACTCGGGATCGGATGTTAAAGTGTGTCCTATTAAATAAAAAACAATACAGACTAAGAACAACTACCAACTTTTAAACGCCAATTAAGGACAATAACGTATAGTTAGTATGTTGTGCCTTCCATTATAAATATTGTGGAGTCTAACATCTTGTAGTGTACTTTATACTGAAAAACAGAGCTGCTGTTAAAAGCCTATAATGTAGTAGCACGGTTCAATAAGTCTCCCTTACATCGACCACGTCCGATGTAACTACTCTTATCTTTACCTTGTCTGCACCACGGGTCACTGATCATTCATTACGAGTGTGTTTCTATCCCTCACGCTCTCCCACGCTGCCGTCTGCTCTCTCTCTCTCCCTGGTCTAATTAAATAATTTCATCAATCTGAGAGCAGTGCAAGTATTCAGAGGAAAGGAGAGAAGAAACTAGGAGGCATTTGAGGAGAGGGAGAAGGTGAGGGCGGGCCAGAGACATCAGAGTGGAAGAGCGCACTGAGTGGGATCCAAGGCCCTTTGACTGAAATGAAAAGATGACCTGAGAATATCTGCAGGGAAAATCCGTAATAGGCCACAGAACAAAGGTAAGATGAAGTGGAGTTGTTATATTGTGATACCAGTGAGGTGGGATTGTCAGACATAAAAATGAAAACGAGAGAGGGGAGTAGGAAATAGATGTGCTGTGAAAAATTGGGTGAAATTATTTTTGATACGTTGTCAGACAAGGAAGAATTCTATTATGTTTGCATAGATATTAAAGGTCTTGGATGAAAACTATATTAATGTGCAAGTAACTGAACTGAGAAAAAGGCAAAAAATTGATGCACAGAATTCAAACATTGTTACATTGTCATTCAGTTTGTGATGGCACGTATCAGAGATGGTTAGGAGCAGCATTACACGTACGCCGGACAGTGATTGCAGACCTTGTGGATGATCAGCTCCATCTGATCCTGACCAAGGGGCTGTTCAATGAGTGCATGAGAATCACCATCTAGGGCCAAGAGGTGAAGAGTGGACTGCTACTAGTACCTGAGATTCCACAGCAGCCGTGACTTAAAGGACAACAGTAATGTTCTGTACAAGATGGGCATGAGCAGACCTTCTGAGGAAAGTCAGGTCTTTCAATGTGTGCTGCAGTCTGCTGGATATACATTCTTAGGCGGCCTGCATCCTGTACTTTGTTTCCTGGTGGAGAAGAGCCACCAAAAGAGACGTTAGTCACAATAGCCACATCGACAAACTGTTCTGTAAAGCTTGACAGGTGACTGGCTGTCAGCTGGAGACCTTTGTGACAGCAAGGGACAGAAGGACTCAGGACAAACTGCTCTCCATCATGGACAATGCTGTCGAGGGGCATCAGAGCTCATGCTTCAGTATACTTACCGTGAATGTTACAGGAGTACACTATTCTGAATACAGCCCTTTGTAAGAAATACATGTTATTCATGACAATGCTAGCCTGCATAGCCATCCGTAAACTCCGGTCAATTATAATTTCCCTACATGTACGTCTGGGTCTGATCTCAGTAGCCACGTTACATCGGTTGAATTTCAAACTACCATTCAGCGAGCGGGGGAGGCGGGGCTTGTAGGTGACGTCAAGCATTTGCGCCACATTTGCTGGTTGTAGTTCGGCAATGGCGGCGGATACGAAAGTAATGGAAGCTCTTCAATCCGTTCTGGCTTGGCTCCCAAATATCCAGAAATTAAAATTGAAGCATTGGAATGCGCAAGGAATGCTCACAAGAGTTATTTTAGCTGCTTCACTCACTTGGGCACATTACATACGTCATGACCAAACGCTGGCGAAGCTCAGAACCAATCGTTCCTGATAACGGAGCTCAATTGTGAAGATCCAGACCCTTGTACGAAACTTAAATGAGTACGAGGGTATGGTAAAACCAGGCTATGACAATGCTCCACTGTTCATATTGCACTGCATGTATTGTCTTTGCCGCATCGTTCTGTATAAATTGTATTACTATATTGAATATTCTTCTGTATTGTATAAGTGCATAAAGAATATTGGTACCGATCCTGCATCCGCTTTATATTCTACTGAATGATTTATTACATGCGTATTTTATTATTATTGTACTACTGTTTACTTGGTTTTACTTGGTGAGTTTGATCAATTTAATTATTTTATTGATACTGTGACCAGGCTACTCTCAGTAAACTATTATTGATTGTTCTTTTAGCAAGAATTTGTTGTGATCTTCCACAGGAAGTGATCAAAACTAGTAAAGCAGGTAAACAAACCTTCTGTCTCACTAAAATAACAATCAGTAATAGTTTAATCTAAGAAGACAGTATGAACCGTTTACAAAGTACTCTCAGTAAAGTTTGTCTAATAAATAAAATTGCTATACTGCTGAGCTATACTGAGCTATACGGCCCACCCCTGGTCTCGCAATGTCCTTATTGTTGATTAATTTATTTTCATTCAGTTTGGCTTTTGTATGGAATGCTTAAAGTAATAAACAACTCAACTTGGTAGTGGAAACTATTAATAAGTCATCCGATGTAGTTCAAAATGAATAGATTATGCATCGTTTTTTATCGGGAAAACCCCTTTTATTGAATGGTTCAAAGACTGAAACAAACCCGGTGTTAAATACAGTGAGACCTTTGGACCATTGAAGCCTCTTGTCTCTTTTGCGCCTTCGATAAATGACACATGGCAGCACACATTTATAATTCACAATCTGGTATCGAACCATTCATCCAATCAGAGGGAGACATGCTCCATTCGTTTGAAAAATAATAGCTGAACAGTGATGTATTTACCGATCATAACCCAGACTCTGTGTGTGAGCTTCGATTGATTTGAAGCCCTTATCAAATTACCTGGAAAAGGTTAAAAGTATCCATTACTGCCTAACATGCTTTTGCTATTGAACACTACGGGGAAAGGGGGGAAGGCAGCTGCATAGAGCAACAATCAAGCTGTGTCCTCAGGCATAAATATACCAAACTATTCAGTCAGGGAAAGCACATCTTGAGAGAAGAGAAATATAAGACCAAGCTCCAAGTGGAGAGAGGCAGTGGAGTAAACAGAATGAAAAGAAATGGCCCAATATGCTTTGCTGCTAAATCATAAACTTGGACTTTGGAGCTTTTTTCGATCTGAGGTGAAAATCGAGTACAAGAATAAATCTTCAGCTTTTCAAACATCAAACAACTCCAAAAGAACTTCCATTTAGATCCAAAGAAACATCAACTTGAGGTCACGCAAGGACAAAAGCGCTCTGAGCAATGAAACAGACCATGTGTTAAGAGACGAAAGGCCAGCTAAAAGAGGTCACTTCTGCTTCTACTAATTCACTAGTCAGATGCTTTAATTGGCATTGTGGCTTAATCCTAAAACACATGCATAGACGCATCTCAGGGGGCCTCTGAGCAGCTGGGCTCAAGCTACACTGGTGACAGTGTATTATCGAAACCCCCAGGTTAAAGGGAGGGCTAGCATGCGCCGTCGTCTCCTATCGGGGTGTGACACTCATCTGTCTAAGACTAGACTCCACTCACACTCGCAAGAAGGATACAGCCAACGGACAGACAGGCACGATGACAAGTGACCTCAGAGAAAACTCATGGGACACTTACTAATCAGCCTTTAGCAAAAGAAAGTATGATCTATTGGGAGCCTTTTGTTCTAATGATAGGGTTTGTACATTTTTGGAAATGTCTTTCCAAATTAATCATGGGACTTTGAACTTTCAGTGTTGTCTGCTTCATGTCGCCGGTAAATTCTGTCTGTAAGAAACTGTTCTCTATTTGTAGTGGGCCTATGTGACGGTAACACACACGTGCTTTATTTTTCCTTAGTGTTAATACTACAGACAGCAATTTAGTCTTCACTAGATTGGAAATAAAAGGATAGGCAAAAGTAAGGAGGGAGTGGGGGGGAAGAAGTTTGATTTACAAAGTCAAGTGGAAAATTAGCATTGTATTTTATTGGTGTGGTGCCCCCTATTTACCTTTAGAAACTTTTGAAAATTATTTGTGATGCAAATATGAAATGTAAATGAGTTTACTGCAGCAGATGAAGGTGTGCAAATGTGCGTGCCTCTGCTGCCACTGAGCACTTTTGAGAAACAGCCACACATAAAGCTAAGATGGATAAATGATGAAAGATGCTTTCAAGAGTTTGATTATAGTCTCCTTGTAAGCAGAGCTTGAAACGGGATAACGTGAGTCGGGACACGCACGAACAGGGTCGGCCATTGGACACGCCGCAGCATGAGAAGAAAAGGTGAACAGCGAACAGACGAGGTGCCCCTCCTCCTGTATCATCAATACGCCATGCACAGACCCGCGGTCCTCAGTGACGATTTTAAAAGACGTGGGACAGATTCCTCAAAGTAATTCATAATCTGATGAAATAAATCATCTTTCATACAGCTGCTGTGAACGGCTCCAATTCAATGGATTTCAGAATAGAATCCTTGTCTGTAATCCAAAACTGCCACAGGTGTTTTCTTTGTAATCACGCCCGCTGTGAAAAAGTTTTTTTTTTTGCTCATCTCATTGAGCAAATATAAAAGCCATATAAAAGCATTTGAAAAAATGTTAACACCACATTGGTGTGACAACTGCAGTAGTCTATTTAGTCTAAATGTATGTCTAATTACATACAAGGAAAAATGTGCAGTGCCTTTAACTAAATTAGCCTCTTTTTTTTAAGTTAATGATTACCATTCACTAATGTGTTCCGTGTGATCTCCCTTTTCTTTTTACTTGCTCGCTGTCTGTCTACTGGCCTGTATTAATATAACAGCCAGACAGACAATATTAAGAGTCTAGAGCTCCGGTTACATTCTTGGAAGAAAGGAAAAGAAAAACAATGTAGCATTTTTTGCAACAGCTGTTTTAGGTTTTAGATCTTGTCACATAATGTGTATTTCTGGAATGAATCATTACTTGGGTTGTCCGTGGCAAAAGACAAGGAGTGAAACTTGTGGTAAACCTGTGGTTCATAGCTCTTGGATACTCCTTTAGTCTCTCCTTCATTCCTCTACCTTGAGGGCGTTGTTGATTATTTAAGTGATCAACTAAACTCAGATTTACAAGTAAACCATTTAGCAGTGTCTTTCATTTTTAATCTTAAATAATTATATGTACCCCTACTGTGCATGTGTACCCACAGGTCCAGGTACCCCTGGTTGAGAAACACTGTTGTAAACAACTTCTAATTGTTTAAGAGAAAAAACAAAACAAAACAAAAACAGTATTTTCATACCTGGCACAAGCAAACATGCCCTACTACTCCCTTCATCCCAAGGGCAGTAAGCCATACCCTCATATCTACACAATGACCAGAAACAGACAGACATGAGACATAGACTGAGAATTGATGGATGGTATAACGTTCTGAATCCAACCACACCTCATCGTAATGACGCACACTGTCGCAACTCTATCTGTGGCCAATCTTTCTCAAACAAACATCTATTGTTATGGCTCGATTGAGGATTAACAATTTCTAAGCAGGGTTTACAGTGGCAGGGGGGCAAGTGCTCCTAGCTCTGCCTTTCACTGTGGCTGGCAAGAAATGATGAGTGAAAGTTGCACAAGAACAAAATATCAGCTTACAGTGCAAGTTTTAAACACACTCGGAAGCATTAACGTTTGAGGGATAACGGAATATGAACTGCTATATAAAAAGAGTCACATGCCTTTCATGCATGTCCAACAGTCTATCCAAAATAAGACACCATGGAGACATGATGATTTGCTGTTTGCAGAGGACATTGCATGACCTAAATAAGAGGTTCCCAGTTGTTGGGACGCAGTGACTTTTTGAGATTGTCACAGGTCTTTTTTATGATTAGCTCAATGATCAACAGAGCTCTCTGAAGAAATACTGTATTATTAGTTAATATTCATATATTTTTATGGGCGGACCCTTGAGCTGCACACTTGAGAACCACTGGCCTAAGTACTTAGTCACTATAAACGACTTTTATAATATTTTTCATAGACTCTAGGTGCCTCGGATGCTTCTTTTTTTACTTTCTCTACCTACTATCCGTTGTCTAGCAAGTCGATAGCCATTGCTTCCACAATGAATGAGAAATGGATATAGTAAACAGCTTATGTTGTAAATAAACATCCAACATAACTCCCTCGTCTACATTATAATTTGGTGAATTTCTTTCCCATTGAAAATGAACCATAGACATTTTCACTTTACAATATCACTTTAAATTCATTGCCGTTTGCTTGCACAGTTACATGCATTTTCACAGTATTGGCTCATCAGATCTATAATGCAAATTTACTCCTTTGGCGAGATTCTTGCTGGAGAAGAAAGCATAAAAATCTTTATTTTAATCACATAGGATAAGCTCTTTCAAACTTCTGTCAATTCGAAATGCTTAACACATGCTTAGACAAAGGCGAGGCAATCCAAATGTCACACTGAGGTGTGTGTCACACTGAACACTTTCAGCATAAGGATTGAATTGGATGTTATCCAAGCCTCTGGTCTGTCACAACCTGCTTGATGCTGAATCTATGAAAATCAATCGTGTGCATTTTTACCATCTTTTATTAGATAGAAAGCAACCAGAGGACAAAATAAGGTCACTGTGGTATATTGACATTGTGCCAAAGAATGTGAATTGAATCTTCAGCTTGAGAATTTCCAAAACAAGTGAGATAAAACTAAAAGTCATGGTGTTGCCGCAGTCCACGGTCAGACACAGGTTATCAGGCAGACCATGAGAATCCGGTGTCTCCCAAATCCTATTGTAGCATGAAATGTCACTACACATTAGCTACAAGAGGGATAACCCTTCCTTGAAAGTAAAAGAGGCGTGGGACCATTCAAGTGTTTTTACATATAGGGAGTCTTTGGGAATACGTTTGTGATCATGCAGCAGCTTTCAGGTGAGTGTGGTCAATATCAAGTAACTTGTATGCTTGTATCTGTGCTGGCACCTGGCAACAAATCAAATACTTCTTCATGTCATACTCCTGCTTGTAGAAATCTATCAACTGACCTGTTGATCCCTGCTGTCCTAAGAGCCACAGTAACAAAACCAGGGACAGTATTTGCTGTATTGTTTTTAAATATAAACCCTAAAAGCAATGGAATACTTCTTCCAGTCAACAATATGATGCATATGTGAGACACCTTGCGTAAACGTCACATTAAAGTAATACAGCTAGTCATATTAAAGGCCCTATACCTGATTTTCTTTATAGCAAACAATGACAGAGGAAGACACAAAATTAAAATGTTAGTTGTGTTCAAACTCATTCCTAAGTTTTCTAACATATTCCTAGCATCGCAATTCTTTACAGGGACAACCTGCAAGTTCATAACATTGTTCCAAATGCTTTATAATTATAGGCACAGTGTTTTTTCACACACATGTCTTCAATAAACACACACAGTTTTCAATAAAGGAGGACAAAGCCATTTTTTTTCCATGACGAGAAAAATATATATAGGGACTTTAAGATTTTGGGGAAAATACAGTTCAAGACTCTTAAAGAAATGACTAATTTCATTGGTTGTAACAAGTGTCTAACTGACTGAGGACATAGACAATGACACCTGAAATGCAGCTGTGTCTGCATTTAGAATTAAACAAAAAGCTCAACTTGGCCAAACATTCGCCAATTATGCTAGGGGGCCGACAATAATAAAATATTGTCAGAAATAAGTTGATTTTGTTAAGTTAACCTAATAATCCTTTGCCTCAAACTTTTATTTAATGTAGATATAAAAATGTTCAAGAAATATGCTCTAGTGACTTCTGCAGTTCTGCTGTTACAAAATCGCCTATAGCCCATAAATTATTCTCCTCATAGGCACCTCATTAAAAAGTGCGAATAAAAAGAAGTTTAAACTGCCCACAAGACACCTCCAACTTCAAGAATCGTCTGTTTTACTGTCAGTTGTTATAACATGGACCTTCAAATTAGCATTTTGAAAGATATGCATTTTGCTCTGATACGAGCTTTATAAGTGACAATGCGTTAACAGCTTTAGATCCATACAACTTAATAAACATAAACACGGCACACTCGGAGCTTATCTAAGGCTGGGCAATGAAGCAAGGCTGGCAGGCATAAACAAGAGAAAGTATAATACGACGTGCTCAGACCAGGAGTCAAAACTGGAGCCCCAAGTTCCTCTTATGTCTCACAATGAGAAAGAGAATGGAATGTAAATGTGCGTTTAGTGATTTATGAAAGGCACTACAAGATACACAGATTGGTACTACTATGATTTCTTTCTTTGTGTTTCCAAAAATAGATAAATCTCAGGTAAGCCCTCGATTGTTTGAAACTATGATCTCACAGAACACTGAAATTGACTTCGACCTCTTCAGGGCAACTTTTCCTTGAATTAGTATATCACACTACCGAATCACGAATAATGAATGTCTGCACATATTTAGGTCCATTTAAGTGAACAAATATAAGACATGTCACACTGAGCCAGACACACGCTTATCTAAGGCTGGGCAGTGGAGCGGGGCTGGCAGACTGAAACGGACAGCTTGTGGTGGTGCTTTGGAGGGAGGCGCGAGTGTGTCTGATTCTTCCACTACTCTCTTCTGTCTGGGCTCGTCAGACTCCGCGCGGTTCCTCTGGACTTCTTGACTCTCGATGACTGTGGGAGAATCCAGATTGTGTGTCTGGAAGTGAGGCGCGCTGTGTTTAAGCAGCTCCATCTGTAACAACGTCTGGTCCCACTACCGTTTCTCTGATAATATGAAGTGGAGAAATGTGAGTTTGTGATTAAATGAATTATTGAGGGCCAGAAAGTAGCTGTTCTATTAATTAAAGAATAAACTATAACACGAGGTAGTGTGTGCCTCCACCATTCATGGTCTGAATATGCCATTTCAATTGAGAAGATGTCAAAGTCTTATTTCACAAATTCTAATTTGAGTTTTAACTGTTGATCTATTGCGGCTCAAAGACTTGATTATCAGTTTACACTTATCAAAAGAGGTGAAATGTTATAATAGTGAAGTGAAAATCTTAATATTCCGGTAACACTTTATAATAAAAATACATGAGTTCATGCATGATTTTCATAAACTTATGCATAGATTACTAAATCATGACTTCTCAGGAACAAACATGTTGGTTCATGGATGACTTCATCCCTGAAATAAATGTCTAACTATACAGTAATGAATGTACATGAAAATCTTAATAATTCATCATGATCATGAACATCACATAAGATTACCATTAATTCACTAAAACAGCAATGAAATGGCAATAAAATGATCAACCAATCAAGGATCATGCATAAAAATCATGAAAAAACAATTTAAAAACATTTGATTACAAATTATTACAAGTAAGTACAGCATAACCGAACAAGACCTCAAGAGATGGTCTTTAACAGGTTAGGGTAATGCATCACTTTAGTTGAGGGGACACAATCAAAATGAAGTAATGAAGAACTAATGATTTATTCATAATCATGAAGTATAAATTACATTAATTTTGGTAATATGTGTACTGTATATTATTGGTGCTTTTATATTAAAAACACAAAAAGAGGTGAGGGGACACAATCATAATGAAATCATGATGTGTTAAGGATTAGCAAATGATAAGGTCATGATTGCCGTAAAAAGTTATACTTAGTGTTCTTGTTTTCGACCAATTTTTGTCACTTTTTCATATTTTTTGTCACTTTCTTGTTGTGCTTTTGTGGCTCATCTGTGGCTCTTTAATTGCATTTTTGCCCATTTTTTTGTGTGTGTTTTTTTTGGCTTTTTTGCCCCTTTTTAACTGCATTTTTGCTACTTTTAAAAAAAGAGTTTTTTGGCACTTTTTTGTTGTTTGCGTTTTCAGCCACGTTTTCCTTTCGTTTTTGTCGCGATTTTGAGGCTTTTTTCAAGAAGCTCTTAGATTTAGGTAAAGCCAAATTAGCACAAATTTTCTTGGTGGTAAAGAGGTTAAAGAAATATAAATATATAAAATATATAAAATATAAATACAATACTAGAGTTTCAAATAAAGCACAAAAACAAAGCAAGGTACTTTCTTTCCTTACACATTCGACACTCTCACTCAGTAGGAGCGAGAAGGAAAGGCGGCCATAGCGGTCCAACCTTTGATCCAAACAACTCGACTACAAAGCTACCATTACTATGAAGCTGCCCTCTTACTACTGCTCTTTGTCTTCGTCCAAGCTTATTTTGTATTCTGTGCATCTCTTCTTTTGCTGGATGTTCAGAATGTGCCTTAAACCTTGGGATAGCCATGTTTCTCTAGCGTTATGTGCATGTCTTAAGGTTAAGTTACTATCTAACGCTGTGGCTACATCTGTCATCTTTTAACTGTTTGTCCTCTGACTGACTTTAAGGACGTTTGTCGCTATAGCGCTGATGTAATGTGAGTAGATCCCACCAATAGAAATAGCAAGCTTTGCCTCGAACTTGTCCTCTGTCCTTTCTATGTCAATAGAGGAGAATGTGCTGTATATTTATGGCCATAGCCTGAACACAGTAGCCCTAGCAGTAGAAGATATCTATTACCAAAATACATTTGAGTTTTTTTTTTTTTTTTTAAAGAATCCCTGGGATCAACTTACCGCGGTGCAATAAGAAGATTGGGCGCGTTTCACCTCTGTCTGTCTGCTATTTAATCTAATATAGAGCAAGCGAGATAATGCAAAACAGAGGCATAAAATCCAGTCATCAGTGTGATCATTTTAGCATACAGCTCACAAAACTGTCTCCTCAGTGGAATAAATTACCCGCGGTCATTGCGCGCGGCGTATGCAGGTGGGTCCCTTGCGCTTGCACTGAATGAAAGTCCTTCCAGCCATTGATTTCTTGTGGAGAGACGGCGAGGATTGAGCCGGGCCACTGCTGAGAGGATAATTCCAGGCTTGGTATTGGTGAGAGGGGCTGCAGACTGTCAGCTGAGCTCCTCCTGCTCTACTCCCACTGTCCCCCTGCGTTTTAACCACCAGTTGACCCATGTTCACTTTGTTTGTCGAGGCATGAAAAAATACATCATATTCAGAACTATTCTATTTGGTTCAAGTTTTTCATTGTGGGGATGACAAAGACCCACTTAAGCAAGCAGTGAATTAAGACTGATTTTACAACTATTGCTGCTACTACTACAAATACGGCAATAATGGGTTTCATTTTAACCGATTGCTTAAAGGTGTTCCATTCAGCTTTTGCTATTTGGGTATCAAGCGATTTTTACATAATTAATTACCCAAGGAAGGCTGCAGCACCATACGGGATAACAGGGCGTGTTCTGAAGTCCTGCGCTCAACAACTTGCCCCTGTGTTCACTGTCACGTTCAATCTGTCTTTCTCCTAATGCAAAGTCCTTGCTTATTTAAAAAAAAGAAGTAATAGTGCTTATTCCCAAATTGCCTAAGCTAAACAATTTAAAATTATTACAGCCCCATTGCACTTACATCGCTGGTCATGAAATGTTGTGAAAGACTAGTTAAGGCTTCAATTACCACCTCCATCCTGACTACCTTTGACCCCTTACAGTTTGCCTACTGCCCCAATAGCTCCATTGATGATGCAATAGCTCACCTGCTCCACAAAGTTTTCTCTCACTTGGATGCTAGAGGAAGGGTATTTGCCAGGATGCTCTACAGCTATTCAACAGCATCCACACAGCATCACAGTGTGATGCACTGAGCAGGACTGCCTGGCCTCTGGGAAAGTGGTCCGCTCGGCAGAGAGGATCCTGAAGATCAGTCTTCCTAAATTGGACAACATTTACACCCGGAGATGCCGACGCGGGGCTGGGAAGATTGTGAGGGACACCAGCCATCCTGATAATAACCTGCGATGCCGCCTTCTCAAGACTACAACTGAGAGGCTGAGGAGAAGCTTCTATTCTGAGGCTATTAGACTGCTTAATCAATCCGACTCCAAGCATTTCCTTCCGTAGTAGTATGTATTGTGTCTTGTCTAATATGTTGTTGTTGTTGTTGTGGTGGCAGCTGGACGGTACAAAAGAAAATGTCACTGCATAAACTGTATGTATGTGTGTGCGTGTGACAAATAAACCAAACTAAACTAATTATTCTCTATATATCAATGCTTGCAAAAGGCATGCAAATCCCAGACTCCTTGTGAATTAAGTAAGTGTTTACACCTGTGAGAGTGGATATATGTGTCTAAATTCTGACATTCCAGCGGCTCAGTTGCCTAACACTGCGGTGACATGGTGCCAAAGGAACATCCGGCGCCGGGACCTTTAGTGCATTCCTCATATTCCTTGTTCCTGTCATCTGTCGACTTTGCCTTCAAAAATTAATGGAACATCTGGCTTGCTTCACACACGAAGCGCCGTCGCGAAGGGAGTTAGCATCCAGAGCTGACAAAAGATCCAAAAGTGAAAAGGTTTTTTTAATATGAGAAGTTTGGGAAAGGCAGCTTACACAGCGACAATAGCCCTGGAACAAGTCAGTAACACTAAAGTCTCAGGCACGATGCAAATGAAACACCTTCACAGCCAAAAAACGCACTGTCCAAGAACAATGTCAAGCTTTTCATAAAACTGCACTTTCCCGATCCGCTCTAGGGGCATCTTAATATAGCGAGTACATTTTAATCAACGTCAAAATGGCCTCAGCAAATCCAAACACATGTCCACTTGTGTTAACTAAGCGCACAATTACTCATATTATCTATGCAGAAGCCGTTCTACTACAAGTGAGCATCTGCATACAAAGGCCCAAACATATATGGCTCCCAGGGACTTAATTATTCATACAGGAAGTTAAATCAATGAAATATGCAGATTGCTGCTGTGCCACACGCAGACAAATGTCTTCGCTTCTTCTGATGGTTCAGCACAAATGACAAGCAAATGGCGCATTGGAAAGAAGAAAAAGAGTAATGATCAACTACAAATGCAGCAACGGATAACTATTTCAATGTGGTACATACACTGTAAATTCCGATTACGGTCGTAACATGAAATAAAGTGTTATAATTACTAGGAGACCTGATATTTTCAGCATTTACCCTCTATTCCATGTAAGAAGTACATTTTCAAGAAAAACTTGTGATTAATTGCTTTTCCATTTTACAGCAACATGTTTCCGTTCCAATGACAGGGTTTTGCCAGTACTTACTAACTTTACATGATGCCAGTAATAATTATTTGTAGTCCCGTTGTGCTCACGCTCATTCTAAAGTATCCATTATAAGATTCTGTCCCATTTACTAGGATTTGCCAGTATTGATTAATACAGGCTTAACATTGGCTTTACTTGCTTTACTCTTTATCCTGTACATGGTTTTAGTAACTCTCACTAACCTCCCCAGTGTCCTCTACTGAGCCCCTGTAACGGGAACTTGACTGTCTAGTAACCGTAACTGACAAAACTAAGCTATAACTTATGTTGCCTGGGATTGGTTCAGGTCATATGTCACATGTGCAGATTGCTCTGAACTGTTTTGAATTCAAAAGAGAAGTGTTCAACAGCCCTCAGTGTATCATCGAGCAGAAACAGCAGAAAACAGGACCTTTCCTGTTTTATTTCTCATTAATCAACTTACGGTGAGTGTGTCTTTGGATATTTGCGATTGCTCTGAGTGTTTAATGTATTGTTACTAAAAAAGTACAACACTCTTGCTCTACCTTATAACACATTTGTTATTTAATTCGGTGACTGTACAGTGGTCTGTCTAATATTAGTGATACTAATTTAAGCAGTAAAGCTCCAGACCTGTCATTTAAAGACAGAAAATAGATACTTAAGGGTAATTTACTAAGTGTTTGCTCACATGCAAAATGTTAAATCAGGTGCAGCATGTCCACAAAATAGTATATTATATTTTTCAGTTTGCACTCACCATTTAACAACTCACAACATTAAATCAATGTATATCTAATACTACTGGTTATGATTAAAGTTTTTCTTTTTTCCAGACAGTGACAGGCAGCTGTGAAGATTTAGAGACGGACTCGGCATCAACGCTGAAGGTAAGACTTTTAAACAGTATATAATTTAGTAAAATAATCTTTTAAATGGTTTGTGTGTGTCCAGTGTCAGACTGAGGAGTCCAGCTGTGGAAAGAGAGACGGAGCTGAACACTCTCAGGTGAGATGGGACTCAAATGTTTGTGTCAAAAACATTTTACCTGTGGTTTGGACTTTAGTATTAGTACAGAACTGTTTAGTCTTCCACTATTAGTCCTGATTTTTATATGATATAGTTTATCCTACTTGTCATAAAACTCTGGGGACATTCATAGTTAGGGTTTTCACCTGAGGTCATTAGCTAATTGTAATCCTGTGTGGATATGCCTGTAGTGAGCTTACTGATTGTATTTCCTTGTTTTACAGAAATCTGAGCTTCCAGGCAGTAAGTAAGACAGCACTCATCGTTAATCGTATATTTGGACAAATTGACTGCAGGGGTGGAAGGATCTGCTGAGACTGGAGCTGAACACACTGAGGTGAGAGAGTCAGAGCTGAGATGTTTGGATGAGACAAAGCAACATTTTACCTGAAGTTTTTGGTTTGGTCTTGCCATAGGGACTTGCGACTTAAGTATTTTTGTTCTTCATATGTCTTACAGAAATCTGACCACGCTGATGAAGACTTTGACAGTGAGCTTGGACAGTGATTTACAAAGATCCCCTTCCTCCCGCTGTGAGTCTGCAGAACCTGCTGCATGTACAGAGTCTGTGGAACCTTCTGAGACACTTCAGCTCCTCGGCTTCATCGGCTCAGTACAGACTATTCCACCTGTTCGGACTGATTTAAACTATAACTGCAGAAATGGCGATGTTCTATCATTAATTGCATCTAAAAATGTTTTACAATGTTCAATGTTAAATAAATTGACTTTATAACTATCCTTTGTTTTGCTTTATTACAACATTTATATCTTGTACTAAATTTGTGAAACTTCATTAATGAGAATAACAAATAAACCATAAACAGAACAGGAATATTTAAGTAACCATTACTAAGAATTATAGTACAGGATAAGACCGTATTTAAGTAACAAAAGTAATCGGTACTAGGAATTCCCAGTTGCCTGGACTTGCGTGTATAGTAATCGGAACTTGTATCAAAAGTAATGAATACTGTGATATCCCTCTTAATCATACTAGCGTTACTAGTAATCATAGCTTAACATTGGGCTTAATAATTATGCATCGGGTTTAGAACTTATTCCAAGTAAGCGCAATGGCCCTCATTTATCAAACTTGCGTACGGTGAAATAAGAGCGTATACGAAAAATCACCGCCTGTTTTGGCATTTATCAATCTGAGCGCGCTCAAATCCTACACCAAGTCAGGAGGTGGTGTACATGATACACCAATTTTAACTAAACACTAAACAGCGCAGAAAACAGTTTTTAACAGCATGAATCGCATTGCCACATTGCATATGATCCTCATTAGTGATTTAAACATGAAACAAGGCGACAGCGTTAATGTTTACGGACTTGAGCTGCATCGACACGGGTCCAAGCCCAGAGGCTCAGCCCGGACCAGAGACACTAGAACCTGGACTGCAGCCACAGAGACGCTTACGATGTTTTTTTTATATTTATGTTTCGTTTTTTGTTTTTAACAAAATACCGCTGCATGTGCAAACTTTGTGTGGATTCCCCGCCTCACATCCGCGGCCGCTGCCGTGTACCGGGACACCGGGACTCACCTGGGTCTGCGCGAGGCCATGCTCCGTGTTCTGGTTGGTTTGAGCGCTGAGTCTGTGGACCGTATTCCGTGCCCGGGCGTCAAACAAATCCTTCAACAGCTCCACAGCTTTCGTCGGTCCAGACGGGTTCGTAAAGTCCGGGTTTGAGCGGCACACAGGGTCTGCTGACCGCGCGCTCTCCTCTCGTCAGGGGAATGATCGAAACACGTCTCGTAGGGCTGTCTTCGGTCGGGACGGGTTCGTTAGGTTCCGGTCGGCTGTCAGCTCTCTGCGCACCTATTTCCTCCCGGAGGAAAGCTCTGCTCAGGCCGAAAGACGCGTAGTTCTGCCGACTCTAACACGGATCGAGTCCGCGGAGCTGACAGCAGCTTTTCGCTGGTTCAGATCATGGTCCAGAGTCTGCTCCGACTGCAGCGTTGTATCCACGCTTTTTTTATATCGGCTATTTAGGCCTATTGCTTATTTAATAAAGGTCACTTTTTATTATTAGCCTATTTCTTTTTTTCCTCTTTTTTTATTAGTAAATGTGATCAGATTTTTTAATATCATATAAACAACTATTTATCATTTCCTGGTTGGAAAAATTTTCTTTTTTGCCGTGCTTTGTGCGTGCGTGCCGTAAAACCCATGGGTGAGGCCTCCTCATACGTGAATATTTTTGGGCGTTTCATTCAAATGACGCTGGGATTTCTCCATGGCATTTACCATCAGCTGCTCTTGCGTACGATAAGATCTGAGCGGAAAGCACAGGTTCATAAATGTCACGCGCACGTGTATATCGGAAATACACCTACGCATACACTATTGTTTAGGCAATGTTGATAAATGAGGGCCAATGAGTTGGAATTTACAGTGTACTTAGGAGATTGAACAATGTAAAGATGTGGCTTACAAAAAAAAGATCTCTCAAAACTTTACTCAAAATAAAAACAAAATGTCACTAATGACCACTGATAAACGTGACTCTCAGTATAATGTAACTGAAATGTGTTTTTTTGTTTGCTTTTGCTGCACAGCTGCACCAGTATGAGCAACAGAGATACTTGTACATCCCACATTTTCTCACACGAGATCCCACCATTGTCATGAGCACAAGAGAAGTGCTGAGAGGCCACACTGTACAGTACGCCTCGCGACTGTCTGCCATCCTTTTATCCCACTTCCACTTAAATCAACACTTCACTACAAAGCTGGCTGCACCCTTGACTCACGAAGACACGCACACGCTGCTGCTTTACTTCTCCAACTTGTGTTTATCTCTCACTTTACGCTGGAAGCATCCTCTCTTTGTGTCTCCGTCGGCACGAGCCCAGATTTCACACGCACCTCCAGTTATGTGCCAAAACTTGTGGGGAACACAACTTTCGAGAATGGCTTCAAGTCTCAGAGGGAGACAGTAGTGTGAATGAATAGAGGCTTAACAATGTGTGCCTGGTCGACTATATTGGCCACTGCCCAGGCTGCAAGATGCTATCCCAGAAAATAATTGTCCGTAGAAATCGTGCAGAACTAGGCAGAGCATTATGATCATCTGCCTAACACGAATTCTTAAAAGCAATTATATTCAGCATTGCACTGTGTTTTCTGACACGTTTCTATTAGAACAAGTGTCAATAATTAGGATTACACTAGGAATTTTCTCTTTGCTTCCCAAATGCAGCATCACTCCATGCTGGTTCACCAGTCCCCACTGACTTTCCCTTTACTTGATCATTTTTGATAGATACTGCAGCAGACTGGAAACAGGGAAAAACTGATCCGGTTTCTATCACCATTTTCCTCACATCAACATTGAGAACAAAATGTTCACTTTTTTTTTTATTGTAGCTTTCAGTCGTATAATGTAAAATATTGTAAAACATTGCCTTTCGGGATCTCTTCACACTCACACATACATACATTTTTAACTACACGTATAGAGGAGCCAAGTGTCAAGGGAAGATAAAGTTTTGATTCAATAAATGCTCTGTGCTGTGGAAGGCAGCTCTGCAAGCAACACGATGTCAATATCCTTTAGCCGAGACGGATGGAAGATATACTCTGCAAATATGCAATAACATCAACAAGTTTTCAAAAAGTACCAAGCATAGTATAACCTTGCTGGCATCAGAGCATGCTGGTGAGTGTGAGACCCTACATGTTTAGCATTTCTTGTGATAAAGGATGAAATAGGCTCATGGTATATGTGGTGAATGGTCTTATAGGGAGGGCCAACCCAGCATATTTTGGATAAAAAAAAGAAAAGGTATATAGGCTTCCTTATGTCTTAGTTAGCAGTTGATATAAAAAACACAAAAACAGACACTGGACTAAATTATTTTTGGCAGTACCATGCTTACTTGCTACACTACACTTCAGAAGCCTCTTGTTGCTAGACTACATGTTCTGACACTTAATTGGCCTAATTTACCCATTAAATTGCTCGCCCACTTGACCTTCACCGCGAGAGGTTTGGCGCTTGTCAAAATCGGAAGCAGGTCCTTTGAAGGGCTGAACCAGTGACCCTTCATTAATGCAGTAATACAGAGCTTTCATAACGTTTGGACACAGGAGCAAAGTGCCACCACGCGAGTGCAGCTATGTTGATGTTTACAAGTGCCGCTGCCCTTATTCACAAATGTCAAGCTGAAAACGCTACAAACACCACAGCGGCCTGCCAACACACACTCACTATTTTGAATGGGTGTTAAAACTATCTTTAGCGAATCACTGGCATGGATAAGCAGAAACACTCACCAACTGGGGGAATGCAAACAGCTTATTTTCAAGTGTCTTTAGTGACCATTCAGATTGGACGCACTGCCCGTAATCACAACAGCCTGTTTGAACTGCATGCCCGCACACACACAGATCCCATAGACAACTTTGGTTTTTGGGGGGGGGGGGGGGAGTGTGCACTCCGAAAAGTAATTTGACTGGGGCCCAACAAAAGGAGTGTTTTCACTGGATAATCCTCCCGCGGGACGGCAAAGGCTACAGTGTGTGTGTGGGGGGGATCAGGCTGTGCAGGGAGGGCTTTATTCAGGATTTCATTAGCAGGAATGGGAGATGTTTGGCCCGGTCAGACACCTCTGGCTCTGAGACAAGAGTTTGTGTGTAACCGGCTAAACTGTCTGTGCGAGCAAACAGTGTGGCGTTTTCGTAAGTACACTGCCGAAAAGGGCAGAAAAGAGGAGGCTTTGCTTCTGTAACAATATTGCGCTGTAGAAAAACACAGTGTGACTCCAAGAAATGTTGGTATGTAAGTTAATCCTGGCAATGCTGAACGTCCAAATTGGCTTCAGTTTTGATTAATGCTTGAACTTACAAAACAATTGCAACACCACAGATTGGTTTAATAACTTATTAAAGGTAATGTATAGAGTGGGACATGCATTGAATAAGAGTTAAAAATCAGATCCTTTGGTCATTTTGGAGTCCCAATAACATCAGTTCATCAGTGTTTGTCGGGACATCATTTCACTGAAACATAAATATTAACCCCAACGACTTTGCATCTTTGCATATACACACACTATATGGCCACATTGGCACAAAAAAAAGAAAGAAGAAAAAAAAACTTTTATAACCTAAAAATGTATTCCATACCAGTGTAGTCAAATATGGTCACTATAGACTTAGCACAACTGCATACATGTCATATTAACAAGAACATCACATCAATAAAATTATAATTAGTCTTCTATTAGTTTACATCTGTTCTTGAGTAGAATGGACACAGCATGGCCGCCAGAGCTGGACATAAATTCCAGTGGATTACCATGACAACGTCCAATCTAGAGTTGTATTATAGATCAGTGGACAACACTGCTTTTGCTGATGTTTATAGTGAACTTTTATCTTAACTGTGCAATGTCCCGGAGTGATTTAAAAAGGTTTCTATAAAAAAGAATGATGTGTTCAGTTATTCATAATATTAGTTATAATGTCCACCATCCTTAAAAAAAAAGATCAAAATATCCTTTCAACAAAATAAAGCACAACACTTAAAAAAATGATAAATTTAAATCAATACAAAGAAGATTCCAATAAACAAAGTAGATAAGTACATAAGGCAAAGCACATTTACAGTTGCTTCTTACACAGAGTCAAGTGTTCAATAAGTCCAGATAAAGCTGCAAAATCTTCCCAGCATGCACCATTTTATCTGGTAAAGAAGTGAATTAGCTCAGTGAAAGGCGACTCTACTCTGCGTCAACGCTCAACTGTATTGGAAGACAGGAGGCGGGTCCGTCTCTATAGACAAGGTGAGGAGCGTGTCGAGGACGAAAAACGTTATTAGCTTCTAACTGACCAGTCGGCTGCATTTTCCTATTGAAGGGCTGAGAGCAAAGGACAACTTGAGAAAAGGATGGGAGAGACTGAATGGAGGAAGTCAGAGCTAAGTCGCGTAAGGAACAACATTGTGGGGTAAATCCCTACAGGCCATTCTTTCAATTATCTGCCCGGTCCCTAGTGTAAGGATCTCCCGCCCACCACTGCAGAACTGCCACCGACTCACCGGGGAGCTCACACAATGAACGAGGAATGATAATAAGAAATGCACTCGCCAAATCCCCATGTCACTGACATCATGGATTAACTACGGAAGACAATGCAAAATAATACGAGTCGGTTTATTCATATTAACCAACTATTGTGGGGAAAAGTCCATTATTTCGGTACCTCAATGGATTGAATCTAATTGATTGGGCCGTACACATTCTAATCACGGCTATTAGCTTTATTAAGAATAAATGAGGACTGCGCCAAGAAAGGCATAAAACAATTTAAAAAAAGGTCAATTCCTGTACTCGCGATAGACAGAAAGAAAAATCACCAACATGACGTCATAAAAAATATACATACATTACAATATATTTTGCAATGCAAGGAATAAATGCTTCAATATACAATATGCACAGAATCAATTCATCAGAACAACAAAATGGAAACAAACGATCTGACTTGAATGACATGCAAATGTGAACATCAGCCATGCAGCACTAGCAGAGGATTGTTTGTAGTGGTCCCAGGACTGAATGATTTTAAAGGGTTGGATCAGGAAGGGTATTTTGGTAATAAATCAAATCCCAAAACATAAATAGTAGTGGGAACAACAACCAAAAAAATACGTCCACATTGGACAAATAACAGCAGGATATGGCGGTACATTTTTTCCTGTACGGTTCATAATCATTTGTTTGATTAAATATTTACAACATCTTGCTATTCTCCTCCGGTTCAAAAAATTAATCAGTGAATGTTCATAAGCGTTGACGGCCTAATTAAATGCTGAATTCATTACAGATCATTAAACTGCAGGCAGAGATGTGTGCTATAATAAAGTAAGCAAGCTCTGGTGGACAAAAAAATTATTTACCAAGAAACAAAATCAGCCTCCTCATTATACTGGGGTCAATTGTGTATAATAGATGCATATGTAATATTCCACGAAGCAAGAACTTTCAGAATACTTATCGAGTCTGATTGACTTCAAGAACAAGCACAAGAGGTCCTGTGTGTTTTAAACAGTTAGTAACTGAAGTCTTTGGAAGTACTTTCTATATTTTCTATATTCTACTTATGTATTAAGATGTCTGTACGGTGGCGCAGCGGTTAGCGCTTGTGTTTCACAGCTAGAAGGTCCAGGTTTAATTCCCACCTGGACGGGGCCTTTCTGCGTGGAGTTTGCATGTTCTCTCCGTGTCTGCGTGGGTTTCCTCTGGGTACTTCGGTTTCCCCTACCACTAAAAACATGTACAAAGTACCGAAAAAGAGATTCTTAATCTCAGTGGAACTTTCCTGGTTGAATAAAGGTCTAATAAAATAAGAAATATAACTGATCAAAATAGACGTTAATCACCATATCAGGAGATTTGTTGTGTGATGTAAGAAGAGAATGTGGACCCGTACCAAGGCATTGTACATAGGTTCAGCTAAAATAGAGCAAGAACACAGACACAGAATTAAAAATCAGTAGTAGTCACTGCTATTTATTTTATTTATTTGGTCGGGACAGTGCCTCACACATGTAAAAATGCCATGCCAGACAATAGCCATGGGCTAATTTCCCCCCGTTGTCCCCCACACGTACTCACAAACACACTCTAATTCATCCTGGCCAATTGTACATGTTTTAGTGGTAGGGGAAACCGGAGTAACTGGTAAACCACAGGGAGAACATGTAAACTCCACACAGAAAGGCTCCGTCCAGCCAGGGATTGAACCCGGGACCTTCGGCTGTGAAGCATAAGCACTAACCACTGCGCCATTGTGCTAACCTTGGAAAAACTATTAGGGGAAAAAAGCCACAGTTTCCTCACTAGTCCATTTTCTTTAACTGATTTGTGTTGCTTTCAAGGTTGAAATCAATATGATCTCCTCCTATCTCCAAACACTAACTAGCCCTCTTTTTTCTTGCCGCACTAAATTACTCAGAGAAAGCCTTAAAATAGCCGACGGCTAAAGGTTGTGCTCTTTGCCTGTTACGTTCATCCAACAATAATAGTCTCTGTCATGAGCTTACGTTGTTCTAAAGGTAATTCACCAATACAGTGTGTTTCTCTTAAGCTTTTGTGACATGGACATTTTAAAGCCTCTGATATTTTGTTGTTGTTTTGCTCCCTGCAGAATTGAACAAAATCACAACTGCGTTACTAAGTGCAATTATGTTCAGTGTAAAACAATTTTAGCTCTCTGGATTCTGTACTGGGAAGTCTTGGAGACTGACTAAGATCTCAGTATTTCTGCAGTGTAACTGGTTGAGGAAAAGGGGACTCTGACAGGAGCTTTTAAGCGGCTGGGAATCCATTAGACAAGGGTCGCTCTAAAGTGGCCAACTATTAAAAATGCAGCAGCACCATTACTCCGTGACCCCACCTCCAACTCACTCTGCTTCAAGTGTCGCTCTGTATTTGATCTCTTTTTGTGCTGAGCTATTTCTCTTTGGACAACCATATGCTCTTTTCTTCTTTACTTGGACTTTGGTGGTTGCTACAGCAAATAAGCTACGTTCTAGATTTTCACTTTTTTTTTGTATATTAGACGTAAATCTGTATCTATGTATATTTTACTACTAGTATCGCACTACGTCCCAGTTAAATTAAAATAATGGAGTCACACATTTACACACTATTACTTGTTACTAGTATTAGGAATATTTAAAGCACTGAAATTGTTTCTCCCCTCAATTTTCTGGTTTTGGGCAAGTTTGCGCCTACAAAAAATTAGGAGAAAAAACAATTATGTACCTGTTTATCTGATTAATTTGGTGTCAGTCTTACTGTAGGTCACATGACCTTCCTACCACAAACGTCTTTATGCAAACTGTAGGAAATGGTGTTGAATTTTTTTTTAATGTCCGATGTACACTCTGTTAAAAGCACGACATGTATTTCTAAAAATGGCTCATTTCTTTTCGGTCAGTGTCCCACCACTGCTGTATAAGGACAAGAATAGCACAGCACACGAAGAATAATAAATGAACATATATGGGTGGTTAGGATAGTCCCTTTTAGGCTGTAAAACTACCCAGGCCTGGCATTGTGAACAGATGGCAGGAGACAGAGCGAGAGTCAGAGCCCAGAACACAGTGGGAATGAGGCAGGAGTATTTGGTCAGGCATTAGAAGAAAGCAGCATAAGGCCATTGTCGTATCTCCATGTTGGCATATGACGTTATCAAGAGCACCAGCAGAATTGCTGGGTTTTAAAACAGCGACAACCACGAAGCGGGAGGTTGTAAAAGATTAACAGGCAGATGTGTGAGGAAAGACAAGACATGAACAGAATGCATCCTGGGACATAAAACCAAGACTATGTTTACTTTATGCATGTGTTTAGTAACTGTTCGTAGTGTACTAGTCGAACAGTAGTTTCCATAAAATGCTTAAGATTACTTAACTCCTACACAATAAAAGGGTTGTATGATAAACCAAATCACAATTCTATGGTTGCAATTAGCAAATTGCAAAGACTGCAATTATCCATTCAGTACAATATCTAATATTCAGCTATCTTTGTTTTATTGTGTTTAAAATCTGCTAATCGTAGTTCAAACATATACAAACATGTTCTCAAATGTTTAGCAGTATTATTTGATTAGCAGATTTTTGTATTATTTTAGCAGTTATTTCATACATATTCAGATCTTAGTTCTCTCCTGTTAATGCTCCTGGAAGTAATCTAAGAAAAAGATCTCAAATTGAATCACTATTGCAAACCATTTCAGAAAAATCACAATAAGAGTTTATTCTAACATTCTGCAGCTTTACGTGAAGGTTTCTGTTAAGGCCAAAAACAGACTGTTTAAAAAAAAAAAGAAGCTTAATAGATAGCCAAGGGTCCTTTAAATGTTTGCGCTTTTATGTGTATTCCTTCAGTCAACTTTCCCTGGTGTTTACTCACTAGTGCTAAGCTGAGCGCTGGCCGCATTTATCTCGTGCATAATAGAGAGTAATTGAATGTGAAAAGCTCATTTTTGAAGTGATTGAATATTCTATTTAGATGTCCAGGCGTGTCCGCATGTGTCATTACTTTGATATCAACTGAATGCTGTTTCTCATTAGCCTAATTAAAACTGCTTGTGTGCCACTGAGCGTATTAGCACACTGATCAGCAGCAAACTAATGATCGCTCCGTTGATAAGCGTGACTTTTTTCCCCCTTTAGCTGCTTCTTATCAAGCTCTAAACAATTATCTAAAACGTCTTAGTCCAATCCTCAGAATTGTACTGCAAAGCTTGAGATGGCTCGTTGAAAAACTTCTATAACAGCGAACTGGCATTAGGTAAGTGGGCTTCTGTCAGCATTAACTTAGTACACGGATGAGGGTCAGTTTACATGCAATAGTGTTTTATGATCTACTTAACAAGCATGGTGACTGCAACAGCAGTCACAGCCCACATTCATTTGTTGCATTTATATTAGATCTAATTAGAGGTTTTAGTGGCCTTTGACGAGGAGAGCACCCCCAGTGGACAGCTACACTGTGCAGATGGACAACACAGAAGCCAAATGACAGCAGTTACAAAGTCTACTATTTGAATGTTACTAATGGTGTGAGCATCACAGATTTGATTTGACTCCTCAGGCCAAAGTCCCCACCAGCCGTAGCCTGTGGTTACATTTTAACAAACAGAAAACACAACTGTGCATCTGTGCAACCCTTGCACAAACCCCTCAAACCCTCTTACCCATGATTAAGTGCCACCAAGCTCTCACAAGGCCCCCACCCCTCCCCATTCACGGCTAATGTACACTAACAGTGCCTATAGCCCATTATGGAGGAAAAACCAAGGCAATCCTCTGTTTAATAGCCTCACATTCACACGCACTCTATCATCTGGATAAGTATTGTTGGTTTAAGCTAGTCATTCCATGGCTGGCTTTGTGCAAAGATGGGCTGTGTGGGCTTACATATTAAATTTGAGCATGTTTTACAGAACTGCTGTGTTCACAAAACCACTGTCAGATGCTTACAGAGAAGCCACGGTCTTAAAAGTAAATGATTACTACAGTTTGACCATTAAGCGCAATTATTAGCATAATAACATTTTCTATTTGGCAAACTGTGTGTCAGTGTAGTGAGAGCTCATTTAAGGAATGCCCTTGGTGAGTGAACGCAGTGGCCACGTACGCTGTGGTGATTGATTTCAAAGAGGAGCGCCACCACTCTAGAAGCAAGATTAATCAGAGACCATTTACATCTACAATCAGATCAGTGAACACACACAATACCTGTGACGGCCCCACCACTCATGCACCGCTTGTAGTACCCTTGTGCAAAAAAAAAAAACAGCCTGAAAAAGTGAAATGCATATTATATTTATATTTGTTCATGAAGCAGTATTGGTAACGGTATCATGTGAAAACTGCTGAGTATGAATGTATCCCTGAATCAATCTGCAGCCCCTCACATCCTCCTCTTCCTGACAGTAACCTGCACTGAGAGGGGTCAAACAGGAAGTCACCTACATCCAGTGTTTGAGCTACACAGTTATTGAGCCCCTAATGCAGACACAGTTCGTTTTAGACACACAAACATTTTTATATATGGACACGTGGAGGACAAACAACCCCCGTGCTGATGAGGACAGCCGTGGGAGAAGACAGGATCCAATTTGATTTGACCTTGGCAGCGGCGGAGGTTATGGGAAGGTGGGAGGGATGGAGAGGCAGACATGAAGTGACGGTGTGGATCGGAAGCCTGTTGCAGATACTTGAGACATGACCTTGAACTGGCTGAGATAAATCACAGGAAAACAGACGACACAGTGACACCATGACATCTGTACACATAAAACGCTTTGACACGTGTGAATAAAACCGCGGAGTCAATCCTGGATAGATGTGAGCGAGGCGTGTCAGGCATGTTAAAACCTATTTACCGTGAAAAAGCAACCAGCAAATCATAGCAAGTAATATTGGATTTATAAAAAAAAAAACGAGAAAAGCAACCATGAGTTTTTCATCTAACAAATCAAAAAGCTGAGAGATTTTGCGCACTTTGGGCAAAAAAATGTATTTGCTCCTGTGAGAAATAAGAGCATGTTTCACTGTAGAAGTGTTTCATGTACAAAATCAGAGATGTATTTTAAAAAACTGTTCTCCAGCCTCCAGGAGCTCATCTTCGTCAGTTGCTGTGATAGTGAAGACAAGTGTGCACCATTTCAGTATAAATACTGTACTAACACAGCAATTTTGATGCCACCCTCAGATACATAGATGTAATAAAGCGACAGCCTGTCCAACCTCGCTGTAAGGTACAGTGTGTGTTAAAAAAGTTAACAGGGAGTTAAAAAGCTGTTATTTTATACAGGAAAATAACAGCACTCTTTTATAATCACTGTAATTTGTGAGGTGACAGTCACAGTGTTTTTTCAATGTGACACATTTTTCATTGGCATTGTTACAATTGTTTTTTCGAACAATACAACACTTTATGTTATTGTTCGTATACCTACATGAAATCAAACTATACTTTGGATAACCTGCTAAGCTAGGGGTTGCCGGTTCGTTCTCCAAACCTCCTGTGCCGGAAGTCTGCGTGTCGTCTCTTTGTCCTGACATGCATGTGCCTATTCAATGGGTAAATTACATCTAGGTGAATATTATAAGACTGGAAAGTAACTTATGAGGGTTATTTATGAGTCTAACGGCAACAAACTGACACTGACCAAACTTGTAGGCCCTATCCAAGTTTTTTCGGAATCACCGTTTTTACAGAAATGACCGCAAAAGGACCTGACAATTATATATTCACTCGACACTACACATGTAGCCACAGCTGCTCTGAGGTAGGCTGACGGAAGTGTGGCTGCCAATCTGCACAATAAAACCGTCTATTCACCATCAATCCCTCACTAATACACCAGATTCTTGGACGACAAGGTGGGAGAAGTGCTTTGGATAAGGATATAACCGCAGTTTTGATTCTGTGGCTGGATACTCTAACCACTGAGTCACTGTCAATCCAAATTTACAACGCCTGGTACTCCCACATGGTAATACATAGTACAGAATAAAAAGTTATATTTTGATTATAATTTTCTGAAATCAACAGCGGCCTAAAATACAGTGACCACATATGTTGCTAACAGATCAACCTTTATATCTGCATCATGCCATACAAGACTGTCTTCTACCATTGTGTATTGATTTTGCCTTTACGAAACCTAGTCGTCTCCCATTCGTCACAGCAATACAATCAACATTTTATATACCGTGACATATAAAAACAAATGAATCACGGCAGACAACATAAACGGCTGGGCATACAATGAAAGCACAATCAATGCAACCTCAGTGATCCATTTTGTGTTTCTTGGTGGTAAAAGATTCAAGTGTGTGAAGCGTCTGAGTTTGCATGCCAAGTGTGGATGGAAAAGCTATAATAAAACACATTTCTTTCCGAGATCGTCTTTCCCGACTATCCATCTGCAGCTATACATCACACTCAGGTTTCATCAATCAGATCTATAGCCTGCCATCATCCGAGAGGGGCTGTGGGAACATGGGGTGGGGATGGCCAGTGATGAGAGCTCTGCGTAGTGGCTGAGTTGGTGGTTGCATGACAAAGAGGCAGAGGGACTTCTTAGCGTGAGTACAGAGGAGGGAAGAGCAGACCCCCATCTGCCCTGAACTTGAACTGAGAGCTGGTGGGTCAGCGAGGGGACAGAGGGGTCAAGTGCTCTGAGCAGGAAATAACAGGATGAAGCCAAATTGAATGACAGCAGCCTATTATGCTTCAAAGTGAGCAAAAAAGAAAGGGGGGAGGGTCTGGGTCGCTTTTTGTAAAGACCACAGTGGACAGACCTAGTACAATTCTCCAAAACATTCAAACATTGAGTACAGACCATATCAGACCAACAGTTGTGTTACACTGGCAATAAAAACTAATTTAGCAAACAGTTTGTGCTCAGGATGCTCTTCCCAGACTATCCACACTTGGAAGGGGCACAAAGATTACAACAGCATGTAGCCCCCGGAGAGTTTGATAACTCTTATTAGGGTTTCCACATCGCATCATCTACAGTGCTTTGTTGTTGATTTGTTACAACGCCAAAGGTTTTTCCTTCTCCATTTAGCCAGGCTTTGCACTGTCTCAAAGAGATTACAGTCAGGTGACTCTTGTTTCCTGTAGTGATTTACGAACGGTCGGTACTATTGTACATCGTAGCCCTTCTACCTCCCCATTTATACAAGCTTGGGTCTGACAGAAAGACCACTAGTTCATGACGACCGTGGCATCCTGAGTATAAAATAGGTCATGATAAACCATGCCTACCTTGGTCTGGAGATAGTGGGGGTAGTAGTAGGTGTAGTGGGGGTACATTGGCTGCTGCTCCAAACGTTTTCCCATGTAGCTGGAATCCTCTTGAAGATCTTGAATGCTGGAGCTTTAGGACTGGCTTGGATCCTTCAAGAGTCGAGGGGATGTCGGACAAAAATCCTTCCTCTTTTCTTGCTGGTGCGAAGGAGTTGTGTGACAAGAACACACACAGTAGGGTTTTGTGTGGAAGGATTTTGGGGGTACACTTTTAGCTAGTCTAGTTCCCTCGGAATTCTTTTAAAACCATTCTACGCTTGAGTCCACAGAAGCGAGATGTTCCGTTGTGGTAGGGATAAGGGCATTGGGGAGATAAAAGAGAAACAATGGAGGTAATTGAAGAGAGGGAAACCAAGGATGAGGGGATGGATGGAAAGGAATGATCCAGTTGCCGGTCTCTTGCAAGCTAGAACACAGACTTCTTGCTCTCCTCCGCTGCCCCAAGCATGTCCCTTGATTTGATTACACGCGTCTTTATCTTCTTCCTCTCTTCAGTTCCTTTTCCCAGACAAGACGGAGATCCCACCAGGAGCTGTATCCCGTTCTGTGATTTGTCCCCTTAATACAACTGGATGTGGAGGAGAGCTAAACTGCCACTGTCTATTGTTAAGCTCCCGGGTTGGATAGAATAGGTAGATTGGAGTAGATAGCTGGTGTGGAAGATGAGCAGAGGAGAAAAAAGTCCAGATGCCACACACAGCAAGATCCTCTATGACCCACAAGATGCCTGTATTTTCCCAACTCTTTCCTCGATCCGTCTGGTTTGCTCTTCACGGTGCGCTCCCCGGCTGGCAGTCTTCAGTTTGGTGGCTCGTGTGTGACCGTGCATGTAACTGAGAAGGGACAGAGTGTGTGCATGTGTGTGTGCGGCTGGGGCTGTCTGCTCCACTCTGTGCGCCTAGACAGAGGGGCTCGGCTTCAGCACGGCTCGGCTCCTCCCATCTCCGGCGCTCTCTCTCTTCCTGCATGCCTGCATGTTTCTAAGGGAAGAGAGTGGGCGAGAGAGAGAGAGAGAGCAGGGGGAGTGGTTGGTGCTGGCCTCGTCCGAGCCACCAGGAACAGACAGGAATGGGCGGTCGTACTGGCAGAGAGGCGGAGCGGGCAGAGGGAACGCGGAGAGCAAGAGATGGGGTAAAAGGTGACAGAAGGATACGGGAGCAGTTAGAGTGGAATTTGGGTAGACACAGAACCCCCTACTGGAACTGAGGAGGCGCAGCAGTGGCGTCGCACGATTAGTGGGTTAAAATAAAAATGTGAAAGTGCGTGCTAACATTTGTTCCTAATCTGTAACGTGGGATAGTTTGAACATTTGGAAAGCAGGAATTATTTTACTGTAATGAAAACGTTTTGTCAGCCTGTAATCACAATTGCATAAAAGTAAAGTTTTGATCACATTACATTTTTTGTTTCATTCTACTCTCAGAAAACTCCATGCTTTAGGTATTATTGGCTAGTGTTTTCTAGTGTGTGTGTTTTTTTCCTGAAAACCTTGAGTTGAAGGATTTTTGTGGACAATAGACTGTTGCAGGAAGTTATCATCGTAGTGAAGCTTTAAATTGTTGACTGGACTGAGGAGGTTGCGTTGAGAACGTTTTTTTTATTCGAAGAAGCTTCTTTGAGCTCTTGTCATCAAAACCGTTGGTAAAGTAGTAAACACAGGCAAGAGAGGTCTTAAACATGGGCCCTCATATTCAGGGCCCTGAATAATTAATAATAATAACTCTGAATAAGACTCAGAGAGGGGCCTGAGTCCTATTTCAGACCGCTCTAGCTTGGTCAGTTATAAAATGTGAAAGAAAGAATGCTCTTTGTTGGAGCACACATGGCTGAGTAGGTGTGTGGACAGAACAGGCAGCACTGCTCAAAAAGGGCTAAAGGGCCCCACATGCAGCTGGATGTGTGGCACAGTGACCCACTGACACACTGCTGCCTGTCTGTGATGTAACCAGGTTTAAGTAGTGCTCTTACATAAGCGCAGTGAGCCATGCATGAAGAGAACGGCCTGCCCTCTGACTGCAGCAGCGTAAAACAGACAGGACTTGGCACACAATGGAAGATGAATGCACTGGAAAAAAACACACACAATAAAAAACCTCCTCCAAGATAAGACCAACGCTTCTTGTGGCCAATTAACACAGGCTGCCATGCATACAGCAAATCACTGTCACGCTGCTGTTGTGTGCTCATCCGAGAGTTCTTTCTGTACCCAATCTATTTTTATTGCATTCTTCTGTCGGCTAATACAATATACACTGTGAGCAAACGTCAAGCAAAAGGTTAATTTAACTCACAACAGGCAAGCTTCCAAAATAGAATGTGCAAATGTTCTTTACTTTTAAAAACGAGTATATGAAAAGTATGTGGTGTGCAATGTGGAGCTGTCATTGTAAAAAAAATAATTGTCTATTCCAGAGATGTGATCAAATGCAACAACCATTCAATTATCCTTTTTATGTTTGCTGATTGCCGATTAAATTCTACTTGAAATATTACTAACTGCACGTTAATCTTAACGTTAATGTTCTTGTATTGTTTGGTTTGTTTGGTTCTTACAACAGGTAGGTCTTGTGTATTGTTAAGACCCTCTGGCAGTGTGTGAGACCAGAAAAGCCACAACCTGTATAGCTGTGAGCAGATTATCCGACAGCATCATGTCTGGAACGACATTGTTTACCATGTCCACTCTGAGAAAAGGACCTTGCTTTAAATGCGATTTTGTATTTTTCACAATCTGTTGGTAGGTTTTTATGTTTCCATATGTGGATAGAAGCTAAATATCATTGACCACAGTGCACAGCAGCAAATGTAGCTATTTACAGAAAAATAATAATGGTGTCCTTGTTGTGTAAAGGTTAGAGCTGCAATTTCTGGGGATACATGTTCTGATTCTAGCCACTCTTTGCGCTTTACACTTTACATTTTATAATCATCCACTCGTCATATAACCTTAGCCTGTAGTAACTTTAGATTTAATGGCTTCGAAAGAGAATATGTACTAAGAATTTGTGCAGGTGCAGCAAGCAAAGAAGGATGTATTGATTTTATTGCACTTGTAGTTAAGGCATGTACGTTCCACAACCTTTGCAGTCAGAAGGTTACGCAGTGAAGGAGGAAGGTTATGGATTCAATGCACTGTGTTGTAAGTGGAATGCCAAGCGTACGAAGAAAAGATGTGCTATGTATAAAAACACACAAGCTGAAGTTTACTATGAAAAATTTAAGATAACGCAGGCAATGCAGTTTGGTGAAACAAAGTTAAATTGATTCATTCACGCAGGACACAAGAGAGTACACCACAAACATCCATCTATGTTTGAGGATTTATTCCAATCAATTTAGGAACAACATCCATTGAAAACAAATCAACTTCATGCCACATTGGTTCTCCAGAGGACGGTTAGCTGAACCCAAAAAAGTTGAAAGAACGTCGAAGGGAATGAGGAAAATGGTTAGCGATTTAGTCATTAACTGTTATTAGCAGACCAATTTGTTGCACCTAACTTGTTTTCATCGACTTAATTTCCCTAAAAACCCCATAGAAACCATAACAAATTCTCTAAGAGAGAGGATTTTGTAGTAGCAGTACAAAAACAAGACAGAAAGTGGCAGCTGGATCAAAATATCAAAGTGTTTTCATTGACACTGTGTTCTTTAAGCTCCCGGTCTTCAAAGCATCTCTCCAATGGAGCAGGAAAGGCCATGCTGTGACTCAGGGACGTCTTCCTCTCATCGCCTCACACCAGATGTATCACAAATGCTTCTTTAGCCCAGAGCTGGAAAAACAGAGGCAAGAGTTGACTTCTATAAGGTCTGCTTCAGCTGCTCCTCAAACAAAATAGTGCCCAGGATGTTATATCAAACACATAGAAAGACTGGTTCTGGAACATTTACAGTGTTAAATGGGCTATTACTTCCAATTACCACATGCAGCATGAGGCAAAGTATCTGTGTGCAAGCCTCCTGAGATACTATAATCATGAAGCAGCGGGTATTTCCTACGATCAGGAAAGTCACATAAGAGCAACTCAGCCCAAAAGACATGGGGTCTTACCCAAGGGTAACACTGCCGGTGCATCTGCAACAAATGAATTGGATAATGCTTTGGCATTTAAATTACCTCTCGGCAGCCAATCTCAACATCAAAGACTGACTACTGTATGTGCATGGCACATAGCAACGTGGATTCCCTAACAGGCTAACCGGCAAAGCTAAGCCTAGCGCCACTTAAACAGTATTTACAGCCAAAAAAAATGATCTCCATTGTGTAATTGGATGTACAATGTCCCTCTTTCCCTTTGTCTTTTCTATCAGCGATAGAAGCTGTAGTTCCAACAAAATGGAACATCCAACTGCACAACAGCTTTTAGGCCTGATTTACTGAGAAAAACTAAATTTAACGTGTCACTCACAGGTAAAAACGCTGTTTAATTCCGCCCTTTATTTTCACCTTCGCTTCCGCGGCGCTCTGAAAGTACCCGGATGCTAGAAGAGCAATATTTACTCTCACGGATGAGGAAGGCCACAGTTGTAGCCGAAACCGTCAGGTACGAAAACCAACACTTGGTCTGTCTATAAGAAAGAAAGCTTGAGTATTAGAAGCTATTGATTAATTCAAATCAGATTTTAGCCATTAAGTCCTTACCTGTGCATTAGGGCTTAACAACTACTGTAAGTGTAGCGAGTCTGTGCCTTGAACAAATCGCCCACCTAACTTCTGACTCCCACCTTCAACCCCGATTTCCCAACACCAACCCACGCTTCACTTGATGAGAAGAAATATATAAAGAATATGAGTACATCAGTGGATTCATTTCAACAATTATGCAAATGAGACAGGAGATGAAACTATTATTAATGTTGCAACGTCGAAGTGTTGCGTCAAATAGTGCTGCTGAAGTTCATTAAGTTGGCCCACTGAAGATGAATCTATTCTAATTAGTCTGAAGTCTATGGTCTGCACTGCATTATTGTAAGCCTATGTCAGCAGAAAACTACCACTACTAGGTAGATAATAACACAATTGACTAAGGCGCATAATAATATGTAATGGGTAAAAAGGGAAGGTGGACACAAGCAACTACCAAAAAACTATTGTTTAACCACTTAACTGCCACCCTAGGGTAAGGGTTAGGGTTAAGGATTAGGGTTAGGGTTAACAATTATTTATATCCAAGTCTCAAAGCGTATTGACTGGAGAGCTTACAGTCTATATGCCAGAGTGATACCAAATTTGAAAGCCAAGACCTTCTAGTTTCTAAAAATATGTGTGAGTGAAACACAACTTACGTTACATTTGCCGTTCTTAACCCTAATTATATCCTGATTAGGGTTAACTAACCCTAACCCTAGCCCCCGATCAGGGGAGACGGCAGTTAAGGGGTTAACTCACTCGTTCCTCCTCTTCAGAAGCTTATCTATACAGAGGATGATGGTTACCTGGAACATTTCCTAGTTACTTTGAGCCTTAGTCAGGATTCACAATTCACCAAAGCCATGGGAAGGTTAACTACATTTGCCAGCAATAATTGATTTACAATTGATAGTAGTGTGACATTGGGTAAGTCTGTCACTCTGTACACTCTTTTTTTTTTATGTATTAAGGTTGTAGAGTCTTTTGTAGAGTGTGACCCTTGTTTTATTTCAACTCTGTACTGCTCAAATAGTCCTCCTGTAGGTGTGAACACATGAAACTCACAACATTCTTTGAGCATAGACCACAATTTTGATTTTATCACATGGCAATTAGTATTATACTGTATTTCGAGGCAACTGAAGCCATCTGCTGCTTCTGAAGGTTTACGCTTCACTGTGATTGGTTAAATCCAGCTGTCACTCACTCAGAGCATGATGGAGACTGACCAATGGAACAGGTCACGGTGTGTTGGGAAAATGTGTTGAGTATAGAGTTTAATTAAAAAGAAAAACTGATAGCACCAAAGTAGCAGATTGTCACACGGATCGGATCACAATTTGATCTTTAATGTAATATTGCCCAACAGTAATTTAAAAAAGCGGTTGGTCATATGTCACATTATACAACAGTACACAGCTACACTTTGCAACTGGTAATTTTCCATTATGGTAGAGTTACAAAACTCATACTGTCCTATGGCTCTCTCCCTCGCTGCTCTATTTTGTGCAGGTATGGAGGCTGAAGGTGGCGGACCATGACTGACAGACTAGCGCCCGTGCTTGCGTTGCTCCGAGGGGTAATTAATTTCTGCAAACGACCGGCACGTCTGTCGGCTTTTATAAACGAGCGTTTACGCGCTATGGACAATTTAACCACTCCATTGCGCCCGCCTTGACAGACATGAGAGAAGAGATGGGAGGGAGAGAGCCAATGGGAGAGAGCCAGGACGGGACCACGGCACGAGGTGACTGATGGGAGATTTAATCAATAGAGTAAGCACATTTACTCTCTTGATGCTTACCCAACATCCATATTCATGGTGTTAATTCTCCTGACGCCTACGCTATTGCACACCACAAAAAATGATAATGCATGAAGGATTCCACCACATCTCATCAGACCTCATCAAAGGGCAGTATCATCAGTGCTAATTATGTTGAGCATCATGGACTAAATATCATTTTGCTGCACTAGACAGATGATTTCACCTCTGAAACAAACATAATCTAATATGGAAAATAACCCTCCATTACATTTGCCATACACACCTTAACAAGCAACGCTCCTGTTGTTAATGTCAGTGTATGCAATTGGCAATGTACTCAGCAACTGCCATCAAAACAATAGTAATAAAAACGGGTAGCCATAACATGTTTGTATTAATATGATGTAAATAGTAATTTACCCATAGACCCAATCCTTATAATCTATCAGCAAACTGAGGTCACAAAATCCCCTATGATCGGATTCACATTAAGTACAATTTTGAATCCCTGCCTCGATGATGCCACCCGTTCCATTAATCCAAACCTAGGTCCAGCATTAAAATAGCATTTCATCTCAGGCCCTCTCTGAGTGGTGAGAAGTGTGCTCTTAAAAGCATCACTAGGTTGCCAGATAATTAGCAATGGAGGTCCATTCAGCCCGGGCCAGAGCATGTTACATGGTTCTTCCTTGAAGTCAGTGTTTTCACAGCAAGACATACATTAAAGTGTGACACGGTGCCTGGGGGTTTATAGCTCTGTTGGATTGTATGACAAGACCTGTTATGGGGTTTGTACCAATGTATGACAGCAGCCTGGCTCACTCCGTGCTTGGCAGAAATAACTATATAGAAGTGTATTGAGACCAATCAGCCAAAATATTTCCATGGTTACAAATAATGGGCCAAAGGGAAGGTTTATTGTTTTTCAGCAACAGATTAATAAATGTAAGGTTCAGCATCATAGGGATGTGTCTCTGCATTTTACCCACCCAGATCCTTCAATACAACAGGTACAGGCAACCACAATGAAGTGTGGTTTATGAGAAAGGTATAGTACCAACAGAAAACCCACCCAGACGGTGTCCAAGACACAATGTAGCCAAGTACTTAACTTGATTACTTTTACGTACTTAAACAGACATTTGTAAAAGTGTTTTTAAGGAAATGTATTAACGTTTCCGGTTCTCTTATACAGATGCTCGTCATATAATTAGAATATCATGAAAACGTGCATTCACTTCTGTTATTCAACTTAAACTGTGAAACTAATATGATGGACTCATTACATGCAAAGTCAGATATGTATAGCCTTTATTTGTTTTAATTTAGATTAATTTGGCTCATCTTGTAAAAACCCCAAATTAAAAATCTCAAAAAATTAGAATATTTTGAAAATGGACTGTAAGCCATAATCATCAAAATTATAACAAATAAAGGCTTGACATAGGTCACTTTGCATGTAATTATATTAGTTTCACATTTTAAGTTGAATTACAGAAATAAATGAACTTTTATGATATTCTAATTACATGACGAGCACCTGTATTTCTCTATTTTCTTTATTTAAGGATCCCCATTGGTCTTTACCAGCGCAAAAACTACTCTTCCTGGGGTCTATTCTCATTTTAAAAACAAGTGTAATTTATACAACACAAACAAACAACACAGAGTTCTACATTCAATTCAATAATTAAGGTAAGACATTAGAAAACAAGTCAGGTGCATTACAATACACAAAGCAACATTAAATGAAGTTATTATAATTATTTTATTTTTATTATAATTATTTTTTATTTTTTTGGCTGATGTCTTTAGACTTATTTTAAGTGAAACATGATTACTTATTCTCTTAATTTCCTGAGGGAGTATATTCCAGTGTGAAATGGCTCGGTATATAAATGTACTTTTTAGTGCATTAAATCTTGGCCGAGGCAAAAACCTGTATGATTAGCTGATTGTAAATGTTGGCTATTTCGGGTATAAATATATTCTATATCCTTTATACCGTACATCAATATATAAAAGGACATCCACTAATACTGATATTATGGCGTACAACAGAATTATCTCGGGCTGATTAAGGACCCATAGTGTAAGAGAAGTGACATTTAGCTGTGCTAGAACGCTGCAGTATAGTGGTTGCCTTTGGTCCCCTGTGCTTCATGGTTGTGTGGCGGTGATGAGTGGCAGGTGTTCCCCACATTAATGGCTGCTTTTATGTTTCGTGCAGTTTGTCCAAGAGGTTGAGCTACAAGTCGCCTGATTGATGGCTGCAGGTCTGTCACCATAGCGGTAATGATGACCATAAAGGGCTTGATTTTGTTTATTAGCAATTGCTCGTCTTCTCTCGTCTCACCTCTCCAGATGGCTGCTCCTTAATCAAACGCACGCAGGGGTATACACATTACACTGGCCTGATTACAGTGACTTGGCGATGCGTGCCTTGTGAATGTGCGAGAGAAGGCTCTGCTAATGTGCGCATTAGTCTACTATATGGGGGAAGTGGATCAAAGCACTGAGGTTACTCTCTTGGGCCACGCAGAGTCGGAAGTAATAGAAACTGTTGCAGGCAGCAGAGGTCTCGGTTCAAATCCCTTCTTAAAATGTACTTTTTCAGACAGACCTATTCTCAATGGTTGTAAAAAATCTATAGTGCTTTCATGCTAATATGTAATTTAACAGTAGTAGTAGTAATACTGGTCAATGTACAGTAGTAGTCGTTTCATAATAGTAATATGGGATTACTCAAATACCAACTGTTTTAAGTACGGTTCTTTCCCTAGGCCATTGTTATTGTGAACGTGAAGTACTTTTAGAGCATAGATTTTACTTCTTTCCACTCAGACTCGCATTTACATATTTATACACAGCACAGTTTAAATGCAGAAACTTTCTTGTGTAATAATGATAAAAATGGTAAATATTCATAGGTGCCAAGTCTGGAACATAGCATTTGCCTCAGAATATAACCTGTTTCCCTATGGTACGTGACAGGCTTAAGTTGCCCTCTGTCATTACTTCTACTATAGCCTTCCCGCTCCATTAAACTCTACAAGCTTAACTCAATGGCCTTCATTCCTCACTCGGATGGCTGCTGCGCCGTGCCCAAGTGGCTTTTTGAACAGACGAGGGGCAATTTGAGTTGGGGACCGCGTCTCCCTTGTTAACACAAAATATGTCACGCATTGCTCTTGTTAACTTTAAAAGAAAAATCTGCAAAAACAATATTTTACCTACGCAGCTGTCCCTGCTGGTGAATTTATAAAGATATTGCTCACAGGGGACTGGGACAAAGGGACTAACAACTGCTGTAAAAAAGGCTATTAAGTTATACTGTCCTTGTCCTGCTGTGGTATTTAATCACCGTTTTAATATGCAATGGGAAACGACCAGCCACTTACAGACCAATATCACCTACACTGACTCAGCAATTATTGATTATCTAGAAGGAAAGCTGCTGTATAGGTGGCCTTGATACTATGTAAGTGATGAACCTAGGACAAACAAAACAAAAATTACGTACAGATGCAATGTTAACCTTTGGTAATAAAGGCATATGATACAATTTTGAGACAAGCAGTGTCACAGCTCCAAAAGTTGGGACAGGCATCCTTTATTTTTTATAGTGAGCTATTTTTTAAACTCTTGCCATTACAATAAGGGAGAGCCCAAGCTATTCTAATATTGTATTTATAATTCAGTTTTATTGTTGCCAGTGTTCATTTTGACAACATATTTTAATTTGCCTTTGTCAAAAATGAAATTTAATTTTAGTCAAGTTTTAGTCAAAATTATTCTCTTCAATTTGAGTTTGGTTTTAGTGCATGTAATTTAAGACGAATTTAATCGACTTGGCATTCATAATATTTATAATGATCATATTTAATCAAGGTCCAAATGTATCGTTATATTTATTTTTTTATATCGTGATATAGATTTTAGGCCCTATCGCCCTGCCATAGCGGTAGAGCTCAGTTACTACCTCTGGTCCAGAGACACAGACAAATTCACTCTCTTGTTCGTTAATTTAGGGCAATTTGATTTAATAAAATATTTGCAGATTCGGATCCACCGTCCGCTCCCCATTCTAAATGAACCTTTCTGTCACCATGTGCTCTATTGCTTTTGCTAAAGAGCCAAATGCAAGTGTAGCATACACATTATTTACAGTAAACTGCATGTGGCAGTGCTAGGCGAGCTTCTGGTCGGATCTTTTTGTCACGATTGTTTCATTGTTGGGATGTAATTGTGAAAAAGCCATATTGGGGACAAAATAATGGACGCAGCACTGATGCTTTTCATCTTTGCAGAACTGTTTCCAGCGTTTCTATGCAAGCAGTAATTACCATGGCCGCAAATGCGCACTTAGACTAAGATCTATTGACAACAATAAGAAAAGACGCTTACCAACAAATACAGGAACAATTGCCCATACATGACAACTGTTTAGTTTTTGTTCAGCTAAATGTCAGTTCACTTCACAGACATCAGGAGAGGGGAGGCGCATTGGAGTGCTGCAATCATACTTGCCAACTCTCCCGATTCGCGCGGGAGACTCCCGATTTTTAACCCTATCTCGGGCGGTGCTCCCGCTCTGTCATTTCTCCCCGATTTTACAGTGAAGGAAACAAGTAAGATTGTGGAGGATATATTTGCATGATCTGGCAACCCTACCCTTGAGAAGAATCACCTTTACCATGAACAGTCCGACAGGACAGCCCTACAGCGCACACACAGCCATGCCAGCGCGCACACTCTCAGGCTCGGGGGGAAGAGACAGGTATCACGCATTTATCGCTCGGTTTGTTTTTGTACTTCATTAGCACGAGGGAACGAGAAAGAATTTACATGTTATCATCTAATGAGTGTAAGATCTACACCTTACAATCATTAGATGATAACATGTAAATGCTTATTTAGGCATATAATATTTTCTGTTTCTATTTTGCAAAAGTATTTTAATTTAATCGAAGATTGTTTTAAATATAGCCCATTTTCCATAAGTTTTTTGTCCTCACTTTTGAGCTCAAGTATCCTACTTTTCATTTTTTACTGGTCTCTCTACTTCTGGTACTCTGATACATTTTTTTCTTTGTCCTTAATGGTAATCAGAATAATACGGATTATCAAAGAAACAATATTTCCAGCACAAGTTTTCTTCATCAGGAAAATACAAAGTAAGAAATGACACCAACAATTACACACACACCAGGCACGATACACCGATGAAAAAAAATCGTCCTATTTTTCACAACCCAATGTTGGCAAGTATGGCTGCAATTCTATTTTTATGTTAATTTCATTTCCTTTGAATTGCCTTAACTAAATGACTTTTTCAATTCTCCATAGGTTTCAATGCCACAGAGAAATGCTGCCACAGATGACAAGCACCACTTACATTCAATTATCTCCCCGACGCATGCAAAAACATGCCATTATTTCGGTGTAAAAGTAAATAGTGAAAGTATTAGTGAACCCTGGAGCATGGCAAAGCTTTGAAACGTGAAGGCAGCAGCTCGCATACGTCTAGTTAAAAGACACAGTGGAGTCCTATGGGAGGAGAACATGATGGAAACCAACTGCTTCATTAAACATCAGTTATGCTGCTGTTCTCACAAATGTAGGATTTTTCTGCACAATAGAAAATGCTACATAGATTATTCTCATTTATAGAATCTATTTGTGCCAGAAGTAAAGCTGTTGATTGTTTCACAAATGATTGAACTGACCAGGGATGTCCAAGTATGCATAAAGATTTAAATAATGGGATTAACTTTGATTTTTACTATTTGTCTCTTATAGAATCAATTGCTGCATAGTTTGTACATGTACAACAAAACAAATGGTACAAAAAGAGGCAATCGATAATCTGTACTTTATACTCTTCTGTAAAAGTGCTTACGAAAAAGCCATACTTTATGAAATATTGTACAGTTTATTTAAATGACTTGCTGTTATGTAGTCACTGGTTGTGAGTTGCTTTACAGTAGGGCTGTACAGTCTAATAGCTGTAAAAGCTGCGGTAGTGCTCCTTTTTGCACTGAGAGACTCGGCTCAGCTCCTCTACAGTCCCGTGCAGCGGGAGGGAAGTATTGTCCATGGATGTGAGCTTGGCTAACATCCTCCTGTTGCCCACCTTCTTCACCGAGTCCAGTGGACAGCCCAGGAGAGAGCTGGTTGTCCGGACCAGTTTTTTCAGTCTCTTCTTGTCCCGCTCTGTGCTGCCCGAGACAGAGCAGACAGCAGCGTAGCGGATAGCAGAGGCTACCACAGTGTCATAAAAAGCACAGGTCTGCACTCTCCAAAGGGGCTCAGTCTCCTCAGAAAGTGGAGGCAACTTTGACCCTTCTTGTACAAGGCGTTGGTGTTGTGGGACCAGTCCAGTTTACCAACTCAATGTCCTCCCCCTGGATGTTCACAGAAGAGTGGTGTGTTTGAGTAGCTACGTGCGTCAGCTGTTCAGAGTGGCGTGAGGAGGAAGTTGATTCCATTCAGGAAAATGTATAGATCAACTGACAGAACCACCTCTTCTACATCATAAAGACACAAGTGAAACAGAAACAGCGCCTGAAAAAAGGAGGACAAGCTTTATGACAACGTACTGTGGGGTAGTCGATGGCCCAGGCAGTGAGATGACCATCCACTACTGCGTCCTCCAGCTGCCCACGCAGCAGCAGATGGTGTTGAAAGCATTGCAGAACTCAAAGAAGAAAGAAAGAATCCCAGGTGAGTGAGCTCTACTCCAATGTTGGGTCAGTAGAAACTGCTGGTGGTGAGGGGGCAGAGTGGGGCAGGTGCTGGAAGGAGTCTGTATGGCGTGGGCTGAAGACGTGGGTGTGGAGGGGTTGAGAGCAGGTGACGGTAGTACGAGGGGGGGGGCAGTGCCCACTGGGCTGGAAGCATGTGAAGACACAGAGAGAGTGTGGGGAGAATCAAACGTATTGAAGTTGTAGTTTAATTCATCCATCTGGTCTCCATCAGCTGTCCGGCCACTGGCACTCTGTCCAAATCCAGAGACGTCCTTTAGTCCTCTCCACACATTCCACTCGTTGCTCTGTGCCAGTCTCTGCTCCAGCTTCTCCCCCTAGTAGTCCTTCTTGCCCTTCCTGATCTTACGCTGGAGCTTGCGCTGAACTTTCTTCTGCTCCTCTCAGTCCCCAGGGTTGAAAGCCCACTTCAAATAATAAGATATGTTATGTGATACACCGAAGGCATCATAATACAAACAATTAATTGTCTCTACCCTAATTCTGAATCAATACAGTGCATTGTCTTGGCCAAGAAAGTGATTGCAACAAGTGTTTCCTTCAGCTTACGCCCGCGATGTTTAGGAAAAGACTATTAATCCTTGAAACTTAACAGTATCAGATCTTAAAACACTTCCGTGTTGATTGTTTTGAACTTGTCGCTTTATTTTGCAGTTAAAAAAGGGGAAAAAAGAGGCCAATCAATGTTTGATGTCAAAAACAAGCAGACAAAAAAACTAGTGGAAAGATGCATCATCATAGTATCAAGTTTCTTCTAAACACACTGCACAACATACAAAGGCTCTTGTTTTTCTTAATTGCTCAAATGATACCAAACACAGCAACCACTTTTCACCCTGACTCATTCTCACCATCACACAGATGAGATCCACCAACTGGACAGCTCTCACCACAGATGTGAAAGTGAATTAAAATCACAGCGTATTTGAACTGGGGGCAGTTTGCAGCAGCCCCTCTCCATCAGCACGCCCACACTCGTTGAGCTCCTGGCACCAAACCGAAACCCAGCCGACCAGAGTTCTTGGATTCTGGTCAGCGCTTCATCACATCTGTGCTGCTCCGCTTCCTGCAGGTCCTCCACGGGAAATACGTCTATAAATCTACAAGTCATATTACAGGAAAAATTCGGATGGAAGGCGCACTAGTACAGGTTGAGGAGAGAGGAAATAGTGAAACTATAAAAAGTTAATTTGTCATAAAGTATGTAAGGGTATTGCATATGAATTAATGTATCATTTTATTCGCTTATGTCCTTCTTATTTTTCATTGTTTTATAGGTACAACATCCCCAACCTTGATTTCCTAGGCAAAATTTGAGTTTTATTATAAAGACCAGATCTAATGACAATTTTATAAACCAAATGCGGAGTCACGCTTCAACTTAAAACGTCAGCCTGAGACACTAAATTTGTAGTACCTTTTTAAACTCTTTCCCGTAAAATATTCAAAATAGGTTGCTTACATGACAATTCCCTAATTTAATAGCATTATTTCAAATCAAGGGCATCAGTGCTTTTGAAGGAACATTTGGCACAACAACTTTGGCCTGCTCAACTGATCATAATCATACGTGTGACGGAATAATGGCACCAGATTTTAATACTATAGTGAGAGACAATTTCACCCAACATTTTTTGCCAACCAAGAAGATGCCAAACTTTATAGCAGATTTGGAATTTTGTGGAAATGGCCAATAATTATAATGTCCATAACCAGAGCAAAAGACAAATTCTACCATAAAATTCAGGCTTGTCCACAGTTATAAACACAACCTGTCATTCTGGTTTAACTGATGTGATTAAACTCGAATAAAACTACTACCTTTCTGTAAACAAAGTTAAACTCATTCATTTAGAAAACCACCTCTGTCAATGTTCTTCTTTAATAGATTCATTCTGCTGTTGTTTAATCATAAACTTCCTCAGAAACAACTTTCTTCCTGATGTGGTAATTGAGTCAGTAAATGGTCGGGGATGTGAGTGGTGACTAACACTAAGATCTGTACAGTTCACAGGAATGGCTATTAATGCCAGCCCACTGACTCATTCTGCAGTCAGCCCACTCATGAGAAAACACAAGTTAACTGCTGGATCCATTTCCCTAAACTCACAGGACAGGCAGCAAATGACAATCTTAACTATACTCTAGTTAAACTAAACTCTAGTGAGTTTTTTTTGCATAGTTACTGCAACTACAACAAGAATAAGATACATGGGGTTCATTAATAAAGGCTGGTGCTAAAAAGCGAGGGCAAGCTGCAGTATATAGCTTTTTTGGGGCATGTTGCGCCTAATTTACCATTTGACATTGCCTGTATTACAGTTTTAGGACCCCAAATGTGATGCGAATGATGCGTGAGTGAAAAATGCATCAATGACTCTGCTGCTTATCCACTTTAGTACACCCTACTCGTTTTGCATATGAGCAAACGTTGGATAAATGACCGCCAGAATGGGCTTGCACTCTCACCTCCCAGGTTCCGGGTGAAGCCTTTCTATATGGAGTTTTCCCATGTTTGGATGGGATTCCACGGTTTTGCTCCTATTTCCCCCATTATCACAAAACATTCTCCAGCTAAATGATCCTGATCAAATGTATCTGGAGATAGGTTCTCTGACATTGTACTGCGGTCGCCCACTGCTCCTGACAGGTTGACCCCGAAGAGGTCAATGACACGTGTCAAATATAGAGAACCAATTTCCCAACGGGGACAAAAAAGTACACCTTACTTTACCCGAAAATAAGATGTGTCTCGGGGCTCTTTGAATCACTAACACCAATCTCAGACGCCTGGGATGATTAGTTGTCAGTTAAGCCCAGTTAAGGGACAACTGAAAAAGGACGTTCCACATCATTAAGCAGACCACCATTTTCAAACAATATGGGAAAGAAAAAGGATCTCTCTGCTTATGAAAAGTGTGAAATAGTTGAATGCCTTGGACTAGGTAGGACCTTTGATATTTCGTGAAAGATCAAGCGTAATCATCGTACTGTTAAGAGATTTGTGGCTGATTCAGAGCACACGGGTTTGTGCAGATAAAGGCACAATGAGAACGGTTTCTGTCAGACAAATACATCAGATTAAGAGAACAGCTGCTACAAAGCAGCAAACAGGTATTTGAAGCTGCTGGTGCCTTTTGAGTCTCCTGAACATCAAGGTGTAGGACCCTCCAGAGGCTTGCAGTTGTGCATAAACTGTCTATCCGGCCGCCCCTAAACTGTTAATTGAATGCTGATGAGCAGAAACGGCTGCAGTGGGCCCAGAAATACATGTTCTGTACATACAAGACTAATTTTCAAACTGTCTTGTTCACTGATGAGTGCCGTGTTACCCTGGATGGTCAGATGAATGGAGTAGTGGATGGTTGGTGAATAGCCACCGTGTTCCAAGGAGGTTGCGACGTCAGTAAGGAGGTGGCGTTGTCATGCTTTGGGCCGGAATCATGGGGAGAGAGCTGGTCGGCCTCTTTAGGCTCCCTGAAGGTGTGAAAATGACCTCTGAGTTTCTGATTGAAAATATAATTTGCATATTGACTGTGTTTTTAGTGGTAGGGGAGATCGGAGTACCTGGAAGACGGCTACGCAGACACGGGTAGGACATGCAAACTCGACGCAGAAGGGCCCCAACCAGCCGGGGATCAAACCGGGAACCTTCTGTGAAGCACAAGCGCTGACCAATGCGCCACCAGAGACCACCTAGACCTTTCACTGACTGAAAGACAACTATGGGCAACTTCACAGCTTTTTAACCACACTTTTTAAGAGACCAGAGCCCAATCATCATGTCCTTCACAACATTGTTGACTTCAGTGAAATTAATGGATTCATTACATCAACATGTTAAATTACCAACAGTATGTAATATTATTTATTTCAGGTTATTATCATTGTAACTGCTGTTTAATAAATGCTGCGGCTGTCATACATGATCAATAGCATTACAGTAAACAATCAATTAAAATACAACACAGATCGAGAATGCAACAACATTTAATACTATCTGAGCTACATCCCCAATGTCCTTCTTCTCTCTTTCTGCAAATATCTGGGAAGCAAAGACACTTTCTAAAAAGAGTTAGGTGGGGAAAAATGAATGTTGTAGAAAGACAGAGTGAGACTTCAAGCGCTGTGCTGGAAGTGATTGATGGAGTAAAAAGCTGGTAGTATGCATGTTCTGGACCTACTGCCTCTCTGTCAAAATAAAAGTAGTAGTAGTAGGCGGGCGGGCGGTGCGAGAGGAGTGTGCGTGCCTTTGTGCATGTACCAAGAGTCTGGGGACCAGTGGGGGGGCTGACGGATTATCTGTCCAACAGCACATCTTTCTCTCTGTCTCCCTTCTCCTTTCCAGCTTGTTTTCTTTGCCACTTCACTCTGCAACACTCAAGGTCATAAGAACACCGCAAAGTTTGGAAGAAGGGACATGATACGCTAACGGTTGACTCAGCACTTTCAGAGACCTCTCAGTGTTGCTGGCACTCAGTCTGGCACAAGTACCAGTGGGAAGCCTTCTATATAATTCATTATATCTGAATGTTGCTAGGACACTATAACTTTAAATGAGTAATGAAACAAAAGGAACAATAGTAATACAAATATTGATTCAAGACTGGACTAAAACTAGCATTAGCTTAATAACAATGTTAATTGGTCCCTATAATGCTGCATTATAACCTCCCTATAACCATTGTATTAATTATCTTATATATATTATAGCGACACGGTAGCACAGCGGTTAGCACTCGTGCTTCACAGCTAAAATGTCCGGGTTCGATTCCCACTTGGACGGGGCCTTTCTGTGTGGAGTTTGCATGTTCTCAGCGTGTAAGCGTACGGTTTCTCCTTCCACTAAAACATGTACAATAGGCCAGGATGAAGGAGAGTGTGCATGGGGACGACAGATGGAAATTAGCCCAAGGCTACAATCCGGTGTGGCGTGTTTACATGCATGAGACCCATGTATGTTCTTTAACATGCACTGTCTTGACCAAATAAATAAAATATTCTTAAAGAAATATTGTGTACATAAGCTTTCCTATCTCTCTGAGGCAGGACGTCAGTGACAAAGAGGTGCTGAATCTCTGTAGGACTTTCCTGGTAAAATAAATGTCTTATAAATCATCATTTCTGTAATCGGCCATCACTGGATTTCCTCTACCACGTCTTTACCAGCCTCCTCATGGCAGTTTTCAATGACTGTCATTACGTGAAGCACGTCATGTGAAAAGCGCTAAACAAAACACTTCCATTCCAAATGTTGGCATCTGTCAAAATCAAAAATAAGTCCAGTTATCTTGCTTCAACTTCTCTTCAGCTAATTTTAAGTGATGGGGCTCTACTGTAACTCATAGTTACTGCAGGCAAACAACATAACAGTTCTGAGATTAATCCTAAAAGGAGAATATTTTATTATGTCAACTACTAAAGAGCTAATCATTTGGTTGAATATTTAGTCAGTGGATGCGTTAACAAACTACTACATAACCTTTTTTAGGGGATGAAGATGACAACAAAACACCATACCACCATCTGAAAGTGGGGCTGGGCCATATAATGATAAAATGAACTTAATCCCTCTGATAATCTGCTATTTTTGAAAAACCGTCATTTTGTGATTCCATGGTTTTCAGTTTACCTCTAAGCAACAGAAACTTTTCCCTACTCACTTCCACTGGCTATTGGTCAGTCTCTTCATGATCTGAGTGAGTAACAGGGATTTAACCAATCACAGTGAAATGTGAAAAATGTGAACTCTCAGAAGCAGCTGGGCTTTGCTAAAATTGTAATTCGTGATATGAATTTTTTGGCATATTTAACACTCCTAACTGAAAGGCCATACTGCCTTTGCTCTGCTAGATCCTGTCAGTTCTCGTAAGCTAAGCAGGGAAGGGCTTGGATGGGAGACCATTTGGGAACACCAGGAGGCTCTGGTGAATGTTTGTGTGAATGAGAGGTTGGTGGTGGTCGGGCCGATGGTGCAGATTCGCAGGCTTGCTTCCGTCAGTCTACCCCAGGGCAGCTGTGACTCCACATCTGGAGATAGGTCCCCAGGTGCAGAACTGCCATCGTCCACTGCTCCTTACGGGTTGCCCCAGCGGCATCAAAGGACGGGTCAAATGCAGAGGATAAATTTCCCTACGGGGACAATAAAATGTGCTTCAACCTAAGTATGGCGTGAATTAATAATGCAGAAAAGCACTATATACTGTAAAACAAATGCATTATTGCCACAACCCTGCAGTTCTCACCGTTTCTTGTGTTTTACTCCTATTTTTTAATTAGTCAAGTGAGAAAGTCAATTATATATTTATTAGATGGATCTTTTAGAATCCTATCTATTTACATAAGTATTTGTTATCACTTATGTAGCTTTGCAAACACTGTTCATTTGAAGCAAACTTATATTCTAACAACTTAGCGTAAAATATAGGCCCATTCCCATTTAGTTTTATGTCTGTTGTTTGTGTTTCCTTTATTACCTTCTTGCCTTCTAAGAATCTCTCTCCGGCCAAAGATTCTAGCTTTCACATTCCCGCGGCTGAGTCATCTTCTGTTTCATATCGTCCATTATATCAGATTTCCCAAATACTCCCTTGAGCTGGATGGACAGCTGGCTTAACATGAGAGAAAGTTTGAGCATACCAGTGTGTGTTTGAAAGACAGGAAAACGATGGAGACAGAGCTTTGACTAAAGCCAGGAATTGCCAAAATAGATTCAGTATATTCCCAAAACCCAATCAGGACAACTTTCCAGAGAATGAATGACTCATGTGTCCTAGGCATCCATTGTGTTTTCAAGTCTAGCCATGTCAAGATGAAGTCAATTTTAACACAACAACCAAATCATGTGGAAACAACAATGCATTTTAGTTTAAATATGAAAGATGAGTATAAAAGGGATATCAATCTACAGTATATGCAATAGATTGTTGACACACATTTATTCAGGTGTTACTTTACAAAAATGTTGCCCTTTTATTTTAAAATTAAAAAAAATAGTTAACCTAAATTGAAGAAATTAAAGGAAACAGTTACTATCTATACATCTAAGGTTAAAACGTAGTTGGTTTCCATATTTACTATCTACAATCATACTCTTCATAGAGCCACATTTGCACCTCACTCACTTTTCCCAGTGTTCCCATCTCTCCATCATCCATACCTCTGTCCCGGGCCAACTTCTACATTACCCACCCCAGAGGCAACATCCCAAAGCTTAATCCTGGTCTCTAGTCATTCAGTCGCAGCCAAAACCGCAGATGTTTCAGCAAACTGTTCCCACTCACTCACAGTTTGGGTTAAAAAGGCCAGAATTTTGACAGCCTACTTTCTTTATAGCGCTGACTTGGGCTGCCAGTAAACACTGTATTTGAAACTTGAGCGTTCGCAGAGTAAACAGGGACGTGGGATAAGGTATGAAATCTGCAACAATAAAGATAATTCAATATATCGTTTGTATGCGCTCTATCAACACAGAGGGTAGAATCTAAGGCTATAGCCAATCTGAAAGCAACTCAACGTGCCAGTAAAGGCTAGACACACTTTTCCATTGAACCTGTTGCTACATTCCTTTCTTATTGAGGTGGCGTAGTTAGAACTCAAGGAAGTTAGTCATAATAACTGTAGCAGACCAACCTTTATTTTCCCTCCTAACCATTTGCCACTTTCAAAAAACAGGCTTTTACTTTAATGAAGCGGCTTCTTAATCTTCCAAAAGCTGCACTCGCTCTTCCCCAAAGACAATAGGCTTTTATTTGAAGTCTTTAAAGGACTGTAAGTACTTGCAAATGTTTCAGAAAACCTTTGTCACAACAAATTCCACCTGCAATCTATTAATGTGATTGCCTTTAAAAGGGCTAAAATAAAATATAAGGTTAAAATGCAGGTGAAGTAATGTCACAGGACCAGAGAGAAACAACTTATAAAATTAAGTTCGTGTTTCACAACCCAACCAGGATGCTTCTTCAGTACTGCCCTAGATGCTTTTTATTTAAAGATGACAGTCTCATGCATAATTTACTTGTTTGAGCTTTAAACAATTGACCATATTGTTCCCTTGTCAAAAACATACCTCAAATATTTCACTTTATTACTGTACTGCTGTTTACTGTGGTTGTTCTATTGTTGCTGAAGGGCTTCCAAAATTAACCGCATTGTTTAAAAGGCCATGAAACTGCATTCATCATGGCATCATTGATATGTTGATGGGCTGTGGAGTAAAAATGGCGGCTCTAATACTGTTTTTAGCATGTTTAATTCCAATGGAATTGGTATGCTGACCACAGATTGGGAATTTAACCTACTGTGAAGTTAAAGCAGTATCCATCAGAGGTCATACATAGGTTAATAGTCAGGATAGTTGAGTATGCCTGTAGCTGTAGTAATAGTCCCTCTGGTGTCAGGTAAACTTCCCTGGATGCAGGTTTGAAGCAGACTTCATCACATCAATTTGTCTCCAGAACACAAGGTTAAACAATATCTCACAGCAGATGAGAACAAACTGAAGGAATCTTAAATTAAACTGTAGTTTTTTTTTTTCTTTATGCATGTTGTTTTTAAATGAGAGCTGAAGGTGGAGAGAAAAGAAAGCAAGTAAACGCGTGGAGAAACAGGAGCAGACCCGCTGAGAAGAAAAAGATGTGGAGCCAGTGTGAATGTGAGAGGGAGGAAAAGTGAAGAGAGATGAAATCAATAATGAACGGCTCCATAACAGGAACTTAATCAGAACAGCAGGTCCCTATATTGCGCCTGACTAGCACACGCATCAACGCCGTCGATTCAATTTACTCCCCTAACCCTGAAAAAATAAATAAAACATGGAAAATAAATTGAGACGCTCATTCAAATTCATTAGAACTCGTCCCTGTATGCCTACAGTACATAATATTCCCCTGAAGAAGGAGTAAAGCTGAATAAATGAAAATATGCCACCACTCAATATTGGTTTCTCACAAACGATGAAGAGAAGTGTAGTAAGTCATAACAGCTAAATAAATCAGCCATCATCATGAATACATGTGTACATTAGAACTGCATATTTTCCACCTATTATTATAATAAAGAATATGCAATTCTATGTATACAGCTTTCCAGCATGTACTGAGAGATTTATATTTCACTATCAGCCACTGACAAATGGAAACCTGGGTCAACAATGTACAGAATATGTCATTCCTGAATTCAGACGATATATAGACTTGGAAGCTGGGTGGGAAAGGTGTATAACAAATATAGAGTCTGTAATATATTACAGAAATTTGTATTAGAAAATATTGTCCATGTTTTATCTTCTTAATTTTTTTTTTTTTTCCAGATGTTTGGCCCGTAGGACAGGACTGCTCAGGGTAAAAGGGGGTGAAGAGCAGAAAGACACAATTAGCAAGCCGGGACTCTTACCCACGAGGTTGGAACAGCGTTCCATGTACATGGCAGCAGTCCGACCACTGGCTGCATTTTTTTAAATGTTTTTTTGGTTAAGCTATGTTAATTAAATTAAACAAAAACTCTATTATTTTTAATATACTGTACATAGTTAATTATTATTGCAATCATTATTATAATTAGCGTGATTATAACAACCAACATTTTTTTTTCTCAATTTTTTGCAGCAGTAGCAGCAGTAATATTTTATTGTTATTATTATTCTTTTTTTATTGGTGTTATTGTTGCGCTACTGCGCAAGTGGAAAGCGGCAGCTTACCTACGTCCCATTGGGTGTGAAAAGCTTGAGACTGTATTACATGGTTACCTTTGCAATGAATGTAAATGGGATCTTTAAATATCACAATCCAAATAATTATGACGATGATGTTTTTGTGTTTGAAATTAAAAGTCAAAACAAGTTTTGTTTTAATATTCTGCATAGAACATAATAGCTAAAAGGTCTTTTAGGACAGGACACTGTGTGATATTACACAATACATATATCCAAGCTCAAAACATTTCTCTTAAGCAATGCTCCCTTATAATTTAATTCTTAATTATGATTATTTATTACGTATAAGTGTATGGATACTCTTGTGTTACTTTGTGTATATATTGTGATCTTCAATAAATTTGCCTTACCTGTGTCTCAGCAATAAACTATTTATTGTGTAAGGGTGCATATAGCTACGGCCTATCTTAATATTGCAGGAGTTGGGACTTGCTCATCCCAAGCCAACAAACACCTTTACATCAGTTTGCTAGTACTGCTCCATAAACATCTCACCATCTGCACCGTCGTCCTACAACCATCCCACTGCCACTCTTGTACGTGTCGTCTTTTCCTTCTCCATCACTCCCTGCGCTCCCAGTCTCCCAGACAGCTTCATAATGGCTGGCACCTTCTCAACACTGGCTCTAATTGAAAGATGAACGAGTTTATTTGGGCCTAATCCATCACCCTGTCACCTGCGGAGAGGAAAGAGGAGGCGCACGGGGGGTGGGGGGAGCGCAACAATGAGGCCAAAGGAGAAGTGAAGAACAAGATCAGAGAAGCACAAAGGGCAAATAGGAGCCAAGAGTAACTACACGGACGAAGATACGAAGAAGATTTTTTTTTTTAAGGTTTAAGGCGATTGCTGCATGAAGCGTCAACCTTTGTCAAGCTGTAAGCAGGAAAAAAGCCACACGCAGCAAAGAAAGGCAACTAGGGAGCTCATTAACTCAAATTATGTGTAGCTTCATAACAATATCAGTGTGTATGGAATGAGCTGTTGTTGGGTACAAGAATTTGGCCAGTGATGTAAGACATGGGACACAGAGTGATTGTAGGACAACATGAGGTTGTGGGTTCAAACATTGGGCCAGCTAAACACCATGGCATGAATGGTTTGAATGTGGTTACATTTGTGTCTCATGTTTTGAAAGTAAGATTGCTTATCTTCCCAATGCACACTTTACACTCTATGAATATGGAAAAATGTGTTGTTTACATGGTTAGATCTTCTTAAGGCTGGGCAATTAATCGAAATTGAATCAAAATCATAATCTCTGCTTTGGTCAATATCAATAATAGTCATGGGACATTATTTACAGCCATTTATTTTTCCAGAAACAGGCACCACGTTTTGGAGTTGGACGAGGCAATGGAAGACTTTTTTTGTGTTCAATGAAAATGCAGGAAAGCATTTTTTGTTCTTGTTTGAGCTGACGTTTGTATAAAAGATGTTTTCTTTTCATCGGCTACGTGTTTTTCTTATTAAATAATACAGTCGAATCAGAAAGCGAGATCGAGCAATATAAGAAAAAAAATTAATTGATTTGCCATTTTCGACAAGCCCTACATCTTCTTTTAAATGGACAAGGGATTCTCTGACTACTAAGGATATAAAAAAAAAAGAAGCTTTGGAGAATCTGCCAACTGTGCACGCTTCCTGCTCCACTTCCATAAAAGCATTGCAGGCATTCTCATACAAACACTTTCAGTCAGTCAATATTAAACGTGCATATTGTAGCAGGCGCGTCTCAAATAACTGCTGAGATTTCTGCTTGCCTTGCAGATATTAGTTGCTTATGGCATTATCAAAAAAAAAGAAGAAAAAAAAGGTATTAGCATAAGAGCAAGTAACACTTTACATGTCAAAGCGCCTCTTTTGGCTTAATATGTACTGGGGCTCCCTATGTGCTAGAAAATGCTGCTTATTGGTCATTGGACATCTTTTTTCATATGGGGTACTCTATTGGTGGCTCTTGATACAGTCGTCGAGAATCAAACTGCCCTATGTTTTTTACATGCTTTTTGAAGTTGAAAGCACATCAACAGACCCAGGGGCTACTTTTCCTTGCTTTTGTTCAGACAGCAGTAAAGCTGGAGTGTACCCTGTGGGGAGGTCTTTGTAGCCTTGTTAAAAATGGGCACCAAGACAAGAGTCAAGCTTGGTGAATTTCATAACCAACACATGTAGGGACCATGTCGGTTCTGTTACAACAAATAGGAATTTGGGGTTAGCAGCTTCTGAGTCATTGTTGTTATTGTTTATTTATTTTTTTCAGATAGACTGCCTACTGTAATCCCAATAAAACTCAAAAATATAAAGATCTTTAATAGCACATTTATGAGAGAAAAATGTGCCTACTCCATCTTTGTGATTGTCAACCTCTGATTGAATGCATCGGGGCACACATGCCTGCCACTTGTGTATTATCATTGGGGCTTGTTTGTTTTGGCTGAGAGGTGTATTTAAATAATTAATTATTATTGTTGAGTGGGTAAAAACCTGTTACAACAAATGCATATTAATGTGTGTTGTTGACTGAGCAGACACAAGTGCTCCACATGAACTTTGCTGAACCCCCTGCCACTGTGTATTCAGCAGCTTGACGGTAGAGCAAGTTGGAAATCTCCTGAGTCTCTGTTAAACACTTTATCTCCTCCTTTGCCTAGCAACCAGTTATAAAAGCGCACACGCACACACTTCAAGGGCCATGAAAGCATAAACAAGTAAATCGAGCACGCACCTGCACACTTAGAGAGCTGCCCATGCCTTTCCTGCACTGAGGCATAACCCAAATGCGGGATGGAGGTGGAGGGGACTTATTTAATTATGTTCCCAGGCTTGGTCTTTTATTTGATCAAATGTTGTACTACATAAACCGAATCATCCAAGACAGTCAGACAAGAAATTCCGTGCGGCTGATGGAGTCAGCAACAGCTAAGAACTCATTGTCATTTACCGAATAGGAGGCATGTCGAAGAAAAAAAAATCAAATTAACTCTGGGACAATACATCATTAAAGAAGAAGAGTCCATAGACTTGTTCACTGTTACAAGTGAGCAGATTAAATAAGAAACATGAATAAAAACATGAACATGATTTCAAACTGTGGATTCAATATAGACGCTGCCTATGTAGTCTGGGACCCAGCGCTCTCACTATGAGTTTGGATGAGCTTGATTGACAGGCGGGTTAACCAGAGAAGCGAATAGACCATCCGTAACAAAAAGAACATAGTGGCTTAGCCGAGTAAATTGATATTTAAAAAATAAAAACATAGAAGACTCTAGAACAGTGCCAAACCAACAGACGATGCTTGAGAGATAGGTGAGAGAAGTAAAAAAAAAGTTTGTTGTTGATATGGGATTAGAGAGTCTTCCACATTTGAGTGACGCATTACGAATTTCTAACCTGGCAAGAGCCAGATTGATATTACAGTGCCAATAACATTTGCCCAGACATCAATCAGGGGCCGTGCCGGCTTGAATCGTTCGGTGAGATGTTGCACGTTTGGTGCAGCATTTGTTGCTGATTGGATCAAGAACACCGCAAATCCATTCAAGGTTTCAGTTTGAAAAATGTTATGTGTATTAGTGTTATGTGGCGCAGCATTCCTCATGTTTTTTGGCATCACCGCACTGTTTATTAGTGTCTTTTTTGCCAGAACCAATTTTGGTTCTGTCCTTAGGGTGACGGCGGGAGCGATTCGCAGCGCAGCGGTTAACGCCTCCGCTTCACAGCTAGAAGGTCCGGGTTCGATTCCAGGACGAGGCCTTTCTGTGTGGAGTTTGCATGTTCTCCCCGTGTCTGCGTAGGTTTCTTCCGGGTACTCCGGTTTCCCCTACCACTAAAAACCTGTGCAATAGGTGAATCCTCGAGCCAGCTGATTCTGACCATCAGCCTGGCTCCAAATCATGGAGATGGGTCCCCGGGCGCGGCACTGCTGTTGACCACTGCTCCTCAGTGGCATTGAAGGATGGGTTAAATGCAGAGGACAAATTTCCCTACGGGGACAATAAAGTAAACAAACAAACAAACAAACTCACAAATACTGTGAGAATTCAGCTTGCTGGCAAGGTAAACACATTTGCATCTGTGACTGGATTTAAAAAATAAATAAATAAAATCCCAATCTGCTTTACAACACAAATTAGGACTAGCTGGTTGATCAGACCAAATTAATTGACATGTATGGGCAAAAATACTGTATGTAATTTAGCATGGTTCCTATTTTCCAAAGCAGTCATATTGTTTACAAACACTAAAAGGTTAATACACAATGAGAATGATGATGACCAGTGCAGAAAAATGACATAGAGTACACTCAGGAAAGATTAAGATAATGCGTTTCTAATATGAAACCAAAAGGTTAAATCGGCAGGAAATCAGAACACTTATTCATCCCACTGTTAGACAAAACACTGTTTCTGGCTATCATGAACAAAAACACATTTTACAACCTTGTCGTTTTGCATGGCTAGAGGCTACTATCCCTCTCTGGCCGGCTCTCAGCTCTGTGTTACTGATGAATAGAGAAATGAGTTCCAGAAAATGGGATAATGTACAACATAAAGATCAGCTGGCTCCAAATAGTGTTTGTATAAGCCCCTCATAAAACAAAAACAAAAAAACGGTCGGTCACACGCCATAAATCCACTGGTGCACAGTCTGTGGCTGTTTATGTGAGTAAACGAAAAGAAAGTGTGTGTGCGTCTAAGCACTGGGGGGACTTTTATGACACTCCCAGCAGCCACCATAACGGCAACCCCGCATTTGGCTTTGATGCATTGAGACGTATTTCTAGAATAAGGATCATAAAAATGACATGGGGGCCATAATTTTATGTTAAGCAGCAGATGAGTTGCAATGCGGCATCACGAACATATGAGTCTGGTTGTCTGGGATATGTGGGCAAAGATGGCCTTGTTCTGCCCCATTTATGCCTGGTCAACTGAGGGCACTTGGCACTAAACACATACGACAGATATTAGTAAATCCCCATTTGCCTTCTATAATTTTAATGTCGTATAACAGTGGACATGTTGGCAAACGATCACACTGTTGTAAATACAGTGCCTAGCGAAAGTATTCGGCCCCCTTGAACTTTTCAACCTTTTGCCACATTTCAGGCTTCAAACATAAAGATATAAAACTGTAATTTTTTGTGAAGAACCAACAACAAGTGGGACACAATCATGAAGTGAAACAAAATTTATTGGATATTTCAAACATTTTTAACAAATAAACAACTGAAAAATTGGGCGTGCAAAATTATTCAGCCCCCTTAAGTTAATACTTTGTAGCGCCACCTTTTGCTGCGATTACTGCTGTAAGTCGCTTGGGGTATGTCTCTATCAGTTTTGCACATTGAGAGACTGAAATATTTGCCAATTCCTCCTTGCAAAACAGCTCAGTGAAGGTGGATGGACAGCGTTTGTGAACAGCAGTTTTCAGTTCTTTCCACAGATTCTCGATTGGATTCAGGTCTGGACTTTGACTTGGCCATTCTAACACCTGGATATGTTTATTTGTGAAGCACTCTATTGTAGATTTTGCTTTATGTTTTGGATCATTGTCTTGTTGGAAGACAAATCTCCGTCCCAGTCTCAGGTCTTTTGCAGACTCCATCAGGTTTTCTTCCAGAATGGTCCTGTATTTGGCTCCATCCATCTTCCCATCAAATTTAACCATCTTCCCTGTCCCTGCTGAAGAAAAGCAGGCCCAAACCATGATGCTGCCACCACCATGTTTGACAGTGGGGATGGTGTGTTCAGGGTGATGAGCTGTGTTGCTTTTACGCCAAACATAACATTTTGCATTGTTGCCAAAAAGTTAGATTTTGGTTTCATCTGACCAGAGCACCTTCTTCCACATGTTTGGTGTGTCTCCCAAGTGACTTGTGGCAAACTTTAAACAACACTTGTTATGGATATCTTTAAGAAATGACTTTCTTCTTGCCACTCTTCCATAAAGGCCAGAGTTGTGCAATATACGACTGATTGTTGTCCTATGGACAGAGTCTCCCACCTCAGCTGTACATTTCTGCAGTTCATCCAGAGTGATCATGGGCCTCTTGGCAGCATCTCTGATCAGTTTTCTCCTTGTATGGGCTGAAAGTTTAGAGGGACGGCCGGGTCTTTGTAGATTTGCAGTGGTCTGATACTCCTTCCATTTCAATATTATCGCTTGCACAGTGCTCCTTGGGATGTTTAAAGCTTGGGAAATCTTTTTGTATCCATCCGGCTTTAAACTTCTCCACAACAGTATCTCGGACCTGTCTGGTGTGTTCCTTGTTCTTCATGATGCTCTCTGCGCTTTAAGCTGACCTCTGAGACTATCACAGAGCAGGTGCATTTATACGGAGACTTGTTTACACACAGGTGGATTCTATTTATCATCATTAGTCATTTAAGTCAACATTGGATCATTCAGAATATTTTCGCAAGGCACTGTAACATGTCTGAAGCTTTTGCCGTACTATAGAGCAGTTATACGCAGAGATCAATAGTGCCATATGCAGGGCATAAATAACCACTCAGGCAGGATACTATAGGGATTTGTTGGTGTGGGATTTAGTGGCAAAACATTAGAAATTGCGTTTTTATTCTTTTTAAAAACCCAGATCAATCTCAGCCACAAGCCTTAAATGGAGTTTTACCCACACGTCTTTTGACATTTACTTTGCTATGTAACAGCAGCACAATCATTTAACAAGAGAGGGGGGTCCCAGCAGACCTGGAAATGCCTCCTCAGAGTGTGAAGACTGAGTGGTGCTTCAGGATGAGCTTAGTCTGCTATTTACTGTAACTGAGCAGGACTTTTTCTGCTGCCTCTGATCAGGGCAGTCCCTTTGTCTCACTTAAAAGTTTGTCTTGCACCAGCCGCCGTATAATCTGAGAAAGTAAATAGAAGTGGGGATTTTTGTTGTGGGAAAACATTAGTCAGCACGAAGAAGTTAAGAGATTATCCCATTTGCTATTTTAAGAAGCGCCATTGTTGAAAATAGCATATTTTTATTCCAATCCCTCTCTGTAGTTTTCTACAAGCAGTTTTTATTCAGTAAATACTAAACAAACAAATAAAACATAAAAGGAAGGCAACTCAAAATGTATTGTGATTACATTTTTCATAAAATCTCTTAAAAAAAAACATATGTGCCTGAGAGAAGGAGCATATTGCTGGCAGAGGTGTGGTCTTTTTACCTGAAGCACTACTGCTTAAAGTGAAATCTCCTGATTCAAACCAAGTCAGGCCACTCCATCTTTCTGTTGAAAGATATAGGTTAATGTCTTGACAAAGGTCTGCACAAACTCTCTACAGAACACTTCTCCAGAGTAGTGCTCCAATAAAATTATTGTTCATGTTGAGTTTGGTAAAAATTATTGCAGCTACATTTCTAATTAGAAAGCAGTGGATTCACCCACACATGGAAACCAGCATGTTAAGTTGCACTTTTTAGCTTGCTCTCTGCCAAGAGGCAAAAAGAACTCTTCAAAAGCTCTACTAAAGATGTGAGGGCACTGCACTTTAAGGTGCATGCTGTTCTCTTTGTAATTACCTTGTCGAAGTGTGTCTTGGCTCGATGTTTGGGCAAAAACAAGTCTGTAATTTTAACTAATTACAGACAAAGGCGACAGTAAGAAGATCGTTTATCTTGGCCTGTCTCATTTTCTTTACATGACACACAATCAAAATTAGGCATCTCATCCTACATTTTGTACTAACTAGAGTTTATGAACTTGTCCCTGTCCATTTCTAATATGCTTTTGTTCTGTTCATAACTTTGTTGCAGGGACTTTTGATGTACTATGATTGGAATGTGCAGTTTTATTAGTTGGCCGGCGCTTGCACTACAACAAACAAGGCCAAATTATTGCTGTAATTAAGTTTGCGAACAGCAAGGGGGAGTGAGTGGGAGATTAAGATGGTGGATGATTTGGACACAGACCTCCAGTGCTCTGCTGGAGGTGAATACATTCCAAAGAAAGAATGAAAAAGTACAGTACAAAATTAAATCATCAACTATAAAGACTGCTCACTTTCCGCAGTAGAAAATATATTTTAGTCATATAGCGATTCAGTTTCTGTTTAACACAGCTCTATGCTCAAACAGAGCTAGCTTTCCCCACCCACCCCTAATGATCGGCCTTGTCCTGTTCTGAATGAGTGACGCAGGGATTTAAAGGAACAGGCCACCATTCAATACTTAGATATGTTCTAATCTGAGCTTAGACAAGTTTATATGTACCTATCTGGTCTTTGTGCGTGCCCGTGGAGGAGCTTAATCGCTTCTAACTTCACCCCGTTTGGAGCTATAGGAATATGTTGGGAGAGGCTAAATGCTAACACCATCTTTGGTCGTTTTGCGTGACTGAGCGCATGCACAAAGAAAAGGCAGGTATGTATCAACTCGTCTAAGCTCAGGTAAGAACATATCTCAGTATGTAAAAACTGTGGCCTGTTCCTTTAACCAATTACAGTGGAGCGTGAACTTTCAGGAGAAGCACAGGTAAATGCACATGAATTTTGACAAAATACACACATTTTAAACTAAATTGAAAAATCTTCAACAATTGCCTCTCGCTGCTGCCTCTATACCACCTACCCCTAAGGAAAGCAATGATCTAGCTTTTTCAAGTGCCTAGATCAACTCCAGTCAGTAAAAGAAACCAAAGCCAGTACAGAGACTATGGCCTTATTTTGTTCTAATTTACATGTTTCGAGTACTTTTACAATCCCGTTTTGCCTATCGCTCTGTTGCACTCTTTTACCCGTCCCTTGTGTGTCAGTTCCCCCTGGCCGCTGCTTCTGTCCAAAAACTCTGTCCACGTTTCAGTGAAGCGCTGATTTCCAAAACGCTGTATTTACCAGACAAACATAAAATCGATAGCCGCCCAACGCAAACACAACACACAGGCAGTTTGACAGATCTGCCAATGACGCTGGCTCCTGCCCTGCAACAGAGAGAGAAAAACGCAAAGAAAAACATCCCATGGTTGCTCTACAAATATCAGATGCAAGGTGACAAGAGATCTAATAAATCTCTTTCAAATGCTTTGTCAAAAGAAAACGATGAAGCTAAAATAAAGAAATTCAATTTTTAATAGATTTTTTTGGCCAGTAGGCTTTATTAGACAGGACAGTTCAGGGTGAAAGGGGGTAAAGAGCACGAGACATTCAGGAAATTGCCGGAGCTGGGACTCAATCTCGATGGTGAGGACAGAACATGCTGCACATATGGCAGCAACCACAACCACTAGACTATCGGCAGCACATTATCCTACTTCATTTTCTGGATTAAATACATCTCTCAAAGTGTTTAGACCAATTTTGAATGCATTACAGCAGTGGCTCTCAACTTCAGCCGATCATGACAAATAAAAATATGAATTTCAACCCAAAATAATGTTTAAGAAAAACACGACCAAGAAAAAAATCTTTGAATGATTGCAAACTATTAACTATGAGCAACGAGCACAATTATTAGTGTTGTTGTACTTTGTGACAATCTTCTTGAACAACCTTTCCTTGCATCTTCCACCCCCGTCCTACGTTTCCCCTTTTACTATGATTTTAATTCAACCCCTCAAGGTCCCCTTAGCACTTCACTGAAAGCAACAGTCAATACTCGCATGATGCTGCGGTGCGAGCATTGTGCAGCCAGAACATCCGCAGGGGCCCGTAGCGAAGAAAATGTGGCTGTTTAGTGTTCCTCCAGCTGGGCTGATCTGAAGCGACAGAAATTCAACCAACAGCCAGAGAGTCTCTCAGGAGACGAGAGGCTTCAGATGTCGGCACAACCGCCATTACTGCAGCTGTTGAAATGATCTGGATGAGAATGGCACTAATCTACTACTCTTGATGGGGACTTCACACTGAATCAGCCACACAAAGGGGGGAACAGGCGGGAATGCGGGGAGATGGGAGCACAGCACTGGAGGTTAAAAGCTAAAAATCCAGGGGGTATCTGAGGAAACACAACAAGTATAACAAGTGCATGGTGGCAGACTGTTTGGAAGAAGCCAAAGTGATAACAACAATCAAGAGATTTTTCATGTTCCACGTGACACACACACTGACTACACACCTTCTGAATTAGGCTTGACGTTCTCCCTGTTTTCAGGCCGTCTCCGTTGGGTAACTACATCAAGTGTATTTTCTAAAGGTTCACGCGCGGGCTGAGGTAGCAGAATCCCCCTGTAACTGGGACACAAAGCTGTACTGAATCCTTTTGTTCTTCAGCCTCCACAATACACAAACTCCACTGATCATTTCTTATAATTACACAGGATGTGGTTTATAAATCTTGTCACATTTCCCACTCAGTCATTTCCTTAGGCTAAACTGAGTGTTTTTTAAGGCATATTATTATAGTAGCTCATTGTCACGGTTCATCTCTTTGCCAAGGAGGTGCTGCAAATTTCCTCACAAATAAAACCAGGAGCGATTTGACAGCAAATCTAGCCACAAACATCAATAAATGCCAGACATCACATATTTATGAATAATGTTTCATCTCACTAAACTCTGGAGCTATATGGTGCATTATTGCGAAATGTCATCTTGCTTTTCAATAGCTCGTCAGAATGAACGGGGGAAGTGTGTCATCACGTATGCTTTTCAGTGGTTGTCTCCCAGCAGACTGCAGATCTTCCTCCCTGTCTGTGCGCTGCTCTGAGAGACTGGCTGACATTTAGGCGGAGAGAAGAAGGAGCGCGGAGAAGGGAAGGGACAGAGGCAGCTGGAGTCTCCGAGGGTGCGACCCGGTCATCGCTGTCTCAAATCAAAATAGTGAAAGCTGCTCTGTCATCCATATAGGGACTCCTCTTTGTTACATTCAATATGGCCCCCAAGCGCACATGCTTTTTAAGAATATTTTTTTCTTTTGCAAAGGGGAGTTTATAAAATAGTTCCATGACCTGCGTGAAGCACAGTTCGTGGTTGACTATGAGCGTAACCATAAACGTCTAAAGCCCTCTTATGCTTTCCTTGGAAATAAATCCTGACATACTCTGGGTTCAGCAAATTTCACTCTATAGATTTAATACACGCTGTACTTTGGTTGGGAGCAAAGCTGCTTTTTAAAATATGAACACACGAAAACACATAATCTAGGAATATCCAAAAACAATTCTGCATCAAAAGAATATAAGCTGAACTTTTTTTCAGTTGCTCATCTCCAGTTTGGGTCAAAAAGGAAACATGTTCCTCACTAAGATATAAATGTAGAAATAAGAGAAGCACACACCGTTGACATTGACGGCAGGATTGACCTCTCAATTGGAGTAAAGCTGTTGACTGTCCACAGAATCGTTGGTCATAAAGCTATGGCAATGATTGTAAAATATCAACACAGGGTTTTCTTGTACCTCAAAGACATTGAAATGTATTCCATTCTGCACTTCTCAGGTATCAGTGCAACTCCACAGTCCTGTATAGTGCAGTGTGTTGCCGTGCTGCTCACTGCGGAGCTCTTCACTGCAGTGGTGTCCAATGGCCTCCGTTTATACACCGTCGCTCTATCTCTCTCTACCACGCTGCATCATATTCCTGTATCCCTCCTTCCTCCCACCTCCTCCTACTATGCTTTCTCTACCTTGGCCAAGAGGCATCTAGCTCCTCATAACTCTTCATTAGGGCCTTCCCGCGGCTGTACCGTGTAGCTGAGCAAAGTCCGACTGCAACCAGAGCGCGAGAGAGAGAAGTGAGCCCCCGAGACAATTAGCTCGGGCTGTAAAATAACATCATACTCCAGTCCTCGGTGTGTGGGGGGTACCAGCAGGAGAGCAGGCGCTGGCTTTGATTAGCAACCACATATAGAAAACCGACGAGCACAGCACACTGCCCTGGGCACTTAATGACATACAGCGAAATGAGAGCGGATAATGTGGAGATATCATAATCATAAGGTAATTTAGGGGTGAATTTAAACTGCACTCTTATTATCTTGTGTTTATGAACACTATGATTCAAATAAAAAAAGTAAATATAGTGCCAAGAATACAGATAGGCATGCATCAGAATTAAAATGATAAAAATCTATACTCCAAGTAAATATGAAATTATTTGGAAGCCAGTCAAACACAAGCGCCTCATTCATTACCAGAGCATAAGTGTCCAGAGTAACTTGATTGGTATATTCATGCACAAAACAGTTCACCATATCCCACCCATATGAAGGACATATATAAAACACTTCACCTATGTTGGAAAGTTAATATTTAATAATAAATTCATAAATTCATAACGTTTAATGGTTTTGTTGTATTAAAAGTAAAACTTACCCATATTTTACATGCAAGTGTATGTATGGCATGTAAAGCCTGCAAGTATGAAAACTACAAAATGGCCATTATATTTATCTTTATCCTTCAAGATAGAGTAACTGAGACAAACTGTAATACACACTGCCTTTGACATCTTCTTCTTCATTATTGTACACTGGATTGATATGTCATGAAAGCTGACACAAAGCGTGCCCACAACCTAACAACAAGCTCTTGACCAAAAGTGTGCAGGAAAAAAATAACCTTCTGTCACTTTGATATGGCTTTGAGCGCCGCTACAAAGCGCCGGTTTGTGTGTGCGTGGAAGTGCGTGTACGCAGCATCAGGTGTCCACAGGGTAATTCCACTGATACAAATATGAGGACTTGGGAATTTCCTCCATTGCGTTTGTTCACGCTAACCGTTTCACTCTCCAAACCGCATGAGCCTAAATGTGATTGCTCTATCATTTTCGGAGATACAAAACCACACAACTTTTCCCAGAAGTAAAAATCTCCTCTGTTTGCACATGCTTTAGAATCAAAGTCCAGAGGTGAGGAGTATTGTGCAGTGGTAATACTGGAGTTAGTATAAAATTGGACTGAAGAGTACATTTCTAAGTTTGCTTTTTCATCAAATACTTTTTACTCCACTTGTTACTCTACCCACCACAAAGTCACCTACTGATCTGCACAACCTGAACCTAAGATCTGATATACCTTTCCAGTCACACATTGTTCTCTCATATGCTCCGCCAGATGTTTTATTGAACAGGTACCACTAGGGCTGCTTCAACCAAACCACGGTCTGCCAGAAGATTATTATTTGGAAATCTGTATTCAGCACAAGTCTCTCTTTTCAAATATATCCACATGGTATTATTAAAGCTCCTTTGGCTTCTGACAAAGCACTTTTTCTTTCTTCATGAAACTTGAATGACTTGTAGGTCAAATGGCATCTTTTCTATATTAAACATTTCTCCAACACACTGTGGCTTTGTTTCCTTGTCTGTTAAATATGTGTCTTAATTGGGGATTCAAACATCCAGTTGGCAATTAGAGGTCAATAATTTAACTTCAACTATAAAGCAATTTCCGCAAAAGTAGAACTATAGTAAAAGTTAATACTTTTTATAGTGTAGTCAAATGATTAACCTGCACATTTTTTGTTTTGCGCATTTGCATAATACTGTAGTTATAACACGTGTTTTCAAGAGGTAATCGTCTGCACTGGGCTTTTATCCATGAGGTTTGGTCAATTCTGAATTTGAAATTGACTGGAAGATAACACACATAAATTTAGCAAAACAGTCAACAAGATTGTTGGTATGACTGTGTTAAAAACAAATTTTGCTCTATCACACAATCTTGCACCTGGAAACAAGTTAATCTTCACTAACAAGGTGTTGATTTCACTCATTCAACATCTCTCTCTTTAGAATTAGATGGGAAATTGTTACTTTAAGGGCCATTTTCACACAAAAACATAGGCCAGGATGAATAATAGTGTGTTGGAGAGTGCGATTAGGGGACAACGGATGGAAATAGGCCTAAGGCTACAATCCGATAGTCTCGCCAGCCAAACCCACTTCATTCGTGAAATCTCCCGTTTATTAATTAATAAAAATCGGAGATTAGTCTGCATCCAAGGCTAAAAATCCATCCATCATTCACTCCATACTTGGTGGTGGTAAATAAACAAATAAATAATTAAGTAAAAGTTTATTCGAAGACTGTACAAAACCCTGCAAACCCTGGCTCTATCTATGATTCGGATTCAAAAATGTATCACATTTTGGCCATTTACATGCATACATTTTCCAATAAAAAATATTACATGACTTAAAACTGGCATTTTTCTTATGTTTATCAGTAATCTACAGCAAAAGTTGAATGAGTTTTTAAATTCATTTCTATTTCCCATTTAACCTGCAGTGTCTCGCCTTAAGGTCTGACATAAAGTCATAAAAAAGGCCTCTTTTTGTTAGATATAAAACACTTCAGCAGCTCTTTGGATTCATTTATTCCGGCAGCTGTGCCCAAAGAAATCTGCATTATAAAACTAAGACAGTGTTTTGTTTCTAAGCTGTCAAATCCACTGCTGTCTTCATTAGTTATGCCAGCTCTGTGCTGCTTAAAATGCCGTAATTAATATTTAGAAAGGTTAAAAACTGAATAAACAAGACAAAGCAGTGAGCATCATAACAACATATTTATAAGTTCAAAAGGCTAAAAGTATGAACAACAGCCACAATATAATATATGTATTGTTGTTGAAAAAACTTTCCTTCAAAGAATAGAAGAAAAAAGAGCTCTTCCAAGATAGGACACATAAATATATCTTCAACAGCATTTCTTATCGACATTACCCAAACAAAAGCATTAAACCCACAATCGAAAATTCACAGACGTGGTCTAAACACCCACACAGTCAAGCAGCAATCAGCAGTGCCAAGTCAGACATCTCACTTGGCTGACACCCCCCCCCCCCCTCCCCCCACAAGACTGAGGACGTCTCCGCGGCGCTGTCACACTGTCAAACCATCACAAAGACACGCCGCGAGACGGACATGCCGGACGGACAGAAAATCAAAAGTGATACAGAAGAAGTGGGAGAGAGATGCAAAGACGGCTTCCGCAGATATAAATGACAAGCACCGGCGGCCCACTGCGATCTTCAGAGGCCGGTTAAGTCGCGCTTTCTGTTTGATGTGTCAATGCCCAACAGGGATGCTTTAAAACAACAGCTGGACCCACAATCCGGCTCCATCCTGCTGCTAGTGGAGGATGGATCACTTAACAAAGAAAACTGAATCCAGACCGGTGTCAAAAGAGGGATTTGTAGAAAGAAGTTGCAAATCACTGAAGTCCTGGAGGATTTTCTTTGGTGTTAAAAAAATAAAAAACGAATGAAAATGCTAAATTATACTAAATCAATTATGATACATGTCATAGTGATGATTTAACTGTACGCCTTTTGATTGTTCAATTACAATAAATAACTTTCTTCCATTGCTCTCAGTCACACCAACTATATTCATGTATTCTTGTTTAATCATATTCTTTAGTTGAGAACAATGTATTAAACTCACACAAAATCACGCCCATTCTCTCTGTTGCCAACATTTCGGGTCTTATGATTTTGTAAGAACCAAAGTCTTGAAGTGAAGTGGCTAGTCTGGGTGACAGCGTAGTTTCTTGTTTTGAACTGTCGTTTATTCATAAACAACAATATCAAACATTTAAACGACAAATGAGTCAGTCTCGAAAAACCTATGAATATCAATGTACGAATGTAACAACCAACATAAACCAAGAGATTTTTGGACGAGTATAATTTATGCGTCTTTGTGAAGATTGCAGTCGACAGTCCAGAGTGCAGTGATGGAGGTTTGTGCCCCCCACAGTGCTTCTGCAGCCAGCAAGGGCAGTCTTAATGAACAGAGAGATACATGATAAATGTGGCCATATGGTGAAACCGGCTGGTCCAGTCAGCTAGCTATAGCTCTATGAAACACATACGTCTCCCTTTCCCTTTGTCAGGATCCGATACGTTTCACACGATACTCAGGGGTTGATCCGATACGTATTGCGGTACAGTAAGTAATTATGATAAGTGACATATTTACCTTAAAATGTGTAAAAGGTCCTTTGTTCAAAAGTTATAAACCAAGGCTATTTAGCATCTATTAAAGTGTTAAGATTTAAATGTGCATTAACGCTACAAAATACAACAAAGTGCTATTACTGTTCCCGGAAAATGTGTAAGATAAAAATTCCTCCAAACTCAAAATATAATAACATAAATAGCTTCAACCAAAAGCTAAACTAAGCTTATCATTTTATTAACTTCAAACTTCAAGGAACAAAACTTGAAAATCTGCACATAGCAACATGATGTGCAAAAATGTCAGCTTATTACATTAACAAGAAATATTTTCCATTAACTAGGAGTATTTTTAGTAGTTCATCCTTTTAACTTCACATATTTCATAAAAGTATTGAGAGTATTGATACTCTGACAAAGTACTGATAATTAGTATTGCATCAAAAAGTATTGTGATATACTTGTTTTGCAATATTATTGCAAAACAATATTTTGTCCCAGCCCTAGTGATTATGTAGTTATTGTGTGTGTGTTTGTGATTTAAGGTAATCACAACCGATGAAGTCATGACGCTGTCAGTGCCTTTGCTGACTTTTATTCCACAATACAACTCTCTTATTACTTCAACTCAACGTACATATGAAAATAAAGCGCAGCAGCGGAGCCAGGATTATAATGAATAACTAGCCTCCAGTACACCCCCACACTCAAAGATTATGCATATTTTCACACACACACATACTACAAACACACCGTGAACACACCATTGTTCTCCTTTCACTGCAGATACAATCTTTCTCTAATTGGCTCAGCAAAAACAAAGAAAGAGCCTTGGATGCCCCACTGCAGCGAGGCTCATTTGGTCCTGAGGGATGTCCTCTGATGTACCAATGTGTGTACAAGGGCCTTGGATACGGCTGACCTCTGCACTCGCCAAAGAAGGCCAACGCAGCGCTTGATTACATGGCAGCGTCGCAGGGTTGGTAATGAATCGGAAACTACAAATGTATAGAATTCTGGAAGATTTTCAAACATGAAATGATAGCAAACCCAAAATAAAAGAAAACTTTGAAATTGTTTAAAGTTTTGAGAATCTCAGTGACATTAAACCATCAGCAGCAGCCTGAAATCCAAGCTGTCAGGCCGCCCTCGTCTTTGGAATTGAAGAGAGAATAGAGGTTATGTCCAGTGTAGGGATAATGTGGGCTGGTGCAGTTTAGCTCAGCCGTGTAAAACAACTCTAAGACAGCAGTGTGATGTATGACCGTAGCACTGGCATCATTGATCTTAACTTTAACTGCAGCAATGCGGTGGTAGTTGATGGGGTGTTATATTGCAAGGGGATCGTAGGCATACACACTAGTATGCCTGCCAAGTCAACATATAATTCACTGATGAGGTGAAAATTAGCACTAAAAGACAGACAGCCTTGCTACCTTGTTCATAATCTAAAGCCATTAACGTACACTGGCATTTTGTAGCAGTAGTTTTGGAAGAAGAGGTGATGGTAACATAGAAAGTAAAACTCGTGATGGTGGTAGTAGTAGTTGCAGTAGTAGTAGTAGTAGTAGTAGTGGCAGAGAGTATAGACAAAATAAATTGGTCTATTGAATAATGGTTTTATACTTTGCATCATTGAAACACTTTGTGGAATACTTTCAATAGTAGTACTATGCTGTACTATAATAGGGCCCATTGTACTAAAGAGATTTTGAGACCAGAGTAAAGAGCAACTGCAACTGACAAAGAAACAGCGTCCTCTAGTGGCGAATGGTAAACAAAACATGTGTTGAGTATTTGTTAGGCTTTCATCAATCTACATTTGTGTGCAGCAGCTGCTTGCATCTAAAAGAGGTATTAGATTATCATCTAAACAAACCACCGCAGGGATGCTTTTGTCATTCTGTGTGTTTGTTCAATATTTTTTCATTGACACCAAGTTTAATTTAAATGATGCACAACACATAAAAAAACATTACGGTCAATCTACACCTCCTGCCATTACTTCAATAAGCAAGTTGAACTAAATTGCTGCTGAAAAGGCTGTTCAATGGTGTATTCATACATTTTGTGTGGACAGAGAAAGCAATAACATATTTCATTATTAAGCCTCTGTAATCACTTTCTTTTATGCTTAGGGGGATCATTGCTTCTGGTTTGAATGCTTAACAAATGCACTGTAATTCACTCTTTGCATTTGCTTGTCTACAACAGCTTACAGGCAAAAGTAAGTTAATTAGATGTTTCAAGTGACCATTATTTCTATAATATGTTGCCACAGTGCTACCGCCTGCAAACACACTGAGAGTGCTCCAAAACAAGCACTTAATTTGGGCTCTGAACTAACACACGCATAATAATGGACTAATTTACATACATTATGTCAGTCTGTTTAGTATGTTAATGCTCGGTAAACTTCTGGGTTTAATCATTCCGCGGACATTTTAATTGGAAGTTTGTTAATTGGTTACATTCATGCTCTGACACTTGTTAATCTTCTGGTACCACTTGTTTGTTCCCTACCAAGCGGCTGACTTGAAAACTTGAACTTGCCAAGTGATTTCATGGCAGGACGTGAAACACTACATTTCTCATTTGAACAATTTGCCCAGTGGGGAAAACTATCTAATAATTTATAATGTATACAGATAGTGTATGTGTTATTCACCTGGATGTTGCTTTGGTACACTGATTGCAATGCTACCAGTTTGTTGCTATTTCCTCATTTGAAAAAGGGTTATTTGTTGTTTATTAACAATAAATGGGCATTGTAACTGTATTAGTATATGTATATGTATGTATATAGTTTAAGTTTAATCTTCTTACGCGTGCCCTTATAGTCTTATAGTTTAAAGTCTTTATAGTTTATTATTTATCTTAAGTTATATGTTTTATGTTTCATGTTTCACGATCGACCGAAAAAAATTCGAACCTGTTCATAATCATGGCAATAAAAACAATTCTGATTCTGATTCCACAGAAATTAAGATGTCCGAATTTCTAATTCTATTAGTTTTACCCTAACTTCTTCTAACACTATTAAACATTTGGTCAGCATGAACCACATACAATATAACATTATTGTTATAACTACTGTGTAACATATTTAAAATCTTACCTCTCACCATAACCAAGCACATTTTCTCCAGTTTTACCCAAATCTAAAAGCTTCTCGACTGGAGCTCACAGCCTATAGGCCAGGGTAACGCCTCATTTGAAAGCTAAGACCAACAAACTCATCTAAGCTTCTTCATTGTTTTTGTCATAACATTTAAATTGTTTTTGTTGCATTTTAATCATGTTTTCATTGCGTTTTTGACTCATTTTTTAGGTTAAAAGGTCAAAATCCGGCTCTAAAAATGTAATTATTTTAATTTTTCGGCATGCTCCCCCTTCATCATACGCAAGAATTTAATTTAATCTGTGAGACTGCCTCATTTGTTAGGTCTCTTACCATGGTTACCTCTGCTGGTCCATTGACCCCGCTCACCTTGTATGACAGCGCAGAGGTGTCCATCAGTCATGACTTGTTTGCCTGGTTGTGCTGTGCCTCCCCAGGTCCTCCCTGCTGACTGCATCCACGAATCTGAAGCCATCTATGACCAAGGTCTCTCCGTCCTCCCGGATGGTGGCGGCGCACACTGTCCGCTCCTGTCACAACATCAACAATATGCACACATTGGACAGTGCTGTGCTCGGCATGCCTGGACACATCCAAGTACAAGGTCATACTTTATCAATCACCCAAGTGTACAGCAACAGAGAAGACGACAGGCATGTCTGTTCATGAACAGCACAAAAGCAACATTTTGTGCTGTTTTATATATTTCAGTCCTTAGTTAAAGGAATAGGCTACCGTTTTGAAATACTGAGATATGTTCTTACCTTAGCTTAGACAAGTTGATGCGTAGCTGTCTGGTCTTTACGCGTACCCTCAGTAACGTAAACAAAGCACAGACGGCGTTAGCATACAGCCGCTCCTTCTCTCCTCTATGTTGCCAAACAGGAGTGAAGTTAGAAGTAACCAAAAGGGGAAAAAAGGGGAACTATATTGCAAGGCGTCGTAATATTACTACGCCTTGAAATATAGTATCCCTTTTTATCCGCTTAGAAAATCGACATGCTTAATTTTGTGTGACTATACTTAGATCGTGTAAAGGCTCGTGTAACCATATTTAAATAGGGAAAACATGGAAGAGCTTGGTTGCTTCTAACTTCACTCCCGTTTGGATCCATAGAGGAGAGGAGGAGAGGCTATATGCTCTGTTTACGTGACTGAGGGCACGCGTACAACTACAGCTAAAGCTAAAGTAAGAACATAATATGTTTTTAAATACTGAGATATTATCTCAGTATTTTATTTTATTTTATTTATTTGACCTTTATTTAACCAGGAAAGTCCCACTGAGATTAAGAATCTCTTTTTCAGGGGAGTCCTGGCCCCAGAGGGGAACCTATTGTACATGTTTGAGTGCTAGGGGAAACCGGAGTACCCGGAGGAAACCTACGCAGACACGGGGAGAACATGCAAACTCCACACAGAAAGGCCCCGTCCAGGTGGGAATCGAAAACCGGACCTTCTAGCTGTGAAGCACGAGCGCTAACCACTGTACTACCGTGCTGCCAAACAGTGGCCTATTCCTTTAGTTAAAGAAGAATTCAGAACTGATTAACTATGCCTGTTGATTATAATTTATGTGGAGCTGTACACCATTCACAAACACAGCCAGAGAATGTGTTGATTTTGTTTTACCCTTCTATAGGATCTCCGAGTGCGAATAGAACTGCACCGTTGAACCATCTCTTGTATTTCATCCACGAGTGCCTGAGCACAAGTCAAAACTGCAAAAACATTGAACTTTGTTAAAGACATTGAACCTTTTATTTTCTTTAAAGGTGCATTATGCAACTTTTCATGCTGAAAAATAAGTTGATATTTGTGTGTGTTTGACCTTGTAGTGACCCAGCGGCTGTATGAGTGGTCAGAATGGCGCCTTTACTTTCGATCATGGTGGTCTCTGCAATGCTCCAGGATCAATGGTTTTGTAGGTTTTTTAATGAGGTGAAAACCTTCCAAACAATTGATCCTGGAGCGTCCTCGAGAGCACTGTGATGGAAAGTAAAGGCGCCATGCTGACCAGCCGCTGTGTCACTACAAGATCAAATATGGACAAATTGAAACTTTTTTTTCCACATAAAAAAGTTGCATCATGCACCTTTAAAGTCATCAAAACATGAAAATTATTGCCAGTGAGAATTTATTTTAGACAAATTAAAAGACAGGTGCGTTCTCTGCATCTGTATAATTTATTATTATATTGTAATGCCAAGTGGTAAGGAGGAAAGGATTAGCAGACTTTTGGAGCAGGGACAAATACAGTCTCTGGTGAAGTGCTTTCCCAAAACATTTAATAATATTATTTTAGATAATGTTCTTACGTTCTCGAGTTAAAATCTTCAAGTCCTCAGCGCATCCCGGGGTGGCTATATTCTCCATAACTGATGAAAAGAAAAAACACACTAGCACCATCAATGCTGGAATCAACTTAGGAGTTTAGCGGCTAGCCTAGTACGCTGACGGGAGATATACATAAGGTTCTCCAAATCTATTGATTAGCGAATTCATAACTAATTGATATTGTTAAATTTGTAAACTGAAGGAACCTCCCTCAGATGACACTGGTGTCCGAAAGGCACCGACTAGACTTGACAAACAATGGCTACTTGAAAAAAATCTGGCGCCAAAATATTATCTTACCGCTAAATGTAGATTTTAGATTTACTTGAATGTTTACATTTATTGCTCTGCTGGGAAAAATAACGTTATTGAAATTAAGTTACGTCGTTAAACGTTTTGAGTTAAACCCACCTGGCAGCGGATGTTGCAATATGTGTGCTTTTATTGTGAAAATCCCCGGCTATGAAAGTCTCCCGGAAGTTTTTGTTTTTTCACCATCACCTGTCAGCGCTGTTACCGAGCGAATGTTCTGTCTCTGCTCTTTGTTTTTCCTCGCCAAAACCCTCGTTTATTGTGAAGAATAAATGATTATTTTTTTCGGTCTTCCGTGAATTAAGTGGCCACGGTATCCAACACGGTTCGTATATGACTGAAAACCTCCTCAATGTTATTGCTTTAGTTAGAAATAGTGTTAGCCAAACGCTAGCTATGTGCCATCATCAAAACAACACAAAACACATCGTATGTTAAAATAATAGTCTTTCAGATTACTGATCGCAAGCTCCTTTGATTAAGCCTAATAAACATGCCGTATTTGGTATATATAAAGTGTGACATGTGGTAAACAGAACGCGGAAGCAAATTTCATTGTTAGCATTATAAAACAAACATTCTCATAAAACATTAATTGTTTTAACGAATTGCATTTATTTTTTGGAGTGTTAGCTCTTCTGATCGGAAGGGAAAATGAAACTAAAGGACTGCTTTTTTTTTTTTTTTTTTTTCTTCGTGAGCGCTTTCGATTTTATTCCAGGCTGTACAAAGGTTGTCTTTTGCAAAGTACAGTACAGTAAATGTTAGTCACAGTAGGGGATATTTAATGCGATGGTGGTTTGTTGTCAGGAACTAGTTTTGTATAGAAGTGCTACACGATGCTCTATCATTTGTCTTGTACTGATGTATGTCACGTAGTTGTTTGTAAACTTAATTTCAGAGAAACACTGGTTAATAAATCGGCAGTTGTACACGTCCATCTACAGAGTACGATTGATTTTGGATGTGTTGGTGTTTTTATTTTAGGTCTGAACTATGGAATACATTTAATAAAGACTTACCTTGTGTATCTCACCTTACATCTACAGTACTAAACAATGTGTAGAAAAAACAAAATGTCCATTCATTATGAGCCAACAAGTGAGAAGTTTAGAGCTTATCGAACGATTTTTTTATTTTGTAAAAGTCCTGTTTTGGGCCCGACACGCTCACTTTTTAAAACCTGATTATAATTTTTTTCACAAACTGTATACACTCATTACTGGGCATATAAACAACAATTATGCAAAGTTTGAAGCCAGTCCATGATGGTCAAGTAGAATGGAATGGCCCAATAACCTATAGATGCTATTAAAGTGTCAATGTGTGGCAATTATCACAGAAACCCCAATACAGAATAAACTCAATTAACATGCTAAAACATTAATACTTTCACCTACAGATCTTCTACCCGCTACACCGTAGGCCTTTGCTGCCATGGAGCCCCTGGCTGTGGATGATGACATATGCATCCTTAAATGTGAGACTGCTTCCTCTGCGGCTGGAGAGAGTCCAGTATCAGTGTGCGCCGGGGACGAATCCGTGGCGTCTCATTTTGCTCTGGTCACTGCCTACGAGGACATCAAGAAAAGACTCCGAGACACAGAGCGTGAGAACACGCTACTGAGGAAGAGAGTGAAGCAACTGGAAGATAAGGTAAATAGGAAAGATAAGGCCGACTGCAGGCCACATACAAAAGTATGTGCTGTACAGTCAAAAGTAAGCTTTTGAAATGTGAGCTATAAGAATAAGTAATTATTTATGGAAACTTTTCCTCCAGTATGTTACGGCTTCAGATACAGGCTTGTAAAGCGCAATACAAGTGTAAGGCATTATTATTATTATTATTATTATTATTATAATACTGCAAAAGAAAACAAAATTAGAAAGTAAGTTCGGAAAAACATAGCGCTTTTAACACAACACTTGGCAGAACTAGACAACAGGACACTTTGCATTCCAGCGTTATTAATGTTTTTGGCCTACAGTCAAAGCTGAAAAAATATGAGAAATCAATCTGCTCTGTCTAAACACAATGAGCAGAACTTTAAAAAGTGGGACAGCCAAGCACTGGCATAATCTGTTTATACCGTGATGGACAAATATTGAAATCATAACAAAGACAAAATGTCTGTGAATAATACAACAGAGTGTTTTAGATTGTTTCATGAGTAGGTTAAGGTTTCATCATAAGCCTTGGTCAACCGCAAGGCATTATCCATGTTTTGTTGTTTTTAATGTCTGTCTTTTTTATTTTATGTACAGCTTTTTAGACCTGAAGCCCTCCCACATGAAGGACCTCAGTATGTAAACAAGGCCTTCAGCGCTTACAGAGGCATCTATATCGAGAAGGAGGATCTGCAGATGGAGCTGAACAAACTGGTGCTTTCATATTTACGTTTGCCAACATAATAACTGTATAAGTAAAGTGTATACGTAGTCTGTAATGTATTCTTGAACATATACCATACATATTTATAAAAAAAAAGCATAGTGTTATCTAGAGTTTCTGTAAAGAATGCTGACTCCCCTTTGTGCCCTGTGTTTTCTGTCAGAAAAAGGAGAAGAGTGAGAGTGAGCGGATGCTGACAGAGCAGCTACAGGCTAAAGAGCTGGAGCTGCTTCAGCTGAGGACAGAGATGGAGACTAGTCAAGGTACAGACAGAGCCTGTGTTATTAGATAAATAAATAAATACAGATTATATTATGTTTCTATGAAATATTGGTATCTTCTTTTGTTTGTTGTCACTAAATGTAATTTACCTTTTATTACCTAGATATTTTATTGCAGATTTGTGGTCTAGAGTTTATAATAAAATCTCATGAATATCAATTATAACCTGAACATTTTGAATAAGCTCTATTTGTTTATCTGCAGTGATGAAAAGCCTGAACAGTCCACAGGACTACTGGCAGGTGGACAGGGTCAGTACAGAGCTGAAGATTCATAAGCTACAGGAAGAACTGGAGAAAGTCACTCTGGAAAACAGCAGACTACTGGAGAGGAGTGGGGTAAGTGCCTAAGGCCCGCAGTTGGTTTTGACATTTTGCCATACTATGGACCATAAACATAAATATATTGAATTGAAATCTTACATGAAATACAATACACTACTTTTCAATAAAAAACTGAAAAGTAGGATGTGCATAAGTACCGGCCCCCCTTTCGTTTTAGTGCAACCAATTGCCTTCAGAAGTTGAATGCAGATTTCTGAATGATCACATGTTGACCCAATGACTAACAGTTTAGAGTCTACCTGTGTGTAATCTACTCTCACTTCAAATACAGCTGCTCTGTGATGGTCTCAGAGGTCTGTTAAGAGACTATTCATGAATGTATGAATGTATGAATTTCATTTTACTTCACGATTGTGTGTCACTTAGTGTGTGTCTTTTACATAAAATTTCAATTAGATTATTTGCCAAAAAAGTATTCCATAGATACTGTATGTAACATAAAGATAATAATAATTGTATACAATAAAATACTGGAGTTACAGTTCACTGTGATGTATTTAAGAGCAGTGACCTGGCATCGAACTGATTTTTTTTCTCCTGTTTTTCTATTTTTTACATTGTTTTTTGTAATATTAGTCATGGAGTTTGCTTGTTCCATTCAAAATGGCAGATTAATATGTGTGTTTATTTTTAGGAGGATCCTCGTGAGCTTAATGGACCTGAAATCGACCAAAGTTGTGATTTAAAGCTCAATGTCAGGTAATATTTTATTCTCTATTCAAATGTTGTTTTTTCATTTGGTTAAATGACAGAAAACCAAACGGATTATAGGACCTTGTGCTCTCTTCCCCCATCCTTGTACGCTGCAGCGCTCCCGCTCCTTCTGGTGAAAATAACTTTAACAGAATACATTTGCAACTTGCATATCTATTCTAAATAAGGTACTGTTAACATTTGAGTGGAGATGTTAGAAAATGGCCCTTAAAATGACAATATCCCATATAAATCCATGGAGAAATGCGACTTGCACAAGAGAAAAGACATTGGTGCAAGAGCAGATCATACGGTTTAAGACATTAGAATGAAGATGAATATATAGTATACAGTTATTATATACAAAGCGACATGATAATATGGTGGCACTTTAGTGTAGTGTTTCTCTTTGGCCACCAGAGGATGATGCCGCATCAGATAAGATGGTGTCTGTGATATTTTTGAGACATTTCAACCTAATCTCAACAACTGTAATGTTATGTATCCAGAAGAACAGTTTTCCATGTTTCAGTGGAGATAATCCTTGAATTATCGCTCCACAGAGAAAATTGTTTTTATGTCAGCTGTTTTAGTGCAGTGTTAAATCCTCACTGCAGGAAACCTTTTAGCTCCCAGTGTTTGTCCTATTTTCAGTTGTTAGAAGCAGGTACGGAAGACGAAGTGACGATGAGGTGTAGCATCTTTTTCTCAGGTGTGTATTGGGCAGTTGTTTGTGTGAGGAATAAGCTTTTATCATCTTTCTAGGACAGTGTTTGCGTTTACACTCTGGTTTGTATATTTGTAATGTAATAAATACATTAGTGATTTTATTACTAACCATGTGCATCACTGTCCACCTAATCAATGAAAAAAATGTATTTGCTGTGAAATTTGTAACAGTATGGTCTCTTTTATAAGGTCTGTTGATCATAGTGTCCTGCTGAATTCATGTGGTCCGTTGAAAAATGCAAATGAACTCTCAGAGATCATGTGTAACACTCAACTGTGTGAACTGGGAGAAACACCTTCAAACGTCCGTACCTGACTTCGGGAATCAGCTGATTTGTTCATAAAAAAAATTATGTGAGCATTTAAGTGAAATGCTGCTCCTTCTATGAGTTTACCATGAGCTGTTGTCAATGGAGGGACATCATTTCAAGAAAACCAACAGGCCTACTTTGTTTTTTTTTGAGACACAAACACCAAAATGTACCACGGTTTGTTTACTTAAACATTAATCAGAAATAAAAGACCAATTTGATTTGGTGAAATAAAATTCTGATGTTCGTGTATAGATATTGCAAAAATGCAATACACGTTTTAAACAATCACTGCCTTGATTTTTATGAAAAGGACCACATCGATTGATCCGAACGACAAAGCAACCAAAATCATGTAAAAATGTGATTGTTTCAAATATACATATTTGTTTTTATATATTGTGTCATGCACCTGCTTTTGAATAGCGTGGGTAACGCTCATTTCACTCAATTTTCAATCAATCAATCAATACAATTTTATTTATAAAGCGCTTTTCATACCGAAAGGTATCACAAAGTGCTTTACAGATTACAACATTTAAAACAATACACCCCACATCATATATATATATATACATTTTATTTTTATATATATATATATTTATACACATACACATACATACATATATACACTTACACACATGCATACATATATGTATATATATATATATATATATATATATATATAAAAAGATGTAATTAGGACTAGATAAATGGATGTCAGTTAAATGCTAAGCTAAAAAGATGGGTCTTGAGCCTGCTCTTAAATACATGAATGTTCTCTGCGGTCCTGAGCTCCTCCGGCAGGTCGTTCCAGAGGGAAGGGCCATAATATGGGAAAGACGCCTCGCCGTGAGTCTTTCTGTTTTTAGGAATAACTAGGAGACCCCTGCCAGAGGAGCGCAGGGGCCGTGAAGGTTCATAAGGTTAAAGCAGTTCTGAAAGATAAGAAGGACCAAGACCATTAAGACATTTAAAAGCCATTAAAAGAACTTTAACATTTTAACAAATGCATCACTTTGCTCTTGTGTGCAGAGAGAAGGCTATGCACACATATGAAGCTTTGCACTGTGAAGTGTCCCGACTCCATTCAGAGCTAAAGCACCAAAATGGACTGATCCGAAAACTAAGACAAGGTGAGAGAAATATCAAATACTATGCATACATTTATTATGGAGAATTCATCTTAAATTCAGAGGTAAAAAATTAGGTTGCACTTTACGGCTCAGTAATAATAACATGATAATGGACTGGAGTAATTAGGAATTATTCGTTTCTTCAGTCTGGACAGTGCACGTTAATGAACACACATGGAACTCATGTATGCATGTAAACACGCCACACCAGATTGTAACCATGGGCTAACATTCTGAGTGCTAAAACCCAGAGAAAAGGAAAAGGGGTTAGCTTAGTTTATTTAATTATTTGAACAGGGACATTGTACAATATACATTAACCTCAAAAAGGAGAGATACATTGTACCAGGTTGTAGCACTTGAGCCAATTTCCATCTGCAGTCCCTGGACAGGCTGATGTCAACGGACAAAGTCTTAAAAAATGCATATATTAATAGTACATTTCCCCCAAACAGCATTAAGATTAACACACACTCCATTCATTCCTCAGCTTTAATTAGTAAATACACTCTCGCATACACACAATTACACTACAGTGTGGGGAACAGGTTGGTTTTAAATAAGACATTTTTTGGCCTGGTGTGAAAAAGTGTTGGCACAGTGTTTTATAAATGATTATCCAGACAGAAATACTCACGTAGCTGTTTATTTGGCTACAAAATGAAGTAAACCCTAATGCGTTTCTGCATGAGCCTTCCTCAACGCTCTGAGAAAGGCTCATGCTGAAACGTATTAACCATGTTTGCTTGTCATACAATCATAGTTAATGTTTGCTTGGTTAACCAACAATGTAAATGACGATGCTTGTCATTTACATTGTTGATACTAGGTCAAGAATAGGTTTATGACTAGTAATTCATATTATTTTAATGAATTACATATATGACATTGTAGAGAAATTTCAGCTCGTCTCTGTGTCAAATGATTTACCCAATTTTCCCCTCTTCATTTGGTCACTGTATTATCTACTGTAAATCAGATCAGTTTTACATACTAAATATATAACAAAGTTGCTGCCTGGGTTCGGGTTGCTGCTGTTGGTCAAGTCTACGCTCAGCATATCATTCACACATGGATGAAGAGAATGTGTCCTTTTTTCGTGGCCACTTTTTTTTTCCTTCGAGCCAGACATTGTGTATGTTTGGTTTTAGTGAAATTGGAGCACACATAAAGAGCTGCACTCTCTGGCCCTATGTTGGCCATTTGACCCATTTATAACCCGTGGAGGAGTAAGTAATGCAACTTTTACTTATATCTTTAGGTAAAACAAGCAAATAGTTGTTGTTTTTTACAGTGTGTTAGGAAATACTTATCAGTGTAATGTCAGCATCTTGTCTTTTTGTAGAAAAATAAGCACTAAAATGGGGAATATAATTCCTTTGAAGTAACTAAAGGCTTTTTAAAGAAGTCACTGTTATTAGGAGTGCTTCTGACACAGTGTGTTTGGAGGTGTGATAAGACAGCAGATATTTGCAAAGTATTCAAACACTTTGACAAAAGATGTCAAGAAAAAGGCTGTTCTTTTGCCATTGCTCAGAGAAGCAAAGACATATTACCATTATTGTCAATTCTCTCGGTGTGTCACAGGAGCAGACCAGGAGGTGAAAATTAGTATGAGATATGGCAAGAAAATAAATCTTGCCTATTTATTCCACTGAATAGAAGGCTAATCCCATAACTTAGATGAGGCAGATAGAGCGAGAGAAGAAAAACAGTTGTGGCAAAGAAATTGAGAGTGAAGTTGGGGGGGGGGGGGGGGGGGAGGGCAAAGGGGGGCTTTTCACTCATAATGTGCATCTGTATTCTTCTAATGTCCCTGCTTTGGAATCACTTTTATTCAAATCCTAGACTCAGGAGACCCTCTCCTGGAACAGTAGCGAGCAGGGATGGATGGATAGATGTGTGGATGAAGAGAGGTACTGAAGAAGATACTCTCATTTAAACTTTATTATTTGCTCAAACTGATTATTTGATAGTAAAGCGATAGTGTATGTCAGATTAGGACATTTGTTTTTGCATGATGAAAATGATGGAAATGAAAGGATTATCTCCTGCTCACGGGTTTCTTTAATTAGATTCTGTTGAACAGAGTTTTTCTGATTACTTCTGAATGCTGCCCAAAACACAAAATGTCATATTCACACAGTGGATAGTTTGTATCGTACAATAGTTGCATGAAATTGTATATTTTCCCGGCTATGGAGCCATTGTGCTCTGATTGACAGATGCTTTGAGTTTTCATAAAACTGTCATTCAACAAATGTTGTAGTATTAATAACTTGAGAGGCATATAAACAGTTATACACATCATGATAAATATTTGAAATAACACATCATGTGACTGCATGTGATATAATCCCTTATGTGACTGTAATTCCAAACACATTTCTCTAACTTTTTCACTGTTCAAAAACATGTCCTTTTTCAAAAAAACAAATTAATATAAAACAGAACTCAAAACCTTTTAATAAACTTTCTTCTGATTCACTCTTTTCAGCCACTTCCACAGTCCCAGTGCAGTGTCTGGATGATGTGGAAAAGAACAATAACCAAGTTTCGAAGGCAGCAGTGTCGCAGCCTCCAGGCACCCCTCCGCTCCCTACATGCGCAGGCCGCCTTTCCTCTGGCGCATTGGCTGACAGCCTAAGAGAGGACTGCTGGTACAACGGGCCGTGGCCCTCCCAGCACTGCTCAGGTGAGGTTCTGCTGGGTACGGACTCCTGCTCTGTGGTGCTGCCCCCTCCTCCTTTGAACCAGGCCTCTTTAGACGACAGCTCCCGATCCTTCCCCAGCCCCCCTAAACCCAGCGACGCTCTCTTCTGGGAGGGACACTCCAACTCCAACTCCTCGTCTTCAATGGGCCACTGCAGTCCCAGGAGCCCCCCCAACACAGAGTGGGCTAAACCTTACTGAGGGGCTCGTCATTAGTTAAATAATTGTATTAAGGACAAGCAACTCTAAACCCTGCCAGAGTTACCACCTTACCTGCCTTAAATTGACACACCAACTCTTTGGGCTGGAACTGACTGGACCTACTGGTTGGGATCAATGGGGGCCAAAAGTGGCCTTTTGAGGTAAAGACTTTGTCTATGTACTATGGTTAATTTAGCTCCTCTGTGATGTTCATTTATGAACTCATTTGGCAGAGGAACATGTTGAAAAGCAACTTCAGTAGAATCAATGTCAGTCTGTCCATCTATGTATGTTCCAACTGTAAATTGGAACATAAATCATATGTTGCTTTTATGTATTATGTGTGTTCATTCATCTGTGAGCATCTCTCACCTGCCTCAAGCCGGATCTTTCAGTATATCAATAGCAGACCCAGGAAGACAGTAACTGTCGGGTAATAAAAGTGTACAATAATGTTTTTTTTATTTTGTTTTATAATTAGACAGATCTATCGTGAGAAAGAAATTACTGCCTTGGTGCATTGATAGTCCGATAATAATGTAAACAAAATCACTTGCACCAAATATAATCGGCTGTTTACAATTCATCATAAGTAACTATTCACAAACCTAAGAAAGCTGCTGAAAAATTTACACAAATTTCACCTGTATTATTTTCTAGATGACAAAGAAATGTATGAAGGAATGCTGTGCATTTTTAAAAGCTTGTGAGGATTTTCCACATTAACTCCACATTATGAATATCAAGTTTAAAACCTGCTTCCATTTTAAATAGTGCATTTGTAAAGTGTGATTTGTGCTGATAGTTAGCATACTCTCGACGATAGACCACAGAAGAATGTGTAAATTGTATAAATGTAGTATATGGTGGGCTTAAGTACTCTGCCAAAATGCAGTTTTTGCACTCCAAACCATTTTCTTTTCATGTCACACTTGCATAGGTCCTGGTAGGTTACAGAGCTGTCTGTGATGCGGGCAGCACAGTGCATTTGTATTGGTGTGGACTCATGAGGTGTGACTCATGACTGGTGCATAAAGCACAAAGTGCTATGGATGTTGAAAAGACACATTTTATTTCTTCTTTTTTCATAGAACTGGTCATTTTTTTAAATATATTATTTACAGCAGTAGTTTCATACTTCTGTAAACAATTTGCAAGCCAAATGCAATGTACAGTAGATAATATGGAGTTATATTTTAGATTCCCTGCACTTCAGACTGTAAATACAATAAATTAAATTAACTTGACTGAGAGGTGCCATTTTTGTGCCTTTTGATTATTAAAATGGGCTAGCTGTAACGGGGAAAAAGAACCCACATTAACTTGCATCATTGTCTCAAATTGAAACTGCTCCTTAGACGCCGTTAGCTCAAGATCTGAACATGGATTCTCATGACCAGTTGCTCTAAGAAGCCTGACTTATGTTTAAGGGTGACAGAAAACCCAGAGAACATGTCAACTTCGTCACCAAGCCACTAATACTGATGATCTGAGCAGGATATCAAAATGTTATATATATATATATATATATATATATAACATCATCAGTATTAGTGGCTTGGTGACGAAGTTGACATGTTCTCTGGGTTTTTATATATATATATATATATATATATATGTAAAATAATATTAGTACCTGAATATTTACTGAAGCAGTTGAAATGTGACATTTTTCTATTACATTTATTTAAGCGTAGCAGTTTTATTTAGCCTATACATCTTGCATTTGCCCAAATAAATGTCCCAAAAAACGTTTTTTCCTCTCTCAAACAAAGTTAGTATCGTATTTAGCAATTATCAGAATTGACACATTTCAAATAATTCTTATTTTCAGTAAATAAGTGTTTCATTTTTATTATGAATATTCATTTTTTTCATTTTATAAATACAGATTTTACATTGAAGGTTTGCAATGTTACATGCTAGTTGGCAGTTTTTGTATCCTGTGCTTTCTTGCGATTCCAGTCCGTTCAAATTCCAACTTCTCCTGGATGTACTCTTTCTTGCACTCCTGAAAAAAGTCTGGGTCTTGATAACTGGAGAACAACAAAAGATAAAAGTTATAGAAAACATGAGTGATTAGCTTTTGTGTCAATATAAATACATACTGCTTTATGAGACACTCTTTCAGGGCAGCGTTCTCCTTCCGACATTTAAACGCCATAGCGAAGCCAGAGTCTTTACAGCAGTGGCTAAAAGCTGAAAAACAAGACGTCACAAAATGTAGTGAAGTACAATACAACAAAAGCATACACACCATTCAAAATCGTAATAGGTTTTATTATATTATATTTATTAATTACATTTTGTACACATCAGAAACACATTTAAACAGAATTTGTTTCCATGGAAAAAACAATCACAACTGTCGTACGATAAACAGAAACACTACTGTGACAACATACTAGTGTGCATTGAATCATTAATAAAAATGTTATTATAATGCTTTTTTTTTTTCTAATATTGAATCAAAAACCTTTTTTGCAAACTTCTATTACATAATATTTGCATAACAGTGGTGCAATTTTTATTAGATGGATTGTATTTATCAAAAAGCAGAACCAATGTTAAATAATGATTAGCGTCATCACTTGAGATGGAGCCAACAGCACCTCCACAAGGGTACTTTAGCGACTCGGTGCCCCGGCTTGCACTTTAATCCAGATTCAGAGTGTACGTTTCTTACTGTAAACAAGGTGTTGAAGAGTTTGAGTCTTCACCTTTTTAGCACGCTCTTTCTCAAGGCTTTGATTAAAAGCACTGCCCTTGTCCCCTCTGAGCCGCTGAGTTCTTAATTAGCTTTATCAGTGGAATCTGTATTGTCATCACACAGACACTTTCATCAGGATGCTAATGTGGTTTAAAAAAAAAAACAAGAAGAAGCACAAAACCAATTTAGGAGAGCAGAATAGTGCGACTAATCTAATCAGCCAACGCCTTAGCCTTGTCCCCTGGTGCACGGCTGCTGAGGAGCGGCTTTCAGATGGCATGAAAAAGGGATGAGATGGATGGGACAACGTATATAAAGAGGTTCTGAATTTCAAGCAGTTGGGCTTTACATATAAGGTACAGGATGGAAGTCTTAGTTTAGCAGAAAGCACAGGAATCTAGTACAGTAATTCCTAACTTTATTGGAAAAGGGCTGCAGTAAACAAATCGTGGTTTAATCTATGGCTGATTGCACTCGCAGAATTGACAGGACTACAGCCAATCGTGCGGCAGTAACAACTCATGGTTTGGAGTGGAGTTTGGAGAAAATGTAATCTACTTTCTGTTGAGCGGTGCTGTAGGATGCAACTGTACGATGTAAACAAAAAAAGACTTAACTTAGAATGCATTACAAACTGACGACATATTTAAAATAAAGTAACTTAATTGTTTCCTTTAAACATGAATGCTTTATAATGTATGTGTATATATATATATATATATATATATATACACACACACACACACACACACATACATACATACATACATACACACACACACGTCCTCAACTTTACCAAATCCAATCGATGATTTAACCTTTTTCTACAACTATCCATCTTCTTCCACTCTTCCGTTGGTGGGTCGTCGGGGCAGCCGTTGGAGCTGCCAAAATCCCATTACAGTAATATATATATATATATTTGTTGTTGTTTTTTGCAGGTTGAGCGAGTGATAGTGTGTGTGTTCAGCTGAGCTCACTCTACAAAACAATGAACAACAAACACATTCACACAGGAAAACTGTTTGTACATGACCGTCATAGAAGTCATAGTACGGAGGTCAGAGGTGTGAAAATGAGTGGGATGACAAGAGCCTGATTTGAGGGGGTTTCCGCTTCCACAGACAGGTGTCTCAAGAATTGTGTCTGAGTGCAGAACCCAGCATTTGGCATCACAGGTTGATGTAATGTCTTCAGTACATTGCACAAAAATTATACGCCTATAACCGGCCTGAGTGTAATCTTTTTTTCCCTTAAATTTTTATGATGCAGACATTTTCTTTACAATTGAGAAATGAGTTCCAGCTACAAATTGCAGATCAGAAGACATGTTCTACAACTAATGGTCAAATCAACTTCAACTGAGACGAGCATCCTAACGAACACTAACTGCACCATGGCGGAGCACAAAACACAGCAACGGTGGTAAAATCACCCAGCAACTCCATTCACAGCCCTCAAGGACATCCAGAGCAGACAGTCCCTTCAACGGGATCATAATACAACATCGTATGGGACTTTTCTCACCCTGCCCACACACTGTTCAACCGTGTTCCCTCTGGAAGGCATTATAGACGCTTCTGCACCAGGACAAACACACAATGGTTCTTTTTTTGCCTTGTGGCGTACTTAATATACACTTTACTTCACTTTTGCACCTGATATTTTTAATTGCACTAAGATTTTGTGCATACTAATAGGGCTTAACGATTAATTGCATTTGCAATTTTATCACGATATCACACAATACAATTTCCAAATCGCAGAGGCACGCGATTTTGGCCCAATGCCCATGCAGCTGATGGCCGCGGCCTATAGAAGTGAACGTAGCGGCGAGAGACTGTGGCGGCGTCCGCTCTGCAGCGTGCTTTTGTTTACTTCTCAGTCTAGTTAAGGTGCGCAGCAGATCGTGGATGTAAAGTAAAAATATCAGCGTTTATGATGCAGCCGCCGCAAAGGACTATTGCTTTGTTCTCTGTTAGCATTGCGTTAGCCGTTGCGCTAATCACTCTATTCAGAGTACCGTCCCTCACCTCCGACTGTCTCTGCCTCCACAGAGATGAAGGTGAGCCGTGTGCTGCTTGTAAAGAGTTGTTTGCAACTCAGTTGGGACTTTTTAAAACCTAAAAGGAGACTTATGTTTGGGAATGTTTTGGATGAGAACTTATCTCATAAGTACTGACTAAAACACAATTAAGATGAAAATGGCAAGAAATTATTTAGGCTGCCCTTAACTTCAGCTTCAGAGCCTCAGATTTGAAAATCTCAACAGTAAGGGGGTGTTGAGGAGCGCGCGAGAGGGGTCTGGGTTTGTGATTGACAGGCCTGAGTCATGGAGTTCTGACAGCGAACTCAACAGCTCTCTAAACAGGAGAGAGGCAACACAGCGCTGTATCATAGCAAATTGATGTCATGAGAGCGACCTCCCAGAAAAGATCCCCAACAGCAACAGACACCAACAACAAGCCTTTACCAAACTGAGTGTTACTATTTTACTTTTATTGTCTGGGGTTTTATTGTGTTTTTTAATGTATAGATTTAGTTTGCTGTAGTTCTAAGTCTAGTCTAAGTTCTAAGTCTATTTTTGCTTTGTTGATTATCACAAAGTTGAATAAATTAGTATATTAATTCATTCAATCTTTTTCTTCTTCAATGTGTAATTTAAGTTACGTTAGTTACTATAAATAAATTGTGATCAAATCGAAATCGGGAGTTTATAATTCAAAAATCGTGATATTCTATTTATGTCATATCGCCCACCCCTAGTAGTCAGTAACATCTTTTACTCAAGTTCATACACTTGAGTCACTTCTTGTAGTAATTGTACTTCTTAGAGTATTTTTACCATATTTTTTACATCTACTTGAGTAATATTATGATGTCCGTTCTCTTACTTGAGTAAAACATTTAGTTACTCGTTCCACAATGAGTAAATCAGTGAGTGGCAAAAGCGTCATTTTGACACATAAAACAGATGTAGTTTGTGTTTCATTAACTTTATTCTTCAGAAAAAAAAAAATTCCTTTGGAAATACAAGGATTTTTACACCATGTCATATTTTGTTCCTCATGATTTATTACACTACTGAATCGTCCATCAGACTTTTGCACCCGAACAGTTACTCGGTACTCACAGTACTCATGTACAAGTACATTTTACTTTGTTACTCTTACTTTTTTAGCAATTCTACCCACCCCCTTTGACGGGTACTGACTTGCCTTAATGCTTTGGTTAGCAGTCAGCAGCTAAAGTGCATAGCAATGGGAATAAAGCAGAATACCTTACCTATCCTATAATACTAGCTTTCCACGTGTCTGTAATTGATTTGCAATTACCTGTACGTTTGTGTTCAAAATGTGTAGGTTTCATGTCGTACTGGCAAGGGCAGAACACAGACGCTGTGTTCACTTCATAGGCAAAGAAATAAGTTGACGCTTTTTTCGGTGCATACCTTGTACTTGCTCTATACAACGCTCTCTCGCCTTCTCTCTCATCATCTTTGGGATTAGGACATCCAACTCCACATGCCTCAGATGAACTTCTTCTGTAAAAAAGATGACACGTAACATTATTGTCATTCATTGTCAGCAACAACAGAACTAATGTTACAGTCTAAAATAGGCTGTATTCTACGAAAACAATATGCCCTGTGGCTTGTGTTATTGTAGATGTAAATACTGCTAATAAACACTGCGCCAACATGCGCGCATGAGGTCTACATCTCCTGGACACGCAATGCAGAAACAATAAATGTCTTTTACCTGTGTGTGTCGTTTCCATTGTAGAGATCGAAGAGAAATACAGAATAGTATCTTATCGTGGTGACCTACAGTCATGCTACTGAGCACTTAGCTAACCGACCAAAACACTTCCGCTGACGCAGTTTCACCCAAAGGACTACATTTCCCATAATCCAAAATTAGACCGCGCGACAAACGTCAATATTTACAATAAAATTACATGCTATCCATTGTCCCATTACTTTCAACTCCTTCCATCACGGAAGAGATACTGCCTTGTGCCAAAAAAAAAAAATGTGTACAGGAATTCTTTTGTTCCCTTTGCCATCAAGGAGCTGAATAATTTGTAATCGCTAATGTTGTTCGGTCAGTCTGTTCCTTTTCCTTCAATGAAGTGAATCTGCTGCTGCTGCTGCGTCTGCAACAAACTGATTTTATAATGGATTTGTATTGATTTTTATTACATTGCTGAATGTATCGAATGTGTGAGCAAGCCAAAGGCACATTTCTGCCATCATTGTGCATGGTAGACAATAAAGTTGTTCTATTCTATTCTGAAACTATGGGGAAAACGCAACAAATGATTGGTAAATGGTAAATGGTCTCAACTTATATAGCGCTTTTCCACCTACATTAGGCACTTAAAGCACTTTACAGCAAGGATCCACTCACCCACTCACACTCTCATTCATACGCCAATGTACGCAGACACTGGCGTTACTTGATTAACAACAAGCATAGTATAATCAAGTATTATGGATGCCAAATTTTCCATCATATCAATAAGTTTTGAGGATTTTTTATTATTATTATTGTTTGATTGTGTAACACTAGCAAGGTGTTTAGAGAACAGGTGAGCTTTAATGACAAAGCCAGACAGTCAGTGTGGGGTCCAACAGCCCTAAGGCAGAGTTTATTTGCAGTTAAATACAAAAATACTAAAAGTAGTTATTAGGATGGTGTGGCCTCGAGCTGGGATGTGAGAGGTATTCTATTAGTGAAAAAACAAATAAAAGATCAAACACAAAAGAACACCATTTCCATAACAGAAATCACCCATATACACATGTGCCACCACCACCAAAACTACAAATAAAACCACCACCTAAAGTGAACCCCTGTCACCCCAGCTGTCGGTAGATTGTTTAACCTATTGTTTAATATTTGTGTATTGTTTCAATTCTAGATAAAATTATCCAGTTAGGCTTATTGACCATTTCATTTTATGGATATGGTACTTACTACTTTCCAAGAATTTGCATCTCATGACCTCTCATTATGGATCTATCGATCCATCCTTCAGTAGATACATGGGTGTGTATGTCCAAAAGACTTGAAAATTATATTTTCCCGATGAAAGTTGTAGATCAGAATTGGTGAAATGGAGACACCTGACGACTGAAGGTTACATTGGGATTCCAAGTCAAGTGATGCCAATCTTACCCTATCAACACAGAATTAATACAGCGTGGTACATAAACTGTACAATTAAGATTTATTCATTCATTTTACCGTCTATGGCTAGCCTGGCTAACACTAGACTGCTGTGTGCGCCCGAATCTTTTCGAACTTCACAAGAGCCTGGGGACCATGGCCGAAATGTTCGCATGGATTTGGGGACCAATCACAGAACGAAGAGAGACGGTAAGACGATGACGCGCTATTCGACATACGGAAGCTTGTAATTTGTTTAGGGATAAAAAAAAAATACGGATCCAACATGACAGTTTTGCCCCCTCGAAATGACCAGGTAACTCAGATGTCTGTTTTTTTTGTAAGTTTATTTTGAGCGCAAACATTTGACAGGAGGTAACATAGGTCCCCTGTGAACACACAGTAAAAGGTTTCAGAATAATAATTTAGGATTAAGTTTTTAAGATCTGTATACATAAACAGTTAAAAGAAATACTCACACATCCCACAGCGGTTTAGGCCACCGCTTGATTACTGCGCCACAGCTCCTCTTATGGGAGGCTATGGGCCTAGCTTTAAGTATTCGGGGCAAGTCACGTGACCTTGCGCTTCCGGTTCAACCTGTTGTGTGCTGACCTTATTACTAAATTAGATACTGCACTCTGAATTGAATCATGACCAGGTAATCTTTTAGTTGCTTTATTTAACCGTGCGGACCATCAACATGCCGCTCCAAGGCATCACTTGAAAACACACCCCCGTCATACGTCATCACGTATAGACGTAATCTGACATCAGTACATGACATCCCCCTTTTCCTTTGGAATTAATTTTCCATAACATACTTCTTTTTTTTTCTTTTTTTTTTTTTACATTACATCACCTTCGAGTCTTATTTTCTAACAATGTAATTTCTAACACATGAACATTGTATTTTATAACAATAAACCTTTTACTTGTTTTCATCTCTATCTGATTTATTTCACCACAAAATCACGAAACCGCTCTGGTGTCTTTTTTTGCCCTCTGGGGTCTGTTTGTTTGTTTCTCTGGACCTTGAGTGCCCTCTTGTGGTGTTGGAGTGAAAATGTCAACATTTTTGTTTACGTCACTTTCCTCCCTTTCAGGTATTGAGTCTTGTCCATAATGTTCTTCGTTGGTCTCATGTGTCACATATTTCTTTACATGTGTCGTGTTTCGGTGATAACGTGCTCCAGTTGGTGATTCAACTACAACTTGATTTCCAGTTTTGCTCACAACTTTGTGTGGTGTTGCATTAAACGGTGTTGTAAACTTGTCCATTTTGTCTTGTTGAACCAGTACGGTGTCTCCTATATTGACTTTTGAGTATTGAGCCCCTCTTCGTTCATCAGCATATATTTTTGCCTTTCCTTTTTGTTCAGCGTCTCTGTCACGTACATCCAAAGCAGAAGTTTTCATCTCACAAATGTCCGGTAACTTTCCTCTCATTTTCCGATTAAACAGGAGTTCTGCTGGACTTTTCCCTGTGATTGGATGTTCAATGCTTCGATAAACTGTGACATATTTCCTCAATTCTCGCTTCCAGTCAAGTCCTTCAGCTTGTGCAATCCTGATTCTTTTCATCAGTGATGCGTTTTGGCGCTCGACTTCTCCATTGGCTTGAGCCCATTTTGGTGTTGTTCTTACATGTTTAATTCCATTGTTTTCACAATATTCTCTGAACAATTCAGATTTGAACTGCGGTCCGTTGTCTGATTTAATGGTAACTGGTAGTCCATGTCTACTGAAGAAACAGTCAATAGAGTCAATCACCTTTTCTGCAGTTGTAGATGTCATTACATCATACTCATAGTACCGACTGTAGTAATCTACTAGAACAAGTATCGAATGATTGGAAGGTAGCGGTCCCAGTAAGTCTACAGCGACATCTTGCCAGGGTCCATCCGGTAATAGTGTATTTCTCAGTGGTTCAGGTGGATCGGGTCTTGCTACTATTTGACATCCATGGCAGGCTTTACAGTGTTTTTCTGCAGCTCTGTCCATGCCAGGCCACCATACTTTCGTTCTGAGATGTTGTTTGGTTCCGACAATTCCTAAATGTCCTTCATGAGCTAGTGACAGTGCTTTAGCTCTGAGCTTTTCCGGCAATACAATGCGAGTCCCTCGTAAAACTATGTATCCTATTACACACAGTTCATTTGCAATAGGTGCGTATATTTTGCATTTGTCAAAATGTCCATTTTCAATTGCTTTTCGTACCTCAGTTAATTCTGAGTCTGTAGCAGAGGCTTCTTCAACCTCTCTTGTGCTAAGTGCTTTTGGGGTTGCATTTACTGTAATGAATCGCACGTATTCCTCTGATTCATGTTTGTGAGTCTCCTTTGTTGCAGTGTCCGACAGTAGTCTTGACAGTGAATCAGCAATGTTTTGTTTTCCAGCAACATGTACAATTCGAAAGTCATATGGTTGTAGTCTGAGAACCCATCTTTCTATTCGTGCACATGGTTTCGACCTCTTGCTGTATATGACCTCTAATGGCTTGTGGTCTGTGAGTAGATCAAACTTTCTACCATACACATATGGATGTAATCTTTCACATGCCCATACCAGTGCTAGGGCTTCCTTTTCTGTTTGTGAGTATCTACGCTCACAGTCTGTTAAGCTACGACTTACATAGCACACTGGTACTTTTTCCCCGTTCTGTTCCTGTATTAGCACTGCGCCCAAGCCTACTGGGCTTGCATCTGCTATGACTTCCGTTGGGGCTTCTTTGTCAAAGTAAGCTAGGGTACCTGCTCTGGCTAGTTCAGTTTTTAATATTTCAAATGCTTGTTTTTGCTCCGGCCCGAATGTAAACAAAGTCTCTTTGCGTGTTAAACGTCTTAAGGGTTCAGAGAGTGTAGCAAACTGTGGTATGAACCTGCTGCTAAAGCCTACCAGTCCAAGAAAGCTTCTCACCTCCGCAGCATTCTTTGGCTCTCTGGCTTCCATCACAGCTCTCACTCTTTCCTCTGTTGGTCCGATGCCTCTTTGTGTCAGTAGTATTACCATGAATACAAGTCTGTCCATGTTGAACTGGCACTTTTCTGGGTTTAGTGTCAATCCACATTCAGAAAGTCTCTTCATGACAGCATGCAAACTCTTGTCATGTGTTTCCTGGTCCGGTGCGTGTATTATCACGTCATCTGAGATGTTCTCTACTCCTTCAATGCCTGTCAGTGCGTTGGCAATCTCGTGTTGGTATTGCTCACTGGCTGACGAGACTCCAAATATCAGTCTTTTGTATCTGTAAACTCCGTTGTGCACTGCAAATGTTGTGATCTCTCTGGACTCTGGGTTTAGCTCCAACTGATGGTAGCCCCACTTGAGATCTAGCTTGCTGAAGATTGCAGAGCCGTTTAGTCCTTGAAGTATTTCATCCACTGTGGGAATAGGGTATCTTTCTCTGACTATTGCCTCATTTGCTTTTCTCATATCTAAACACATTCGAATATCTTTATCACATTTCTTTGGGAGTACCACTACAGGATTTACCCAAGGTGTAGGTCCTTCTACACGCTCTACAATGTCCATGTCAATCAGTTCGTTTATCTTTTTCTCTACCGCATCTCTTAAATGGTAGGGTATGCGCCTTAGTGGTTGTGCAACTGGTTTCACATTTGGGTCAATATACAGACTTATCTGTTTAGTGTTTAGTTTCCCTACTCCTGTAAACACTTTTGGGTACTGCTCTTTAAGAGAGTGCTTTAAATCTGTGACAGCCGCCACATTTTCCCCTATTTTCAACACCCTTAACTTTACAGCAGTCTTTTTCCCAAGAAGTGGTTCCCCATTGCCTTTTATGACAATAAACTCGGCCTCCTCAATGTTATCACCAATCTTGATCTCACATCTGAATGCACCTTTAACAGATAGTGACTGGGTTGAGGAATATGCATACAAATTCCTCAGCTCTTTGGGTACATATGAATGACACTTTATCTTTTCAGCTTTTAGCTTTTCCCATACGTTTTCACCCATTATATTACTTGTAGCACCAGAATCTATGAGCATTTTCAAATCAACTCCCCCTACAGAAAATGTTAATTTCTCAGGTACGTCATCCACATCTTTTACAATGAATGCATAATCATCTTGTTCAACCACATTTACATTTTGTTTCTTACGTCCTTTGGTACGACACATTTTTGAGAAATGGTCTTTACCATTGCACTTGTGACACGTTTGTCCTCGTGCTGGGCATTTTGGATCCTTACCCATGTGATCGGTATATCCACACCGGTAACACTGTCTGTCCGTTTGATTTTCTTCTTTCATTTTAGCTTTTGGTTTCATGTACTTTCCTTTCTTTGTCGTTGCGATCCGGTTGACGGTGTCCCCTTCTTTCCTCTCCCCGGTAACGCTCATTGCTGCCAACTGCTCCTCCACTCGTTCACATTGCGAAGCCACCTCCAACGTGCGAGCCAATGTCAAACCTGGACCTTCTTCGAGTAGCTTTCTCCGTACGTATTCAGAAGTGCATTTACACAGGATAGCATCTCGTATTTGGTTATCTCTGTCTCCCCGAAAGTCACAGTCCTTTGCAGCTTGTCTCAAACGTGTACCAAATTGTTGCACAGTCTCACCTTGTTTTTGGGACAATTTGTGAAAAGTTTGGCGCGCATATGCTGCATTCACTTGAGGAACAAAATACGTGTTGAGCGCCTCCACCGCCGCCACGTAGTCAGTCGCTTCGCCCGTGCGCGGTAAAGTAGAAAAAATGTCCTGCACGTCTTGTCCGGCCAAGTGCAGTAGAAGGGCACGTCTCCGCTGTTTAATTGCATCTGTAGCATCATCAGCTAAAATTAGTCCTTTTCCGTCCGCAAACAACTCGAAAGACGTTAACCATCGTGTCCATCTCGGTCCGAGAGTAGCTGAATCCGTGAAGCAAGCAAACGGTTGAATGCCAGACTTTTCCATGTTAGCTTAAAACTTTTCCTGCTAACCCGCTCACCGTCGGTTTTCTCGCGTTACAAAAAAAAAATACAAAAAATGGTCCTCGTTTTCCTCGTCGCCATTGTTGTGTGCTGACCTTATTACTAAATTAGATACTGCACTCTGAATTGAATCATGACCAGGTAATCTTTTAGTTGCTTTATTTAACCGTGCGGACCATCAACATGCCGCTCCAAGGCATCACTTGAAAACACACCCCCGTCATACGTCATCACGTATAGACGTAATCTGACATCAGTACATGACACAACCCATAAAACATACAATATAAACGGCAGTGTATTAAATTTGCAACGATTAATAAATATTGTTATTTACAGTGAACCCTTAACATGAATAATAAAAAGCACTCTTACAACACATCTGTTGTAAGAGTGTAAATGGTCTTGACTTGTGCCTCTGTCTTGGCCAGGACTCCCTTGAAAAAGAGATTAGTAATCTCAACAAGACTTTCTTGGTTAAATAAAGGTTAAATAAAATAAAATAACAAATATTCCACCAAATCCTGTCCTTTGGTTCATCAAGATGCAGAATTAACCAGTGTTGAGCAAGTGACTTAAAAATTGTAATATATTCTAGATTAGTGATTACAGGTATTACATATTACGACTCAAACCTCTTCATCAAGTTTGCAGATGACACAACAGTGGTGGGTCTCATCAACAACAGAGACGAGTCAAACTACAGGAGTGAGGTGAGCAGTCTGGCCATGTGGTGCACACAGAACAACCTCTCTCTAAATGTGGAGAAGACAAAAGAGATTGTTGTGGACTTTCGTAGAGCACGGGTCCAGCGCGCTCCTCTAACAATCAATAGTGCTGCAGTGGAGAGGGTGACCAGCACTAAGTTCCTGGGTGTGCACATCACAGAGAACCTTTCCTGGACCATGCACACTACATCTCTGGTCAAGAAAAGTAATCAGCGTCTCTACTTTCTCCGCAAGTTAAGAAGAGCTAGAGTCCCAGCCTCCGTTATGTGCAACTTCTACAGAGGGACTATAGAGAGCATCCTGACCAGCTCCATCACTGTGTGGCACAACGCCAGCACTGCGCATCGTGAGAGCAGCGGAGAAGATCTGTGGAGCTCCTCTCCCCTCCATTAAGGACATGTACTCCACCCGTCTCACCCACAAAGCCGTCAGAATCACCAGGGACCCTACGCACCCATCACACAGTCTCTTCAAGGTAAGGCCTTCTGGGAGGAGACTGCGGAATCTACGGGCCAGGTCGAGTCGACTGAAAAACAGTTTCATACACAAGGCCATCGGAAAGCTGAACTCCCTGCCCTCCCTCCCACCCCTCTTCCCCCACCCCCCGCTCCACAATCAAGGATGAGAGAAATATAATTTCAAACCATTCACATGGTTTGACAAATAAAAAAAATCTTGAATCTTGACTATTACTGTTTCAGAAATGTAATTGAGTTACACTACTTTGAGTTACTTTTGGCAAAATATAAACTGAATATAGTAATAATGCCACCGCGCAAAAGTACAGTTAGAGATGACCTTTTCCTTCGCTTTCCCCATTCTCTTGTGTTTTGTTTTGACCACATCAACTTCAACTAACTGATCTTATACATCATGCTGTTTCAAGGGCGGAGTTTGGCTTTTTGTTTTTCATTCATGTAAATGCTCTTGTAGCTCGAGGTACTTGAAATGTATTGACTAATATATTCCCGTATTTTGTGTAAGTAATATGTTATATTCCTGGGTTACTGAAAAAGTAATATATTTGTGTAAATTGTTACTTTTGTAATGCGTTACCCCAACACTGGCATTAACTCACAGTGAGGTCTGCTCCTCCACGCAATGGCCCTCATTTATCAAACTTGCGTACGGTGAAATCAGAGCGTAAGTGGGGTATACGAAAAATCACCGCCTGTTTTGGCATTTATCAATCTGAGCGCGCTCAGATCCTACACCAAGTCAGGAGGTGGTGCACATGATACACCAATTTTAACTAAACACTAAACAGCGCAGGACAACAGTTTTTAACAGCATGAATTGCATTGCCACATTGCACATTATCCACATTAGTGATTTAAACATGAAACAAGGCGACAGCGTTAATGTTTATGGACAGACTTTGATTCAATGTTGCGCTGCATCGACACGCCCCTCCACGCTACGGGCCGAGCCCAGAGGCTCAGCCCGGACCAGAGACACTAGAACCTGGACTGCAGCCACAGAGACGCTTACGATGTTTTTTATATTTATGTTTCGTTTCTTGTTTTTAACAAAATACCGCTGCATGCGCAAACTCTGTGTGGATTCCCCGCCTCACATCCGCGGCCGCTGCCGTGTACCGGGACACCGGGACTCACCTGGGTCTGCGCGAGGCCATGCTCCGTGTTCTGGTTGGTTTGAGCGCTGAGTCTGTGGACCGTATTCCGTGCCCGGGCGTCAAACAAATCCTTCAACAGCTCCACAGCTTTCGTCGGTCCGGACGGGTTCGTAAAGTCCGGGTTTGAGCGGCGCACAGGGTCTGCTGACCGCGCGCTCTCCTCTCGTCAGGGGAATGACCGAAACACGTCTTGTAGGGCTGTCTTCGGTCCGGACGGGTTCCGACTCTAACACGGATCGAGTCCGCGGAGCTGACAGCAGCTTTTCGCTGGTTCTGATCATGTTCCAGAGTCTGCTCTGACTGCAGCGTTGTATCTGTTTTGTTATGTATTTGTTTAAGTCAGTCACAGCACGCACCGAGTCGATTCAGCCATCTTGCTTACTTTTTTGTCTATTGCCACCTGGTGGTCAGTGCATATAACAGCATCAACATCATCATAATAAACATATCATGACATCTTCCTCTTTTTTTTTTTTTTTTTTTTAAGTAGTCACCAAACCAGTGACCTTTGCATAAAGGTTGCAGAAAGTATTTTTTTTTTTGTTATGCTTTCAATAAACATGCATTTTTATTAAATTCTTTTTAGTTAAACCTTTTTTTTATTTTTTATTTTTAAAAGAACTGCTTAACATAAATGGCACAATATGCTACTCCTCAACTAGCCTTTTAGGTCTATTAACAACACGACCACTAGCTGTTCTTGTATGAAGCATTTCTGAGCTGACATTATCGGCAGTAGTTACAGGTTGATTACACATTTCATGTTCTTGCTGTGAATCTGCACTGTTAACTACATTCTGCTGAGTAACATTTCGCTCATCATTTAGCACATTTTGATTCTCTGACAACTTCAAAAACTTTCGATTTCTTCTGTACCTTTGTCCATCTGGTGTCTGAACTACGTAAGATCTCGGGTGGTCAGACTTTCCTGAAACCTGAGCTGGACACCATTTACCATCTTGCCACAATCTCACAGTGTTTCCAACCTGCAGTTGTTGTAATGGTTTTGCCCCTTTGTCAAAGTAGTCCTTTTGTTTCACTTGTCTCGCCTGTAGCATCCGCTGTACTCCGGTAGTGACTGTTTTGGGATCCAACATGCATGAGGGTGTCGGGAGCTTGGTCCTCACGCGACGTCCCATTAACAGTTGAGCTGGTGATCTTCCGATGTCCTCAAATGGTGTACTCCTCAGATTGAGCATTGCCAAATATGGATCTTTTCCATCTGCTTTTGCCTTTTTAAGCAGTAGTTTGACGGTCTGCACTCCTCGTTCTGCCATTCCATTAGACTGTGCATGATGAGGGCTCGATGTTTTGTGAATAAAGTCCCACTCGTGTGCAAACGTCTGGAATTCCCTTGAGCTAAACTGTGGTCCATTATCTGAAATTACAATTTCAGGAATACCATATCTAGCCAATTGGGATTTCAGATGTGTGATGATAGTTGCACTTCTTGTGTCTGATTTTAACCACTCCACTTCAACAAACTTTGAGTAGTAGTCCACTAAGATTAAGTATTCCTGCTGGTCAAATGTGAATAGGTCGACGCCTATCTTTTGCCAAGGCCTTTCCGGAACACTGTGTGGATGTAGTGGCTCTTTGCTTAGTCGTTTCTGATATGTACTGCACACATCACAACTGCTCACTAGATCAGTAATACTTTGAGACATGCCAGGCCAAAAGAGTACTTCTCTCGCTCTGCGCCTGCAACTTTCAATACCCAAGTGTCCCTCGTGGATAAGTTTTAGCATGTCCTCTCTTAAAGATATCGGAACTATCAGTCTTTCGCCTTTCATCAGGATCCCTTCTACAAAGGATATTTCTTCTCTGTAGTTCCAATAAGCTTGAATGTCTTTCACAACTTGGCTTTTTGTCACTGGCCAACCTTGTAGTACTGTTTTGGAAAGTTTAGTTAAGGAAGCATCTTTTGCTGTTTCTATTTTGAACAGTTGCAGCTTTTCGTTTGACACAGGTAAATTGGACATTACCATGTGCACTTGCGCTTCAATGTCTTTGTCAGGTGAGTTTGTCACTGGCAGATAGGCTCTAGATAATGCATCTGCAATATACATCTCTTTTCCTGGCTTGTACTGCACATTCACTTGGTACTTTTGAAGTCTCAACAATAGTCTTTGTATTCTGGCTGGTGCGCTGCTCAGTGGCTTTTTCATTATTGCTTCCAGTGGTTTATGGTCAGATTGAACATCCACTTCTCTTCCATATATATGTACTGGTGAAAGCGCTCAGCTCCGAATACTATTGCCAACATTTCTTTTTCTATTTGCGCGTAGCGCTGTTCCGTTTCAGTCAATGCACGTGAAGCATAGGCTACTGGCTTATTCTCTTGCAGTATAACTGCACCAAGTCCACTTTTGGACGCATCTACTGAGAGCATTACTGGCAGTTTCACATCATAGTATCTGAGCAATGGCGCTTCAGTCAGTATTGTTTTCAGCTTTGTGAACGTATCCTGATGCTCTTCATTCCAGTCCCATGCAACGTCATCTCTGGTTAGAATGCGTAGAGGTTCTGTGTGTTCTGACATATTTGGGATAAACTTTGCTAGGTAAGTTACCATACCCAAAAATCGCTCCACATCTTTTTTGCATTCTGGAGTTGGCATCTTGACTACAGCTTCAATTTTACTCTGATCTGGTTTCAAACCATCTTTTGAGAAGATGTGGCCTAAGTATTTAATTTCTTCAAGACCAACTTTGCACTTTGCTTTGTTCAGCTTAAAGTTCTTTGCTCTGGCTATTTCTAGCACTTGTCTCAGTCTGTTGTCATGTTGCTCAATTGTCTCCCCCCAAATCAGTATATCGTCGATGTACGTTTCAACGCCTTCAATGCCTTCAAACAGTTGTTTCACCGTTCTGTGAAACACCTCTGGAGCGGAGTTAATCCCGAAGGCGAGCCTTAGGAAGCGGTAACGGCCAAAAGGAGTGTTGAAAGTACAAAGGAGAGAGCTGGCTTCATCCAGTTTCAGTTGCCAGAAACCTGAGCTTGCGTCCAAAACCGTGAAGTACTTGGCTGTTGATAATCTGCAAGTTATTTCCTCAACAGTTGGAAGCTGATAATGTTCTCTCATGACTGCTGTATTGAGGTCTCGTGGATCTAGGCATAATCTATATTTGCCTTTATTCTCTACAATAACAATGGGGTTGACCCACTTGGTAGGCTCCTCAATCTTTGTTATGACCTCCAGTTTTTCCATTCTTTCCAGTTCTGTCTTCAGTTTTTCTCTTAAAGTCACAGGTATTTTTCTTGGTGGGTGTACCTTTGGCGTCACACTCGCGTCGATCCGAATGCTGTGTTCTCCCTCGAGGCACCCCAAGCCCTCAAATACATCGGCATATTCTTTGAAAATGTCAATTTTGGTGTTTTTGTCCAGTGCATGAATTCTTTTGATGAGACCCATGTCCTCGCATGCGTTGAGTCCCAGTATTGGCATTGCATCTGGTTTCACCACAATGAACTGTAAAGTGTATGGCTTCTTTTTATACTTAACCATCCAGTTGCATTCTCCCATGACTTGAATCTGGTTTCCTGTGTACGCAAACAGTTTCACTTGTGTGGGTCTTAATGTTGCTCTTCTGCCCATGCTTTGCAGCAGCTTGTAAGGGATTACATTGGCCTGTGCCCCTGAGTCAAGTTTAAATTGTATGTGTTTGTGTTCCACTTTCAACTTGACAGTCCATTGGTCTTTTAGTTGCTGTGCTTTTGCTTGTACACTTCCAACAACAGATTTGCTTGCTCCATGTCGTCCTCGTCGACAGTGTGCACTTTCTTTGATCGACACATTTTGGCGTAGTGATTCAATTTCTCACAATTCTTACATTGTTTGCCATATGCGGGGCATTTCTTTGCTGCATGCTCACTTCCGCATCTTTTACAGAAAAACGTGCCTGCTTTTTCTTTTTCACTTTGTTTAGTTTTATTGTGTTGCATCTGTTTATATGGCTGCTTGTATTTAACTGTATCGATGTGCTTGCTTTCACGTGCTGCTTGAGTGCTAAAGTCTTCCTCTTGCATCTGCTTGATTTGCACTTTTGTCGTTTCTGCCGCTAAACACAGTTGGGAAGCTCGTTCAAGATAAGGTCAGCTTCTCTCAAAAGTCGTTCTCTCATCACATCTGATGTGATTCCACAGACAACTCGATCTCTAATAAGGGACTCTTGTAATTGTCCAAATTCACACGACTTAGCTCTCAGTTTTAGCTCTGTGATGTACTGGCTAACTGTCATGTCCCCTTGAACACACGTGAAAAATCTGTATCTCTCGTACGTAATGTTCTTCTTTGGGTTGCAGTATTCGTCAAACTTTTCCATGATTTCATTAAGTATGTGCTTATCATCTTCTTCTTCGAACGTGAAGGTATTGTACACTTCCACGGCATCTTCACCGGCAATATGAAGAAACAGAGAGGACTGCACTTTATCTGCCTTGCTAGCTCCTCCGGTCGCTGCTAGGTATAGCTCAAACCTTTGACGGAACCTCCTCCAATTTTCAGACAGGTTACCGTGCTGCAGCTCGAGTCCAGACGGTGGCTTAAGTCCTTCCATTGCAGTTTTGTTGAATTAATATTACTTTTTTACTTCTGACACCATGTTTTGTTATGTATTTGTTTAAGTCAGTCACAGCACGCACCGAGTCGATTCAGCCATCTTGCTTACTTTTTTGTCTATTGCCACCTGGTGGTCAGTGCATATAACAGCATCAACATCATCATAATAAACATATCATGACAGTATCCACGCTTTTTTTTTATGTGGTCTTATTTTATAGCCTTTTTTAGGCTATTTAGGCCTACAGCTTATTTAATAAAGGTCACTTTTTATTATTAGCCTATTTCTTTTTTCCCCTCTTTTTTATTAGTAAATGTGATCTTGGATTGGCTATAAGGTTAACGTTGGTTACTGACAGATTTTTTAATATCATATAAACAACTATTTATCATTTTCTTGTTTGGAGAAATGTTCTTTTTTACTACTGGGGATACCCCAAAGGGCACCTGCAGTGCCCGCGGGCATACGATTGGTGGTCTCTGGTCTGGTTGCATCCATAGACTCTACAGTATATCCATGGACTCCTTCTCCAGGAAGCCATAAGAAACCGCTTTATGTCATACAGGCCGGTCACATCTTAACAAAAACACAAACAAATTCTCTCTGCTATGACAGCACACGTCATTTTAAACAGCTAGCCAATAGCAATCATTCATTTACAGTTTAAAAAATTATAGTTATTGTCCCAATCTGGTCACCATAAGTACCACCAGATGTAAACCAGGTGATTTGAAGATTAGAATTACATGACGGTAAGTGTGTGAAAAGGTACAATATTAAAATTAAGTAGCTAAATGCACAGTGTCGGCTTCATAACAATCAGCGAAAAGACATAAAAACCTATTATCGCTGCTCTCTGATGTGTTCAAAGGTTATCTCATCTTGGGAACCCACCAACTCGGGCATCAAAATTATCTCACAGTTTCCAAGTGAAAAATATGACATGAGGTGGCGTTCCTGTGCAATTTTCCACTTGACAAGTGGTATTTACCATAATTAGGAGACCACATGAAGGCAGCAGAACCCTTTAGTACCTAAGCCAATAATAATGTACACCAAACAAAAATATAAAACACAACACTTCTGTTTTCCCTCCCATTTTTCCATGAGCTGAACTCAAAGACATTTTCTATACACACAATAGACCCTTTTCTCTCAGAAAAACAGTCAGTATGATCATTTGCCTCATGCAGTGCAACATCTCCTTCTCATAGAGTTTAGAGTCAAATCAACATCTTGATATGCCACACTTTTGAGGTAAATTGAATGATCTCTATTATGATTTGGTGTGTGTGCTGAGCCCCTCCCCCCCTTGTGTTTTGTTTTGCAGCTGAGCAGTGTGTGGCAGGGCGCGTGGCAGACTTGACACCTGCACGTCATTACCCATCACTGCCTGGACGTCTTAGCACTTCTCGGTAGCGATTCTCTGATCCTGAATTTGAAAGTAAATGTTGGTAAATTTTTACCTGCAATATACTTTCCCGCTGTTCCTCCATCTGTCCAGATTCTCCCTGTGTCTAGTTCTTGGTGTCCTGCTCCTCGTATCCTGCTCCTCCTTGTCGGCCAGCTCCATGCCTCCACTGCCTGCCTCCACAATTTGTAAAAAAAAGAAAGAAAACTGTTCAACTTTCCTCCTGCTTTGGGGTCCGCTAGTTAAACGCAACAAACGTCTGCAAAGGAGAAGTGTACACTATCACAGATTAAGACAGATTTGTGAACAATATTTGAGAGGAATTGGTCCATCGTGTATATAGAAAATGTTTCATGTCTTTTAGCGCATGTTCATATTTTTTTGTAGATTGAGCACGAGGCACAGGGTTGAATCTGACCACAGATCCAACCGCAACCAGCTGTCACAACATTGAATAGACATAGGCCCAATGTAGACAGCAGCGGCAAACGTCTTCTTCAGATCAACCACACGCCCAGTGCGCAGCACATTTCACACTCACCCACTCTATTCCAGTCAGTGCGACGTGAGAGAGGATACAGTGCACTGTCTGCTGATCGTTCTCACAGCTCTCTGAAGTTGCCTTCAGGTCTTCAGGCTGCCACCTTTATTTGTACTTTTGAACAAAGAGACCACATGCCAACACCTGTTTTTGGTGATAAAAAAAAAAAAAATCATATGTGAAATGTATTTTCAAATTTAGTTGATCAATATATCTTTTGCTCTTGTACTCGGGCTAGCAAATAAATTAGGGCTGTGCCACAATACTCATGAGGTATGGTGAGGCTGCAGAGCCCAGCCTTGGACGCTGTAGAAAACCGTGCAATCCGCTGCTTCTTGGGAGTTCATAAGTTTGTCCCAGTGCTGGCAGCGCAGGGTGATATGGGCTGGGTTCCTGGATCACTTCAATGGAAATGTGAAATGGTGAGACTGTGGAATCGACTCTTTAACCTGCCTGAAAATAGAGTAACAAAAAAGTATTTCTGTGGAGTAAGAATAAGTCCCCTGGGCTGCAGAGCTCTGGACTGTCTATGCTGATGCACAACTCCAGTATGTATGTCATAATAATTTGTCCTGTAGTGTTAATAACATCAGATGAAATTTAATGTCAAACTTGGAATACAAATGGTTGACTGGGATTTTGCTAAGGCAAAGCTAAGGACATACTTACAAATTAAAGATGCATTTGAAACAGAGTTATATGTAAAGGCAAACCTGACAAGGAACCAAAGATCTTTGATGCTCAGCTGTGAACTGGAATCCTTCCCCTGGCCGTAGAAACTGGCATGTTCACTCAAACTCCTGAAGAGGACAGACTGTAGATTGTGTGATTTAGGAGAGGTTGAAAGTTAAATTCATTTTGTGGTATTCTGCCCACGGTACGATGATCTTAGACATTTTTTATTTGGTGAATTGATTGTTTAAAAGCCTGAACGGTTCTGGATTAGTGATGACGACGAGATGAAATGGTTGTTTAATTTTAATGTGTTTAAATTGGCTACTTTGGTTTGTAAAGCCTGGATGAGGCGGCAGACTTGTTTATTTAAATAAGTTCATGTATATTGTACCTACTGTCTGGCAACGGGTCCTTTGTTGTTATCGGTGCCCATTAGGGCTAGGCATATAGTGTGTATGCAAGACACAATAATAAAAACTATTAATTAATTCATATTCATTTATGTACAAGCTACAGTCAAAGCTGCCAAATCAATAGATTATATATTTTTAAACTATGCAGTTGGAAGAGTGTGAAAGGGTTAATTCCACCTCCCTTTCACTGGTTACTTTATTTGGAGGGGTATTGTATGTTTCTGTTCACAGGTGTGCCTTATAGGCTGGCCACAATCTTTATATGAGAGACAGAGAGAGAGAATACTAATAATTCCTTTTTAGATATTTTGGTAAAGCTGTTGTAACAATATCATATATACTATATAATATACTTCCTTGGTATACCTAATACTATAATGCTCATACCTCTCCACCTCCATAGTTCTCTCTTCAGGGTGAAATACAGGCCTATGAATGCCCACTTGGCTCTCTCAGAGCCCTCTTGCTGCCTGAGGAAGCATGCTGTTAGTTGTGGCAGAGTCTGCAGCTCCATCTCTGATCCAATCTAACCCGAGCAGCAGGCTCCTGAACCTGGCAGAAGGAGGTTAGCAGAGTTAAACCCTTTCGGAACACGCCTCACTGCTCCGGGACACTACCAGCTCTTCCAACTGTCCCTGCTCAAGCCCCTGTCAGAGAATGTCTAAGGGTCATTGTACGGCAACTTATTGCATTTTGAATAATAAAAGTTTGATTTTTCCCAAGAATATTTTCTGTTATGAAAGTTGAAGCTGTTATACATTTCGAGTTAGTTTCATGAGTATGTTTTTATGACTTAATACTTGTTGGCAGACACTGAGCAGTATTGAGACATAAGTGCATGTCCCCATATCAAATGCAGTTGGGTTTATTTAGGCTTCAGAAAAGTTCAGACATTGGGAGTTTCTGCGATTTTGGCATAATCCATGTTGGATGGAGATCAATGGCCTGGAACAAATGTATGAATGAAAGTAACTTTATTGTGTTATAAACAATCAAAGTCTCTTATCATATTGGTTCTTAGAAGGGATTGGAATAAACCGTATCATATAATTACCAAATGAGTATCAGTATAAAGTTATTTGTAAGAAAGAAAAAATAAGTAAGAGAAACAGAAGTGATTTTACTCAGGAACAAATGTTTTCTTGCCAAAATGTTTATAATCTAAATGAATGCAATACATTGCCGTATCATAGACAACTATACAACGGTCCATAATTGATTAATATAATATTAAAAATTTACACCAAAGTATTTTTTTCTTCTTTTTCAAACAATAGAGTTGGTAAAAGAAGTGTGGACATTTTATGTACTTTATGTAGATTTTTTGAGGGAGTATTCCTTTTTTTGTTTTGTTTTTTAATTAACACAATTAAAATATATTATAACATTTTTCATGCTGTCTATTGAATCTAGCCAATAGCCATTTATGGAAATGGCTTTAGTTTGTCCGTGTGTCTCAGAACCTCAATGAATAAACTGTAGTTTGCTCCACTTCATTGTTGTCAGATAAAATCCAAAGAATATTTAAGATAAACTGATTTTCTGGCCGTATGATATAAGAAATGCATTATGTATCATTAACAGTCCTTTTCCAAGGGCATCAGAGGAAGTGAAGCTGAAATGTTTAAGCTGTTTTCCGTACAGTCAAGAGACAGGGTGATGGTTCTTGCTCCTCCACGTCAGCTTGTTGCGAGCTGATTTGGCTGGCAGATGGAGTGTGGAGATGAGATTTTGAGAGTGTTTAAACCCGAGCGGCAGGACTCCTCTTCAGGGTCGGTGGGGAGCAGACGATCCGATGGTCTGGGTGAGGGGATTACAGGCAGACACAGGCAGACCTCCGCTGCTCCGGCCTGTTGCGGGGCACCTTACGTGGCTCTCCACTGAGAAATGACTGTCAATGTCAAGAAGTCAAGAAGCCTGCAACAAAAGGCAACACCGTTTTGGCTGATGATACTGATGGTGATGTTTAAGACACCATTTTTATGCAATAGTAGCGACTTTATATTTCATTTTCTATTGGATGAAACTAGGTTTATAAACATTTCGGGGAAAGTACTTTACTAGGAAGAAAAAAATATCCCTAAAACTAAAAAAATATTAGTTTATTAGTTCTAACTATCAAGGCAGGACTGCAGCATGTTGTGCTTCAATTTTCTAAATGTAAGTAATGAAGATAAGTTGACCTATATCAAGAGGAATACAAACCCCGCGACTAAACCCTATTTTATGATAATATTTCATTTGGTTATGATCCTGAAATATTAGCTAAAGTTACACTTCTATTTGAGAAACGTAGTTTATTACAATATTAACCTTAGTACTATTGCTATTAAGTGTAATGGCAAGGCAACTTTATTTACACCGCACATTTCGTGCACAAGGCAACTCAATGCGCCTATTTTTCTAACTAGTTTTAGAAGTATTAAAATGCTTTCTGGGTTGTTTTCTTGCTATGGCACTGGCCTTGTTGGCACAATGTGAGAAATGTCAAAATGCATTTCCTCTGAAGCAAGTGAAGAGCAGTGCCACTGAGCTACAATCTGTAGTCACTTCTCAGGCAGGCTAAAGCCTTTGACACCAGAGTTTTTAATTAAAATTACATTAGGACTAATCAGCCGAGAGAGGAGGGGGTGGAGGTCAGCCGGGCTGAGGGGGGACACTGTCTGTTGCCAGGGCACTCATGTTCATATGTTCATGTGAACTCGTCTGTTGGTACAGTAACAGTACAGCTACCGTATCACACCTCCAAAGGTGGTAGAGAGTGACCGAGCCAGGATCCTGTGGGATTTCCATGATACAGACTGACACAAAGGTAATGGCAAACCAACCGGACATTGTGGTGGTGGACATAGAGCAGAGCTGTTGTGGTGCGTTACTAAGTGATTGCAGGAAAAAAGAACACAAGAAACAAAAGAAATGATATGGCCTGGAGGGTCAAGGCATCTGTGGTCATTGAGGCACTCAGGGCAGTGACCCCCAAAATAGACGAGAGGCTACAGCACCTCCCAGGAAATACATCAGACATATTCAGAACAGTGCAGTTCTAGAAACAGCAAAGATACATGCGCTGAACCCTCAAGCTCCCAGGCCGACGGTAGAGGAGATAATAAAGAAACAGATCGCCCGTGGTGGGTGAGGAAGAGTTAGTTATTATTCATTCACATATATGATTCAACCTAACCTTTGCTTCTCTCCTGTCGTCATAACTGTATAAACTTATGATTTATGAGTTGTATATACATCTTGTGAGGAACAGAATTCAACTTATTTTGCTTTTAATAAGAGGTATTTTATTAGAATAAGAACAAAAGTGTCCTTGTATAAATAATTAATATGGACCATCACATTTTCTTGTGAGAAATTCGCCTTGGTTTTTATCCATACTGCAGGCTGCTGCCAACACAATGTATATTAACAAGTCAGAGAAAAATGTTTAAAAAAAATACATGTGTATATCGGCTTAAAAAACCAAAAAAGAGAATTAATTCCACACAGGTTTAGAAGCATAACCATAAGGGGCAGAGTTGAGTGTTATCAAAACCTAAACTTGATTAGAAGTTATTAAGATTATTTAAGATTATTTTTGACAGAGGGAACACATGGCAATGTCTGTGCATTTGTAAAGGCGAGATCAAATGTTAATGCAACTTTTCTCTTTTCTGAAACAGGACAGGCAGGAGAGTTGGGGACACACACAAAAAAACCCATTTGTTCACACACAAGGACTTCTCGCCAAGATAATTATAAGCTTTATGAAAGTGCTGAAGAAGAAGGGGGAAGAAACCCAGCACAAGAATGGGCAGCCAGGAGGAGAGGAAAATTACTTTTCCCCTTTGGCTCTGCTTTATGCCCCTTCTAACAAGAGAGGAGGATGGTGATGTATGGAGGAGGACTTCTTCAAGCTGGCATCCCGGGGCTTCTGGCAGCATAAGGCGAGAGGTAGCATTCAGAACTTCTTTTTCTTCTCTTCATTAAACCACCAAAACCTTTGACCCTCCCTCAATAGCCTGGCTCATTACTTGGTCCATCTTGATAAAAAAAAAAGACGTGTACAGAACAGACCTTAGAAGAAATGAAGTCTGTACCATTTGAATAGAAGCTTGGTATAGACCCCAGTATTAAACAACACCAAAAAGAACATCTTGTCTTTTGATCAAGTATTTTTTTTTTTCCTCCTTCAGCCTACATCAAGTGTCTGAATGCACTTAATTATCTAAAAAGGGAAAAGTTTGTACCTGTTGAAAAAGCTACCCCTCTTGCTTGTTCGGCTTCGTTAATGCCAACAAAAAGCGAGATGCGTTCGAATGGTCAGGGAGGACGCCACATGCTGCGGAGTGCCTTTCAGACATGTCCCTAATAAGAATGCAGCGGTGAGAGCGCCTGAATGCATGCTACGGAAGATAGGTAGGGAGGAGGCCAAGAAAAGAAAGGAGAAAAACATCTTTTACCTTCTCCTATAATTACTACAAATAATGAATGGGCAAGAGAAGAAATGGCACAGTAGATTTTCCATTATGACTGAAAAACCCATCAAGTACAGAAGGCAAAGATCGATAGTTTTTAATGGATAAAAGAGTTTCACATAAAGGTAAAATCCTATGTAGCAACTGTTTTGTCTGTTCACTTTTTGCAGCTAAATGTAAAAGTAGTGTCCAGTCTGACAGTATAAAGTGAGTTGTATTTTATATGCATGGGCAATTCCTTTTTATTTTTTACTCCTGAAATCGGAATAAATTTAGATCGAAATGGGTCTTTGTCGGCTTTAGAGAGATTTTAGTTTTCCTATAATGTGCGCTGTGTGACCTCTGATCCCCTGCAGAGTATTATCTCACACTTTGAACAGACATTTGTTCTGAAAATGCCATCCTAGGCTTTTAGTTTGGACATCAGCAGCTGGGATTGGCTGGGATCATTGTGCTGACTGTTGCCATCAGGTATATATTGCCCTGCCCATATTAATGAAAATATGATATTAACTGGGGTGGGAATTTATAAGTTATAGTTCCACCAACTCCTTTTTGAGTTTATGTACAGTATTATATATATATGAAAGTATTTTAAAATGTCATGAATGCATGTTAAAATGTTGCAAAAGCTGCACATGTTAATGTAATAAATAGTCATGTTTATATGTATTGTACATTACACTTGGAATAATCAATCAATCAATCAGAACATACAGCCTTCATATAAATCACGGCACACTGCATCCACAGGATACCTCAATCCCCTGCACTTCTAAAACACGTCACAGAAAGTAGAATTGTTATGGTTCACACTGGTATTTCAAAGCCATGTTCAAACTCTGGAATTAATTATTATTAAATACTACAAATGTTTTCCTGGATTTTGTGTATTTCACAAATGTATCCAAAATGTGGATCTATCTGTGATTAGTTCTCAGATAAACAGTTATTTGGCTGACTTCTTAAAGGAAAAGGCCACCGGTTTTAGATACTGAGATATCTTCTTACCTTAGCTTAGACGAGTTGATGTGCACCTGTCTGGTCTTTGTGCGTGCACTCAGTCACGCAACCTGGGGTGAAGCTGTTCCACGTTTCCCCTATTTAAATACAGTTACGTGAAGAAAATCGACATGTTTAATTTTGTGTAACTATACTTGGATCGTGTAACGTTTCACGTAACTGTATTTAAATAAGGAAAATGTGGAACAGCTCGGTCGCTTCTAACTTCCCCATTGTTTCGAGCTATACCTTTGCTGGGAGAGGCTAAACGCTAACAACATTTGTGTGACTGAGCGCACGCACAAAGACCAGATACGCATTAACTCGTAAGGTAAGGTAAGAACATAATCTCAGTATTTAAAAACGGTGGCCTATTCCTTTAAAAGTAAATGAATATTGCACTATTCATGTATTATGTCCATATAGGCCTTAACCACTAAGAACACTATTATGTCCTCAGCATTGTGGGGTTGAGGGTCAACAATTTGGCAAATGTCTCTTCTCAATTTCCACCCTGTGCTATTCTACCCAATAAAGGCTATGAGGGAAAATCCTCTATAATATAAATGATATACATAAAAGGACAAATACAATATGACATATGACACAATTTTGGCCTCATTATTATTTAAATATAAATAATTAAATATTGTTTTATTGCAAATAAAGATGTTGTGAGCTGTTGACTGTGCCTGTTATAGCATCAGGTGTTTATTTATGTCAAATAAATGACACTAAAATTGGTGAAAAATCCACCACAAAAGGATGATGGAAATGAGGTGTGCATCTAAAAACTTTTGCATTTATTCAATATAGGCTTGTTGATTTGATGTGCATTAGGACGTGTGTGTGTGTGTGTGTGTGCATGTGCGTGCGTGTGCGTGCGTGTGTGTGGGTGTGTGTGTGGGTGCGTGTGTGTGTGTGTGCGTGGGTCGGTGGTGGGTGGGTGTGTGTGTGTGCGCGTGTGTGTGTGTGTGCGTGTGTGTGTGTGTGTGTGTGTGCATGTGAGGAATAGATGGAGAGATGGGGGTTTGGAAAGCACGGGCCTCGCGGCTCACACTACGATAGGTGCTAAAATATACAGCGTGAAAAACTCAGTGGCAGCAACAGGAAGGGGCACGACTGCTATATGGCTTGTGTTTGGGAGACAATAACAATCTGTTTTTTTTTTACAATCAGTGCTCCAATTAAAAATAAAAACAAAACAAATATTTCATGGAAATGTTATACCATTAGTACAATATTTGTTCTTACTAATCAATTTGAATTGTCTACTATCTTTTAACTTTGGAACATTTTCATTAACCCTATTCAACCTCAAAGGCCATCAAAAGTTGCACGGTCAATTGAAGCTATAGCCTATCAAATGAATTCCAATTCCTTTTTGGGCACTTCAGCTTCCAAATTTGCGGTGAATTGGTCTCAGTGGATGATTATGGCAGGGGATGCTTTTCTGTCTATGTGCCAAACATTGTATTTCTATTTGTTCCAGGTTTCCAGGAAAATCCCATAAAAATAGCCCAGCTTGATAAATTAAGACAGATAACATAGTTAATACAGAGCTCCAAAGTGCCCCCAGTTATGGCATAACAATTTACTACAACAATGTGAACAATGCATGGCTTTCTGTACGTGCTTGAGTAAGTGCGACAGACAGTTTACGCAAAGTTCAGCTGACCACGTCTCACCCACAGTTTGGGATGGCAGCGCTATCCATCCACGGCCCATACTAAGAATGAGAAGAATTTGAATGAAACATATCTATTTTTAAACGCTGACGCAATTTCTTCTGATGTTGGCAAAGTTCTTTATTTTATTTTTTATAACTGCTTTCGATGGCATTGTCCTGCTGTAATATATCACACATCCTCAGTGCAGAGGGAGGCGGGTTCAGTGGCAGCCTCTCAATTATCAAGCTCTCTGCACCACTCTCCACACCTCATGTTTTTTGTGTTAATGAGTGGATTAGAGCCCTGATTAAGATGCACTTAACCCATAAACAGCAGTTTGCATTCACATATCGGCCCCGAAAGCCAATTAAAGTGAGGCCCTGCCACTGCAGCCGCAAGACCATGGATCAAGTGCAGTTGCATTAGGAGACAGGGACAAGTGAGCCATTTACAACAGTGAGAAGAGTGCTACATTTGGGTCACTTCATATAAATTGCATTAGAATATTCGGTTTTGACTGATATGTTTAGAAATAATATATATTTAGCCCAAAAACTGTATGAACACACCAGTAGACACAGAGGGTCACGAGCTGTGGAACAGTCTGCCCCCCAGCGTCTGTTTGGCCCCGACACTAAGCAGTTTTAAATCTGTTTGCACGTCCTTTTATACAAGTTGAGCTGCCTCTGCATGTATCCTCTATTTTTCTTATTCCTTGATGTTAGGTTTTTTTCATGCCTTGTTTTGTATCTTTGTATCTCTTGATGTTTGTTATTGTGATGTATTTTGTCTAAAGCACTTTGGGCAGCTGTGGTTGTTGTAAATGTGCTAAAGCTCACCTTGACCTATATTTGACTTTAAATGTTATTCATATAGATTACAATAGAAACCAATGATAATGTTCATGCATTCCATATAAGACAATGGGCCCAATCTTCTGCCTGACACAACAACAGCTTTGCCTAAGATGAAGTTGGAATCTTGTGCACAAACAGCGGTGTGTCAGCGCTTGCGCCGGTAGCCTGAGGGCGTCGCTAAGAGACAAAGGGGTCAACTGAGGCGTGGTTTGCTACGAACAGCCCTGACTACACCGAGCGCTTGCTGCTTCCTCTTTGCTCTCAGCCTCGCACATCTCATTAAGCGCTCGCAGGACAAATGACAAATATTTATCCCCCTGTGTGTCAAACACTGTCCATCTAACAAATGGTCCCGCTCTTGTGCCAGTATAGACCTAGAGTGCGGGGCAAATTCCACGACACTGTGCCAGGTATGGCGCTGAAGATTCCCTCTGTCTAGCGCAGTCTAAAGGCATTTAGAAACGTAATATCGGGCCCAATATCTGAGCAAAACCAGTAGTTGTTTTAGTCTGACTTAACTTTCTTCGGTATTGTTTCAAGACAGGGCAGCCAGTTTCTTCCGAGTGCTACAGTTTCCCCGACCTCCAAGGTCATGCGGATTAGGTTGACGCACAGTGGCAGCGCGGCTCAGCCGCAGCAGCTCAGGACTAACACCTGAACACTATTTTGTTGTGCACTTGTACAATGACAATAAAGCACTTACTTACTTAAGACATAGGCATCGAAATAATGTATTTTTTCCTGTGTCCCTCAGTTTTTGCAGGATTATTTTGTTTTGTTTTGTTTTTTTTTCATTTTCCATACCATACCATAACTTTAGCTTTTAACAGTACAGCTCCAGTTGTGGAATGGCATACATCTGTAGGCTGGAGAGACCTTGCTTGCAGAGCTTGATTATTTTTCAAAAAGAGCATAAATTTATATGGAAAAACTAATCATGCATATGCAGGTTTTCAGTACTAACCTGCTTATTTTTAATCTGTGTTTTGAAACAAAAAAAGTGACAAATTTTGTAGCAGCATGCTATTTATGCTTGCAAAGTTATAAACTAAGCTGATTAATTAGCTCTCGGGCTTATACCTCTGAACCATAAAGAGCTTGCAAATTACCTTTGGGTAAACTGACTACAAAACAATAAATCAATCAAAGCGTCTAATGAAGCGCATGTGTCGTGGCTGCGTTCTGCCCTTACCATATTCATCTGTAGAATAACAATGAGCAACACAGAGGATAGTGGTTAAATTGTTAATCATAAAGTGATACGGCAGTCAGCAGATTCAGTCCTGGCTGTTTCTAGACGGACGAATGCATGTGAGATTCCTTCCACACCACTGGAGCAGACTGGAAAATGGGATACTCTGACTGGTTGCGAGGTAATGCTATGCTCGGCCAATTTAATCCCATATGAGAGAGATATTGTATCTGGGTTATAAGCCTAAAATATAAGCAAAAGGGGGAAAAAAAAATGCAGACCGACCTTTTGATTATTTGTATTATTTGCTAATAATGAACATATATTCTGGTACTTTGGAACTAGGTGTCCACATTTGGTCAACTTACTTGGTGACTGTTTAAATCGTTCACCTATAGACCAGAGGGGATGAGAGTGTGGCGTGTTTACATGCATGGTCCCAAATAAATATAAACAGATACACCTGATTTGTTTGTTTTTTTCTCATTGAGGCAGAAGAAATAAAACATTAAAATAATAAGATTCTAAAGATAAACATGAAAATTGCAAATGTTATTTACTGTACCAACCATGCAAAATGAATATACATGAATCGTTCAAACATCTTCTTAATTGATTATTTGAATTTGTGGATTTGTCACCTCACAACATTTGCTGTTATTTTTGAAAGATGCACATTTCATTCTTACCATCAAAGTACTTTTCTTTTTCCGACATACAAATAATGTTTTCAGGTTAATAGTGGGGCAAAGCAAATTGGTGGGCAGATCTTGACACTACAGATCGGCCGTGAACTAGGGCAGACTCGGAGCGGGACTTTAATTGGTTTTGGCGGACGTTTTTCCAACAAGTTCCCACAAAACAAGAAGCGATTTGGGAGAGTCATGGCTCTTGGCTGACAAAGACTTTGGGAAGATGCATTTGTCGAGTGAACTTATAATCACCGTCAAAAAGGAACCTGCACTCGGGAAAAGATGCTGAACCACTAAAGCCCCCCCATTTTTTTGCACCATGTTTCATTGCCATAACATTAGGCTGCTGTATACATCTTATCTCATCTAGACAGGAAAGTAAAGTTTAGACAAGTACATTAACAGCTTATCCACCACCTGCACTGAAAGGATTATAAAAAGAGATAGCCTGAGCCTATACCAGTACAACGCCCAACCCAAACAGCGTCTCATTTGCAAATGTAAATGAGGAAACACCAAATCTTTACAGAGAAGCAGAAGTGTATCTCGGTGGGATAGCTGGAACATGACAGCTACCCGACTGCCCCCACACTGAGCACCAAATGTGATGGTCTGGTCCCGCTGCTATGCACAATATAGGATCGAACCACGACTGTAAGCAAAGGGGGAGATGTGGTCACCCTTAAAATTAACCTATTCTGTAGAAATCACGGCACAGTAAACTGTTGTGGAGAAAGTGAATTACTGTCATCCAAGTAAGTTACAAACCTGAAACAACCTGAAATACTACTACAACTACTCTTACTGCTGCTACTACTACTACTATTATACTACTACTACACCTACTACTACTAATGATAATAATAATCTATACAAAGATATATCGAACTCACTTGGCCAATTGAATACTAAAACGCTTGTGGCAGTCGTGACATCACCAGCAGCGTCGGGCTCAGTTCCTGCCATGGCTTGGAACCAACGGGGCCTTCTGCTAAGTGTACATGTGTGTGAGTGTATAGGTGGGTGAGTGTTTGTTGGGAAAGTGGGGGCAGTGATGGCCAGGTCACCGCTGCCTCTCCGGAGCACTGTGGGAGAGGCAGCCCAGGGCATGGCACACTTTCAGAAACAGCCCTTTAGATGTGTCAAAAAGCAGGCACAGGGAGGGGAGGATGCTCAGTGAGTCAAAACGTGCATTTGAATGATGTTACGTTTTGTCTTCATTGGGCCAACAGACTGAAGGGAAAACACAACTTGCCTCAAGTTGATCAAAAACTAGAGAGTCAGCCCGTATCAGACACAAAAACACACATGTTGTTTGCCAGCACAAGTGTATTGGCTTAACCTGCATGTGCATATTCAGACCGCCTATCAGTGTATTTGTCTTGTTTGAAGTCAACTGGGTGACGGCCATTTCACTAATCCTCTCACTGCCTTTTCATGTGGACTCCCCAAACATCAGAAGTGTCACTATAGACTTCACAGAGCAAAGATGGGTGATTATGGGGCATTGTGCCCGTCTGGATGTGCCCTTTGAACGTTGAGGACAGCCATTACAGGTATAGGCTACAGGACAGTCTTGAATTCGTTTGTGTGTGTTTAAGAAAAGTAATTTGCCACCACAATTCTAGGTTTGGATGATCATTGGTAATTTCATATTAGTTCATTCTAATATTAGGCCAAGGTGGTAAGAACGACCATCCCAATAAATTTAGATTTTCGAAACAAACAGGATTAACACTGACGTGTAACCCCGATTCTGTTACACAAATAATTTTCTCAAAAGCCATATTTGCACCTTTGGGCAGATTTTTGGACAAAAACACAACCCTGTATAGGTTACTATTTATCTTGTACAGTTCATGGACGATATGATTTGAGTTCTCGCACCCTGTGCCAGTGATGTCGAAGATCCCCGGCTCCTCCCCTGGGGACCAGAGGAGGACCTGATAATAGGTCGCTACACGTGCGTCATGCAGCAGCGCGCAGAAAGCGGCAGTGCGCGTCGTGCCGTTCATCATTTTGCGCTCTCATGGTTCTTGCCACGATCTTCCAGATCACATAGCCTAAAAGATTTATGAAGTTACATGGACGACAAAGTGGACATTTAAAAGACCAAACATTTTTGGCCTTTTACCTTCACAAAGAGAACAACATTTGGTAAGTTTATTAGGCTACAATTTATTTAAGTTTACAATTTAGATTTTTACTTTTATTTAGCACAAATATAGGCTTTTTCAGTTATGCCATGCAGGCCTATGAAACAATGCAAGAATAAAAAGAGAGATAACTTTATTTAGGCGTTTGATTTTTTCCACTATAAAAATGTTTTAGGCCTATTGGTAACAGGCAAAGCTTATTGTCATTTTAGAAAACGAAATTAAATCAAAAGACAGAAAAAAGTCAAGTTTCTTCAAACAGAATTTTTTTCTTTTATTTGTGCGTGCTTTCTCTTTCACGCATATCAGAACGGATACCTGAGAACTGTAGAAGATCTATTCATCATAAATGCTACATTTCAGCTCATTCAAATCGTTGAACCGGTAGTTCACGTAGAATAAAATTTACAGCATAATTTAACTCCAGTGCATTTAATATTTGGCAACCAAACCCATTTATCTTCTGAATTTCAGAAGCCAAATTTCACCAACTTTCAGCGTACACAATTTTGATCAAAATTGCTACTTTTACCGTGCGTAAAGTTGGCAAGCGCGTGAAGTTTAAAAAGGTGGAAAACACATTTACAACGTCTGAAAAATGCAGGATAAAAAAAAAAACCCGGAACTAAACATAACTTGTTAACTCACACATCCTTGGCTAAAGACTTGCAGCCCATAACCAACACTATAGATGGCATTTTTACATTATTCACCAAAACGATTAAATTCTTCTACATAAATTGTAGCCTAATGTATGTTTGCATTCGCCTGAATTAAACGGACACATACTAGGGGCAAATTGAATTGTTATTGCCTAATTCTTTACCGTAATTTGTGTTTTAGGGTTTTTATCTTGTTCGGCCAATTTCAGACAAACTGCTACATAGTTGATAACACTGTCTGGAAACGGCATTTAGGCTACATGTAGTTTCGAAATATTTTGTCATTGTAAAGACCTTTTCCCCTGTCATTTTAGGGTGTGCTGCAACTACGCAAATAATGTAAAACACGGGACTCAACAATAAGCTACTGCAAAATTTCGTGGGCTTAATTGTTGTTGTTTTTTTTAGCACCAGAATGCTCAGCAGTGAGGGAGACGAAAGTCCCTTTACGTCTGCAAAAGACGTACCTGATGAGCGGCGCAAGTCTCCGGCCTTGCAGCGAGAAGAACCGTCAGCTGTCAACAGGTTTACGGAGCACGGTGTGGACCGCTACTACGTCCCCCCCTCAACTTCCAAGCAGAGCCCAGATCCAACTAACCCGTGCTCCTTTCTCCCCTATGCTCCGAGCGGCACAGTTTACAGCCCTTCAAGTGCGCCACGGTACCCCTCATCTCTGCACTTGAGCTCCATGCTGCCTCCAGCGGGGTTTTCCCCTTCGTCCTCTGGCCGAGGCCACTTCAGTCCGGCCTATCAGCTCGGCCAGAGCACAGGCTGCATATACCCGTCCTACACCGGAAGCATGGCCTTGCCTGCGGCCGCGGGGCACACACGCGCTCAGGTGTACCTCTGCAATCGGCCACTGTGGCTTAAGTTCCACCGACACCACACAGAGATGATCATCACCAAACAGGGCAGGTACGGGGCTCTTGAACTGATCCAATTTTATCGGGCGTGTATGAAAGTTGCGTTGTGCTTCATCAGTATGTTTGTGTCCCCAGACGCATGTTTCCATTTCTTAGTTTTAACATCGCCGGACTGAACCTAACTGCACATTACAACGTGTTTGTAGAAGTGGTTCTGGCGGACCCCAACCACTGGAGATTCCAGGGGGGCAAGTGGGTAACATGTGGGAAGGCAGATAACAGCAGCCAAGGTAGATCAGGTCCAAGTTTACTAAATGTGTATAGGCCTACTATTTAAGTGCAAAATTTGTGAAACGGAATAGTCAACTTTTTCAAACGATAATGAATGAAATATGGACCGGAATATACCCTCAATTGAAATGTTTAAACTTGTTTTTCTAGGAAATAAAGTATACATCCATCCAGAGTCTCCAAACACAGGAGCCCATTGGATGAGACAAGAGATCTCCTTCAGTAAACTAAAACTGACCAACAACAAAGGCATCAACCACAGCACATCTCAGGTATGGCCAGTGGTGGACAAAGTTGTAGGCTGCAAGTCAAATATGCGAAGTAAAAGTTGCTCAGTCAAATTTTTTGCAAAGTGAAAGTATTGAAGTAGGACTATTTCCTTTAGAAAAAAGGCTATTCAAAATAGAAAGTACAAATCAGTTTAAATTGGCCTAAGTGTGCATCTTTAAAAACAAGACAGTTGTGCCGAATTCGTCACCTCTGATTCAGTGGCATCAAACAGAACATTTGCAGAGCGCCACCTACTGTTTGCAGAGTGTGTATTTAATTTTCAAATGGACAAACGTAGAGTAAAAAAGTGGTAGTGAAGTACAAAGTATTAAGTCCATATTTAGCTTTCAAATGTAGTGGAGTAAAGGTAACAAGGTCTCAGTAAAAAAAAAAAAAAAAAAGACTCAAGTAAAGTACAGATCCTGAAAAAACTCTAAGTAGAGAAGGCTACTTGGGTACATTTACTTTGTTAATGACCACCTCTGGGTTTGGCCATATTATACAATTCAATGTGCATCAATTTCTATTTACAAAGGCCTACCTATGGCATCACATACTGTATGTCATGCGTGATTACAGGGTTTCTGCACTGCACTATTAGTCATTAAAAGTCATTAAGTGAATTATGCTAAAATTAAGGCCTTAAAAGTCATTAAAACAACATTACATCGGATTCAACCTGGCATTAAATCTGAATTTCTTAGATAATATAATTTGTCTTAGAGACAGAACCCATTGACATTGCTCAACTGTTTTAACTGCATACATTTGTCTAAAACAAATTCTGCTGCAGTTCTGGTCTTTTGCTCAAAAGTCGCCCGTTGTGTCCAGTTTATTTTTGATGATCTAAATATCCCTTCATTCCCCTGTTTGAATTTTGTTTTGTTTTGTTTTGGCATTAAAATGTTGCATTTAGGCATTAAAAGCGCACAATTTGACTTGCTGCTGCCACCTGTAGAAACCCCAAATTAGTTTGACAAAAACCCTGAATTAGTTTGATAGATGAAAAAATGTCCTTCCAGATGATTGTGCTGCAGTCGCTGCACAAGTACCAGCCACGACTGCACATTGTGGAGGTCTCTGAGGACGGAGTAGAGGACATCAGCAACGAACACAAGACCCAGACTTTCACCTTCCCAGAGACACAGTTTATAGCGGTCACTGCCTACCAGAACACTGATGTGAGCATAACAACCGTTGCAACTGAACTATTGAAATGGTGATTTCCCTTTCTTTCACGTTCACATGTTGTTTTTTGTAGATCACACAATTAAAAATAGATCACAACCCTTTCGCCAAAGGATTCAGAGATAATTATGATTCGTGAGTATTCTGCAATGTGTATGATTGTTTGTCGATGGATAAAAGCCCTTCATTCCTCTAGACCTTACTCTTGCTTGTATATTTTCAGAATGTACACTGCCCCAGAGAGTGACCGCTTAACCCCTTCTCCCACTGAATCTTCCCGTACTCACCAGATTGTCCCTGGGGCACGATATGCCATGCAGCCTCTGTTTCAGGATCAGTTTGTGCACAATCTTCCTCAGAACCGCTTCTATAACAGTGAGAGAGCAGTGCCTCAGACCAACAGCCTCTTGTCTCCTCAAACAGATGAGGGAGCATCACAGAGGTGGTTTGTCACTTCTGTGCCACAAGGAGCAAACAGCAGCAGCAGTAACAACAAGCTGGACCTAAGTCCGTACGAGGGAGAGTACTCCAGCCCTCTGCTGCCCTACGGCATCAAGTCCCTGTCCATGCAAACCTCACACGCCCTCAGCTATTACAGTGACTCTCCCTTCTCCACTATGACCCAGGGATGGGGGTCTAGAGCAGCCTATCAGAGGAAGGTATCTCCAACCCTGCCCTGGTCCCCACGACCCTGTCCAACAATCAGTTTCCCTGAAGACTCAGACAAAACCAAACCTCTAGAGGAAGAGGTGAATGGCAGCACCGCAATGCCCTGGACAGACACACCAGGGACCAACCCTGTTTCAGACAAAACCGATTCATATACACCAGCATGTAAGAGGAGGCGGCTGTCCCTGAGTGGTCCCAATGTAGAGGACGCTCCCACTGACATTAAATGTGAGGAATTGGCCAACAGCTCCTATGGCAAAGAGACAACCCCTTCCAAAAGCATGGCTGCTTACTATTCATTTTACACAAACTAATAATGTGGATTACCATGGCATTAAGCAAACTGAAACTAATTTTCATGTTGATGACATGCACGCTTACAGGTGTTTTTGTTGAGAAGCCTTTCTTCTCTTTGTGGTGCTAAACTGTTAATAAACAATGAGTTTTTTGTTTGTTTGTTTGTTTGTTTTGAATTAGCAGCACCAATTGTTGTATTTTAAAGCAGCTGTAATAATATAATTTTTCTCTGTGAATCTGGTTTTCATTTTAAAGTGCCAAATGTGTTTGTTGTACACTGTTTTTGAATGTGGAGACCTTGGTATATGTGTTTACATAGAGACTTTGACCTTAAAGATTATTTATCGAGAGCCTGTAAAATTGAGTTTTAGCAGTCATAAATAAATGTGAACAAATAGTTTTATTTAATTCAACAGTGATGTTCAGATATTTTATTTGAAACATTGCATTTGTTCTCTTGTTCTTCACGTAGGCCCTATAATATGATCTGTTGTAGGAACTGACCCAATTTGGTCCAAGCAAATTGTACGTTTTTTGTGTGGGGAATAATGGGTATGCATTCCCCCAGACCTACAAGTTATAAGCCTAATTATAGGGGGTTGCGGGTGGCAGGGTCAAGAGATAGTTGCACAAGATGAAATTGCAAAGCTGACACACAAATGTAGGTCTACACATTGTTCACATTCAGTTTAATTAAATTTGTTGAGCCCAATAATAACAATAACAATAAACAACAATAATTACACATTTATTCATGACCACTGCAGGCTTTACTTTAAAATATTTTTTTGCCAAAACAGAAAAGATGTGTAATGGCCAGTAGCCTATTTAATGGACTCTGTCGCACTCAAGTGGTCGAACCCAATACTGCACAAGCACAAAGTTGTGGCTACATGAAGCGCATGATCTAACTGAACTAAAGTTTGTTGTTGCTAACCAGTTAGTAAGCCTGTTATATAAAATAATACATCACATACTTCTAATATATCACAAATATGCATCATCTACGTTATGTCGTTGTTGACGTAATGAAATAGATACTGGCAATGACTTGACCAAGGTCTCCCTTGGCACATACATTTAAGAAGTAAATCCATATTACACATAAACCAACTTTAATCAATTTATCAGCTTTAACAGATTGAGATTTGAGGGGGAGAGAAAAACACATCTTAATGTCTTGTTTGAAGGATTTTGTACTGTTAGCCTGGCAACCCAGAAGCCACTAGAGACAGTGGACGGGGCTGACGTGAACATCACTGGTCTGAGCTCACATATGGAAAACACTCAGCTATCGAAAAAATAACATCAGCTAAAATCAAGTCCTTGCGTGACAGGTGTTTTTACAGGAACGGGACGACAATAACTGTCTGCACTATAAATGTAAGTTAAAATCACTGTCACGGGGAAACATATCTTTTTAGTTTATCAAGTATACTAGCCAAGTTGGCTAACTGCAGCGTACTTAGCGAGCTAGTTAGCTACTCCGCTAGCGTATGCCTTGAGCGTCTGCATTGACGTTAACCAACGCAGATGATAGCGTCGTGTCTGGTTTTGTTTATGAGGAACATAAGCTACTAAAACGTGTTGTGTACTGTGATTTCAGCCAATACCCCGGAACAATCTAAACACACTCAGCTGACATTTTCTAAAGCGGCGAGTTATATGCTTATAATTCTTGTAAATGTACCTGTGTAAAGATGTTGAGCTACGTCGTTAGGTATCTGTACTGACTAGTTTAGCAAAACATACTACATTACATTGAAGTAAAAAACAAAAGAAATATGGATGATTTATGGATTTGATAGCTGAGTGGCAGCCAGTCCATGTGCTCTCTGATTTGTCTTCACTGTTGAAGATTGTTGTGGATGTCAAAACACAGTTATAAATGTGTGACTGCTACCACAGAGTTTGCAGATTTAAGTAATATGTACAAGTAGACAGAAATGTGGCCGACGGTTTCTGTGTTTGTTTATTGTATTTTTTTTTGTATTTATTTCAATCGGACTTTATTTTTTGTACGGTCTGCTGTTGACTCATGTTCATAAATACTTATCTGGACCAAATAACAATTTAGGATGACCATTTATAGATAGATTTGAATTATGCAAGCGTTTTAAGGAGGTGCCGAGTAAGTAGCAGTAACACAAATATAGTAACGCTCATATACTCCCCTGCAGATTGTTATATTATATTTTTCTTATCATTGATAGAATATGTTTATTACAGAAAGGAACTTGATTGAATAGCTGTGTGAATATACCCTAATAGCACTCCCAACATTCAGGACCATATGGCTCTCTGGTGGAGGTGAAATGGTGCCGTGCTGTGTGATGTCCTTGTTCTGAGTATCTCCTGCGCCACTGTGGCTCGTGGCCTCAGTGGGGTGAGCAGCATTGGCAGAATGGAGCGGAAACTCCTGGTGATGAGAGAGGAAGTTGTGTCCTTCTCTCAATGGGAAGCTATCTGGCCACAAGTACTTGTAACATGAATAGCAATGGTTATTTTCTGGTACAGTGCTGAAGATTATTTGAGCAATGGGATAGACATAATTTTTGAAAAAAATATGTCATTCATTTTTACTTAGGATGGAAATCTAAATTTTTTGACAAAGTGGTACATTTTGGATCTAGTTGTCATCTGATGAGTGTAGTGGTTTGATCGGCTATCTCTTCTCTCGTCTTCTGAACTGTATTTTGTCTTTTTTTCTAGAATTTTCACCATGTTGCCCTGCTGAACCCCACTTCAGAGGCTCTTTCACTGCTCTGAGCTCAAACTCAGCAGTCACAGAAACATGGGGAACACAGCAACCAAGTTTCGAAAGGCACTCATCAACGGGGATGAACTGCTGGCCTGCCAACTCTACGAGAGCAACCCACAGTTTAAGGACGCACTGGACCCCAACTCCACGTATGGAGAGTCCTACCAGCACAACACTCCACTACACTATGCTGCTCGGCATGCCATGCTGCGACTACTCAGGTCAGTAACAAAGATTAAAAGAACAAAGTCATTGCTATAAAGTCATGTCCAGGTTTTGTAATATGTGCAAGTCCATCTGCCTTTCCATCTGTTAGCATGTCTAAGGAATATCTCATGCTGCGATGGATGAGGCTGTCCGAGTAATTTTTTTATGTTCTTGCAACTTGTGTTATTAAACTGTTTTCGCACAAAAAACCTTAAATATAGTCAGTTTGAAATGACCAAGCATTAGATTACAGAATTGGATAACAGAATATGGTTTTGTAACTGTTGTATCACGCTGTTTATGGGGTTTTGCAGTTTTAGCTGAAGGTGGTGCTGTTCACCATTTGACTCCACAGTTAATCTGTCTAAATCTTGATTATTACTCAGTTAGGGTGGAACATTGTAATCTTCTAGCATAGCATGTCTTCATTGTTACACAACATGTAGCGTCATTGTAACTACTGCTGACACAAAAGAACACACACAAATATTGAAGACATGTTAATGTATTTGGAGTTAAGTGAAGAAGTTAAATTTCTGATGATATATAGGCCGATTTGATTAGTTTAATTTGATTAGATTTTATCTCCCAAATAGCCTGTAGTTAAGACTGTATTATTATGGTTACAGTTTCAATCCTAGAAACAAAACGTGTCACTTTTGTAAAATCATTTGTTATAGGCTAATTTATTTCGATTTTGTGTTTTTTATGTCCTATTGCAAAGCCACTTCTTTAGCTTTAGTTTCGAACCAAGTTGCTTTTGGCTGTAAGCATTTAGGCTTTTTGAGCTATCATTGTCATTTTAAACTTAAGGCAGGCTCTGATCATTTTGGAGTTGTTTTCTATAAACATTGCTGTCTTAGTAAAGTAGCAGAGTTCAAGAAGGGCTAAATTATTGGCAAACATTTACTTGTGCCTCTCGTTTTCACACCTCTTTCACATAACAATGTGGGGCCAGTAAACCCATAGTGCCAGTAGCTCTTTGAAAGAATAGACATGTTGTATACGTGTAAAGCTACACGTATACAACAAGCTAACAGTCAAAAATTAACAAAAAATGAAAACGTCCATTTCTCTGTTTTTGTCATTATTGCCACTAATACATATTTTTCTATAAACATAAACGGTTATAAACCTAAATGGATATAAATCTGATCTATGTGTTACCAGCATTTATTCTCACGTCTTTAACACTAAAAACATGTACAATAGGCCAGGATGAATGAGAGTGTGTTTGAGAGTGCGCATGGGGGACGACGGATGGAAATAGCCCAAGGCTACAATCCAGTATGGCTTGTTTACATGCATGAGACCCATGTACGTTCATTAACATGCACTGTCCCGACCAAATAAACCAATAAATAAATACTTATTACACTTTATATATATGCACACTATGCTCGGCCCACCCTTCTACAATAATAATAATAATAATAATAATAATAATAATAATAATAATAAATATATATAGAGAACACTTTTAAAAACAACGTTTACAAAGTGTTGAACAGTTGAAAGCAAAACATTTCAAGTCAGACAAGTCAGAGCAAAACCCATCAGGATAATAATGAGATCACATAATAAAAACTAAATAAAACCAGTTATACAAAAGGCCCATCTATAAAAGTGAGTGTTAAGAAGGGATTTAAAAGAAGATACTGATGGTGCAGCTTGTTCCAAAGCCGGTGCCCGGACTGAAAAGGCCCGATCGCCCTTCATCCCGAGGTTTGACTTTAGATGCAGCTAACCGAGACCTGCCTGGGGGTTAAAACTAGTTCTGAAATGTAACTTAGAGCAAGACTTAAATGAGCTTTAAAAATGGTCAGTAAAATCAGTTCTAAAATGCACAGGGAGCCAGTGAAGAGAGGCTAAAACTGGTGTGACGAGCGGGTGTCTGTTAAAACCAGTGAGAAGCCTAGCTGCAGTGTTTTGAACAAGTTGGAGGCAAGAGAGGCATTTGCTATTAATACCGGAGACCAGGGAGTTGCAGTAGTCGAGCTGTGAGAAAATCAGTGCGTTCATTTTTTCCCCAAATCAGGGCGGGAAAAAACTGGTCTGATTTTGCAGATTGTGCGGAGATGAAAGAAACAGGACTTAGTGATTTTTGAGATGCGTTCTTTGAATGTGAGATGTGGGTACAAAATGACAGCAAGGTTTCTAGCTGCAGAGGTGATGTTGGGGGGTAAGTGGACCGAGGGAGTTTCTGAATGTGCCTTGTGGAATGAGGTGGGTTGATTAATATAACCTCAGATTTGAAATTGTTTAGTTGAAGAAAGTTCTGTCCAATCCAACTGTTCACATCATTAAACATCGTAACACAGCAGCTAGGCTTCTAGGGTCGTTTGCTCTCAGCCGGAGGTAAATTTGTGTGTCATCAGCATGTAAACACAGAACAAAATGGCAGCTGATCAGTGGACACATTTTGAAGATGGAAAACGTCTAGTTTTAAGCAATACTATATATTTTTCCTTGGAAAAAAAGGTCTCTTATCACTATTGTTCCCGGAGATATTAGCAAAATAATATTGTCCATATTGGCAAAAATAGTCAGTATTGTTCTGGGTGCCTATATTGGCCGAGCCTGATTTCTCTGAATACACATTACGCATCGCAGACTGTGGGACTGGATTCACATCACCACACCTCGAGTTACTGTTAGAAGATAGATTACAGTGGGCTCCCCGGCATCATTTCCAGGCGGGAGGATAGCTCACAGTAGAATTGTATGCACAGCTGCAGCTGTGAGCTATGGTTTGCTTGAAAGTAAAGATTAAGCATCTGCTGTTTTAAGGTCACCATAGTTAAAGAGTGCAAATTATAAAGCCCCATCAATAATGTCAAAAAGGAAATGAAGCAGCAACAACATACTATGAAGTAAATAAATAGTTCAACGTAAATGTATTGATTTGTACTTAACACCTATTCTATTCAAAGCCTGATAAAAGCCATTACTGGAAATCTATTATATGTCGGCTAGGGCAGACACTCTAATGAGGCTGTTTCTGCAAAGCACAGCAAGTGCAGGGACACACCATGTTCTCCTGAGCACCTGCTTTGTGTAGGACAAGCAATTAGTACTCAACTCGTACGCAAGAATTATTATAAAAAACAAAGTTTAGGTCTGTTCTGATTTAACAGCAAAACGGTCTGTGCCATAGCTGGAAACATGTTGACCTCACACTTGTGTGGCGTCAAAGGGCCCGATCTTGTGTTTCTTGATGCAGGCTTTAGACCAGACTTTTCACGCTGGTGAGATGCGCTCTGTGTAATCTTCAGCTCCAGATTAAACTGAGTAAGTGGATTGAATGGGGGCCTGACAGACACAGACCCTTTCTCTCGGGAGTCGGGACACAGCATTTTACTCACAGTGGAACAAAGTTTGTAGTTTGTTTTGTAAAAGATGCAGCCTTAATGCTGAAGGAATACAGGCACGTGCAATGTAAAGATGAGGAAACGAAGAAGGGTAGAAGCACCAAGTGCCTGTTGCAGTGACACCAAGCCTCAGTCGATCCCGTCTTTCTAAGCCACGCCCTACGTGCCCTGGCCACGCAAGCACTGGCACACCGCTTGTTTTCTTTTGCGCTAACGCTGTTGTTACGCAAGGCGGAAGATTGTGCCTAAAATGTTCACAGCAAAGTAATATATTTATTGTAACACACATTTTTAGGCCCGAGCGCCATCAGGTCTGGCGAAGGGGCTCTTGTAATCGTATAGACTCCCCCAAAGTGCGCGGAGCTCACAAAACGAACGCGAAGTGCTCACCTCCTCTCAAACATACACTAACGCACTCCTCTCGTCGGGCACGTTCCCGTACTTTTCAGGTCCTTTCTCCAAAACAAAGATGGAAATCCCAATAAGCGTAATGTGCACAATGAGACATCGCTGCACCTTCTGTGCATGGGCCCACTGATCCTGACCTCGGAAGGGGCACTGCATCCGCGCATAACACGCCCGCATGAAGACCAGCAGCGGCGGGCAGAGTGTCTGCGCATTGTCCTGTTGTGGACTGGAGCGAAGCTGGATCATGGAGAGTATGAAAGAGCTGATGTCAACGCCACAGACAACAAGAAAAACACCTGTTTGCACTATGCTGCTGCCTCTGGAATGAAGACTTGTGTTGAGGTAAATTACACTATATCTCAATGTGTAGACAAACTGTTCTTTTAACACTCAAAGTACACATGTTCAGTAACGCCTAGTTTTGAATTACTATTGCTCATGCATGTTTCTTTTTTGCAAACATTTTATTAAGATGCATTCATTCTGGGGTGCATTTTGCTTTGATCTGGATTGTTCGTGACAGTCAGATATGTACATTAATACTTCTATAATAGCCATATTGGCCATAATATTTATGTTTTTAAGCAAATACTTGAACCAAATAATGCATTGTTCTTGCTTCAAAGCTGTACCCATCTCCTGCCCTGCATTGTTTTGTGTGGAATTGTTCTGTGTGGAATTGTTCAGCTGCTGGTGAAGCGAGAGGCGGACCTGTTTGCCGAGAATGAGAGCCGCGAGACTCCGTGTGACTGTGCGGAGAGGCAGCACCACACAGAGCTGGCCCTGGGCCTGGAGTCACAGATGGTCTTCTCTCAGGCCCCTGAGGCGGAGGGTATAGAAGCCGAGTACGCAGCTCTCGACAGAGGAGAGGTACAAAACACTGTGGCCACTGGAGCGCACATGCAGAATTTGTGTCACTTAAAAAAATGTTTTGCCAGTTAATTGGGTTAAAACTTTGAACATAATCAAATAAACCGTAGAACAAGACAATACTTGTTTTGTCAAATGTTCATTTTATGATTTCCAGATTAAGCTGGAGCTCGGATTCACTTACAGTTGTACCTTATAGATCACAATAAATAATTATTGAATTTTCTTTTACATTTCAAGCAAATTATAAAAGAAAAACAAAACAAAAAATGTCAACATAAAAAAAACAAGCTCCAATTTGCTTTCAATTTTGAAAGATGGTGGGAAGAAGAAAACCTTTTGTACCAACAATTGTAAGACAACATATACAGTACCAACAATGGTAGTTGTTGGTACTGTAGAAAACACAGTGTTAAACGCCCAGAATAAAAGTGACCGTTGAGATGAGACGCTAAAAACTCCACTGTGTCAGGTGCCAATTTCAGTTTTGTTTCATATTAAGTGGTAATTACTTTGTATCATGGCTACATGTTTACTTCGTATTTTCCGATTTGTTGGACTTTCTGCTGTTGTAGCTGTATGAGGGCTTGCGGCCTCAGGACCTCCGCAGACTGAAGGACATGCTGATAGTGGAGACAGCTGACATGCTACAGGCCCCTCTCTTCACTGCAGAGGCACTACTCCGAGCCCATGGTACAGTCAAACACACAAACTATATCAACTACGGTGTAAACTATCAGGGATGGCACTTTTTGATAAACTGTCACATTCAGTATCTTCTTTGTATGATTTGAATTTCTCTCAATTCTTCTTCTTCAAAAAAAGAAATCGAAAAAAAAAGTCTAATAGCAAAGCTTGGTTCATATGTATTGATGAGTTTAATTGAAATAAAATTAGAGGAATTGTGGTAATATTCATTATCTAAATGAGGCCATTTAGAGACCGGGGCATTTGACTGCGACTAAAATGGTTTCAGGAGATTGGTAATGGCCTATTTGCTGACAGTGGTAAATGTTTCTTTTTTAAGAGTGATTTTGTCAGAACACAGTAGTTCAGGCACAGTATGCAAGTCTTGCAGTTTCTTCCCCAAAAAGGCAAATGTTCTCATACTTCCTTTGTGTGTGATTGAAAAGCCATGCTTAACAACTGAGTTTTTGCAGTTCTGTAGATGTGTGTGAGCTTCAGGCTACAAAACATTGTGTCTATGCCTGTAACAAACTCTGGTCTAACGTGCATCTAGACTTTGAGGCACTTTCTCATTGTTAGAGAAAAAATTGTCCATCACAGTTTTAGGCGTTGTTGTGCTGTGCCATTAATGCATCTCTATTATCTTTCTATACAAAGACTGGGACAGAGAGAAGCTGTTAGAAGCCTGGATGAAAGATGCAGAGGAATGCTGTCAGCGGTCCCGGGTGCAGATGCCCAACCCGCCCCCTAGTGGCTACAACGCATGGGACACGCTGCCCTCTCCTCGAACACCACGCACTGCTCTCTCTTCCATCACCTCTCCAGACCAAATAGGCCTTCTGCCTGCAGAAGAAGAGTCAGCCCTGGTAGCTAACACATTTAAAGTCCTAATGACAGAATGCGCCAGAAATGATTTTCACATTTACATTTTTTTACACTATTCAAGCTAATTTCATACTGCTTGCTCAGGTCCACATCATTAGACGCCATGTTCAATTGAATGTTCAATTCATCTTAATAGAAAAAAAACTCAATTATATATTGTTCAGAAATCCTGCAGCTCGACTTCTAAACATTAAAACTGAAAACTTTGAGATTGCTCATGTTTTTCATTGATGTTGCTTGTTTGCTGAACAACTGGGACTATTTTATTTTGTGAACCGATGCTAATAGATAATAGCTTCTGGTAGACGGCAATTTGTCTAGAAATCTTGAATCTGGCAGTCCTATTAAGTCTCTCAAAAGGCATGTCTTGTGCCGGCCAACTGTTTTTTACTCAAGGGCCCGTTTAAAGGTTATACTTGATTCTATCTCACTCTGCTCTTTTTCAAATCAATACTTACATTGTTGAGGCACACTGGCTCCTTTATTTCTTTCGTCAGGCCCAGGCGTCACTGTAACAAGGCTTCTGTGTATAGGGCTTTGCCTGCTATTTAGCATAATTTTGTGCATTGGCTTCTTTTCTAATGCACACGTGTTTTTAAAATCATTGCTACCTTTTTCAGTGTGGTATCTGCATGTCTTCCATCTCCATATTTGAAGATCCAGTTGATATGACCTGTGGCCATGAGTTCTGCAGAGCTTGCTGGGAAGGGTATGTTCTATTACACTCGCACATTTTATGTGTAACACACTGACTTTAAACATTTGGTTTTGCAGGTTTTTAAATATAAAGATTCAAGAGGGCGAGGCTCATAACATCTTCTGCCCAGCATTTGACTGCTACCAACTTGTGCCTGTGGAAGTTATAGAGAGTGTTGTCTCAAGAGAGATGGACAGACGCTATCTTCAGTTTGATATTAAGGTACCTTAAGGCCAACTTGAGAACAGAAAAATACGGGACACTATTGGGTGGTCGGGCGGGGTAGGGCGACATTAATTAACAGACGCAACTTATTCATCATATAGATTTAACTTTATTGCAGACCTGCCAATCTTTACGCAATTTCCGTACCATGTTCACATTTTGACACCCGAGTACGCCGGTACGATATGTTGCTTTAAAAGTACGTAAAAGCCGCTGCTGACCCAGCAGCGTGGTCGCGCTGTTTGTGGGGAGAACATAAAGAGGCGGCAGGTTTCGCTCCGTTTGTTTTTGCTACTGATTCAGTAACGATGTGGCTAAAGTTCGTCGCGAATCTCATGGGAAGAGACATGATGCAGGTGACACGCTTTCCCCACTTTGAACATGTTAATGTTTGACAACAACGACCGCTCGCTCACTAACACTGTTTAGCTTCATCTTGTTATGGACACACGAATCAGCACTGTAGTCTTTGTATGCAAGTTATTAATACTGACTATTCAAAATGTTTCACATTGAAATAAATGTCGTAAAAATTCATATAGGGTCTTGTAAATACATTGTTGCTGGTAACATTTGAGAAAGACTTGTGACATTGGCCAAAAGGTAATGTCAAGCCCTGATAAATTCACCATTAAGCAACAATGCCATCCCATAGGCCTATTTTAACCTGCTCATGGAATTTATCTATTCCTGGTGACAGATAGACCTACATTATGGGTAAAATGCCCATGTGAACCTCTATGGGCCTATTTAAAACATACAATATACGCTTCATTCAGACATTTACACCAATTTCTTCACTGGACCTGCTCTTTATAGGGGAACAAACCTTCATTTGCAACAGGTTTGGGGTCTTCTTTCACCTTTTGTCTTTGGCTTTGAGAACATGTTTTTCTACTTTTCTCTAAATACTCCTAGTCTTTTTTTTGGGCAAGGCACTTTTACAGGGCACATGCCCCTTTATAATGGAGCTGTGCTCCATTGTAAAAAGCCTTTGTATGTTGAATTTGTGTTTTTAACCTCAATTGCAGAGACAGAGATGGGTGTATTCAGGCCTGTTTCTTTAAATTTAAATCAAATTGATGATTTATTTTGTTGTCGTTTTTTTTTTTTACATGCTCAGTTCAATTTATTTATACTACAGTGGGCTCTTCACCTATTTAAAATTCACCAAAATACAGGAAATAAAACATTTCTGGAGGAGGACCTCCAGACCTCCCTCATTAGAAAATTTACTTATTTTATTTTATGGCTGCCCACCATCGTCTATTTTAGCTGCCATAGTCTAAAATCTATGTCCAGACAAAGTTGTTAAACACAAAATGCTTTGTATATTCTTACTTTTTAAATAATGAATATAGTTAGTTGTGGCAGCCCTGGTTGTTCTTGACAATTTTAATGTTTTATATTATCTATCAATGCACATTAGAACAAATAACTGTGAAGGTGACATGTCAGCTTTTTGGACCCTACTTTCATTTGCACTAACTAGAAATGACTTTGTCACAACAGCCTATATTTAAAAAAAATACTTGACGATTCCGTATTTGAAGGGACGATTGGCAACCCTAATATTGTTCTTTTCTTGTTAGGCCTTTGTAGAGAATAACCCTGCTATCCGCTGGTGTCCCGTGGCGGGCTGTGAAAGAGCCGTCAGACTGAACACACGGGGACCTGGAAGCTCTACCTCAGACTTTCTCAGTTTCCCCCTCCTCAGAGCCCCAGCTGTGGACTGTGGCAAAGGACACCTCTTCTGCTGGTTAGTACCAATCCCCACAGCCACAATGAATTGCATCAGTGCTTGTATGGAATGAAGAGTACTGAACTATGGTTACACAAAAACAAATAATATTTACATAAAAAACGAGAAGCATCTAGACTTGGACTATTTGGTCTTGGTCGCTATAAAATCAACGTAATAATTTAAAGATAAAGGACAGGCCATAGCTCTGCAAATGTGTTTTTCCTTATACACTTGTAACATCTCAATTCTTCATGGGGATAGGTTTTTATAAATGTATTTTGCAATTTTCAGGAAGTAAAGTGGTACTGTCACGGTAATGCCAAAAACCACTTCAATTAGTTCAGTCAATAAAAATGCTTTAAAGGGCGCCCCAATGGCCTTAGTGCGGCAGATAAATGGACCAAATTTCATGCTTGTTTCACAAACTGAAGTATTTAGTGTTCACTAAAAAAAACTGTATGTCCACGAAAAATTCCAAGATGAAAAAAAAAAAGTAGTCTGATGTGCACATTGATTTATGGGATTACAACTAGATTCAGTTATCCTTCACATTGCCCGATCAATCATCCAGTGCCATTTCAGTCCCGTGATCTGTGTACCATTCGGGTAAGTACATGAGTAAGTTATGTATTGCCCCCTACCCTGGGCTCAGTTTTCCTTCACTGGCACACCTTGTGAACGTGGACGCAGCTGTCTAACTAGCTCTTATAACTATTTTCTAATTGATATGGGGCTATTCGACAGCATTTGAGACACTAGACCAAACTAAACTACAACAAGTAGTAAAGCTAGGTACAGCATTAGTAAAGCCAGATTAGCTGAAACTGAACCCAATGCAGAGTTACACAGCAGTGAAGTCACCAGTGTGCCCTGACATTCACCCTTTAAAGTATAATATACAACTATACATGTATTAAACCACCATCTAAATGGTCAAATATTTATCACTGAAAATGTGTTTAAACTCAATAGGTTTTGTAGAATCAAGTGATGCATGTAATGAAAATATCAAATTATTTTTAAAAGAAATGTAACACTCGGACACAAAAATATGCACGTCATGTCATTGACCCATACATCGCCTGTGATTGTAGGGCGTGCCAAGGAGAGGCTCATGAGCCCTGCGACTGTGACACCTGGAAAGCCTGGCTGCAGAAAGTCTCTGAGATGAAACCGGAGGAGTGTGAGTCCGCTGGCCATCTCACTGTAGTGTAGAGTACCCCAATAGTGGAAAAGTGTCATCATTTCTGTCAGTTGTATCTTTTTATTGGCAGGCTTTATTAACTTTTGTTGTGGTTGCTTGCCAACTTTTGGTTTGGTAGAAGTTTTTTTTTTTTTTTTGCATAGAAACTGTAATTACTCCCAGTTTAGTACCTAATAAATATAAATTGTATTTCATTGTCAAAACTAGGGATGCACAGATTTGATACTGTTATCAGATATCGGAGCCGATACTGGAAAACAAACGATATCGGGTATCGGCTACAAATATCTGATACTGAACCGATACCAGTTTTGGCTCTCACCGCTTTAAAAACAAAACTTTCACCAACTAAATGTAATTGAATATGGGAATGCTGCCTATTCCTTTGAAGCTCAGAACCTGGAGAATCCAATCATACTGGCGGGAGCATGCTCTTGCTAGCGGCATCTACTCAAGGCTTAGTCAGAAACCGTGATAAAAATACCTGAAGTAGCCTAATAAAATAAAATCGGCCACTGCTGGAGCGGCCAAGTGTTTGTATTTTAGTTTATGAAATGCTGTCAAAGAATAATTGATTTAAATATTTGTGATGCACAAGTTGTAATGATCAGATAACTTTATGTGCATTGTTTATATTAATATAAAATAGCCTGTCCCAAGGATAGTGTCGAAAATCCAGTGATGCTTGTTAAATGTTTTTCCATTAGTTTATTAATAGATAATCATTGATCATTGATCTGTAACATAATGACAAGAAAAGATAAGACTTTATTGATCTCACAATGGAGATAAGAGGACCATTCACTTTTTCACTCAGAGAGAGCCACATTTTAGAACGTCTCTTTGTATCGGTTAATATCGGATATTGGCAGATACTCAAACCCCAGTATCGGTATCGTATTGGAAGCAAAATAGCTGAATCAGTGCATCTCTAGTCAAAACAATTACTTTAAAAAAAAATGTTTAGAAGCCTATTTTTTTGTCAGTTCTTTTGTATTTTATTTTTTTCTAATTTCAAACTTTACATCTAAAGCTTGAAAATTGACCACTCATGGTGTGTGTGGGAGCAGCAGGAATACATAATACATGAGGGTCATTCCATGTCTTATCAACCAATGCTTCCTGCTCGACCATTTCGGCTTCAAACTTGTCCTGGTTGTTGGTATACAGTCTTTTTATTTATCGGTAGTAAGTGTGTTATACCTTGGTCGTTTAGATTTGAAAAAGTAACTTGCGATCACAAGTCTAAAAGAATACAAAACAATGTAAGACCGAGACCTACATTAGCCTGTCATATCAAAGTTTGATTTTTGATTGAATTGAAGTTTTCTATCAAGTCCTATAGGTCCGTATTATTTGGCATGCCATAACTGTTAAATGGTACTATATTTATTCCTTTGTTTTACACCTACAATCCTCCAGAATGAGAAAGTTGAAGTTTATCCTTTTTATTATCAACAACAATCAAGACTAGTTTGACACAGCTCTGAGATGGTTGAGTAGGATCTTTGTCAAAAATGTGTTGATTTGACATGAGCCTTAAGCCATAGTTAACCACAGCAATGAGTTTATTGTTTCCCTTTGCTTCTCGTATCTGTGCCCCCCTCCTGCTGCTGAAGTGGCTGGAGTGACTGTAGCTTACGAGGATGCCGCCAACTGCCTGTGGTTACTCACCAACTCCAAACCTTGTGCCAACTGCAAGTCCCCCATTCAGAAAAACGAGGGCTGCAACCACATGCAGTGTGCCAAGGTAATTTAAACAGGTCTTCGGAAGTGGACTTTGTGAAAACAATAGCTGCACTTCAGTATTGTCCTTGTTTTAATGAAGTTAATTTCAGCTCATTTCCTGAGAAGCGATTGATAAGCACACATATACAGTATGGGAGGCAGAAGCATGTGTTGTCTTTTAAAGCAGTGTTTCCCAACTGCGAGGACCCCAGGGAGTACACAACCACTTAGCAGGGGGTGCTCAGAAATATTTCAGATCTAATAAGAAGGTGAAACTGAGCAGAAAACCTAAATGATATCTTGCAGTAAAAGGTGTGTATGTAGGGTTGTACCCTAGTGTTTAGGGGTACTTTGAGTAGAGATGAAAGACTCAAGGGGTCCGCGGGACAAGGAGGGTTGGGAACCCCTGTTTTAAAGCATGAATTTACCAGTGTGTTAAGTCGGGACTATCTTAACTTTTGTTGCTTCTGTAGCTAGGCATTTAAATGATTGACTGTAATGAGACTTCTGGCTTTGTTTCCGTTGAATTTGAATGTGAAGTTGAAAAGTTAATTACTTTTCAACCACGCAAGAGAGGCTATTGATTCATATAATATATCATTTCCTTTTAATTACATTTTATGGAAACTTACAAGACTAAAGTGGCAATTATATCCGCAGGTGTGTGTATATAATCACTTGACTGTTAAGGGCTCCTTTTCAGCTCCTACTCAGCATTTTGTGTACTTGAATATTATCCATATTTTTTGCCGTGAATGAACGGGGAATTGATTAATTAGTTGTTTGAAAACACTTCATATCTAAACATACCATCATTCCATTCCCACAGTAGTACAGGTGGGCGATATGGCAAAAAAAAGTATGTTCATTTTTGATTGAGTGCTGTTTATGATTTGATCTTAACCTCTTAACCCCAAACCGTTACAATGTTCTTACCCAAATCTAAAAGCGGCTCGATTGGAGCTTACAGCCTACAGTCCAGAGTAACGCCTCATTTGAAAGCTAAGACTTAGAAAAACTGATGTTAACAGATCTTCTTCCTCGCGTTTTTTCACTTTCTTTCTCATCTAATATTTGTCACTTTTTTGTGGCTTTTTTATTGAGTTTTCGCCACTTTTTTGTCGCTATTTTGAGGCTTTTCTTTTTTTTTAAGAAGCTTTCAGATTTGGGAAATTACAAACTGGAGAAAATATGCTAGGTTCAGGTGGGGGTTAAGAGGTTAAATACATAATGATAATCATGTTGCTTTAATCAAACATTATGGCTTATGAGTTTAATATAAATTCTAAATAATTTCCACTTTTTAACTTGTTTCCAAATTTTTCCTCAAAGTCCAAATTCCGCTCCAAACAAGTATAGACCTTTTCTGACCTGTCAATTAAAAAACACCATGCCATTAGTGAGCTTGTTGAACATAGATTTTCTTATAATTTGGTTAAAATTGTATTTGCACAAACCTAAAAAGCTAAAAATTAGGTTTTAGTTGTTTTGGTTTATAGCATCTCCATCTTTGACTGCCAGAGTGAGCAGTGGGTGTGAGGTTTAGATGTGCTGGCCCTGTGGCTGCCATCTGTCTGAGCTGAAGAGGATGAGTAGAGATTGAGATTAGTTCACAAAGGCCACTGAGTCTCATGACTCGTCATTACCTGGAAGGACAGGACTTTGTCGCAGTTGCTTGGAAACTCGGCATTACGTGTTGCCATGGAACATTTCTTCTTTGTCTTCATTGCTGCCACTTTCGTCATTCTGCCTTTGTCCAGTAGAAATGGTTTATTTCCATTTGTCTCTTATCCACTCCTTATCTGTCTATTGTTGTTTCATTTGTACTGATTTGTCATAATTCAAGTTCAAGTCCATGTTTTTTAATCATATCTTTGGCAAATTGTGACGACAGATTGGTGTTTGTTCTTTCCCTTTTGTGTAAAAAGACCTTTGATGATAGAATTTTCCGGGGATTAGACTTTCAGTACTGCCTTTGTGATATCTGCAGTGCAAGTACGATTTCTGTTGGATCTGTCTGGAGGAGTGGAAAAAACACAGCTCATCCACTGGAGGTTATTATCGCTGCACTCGCTATGAAGTTATCCAGCAGGTGGAGGAGCAGTCCAAGGAGATGACTGAAGAGGTACAATTCACTCTGCAACATAATGAGCTTTCAATTTTTCCAAGTTTTCATGACACAAAAATCTAAAGAAGCGTGAAATGTTCAATACGCAACTTTCCACAACGTTCCTCATGACATTTACAGATTTCATTTCTAAATTTCAAATATCATTTTGCAGGCAGAGAAGAAACACAAGAATTTCCAAGAACTTGATCGTTTTATGCACTACTATACACGCTTCAAGAACCATGAGCACAGCTATCAGGTACTGTCCACTTCTGCACAAGTTCCATGTTGTATAACTGTTTCTCACATTTACCTGGTCATTAACATAAAGGATTGTTTCGTCTAGGGCTGAACGATTAATTGCATTTGCAATTTTATCGCGATATTACACAACGCGATTTCGTAATCGCAGGGCACGCGATTTGGGAAGTAAATAGAGCAACGAGATATGACAGCAAAGTCCGCTCCGTCGTGTGCTTTTGTTTACGTCTCAGTCTAGTTAAGGTGCGCGGTAGATTGTGGATGTACAGTGAAAATATCAGCGTTTATCATGCAGCCACCGCGAAGGAATATTGCTTTTCTCCGTTAGCATTGCGTTAGCCACAGCGCTAATCACGCCATTCCGTCGCCGCTACTACACGCTCTGATGACACAGAAACTCCCTCACCTCCGGAGTCTACGCCTCTGCCTCCACAGACATATATAGGTGAGTCTGTGCTGATTGTAAAAAGTAAAGAGTCGTTTGTGGCTCAGTTTAGGCGTCTTATGTTTGGGAATGTTGTGGATAAAGAACTTATCTCAAAAGCATAATGACGTTTCATGACCATTACGTATCCGCGGAGGCGATGTGCCATGTGCCTTTATTTACTTTTGCGTCTACCGCATATCCGCTCCGTAGGTCGTACAGACGCAAGATATAAACACTAAACTGCTGTATGAAAAGGGTTGGTAACTAGGATCCGAGGCAGGAGTCCGTGTCATGTCTTATTTTGCTGAGGAAATGTGCTGTTTAAGCTGAAATGTCACTAAATGGCTGCGAGTCAAAGAGACGTGTCTGTGTCTGGCACCTCACGTCCCGTCTCCTTGTGTCAGTGTTTTTTTATTTCTTCATATTGTCCAAAGTTACATCCCAAAACCAAAATGCTGCTCTTAATTCCACTGTGATTTGGCGTGTGCTCCATCTGGCCTCTTCGTGTCCATCAATAACGCGCATCTGAAGCAACTACGAGTCGCAGCTCAGACTGGGATTTGATTGGCCGAAATAATAAAGTACTATTTAATAAATTAAATAGCTTATTTTGTATTAATTGGGAGTTTGATTTCCTAAAACTTTTCCAACTAGTTAAAGCAGACGTTTGTTCTTACTTTCCTGCACTTTAGTCTGGGTGATGTTACTGACTGGATCAGTGAGTTATTTTTTTTAAATATCTATATAATTTAGCATTTATTTATAGACTGTACTGTTAAGTTCAGACAGTTTAAGAAGTGCAGTCCACACACATTTTGAATAGGTCAAGCAACAATTTTGTTGCAATTTTCACTTCAAATATTGTTTATTATGAAACAGGCTGATTTATTGCTTGTGTTAGGTGAAAAATACATGAGAAGAGGACCTTGCAACAATAATCGCATATTTAATCGCAATCGCAATATTGAAGAAAAAAAATCGCAATTAGATTATTTCTCAAAATCGTTCAGCCCTAGTTTCGTCAGATCGTCATCAGTGTATTATTACTATTGTCTCTACCACAAAGTATAATTGACATTGCTCGCTATTAACCGCAGTATTTGTTTAAACAATGTTGTCAAGACATTTTTACTCCACTGGAGGCCCTAAAAGCTTCTGTCTTCTTAAATTAGCTCGAGCAGCGTCTGTTGAAAACCGCCAAAGAGAAGATGGAGCAGCTCAGCAGAGCGCTGAGTGGAAGTGAGTTTGAGCTTGGTGTAACAGTGTCAATCTCTATTACATATTTGGACACATCTTCCTCTACTTTGATCTTCAGCTTTGAAGAAATAGCAGCAGGGGGGATTTCATGAAAGTGTTGAAATAACGTAATCAAATGTAAGAGTCTGTGCTTATGCCTTAAGCACTGCTCCTTGTCTTTAAGCTGACCCAGAAAAAACATTGATCAACCTTCATACTATTATGATTATTTTATACACTTAAAAAGTTACATTTACCCATCACTTTTGAACCTTTCTTTCTGTCCAAATATAATAACACAGACACTTTATCCTCACAGGAGAGGGAGGCCCGCCTGACACCACTTTCATTGAAGACGCAGTTCTAGAACTACTAAAGACCCGCCGGATCCTGAAGTGCTCTTATCCTTATGGGTTCTTCCTCGAGCCCAAAAGTACAAAGAAAGAAATCTATGAGCTTATGCAGGTATCCGTGCTTACTAAAAGATTCTTGCTCACTGCTGGCAGGCTTAAAGTCAGTAGAAAGTTGTGTATTGCTTTGTTTAGTGACACAGTTTGCACTGTACAGTATGTTGCTAATAAAGTTCTTTGTTTCTAGACGGATTTGGAGATGGTAACTGAGGATCTTGCACAGAAAGTGAACCGCCCTTATCTGAGGACCCCTCGTCATAAGATCATCCGTGCGGCCTGTTTGATTCAGCAGAAGAGGCAGGAGTTCTTGGCCTCTGTAGCCAGAGGCGTGGCACCGACCGACTCTCCTGAGGCTCCCAGGCGCAGGTGCACATCGTCATTTATTTTTCTGATCAGAATATTCATAATATCACATTACCGTCTATGAATGTATGTAAATAAATGCAATATGCACATTAACAATATTAACAAGTATCAGTGTACAACAGGGGTCCCCGAACTTTTTCGCGACCCCCAAAATCACTCAACAAGCAACTTAGGAGCCCTTTCTGTAAAATGTAATTGGTATTTGTACAAATTTAAGGTGCAAAACGTTTAATATGTCCAATTAGATGTGTTCACGTCACCCTGGGCCCTGGAGACATGTAACCCTGTAAACTCAGGCTTCTGATTGGCTGGAGGGTTGCGTTATTCACCTAATGTTTTACATGGAGCACATCCTGCTGAAGGCCAAAGCAGAGGGATCTCCACTTTCGGCAAACCTGTCCATTAACCTGTCCAGGGACTGCGGGTGGAAATTTGCATTTTTTGCTACAACCTGACAAATAACATCTCTTCTTCTTTATAATTCTTGTTTTTGAAATGTTTATTCTTTCTCTTATTTTCAGTTTTGCTGGTGGCACATGGGACTGGGAATACTTAGGATTTGCTTCGCCTGAGGTAATGAGGTCTCCATTAGGGCTAGACTTTTCCACAGTTTGTTCTAAATAGTCATGTTCCCAGGCTTAACCTGAGCTTCATTCAGTAAAATGGAAACATCAATATAGGTACTTACTAGTGGGGCGCTATGATGATGTAAATGATTCATAAACTGATCCCGACTGACGACTTGCTAATTTGCTGAGATTGTCACATCATTCAAAGGTTTTTCTGTTAAAATACAGATACTTTTCCGTTCCCATCCTTCACATTGGTCTGTCTCATGCTCTTAAGTGACGCACCAATTAAACTAGTTATCAATTAATGAAGTGTGCGCTCTCAGAAGCTGCAAATGGCTTTAGTTACTTCTGAAAGTTTATCTGTATAGTGCCCTTCACAGACATGATCACAAAGTGCTTTATATATATATATATATATATATCTCACACACACACACACACACACGCCTGTATTGAAATGTATGCATTGTGAGCAGTTGATGACAATACGATTTATACCTCATGATCCCCCCCAGATGCTTACTAAAAATAGACTCCCGTTTATAAAAGTAGGTTGTGATCTCTCTACCTTAATTAAGCATGTGCGTCTGGGCTGTGCTTGTTAATGGGAACAACACAGTAATAATCAAACCCCGATGTCACTGCCTGTAGGTGCAGCCACAGATGGTTGATGCTACTTCTTATGTGTAGCGTGTGCCTGTGCAGCGCTTTGAAGTTATTTTTGGACAAGCGGCACAGGAGAAAGTAAAGTTTGGATGGTTACCTTACGTGCTGTAAATGGAATCAAAATCAAAATCAAAAATTGATTGGGTTCAGTATTGCTTGTCAAAATCACTCTAGTTTGTGTCATGTCTATCACCATCTTATCTCTCGTGTCAATAATTGGATATTGCTGTTATTATGCATGGCTGTTAATCAGCATCATCTAAATCAATTTGAACAAATAGATCTTTCTGATAGTTAGCAAGTATAATTAAGAGGGTTTTAATGTGCTTTATGCTAATTTCTTAAAAATTAAATTGGGCCTGCTTCCTGAAAGTCTCGGTAATTACTTCTATATCATTCACGCTAACTGGCAATATGTCAGAAATATCAGATGTGAGCTTGTCTCGCACTACGGTGTATTGCAAAGTAAGTGGCTTTGCTTCATCTCTCCTCTGACAGGAATATGCAGAGTTTCAGTATAGACGGAGACACAGGCAGCGAAGGAGAGGCGACATGTCCAGTCTGCACAGTAACACCCCGGACCCTGATGACGATGCCACTTTAGGTAATTTCTCTTCCAAACGTACAATGAAAATAAAATGTTAGACTCAAATCAAATTACTCACTGCATTTAAATGCTTTACCATCATGTTAGTTTTGGGGTTTTATTGTTAACATTAGAATACTTCTTTTTCTTTACAAAGATGGACAGGACTTTGGTGGGCACAGACATTTAATGGTGAGTACAGTTTTGATTTCAGAAGTTGCAACTACTTTAACTGAAATCTTTTTTCTAATTCAAATGTGTGTTTGTCAACCTACACTGCAGGGTCTTGGCTCTTTTGATGATGATGACCCAAACATTCTGTTAGCCATTCAGCTGTCTCTTCAGGAATCTGGGATGGTGGGGGCCGGGGCCTCGGATGAGCCTAACGATGCATCACTGGGGGCCATTGGCACCTCTCTGCCCGCTCGGCTGGAGCAGAGCCCCACAGGAGTAGAGGCCTTGACCAAGACATCTCTGAGCAGCTCAGAGCTACTGGAGCTGGGCACCATCAGTGCCCATTACTCTGCCACAGTGGGGTCCTCTGTGCAGTACTGTGAGGGCCACATGTACAGGACGTCCCTACCCATCCCAGTGGCCCCTGGAGGTCACTCCTCCACAGGCCTGTTTTCCTCCAGTGACTCCACCACCTGTAGCAGCCACGAGCCATCTTCGTCCTCCGCTTTAGCCGCTAACACTAACCTGCTGGGCAACATCATGGCCTGGTTCCATGACATGAACCCTCAAGGCATCACCCTGGTCCCCCCCACCTCCTCCGACACAGACTCCAACCTGTGCGCCCTGCACACTGAAGACGAAGATGAAAGCCTTCAGGATGAGCATGACAAATCGGCTCTAGTCATTCCAGAAAATAAACAGGCGCTGGAGGCAGAGGTGTGTGCAAGTGCTTTAGAGAAGGAGTGTGTGGTAGCAGACAGGCCCACCCAGCTGGAGCTCGTGCAGCTGGAGCCATTGCCCCTGCCTTACCCAAGCCCACAGGAGAGCAGCGCGGAGCCACACTTTGAGGCACAGAGGCTCTGCCACGTGGACACTCCACAGTGCGACTCTGTGTGTGAGCAGCTGCCCAGCACCAGCTCCTCTGAGTGGGAAGAACAAGTGCACTTGGTATGATGTGATGGGCTGGAGTAGCTCAAACAGCCAAACACCACTGAAGAGTGTTGAATGTTTGCTATTTGCAGATGTTTCTGATTGTGCTCATAAAAAAGTATTTTCAATCCGACCCTGTCAAAACAGAGGCTTACATTTATGAAGTGTTTAGAGGCATAAAATTCCTGAAATGGAAATTGTGCTTATTAACTGAGGAAAAGACGGCCAATTTGAGGCCAGAGTATTATTTTTTTTAGATTGAAACTGTAGCCTGTGTCTCCACTGGATCTAAAACGTATTGTGTGTTTTAGAACCTAGTAGCTGTACTTGCCGACCACACTAGTATTTAGTTGATGTTAGAGAGCAGGTGATAAGTAAATGTCTGCCTAATTTCTAGGTGCCAAACACTGACTAACAAAAGCACAATTTGCTGTCACGAAGTGGATTCTTTAAAGCAAATTGTGCCTGTTGAATTAAATCAGAACTACTCAGTTTAATGTTAAGGATGAAACACTCAAGCCATATTTCCTTCAATATTTCTGCTGTTTAAATGCTGTTGTGTAAACCATTGGCTAAATGAGAAATCATGCACAGAAAAAACTTTATAGACTCACAATGGAAATGAATTTGAAAATCTGACATTCTGTAACAAATGCAGTTCAAGTTGAACATGGAACAGCCCAAGGGCTATTTATACATGCTCATTTCTGTGCAGCAAATCATGTTGCCCGATTAGTACACAAGTAGTGAGTAGCCTTGCTTTTCTTATGCGGGAATGTCACCAACATCCTGAATTTCAATTGGATAAGGCACTGTTGTTTTTCCCAGAGTTGTGAAGGAAACAATGTTTTAGATATTTCTCTACAGTTAGAGATGCAGTGCCTTTGTGTCAATCATCTTTGATTTCAACATTTTCAGAGTGCTAATGACACAGGTGTAAACCAACCAAATACACACCTTTTACCTTATGTTTTTCTCTCTAGTGTGTAGTATGCAAACAGCAGCTCCACAATAGTTCTGTTGTGAAGCATGAGGTTTTGTTTGTTTTAGTAATGTTACATTGCGAAATCCTGCCTTCATGTAATGGCAGTGACGTCTACCCAAATTTTAGATTGCATTTTGTATTTGAGTGCAGCGTAAGACTCTGTATTTAGAAACTAATTACATTTCTGACTTTGGAGTTGACCACTGTATGTTGTTAAACCTGAAGACACTAATTAGAGGACAGTTGCAATATATTCAAAGATTGTGAATAATGTGTGTTTATTTGTAGAACCTAATCATTTTTTTACAGACTACTGTCTGAATGTGTGAAGTGATTCAAAACAGCAGACCTAGGATGACAATGATCAAGTGTCTTGAAGATATGTGTGCCAAAATAAAGTTAGTGGAGCTAACTTAGAACTGATATGTATGAATAGGTGAAAGCTGTTTCAGTCCTGTGTGTGACAGTATGCTGTGCATGAACCGGGTACACCTCTCAATGGGATTTGTACTTACTTTCACCTCTAATGTCCAGGTGAATTATTTTAAATGAACATTTTGTAACTCATCTAGATTTTCTATTGTAAAGCAACTAATCCTTGAAATGCTATTTGCACTTTCATAGTCTATACTTGATACATTCCCTCTTTATATGAACTATGGTTGATGCGTGATGCCAATAAACTGTGTGGAGTTTTGAGCATAAAATGCGTCTTCCTAATTTAAAAAAAAACCCAAACATCTCAAAACTAGTTCACAAGAAAATATATTATATAGTAAAAGTGTCCTTAAGTACAGTCGTTGAAATCCAAGTTTTAAACAAAACTCCTCAGGATAAAAAGAGTCACATTCTGCTGCAGGCTGTTAACACTGATAGCTGCATTTGTTACAGTTGACCCAGTTGTCTGTGCAAGGATGAACGCAGACACTGACGTATGCACTGTGTACAGTTGGAACGTGTCATTGAGAAGTCAGCGACACAGGCCGATGAGCTGCAGCAAAAGCAGGAACAGGGTCACTATATCTAGATACAGGTTCAGAGCTGCAAACACATATTCCTCTGGAGACACCTCATACTTCCTGTGTTTCCCTCCCACAATCAGCTGAGTGTCAAACACCAGGTACTGCAGACACAGACACGTCACAGGGTTAAAACATACAATAATTTGACTGATGGGAAGACGATACCTTAAGGTGTTTCACGCACTTTTGCAATCAGGATTATAAGAATAGAAACTAATGAGAGCCTACAACAAACTATCACTGATGCAGTGATCTCAAAATTAAGTGACTGGTGAAGAAAAAGATTATTATTAAAATACAAAGTGTAAAGAGCACGTCGTGACTGATCCAAATGACAAAATGAGTCTAATGTTGCTCCCATTGAGCTAATGCCTCCCTGTGCGTGGCACACGATACAAAAGTGTCAGACTTTTTGTGACCTTTTACGTGCTGATCGGGGGTTAGGTGTACAGATCGGGGGTTGATGTACAGTGTGAACCAGATGTTTACATACACTATATAAAAAGACACATCAATTTTTTTCCTCACTGTCTGACATAAAATTTGAATTCAAAACATTGACTTTGTTATCCTTAAGCCACTTTGTAACCGGGGTGGCCTTTTATTGTGGGCAGTATAAGGTACACCTGTGCACTAATCATGATGTCAGATCAGCATCTTGATGTGGCACACCTGTGAGGTGGGATGGATTATCTCAGCAAAGCATAAGTGCTCACTATCACACATTTAGACAGATTTGTGAACAATGTTTGAGAGAAATGGTAATATTGTGTGTCTGGAATGAATTTTAGATCTTTAAGTCCATGTCATGAGAAATGGGAGCAGAAACAAAGGTGTTGCGTTTATATTTTTGTTGAGTGTATAAAAATTCATACCAAAACTCTTCACACAATACACAGATTCACCCATTAAATTCCAGAATAAAAGAGTGCAGTTAAGAGGAGCGGCGTCATGTGTTGGGCCCAGTGTGCTGTGGCACTTCGTTCCACTAGCTGACTGGTCGGGTCACAACATTTGGTGCCAATGCCAGAGGCATGCAGAGAGGTGGCTGTGAAGATGAAGCCTACTGCTGTTAAACGCTGCATAATGGAAATGAAAGGGCACAGGACATCAGTGTCCGTCTTTACACTAACTGCTCTGGGTGCCACTGTGGCACATCACAGGTCCCACCACACTCACTGATGAAGATGTAGCTACTTAAAAAGGTCATGTTGAGCCCAAGACGAAGTAAAACATATTGTGTACTTACCAAAGAAAATACAAGTGTCCCCAGGCAGGCATACGCAATGTAGAGATACTGCAGGAACAGTAAGCACAAACGTAAGATATACATTCGGTCATTTAGGCTTATTATCATTATGTTTTGAATTTGAAATAATTAGTTCACATCTGGATTAAAATGACTCCTTAGCTTCCATTTGCTGATGTTTGTTTTGTATTTCACTACTATATTGTATATACTGTGGTATACATCACGTTTCAGTGTGACTTAGGAATCCTGAAAGCTTTCTGCTGAGCACACAGATCTTCGTATACACTATACTGCAACTATTTTGATAGTGTATTTTGCAGTATAATATTCAACATAAACACGTGTACAGTATACACATGCCTTTTTCACTCACCTGTGTTCGGAGGATTGCACAAAGTAGACCAAAGGAAAAGAGGGTCCACAGTAGCACCCACAGACACCCATTTAACATGGTGAAGTCCCACTAGTGGAGAAAAGAGACAATTAGATTTTATGTCAGCACCTTACCTGTGCAGTCAATTAAAGCGTTATGGAGACACATTGCAGTTTAACATATAAGATACAAGAAAAACCTAATGAGCGTGGATATAATGATTTGTGGACAATTAATAGACAGGATGGCTGACACACGCAGGCTGGGAAACTGTCCTGGTGGCTCCTCTGCCCTTTTCACTTCGGCACCAAACGCATGGCAGCTACGATCAGGGAATCACTAATCCTGACCGATGAGCTTAACATTCCATGCAATGTGTCTGGGTGACATTTAAATCAGACACACAGACTAGCTTAGTATCATACAAGATATAGTTTATGCAAGCACTTGTTATGGTTCAGAGGTGAAATACATTCATTCAACAGAAGAAGAAAAAAAAACACCATGGGATGTGATATTATCTTCATAGAACAAAGTTGCTATGAAAATAGAAGTATGGTGAAGGTAAAGTCCCATATGACACCCAACCACAAAGACATGCTTTAACCTTTTGGCCAATTTGACCTTTTCATCCAAAAACTCTCAGTTGCCACATACTGGTTCTTGTAGATTACTGAACTAGGGGAGAACAATGCAGGCCAGTTCGACAGTGTTCATTTTGATCACGTTTTTTGTTTCGTAACATATTACTTTGAGTAAAATTTATATTGAAATATTTTAGCAATGAAATCAACACATTCTTATAGTAACACTTCAACTGCAGTGCTATGAATGTGCTAATTCTTCCTCCACCTGGCATTGTGAAAGGCTTTTAATAGGGAGCCAATATGTTCTGGGCACATTTGTTTGTTTGTGAACTTGAAAGTTCTTTGTGAGCCACTCCGGAGCCTGCTTCTCCAAATCTCTTGATATTAAAATGTCAGCGAGGTTGTAAACCACACAGCACGCATAAAAAGACCCAGGGAATAACAATGAAATAAACAGGATAATGTGAAACTGCACTGAAAACAAAGACCCAACATTAAACTATTGCTAATTATCCAAAAGCTTTAGAGGAGCACCCACAAAATAAGGGTATTACTATTTTTGTGGAGAAACCTTTCAGTGTTTCAATACAGTTTATAATATGGACTCTTTCAAATAGAAATCTTTGCCTTTTTTTTCTCCATACTGCCTTCACTCTCGTCTTAAATCAGCCAATTTGTTTATCTGCCAAAGTGTGTGCGTGTGTTTTTGTAGGTCACATCCAGGTGCTCCACGATCCCCTGTGAATCTAAAACATGCACAACAGGCTAAATTCACCTGCCCCTGGACGGTTTTCTCGTTATCCCCAGGTGCTGTGCAGAGTTAGTCCAATGCCCCAGTGACAGTGAAGGATGAGTCCAAAGCAGGGAACAAATTTCCCTATGGGGGACACTACAGTATACCTTAACTGACCTTTTTCAAGACCATCATAAATCTCCTCTGTGAGCTCCTCCATTACTATGGCCTGTAAGCTCAAACCCGAGCGTCTTCTGATAATCCTACGCCGCTTTTCCGTATAAATTCATTCTAAATTATATCCGTAATGTTTAAAGAGCTGCAAAGAGCCTCATGTAAACCTAAAGCCGCACTGCGGAACATTCCAGGTTATATGCTGCCAACCAAGTCATAAAACTTATGACACATAACCAGTGATACTAACAATACTAATCAACAGAATAACAACAATGCTATTTTGCAAAGGGTTAACTTTAAGTGAGCCTGTAAAGCATTTGGAAGAGGATTGGAAGCATTTAGCCCCTAATGTAACATATTATGTTACATTAGGGGCTAAAGTGGGGGAGACATTAAGCAAATCGTGGGAGCCGAGACAAGAGCCTACGACGCTGAGGACGTTTGTGCAGCAGCCTTAACCAGCTGCACTAAGAGACACGTGTTTTTGAAATGTTTTCTACAATGAAAGACACCCAGAAGAAAATGTATGTTAATTTATTCTATTTATTTGGTGACATGTTCTGTGGCTCGGCTTTAACATTAACAGACTTTTTTTCCCCTTTCTATTTTGACTGAATAAATTATCAAAAAACAGACAACTTTCAGGAAAACTGTGGAGAAGAATGTAGTTTAATGTGAAATGCTTTCCATTAAAGTAGCTCATTCCAAGTCCATATTTTTTAAAGACAAAAAGAACTGATCAGCTTTCCCTCTTTTAAACCTCTCCAATACCTGCCAAGCAAACAGCAGCCACGGGCTTAACTCCGTTCCTCTGAGTGCACATGAAACACGGCTTAGTATATGGGCATTTACCGCTAGCTGCACCTCAAAGTTGCGGCCCTTTATGAAATTCCACTTGTGGCAGCCCTGCAAATGGGGCTCAGAGCGGCAACAGATCTCACCTTAGACTGGAAGGCAAACAGACTTAGAGCCAAGGACACCAGCGCTGTCGCCAACATGGCCCACAGGACAGCCTCAGCGTCGAAGTACCTGCAGCGAAGAGAGCAGGGATATGGCGGTCATGACACTGCTTAATATCAGACTTACACATCATATCAAAGCTGCCTCCTCGTACATTGGGATCAGGAAGTGTCCTTACATTACTAAGTGGAAGTCTGTTGCTGGATATTTTATATGAGGAAAAATTATTATTATTTTTTTCCAGAGACTGCCCTTCAGCATCATGGGGAATGATTAAGGCTGGGTACCGTCACATTTTCTTTTCGATACCTCTACTTAAACGATACTCGGTTTTTAAGATACCTAGACTAAAATATTGGTCATCTAGAACCAGGAAATAGAACAATACTATTTGGAGATGAACCTGATACTGTACATTTGCAGATCTTCCCATGTCAATAAATGTGTGAAAAACGGGGAATAATTTGGGGAGAAATGGTGGAACATTGGGAGAAATTGTGGTTGGTAAAATGGGGGATTAATGGGGCAAACATTGGGATAAAATAGGGGGGAAAATGGGGGGTATTTTGAAAAATTGGAGGGGAAATATTAGTAATAAAAATAGGTAAAAATTAGAGGAATAAATAAATAAAAAAATTGAAAAATATAAACATAAAAAACAACCAAGTTACTTCCTTTGATGCTGTCTCTGGACCAACAGCATCAAAACCTGGATCTATGGACCGATTTTTTATCGGTAACTGCTATCAATACTTTTATTTTTTTCGATACCGGTAGTACCTAAAAAAATTTTCCGATACCATACTGGTATCGTTTAACGCCCTTGCAATGATTTGAATTTACCCAAGATGATTAAAAAAACAGCACAACTATGAATGAGAAGAATTAAATGTGTCTGCAGTACATCATAAGGATAATGCTAAAATTGTGTTTTTTCCTTCTTTCCTAAACGTTTGAAAGTTCTATTCTCAGTATGTACGGGTAGGAGAATCACTTTCTGAAATCACTGTACTCGCCCAATTTGTAAATTTACAATTGCCTAAATATGAAATGTTATTTTTTTATTTCATATTCCTATGAAAACAAACACTCACGCAGCCACTGCTCCGAGCATCAAGCCCTCCGCCACCGTCTGCGACATAAACAGAGAGATTCACAGTAAATACAGCAGAGAAAGTAGGAGGCGGAGAGGGGGAGGCTGGCTGCTACTGCGACTGCCTGTGTACTCACAAACAAGCCCAGGGCGATGAAATTGAGAGGGACTTGACGGCGAAGGTTGTCACAGCAGGATAAGGCCACCACAAGCACCATCACCACCGCCCTATTTCACAAGCAATATACAGCGAGTCGTAAATAGCAAAGTAAACAGGCTGTAAACATCAACAAGCTGCACTCAGCCTGGTGCAGGAATTCAGATGGTGTAATATTGATGCCCAGTGTTATAGCCCCAGTTTCTCATTTGTTACGGGCCATTTTTGTGAGAAAAGGACTGGTTTTGGACCATAAATTTGACTTTGGGATTAACTTCTGCCCTTTTTATTTTCACAAAAGTGTTTAAATGTTGTTTAAAGCACCAAAGTTAAAAGCTGTCCTTTCCCATTCAGCACTGAACCTTAATGAGCCCACATCAAATCTACTTTCCTCAAAGGTAGTTAGTTATTCTCACGTGTCACTAGTTAGACTCACTTGTCATAGATAAACTTAACAAATGGGTCAATAAGGACTGCCCATTTGCTGGTTATATAATTTCAAAGAACATTGCCAGCTATAATGACTGTGCGAGATAAGTAGATAAATCATTAGTTAAGAGTTTAATCATTTCTCTTGCAATAAAATGATTCATTGTCTCTTAAATGAGTGACGAGAAAAGCGCTGATACTTTCCGTATTAGTGTAAAGTTTACAGCAGGCTAGGTGGAAAATATATGTTGATAACCCTAGATATGAAAAGGTAACTCTATATTTTCTTATATATGACACTTACATCATGGTGTAAGAAAACCAGTAGTTGTTCCATGTCCAAATCTTCAGAGCCGGCCTGGTGCGAGGAGAAACACACATTCCTTAATAGAGATGTCATCTTTCTGAGAGCAGTTGTACAATGACTGTATTAAATATTAACAGAAGACGGAGCATAGTGCACTGGGGAGACCAATGCAATTTATGAAAGGAAATGATTGTAGTGGTGTAGGAGCACATCCATTAAACAAAACGTATAAAGCTTTCAAAGAGTTCAAGCACGAAATGTTACAAGGTAGAGATTGCTTTATTTTGTTGAGCAGCTTTTCCCAGCTGACATTTGCGGTGAAATGAGGCCGAATGGGGGCAGAGTGCCATGTTGTGAGATCATAAAGTTTGACACACAAACTTCTAGGCGGGTATTCAGAACTATTCAAGAGTGCTCTTTAAGCAAATCTTCCTGGGGATATGACCTGGACTGTAATGACTTTACTCTGATTTTGTCTTGGGTTTCAAATGTATTCCCAGATTTCCCTGGATTTTCTTCCTGCTATAATGGATTTCTTCTTCCCTTTCTTTCTTGTTTTCACACGAGTGCCTGACCTTTTTTTCTGGTGAAGCATTGTCATTTCTAATTAGTCAATCGGTTGGTTTGTACAGTATGTATGGCCAATTATTTTCTATGCTGGTTGAATCCCTTGGCACGAATTAGCAGGACCGTAGATTGACTGATGCATCGTTTTTCTTTTCGATCCGACTCTGACGGGCTACTTTGTGACTTACCAATAAAGAAAAGCACAGATAATTCCCACAGTCATAAGCAGCTGAAGCATCAGGATAAGGTACACTTTCCTTATGAAGCCTGTGCACAAAAAGACGAAGAGGGTTGGGTACATGAGAAGGAGAATCTTGACAATAGAAAAGTAGTGAACAAAGAGAGGAGAACTAAAACAGACAGGCTGCCAAATAGGAACCATGTAGTGAAGACAGCGGCACATTTAAAAACACAGCCAAGCCGCATTTCCGTCAAATAATTCATTTTGTGTGAAAGGGTGCAGAACTGAGGCAAAGGGAACACGTTCTATTTCAATTCAATTTCAAGAACTGCTTGCTGAGCAAACGAGGAAGCAACAGCCGTTTAACTCAAGCAAACAAGACTTTTCTTTCTGTTTCTGAGATTTGGCCATGTATTCACCTCTTCGGATGTTGCCGTCGCTGAACACGCTGTCCTGTTGATCGAAAGAGTAATCGGGAGGAGGGGTGAAGTCCACTGCTGTGGATGTTGGGACCTCTGGGTGAACTGTGTTGTCGTAAGGGCCGGGAGCAGACACCACTGAGATGTTTCCTTTACCGACCTGCTCCAACAACAAACAGTTCTTTAGTACAGCGGTTCTCAAACTGTACTTGGGTTTCTACTGGTGGCCATTTGTGTCTTTATTCAATTAGATCATTTAATCTATGCTTCTTTTCCTGATTTAGACCTCATTTACACTCACTTTAGTCCAGGTGTAAGACCTGATGAAACCAGGTCTAACACCCTTTAGACCTGGTTTCATCCAGATTTGTTAAAAAAGAAGATATTGTATGTTATGGCACTTGATGTAAAAGGTTTGAGAACCACTGTGTTGAACATCTTAAAGTTTTAGAAAGTCAGGAAAGACTGGGATGTAAAAAAAAAAATGAAAATGTTTATACATTGAAATCAGTTATATTTATGGTGGTTTATGTCGAAGTTGGTATTTTCTTTTTCCTGTAAATAATAAAACATTTAACAACCCATAAATAAAGTATTGCAATTTTTAAAAAACCGAGAGCCGCATTGTGCCTGCAAAAGCAAGTTTAAATTGGCAGAGAGAACAAGACCTTTTTTCTTCTTCACTTAACACGGTCAATTAGTAAGTCGTGTGGGCTGGCAGCAGCAATTTGTCAAAAGTTAAAAATCACAGTTATGGCCGTAATTTTAATAGGGTGGGTGTCCTTTTGTGTGGCACTGATAATGACACAAAATTATACATATTGTTTTTTTTTCTGCGTGTTCTTACCAAGGCTGTTGCAACACAAAACATGGGACAAACACTCATAGGGAATCTGTTTACGAGAGAATTACACCCACAACCGCGGCAAAAAAAAAAAACAGTTTCATTTATCATTTAAAAATGTTTTGTTTTGTTTTGAACAATTAACCTCTTACCACCCACCTTCACCAAGTGCATTTTCTCCAGTTCAGCTTTACCCAAATCTGAAAGCTTCTTCACTGGAGTTTACAGCCTATATGCCAGGGTAATGCCTCATTTGAAAGCTAAGACCTATAAAACTGATCTAGACGTTGTTGCCGCATTTTTTTCATTTTCATCTCACTTTTACCACTATTTTGTTGAGTTTGTTTTTGCCACACTTTTAGTGTTTTTTCGTAACTTTTTGTAGATTTTTTTGTTGCTTTCTTATTGCTTTTTTGTCACATTTTTGTTGCCCTTTGTTGCTCAAATTTACAAATTGAGAATTAGGGTAGGCACTAAGCAGGTTATGGATCTGGTGAGAGGAATCCTCCCAACGGGCTAAAAACCTCGTCTGTTAATGCACCACTCAGCATAGGAACATCATCTAGAAAATCAGCTGTTAGGGCAGCTGTGTGGGGGCTTGTTGATGGGGAGCTACTGCCTCTTCAAATGGCCCGCTCCACACTCTGGCTTTTTAATGCACCACACTATGCAGGGCTACATCATACTTCACATATAACTCAATTAATAAATATATAATGATAATAATAATGATGATGATAATTAAACCCAAAATAAAATTATACTAAGAATGGTAATGACAACTGGGAAGTATCAAGATCTCGGAGTATAATATGTATTAATGTACCTTTATAACATAAAAGTAACTCTCGGTAATCACTGGTAACAATCTGAAAGAAATATATTAATGATCACATTTTTTTGACTGCTTTGTACTAGACATCGTACATGAAACAAGATTGTTGTTGTCGTTGTGCTTTATTTCAATTAATTATATAAACAGTTCAAATATTTTTTTGTAAGTTGGTCTGTGCGAATGTAGCTGCTTGAAATGTTTCAAATTCTTTTTGGATGAGGTCTCTTTGATGTTTTGTTCCTTCGGTACCATTGTGTGAAATTTACTTTTTTTTATTTATTGTACTTGGGGGTGGGCGCTCATAAGCTTTTTGCTTCAGCCCACTCCTTTTGAGCAGAATGTATACTGCTCAAATAAACAAATAAACTAAACTAAACTCTTTCGAGGCTTTTTGATCACATTTTGATACTTTTTTTGTTGCGTTTTCATCGTTGTTTCCTTCTCGTTATTTTTATTTTTTCATACTTCTAGACTTGGGTAAAGCCAAACTGGAGATAAAGTGCTCTGTTCAGGTAGGGGTTAGGAGGTTAAGATAGAAAGAGGTTCAAATGGTCTGGTCAGTAATGTACCAGTGTGATTCTGGCCCATGCTCTGCAGTCAGTCGGACACAAATGAACTGTGAATACATGAGAAGTAAGTCCACTCTTGCATTTTTATCCCCCCCTTCCTATGAGGCAAATTAAAATGTTCTACTAACAACCAACCTGATGGCTCATGCCTGTGCAATTATTCTGCCCATAGTCCTGGAAGTTGTACGGAGGGGGGTTCGCTCCATTAGCCTGGTCCATTTTCACCTTTACGGGCAGAGCTTTTCATTAACCCTGCAAGAATAAGGAGAACAAACATGCTAACGTTAAGGTCATATCTGTGGCTCAATGCGACCATCGGGACTCTAATCAATGCTGATGAATTGGCAAAGTACTAAAATAAATGTACGCAATTACAAAATGATGCATTGTGCAAACACTGAAAGCCAGGCCGTGACTAACATCCATAATTATTTCCTTAAGCCCCCATTTAATAGGGCAGTATGTATATTTAATAGCCAAATAGGTTGTGGCTAATTGATCTCAAAGGAAATGCAGTTACTCGCTACAAGGGCACAGAGACAGTATAGTCTGGGATTTAGCTATAACAAAGTACAGACAGGGGAATCATATATTGGCTTGGACATCACCATCCCAAACATTAATAATTAAAACTACCTCCATAATGGTCCAATTACTCACACAAAAAGCTGATTCTGTTTGATAAGGGGCCGCAGTTAATGTCAAAGGAGTTTACAGTGCGGACGCTCGGTTCAGTAAAGCTTTGGGAGCATTATCTATATGCATGGATTCAACAACATACACTGCTCCCAATATCAGCAATGCATAATAGATTAGATTCTGACAGCGATAGATCCACCGCCGCCTGGATAAGTCTATTAGTGCTTCAAACAAAGGCCCACTTTCAATGTGTATTTACATAGGGTTCACATTACAGCGGCCAAAGAAGGTGAGAGAAGGACATTGGTAGAGGTCTTCTTGTACCCAAGTGTAATTATATGCACAATGATGCACTACTTTCTTTCTATTTGCGCACATGGGGCTTTGCATGTAATAACACAGCTAAGTTAGTTATTAGTTAGCAGAGGTGGGTAGTACTTGTTAGGGGAAATACTGGATGAGCCCGGAGAGACATGAGTGGAAGGATGGAACGGAGTCTGGATGTCTTAAGTAGAGAGAAGTTTATTAACACACAATATAATAATACAGGCCTGGAGACAGCTGAACAGCCAACACTTGGTTAGGGCATTGGGCATTCAGAGTCTGGTGATCTATCCACATGAAGAGAGTTAATAGTCGTAGTGACACGTAGGCATTAACCTTCTACTCACAGACAATGCGCCACGTTTACTAGGCCACATGTCATGTAGAGGGTCGAGGCCGCCGTGTCTTATTGTAACCGTACAATATGATAAGAGGACTATGTGAGGGCCGAATGAATTGTATGATTCCCCATCACTACTCACCTTTACTCACGTGCATGTGCTTAAAAGGCACACCCGCGTACAATTTTACCCAATAATAAAATTGAAATACAAGCATTTATTTCATGATAGATATTTTTGTCATTGAAAAATACCTCTTAAATGTTCAAACAAACATGTGTCTTTGTTGTGAGCGGCTCATCTCTCCTAAGACATGACTGTAACTTTACCAAGAGTGGGTACTCCAGCTCGTCTCCATGGAGATGTCAACTAAAGTCAGTAGAACTCGAGTTTTAAACTGGTTAGGTTTTCATCCAGATCCATTCTCTGCAGTATTAGCATTTTCTGTGTTGAGCTGGTCATTCGGAGCATGTTTTGTACTGATGGCAACAGTATAGTCCAAAATGTTACGCAGTGTGCCTTTAAGTAACTTCTTTTGCAAGTAGGTTTTTATACAGTACTTTTTACTTCTACTTGAATCTGTACTCTTGAGTAAAAAAATTCTAACTAGTGACACAGCGAGTAAAAAATCTTGGCGTGTAAAAAAATATTTCTTCTTTGTTTTCTGAATTATTTAGTTTTATGTTATTAGAAGAATCAGAATAGGTTTTATGGCCATGGTTTCAGAACAGGTTCACAAACTAGGATTTTTTCTTGGTGCAAACGTGCGACATAAAACATAAAACAGAGTTAGGATAAAAATAAGATAAAAGACTTATAAAATATTAAATAAATAAGATAAAATAAAAGTGACGTGTGGTAAGACAACAACAATTTGACATTGAACAACAGTGGGATTGTATTTACAGATGTGTAGGCATATGAAGTGATATTAAGTGATATAGTCCGTGTCCAGGGTGAGAAGGGTCAGCTGTGATCCAACCCACACGCCTCCAGTCCGGTCCTGGAGGTGAACAGGTCCTGGAGAGATGGGGGCTCACAGCTCCCATCTTCCAACATATATATGTTTTATATGTTATGATAATTAATTCTTCAATTAAAATATTTGACAATATTTTAATTGATTATCAATTATCAATATTATCAATTTATGTCACAACTGAAACATGAATCAGAATTTTACACTCAACGTTACTCAGGATTTTTCTCCAAGTCTTTTTTAACTCTTACTTGAGTAACTATTTGAGCCATTACTTTTTACTTCTACTTGAGTAAAATCATTTTAAAGTAACGTTACTCTTACTTGAGTACATATTTTGGCTACTCTACCCACCTCTGATAGTTATGAAGTTTTAGCGCTCTTGAATATTGTAACAACAATATTATTGCTACATTTTAACAGTCTACTGCCCACAGTATTAAATTTAGACAAAAATCATAAGCATTTCATTTTTTCAGTAAATTGTGTCTAAACAAAATTGTAAAAAATTTAATCTGAGCACTTTCAATGTTCAGGTCTGGATATGTCTAAAAGTCCAAATTGAAATGACCAACAATTGGCAAGAGACCGTATTCATACTGTGGATTCAATAACACTGTAATTCTAACAGCAATAAAGGCCTAGTCCTAATAACCAAAGCAATCTAATTCAGTAATTGCATTTTCAGTGACAGTCCAGTCTGATGCCCAACAAACACTCAAAGAAGAAACATTTGAATGAGATTTGTTAACCATTTACATATCAGCAAGCGATTCCAAAAAGTGACCCCACTTCAACCCAATTTTGAACGTTTTGGCATTTGTAAATCACTCACTTAAACAGTTTGGATAGATAAATGTGTCTTACCACTTCAGCAGCAGTGGTGGTGGTGGTGACAGGTTATGGCCGGACTTCCTGTTGTGTGTCCTCAGGGCAAAGTCTACCTGCTATCAGCGCTGCCATAGACACCGCGCTGAGGCTGCGGGGAAGAGGAAGTAATGCTCATTAGGCTCAATGGGGAATTTAGATCAAGTACATAAAATGCCATTGAACCAAAGCGGGATTTAGTATTTCTTCTGCAGGTGGTATAAAATGTGATATCCACAAGGTTTGATAATGGTTTATAATTATTAATTGTAAGAAAGAATCATATTGGGTATTAAATGCAAATTGCAAGCTGTAATAGTGTTGCTTGGCTATGTTCTTTCTGAAATATCGAAATGTTCTCACTTTCAAAGGTGATGTAGTAGCAGAGGTACCTTATAGACCTGTAAAATAACAATAGACAGTAACAGTAAAAGTGTCGGTAGTGACTTTGTAGCTACTGAAATGTATTTGATACATTTAATAGTGAGTAATAGTTGTACAACATTGTCCACAATTATAGGACTTTTTTCCCCCTCGAATAAATGACATTAGGTCTAAATTAAAAGTTTACCAAAAAGTACTTTTAACAAACCTGTGTGATAAGGAATGGTAATAATTGTAACTGATGTCCCATAGCCAGAGCCCCGAGCAGCTGCAGAGTCTTGAGCTGGGCAATCCCTCACTCATGTCTCAGCCCATTAACACTGAACATCTCAGGAGGAGGAGCAGCGGACCAGGGCAGCTCCCTGTTTAAAGTCAAATGCATATATCATATCATTTCGTGAAGTGCAATGAAATATGTGCAGCCCTTTTTTTTTCTTCTTTTAACTTGTGAGTGGATGATTAAAACGAGCTTTATTATGATTGAAAACAGGGCTTGACATTAGCACTCGCCAAAATCAAGCAGTCTTTTTTTCAAATTTTGACCCTCTCATCAGACACTTAACATCTTAAAAAGTCCTCAGACGCCATAGGGCACTTTTGAATCCCCATAATGCTTTGCGGCAGAGGCAGTTTACGGAATTTCCATAAAACTACAATGTTTTTGTGCAAGAAAAGTAGTCTGTATGGTTAATAAATGTTGTGACAATCATACTGGATGGAAAATAGTACAATTTTGTAAGTAGTACAATCTACTGATGTATTGTATGCATTAACTGAAGTAAATCTTGCAAACATGCAACAACAATTTGCGTATCATCTTTTTCATTTTCAGGTTACATCTTGTTCTCTGTTGGCAAGAAACAACTAATGGACAGAAAAATTATTAAATATTTGTAAAAAAAATAGACATTCAAACAAATGTACTCTTACATGGATTTTGTTACTAGATTCCATTGGTTTCAATAATTATTGTAATAAATAAAGACACCTTTTTCACTGTACAACTTTGTTGTTGCTCACAATGGGCATCTGGAAATTAGTTAAGTTGGCACAAGATAAAAATCTGTTTCACAATATCCTGCTTTCGCATGATCCTTCTGTCTATGAACGTCATTTTCTTTTTATTACAACAAAAAGTATACAAAAATATGCAATATGCCAAAATATTTATTCATTAAAGTTGCTGCTCCACTGAAATAAAATGATTATTACAATGGTATGATTGTACAATTTCAAATACTGTATATTGTATTTTGAACAAATATAGACAGTTTTCAAAGCCTTTTTGTTATCTGAGCCTTCCAAAATCTTCATATAAGAGAATATCATTATAAAAATGGGTGTAAAATTGGGTTTCCTTTGCTTTCCTTTTCCAATTTATGGTCTCCACAAAATGAACCGTCATAACGCTTGGATATTTCGCCTAAAAGCAGATGAGGTGCGCAACACTGGTGAGCTGCCCTAAGGGGGGGTGTTTTCTAGGCCTAGAGCAGTTCATCATTCGTTTTAGGGTGAACATTTAAAGACACACACACAAAAACTGTATGGTAGAACAAGCTGTATTGACTAGTATAATGTTAAACAACAGTGGAGGCAATTTGAGCGCAGGAATGACCATAAGTAACGGTGATGCTGTTTATATTTTATGAACACAGAGGAGCACCAAGGTACAGGGGCAAACATTGTGACGTGATTAGATTAACTGTTTAGGATGATATCGATATTACATTCAAAATACCCTCGTCCTTGTATGACTGCAGCACTTTCACTTTCCACTGGCCTCTCTGCGAGTGCCATCAGTCAGTCTCTGTACCCGACTCTGCTCGGTTACACGGCAATAGCAGGTAATTGCCCAAGGAAACCACCCGGACAGAAGAGGGATAAGTGATGTCATCATTATGCACACACGGATTATGGGTATCCGCTCCTCTCTATGAGGGGAATAATGGCATATAAGACATACTGTAAATACAGGCGGTAATGTAGGTCAATACAGTCTTAGAGCTGCTCCATGAAGAATCGGCCCCAAGAGGAAGTGTTCAAGTCCTCACCCGTGAACGTCGCACTAGTCAAGGATAAATGTTATAGCAGCACACTAATTTCCATTTCTCGAGCCTTTGATAACGCTTGATTAAACCACACTCGTAGACATTAAGCTATGTAATACGACATTTAAAGAGGTTATTTCCACATATGGAGCAATGAAATAAAAATAAAAGGCTTTCTGCAGTCACGCCCGGGCAGCCAGTGGAGCTCTTCCCCTCATTCATAGGCAACAACGTTCTCAGAAATGATTTATGAACAATTATACGCAATTAAAGGTGAGGCTGCGAGGGATACTGCTGTTAAAATATGAATCTGCCCTGGATCATTGCACTTCACAGCCAGAGGTTTTTTCCCCCTCTTCCTAAGGTGAGAAAGTGTACTCAAGCGTTTCACAAGAGCAAAATTAGAGGGTCAGTACCGCCAAAAGCCACTGGGGGGCACTAGTCTCCTTCGCATGTGTTTTTAATTGCACTGATTTGGTTTTGCTTCAGTCTCCGTCACTTCCCTGTCCAGCCAAGCGCGCCAAATCCTCCTGAGAGCCTCCTAAACTGGCTAGCTGTTCAATTTAACAGCAGGATCAAACCTGTCATTTTTTTCACCTGCCTCATCTGCCTATGCATGGCAAATGCACCGAGATGCGGATATGTGGTTATGAACAGTAACAGAGATGCAGCAAAACAACATAAGGTTTTCAGCAAAACCTGTGGAATGAACAGGCTTTTCTGAGCTGTCAAATTGTGCATAGAGCATGGCAGTATAGACTATTCTTTGTTGGTTTCCTAATTTGCAAAGAACCACGAAGGGAGATGATGCTGGCTACTGAAATTACTATTTTCATTCAATCTTCTAATGTCAAATAGAGAGAGTAGCCTATTATATTCTATATTGTAGTTACAGCTTTAAAAATGTAATATTATTGTATTACATATTACTGTTTAAATTTTTTTGGCTAAGTTGCACCACTTTGAGTTAGTTACTTAAAGGTACACTGCGTAACATTTTGGACTATACTGTTGCTGGCAAAACAAAACATGCTCCTAATGACCAGCTCAACACAGAAAATGCTATTACTGAGTGTGTAATCAAAGAATGGATTTGGATGAGAACCTAACCTATTTCAATCTCAAATTCTACTTCCTTTAGTCACATCTCCATGGAGACGAGCTGGAGACATACCCACTCCCGGTAAAGTTTACAGTCATATCTTAGGAGAGGTGAGCCTTCCTAAATGTTTGTTTGTACATTTATGAGGTACTATTCAATGATAAAAATATCTGTCATAAAATAAATGCATGTATTTAAATGTTTATTTTTTGGGTTAAATATTACGTGGTGTGGCTTTAAAGAGTAATATTTTGTAACTCGTTACTTTTGTAATACGTTACCCCCAACACAGACTAAATTGATAAATCCAGTCTCATTATTTCCGACTGCTCTGGGCAACTATGGTGACACTTTTCTGGGTAGAGCAAATGGTCAACATGCTACATTATAAACAAATGTTACAACCACTATTACTGCTACTCCTGTTATACAACAACCTTTACTATACGACTACTATCAATACCAGCACTTTCACTGCCTTAACCCCTTCTAGAGTTCCCTCATTGGACAATATGACCAGTATGTACTCTCTATTCACGATGATCATTTCACTCAAATGATCAGACCAGAAGTATATTCTGAATTCTCAGTCTGTTCCGGTGTGATTAAGCCGTCAGTAAACATTTCCATTTACACATATGCGCATCTGATGAGCCGCAGCCTCACCTAGTCACGAGATTTGGGGAGGATTTGAATTGTCCGCAAAACAAACAAGTGTCACATTTGAGCAGGCAGTGGAAATTCAGGCCTGTGTTGACAGACCAATCAGTTTGTGTGTGGGAGGGGGTGGATTGAAGGGTGGGGGGCAGGGTGTGGGAGGGGAGGGAGGCGAGTGGTGATGGCGTCAGAGCAGGACAAAACAAAGACCAAGCGCGAAGCTGAGGACACGGGCAGATCAACGTCGGGCAACATGACAGGACACATGGATCGACAGTGGCTCAGTGGTTTGAACATGAGTCCCCGGATCAAAAGGTCAACGGTTCGAATTATGGCTCAGACTGGTGCACGCTGACATTATGTCCTTTTGGGCGAGATACTTCAGCCTGTGTATGACTGTGGTATGATTGAGCGATTAGAGGCGCCACTGGTGCGGATTCGATGCCACACTTTCATTAGTTTACACTGGGGGGGGGGGAGCTGTGGCTTCATGACATGTGCAGCTGACACTGAACCCTGACCTCGTGGAGTAAAAGTCATCAACTTTATTTTCTCGTGCCTTTTATACCCATCTTGCTAAAATTATATGTTAAAAAAATGACAAAATTGTCTGCACACCGTGTTCACAATTTTGCATTAAAATTGTTTTTGAACAAGAACAGTGGTCTTGGTCAGTCCAAAATATTAGTGAACCTCAAAACATGCATGTTAATCTTAACCCCCCACCGGAACCAAGCACATTTTCTCTAGTTTGACTTTAGGCGCCTTGTGTCTGAAATGTGCTGTATAAATAAATATTTTTTCGCTGTCAAAATAGCTACAAAACTAGACAATAGAGCAGCAAAAAAGTGATGAAAACACAACAAAAATGCTTCAAAAATGGGACACAACGGCGCCAACAACGCAACAACAAAGGTTTCTATTCTATCTATTTCTTTCAAATGAGGTGTTACACTGTTGCTGTCCAATTAGCTAGGGAAATATCTATAAATATCGGTATCCAAATTATTATGCAACACAACTTTTTGGGTGAAAATCTGACTTTAGCCGAACTTATTGTCTAATTCACCCACTTTACTTTTCGATACCACTTTCAAGTACATTTGTGTAATCTGTCAGTTTCTTGATTTGTTTATGTTAACCTTTTAGTCTTTTAAGTGTCACCCAGCAGACCTCACTAGGATTCAGGTCATCTGAGAAGGGTCAATGGTTATTATATTATTTGACCTTTGAGACCTTGACAAGGTGGCCATGCAGTGGAGTAGTCTAATGTATGAGATGGAGCATTGTCCTGCATGAAATCATGGTATTCTGGGAAGATGCAGATTCATCCCTGTGTCTGTTGAAACCTGACAGTGGGTTTGGAGGCTGAGTTTAAGTCCAAGTTTAACCTGTAATGGTCCAACTAACTCATCCCAAAACAGACCTAGACACGGACCCGTCATCCTGGTCCATTCAGAGTTAGTGTCATCTCAGCCATTCAACATCTTATTGAATCAATCTTGACGTTTCTGACACAGCCGAGGCATTTAAGCTCAGTGTTTATTGGTAGACGAGTTCAGTCTGTCATCTTGGCAATGGCTGGGAGCACTAAACCTCTTGGACTTTCCAGACTTTACTTTTCAGAGGCTGTAAGAACTATTTTCTTGCCCACTTTGACCGACAAAAAGAAGCTGATTTGACACATCCGATATAGACTTTAGTCTTACGCCCACACATCAATACAACAATCGTTGCATATTACACCCTTTGGAGTTGGAAAATGTGAAGAAAAATAAAATTATGGTAGTTATAATCTTTCTTGCATTTAATTAAAATGAGGGCAAATAAAGAGATGGAAAATTACATGTCTGAAGGTGCTACTTCTGCAACTTTCTATGCAGGAAAAAAAAGTTGATATCTGTGCATATTTGACCTTGTAGTGACCCAGCGGCTGTTTGGGTGGTCAGCATGGAGCCCTTACTTTAGATCACGGTGGTCTCTTTTGCCCAATCCCGTCAGACCTCGGAAGCTAAGCAGAGAAGGGCCCGGCAGGACTTGGATGGGAGACCGTTTGGGAACACCAGAAAGCCTGGCGAATGTAGTATGTGAGTGAGTGAGTGGTTGGTGGTGGTGGCTGATGTGCGCAGACCGGTTGCCTCGCTCACCATCACCGAGTATGGAGTGAATGAATAATGCACGAAATTGTAAAACAACTTTGAGCGTCTAAAAAAGACTAATGCATCATTAGATCCTCTCACCAGAAAACCTTCCAAGCAATTGATCCTAGAGACCACCGTGATCGAAAGTAAAGACGCCAAGCTGACCACCCATATAGCCGCTGGGTCACTACAAGGTCAAATATGCACAGAGTAGGGGTGTCACGATTTCAATTTTTTGAGTCACGATTATTGTGAGAGAAAATTTCGCGATTTTACGATTATCGACCGAATGAAAGGAAAGAACTGATATTTTTAGTTTTTGTCTTTAAAAAGCGTTTTAATACTTGAACTTGTAAACATTCACTGTTTCTAAAAATGAAAAAATGTGAAAATTAGGTGAGTTATTTTTTTGAGTTTTAGGTGTTTTTGTCTTACTGGCTCAAAAATAAAAAAATGTTTAGTACAATTCAGGCGAATGCAAAATTGTCCATTTTCAACCACACAGCTCAGACTCCAAAATGTACTTATGTTTTGATAATAATGTCACAGTTTCTATTGTGTGTGTTTGAATGAGTTTCATTGTGTCGTGTTGAAAGAATAAAGTTCTATTCATTCATAACAGCACAGACTAAAACACTCACAGGGCTGACGGGCATTTGAGAGACAACAACAATCAGATTATGACAGCTAAGTTCTCTTTGTCCAAACATGTCATGTCACACACATAGGCCTATCAATATTAGATAGAATTGTACATCTACACTGGTTACACACTTAAGACAGAAAATGTGACTGAAGGACATGCAAACACGGAGATAGTCAGAAAAAGACATAGACATACATGCGGTAGGACAGTCATCTGGAGTGTGTCCCAGTCCCTGGACGAGAACATGGTCTGACAGCTCTGTTTTGTCAGGCTGGTGCGCTGCTCTTTGGGGCTTTGGGGACTGTGGATCAGAGAGGAAGTGCTCTGGTGTCAGTGGAGAGGCACAGATGTAGTCGTCATCATGTCCTTCCAACACTCGCTCTCGTGAATTACAGCTGCCCCCGGACACACAGCGGTTTATTTAGAAAATTGAAAATGCAGGTTTTTTTGTCGGTCTTCAGTGCAGGACTTGGAGGTTTGTGCCACAATACGCCTCTTCATTTTTAATTTCCAGCCCTACAAGTGGTGGATGCACAGTTTCGACAGGATGTATGGGTGATAGGAGAGAAGAACTGAGGGGCCCAGCGTGAGACAGTAAATAATGACCTAAGTTGCAATGTGCTGGTTTTAATCATATCTGTCTAACACTGACAGACAAATATGTTTCAGACAAACAATTTCAGTAAAAATTACTTGACATCTTACGTCAGGCCCTAAGTTCAAACGAGCATTTTAAAATATAGATTTGAATCCCCAATTTGATTCAAATACTTTTATACTAATATAGTGTAAAAGCACAGCTCTTAAGAACTTGCTGGATAAACCACTAACACAAGTATTATGTCTTAACTTCTAAAATACTTGCAGCCTACAAAATAAATACTGCTACCACAACTACAATACATAAAGTACACAAGGGCTTGAAAAGAAACCATAGTAGTAGTTTCTTAACTACTGATATTATGACAATCTCAAATATCAGCACAGTGTCTTTTAAAGGATACTTTAACCGACTTTATTCAATAACACAAGGTGAAAGAGAGTGAAGAAATACATTAAGCAAATTGTCAGAGTTGGAACTCCGAATGTGCAGCAGCATTAAGGTGCGTACACACCTAACCGTACGGCCCGCGCTGCTGCTTCTATTTTGACGCTTGAAAGGCTTGTAATCAGACGCTCGTATGTGGGAAAAAAACTCTGCGCAGTTGCTGCTAAGCATTAAGATACGAATAAAAACGGTTTCCTGATTCTTTGTTTGTACTCTGGTGACAGTGGAATAGTTTAACCAGCCTACATTTCTCTGACACTTGAGGCAAATCTCACCTCTTTCCTCTCTCAGATATTATTTCAATACATGTGCGTTTGAGTGTGTAGTACCTGTCTGTCCAGCGATCATGCCACGATAAAATCCCCTTAATAATAATAATAATACATTTTATTTGTATAGCGCTCAAAGATGCTTCACAGAAATACAGTACAAACGTCCTCTTTTCAGACGGTGTCTTTATGACACAAGTGGTAGTGGTAGAGAGTTATGTGGCTCCAAATTCAGATCAATAAATGATTCCTGAATGTGTGTGTTTGCCTCCTCCTGCTTCCTCACGCAGTGTTCGCTGGCGCACGTTGCTGTGGATTGACACTGCTCTAACGCACCTGCCGCCACGCACACTCATCACCCGCACATGTGCGCGCACTTCCCATTGACAATACACAGGAATCAACTGCCCCTGCAGTGTGAACCGCGTTTGGTGTGTAGGCACCTTTAATCACTATCAACTACAAGAAAGCATTGTGCAATCAAGTCTACAACCATTCCTGTGGAAGTAATGGCACAAAATGGAAACTATTTTATATTCAAATTTTTTTTTTTTTAAAGATGCATTATGCAACTTTTTATGTTAAAGTTTAAATTTGTGCATATTTGATCTTGTAGTGACACAGCGGGTGAATGACTGGTCAGAAAAAGAAGATCTTTATTTATATAGCGCCTTTCACAGTCACAAAGCGCTTTTACATTCACTCCACACTCGGTGATGGTAAACTACGTTAGTAGCTTCAGTTTCCCCTGGGGGAGACTGACAGAAGCGCTGTTGCGACTGCACACATCTGCACCAACGGTCCCTCTGACCACCTCCATGCATTCACACACATCATTCATCCCGGCCTATTGTACATGTTTTTGGTGGTAGGGGAAACCAGAGTACCCAGAGGAAACCTACGCAGACACGGGGAGAACATGCAAACTCCACACAGAAAGGCCCCATCCAGGTAGGTATTGACCTTCTAGCTGTGAAGCGAGAGCACTAACCGCTGCGCTACCGTGCCGTAGTCAGCAGGCCGCCTTTACTTTCCATCACAGTGCTCTCGGACGCTCCAGGATCAATTGTTTGGAAGATTTTCACTGCTGACCTCTCATCAAAAAACCTACAAAACCATTAATCCTGGAGCATTGCAGAGACCACCATGATCGAAAGTAAAGCCGCCATGATGACCACTCATACAACCGCTGGGTCACTACAAGGTCAAATACACACAAATGTCAACTTTTTTTCCCAGCATGACAAATTGCATAATGCACCTTTAAACAGGTTTATTTTGAAGCACCACATTAAAACAGTATATTTACTAAAGAATTTAGATTGACCACTGTTTAAGAGACTTATTTGTGTCAATTTGCCCAGCTTTACCTATTACGGCTTCTTCGGATTGTTAAACAACTGCTCACACTACTACGTCAAATCGGACTGGACTGTAATCTTGTTTTGTAAATGAGCACGATATAAAAGGCACAGCTGCATTCAGACTAACTCGGTGGTCATAATTAAGTGAATAAATGATTGTTATCCACAGTTGATTTAATACATTACTGAAGCAGAAAACTCCAAACTGCAGCTGAATTTGTCCTCATTAGAGTCTTAACTTTACAACACTGGGCACTTCATTACTGCAATTTTAAGTACCTGCAATACATTTATTTAATCTGTGATGTAAATTGACTGCACGGCAATGTTGTCGATGCACCTCAAGCACGTCTCTTCTAGCACTGTTTTATAAACAGTCAAACACAGTATAATCGACCTTATTATACCAATAAACTTAAACAAGGGCGTAGTTGGGTCTGAATTTGTAAACCTAAGCAGTTTCTATCTATCTATCTATTTATACACACGCACACACACGCACACGCACACACACACGCACAGTATGCCAATGGTAGATGAGGATAGAACAACATGGGCAACAAAGACGGAAACACATCCATATCAAACATTTAAGACTAGTGTAAAATCTGCTCAAAGATTCAGCTTGCATGACTTCAATTTATCTTTTGGACATCTGCGCAGTGTTACCATTGTAAGAACGGATTGTATAATTCACAACCATGCACGCACATCTGAGTCACTAAATTTAATTCCAGCTCTTTTCGTGCAGAATAAATCCACTTTCATCCAGTATCGCTGACCATTGTTCAACGCAGCGTGGCAGTTTTTAAGGCATTTCAGACGTGCACTCTCCAATTAGCCTTATATTATTAAGTTTGTCCTGGAAGGATTTTTGCACTGAAAAAGGGTACACTTATAAATAACCTAAACCTGGGTCATTATGACAAAGTGTAACCACGATACGAGCTTAATTAACGCATTTACTCCATTTGAATGTTTTGACATTTTTGGTGAGTCAAGATAATTAGGTTTGTGGTATTTATAGTGAGTCACCGGCTGCTAACTAGCCAGTTCACAAATGCAGGGGCGTTTACAGACAGTGCACTGTGGCCGCGATTCTGACAGGTCGGGCAAAAACTGCCAGGTCGAATCTATAGCAGGGCACACGCAGTCCCTGAAGTGTGAGAGCAAAGAAATGACAGAAAAACATTTTATTTTTGGTACATTTGGAAATGCAAAGTCAACATAAGTATAATATAGCAACCATTTTTGTTTAATTTGTCGGCTCATTGAAGCAGTAGACAAATAGAAAAATGACTGTGAAAAACAGTGTGGAGTCCAAGGACAGATGGATGGCTCATATGTGAAGGGTCCACACAGCATTTGGTGTCAGCTGCCTGTCAGAAACTGGGCCGGGTTTGGCTCTTTTCTTCCCTGACAGAACATATTTAAACAGAGAAAATGGATTTCATATAAGCCATGACAAGCGGCGAACAATAAGTGACACTGGCATTTCAGCGCTGCTCAGCCTCTGACAGGCAAAACCACTGGTCAAATGTCAGTCTGTCCCAGTCACGGCTCACGGCACCACCATCAAGCCTGGTTATGTGAAAATACGCTGCTGATCACTCACAGGATCACACAACATTCATTGGACTGGCACCAGTGGAGATATGTGTCTATGCAGGCTCTCAGTCGTCCAGGAATGTTCCTTAGTAGGAAAGGTTTTCAAAGAAGTCTTCCTTATCCAGATGGCCAAAATCTTTTGTTCCTATTGGCGGTATGTCCGCAACAATGCTTAATTAATAATAGATAAAGGGAAGGGAATCTAATTTGTTTTGAACATTTTACATGACAAGAGTTGCCCAAAGGATTTCACACAAGGGAAGGGAAATATTAATTCTTTACAAACACAATGGTGGTGTAACTAAAGTTGCCCTCAGTGTGTAGACAGACAGAACCAATGGATGCTCCAAACACCACTCACGATGCATTTGTGAGATTGGTTGTTTTGGACTGGGGTGGGGCCGGACCTGATTCCTGATTTGACATGACATATTGTCACCTGAAAACAGGAAAAAAGTCTATCTTAAAGGATTTGTCATGTATTAACCAACAAACCAAGTCTCAATTTATATAGTGCATTTTACATCAAGGAACCACTCACTCTCATTCACACACACACCAATGTACGCAGACACTTGAGGTAAGTTGGAAAGAGTTTCTTGCCCAAGGACTCAACAGTCGTGTGCATCTGCGCCAACCTTCTGGTTATGAGGCGACCCGCTGTACCATCTGCGCCACTGTCGCCCCGGTTTAGACCTCCATGAACATGTTCTGAAATGCATGGGCTTATTGTCTTGTTCAGAAGTTCCTGTTTCAGTTTTCTCTCAAGTATTTCAGAGTGGTGTGAATTTGCTCAAAAAACTGAATCTTGATTTTAAAACAGTGCAAAAAAAAAAAAAAAAAAAAAATTATAAGCAAATCTAATCACAATTGCATTATTTGTCAGAAAACAACCCAACAAAATATGTTCATCATGCACTCAAAGTAAACATGAACTGCCTTTTGTTATGGAGGCAATATGTGAATTTTGGCATTTAAATGAGCTGTCCTCCTGCCTGTACTTGTGCAGGTAGAGGTAGAAGTCTTGGATGAGAACCTATTGTCCTCAGAGATAACATGATTTTATCTTTCAAGCAATAAAGTACTTATTTTCGGCTACCTTTTCAAAAAACAGGTGCCATGCAACTCTGCATGAAATTCTGTGAATTAGTGCATCTGTGATATGTAAAAACACTTTCATTTTTATAGCGTGCAGAGTCTAGCTATTTTTATCTAGTGTCAAGTCCATTGGTGTCAATAGGGTTCGCCTCAGAGGAATACCGCGCTAATAATGGTCTCTGTGGATGGATGCCGACAGTCACCAACACAGCACAAACGTTTTCTTTTTTGTTTCTAAATGTAGATCTGTCGCAAATCATCATAAATCTATCATAAAGCAAAGGCAATCACAGACTGCGCTGCTGATCTCTAGCCTGGCCAAAAAGTGAGGGTTATCCTATGCCAAAACTGTATGCAAATCACTGCAGAGCTAGAGTGAGCGGGGGGAGGCCTAAACGAGAAAACCTTACTGACGGGACATAACTGTAAATCAGTGAAAATGACCGCATGCAAAAATGGCATAACTGGAGGAATATATTTTAAATAATCCACAACCATGTCTGCATTGTATTGTAAAATATAAGCATATCTAAACGGAATACAGAAGAAGCATCCCACAGTGAAGCATAAGAGCATTGTCTTTTGCTTGTCATTTTCAAATACCTCTATATGTCTATATTCCGAATACAACATTTATGTCCCCTTATTCACAGATGGCCTTGTGTGTGCAAACATATGAGCTCTGGACAGGGGAACAAGGAAGTCCAAACGAAAGCGGTACAAAGGGAACGGAGTCGGGACATGAATGCACCGGGAGACGTCCTGTTGTCTGTGTGCCAGCTGTGTGGCCACAAAAGACCTGCACCTGTAAAGAGCAAGGCAAACCATGCACTGACTGGATTTTGCAGCACAGTTGTGGTGTCTCGGATTGCTTTTACATGGGGATTGTATTGTATCCCTTTGTTGAAGCAAAATGTCAATGAATGTAGAGGTTATACTGACTTTATCTTTTTGTTGTCAATCCATTAGTTTAGTTCCTTTGGATTTGCATTTTACAACCTAAAAATGACGTGTGGGAAAACAGGTTGTGTATCTAATATAGTAGAGTCTGTGTAGTGTTCTGTTGCGATAATGGGGATCAGACGTAATTCTAAAAGGAAATGCCATGCCACTGCCATCTTACGGGGACGTTAGTGTGGCTGCTCCCAAATTATGAAGAAGCTTAACACAAGAGCAACTATATTTATTCATTTATTTTTTTGTTATCAGCACAGTGCATATTTATGTCGTTTTTATAGTGCTCATACTTTCTACAGTTTTTACCTATCTTAATCCTCCTGAATGTAAGGCATTTTGGGGAACAAGTGTTGTAAATGCTCCGTCAAATGCCCCTTTGCAGAGAATCAGATTTATGCAGCAGAAAGCCTGTGAATTTCAATGATAACCTTGACTTTAAAATGTCTTTCCAAATGAACTCACATTATAGGGATTCAATTGTGCAAGTCAACATCAAATGATGCAAAACCGAAATGATGGCTCTGACGGCTATGAGGACTATGACAGCATGACTCGTACTCTTTATTATTCTGGCGAGGAGTCAGGTGATAAAGTGTGAGAGGAGGACCAAGGCCTTTTAGTTGAGAAGGTCAGACAGCATTTAAAAGCAAACAGGCATGCTGTTCTTTACAGTGGAACATATTACCTGTGATGGAGCACACTGAGATGAAAAAAAAAGGACTCAATAGATGTGATATATTATAAGTGTAGTAAGACGGTCTCAAAGAAAGAAATAGTTTTGTGCCGATTGTCACACATTGACTGGATATAGCACGTTTAAGGATTCTGTAAGGGTTTGGATTCCATATATGAAATGCAAAGATATAGGGTTTAAGAATGAAGATACACCTAGATTTAACTAAGTGTTGTGATCTGGAGTTGCTGCAATCGGTCAGGTTTAGGTTCAGCAACACTATGTGAGATCAGCTGACTGCCTGACCATCCTGAATGACCAGGTTGACCATCAACCAATCAATTGATTCCTTCTTCCCAGATGGCACAGACATATTCAAAGATGGCAATACAAGGGTTCATCGGGCTAACATTGAGACTACATATTCCGGTTTCTGAAACATTTGGAATAACCCGTTAACATGCGTGAGCAGACAGAGTTACTCCTGTATACTGGTGATTGTAGTCAATTGGGATATCTCGATCCAAGTACTTCTTGTACTCAAAAGACCAGGATTTTGTGTGCAGAACAAAAATAATGTTCCTTTCAATGGAGATATTCCGATACATGTAAAATACGACCAAATATTCGGGTTAGAAAAATAGTAACCAAGAAGTTATATTTGGGATTTAAAAAAAACAGTTTTGCCCATTCGCAACAGAGTTAATGTTCACTATCTATCTAATGCTAATATTCCGATTATGAAAGGGTTATTGACTGCATGTAGACGTAGTCATTATGAATGAGTGGTTCAGGGAGTATGAGACATAATTTTCACACATTAATTGGCCACCACATAGTCCAGATCTGAACCCCATTGAGAATCTTTGGAATGTGCTGGAGAAGGCTTTGTGCAGTAGTCACATCTCCCTTCATCAATGGTGAAAAAAATTATGAACATTGCAGACGCAATGTGTGCTGTAATCAAAGCTAAAGGCTGTCCAACAAAATATTAAAGCGTGTGACCTTTTTTTGGTCAGGCAGTGTACCACTGTTGATAAGGGCAGTGAAAGACCCCTGGCATTTTATTTCAGTGGTTTTCAACTGGTAAACACACGACTAAAAAGTGTGTGGCAGGATGTTCAGCGGATCAAGGGTTATGCCCAAAAGTGTTACAGTTTTTCTCCATTGGTTTTGCTCATTTCTTGAAACAGAAATTACATTCTTAAAACTTTAAGATCATTTGGCAAAACAGTCTTACAGTTCAGCACAAAACTCTAGCTCACTTGCAAAAGATCATATCTCTCCCAAAACAGTTCAATCATGAGTCAAAACTAAATTTCCTTCTTATTTAAACAGTCAGTGCCCCCAAAATGCTTTGTCCCTTTGGCATTGTGTAAGCACCGCAAGTCTAAATGTTTAGATGTCACTATGGCAGAGGACCATTGACATGTCCCTCATGTCCACCTTTCAGTCTTAGCCTAATCCTTCATTGACAATGGTTACTCTAACTTCTAACAACAACAACAAAGAAATAGGATTTGAGGGTAAGAGTAGCCACACATTGACATCACACACTGCACTCATACTGCCAAGGAAATTGTAACCATTATCATTCACACAAATAAAGTCACTTTCATACATCAGAGTAAAAAGAACATTTATTCAGCATAACATGGTAAATGGTCTCAACTTATATAGCGCTTTTCCACCTACATTAGGCACTCAAAGCGCTTTACAGCAAGGATCTACTCACCCATTCATACACCGATGTACGCAGACACTGAAGGCAAGGTGGGTGAAGTGTCTTGCCCACACAACGACAGCATGCACCTTCAGGAGGCGGGATTCGAACCCCCGACCTTCCAATCATGAGACAAAACGCTCTACCATCTATGCCACAGTCGCCCGTAAGTTCTAGTTTCACCTGACCGGTAATTGCTCTAATACATTTATCAAATGTTCCACGAGATTCATATATGGTATTCATGGTATTGTGCATGTGACGACTTATACAATGAAATGATGCTGACACTTTTGGAGCGAACAACCATTAGACTGAGAATCAACAATCAGTTTAGATCAACAAGATCCATCCATCCATCCATCCATCTTCTTCCACTTGTCCGTTGCCGGGTCGTGGGGGCAGCCGTTGGCGCTGCCCAAATCACACTGCACCAGCCCCTATGGCTCCTCCTGCAGGTGGTGGGTCCACAGAAGGACGGCCTCATGGTTCTAATGTTGGTTTGCCTGTTGGTCTCTCATAAGGGGCTTCTGAACCGCTCTTTGTCTGACCCGTCACCTAGGGCCTGTTTGCCATGGGAGACCCTACCAGGAGCACGAAGCCCCCGACAACAGAGCTCCAGGATCATTCGGGCACTCAAACCCCTCCACCATCACGAGGCTTATTGTGGTTGTTCAGTATTAAAGTGGAATATTTTGTATTTTTGTTGAAATGAAACAAACAATGGACTTAAGCAAACCTGCTCCTAAGATTACATAATACTAATACTAATACATAAGACATGGCGGATATTCTATTTTGACATTTGTTTATTACCAAGCAAAACCCAAAGTACTCCTCACAGAAATCTGGTTTGAAAACAAGGTAAACAGTTTGCTCGACCCGTACCTTTGCACTTAGAACATATCCATCTTTGTTGCTGCCGACACTAGCACTGCACAGAAGGGCATATCACGTGAATGGCCTTTTTTTTTATTCCCGGCGGTTCCCCCTCCTGGAACCGCCAACAAGATCCATTCACATGGAAATGGTGCTAAACGTAGGCAACATATGCTTAATCATTTGCAAAGAGGTACTAAGACATTGAGACATGGACTTATACATTTGCAATTTGAAGAAATTAATGAGAAATTAAATTCTGTTGTGAACAATTGCCAAGTGGTTTGGAGATGTATCCCTGTTGTTTTGAGAATGTAATTTCTTTTTCAAGAAATGAGCCAAACCAATGGAGAAAACCAGTGTAATGCAATAATTTGTTTTAGAAGTAGAGTAAGTCTATTTCTTCAAACAGCATACGTGTTACAAACACTATACTTTATATGAAAGATTTTGTGAATAGGTCTGATTTATATGTAAAAGGTAAAGACTGTGTTTTGTTTTTCTCAAATGGAGCTCAGTTTACTATCATCTGCAGCAGGAGATGTGAACTGTGGTCAGAAAAAGTGTGCCACAGACCAAGATGAAAGAGCAGGACCGTCTGAAATCAATACACATCTCTGTCGAAATAAGATGAAAAGCAGCTACCAATGTGTTCTTCTGACTCTGTTGCTCCGGTTTCCGGGGAGATGGTTTAGTGAAATTTAGTCAAGAGCGGAGCACAAAGCGAGGACACTTTGGGTCATTTCTCAGACGGAGGAATCTGATGTGACCCCAGTGAGTGAATACAAACACATGACATGAGCAGTGAACAGCTGCAGATGGGGCCCATAATAAGAAGCAGATGCAACTTCAAAACACTTCAGCTTCTTGACCTAATTTTTGAAAAGCCTACCTAAAAATAAATATTTTTTTTAGAAAGTAATACGGAAAGATTAATACAATTTTGCGTACCATGGCCACAGTGGAATAAGGCACTGGACTGTCATTAAAAAGTACTGTAGATGCAGGATTTATATATCTTACAACTAGCACTCTGTCAGTTTCTGTCCTCTGCTAAAAATTTCACATCTTAACACAGCTGCACTAAATCTTTATAACTAAAAAAGGGGAAAAAAAGTACATAAAAAATAAGTCTGTCCTTGGACAAGCCAGTAAGTTGACACAAATCCCCTTGATGCGCCGCTAAGAGCATTTTCAGTATGTCTTTAATGGACAATTTAAGCGGCTACTAAAACACACAAATCCCAAGTTATAATTCACACAGCAGACTCGCTCAATCATATGCTTCGATAATATCACACGTGCCCCCTCCCCTTTGGTGGTGCGCCGAACGAGAGCCACTTCCTGCACACCACGCATGATAACGCTTCCAAAATGTCACCGTCTTGTGATTTATAATGCGCTGCTTAACCGAGAGGCTGTACATCACGGGCCAAACATTTCCATGACAAGATTAAATGCCATGTATTAATTGATTGCTCACAAGCTCCGTTTTTGCCCACCTCTTTATGCAGTGCCTCTCCAAGTATTGAAATATTCACATCAGCCTTGTGTGGGAGTCTTTTCAAAGGTTTCTTTTTAATGCTCATAGACTCTGAAGAACTGATGATATGGAAACGCAAGAGAAAAGACCAGGGCAAACCATCGCCAATGTGAATAGGCAAAAAAAAAAAGAAAAGAAAAACACATTTTTTATTGGCTCTATAGGGCAGAAAAGTGTTGTGGTCAGATTACTAGCTTCACAATTCAAATATGCATTCTAATAGGATAAATTATGAGTTATATAGAAAGAACATAACACTATTTCACAAGCAAGGACCACGCCCACAGGTGAAGTAAAATAAATCGGTGGAGCGCTTGATGCAGAATACAGGATATCGATTTCAGGACACTGAGTGCTTGACACAAAGTGCTGAATGCAAGGGGCAGCATACAGAATCCAGGATGCAAGAGGAGCGACGAATGATCGGATAACTGGGGGATGTGAGACTCTGGGTGGGGGCTATGTTTGCGTAGTTCAAAGGGCAGACTTCCCTCTAATGTAAATGTAAATGTAAAGCTGCAAACTTAGAGGGAGTGTGGGATTTAGAGAACGTCACCAACAGGGATGAATGCACTTCCTGGTTGAAAAAGGCTCCTGGGAAATGGCGCAGTAGTGATGGTATAAGGGCTAAAAATCCCTACTTCGACCCAGATATTTTTTGTGACGTTGGTTCCTCAATCTCTTGTCATCTGAAGCGGTCTTGATTTGTTTGCAGAAACACTTGTCATCTTCCTGTAAGTTTTGGCAAAAATAATTCCCATGTTTGGCACTGTTGTGAACTGCTCTGTCAGGCACCAACCAAGTGACATGTTTGTGTTGACTTAAACAGACAAGGGTGGAAGACACCAAAGCAAAAAACAAGCATAAAAAAAAAAAAAAACGCAACTCGGTTCTTCTGGTCTGCTGAATAAAATATTACATGTGCTATTTCAATGAGGAATCCTAATTACTCACTCACAAGCTGCAGTGATCAAACAGAGCGATTCTGTTCGGTGGTGAGCCTTTCTCTCCCATGGATTTTCCTAAAGGGAGTTTTCTTTGCTGCGTGGGAGTTCTTATTTTTGTGACTGCTCTGATTGACTCTTTGAAACCTGATGAAATAACCATAGCACGCCTTTTCAAAAAGTGCGCTCATGCCCTTCAAGACGAACCAACGTTAATTAGATGCCTTATAGATTCTTCTTGTGTGAAAAGGAATGTTTCAGATTGTGACTTTCGCAAAAGAGTCAGTTGAAAAGCATGAAACAGACGAGAGTGGCTGGCAGTACTGTTAATTTATTAAGCAAAAAAAAAAGTCTGTTGCAAACAAATGTTTTGGGGGAACACAATCATGAATGCAAAAGTAAACTACACGCAGTAACTGGAGCAGCTAATGAAACGCCTACAGCCAAAAGACAGCGATTTCCCGACAACCTACTGTGCTCCAAATGTCACATTAGTAAATAAACCACTAAAATTATTCAATATGTAATGTGTATCTATAAAGGGTAATTTAGGACTTTTAAAAAAATTTAATCTTTCCTTCGAATTGTATTCATTTATCATTCTGCCTGAGGCTTATGCGGACAACTTTCACAATAGGCCCAGAAAACCTCACATTGTTCGGGCAGTTGTGTTACTTTTTCACCCTGCGTGTAAAAATAACTTGACTTGTGACAGACACGACCGACTCCTCATAAGGTTCTTTAAAAACAGGCTTGCATGCTGCAGTTTGTCTGATATCACACTGCTTCCCTCAGACGCGTGTCACGAGGCATTAGCGGCTAATTTAAAATGTTTCCTCCATTAATTGCTGCAGACAGGGGGGCTATTAAGTGGAGCGCCCGGTGAGCAATTAAATCTGCGCTGTCATATGTTGATAGCGGCGCTGGCTGTCTGCTCACTGTGGGGATGATACCCTATATGCCAAGGTTAAACGCATCGGCCGCAACACTCATTATTGGACCAATCCTCAGCTCATCTGCATGTAGAGGAAATTAAGGCTAAGACACTAAAAGCAGGTGGCATCCACTTTGCATATAGTTAGCATGAGTTATGATAGACCAGTGCACTTTAGGCTAAACGCAGCCACGCTCCTCTTAAGCACTTCATCCATAGCATGATATTATGTGTAAAATTAAGCCATTTGTCTGATGCTGTTGAACTTTAAAGATGAAGTTTTTGTTTGGAAAAGGCTGGTTTGTATCTCCTTGTTTTGCCCTTTGAGATCTATTTTATGTAAGGATTGTTTTGCCTTAGACCAGTGTTTTTCAACCAGTGTGCCGTGAGATATTGTCTGGTGTGCCTTGGGAAATTATCCAATTTCACTTAGTGGGTCTAAAAATTTTTTTTTGAAAACAATCAATAATTATCTGCAAGTAATGTGCCATTGTCAAGTCTCTGTGCTGTCTAGTGATCGGCAGAGTGACCATGTAAAACTCTTCCATATCAGAAAGTGGCCGCAGGTAACTACATTCTTTGAGACAAGAGAATTAGCGATGCATGTACGCACTTTATATTGTGAATATAGGCTACAGAGTGACATTTTTTACAATTTTCTGCTGGTGCATGGTGTGCCTCGTGATTTTTCCAATGAAAAAAATGTGCCTTGGCTCAAAAAAGGTTGAAAAACACTGCCTTAGACAGTGGTACAGCATTGTCTGAATTGGGGATCAGGTCATAAGAGACATTATTTGAGTAATTTAAATGGTAGACTAGACATTTGGTTTATTTGTTTGAAATAAGTACTAGTTGGTCATTATTTTTTCGTTTTATAGAATGAGACATTCAGCAAACTTTGGACCTGGGCCAAAACTCATCACTGGTAAAGAATTTTGGTCTGGTTAAATAAAGTGCAAAGAAAAAAACATCACATTATTATTTTTAATTTTTTAGTACATTAGGTTGCACCGTCAAAGTACTATAATCCAATGCTGAATCACAGGATTTATGAGTTCTTTTTTTATTCAACAAAGGAAAGCAGGATGCAGTTAGACGCAAGGGGGAATGTACAGAATGTGGAGACACTGAAGGAGAAATATCAAGTTGCATTTCTTGAGATGCAATGTCCCAAGAACTGTTATTATGCAGATTCTTCCCTTTAATGTGTGATAGTGAGTAAGAAGCTTAAATTGTTGCAGGCTCTGAGTACAGTACATTAGATTTGTTTGTCAAAAGCTAGGAATACGAGGTTACATACAATGGTATAAGATTTGCACTTAATGGGACACACAGTTTCCTGCCTGGGTGATACTGTAAGATTTAACATTTGGACACTTGTGCATCATCTATTCGAAAATTAAATTCTTAGTAAGCTCTTGGAAATGCTAATAAATATTCCAACAACATGTGAGTGAATGCGATTTTAGTGTGAGCCATTTCATACTGGTATTGTGTCCATGGGCAAGACCCATCATACACCTTGCATGTTGTGTGAATTTGCACGAGTAGCTAGTGGGGGCGTTGTAGGTGCAGACCGTCTGCCCTAAGGCAACCACTAGCAACTAGTTAAATAAAGCACTGAACTGTAGAGCCATTTTGGGATCTGAGAAAAGCAGATGCAACATTGAGGGAATAGTGATGTGCTTCAAACTGGCAGGAAAAAGAGGAGAGGACATTTATTTTTCTGACATTCCTCTCACGTCAAATCCCTTTGACCTCCATTTAACATTTCCATCAGCCCCAGTTTAAATCAGATCTTCTGTAGGCCACTCCCCAGTGTGCTCATGATTAACTACTGTATGGGTTAAACATTTATTTTGCTCAAATGATTGAAGAAAAATATTAATTATTCATTCTCCACAAGATTAAAACGCCTATATTACCATACAACTTCTTCTGAGTCCTTTTGTGAGAGAAGTTTGGAGCAAAGTTGTTACGAGTTGTTACGAGTCCTGTAGAAAGTGAACAATAAAAGCTGTATAGGAACACTTGATTAAAGGAGTTCTGCTGTTTAGAGGTAAATCGTAAGTGCTCAATTCTTTCTTTATGAACTTTTGCTGCTGATAGTAACTCAGGAGACCAGTATTTCCATATTTTGCCCAATCTCAATCTATGTCCAAACAAGCTATTTCCTCAAAGACCACGCCAAGAAGAAAACGGTGGAAAAATATACCTCATTAGAGAAAGGCTCAAATATGCAGAGAGCCTTTATCCAAATATTCACAACAAACTCGCACAGATTATTATGCCACGCCATGCACCACAGCTGAAGAAGCAACAGCAGCTCACCCCCTCACACTAAACATGACGGATTGCGTGCAGATTGAGATCAATACGACTCTTTTATGCTGCGGAGAAGAAGAAAAAAAAGAAAAAAACACTCAGCGGTAATGTCACAAAAGCCTGCCCTTCCATATTTTATGCAACATGTCAATAACATGGCGCTATGATGTTGCGAGGAGTGATTTCATAGTAACAAGCCAGAGCTGCTTGATGAAAGTGTAGAGCTGCCACAGGGCATCAGAGCATCAGAGAGAGGATAAAACTTCTCTTCATTGTACCTCCGCAAACGGATTCTCTACAGCGCACCCTCAGATAAGCACGACTATGGCTTAGCAGGCTCACCCCCTTCAGCCACAATACATTAGGCATTTGTAGCGTGCCGTGGAGTAACCCGGAGGGGGGAAACAGGCTGCTTAAGTCCCCGAAGACGTTTTTGATAGAAGGCTAAAGCTGTTAAAAAAGTAAAGAGGTGAGAGGTAGTAAACCAATGAGGAGTGAACAGTAAATCAGATGTTGAATAATTTTGAAATGTGCAGGTCCTGTTTTTAGTGGTGACAATGAAATGCCGGAAGAGGAGAGACACGCACATCCGACGTTCTAAACCAGTGTGCCGGATCCAAAATAGCACATGATAAGAAAAGGAAAAGATCCGCACAACTGAGGTTTGCTCACCGATTTATTGTTCACCGAAGGTGGTGGTTACGTTTCGGGTCTAGCCCTTCATCAGACATGTGAAATGCCTCCCATATTGTCTTCTGTGGATTAAACATGGATTGGAGACATTTGTAGATCATCATGTTCTCACTGGAGTCCAGCGCAGAACAAACAACATAAGCCTATTAAACACCTCAGCCGCTGCTCTCTCTCGCGACACGTTTTCCACCTTTGGGCAAAAATATACTTGATGATGCTTCTGACAAGCTTCAATGTTAAAATCCCCCCGGCAAATATTTATAATCCATACATAAATCCCGGGCTTAGAGTCTTCAAAGCACAAACTTAACCTGACTCTGAGATCGACCCATTTCCTGCCAGTCAACTGTTGTTTGATTCATGTGGAGAAAATCTGTGTCTGCTCCCAAGTTAATAATCACAGCACACTGACGATTCATCTTGTTTGGTTATATAACGGCTCGACAAAATGACTTGGCACAAACGGAGGACGTCAAGCCCGCTGCCTAAATATAAACACTATGAAACGAAAATATATGCAGTACCACTTTGGAATAATTCAAACCTATAAAGACATTTGTTATTGTTGGAATAGTATAAAAACAAGGGTACCACTTTAGATTACAGCCCGCAAGTTCCATGTGTAGGTACAGGTAACAAGAAAGTAATTACAAACATAAGTACAGGTAATTACACATTAAAGTAAAAAAGTTTAATAACGGTTTACAGAGAGTAGTAAAGGTGTACAACATGTAGGTGTATGTGTAAGGGATACAAGGTGTAATAAAGATGTATAGGGCCTCACTTTAAATTACAGCCCGCACTCATAGGTACACATTACAGGGTTTCTGTGGGGCATCAACAACCATTAAAAGTAATTAAATTGTGCCCAAATCAAGGTTTTAAATATCATTAAGCATTAAATTAGATTAAAACCGGCATTAAATCTACATTTCCCTGAAAATTATTATATTACTTAACAATTGTTAGTTAGCGAAAATATGAAAACTATGGGCTAAAACATATTCAGCTACAGTTTTGGCTGAAATTGACATTGTTTCGTCCTCAAATCTTTCCCAATTTATGAAACTATATGACAGCCAAAACACCTGCAGCTACACGTACACCTTTGTTACACAGTCTATACAACTGTGACACTTTGGACACCTGTGTAATTACTTTCTTTTCCCTGTACCTATGGAACTTGTGTCACCAAAACAAGTCCTGGTTAATGACACTTACACTATGCTTAATAATGATAATAATAATATAGAAACTACCTTAAATAGTAAATGGTCTCAACTTATATAGCACTTTTCTACATTCATTAGGCCCAAAGCGCTTTACAACAAGAAACCACTCACCCATTCACACCCTCATTCATACACTAATGTAAGCGGACACTGGAGGCAAGGCGGGTGAAGTGTCGTGCCCAAGGACATAACGACAGTACTAATCTTCAGGAGCTGGGATTTCGAACCCCCAATCTTCCGATCATGAGACGACCCGCTCTACCATCTGCGTCACCGTCGTATGTCACAGATCTAACCCATTAATTTAATATTGTAAGGGTAGCAGTTTACTGTATACCACAGCATGGCACTTGAACGTGCATGACCGTGACAGTTGATGAGAATAGCTAAAACAGGACACACGCCTGGTTTCCTTCATGATGATATGATTATTCGCACTTTCATAACTTGAAGACATGAAGACTGTACATGACCAGGAGACTTGGTCAGTATTGTCTTTGGTAATAATATGGGGAAAAAGGGCTGCAAACAGGTTTATCACCCGAAACCTTAGTTTATAATCCATTACATGGTTGTTACTGCACTGTAATTAAATTAAAGTGTGACAAGGCTGACACTGGCATAAAGTCCAAGGAATAGTGGCAGTACTTACAGATCACAACTCCAATAAACAGGGCTATCATTGCAGATGTTTCATTACCTTCCATATTACTTGCCATAGGCTTAAAAAAAAAAATCCCCACTGATGCAGTTCTAACACTCCTCACTTCAGTCTGTAAACTCTAGCCCAATAATCCCAAATTCACACAGATGAAATGGTAAATGGGGCACATTTATGGTGCTTTTCTACCTGATTGCTACCCAGAGTGCTTTGCAATGAACCTCATTCCTCCCTTCTCACAAATTCACACACTGTTAAGGTTTGAGCACGGACCGTTTTAAGCACAAATCTAAAAAAACTTTCCCCACATTTATCAAAGAACCCCACTTTCTGTCATTCATTTGGTGAGACTCATTGCTGAATCCAACTTATTGAAAAAGATGATATTTTATTAACATAATATGCATCTACAGATCCCTTTTTGCAAAGCTCAAATAGGGTTTTAACTGCACTAGTCTTCGTATAAAAGTGGATAAGAAAAAGCCTACTTCAAACATGGTGGCTGGAGTGAGTTTGACAAGGTTCTCCGGAGACCCTTAACAGCTGTAGCTTATGGAAAACCATTGCTTCCACAGATGCACTGAAGTCAGAACAGATTCCCCAGAGCTTCAGATAGGACGTGACACAGGTCAAAGTACTGCACCCCGTCCAATGCTTCTGAAGTATTTTCTCACACAAACACAGTCTGTTTTAAAGGTACTTACTACTATTGAGAAAAGTTACATTTTAAATAGTGAAAAGAAAAAAAGTTAAATTAAAGAGTCAAGTTTCTTTTCATGTGTAACAATACTGCTATTACTATAGTTGTAGATTTCATTGTTCATTCTCTAATCTTCAAGCAACCATACTGTACCAACAGACCATGAGTGAAACCGTTTGTCAAATTCATATTGACCCCTGACATTGTTCTGTCAAACCAAGTAATACAAATTAGTCATTTTCACTTGAATTTGCAAAACTGTAGACAACGATGAGACTAATTTTTGACAGATAACTGTGCATGGACTGTAGTATCCTCTGCATTCTACTTATTATCTCAATAAAAACATCTGCTTTCCAGAATATTGGCACGCCGAATGTGAAATAATTTAACCACAACATTTGGATTCATGATTTTGATATTTTATATATAAATTAATTATTTATACATCGCTGATAAAGAAAAAATACAAAACATTTTTGATTTTACATGACATTTACATGTGAAATTTTACACAACATATTCAATAACTTACAAACTCTTTATTTCCATAAAAAATATATCTCTTTACAAAACATTTTCTTTTGTACATATTGATTTATACAGGTTTATAATGGGCAAATTAAACATTAAACTGTGGTACATTTAAAAGCTTTAAATCTAATCTGGAGCTGGGGCAATAAACTGATGTCGATTGCACTTTTCTTTTTGTAACAAATATGAACTTGCAAAATATATTACATTAAGTTAACACAAGACATCTTTCAAAAGAATTCTATTAAGTATCAAAACTGTATAAATGTACAAAATGTGACAGCGATGACCAATGGTAGGGAACATGGGACACTAGCAGCAGCACAGCGCTATACGCTCACGTTTTGCTAACATGCGCAGATATGAAAGTAATCAGCACTCTGTTACATCTCTCAGATCAAACAGTGCAGATCAATTACAATGAAGTAGTGGCTGACGAACGCAGTAAAAACATATGCCCATACAGTATCCAAGGCACTGCAATGTAGAGAGTGAGAGTGCTGTTGAATCCGGTCGATCAATGGTAATAAAATACCAAGAAGAGTTGTGTGCGCAAACTTCTTCATGTTTACTGTACATTTGTTGGCTGAGGCTGAGGGCTCAAAAGTAGAATGAAGATGATGCTTGAATCATAAAGTGTCAGTTTAATAGGCCAATAGATTTCTGTGTCACAGAGCAGGAGAGCAAGATTTCATAATGACAAGGTTTCTCAAACGAATACATTTTAAAGTCAAATGCGGTCAAACTGATATTGGAGAAAGGAAACAATAAAATACAGAAAAAAACAAAACAACTATTAATTCTTAAACCATTGTGCATTTCAATTTGCAGATACAAATACTAGAAAAACATTCTGCATGCAGATGTTTTAGTCAGGGAAATCTGACTTAGGTCTCCCACAGTGAGAGGTGGGACACATCAGATAAAGATGAAGATAACTATTTTTTATAGATTTTGGTTTTGTGCGACAATATGCAAACCATTTCTAAAGGTTATCAAAAATAAATAAAGGCTGATGAGCATGGCCCACAGAAGCAATAATGCTAAAATGTACAGTGCAATGTGCATGAACTAGACCTATAGGCCAGTCACAGTCAGCAATTTAAACAAGCCCATTTCTGTCAAATAAAAACCATCATTGCACACAGTTTGATAATAAACGCTAATGGTGAGCGTAGGTCATTGGCAGAAACTACACTACTCTGTGGTCAAACAAACTGCTCTGGTACAATAAAACCCTTATTTGCTGCAGCAAACCAAAACAGCACTGCTCTTCAGAAATCAAATCCCAGCTGTATATTTCACTGGAAAGTACACTCAATTAGAAGGTATAAAACAGCCATACGTTGAACAGCCTGCAGTACTGACTCTTTTCTGCTGCTCACAAATCTGCTGCTTCAAAATAGACTCTGAACATTATGTTGATCAACATTTATTGATCTCCTTTAAAAAATAACTTCATTATGAATGTAAGACAGGGCCAGTTGGGATGCATTTCCTCTATATTTATCCATGTGGCTTTGTAAAGAAGCCCCAATATATTTGTACTAGAGAGTATAAAGTACTCTATTTTATCTCTATGCCAGAGGCTTTGTCTCCCACACCAACACTCACAGAGTGTAGAACACTTTCTCCGCTGAGCTGAGCAGAGATTTCCTCCCATAATCTGATAAGATCCATTGTAACTGCCATAATCTGGAAATGTGCTTTATATTTCTGAGCAGTTTAACCTTCTCAGTCAGTCAGTCATTCATACAATGTTCTGCATGTTGAAATTGTGTATAGTCCATCACACCATAGTGCAGATGGTGTTGAGGTTAGGGTCGAAGCGCACCACTTTCCCCTCTGTAGATTTAGTGTTTGTGTTATACATTGGGTTTTCAAAAGTGGCTTGACCGTTGTTGTTCTCGTGCACAGAGCATCCAGTGTACTGTGCTTTGTCAGTTTTCCTGCAGATACAAAGAGGGACAATTGAAAGTCATACAAAATATATCTCTTAATTCCAGTTTAATAAACAATATTTGTGTCATTTTCATCACATTTTCAGAAACCAACAGTATCTATAGAAGTATATGGATACTATCCATTTATCTGATCAATGTTTGCTTGTTCTGAGTTTCAGCTAATTTGTTCTCATTTAAAATGTCTGACATACACTGTTGCGTAATGCAGCGAGAGCAGTAACTAGTTGTGTGAGATTTCATCAGTCTTTGATGCCTGGTATGGAGCGGGATAATGCAGTGCGGGATGTATACTCAGGCTGAGGAAGTGGGCCATGGCACAGTCGACTGCCGTGTGCCTTCAGCTGCTGCTCTCACATGTACACAAATCTAGTTTTCTAAAACTTTCTTAACATCCACCTGGGAGCGGAAACATGCCTCCTGCTTTTTCAGGTAGGACCAAACTCGCAGCACAGGAAACAGCCTGAATCTATATTTAGACGGCAACTGTTGGGTTTGTGGAAATGATACATACCTCTGTTTGTAGAGATAAAAGCCAAGGCCTGCAAAGATGAGAGCGAAGAAAGGCACGAGGATGGCCACAGCCACAGAGCTGCTGTTGGTGGAGCCAGTAGTCTCAGGGTCAGGGAGCGTCACATTCTCCCTCACACTCAAACCTACAACAAAACACATGATTAAATAACACATAATAACACACGCATGCTGACCTAATGTACAGATAAAGATTATTACAAATCATTATTAGGGATACAGTAAACGGCTTTAAAATGCTAATAATCATTAGTTAAAGACTAAGATTATTATTATTGATTTCTGTGTGGATTTTGATTTCGGTTTACGGGGATGTTTTTAGACATAGACATAGACACAAGGCACAAACTCAATCTTTAAAGAAAATGATAGACATTGTGAGATTTTGTGGTTAAATCAGATAAGCATTTACTCCTTACCCCTCTTTTCATCTAACATTGTTAAAACATTTAGTGTTATCACAGTGCGATTAAAAGGAGAACGAGTCATACGTATCATTGGCTGGAGCTGATGGCGATGCAAACTGTGACAATGATGAGGATGATGATGTTGATGAGGGCAATGACAGCAAGCAGCAGGACACGGTTCACACAGACGACGAGTGCAAATGACCAAAGTGAAATGATTATCACTCCTCAGAGTGTAACACAGAAGTGATGAGAGGGGACAATGTAGGCCACGACATGAAGAATGAATGAAATCAAGTCCTTTACAACAGGACAAATACCAAAAAATGCAAATGTGCAAAATACAAAAATGTATGCGGCTAAATAGACTGCCATATTGTGCCTTTATTATCCATATTGGAAAACACTATTTGACATTTTGCCAAATAGGGGACTGTACCATAGCAAAGGCAGTTCATTCAACATCTTTAACATTGGTAGAATATTAATCTAATTTCAATAAAATATTTAAGAAATTCAACAAACTAAAATATTCATAACTCCGGACTGTACTTTAAAGTGATCATTATCTATTAAATGTCATGAGGACAATTTCCCTATATAAAAACGTGCAATTTGCAATAGCTCTGGTAAATGTCACAATCATTTGAAAACCTGCATTGACATCCATATCAAAATAAAGATGTATTAACTTTTTTTTGGCATTTGACTGGTCCTTTTTTAATCAATACAAATAAATGATTTCAATTTCATAAGATATGAGGCACTGGTCAAACAGGGAAAATTAAACCTTAGCAGATTATTAAAGTGAGAAGTCAAACCACTTGTTTATTTGAGTTAAGCGGTAAAAGCCAAAAGAAGTAGACAGTGTGTAATACATTTAACTTTTGAATAACAGGAAAAATAAATATCGCTTGAGTGTTTATCTCAATACAATGGAAAACGAACACCTAATGTAACGGATATAAAATGCAACATACCAAGTCTCTGCAGCCCAAACTGTCCGTAGTCTTTACCCTGTATTAAGCCTTGGAAAACATAGCTGCCTCCCTCCGGTTCAGCGGAGACCTGCACAACAGAATCACAGTATGAGCTCTATTCAAGTGCACATAAAAGTAAGTCTTTTGGCACCAAACAATACTGTATGTATCCTAACCCACTTCACCAGCGACATATACTGCAGTTAGTACAAGAGCAGTCTGTTGTGCTTCCGTCACAAATAAAGCTTTTGTGTTTCATGGGGAAAAGTGCAGCGTCTATCAACAGCACAGTGCGTTTGTATGTAGTGTGCAGTTATCATTATGCGGTGCTTGAAGGTAATGTTAGCAAAATATAGCTTATCATTATGCGGTGCTTGAAGGTAATGTTAGCAAAATATAGCTTTAATCCAGACAGGTCAATACCACAGCAGTCTATCTATTGGGAATTGTTGAAAATGTACTAAAGTCATCAATTTAAGCAGATTTCACACAGAGCAGAGGGAGTGCATTATAACAATAAGTGACAAATTCTGAAAATGATCACCCATTTGCTTGCCTGGGTAGCTTTTGTCAGACTAACAAGAGGAAGAGAGGGGTAATAATAGGGAAACATTGGACTGGTTTCCACTCAGCCTTACTGACGGCACACAGGTACTAACAGTGAAACTACACACACTAACAAGCATCCATCCAAAACAGCACCGACCAAAAGTTACTACTCTTGATAGATCTGAAAAAATATACAACTTTTATCACATCAAGAAAACAATGTAATAACGATGTAATTCATGAGCTGCTGTGTTTTTTGTGTTTGGCTTCAGTATGTGCACCATTTGCAGCACAATAATTTTTTTCTAAATGATGGTGCATTGTAGGCAGAGGCGGGTAGTACTCAGTTACATTTATTCAAGAACACTTTTTGAAAAAAGTAGTTTTATCATACAGTACTTACTATTATTATTATAAAGTATCTGTAAAATTATTTCAAACTGACGTCCACTTGAGTAAATATTTTGGCTACTCTACCCACCTCTGATGGTAAGCGTGGCTATACATTATGACTATAAAGACTGCTTTTGTTGGGGCTTCAACCAAAATCTGTAATTCCTTGTGTAAAACTTACAAATCCATCCATCGCCCAGGTCTCCTCTGTAATCCGGCCCAAAGAGCTGTGGGCCAGAGCTCTCATCTGGTACAGCAGCAGCGCTAACCGTGCCTCCTGGCGCTTGTACACTCCTGCAAAGTAGAAAATGACACAAAATGAGCGGCACACAGAGAAATGATGTGAATAAAGAGATTGAGCAATGAATGTGGGCAATAAACAGGAAGAAGACAAATGGAAAGCAGCGGGGAGGAAGCACAGGCAAACAGGGTTAGCTAAGAAGAGAACTACAGAGCACACATAGCACAAATGGATCACAAATATTTATTGCTAGTATTCTGATACATTTGGTTGTATCAGAATAACAGGGCAGTAAACCAGTGCTGGGGTAGGCTGACCTTAACTAACAGCACTGCTATTTTCAATGTGTCCTTTGACAAGACACCTCCCCCACCATTGGTTATTATGAGTAATTATGTTACGTACTTAGCTTGTTGTCACAAAAATAAGCACAGACTGTGCAGTTGTGGCTTACATTACATTAGTAACTGAGGGACAAATGTATTTCATAATGCATCTGGATATTTCCTGCGCACCGAAAAAGCAGCAACATTCAATGTATTATCATTGCAATTTGGAAGTAGGCTTTTGTTGATATCAAAACAACGATAAAAGTAACATTCTATATTGTAGAGCTCATTAAACTGCTCCAGAGTGTAAAAAGACTGACAGATCTTGGAAGCTGCGCAGGGATGGGCCTGGTCTGTAACTGGATGGGCATGACCATGAGGGAATACCAGGCGCCTGAGAGAGTCCATTGCTGCCTTTGTCGGGCATCAGTGGCACTGGCTACATAAAGATTGCCATCATCATGTGTGGAGTAAATGAACAATTGTAAAGTGCTTTGTGACCATGTCAGGTAATAAATTAGTCTAGAGCTAACAGCTAATTTCCACTCCCATGAATGAGGCCTCCTTCAAATAAATGAGCAACAAACAGAAGTGGAGGAACCAGACCACTGATTTATAAATGACTCACCAGAGAGCAGAAACTCCACACTGCTGTCACTTAAAGTAACATTGACTTTTCCCGTTGAGGCATTGAAGCTGGTGACTGTCAAAGTCAGAGGCTGTTTCTGACCCTTGTAATCATAAGAGCCCTTCCACACGAAGTCAGGGGCAAAGACATCATCAGGCACTGAAAGGTATAAACAGAGTATTCGCCATATTATTGTTGGACTAATAACAAAGTAGTCCGAGAGAGAAACCGAGGTCAGGGTCAAGGAGTACCTGTACCATGCAAAATCAATACACACCCTCACAAAAACAAACTTTGAGTAGTTTTGGTTCAGTCCGGTATATTTAGGCTGTCTCCCACTTCCGCACTCAAACTGCAGCAGACATTTTGGTGTACATCTCAGAGACAAAAATTACTAAGACTAATTAAACATTGGAGAGCCAAGCCTTCCCAAGGTGACCACTTTGTACTATTGTACATAAAACAGATCTAAAAGTGGGTCTTGGGATTCTCTCAAGGATGTTTTTAATTTTTATTAAGGAATAAATACTATTTCTGTATTTTTGGACCATTTATGTTTGACGATACTTTCATATAAAGAGGGATTAATCAAGGTTGTGTGTCATACTGACTTTACAGTATGGCCTAGTAGATAAATGGCAAAGTAGTTTTATTCCTCATCCATCACATCAATACTTCTTTAGCAGAGACTTTAGCCAATCATTATCAAAGTTACGCACTCAACTTTGGAATGCTTGAGCATGTTTAGATATTGTACTCGAAAGGTTGCTAAAGCATTAGGGTCTATTCAGTTTTTTATTTGAATGTCTGGAACGTTGCTTTACAAAAGCCATTAACAGTCTCTCTTTCAGTACAAATGTAAAACTGAGGAGGCGAAAATACTAATTAATGACAATGCATTTCCGAGGTGCATCCATTGCTGAAAAAAATAAATAAATAACCTAAACTAAAACCCAGCGTTGCCTTGATGGCATCCTCATTAGTGCAAAAAGTGGCCATGGCAAGGATGTCGGAGGCAAAAAAAAATAAAAAAGTAAATGTGGAGGGATTTAATGGCACTAAAACTGTGACAGCAAAATAAACAATAGCCAAAACTATTGTACTTGCTGTGGGTTCATAAATGTCTAAACCAAATGTCATGGCTATTAATCCTGCTGCTGAAGCAAATACCACACAGGAGGAGGGGCCACACACACGATCAGACCAGGCATGGTGGAAACTGTGTGTGGTTTTCTCCTATTGAATCTCCAATTGAAGTACAATCATTCAGTATGCCTGATAGGTAACCTTTATATAACATACAAGTAAATTAAGTGATGTAATTGTTGATTTAGTCCCAGGCAATAAGCCATAACATTACATGCTCACTGTGAAATAAACAAGGCAAAGGTAAACTGATTGTCGGGATGCAATACAATGTTTCAGCACCAAGTGTAAAGATTTAATCAAACCAACTTGTTCACAGAATCTCCAAAATTGCAGCTTAGAGTAGCACAAATTGCACCGGCAGAGCCCTTTGTTCAGGAATCAGAAGTGTAGAGCGCATTGGAATAATGGTCTGCCGGTGATTGGAAGATACTTTTGAATAAGTAGTTACATTGTAGATGGTCAAACTTACCGTTTATTTTGGGGCTCGGTGTTCCTGATATGGGCTTGACAGTTTTCTCATATGATTTGGAGCCAGCTGCAATGAAATAGAAATACGTTTAGGCACAGATACGTGACATCACACGGCATCAAAAAAACGGGTAACACCACGAGGACCAGAGCTAAAATCTGCTCCAACTGCAACATCCAGCTTGAGCATTAACGTTATCAAACTGTTAAAGTGTGCTCCATAACATTGAGACAGAGGAGCCAATATCACAGAAACAGCTCCACAAGTGCATTAGATTAGCTTTTAATTGGACTCTGCAGTAACCGCTGTATTAAAGATGTCAGAAGCAGTTTGTAGAACATGGGGTGCAATTAAACCATTTGATTTTAATGTTAGTAAAGTCAGGTTTCAAATGTTGTCAGTATTAGAGAAAGCACGTACAACAAATCCATTATGTTAGTAGTATTCTGAAAATAGCCACTGGAGGGAAGAAAAATAGTGTAAGGGAATTCAGAGAGTACCACAACTGTTATGATTCGTTATACTACAACAACTTTGCCTGGTTTTGGAAAAAAAAAAGAAAAAAAGCTTTGATTCTTTGGAAAGAGATAATTCTATAAAAAACCTAATGACTCAGCTTCTAGTTGATTCCCACCTCTGTTTTATATTTCAGCCAGCAGTGGCAAAGCAAAGCAAGCAAATCACATCATCAATCAGATCAGAAAGGCAAAGTCAAAGCTATTATCTCGACAGTATATAAGCTCTAACCTCCCACCTTCCCTTTCTTTACAACAGAAGAATTCAATTTTGCACTTTCCACAACTTTCCTTCCCCCCTACGCCGCTGGAGAGACCTTTGCGGCCCACGTTCATACCTCTGCAGACAGGCACCTTGCCCGTCCAGCTGCCATCAGAGCGGCAGACGCGATGCTCCGATCCCCCCGAGAGGAAATAGCCGCGCTGACAGGTGTAGACCAGAGTGTAGCCGTACGAGGGAAGGTCCAGGCCCACCACGTCAGCGTTGGACGGGCTGCGGGGCTGTTTGCACGAGTGAGCTGGAGAGAGGGAGAAAGCAAGAGAAACAGAGGGAGCAATGGGAAAGAAGGAGGGAGAGACAGACAGACAGAGGACATACTTGTTAGTGCAGGCACATCCACACACATGCACGTAAACACTACACGGAATAACGGATAATCAAAACAAGAAAAAAACATTTTCTACAGGATTAAATCTTTTTCTAATTTCGCCTGTGGAACAAAAAGCTGCTGTCAAAAATAATTACCACTTTCACAGTTTGGGACGTCTTTTACATTACTGGAAAGTTAAAATTGCCAAGGACAAAACTAAATTTGCAGTAAAAATAGCTCAATTCTAAATAAGTGCCCCAAGGTAATAAACACATGCATACAAATAAAATGCAGATAGATTGGAATGTTGGTTTATTTGTTCTTCATTCACTCCACACACGTTGGTGCTAAGCTACCTACCAACGGTCCCACAATCATTCACGTACACACGTCATTAATCTTGGGCTATTGTACATGTTTTAGTGGTAGGTGAAACCGGAGTTCCCAGAGGAAACCTACACAGACACGGGGAGAACAACAGAAAGGCCCCGTCCACCCAGGGATTGAACCCGGGACCTACAAGCTGTGAAGCACGAGCGCTAACCGCTGCTTGTATACTATATAGTGCACATGTATACTAATGTGATCTAATGTAGCTTTAATGACTGTGTTTATATGACTGTATTTTAAGTGATTTGTCTTTAATCTTTTTAAATTGACATGAACATTACTTATTAAGCTTAATTAGTGAGATTAAGCTGCGTTCATTTCAAAATGCCAGTTTTCGGCTGCTTCAGGAAGTGGGTAAATGGCTTTTTTCTCTTTTGCCAAAAGCAGCCTTTTTATACCATATTAAATGCTTCAATTTTCTCGCTAAAGTGAGTGGAAAATACCTTCATCAACAAAATCAACAAACTCTACACTAAACAAAATGTATGCAAATGAGCCTGCGCTAGAAAGCACCGAGGACTAAGCAATATTTAGACTCCTCAACAAAAATGTGAACTTGCAAAAATAATTCTGCATCTTTTCAGGCAGAGAAAGCGTTGCCAGACGTCAAATGGGAGACAGCTGCAAGTGAGTCACAAGCCAATTGGTTCTTCATGGCGTCTTAATGACATTAGGATCAACTCAGAGCAAACGATGCCTGGATCAGGGACGGGGTTCATGAAACTTGCGGTTCATCTCGTGAGTGCTAATTATGCAGGGCACATCGGGCATATTTAGCACGCTTCGAACCTGGAAACAACATGTGTTCAAAGGACATTATGTCACAAAAATGTTTTGGAAAGGAGCAGTAAAACCCAGACTACTGAAGGTGCAATGTGATTTTGCCTTCATTACACAGATTTATGGAGGAGTAGATGGTAAGCTGCAAAAGCCACCCAACATTTTTCAGAGCCTGACAAATCAGTCTTGTGTAATCTATAAATAAGTTGCTAAATTAATAAATAAATCTCTCTTCTCACTGTCGGAGCACAAGTGCGTGTAACCCATTTAAGATGACAAACTGTCTGCACATGTCCAGAGGTGGTTGTAGTGTCTGTGGAGCGTGAATACTGACGACACTTACAACGCCCATGAATTGTCTTATCAAAGCCACGTCTTATCCCTCAAATTTGGCTGCCATGTTTATTTGCACTTCAAGAGGGATTCTTTTTCTTCCTCCCGAGATTTCAAGGGGCTTCAACAAAGACACTTTCACTCCTCTGTCACACCACTACATGTAATGCTCTTGGTTCAAAGCCCTGATAGAGACAGAGAGCCCTGTTTAGGAACAAAGACAGCAGCGGCAGATAGAAGCAGACATGGCACAGCTGCCTGATTGATTTATGTGAGAGCCAAAGGTATCGGCCGGCACACAATCACAAGTTCAAGTAAGAAAATTAGAATAGCTGCACATAGGTGAATAGGGTCAAAAATGTTATACCCGATAAGGCCACACAATTCATCACAATAGAATATAAACCACAGTTTGAATTAGCAATTGGCAAATGCTGCACTTATTTAAATAATTGCAGTTTTTGTATCAATGTGGTTATATAATGCATAAAACCTGCTAACGCGGTAGTTTAGACTTCTATAAACAGGTTTTCAATTGCATGTGGCTCTTGTAAGGACTATAATGTTAATAGACTCTAATCTGATGATTTTCGATTATTTTCCCCCCGTGTACTTATCAGTACATATGTTTGTTTTTGGAATTCCTATTTATATTAGTATACATAAAATACGTTTAGATAGTTGCCCATCTTGTTTAGGTTAAGTGCATCAGTTCAGAGTGTAATAAAACATAATAATGGGATAAACACTAAACATGATTAAACTCCAAAAATGTCACACTTTGACTTATGGACCTTTAATCTTGTCATTCCTCATTCCTCAGCAAGCAATCCAAAAGGTGGGCTTATGTCTAAATCCCGTTAAGTGGATTCACAATACCAAAAGAGCATTTAATCATAGAGAAAGGTATTTTAGAGGATTTATGGTGCCGTTTTGACCACGGGTCAATGCAGAGTCAGAGCCAAACAAAAGCACTTCTACTTGAATACATACAGAAGCACAACATAAGCACCACATAAGCACAACTGTGCTGCCGGGTGCAAAGTGGCCACTCTCTCAATAGCACAAATAAAGTGAGTTATGTGTATGATACCCGGGTTTAATGCTGACAGTCCACTCTTCCATGCAACAAAATGCAGAGTCTAAAAGCTGCTACAGTATATGATGATTTAGCAATTAAAGGAAGAAAAGAAAAGTACACATAGGAATTTATTGTGAATCAGTCTTTACTTTCCTTTGTTGATAATAGCACAGTGCGTCCTGTAAATTCTGTGACGCTGCTGCAACAACATTTCCTTTGAGATCAATAAAATATGTATTTAAATAATATCCTGCATGCGTACGGAAATGAGAAAAGGCACAACAAGAGCTTCCATACTGGTCAGTATAACTTTTGGTAAAGTGGTGTTAAAAATTACATCTGAAGACATTTGGAGAAAGTAAGAAATCATGGGGATAGCAGTAAACTGTAGAGGAGCTGAACAGCTCTTTCAGTGGCGGACTGAGACACCCTCAGTGCAAGGAGGAGCGCTACTGTAGGGCCTTCATCCCCACTGCTGTTAGACTGTACAACAAGACTGTAAAACTACGTGCAATATTCTCTGCATCAGCGCCACTTTATTCCCTGTATTAGCATCACTTATTGACGACCAGCACTAGAACTGTAAACTTTGCACTCTCAATGCTGACCTTGATATTCTACTTTTTATAGTATGTTCTAATCTTTATTTTATTTTTATTTTCTTATTGTTTATATTTCTGCCTCTTAAGATTTTTGCTTTTACTCATTGTACATAAGATACCTCTCTCTTTTTTTTTTTTTTTACTATTTATCTGTTTGCACATTTCCTGTCTATTTTGCACAACCTGAGTGATCTTATTATGTGCCGAATGTAACAAGTGAATTTCTCCATTGTGAGATAAATAAAGGATTACCTTATCGTTTCTTATCTTAAACCATTGCTGAGGTATTTGTTATTGAAGTATTAGAGAAGTTATTCCTAGCTACACATGCACAGGCTGCATGGCAAACACAGCTGAACTGGCCTCTTTTTCTGCACCTGTAGGAATTGGACAAATGCACATTGCAAACCTCAGCATTTTGTTTCAGCACAACAGTCAAATTACATCTAAGAAAACACCTGTTCACTGTACTTTGGTAAGAAAAAGCAACGTATTGAGCAAAGTGAAAGTGTTGGAGGTGAAAATCCAGACATATAACCACATTTTCCTCTACAGCGAAACACATGGCCCACTCCTTTCTACAGTCAGTTCTGACACTTCATGGGAGATATTTATTAACTCAAACCATAAATACACAGAGGTTAAACGGTTAAGCTTGTGCTTTCATGTGCACACAGATAAAGGATTTAGAAAAGCTGTTGACCTGTAGCCTCACTTTTTCCACCAGCTTTATGAAAAATGCTACAACTCAAGGCCTGGTGCATCAAGTGAATCTTAACTATTTCCACCACAATGCAGGCCATATTATTATTCTTTACAGCTTTAGACCAAAAACCTTTTGGGAATGCATATTAAAATTTAGAGGTGACTGGAATGAGATTCAATTTGAAAGGTTAAGGTTTATCTTTTGTTATGATTATTTGGGAATTTATTCTCAAAAGCCTCACATTGGCCACAGAAACATACAGAAGCCTGTTTGACCTATGTTTGCAATGGTTTGTGTGGTTTAACAGCTGGATTTCACGCCAGAGCAAACGAGATAAGATACGTGTGTGCACAGAATATGACTACAACCAGGCAAAGACAAGCATACAGTGTAATATTATGAAAACGTATCCCTCCTGGGGAAAACTGAAAAGAAAGATCTGAAGAAATTTGCCTAACCTGCCAAAAAAAAAAGCTAATTGAATAAAGACATTACAGTTTGGCAGTCAGCTGTGGACAAAAGCACAAAAACACTTGGAAAATGTGTCATAAATGTTTTCAAAAAGTAAAGCATAAATGGTGTATATTCTTTAATGCAGACTTTACCAAAAAAAAGCATCCTAGTTTCACGGTGTACGTCCAAATTGGTAAATTAACATGCTGGATATGTATGTAGCAAGCATTTACAAAGAGCACTGTAACTAGTACAGACAGTAAAAACGTTGACTTGAAAACCCCTCAATGACGATATGCACCCTCTATTTCCCCTGAAACATCCTGTAGCTAAAAAGGATTGCACAATGCACTATTTCAGACGGTTCAAAGCGGCACTTGGCACCCCCTGGACTGCTCCTGCAAGTCTGCCCTAGTTTCGTTTAGGCTGAGCGTTTGAGCACTTCCAAACAAAATGACAGTAATCACCGCTAATGTAACAGACTGGCTGATTGAGGTGAGAGCTGCAATTTAGTCTAGGTTAAAGGTTGCAAAAGAAATAAGTGGATTAACGTAAAATAGAGATTAACAAAGCAAAAGATTAAGAGAGAACGGAGGAGGCTTCGGATACTCAAAGTGCCAGCGGGGGGCCGAGCCAAAACAAAGGCAGGATATAATGATGAAACGATGAGTAAACACAGTTATATGCACTCACGGCTGCAGGTAGGCTGAGTGCCGGTCCAGGTGAGATCGGGCAAACAGAGCCTGGTGGTGGAGCCCTGCAGTAGGTGTCCTTGTTGGCACTGGAAGTCTACCCTGCTGCCCACCTGTCCACATACACACACACACACAGACACACACACACACACACACGCACACAGCAGCACAAAGGAGAACGAGTCAATACACTGATGCAAACGCCAATACGCTGCCAGCATCGCATTTAAAGAGCCGAGAAAGAGATACAGCATATTGAAGTTTTCTCCCCTGTTTTTAATGATTAGCTGTACAGTGCGGAGGCAGGCGGCGATAATTCCTACAGGCCAAACATGGATTTGAGTGATGCAAGTGTTTTAAGTAAACCTGCCTCTTTTTTAGGGCAGAACATACACACAAAATATCGACTTGTTATGACCGTTAGCCTTGCTCTATAACTGGAGATGGGTCCCTGGGTGCCATGAGGTTGGTCACTGCTCCTTACAGGTTGTCCTAGTGCCATAAAAGGATGGGTCGAATGCAGAGGACAAATTTTAAAGAATAGCTTAAATTTGGTGTTCACACTCATTCAATGCATGTGTGGAGAAAAGCTGCAGCGATACAGTCACACTTTTATAGGCGACACACCAAGAGAAACAAAAATACCCCCCCTCCCTACCCCCTTCAATGGGAGCTATACAGGAAAGGCCTTATCCATTTAATTGAGTGGAGCACAGTGTACCATGGCAGCAGAGCACACACAAAGAGCATACTACATACCTTAGAAATATATCCCCCAAACCTTTGCAGTTACATAGAGCAGCAGGACGTATTCCAATTCACACCTCACATTGGCTCATGGTTCACAAGAAGAAATGAGTTCTGGTCACAGCTCAAAGTTAAAATGAGGATCATGACTATTATGGTACTGTGCAAAAGTTTTAGTCAAGAAGAGATTGATCCAACAGAGTCATACTGTAGCTGTGGGTATTAAAAGGGATCACTTGCATTTTATACTTAACTTATTCGTAAGAGATGCTTTACCCTTGATAAATAGATTATGCATGTGAGCTCCTTTCTTTGCTTTTTACTTTAAAAACACATACATATATTGAGACATTTTAGATGTAAATTCTAAACTGCCCTGAGTGATTACTAATCTTGCCATGTGCCTTGAATAAATTGTCAGGAATAAATCACTAAGACCCCTCCAGTAAATTGTATTTTAAACAGCTTCTTTCAAATGTTGCTCCATCTTACCTTAAAGCCTGTTGTGTAATTCATGAATCCATGCTCAGGTGTCCCCGGATTTTCACAGGTGCTTCTGGTGGGCTCTGGAACAAGAAATCACTGTCATGATGAAGAGCGGGATGCCAGGAGAATAAAAATGAGACCCGCACAGAGAGGCAATCATTGATAATGACAATGCAATTTTCCAGCGGTGTAACACGTACCACCTAACAATTATTACAGAGGCTGGACAACAGTACAATCACGCTGATGAGTTCTCAGCCCTCGTTTTAACCATCGAAAGTGCTATGCAAATGCGGTAAAGTGGAAGCCGCTTAAAGGGTGTGTCCAAATGCTGGCACAGTCCGCACAGAGCCTGGACATGGAGTGAATAGGTTCAAATAAAGCAGAATTATGAATTGCAGGAAGAGCTGAAATTGAAGGTGCAGGGGCCAATATAAATGGCTCGTGTTATTACAGCGTTTGAGAGCTGCCTAGGACTCGGCACTTATGAAGAGACATAAATCACACGTGCACTCATTGATGGGGCTGGTTCAGATGGAGCAGGTCAGGACAGCGAAGACTCGTCATTCAGTTATGGTGTCCTTATTTGTGTATTTATTTATTACCTACTACTATTGGTAACTAGTCAACTAATCAATAAATAATTGCTGACCTGTCGACTACAAAATAATTATTAGTCGCAGTCCTATTTGGTATGCAACTGTGTATTATATGTGGACACACTGGATACTTGAACAAACATTAGTAGTGGTCATGTTCATAATCACATTTAAGTCAGCTATTTTTCAAACATCTAATTTAAATGAAAGAGGTCATGTCTTATTTTTTTGTAATTGATCGTTACATAGTTTTTTTCTTCAATCCAATCCACTTTATTTGTATAGCACATTTAACCAACAAAAAAGTTTCCAAAGTGGATGTGGATTTTATGATCCAAAAACAATAAACAGATACAATACTAATTAGCTCTACCACAAAAGAAACGGATTAAAAATAAAACAAAAGAGAATACACTAAAACCTGCATAAAACGATAAATAGTTTGTAAAAGACATACATAGAAATAAAATAGATAAAATGAGAAAAAAAATTAAAAGCAATGGATAAAACAATAAAACAAACAAGATGAAATAAATAAAAGACACACGGGACCATACAACTCACGCGGTGTTAAAAGCATGAGAAGTGGGTCTTAAGACGAGATTTAAAACACTGGAGGGGCAGAACGTTCCACAGCCGTGGGCCAACAATGGAGAACGCTCTGTCCCCTTTGGTTTTACGCTTTGTCTAGGAACCACAAGCTGGAGCTGGCCCTCAGACCTCAGAGTGCGTGCCTGGAGTGTAGACTCGGATGAGGTCAGCAATATACTGAGGGGCCAGTCCATTCAAAGCTTTAAAAACAAACACAATTTTAAAATAAATTCTAAAACGTACGGGTAGCCAGTGCAAAGAAGCTAACATAGTGATGTGCTCACATTTGTTAAAAGTCATGCTGCTGAGTTCTGGACTAACTGCAAGAGAGAAAGTGCTTTGTGGCTAATGCCCGAATAAAGGGCATTGCAGTAGTCCAGACGAGAAGAAATAAAAGCATGCACGACCTGTTCAAGCAAATTAAAAGATAAAAATTGCTTCACTTTCGATAAAAGACGAAGATGATAAAAGCTTGATTTTAAAAACACCATTGACCTGCTTGTCTAGTTTAAAATCGCTGACTATAATGCTCGAGGGGTCCCAAGTCAGTGAGTGCATTTCCAAAGAGAACAATTTCTGTCTTTCACTTGTTTAACTTTAAAAAAATTTGGGGATAACTAAGCCTTGACACCTAGACAGTCGAGCAGAGGTGTCAGGGGGCAGTGGCTGTTTTTGGTGATTGGCATACAAATTTGACAGTCGTCCACATAGGGAGATTTTTAATAAACATGGCATGTTCTATCCTTTCTGAGTGGAAGGAAGTACAGGGAAAAAAGAATTGGCCCAAGGATTGAACCCTGGGGGACTCCACAGTGCAGCGAAGCATTTTATAAATAATAGAAATGTGCCTAAAATTGACTTAAAAAACAAAACAAAAAAACTTAAAGCATGAATTGAATACTCGTACAGCCCTATATTCACTGCTGCAGGGTCTCCGTCAGCTGAGGCTCAGTGCTTTCCACCTGATAAGCCCCGAATGTTCAAAAGAAAACCAATAGCACGCACTGTACAAACGACGGTCCCAATTGAAATATGTCAAAAAGGTCATGCTCCCTGGACTTACACACTTAATGTACACTGGGGTTAAAGGGACTATACGAAGTTTAAAAATGTCACAATTATGTATTTTCTTTGGACAATGTGTAGAACGAGCCCAGACCTGTTCACCACAACTACCTCTAAAATCTTGCACTGTCACTCAAAAGGTTGTTATTCGGGTCCAAAGTGCCGTCATGCACGAGCTTAATATAGAGACTGCAGTTACGCGTAAGACCTGAGGTGGCAGTAGTGAGTATAAAAATGACCAACTTGCATCTAGTCCCTTTAAGAAGAGGGCTCTAGCTTTTGATTAATCCTAAAATATTCACCTATACAGCGTGGCTGAGATCCGCGCCACATTCCGTCGTCCTGGCACACTCTTGTTGAGGACCCCACCAGCACGTAGGGGGCGCTACAGCTGAACGTCACCTCCGATTTGAAGATGAAACTTCGTCCCTCTCTGCGGCCGTTGACTGGCACTCCAGGATCCCCGCAGAATTTTGCTACGGAGGCGAAAAAATAAAGACCAAAGAACTCAATAAAACATGAAACAAAACAAAGTGCGCGTAGCCATTACAGTCGTCTGTTTGGCGTCGTCTGTTTGGTGTGCACACATGTATATCCACCAATGCAACCACTTCAATCCAGCCGCAGCAAGTGGAAGACAGCCGTGTGCGTGTCAGATTGAGTTGACATTCAGTTCAGAAATAATAAGCTGTGTGGGCAGCAGCTTCACCCGTACCAGATCCTACCATCGAGAGAAGTGCCTCTATACTGCTGTACCGCTGCCGCTTTCTGCTTTTCATTATTTTCATCATGTCACCAAGTTCTCCCTCGCATTTCACAGAAGTATCTATAAGGTTAAATTATTCAACACATACAAGTGGTTCTGGTATAAAGCTTGTGTATTGCTTTATCGAATGTGGGAAAAACTGGCACCTGAATCCAAGCAAAGTGTGTTTTAATAATTTAATTCTTTACGTCAATTAACCTTGAGTGGGTTTACATAACAATTCAAATCATCAAGGCCGGAAAAACAAGGTCAATAAAATCAATTGTAAATCAAACAGATCCATTTCCATGTTACGACATAGAAATGATACGTAGGCAAGGGTTCTTCATAATAATACTTTTAATAAAGGGGAAAAACTGTAGATTAAGATTATGCAATTACAAGGGTGCTGTCAATATAATGTTTCTAAGGTACTAATAGTGGTTACTGTTTTGTACAATTTATTCAAAAATTATACCAAAAACGTATTTACTTTGTCTGGCCCTGTATGAGCACTTGGGTCTGAAGTCTGTTGATTGCAGGAGGTGGAGTGGGAGAATGAGGTAAAGATGAGAGTCATGCAGCCCAGCCACAGGAGGAGGCTAATAATTTGAGCGCCGTCTCCTCAGACCTGACAAATGTTACAGCTAAAGCTCAGATAAGTTCTGCTCTCTTCCTCCATGTCAGAATCACTTCCTGCAGCGGAGCCATGACATTACTGACAGACTACAGGAGTAATCCCCAACACTAATACGTGTACTTAAAGTGGTATCTGTAGCAAGAACCCATGGTCATTACCAGAGATGTGTCATGACTGACTTTTCCCCTCCGTTATAAAAGCATGATAATAATAATGACACGTTAGAACTTTTCATAATAAGATGCTAATGTAGATTACTGGACTGACTGACAGATATTCCAAAACACACTTGTTTCTGTGAAAATGCCTTACCACTAAGCCACCGCCACATCTCAACTTTTAAGAGTATATCATCCTTGTTTCATGAAAATGCAAGCAAAGGAAGAAAATAGAGATTCATACATAAATTACTACGTCCGCGCAGTATCTTCACTTTACTGCGCGGATGTCGAAGTGCTCCCAAGGTGTTATTACGCCTTACAATTATAGTACCCCTTTTCATCCGCTTAGAAAATTTACATGTTTAATTTTGTGTATATAACTATACTTGGATCATGTTACTGCTCATGTAACCGTATTTAAATAGGGGAAACGTGGAAGAGCTTGGTCACCTCTAATTTCACCTCCAATTAGCCACATAGCGGAGAGGAGGAGTGGCTAAATGCTAACAACATCTTTGGTCTTTTTGTGTGACTGAGCGCACGCACAAAGACCAGACAGGTACGCAGCAACTCGTCTAAGCTCAGGTAAGAACATTATCTCAGTATGGAAAAACGGTGGCCTTTTCCTTTAACAAAGTGAAACGTTTTGCTTTTTTTTCCCACCTCTCCTCTTCGGACTATATGTATGCAATAAGCACGGCATAATGAAATCTAAAAGCACATAAAATGCATAAAATAAAATCCAAATATTCACAGAAACTTATAATATATTGTATTATATTTCAGTTGGTATTGGAAGTTTTAAGTATTAGAAGTTGGTTTAGTGGGAGCTTTTGTTTAAAGAGTTGACTATACGGGCCAAACAGGTGACACGCACATCAATCACAAGCTTTGAGCCTCAGGGAAATAATGTACTGTTTTATGGATATGTAAGAGAAATGCCCCCCGGCCAAACCAAGCTCAGCATATCTAAAGCACCTCCCTGCATGAGTGTGTGTGTGTCTGTGTGTGTGTGTCTTGATGCCTGTGTGGGTGTAGGATCAGGCAGAGAGAAGACAGTCAAACTTTTCCCACTCTGTCTTAAAGCCTCAGCTCCTCGATGAATTATCAATGCTTTGAAGTAATCAGCATGCACAGGCCTGATCTGAGTCAAGATCATTGTTCACCCTCACCGACACATGAACTGGCACCTCGGTCTTATCTCTGGCGCTTGCGCTGTTTTCTCTCATGTGTATCGCAACCAAATTGAATATGGATTTTAATTTTGTTTGTTACACATAGGAAATTAGAATCTCTTTTGCATTTGAATTATTGTGGAACTGGCGGTGTCTACAGTGTATAATTCAACACTCTCCGAAGACTCGATATAAAAGAAAATATATGTACAATACATCAAAAACTGAACGGTAGCCAAAAGCAGTCTTTTAGTAGACATGGTCTCACAGAAAATCCACGATCCAAAATCCAACGATTCCTTTCAACAAATCAGTAAACAACATTTTGAAACTATTTTTAACCACATTGATAATAAACATCAAAACATTTGCATCTTTGTGGTGTGCCCTCCTGGGCTCCATCTTATCCTGAGGTACTTTTGAATGACCATGTGAACACTGCCTCCATGAGCCAACAGAATAAGCATAAAGGCTGCTTGGAAAAGGTTTCCTGAATAGCTGGCAGAACTGTATACCATGGACAGCACGAACAAAACTGACTGATATTTGAAATGACTTCACAGCCAAATCTGTTGTACATAGCGTTGTGCTGACATTTTAATATGCAATAGCTCTCTTACCCAAAATATGCTCAGCATTTTTCCCATCTTATTTTCTGGCCCATTTGTTTGCTCCTAAGCCAGGCAGCCAGACTATGACTTTATTAGGAGAAAACAAAATTACATGTGTTTCTTATTGATTACAAAACAAAGCAATTACAACAGAAAAAATAATGACAGAACACAACAATCATTTGGGTTTGATTTGCATTTGTACTGGCATCTCTATGTCGGGCCGCATGGATGTCACATAAAATGTAATTATAACATCAGAGGCACTTGTGGCTCAGACATTAAGCACTAATGTCACATCATTGAACATAAAGGTTACTTGGCAGGAGGCTGTTTTGGAGCTGGCGATGTGGAAACGATTGTTTTGTGTGAGATGAAACTCCTTGTCATCATGGCAGTAGGCCGTTCAAAGACATGCAACATTTCCCAAGCTTTCAACAACCATGAAAACTAACTAAAACAAATAGACAGGACAACTTTGTAAACCACCAAAGATATTCTATAATGATTGCTCCAATAGCAAAAATAGAAAACTGTGTCCTCTTTTGTTACATTACATAAGGGTAGCATATCAATGTGAGTATTGGGGCGTTTGGCACTGTTTCATCAACTTTACAAGTACAAACTCAAAACCTCTTTGCAGGAAAGGAAAGTCACTCTACCACTGCCCACTGCCAATAATAAATATTTTTTAACGTTTTAGATAAATCACAGTTTCAAAATGGAATGGTCACCTTGGCCTTCCCGCTCGTTTACACAAATCAACAAATCCTTTGACTGTCAAATGGCTCAAAAAGTCAAGCCATCTTACTATAATTTATTCTAACTGCTAACAATAGTGCAACAATAAGTCCATGCATTAGAAGCATTTGTAGAATTTAAGTATACACTTTTACCAAGTGCAAATCAGTGCATCCATTATTTAGGTAGGATTCACGTGAAAAATAACAAGAAGATCCATTATCCTCTTACTGATGCACTCACGAATGATACCCGTGACAGCGGTGTACACTCCAGCGTTCTCTTGATCTATATTATGTTCTTCCAGAACAGTTCAAGCTTGCCTTAAGACAACACGGAGTTTCCGGCAACCCACTTGCTCTGCCACTTTAGCCTAATGTTCATCATCTCTATTGTATCATTGCCCTAGAGGTCAGAGCCACTTTGTACTGTCAGAGAGATATACGAGTACCTTTACTGCATCTATTATATACAGACAGGCGACAGCAATAATCTGCATTTGTTCCTTTGGAGAGACTAATTTCATTGAAGTTCCCCACCTACTGTTTATTGACTAATCTTTGATCTACTAATTTCATAATCTGGTCGGCAATTTTTTTATAAAGCAATATTGCAATAATGAACATTTCCTCATTGCCATCTCTTTGAGGGAAATAGAGATTGGGATAGTCTCATCATAACTGTGTGACCAGTTAATGTCACATTAAACTAATCTGATTTTAAAACGTAAAATACTCAAATTATCATTGACTCCGACATATTCCAGTGCATGGTATATGTGTTTGTGACACAGCAGTCGATGGAGTTGCTCTGTTGTTTACTATTTATATTATTTTGATACATGCAACTCTATGGGGTTGCGAACTGCTTGAAACAAACATGGCAGATTTAACTCATTAGTTGATCATTGAGTTGTGAATAGGCATCCCTTCCTATTTCTGCCTAAAAAATAACACATTACAAAATAGTACAATATTGTCCAATTATCCCCTTAAAAATTGTGACCTTATAAAGTCAATTTACTTTTATATGACATTGGTGTAGTTTATCAGCTACAGTCTAGGATAGTCCCCCCTAAGGCCTCCCCTAAGTGTCTTTGACGGACCTGAGCCACCCATAATCCCTCACAGATCTATTTTAAAATTATAAATAAAAAACGTTCTAAATAATATCCTAAATAATTAGATTAAAATTGAAAGTGCAACTCACGCAGACACTGAGGTAGTTCTCCGCTCCATGTCCCGTTGCCGGTGCAGGTGAGGACAGCAGGGAAGGAGAGCTCGTAGCCGGGCAGACAGCTGTAGCTCACGCTGCTGCCCCACTCCAGGACGGTCCCCTCCAGCAGCCCGTTTGGGATGGTGGGCGGCGTGGGACACATCACCACTGTGGACAATGGCAGCGGGTTAGACCAAATGATTATTATTATACAGTTATAATTGCGACCTGACGAGGTTTAATTTGAATGACGCTTTTAATGGTAGTTATCCACTGAACTGCAGTAATTTCCCAGCCCTGATCAGACCTATGATCAGCAGTTGCAAGTGTAGCCTCAGCTCTAGTTCTACTGGGTACAAATGGCATCTTTTTATAGATCCCAAGAGGAAGGGGAGCAACAAACGCACCATTCCCCTTTGCAATAGAGTCAGTGTGTTAAGCCCCAAGTAATGGTCCGGGCTTTACAGAGCGAGGGTTAGGGATTTTGCACTTGAGAAATTTGTGTAAGAAATGAAAGAACATCATTATGAGTATGCGAGCTATAAACTTTGAGACGAAGGAGTGTAGCAACTGTACGTATAATAAAGAATAGAGTTTTGACACACTTTGAAATAAAGCCGTGGGGAGGCTGATGGGATATGGGTTTTAGGGACATGAATAAATTAGAGCAGTTGTTTTAGACCCATACTCTCGGTCTCAACACTCATCACAAGCCCAAGTCTCTTAGTCTCTCTCTTTGCACAGCTTCACGCTTGTGCTATGGCATTTGACCAGCCATTTATGAACAGCCCCGTTAAAAGACAAAGAGCTTGAAATGTCACGCAGGCACCATGGCTCTACTTACTGTACATCAATATGGTCAGTTTGGCATGAACCATTTTCTCAAGTGAAAAGTAAAAAAAATAAAAATAACAGTTGACCAAGATGAACAACAAACTGTTCGAGGTTTACTTCGTTGAGTGGAGAAAAAAAACAATCTGTGAGAAAATAGGTTTAGAAAATGGTTGCTAAAGCTAAAGAAGAAAAAAGATTTGTTTTTAATTAAATCTAACAGTAAAGTCATTAATATTTATTTTGTTGCACTTGATTTCACTAAATCTAGGGCATGTCGCAGTGGGATATAAACTTTATTTTAAGGTGAAAGAAATCTCCAGTTCTCAGCCGTAAATCTGCCTGACTCCCATATTGACAGGGGAAATTATAAGCCTGCCCTACAGTATAAAAATTCTATTAAGACACGCGCTACATCGCTGTAATGGTACTTGTGTGCATAAAGTGACTTACATTTGCCTATTTCTGACAGAAGAACAAAAAAAAAAGAGCCTCCAAGCAAATACTGGTGTCTTGTGCCTACTAATCTCCAAACACCACAGCAACTGAAATTTCTTGAGAAATGCAAAATACTATATAAACTAAATGAAGGCCTGGGTGGCAGAGAGCGCTGAATGGAAAGCAGTGAGTGCCCCATTTTCATAAGTACTTCTAAGCAGCATTAGTGCCTCTCAGCTGAACACGCCAAACCTGGAGTCGTTCTGAAATCCTTGCAGTGCGAGGCTTAGGAAGTGTCATCAGCGGAGTGTCTATGCACCCGCACTGATGCATTAGGAGCGAATTTACCCATATACAGCACTTTAGTATCACTCTCCCTGTAGCCCAGTGCCGCAATGTCACTTCTTTGAAATGGCTCATATCACACAAATCTATGGCAGAATGACACACGCCGCTCACCCCATCTGCACCACTCGACCTTCAACATAAACCCAATCATGCACAAGACAAGTCAAGTCATTTTACTGGCACTATATTCTCTACATCCACGACAGATGAAATGCAGCAACTTTTCAAAGACATATCGCTGCATTGGTTGTGAGCTGTAAACAGTAATGCTTTTTATTGGCCACATAGATACAGCTGTACAAAAATGGACCAGCCCAGCCTCAAGGAAAAGTCATTTTAGTCTTTATGCTAGATTCAAGACTTTTATTAAGGTCAGGTGTAAGCATATGCAAACTAAAATGTAAATCTCACAGTATGTTCAAGGACGAGTTTAGGTACAATAAGAAGAGAAGATTTTATACAAGAACGAAAACAGAAAGAAAAAAAAACATTGAAATTGATTCTACAGATATTGAAGACATATTAACGTTTGCATTTTAATTCAAAACCAACCTCTTGAGCCAATCGAGTTACATTCAATTACCTCGCAAGAGAAAACCGCAGAATGGGAGCAGTAGCGCCGTGAAACACCCACCCTCGGGCTCACTGACTAATGCACACAGGTCAAAGTGGGCTCAGAGCATTAAGGCAGTGACAGCTCCGGTGATGGGCGTTAGAGTGAAGGTGTGTGAGGATCTTTATATGCATGACTGACGTCAGCGTGTAATTGAAAGTCCTACGGTGATTTTTAAGAGCACTTTGCAGGACGAGTGTTTATGGCATGAGAAGAGTCTTTTTCTTTTTTTTTGCTTGCTTGCTCACTGGCTTCATTAAACCATAACCGCACTGGAGTCCAAGAGCCAGAACCGGTGCGGTAGCTGTCAAGGATTAAAAGCTAAGAGGTTAGATATTCACACACTTACATGCACACGCCGAAGTGCACACGCCACCACACCGGCTCTGGCTTACGCCCCACATTTAAACCGCCTAGAGTGGAGAATGTGTGTCCATTGATTTTTCCTGCAGTTTAATCATGTCAAGGAAAAGGAACCATCAATATTAAAGCCCATACATGACATATTACAAATGTGGGCCACATGGAATGATTTTAACATCTCCGCAAGGTCAGACTGTGAATTTACACGGGCCGCGTTTGAAGTGTGATATTTCTTGGATAGAAGCTAGCCCGTATGTGAATATTTAAAGCAACACTGGGGCCTTTAAACAATGAATGATTTGTACTGGGCACTAAAGTGTAAAATGTTCAGTAGGGCGGTCTGGATATACATAAAAACAACATCAAATCTGGTCAGAAAACAAACAAGAATTCAGGACAAAAAACAGATTCAAACTCAGAATTAAAATATGCAACAATTTGAGAACCAATGAACTAAAGCACTGCCATTATATACCGCCTTCTGATTGATAGGCGTGTCAAAACAAGACTTATGGTGCCATCAACCAGCAAAAGAACAGAGCAAAAGTTACATAATGCTGCCTTGGGAGACTATGCGACTTTCTATACATCTTTAGTCATTTTCCTCTCTACACATGTGCACACAGATCCACTTATCCGTCCTCGTGAGGCTGCTGCTGCTGCCGCCACACCATTCTCTCTCTCTCGCTGAATGAGGAGAGAATTGGTTCCTTAGCAACAATGAGCCATAGTTTGCCTTGTGGCTCCTCTTTTTCCACAAATACTTTTGAACTGCTGGCTGCACAACTTAATCTGCCCCGCAATACACACTTTTGGGTGACGAACAAACCGTGCTAATCTGTACCTCCATTCAAGCCTCATAAATCATAGAGCAGTGTAGCGATGATGGGCAAACAACCTCTGATGCGACAGTATGGCATTTCGTTTTCTGTGACTCTAATGTTTTGGGATATGCCCTCGTTTTGTTTAGCTATTTCTTTACAGCTTCATTCCGTATACAGTACAGACCTAAGGGCCAACCATGTGCCAACAAGAGTGGATCCAACAAATGATGAAGAATTAAAATCATGGACTGAGTTACAATACAATGACGACAGAAATGCAGCACAGGAAAACAGTTGACAAATAAAGAACAAGTAAGAGCAGAAAAAATGTACATAGAGATAATCAATTGTTTTTAAACAGTTTTGTTTTTTTGTGCACGTCCTATTCTGTAAAGCGATTTGAAATGTGCGTTACAAAGGAACTTGCCTTGCCTAATATTTATAATGCCTTTGTATATTTTTTTTATCAGAAAAGTCCCAATGTGCCCCGCAGATCAGTCATCAGTCCTAAAAGTGTTGCAGCTGAAAGTGTCAAGCCATGCTGTTCTTTTCTTATAGAAGAGTCCTCAAAATCAAAAGATACCAGAAGGGAAGGTAAAGTGGGGCTTTGTGTAACACGTGTGTTGGGAGTAAGTACAGGTACATGCAGGTCTATGTGATACATCAAGAGACACACATGGAAAATATCAACAACAAAAGACTAAACAGGTGAATAAAGGAATAGGCAAGGAAACAATCAAGAGATGAAATAACATCAAATAACAAGCCCACTGTAGAAGGACACTTTGTTCCTTGTTGTCATCACAGTCACGGCTGCGGATGATCTGTCTTCTAGGTACACTTAAGTAAACAACATAGTATCACAGTGACCACCAAGGTAGTTTTCCGTCACCTTGCTTGCTAATCTCATTCAATCCATGGGTGCAAGCGTGTGTTCTTGTACTTCACAGTGTACTTTCGGCCAAGGTTGCTGCAGTACGGTCTGTTACTTGCCAAGGTCCAATATAAGACTCCAACAATGCTATGCGTGTGTGTATAAGAGGAGCTTTACCTTGGCATGTTGGCATCGCTCCACTCCAGGTGCCGTTGTTAGTGCAGGTTCGTGTGGGACCAGTGTCTGCAGTGATCATGATAAATCCAGGCTGGCACATGAGCGTCACATTCTGGCCCACTGTGAAATCATCCCCAAATCGCAGTCCATTGGCTGGTACCCCGGGGTCACTACAAGTGATTACTGTCAGTAGACAAAAAAAAATCAAGAAGTAAGTCGACTGAAAACACAAGATAAAACATTTGGTGATTCAATGTTAAAGTGCCCTTGGGAACAATGAGGTATTACGTCTGTTGAGCTACATGCGAACATTGGTTGTGGTGTTTGGTTATTAATATTTATTAATAATTGATTGATTGGTTTAACCTCTTAACCACCAAATTAACCAACCACATCTTCTCCAGTTCGACTTTACCCAAATCTAAAAGCTTCTCGACCGGAGTTTATACAGCCTATGGAAAAGGAAAAGAATGAGGCAAAACTGCGAAAACAAAGCAATGATAACATGATAAAACCGCAACAAAAACAACTAAGACGTGATAACAAAAACAAAGATGAAGCTTAGATGAGTTCTGTCGGTCTTAGCTTTCAAATGAGGCATTACACTGGAACATTTACTCGACTGCAGGTGTGGACTACAAAAAAACATGGCAGAGGATGTAAACGCCCCGCCTCGAGTTTCGATTTGGAAATTGCTTTATATGTCTTTATAAATACATAAATAAAGTCAGTCTGGCTTTATGCCAGGCTAGAGAAAATCTGCTTGATTATGGTGGGGGTTACGGGGTTAAAAGTGTTCAATTTCTAATAGAAAAAATGTAATAATAATAAATTAAAAAAAGATAAAGTTACATTATTTACCACTGTTCATATTATTCAAGGCAATGGACCGAATTGGAAAAAGTGAACCCTTTGGACAGTAAATTACCCTCTCATGATAACTGCTGGTTAGACCTGTTTGACCCCGTGTGTCAGCCGTGAAGCATTTGGTCGGTATACACAGTGATTATGAACCTGACCAGGGTGAAATACAATTATAGGCTCGGCAGCTCTTCTCAAGTGTTCTCAGTCCTCAAGTGTTTCTGACCAAGCAGCAAAAAACAACAACAGCAACATTGGTAAGTGAGTAATGTAATGTAAAATAAAGTGTACTACTATTCTGCAAATGATTCTTATCGTAAAGACATAGGTTTTGTCATAAGTACACATTTCAAAACCAGGATTGTAAAGTAATAAGGTTCATTTGTATTTCATTAAGACAAACGGCACCACTGCAGCACCTCAGACTATTCAGGACTACCTGGCTAGTTTTACCCTATTGTGCATGTTTTGTAGGTTGATGTGTAAAACCAGAACAGCGGAAATCCATCCCGACTCAGAGAGAACATGAACGTGTTTCTTTTGCGTGAGCCTGGGGTACTACACACTTAGCCACAGTGCCAAAAGTAGATGTTGGGCATTCAAATGTTTTAGTCAGAAGACATTTTGGGAACAATTATCTTTGCTTAGAGAACCATTGGACACATGCTGGTCTCCAGATAGCTCAGAAAGCTGAAAAATAACCGAAATTACTTCTTGATAAAGGGAGGAGACCAGAATAAGAAATTACAGCTAGAGAGAGAGAGAAAGAAAAAAAGTCTCAATAAATCAGCAGGATGGTGTCATGTACAAGGGAACGGTGTACTCTCCCTAAATAATCACTGTTTACTGTGTGTTTTGTACTTTACTCACGCCACAGTTCACTGAGCAAATCTCTCTGGTGCCCTTCAGTTAATGTGCTAATTCCTTGTATGCTCTATAAAACCCATTTACCAGCCACTCAGCATGTAGAGAACGACTCAAAATCTGTGTAGTCTCTTAAAGCTTGTCGTGACTTTAACCTGTTGACCTACATCATCGATTATCCGGGCCGAGAAAAACATTTCCTCTTTAATAACACAGCAATCAAAAGTGCAAATGTCCCTGAACTCTCCACTAAAGCACAATACAAAGTCACTGCCTTCTTTGTCTTCGTCTCCCTGTAAAATCTCATCTGGAAATTGGGAAATATTCCCATACCATTTATCTTTTCTTGTGATTCAATAACCACCAAAAAAAAAGGACGAATAAAGAATATTGGTATTTTTCGAGAAAGGAGTGTGATACAATTTTGTCAGATAGCCATCCATATTTCTTAATTAGTCTCAGGCTCATTTACTGAGAGATCCAGGCAGTATAAAAAGATGGCTGATGGACTGAATGCTTTGAGAAGAGAGAAGAGATTTATGTGGGATTTAATCAACTGTATAATGCCATTTTACTTCACAGTGGGTGCAAAATATTGATTTTTAGAGAAATCTACTTTGTGAGGCACACATTGCTCATGAACCAACACGGGGGATCTGATCAATTCAATTGTACTTGAATCATTGCATGTGCAGGAAATCTTGTTACATTGCTGTCTTTGTACCAAAGAATGACCTTGTGTTGGCAATTGAAGGGCTGAAGAAACATGTTTCTAGATTCAAAAGAAGAGCTGGAACATATTGTAAGGAGCACTCTACTGAACAGAGTCTTGGTCAAACATACCAAGCCCATTTCCTTTGGGCGGGGAGGGGGGAGGAGAGAGAGAAGAGAAAAAAAAGGGAGGACGAAATAAGAAAAAAAGGGGAAAAAACTGGTCATGGTCATGGTGTCAGTGACAACACATGATAATATTCCAAGCCCAGTAGATGTTTGAATAGAAACAAAGAAAGAAAGCAATTGAGTGCCATTCAAAATTATTAGAGCAGACATGTCAAACTGGCGGCCCGCGGGCCAAATCCGCAGGATTATTTAATCCGGCCACTGACTTGTAGAGCACGAATTCCTATGAGTATGTAAACAAAAAGTCTCTAGCCCATTCCTGTGTGGAGTTATGATTTTTCACAGAAATAACCGGTATGTTCAATCCAGAAATGGTAAATGGTCAGTCAGCCCAGGGCAGCTATGACTACAATAGCAGATTACCACCACAGGGTGTGGAGTGAATTAATAATGACTACAGTGTACTTGACACAGGCTTGTAAAGTGCAATACAAGTGTAAGCAGTTATTCATTTATTGGAAAAAAAAAATATTCTGGAAGCTGGATTTCGGCCCACAACCCAAATGAGTTCGACACCCCTGCTCTAGAGTTTCCCAAGAACCTGCAATTTGACTGCACAGTCTTTTGAAATGGAGAAACATTTTAATTTAATAGTTGCATTTTTAAGGACACTTACATGTGCAGTTTGGTGCAGTGCCAGACCAAGTGCCGTTGGCTAAACACTGGCGTGTGTGCAAACCACTGAGGAAATATCCCTCCATACAGGCGTACACAATGGAGTGAGAGAAGGTTGAGCCGTCCACCTGAGAAATCCGCCCGTGAGCTGGAGTTCCAGGGTTCCCACACTGCACAGCTGCAACACACAGGTATACAAATATCTGTTTAGTGTTCTTTCACAAGCATTATGGCAGCTGCAATAATGTGTGGTATTGGTGACCCAAGATGTTGTTACACAATCATTCAATATTTTTTTCAAAAATTCAATCAATCGATAATTCAGAAAATCAGTTTTGATCTTAAGGTATTTAAACAAAAGTGTGTATATGTGAATGAAGAATTAATTTAGTTTTGAAGATTTTTGTATCAAATTGTACATAAAAATGACGCTCACTCACAATCAAATAATTGGTCGGGAAAATATGTACAATGCTCTATTTTGCAACAGACATTCTAATTGCACTGGTCTCACAATTACCACAAGCTGAAGGAGTCGCAGACCTATCACTCAAAGGCTTTCATTGGTTCTATAATATATTTATAAAAGTGCTTTGTGTGTATGTGTACATTTTTGAAGGATATACTGTAATGCAGGTGACAGCACAAATGAAACATGTTTAGCCTTGAGTACATTCTTTTTGACATGACAAGATAACTAGAACAAAGTCTATAATATCACTCTGAAGTCAGATTGAAAGATAAAACAAAAAAAAGATGGGCGTGTGCGCAGGCGTTGGCGTTTTCGTTGCCAGCTCAGACGTGCTCTTACACAAAGGTAGTTTTAGCTGAAACAAAACTATCTCTTAAACCTCGGAGTTCGCATTCGTTTCTAACGTCGCTTTTACCTGGATCTATACTTTCACAACTTTTAAACACTTTCTAACCTCAGCATGGACTTGTGCTAACCGGCGGCTAGCCGATGGCTACACGACTCACTTCCACGCCTAGTGGCGAATAGATTCAACATCCTGGACAACGAGAATTTTCCTCCTCTGCCCAGTCTTCACTCAACGCAGCCGGGGCTTACTCAGTCTGGGACGCCCCTTCCAGGACTCTCGGCCTTTAGTGAACCCCAGATTCCTGGTTACAAGGACAGATCACTACCTCCTATTGACATGATGCATGAGAGTCAGTTTCCGGACTTGGGCTGCCCACAAACATCATGTGAGTGTGCAGTACAGACACAGCCCGGAGACCGCAGTGCCTCTTCGTGCACCTCGAGTCCGAGTACTGGCGCCTCCTCCTCGGGCACGTTGGGACCGAGTGACCGGGGGGATACGTCTGCTGCTCCGTCCGAGCGCGCGTCAAACCGCAGGGTGTCAGTGCGCTCCTCCGCTGTGGATCAGACTCGGAGCTGGGCTAATGTCCCGGTGAAGCCAAATCCATCAGTCCTTGTGTTGGGAACGTCCATGGTCCGCAACGTGAGGGTGATTAACGCCACACCTCCTGCCAGCCATCAATAACTCTGCCCCAAACATCCTCCTCAATCATCCTTCAGTCTCCACAGTAGTGATCCACGCCGGTACCAACAACCTCAAACTTCAGCAGTCAGAAAAACTCAACGAAGACTTCATTTCACTCATCAACACCATTAAAAACAACAATAAAACCGGACCATTCTCTGCGCCCGTTTTGGGGATGGAAAATTTAGTAGAGCGAGGCTGCTCCATCTGTTTTTAAAGAAGTACTGCACAAAGAATAACATCCCATACGTGGACAAGTTCTTAAAATTTTTTAACAGGCCTGGACTTTTCAAAAAGGACAGACTACACCCCAACTTCACCGGATCCCACCTGTTTTCACAGAAGATTCAACTTACAATAGAATCAACAGCATGAAGGTCTCCCTCCACACCCACCATAACGGATATTCCTGTTTTTATCAGCAGAGAGCGCACCAAAGGTAAGAATACTCGCACTGTTAATACTAATAACTTCAGATCTCTCACCAAAGCTCAGTCATCACATAGTTCCTTAAATACTCAGTCCCCTACCAGAGTGAACATGGCTCTTTTAAATGTCGAATAAGTCTTTTATTGTAAATGATTTGAGTTTAGATAATAATCTTGATTGTTTGTTTCTAACTGAAACCTGACTGTATTTCTCCTAGTTATTCCTGAACAGAAAGACTCACGGCGAGGCGTCTTTCCGATATTATGCCCCTCGCCTCTGGAACGACCTGCCAGAGGAGCTCAGGACCGCAGAGAACGTTCATGTATTTAAGAGCAGGCTCAAGACCCACCTTTTTAGCTTAGCTTTTAACTGACATCCATTTATTTAGTCCTAATTATATATAATGATGCCGGGCGTATTGTTTTTAATGTTGTAATCTGTAAAGCACTTTGTGATACCTTTCGGCATGAAAAGCGCTTTATAAATAAAGTTTGATTGATTGATTGAATGATTGATTAGGAAAAGCCAGGCAGAGGAAGACGCTAAAGAGAATAGGAGGAACAGATGGAGGAATGGACAGGCACCAGGGGACAGAGCCAGAACGAGATTATTATGTAGAAATCACCAAAGGAGCAACAGGAGGGAAAAAGAAAGAGAACAGAGAAACATCAAGGAAAACAAGACAGATAGAATAAAGGCAGGCATACAAAGAGCAGTTCAGTGGGTCTCCAGCACTGGTCCAGCTTATTAAAAATGGCCTGGAATTGTGCCAAGTGGCCAGACAGTAAGTATGAGGGCCAACACAGTGAAACATTGGCCTCAATATCCGGTTGACCCCTAGAGGTAATTTGTGCAGGATATAGAACGGCCATTCTCTGAACTCGTATCTGCAAAATCCACAGTGATTCCCTCATTACAAACCAAAGATGACTTGGCTTTAGGTGCTGAGAATTAATGAATTTTGGTTGCAATCTGGAAGTGAGTTAGTACACCATGGGCTGTCACAAAGAGCAGGCGAAAGCAGGCACTTACTGTATCCATCTGCTGCCGCACTGTGTTTATGCACCGTGTGTCATTTTAATCCAAGTGCAATTCTTACTGCACACAGAGCGGCAGCCTGTGTGTTTATTTCCAACAGAGACCACAGTGCAGCTGTTGACTGTTGTAGTGAAATTCAGTTCAAAGAGCAGTGTGCTGTATAAGATCCTAAAGCAACCCCAGAGCTGTTTACTGCAGGGGAAACATAAAAGGACAAAATGCACTTGCAGTTGCCTTTGTCGCCTTATTCTTGTTTATAATCTCTATATTCTTTAATACAAAAATCTATGAAATACACTGCATGGTATCTCAAACCTTTACAACTTGAAAGCACTACAGAAGAACTTACGCTTGCAGAAGGGCTGTCTGCCAGACCATGTACCGTTGGGGAAGCATATCCTCTCTGCAGAGCCGTACAGTGTATGTCCCACTGAGCAGGTGAAGCGGACCTTGCTGCGCACTTTAAAGTTGCCCGTCTCCCTGCTGGCATGGGAAGGTGTCCCGGGATCTCCACAGGTTCCTGCTGTGTCGCCTGCAACAGGAGATAGCTGCGGTGAGGCCAGTGAGCACAAGAGAGCGTGATGGGATCCCTTTGAACTGTCGGTGTGTGTTGTAGAGTAATGTCAGTGAATTACAGCTCAGAGCTTCTGTCTGTCAGGCTGAGGGATAATACAGGGAGGCTACCGACTCAAAGTGTACCGCTCCAGAGACCTGCAGAAAGCTATAAAACACAGAATGCGTCAATGAGGAGTTGTCACGCGGCCAACGAGCACGAGGAGCACCGTTTTTCATGAGGTTGACACACCAGGAGCTTTGCGTCCATAAAGCACTGAGGCTAGCATTAAAAGGCAACCAGCTGTGGGTCTGTCAAGCAGTGAATATCGTTTGACCCCGGAGGTTAAAATATTCATGTCTAACTAAAATACTTTTACCAAACATGGGCTCTGGAGAAGGAATTTGGAAGAATTCCAAAATGTCAGCCACATGTGTCAAATGTCCAGCAGTATTGCTTCACCGAACATTGTTTGGCCACCTGCTGTTTAAGCATTCTTCTTTAATTGACCTCTTTTGCTCAGTACCTAGACTTCCCTGTGCAACCTTTATAATGAGCTACATCAAGTGATTCAATGTCACGTTTCAAACACATTTTTACTTTTATGAGGAAAGATAGAAAAAATGTGAGCGATGACAAATGGAGAGTAAAACCGGTGCTGGGACTGAGACACAATAAGTGTAGTGATAAAAAGCTAGCCGATATGAGTGGAGTCTGAGATGAGAGTAAAGTGTTATGTGTGTATTCACCTGGGAGAACCAACAATGGAAGGGGTACAAAAGAAAGTACTGCTTTGCATGTTCAAGCTTCATTGAGTTCCCAGAAAATCAAACACGGTATGGAAAGATTTATCAGTTAAATATAGCAACTCTGATTTGAGAAGCACAAACTGTTACTTTGCTCGTCTCTTCAGATGACAGTGGCTGCCTATCTCGACTTATCTGTAAGATTCTATTATCCAGTCTAACAATAATGATAAAATGGATTAGTCTTATACTACAGCACTTTTCCAGACGCTTCAGGTATACTGTAGGTAAAGATTTGGATTCATTACCACTGCCATAATATGGAGTTTTATATAATTTCACTGTTGCCTCTCCTCCTGAGCTGTTGCCTAGGTGTGAGCCTGTGTGGTGGTTGTTGGTACTTCATTAGTCTTATGTGGATAACTGAAGTCGTGTGGCTCAGCATCCTCTGACAGCTATAATCTCGCTAATTGGGATGGTGGTGGATTTGGTTTGAATTAGATTTAATGTCCGTTCACCAGGCTGCCTTTGTAAGAAAATAATAAGGCCTTCAACTTAGCCATTCAACTGCTGAGGACAAAAGGGGAATGGCTTGGCAAGCAGTTCTAAGCCCGAGCTTACTAATTAACCAGGGAGGAGGAGATGAGAGCGGGATTGATGCATGAATGGAGAGCTGTGCTGATGCGAGGCTAAAATTCAAGAAATTTATAGCCCATTATTTTCTAGTCACTGGAAAAACAACTACAATATTTAAATAGGATATGTCTTATTAAGCTGCTGTAGTAGTAGTATTACAAATAATAAGCAGTTAAAGATGTGCAACAAACCGCACAGTAGTATAAATATTGGCCATACTTTTGAATACAGGGCATTGAGAGTAACAGTCCTAACAAACATTGAAGCTCATTGTGTTAGTCAGTGCAAAAATAATGTTTCTTAAGTAAGTTTTAAGTTATCAAAGTCAAGTTAACAGTGCTGTCTGTTGGACCTGAGCAGTGAGGCAGGGGTCCGCTCCAGTGCCCGTTGAGCTGACAGGTGAGTGATGAATCTCCAATGAGCTGCCGGTCTCCAGTGCACGAGTATCTGACGGTGGAGCCAAAGGTGAACTTCTCCCCAGTCATCACAGCATTAGGAGGGCTACCCGGGTGCCCACAGTCCACCTCTGCAGAGAAAATATCAGCACACGTACAGTGAAGACCTGTTTGATGATTGTGGGGAGACTAGTATCCAGGATTAAGACTTTCTGATTGAAAAAAAAATATACAAAATCTGTAGAAGTGTAAAGATAGATCAAATACTAATTTCATCATTAACAAACCTTCATTACTGCCTCTTTTTTAGACACATACATACAATTACTTTTACTCTGCACCTAATATAGTGTATAATGTGAGAGAATGCAGTACTCCTGACGAGTACTACCGCCTCTACAACGGGTCTAGATACTCCATCTCCCCATTAGACTCACTCAACCGACCACAGAAACAACCATTCACTAATTGTCATTGTCCTTGCACTTTTGTGATCTGTTACAGTTAACGTGGTGTGAAGTGTTCATGCACACCCTTTTGTAAAACAGAGAGGTTGGCGCCTACCGAAGCACTCTGGCAGAGGTTTGTCCCAGTGTCCCACCGGTTGGCAGGTCAGCACAGACGAGCCAAACAGGTAATATCCGGGGTTACAGTCGTAGAAGACCACACTGCCAAAAGTGAAGTTGCCATGTTCAATCTTACTCTCTCTGATCGAGTTGGCGGGGATCCCAGGGTCTGTGCAGTTCACCACTGCAGGACAAAGAGGCAAAAAATTAGTTATTTGAATGTCATGAATAATTCAATTACCAAATTATAATATAAACCACAGCGTGCAGTGCAATTATTGTCATTTCAGCTGGGGTGTTTTAGACAAGACTTCTTTCCTGTAATATCTGGATATTATCACTTGAATTAGAATAGTCAAATGATTGTTCAACTAAATGAGATACATGTATGTATTTCACATAATAGTCAAACATTTTTATTTATTGGGGCGGCACGGTAGCAGAGCAGTTAGCGCTCATGCTTCACAGCTAAAAGGTCCCAGGTTCGAATCCCACCTGGACGGGGCCTTTCTGTGTGGAGTTTGCATGTTCTCCCCGTGTCTGCGTAGGTTTCCTCTGGGTACTCCGGTTTCCCCTACCACTAAAACATGTACAATAGGTTCCCCTCTGGGGCCAGGACTCCCCTAAGAAAGAGATTCGTAATCTTAGTGGGACTTTCCCGGTTAAATAAAGGTCAAATAAAAATAAAAATTAATAAAATTGCTAACATGGCGCATAAGCCACAGTTTTGGAAATCCTTTGAATTCTTTTTGTTGTTGTGACCTTTTATCAACAATCATATGCAAAAAAGTATTTCTCAACCACAATGTTTAATTCCCTCCAACAGTTTTTGTATTATAATTAAAATTTGTTTGGTAGAAAGAAAAGATAATTAAATATGGATCTAAAGCTTATTGGCTTATTTTGATATGTATGTATCTAAGAAGAAAATAACGGGAAATAAAACATAACACTTTTTATTAGATAAACCAACATCCACAGGGGATCCAGTATATTTTATCTGGCAGCTATATTCCTCTTACTTTGATTAGTGGCTTATTTGCATTTCTATATGTGAGCCATATATTCAGTATCATGTCAGGGAGGCTTGATTGAACGAAAGCGCAATGTGCAAACTAACAAACAATTGTCGAGTAATGAAGGACTGATGCCGAGTGCTTGTTGTGGCTGGCCTCACACAGCTCAGTGGCGTCTGCCCTCAAGTGCATAAAAGCAAGCTCTCACTGAAAGGTGATAAACATGATTTTCAGTGCCCCAAATCCACATTGTTATTCCACCTGAGTTACTGTGGTTGACATGTTTACGTGAGAGTTAATAATAGAAGTGTTGATATGACCTCGACCTTTTGTTTCACGGCAAAAAAGTGAAGAGAATAAGTCCAGGATATTTTAAGTTGTGTCAAAAAAGCAGCACCCATTGCAACTTTCAGAAAATAAAACTACAAAGGGAGCTTATTGTCACGGCCGCCAAGGCGCACTGCTGACAAAAGTGATTTTCGAGAGATTAATAAAGATGATAGTGAAATTACATTTAGACCAACATCAAATGAAATCAACAATGCAAATGTGAGGAAACCTGGCTTATTATGAAAAATGATTGTGACAACACATTTTGACAAAGGCAGCCATGACAGTTTAATGAGATTTGGTTCTTTTGATCTTCTCGCTGTGTGTCTCTCTGGTGCTATTCACGGCAGCTAAAACTCTGTCTTCTCACAACTGGCTGCCAATGGAGACGTGCCAGGGAGAAATAACAACATCCAAATGGACAAGGCTCAAGTACTGTCTCTTACAATAATGGATCATAGCCCTAAATAAATATGGAGAGTATCTGTATTGGTACAAGAAAAAGATAGAATAAAATAAAATACGTGATTGGAACTCTCAAATTAAAATGTGAAAAGTGTCTGAACACCGTTGACCTTTCTCCGCTGCTAAAACTGAAGAAAGGCTATTGTGACCTGCTCTATTTACTGCCACGGATAAAACTGTCTCTGTCCAACTTATTCCATCGATATTGACCACTATACAATAGCAGATCACAATTGTGTTTCTGAACATGTTTTTATTCGCTTGGACACTTTATTCCCTTGGCCTTGTAAAATAAAATGACTGCTTTATGACTTCAGATGATGCCCGTGTCATTGTTATTATACTTTTCCTCTGAACACATTTCAATCGCGCACATTTCTTCCAACTTGCAGCAAAGGTTTTCAAAAAGCTTTTAAAATATAGGCGCCCAGTACAAATGGTCCTTAACCTGATTTACCATTCTATGCTAGAGCTTCTAACCCTCAATTCAAATAGGTAAAGTGATTCAAGCGACTACAACCTGCTTCTGGTCTAAAACTTGCAAACACGCGGTTGAATGTAAACTGCCCAGAGTAAATAATTTGGGAGTAAATGTTGTCACTCATATATGAAGGGACATACGCACAGGAGGACAATCATCTCAAGCCCAAAGTCACTCAATCAAAGGAGTTCTTTCAGGTGCTCTGGTTTACCCACCACTAATGCCATGTGTAATAGAATCCCCACTGAGGAAAAGATGAATGAGCGAGTGTGAGTGCGTGACAACAATGGCAATTATTCCAAAGCTACAATCTGGTGGGGTATGTTTACTAACATGCTCTAATAGTCCGGTTCACTATGTTTAGATCTTCACTGTTGTGGGATTTTCGTGCAGAGTATGAAAACTATATATTTTTGAAAACCTTATGGTATAAGCAATGAGAAAATGTTCCCTTGTCATTTGGTAAAATTGTGCAATTATACAATTTTTCCATTAGAGTAAATGGGAAGTTCTGATCATCGCTACGGTAACTCCATGAAACATAGGACAAGGGTTTCATTGACTTTTTTGACTGGAACGACCAAATGGAATTTCCACCAAACTACGTTTTTTTAATTAATGTATTCTAAACCTGGTAATTAAACACAAGCTAGCAGGGACCCGGCTGAACGGAGGAACCCTTGAACGGAGGAACCCGGCTGAACAGAGGAACCCTGCCTACTGACAACAAGAACTGGACGGTCTGTGATCTTGGCCCGTCTGCTGAGGGACTCCTTCGGCCTGGGTCTCTATAGCCTGTCCGTCCATGGGAGTGGATCTCTCCTTCTGTGGTTCTCCTCAAGGTTTCTCGTTTCTCCCACTGGGTTTTTGAGTTTTTCCTTGCCGGGCTGGAGAGTCTAAGGACAGGGGACACCCGCGCTGCTCGTCGCCACCCACTGCTGACGCTTATTTGGACATTATGTTTGCCTGGATATTTGATTCACCGGAACTTTACATTGTCTTATTTACTGTTCTGTTTAATTGCCTTAATGTTTGTTACAGCCCTATAAGGCAACTCCTGTTGTGATATTGGGCTATACAAAACCATTGATTGATTGATTGATTGATATTTGAATGCTGCTCTGGCCATTGACCACTGGCCCTCAGCAACTACACTGCAAACAAGGCATGCATTGATCTGCCTTTTGTGTATGAATATAAATTGGCAGGTTACTCATTGATTGCAGCGCATCTGTGGCCCAGTGGATGAGGAATTTACCAGCAGCTAATTACAGTCTTTGTTTCTCACATTGTATAGAATGTCATTGCCAGCTACAATGGGTGGACAGCTACACCAGTCATTGATCCGGATATAGAGTTATACCTCTGCATGTCGGCGGCTGGTGGCTCCATTGACGGCTGGCCTGGCACTGGGCGGTGGCGGGGCCCTCCAGGGTGTAGCCTTTGTTACAGGAGAAACGCACCACGTCGTTGTAGTTGAAGCCATCGCCTGTAGTGCGTCCATATATGGGGCTGCCAGGGTGGCCACATGTGACAGCTGGAAGGGTAGAGACAAAATAATTAAAGAGTAACTAAGCACCAAATCAACTTTTTTGAGCTTATAAACTGCATAAATATGTTTCTTATAGTGCTCTCTACATGTCCTGGTCATTTTTTTGACATTTTAGTGCAAATGAGATAAAATCTCACTTTTGAGCCTAAAATCGTCTGTGTAGCGCCCTCTCTACATTTTCGGCTGCACTACATTTGAATCTCGTGCCTGTCCTCCCCATTGGCTCTGCAAGCGGTGTGACGTCACGTTGTGTGTGTGACGTCCGTCGCTCTGCTGCTCGGGTATAAAAGCCAAGTCTCGCACACGCCCCCGTAGCGAGTTGGAGTTGGAATAGCGAGCGAGCGTTTTACATCGATTTTCAAGTTAGCAATTTATTAGCATAGTATTTAGTTAGTTCTTTAGCGCAGCGCTTCTAGTGCAGGTAGTTTAGTAGCTGTTTTGTGACGTGAGCCCAACATCCCGGTCACAGAGCGGCCAGGGAGCGGGAGGATGAGGAGAAAAGACCCGAGACGGGGATTTGATCTACAGGCTCCGCTCCGTGTGTGAACCACAGCACTCACATCCCCGACATCTCCTCCTTAAAAAGACAAATGTTTCCCCAAAATACCCAGATTCACTTATTTAGTGACATGGCTGGATGTTTTCACGTTGAAACTACAGACACATAAAGCTGTATCGGGCAGACAGCGCTCATCAGGGCTGTCAGTGTTTATGAGACGGGGCTGAGGGCTTTTTACTGTAATCTCCCCCAGGGAGAGCTCACAGACACCGGGGGCAGCGGTTAGCCATCCCCTGCCTTGGAGGCTCAGAGCGGGCAGTGTGTGACTGAGTGTCCGCTAAAGCCAGGAGGGGGAACGGGGAGATACGAGCGCCAAATGTCCGCCGCGTGTGCTCGGCATGTAGCCGGTACGACGGGCTCGAGAGTCCGGGAAAGTGGCGCCACATGTCCGGAGAAGCTAGCCGGTGCGAGAGGCTGAAGTGTCCGGGAAAGTGACACCACATGTCCGGAGAAGCTAGCCGGTGCGATAGGCTGAAGTGTCCGGGAAAGTGGCGCCACATTGTCTAAATGCGGCATAACGGGAGTCAAGTCAGTCCCGGTCACACATGGTCTGAGACTGTCAACAAAGCAGAGACCGCCCACACACTCCCCCTCCCCGCGTCCCCCCAAAGCCTCCCGCCACGCCTCTTTCTCTGAGTTTTTTGAATTTTGGGAGTGGGTGGAGTAAGCTCTGGAAGGGGTGTTTAGTAGCTCTTTAAGTTAAATACATTCACAGGCCCTTTCCCAAGTACTATATCATCGTAAAATCTATCTATATGTCAACATTTTAAAAGGTTGTTAGAGGTTGGAATAGGTACGACTGTCGACAGGCTTGCAGGGGCCCAGGTAAAGAAGGTTTAACATACGCCCCTCCCCCCGATTTTCTATCACTTTGAATAATGGCTCCCATGACCGTAGAGATAGTGGCAACTTACTTAGTTACTTAAATGGTGGACTGCAGGATTGTTTTCGGCCTAATGCTCAATGCTTCAATCAAAAGATTGTTGTCAGGATATACGGTACTTTAATATTTCTATACCTTTACTATAACGGGATCAAACATTTGATACGTTGATTTTAAGTATTTATTTTGAGTCACAGTTTTGAGGCCCTCTCCCCACCTAAAGGACATGTACTCCACCCGTCTCCCCCGCAAAGCCGTCAGAATCACCAGGGACCCTACGCACCCATCACACAGTCTCTTCAAGGTAATGCCTTCAGGGAGGAGACTGTGGAATGTACGGGCCAGTTCCAGTCGACTTTAGAACAGTTTCATACACAAGGCCATCGGGAAGCTGAACTCCCTGCCCTGCGTCCTACCCCTCTTCCCCCACCCCCCGCTCCACAATGAAGGATGAGAGAAATATAATTTCAAATCATTCACATGGTTTGACAAATAAAAAATCTTGAATCTTGAGTTATTAGTTGAAAACGAATCCAAAACTACACCTTTAAAAAACCACTGCTGTGAAAAAATTGGGCAATAATCTCTCTCTCTACTCAAGACCTATTTTTTCAAAACGTCAAACAGTGAATGATTGCTACATACATAAGTAATATCCAATTTATGCATACAAAGAGGAAACTGAACAGGAAAAGATTTGAACAGACACTGTAAACTGCAGTAAGGTTTTTGCCAATCCGACCTGGAGGTGAAGTACTTACAGATGCAGACGGGGAGCTGTCCAGACCAAGAGTGGTCCTGTTGGCAGATCCGCACTGAGGAGCCGATCAGCCTGAAGCCCGGGTTGCACTGGTAAACCACAGTGTCTCTGTAACCAAAGTTCTCTCCAACCACCTGCCCATTCACTATCTGCTCCGGAGTGCCACAGTGACCAGCTGGATGAGGAAAGAGACATAAAGTTGTAATGTTAATATGGTAGCCGATAGAACCATTTGTGTGTCATAAAATGATACTGATATACAAATGAAATATGAAATCCAATTAAACTCTCGCATTCAAATAAAAATCTGCCAATTCTGAAGGAATTCCAAAGTTGTATTTTGGTTTTAATACAATTTTTCTCCCATTTCCCTCATTATAAGTCAATTAAGAAATACACATGCATCTTTTTCTCAACATAACCACATTACTGCAAGCCTTAATAAATTCCATTCTGAAATCCGATTTTCCACAGCCACTTAAAATCTGGGAAATTGCCATGGACTGCGTGTGATTTCCCTAATTTACTCCTGTATCCGCAAACCTGGCCAAGCATTTTATTATCACCCCGGCTGAGATGCAGCCAGATTGTGTGTTAGATAGTGCTGAAGTAGGCAGGATCCTGAGACGGCCCAGGCTATGTTAACCCGGACAGCCATATCACTAAACAGGAGAGGTGCCCTTCCTTTAATGAACTGGGCCAATCTTGGAAGTTACAGGGTTGATAAACGGACTAATACATCTGTTGGGGAAACCGTCACTTTCTGCAGCAGCTCGGCGCAAGTAATTGCATATGTCTAGCTCTCTTCTACAGTACTGAGCAGTGATGGGCTGTGCAATGCTAGCCCTGGTACATTTTATTGTTTAGATGGCTCAACAACAGCTCAAATTGTGCGGCTAAACCTTGGCAAGTCTCTCGTAGTTTCAGGCCAGCTGAGGATCTATAGCCGCTTTTGCTCTGACAGAAACAAATTATACTTGGAGACTTTTCAGTATGGCAATCTGCTCTGGGGCTTGCACATTTGGACAACTTTTATGATCTTGCTAAGCATTTTTTCTAGTTCAGAGGTAGTTTACAAGAGACGGCGTCATGTAGAGTACCAAGGGACATCTAACTCGCTGTAACATGTACAGTCCAGGCTGAAAGCTGTGCATATGGCAACTGAACGTATTTTACTGTATCTTTGTTTTTTAAGTAATTCTATTTTATTAATGTCTTCTTGTTCTGGTTATATCAGGGGGAAATTTGCTGCATTTAGAACAAGATCAAATGTATTTCTACTCGATAGCAGGATCTATAATAACTTGAATGCGTTTCACACAAACTTAAAGTTAATATTTTCACAACCTGACTCCCCGAGTCTAAATTGGTCCTTTCTTGTCTGAACCTAAAAGCTCATATGCCAGCATGTTCTTATACAGGTCACAACTGTAATTCTGCAATTCAAAAGGAAATGTTTATCCTCTTCTCACCCAGGCAGTGCGTTTCCATGCCACTCCAGAGGCCCGACAGAAGACACTCTCTGACCGTGGAGCCAGTCAGCATGTAGCCAAGGTCACAGCTGAATATGGCAGATGCTCCGAAGGTAGTTTGGGTGCCGATTTTCTTGCCATTTGGAGGGGCGGGCAGGTCGCCACAGGAAATGACTGCGATAAGGTGGTGAAGGGGATTGGAGAGGAGGAGGGAGCGGCAGCAAAGAAGACATTAAGAGGGTAGATGAAGACACATAGAGAACAAAGTTGGCTCATATTGTAGAAGTCAATGGGCGGAGCAGTCATTTACAGTCAACTCACTGACCTTACTGTGATGAAAGACTGACCAGGACGATCTAATAGAAACCATAATAATGATGCCGCCTTTGTCCCTGGTACATTATTCATCACACTGTCTGCGTGACCCTTTGCAATTACTAAAGCTTTTGGGCAATTTTACAGTTTAAAAGTAGCCATGACCACATCAAAAGCCTTACATTTGACTTTTAGAAAGAAACATCTCCTTAAGTAAAAAACAGACATGCAGAGGTGGAGCAAGAACCTTGTTATTTATCACAACTATCCAAATAACCAATAAAACTCAAAGTGTATGGTTAAGCAATAAAACAACATCTTTTTTGTACATAGTATTAAGAAAAATGTACGTGACACACTGAATATAAATCTTGTCATTATGGTGTTCATTGGTAATGTAGCACATCCCTGAAGTGGAGGTTAAAAAAAAAAATGTTCGTGTCATAACTGCTCAACAGCAACTGCCTTCCTCAAATGTAACTCAATACTACTTTAGACGCTATTTACAAGATACAATGCATAAGGTCAATTTGACTATTTCCTCCTTGAAACGCCATAACCATGGCTACATACAAATCTCTTAAGACTTAAGTTTATGCACTAAAGTGAGATTTAAACCCTACTTACAATCACTGGCTTATTCAGCATACTCAACAAGCTCGAAATGATGAACAGATGCTTAGCCTCAGACACCTGTGTAATCCCTGAAGTGTCATTAACGGTGCATACACCTACATTTAAAAGTTTTTATGAAGGACTGACTGAAGGACTGATGCTCATGACGGTGCCAATGAGACCACACTAGTAGAATGATGGCATACTGTAAGAAATTTGGTATTACGTGACATTTTCACAAATTCTTGAAATGCTAACATGCACTTAGTGTAGAATAATGTAACAGGCCTCCTACAGAGGCATTTTTAAAAAAAGGGAACAAAAGTCAAAGAAGGGTAATATAGGGTTTCGACAATTTCATGGTTCAGTTATCTCCTATTATTATGGGATTCAGAACGGATCTCAATTCAGAATGATAACATTGTTTTGGCTAATTATTTTTCATAGCAGAACAAAAATGAGTAAATGAAATGAAAATAGGAATTCCATTCCCATTTGTGTCTCCAGACAGAAAATCAGTTTCAACTCTTCAATTAACTATTAGTCTGCTGTTTTTTTACTTCATAACTAAATAGACACATACTTTTACATCTGGGTCTCTCGTTCCTCCAGCTCCACACCCCATTGGACAGACACTGGATCGTGGCAGGGCCGACGCGGTGGTATCCAGGGTTACAGGTGAAGATGATTTTGGTGCCGTATTCATAATGTGAACCATTGACGATCCTCCATTTTCCATGGTCCAGTGAGAAAGAGCTGAGACTGGGGCAGGACACCACTGTGGGGGACAGATGACGAAAGGTAAGAATGACAGATTTTTGGGACAAAAGCTAATTATAAGTTGTGTTTACTGACAATTACGGTTAATTTGGACTGATCGATTAAAAAGTAAATACATATAAAAATGAGTCAGTGCATTCTGATCATGTTTGTGAAAAGTAAGAAAAATAGCTATGCAAAAAATGCATCAAAATTGCCTTTATAATGCAAATAGTAAATTGCAAAGACTGCTATTAGTTAGGGAGTACGTTGCAAATAACAAAATATCCCATATCCACAGCATCTTCTTTTGAATATAACCCGATAAACCTATAGTTTAAACCTCTGCAAACATGTTTTGAAATGTGCTTTACTCTTGTAATAGATTATTAATTCATATTTCAGTCCTCCCTCTAATGTTTTTGCTCCAGGACATGTTTAAAATGTCCACTACAAACTGAATCTTATTTTCAAAACACAAATTGCAACTTCAAACGCAATAAAGATAATCCCCATTGTTTTGTTTGTTTTTTTGTTTTTTACCAAGTTTTTCCATTATAGCCTACTCACAAATGCATTTTAACCAATTAGATAATATTTTGCTGACACTGAATGAGCAAAAGTCTAATGAGTAAAAAAGGCTTAATTCTCCATGGAGGAGTCAGCGTCACCAGGAACAATTACATTTGGTTCATTTACTTCAAAAGGCCTCTCTAAGCGTCAAACACGATGAACTTTTCTCACAAACCCCTTTTCACCAGAGCTGTGGAACAACGTGAACCAAATGAGTTTCAAATCGAACTCTTTCTGTTTTGCTGTGAGACATTTCGACGACTGGGACTAAACACTGGTCCCCTTTGTAAACAGCATTGTCAATCACTTTTTACACTCTTTCTTCAGCAAATTCAACTCGTGTTACATTTGCTCCAGTGTCACATAGTTTCTTTCCATACCATCAATCTATTTTTTGTATCTTCTGTCCAAACCTCACAATACCTTGAGAAACTTTCAAAAATGATCTTCTGTATCTTTGGGGACAATATCCTAGACTTGGTGACATTTACGTCCATGACAGGCTCAACTTAATACGTTCTGTTTTTGGGGAAGCATCTGTCAGAATGCAAACATGTGATGGGTTAACCTGTCTTGAGGATTGATACAGCCCCGGGTCCTGTCCCGCACTCACCGATACAGCGGGGGATCTTGTTGTGGTTGCTCCAGGTGCTGTCTGGCTGGCACACCGTGGTGGTCAGCTCTTTGGAGGAGAGCCGGTAGCCGCTGTTGCAGAAGTAGGTCACCCGTGTGCCCACAGAGTAATCTGCAGCGAGCACACCTCCGTTTACTGGCGCACTGGGCACACCGCACGACACCGCTAAAGAGGAAAGGGGGGGGGGGGGGGGAGACAGCGTCAATGTACAGGTGCAGCATGAAGGTGGAGGAAGTATGTCTGCTGTAAACTAAACTGATAGAATAAAAGCTAATGAAGACTCCAATACGTTTACTCTCAGTATGATATTTAATAATGTTGATCTGCTGCATAAATTGCCATGTAGTTTAGATTTATACGAAGAAATTACAATTATATGTAACTATACAAACATTCAAAAAGAACAAAACCTTCAACTAATTTAATCAATGGCTTTCACAGCAACATGATATTCTTTGCTGCCGTCTTGTGTCAAGAGCATGCAGTCGTAGGCTCACGTGTGTGCGTCACAAAAACTTATTAGACAAATAAAAACAAACAGAAGCTGCCGCTGCATGTTAATCGACAGTGAGGAGCAAGTCATTTCAAGAAGTGGCGGGCGATTGATTTTTGTTTCCTTTCACCCGACAGGTTACAATCAGACGAGATCCAAGCTACCAGCACAATAATAGGTTTTTTTGGTCTGAGACACTCGGGTGCCTCAAGCGCCTTGCCTGTCTGCCTAATGCGCACAGGGCTACGGAGGCAGTGACCAGAAGAAGGCAAGACTTGAGTCAAAAATAAGAGGCTGCCAGGGCTGATGAACTCACCTTGACACGCAGGAACTGGGGCGTCCCAGGTGTAGTAGCCAAAGGCGGTCTTCTTACACACAGCTGTGCCCTTTCCGATCAGCTTGTAACCCCTGTCACAGGCCCAGCGCACCATGCTGTTGAGGTGACCGCCCGTCTGACTCACCACGAAGCCATGTTGGGGTGAGTCCGGCGTGCTGCAGTACATGGCTGAAGCGTACAGCGAATGGGTGAAAGGAGATGACATGATAAAGTGGGAGAGATGAGTGGTTGAGGATAATATCATTTAATATTAAGCAACAAAGCAAGGGAGGTAATATCTAAAAGTAGTTGAAGATACTAGAGATTTTAAATACATAAGAGAGAAAGCAGAGTCTTCATTTAAAGGCTATAAACCACAACAGCAGGTTGGATTGCAGCTCTTTGTTTCTGTCTTGCTCATAGCTACACAAGCTTGGTTATTTAAACACATGCAGAAAAGAATGCATCTTCATTTTTATTGTTTCCCCCATCAAACGTACCCATAAACAGAACGATTTTATTTTTATGTCACCAACTGGCCTGAGCATAAATACTGAAAAAGAGGGCCCCAAACATGGCAAATGCATTAAGACACTCACTAGATCAGAATTACTATGAGATCTCTGGGACTTAAGAGGAAAAGACACACAGTGGAGTTGAAGTCAGTTTAAATTGAAGTCAAATCAAGTCAAGATGGGCTTAGACTTACAAAATTCATCACGCTGCCTGCTCTCACAATAACACACCCACACGTAATGCAGGGACACAACATAAAAGATGAATGCTTTTGTGCTTTTCATTATTATTGATGCATTTCAAATGGAAGAAGATTCCCTGTGCTTCTTTTGCATAGCACCACTTGCTTTATTAAAGAGGCAATTAAGAATTTAAGCCTTTTGAAATTAAGGAGTGCAAAACAGCATGCAAGCCTGCAGTAAGTCTCTTTCCTCCACACAATTTGCTGCGTAAAAACCGAGTAAAGGCATTTCCCATAATGTATTTCATAAACTAAACGTCATGCAGAAAATACTGCAAAGAACAATACAAGGCAAAGTTGTTAGTTATGATAAAAGTCCAGGCATAACAATAAAACGTTCCAAACATTGTAGAATTTACTATGTAAATCATTATACTTGGAGTGTAATTTTTTTTTGAATTACTTTAAGTGCCAGTGACTTTTATCGCTTTGCACATACTTAATTAAAATTGTATTAATAAAAAAGAGAGTGATGATAAGCTGGATACATACTTTGATACTCACCCACGTATCTGATGTGGAAGCCATGCCGGTTGGTGCCGTGGTCAGACGACCAGCGCAGGAGCAGCTGGTGGCCTGTGGTCGTCAGACTGAAGGGTGTCTCAATGTCACCACTGAGCGAGGCCAGGTTTTGGCTGTAGATGTTTGGACCTGCAAAACCAAGAGACATACATTAACCTGAATATTAACTCTTTTTGTTTTAGGTTGGGGAATGCGCGATGCAGTTCGTTTTGCATTATTTGAGCTTCAGAAACTGTAACAGTAGTTTGACCTCAAAACATACCATCAAATATTTCTAAGATGTCAAACTCTTTCTCTGTCTGAAAAGTCTCAAAGTGCAGCGTGATGTTGTAGCCCTTCTCCACATTAATGAGCCACGAGCACATCTGCAGGTTGGGGTAGTTCTCAGGATAACCTGGACTCAGGATGACCCCCGTTGAATCAAAACGCACCTCATGGGCAGGACATTGAACTGTGGAGAAAGAGAAATGTGCTTGTAATAAGCAGAACACAAAAGGTTGGTATTGAATACATTTTACTGTGAAATATTACAGTAAAACATTCTTTAAATAAAAATGATACACTTTCATATTCCTTAGTAATGTCCATTCAACACCCCTCCTCCTGCCTCCCTACCTTCACTTGTGTCGTCGTGGCCTTTCTGTTACCCTTACCCTTAACTGTGAGCCCTGACATTTACATTGCATAGTCTGACAAAAGGTAGAGTCAGATAATGAGTCAGCTGCACAAGACAAGATATTGGTTGCAATTCAAACATCTAGAGTTTCTAAAAGAAAAAATCTTTAAAAGCAGTCAGACAGCACCAAGCCAGGGCTGTGAGCTCTGATCCTAAGAATAGAGTGGGGGAGGCAGCTTACGTTGTCTGAGAATATTGTGTTGGTGTGTGAACGAGCTAAAGGATTGTTTTTATATATATGTGCGGTGGGTCGATGTCTAGTTCCTACTCCTTGTCGATTGTGCCAGAAGCATCAGTATGTCTCTGGGCCACTAGTGAAGAAACATGACTCATATGAAAGGTTAATGCGAACAACTGTTCATAATAAAAAGGTCAGCATAAACATCCGGACATACATCAAGAGAACAGGCTGGGAGGATAAGACATGCAACACAAAGCAGCTGAGAACTGTCACGTTGGCGTTGGGCTATGCAAAACGTTTTGGAGCCACAGATCGAGCAGCAAGTCCATCTATATATAGCGTTGATTTAAATTGATGTGAATGGTTTTCGTGGCGACAGTGGCTCAGTGGTTAGAGCGGGGACAATACGTTTATTAGTCCACAGTTGTTGATTCGTTTTTTTTTTAAATAGCTGACCTACTTTTGGATCGATGCACATTGTTCGCTGAAGAGAAAATCAAGTGTGATGTGCGCACACGGGCTCCCGGTTAATTAGAGAAGACTGGTTTGTTAAAGCAGCAGTGCAAGGATTGTAAAGGGGGAAAAAGGTTCATCAATATCTGAAAACGTGGCGACGAAAACAGCCCAATTTCAGCAAAGGTTTACAAGAACAGTATTTTTTCATGTCTGGTTTTGCCTGTGTGAATGATGTGGAAAAGCTACATTTATATATCACTTGACTGACATTTGTTGAACTGCTAAACCTTTACCTGTTTAATCTCTTACCCCCCCACCGGAACCAAGCACATGTTCTCTTGTTCAGCTTTACCCAAATGTAAAAGGTTCTTGAAAACGAGGATGAAACAAATAAAGTGACGAAAGAGCGACAAAAACGTGACGAAAACACGCCAAAAAAACGACGGAAACACGAGAAAAACTACGAAAACATGACAAAAGAGGGACAATAAGTGATGAAAAAGTGACAAAAACACGACAAAAAAATGATGAAAAACGCAACATAACGCAACGGAAAAAAAATAAAAAATACAACAAAAAAGTAACAAAACAAGACAGTTTTACGCTTCATTTATACTTAACATAAAAACAGCGAACAAACGCTGCTCATCTATATATCATTTGACACACTTGAGGCAAAGGGCCTGTAGGAATCGCCCCGTTTACAATTGTACTGTAGCTAAAGTCTCTCAGATGTGAAGAGCGGGTCAACTCAAATTAAGTTCAACTTTACATGTCCCAAGGAGAGCAATTAGTTCCATGGAGGTGGCACAAGGACGGTTCCATTCCCATGCCGAAAAATGTAATGAATTTTTCACTACAATAATGAGGTGATCCATGAAAATGTCAAACAAGGAATTACCAACTCAAGCGTCCGAAGATGGTTCCACTATGAAAATGTAATGCTTAGGGCACATTTAACAAGCTGTTGAATACAGCAACAGTGTAACTCATCTAGTGTTTGTATGGGAGCCCCTCAGCTATGACTAACGTTACTTAAATTATTTCCTTGGTTGAATTGTTTCTGGATCTAAAGAGAGCAAATAGACACTGTTCGCAACTGTTCTTTTTCCTCGCATATAATGTGCACTGCTGCTTTGTGTGGGCCTGATGCCCTCTCTCATGCAGATTTATTTCTATAGTTCCCATTCTCTGCAAATCTTTGAACAATAAACTTAAGACAAAAGCTTTTGTTATTGTCTCTACATTTTTGAGAGAGTGGATATGATTCATGTTTTAGGGTCAGTGCAGTTTTATCTTTACTGACCAGCTGAGGTTGCTCCAGTGCTCTGGTAGTAGATAGTTAAAGCGTAATAACTTTAGTATACATTAGGACTATTAAGTATTCTGCTCTATGGTACAGTGTTACTTATGCAGGTTTGAAACTTAACTCAGCTGTAATGAAAAAGATGAGCCACAATGAAAGCACCATTTGTTTTCTGGTAAATTTACACATGAAATATTGGTCTGATTTGACAGTCCATGCTATGATATGTACGTCACAGATACCTTTTTTTCCCCCTTCCAATCATTGTTATCAAAAGAAAATGTGATTTTACATTTTCTGCATACAAGGGCAGAAATACTCATCAACTAGTAGACAAAGGCCTCCAGGGTCTTTGTCTCTTGTTATACTCTCAGAATAGAAGATTTCAGAAACTCTGTTTTCTGCATCACAGATGTTTTGGCACGACAGACAGGCTGATAGCTTTTGTTTTTGGTCTAAACAAAATCTCTCATGCAGACAACGCATATATTTCTGTTTGTTTCAATCGCCTGAAAGGAGGAAAAAAGCGTGGGTGAAATATTGTACATCAATCAGCTCTTTTCAGCGGGGATTGTGAAATAAATCTGTTTCAAAATAGTTCTGACCATGGATAATACTCTGCAAAAATGATCTAAATGTGTTTTTCACAGCATCACTACAGCCTTCACACAAATGCATCGGTTTATATTATGATAGGGGTCAATGACTTTGGGTCAGATGTGTTCCTAGACAAGCTGTGCGTCATCATGGGCCTTTGGCTGTCTGCTAAATGATGCATCAATAGTGACAGTGCGAGTGACTGTGACCAACCCTGGCAGATTGGTAACGGCAACACACTAACGGGATATGCTGGTGGAGGTGCCATTTACAACTAGCATGGCCAGCCAGACTACATGCTTTTTCTATTCTTTACAGAGTCATGTAATCTGTAATCTTCGCAAGTTCCGATGGGTGTGATTGGCCAATCTACCAGAGAAAAGCATGGTCTGTATCCAAACAAACAGGGCGACTAAAGCGAGAAATTAAAAAGGTACTAATACAAATCATCACACAGAGGACTGAGAAAACCACACAGAGTAATGTCGGTTCAACAGGCGAAGACATAGATAGAAGTTATAAAGTTAAAGCAGAACTAAGTAACTCATGCCCCTAGAGGCCATAAGCGCCATGAGAGTAAACATTACACTGACAGAAAGGACAATGGGAAAGAGGGATATTGTACATCCAATTACACGATGGAGATCAATTTTGTCACTCAAACCTGGCTGTAAATACTGTTTAAGTGGCGCTAGTCCGCAGTTAGCTTTGCCCGTTAGCCTGTTAACTTCTTCTTCGTGATTCTATTATTGTGTATTGCGCCTCCGGGTTGGAGCAGGGAAAGTTGCAAACATGGTTTTCTGGCCAGAGATGATGAAAGACCCCCAAATCATCCCATCAACACTTGCAATACCCCCAGAGGGACTATGAAAAGGATTTATAAAACAAATTACTTCTGCTTTAACCCTGAAAGAATCCTTTGAGTGACGTGTTACAAATAAGTATGGACAAACTTGTGAGGAAAATGATTTGCTGTGAGATGGATTCCAGTCTTTTAAACTGGATGTGAATGGACAGGATTATAATCCAAGGCAAGAAATGTAAAGGCAGACACAAGTCCTAAAACAAACATGTTTTTGTCCAGTCAAACAGTGAACTAAACAAACCTTGACAGACTGGCGGGGGTCCATCCATCTGCAGCCGTTCCCCAAGCCGACAGGTCAAAATCTCGCTGCCCACCAAGGTGAAGCCGGGCTGGCACGTATACCGGATAATGTCCCCTGTGAGGTCATTTACACCCAGACACACCAACACAAGATTGTTACACGGCGCCAAATGGTAATCAACAACACATTTCCTAATGAAGACGGGCATCTCCTTAGCCACACAGACTACTAAAGACGCTTCATTACATTAAGGTGTCAATGTGCAAAGGACACACACAGACAAGGGAAGTCACAGGCATTCCACTTCATCGCATTGGCACTCATACCAGCCACAAGCCATATGATCTCTCCACTTCACTCAGCTAATCACTTTCCACTAAATATTCACACTCACATCAGGTGATAATTAGCCAAACACTTCCGTTGTGAACGTTAAGTGTCAGAGCTAGAGGCAGCTGCAAATATTGAAAATGGCGAACCTCAGAATCATAATAAAAAGCAAGGAAAAACCATTTGGGTTTTTCATTTGTGTTTGTTTGCCAGAGCATTAAAACTACTTAAGCAACGTGCCGCAGATTTCAAGAAACAGCTATAAGGGAAAGAACTGCTGTTTCGAGGACCACAAAACAAAACAGAAACTTTTATTTTTCATCTGCTGCCTCTGACTTTATATGGAAATGAGTGAAATTTAGGGCTAACTAAATCGTTTCTCATCTCTATAAGAAAAATAACATTAAATAGACAAACCGATTTCAAACTCCTCATCTTCGGCTAGTATTGTGGCGTTGGCGACAGGCGGGGGTGGCTGACAAGTTCTGAGTTGATAGGCTATAAAATAAAATAAAATAAAAATGACAGTTGTGAGAATATATTATTGTACATTACTTATACAAATCCCAAAATATACAGAAATGTTCCCTACTCACATCAGTTCAATGTAAGTCAGCAATTAAGCAAACTAAGATCTTAAAAATAGATTTTCGACACTAGATAACTCTGTCAAAAGGATTCTTCATCATGTATCAGTCACCACAAAGCAGTAGGGATCTTGTGCATGTGAAAAAGTAGATGAAAAAGCTCTGTGGTGTAAGCGGGATCAAACAGCGGTCACGTTGCCTTGTGTAACGAGCTCTTTGCTATGATGTTATCAGAGGGGAGGTTACCGTAGTAATGAAGCACAAAGAAGCCACTGGTGCTGAAGTCACTGTGGAACTTAATGAGGATCTGATTGGCTGTGGTGGACACGCCCTCCTGCAACGAGCTTCCACTGAACTGCCCTATCTGCGGAGAGGCCTGGTCAGGTCCGTCCCTGAGGGGAGAAAGAGAGAGACAACAGAGGACGGGGGAGTGTGAGTGCTTAACAAATGGATAAACAACAGTAATAGGTAGCTACGATCAAAAGAGCAGGTCCACTTATCCCCGAGCAGAACCAAGCACCTTGCAGTCAATTGGACGATCTGAGAGAACACTTTCACATTAATTAACAGCATTGAATAGAAGCTGGACTTCCAGCCACGTTGTGGTGCACTTTGAAGTGTAAAAAGATCAATGCCATTTTCAACTATTTTAGTATTGCAATTTTCCCTTAGCTGAATAAAGCACACATATTGATACAGTGGGTTCAAAATGTTTTCATGTCTTCAGTGATTTCTAATTCATTCGAAGTGTGAGACTAAAATCATAAAAAAAAAAAAAAATCTAATAGTACAAAAATCTACATTTCAAAAGCTTACAAAAAATAAAAACTACAAATTCTAACTTTTATAACCTCATAATAGCTGCAGACCCATTCATTGCTCTCAGCGTTACACTGTATCATCAAACATAACATAGAATAGAAAAGAGAGGCATGGACTTCCTGAACTCACTATACTGTAATAGAAATAACATTTTGCCATCTATTCGATTGGGTTCTTTCCTCACCACTGTAAACAGTCAGCCACCAATGGTTGAAATGAACATAGCGGCATTAACCAAAAGAAGAACTGGTATGACCTTTCCATTTTCCTGCAGTGGTGTGATAGCTGAACAGTGTGTGAGGAGCTGGTATCTGTAATTCCAAAAAGAGCCAAAGTGACAAAGCAAAGATGAGATGATAGAAGGATTAGACTCTAACTGTGATTAAAGCAGATAAGACTTCATGCCAGGAGTGTGCCAGATTCACCGCGGGGTGCTAAACGTCTTCAAATGAGTTACACTGGGCGACACACTCCTTCTCCAGTCTAACGGGCTAAAAGGAAAACATATCTTTGGGCTCCAATTGTGAGTTTGTGCACAGCGAAATGCTAAATTGACAGCAGCATTGTATGAAAATGGCAGGTTAGAAGCTGAGGTTTTGCCGAAGGGGAACATTGTTGATTTACAGATACAAACATCTGAAATGAGGTGTTAGAAGAGCGCACAGTGCACCTGCTGCCTCACCGAGCGGAGCCATCTGAGGTTACTCACACCTAATTAGGTAACCTCCAGAAGGTCCAAGCACTTCAGTGAGACCACTGGCCATCGCTGAAAATATCGCTTTTTGTAAACATAATCTAAAGTCAATAATAGTTAACAAATAAAGAGAACAATATTGTAAACCTTGGGCTAAAAAATGTAAAGCTTGGGCTATTCCAGTAATACAGAGGCTTACGTGTTCAGTTAATAACCACCCCGTGCTTAAACTGAAGACATGTCGGGCCCCTCTAATAATTGGATACAAAATATATATATAGTCTAGCAAACGTTTTTTGTAATAATACAAATAAATAACAACTGCACTGTTAATTCAAATCATGTGCCCTTCCTACTATTAAATTTGCACAGATAATGTTTTAGATGAAATCTACTTCAGACTATATGTCATGGACAAAATAAGTAACTGGCTGTAATCTTCAAGAATAATATTCTTGAAGATTACAGCCAGTTACTTATTTATAACTTATTATTTTGGTCGCAGGCCAATGAGACCAAACTCAAACCACTCAGATCGGTCTATAACCCCCCACTTTAACCGAGTGCATTTTCTCTGGTTCAGCTTTACCCAAATCTAAAAGCTCCTCGAATACGGATGGGCACCGTGCCTACTTGGTACCGACCGAAAAGCTCCGGTCGGGGGTGGAATCGAAAAACTAAAATTCTTTCGGTGCCAACTTTCGGTTCTTTTTCTCTCTAGACGTCAATATATGACCCGGAGCGAGTCTAAAAAAAGCAACATGAACGTGTGCGGAGATAATGAGCCGCTTCAGCGCAAACGGAGCAAAACTATAACTTAAAGCGAAGCAAAGCTATAACATACTAAACCTTTGTAATAGAGATGGCTCAGCCGCGGTCTGCGGCAGGACTGAGCCAGGACTAAACCAGGACTTACACCGGTTGTAAAACCCAGAGCCAAACTAAACCAGTTATAAACCAGGACTGAATAAGAAAAGAGTTTTTAGGCAAATTGAAAAACAAAACACGTCTTTACCTTTAGCGATCGACCCACGGAGGCTGAGTTTACGAGCTGTTGTTACAACTTTACAAGCAGCTGCAGGAGGGGAATATCAAAGATTGTTTGTGGAACAGTAAGCGCTCACTCTGTATTAGACATTTTCAGTACAGTTTTTGTAGATTATTAGTGGCAGAGTGAGCGCTCACACCATGTAAGGATCTTTGACGGGAAAGTGCTTTCGCTTTGTCAAAGCGCAGTGTGCTTAGATGAGTTTATCCGAAAGAAACCCCTGTCATGATGTGGATCTGTCTCTGCAGCTCAGGAGGTAATAACGTCCTTTATTTCTTTTTATCACTGCTTAAGTGGAAATTGTGCTCAAAACACGAAGTTACAGGTGACGCTGCTGCACCTGTGGAGCTTCTTTTTTGCTGTTTTAGGACTTTTTCCTGAACGACACTTTTTTTATACACGTTATTTTAATTGAATTAAAATGACATAGGCACCGAAAAAAGTACTGTTAAGGCACCGGCACCGAAAAGCAGGTATCGTTAAAGTAGTGGTATCGGAAAAAAAACGAACGGTACCCATCCCTATTCTCAAATGGAGAGCTTGGCCAGTGTAATGCATCATTTGAAAGCTAAGACCTGCAAAACTGATTGTAGCTGTTTTTGTTGCGTTGTAGTCGTGTTTATGTCACAGTTTTGAAGCGTTTTTGTCATGTTTTTGTCTCTTTTGATTTTTTTCGAGTTTTTGTTGCTTTTTCATCTCTTTTTTATCAAGTTTTTTTGTCGTCTTTTGTGGCTTTTATGTTGCTTTTTCATCACTCTTTAGTCCGGCACATTTTTGTCACTCTTTTGCTGTTTTTTGTCACTTTTTTGTCACCTTTTCATCCAAGTTTTTGTCTCATTCTTGGAGCTATTTTGACACTTTTTTCTAAGAAGCCTATAGATTTGGGTAAAGCCGAACTGGAGAAAACGTTTTGACAATTTAATTCAATATACAAATCTAAGAACCCTCTTCAAAATTGTTAATAATACTGCATCTCCCTCATTGAAAGAGTTTATTAAACTTTACACTGAACAAACAACCCAAACGTCCCGCTCCACTGCTCACAGAAACTGTGCCGTCCCAAAAAGATCCTATAAAACCATTAAACAATGGAATCAACTCCCGGACAGTCTGAAGTTGTCTATAGATCTGAATCATTTCTCTCGAAACTTAAAGAAATACGTCCTCGAAAACCAGCTGTGTCAGCATCAGCCCACTTAAACGTTTCAAATGTAATATCGTAGCATATGTTTTTGATTATTTTAAATGGTTATTGATAAAGGGACTAGATGGAAGTTGTCATTTGTATACTCGCTACTGCCACCTCAGGTCTTACGCGTAACTGCAGTTCCTATATTAAGCTCGTGCATGACGGCATTTCGGCCCGAAGTAACAACTTTTTGAGTGACAGTGCAGGGTTTTAGCGGAAGTTGAGGTAAAGAGGTCTGGGCTCATTCTACACATTAGGACATAGCTAGAGCAAGTGGGTAAAAAATACAAACATAATTTTGACTGGTCCCTTTAAGCTAATGTTAATAATGTATGTATCTGTTAGTGCTTCTGACAGTTATTTGCATTGTGTGTTTTAATATTGTGCACCTGCCCACTAGGGACTGCAGATGGAAATTAGCATGAGCTGAATTACAAAGCAGCATTTCATAAGATTCATGTATTTCGTACATTGCCCCTGTCAAATAAACTAAACTAAACTAATACAAACTGTTTCTGAACTGGATGTTGTGCTGTTTGTTCTGGGTTTCCTTGGTGTATATATCTGGTTCACGCATTTTGTCCAAGATGGGTGGATTTCAACCAATTATTATGAATTCTACACATCAGTAGCTTTTTACAGCAACAGAATTTTCCATGACAAAGTTAACCAAAAACTTTAAGAACACAAGGAAAACTGAAACAATTGGTTTGCAGGCAGCGTTATTTTTCTTTGATGATGTTCTTCTACAACAGTAATGATGCATGTTGGATGCCGTGCATACTTTTAACATTGTCTATACAGTATCGCAAAGTCTTCAGATGCTTTTATTTCTGTGTGATCAAACAAAGTAAGACATAGCAGTCAGGGGAATGATTGTTTATGCACTATTTCATCAAAAAACACTAGTGCCGGTAACTGCCTCGGCACAGACTGCAGTAGACCCACACGCTGCAGGCTCTTCCTTCTGCAGCACCCAGGAGGAGAAGGACTGCCTGAGGCTCGCTCTCGTACAAAGAGCTCGCAGGGGCAGAAAAAGACATGGCGCACCCAAAGACAGACAGCTTGGAACATTAAGCACAACGTGGCTAACTTTACAGCTGCATAATTATCTTAATAAGAAAGTGGTTGAAGACATTGTCAGACAATTTCTACTTCACAATGCAAGTTCTACAGGGTTACCCTACAATGATGCATTGAACATAGAAATGATAAATATTTTGTAGAAAAAAAATAAATGTATTGTGACACAAGTATTCATACAATTCAGACACCGTTGTGCAGTTTTGAACATTGATAAAAAGTTTAGGTTGGTGGTAAATTCTGCTCTTTGCACTTCGTACGGAAAGCTCACTATACAGTATTCTTGAGACTAGTTTCTGTGAGAATAACAACGAACTCTTTCAGTATCAGTCTATAACATTAATAACATGGGAATAAGTAAAGGGGTATGGATGCTTCCTGTACTAATTGTGCACCCTGTGTAGTGATAAATACTTTGCAAAAACAGCTTAACTCCCCCCAAAAAGAAATGAGCGTTATGCAAGCCAATTTCTGCACACTTACTGACCTCATGTATACAGTACTTAAAGGTCCCATACCTTGGCCAGAATCAAAGTGGATTAACTTTTATAAGTCCCATAACGCGATGGGGAGGCCAGGCTGAGCGGTGAGTCGATCAAAACGCGTGTTGGCCATTTATGAAACTGTGTTGCACATGTTACCTCCTTATAACTGGATTGTGTGAAGTAACTTCACTTTTAGCAGCGATATTTATATTTATAATACTGCAAATGTGGAATGAGCGAAGAGAGGGGCGGAGTTAACTGAATCGAAGCGTCTTGTCTTCCGGGTTTGGAAAATACCCCCAGAAAATACTTATATTTCTCTCAAAAATGAGTACTCCATAGTGATAGAGGTACAATATATCATATAAATGCCTATACTTTACTTTGGAATGGCTAAAATAGCATGATACAGATTCTTTAAGGAAAAAAGAGTGAGAAAAACTTACCACACCATGACGTAGTCATAGATTGGTTCAGTGTTGATGACGGAGAAGTTGATGTAGATGCCGTACCCAGGAGGCACCCGGACAGTCCACATGCAGTCCTGGAAGTGGGGGTACTCAGCGGGGTGTCCAGGAGAGTAAATTGTCCCGTTCATGGATGTTATATTTCCACCACAGAGAGCTGTTAGATAGAGGACATACTTCTCAGAGACTAGATCCAGAATAACAAACAGAAAAGCAAGTCTGATTTACTTCCTGCCATAAAGGTGCTGTTACGGCAGTTACTACCACAAACTGTGATGAAATGAACCATAACTGAATGTTATCGTACTATCACAGTGATAGTAAAGAGGAGAATACAGCTGTTTGGTACAGCCGCAGGGAAAGTTGTCAACAAAATGGTATTGGGTGGTACTGATAAAACGTCACTATTATTCATTTTTAAAATGTATTAAAACTGTCTTTGAACTTAATGAAAAACAAAGTATGTGCACAAAACAGAACGAGGACTTTCTGCATCATCACAGTCGAGAACAAAATGTTCCATCTTTACAGATGAATACTGATTCATAATGACGACAACTCGATAGACGACAACACGAAACAACTTGATTGGCACTGACAGCCTTGAAACAAATGCTCCATAGATCATCACAAGATGTACTTTGTAATCTTGAAGTAATGTAGCTCACAGTGAGTCAGATGCCTCACTGTTCAGAAACAAACTATATGTGTATGATCAATTGTGGAGCAGATGGTTGTCTTCCAGCTTCTAAAGGCTTAAAAGATAGTCCTTACTGTGTGGAGATGAAAGTAATCCTCTTGAGTTAGGCAACACTGTTTCACTAAACTGAACAAAACTGTGTATCCTTTCTTATCAACCTTAAACTGTAAGTTATAGGTATGAGACTGCACAGCCCAGCCCAATATAACCACTTCGGCCCTTGTTAGCCAATGAGTAAGAATTCTTCAGTTTGTCCTTTCTGCCTCATTCTAAAACTTTGAGAATGATATGTTGCTGTCCATAATGGTCATATTCTTATGCCCGATAAGTGTGTAGTTTAAGAAATGTGTTAAGTGCATAAGTTACCTTCACAGCGAGGTATAGGGTGGTTCCAGTTGCGGCTGATTCCATGCAGACACGTGAGTGACGGCTCTCCTATCAGAGTGTATCCACTGAGGCACTCGAAGGAAATGGTCATTCCCACACTGTACTCTTGACCAATGACCAGCCCGTTCCGAAAGGGACGAGGGTTTGGGCATCTCTGCAGCTCATAAGCTAAGATCAAGGAATAAAACAGAAGAAAGACATCAACATAGACAACAGATAGATGCATTCACTGCATTTATCAGAAAAGGTAGAAACACTCCTATAAGTGACTATTATATCAATTTCTTTTCCCCCTTTTTTCCCGACGGTGGCGCAGATGGTAGAGCGGGTTGTCTCATGATCGGAAGGTCAGGGGTTTAAACCCCGGCTACTGCAGGTGCAGACTGTCGTTGTGTCCTTGGGCAAGACACTTCACCCAATGCCTATGTGTGATTGGTTGGTGGTGGTCGGAGGGACTGTTGGCGCAGATGTGTGAAGCCTCGCTTCAGTCAGTCTACCCCAATGGAAACTGTGGCTACAAATGTAGCTTACCACCATCAGCATGAGTGAATGAACCCCCCTCCCGTGTGTGAAGCGCTTTGGTTGTGACTTGTGTCATATGAAAAGTGCTATACAAATAAGATTCCCTTCCCCTTTGCAATTACGGCATTTTGTGCAATTAAAGAAAAAAGAAAGAACAAACAAACACTTATATACAAAGCAGTAAAAGAATAATAATAAATAAATAGATAACAAAAAACAAACACACCATATATTTCTTTTCATTGTTGGTCTGGTAAGTTGTGATACATCGTTTCCATCCATTTTGCATTGATTAGAGAACATGTTTTTCCGCCCAACGTTTTGTAATTTGTTTCATAATTGTTGAGAAACTTTTTCCATCATATTGTCTGGAATCTTTCCAAGTAATAGTTAATGGGCCACTATCAGTTTTAACACTGAACATCTCTGTTAATTTTTCAATTGATTTCCCCTGAAATTCTTTTATAATCCTACATGACCAAAAGGACATTCCCTCCAGTAATTAGAATGAGTTGGTTGATGAAAAACAATTTCTTATCAGAATATTTTTTACAGCCAATTGTTAGTGAAAAGGTGCATTTTCAAACCATCTGTTATTACCCATTTTGAATTTCTAAAAACTTCAGCCTCCATTATTCTCATTTGTAAAATAAAACGCTGAAATGTATATACATCTGCTCATTCCTACTGGTGTGTCTTCTTACCCTGGTATATGATGTGGAAGCCGGGCTTGTTCTGTGAATAGTCGCTGTGGAAGAACAGAGTGGTCTCGTGGGTGGTGCTAAACAGAGAGTTGGGCATCACCGAGCCGCTGAAGCGATCAATCACTGTCCCCGTCTCCAGGCTCCCGCTGCGCAGCTCCAGGTAATCATGGACCGGCTCCGTGGTGAAGTTCAGGAACTGCAAATGGATACCTATGACACGTCAAAGCAAGAGAGAGATGACAATAAATTAAGTCCGCACGTAGCAGTGGGTAAGGTTTTTGAGATCTAATCATTATAGCCTTTTTTTTATCACAATTTGAGAAATGGGGATAAAAAAGTATCACACAATGTATCACACTAAAGAGTTTTTTGTAAACCATTAGGAAACTCTCCTAAACCTATGACTTCACTAATTAAAATATATATCAATTTTAGGAGGTGATGTGCTATTGAGATTTTTTTGTGACGAACAGCATGCGAATGTCAGACTATGCACTGAGCTCACATTTTTTTCCTCAATGTGAATCTTTGTAATTGCGACTCCCGTCTAAGACCTATGCCCAGTATACAGTGTATATATAGTACAATTATGGGTAAGAAAGACGTACCAAAGCCAATAGGGAGCTGAACTCTCCAGCTGCAGTCCAGGCTGCTCTGGTAATTCCCTGGAAAGCCCGGGCTGAGGATAACACCACTGAAGTCTGTCATGGAGCCCCCGCATTGAGCTATAGGGGACCAGCCGATGAGAAATAACATGTCACTTCTAACAATCACCTTACATTAGTCCAGTGAGAAAAATACAGCAACAGCAATCAGATGTATGAGGTAAAAGTGCACTTGCCTTGATATATTTGCAGCTTTTAGTACAAACAGTTGTTGTATGCGTTTCAAAAGGTGTCGATGAAAAGTATTATACGTGGACTGAAGAGGGTTTGTTCGTGGGTGACAAATAAAGAGGTGCACGAGGGTACTTACTCTGCAGGTGATGGCAGTGGTGTTTGTGCAGACCACGAGATGCATGCTGCTTTATGTGAGTTCACACGTGGCTATGGTTTTTGCACCTCGACAGTGTGAATTGCTCTTGATAAGTTAACCAAGAAACCAATCTTCACGCAACACTTTCTTTATGAATATAACAATGTAAGATATTATTTATACTCCAAGATTGGAAAATAACATGTTCTTTTCCCATTTACTGATTTGGAAGCCAGAAGAGCATGCATGGTTTAAATCAGGTCCAAAACAGGCCAATGATTTCTGCTTCTGGACTGAATTGCCACAGTTACTCCAAAGTGAAATGCAACAGCTTTATAATTTGCAAAATAACATTGAAAGATTGCACACATAATCTAATATATATTTTCCACTAAATGTTATAATTACCGTCCATGTTAAATATGTTATTAGACTAGAAGGCAGGGTAAAACAGAGAGATGCGGCTCTCCTGTATAAGTTAAGTTCAAGCCCAGAGTGTGGATTGATTGGAGAGTTGTGCTACATTGTGCCTTAAATCAACATTGATGCGCTATATATTATTAGCCGGTACTTGACCCATTGCTATGATGTATTACCTACTACAGATTTAACTCACAAAATATCTTCTTTCTACATCGATTTCTACCCTTTTTTTTTATGTTCTCTTTGAGTGGATAACATAAAAAAATAACCTGCTCCATCTAAGATTATATTCAGAATTATTTTCACTTATTCCAAACAAAGTCTCAAGGCTTGGCTTTTCTAACCTTGGCGTGTATTATTGTAAGACAGTCGTGAACACATACAGTATATGTTCTCTCAAAATCGATGACCTGACTCTGCAGATCAACATTTTTAGCCTTAGGTCTAAGGTCTATAAACCATACAATTATGACTTATATGACCTGATTATTTTTACAGTACATCGCTATTCCAACACATAGCACAGCTACAGCCACCATAAAAATCATAGGAAAGCTATTTGGTTACAGGTGAATTTATGCACTAAATGTAAAGAATGTAAGACTGTCGTATAAGTGAAAATATAATAAGTGAAAATAATTTTGAATATAATCTTAGATGGAGCAGGTTATGTTTTTGTGTTATCCTCTCAAAGAGAACATAAAAAAAAAGGTAGAAATCAATGTAGAACGAAGATATTTTGTGAGTTAAATCTGTAGTAGGTAATACATCATAGCAATGGGTAAAGTACCGGCTAATAATATATAGCGCATCAATGTTGATTTAAGGCATAATGTAGCACAACTCTCCAATCAATCCACACTCTGGGCTTGAACTTAACTTATACAGGAGAGCCGCATCTCTGTTTTACCCTGTTTTACCCTGTTTTACACTGCCTTTCTGCCATGATTTAATTTAGCTGGCAGTTTTGTAGCGACACTACCTCTTTGTGCATGAATTTGAAAAAGGGAGACGAGTGGAAAGTTACTTATGAGGATGTTATGGCGCTTGCATTCCAGCAGGCATATACTTTGAAGTGAGTTTATCAGCTATTAAGGCAACATAGAGGGAAGGGCGCTGGGCTGAGTGCATGTACTGCAAATGAGCAAAAGTGGAAGTCCAACAAACGAACTTGTCAACACTAAAGCCTAGATTTATGCCTTCAGTGAACTGTGAAACCCATAGGGACACTACATTTACGTGAAGAGAGTGTGTAAGCCTTTGTTGCAATAAAAAGCATGTCCGGGCTATCTAGGGTGTGTGGATTCTTACACATGTGTGCTTTGGGCCTGTAGAAAGGGAACATACTAGAAAGGCAAAGTGAACTGGCGGCTTTGGTAATCTCTGAATTGTATCACAGTGTCAATCAAAATCACATAAGATAAGATGCTGGCTAAAGCTGGGGGCTCATCAGGCGCTATGAGGAATCAGACGATAGCCTGAAATTGCGGAAAGCCGTATTGATTGAAGGGGAAAGCAAAGAAAAAAACTTGCAAAGTCCACCATTGCCCTGTTTTCTTTACTTTCAATAGGAGCTTCAGCTTTCTTAATACAATAACAGGGCCTTTGTGTCGGCACTGATCAATGTGTTCAGGCTGTGTGTGTCTGAAGTTCACACTGCACAAAATGACCAATGAAAGAACGGGGTGAGAGTGATGCTGCATATTATTGTCGACGCTACACAGGTGGCTACTTTTTTGAGTGCCACCTTAGAAAAACATAGGTTAAGTTTACTACTGTTTGACAACCACTGATCTACACCATTACTTTACTCAATAGGAAATATCAAGTCATATAATATAGTCATACGTTACCTAAACAGAGAGGCACTGGGTAGTTCCACCTCCTCACAGGGCCAGGCATGCAAGTGATGTATGCGTTTCCCTGGTTAGAAAAATAACACAAAAAAAGGCATTATAACAGAGTTCAGACAATATTGAAGCAAAAACAAGGGAAGATCGAAACAACAGGTGTGAAAGGCAGATTTAATGGATCTTTCTACTTGGTCCACGAGTCCATATTGGGGAATTAGGAAAAAAAAAACATCTTATGGTTCTTCTGGTTAAATATTTGATGGAATTTAGAGTGAGACAGGGGCTTTTTGCTAGAAGCCGGGGCGTACCACCTGTGATCTGACAAGTGAGGGTTGTACCACTGCCTCAGAGAACAAAACAACACAAATACCCAGACGTTGCTGTTGGATATCTGCCAAGGTAGATGTAAATTATTCATATGAAGGTTTCAACAACTGCCTTCTACAAATGAAGAGAAAGGAAATACAGAATTATTAATTATTTGTTATTTGGCTGGAACGGTGCATGTTCAGGGGTATAAATTAGAAATGTATGTAAACCACCGTATTATAGCCATGAGAATAATTTGTTCAATGGAGCCCTCGAGGTTTCAATGTTTCTTTCTCATTTGAACCCTCAGGTTTCCATAGGGGTCAAATTAGGGACTCAACACAGCAATTTAGAATTTTAAAACTCAAAGTTGCTTCTGTTATCATACTTTTGCTGTGTTGTGACATCATCCGTATATCTATAATTAGTTACTGCTTCATACTAACAATAGTAAATAGTAATGCAAGTCTTAACCATAAAAAACTGTGAAAAATATAAACTTTCTGCAATCCTTACCTATATGTACTGTATCTGTATGCACTGAGTATCTTTTTCACAAGATATGGAACATATAGTTCAAAGGACTAATCCAGTGAGTGGAGTCTACAATGGCCCCTAGTCCATTTCTGCTGTTCTCACTCTAAGCCTCAAGATGTTTAAAAGAAGTTTGCTGGTCGGTCCTGAGTGTGTAAAAGGAAGTGAACACTCAAGCCCGTAAAAAAAAATCTGTATGGGATTAGAGAGGCAACCGTTAACACAATCCCTTGCCTATGGCCTTGGCTGGTGCTCCGAATGCTACAGCCACACAGCTACAGCCATGTACTCAGAGAAGATAGAAATAAGTTTAAGCTGCTTTGTAACTGACACAAATACACGAACACACAGTTTACGCTGTATTAGACTTGTAAATCAAGATCCAGAATTCTGCACAGATTAGAGTGTGGTTGCACAGGAGATGCTGAGGACACGGTTTCCAAAGAGCCTAAATCATAATGTCTCAATTGTTGTGGTTAATACTCAGTTATTTTGAGACGGCGGGAGGAAAATTACAAACCTTGTCATCTGGAAATTGTAAGAAACCATTTAAATGTCAAAATAAACCACACAAAAATATATATATATATTAAATGCGGAAACAGATATAATACACTGTGAGGCCATACTACCAAACAATTCACCCAGTGAATAGAAAATAAAGCATTTATTTTATTGAGTGTACTGGCGTAAAATACATAAAAAACATACATCTTTACAGTGAGCAAACTTGGCTCTCCTCAGGCCTGAATCATAACTTGAATGGAACCGGGACATTGCCTGCTTGTTTCCATGGAGATGCTGGTACTAGGTCCATTTCAAAATGTATTATTTTGATAACACATAGGAAAAAATTGCGTTGTCGATGTCTAGATGAGCATTCGGAGCATGTTTTGTATAGTTTTGTAGAGTTATTATTATCTACAGTGTTCATTTGAGTTGGACAGTGTGGCTTTACCAATACATAGCTTATCAGCAAACCACCTCAACAACGGAAAAAGGGAAACAAAAGCTCTGGTAAAGTCTAATATACAAACCATTGATTTGTAACAACACAGTGTTAGTGATTGATACCTGTATAGTGTAGCCTTGACTGCACTGGAAGGACACCATGTCGCCCACGGTGAAGCGGTCCCCGATCCTCTGCCCGTTACTGGGAGGTAGCGGCTCTGGGCACGAATCTAAACCTATTGCTTAGGAAAGAGTCACAACACACAATTGCAGACAGCCATTATTCTTCTGTTACAGCCGCACTCCAGACATAAGTGTTCATTTCCCTTTCACATAATTGTAGTCTGCTAATACCTGAATTCAATGAAAATAATTGTACAGGTCATTTCTAATGTGATTCATGCCCTATAATTTCCTAATTAGACGGCGTATCAAGAGGCCTTTATTTGTGTCTGTCTCCATCATAAAATTAAGAAAGTGGGCCAAGAAACAAAGCCCTTTTCTTCTCATGGCTTTAATCTCAAAATCTTTTCCAACAGTGATCTGAAGCAATCAGTGTGAAATTACAAAGCCATCCCTCAAGTGTTACTTGACAGAAGCAGTGAGCTCTGTTGGAACAAAGTGTTTACAGCGGCGCGTTGCAGGAGCTCACAGGCTCACACCGAGTGGCTTAAAGCTAATGTGTTCAATGGCTTATAATGGACTGCACATTAATATAGCAGTGCAAAATGTTTACAAAAAATCTCTGTATTTAAAGTTTGTCGATTCGTGGTTGGTATATTCATATTATTTTAAGACCACACAAGGCCTACAAAATACATAATTCATAAGTACATTCAAGAATTCATATAACTCCCACAGTTAAAGATACAAATTAAAAGTAGCTCTTCAATGAAGAAGTAGATTAGGTGGACTGTTTTTTTTTTGTGTGCGACAAATCATAAATATACTAATACAATACTATTATTGTATACAAATATAAGTTATGCATAAGTTTGGCTAGTTTTAAGTAGTTTAGTCTGAAACATAGATAGGATTTTTTCCCCTTAACAGTTGTGTTGAAAATAGGAAAGAGAAGTCACACAAAAAGCAAGTTGCATGCATTTTGTACTTTGCTCTTGGTAAGTGTGCTTGCTGGCTAACAGATGGCTCAGTTTCCCTTAGAGATACAGAGGGATAGCAGTCAAACTGTCAGGATACACATTTTGGCAAGAACTCTTTTCATCCCGCTGTGAAAACACCCACAGCCTCCTGCAGGACAGTCATTTTGGAAAAGAGCCCGTCCTTATCAAACAGAGCTGATATTTTCAAACTGGGCAACACTGCTATTACATCACTCAGGCCAATTAAGTCTGTGCCACACCTGCAAATTCTGGTATGGGTAATGTGTGTGTTTGTTCCCTCTGGAGTGAGCTGGAGTAAAAGAGCGATACTCGCGGTTGGTCTGACGCTGCTTTGGGGCTACTCGCTTCATGGGAAAGTAGTGGGAGATTCCGGAGTTTACCCAGTAGGGGACTGGAGACTGGCTTGTAAAAAGCATTTCCCCAAAATTGCATTGACAAACCCCATGTTCAAGTTCAAATATATAATCAAGAACCAAAATGATAGGGTCAATGAAACTTTGCCAAAATGTTTTTCACTGGTCTTATATATTATGGTGTGCAGGGATAACAGCTATTTTAGCTATTAGTCCATACAACTCACAAGTCAACTGAGGATACAACTCAGTAAAGAACTTATTTCTCAAAAATATATAGAGAATATAGACTGTGTAGCCTGTAGGATTTACAACAAAGACTCAAACAGAATCCTCATTCATTTGAGTTCTTAGGATTTCACAATAAAGGCCCATCCATTTGAATTATAAAGCTATTTCACATGATAATTAATATATTACTCATGTGGCTTGTGGGATGTTAGTCACAGCTATAAATGCACAACTACAGCTCTAGTCAATGGACTGTCAGTGAAATAAATTGAGCAATAATCTGTATTGGTGGAAAGGACATCCTAGACTGGTCTCAATGGACTGCAGTCACTTAAAGGAAACAGATGGGTAGCTGTGTGACTGTCCCTGGAGCCTCCTCTTAACATTGTCCTCAAATGCATCGGCGGAGAAGACTCAGTAATAGATATATTGTCAACACGAGCCATTTCCAGGAATACAATATAAAGTGCCTAAGATTACTGCTGCTGATGTTTACTAGACACGTGCATCCTAAGTGCTAAGTCTTAATGCATGTATTGTCTATAAAAGTGTCAGTAGCAAACATGCAGGTAGAAAAACATCAAGGTGTGCAGTTTGCACAAAAGAGCTCGCAGCGAGACACAGCGCTGGAGTTATTCTCAGCAGTGGGTAGCGATCACAGGGGGAGGGGGGGAGTGAGGGTTTAGTCTGAAGAAAAGGCCAAGGCAGACGCAATGATAGAGCCATTGCAAGGGAAAAGACAGAGGTGTTTGCGAAATGGGACTCCGACTGCGACGGCTGTGAAGGCTTGTTCAGCGCTGACGTGACGCTCCCAGACTGAGGGAGCTGACAGGAGACGGATACACGACAGCACGGCTCATGTCGTCTCTGGTTCGCGTCGAAGCAGTATTTTATAAAAGCGAGGCTACATCCCTGATTCGGTTCAGCGGGGTATCTTTTGTGCCTGTCGCAAATTCAACAACGTGCAGCGCTATGATTGTACATGGGTATTGCACTCCTCAGTTCGATTTCCAGCATCTAACATGACACCCTTGAATGCACCCTTGAATGCTTTGGTAATGATGAAATTGGGCATTTTTAGGCTGCAGTTTCTTTTGCATCTCGTGATATTCAACTCATCTGACCGCAGCGACTCATTTTAAGATAAAATATCGGCTTTATACCTGATGCAACCTCAGTGGCTATAAAATGATTGAGATGATTGGATTGAAATTGCGACATAATTGTTTGCTGCTGCTGGAAAGAAGGCTGGAGGCCCTCAAAAGGAAATGTTAACATATTATGTCTTGAAGCAACACGCAAAATGTTAAAAAGTTCTTTCAATACTTTGTTTGATTTAACTTCTTTGTCCAATATATGTGTGCCTGACTGCACCACCCTGAGCAGCTGTCCCTCTTGTTTAGTGTGTGTGTGGGGGGGGGGGGGGGGCAGCAGCTGGAAGCCAACGGGAGACAGACACGTTTGGACAGAGTGACGGCGGAGGAGCTGACAGACCGTCTCTCCTCATACCTGTGTACTCCAGGTGGAAGCCCGCGGCAGACACGCTGATGTCCGACTGGAAGGTCAGGTACAGGTTGTTGGAGGTGCTGTTCAGCAGTTGGGGAATGGTTGTACCTTTAATAAATAATATGCACAGGAAATTAGCTCTGGAAGGGCACAGTCAAAACTTGGAAAAGACCGACTTGAATAATGGATAATGTCAAGGTGCCGTTTGGGTTTCTCAGGCCATTGAGAATATCAAGGTTTTTAATATTCATGTTTAAGGAAAGAACAAGCTGACTTTCAGTTTTGAATGCTTGCGTGCAGCATAACTTTTGGCAAGTATATTTAACCTCTTAACCCCCACCTGAACCGAGCACATTTTCACCAGTTTGGCTTTACCCAAATCTAAAAGCGACAAAATAGCGACAAAAAGGAGACAAAAATGAGGATGGAAAAAGTGAGAATAATGTGTGACGAAAAGCCGACAAAAAAGCGATTTAAAAAAAAGTCAAAAACGTGACAACAACACGGCAACGACTCAAGGAAAAAGCTCCATTTAGATGAGTTTTGTAGGTCTTAGCTTTCAAACAAGGCCATAGTGCACTTGGTTAATGCTAAGAGTTAAGAGGATAAGAGGTTATGTCATGTAAGTAAATTGGGGAAATTGCTGATGGCAGACCAGTAGCAGAGTGGTTGACTACAAAGGGCTCTATGCGGAGGTAAAAGTGACGTGTTTCGTATTATTGTGATTAAGAACGAATGGATGTCGGTCACTTTCATGTGTCTGTCCTGCAACCATCTGTAAATGTTAAAGTTGCTGGGATAGGCACCTGTGCACTATTTAAAATGTTACAACCTCACGACGTGAAATGCTTCCCCACTTACAAACACATTTGCAAAGTTTATTTCCAAATTGAGATGTTCAGCACTTGAGGAATGTGACATTTCGCCTCGTAAAACTGATTGTTCCAAATGGGAGTCATTATGCTAAACCGGCTCCTCTTTCACAGGGACTCGCCACAAAGTTCTTGGATGGCCTGTTCGCACTGGTAACTCTGTGGCAGGGGTGCGCATTTGATTAGCAGGACCCCCGAGGCGCCCTGACACTTGGAAAGTTGCAGATTGAAACAGGCCTAAATTATGAAGATTTATACTGCAGATAGGTGGCAGAGGTTTCTCTCTTGCTCGACTTCCCCTGACTGATTGTAGATGCTGTTCTCAAAGGACATGCCAAATGTCATCAGCTCCATCACAACATCTGTCTGAGGCTGGGACCTTGCGACGTTTGATTGAAACTCAGGCGGGAGTTGACAACTGTGATTTCCATGTATCAGTTTTACCTGAGTAGCTGCCGAGCCTTGGAGCGTTGCCATCGACCCCATCGAAAAAGTCCAAGGAGTCCCAGTTGTGCTCGGTAGCGAAGGTCACAACTTGAATCTTAAAGTGTAAAATGCAGAGAAAACGTTGGTAAATAGGAGCAATTAAGTTTAAAACGAACTACACTGGTACAAGTTAAAGATACTTATTTCATTTATTTCGAAGTTTTCCCACTTACTTGAATACCAGCTCCTTCTGGGACTGTGATTTTCCAGGCACAGTTGAGATAGTTTGCATACGTTTCAGGATATCCTGGAGAGAGTATGGTGCCTCTGCGGCCCATCATCACTCCACCACATGGAACTGCAGAAGGAACAAGCATTTGAAAATATAAATAAGCATATTTGTTTACTTTTAGTCCTAAAGTGTGCCACTGTGACATTATTATTTGAACATGATTTTAATAAGCCAAAAGAAACAGCTTTATCAGCTAACATTAACTTTATTAGTTTCATATTGTTCCAGTTGGCTTTGATTTCCCTAAAGTGAGCCATGCATTCAGCCTTACAGTTTTGTCACATATCTACAGGGGAAACAAATCACCACCAAAACCACTGTTTAATTAATCAGGAAGGCATCAGGGAAGATTACAAATTGCCTTTTAGTTTTCTTAACAACTTCTACAGTATAATGCATTCAGACAAGACACATTCATGATCTTTTTTTAATCAGACGTTTTAGCCAAGGTCAGAAAACTCATTCAGCATTTTTTCTAAATTACATATATTACGACTGTAAAGAAGACAATAATTATTATAATCAGTCTATCATAAACAACTGAATCCAATATTCTATTTGTGTTATCCAAAGCCTGGACAAACAGACCATTTCTGGAAAGTAACTTAAAGCAGAACTAAGTAATGTGTCATTGTGCCACAACCCAATGACACAATGGAGTAAACACTGCTAAAGTGGTGCTAGCCCACAGTTAGCTTTGCCCGTTAGCCTGTTAGCTTCTTCTTCGTGATTCCATTAGCGTGTATTGCGCCTCCGACCCGGTGCAGGGAAAGTTGCAAGGGTGGGTTTTCTGGCCAGAGACATCAGGAGGAGATGAAATAGCCTGGAAAAATCCAGACTCACCGCTGTACCAGCCGGTGAGTCTGGTCACCGTTGCGTCGAATCCATTTTCCACAGCGGTAGATACGCAAGCAAACAGGAAGCGGAGTAAACCAATCAGCGAAGGGCGGGCCTCTGCTGTTGATGTGGTGTTATTAGCGGTTTTGCATTAATATTTGCGCAGGATTATGAATAACGAAACTCACCTACTGTCGATGTGTTTTTTGGTCATTTACCGCCGACTGGAGACACGCTTTCTCTCTTTCGTGCATCGTTCGTAGATTGTTATTGAGGAGACTTCCGCGTCTCGTGAGTGACGTTGCTCGCTAACAACACGTCACGGCAAATAAACGATTCAGATTGGACGTGAACGGATTAATTTTGCGGAAGGCGCGAGCGTTGACTGGGTGACCAGACTGATCCCCCGCTGGATAAAAAAATACAGAGGGGAATCATTCTGGTCTCACCAGCCTAGAGATGAAAGGCCCCCAATCATCCCATTAAGACTTGTATTACCCCCAGAGGGACCACAAAAAGGATTTATTAAGGAAAACAATTTACTTAGGTCTTCTTTAACATTAACACACTGCACAGTATTTCTTTCACGTGCTGATAAGAAATAGAAGCAGAGGACTTCCACTTTGTACTCTTTTATTCACAGCAACATGAGTCCAATGTCTTGGCAACAGGCAAAGAAGTGCTGCACCATTTGGCTATAATTTAACAGGTCCTCTGAGCCCCTGAGCTCTCAGAGGTAATGTAATTGAGCAGTGAGATAAGAAATCATAAGAGCATGAATGCGTCTCACCTATCTCAATCTGCAGCAGGCTCATATGTCAGAGTGAGTGTGGGTGGGCAGTGTAGGAACTAGACACTTAATGAGATAAACATTTGGACCAATGTTATGAGCAGGACTTTTAATTATGTTTAAATAGCTCAGGTACCATCGAATTAACTGAAAGCAATGTTTTTATTGAAATTATTATATTTTGTGAACGTCACAATCTTCGCTTCTCTTTGGGAGAGAAAGAAGGAGTGAGTGACCCGGATGTGAGGAGTAAAAGAAGAAGCTTGTGGATGTACTGAAAGATTATATGTTAAGTTAGTTTCTAAGGCAGAAAGAGGATGAAGCAGATAAAGCACGAGAAGATTTGCTAAGAGTTAATTAATGTCCTTTATACTCTGTAATTCAAGCTTTCCTCTCATTGTCACCATAGTCACTCGATATATGCTGCATAACTGATCCGTGAGGAGCCTCCCCCGCAGAGCGTGACCCAGGAGTAGCTCTTGTGGCTCTGAGGAGGCTGGTGGACATGGCCTCACCGCACACTCCCACACTATAATTGGCCGCTGCAGGATGGAAGGCTAAATCCACTGTTTCGAAACAAGCTCAGTGCGACGCTGTTTACTTGTCGTCACCTCAGAAATGTTTGCGCCAACAGTGTGGGATTTCTCAGGGTGAATTATCACACAATCTGTGAATTTATATCACACCACACATGCATAATCTACAGGAGGCACTGCACTACTTCCCCTAACAAACACTTGACTGTGAAGACCCTAAGTCAACCAGCACATGAATAAAAAAAATGGAAAATGTCTCTTGGATAAGAGGTGGAATCAATTATTCCTTAACCTGAAAATTGCTGCATCAACATGTTTCGTAGCTAAACCAGATAAGAACTGAGGCTGTGCGATTACATTTGTAAACACATACATTTCAAGGACCATGCAAATAACTGCAGACACATTCCCTCCCTAACCACGCCCCAATCCTTCGGCGACATCATTCAGGTCCTTTTCTCAATTCCTCCGGCCCCGCCCTCCAGTAGCCCCTCCCCTACCCAAGAGGTAGGGGAGGGGCTATGTCTTGGGCCATGTCTTGATGTTTTTATGTATGTGCTTTGCCATAACTTTAACCTGATTGTAATTTCGCACATCTTCTTTTGTAAGGCACATTGAGTTGCCTCGTGTTCGAAACGCGCGGTATAAATAAAGTCGCCTTGCCTATTATTAATGAAATTGTTTGAAACCTTTCTGGGCTTTCAAACTGAACGGCTGTGGAATAAATAAATAAATACGTTTCATCACTAACACAAAAGAAAAACCTCTGTTATTCAATGCACGAAGAATAGCTATGAAATCGCAATTTTAGTGACTGTAATTTACATATCTCAAGGACTAAAATGATTTCGGCAGGACAAAAAACTATCCTGTCTCAATGTGGTAGACCTTTGTAACACCTTATGAAATGCATGTGATCAATATAGCAGTTTATATTACTCAAATGTTCATGCGGGTCCTGGATATGTTTAAAATGTGCACAGTGAGCCGCATGTAATTTCAAAACATATATAGCAAATATAATAAAAACTTGATTAGATGTGTTTCCAAAATTGTGCAGCCCTACTGTTATCGTTAGTAAGTCTCTACCTTGCCCGTACCAACGTGTCAGCATTCTTAAATATAGTTCAAATCTAACTATTGAAGATTGTTACAGTCAATCAAAATGGATTGCGCCAGATGAATGCACTAACACATTAGTTCATGTAGGAATGATTAACAAAGCACACTCCAATTCATATCCAGTCAAGAAGTAAATTAGCTACGGTATGCATCCATTTGAGCAAACTATTGCACAAAAACCACTGCACAGTTATTCCAAACATTACGCAACCATTCAGTCTACACTAATTAAATCACAATAGGATGTTCAGCGCTAAATTTAATTCATTTGTCTGTGGCAATCACACAAAACAACAGTACAACCCAGTGCACGGAGGTATTTCAAATGTAAGCACGGTGTAATGCCGTCATCTCCTGTAAACGAGACCTGGGTAATTGAGCATAGTGTTTTTGTGGAAACTGCCATAAAACTACTATATATATGCATTATTCCAGAGCACAGAGCCTCTGGGAGAGTGAGAGCGAGAGAGAAGCTGAGGCCAGATTGAATCTCCAGATAAAAATCAGTGTGTTTAAAATCGGAGCGCGTGTGCCACTTCTATTCCCCCAACACTTGGCAGCAAACTTGCATGAACCCTGAATTTGCTGTTTGGCATCGGGCCTGGCTTTCCATAGATATTTTCTTACTGCTTGTGTTCTTCTTTATCTTCCCAAGGTAGACAGGTGGGAGTCTGTTTGACACCAAGTTTATGCCCTTTCGAACAACTGTGTAGGCGTCATATTGGACCTTGCATACAAATATGACGCATTAATTTTTACACAGATTTTTCAGCAGACGCTATCTAAAACAGACATACACCAGGTAGTTTTCTCACCTTCCCGTCTAGCACTCACATTTTGTCTTCCATATTTTTTGAAGTTCTTACTTTGTCGAACATCTGAGACTTCAACTCGAGAGAATGTGGCTAATGGGTAAACATGCCCCTGCTTATCCACTATCCTTGCAACTCTCGCGCTTCTCGATATCTCATTGTCATGTGGGATTAGTGTGACAATAGTTTGTCCTTTGAAATAACTGCATGATGTAAAGTGTAGCCATGCATAACACACATTTTGTTCATTATGCAAACAAATCCAGGCTTGCACGTCCAATGTACATATGGTTGCCAAAATGCATGTAATGATACGATGATACTTAAAGCAGATGGGGCATGTATAAAAGATTCAGGGGCTTTTTATACAAGGTGAAATGGGCTGTGGTTTCCAGTGCCAGAACATGAACAGAGAAGGATGAGGAGCCCAACTGAGGATTTGTGGGGAAAAAACACTGCATCTCAGAAAGTAGAGCAAACATGTAAAAGTAAAGCCGGCATATGGTGCAGGTGAATGTTTGCCAAGTGCAGGAGTTGTTATTGATCACATAATACACTGCAGACCAGCGGTTCTCTGCACCCGGACTGGGACCTAAAAGTGGGTTGAAGAATCATTTTTAGTGGGTCTGACAGGATAATTTTAATTGCTAGTCAAACAGCCAGATGTTGTTATGTGTATACAGTAGTGGTAAAATTTTATACAGTAGTGTGGATGAGGCAGGATGAGGCAGGATTTTGCCTAAAGAAGGCCCAGTTGCCGAAACGTTACACCTATAAACGAATCTCACTTTTTTTTGCAAGATAGACAGTGTGTGGGAGATTCTTTTCCTTTAAGTTTGACGAGCATAATGCTTGACCTCTCAATCGCACCTGTATCTGTTTTTAAAAAAGATGTGCGAAGCAGCTGCTTCCTAAGTATTTTGCCATAATACATTGAAAGTGGGTCCAGAAGCCACAACAGTTGAAAACTACAGCTGCAGACTGTCACATTTTCTATATGTTTTAAATTGTCTATATGAAAATAGAACGTTTTATAATTGTTGTTGGCATTATACACCTTGCCCAGGGACAGTTGAAAACTAGCTTTGCAGCTAAAACTGACACATCTACAGAAATGTTCATTAATGTGTACTGTCCCTGTCAAATAAACTCATAAATAAATATTATGCTCTAATGTATTAAAAAACATTAAATTCAGTCTCTAAATTTGAACAGACAATAAAGAATAACTACAAAAAGTGTGTATAGTGTAGGTGTGTGAGTGGGTGAGGGTTTGGGAAAGTTTTAGACTTGTGTTTGTGAGGGCGGCTGATTGAATGAGTGTATGAATTAATTTAAATGAAATGTGAAAAAATGCCTAACCTTTTTTTATTGAAATAAAATGAGTACAAAACATTGGATTATTTGAGGATCAAATGTTGTCTCCTATTATAATCAGTTCCTTTTAGACCTCCTTTAGATTATACCCATATTCCCTTGTGGCAGCCAACTTCATTATGTAAGCAGAAATGTGTTTTTCTTTTTTTCCTTTCATTTTTTCTTTACATTTTCTGGTTCTTCAAAGCATAATCTACAATCATCTAATATGCACACATGTAAAGTAAACATCTCTGTGCTTACACCATTTGCACCTGCTTCAATATTTCACTCTTTTCTGTGCTGTTCAGTTGTTTGAAAAAGCATGAATAAATTTACATACAAAAGAACATAAAAAGCAGTGACATGACAGCTTCTGAAAGAGAGGAAAACTAAACCTGGATGCACCTGCTTTCCTCGTTAGAGTGTGTTCGAGTAGTACAACTGGAGGATGCTCACCGACACATGTGGGCACGGTGCCGTTCCACTGGGCCAGCGCATTGGGCACGGCCTCACACCTGATGGCAGTGGCTCCGTGCAGCGTGTAGCCTGGATTACACTCAAAGAGCACAGCCATGCCGGTGCCAAAGTCGTTCCCGATCCGCTTCCCAAACCGCGGTTCAGGCACTGAGTTGCACTGTGAGGCACTGGTCCTGGGAACAGCTACAGGGGAAAGATAAGGAGCAGGAGTCAGGAGTGCAAAGGTGGCCAAAGAACAGCAGCGATGAGAAAACTAAGCTCTTTTACCTATTAGTTTATTTGACATAATTTCCTCTCCTTATAGTTGGTTTGTTTTATTGATGTACAAAACAGGATTGTACAAAAGAAAAATACTTGACTCTGTCCTTTACCTTGTTGTTTGCATGCCTTCAAACGTTGTTGTTTTTACACATAAAGGCAACCTTTTGTATGCATAAATCATACTTTTGTTAGAAAACAAAATATTGCATTTTTTTTTTACATCTATGGGATCAGTTTTGAGTTATCAAATACTCTACATGTTGTTCTCAATTAGAGAAAATTAAGAACAATGGGAAGTTTCTATTGTTAGTTGACATAATAGTCTTACATACATTATGGAGTGTGATAAAAAAATGTAACAAAAAAGACATTCCTTTTCCTTTTCAGAGAACAGGTTTTACCTTGGTACACAAAATGAAACCCTTTTGCTGTTTCACTTCCATTTGCAGAAAACTTTAGTGTTATTTTATTTCCTGAACTCAAAGGCAACGTCTCGCCTGTGGATGAAAACAAACAGAAAAATGTTAATGCAGTTTCAGGTTAAGCTACTCTGACTTCAAGGTGATGTATAGAAATATTTTACTGTGTTGTGAAAACGGGAGCTATTATTTGAACACATTACAGCGTTCTCAAACGTAGCTCAATACAATAACAATATTTGCACTTTAAGTTTCAGATGGGTTTAAATACTGTATACTCGTTATCTGACTGCTCATGTGTGTATACTGTATATTTCACTATTTGGTTGAATAGAACAGAGTATAGTAGCCGAAACTGCTCTTGTGGCACAGAAACTACCCAGCGCTGGTTGCATTAGTGCTGAAGGTCACAGTAACCTGAGTTACCTGAGTGAGATCCATAGATGGAGGACAGAAGGGCAGAGACTGTGGAGGAGCCGTCATAGATCTCAACCAAATCCGTCGTCAAGGTCTGGAAAAACACAAACTGGCCAAACAGCACTGCAAGAGAAAGACACAAGATCGGGAAGAAACAGATAAAAAATATTGATTAGTATAAAACGTCATTAAAGCTCTTAAAAAAGAAGGGAATTTTAGCTATTTTCTTGAAGTATGGGGTAAAATCAAATCAAATGTCCCTTGTGGAGCACTTTGGGTGACTCGCGTCGTGTGAAAAACGAGATACAAATAAGATCCCCTTCTCTTCCTTTGCAGAAGACGTCACCTCACAGGAAGAAGACACTGGATTTGCTTCTGAGAACAAATGTCTCATCGAGATTCAAAAACATGCAGGGCAGGTTGAGCCAAAGTCACTGCCGCTGAGGACTTTTAAGGGAAGTTTATTTTACAATGCCAAATGGAAACATTTTAGGACAGGTTTTAAAGTGTGTAGGACAGGTTTTCACTAGATTTATAACTTTGTTTGATAGGATATTGCGTGTGGTTAGCAGAAAACAATGCTTTACACCAGCTGAGTGACACTTTTATGTGGAAATCTCTAAAGCATCAGTGACAGAGGAAGAGGATGAGATTCATAGTAAAGTAGAGAACAAGAACTTGCTCTTGGCCCATTGGCGGGGCGGACTGGCCATATGCCCATTCTAGAAGAGCACAGAAGGGCCTCTGACGTGAGGGCCATCGGGCTGGCCTCTCAATTTTCTCCTTAAACACAACACAGGCTAAGGGGCGCTGCCGCAGGGCAAACATGATAGATTTTGATAGAGGGCAAAGATGAATCGATTTGACTTGCCAACTCCATTTTGAATTCAAATCCATTTTATTGCCCAGCCCTGTCACAAAGTGTAAAAAGTTAACAGCTGTTTACTAGTAGCAGCAGTGCTACCACTGACAAGTTTTTAGTCCAAGCTCAGCATCTGACTCTGCACAGGGACAGTCGCTGTAGAGAGCACTGAGTAACAGTGTAGGGCACACATACAGCAGCCTGATTAAAATCAATGAAAGGGTATTGTTGGTTTAAAAGCATTTAAGTCAAAAATAGCATATCAATTTTATTTATTTAACACCTTGAAATTATCGTAAATTGATGTTAAAATATATATTTGTGGAAATGCACAGCTACGCCAAATTGGGCCAGGCTAATCAGAATCCAGGGCTGTTTTTTAGTCCCAGTCCGCCCCTGCCCATTAGTGCAGTGTAGTGTCTGGAAAGAGCTATGGCTGGGTCTGGGTACCGTTAAACAACACCAGTATGGTATTAAAAAAAAAAGGTTTATGCAATACAGGTATCGGGGGAGGAGAGTACCGGTAAGCAAATACCGAAAAGAAATATAAAATCTTTATATCCATTATATTATATTGTATGCTGTTGGTCATCAAAATGTAACCTAAGTTGAAAAAAGGGGGGAAATTTAGAAAATAATATGGAAAAAAATAATCTGAACATTTAGGGCAAGATTTAGGGCAAATATTTTGGGGAAAATTAAAAAGATTGGAAAAATTGGAGAAAAACACGTAAAAGAAAATGTAAAAATGGTGGGAAATTTAGAGAAAAAATTGGGAAAAAATTTAAAAACATTTTGGGGGAAAAACCATTAAAAAAAATTGGGGGGAAATGATAAGAAAGACTTGGGAAGTGTTTTTTCTGCCCTTTTGTAGTCATAGAAAGTTTCTTGGTTGTTTCACTACAAACAAATGATACAAATGCAAAATAAATTAAATGGAAGGATAATTTAATTTAATTTAATTTAATGGATTATAGAATAAATTATGGTTCTATATGACAAATATTTTAGTATAGCTATCGGAAAAAAATATTGTTCAGGTATCGGTATTGAAAACCAAGTACCGTTATGGAACAAAATGTAATGTAATGTATGATGATGTATGATACCCAGCCCTAGCTACGGTACTACTACATCTTTGCAATGTAAGTCAAATCCTGCACACATGTCCACAAGCACGTGAAATGCCAAACATCCCAAACAATATGCCATAATTACCCCTTCCATGATCAACTTAACAGAAAACACACAACTGAATCTGTCAGTACAATAACTGACAACTGAAGAACTAGATGAAGGCAGTGGAATGACAACGTGTGTCTAGACTTTGACCTTTAAATTGATTAAGCCACCTCTGACTAATGACACAGCATGTGGTATCAGCTCTGGGATCGCGAAATCTTATCTCGACTATAGAGCGATGGGGGAACTACACAGAGCTTATGATAATGAACTGGGGATTATTTAAATACTGGGGCATGAATATTTCCAATTAAGCATTCTTGATGATATCACTCTGTGCACATCCTTGAAAATAATGTGATCTTCTTTCATTTGTGTGTGCATAGATACACCCCGCTGAATCCCGAGTGGAGGTCTGAGACAGAGATCCTCAGCTATGCACAATGTACTGTATATCAAGAATGACAGAAAACATTATTCCTCAGAGCCTTGTGCGGAAACATCCTGACGTCTTTTGTGCATGTTCATCCGCTTTGTGCAAATGGGGGGCTAAACCAATCAGTGCTTATTTTTGCATACCAAAGCAGAAGCCTTCCTGGTCGTCGCAGCTCACAATGCCACTGGAAATAGGCTTTTCAAGAGAAACTGCCAAAGCAACCCTAAGAAATCATTGTTTGACTATTTATACCTGAACTCATTTCCATTTTTATTATTTACTTTTTGAACATGTCTGATCTCCATTGTAATTATCTTCATCTATCTTCACTCTGCCTGTGGTTCTCAAACTGTGGCACATGTACAGAGGGAGATTCAATAAGGGGATACTAAGGGTCTGCAATTTCATCAGGTTTTCAACATTTTACTCCCAGTTAAAGCAGAACTAAGTAACTCATGCCCCTAGAGGCCATAAGCAGCACTGCAGGTGTCGTGGCACTTGCATGTTTTTTACTCATTCATTGTCCGTAAATTGTCCGTAAATACAACGCTGACAGAAAAGACAAAGGGAGAGAGGGATATTGTACATTGTGCCACAACCCAACGACACAATTGAGATAAAAAAAAATTCTCCTCAGACCTGGCTGTAAATACTGCTAAAGTGGCGCTAGCCTGCAGTTAGCTTTGCTCATTAACCTGTTAGCTTCTTCTTTGTGATTCTATTAGTGTGTATTGCGCCACCGACCCGGTGCAGGGAAAGTTGCAAGGGGGGTTTTCTGGCCAGAGACACCGGGGGGAGATGAAAGACCCCCTAATCATCCCATTAACACTTGTATTACCCCCAGAGGGACTACGAAAAGGATTTATTACTTACTTAGTTCTTCTTTAACACATGTCAAATTAAGGTCCTTTTGTGGACACTTTTCAAATAGGGTTTGGTCCTGGTATGGTGACACTTGGAAGATCATGCATATAATGATCAAAAAAATTGGATTACCTATTTACACCTTGTTTGACACAAGTTTTGGGCCATAACTTGTTTTTCCTTGTGTTTGCTGCGTTCATAGACTCACAACAGAATCCACCTGAGACTTTCCAAAAAGGTGTGGAAAAACAAAAACACTTGTAACAGAGGCAAGTGCTAAGGTAAAATAGCACCATATGTTGGTCCTTCTGGCTATGAATTATGGAGGAGCTATCTGTCTTCTTCCCTCTGTGCCCGTATGGATCTTCTGTGGCAGGGACGCCTCACAGTTTAACACAATGGGACTATTCTTTCCACAACTAAGAAATACTAGTATCTAAATGACTCCATGGAGCCACGGGAAGCAGCGCTGCATAGTTCCCCAAGAGATTACACTTGTGACAGAGTACAAATGTCCGACAAGGTGTCACTATCAAAGATGGAGCACACAGAAGCAAGGCAATGTGTCTATGTTTGTGTAATGAGATAACCTTATAACCTCTTTGCGTAGCATGAAACTCAACATACAAGGAAGTAGCAGTAAAAACACGCACACACATTAAGAAAAACAATAAAAACCGGAGACCAGAAGGTGTAGTCACAGAAACAACCGGGTCTCTTTATCTGCTGAGACGTGAGGACGCCTATGGCACAACCCAACGTGGAATAAGGAATGGCTTTACCCTGAGGGATGGCTCACTGCAGGAGCATTAGCATACCAACACAGGGCTTTGTAGAATAGGCTACACCACTGCACTTGCACACAAGCACACACAAGTACAGTGCCTCTAATCCAAACGCAGCAGACCATGACACCAATCTGCTCCTTTGCTGTAATCACGCCCTGATATTAAGTCAATAAATCATAGTAAACTTGTTGCCTAATTTATGCAGAACTATGATGAATCTTTTGTCCTCTGGGTCTAGTCGCCGTAATGTAATGCACTGCATATGAACAATGGGCAACATTATTATGCCGGGATCTTAACCTTGATTTATTCCAAAATATAAAGATAGGCTCTTTATGCACTCTAAGACTGTAGATTTAAGTACTGAGATGGGTATATCTTTCCCTGATGCCTGCTGGGCAAAACCAATATATACACAATGCAAGCTTCTGTAACGACATTCCAACTTCCATTTCCTTTGGAGCCTTTTACAACAAATGTACAAAGTTCAAAGGGAACATGCAATTTGCACAAATCTAACTAGAAGTGAAGAGAACTGCTGATTCACTGATGCATGGGCTGAACACAGAGAAGGAAGACATTCCTTAGTTCATTCTGACTCAATACACACATTTCCTGCAGGTATTTGGCTCCTCGTTTACACTGAGAAAACCTCACACTAAAAGGTGCACAAATGGGCTGTGACTGGTGGAAGAAAGACAAGGAATTTAAAATCACTGTCATTTTTCTGGGACATTTTTTGAACAATGAGTATCCTGCTATAATAAAAAGAAAACAAGAAAGGAAAAAAAAGGGGCAACGACACACAGCTGGGCGACAACAATATCTACATGAATCATGTGGTATTGAGTAACGTGGAGTCATGTGTGCTGAACCATTTCCCTCATCAGCAAAGAGTTAAAGGTTATGTGTTTTTGCATTGAAAGCAAATTTGATTTGATGTTATGACATCAAATGTTATGATTATATCACAGCAATAAAGTATATCACATGACAGATTTTCACACAATTCTTAAGATTCTAGTTGTACCCATGTGATTGAGTTCATCGATGATAAGTGATTAGTATGCAATATTATGATGATGTAACATTGTAAGTTAAAATTAATAACCTCTGACATTCTTAATAAATTCAGCAGGAGCAAATATCCAATCCCAAATAGTCAACTTCTCTCTGAACTTCTCTCCAAGCCCGCACTCGGGTTCTTTATCATGAGACTATTGGGCCAAAGTCCTCTCCCTGTCAGAACAAGGGCATGTGCAGATAGGATCACCACAATAATGCCCAGAAGAAAAATATCATAATCCCTAGACAGCCTCTATCTCTGTCACTCCGCAGAACTCCATTCTGCTCCTGTACGAGGAATAAACAAATGGCGCCTCACAAGGAGACGGCTGGTGGAGGCACTGACCATGAACTGAATGAATTGTCTGATCTGACCAATGCCTTTCTGACTCTTAATCAAACTTTATGTCATCTCGTCCTGCAGTCCTTAGTCTTCAATGCTGAAGAAGTCAGCCACCTCAACTGCCTTCATGAAAGAACGATTTTGGAGGGAAAAAACCTCTAATGGTATAGAGATTGCCATTAGATTTGTGTATTAGTTCATTTAACGTTTAAAATGGCAGTCTTTGCAATTTCGGTAATTGCAACAATTGCAATTTGATTCAGATTGAATCTCTTAACCCCCACCGGAACTGAGTGTATTTTTTTCCAGTTTGGCTTTACCCAAATCTAAAGGTTTCTTGAAAAAATTGTCAAAGTAGCGTCAATAATGAGGCGAGAACGAAAATGCGACAAAAACTAGACGACAAAGAAACAAAAAAGTAACCAAAGAATAATAGAAAAGTGGCAAAAAAGTGACAAAAATGTGATGAAAAAGTGAGAAAAACGACTCAAAAGAGACAAAAAAGCAATGAAAAGAAATGTCTTATCTTTGACATGAGGCGTTACACTGTCCCATAGGCTGTAAGCTTTTAGACTTGGGTAAAGCTGAACTGGATAAAATGCACTTGGTTAGGACTTGGTTATTTGTATTATTAAAATACAAATAAATACAAATATTTATTTGTATTTATTCATTTATTTGAATTAGGACAGTACATATTAATCAACATGTCAGCAAAAAGCATCAATGTAACTATGCCGGAGTTAGCACAGTAGCAAATTTTCATCCGTTGTCCTAAGGCAGGTAAGATCAGCAAACATTTACTTAGACAATATACAGAAGAGATATATACACAATACATACAGACATTTCATGGACAACATACAACCAGCCTCAAAGATGCCCCCAACGCTCCAAAATACGTAAATAGAATACGTTAAATACGTAATTGTGCAGCCCTGACAGAGATTACTATTTTTGGAAGTTTTAAAATTGCAACATTATCCACAGGGCTGTGCAAAACAAAGGAAGGGCAGCCAGTGTGAAAGTTTGCCAAATCAGAGGATGTGGCAACCCCTGACAAAATCGAGCAACAAAATGCAATTGTTGTTACCTAAACATAAGTGACGTTTATATTAAACTAAATTACATTTCAAATAAAGCCAGTGGAAAGAATCTCACATGGCATAAAACCACATTCAGTGGTACGTCTATGGTGGTACCTCTTGTGGTGTCACTTTCATTTTACATTCCGCATATTATTCTTATATAGTGACGTAACCTGCAATGCATCACACCATATCAAGAAAACCGTCTCGGATACAAAGCTCATTTAACACAGACATATGAAACCCATGTGATGCTTTGATAGCAATCAAATATTTTTACAGTTTGCGATAAATCAGCTTTGCAAATACGCTATCACTAGATCATATTATGTTTTGAATTGTGCCATGAATAAAACACCTTGGAACAGCATAGCGCAGAATAGCAATGGTGTAACTATAATCTGATCTACAAACCACTACAAAAGCTACATGTGCCTTAGGGCTGAGCATAGGTGCGATAAGGCAGTGCACTGGGATTTACAAAAGGTAAGCAAAATGGCAGCATATGTTTGTCCTTCTGCCAATGAATAATAGAAGAGGTGCCTGTCATCTTTGCTCTGCTGCGGCCCGGGCCTTCAGAGCGGTGATGGCAAACAGACGCTTCATTTACTGACTGCAGAGCGGGATGACAGGGGCCGGGCATATATTTTTAATGACCATTATCAATGTGCGTTACCTTCACATCCTTTAGGCAAATACTGTGTGGTTGCACCGTAGTAGGTAAAGCCTTCAGTCCATTAAAGCTAGATCTATTGTCCATGCATAAAGTGCTTAAAAGCTGGACACAATACTAGGAAAGTAAGATGGGGAATACCGTATATCACCAACATTAAGATTGTTCTGGGAAGAAGTTTTTGATGCTCTCAAAGTTATATTCAAACATGACATCCCACTAAGTCCCATAGTAGCACTGTTAGGAGCAATACCTAAGGGGATTGTCAGAAGAGACCATGAGTACCTTTTACAGTTGCATTGAAATGTATAACTATTGGATGGCTTAAACCAGACCCACCGACTTACAATATATGGATTCAGAAAGTATGGAGTATATCAAATGGAACAAATAACATATTCATTGAGGTTACAAAAGCCTATCTTTGTTAAACGCTGGAAACCCATTCTGCCTCTGCTGATACAATAAGAAATGATTTGGGTTCCGTTTATTTTTTCCCTTACTTTTTCTTATATTATTCTTATATGCTAATACCCTGCTCTTAAGTGTTTGCTGTTGCTTTGTTTTTCTTTTTGTTGTAAAAAAGAAAAGAAAAAATATGAGCAGAACTAATTAACTCATGCCCCTAGAGGCCATAAACGCCACTGCAGGTGTCGTCGTACGTTTTGTTTTTTTACTCATTAATTGTCCGTGAGAGTAAATACTACGCTGACAGAAAAGACAAAGGGAGAGAGGGATATTGTACATCCAATTACACAATTAAGATATTTTTTTTCACTCATACTTGGCTGTAAATACTGTTTAAGTGGCGCTAGCCTGCAGTTAGCTTTGCCCGTTAGCCTGTTAGCTTCTTCTTTATGATTCTATTAGTGTGTATTGCGCCTCCAACCCGGAGTCAGGAAAGTTGCAATTGTGGTTTTCTGGCCAGAGACACCAGGCCAGAGACCCCCAATCATCCCATCAGTATTATTCCCAGAAGGACTACGAAAAGGATTAATTAAGGTAAACAAGTTACTTTGTTCTCTTTAATGTTAATGTATCTTGTTAATTTTCTTTGTTTGAAAAACAAAATAAAAATTAGGTTTAACAAAAAAGTGTTTAGTATTTTTTGTCTCTCACTCTCTACTGTTGCCACATTGAACTTTGAAACTGGCTGTCAATCACGTAACATTATTAACCAAACTACAGTAAACCGGTTGTGCTTGCATTACTTAGACTCAATGCATCCGGTCAAACTTACAGGTAAGCTTCACTAAATAAATAACAAATGTTACATAATTTGTCATTCTAAATACTTGTGTCTTTATTTGAATAAATAGTGCTTAATGTAAGATCAATATACATGCAAAGCTCCCAGTGCAAATTCCTTTCAAATTCATAGTTCCTTGCTTTTATGAATATGGATTCTAGTCATTACCAAATAAAGCCCTACAAAAGGCTAGACATAATGTGTTTTTATTAGGCCCGAGCCAGGACTTTGTCCTGGTAAGGGACTTTTGTTCTCCCCCGGTTTCTTGTTATTATTATTATTATTATTATTAGGCCCGAGCCAGGACTTTGTCCTGGTAAGGGACTATTGTTCTCCCCCGGTTTCTTGTTATTATTATTAGGCCCGAGCCAGGACTTTGTCCTGGTAAGGGACTATTGTTCTCCCCCGGTTTCTTGTTATTATTATTATTATTAGGCCCGAGCCAGGACTTTGTCCTGGTAAGGGACTATTGTTCTCCCCCGGTTTCTTGTTATTATTAGGCCCGAGCCAGGACTTAGTCCTGGTGAGGGACTATTGTTCTCCCCCGGTTTCTTGTTATTATTATTATTATTATTATTCCGCCTCTAAGATCCTGTTTTTCAGTGCCTTCCCGAGCAAAAGTACACGCAGAAATGGGCACAGTGAATCAGAGTCGGCAAAAATTGCGTGTCAGTGGGCGACATGCACACGCCCTAAACAAAATGGCTCCACAGCGCCCCCTCAAAGTTGACCCCCATTCTTTTGGGGACATGCATTTTTGGCATAGGCCAATCCCCTTTGGCACAGTGATAGAGCACATGGAGAGAGTCACAAAACATAATTGTAGCTCCGCCCTCTGACCAACAGGAAGTCGGCCATCTTGGATTGAAATCCTGGAGAAGAAATCTCTCACCAGATGTTTCAATGTACTACTCCTTGGTTTTTCTGCAGAATAAGCTCAAACATGGCTCAATAGAATCTAGAGAAATGGAGCTACATTTTCAAGCCAGCTTTTTTTGATAACGTTTACACTTTTCACATAGCGCCCCCACAAAAAACGTGCTTTTTTCCCGTACCTTGGACAACCCCTCGCAGGCATGCGCTCTATCCAATCTGGATCATATTTGGCTGACATAAGGCCTCTTATGGTATGAATCCATAGAGCTCAATAATTGCACGGTGCTCACCACTATAGCGCCACCTATCTATACCTTGAAACATTTAGTTTGTACAATTTATATGAAACTTTGCAGGTATATTCTACACATTAAATCGAACACAAAAATATATTACATGTGTTTGATATTTTCTAAGGTGTGGGCGTGGCAATGACGCACAGGATGTCGGCCATTTTCACTTTTAACCTCTTAACTCCCACCTGAACCAAGTGCATTTCTTTGTGTGCTGTGGTTTTATCTGCACTTACGTCTCATTTCTGTAACTGTGTTTTTGACGCTTTTTTTCAAGAAGCTTTAAGACATGGGTCAAGACGAACTGGAGAAAATGTGCTCGGTTAAAGTGGGGGTTAAGAGATTAAAATGGCACCCCCACAAAAAAAAGGCCTTTTTGCAGTACATTTCACAACCCCTCGCAGGCATGCGCTCTATCCAATATGGATCATATTTGCCTGACATAAGGACACTCACGGTCTGAACAGATAGAGCTCAATAACTTCACAGTGCTCAACACTATAGCGCCACCTATCTATACCTTGAATATTGCAGTCTGGATTATTTATCTCCCACTTTGCCGGTATATTCTACACAATAAACTAAACAAAAAATGATATTACATATGCATCATATTGTGTAAGATGTGGGCGTGGCCAGGGTAAACGTGTTCCTGAGAGCATTATTATTACCCATGATAACTGGCACATTCTTTGTCCCTTTGAGTTTTAAATGTAATCACTTATACACCAGATGGCCCTGAATCTTTTTACATGAACACAAAAATGATCCATGCTATAGCGCCCTCTGCTGTAAAGACCAAGAGTTAGCAGACAGAGAGCACACAGGTTGTGTGTGAGGCCGAGGGGAGAGCAGGTTTGGGCGAGAGCGGGGGCGGTAGCAAAGGAGGCGGTCGCAAGGGGGGGCTGCGCCAGGGGCGAGGGCCTACATCGCCGCTTGCGGCTTTAATTATTATTATTATTATAGTTACGCCTCTAAGATCCTGTTTTTCAGTGCCTTCCCGTGCAAAAGTACACGCAGAAATTGGCACAGTGATCAGAGTCGGCAAAAATTGCGTGTCAGTGACCGACATGCACACGCCCTAAACAAAATGGCTCCACAGCGCCCCCTCAAAGTTGACCCCCATTCTTTTGGGGACAGTCATTTTTGGTGTAGGCCAAACCCCTTTGGCACAGTGATAGAGCACATGGAGACAGTCACAAAACATAATTATAGCTCCACCCTCTGACCAACAGGAAGTCGGCCATCTTGGATTGAAATCCTGGAGACGAAATTTCTCACCAGCTGTTTAAATGTACTACTCCTTGGTTTTCCTGCAGAATAAGCTCAAACATGGCTCAATAGAATCTAGAGAAATGGAGCTACATTTTCAAGCCAGCTTTTTTTGATAACGTTTACAGTTTTCACATAGCGCCCCCACAAAAAACATGCTTTTTTCCCGTACCTTCGACAACCCCTCGCAGGCATGCACTCTATACAATCTGGATCATATTTGGCTGACATAAGGCCTCTTATGGTATGGATCCATAGAGCTCAATAACTGCACGGTGCTCACCACTATAGCGCCACCTATCTATACCTTGAAACATTTTAGTTTGTACAATTTATATGAAACTTTGCAGGTATATTCTACACATTAAATCGAACACAAAAATATATTACATGTGTTTGATATTTTCGAAGGTGTGGGCGTGGCAATGACGCACAGGAAGTCGGCCATTTTAACCTTTAACCTCTTAACTCCCACCTGAACCAAGTACTCTTCTTTGTGTGCTGTGTTTTCATCTGCACTTACGTCTCATTTCTGTAACTGTTTTTGACGCTTTTTTTCAAGAAGCTTTAAGATATGGGTCAAGACGAACTGGCGAAAATGTGCTCGGTTAAATTGGGGGTTAACAGATTAAAATGGCACCCCCACAAAAAAAGGCCTTTTTGCAGTACATTTCACAACCCCTCGCAGGCATGCGCTCTATCCAATCTGGATCATATTTGGCTGACATAAGGAAACTCACGGTCTGAACAGACAGAGCTCAATAACTTCACGGTGCTCAACACTATAGCGCCTCCTATCTATACCTTTAATATTGCATTCTGGATTATTTATCTCCCACTTTGCCGGTATATTCTACACAATAAACTAAACAAAAAATTATATTACATATACATCATATTGTGTAAGATGTGGGCGTGGCCAGTGTAAACGTGTTCCTGAGAGCATCATTATTATGCATTCTTTGTCCCTTTGAGTTTTAAATGTAATCACTTATACACCAAATCGCCCTGAATCTTTTTACATGAACACAAAAATGATCCATGCTATAGCGCCCCCTGCTGCAAAGAGCAAGAGTTAGTAGACAGAGAGCACACAGGTTGTGTGTGAGGCCGAGGGGAGAGCAGGTTTGGGCGAGAGCGGGGGCGGTTGCAAAGGAGGCGGTCGCAAGGGGGGGCTGCGCCAGGGGCGAGGGCCTACATCGCCGCTTGCGGCTTTAATTATTATTATTAGGCCCGAGCCAGGACTTTGTCCTGGTAAGGGACTATTGTTCTCCCCCGGTTTCTTGTTATTATTAGGCCCGAGCCAGGACTTTGTCCTGGTGAGGGACTATTGTTCTCCCCCGGTTTCTTGTTATTATTATTATTATTATTATAGTTACGCCTCTAAGATCCTGTTTTTCAGTGCCTTCCCGTGCAAAAGTACACGCAGAAATTGGCACAGTGATCAGAGTCGGCAAAAATTGCGTGTCAGTGGGCGACATGCACACGCCCAAAACAAAATGGCTCCACAGCGCCCCCTCAAAGTTGACCCCCATTCTTTTGGGGACAGTCATTTTTGGTGTAGGCCTAACCCCTTTGGCACAGTGATAGAGCACATGGAGACAGTCACAAAACATAATTAAAGCCGCAAGCGGCGATGTAGGCCCTCGCCCCTGGCGCAGCCCCCCCTTGCGACCGCCTCCTTTGCTACCGCCCCCCGCTCTCGCCCAAACCTGCTCTCCCCTCGGCCTCACACACAACCTGTGTGCTCTCTGTCTGCTAACTCTTGGTCTTTACAGCAGAGGGCGCTATAGCATGGATCATTTTTGTGTTCATGTAAAAAGATTCAGGGCCATCTGGTGTATAAGTGATTACATTTAAAACTCAAAGGGACAAAGAATGTGCCAGTTATCATGGGTAATAATGATGCTCTCAGGAACACGTTTACCCTGGCCACGCCCACATCTTACACAATATGATGCATATGTAATATCATTTTTTGTTTAGTTTATTGTGTAGAATATACCAGCAAAGTGGGAGATAAATAATCCAGACTGCAATATTCAAGGTATAGATAGGGGGCGCTATAGTGTTGAGCACTGTGAAGTTATTGAGCTCTATCTGTTCAGACCGTGAGTGTCCTTATGTCAGGCAAATATGATCCAGATTGGATAGAGCGCATGCCTGCGAGGGGTTGTGAAATGTACTGCAAAAAGGCCTTTTTTTTTGTGGGGGTGCCATTTTAATCTCTTAACCCCCACTTTAACCGAGTACATTTTCTCCAGTTCGTCTTGACCCATATCTTAAAGCTTCTGGAAAAAAAGCGTCAAAAACACAGTTACAGAAATGAGACGCAAGTGCAGGTGAAAACACAGCACACAAAGAAATGTACTTGGTTCAGGTGGGAGTTAAGAGGTTAAAAGTGAAAATGGCCGACTTCCTGTGCGTCATTGCCACGCCCACACCTTTGAAAATATCAAACACATGTAATATATTTTTGTGTTCGATTTAATGTGTAGAGTATACCTGCAAAGTTTCATATAAATTGTACAAACTAAATGTTTCAAGGTATAGATAGGTGGCGCTATAGTGGTGAGCACCGTGCAATTATTGAGCTCTATGGATTCATACCATAAGAGGCCTTATGTCAGCCAAATATGATCCAGATTGGATAGAGCGCATGCCTGCGAGGGGTTGTCCAAGGTACGGGAAAAAAGCACGTTTTTTGTGGGGGCGCTATGTGAAAACTGTAAACGTTATCAAAAAAAGCTGGCTTGAAGTTGTAGCTCCATTTCTCTAGATTCTATTGAGCCATGTTTGAGCTTATTCTGCTGAAAAACCAAGGAGTAGTACATTGAAACATCTGGTGAGAGATTTCTTCTCCAGGATTTCAATCCAAGATGGCCGACTTCCTGTTGGTCAGAGGGCGGAGCTATAATTATGTTTTGTGACCGTCTCCATGTGCTCTATCACTGTGCCAAAGGGGATTGGCCTATGCCAAAAATGCATGTCCCCAAAAGAATGGGGGTCAACTTTGAGGGGGCGCTGTGGAGCCATTTTGTTTAGGGCGTGTGCATGTCGCCCACTGACACGCAATTTTTGCCGACTCTGATTCACTTTGCCCATTTCTGCGTGTACTTTTGCACGGGAAGGCACTGAAAAACAGGATCTTAGAGGCGGAATAATAATAATAATAATAATAATTAAAGCCGCAAGCGGCGATGTAGGCCCTCGCCCCTGGCGCAGCCCCCCCTTGCGACCGCCTCCTTTGCAACCGCCCCCGCTCTCGCCCAAACCTGCTCTCCCCTAGGCCTCACACACAACCTGTGTGCTCTCTGTCTACTAACTCTTGCTCTTTGCAGCAGGGGGCGCTATAGCATGGATCATTTTTGTGTTCATGTAAAAAGATTCAGGGCCATCTGGTGTATAAGTGATAACATTTAAAACTCAAAGGGACAAAGAATGTGCCAGTTATCATGGGTAATAATGATGCTCTCAGGAACACGTTTACCCTGGCCACGCCCACATCTTACACAATATGATGTATATGTAATATCATTTTCGTTTAGTTTATTGTGTAGAATATACCGGCAAAGTGGGAGATAAATAATCCAGACTGCAATATTCAAGGTATAGATAGGGGGCGCTATAGTGTTGAGCACTGTGAAGTTATTGAGCTCTATCTGTTCAGACCATAAGAGGCCTTATGTCAGGCAAATATGATCCAGATTGGATAGAGCGCATGCCTGCGAGGGGTTGTGAAATGTACTGCAAAAAGGCATTTTTTTTGTGGGGGTGCCATTTTAATCTCTTAACCCCCACTGTAACCGAGCACATTTTCTCCAGTTCGTCTTGACCCATGTCTTAAAGCTTCTGGAAAAAAAGCGTCAAAAACACAGTTACAGAAATGAGACGTAAGTGCAGGTGAAAACACAGCACACAAAGAAATGCACTTGGTTCAGGTGGGAGTTAAGAGGTTAAAAGTGAAAATGGCCGACTTCCTGTGCGTCATTGCCACGCCCACACCTTTGAAAATATCAAACACATGTAATATATTTTTGTGTTCGATTTAATGTGTAGAATATACCTGCAAAGTTTCATATAAATTGTACAAACTAAATGTTTCAAGGTATACATAGGTGGTGCTATACTGGTGAGCACCGTGCAATTATTGAGCTCTATGGATTCATACCATAAGAGGCCTTATGTCAGCCAAATATGATCCAGATTGTATAGAGTGCATGCCTGCGAGGGGTTGTCCAAGGTACGGGAAAAAAGCACGTTTTTTGTGGGGGCGCTATGTGAAAAGTGTAAACGTTATCAAAAAAAGCTGGCTTGAAAATGTAGCTCCATTTCTCTAGATTCTATTGAGCCATGTTTGAGCTTATTCTGCTGAAAAACCAAGGAGTAGTACATTGAAACATCTGGTGAGAGATTTCTTCTCCAGGATTTCAATCCAAGATGGCCGACTTCCTGTTGGTCAGAGGGCGGAGCTATAATTATGTTTTGTGACCGTCTCCATGTGCTCTATCGCTGTGCCAAAGGGGATTGGCCTATGCCAAAAATGCATGTCTCCAAAAGAATAGGGGTCAACTTTGAGGGGGCGCTGTGGAGCCATTTTGTTTAGGGCGTGTGCATGTCGCCCACTGACACGCAATTTTTGCCGACTCTGATTCACTGTGCCCATTTCTGCGTGTACTTTTGCTCGGGAAGGCACTGAAAAACAGGATCTTAGAGGCGGAATAATAATAATAATAATAATAATAATAATAATAATAATAATAACAAGAAACCGGGGGAGAACAATAGTCCCTTACCAGGACAAAGTCCTGGCTCGGGCCTAATAATAATAATAATAATAACAAGAAACCGGGGGAGAACAATAGTCCCTTACCAGGACAAAGTCCTGGCTCGGGCCTAATTATAGCTCCACCCTCTGACCAACAGGAAGTCGGCCATCTTGGATTGAAATCCTGGAGACGAAATTTCTCACCAGCTGTTTAAATGTACTACTCCTTGGTTTCTCTGCAGAATAAGCTCAAACATGGCTCAATAGAATCTAGAGAAATGGAGCTACATTTTCAAGCCAGCTTTTTTTGATAACGTTTACAGTTTTCACATAGCGCCCCCACAAAAAACATGCTTTTTTCACGTACCTTCGACAACCCCTCGCAGGCATGCACTCTATACAATCTGGATCATATTTGGCTGACATAAGGCCTCTTATGGTATGGATCCATAGAGCTCAATAACTGCACGGTGCTCACCACTATAGCGCCACCTATCTATACCTTGAAACATTTTAGTTTGTACAATTTATATGAAACTTTGCAGGTATATTCTACACATTAAATCGAACACAAAAATATATTACATGTGTTTGATATTTTCGAAGGTGTGGGCGTGGCAATGACGCACAGGAAGTCGGCCATTTTAACTTTTAACCTCTTAACTCCCACCTGAACCAAGTACACTTCTTTGTGTGCTGTGTTTTCACCTGCACTTGCGTCTCATTTCTGTAACTGTTTTTGACGCTTTTTCTCAAGAAGCTTTAAGATATGGGTCAAGACGAACTGGAGAAAATGTGCTCGGTTAAAGTGGGGGTTAACAGATTAAAATGGCACCCCCACAAAAAAAGGCCTTTTTGCAGTACATTTCACAACCCCTCGCAGGCATGCGCTCTATCCAATCTGGATCATATTTGCCTGACATAAGGCAACTCACGGTCTGAACAGATAGAGCTTAATAACTTCACAGTGCTCAACACTATAGCGCCCCCTATCTATACCTTGAATATTGCAGTCTGGATTATTTATCTCCCACTTTGCCGGTATATTCTACACAATAAACTAAACAAAAAATTATATTACATATACATCATATTGTGTTAGATGTGGGCGTGGCCAGTGTAAACGTGTTCCTGAGAGCATCATTATTATGCATTCTTTGTCCCTTTGAGTTTTAAATGTAATCACTTATACACCAGATGGCCCTGAATCTTTTTACATGAACACAAAAATTATCCATGCTATAGCGCCCCCTGCTGCAAAGAGCAAGAGTTAGTAGACAGAGAGCACACAGGTTGTGTGTGAGGCCGAGGGGAGAGCAGGTTTGGGCGAGAGCGGGGGCGGTAGCAAAGGAGGCGGTCGCAAGGGGGGGCTGCGCCAGGGGCGAGGGCCTACATCGCCGCTTGCGGCTTTAATTATTATTAGGCCCGAGCCAGGACTTTGTCCTGGTAAGGGACTATTGTTCTCCCCCGGTTTCTTGTTATTATTATTATTATTATTATTATTATTATTATTATAGTTACGCCTCTAAGATCCTGTTTTTCAGTGCCTTCCCGTGTAAAAGTACACGCAGAAATTGGCACAGTGATCAGAGTCGGCAAAAATTGCGTGTCAGTGGGCGACATGCACACGCCCAAAACAAAATGGCTCCACAGCGCCCCCTCAAAGTTGACCCCCATTCTTTTGGGGACAGTCATTTTTGGTGTAGGCCAATCCCCTTTGGCACAGTGATAGAGCACATGGAGAGAGTCACAAAACATAATTATAGCTCCGCCCTCTGACCAACAGGAAGTCGGCCATCTTGGATTGAAATCCTGGAGAAGAAATCTCTCACCAGATGTTTAAATGTACTACTCCTTGGTTTTTCTGCAGAATAAGCTCAAACATGGCTCAATAGAATCTAGAGAAATGGAGCTACATTTTCAAGCCAGCTTTTTTTGATAACGTTTACAGTTTTCACATAGCGCCCCCACAAAAAACATGCTTTTTTCCCGTACCTTCGACAACCCCTCGCAGGCATGCGCTCTATCCAATCTGGATCATATTTGGTTGACATGAGGCCTCTTATGGTATGGATCCATAGAGCTCAATAACTGCACGGTGCTCGCCACTATAGCGCCACCTATCTATACCTTGAAACATTTAGTTTGTACAATTTATATGAAACGTTGCAGGTATATTCTACACATTAAATCGAACACAAAAATATATTACATGTGTTTTATATTTTCGAAGGTGTGGGCGTGGCAATGACGCACAGGAAGTCGGCCATTTTCACTTTCAACCTCTTAACTCCCACCTGAACCAAGTACACTTCTTTGTGTGCTGTGTTTTCACCTGCACTTACGTCTCATTTCTGTAACTGTTTTTGACGCTTTTTTTCAAGAAGCTTTAAGATATGGGTCAAGACGAACTGGCGAAAATGTGCTCGGTTAAAGTGGGGGTTAACAGATTAAAATGGCACCCCCACAGAAAAAATGCCTTTTTGCAGTACATTTCACAAGCCCTCGCAGGCATGCGCTCTATCCAATCTGGATCATATTTGGCTGACATAAGGCAACTCACGGTCTGAACAGGTAGAGCTCAATAACTGCACAGTGCTCAACACTATAGCGCCTCCTATCTATACCTTGAATATTGCAGTCTGGATTATTTATCTCCCACTTTGCCGGTATATTCTACACAATAAACCAAACAAAAAATGATATTACATATACATCATATTGTGTAAGATGTGGGCGTGGCCAGTGTAAACGTGTTCCTGAGAGCATCATTATTATGCATTCTTTGTCCCTTTGAGTTTTAAATGTAATCACGTATACACCAGATGGCCCTGAATCTTTTTACATGAACACAAAAATGATCCATGCTATAGCGCCCCCTGCTGCAAAGAGCAAGAGTTAGTAGACAGAGAGCACACAGGTTGTGTGTGAGGCCGAGGGGAGAGCAGGTTTGGGCGAGAGCGGGGGCGGAAGCAAAGGAGGCGGTCGCAAGGGGGGCTGCGCCAGGGGCGAGGGCCTACATCGCCGCTTGCGGCTTTAATTATTATTATAGTTACGCCTCTAAGATCCTGTTTTTCAGTGCCTTCCCGTGCAAAAGTACACGCAGAAATTGGCACAGTGATCAGAGTCGGCAAAAATTGCGTGTCAGTGACCGACATGCACACGCCCTAAACAAAATGGCTCCACAGCGCCCCCTCAAAGTTGACCCCCATTCTTTTGGGGACAGTCATTTTTGGTGTAGGCCAAACCCCTTTGGCACAGTGATAGAGCACATGGAGACAGTCACAAAACATAATTATAGCTCCACCCTCTGACCAACAGGAAGTCGGCCATCTTGGATTGAAATCCTGGAGACGAAATTTCTCACCAGCTGTTTAAATGTACTACTCCTTGGTTTTCCTGCAGAATAAGCTCAAACATGGCTCAATAGAATCTAGAGAAATGGAGCTACATTTTCAAGCCAGCTTTTTTTGATAACGTTTACAGTTTTCACATAGCGCCCCCACAAAAAACATGCTTTTTTCCCGTACCTTCGACAACCCCTCGCAGGCATGCACTCTATACAATCTGGATCATATTTGGCTGACATAAGGCCTCTTATGGTATGGATCCATAGAGCTCAATAACTGCACGGTGCTCACCACTATAGCGCCACCTATCTATACCTTGAAACATTTTAGTTTGTACAATTTATATGAAACTTTGCAGGTATATTCTACACATTAAATCGAACACAAAAATATATTACATGTGTTTGATATTTTCGAAGGTGTGGGCGTGGCAATGACGCACAGGAAGTCGGCCATTTTAACCTTTAACCTCTTAACTCCCACCTGAACCAAGTACTCTTCTTTGTGTGCTGTGTTTTCATCTGCACTTACGTCTCATTTCTGTAACTGTTTTTGACGCTTTTTTTCAAGAAGCTTTAAGATATGGGTCAAGACGAACTGGCGAAAATGTGCTCGGTTAAATTGGGGGTTAACAGATTAAAATGGCACCCCCACAAAAAAAGGCCTTTTTGCAGTACATTTCACAACCCCTCGCAGGCATGCGCTCTATCCAATCTGGATCATATTTGGCTGACATAAGGAAACTCACGGTCTGAACAGACAGAGCTCAATAACTTCACGGTGCTCAACACTATAGCGCCTCCTATCTATACCTTTAATATTGCATTCTGGATTATTTATCTCCCACTTTGCCGGTATATTCTACACAATAAACTAAACAAAAAATTATATTACATATACATCATATTGTGTAAGATGTGGGCGTGGCCAGTGTAAACGTGTTCCTGAGAGCATCATTATTATGCATTCTTTGTCCCTTTGAGTTTTAAATGTAATCACTTATACACCAAATCGCCCTGAATCTTTTTACATGAACACAAAAATGATCCATGCTATAGCGCCCCCTGCTGCAAAGAGCAAGAGTTAGTAGACAGAGAGCACACAGGTTGTGTGTGAGGCCGAGGGGAGAGCAGGTTTGGGCGAGAGCGGGGGCGGTTGCAAAGGAGGCGGTCGCAAGGGGGGGCTGCGCCAGGGGCGAGGGCCTACATCGCCGCTTGCGGCTTTAATTATTATTATTCCGCCTCTAAGATCCTGTTTTTCAGTGCCTTCCTGTGCAAAAGTACACGCAGAAATTGGCACAGTGATCAGAGTCGGCAAAAATTGCGTGTCATTGGGCGACATGCACACGCCCTAAACAAAATGGCTCCACAGCACCCCCTCAAAGTTGACCCCCATTCTTTTGGGGACATGCATTTTTGGCATAGGCCAATCCCCTTTGGCACAGTGATAGAGCACATGGAGATGGTCACAAAACATAATTGTAGCTCCGCCCTCTGACCAACAGGAAGTCGGCCATCTTGGATTGAAATCCTGGAGAAGAAATCTCTCACCAGATGTTTCAATGTACTACTCCTTGGTTTTTCTGCAGAATAAGCTCAAACATGGCTCAATAGAATCTAGAGAAATGGAGCTACATTTTCAAGCCAGCTTTTTTTGATAACGTTTACACTTTTCACATAGCGCCCCCACAAAAAACGTGCTTTTTTCCCGTACCTTGGACAACCCCTCGCAGGCATGCGCTCTATCCAATCTGGATCATATTTGGCTGACATAAGGCCTCTTATGGTATGAATCCATAGAGCTCAATAATTGCACGGTGCTCACCACTATAGCGCCACCTATCTATACCTTGAAACATTTAGTTTGTACAATTTATATGAAACTTTGCAGGTATATTCTACACATTAAATCGAACACAAAAATATATTACATGTGTTTGATATTTTCAAAGGTGTGGGCGTGGCAATGACGCACAGGATGTCGGCCATTTTCACTTTTAACCTCTTAACTCCCACCTGAACCAAGTGCATTTCTTTGTGTGCTGTGGTTTTATCTGCACTTACGTCTCATTTCTGTAACTGTGTTTTTGACGCTTTTTTTCAAGAAGCTTTAAGACATGGGTCAAGACGAACTGGAGAAAATGTGCTCGGTTAAAGTGGGGGTTAAGAGATTAAAATGGCACCCCCACAAAAAAAAGGCCTTTTTGCAGTACATTTCACAACCCCTCGCAGGCATGCGCTCTATCCAATCTGGATCATATTTGCCTGACATAAGGACACTCACGGTCTGAACAGATAGAGCTCAATAACTTCACAGTGCTCAACACTATAGCGCCACCTATCTATACCTTGAATATTGCAGTCTGGATTATTTATCTCCCACTTTGCCGGTATATTCTACACAATTAAAGCCGCAAGCGGCGATGTAGGCCCTCGCCCCTGGCGCAGCCCCCCCTTGCGACCACCTCCTTTGCAACCGCCCCCGCTCTCGCCCAAACCTGCTCTCCCCTCGGCCTCACACACAACCTGTGTGCTCTCTGTCTACTAACTCTTGCTCTTTGCAGCAGGGGGCGCTATAGCATGGATCATTTTTGTGTTCATGTAAAAAGATTCAGGGCCATCTGGTGTATAAGTGATTACATTTAAAACTCAAAGGGACAAAGAATGCATAATAATGATGCTCTCAGGAACACGTTTACACTGGCCACGCCCACATCTTACACAATATGATGTATATGTAATATCATTTTTTGTTTAGTTTATTGTGTAGAATATACCGGCAAAGTGGGAGATAAATAATCCAGACTGCAATATTCAAGGTATAGATAGGGGGCGCTATAGTGTTGAGCACTGTGAAGTTATTAAGCTCTATCTGTTCAGACCGTGAGTTGCCTTATGTCAGCCAAATATGATCCAGATTGGATAGAGCGCATGCCTGCGAGGGGTTGTGAAATGTACTGCAAAAAGGCCTTTTTTTTGTGGGGGTGCCATTTTAATCTCTTAACCCCCACTTTAACCGAGTACATTTTCTCCAGTTCGTCTTGACCCATATCTTAAAGCTTCTTGAGAAAAAGCGTCAAAAACAGTTACAGAAATGAGACGCAAGTGCAGATGAAAACACAGCACACAAAGAAATGCACTTGGTTCAGGTGGGAGTTAAGAGGTTAAAAGTTAAAATGGCCGACTTCCTGTGCGTCATTGCCACGCCCACACCTTCGAAAATATCAAACACATGTAATATATTTTTGTGTTCGATTTAATGTGTAGAATATACCTGCAAAGTTTCATATAAATTGTACAAACTAAAATGTTTCAAGGTATAGATAGGTGGCGCTATAGTGGCGAGCACCGTGCAGTTATTGAGCTCTATGGATCCATACCATAAGAGGCCTCATGTCAACCAAATATGATCCAGATTGTATAGAGTGCATGCCTGCGAGGGGTTGTCGAAGGTACGGGAAAAAAGCATGTTTTTTGTGGGGGCGCTATGTGAAAACTGTAAACGTAAAAAAAAAAAAGCTGGCTTTTTTGTAGCCCCATGTCTCTAGATTCTATTGAGCCATGTTTGAGCTGTTGTGGTGAAAAACCAAGGACTAGTACATTTAAACATCTGGTGAGCTAAATCGTCTCCATCCAATATGGCGGGCTTCCTGTTGGTCAGAGGGTGGAGCTATAATTATGTTTTGTGACTGTCTCCATGTGCTCTATCACTGTGCCAAAGGGGATTGGCCTACGCCAAAAAAGTGACGAGCCATTCCCCTCGTCACTCACGGACATTGTTGGGGAAGTTACTTTTAAAAAGTAACTTTTCTCATTACTCGTTACTTCTTTTAAAAAGTAACCCGTTACTTTACTTAGTTGCTCTCTAAAGAAAGTAACTTATTACGTTACTCGTTACTTGTACGTTACTTTTGTGTTACTCGACTTTGTTCCTAAATGTGTTGTGGAAGTTCTACTATTAAGGACATAACAGATATTTCTTTCGTGCTCTTTATTATCAAAAATGCAACAAACTGTAATGTAAATCAATCAAAAACAACTCCGATTTAAAAGGCTTTGTTCACTGAATATGCTGGCTTTTCTTCAGTTTACCAGATAAAAAAAGCCATTGGGCACAGGCAGGCTTGAGCTATTCCACATCAGCACAAAGTGTGCGATTGTATCTCATCAGGAGCAGTCTTTCAAAACTTGCATAAACACCGGTCTCACTCGGGGGAATTGGTTTAGGATCTCCAACTCTGAGCCTGATCTCATATATTCCAGTACCTCAGCGTCTACGCTAAAGGACGTTGCGTCTTCCTCCTCCTCACCAAAAGAAGGGGGGGGGGGGGGGGCCTGCGGGCAAACGGTTTCAGAGCGCGGCTGGGGAAACACTCCCAGCGCCAGTGCTCTCCCGGGCCATAGGAGAGGAAAAGGCGCGCGGGGTCCGTGAGTGACGAGGCGGCTACAGGAGCCCCGTCACATCTTCCACCTGTTCGCTCAGCTCCGCTCTGGGCCGCCTCCGAACGACAGCGACATCACCGCACCCAGTCTCCTCCTCAGCCCCGGTCATCTCCCCCGCTGCTCCACGAGGAGCTCAAAGTGCAAGCAAAACACCCCTTTCACTTGCGTTTGTTTCTCCCCTCTTGCGCGCGCGAGAGAGAGGGGCAGAGCAAAGTTACGTGAATGAGAGCAACAGAAGCTTAATCGGGCCGTGAGAGGTTTTTTTTGTGTGTGTCTGCATACCCCCCAGAATGTGGGTAGTTGGTTACACCCAACACTGCTCACGGACCCCGCGCGCCTTTTTCTCTCCTATGGCCCGGGAGAGTGCTGGCGCTGAGAGAGTTTGGGAGCGCCGTTTCCTCGGAGCCGCGCCCTAAAAGCATTTCCCCGTAGGCTGTGCTCATGTCCCCCGGTCGTGCGTCCCCGAACTGTGCCTCTGCCTCTTCTCTCTCCGCCCCACTCCAGCAGTGACTTTTGTTTAGCAAAATAAGCATGCACAACTAAAGTGACGCCCCTACCCCAAAGAGCAATACAAAAAAATAATACATCTCCGCGAACCCGTTCATATCGTTCACTGTAAAGACTTCTTCAAAAGATTTGGATCGTTCGTGACCGACACATCACTAATTGGCGCCCCAGGCATATATTGCGTATGCCTTATTTGCGCCACTGATGACGTTAGAATTAAAGGCATTAAAACTGCGACTGTAATATGTAATAATTAAACAGGTACACAGTGTGATCTTTCCTCTCCCTTGTCTCCCCTGTACTTGACCACGCTGTCCGCGCGTGAATATTAACATGCGCATCGTTTGGATTCTTCCATCCTCGGCAGATGCGCGTGTACATCATCGCAAAATAAAAGACAACGCAAAGCGTAACATTGGAGATTAGTTTAAATTGAAAGAGAAAGTAACAAGTCGGGGCGTGAATCTGTGGGTCGTGTATCTGCAGCTGCTCCATGTCTGCAGGTTTACAAGCTGAGGCCGCGATCACAAGTGAAATAGAAATAGAAAAGCAATTTGTTTTATATTGCAGTGTAAGTGCAAACCAATAACTAAGTATTGCTAGATATCAACTAAGTATTCTTTTAAGTGCCATGCACAGTCTGTAGTGGGAAGGTCTGTAATTGCAATGCAGCCTTCTTAAAAATAAATAAATAAAATCCACAACTTCACACAGTGATTTTGCATGATTTTGGCCCATCCCTAGGGCCAAATGTCATGTATTGTTGACAAAATAATGTGTTTCGCCTTAGTGAAGTGGTCTTCGAATGTCATAGGAATACAATGGGAAATGCTGAAGTTCTTATTGGCCAAACCGTTCAATATAAGGCAAAGGTCTGATTGACTGTTTTGGTCAGAGGCATTTACTGGAATTATCTGCAAAGCATCAACCTTTTCTGCAAAAGTCCTATGAAAGTTGATGCTTTGCAGCAGGGGGCGCTATAGCATGGATCATTTTTGTGTTCATGTAAAAAAGATTCAGGGCCATCTGGTGTATAAGTGATGACATTTAAAGAATGTGCCAGTTATCATGGGTAATAATTATGCTCTCAGGAACACGTTTACCCTGGCCACGCCCACATATAACACAATATGATGTATGTGTAATTGCATTTTTTGTTTAGTTTGTTGTGTAGAATATACCGGCAAAGTGGGAGATAAATAATCCAGACTGCAATATTCAAGGTATAGATAGGGGGCGCTATAGTGGTGAGCACCGTGCAGTTATTGAGCTCTATCTGTTCAGACCGTGAGTTGCCTTATGTCAGCCAAAGATGATTTAGATTGGATAGAGCGCATGCCTGCGAGGGGTTGTGAAATGTACTGCAAAAAGGCCTATTTTTTTGTGGGGGTGCCATTTTAATCTCTTAACCCCCACTTTAACCGAGCACATTTTCTCCAGTTCGTCTTGACCCATATCTTAAAGCTTCTTGAGAAAAAGCGTCAAAAACAGTTACAGAAATGAGACGTAAGTGCAGATGAAAACACAGCACACAAAGAAATGTACTTGGTTCAGGTGGGAGTTAAGAGGTTAAAAGTGAAAATGGCCGACTTCCTGTGCGTCATTGCCACGCCCACACCTTCGAAAATATCAAACACATGTAATATATTTTTGTGTTCGATTTAATGTGTAGAATATACCTGCAAAGTTTCATCTAAATTGTACAAACTAAATGTTTCAAGGTATAGATAGGTGGCGCTATACTGGTGAGCACCGTGAAGTTATTGAGCTTTATGGATTCATACCATAAGAGGCCTTATGTCAGCCAAATATGATCCAGATTGGATAGAGCGCATGCCTGCGAGGGGTTGTCCAAAGTACGTGAAAAAAGCATGTTTTTTGTGGGGGCGCTATGTGAAAACTGTAAACGTTATCAAAAAAAGCTGGCTTGCATTTGTAGCTCCATTTCTCTAGATTCTATTGAGCCATGTTTGAGCTTATTCTGCAGAGAAACCAAGGAGTAGTACATTGAAACATCTGGTGAGAGATTTCTTCTCCAGGATTTCAATCCAAGATGGCCGACTTCCTGTTGGTCAGAGGGCGGAGCTATAATTATGTTTTGTGACTCTCTCCATGCGCTCTATCGCTGTGCCAAAGGGGATTGGCCTACGCCAAAAATGCATGTCCCCAAAAGAATGGGGGTCAACTTTGAAGGGGCGCTGTGGAGCCATTTTGTTTTGGGCGTGTGCATGTCGCCCACTGACACGCAATTTTTGCCGACTCAGATCACTGTGCCAATTTGTGCGTGTACTTTTGCACAGGAAGGCACTGAAAAACAGGATCTTAGAGGCGGAATAATAATAATTAAAGCCGCAAGCGGCGATGTAGGCCCTCGCCCCTGGCGCAGCCCCCCCTTGCGACCACCTCCTTTGCAACCGCCCCCGCTCTCGCCCAAACCTGCTCTCCCCTCGGCCTCACACACAACCTGTGTGCTCTCTGTCTACTAACTCTTGCTCTTTGCAGCAGGGGGCGCTATAGCATGGATCATTTTTGTGTTCATGTAAAAAGATTCAGGGCCATCTGGTGTATAAGTGATTACATTTAAAACTCAAAGGGACAAAGAATGCATAATAATGATGCTCTCAGGAACACGTTTACACTGGCCACGCCCACATCTTACACAATATGATGTATATGTAATATCATTTTTTGTTTAGTTTATTGTGTAGAATATACCGGCAAAGTGGGAGATAAATAATCCAGACTGCAATATTCAAGGTATAGATAGGGGGCGCTATAGTGTTGAGCACTGTGAAGTTATTAAGCTCTATCTGTTCAGACCGTGAGTTGCCTTATGTCAGCCAAATATGATCCAGATTGGATAGAGCGCATGCCTGCGAGGGGTTGTGAAATGTACTGCAAAAAGGCCTTTTTTTTGTGGGGGTGCCATTTTAATCTCTTAACCCCCACTTTAACCGAGTACATTTTCTCCAGTTCGTCTTGACCCATATCTTAAAGCTTCTTGAGAAAAAGCGTCAAAAACAGTTACAGAAATGAGACGCAAGTGCAGATGAAAACACAGCACACAAAGAAATGCACTTGGTTCAGGTGGGAGTTAAGAGGTTAAAAGTTAAAATGGCCGACTTCCTGTGCGTCATTGCCACGCCCACACCTTCGAAAATATCAAACACATGTAATATATTTTTGTGTTCGATTTAATGTGTAGAATATACCTGCAAAGTTTCATATAAATTGTACAAACTAAAATGTTTCAAGGTATAGATAGGTGGCGCTATAGTGGCGAGCACCGTGCAGTTATTGAGCTCTATGGATCCATACCATAAGAGGCCTCATGTCAACCAAATATGATCCAGATTGTATAGAGTGCATGCCTGCGAGGGGTTGTCGAAGGTACGGGAAAAAAGCATGTTTTTTGTGGGGGCGCTATGTGAAAACTGTAAACGTAAAAAAAAAAAAGCTGGCTTTTTTGTAGCCCCATGTCTCTAGATTCTATTGAGCCATGTTTGAGCTGTTGTGGTGAAAAACCAAGGACTAGTACATTTAAACATCTGGTGAGCTAAATCGTCTCCATCCAATATGGCGGGCTTCCTGTTGGTCAGAGGGTGGAGCTATAATTATGTTTTGTGACTGTCTCCATGTGCTCTATCACTGTGCCAAAGGGGATTGGCCTACGCCAAAAAAGTGACGAGCCATTCCCCTCGTCACTCACGGACATTGTTGGGGAAGTTACTTTTAAAAAGTAACTTTTCTCATTACTCGTTACTTCTTTTAAAAAGTAACCCGTTACTTTACTTAGTTGCTCTCTAAAGAAAGTAACTTATTACGTTACTCGTTACTTGTACGTTACTTTTGTGTTACTCGACTTTGTTCCTAAATGTGTTGTGGAAGTTCTACTATTAAGGACATAACAGATATTTCTTTCGTGCTCTTTATTATCAAAAATGCAACAAACTGTAATGTAAATCAATCAAAAACAACTCCGATTTAAAAGGCTTTGTTCACTGAATATGCTGGCTTTTCTTCAGTTTACCAGATAAAAAAAGCCATTGGGCACAGGCAGGCTTGAGCTATTCCACATCAGCACAAAGTGTGCGATTGTATCTCATCAGGAGCAGTCTTTCAAAACTTGCATAAACACCGGTCTCACTCGGGGGAATTGGTTTAGGATCTCCAACTCTGAGCCTGATCTCATATATTCCAGTACCTCAGCGTCTACGCTAAAGGACGTTGCGTCTTCCTCCTCCTCACCAAAAGAAGGGGGGGGGGGGGGGGCCTGCGGGCAAACGGTTTCAGAGCGCGGCTGGGGAAACACTCCCAGCGCCAGTGCTCTCCCGGGCCATAGGAGAGGAAAAGGCGCGCGGGGTCCGTGAGTGACGAGGCGGCTACAGGAGCCCCGTCACATCTTCCACCTGTTCGCTCAGCTCCGCTCTGGGCCGCCTCCGAACGACAGCGACATCACCGCACCCAGTCTCCTCCTCAGCCCCGGTCATCTCCCCCGCTGCTCCACGAGGAGCTCAAAGTGCAAGCAAAACACCCCTTTCACTTGCGTTTGTTTCTCCCCTCTTGCGCGCGCGAGAGAGAGGGGCAGAGCAAAGTTACGTGAATGAGAGCAACAGAAGCTTAATCGGGCCGTGAGAGGTTTTTTTTGTGTGTGTCTGCATACCCCCCAGAATGTGGGTAGTTGGTTACACCCAACACTGCTCACGGACCCCGCGCGCCTTTTTCTCTCCTATGGCCCGGGAGAGTGCTGGCGCTGAGAGAGTTTGGGAGCGCCGTTTCCTCGGAGCCGCGCCCTAAAAGCATTTCCCCGTAGGCTGTGCTCATGTCCCCCGGTCGTGCGTCCCCGAACTGTGCCTCTGCCTCTTCTCTCTCCGCCCCACTCCAGCAGTGACTTTTGTTTAGCAAAATAAGCATGCACAACTAAAGTGACGCCCCTACCCCAAAGAGCAATACAAAAAAATAATACATCTCCGCGAACCCGTTCATATCGTTCACTGTAAAGACTTCTTCAAAAGATTTGGATCGTTCGTGACCGACACATCACTAATTGGCGCCCCAGGCATATATTGCGTATGCCTTATTTGCGCCACTGATGACGTTAGAATTAAAGGCATTAAAACTGCGACTGTAATATGTAATAATTAAACAGGTACACAGTGTGATCTTTCCTCTCCCTTGTCTCCCCTGTACTTGACCACGCTGTCCGCGCGTGAATATTAACATGCGCATCGTTTGGATTCTTCCATCCTCGGCAGATGCGCGTGTACATCATCGCAAAATAAAAGACAACGCAAAGCGTAACATTGGAGATTAGTTTAAATTGAAAGAGAAAGTAACAAGTCGGGGCGTGAATCTGTGGGTCGTGTATCTGCAGCTGCTCCATGTCTGCAGGTTTACAAGCTGAGGCCGCGATCACAAGTGAAATAGAAATAGAAAAGCAATTTGTTTTATATTGCAGTGTAAGTGCAAACCAATAACTAAGTATTGCTAGATATCAACTAAGTATTCTTTTAAGTGCCATGCACAGTCTGTAGTGGGAAGGTCTGTAATTGCAATGCAGCCTTCTTAAAAATAAATAAATAAAATCCACAACTTCACACAGTGATTTTGCATGATTTTGGCCCATCCCTAGGGCCAAATGTCATGTATTGTTGACAAAATAATGTGTTTCGCCTTAGTGAAGTGGTCTTCGAATGTCATAGGAATACAATGGGAAATGCTGAAGTTCTTATTGGCCAAACCGTTCAATATAAGGCAAAGGTCTGATTGACTGTTTTGGTCAGAGGCATTTACTGGAATTATCTGCAAAGCATCAACCTTTTCTGCAAAAGTCCTATGAAAGTTGATGCTTTGCAGCAGGGGGCGCTATAGCATGGATCATTTTTGTGTTCATGTAAAAAAGATTCAGGGCCATCTGGTGTATAAGTGATGACATTTAAAGAATGTGCCAGTTATCATGGGTAATAATTATGCTCTCAGGAACACGTTTACCCTGGCCACGCCCACATATAACACAATATGATGTATGTGTAATTGCATTTTTTGTTTAGTTTGTTGTGTAGAATATACCGGCAAAGTGGGAGATAAATAATCCAGACTGCAATATTCAAGGTATAGATAGGGGGCGCTATAGTGGTGAGCACCGTGCAGTTATTGAGCTCTATCTGTTCAGACCGTGAGTTGCCTTATGTCAGCCAAAGATGATTTAGATTGGATAGAGCGCATGCCTGCGAGGGGTTGTGAAATGTACTGCAAAAAGGCCTATTTTTTTGTGGGGGTGCCATTTTAATCTCTTAACCCCCACTTTAACCGAGCACATTTTCTCCAGTTCGTCTTGACCCATATCTTAAAGCTTCTTGAGAAAAAGCGTCAAAAACAGTTACAGAAATGAGACGTAAGTGCAGATGAAAACACAGCACACAAAGAAATGTACTTGGTTCAGGTGGGAGTTAAGAGGTTAAAAGTGAAAATGGCCGACTTCCTGTGCGTCATTGCCACGCCCACACCTTCGAAAATATCAAACACATGTAATATATTTTTGTGTTCGATTTAATGTGTAGAATATACCTGCAAAGTTTCATCTAAATTGTACAAACTAAATGTTTCAAGGTATAGATAGGTGGCGCTATACTGGTGAGCACCGTGAAGTTATTGAGCTTTATGGATTCATACCATAAGAGGCCTTATGTCAGCCAAATATGATCCAGATTGGATAGAGCGCATGCCTGCGAGGGGTTGTCCAAAGTACGTGAAAAAAGCATGTTTTTTGTGGGGGCGCTATGTGAAAACTGTAAACGTTATCAAAAAAAGCTGGCTTGCATTTGTAGCTCCATTTCTCTAGATTCTATTGAGCCATGTTTGAGCTTATTCTGCAGAGAAACCAAGGAGTAGTACATTGAAACATCTGGTGAGAGATTTCTTCTCCAGGATTTCAATCCAAGATGGCCGACTTCCTGTTGGTCAGAGGGCGGAGCTATAATTATGTTTTGTGACTCTCTCCATGCGCTCTATCGCTGTGCCAAAGGGGATTGGCCTACGCCAAAAATGCATGTCCCCAAAAGAATGGGGGTCAACTTTGAAGGGGCGCTGTGGAGCCATTTTGTTTTGGGCGTGTGCATGTCGCCCACTGACACGCAATTTTTGCCGACTCAGATCACTGTGCCAATTTGTGCGTGTACTTTTGCACAGGAAGGCACTGAAAAACAGGATCTTAGAGGCGGAATAATAATAATTAAAGCCGCAAGCGGCGATGTAGGCCCTCGCCCCTGGCGCAGCCCCCCCTTGCGACCACCTCCTTTGCAACCGCCCCCGCTCTCGCCCAAACCTGCTCTCCCCTCGGCCTCACACACAACCTGTGTGCTCTCTGTCTACTAACTCTTGCTCTTTGCAGCAGGGGGCGCTATAGCATGGATCATTTTTGTGTTCATGTAAAAAGATTCAGGGCCATCTGGTGTATAAGTGATTACATTTAAAACTCAAAGGGACAAAGAATGCATAATAATGATGCTCTCAGGAACACGTTTACACTGGCCACGCCCACATCTTACACAATATGATGTATATGTAATATCATTTTTTGTTTAGTTTATTGTGTAGAATATACCGGCAAAGTGGGAGATAAATAATCCAGACTGCAATATTCAAGGTATAGATAGGGGGCGCTATAGTGTTGAGCACTGTGAAGTTATTAAGCTCTATCTGTTCAGACCGTGAGTTGCCTTATGTCAGCCAAATATGATCCAGATTGGATAGAGCGCATGCCTGCGAGGGGTTGTGAAATGTACTGCAAAAAGGCCTTTTTTTTGTGGGGGTGCCATTTTAATCTCTTAACCCCCACTTTAACCGAGTACATTTTCTCCAGTTCGTCTTGACCCATATCTTAAAGCTTCTTGAGAAAAAGCGTCAAAAACAGTTACAGAAATGAGACGCAAGTGCAGATGAAAACACAGCACACAAAGAAATGCACTTGGTTCAGGTGGGAGTTAAGAGGTTAAAAGTTAAAATGGCCGACTTCCTGTGCGTCATTGCCACGCCCACACCTTCGAAAATATCAAACACATGTAATATATTTTTGTGTTCGATTTAATGTGTAGAATATACCTGCAAAGTTTCATATAAATTGTACAAACTAAAATGTTTCAAGGTATAGATAGGTGGCGCTATAGTGGCGAGCACCGTGCAGTTATTGAGCTCTATGGATCCATACCATAAGAGGCCTCATGTCAACCAAATATGATCCAGATTGTATAGAGTGCATGCCTGCGAGGGGTTGTCGAAGGTACGGGAAAAAAGCATGTTTTTTGTGGGGGCGCTATGTGAAAACTGTAAACGTAAAAAAAAAAAAGCTGGCTTTTTTGTAGCCCCATGTCTCTAGATTCTATTGAGCCATGTTTGAGCTGTTGTGGTGAAAAACCAAGGACTAGTACATTTAAACATCTGGTGAGCTAAATCGTCTCCATCCAATATGGCGGGCTTCCTGTTGGTCAGAGGGTGGAGCTATAATTATGTTTTGTGACTGTCTCCATGTGCTCTATCACTGTGCCAAAGGGGATTGGCCTACGCCAAAAAAGTGACGAGCCATTCCCCTCGTCACTCACGGACATTGTTGGGGAAGTTACTTTTAAAAAGTAACTTTTCTCATTACTCGTTACTTCTTTTAAAAAGTAACCCGTTACTTTACTTAGTTGCTCTCTAAAGAAAGTAACTTATTACGTTACTCGTTACTTGTACGTTACTTTTGTGTTACTCGACTTTGTTCCTAAATGTGTTGTGGAAGTTCTACTATTAAGGACATAACAGATATTTCTTTCGTGCTCTTTATTATCAAAAATGCAACAAACTGTAATGTAAATCAATCAAAAACAACTCCGATTTAAAAGGCTTTGTTCACTGAATATGCTGGCTTTTCTTCAGTTTACCAGATAAAAAAAGCCATTGGGCACAGGCAGGCTTGAGCTATTCCACATCAGCACAAAGTGTGCGATTGTATCTCATCAGGAGCAGTCTTTCAAAACTTGCATAAACACCGGTCTCACTCGGGGGAATTGGTTTAGGATCTCCAACTCTGAGCCTGATCTCATATATTCCAGTACCTCAGCGTCTACGCTAAAGGACGTTGCGTCTTCCTCCTCCTCACCAAAAGAAGGGGGGGGGGGGGGGGCCTGCGGGCAAACGGTTTCAGAGCGCGGCTGGGGAAACACTCCCAGCGCCAGTGCTCTCCCGGGCCATAGGAGAGGAAAAGGCGCGCGGGGTCCGTGAGTGACGAGGCGGCTACAGGAGCCCCGTCACATCTTCCACCTGTTCGCTCAGCTCCGCTCTGGGCCGCCTCCGAACGACAGCGACATCACCGCACCCAGTCTCCTCCTCAGCCCCGGTCATCTCCCCCGCTGCTCCACGAGGAGCTCAAAGTGCAAGCAAAACACCCCTTTCACTTGCGTTTGTTTCTCCCCTCTTGCGCGCGCGAGAGAGAGGGGCAGAGCAAAGTTACGTGAATGAGAGCAACAGAAGCTTAATCGGGCCGTGAGAGGTTTTTTTTGTGTGTGTCTGCATACCCCCCAGAATGTGGGTAGTTGGTTACACCCAACACTGCTCACGGACCCCGCGCGCCTTTTTCTCTCCTATGGCCCGGGAGAGTGCTGGCGCTGAGAGAGTTTGGGAGCGCCGTTTCCTCGGAGCCGCGCCCTAAAAGCATTTCCCCGTAGGCTGTGCTCATGTCCCCCGGTCGTGCGTCCCCGAACTGTGCCTCTGCCTCTTCTCTCTCCGCCCCACTCCAGCAGTGACTTTTGTTTAGCAAAATAAGCATGCACAACTAAAGTGACGCCCCTACCCCAAAGAGCAATACAAAAAAATAATACATCTCCGCGAACCCGTTCATATCGTTCACTGTAAAGACTTCTTCAAAAGATTTGGATCGTTCGTGACCGACACATCACTAATTGGCGCCCCAGGCATATATTGCGTATGCCTTATTTGCGCCACTGATGACGTTAGAATTAAAGGCATTAAAACTGCGACTGTAATATGTAATAATTAAACAGGTACACAGTGTGATCTTTCCTCTCCCTTGTCTCCCCTGTACTTGACCACGCTGTCCGCGCGTGAATATTAACATGCGCATCGTTTGGATTCTTCCATCCTCGGCAGATGCGCGTGTACATCATCGCAAAATAAAAGACAACGCAAAGCGTAACATTGGAGATTAGTTTAAATTGAAAGAGAAAGTAACAAGTCGGGGCGTGAATCTGTGGGTCGTGTATCTGCAGCTGCTCCATGTCTGCAGGTTTACAAGCTGAGGCCGCGATCACAAGTGAAATAGAAATAGAAAAGCAATTTGTTTTATATTGCAGTGTAAGTGCAAACCAATAACTAAGTATTGCTAGATATCAACTAAGTATTCTTTTAAGTGCCATGCACAGTCTGTAGTGGGAAGGTCTGTAATTGCAATGCAGCCTTCTTAAAAATAAATAAATAAAATCCACAACTTCACACAGTGATTTTGCATGATTTTGGCCCATCCCTAGGGCCAAATGTCATGTATTGTTGACAAAATAATGTGTTTCGCCTTAGTGAAGTGGTCTTCGAATGTCATAGGAATACAATGGGAAATGCTGAAGTTCTTATTGGCCAAACCGTTCAATATAAGGCAAAGGTCTGATTGACTGTTTTGGTCAGAGGCATTTACTGGAATTATCTGCAAAGCATCAACCTTTTCTGCAAAAGTCCTATGAAAGTTGATGCTTTGCAGCAGGGGGCGCTATAGCATGGATCATTTTTGTGTTCATGTAAAAAAGATTCAGGGCCATCTGGTGTATAAGTGATGACATTTAAAGAATGTGCCAGTTATCATGGGTAATAATTATGCTCTCAGGAACACGTTTACCCTGGCCACGCCCACATATAACACAATATGATGTATGTGTAATTGCATTTTTTGTTTAGTTTGTTGTGTAGAATATACCGGCAAAGTGGGAGATAAATAATCCAGACTGCAATATTCAAGGTATAGATAGGGGGCGCTATAGTGGTGAGCACCGTGCAGTTATTGAGCTCTATCTGTTCAGACCGTGAGTTGCCTTATGTCAGCCAAAGATGATTTAGATTGGATAGAGCGCATGCCTGCGAGGGGTTGTGAAATGTACTGCAAAAAGGCCTATTTTTTTGTGGGGGTGCCATTTTAATCTCTTAACCCCCACTTTAACCGAGCACATTTTCTCCAGTTCGTCTTGACCCATATCTTAAAGCTTCTTGAGAAAAAGCGTCAAAAACAGTTACAGAAATGAGACGTAAGTGCAGATGAAAACACAGCACACAAAGAAATGTACTTGGTTCAGGTGGGAGTTAAGAGGTTAAAAGTGAAAATGGCCGACTTCCTGTGCGTCATTGCCACGCCCACACCTTCGAAAATATCAAACACATGTAATATATTTTTGTGTTCGATTTAATGTGTAGAATATACCTGCAAAGTTTCATCTAAATTGTACAAACTAAATGTTTCAAGGTATAGATAGGTGGCGCTATACTGGTGAGCACCGTGAAGTTATTGAGCTTTATGGATTCATACCATAAGAGGCCTTATGTCAGCCAAATATGATCCAGATTGGATAGAGCGCATGCCTGCGAGGGGTTGTCCAAAGTACGTGAAAAAAGCATGTTTTTTGTGGGGGCGCTATGTGAAAACTGTAAACGTTATCAAAAAAAGCTGGCTTGCATTTGTAGCTCCATTTCTCTAGATTCTATTGAGCCATGTTTGAGCTTATTCTGCAGAGAAACCAAGGAGTAGTACATTGAAACATCTGGTGAGAGATTTCTTCTCCAGGATTTCAATCCAAGATGGCCGACTTCCTGTTGGTCAGAGGGCGGAGCTATAATTATGTTTTGTGACTCTCTCCATGCGCTCTATCGCTGTGCCAAAGGGGATTGGCCTACGCCAAAAATGCATGTCCCCAAAAGAATGGGGGTCAACTTTGAAGGGGCGCTGTGGAGCCATTTTGTTTTGGGCGTGTGCATGTCGCCCACTGACACGCAATTTTTGCCGACTCAGATCACTGTGCCAATTTGTGCGTGTACTTTTGCACGGGAAGGCACTGAAAAACAGGATCTTAGAGGCGGAATAATAATAATAATAATAATAATAATAATAATAATAATAATAACAAGAAACCGGGGGAGAACAATAGTCCCTTACCAGGACAAAGTCCTGGCTCGGGCCTAATAAACTAAACAAAAAATGATATTACATATGCATCATATTGTGTAAGATGTGGGCGTGGCCAGGGTAAACGTGTTCCTGAGAGCATTATTATTACCCATGATAACTGGCACATTCTTTGTCCCTTTGAGTTTTAAATGTAATCACTTATACACCAGATGGCCCTGAATCTTTTTACATGAACACAAAAATGATCCATGCTATAGCGCCCTCTGCTGTAAAGACTGAAGAGATAATATTTTTATACGATGTTTTGTTCCTTTGGCTATTTAGCAAACTAACCAAAAGTTGTCATTCAGTGCAGAAAGGTGTGGGTTCCTCAGAATCTTTTGTTTCAAGACACAGCAACCCCCACCCGGTCCACTGGCCATTTGGACAGAAGGGGTCAAATTACGACGGAACTGAATGGACAGCTTTGGGGAGCCAATGGGAAATCTTGTGGACAATGGAATGTGGAGTGCTGTGCTTCCCCAGGAAGAGTCAGTCTGACCATGGGAACGGCTGAAGGCAGACTCACGATGGATAGGAAAAACAGAATTCTGTATTGAGATGACATGTTAGAGAAATAAACGTTTAACTTGTTTAACTCCTTGATGTGTCATCAATTCCTGGTATTTAATTATTAGTTTATGTAGAGTAGTTTTTGACGACTCTCAACTCCTCCTCCAGTTTGAATACGCGGTGTTGTCAATTAAAGGTAATGTTAAATAGGGAAAAAGTAACCGCCGTCGTAGCGGTACTATTTTATTGTGTACAGCGACAACACAGGAAAACGGCTGTTTTCTTTAAGACCAAGAGTTAGCAGACAGAGAGCACACAGGTTGTGTGTGAGGCCGAGGGGAGAGCAGGTTTGGGCGAGAGCGGGGGCGTTACGCCTCTAAGATCCTGTTTTTCAGTGCCTTCCCGTGTAAAAGTACACGCAGAAATTGGCACAGTGATCAGAGTCGGCAAAAATTGCGTGTCAGTGGGCGACATGCACACGCCCTAAACAAAATGGCTCCACAGCGCCCCCTCAAAGTTGACCCCCATTCTTTTGGGGACAGTCATTTTTGGTGTAGGCCAATCCCCTTTGGCACAGTGATAGAGCACATGGAGAGAGTCACAAAACATAATTATAGCTCCGCCCTCTGACCAACAGGAAGTCGGCCATCTTGGATTGAAATCCTGGAGAAGAAATCTCTCACCAGATGTTTCAATGTACTACTCCTTGGTTTTTCTGCAGAATAAGCTCAAACATGGCTCAATAGAATCTAGAGAAATGGAGCTACATTTTCAAGCCAGCTTTTTTTGATAACGTTTACAGTTTTCACATAGCGCCCCCACAAAAAACATGCTTTTTTCCCGTACCTTCGACAACCCCTCGCAGGCATGCGCTCTATCCAATCTGGATCATATTTGGTTGACATGAGGCCTCTTATCGTATGAATCCATAGAGCTCAATAACTGCACGGTGCTCGCCACTATAGCGCCACCTATCTATACCTTGAAACATTTAGTTTGTACAATTTATATGAAACTTTGCAGGTATATTCTACACATTAAATCGAACACAAAAATATATTACATGTGTTTGATATTTTCGAAGGTGTGGGCGTGGCAATGACGCACAGGAAGTCGGCCATTTTCACTTTTAACCTCTTAACTCCCACCTGAACCAAGTGCATTTCTTTGTGTGCTGTGTTTTCATCTGCACTTACGTCTCATTTCTGTAACTGTGTTTTTGACGCTTTTTTTCAAGAAGCTTTAAGACATGGGTCAAGACGAACTGGAGAAAATGTGCTCGGTTAAAGTGGGGGTTAAGAGATTACAATGGCACCCCCACAAAAAAAGGCCTTTTTGCAGGACATTTCACAAAACCTCGCAGGCATGCGCTCTATCCAATCTAAATCATATTTGGCTGACATAAGGCCTCTTACAGTCTGAACAGACAGAGCTCAATAACTGCACAGTGCTCAACACTATAGCGCCCCCTATCTATACCTTTAATATTGCAGTTTGGATTATTTATCTCCCACTTTGCCGGTATATTCTACACAATAAACTAAACAAAAAAAGATATTACATATACATCATATTGTGTAAGATGTGGGCGTGGCCAGTGTAAACGTGTTCCTGAGAGCATCATTATTATGCATTCTTTGTCCCTTTGAGTTTTAAATGTAATCACTTATACACCAGATGGCCCTGAATCTTTTTACATGAACACAAAAATGATCCATGCTATAGCGCCCCCTGCTGCAAAGAGCAAGAGTTAGTAGACAGAGAGCACACAGGTTGTGTGTGAGGCCGAGGGGAGAGCAGGTTTGGGCGAGAGCGGGGGCGGTTGCAAAGGAGGCGGTCGCAAGGGGGGGCTGCGCCAGGGGCGAGGGCCTACATCGCCGCTTGCGGCTTTAATTTCTTTTATTCCCTCAATTTCTCACCTCTAGCCTGAATATCACTGGATTGGCGTCTTTCATTGGATTACTCATGTGCTGTACTTTCAACACTGCCATACATTTATAGCTACAATCTGTCATAGCTTCTGTTCCACCTCCTGTCACAGAAGCATAAGTTTTACATATAGACATTATCAAAGCAAAACATGAATGTATCTGCAATGTCACCTTAGGTTTTGAATTTAAATGAGGACGAGCGCTTGTGTCTTTGAGCGAGCATGTCACCCAGTTACACTATCTCCCACAGATAGGGCTTCTAACACGAAAAAAAAAAAACTTGTATAACTTGCCAATTCCAATCAGTAAAGGAAATTCCAAAGAAGATAACCTAAAGCGGAAAGTTTAGGCACGCATTTTTGTGAATTAAAACATTACAGAATTCTTGCCAGGAATTTGTGTTCAATTAAGCAACATATGCAGGATGGATGTTGAAAATGTCACCCTTATCAGATGCTGTATGACTAATACATAAGTGGCATATATCAAGAAATTTGACTCACCGATTGAGGCTAATAATAATGCATCGGTTTTATATTGCGCTTTTTTGGACACTCAAAGACGCTTTACATTGCACTACTCATTCACTCCATACTCAGTGGTGGTATGCTACTATTTTAGCCGCAGCTGCCCTGGAGTAGACTGACGGAAACGAGGCAACCAGTCTGCGCCATCGGCCCCTCCGACCACCCCACTCATTCACACACTACATTCGCTAGGCTTCCTGGTGTTCCCAAACGGTCTCCCATCCAAGTACCGACCAGGCCCTTCCCTGCTTAGCTTCCAAGGTCTGATGGGATTGGGCAGAGCAAAGGCGGTATGACCACATGCACATACTAATACAACTCATTTGCTCGACCCCTTAGCTATGTACACAGACCCCACAGCTGATCCATGTTTGTAGTGGAGGTTTGGGATGTCCCTCAGTAACAGAGAAACATGTAGGAATAACTAATTGGAAGAATGAGAAAAGTAATAAGCGTAGGGACAACACAGCGCAAACAGATGCTGTAGGCGCAATACCAGCTCGGCTAATTCAAAACTAAAACATTGTTCCACAGTGAATCCCACTCAATGCAAATACGTTTCTGAGTAGCTGCTTATGTTTATGAGCAGGGCCTAGAGCTACGGTACAGTGCATACATACAATATATACGCAGATTTAGACAAAGGTTATGACAAGTGAATTGGCAAGTGCATCCAGATAAATGTCATAAGAATCTCCAGATAAAAACAGTTATAAAACAGAAAGAAAAGAAAATCTTTGAAATTTCTGAAATAAAAGTTAAACAGTATGACGGTAAGTTTGTTGCAAGTTAACAAGACATACTTGTTTCTTGTTGGTGCTTGAGGCGAAATGCTAAAGAAGTTTATTATTTGTATGCAAAATAAACAAGATGAGAAATGGAGTGGCAGAATGAAATACTGAAGAAAGCACCACACACTGATGAACCCAATATATTACTGCCAGAAGGGACTAGTATTAAACTTTCTTTCTCTTTTCTTTTACTGTCAGAAGGCAAAACTACACTCCAACGTGCAAGTTTAATTTCTCCATTCCAGTGTGCACCAATTTGTCATGGAACTAGTTGTTCAAGTGTTCAAAACTAAGTCAAATACAGGTCGATTAAGCCACAAAGTCTGACAGTTAAATGTGTTTTAGTACCAGTGACAAGCCCGTACAATATCTGGGATAAAAACACTGGATGCGAGATGAATGATGCATAAAGAGAACGCAGCACACAACGGAGCAGCCAAACTACAATGAGGTGCAAGAGATAATTAAATAAATATTTAGAAAGCACTGTAATGCTGCGCTGTTGATGTTAAGTGTTGAATAAATGCTTTTCAGTCAAATTGTTTTTTCGCGACTCTACTTTGAATTTCTTTTTTGTATTACTTTTCGCCATCGACTGAAAGATATCGAAGCCTTGCTACAATATAACACAGCATTATTTTAAAGATAAAAAATACAGTTGAGGTGGAAAGCAAATACACTTTCTCAAGATTGTTGAGAGCGCGTGTGGGGAACAACGGATAGAAATGAGTGCATGGCTACAATCTGGCGTGTGTTCATGTATGTTAATTAAAATGCACTGTCCTTACAAAATAAATAAATAAAATATGTTATCCTTTTATGTAAGAAACAGTAAACCTAATATAACGTATTTTCCTTTTTGGCTGGGGGTGCGACTTATACTCAGGTACGACTTATATATAAAAATATATAATTTCTCAGGTTTTTTATTTTCACACTGACAGCCACTAGAGGGCGCTCTAGGCTAGTGTACCAGTAGCTGCTACTCTCAACTCAAATGCCCCCAAAAAGAAAATCATATTCTGCAGATTACAAGCTGCAAGTAGTGAAAGATGCAGCCGAATGCAGGAATTGAGAAGCAGAAAGAAAGTCTGGAGTAAGAGAGAAACTTATGAGGGACTGGCGAAAAGTGGAGGTTACTCTTACTGCAATGAAGAAAACAAAAAAAGCTAATAGTGGGCTAAAAGCTAGATGGCCACAGCTAGAGGAACGAGTTCGCAAATGGGTGTTTGAACAACGTGATGTCAACGGTGCAGTTACACCACCATGCCCAGGCGACTTATACTCCGGAGCGACTTATAGTCTGGAAAATACGGTAGTCCTGATTTGATCTTGATCTATGTCAAATATTTTATGAAGTGACACTTTGAATGAAAAGTGTGTTGGTTTTCTTTGTTGGTTTTTTGGTAACAAGTCTTCTGATTGGTGTGTAACCAGTGATATTGAAAGATGAAGAGTTTGGAGAGTTGAATGACGCAAAATCTCAACTTGGCCAAAACAATGAGTTATTATGCTTTGAGGCTGACGAGGCAATAATACTCTCAGTAACATTGATATCACTAGTTAATGGTGGCTATGGCATTGGTAAAAGGTAAATAAGATAAAAAACAAATAAGGATACTAATAGTAGTAGTAGCTGTGGCATTTGTAAAAGTGGGGAGAGCTGCTGTACACTTCACAGTACTTACACTTGTGATAGCACACATCAGTAGCAGCATTAGTTGTGTCGATGCTAGTCCAGTATGAGCTTTGAATAACAGTTTCTTTGTTAGACCTCCTCCTAACACTACCCTCAGTCATGCCACTGCACTCTGGTTCTTCATCAGAGCGGCCTCCCTTCTTCTGAATCTGTGCACAGGGCCAGGTGGGAATGGTGCTCGCTTACCACCACACTCCATTAAGCTTCACAGGCAGTTCAAGAGAGGGGCGCTGTCTCCCTATGCAATATTTATTAAAGAACCTGTGGTCACTCTGGACTTTTGCAATGGTGGGAGACAGCGAGCAAGAATGTAAACATGCAGGCTGGATCATAACACCGAGGATTAATCTAAGTACAGGCTTATAAAATACAAAATCTCGGCATCTCTTAAAAAAAAAAAAAAAAAAAAAGGAAGAAAAAGTAACTTGGGAAACCAGGCAGAAGCGTATCAAGGTCTAGCACCGATCTTTGCTGAATTATGTATAGGATAAACGGAAGAGTCGCGCATTTGTTTCTTATATTTCCCCGGGAGTGCTGCGGCTTGACCTTCATCTTTATGAAGCACACAATATTTTTCATGTCACCGCAATCAATTTATGTTTACCTTCGCCCACTTTACAGCCTCACGCAGGAGCAAAACTGGGACCCAATTTTAAGGCAAGGTTCAGCAGATGTTTACGAATAGAAAAACCCACACAAGACCACCACAAGACCCTGTGAATAAGTGAGTTAAAAGTGTTTTTCTCGTTTTCAAAATGTACCCCTTGATTAACCAACAGGAGGATGTGGAAGAACATGATTTCCATATTTATTCATTTTATTGACCTTTTCTTAAAGAGGACATACAGAAATTTAAAGCCTATAACCATGTTTGTTTGTTAACCACGTTATTTCTTTGCCACCGTTTTTTTTAATGAGTTACTTAAAATGAAGGTTTGTATTTTTGTATTATGGGTAAATTCAAATAAATTGAGAGGAGGTCTGAGCGACCCGGCCCCGGATAAAGCGAAAGAAAATGGATGGATATACAAGAAATATACAAGATGTTTACTAGAGTAGTCCGTTTCCTCACCATAGACCAGGGGTTGGCAAGTTGGCTTGGCTTCGGACCAATATTTTTTTACGCCGATAGATGGCGGGCCAGCCGGTCAATTGATAAAAAATAGATTTATTCATGCATGGATATTCAATACTAGATAACCCCAAACTATACATATTTTTTGTTTAAAAATAAAATATTGTTTGAAACAATACTGTCCCCGAGTCTATGACTAACCATATGTAACCCCTGACTCACGTTAAGTAGGTAAAGCGAAATTAAAAGTATAGACCAGTTGCTAGGTTCAAAAGGATTACAATAGGAACTAATGTGAATGTGCAATGAAATGGCTGGAGGCAAGGAGTCAATAAGAAAAAGTATTATTTAGTACCAAAAAATAAAATAAAGCATTACGAGATAAACAATTTGTAACAATAAGCATAGCCGGCATATGCAACAACAAAAAATATCCCCAGTCCCATTGAGCTCAGTTGTCTTTCTTTAGTCGTAGGTCAAGTCAATAGTCTTAATAGTTCAGTTCTTTTTCCTTTAAGTGGTGTTTTACAGTGTTACCACTCAGCACTGTAGGACAGAAGGTGGTCCTTCGAAGTTCAATCCCGTTCTGGGCACAGGCTCGCCATCTCCATCCGGAGAGAATCCAGGAAATCCATCCAGGGTTTTCTTTACCATGAAATACTAGCCTGCACAACAATAATGGTATTATTGTTTACAGCTAAATTAAAGTCTGTTATCCTATCTCTTCTTAATTTGCTATAGCTTTGTTTATCTTTTCTCTTACCATATTACAAAATACAGTAATATTTTACATGCATGTTTTTAACTAAAATATCCTTTGCAATACATGAAATACTTTTTAATCCATGTAAAACAACAAATGATTTTATCTTTTTATCCATTTTTTTTAAATTATTCAACCATAGCATTATGATTAAATATTGTTTTACTAATTAGCGTATTAATTTTTAAATGAATTGTAACTTTTTGTAACTAATGAAATTAATTACACTAATGAATTCAGATATTCTCCTTCAAAATCAATATTTCTATCAGTAAACCTTATCTGTGCTACTGGGTTTAGCATTACAGATGAATTACTGTACACTTTCATATAATACACCTTCAAAATGTACCATCAACTTCAAAATAATAATTACATTGGACCAAAAATAGTACAAAAATAACCAAAAATGCTTCTCAGTTGTGTTATGAACTAAAATAGAATTTGGTAGAAACCATGTCACCAAAAAAATAGCTTTTACATTGCTTTCAAACATAAAAACGGCATTCGCGATTAGCGTTAGCATCGTGCTATTATTAGCATTGCGCTAGCATGTTTTTCTAATTCGCACATGGCATGGACTTACCAAGATGAGGTATCGTGAGAAACACAGCAAGGGGCACAACACAGCCTCTCCAGCTCGTGCTCCTTCCACTTAATACAACAAATATTCCAAATCAACGAAAAGACAGTGTAAATATTTGTTTACATCATTTTCTCTCATGACACTCACCAGACGACCCAAAAGGTTTTTTGCTCGGACCGTCTACAGCCTGTCTGTCTTATTCCCAAAGTGCAAAAGGCCGTAACCTAGTGAGTGATCAGGTCCGCAGCTTGGGAGGCGTGACCAATACCATTTTTAACAAATCAAAAGGTCATTATCACCCAACGTGACCGTGAAAACAGGAAAATAAAGTTTGAGCGAGGGGATCACACTTCCTCTTTTCAAAATAAATGTTTTTCAAAATAAAAGTGCATAAATATAAAAACAACAAAAAGGAGAGAAAATGGCCCATTTTCTCTACTGGGTTACACCCTCCCTGGCTAAATATCATGCACGTCTCGTTGCATGTGCATCCAGTATTGTTCGTCTTTACTAATAAGAGACTCTGAAAAGGCTGTACTCAACCCCTGAAACAGGGACTTCACAACAGTCACAAGAGGGTTGCCTAACTTAGGATACTCAAGCCTTTTTGGAGGTTGTCTGACTCTTTCTGATTGTCTTATTGGTTGAGTTGTAATGGGTTCATTACTGTCCAATTTATCGGGTGAGTCGTTCGATTGGTTTCCTTGTTCCTCGACTGAATCCTCAGGAGGTTCATCCGGTATCGTCACAATTTCCTGTTCCACAAGGTTGTCCATTTCTGTATTGTCTTCTTCCAGTGTAGTTTCCACAGGTAAATGCTCGGTAAATTCATCCTCATATTCATTTGTCTCCATGATCGGCTCTGCATTGGCAGTGGTTTCAGGTAAGTCATATTCAGGTGGATTTGTCGTTTCAGGTTCTGCATCGGCAGTGGGTTCAGGTAAGTCACATTCAGGTGAGTTTGTCTTGTCCGTTTTTTTCGAAGGTTTTGGATACTCATGTACAGTAGTAAATCTGGTTACCTCTTCAGATGGGGAATCCTCAACCCATTGAATCAGTTCGTACAGTTCATTGTCAAGTTCGTTTAACTCTTCATCATTGCTTTCTGTGGCAGCAGTTTGACGTGTCTTAGGACGGCGAATTGGCTCTGGCTCAGGTATATTTGCTGTGGCAACAGGGAGGAAACTGCAGGAAAGCAAAAGGTCTCTGTGTAAAGTTCGTGAGGGACCTTGCTTTGACTCAGGTTTAACAGTATAAACGGGTAAGTTACCTGCACGTTTGACTACTACATAGATGTCTTTCTCCCATTTATCAGCAAGCTTATTCTTACCACGCAGCCGCACATTCCTAACTAAAACCCTATCCCCAGGTTCAAGTTCAGAAACAGTGATTTTGCGATCAAACCTGGCCTTGTTCTTGTCTGCCACTTTTTGTGCATTTTGTGAAGCTAACTTATAGCTTTCCTCAATTCGTTTCTTGAGACTTTCTACATATTGTAAGTGTGTCACTTTTTGGTCTTTGTTGAGAGGAAGTCCGAACGCGAGATCAACTGCTAATCTGGGTTTCCTGCCAAACATTAATTCGTAGGGAGTAAACCCTGTTACGTCATTACGCGTGCAGTTATACGCGTGTACTAACGGCATGACATAGTCTTTCCAGTGGGACTTTTGTTTGGACTCAAGCGTTCCTAACATACTAAGTAAAGTTCTATTGAATCTTTCAGTAGGGTTACCCCTAGGGTGGTATGGGGTGGTTCTTATTTTCTTTATGCCTGATATCTCACATAAGTCTTTTATCAGTTTTGCCTCAAAATCAGGACCCTGATCGCTGTGCAGGCGCTCAGGTATGCCGTAGTGGACGATGAACTGGTCCCACAGGCACCTGGCAACCGTTTTGGACTTTTGATTAGGGGTGGGCAACGCAAGAGCAAATTTAGTAAAATGATCAGTCATTACGAGGATGTTACTAGTGTTGCTACTGTCTGGTTCCAAACTGAGAAAGTCCATGCAAACTAGCTCTAATGGTCTGGTTGTTGTTATGTTGACCAGGCTAGCTGCTTTTTCAGGAGGACTCTTTCTTCGTATGCAGCGATCGCATTTTTTTACTTTTTGCTCAACATCTGTTGCCATGCGTGGCCAGTAGAATCGTGTTCTGGCCAGATCAAGGGTTCTGTCAATTCCTAAGTGGCCCATATCATTGTGCAAACTTTGGAGCACAGGAGCTCTGAGCTCCTCAGGAAGAACGAGCTGGTGGGTCACTTTGTCTCCATCTTGTCTCTTTCTATACAACACCTCATTGTGAATCTCCAATCTATTGAGTTCCCTTAGCAAGAGAGGGAGATCTGGGAGTTCCTTTCTCGCTGTTGGTGGAGGTGTTTGACCATGTTCGATTTGCTCAAGGACTTGTCTGATTGTCGAGTCTGCTCTTTGTTTGTCTCTCAGTTCTGATTGGGACAAAACAGGAATGGTAGGTAAGCCAAGGAGTTCTTCAGAAAGATAGAGGTCTGGTATTGCGTCAGCTGAGATGGTAAGTGATTCTACAAGCGTAACACCACTATCCTGACTGTCATCTCTGATTTTAATCAGGTGGTTTTGACAGATTGCTTGGACAACATCGCTTTCTACAAGCTCAGTGTTGTCAGTGTGAGCTAGGTGACGCTCTACAAACCGGCTTACACGCTCCTGCTCTTTCCTGGACTGGACATCATTTACAAGTTCACCATGTGGACGTCTAGATAACCCGTCTGCGTCTAGGTTTTGCTTGCCCGCTCTATACTGCAACTTAAAGTTATAGTTGGACAAAGCTGCGAGCCACCTGTAGCTTGTGGCATCTAATTTAGCAGAGGTCAATATGTATGTAAGTGGGTTACTATCTGTAACTACCGTAAATTGACCGCCATACAAATAATCATGAAACTTTTCAGTTACGGACCATTTAAGTGCTAAAAACTCCAACTTGTGTGCTGGATAACGTGCCTCACTTCTCGATAACCCACGACTGGCAAAAGCTATGGCCCTAAGCTGACCCTCCTGCTCCTGGTATAGTGCTGCACCTAAGCCGGTGGTACTGGCATCGGTGTGGAGTACGTACGGCAGCTTTGGGTCTGCAAAGCCTAGGATAGGGGCTGATGTTAGCTTTTCAATGATGGAATCAAACGCTTTTTGACAGTCTATGGTCCATCGGCTCTCAAATGGCAGTTTGGGATCAAAGTATGTCTGGTCAGTGTCTTTGGACTTCGACTTTTTGCGGAGTGGCGGATAACCACGTGTGAGGTCATTGAGTGGGCGTACTATGGACGAGTACCCTTTGATAAAGCGTCTGTAGTACCCTGAGAACCCTAGAAAGGATCTCAGTTCCTTGAGATTCTTAGGCTGTGGCCAGGTCTTGAGGGCCTGGATCTTTTCGGGATCTGTCTCGACACCGCTTTCGGAGATTATATGACCAAGGTACCGGACTGTAGTTTGAAAAAATTTACATTTTTCGGGTGATAACTTAAGCCCGTACTCTTTAAGACGGTTGAGAACCCGCATGAGCCGTCGTTCGTGTTCTTCTAAACTGTCCGAAAAGATGATGAGATCATCTAGAAAAACTAGGACCTCATGTAAGTTCATGTCGCCGACGCAGCGCTCCATGAGCCGCTGGAAGGTGCTCGGGGCGTTGGTTATGCCCTGGGGCATCCGGTTGAACTCCCAGAATCCAAGTGGTGTTACAAACGCTGTCTTTTCTTTGTCTGCTTCCTCGACCTCAATCTGGTAATACCCAGACTTAAGATCAAGGACTGTAAACCACTTCGATCCTGAAAGCGCTGAGAACGTCTCTTCTAAATTTGGAAGAGCGTAAGAGTCTTTTCGCGTTTGCAAATTTAGTTTTCGGAAGTCTATACACAGACGCACATCGTTGTTTCGCTTTCTCACTACGACAATGGGAGACGAGTAGGGTGACTGGGACTCTCTTATTACACCTGCAGCGAGCAGTTCTTGGAGGTGTTTGCGCACTGCCTCAAGATCTTGAGGGTGGATAGGGCGTGCACGGTGCTTAAAGGGAGTCGGATCATGAAGTTTGATGGAGTGCTTCACTTTGCTCGTGCACCCAAAGTCAAGATCATGAAAAGCAAATACTTCCGGGATGTCAGCGAGTTGCTTAGTTATTCTCTCTTTCCACTCCTGTGAGATCGGTGAGTCACTGAAGTTGAAACTTAGCTGTGTTGTGTTTGCGGTGGACTCATTTGCACTGATGACATTGTGTTGGGACAGGATACAGTGGAAAGATCCAAGCTCTGCGATGACACAGGTGGATGGAATTGTGACATCTTGTTCTGTTTCATTTGTGATCATTACAGGCACTTTGTGTGGCGCTCGCGATGGGAGAGTTATCAAGCAAGTTTTGACACAAAGGCCCCCAGGTAAGGAAGACTGAGAGGGGTGTTCAACTATAGCACAGGTGTCGGTAGAAGTGCAGTGAACGTTAGCAGATCCCTCTAAAACTACAGTTTGCCCCGCTGGAACTACTGCTGCAGTCTTGCCTGACAAGGTAACTAATCCGGTGTTCCCATCTTTGTTGTGTGCGTGTCTTAGTTCAAGAGTTTTTAACAGTGCTCTAAACCCATAAGGACAAGGTAAGTAATCAGGAGTCTTGATGTCTAAATACCTTTCATAAAGAACATCAAGGGTATTTGTCCCCACTAACACTGGTGTCTGACTGTTAGGGTGAGTGTCTGGAACGACAAGAGCTAAGGTTGGTATGTCAATCTCTGCATCCAAAAAGTCTTTTGGAAAGGTAACGCACATCTCTATATAACCCAAATAAGGGACGGGCTGACCTGCGGCGCCCTCTACTTCTAACAGGTCATAGAGTGGGTTAAGGTCTTGATCTGGAAAGTTCTGTTTGTAAAATGACTCAGTGACAGTAGTCACTTGTGACCCTGAGTCAAGGAGACAATTAACATTAACGTCAGAAATGTTAACCATAGCTGTGCATTTAGAGCCAACTAACCCTTTTGGTAGACTGTACTTTTGAGGCTTAGTGACAGACTGCTTAAGGTTAGCTCGTTGCTTGTACTTAGTGGGACATGTTCGACCGGCTACAGTCCCCATTTGCCCCGCAATAGAGACTGTTTTTAGTTTAACTGTTCTTTAACGGCTGAGGGGTTTTCAGCTTCCCATTTCTTTTGTTTCTCTTTAAACAATTTGCGCTTTTCAGTAACTCGGCCTGGGTTTGGTTCGTTTTCACAGTTGGGTTTGATGTGGCCATCTTCTCCACATTGGAAACAGTACCATGCTTTGGGAGCGGTACTTTGAGTTTTGCTAGTTCGTTCAAGTTCCTTGGGTACTTTGTCCAGCTTTGATTTCTCTTTTTGTTTTGAGTTGGGTGCACTTTTTGAGTTCTGCGCTTTTGGTTTTGCAGCGAGTTTTACTAGTTGACTTTGGATTTCTGCAACTTGTTTTGAGAGTTCTCTGATTGAGCTTAAGGTATTTGCAGTATCATTTTCTTCTGAGCAGCACGTCGCAATTTGCAAATGGGATGTCGCTTTTTGTTTTGTACTGCTTAAATGTTGTCTCATGCGCATGTTTTTGGCAGCATTTTGGTCTTCTTCAGCACGTAGCGAAAAAAGCAGATCAGGAAAGGTTGGAGGATTTGTTCGCTTTTGCTTTAACTGGAGGGCAGTTAAAAGGGAATCGTCCCAACAACCTCGACAGAACTGTGTGACAAGAAGTCTGTCAAAATCATTGCTTAATGCACCACCACGCTTTACAGTGTGAGTCAAAGCTACATGAAGGCGCTGTAAGTAAGACGACGCTTTTTCACCTGTGTTTTGGAAGGTGTCGAGAAACTTGGCGTAAAGCTCTCCGCCATCTTGAACTGTTCCAAAGGCAGAATCTAACAGCTGAAGGTACTCTGACGGTGAGCTGTTGGCGTTCAAGTGCTTAACTACATCAGCTGCCGGGGGTAAGAGAGACTCAATGATTCTGCGTGATTGTTGCAGTTTGGACATGGAAGGGTCTGCCATGATAAGTTCTAAACTGGAGCGCCAAGTGTCATAATCTGGCTCGTAAGTTGGTCGGGGTTCTTTGCCAGAAAAAACTCTTAGTTTTTGTGAAAACTGTTGCACAGAATAGTCTTCTCTTTTTACAATGTGCTCAACTACCATACGCTGCACTTCTGGGGGATTTAAATCGTGTGCAGAAATCGTGGGCGTTGTATTAGCTGGGCTACTCGCAGTGTTATTTGTCTGGTTGGTTTGTGTAGCACTTCGGACACTATGCTGAACTAGTGAAGGCTGAGACTCGACCAAGGAAGATTCAGTAGAGTTATTTGTCTCTGTTTGTTTAGTTTCTGGTTCTTTGATTGATTTAGCAATCTGTGACATCATGTCTTTTAGGACATCTACATAATCCCTGCCACTCATCTTAGCTAAGTATTGGATTTCAGTGAGATATGACTTGGTAGTGTCATTCCCAACCTGTTCTGTGTAAACACCGGCAAGAGATTGTATCCTATAGCTAGCGCCACTATCAGATACATGGGTACCAGGTAATGAATCAAGTGATTCAACAGCAAGACCTGAGCTGTACTCAACAATAACACTCTGGAAAAACTCAGATTTACTGTCCTTAATTTTCAGGACTCTTGAAATAGACCCATATTGTTTTAGGAACTCAGTCACTTCATTAAGTTGTTCATCTCCAGCTATTTCACCCACAATCACCGAATTTGGAACTTTTACAGATTCACGCTCAACAATCTCCATCTTGGGTACGTTATAGGGTAGAAATAACGTGAGGAAATAAAATAAAAAGGCTCCTGGCTGGCTCGCCAAAACTTACTGTAACCCCTGACTCACGTTAAGTAGGTAAAGCGAAATTAAAAGTATAGACCAGTTGCTAGGTTCAAAAGGATTACAATAGGAACTAATGTGAATGTGCAATGAAATGGCTGGAGGCAAGGAGTCAATAAGAAAAAGTATTATTTAGTACCAAAAAATAAAATAAAGCATTACGAGATAAACAATTTGTAACAATAAGCATAGCCGGCATATGCAACAACAAAAAATATCCCCAGTCCCATTGAGCTCAGTTGTCTTTCTTTAGTCGTAGGTCAAGTCAATAGTCTTAATAGTTCAGTTCTTTTTCCTTTAAGTGGTGTTTTACAGTGTTACCACTCAGCACTGTAGGACAGAAGGTGGTCCTTCGAAGTTCAATCCCGTTCTGGGCACAGGCTCGCCATCTCCATCCGGAGAGAATCCAGGAAATCCATCCAGGGTTTTCTTTACCATGAAATACTAGCCAAGATGAGGTATCGTGAGAAACACAGCAAGGGGCACAACACAGCCTCTCCAGCTCGTGCTCCTTCCACAGACGACCCAAAAGGTTTTTTGCTCGGACCGTCTACAGCCTGTCTGTCTTATTCCCAAAGTGCAAAAGGCCGTAACCTAGTGAGTGATCAGGTCCGCAGCTTGGGAGGCGTGACCAATACCATTTTTAACAAATCAAAAGGTCATTATCACCCAACGTGACCGTGAAAACAGGAAAATAAAGTTTGAGCGAGGGGATCACACTTCCTCTTTTCAAAATAAATGTTTTTCAAAATAAAAGTGCATAAATATAAAAACAACAAAAAGGAGAGAAAATGGCCCATTTTCTCTACTGGGTTACACATAGCTCATTTAACCAGAAGAGATCTTTTTTTTTTTTTTTAAGTGTCTTTAAAAGTCAGGGATATTTTTTGGTTGAGCGTGTGATATGAGGAGTGTGGCTTGAGAGCGTGTGAAGGCACTCATGTGTGTGTAGGCTGCTTAGAGTTAAATTGCAACAGGGGAATGATGTGCCAAACACAAGCAAAGATCTTCGGCAAAACATTTGCGGATATAGAACAAGTCTCTGTTAGGCTTTTATTTTAAATTTTTTTTATATCCTCTGGCGGGCCAAATAATATTGGCAACGGGCCAAAATTGTCCCCCGGGCCGGACGTTGCCGACCACTGCCATAGACTGTATATCAATAGACTAACTATGGCCCCAGGAAAGGGGGGGCACTGACCGGAAGTTCCTTGATCCAATGGACTTTCCATTTAAACGTTTTTCCCTCTCTATAAGTTATCGTTAGACACAGGCTTGTCATTCTTTCCTCCACGTGTTTGTCTTAACACGTGCAACATCGTCCGATATTTCTCCTTATGCAATTTTTATTTTTGCCTTATTCAGTACACTGCTAGCATGAATGTGTTTGTATAAGCCCGTGCTGAACGGTGGAAGCCATGCCTATGGCAGTCAAGCGCTATTTCACGGTCTATGGTCCATGCTCACTAAGTGTCATTTTGATAGACATACAACATTTGAAAAATCAAAGCTGAGGAGCCCAAAAGCAAGTATGTAAATCATACATGTTATGTCCATTTAAAAAAAAAAAAAAATTCTAATGGTTGCCCATGGCAGCCAAGTATTTAACCTCACCACAATTTTTTCTAACCATCAACAGAGACCCAATTTAAAGGAAGCAGCGATGTATGAAACACAAATTAGGCCCAACACAAAATGAATTATGTATGTCTCAGTTCTTTGGCAGCACTCCGTCACCTAAAAACCTCGGCTTCTTTTATCCACATCATTAACAGTAAAAACACCAAACACATAGATCGCAAAGCTGTCCCAATTTATGAGCCGTTTTATTTCCGCCACTTCTGTGCTGTTCGCGGCAGCAGAACAGTGCGAAAGTAATTACAGTCTACAAACCATTTTAAAACGATGCTTGATTGGGCTTACCGAAGTCTCCAGGGACAAAGATGTCATAAACACAGGACTGCTCCCTGGTGTAATTGTGGGGGTAATTTGGGGACAGCACCGTTCCCTCGGACCCAGTGAAATGTCCTCCACATGGGGCTGTAGGGAGAGAAACACAGAGAAACATAGTCAACAAGAGGAAGCTGACCAGGTTAAAGTACACCTGGGGAAATGGGGCAAAAATACAATCAACACAGCCATTAAAGGTGTTAGACTGATGCAGGTGTAAGCAGTTCTTTGCACATCAAATGAATTGACCTTTACACTGTATACTGTGGGCACTTTATTTGAACATGCCAGTTATTCTGAGGATACTTCTGTGCGTGGAAATACGGTTCAAAGGGTATAAGAAACTGTATAAAAATACTATTTGTAAGTACAAGGCAAAATAAATTCTAATTAATTATTCTTTTTCCCAGATACCCTTCCTGGTGCAACTAAGACAAACATGAGCAGTGACCCGCAGTGGCAATTATTTAACTTGAGCTACTTTTTGATTAAAGCTTGGACACCCCTTTAATTTCTTATAGAAGAGAACATTTTCATGGTCATAAAAACAAAACAAAATTGAGAGTGTAATGTATTTCTTTGGCGGTCCGACATGCTCCACATCGCCGGCTGCCGAAATCATTAATTCAAGTGAACAACAGGAATATTCCAGATGCATTACGGGAACTAGCTAGACACAAGTTTAAGCAGCAACTGCAGTTTAAGTGCCTTCTTGTTTCACAGTTTGAAAATGTGAGAAGTTGGACGGTGCAAGATCTATGAAGGTAAATTCATGCAGTTTTTGTCTTCAAGCAAAGCCACATTTATTAATTTCCATCTGCGAGACTCGACATTCAGAGTGGTCACTGCGTGGGCCGATAGTCACTCAGTAAGCGGGTTCATTAATATAAACAGTGCTTTGTCCTGCACCTGCGTCGCGGCTCAGTGTCCTAGCTTAAGCTGATAATGATGTACCTAATTTGTCAAGGGGCGCCACTAATGCAGCAGCCTAAGACACAGTGGGCCAGGCCATCAGGTGGGGGAGCCTCCACTGTAAACAAACGCATTTGTCAAAGAAAAAAATATATCTTGAGAAAAAAAAAATCTGTCAGCAGCTGCTCTAAAGTCCCCCTGGCCTTCACAATGCACATGTCACAGCTGTAATGCTAAGACGCACAAGACAAGGGGGAATAACATGCACTTAGGCGTTAAGAAAGATAAGTCAGCAGCTTATCAATGTTGGCCCAGTAGGAGAAGAGGGTAAACATATGGAAACCATGAAGCATAACTGATGTTGGTGTTTGATGACTAATTAGGTGTTTGCCAGACCAGTTTGTAAAAGCAAATAGGATATATCTAAATATTATATATATTAATTTTACATAATAAACATAGTGAAATCAGCACCGACTTGTCCGATCTCAAATGATCTTGGAAGCTCCGACATGGGTAGCACCGAGATGGAAGGCAATTTTTCTTGCTTCAAACATATTAACTTTGAAATCAAAATGTATACTTGGTTTTTGATAAACAGTCATCAAATCCCCCAAAAATGTTCGGTGATTAAAGCCCTCTACATTTAACTCTGACAATGGAACGAAATGGTCTGAGATAATTTCTAAAACTTCCTACACTAGGGGCGACTTATCTAATCTACGTTCCCTGACAACTATTTAAATTAAAGGTAATAAAACTGGACTGAAGCTGGCCGTATGTGGTGACAGCTGAAACGATTATGTGCAGACTTTGTACTGTTCAGTCGTCAGCACATTCGGTCTCTGTGAAGGTACTAAATGAGGAGTTGCCGATGGGCCAGTTAGTAAAACACTGAACCCCAAGGCTGTTTGTGTGACTTACACAGGTGCCAACTGTAAAAGTAATGAACAGCTCCCCTATGACAGTGAGGAGAGAGAGAGGAGGCGAGAGTTACAGAGAGAGATTCTCCTATTCCCTTTCTCTCCAAAATGATGAGACTTGAATCCTAATGCTGTCTCCACTGAAGGTATTAAAATTATGTGGAAAAATAAAATTGCAAATGCCAAGTCTGGTCTTTTTTAATGCTTACTCTGCTTATTCTGCAGAATCTGTGAATTTAACAAACCTATCAGTTATACAGACCACATAACAAACAAAGAAGTGCTCCAGAAGATTGGCATCAAGTCCAAAAATAAAGTCCAAAGACTAAATCGATAATTCTCTGTTCACATAATAAACGCAGGAGGCACGCAAAGGCTGTTAATGGAATGTGCAGGGAAGGATATTATAGAAATTGCTGACCAAAAACACTAAAAGTGGAATCTTAGTATACAACAGGACTGAATGTCTCCTGTCTCTGTCGAGTACTGACTTTCGTACTTTTTTCCTGCCTCTGCGAGTGTCTTTGTCTGACTTTTTTTCTCTTAGATCCCCTGCTTGCTGTCCTCCCGAACCGCTAAACTATGGAATTGATTATCTGGTTTCTCAGCACAATTGATAAGGTTTTTTCACAAAGTGGGGCCACTGAGGAGGCCGTCTGCCCTGACGGTACTTTCGCAGCTGGGTATGCGATGGATACATGGGGTAAGTGGAGGACCATTTGCCTAGCGGCCCCATTGGTCGAAGACATCAAAGATATTTACTTATTGCTTATTGGATTATTGCCCTCCTTTATCGGAAAGATGGGAAGTCGGCAGCAAGCAAAGAGACCTCGCTGCTGTCGGTTGAAATTAAACCGGAGCAGCACAAAAGAAGGTGGAGAACTGAACTAATGCTGAGACCAAGTAAAAACTAATTAATTATAAATTTATAAACTACCAGAATAATTATTTATCTCCTAGGAGAAGGTTGAAGCAGCTGGACCTCTTATCTCCCCCTGCAGTGAACACTTTCCCTTCAAGGCCAAGCCACGGGGCTAAAAGACAGATAAGGACTGATGTCTCTGGCTATATTTGATTTCAAGGATTTGTAAACAACTGCTCTCACATACCCCACCGCGCAGTATAAATAAACTTGCTTTGCCTTGAATGGAGGATGTGCCTGCAAAACATGCACACAAAAGATCACACCTCCCCTCTATCAGGTACGCCAGATGCCCTTCCTGTAGCACGTTCCAATTCCAACCAACCACAAATAGAGTCAAGAATAGGTTAGCGAGAGAACGGGTGCAAGGGAATCTAAATGATTGCATGAAACTGACACCGAGATGTACCACTGTTCTTTGCACAGTACAAAATTACACGCCGTAGTCTTCTAGCATTTGGGGTGAGAAAGAAGCCAAGCGCGGTTAGTTTTCCACAGCGTGTCCTGGTATCACGCCCTATCAAATATTGACCCAAACAGCTGGAGCCGACTCAGCTGAGTGCATGTGGTTGTGTTATCGCAGAAGTCGTCTCTCACCTTGACAGCTCGGTTTGGCTCTGTCCCACTCGGGTCTCTTGCTGTTGCCCATCACGCACGTCAGAGTGGAGTAGCCCTGCAGCTGGTAGCCGGCCTCACAGTGGAATGTCACCATAGATCCCAGCTTGTAGTCAGCGCCCATCCGGGTGCCGTTCAGCACATTTCCCGGGTCAAAACAGGCCTCCCGCAGTTTGGCTGTCAATCAAAATGAGGCGGGGGATCAGAAGTATGGCAACAGTCCAAGATTAGAAGGCTTTCCTAATTAGTTGGAATACTGTATGGAATTATGCATATGAATAATACAACACTGTGATTAAAGAAACGTCTACTATAGAGCTATAACAGGATTAGAATCTCTTTTAATCAAGACAACAAAGGAAGTAACATACAGTGCCTTGCGAAAGTATTAATACACCTTGAACCTTTGCACATTTTGTCACGTTTACAAACATAACGATTTTATTTTGAATTGTATACTGAAAGTTCCCACACAAGTAACAGACAACTGTGAAGTGAAAGCAAAATGATACATGATTCTGATATTTAAAAAAAAAAAAAAAAGTGAAAAGTGGGGCGTGCATAAGTATTCATACAGCATTTTTCTGAGTGCATTAAATTGCCTTTATAACATTCCTAATGACTGCAGAAAGTTCACACCTTGCCCTAACCATTAAATAGAGGCCACCTGTACTTAATCTACTCTCAGTATAATTACAGCTGTTCTGTGAGGGCCTCAGAGCTATGGTCGGAGTGTATTGGTCACTAAACAACATCATGAAGGCCAAGGAGCTCACCAGAGAGGTCAGGGATAAAGCTGTGGAGACGTTTAAAGCGTCGTAAGTTATACAAAGATTTCCCAAGATTTGAACATCTCACGGAGCACTGTTCAATCCATCATTCGGAAATGGAAAGGGTATAGCACCACTGCGAACTTACCAAGACACGGCCGTCCACCTAAACTAAGAGACCGAACAAGGAGAGCACTGGTAAGAAATGCAACCAAGTGCCCCAAGATAACTCTGGAGGAGCTGCGACGTACTGCCGCTGAGCTGGGGTCGTACTCTACACAAATCTGGCCTTCATGGACGAGTGGCAAGAAGAAAGCCATTTTTGCAAGGAGGCCATAAGAAATCCCGTTTGACGTTTTCTAGAAGTCATATGGAGGACACAGCTCATCGTCCTGAGTGCACCATCCCCAGTGTCAAATATGGTGGGGGGAGCATCATGCTTTTCCTCAGCGCGGACTGGGAAGATTGTAAGAATAGTTGGGAAGATGGATGGAGCCAAATTCAGAGACATTTTGGAGGAAAACCTGCTGGAGTCAGCAAGAGAATTGAGGCTGGGGCGGAGATTCACCTTCCAGCAGGACAATGACCTTAAACACAAAGCTAAATCTACAATGGAACATATAATGTGTTAGAATGGCCCAGTCAAAGTCCTGAAAAAGGGAATAGACCCTGGACAATACACAGTTTGCCAAAAGAAAGAGATAGCAACTTAAAAAGGCAGGCAATCACTCGTTCTCGAGTGTTTTCACTAGATATGAATTTAATTCATGTAACAAATTATTAAATGGACTGGATAGCTTCAGTAAGATTTCAAGTATCCCCTGACTGTGATAATAAAAATGGCATGATGCTTTGTATCCATTATGAAAAGACAGGGAAATGGGTACTTCAAGCGTTACTGTGGCTTGTTCTAATGGGTATCATTATGTATAATTAAAAAACAATCAGATAAATTGTGAATTACTGTATATTATAAATCATTACATCAAAGTTCTTAGTTCTAAAGCTACCTTTGTCTGCTCTGGAAGACATAGTGTTGCACAGTTATGCTGCCTTAATATTAAGCACACTTTCTTTTTAAAGATAAAACTTGGAAAGCCAACTGTTTCACGTGGCTGTGCATTGTATGAAAGTCTGGAAGCCACAGTAAAAGGGCATATTTTTTCAGAGTTTCATAAAAGAAGGAGTTCACTGTACTTACCTTTGTATTCTAAATGAAAGCCTGTGTAGCTCACAGACCCATCGCTGCGAAAGGCCAAGTACATGAAGTTAGAAGTACTCTCAATCTTCTCTGGAAGTTTGCTATCTTGAAAACTGCCAATCAGGTGAGTCGTGCTGTCTGGGCCATCATAGATATACAAGAAGTCGTAGTTGGGCTCAATACTGAAGCTGTAACAAGACAAAGATAGAACAATGATACATTTTTTAAAGTGTTGTGCAGATTGCATGAAATTTTAAAATGAGGCTGACGCCACTGGGCTTGAAACGAATCATGCCATGCGATTTGTTTTGCATCTTCAGATAAGAATAAAAAAAAGATATATCCCCCAAGAGGTGAGTGGAGATTAAATTGTTGTGACATTGCGGTGGCACAAAATCTTCCCAGACGGTGAAGGCGATGCAGTGTGAAGATCGTTTCATAATGTGGATCAGTATATCAAATCACATGGAGCACTGAGAAAGGAGAGGAGCATTTTGTTTCCTAAATAATGAGTTAGCTTTATGACAAAAATGTAAATAGCTTGAAGATAATTGTGTTTGAGTTGAATAGAGAGAACTTCAATTTAGAATCATAACATCATGCCTTCATTTGGTGTCCCGTGAGAAAGATTTGTGCTGACTGTGAGATGAGAGTTTTGAAGGACAACTTACAAAAGAAACTTCCAGCTTCCTAACTATCGACAAAAACTGTGTTCAAGAATTGTACTCTTACCTATACTCATTTATCATGGTCTAATTAGTGAAAAAAATATATATAAATCTTGTTTTGCTACTATGCCCGAGAAATCAGTATATTGTAAAAGGTGTGAAATGTATTTTTGTTAAGAGAATAAAATGTTCCAATTTATTGCTAACTTTGAATTCAGATCATTAGATCTTGTTTTAATTATTATTATTTATTTTTTTATGTTTTAAAATAACGCATCAGTGAAAGCTAAATAAATGATTTAATGTGACATAATATTTATGCTCATACAGTATGGATGGATTCCATTTAAATTATTATTATTTTATTATTCTGCACCTGCCTTACATCATTTTCAACATTTCAAAGGTCTCATTGCAACCATATTTGTTTCATAAGACTTTCATGTGGGCAGTGCTGTTTCCCTATCTCCCAGCACACCCGGCCTAAACCCCAGGCCTCTCTCACACATGGCCAGTGCTGCTCAATACTGTGAAGCTGGTTCCACCACAGCAAACAAGCAATTCCACTCAAGCAGGAGTCTCAGTGCATCCAATGAAACTGACTGGACCAATATACATCACAGTTCATAGGAATACTGCATCACCTGCTGCTCCATGTAGAACACAACTCTCAACAACACCCTTTTTATTTATTTAGACTATGAGGTTTCAGAGTTCTTTTGAATAAAACCGTGCTTTCAATGAACAATATTTTACATTTTAACCATTTTGGGGACTAAATGTACCAAGCTTGTGTATACTGCTAATAATAACAGTATAATAATATTTAGTGACATAAAAATTAATTCATTTTCAACATATTCTAGAGCAGACAGTATTATCTACTACTAATTTCCTCTAACTTTGGGTAACATCTGACATCAACATCTGGGAGAGGTTAAGGATTACTTTATTAATCCCACAGAGAAATGTGTTCTCTGCATTTGACCCATCCTCAATGCTGCAGTAACAGCCAGTGTAGACCCGTCTCCAGATGTGAAGCCAGGCTAATGGGCAGAAACACCTGGATAGAGGATTCAACTATTGTACATGTTTTTAGTGGTAGGGGAAACCGGAGTACCCAGAGGAAACATACACAGACATGAGGAGAACATGCAAACTCCACACAGAAAGGCCCTGTCCGGAGATCGAACCAGGGACCCTTTAGCTGTGAAGCATGAGTGCTAACCGCTGTGCCACCGTGCCAAATAAACATATACATGATTTACCTTATGAAAGCCAAGGAGATGACATAGTCTGAATGGACTGCAATCAGCCAATCACAATCCTTGCTGTGTGGATAGGGATGTGGATAGTTCGGGGAGAGAATGAATCCTGAAGACCCAGTCACATTCCCACCGCAAGGAGCTTCAACAGAAAACACAAACCAAAAGTTGACACCGCTTTTCTAAAAGATTTCTGACATTTCGCTTCAAAGGCCACAGCACATTTTTCAGCCATTAAAAATAATTGAGTAGAATTCTATAACCTTTTGTCATCCTCCAACAGCAGTGACAAGAACATTAAAATTACAGACTGGATCAGTCAATGTTTCACTTAACTTACATTTTTTCAGACTTGTGCTAAACACGGAAGAAGTAATAAATCAATAAAACATTTTGGTTTATTTTGTCAAAAATGTCTCAAGAGGCTTTTGATCGTCTTTCCACTCCAGCTCTTCTCCACAAATTATTTCTATCTATCATTCCATATCTATACCCCATATCACAGCTACACGCTTTTTTCTCTGTTACGTACCAATGCAACTGGGAGGGCTGGGCTGCCAGTAGTATCTATTTTCCACTTGAATGCAGGTGATTTTGCTCTCTCCCTGCAATTCATATCCTGGATCACACGACAAGGTCACAGAGTCGCCGGGCTCCCGTCCCTCCCCGTTTCGGGTGCCGTTCATGGGAATACCTGGATCTCTGCAGGCTGTGGCCAGCGAACCTGGGAAACAAATGCATGCATATAATTGGTTTCAAGGCATGAATAAAAATGCATATATGCAGTCCTACATCAATGACTTAGAATAGGAAAAATATCCAGGAATTCAATGCAGAGGATTGGTTCTTCCTTGTTTCAATGGCGTTTAAATTTATTTATAAATAGATTCCAAATATCCAGGTGCATCCAACGCACAAATAAGAAATTATTCTTATCCACAAAGGATCAAGAGAGGCAAAACTTAGTTCCAACAATTTGAAAAATATTCCAACAATATGTGGAAAAAAGCAATATAAATATAGTATGATAAGGCAATATTCATATGAAAATATCAATTGTCAACATCGTAGAAATGAACCTATTGCTCCTTTCCCTTAAACTTATCCAAAGCATTGTTACATATATCTTTTTTCATTGCATTTACGCACGTGACAGTAAATGCAAGGACTGATATATCAATGTCACAAATTAGTAAGTGATATGAAATAGATGGCTCTTTAGCTATTAAAAAAAAGTTACCCTGGATGTTCCAAGATCATCGATCATTGAGGTTTTGTTATTGTTATTGTTTTGTTATAATAATTGTAGAGAATAATAAAAAATGTAATATGTTGAAAGTAATAATAATTTTAGGGCTTTGCAATAATTACACTGGCTAAGTAACCTAACATTTTTCCATTGCTGGCACACTTCGCATCACTTTTTGTGGGTTTGATATTTAAAACTCAATAATTCATAGTGTAACTTTATGTAATACTTTTAAGATATAAACAGAACAAAAGTTATAACAATAATGTTTGTAATAGAATAACTCACATGAGGAATACTATCAATCACTCCCTGAGTAAACAACTATAAGCAAGGTTAAGTCAATGCTTCTCAAGCTTTTCCACCCAATATCATTAATCGCCCAAGAAGGGAGGAAAATTTATAAACAAACAGTGATAAATAAACAGTAATTGTGACAACAACAACAACAACAATGATAATAATAATAATAATAATACCAGAATTGTTGTTATATGAATTAAACAGATAAATGGATGGATGGTTGCTGCTGGTTTGAGAAGAATGTTTTTTCTTTATACTATACTTTATTGTATTTCTTTCTCATGTCGGCAAAATAAACATAAATCAAATAAAATAATTAATAAATAAGTGATATGTAAAGCATGGATCAGTTCAAAGAAATCAAGTGCTTAATTGTGTATAACAAATAACAGCTCAAAGCGTTGCTTAAGATGCTTTAAGATGCACTGCGAGTCTCTAGCCCCAGGCAAACAGCACATCCACCTAAAGCATATAAGGTTCATTTATCTGTCTTACACAAAACAACAGCTCAGCGAATAAACCTCCTAAATAATGCATCAGCTACAGAGGATAAACTCACTGGAGAAGTCTATGGCGAACCCAGACTTGGTAATGTAGAAGTCGGTCTCAAACTGGATGGTGACCATATTGAGGGTGGAGTGGATACCCTCGGGTAGCAGCGAGCCGCTAACCTCCTTCAGCAGCATCTCATTCTCAGGCGGGCCGTCCCACACCTTCAGAATGTCGTGAGACGCCTCTGTGTCAAAGGCAAGGAACTGCAGACTACAAGGAACAAACACGACAAATAGTGCCTTTTAGTTTGATACAAAGAAAATAACTGTGGAGGAAAGAAACCAGGTCCTGCATTTTAGTAGCATTTATTCACTTTTATATTATTGTCTGTTATAGCAACAGCGATAATAGTTGTAGTAGTAATAGCAGTACTTTATGTTCCTGCAGAAGAGGTCTCAGTAAGTATTAGTAAGTATAGAATACCGTAGAAATACTGAATCAAAGGGACACATTGTTCCCTTCCCACGACATGTAGTCATTTTTATTTTAACACAAAGAAACGTTATAGATTTATTCTAAGAAATTATTTTGTGGTATCAGACGGCTAACCCTGAAGCATCTGGAATCGGCTCACAGGTGATCATTTATCCAATATTTTTTTATTGATCCCATGACAGATGCAATTTTACGTGTCACTCAAATGCTGAAGACTCTTTCAAATCCTGCATTATTCAGAACAAACGTTAATTGCTCTCACCTGGTTTGCCAGTTGATTCTGCAGAAGATTTGGTGTTTTTTTTCTGTTGCCTTATTAGTTTTTATTTTTCTTGTCATTGTACTCGGGTAAACCGCCAGACGGACCATTTGTTTCTGACTGGCTAAGGTAGAAGTACCCTGCTTCATGTCCATGTGTTACCTTTTCTAGTTGAACGGTAAATCATCTATCAAATGACATTTTGAGAGCACAAACCTATTACAATCCCTTCACACAGCGGCCTAAAGCAGCCGCATTGACAGAGTATGTGCGACTGACTTTATAAAATCATACCATGTTTACTTCGACCTCCAAGGCCAAATGGGTTTTATTTCACAACAGCACTTGGAGCTCTCAACAATTTCCTGTGTCCCAGAAACAATCCCCCAGGGCGCTGTCACACTGTCTCCACTCAGGATACAGTCCCTTGCCCAATCACTTGTAATGTGCATGCTGCAGGGCAACTTTAAATTTAATTTGAACATCGCTATGCATAATGTGCTACAATGCCGACTCACCTCGAATCACGATAGGCCTCATTGACTGACTTTATAGGCTATCGTCATGTAAACAATATGTCTCTGTTCATTGAATGGTACCATAAGCTAAGCAGAGTTACTAGCGTTCATAAATTAGAAATAATAAAGACGGCTTTGCAAACACACTAAGAGGCTAGAAGACAATGGTGACTGATGACTACTGATCAATAGTGTGTTTTGAGTATAATTGTTTTAATGGATTTCTGATGTTTTCCTATGAGGCTGGTACAGTAACTACTGTGTTTTTGCACCGACGCTTTGAGAGTAACTACATTTCCGTGCTTTGTCAGAACTAACAATTAAGCTAACTATGATCTGAATTTGTTATAGTTATGTACATTGTTATATCGGGAGAATCAACACCTATATGAAAGTAAATAAACTACTATTTTAATTTGCTTCCAAAGTGCATGCGAGAAAAGCTGCCACATTACAAATTAGCCACATACCAAACGCCCTAAGTTTTGGTGTAACTCAAGATTACCTGACGATGTTCCCAGATGTGACCTCTAATGTCCAGGTACATCTGAGGTTGTTGTCATATGGGAAGGGGTAGCCCGGAGAGAGGATCCTTCCTGTGGACTCACCCTTGAAGCTCCCCCCACACTCAGCTGGTAACAATTAAAACAATAGAGTTTAAATTAGTTTCAAACATTAGAAATAATTGCAACAGAGCTATTCTTTTAATATGCAACTGGTTGGATTAAACAATTATGTTGTAATCATGTTTTAATAGGCTGGATGTCTTCCTAGAATATTAACTTCTTAACCGCCGCCTTAACTATTTTCTCCAGTTCAGCTTTACACAAATCTACAAGCTTACGGCACATTTGAAAGCTAAGACCTACATAACTCCTCTAAACTGATGTTTTTCCTTTCCAGCGTCAAATCTTTTGACATTGCTTTTTTGTTGCATTTTTGTCACTTTTCTGTTACTCCTTTGTTGCAATTTTGAGGCTTTTTCATCACACATTTTGTCACTATTTTGTCACGTTTTTGTCGCTCTTTTGTTTCTCTTTTCGTCCTCGTTAAAGCCAAACTGGAGAAAATGTGCTCGGTTCAGATGGGGGTTAAGAGGTTAAACCAGGTGGACTAATGGTATAGAAAATAATGTTGACTTATTGACCCCAGCTTGGCATGAAGGGATCGATCAATATTACAAGCCAATCCAAAGAAAACGTCACCAGAGTTGACTCATTTGTAAACTACATAAAAAACTAACGATGCATATCAAAATAACAATGATGATTACCTATGCATGAGGGCAGGCTGTTGTCCCAGGCCCTCCTCTCACCCGTCATGCACTTAAGTATTCCACTGCCGTGTAGAGTGTAGCCCTGGTCACAGCCAAACGTAATGGCACTTCCAGCAAAGTGCCCCTGATCACTGACTTTGAAGCCAAACTGAGGCACACCAGGGTCATCACAGTGAGATAGCTCAAAACCTGCAGAAAAACAGACAAAGACGAGTTTTTGACAAAGACTCAAAAATCCAAGGGTTTATAGGAAGTTCATATTATGCAGAGATTTAGTATGTCTGACTTTATATGACAGGACAAGGATATGAACAAGCACGTTTATAGTTGAAACACTAGTATTCAGTTTCCACAGACATAATTAAACGGTCAACTGAATGTGGACATTTACCAGAACTCAAAAATAGCCTTGCTGTTTGTAGCACTTTGGAATAATAGAAAAGGAATAAAAGACTGAAATGCTACAATAACTCGTCTGCTCCGAGCGTGGAATCTGACCATGGCCTTTATAGAGGTGCTGCAGACTATAGTGGCGATCTGCTATGCATGCGGCAACAGTGTCCGCACATAAAAGCAGCGCTGCAGATTTATAGGCTCTCCTCACAGCGACGGTCGTGCCCATGCCAGATGTTATGGCAGTATTACAAGTGTCATGCCCAGTATAAATCTCCTGCACTTACTGCTCACATTTAGAAAATTACCCCAGCACTTTTGGTCCAAGAGCCCTGAAAACATGAACCGAGCCATTCACACAAGATTTGAGCCCAAAATGGTGTCCGAAATCGGTCTGTTGTTTTTTGTGTCGCTGTTATTTCTCCTTCTGAGAGCTAAGTAGTGCTGTGTTCCGTAGGCATGAACAGAAAAGTGTGTATGTACAGTATATCGTATATAAAAACAAGTTAAAAGGACAATCTTCAATTAAGGTACTTGATTCATCTTCTGTACTCAGTAGTTGAGGTCTTCGAACGTTTCGCCTCTTATCCAGAAGGCTTTGTCAGCGACAAAAGTCCTGCTCAGCCCGCAGCTGAAGATATAGACCAACAGGGAGGAGTTAGGGTTGGCCCGGCTCCTCCCCTCTAATCACAGCTACTCTCACCTGGGGGTAAACACCTTTGAAGTAGAGCGTCTCTAACGATCTGCTCACCTCAGTATCGGTCAGTCCTGTCCTATTCATAGATGATCACTGCCCATTATCTGTCATATTCATGGCTGATCACTGCTAATTACCTGCCTATTGTTCTTTTGTTGGCTGAGGTGCCGTCTCCTTGGACTGGGCGTGCCCTCTCGGTTTCTCCCGAAGGAGATTGGAGTAAAGTGACGGAGATTAAATCTGAGCCCACCATTCCTGACAAAAATAGCTTATTTTACTCCTCTTTCAAACCAACGTTCTTCTTTAGCTAAAATGTTGACCTCCCCGTCCTCAAAGGAGTGGTTGGAGGCTTTGAGGTGGAGGTGCACCGCAGACTGAGGGCCGCCTGTGCTTTCTCTTCAGTGTTGATAAAGTCTCTTCTGTAGAACTTGTTTCAATTCTCCAATATAATGTTCTTTGCCTTCTTCTTCTTTGCATCGAATAGAATAAACCACATTACTTTGTTAAAAGGACAATGCATTCACGTACTACATAGCCTGCTTATCGTTTTATCATGAAATTGGTTGTTGTGTACAGGAATTCACACTTGAGATCCATTGCCCTTATTTCTCTCTCTTTTGCGTACCGTTTAAGCCTCTTCTGTTACAAATAAAGTATAGTTCGCAAATCCACAGAGAAAAATAAAATGCTTTAAATTGGACCGCAAAGCACAAAGTTACCGTGACAATTTGTGGTCAAAGTAATAACTTAGGAGTGGTTAGAAACAATACATAGTCAGCAAGCCAAATAGGCCTGGAACAAAAGCCATCTATAACCAGGCTGCTCCGAGACGCGTTCTCAACTTTCCATAAACACACACGCAGCCACGTGCTACAAAAACTGATTTCAAAACATCTCAACTACACTGTAAATTCCGATTATGATCATACAGCATGAATTAATACTTTGTGGAACCCCCTTTTGCTGCAATAACAGCCGTGAGATGCTCCGTGCATCTCACGGAGCACTGATGGATTGAACAGTGCTCCGTGAGATGTTCAAATCTTGGGAAATCTTTGTATAACTTAACGCTTCTTTAAACTTCTCCACAGCTTTATCCCTGACCTCTCTGGTGAGCTCCTTGGCCTTCATGATGTTGCTTAGTGACCAATACACTCTGACCATAGCTCTGAGGCCCTCACAAAACAGCTGTAATTATACTGAGAGTAGATTATGCACACGTGGCCTCTATTTAATGGTTAGGGCAAGGTGTGAACATTCTGCAGTCATTAGGAATGTTATGAAGGCAATTTAATGCACCATTTTTAAGTAACAAAAGTAATCAGTACTAAGAATTTGTACTAAGAATTAGTACTGAATTAGTACAGTTGCCTATACTAACATGTCTAGTAATCAGAACGTGTAAGTAATGAATACTGTGAAATCCCTCTTAATCATACTAGCGTTACTAGTATGCTTAACATTGGGCTTTATAATTATGCATCGGGTTTAGAACTTATTCCAAGTAAGTGCAATGAGTTGGAATTACAGTGTATTATTCACCTGCTAACAAGGTACAGTTGAGCAGACATGAGCTGTAATTGCAGGAGTACAGAGCAAAGAAAAAAAAAATAGGCAAGGACTTTCACATTGACAGACGCAGGAGACAAAGATAATTTCCTGTTGCAGAGCTGAGGAAATCCCATGCTGTGCTTAACAGATACTATGGCAGTAAAAGGCACAGCGAGGAGGAGGTCAATTAAAACGTTCTTCTTAAATTTTGTTCTTAGAAACGCCTGGCTCCCAAAGTGCAGCTAGGTCCACTCATTTGGAAAAGCTTTGGAGATCTCTTCCCCGGAGGAAATGAAAAGTGACTTACTGTGGTATATGAGCTGGAACCCAGCGGCCGTCGCCTCCTGGTCAGAGTTGAATTCGAGCCATAGATTGTTTGAGGTGCTGGCGAGAGATAGGCCCTGCATCATTGTCCCTGTGTACGTCCCGAGAAGAGCTGCAGAGCCATCTTTACCATCGTAGAGCTGAGATGGGGAAAGAATGCAATAAATGTCCACAGAATTAGCATAATATACAAAATATGTATAGCTATTATCAGCGCAATTTACAGTAAGGCAATTGCACATAACTTGGATAAAAATATAAAAAAATCTGTACATTTAGCTCAGTTGGTGAACTGTCCCAACACGCCCCATGATTTTACTATCAACTTTATGCAGTTTCGTAATCCTCACTTTCAAGGCAAGTGTATACTGCATTTTACATTTAATCCCTAAATGCACTAACACATTTGAGTCTCAGAGCAAAGGAGTAGAGCTCAGAACAACGCTGAAGAAAGTGAAACGTAAAACACGGATAATCTCCTGTACGGTATAGCCTCAGCTTGCATCTAATGTTGTTGTATGCCAATTAAAATGTTTAACTACAGGGGAGACAATGATTTTGAACCTTCTATTATGATCAAAATAAGAAAATCAATGCATAAAAAGCCATTGAGTTTGTCGGTCAACATTATATGAATAACTTGTTAACTTAACTTAAAATGTTAACATTATTTACATACTGTATAATAATAAAAATAATGCATTAGTCTACTTATATAGCGCTTTTCCAGACACTCAAAGTTACTTTACAATTTTGTGCATTATTCATTCACACCATAGTCGGTGGTGGTAAGCTACTATTGTAGTCACAGCTGCCCTGGGGTAGACTGACAGAAGCGAGGCTACCAGTCTGTGCCATCGGCCCCTCCAACCACCACCAACCACTCACTCACTACGTTCGCTCGGCTTCTTTGTGTTACCAAATGGTCTCCCATCCAAGTACTGACCAGTCCCTTCCCTGCTTAGCTTCCGAGGTCTGATGGGATCGGGCATAGCAAAGACGATATGGCCACAAATAACTGTACTTCACTGAGAGTCCTATGTTATTGCTCTGACTTGGACTTGGGGCATGATCAGGCATTACATTACACCTTATTTTTATGCACAAGGGTGAAACGAATACTTATTAATGTAATCTTTTAGCACCATAATTTTCAGCATCTTTGCAAGTCTAAGGGGCATACTTATCTTTTGGCCTTATAAGAGCGCTACAAGAGCATGAGGCATTCGGTAAATAGAAGCTTGTCTTTTGTAAAAGCAGCAGTGTGACCTCTGACCTTCAGTACGTCCCCGAGAGCCAGGTGGAAGGAGCTGGCAGTAATGTTAATGCCTTTGCCAGTTTGGACGAGAATGCTGTAGACACATTCGTGATTGTTCTCGTAGTTCATCGGGTAGTTTGGAGACAAAAGGACTCCCTCATTCTTAGACACTGTTGATCCACACTCCGCTGTATGCAACGTAAAACAAATGGATGCATCACTTAACATGGAGTGCTACTGAATAAAGTGTAAATTGGAAGTGAAGAAAAGCAATTGTCCACGTACCCACACACCTTGGCAGAGGGGCGCTCCACATACGGCGCCCACCCCCCAGGCAAAAGATGCTTCTTGCCCCCTGGAGACGATAGCCAGTATTGCAATAGAACACCAGGGAATCCCCGATACCGAACTTGGAGCCTGTGTGCCAACCAAACCTCGGAGTTCCAGGATCTTGACAAGGTTCAAGATCATACTCTGGAAACAAAGTAGAACAATTGTACTATTGTTGGGTTGCATGTGCTAGAATGTGAGAATGTCACCGGACCCAGCGAGGGGGCAGGAGACAGTTTTTCCTATTAACAGCATTATACTTTCACAAGTCATAGCTCAACAGAAAATGTATGAATTACAAAAATGATCATTAGTATCAGTCACTGGGTCCAATGTCTCTCTGTACAAGACCAAAAATTTCGTCAAAAACAAAATAATGTTTCCTCCATATAATAGTATTGGTCTTTAGAATGCTGTGATGTCACCTGCAACCCAGCAATTGGTGGTATGTGCACTGCTATTTTAAATGCATATCACTCTTTCTCGGTCCCATTATAGAATGTGACTGCAGAGGTTTTTGAAAGATCGAGCTAAAGCTTCTCAAGCAGTATTCATGAAGCGAAGGCATGTTTTTTTTTTCAAGCTGAACCCACTTCAAATCACACACTGGGAGGCCAATGTAGCTGTCAGCGCTACACAATTGGCACACTTCCAAAGGTCATTCGTGGTTCAAATGCGAATGCACATTAGGAATCTATAAATGCTAATTAAACATAATAGAAGAACACCTACATACACCCACAAATTACATTCAATGAATATTCATGTGGTCTGAGTTATGCTTGACTTCAGCTAACAGCAGGCAAACATTTAGCCTGAATGCTCATCGGCAGACCCTCCCTTTCCCACCCCATCTCTCTCCTATCTGAACGTTAGTCTCTCTCACTCTCGGCTATCTGGTGTCTTTGCCCTCTCCATCAGTGCTTGTTCACTCAGCACCTCCATCTGTCTACCTATCTTCCTTCCTCTTTACCCTTGCCTCTCTCCCTCGTGAGGCCTCTGCATGGGGTTTATTATATCCCACATGTCTTGGTCTCCATTTCCTGAGACTGACCCATGCGGCGCGCTTTGATGATCATTCCAATCACGGTGAGACGTCCACTACCTGCATGACCTGCTTGTCTCTTAATTATCCTCTGCTGATCGGCACCGCCCGAGGCATGGTCCATCTTAAGCCAGCTCCCATTGAAGCCGACAAACTCACTCTTCACATTACTCCACGCCTGCTTTAGAGGGGCTTAGCACTTTTGATCTCATCATTGAACAAACTGTCAGTCTCTCCGTATGGTCCTGAGCGAACCCCCTTATCAATTCAATCCACCAACGTTTCCAGCGGCCTCTTAACATTGTATATTCCCACATATACATTATGCATGGAAAGCCTTTTAAATTCTTTTTTTTTTAAATACCACATGGTGAATTTTCTACCTGAAAAGGAGATGTTGAATCCCTGCAGAGAGATTGAAAAGTCCGAGATGAAGCGTAGCTGGGCCTTGAAGTTCCCATACAGACCGGCATTAACTGTGGCAGGTTTCTCTGAACCAGTGAGTCGGGCCAGTGGCTGAGCAAAGCTGCCATTTTCAGTGATTAGGAGGTAGTCGTGGTGGTCCTCCAGGTGAAATGAATGGAAAGTGAATTGGACGCCTTGAAGAAAGGTGAAAAACATTAGAAGGAAAACAAATAATTGCTAAATAAGCACATCTGCTGTGGATTAGAAAACCTTTATTTGTTATAGAATTCGAGTCAGAACTCAAATAGCATAGCAAGTGTATTTTAATTGTAGAGTTTTCAAAAATTGTCAACTAGACTGGGTTGACTGCGTAGAGGACGTTTTACCTTTATCTTCAGAAACTTCTTCTCTCTTGGGCCTCTAGCTTGTGTGCTAAGTCTTACCGTATTTTCCGGACTATAAGTCACTGCGGAGTATAAGTCGCACCAGCCAAAAAATGCAAAATGAAGAAAAAAACATAATATAAGTCGCTCTGGAGTTTAAGTCGCACCAGCCTTGGCAACTACATGGGCATGGATGCGTAACAGCACCGTTGACAAGCTTCTCCCGACAGCACGTTGTTCTAACACCCATTTGCAAACTCCTTCCTCTAGCTGTGGCCATCTAGCTTTTAGCCCGCGATTAGCTTTTTATGTTTTCTTCATTACAGTTAGAGTAACTTCCACTTTTCGCCAGTCCTTCACACGTTTCTCACTCTCACACACTTTTGTCTGCTGCTTGACTTGTTTCTTTTTTTTTTCAGTGGTACAAGAGTAGCAGATACTGGTACACAAGCCTAGAGCGCCCTCTAGCGGCTGTCAGTGTGAAAATAACAAACATGTGAAATTATATATTTTGATATATAAGTCGCACCTGAGTATAAGTCGCACTCCCAACCAAACTATGAAAAAAGTGTGACTTATAGTCCGGAAAATACGGTCCATCTGACACATAGAAGTGATACAACCGCTACTACTCAAGCAATCCAGTCCAGTAGACATAATGGAGGCTACACAAACATGTTAGCACTGTCAATATTAAGCACATAAATGAATGTAACATGAGGAGAAAGCTGGATGGATTAGATTGTTTCTCTTTTTATGCGTTACATTTTTACACACTGTTTTAACCTTATCTGATGCACCTGGTGGGGTATAATTGCATGGACACAAAAACATCGAAACATCAACAATAGATATGCTTTTTACAAATTACCTTTTCCGTGGCTGACTTCCACGGTCCATGTGCAGTTTAGGGAGTTTGGATACAATTCTGGGAAGCCTGGTGACAAAATGATGCCCCGAGGTCCTTTGATATCTCCCCCACATGATGCTGCATAAAAAGGAGCATAATAAAAAACTAGCAGAATGCATATTTCAAACGAACCAATAAATCCTTCAACTTAAGACATTAAAGCAATTTAAATGAATAATGCATCCTCTCAGTATCAGGTTCAACCAATTTTATGAGCACCTGTAAATCTGCCAAAACTATACATTATTTATTCTGCATCCATCTACCTCCACTGTGTGCTTTATATTATTTTGGCTAATTTTTGCTATCGTGGTATTATTTGTGTCAGCCCCAAGCACAATTAATTGAACAAGATTGCTTCAAAGATATGTATGCAAATGTAATATGGAAGCAGCCGGTTTTACTTCTGAGAATCTTACAAGGTAAAAATAAAACTAAAACTAAAGTCAATGTCATTTTTGAAGGTAATTATGTATGTGATAGAAAATGACTGTATTTCAGTCTGGTTCAACTATATATAAATAATTAAATTTACACAATGTAAAATTATTAACCTATATGCAAAATTAATATTCTCATTTTCAAGCTTCTCATTTGTCATTTGTGTCGTTTTTGTCAAAGCAATAACCGTGTCTCTTGTGGCAATGCAACCAATTAGCCGGGTGTCATTCTCAAAACACCAATTATGTGTAAATATTTGAAGTGCATCTCTTGCATTTGCACATATTTTGAAAATAATAAATGTCAGATGATGTTTTGGATGATAACTAGTTGCCTGAGGGCTCCACAGCTGCACACACAAGCCCCACTCTTCTGCTCTCTCCTTTCACCCAAGAGCCCTCCAACCAGCACAACACATTCAGGGCCCATCTACCCACCGCCAGAATTATATCAAATACTTTATTAATGAGCCAAAATTACATAAAGTCATTAAAAGTGGATGAGAATGCTTGGCAAGGCATCTTGTTAAGGGGCTGCATAGGCATACAGCCAATGCATTTGGCACTAGACTGGCACAACACCTAAGCATGAGTACACTCCAAGATATTTTTATATGCAGGACGATCACAGGGCAATTCATCAGACGCACTGCAGCATGCACCTAAGGTGTGTTTTATGATTTTTTCAAATGAATGATCTATGGTATAGATTAAGTATGTTAATTCCAGCACTTTGCCACAGCAAGGTTCAGCACTTTGCATTGTGAATGCAAAAATGGCCTCATTAAAATGTAAAGTTCAATCTTTTCCAGTGCTATTCTATTGCACTTACAGTTACTTAATTGTATTTACTATTTATAAGCCATAGAAAGCTTCTTTGAAGACACATTTTACAAAATATTTATAGTAAAATGTGAACTATATGCATAATGTTTGCATAATATATTTGAAAATACATAATGAATCTCTTGTGTTTAATCAGTATCTTTAAAAAAACATGTGCACTGACCATCACATGTTGGCAGTGGGTGGCTCCAGAAGTGGTTCTTCTCACACACCAGCAGCTCCTCATGGCTCAGTCTATATCCGGGATCACACTCAAAGGACACCGTGGCTCCAATGGACAAGTCATTGCTTAGTCGTGCACCATTCACCGGGATGCCAGGATCCATACAGGAATAAGTATCTAAAGTGACAACTAGACACAAATACTTGTATTACTTTAAATGGTTAAAAGAGATGGCATAAGTGCTTATGCCACTTTTAAAACGGCTACAAATTGATAGTTTATAATAAAAACCATTAACAGAGAAAACCTAGAGCATTTAAACAAAAATATATACCAAACAGCAGTGGCAGAAGCTTCCAGTTATTACTATTCGATCGCCCATAAAGGAAAGAAAAATGCAATTGAGAGTGAAAGCTTAATAAGACAAAGGCACTTGTGGTTTGCCTCCAGTCAATAATGCAAACATAATAAAGTATGTTATGAATCATATTTAAGCCGTAATGGCGCAGGGCAAACTGTGAATATACATCCGCCAGCCTGTGTGTATTTAATATTTTCTCTACAATCGTAATGTCAATAACAATAAGAAAACACAATGATATACTGAGAGGTAGCTTTTCTGAGTTCAGTTTAAACATAACTCACTCTCTAAAGTCCCTACTGCAAATAGAAAGCAAAGGGGCGAACACACTGATATGCCCAAGGTAAAGCAACGCTTTAATTTTACCAGGTATTCTGCTCAAATGATCACAAAGTACAGTAATGGTCTCATAACTCCACCTTGACTACAGAGAAGAGAGTACATTATCTCGGCATGTGAGGCCAGGCTGAGCTCCAAAAAAACATACAAATTATACCACCAATACAAATATAGTCTGTTTTAGTTAATGTGTTGTCTCACTTTCATAGAAGATCTTGAAACCACTGTTGGAGCGGCTGTTGTCAGTGGTGAACAGCAGGTACAGATAGTTGCTGCTGCTGAACAGGAACTGAGGGACCTGTGTTCCATTGAAGGAGCCGATCAAAGGGGAGAGGAGGTTTGGGCCGTCATGCACCTCCAAAAAATCGTAGCTCAGCTCAGTCTGGAACCTGAAGCACAAAGGAAAGATAAAAGACTCAGGATTAAAGCACTCACCAAATAAGTAAGTGATAGCTGCGATACACAGGAAAGAATGGCTATAGAAGGCAGCTGGTATAAATGAAGGGATGGCATAATTTAATTGCGTCAAACAGAACAAAAACTAGCAATAATGAATGGTGTGGTAATGGTATGGTCAAAAGAGTTCAAGACAAGAAAACAAATAAATAGGCATTTGCGGAAATAACTATATTCTGTGGTTACAAGTGACTGGGGCCGAGCAGACTAGCAATTTTGGGCCATGGAAAGTAATACCCTTACCAAGGACAAATTGGTAATTTTGCTCTACCAATTTAGATACCCATAATCTCCCAAAATACAGCCACCTGCTAACCTACTAGGTTGAGGACCACTGCTCTGAAAATACAAAAATAGTTGGCTTGAGTTTATACTACATACCATCAAATAATGTTGAACAGGCACATATATAAGGTACCTATGGGAGTAAGCACCGTGCAGGTTTAAGGCTGTATTTGTGTGTAGATCTTTGTTTTCACCGTTGAGTTGTGACAGTGCTGTCAAACCGACCTGTCAAAGCTGATCTTGATAGAGCGTCCCAGCTCAGCCTCGATGACCCACTCGCAGCTCAGGGAGTCTTTATAGTATCCCGGCCACCCAGGGGACAGGATGACTCCGGACGGCCCTGAGTAGTGGCCTCCGCAAGGAGCTGGGAACACGGGGAGAATATAAAAGTGGTTCAAGATGTAAATCACGGAGCTAAAAAGTGATTAATAATATGCAGCCCGACGCAATATAGACGGTAAATGTTCACATTTATATAGCACTTTTCTACCTACATTAGCCACTTAAAGCGCTTTACATCAAGGAACCACTCACCCATTCGCACTCTCATTCATGCACCAGAGTAAGACACTGGAGGCAGGGTGCACTCGCAGGATTCAAACTGCCAACACTCCAGTCACAAGATGACTTACTCTACTACCTGCGCCGCGGACACCCTAAAATATGTAAATGATCCTCTAGAACTATAGGGAGTACTCTAAAACGGTTCGTTTGTCCTGAGATCCTGCTCATGCTGAAGCATTCATTTATTATAAGTATTGTTTTTGTCAAATAATCATGATCTTGTTATTTACCTAAATTCAACCACAAATTATGATTAGAAGATCAACTCAAGGTAAATTCTCTTAAGTGACCTTTAATTACTTTGCCTTTTATTTCATTTATTATTTTTTTCCCCTGCCAGTGTTATTACCTTCACATTTGGGTATAAGCCCGCTCCACATCACCTTGCCGTCCTCCAGAAGGCAGGTGATGGTGTCGGCGCCCTGCGTCTTGATAAAACCCTCATCACAGACCACGGAGATGGAGCTGCCCAGCTGGAAACTGTCCCCAAAGCGCCGCGCGTTCAGAGGCACACCGGGGTCAGGGCACTCATTACGACCAAACGCTAGAGATGAGAGAGAGTATAGCTCTGTGAAAGGACTGGTAGAGAAAAGTCTATAAACTGAATTTAACATTAAGACCAGCCTAATCATTTCAGTGCTCACGCATTATTTTTTTTTTCTAATAACACAACATATTGCCCTCATTGCAGGAAGGCCAGAAGTCACAATGGTACAGCATTTGTGTATTTACATTATTAATTTAAGTACATTTGTATGGATTGTTACACTAGTAACCTCAATGCCAGTTTTTGTTTTTCATGCTGTTCTTTTTCTACTAAAAAAAAATATCATCAGAATGTTGGATCTTGCACATCTGTAGTTAGCTAGCATCAGAAAAATAGTGTCAACATTAGTTAGTAAGTAATCTAAATAAAGATACTTACTACTGTAGGTTATATTAAATCCTCTTCCAGACATGGAGTGATCTGCCTGAAATTCCAGCTGCAGTACGTTGCTGTTGGAGGTAAGGTGGGAGGGCACTTCTGCTCCAGAGAAGCGTCCCAGGACAGTGGCTCCGCTCTGGTCTCCATCTTTGATAGTGAGAAAGTCATAGGGAGGCTCCAGGTCAAAGTCATTGAAGGCCAGGTGAATTCGGGACCCCGGCTCCGAGATAATCAGCCACACACAGTTTAGGTTGTTCCCATAGCCTTCTGGGTAATCTGGCGACAGGACGGTGCCCATGGGAGCCGTGAAGTTGGAGAAACAGGGGACTGCGGAGCAAAGGATATAAAAAACATATTATTATTGATTCATCACAAGCCTTGGGAATTTTATAGAGGGCATTATCTGAGAAACAATGGTCCCACAATGAGAATTTGCCGTGATAAAAACAAGTGCAAAAATCATCAAACCGTGCTGATACTGTATAATGTATTTCAGCAGTGTAGGACAGTGCTGAATCTGGTCCCTGGGGGGCTGTGAAGCTGCAGAAACAGACTGTAGCTGAGCAGTGTGAGGAACAGGGTTCGAAATTAACACCCGCCAACCCGCCAAATGCGGGTTAAAAATCATTTTGGCGGGTACTAAAAAAAACCTACCCGCCAGTTTGGCCGGTGATGCATGAGCCAATCATGCAAATCATGTCAGAGACGCTCTGGGTGGTTTGTCCCCTCCGTCCTACATTTCCCATGAACACTACACTACTGGTGACGTTTCAGATACCTATTGGCAGATTGGCTGCAGCGCAGATACGCGAAAATATCGGATGAGAGGACTGAGCTGGACAGCGAAATAAACTAAAATGTTGCGGTGGTTAGAACAAACGTCAGGATCAGGAAGAAGTGAGAAGAGGAAGGAGCCAGAAGATGAAAATGTTGACAGAATATGCGAAACAAAGAGAAGGAAGTTCAGTTGTAAATGGCAGACAGGTCGTAACTGGTTAGTGTTTGATAGTAACAATTCGGTCATGTTTTGTCAGATTTGCCGTGAGTACACGAAAGACAAAAATAAAACCAACAGTTTCGTTGTTGGTACTGTGAACAGAATGCTGCGCCATCGGTGTCCTGACATCCTTGACCTATTTGATGCTCTCCTCACCATTCCTGCAAGTACAGCTGACTGTGAAAGAGGGTTCAGTGTTATGAAGCAGGTAAAGAGTGACTGGCGTTCACGCCTGAAAGGTGAGTCCCTCTCTGACCTCCTGAAAACCCAGTTGTGTTCACCTGACATCAAAGACTTTGATCCAACCAAAGCCATCAACATCTGGCATGTTGACGGTTTACGCAGACGCAGGCCTGAGTTTGTGCGCAAAAACATAACCAAAGAAACTTCAGATTCAGAGGAAGAAGCGAGTTCAGAGAGCTCTGAAGATATTTGATTCTGAGAGGGAACTTGTTAATTATCCAACTTGGAAATGATATAGTTAAGTTAAGTTTATAACAGTTTATAACTGTGTATAGTCTGTTCTGTGTATTGCACTTTCTGTGCGTTTTTCATGCACTGTTAATAAAATTATCACATTTTCATTCAGTGGCATTCATAATCTCTTATTTTCACAACGTAAAAATTTGGCTAATGGAAATTCTGATTGGCTGGTAACTTCAGAAAGTCACCAGCCACTTTGGCTGGTGATCAAAAAAGTTAATTTCGAACCCTGGTGAGGAATACAGTAAATGTTGAGGAGGAGAGACATGCACATCCGACGTACTAAACCAGTATGCTGGATCCAAAAAGTACAATGGAAAGGTTGGAGGTTGAAGAATGTCTAGTCTTTTTGTTGACAACCAAATATTAGAGAGAAACACACAGGTTAAATATGTAATTCTTTAGGAAAACACTAGCATGTCTTTGTAGTAATATATTCTCTCATTTTTCTTACGAGTTTTGTTTTATAAACAAACCAAAATGAAGTCACACGCATACAACCCACAGCACACAGGACAAGATTCACAGCACAAAAGGGTGACATACACCAATAAGTGTACAATATTTAGAAAAACAGTAAAACCATACTTGTCCCTTCCCATCCCCAGATACAACCAGACAAGACAGCATAAAACAAAACCAAAGCCAGTACCACGGGAAGAGTGGACCAAGGAGAGACACCATGTGGTTAGTGTGTGCACTGCAGGCCACCTTTTTGACCATTAAAGTTGTTGATGGTCCAAAAGTAGAAAGTAGAAAGACAGAAAGGTACAGTGCAGTCATGTAAGAAGCTACTCGAGTGGATCTTACAGAACTCACGGAGCGCTACAAAGTTTTGGAAACAGGCAAACCCAATTCATAATATTGAACACCTGGGATAGATTAAAAAAAAGTTATATCATTTTCAAAACTAAACAAATGTATTTCAGCAAGTTGTTACAGTTTTTCTGCACAAAAATGTTCAAAGCCTGTTTATACTCCCCAATATGTCCCCAACAGGTGATATGATCTGACAGATATGTGGAAGAAAATAAGAGGGTGCTGATATTTCTTGATATGTGTTTTTTGTTGTAGTTTTTTTGCCAATACTCAAACTAAGACAAGACAACTCGAGCAATTTAGCCACATACCTTCTTGAAAGGGTTTTTCAGCTGCCAGGTGCAAAATTGTGTTATCAGTTGTAATTGTATGCCGTGTTGTGGAAGGTCACTAATACAGAGGTTGAAGAGCAAGGAGTCTAAAACAGACCCTTGAGGTATGCCCACTGTGCATTCTAAATAGCTCAAGCCGATGTCCTTCACTTGCCAAGTGTACAATTTAAAATGTGTACATGACAATATAGTGCAATGCTGCATACTGAGGGATACTAGACATACGCAAAACTTATATACTGTACATTATTACTTCTGAGGTTTGTGTTTTCTTCCAATACATAAAATACAATCAGCTTTGGCGTTAGAGAAAAAAGGGCACAACATACTCACATATGCAAATGGGAATATTAGCCGACCACTGATTGTTGTCCTGACACGTTATGGTCCTCTCTCCGATGAGCTCGAATCCAAATTGGCATTCAAAGCGCAAAACATCCCCATTTAAAAACCCACTTCCTTCCTGGTAGCCATATAGCGGTGTACCCGGGTCGCCACAACTCTCCTTGTCGATTTCTGAAGGGAGAATGCAGAAGCGGTTATGTTTGGCCAATGCATCAGTAACATGCATTGATATATTTTCTAGAAAAGTCCAAAAAGGGTATGACAGTAGTATAGTTAAAAATTTGAAAAAAACGAAACAAAAAAAAAGAGTCTGTTTGCCAAATGCTTTAGGGACACAGCCAGACATGGACAGAGATGCAATAAGATGCTATCGCTAACCTTTGTAGTTGATCTTGAAGCCAATGGAGCCCACACTCTCGTCAGACTGGAGGTGGAGCCACATCTGATAGGACATGCTCACGATCAAGTCTGGGACAAAACTCCCCGTCAGACTGAGCGACAGAGGACAGAGAGGTCAATAGAAGATTGAGCAGTAAAAACAAAATGCAGCTTTAGCAGGCAATACTCACACTTGTATGATTGTTTTGGAGTCACCAACTTCACCGCCATCTCCAATTGTCAGTGAATCATATCCAATCTCCAAGTCAAACTCCTCAAAATTTATCTGGATTACCTATAGTAGAATAAGAAAAATGCAATGTTATTTCAGAGCTTTGTCTTCGTGAAATTTGCGGTTCCTCTTTTGCCATTTTTCTTTTTTTAAAGGTTTAGAATTGGGTCAGATGCCAAATCAGACTCGACATAAAATGTATTAGCTATCGGGACGAGCAGAAACAGTACACACGCCTTTCCTTTTTTGGATCTATTTGTAGAATATCAGAATATGTACAGAATAGTTTTTTTTTTCATAAAGGTAGGTCGTTTTACACAAACATTTAGTTTGATTACATGTACACACAGTACTAACTAGGCAGGCAAAGTCCAACTACCCACGCGGTTCAAGGTTAATTAAGTAATATATTGTAAAATGCATATAGGTCTGCCCTACAAGTGAAGCAGCCATGGTAGTCAAAATGATAAAAAAAAAACTTCCTTTATTGTCAAAAAAAGAATCTTATTCTTATCCACTATTCCATAACGGCTCATTTCCTTCAGGGACCTTGAGACACTTTGACGCTGATTGAGTTCAGTGACTACAAAGAGATAAGCTCCTATATAAGTATTTTCTTTGTCGACAGCTGTATAGGTTTGATCACACAGTACTGTAAAACGACTTCCTCCTCTCCTTATTCATAGGCAGAAGAAGGAAAGGACAGTAAACTGGCACTAATATCTACAATACCTGCTAAAGAAAATGTCAAATGTTTCTAAAGCATAAAAAATAAAATAAAAAAAAAAGCATTATATTGACTACAAAACATCCACTCATTACATCGTAGTTAAACATGATAAATATAACATCACTAATGGTCCAAGTACCAGAGCCAAGTGCATGGTTTGTTGGCTTGGCACCTGCCAGTCTGCCATGGTCTGGGTGAGCGCGGGTTTCTTAAGTATTGTTTACTCTACAGAGGGCATCAGTCAAGGGCAGGTTTATAACACTGGTTGTTCAGTGGCATGCAAAATTATGTAGAATCCAATCTACTTCGGCTATGTAAATGAGATAATAAGACAGTACTTATTATCATGCAGATGAATTCATAATGTCACCCCAGACCCCTCTAACCTGCTGCAAAAGGAAGCATTGTTATTTATGCAGCGAAATGATGACGTTTATGTATGCAGCACAAATAATGCTGATGTAAAGTAGGAGCAAGTAAATGTGAGCATCAACGATGCAGTTCTGGCAATAGCTCTCTCTACATACGAAGTTACAACATATTGATTAATGAGAGAAAACAGTAACAGTATTTTATCTAAAACTTAATACATTAGTGTTTGTTTATAAGATATAAAACATAATTTGTATTTCAATTACCTTATGCATATACAATAGAGAAAACGATCATACAAAATGCTCTAAATGCTGCGGCACATTAGTTTTAGCTTGGATGCTGGTATAAAGGAGTATTTCTTGAACTGTAAAGTGGAATGAGTGACAACACATTTGTAAGACATAATTCAATAATAAACAAATGTACCTTGTTTGGGTCACTGGCAGTGATAATCCACACACACTGGGAGTTGCTCTCATACTGGATGGGGAAGTTTGGGGAAGTAAAAGTCCCTGATGGTCCTTGCAAATTTGAGCCACAGGTTTTCACTGCATAAATAGAGGCATAAACAGCAAGTATAGTCAATGGACTGTAAGATAAGGTAATATTATTTGTTAATGGTATACAAGCGAAAATGCAACAGTGGGTAAAAGAGAGCTGGAGTGATGTTTAAAATGGCAACAAGAAATGTGTTCAGAAAGCTTAGCACCGGGTCCTGCATTCTACAATGATAGATAGGTAATATATTGTTTGTGTGGAAGAGACGGGTCCATTAGCTGTTCTTCCATTAATCAAATTGTAAAAGGTGCTTCAGGTGTTATGAAAAAGAAAAAAACAGCCCGAGCATTTTGGAATGAGCGAACAGGAAGCTGCGGCAGAGGCTTTCATACATAATTAACTGAAATGAACTTTCTTCTATCTGCATACAGTCTGTATCCAGGGGCACTGCCTTAATCAGTGTGTGTTATTAGCTCCTCGTGGGCTGCTCACCCTTGCACACGGGCCTGTGGTCGCTCCAAGCTGCAAACACCTCAGCCACTCTCTGACATATAATGATTTTGGAGCCCTGCAGCACGTGGTCCTCATCACAGGTAAACTGAGCCGTGGCCCCGATACTTAGGAGATAATGAACACAATCAAAGAGTGACAGCTGGATTGAGCTCAAATAGTCTAATAATAATGTATATTAACATTTTAAGAAATCTGTCTATTTTGCATAAATATGATAAATTGTCCATTCCTTTGTTATTACCTGAAGTCAGAACCAATCCTTTTACCATTCTCCGGCTCTCCGGGATCAGGGCAATAATTAGACACCTGTTTTATTCCGCCTTCATTCACTGTGAACAAAAGAAACAATTATAAAGACAGACACTGTAATTGTAAATGCTATAATGTAATGTGCTGAGTAGTAAGTAATGCAGTCGTGACAGACACCACTGTGACAGGTCATAGCACCGTTGTTAACACACTATGAATCCATTGGGGAAACCATCTGCCACCACATTCAACTATGGATTTAGAGCATAGCGCTATGAAAACACACACGCTTAAAAAGCATAAATAACAGTAATTAACACTGCAATTTTTTATATACTGTAATATTATCAACCTAAAAGTACATTTGTATAATTATTGAAATTAAACATACTCAAAGACAGTTTGTTCGTGTTGTCCTTTCCTGGCACTGGCAACTTTACTCCTCTGGATTTAAGCTCTCCAGAAGTTTTCACTATGAGCAAAAGAAAAAAGGTATATTAACCTTCAACAGATATGAGAAAATGCTGTTTCAGTGTTTTCTCTATTAGTTGCAGTATTACTATTCTTGGTTTAAAATATTTCCAAGTTATATAAAGCAGCTTCGACTATACATTACACAGGGAAGACAGAAATAACAAGGGCAGTTGAATGACAAGCAATCTAATTAAACACGCCAGGGGACTCAGAATCCACAAAAGACAAGTGATGCAATCAGTTGTCATAATATTCAAGTATCAACAGCTAATGCTATAAATCCTGCACTATGTATGAAAACTTTATATTCTTGATGTCTTTGAACTTTACTCTTAGTCAGACATCTACAATGTGATATTGCTCGAGGATCAACTAGGACCCCCGCAGCCGACCTGAGAACAATGAAAGGTCAAAGCACAACTGAGCTGAATTTTAATGGGAACTTTAATTCATTTCTCAAACATTTGATTAGCAAACCCCTTTGAAGTCTGCAGCACAAACCCGCCTTTATGCCTTACTTGACAAGGGGCATTAGTCAACTGTTTAATATTCACTTACCAGAGATCAAAACATGTTGGTAATTGCAGCTTGTTTTACTACAGTTGGTCGCATTTCCTTCAAGTGTATGGAGCTCCTTTAACAACGGTGAGCTAATTGGAAATGCAGAATCACTAATGCAGTACCTTGATACTGGGCCCTGAAGCCTTTGTGGCGGTGGTTGCTCTCTGTCACAAAATGCAGCCGTAGCCAGTTTTTGGTGCTAATGATCGGTGCTGGAATATTCATCCCTGTTAGCCTGAGAGAGAGAACAGACAACACAGTCAGTTGTTTAGCCATAGAGAATTTAAATTCACCGCATAACAAAAAGGCAAAATGAAACACTTATTTCTATCTATCTATCTTTCTTTCTTTCTTTCCTTTTTCTAAGTCTAGAGTGCAGTGAATCGCATAAAGATCTGACATGGAAAGCTTCAAGACAGAACCCTCTGATGACGGCTTGTGGCAAATCATAATTGAATCAGTTTGAATTGTATATCCGCACTTTGCTACCTCAACCTTAAAGGTGCATTATGCAACTTTAATGAAAAAAAAAAGGAAAAAAAGTTGATATTTGTACATATTTGACCTTGTAGTGACCCAGCGGCTGTTTGAGTGGTTTGCCTTTACTTTCAATCACAATTGTCTCCATGCGAACCACTCATACAGCCACTGCGAGGTCAAATACGCACAAATATAAACGTTTTTTTTTTCACAAAAAAAGCTGCAAACTGCACCTTTAATGTTGAAAATAAGTAACAAAAGCAAGTCAAAATCTTTTCATTTTAGTATTGGTTTGTGGGTGAGATGTTGAATGCAACGGTGAATATGTCATGTTCAAAGGTGTTAGAAACAAGAAGAATTTGAGTGATTTTTTAATTTTAAATATGTCAGTGCATCTGGATAAAAGTTGGTATTGCACTGCATTCTCTGCCAAACGTAAACTGCCGATATAAGATGGTGGTGGAGATTGATGTCAGTTTGGCAGGTTAAAATGGTCCCTAATTGCAAGGTTGCCAGTTTGTGCATCGCAGCTCCACACATGCCAGCACACATTGGTGTATGTGAATTATCATTCATTTCAAGCTGGATATTAGTATTATTTATTTGACTTCAGTGCAGCGAGGGGAAGAGACAGAATCACACAATGTAATGAAAGAGAGAAGAAAAATAAAAGCATAGAACTGAACCGATGCGAAGAAACTCCTTCCACTACAGCTGCTTAGGAGATAAGATTAAAGGAAACTCTAACAATGAATTATCAAGCTTCAAAAACTCAGCGAGAGCTTCGGTTATGGCTGTTTTCAAAAGAGCGGGATTCATGTGATGTATTTTTGTGAAAATGGGCACTATGTATTTCGTAGATGAAGCTATACATTTGCCGTTGCTGTGGCTGGAAAGGGTGACAATAAACTCTTGCTGACAATATAGCTGTATCCATTCAGAGGAAGTGTGGATGCTCCAGGCAGCAGCCATGTGATGTTATAAATAGAAGACAACTGAAGATAAATACACTGGATGCAGAGCCACTGAGGCCTGTGGAGCAAAGTAAGTAAAACATGACCCACTGTCAACTGTAGATACTCTGTACAAAGACCGCAGCGATAATGATATATATGGTTTGGAGGTACAGTGCTGGTATCTTGGGACATGGTATGGTTGGACTGATCAAGCATAATAATATGAGTACCGACTGGTGAAGTGCGATACATAGAGAAACCCGACAATATGGTGCCTGCTAGTTAGGGTGATATAAAGTATTAAGAGGCAAGTGCACTCAGCCATTGAAGTAGTGGCGTTAGAAGCAAGATAAAACCTGCCTCTGTCTCAATCTAATGTAATTGGATAAAATAATGTGTCAGGTGTTGTGGGAAAAGGAGTTGGGCCTGTTCTTACAGTGCCTCTCAAAAGTACTAATGCACCTTGAATTTTTAGACATGTTGTCATGTTTACAACCCTAAACAGACAACTGTGAAGTGAAAGCAAAATGATACATGATTCTGTTATTTTTCAAAAAATAGAAAAGTGAAAAGTGGAGCGTGCATAAGTATCACACAGCATGAATTAATACTTTGTGGAACCCCCTTTTGCTGCAATAACGGCAGCAAGTCTTTTGGGGTATGACTACAAGGTTTGCACATCTAGAGACTGACATTTTAGCCCATTCCTCTTTACAAAACAACTCAAGCTCTGTCAAATTAGAAGGAGAGCGTTTGTGAACAGCAGTTTTCAGGTCTTTCCACAGATTTTCAATAGGATTTAGGTCAGGACTTTGACTGGGCCATTCTAACACATTAATATGTTTGTTTTTAAACCATTCCATTGTAGATTCAGCTTTGTGTTTAGGGTCATTGTCCTGCTGGAAGGTGAATCTCCGCCCCAGCCCTCTGTATTTGGCTCCATCCATCTTCCCAACTATTCTCACAATCTTCCCAGTGCCCGCTGAGGAAAAGCAGCCCCATAGCATGATGCTCCCCCACCATATTTGACACTGGGGATGGTGCACTCAGGACGATGAGCAGTGTTAGGTTTGCTCCATATATAACGTTTTGCATTTGGCCCTAAAAGTTCACTTTTTGTCTCATCTGACCAAAGCACCTTCTTCCACATGGTAGCTGTGTCCTCCATATGACTTCTAGCAAACTTCAAACGGGATTTCTTATGGCCTCCTTTCAATAATGGCTTTCTTCTTGCCACTCGTCCATGAAGGCCAGATTTCTGTAGAGTACGACTTATAGTTGTCCCATGTACAGATTCCCCCAGCTCAGCGGCAGTACGTCGCAGCTCCTCCATTTCTGACCAGTGCTCTCCTTGTTCGGTCTGTTAGTTTAGGTGGACGGCCGTGTCTTGGTAAGTTCGCAGTGGGGCTATACGCTTTCCATTTCTGAATGATGGATTCAACAGTGCTCCGTGAGATGTTCAAATCTTGGGAAATCTTTGTATAACTTAACGCTGCTTTAAACTTCTGCACAGCTTTATCCCTGACCTCTCTGGTGAGCTCCTTGGCCTTCATGATGTTGTTTAGTGACCATAGCTCTGAGGCCCTCACAGAACAGCTGGAATTATACTGAGAGTAGATTACACACAGGTGGCCTCTATTTAATGGTTAGGGCAAGGTGTGAACTTTCTGCAGTCATTAGGAATGTTACGAAGGCAATTAAATGCACTCTGAAAATGCTGTATGAATACTTACGCAGGCCCACTTATCACTTTTCTATTTTTTGAAAAATAACAGAATCATGTATCATTTTGCTTTCACTTCACAGTTGTCTGTTACTTATGTGTGAACTTTCAGTAAAAAAATCAAAATAAAATCTTTACGTTTAGGGTGCAAAATGTGTGTGTGTTATATGTTTTATGTCGCACGTTTGCCCCTAGTTTATGAACCTGTTCTCAAACCATGGCAATAAAAGCTATTCTGATTCTGAAAAGTTCAAGGTGTATTAGTACTTTCACAAGGCACTGTAAATACAGTATGTAACAATATAAAAATCCATGATAGACAGGTGGTAAAAAAAAGGCCCTGTGTAAAAAGTATGAGAAATAGCTTAGTTTGCATGAGTGCCTCAAAGTGATCAGTGATAGCCTGAAAGTCTTCATATAGACTTTGACCAAGAACTAGTGTGAGCTAAAAATTCTTGTTAGATGATATAAGTGTCATTCAGCCACAGCGAGCAATTATGTTCTGGAGATTGTTGTGTTTTTTAGCAGCATATTTGACATACATTTAGCAAAAAATACAGCTATCAGTACAGGAGCACAGATAGCACATTACTAAATGGCAATATTTAAAGTAGTGAGACGGCAACATTCAGCCTCGTGCTGTACTTTTGAAGGTATGCGCACAATGCTATTAAAGGTCATGTTTTCGATACTGGCTATAGTGAAAGGACCTAGAGATTTTTTGTCCACTTGCCCAGTGATTGATGCTTAACCTCGCGTCAGCCCTCTATACTGTCACAATCATGTAATCGATTATCTCATTTGCGGAGATCTGATAAAAAATCTTCAATTGATTAAGGGATAAAAGCTGTTAACCTGTACACTGAAAATAGTCCCCCCCATTTGTAGACCCTACTGCTCCAAAATGAAACAAAAAGTCTCCCCTTCCAAACCAAGTAGACAAATGTTTTGCTAAAGTTAATTCTAGTGGAGTAAACTTGGCCTGTTAAAAAAAAGAAAGTAAATTTAGGTTGAGGCGAGCATTAAGATGATTTGCCTAAAAACATTTATGCAGCAAAGAGGTTGAACGACAGTCTCAGGGTCTTAAGCTGTCAGTCTTGGTTAGGCTGCTCTAAAGCTCAAGGGTAAATTGACAGTTTTCTTGTCTTGCCGGCAGCACTGGGAGCTGTATAAGTTAGGATACCGGAAAGTTTGGCTGGCCGCTGGCCTTGTGCACACTCAGAAACACTCATAAAAGAGTGAGATAGAGCAATGAAATTTATGAGAGGGGTGCGCTCTGAATTCAGTTTGTCTCCTTTTTCTGTTTACCTGTTCGGAAGCCATTACTCTAAATGCTGCACCCTGCGCCCAGCTCAATGCCAGCCTTTAGACTGTTGGATTTAAAAAGACATATCCAGCTGACAGAGCCTGACATTTGGCCACACAAAACGACGTGTTTACAAATTCAAGGGTTTTAAGGATAGCTTGGCTGAAGGTTTTGTTGGCAGCATTTTTAGTTCTAACAAAATGTAGTTAAGCAATAGAGAATACTGACACAATTAGGGGAATACAACATTTATAGAAACCTTTTAAAGGTTTAAATGAATAAAACACCAAATTCCTTGATTAAATCCACAGCGAAATAACCCAATAAAATAGCAATCTGTTTAGATGACTCTTGAATGCAGTAACACAAGGTCCTACCCTCTGGGCAAGTGCCAAGCCTAAAAAAGGGCTAACAACATTTGACATAAAATCTAAAATCAGCATGTTAAACACACAACAAAGAAGGCTAATATAAGTAAGCGAAGTAAAATAAGCTAAATACCAAAACATGAATCTGCATTTTAATTCATTTAGACTTTAATGTAAATATGACCCAATTAATCGAATCACACGTATTGTAGGTAATGTCTTTCCCTATCTGCCATCTCCTCTGGAAACAATGTTAGCACCTTTCATAAATGCATAAAGATACGTGAACCCTCTTACAGTTTACACAACAAAATGGCAGACTGCAATTGGCTGCTTGTTATCGTCGGCACATCTCTGTAGATAAAATAAAAGTCAGCGGTGGAGGTCACTCAGCTCTGTCCTGATCTGACACTGATCACAGTCCTGAAACTCCAGAGCAGCAGTCTCAGGGACACACCATCACCACTCTCATCGCTCACTGATAGACTAACATTCCTCTCAGCCAATTATAATGAATGCCCAGCAGGAGCACATAAAGCCAGCAGATGCCAGCTGATCGATAACCTTCGCCTCAAGGTGGGGCTCAGAAACATTTACACACTGGTGTTTAGTTTCACCCCAGAACAATTTGTTAACTCATCGTTCAAAGGCAACAGGGCTGTTTTATGTCAGTGGTTCCTTGGCCAGACTATCAGCCACAGATCTACAAAAATCAAAGGATAGATGTGCTGCTTATGTTTGCATGAAAGGAAAGAACAAGGGCTACCACAGAAATCCAAAATCAGTCCCAGTTTTACCATAAATTATAGCACAATTATCGACCATTACTTCAGTGCTTTGCGAAAGTACTAATACACCTTGAACTTTTGCACATTTTGTCATGTTTACAACCCTAAACATAAAGATTTTATTTTACTGAAAGTTCACACACAAGTAACAGACAACTGTGAAGTGAAAGCAAAATGATACATGATTCTGCTATTTTTCAAAAAATAGAAAACCGAAAAGTGGGGCGTGCACAAGTATTCATACAGCATGACTTAATACTTTGTGGAACCCCCTTTTTCTGCAATAACAGCAGCAAGTCTTTTGGGGTTTGACTCTACAAGGTTTGCACATCTAGAGACTGACATTTTATCCCATTCCTCTTTACAAAACAACTCAAGCTCTGTCAAATTAGAAGGAGAGCGTTTGTGAACAGCAGTTTTCAGGTCTTTCCACAGATTTTCAATAGGATTTAGGTCAGGACTTTGACTAGGCCATTCTAACACATTAATATGTTTGTTTTTAAACAATTCCATTGTAGATTTAGCTTTGTGTTTAGGGTCATTGTCCTGCTGGAAGGTGAATCTCCGCCCCTCAATTCTCTTGCTGACTCCAGCAGGTTTTCCTCCAAAATGTCCCTGTATTTGGCTCCATCCATCTTCCCAACTATTCTTACAATCTTCCCAGTCCCCGCTGAGGAAAAGCAGCCCCATAGCATGATGCTCCCCCACCATCTTGACACTGGGGATGGTGCACTCAGGACGATGAGCAGTGTTAGGTTTGCTCTATACATAACGTTTTGCATTTGGGCCAAAAAGTAAAATTTTTGTCTCATCCGACCAAAGCACCTTCTTCCACATGGTAGCTGTGTCCTCCATATGACTTCTAGCAAACTTCAAATAACTCAATTTCTTACCTTGTTCGGTCTGTTAGTTTAGGTGGACGGCCGTGTCTTGGTAAGGTCGCAGTGGTGCTATACTCTTTCCATTTCCGAATGATGGATTGAACAGTGCTCTGTGAGATGTTCAAATCTTGGGAAATCTTTGTATAACTTAACGCTGCTTTAAACTTCTCCACAGCTTTATCCCTGACCTCTCTGGTGTGCTCCTTGGCCTTCATGATGTTGTTTAGTGACCAATACACTCTGACCATAGCTCTGAGTTGTAAATATAGCCGCAAAGCAGCAATTATCGGCCTTCGCCGACCGCCCGGCCCAAAGCAAGGGGGCGCTTTGCGCCCTTTTGTCTCCCTCAATCTAAAATTACGGTATTGCTACTCCCTTTATATTTGTTTTTAACTTTTTTCCCTAGGGCCCCAGTTTGTAGGATTTTTGGAATGCGCTCCACGCTCAATTTTGACATTATACAGAGAAAAATTAGTATGAATTGTATCACACTATATCTGCAAACTGAAGCATATTTTTACATTTTACTTAGGGTTGCGGCTGCGCTGCAGAAAATCCACAAAGTACTTTAGATAACCTTTAGTTCCTCACTTCTCGCTGAATTATGGAGTTTAACATTTTTCCATCAGAATAAAATGGGACGTTCTGGTCATCGCTACGGCAACACCGTGAAAAATATGGCATGAGTGTGATTGACTTTTCTGATCAGAACGACCAAATCCAATTTTGTGGCAAATAATTTAAATGTTCTCTTTTCTTTTTTTTTTATTGTACTCTTCATATAATTCCTAGGGGGCGCTATCGCGCCTAATTTTAATTTTGCCAAATGAAAGTGTTTAGGACTATGACTTTAACAACTGATAACAAAATGAGCGAAATCGGGCTTCATATGTGCGAATGGGAGCCAGTTTTTGTTTGCGCGTTAGTGGTAGTTTGAGAGGGGTCGAGCGCTTCGCACTCGTTTTGTGCGCTCTGCGCACTTTGGGGGAGTGCGTGGAGCGAAGCGGCATTAGGAATGTTATAAAGGCAATTTAATGCACTCCGAAAATGCTGTATGAATACTTGTACACTCCCCACTTTTCACTTTTCTATTTTTTGAAAAGTAACAGAATCGTGTATCATTTTGCTTTCACTTTACAGTCTGTTACTTGTGTGTGAACTTTCAGTAAAAAATTCTAAATAAAGATTTATGTTCAGGGTTTGCAGTTAGTCCAGAACGCTGCGGCACGACTCTTAACAGGGACCAAAAAACGCGAACATATCGCCCCAATCCTTGCGTCCTTGCACTGGCTCCCTATTAATTTTAGAATTGATTTTAAAATGTTATTTTTTGTTTTTAAAGCTTTGAATGGACTGGCCCCTCAGTATATTACAGACCTCATCCAAATTTACTGGCCCTCGCGCGCTTTGAGGTCTGAGGGCCAGCTCCAGCTCGTGGTTCTGAAGACGAACCGTAAAACCAGAGGGGACAGAGCGTTCTCCATTGTCGGCCCTAAGCTGTGGAACGCTCTGCCCCTCCACATCCGTACGGCCCCCACCGCGGAGTGTTTTAAATCTCGTCTTAAGACTCACTTTTATACTTTGGCTTTTAGCGCCGCATAAGTTGTGTGGTCCCCCTGTGTCTTTTTATCTTTTTTATTGAGTTTTATTTTTATTTGTAGTTTTTAATATGTTTTTATTTCTATGTATTCTTTTAAACTGTTTTATTTCTATTTATTATTTTATACTCTTTTAGTGGTGGAGCTCATTTGTATTGTTTTGGTTTTATTGTTGTTGTTATTGTTGTTCAGCACTTTGGAAACGTTTTGTTGTTTAAATGTGCTATATAAATAAAGTGGATTGGATTGGATTAGTTGTAAACATGACAAAATGTGCAAAAGTTCAAGGTGTATAAGTAATTTCGCAAGGCACTGTACCTAGACTTAGAACAACATATCAAACAATTTTATTTAGTCTACCTCATGTAGTTCTGGATGTGTTTTTTGAAAAGGAAACCAATAAAAATAGTAAGAAAACTCATGTATTCAAGTGCTGTGTCTCATTCGGATAAAACAGCAGTGTTCCCAGCTGCAGTCCAGTTTAATACAGTGACTCACCAGATGCTCGGTAGCTCTGATCCCTCCACTTCCAAATAATCGGACTTCTCCTCCATTTGAAACTCGGTAAACACCAGAGAGATGGTGTCCCCTGGGTCGGCCAGGATGGTCCATTTGCACTCCCCGCTGCTGCCAAGACCTCCAGCCGCCCCTCGACCACCCGCAGCACCAGCCCCGGGGGACTGGGGTGCGCTGGCGGGGACATCGAAGCTGGAGATAAGCCCACTCGGGTCCCTCAGGGTGCCCCCACACGTGTCCTCCGCTGTTGGTCAGAGGAACAGAAAGAAAGGGCAGTGGATTAGTTCACACTGATTTACTGAAAAACGATATAGAGATCAGGATTGTGTCGTCACTTTAATGTTAAAACAAAACAGAATTTAACATGTAAAACTGTCCATACTTAAGTTTGTATCGTCTTTCTGGCTCTATAGTGTGTCAGATGTATTTGCCAGTAGTGTTCGTGCAATTTTTCCGTAGCTTTCTTCTGCGCTTGTTTATTTTGATTTGGCTAACCCTAACCCTGTGAACAATGTTGTCAGAATCACAACAAGAATGTCGGATTTTGCCCACACCCTTCAATACGAATTAATTCATGGGCCAGACACACCAAGCCAATAGCTTTGGTCAAGAATGCTCAAAATAGGCAAAAATCGAGTTTGCCTGTAATATTAATTTGCATGTAAAACTTCAGACAGATTCCTTGTGTTTCTGATCAGAAGCAGCGATCTCCATTACAGATCGTCATGTTTTACTGTGGGGTCATTGGAAGAACTTAATATCGCATGCATCTGAAAACTTATATTTATCACACAAAGTTTAAAAGCGATTAAAGGTTCAAAGTTTTCATAATGGGTTTCTTTACCACAATCTCTTTGGAAGTGCAGGAAATAGTGGTGATAAACAAGTCTTCTATGGCTCTGAAATTGTATATTTTCCCACTGTGTGGACCAACAGCACGTCGGCTGAATGTTAATGCCCTGTGATATAACAGGGGCCCGCTCTTCTCTCACTCTACGCCAGTTTGTCTTTTCATATCATGCACCTCCGCTTCCCCGAACCCCTCACACCACTCACTATCTCTCTACCCTCCATCCATCTTGAACAGTTTTTCCTCTCTCTCCCCGAAGAATGCTAATGATGGTGGGGCTTTCACAGTTTTCACATCATTTAAGACTAATATGTGACACTCCGCTGTGCCAGTGGAAACCCTTTTGATATCTTAGCGATGCCCAACTCAAGCCTGTCAGAACTGCCAGCCTTAAAACATCCCCGTGTGCCTCATCTCGCCATTGGTCCAAGCGAGGAACAAAGAGGTGGGCGGATTACATTACAAAAAGAAAGATATATAGGATTGAGATGAGCGGGAAGCTAGCTAGCTTGATTTCTGCCTTTGACATGGAGGCACTGCCATTGATCAAAGCCATTCAGGGAAAATGGAGAGATGGCAAAATGATACTGCTTCAGCGATGTCCACATACGATACGTTTCCCATGTAATAAGGCCATTTCAGGCCTGCATCTCATGTGTACAATGTGTGTCACAACACAAGTGTGCAGAAAGGATTCGCTATCATTTAAAACACCCAGCTATTCCTCAAACAGCCATCCTTTTGTGTCAAAGATTCTGTGTAACATAAGCAGAAGAACTGTTAGTAACTGCCTCAAGTATTTCCATAGGGTTGATGGCAGACAGAGGAACAATGTAAAGTGTAAGTTCTTCCTGTGACTTGTTTTGACCAGAGGATCCAGCAGATGTTCTCTGTAACTTCCAGCCAAGGCCAAAACACAAGTGCTCTTCGAAAAAAGAAAAGGAAAAAAAAAAGAGTTTTTATATTGGAAGCTTTTTATTTGTGACTAAAACATTCTAGTTAAGAGGTTAGACCAAGGGCAGAAACTAAGTATGTAAATCATTCTCCATAAAAACATGAAGAGACTGTAATACTGTATTTTTTTCCAGAATAGAGCTTAGCAAAAAACATCCCCGCGAACACACATGACTGTGGCAAGTATCAAGCAATAAACACAACTCTTGAAATTTACCGTTTCTCTAATATATTATGTACATTATAAAGACTGGGCTTATATTTTACCGGGCATTTGACCGGTGGGCCGGTTCCAAAATGGGCCGGTGCGTTAGATTAAATGTTTTTATTTTCTGCGCAGCCCGTCACAGGCGCATCAGTGCCACACGCATGATCAGCCCCCTCCCCTCTGCCTCTTCCATTACTCCCCCAAAATGGGCCGGCCCAGCCTATTTATTTTTTTATTTTCTGCGCAGCCCGTGCCTTGGATTGATCATCCATCGGCCCATCACAGACTGCTGCCCGGGGGTGAGTAATGGAATGGTATTTGCAGTAACTCGTGGGTTGGGGGGCGGGGTTGGGTGCTATGGGTGGGCTGGTCCAAACCAAAAAATGCCCGGGCTGAATTATTGTCCCAGTCCGCCCCTGGCCAGTTGTTATCCGTTAATTAAATATATAAATTAATTACTTTCATCACATCATTTTCAATTGGAAATAAATGGTATATGATTGAAGAGAACACCCTTGAAACTGTGACACAGTTATTTATGCAGTTTTAACGACGGCGACCTCCCGCAGAGGTCATTAATGTGTGGCCAATTAAACTGCACAAATTAGAAAATTAGGCTGAGAGGCTTTCATTAGGCTTGAAAAACAAGGCACGTTAGTATTTTACATGGACCTTTTTCCTGCACATGGTTTCTAATTTTCAGAATTGGTGCTGTGTTTCTGAGAACTATTCAGCCATAAAAAGGTGTGTAAAAAAACGAATCCTTGCTGGAAACGTCCACTCGTGTCCTGTGACTTGCTTTGACATTGTTTGTTACGTCATTAACCTTTGTTTATTCAGTCCCGGGACGACCACATTACCGCATACATTGACTTGAGCTCATTATTTAATCATAAAAACATAAATAAATACCTGTATATTATTAAACATTGATTTACATTAGACCAGTGGTTCTCAAACGTATCAACATAAAATATTCGACCATCCAAGTAACAGAAGGGCTCCATCAAGATCAAATCAGGTCAAAACTAGTTCCAAAAAAGGTCAAAAATGTACCTGAATTTGACTAAATCATGTCATATTTCAGATGACCAAGTCTACCACCAGAAACCCAAGTAGCGTCAGCGGTACACATGCCACAGTCTGAGAACCACTGCCCCTGAATAAAGTACGGCTTTACTAAAACTCAACAAGGTGCTATTTCTTATACATTTATTTTTTCAATGTTTTATCCTTGACTCCATAAATTTCAAGCACTCAGTTTGAATAGTCATTGATTTGTTTTCATCCTGCGCCGGTTTCCACAACATAAGCTTGAAGACGTACCTACCATAAAACAAGACATTAGAGTTTTTCGGTAGTAAGTTATTGGATCATGTACCTTCAGATGCCTCTAAAATGTATCGTAAAAAAAAAAAAAAGACGCCGCTGCGGATTAGGCCTGCTTTACCTCGGCTCATTTACATCAGCAGAATCAGCTCTCTAATGCGACTCGAGGAGGGATTAGGCGCACTCCCCTTGACTTTGATCTGATATAAAACACTTGTCTTTCTACTTAGAAATAGTTCCCCCACTGGAGAGAGGAGTCAAACTCATGTATAATTTCGACAGTAACTCAGGTTTTCCCTTTGTAATTATTCCCATGTTAATGTGGGCCGCGGCGCAGTCTACACCCAGCCCCTCATTTGCCGTGGTATGAAGTCGTATTTAAACATTGAACAGGATGAGGGAATAGTAAGAAATCTTCCGGAGAGAAAGATCATATTCCACCAAATATGGCATCATTCTGATGTTCATTTTAGAAATGTTTAAATCACTAACGGTAGAAATGTATGACAAAAGGTGTTTTACTACCAACAAAAAGGTATAAACGTGCCAATCAAAAAAACAATTACAAAAATGGGATGTCCAGACTCAAAACACCAACATGCAGTATGTTATGCAAGGCAAGGCAAGTTTCAAAGTGCTTCACAGTTGCATAAAATTAAATTACAAATTAAATCAATTACAGTAAAAAGCAAGAGTGCAGATAAAATGCTTTCAGTTTTCATATGCTCGGGTAAAAAGAGCTGTTTTCAGCCTGGATTTGAACATTGTCAGAGTTGAGGCCTGTCTCACATCTACATGAAGACTGTTCCAGATTTTAGCTGCATGAAACTGAAACGCAGCTTCACCGTGTTTATTATTGACTCTGGGAACCACCAGGAGACCCCTCCCTGAAGTTCTCAGGGCCCGAGATGGTTCATACGGCTCTAACATGTCAGAGATGTACTTTGGTGCGAAACCATGAAAAGACTTGTATACAAGCAGAGCTGTTTTAAATTCTATTCTCTGAGTGACAGGAAGCCAGTGCAGGGACCGGAGCACTGGACTAATATGGTCGTATTTCCTGGTTCTTGTCAGGACTCGAGCAGCAGCGTTCTGGATGTACTGCAGCTCTAACAGCTCGCTTAGAAAGGCCAGTGAGCAGCCGTTACAGTCGTCTAACCTGCTGGAGACAAATGCATAGAGTGTATCTACAGTGACACGTAGATCTGAGTGTCATCTGCGTAATTGTGGTACGACACATTGTTGCTGTTTATTAGCTGACCCAATGGAAGCATGTACAAGTTGAGTAAGAGTCTATGTAGTGCATAGACCTGGGTTTTCTTTTAAATAGGAGTTAGTTGTGTCTCAAAACCACAGATTGGTTATTCAAGTCTTCTGACCTTTATTTAACCAGGAAAGTCCCACTGAGATTAGGAATCTCTTTTTCAGGGGAGAAAACATGTACTATTGTACATGTTTTTAGTGGTAGAGGAAACCAGAGTACCCAGAGGAAACCTATGCAGACACGGGGAGTACATGCAAGCTCCACACAGAAAGGCCCTGTCCAGGTGGGAATCGAACCCGGGACCTTGTAGCTGTGAAGCACGAGCGCTAACCGCTGTGCCACCACACGGCCCACACGGGTGGGTTGTTTAGAGTAGGCTTTGGCTTTGGCGAAACATCCACCAATATGGTACAGGTACAGACTGAGAGCCTGAACAAACAGCATCAAAAAGTTATTGAAAAACTACATAGTGAGTATTTCTTACATTCAAGAATTTCTATTAGTTGTGAAGAACGTGGAACGACATCTATTTACATTTCACAAATCCTAACTTAGTCATTGAGTGGATGAAGAGGCACGTCTCACAGTGACTGAGATTGCCATTGTTGTCCTCAAAGGATTTCACAAAATAATAATAGGAGGCGACTGAATGCAACGGCTTAGAGGACATAAAGCAGAACTGCAGTGCTGGCAAATGGTACCTCGGATGATTAAAGCTAGTGCTTGGACGTCTCTGTTTGTTCCATTGTGACACACAGTATATGAAAAGGTTTTGCGCGTCCTATTTCTCCTCTTGGGCTGGACAGAGTCTGGCAGCGGTGTCTCTGTATCAATAGCCCATATTCTCGTGGTCTTGCTGCTGTGTCCGTGTGTGCTGTCTCGCTGCCTACTTTAATGAATGTCCAGAGACAATTTAGATGAAAGTAATTGAAATGAGGTCTTCAGGGGCGCGGGTGCAACTCCCAATTACAATATCCATTAATTCTGGCCTTGTTCTACTGGTCCTGGCTGCGCTTGTCTAACCCTTTCAGAGTCTGTTTTCTAAAATCAGCCATATTGACTACCATGATGGAAGTTCTGACTTGAAATCAAATGATGGTTTCTACATTTAAAACTGCTCCATCATATAACAATGCATTTAGTTGCCAGAATTAGAATGTTCAAATGCAGGGTGAAAAAGACACTAAAAAATTAGAGATAATTTTTTTTTTTTTAGCCTTTTTGCTAGCTGCCTTTCCTGATGGAACCATTTTGACCACCTGAGACGCAGAGATACTTTGCAAATCCTAATTATAGGCATGTCCAATCTAGTGGTCATTGGTAAAGATGATACAAATGAAAACCGGAAGGTTGGCAGTTCAAATTCCGGTCACGCGGGTGTTGTGTCATTGGGCAAGACACTTCTCTCACCTTCTCTCAAGTGTTTGTGTAGACTGTTGTATGAACGACAGTGTGAATGGTTCCTTGTTAAGAAAAAAAACTACTATGTAGTAAATGCACTTTAAGCACTTTCAGACCAGCATTATAAATAAGAATTTGTTTTTAATGTTTTGCCTGATTAAAATTAAGGAAATAACATTTATTTTAAACATATATAATTTTTTATTTTCTTGCCAAATCTGTATGAGCTGTTTTTTTTTTTTTTTTTTAATGATCAGATCAAATAAAATAAATAAATTATGGTAAACTATCTCAATTTATATAATGCTTTTCCACCTACACTAAAAGTGTAGGTGAGAAATGACTCACCAGTTCAAACTCTCATTCATACACCCGTGTAGACGGACACTGGTGTATCGTGGCCTTGAGAAAGCAGCTAACAAAAGTGGTAGGGAGCCACAAAAGGAGGTGGCATGTTGAAAGGCGAGGCGTCTGAGAGGATGCAGTGGCTGGACACTGCACACCAGAGGCTGGTGTGTTGTTCTGTGTATTGTGTAAAACAATGGGTGATGTGCAGAAAGGCCCTGATCTCTCAGGGAATAAGATCAAAGGACCATCTGCCTGCACACCGAAGCGAGCCCACGTTTAAACAGTGACAGTGCCCAAGCCAGAACAGCAGACATGTTGGTGCGCCTCTGGTTAAAGAAAGCTAAGACCATCCTTAAAACGAACCAAGCCCTCCATCTGCAACGCTTTGTTTCCTCCGAGCATGTCACTTCTCTAACATATGCTCGACCACTTCCTTTTTGCTGTGCTCGGCACTGTCGATTGAGTCGGCAAGAGCACATTTGTTCTGCTGGCTTTGGGATTGCTTAAGGATGTATATCTGGAAAGTGGGCTTTTCCGAGTTAATCCCCATGCTACTGTTTAGATGACTAAGCACTAAGAAAAATGTGTTAGAATCAGACTTTACTTGTTTGCGGAAGTACCAAGTAATATAGACCTAGAGGTGTCGTTACCTTACTACATATAACAAAGTGTCTGATACTTGCTGTGTCACACAGTAATGGTGCTCTTATTGTGAGAAAAAAATATCAGCCCTATAATTTACACTACACCATTATTGAAAACATTCACAGTAAGGTGCTATTGGCAAGTTTGTTAAAAGAAATAAATATTTTGCACACTCTAATAATAATGCATTTGTGAAGTATGACTGACACCCAGTTTCCTCATGATAGAACAAATGCAGTTAATGTAATTTAGAAGGAAAACGAGATGAAATAAAAATGGAAGGATCCAGGAGCAATTTCGAGCAGTATTAAATACCGTCGGTAATGACCTTATAAGTGTAGCTTATCGCAGGACTGTTAGAAGCTGCCCTACAGGAATATATTTCATTAATTTTGCATAGCTCCAGTCAATGTCTTCAAGTCAAATCAGTTCAATCTCAGGAGTTTGGAATTAAATCAATATATCAAATTAAGACAAGCATATTTAACTGTGGGGCAGAGCAGCAACGCACACACCGTTCAAACTGTCAATCACTGCACAGCAATTAACTTCAAATGTAATTCTGGGAAATCAAACAGTGAGAGGTAATGTGAAACAATAAGCTGTCAATTTGACATTTCTCCAGGGTAACATGTAGTAAAGCCAACACTACATACGCAACACAGTCCTCTGCTCGTGAATTATTCTGAAGGGTTTCGAAATGTGACATCTGGAAAATTGTGGTAGTTAAAGGATGAACTAATATCAAGGAAAACTGAAATCATTTTAGTGTTTTAATTGAGAAATTAATAGTATTTTAATTTGCTATGTTTTTGATTTAAAAAAAAAAACTTTTTTTTTTTTTCTTTCTTTCCTTTCTCTCTTTGGTCTTGTTTTGACAATGGGCTACGTACTGTATATGCACGCAAGCATCACGTGACTTCCAAGTGAATTCTCTGGAGGTCTTCCTGTCTTCATATTTCCTTGTGAGTTATTAGCAGGGCATAGTCCAAATAAAGCTATACAGTGCCTTGCGAAAGTACTAATACACCTTGAAATTTTGCACATTCTGTCATGTTTACAACCCTAAACGTAAAGATGTTTTACTGAAAGTTCATCTGTTATTTTTCAAGTATTCATACAGCATTTTTGGAGTGCATTAAATTGCCTTTATAACATTCCTAATGACTGCAGAATGTTCACACCTTGCCCTAACCATTAAATAGAGGCCGCCTGTACGTAATCTACTCTCAGTATAATTCCAGCTGTTCTGTGAGGGCCTCAGAGCTATGGTCAGAGTGTATTGGTCACTAAACAACATCATGAAGGCCAAGGAGCACACCAGAGAGGTCAGGGATAAAGCTGTGGAGAATCCATTATTCGGAAATGGAAAGAGTATAGCACCACTGCGAACTTACCAAGACACGGCCGTCCACCTAAACTAACAGACCGAACAAGGAGAGCACTGGTCAGAAATGCAACCAAGTGCCCCAAGATAACTCTGGAGGAGCTGCGACGTCCTGCCGCTGAGCTGGGGGAATCTGTACATGGGACAACTGTAAATCGTACTCTACACAAATCTGGCCTTCATGGACGAGTGGCAAGAAGAAAGCCATTATTGAAAGGAGGCCATAGGAAATCCCGTTTGAAGTTTGCTAGAAGTCATATGGAGGACACAGCTACCATGTGGAAGAAGGTGCTTTGGTCGGATGAGACAAAAATTTTACTTTTTGGCCCAAATGCAAAACGTTATGTATGGAGCAAACCTAACACTGCTCATCGTCCTGCGTGCACCATCCCCAGTGTCAAGATGGTGGGGGAGCATCATGCTATGGGGCTGCTTTTCCTCAGCGGGGACTGGGAAGATTGTAAGAATAGTTGGGAAGATGGATGGAGCCAAATACAGGGACATTTTGGAGGAAAACCTGCTGGAGTCAGCAAGAGAATTGAGGGGCGGAGATTCACCTTCCAGCAGGACAATGACCCTAAACACAAAGCTAAATCTACAATGGAATTGTTTAAAAACAAACATATTAATGTGTTAGAATGGCCCAGTCAAAGTCCTGACCTAAATCCTATTGAAAATCTGTGGAAAGACCTGAAAACTGCTGTTCACAAACGCTCTCCTTCTAATTTGACAGAGCTTGAATTGTTTTGTAAAGAGGAATGGGCTAAAATGTCAGTCTCTGGATGTGCAAACCTTATAGAGTCAAACCCCAAAAGACTTTCTGCTGTTATTGCACCAAAGGGGGTTCCACAAAGTATTAATTCATGCTGTATGAATAGTTGTGCACGCCCCACTTTTCACTTTTCTATTTTTTGAAAAATAACAGAATCATGTATCATTTTGCTTTCACTTCACAGTTGTCTGTTACTTGTGTGTGAACTTTCAGTAAAATAAAATCTTTATGTTTAGGGTTGTAAACATGACAAAATGTGCAAAAGTTCAAGGTGTATTAGTACTTTCGCAAGGCACTGTATATACAGATACATAATATAGCTCATGGTTAAATGGCAGATCGTGAGATGGACAGCCACTGGCATCATATTAAAAACATTGCGTCAGGAGCAACAAATTCACTGGAGGAAACTTCGTCTAACACTAAATAAAAATAAAAATAGCAACAACATTTTGAATGAGCCATCTTAAAAAACAATCGGACCGTCTTTAGTGCAAATACTTTATAGTTGTATATTTTTGTGGAGTTATTTTGTGAAACTAACCATTAGCTCTGAGATAAAAACTGCTACCTCAATGAACAGTCCAAATAAAAACACGTAGCCGACTGTCCATCAGTAACGCAATGTCCGTGAAGTTTTCTTATTTGTTGATTTTTGCAAGACACCACTAATCCTAAATTGGGGAAATAGAGAGAGAGGAAGGACAGCAGCCTCCGAAGATTGCACGTGTCGCTTGCGTGCATAGAGCCTATTGAGAGTCTATTTGCTTCTAGTTTGTGTTCAAACCAAAACAATTTGGTGAAATATTGTAATAATATTATCACAATATTGCAGACCCATATTGCATAACGCTATTTTTTTCAATATCGTGATCACTATCCCACAGCAACCCTCGATCTTAATAGCTCTAGGTTGTGCTCACATTACAAAATTCAATAACGTTCCCATCTCCAATAGACATAGGGTACAACAGAAATAGAAGGAAGACCTGAATAAAAAAACAAATAATCCAGCAAAACTTGAACTAATCATTATTTGTTGTAGATTAGAACCTCGGGCTCTTTTGTGCCTGATTATATGTGTATTATGTATTTTTTTGTTTGCATATAGCATTTCCATGTACATAAAATGCTACATAAACAAAACACAACAACAAACACTGATACAACAGTGTGTGTGAGAGGCCTTACCTCTGCAGAGTGGCACAGGGAAGTCCCACACAGACACCCCTCCTGCCGTCCTTACACAGGTGAGCAGAGAGTGTCCGTCCAGCACGTACCCACTCACACACCTGTATCGGATCTTATCTCCAACATTGAACTGGGTCCCGTTTAAAATGCCTTTTGGGGGGACCCCTGGATTTCCACACGTACTGCTTTTGAGTTCTGAAAAAGAAAAGGAAAAATATATGGTTTTACTGTTACGTATATTATATTTTTTATTATTATTTTTTCAGTAAAATCCTTTCTCTCAACCCCCCTCTCCACATCTACGTATGGTAAAACTACGCATGGCACACCAGCCCTCTCAAAAAGCTTTCACACATTGGGCTGATTTAGTTTAACACAGAACAACACTGCAGTTTGTTAGTAGCACCAATTAAATGCTATTTTAAACCACTCGTATTGCATTTAGCAGATGCTTCTGAACCTTGTGGCTATTTACACACCACATCCCAATTGTGAATGAGTAAACAGTAGGCAGCTATATTTATAATTTACTGAGACAGTAGTCCATATACCCGGCAAATGTGTGCTTTTCAATATTTAAAAGTTGGCTGTAAAACATCATAAGAACAAGCAGACACGTGATTCCCCTTTAGCATTTAAAATCACCAACTACTTTGAATTTTATTGACACATTAAGATGCATAACAGCATTTGTGGGGGGAAAAATCATCCATCCATCCATCCATCCATTTTCTCCCACTTGTCCGTTGCCGGGTCGTGGGGGCAGCTATTGTGTATAGGATTGTGCTTATCACAGCTATGTAGCACAAACTTCAATGAGTGAGCATACCCAGGGCGCAGCTTGGATTCTGGCACCACGCGGCAATTGTGTCTCTATGGGGCTCATGGTGAAATCTCCATGTGTTTGTTTGAAATATTAAAAGCGCAGGGTTCAACAAAGTGTAACTAAACACATCAAACGCAAATGTAAATATTAACAGACCCTCAGGACATCGGCTACACAGGACACTGGAAAACAAATTTGACTTTAAAAGTGTTAGCATGAAGATAATTGCCGTTATGTACAGTGAGGCCTAGTGTTTTCTTTAGCAGCCACAAGCGCTTTACATTCATTGCGTTGAACATGGGCCAATCACTTACAGATATCAATGATGATTTCATATTGGACAGTTTCCCAAAAAGTGTAATGGTGTAGTAACCAAACGAACAACGACCCGTTTGTAGCAAGACCAACATCGAGACATTCACTCTACTTCATTCACTCCAGAACAAGTGGATGCCAAAGGAGCAAGAGAAGATGACCCAGCATTACAAAAAGAAGACATGTAGATTCCTTTTTGAGAGAAAAGTCAGGCAAAACAGTAATCAAACTGGTAACTTGCCTGAACCAGTAGAAGAAGGTCTGAAATGGAGATAAACAGGCTCTAAACCAGGGTTGAACAAGGATGAACTTTACAAGGAAATAGAACAGGACTAAATCTAGGTTTAATACAAAAGCAACGACATTGGACTGCAAAAGATCCTTAGGCATCACTGTGACAAGAATGAGATCCTGCATATCTTTTTATATCTTTTTTTGCTGCGTTTAAGAGCAATATAATCAATGCTACGTGCATGCGTTCGAAGGAAGACCACGACAACATGCCGTTAAGAACCATCTAATTGACTGATTCACCCATGTTTAACGAAAAGCAGCTTGAAGCCCGTGAACCTGAGTTTGCCCCTGAGCAGCGCACTCATTTCAGCTCCAGATGTTTGCGCGTCCGACCAGATTGCGCTCAGCCAAATATAAAACTTAATGGCACAAATTAATTACGCAACTTTGGATCTCACACGAGAAACTTTTAATTAACCAATTACGCATTTCCCCCAAAACAAAGCGAATAAGAAAACACTATAATTATGAGCAGTTTGTGAGTGTTTGGCAACAATCAACAAACTAAACATTTTGCTGACAGACTTGTCGAACCCTACAGTAGTAGTTTTTGCTCGCCGTTATGGAGTGTCAGCTGTTTTTGAAGACCCATCATACAAAAATAAGTGTCGTTCTCCGCTAAATGCTTTTCGAGAAGCTAACCTGGGGTCTCTCATTAAACAGTAATAGATGCGTCCCAGCCGTAATTACCCACCCACTGAGTCACTGCCCTTCGGTCACTCTACAGTCGAAGCCACTGTGGCGCACGCTCGTCACTGGGACAGGTACATTCAGAAGCATATGTGGATAATATTCAGCGGAAGGACTGAATAAAAAAAGCACATTTTATTCAGATTTATGCTTGCAAACTAAGTGAAATCCCTGCAAACAGACTGTACCCCACATTAAATGAGATGATCCACTTTTATGAGGCTCTCAAAAACTGCCAGAAGAGTCGAAAAGTGTTAGATACAGTAGTAGCTCAAAGCCAGGGAGTTTTACTTTCTGAAGGACAACCAATAACAGTGAAGCAAACGCTGCGAAACCAGCTGGTGCGAAAACACCTTGGGCTGGTGGTAGAGACTAAAAATGTCATAAAAACTTCTACAGAAAGTACAACATCAAAGCGCGGTAACAATGCAGTGCAAAAATAAGTTGGGACAGTGAGTAAAATGTAGATAAAAAGCGAGTACACCTGGTATTTTTCATGAAATTGAGAAATATTGCAGTTTCACCACAAGGGCTAAAGCTATTCATTTGGCCTGTCTAATGACGCCCTTTGAAGAGGAGTCTTACAGAGTGGCGTGTTGTGAGCGTACAGTCCCCACAGGAGCTAAGCCTGTGTGGATTTCATGTCTGCCTCCTGTCTGATGCTGGAAGGAAGTCTGGCAAACTAAAGGGAGAGGCCTCAGCAACAACCCGGGCACACAAATGTTTCTCACAATTACCATGGCCTTTTTCTCCCCCCCTTTTCGGAAAATAGTTACATTAAGTTGAACTGTATAAATGAGCTGACTTTGAACATATCCTGTCACCTCCACAAATGCGGCATAATTTGTTTAAACAACACCTCTAACAGTGCACCTACTCTCAGTAATCACATTTAGTGTCCGGGAATGTCAGCGCATAGTCAGAGCTCAGTGCCACTGCAGCCTAACCTGACCGAAGATTGACAGCTGGACCAGAAATGAGATTCAGTGAGACCATGTCCTTCACTGTCCTTCATAACTATGCAAATCTAAATCCACTTAATTGCAGTCAAGATTCAATCATCTCGGAGAGTATACAGCTTCTAACATCTAGCCATAAGAATGAGACTATTTACATATTCATGTCCACAATGGAGCTAACCATATCAGCATTACAGAAGAGAAGCTGATGTACACAGCAGGAGACACCACTCTGAATTATGAATGAGAACTTTGAGTGTTTGTTTGTTTGTTTGGTTTGGAGACGACACACCTAAAGGACCTGGCTCCTTTGGGCAGGGTTTGTGTTTGGGGTTAGCACCAGGTGCTTAAATTGCTGAGCATAATGTAAACACCCCAAATAACAAGTAAAACAGTGCTCATTGTTTCTCCACAGTAATCCAACCACAGCGGGTTACATGCATTGGTATTGTACGGATCCATGCCTTGATAAGCCTTAAGGACCGTTGATTTACTAAAGCAATCTAATAAGGTGAAGAAGCAAACGGATTATAATCTAAACTTCTTTTTGTTCAGTTTCTAATAAGTTAGTCATCAAAGAAAGACGTTGATTTTCTCATGGTCAAAACGTCCATCAAGGCCTTGGTGCCAATACCAAGGTAAACAGAGAGTTAGCAAAGCGTCCTGTGTAAGAATTATACCAGAATAAATCTGAATAAATACTGTATATGAACCAGATGGTTCACTGTTGGCTTCTTTTAAAGATACACTTTATATACATACTGTTCAATAACATTATAATTAAAGCTGTACCAATCCAACTTTTTCTGTCTGAATATTGATGCCATTGAGTTTTTTCACTGACGTCTGATAACAATCGAAACCAACAAATACAAGGTGAGCATATCATGAAACTGAAGAAAATAGGCCTATAGATGTTCTTATGTAATGGCATTGTACAAATGAAAGGGCAATTATCTTGAGACATCCAGTGGCAACAATGGCCTGTAGGAAGTTTATAATGCCTTCACTGATTAGTCTAACCCTGTACTGATATCCTGAACTCACTCATTCATTCAAACCTTTATTTATTTACCAGAGTGCCCTGGGAACTGATCTCCAATTTTTCTGAACGCATTCACCCATGCACGATTAGAGCTTTGATATAATTGCAGTGTTACTCTTACTTATGAATGTTACACCATTTTCACACTTTATGACAGTAAAAAACCTTATGAACAAATGGAAACGAGACGAGCATGATCCAATCTAACCCACTAAGTGTCCAGGGACATGCCGAGCCAGGGCAGTTCCAAGCGCGCAGATTGCAGGGGAGAGGTGCTGCACTGGTCGGCCCTGAGAGATGGAAGGGGGGGCAAGGTAAAGGCTAGTGGAGTGGAGGGGTCAGAGCCAGAATATAATTTGTTATGAGAGCATAAGAATGGAAAGAAATATTTAATCAACAGTAAATGTGTATATTTTTCATCCACAAGGACGTAGTTTTGGCATAAAAAATAGTCCAAATCAGTATGAAATAAATGTTGGGACATAATAGCCTCTGTCTAACTATGAAGGGATATTCATAGTAACTATGGGCGTTAGGGGAGATACACACTGGACAATGATAGGCTGCAGGGCTGACATAACTTACGGGACACGGTAGCACACGGTATACGGGGCCTTCCTGTGTGGAGTTTGCATATTCTTCCTGTGTCTGCATAGGTTTCCTCCGGTTTCCCCAACCTCTAAACATGTACAATAGGTTAATCCTCCAGCCAGGAGATGGATCCGCGAGCGCCGGCCTACACTTGCTGCTCACTGCTTCTACAGGTTGCCCCAGCGTCATTGAGGATGGGTCAAATGCAGACAACGAATTTCCCTATAGGGATCAATAAAGTATACCTTAACCTTAACTTTGACAATCCCTTGAAAAAAATGCATTTCCCTAGAGAGAGGGGAAGGAGCTGGAATACAGGGCCTGCACTAAAACTGGGATGATATACAGACTTCACTGGCCCTGAATTTGTTTGTACTCTGTATATAAAGCACATATGACTCCAGTAAAATGAGTAGGATGTAAATTAAAAAGGAAAGTAAATTAGAGACAGTTTATAGAGAGAAAAGTGTAAATACAAATGTGATTTAGGTGAAATCTTGAGATGGAAAAGACCACAGAGTGAGGGCTGGTCACAGGACAGTTCATATTTAGACATCTCCCTCCTGCACTCAGCGCTGCTTCAACACACATAACTCACTACATCCATTAACTCAACCAATTCCCATCGCCATCTGCCATGCAATTCCACTGCACCTCTGGAGTCGCCCAAAAGGTCCACTTCTTCCAGGGAACGGAGATGGATTGGGAAAAAAAAAAAGTGAGATGAGATTTGCCTGTTTGAGATGGCGAATGTTTTTCATAAATCAACACAGCACAGGAAATATAAAGATAACAAATCAGATAAGCTTTAAAAAAACAGCTTGTGATCTGAAAGTTGACAAATGAAATCAAGCTGATGGGCTGATCTAGGCAACATTGTTCTTTACTTTATCATTACACACAAAAGGATGCATGCAAGACTCACCTTCAAAAGTAGCTTTAAATCCATGGGCGCTTACTGCAAAGTCACTGGTAAGCCTCAGTGAAAATATGGACCCAGAGCTGGTAACAGGCGCAGGAATGGTGAATCCTGTTAACCTGCAGAAAACACATTGCACAGTTGTAAACACTACTGCGTTAAATCCACTGATAAAGCGCTTCAAGCACTTTAGAGATACGTTATTAAACAACTTATTTTGAAAGCTTTGTTAGAGGATTTATCACGCTAAACTGATAGAGAGGTCTCAAAATGTATGAACTATAAAAATGTATATTTCTCAGTTATATTCTCAATAAATCAATGGACAGAATCATCAGACAGAATGAGTAATAGAGAGAATTTCACCAGAATTGCTTCATGACCAAAACATAACTTACATTTCTTAAATTTTGATATGGCCTTGTAGCCGCAATTCACACCCATCAGATCCAAAAGTCTTTATCAAAAATAAAGTCAAAAACAGTCTATGTAGACCACACCAAAAGAAGCTGAGAAAGAAAAGTAAATGTTTGTGTGTTGAATTGTGCTGAAATGACACAACCAGTAAAATAAACTCTCAAAAAATAAGTTTTCATAAATTTAAATTAAAGTTCTCATGTGTGACATAGATTAGCAGTGTTTCCCCTACCATTATTGGCAGGGCGGGCCGCCCCGTCATTTGCGCCCCACCCTCTCAGGACGACTTATAATATATTTTTTACAGTCTATGCTTATAAAGATCAACTAAACACCAATGCCCAGCCTTACTCCGCCCACAAGAACATTTGAAAATGCTATCTAAAAGGGGCGTTGCTCGGCGGACCAGGGGACAAGCAGGGGGGTTAGAGTTGGGCGAGGTCTGGGCTGTGGTTGACACATTGGCACTGGCGCCGTGACCATAGACGACTGACAGCTATCTTTTAATTATGGAGAGTGACAGCAGCTTCGCGACCGAGCGCTCTTTTGAGGTGGAGGATTTCTCTCCACCTTCATCACCGGAGGTGGAGGTTGTGGAGGTTAATGTGGAGGAGGCCGGCGGCCCGGAGCCGTACATGTTTAAGCCGATGGCTCGCGCGTTGCTCGAGGCCACCGGTGCGGTCGGCACTGACGAGCCTGCAGAGGCATCAGTGCAGCGCAGAATGGGTCCCGTTACTGAATGGTACATTGGTGTTAGCATTGTTGCTAAAAGGTTTCTTAGATTTAATGCCAAAGAGAGGTTCATATTTACATTAAATTGAAGATATGTTCATAGATGGATATTGTGGTATCATACAGACATAATAACCCATGCCTCTGTATCAACAGGTGTTTGTGTGGCAACTGCACATCGTTGTCCCCAGTGGAGAATGTGTGCTGTAGGGAGACGCCAAAGGTATCATTGAATAAAATAAAAGAACAAGACATTCAATACAATTCAATGTTTTCCTCTGCAATTTGAGCTAGCATTAATTTCCCCATTTGTGGTAGGTAATGCACAGATGTCAGCAGGTGGGTGTAAACACCTGTATTACGGAGCACCCAGGTTTTGAGGCAGTTGCCCTCAACCCATACGTGCTGCAGGCAGTGTATGGCACACACGTGCAGCTCTTCGGTGAGATGTCAGAGACATTGGTGCACAGGTTAGTTTTTGCAAGATAATTGATTGACAATTACGTGATTGACAACTCATAAATCCCATATTGCAGTATTTACCGGCACCTCGCGTACCGGAATCTGGTCTGGTGGTGTTGGGGCTACCGAGGCCAGAACATCCGCGTGGTGATCCCGTCCTGTGCTGTGACTCGCATCAGGCAGGAGTTCCCTGACGATGTGGCCTACACAGGGTTCCTTCCTGCCCTGGATTTTCATGGCCAATAAAAATATCAAGCACAATATGCAGCGCTAATTACCGATCGTTAAGACGAGCGTCTTTACTATGGGGCGCCAAATGTAACATGCCTTATTTCGTGGACAGAATGACTTTTGTGTCACGAAATACATATATTCATTACGAAATCACGTTACATCGTAACGCCGTTTGTCCACGGAATGCACACATTGGTTTGCATTGTGTCCACGAAACACTGAAGAGAGCACGTCGTTTCGTGGACCAAATTGACTGGTGGGCTTTTGCTTTCGTGGACATAAGGCTGAACACTATTCACTGTCGTACACGAAATAAACTTTCGTCATAAAAGTATTGTGATGTGATACAGAAGGCATTCCGTCCACGCAATAGTAACTTCATAACTTACGAAATGCATTCAGTGACACGTGCTTTCATTCCGTGCACGAAATGCATAATGGTATACATTTCGTGAGTCAACGAAATGCATTATAGAATCACGAAATCGGTTTTGTGACCTGCAACAATACATTTCGTGAGTCAACAGTTTACATAATACACTTTTGACTCACGAAACAGTGAGTAAACAGTTATGTTATGTTTACGAAATGTTTACGAAATGTCACATAATTCATTTCGTAAACTGCTGACTCACGAAATGTATTGTTGCAGGTCACAAAACCGATTTCGTGATTCTATAATGCATTTCGTCCACGTAATGACATTATCGTGTCACATAATTCATTTCGTAAACTGCTGACTCACGAAATGTATACCATTATGCATTTCGTGCACGGAATGAAAGCACGTGTCACTGAATGCATTTCGTAAGTTATGAAGTTACTATTGCGTGGACGGAATGCCTTCTGTATCACATCACAATACTTTTATGACGAAAGTTTATTTCGTGTACGACAGTGAATAGTGTTCAGCCTTATGTCCACGAAAGGAAAAGCCCACCAGTCAATTTGGTCCACGAAACGGCGTGCTCTCTTCAGTGTTTCGTGGACACAATGCAAACCAATGTGTGCATTCCGTGGACAAACGGCGTTACGATGTAACGTGATTTCGTAATGAATATATGTATTTCGTGACACAAAAGTCATTCTGTCCACGAAATAAGGCATGTTACATTTGGCGCCCCATACTTTACCAAATCCGTTCCGCTTTACTATTCCGTTGTATTTTTTTTATGAGTTACTACGCCTGTTCAATCCAGTCCGAGTCCGTGTTTTTTATGGTTCCAGTCCGCGTTTTGCGTTAAGTGACTCAGGCCATGCGGTCGTGTTTAAAAGAGAAACATGGGGCAGTGACAGGAGCTGCCACTACAGAGCGAGTAAGTTTAACTAGAGCGATTAGATGACAATACAATTAACATTAAATCCCTTTGGCACTTTGTAAATAAGAAAATCCAACCCAGGCTAAATGCAACTGTTGAGTTTAGCCTAAACTGTTTAGGTTAAGCTGTTAGCATCTGTTTCACATGAAGTCACTGAAGTTAGCTCTGTTGGATTCTGTATAAAGTCCTGAACTCAAATGCTGATTTTGTCTCCTCTTGTTTTATGCAGAACACAGACTTATTACATGTGTCCAATTAGATCATAAACTGTGGAACTCACTGATAAATATTAAAAATGAATATGAAGAAAATCCAAACACCCATGGGAAAATTAAATAATGATCGTCTACATCAGGCTAATCTAGGGTGACCAGATTTTCAGACTAAAAAACTGGGACACTATTTGGGATTTATTCGCAGGGTCAACCAGGGAGACATTTATTGACTGTTTTTTCTAAGCTAAATGGTAAATCTGCGTGTTACTATCTTACACCATGCATCAATCAGCATTAACATGATAGGCTTTATATTTCTTATTGGTTTCTACTTAGTAATGGACATTTGCATGGCCCAAAGACATGAATTTTCAAGCAAAGTTTGTTACTGTGTGGATCATATTGGCCAAAAACTGGGACACTTGGGACAGATCCCATGTAAAACTGGGACAAATTAATGACAATGTGTGGGGACATGGGACAGAGGACTCAAAACTGGGACTGTCCCGGGTAAACTGGGACGTCTGGTCACCCTAGGCTAATCTAATAATAGTATATTACAGTCTCAAACTTTCTAAAACTTTGTATAGTTTCCTACATCATCAAAATGCTTTACAGTTACTTAAACTGAATTAATGATGTATCATATAGAAATTCAAACAATAAATAGTTACAAATAACATTTGCTAATAACACTTTACTTTACCCGGCAACGTGCATGGACCATGCGCGTGCATGTGTAACCTTACCCCCCCTGCTAAACCAGTAAACCTAGGGACTGGATTAGTGTTGCCATAGATTTCCAGACTCCAATAACAGAAAGTAAGTGCAATTTTCCCACAGCTCCTGTACCACTTTACACTCATAAAGAAATAATCACTGTTGTTATGCACTATTCAATTTGATTTCTTGTACCTTTAGGCCAGGCCACAAGATACATTTGAACAGTGAACAATACTTGAGGAGAGAACTAAACGGCAGCACTAAAAACAAGAAGGTACCATATCACTCAACAAAGTGAACCCCAATTTAAAATAATGACTACTGAAAGCCCTCGAGCCCCCCAGACCCCGCAGCTCTATAGTTTTATGTCTAATAAAAGTGAATAGCTTTGAGAACTGTGATGCAATTTGTCCCTCAATAATTCGGTGGGTTGTATACAATCGAAACCCACGCGAGGATCTCCGTTGCATTGTGAGATTGCGTTTGAAGGCTGGCAGCTGCATTGTAACAGACTGGTTCATTACTGCATTTCAAATTAGGTGCAGATCCAAACAAATCCATTTGCTTTGACGACGTCGTAAACAAGATGTGTTGCGGACCATTCTCGCCGAGCAGCTGCTGATGTCGTATCGACCTCCGCCGTTCTGAGCCGTGCCGCGCCGGATGAACCCGGCTTGTGGATCAAACCAAATGTCGTATTTTCCGCGTCCATCTTGTTCTCCGCTGCTAGTTTTGGGACCGTTTGTGTGTGTCTGATCGTCCGCTCGACAATAAGCCCAGTGAATAACGGCGGCAGGAGGCCAAATGCGGGGAAAAACAGATATCCCCTCAGTGGCCGCAAACAAGAGGATGGTGTATTTACAACTTCAATAGAGTTTCAAATTACAGCACGGTGAACTGCGCCGGTCCACACAATTACTCTTTGTGAAGATATAGTACTGTTGATGCAGATTTCAATACAGCTGGCTTGTGCAAGATGGCACACTGTGTAAGAGGGCTTTTAAAACTAACATAGGGAAGTTTCAAACTTCTACACAAATCTAAAAGCATTCACTTAAAAGTCAAACGGTCAAAATCATAAACATGAATTCTAAAATAGGACCAAATCAAGGCTAAATGGAATTTGATAATCATAAATAATCAAAGTCAAAACATACCCATACTTGTTGTTGTTTTTATCTATTTAAGTTTAAATTTAATCTTCTTACGCATGTCCTTATAGTTTAAAGTTTGTATAGTTTATTATCTAAGTTATGTGTTAAATGTTTTATGTTTCATGTTGCACGATTGAACAACAAAAAAAATTCCTTGTTGTGAACCTGTTCATCATCATGGCAATAAAACCGATTCTGATTCTGATTCTGATATACATTAGGCTCCGAAAGAAAAAAAAAAAACATATTTCTGGGACCTCATTGTTATTGGGATTAGGGCTGTTTAATAAACATCAGCATGATGTTTTTTAATAGGCAGGTAATCAGTAATATGTCTAGCCTCTTGTGGCAGCAAAAGATCTATGTTTGCAGTAAAGTTTGGACTTTGGAGGAATAAAATGTTTTGTGTAAGCATTAATTTGATTATCTGAGCTTCATTTGGAACTGAACCTGATGCAAGTGATGTCACGTCATAGCAACAGCATGGCAATAGAAGACAAATGAGTGTCAAGTCCATGTTGGTATTATTAGTCCAGCCCAAATTGAAATCATTTTAGCTTCTTGACAAAGGCTTATTGGAGCCGATACGCACAGAAGAAACCAGCAATGCATCTTAAAATCTTTCAAACATAAAAGCCCAGCACAATAAAGGCTTTTTAAATGTAAATAGATAATTATGATGTGGGAGGAGTGCCTTGTTTTGTGGTTTTCTTTTGAGGATAATTTTAGTGTCCAGATAATTTCGGAATATATTGTGCAGCCCTGATTACTAATAAAGTGAATTATAAGAATATACCCTGGAGTTTTCACTCTCTTGTCCTTGCAGTTAAGGAGCAGAGGGTCAGAGCCATTTCAGGTTGGGAGTTATATATTTTATGAATCTAGATTGACGGCACGTGGCGCAGTGTTCTGGAATGGCCCCCTCTCCACATGTCTGCGGATGGAGGGAGACCCATGTGGGAAGTAATTACAGACTGAGCTCAAGTGAAAAGGGAGGAGAATCAATGGCGGCAGTCTGCATGGCGCAGGGCTTAAAGCGCCGCTGTGAGGCCAAGCTTCCTCTCAACTTCACCCTCTGTGACCTTATCTCTGCAGTATGCTGCTGCTGGAGCTCTTGGCAATCTGTGGGTTAAACCAACAATTGATCCTGCAATTATTGCTGCCTAAAGAATTGACAAGTGGAGAGTAAAGGTGACAGTCATAGTCACAAGTCATTTTTATTCATAACCGCACACTTAAGTTCATATATTATGTTGGAATTGCATACTCACTTCAGTTCAGGTTCTACAAGCAAAAATCCAAATAGAGGGTTTGGAAGCCATTTTATAAGCCTGGAATGGTGGAACCTACTACAACAACCGAGAACTGAGGGTGGAACATAATTAGTTGATTTTAGTTATCGTAATTGTTATCTAGTGCTAAGATTGCAATAATTTTCTATCGGCTCATTCCTAATAAGATAATGCTGATTTGTGTTCACGTCACTGGTAAAAATTGTGATTATGTACGTTGTCTGAAAAGGGAAAAGTGATTTGTAGTTGTCCAAAAACTCCTTCAAATAGAAGTAAAAGTGAAATGAAGATATGTTTTTTTTAATCTCTAACCATTTAGGGCTAAAGTTGTCATGGAGAGCTTGCAGTGAAGGATTAAAATGGTATTTACATAATGCTATCCTCCTGATGTGGAGATATTCTGTATGATACTCAATATGCAGTCACATTTGGCAAAAAGGCAAAGAACAAGGTAAATGAATTTTTCGACACAAGTTGGTGCTCTGTGTGTTTTTTGTGTTCTCTTTAAACACTTTGTGACCCTTTTTTGGCACAAACGCAACAAGTCATTTGGGACTCCGCTGCTGCCTGTTGCTTAGGTAACAGAGGCAGTGAGTGAGGAGACGGCGTCTACATGAAATAACTAGAACAAGAAGAAAATTGCCCTTCTGGTGCCTTCTGCATAAACACAAACAGTTCCATTTCATAAAAGGATTTATATATAACTAGGCAAAATGTAATGTAAAGTCAGGATAAAAAGGGGGTAAATACTCACAATAATGAGAATGGTTTTAACAGAACGGGCATCATGTGAATTAGGCAATTAAAGGGTAGATTTTAGGGTAAACAAGATGGGGGTACTGGTAAGTTTATCTCCTCTGTAATGGAGAGGTTTAAGGTTCCAGTGTGTAAACCATAGAAACAGAAGAACTGATAAGAAAGTCTCTTGTAAAAAAAGGGAGCTCTCACAAACATCTCAGGATTTATTTTATGCAACAATATACTGTAAATGAAATAAAATAACCAAATATAAGCTACACACACATTTATTAATTTATTAAGACAATATAAAGAGTTTTGTTACAAACTAATAAAGCAGACGTATTCCAAGAGTGTTAATTAGAGTTATTCTGGCTGATTGCTTGATGGCTAAGGTTAGCGGGTCAGTCCAAATTGTGGGCCAGGTGTCCCGCTGACTCGGTCCTGGTAATAGATGAGAGTGACAGAGCAGCCTGGGCTCAGAGCTGGGGTGATTGGGCGGACAGATGCAGCCGCTCCTTCCACCTGAACACACTACATCAGGCCCCGGGCAGGTGTCAGGACGTCCCACACATGATTAGTGAGGCGCCCACAGAGAGCACACACACCAGGGGCGGCTGGCTCGCTCTGTCAAACTACACACTTTCTGCTGCTCCCATTTAATGTGCATTCACATTCAAATAACATTATTGCATTGTTAGGACAGAACAAATAAGCCTTTTGGGTGACCACAAAACGAGGGAGTGGCAATAAATAAATAATAACCCCTCCTTGAGCTGCCACCTAATTGTGGTGAAGGGATTTGAGCAATGGTTGTGTTGCCTGGATTGATGGTGCCTGGTGACCGCCAGGTTTGGCCTGGATGAATGTCGTGGGGCCACCCGTCCTGCTATGGACCCACCACCTGCGGGAGGAGCCATAACCGGCTGGTGTGATCGTGCCCCAGCGGCAACCGTAAAGCAGAAGAAAATGAATAGATGGAAAACATAGGGTTTTTTTGTTAACTGAGCTTTAACAAAAGCCCCGCCCCCCTCAGCAACTGTTAGCCTGCTCCGTCAAGAAGTGGAGTTTAACATATCGGGGGAGAAGTGCCTGTTGACTCTTTTTGGTGTAATAGCAGTGCGATGTTCATCAGATTGAGGCAAATTGCATTGCGATGTGCAGTGGAGGGATATATTAAAAATATGCAACAAAGGGGACACTACAAGGCTAAAGCCTCAGTCTCATAGGAAATATCCCTGGAGCTACTTAAATGCAACCAGCACAGGTGTGTAGACTATTCATGTTCTCTTTTGTTAAGTATTGATCAAATATGAGCGTTATTACTTCTTACGACCTGTGACCATACAAACTTAAGCCCTTTGTTCTCCATACCAAAGTGTAACTTTAAAGGCCAGTCATACGTCCTATAATAATACTACATGTGCAGGAAGCGGCTCACCCAAAGAGATACCATGAAGTTGTGACAGGCTTCGCCGCAGACTAGAATACAGGCCACGAGGGAGAGCCGTCTGCTTGCATGGGGGACGACGGATGGAAATTAGCCCAAGGCTACAATCCGATGTGGCTTGTTCATTAACTTGCACTGTCCCGACCAAATAAACCAATAAACAAACAAGCAAACAAGCTCAGACAGCGACGAGTCTTACCTTGGCTTACAAGTTAGCAGGCCCTGCTCCTGATTTTTTCGACTTTGAAATGGGAAAACGCATGGCGGGATATCCGGAGAATGACAGATAGCAACTGTTGCTATGAGGTATAACTGTAAAATTACCGTTTTGGGGCGGGACTTTGTGAAAGGTAAATTGGTAAAGCAGGTTATCTGAAGAATATCGGACATCTTAAATGTAGTCATTTCTAGCAAAAGAAACTCAAATCAGATCAGATCCCTAAATATAAATATAATTGCTGCTTTTTACACCAATTGAATATTTTCAGATGATTTGAGTCACAGAATAAACAAGTCATCGTTAAGTGGATGAAGCAGCAGGATGTGATATGATTAATGGCCTTGAATAAAATACTTTTCTCTGTATTTTATTCATGTTTCGTCTCAGCCACAGTTCAGACACATGCAGACAGGGGCATTGAATTGAAGAAATGTTTAATCGTCTACTGTCATTGTTAAATGAAAGAACCTAAAGACCTTATCTGGGATTTCTTATTAAGGATTTAATAGATGTGAATGTTCAGGTCATCACTGCAGACTTTGGGTCAACCTTATGTTGGCTCGAAAACAAAGGGGCTTCCCATCCACTTTTGATTGGTGGGCTGTACAACTCAAAGGTCTTTCCAGATAAAATATATAGAAAATGTACTCAGAGATTTACTGGGACATTATTGAGGTAAGAGCCTTAAATTGTACACAAGAACACAGAACTGACACCATTATCAACGCTCTGTGTTGCAACGGAACAATAGTAATTCTAAAATTTACAGGATGCATATATGAGAATATTAAGTTAAGTTTATTAACTTTTTATCAAACATACATAATGATAGACAGAATAGGAACGTTTAATAATCAAAGGTGAGAGAACTAAGTTTAACAATCTGTCCTCCCTAACACCATCTTGCTTATTTGCAATTATATGATTTTGAATGAAATGCCACATGCAATATGTAAATAGCTGTAGTAATATTGTAATAATACTAATACTGCAAAATTATAGTAAACTATTACAGCATAATTGTGTCAAAACGAGACTTAAATTGTACGAAATCAGGAGCAAAACGAGGCTCATCATCGCTAAAACTGAACGTTTCCTTATTTCATTTACCATGCATGTTTTTCCTTCAACAAAAATGTGTGATCAGTCAAATGGAAAACCTCGGGGATTTTAAGATACATTGTGGCTTCCTGTGATATGGATATAGCACCACCAAATCTCGTAATAATGATAATTTGGCAGCTCTGGTCCAAAGTATATTTTTTCATACCAGTCACGCAAAGATTGAACCTATGAAGTTATCATTAGTGCCGGCGTAGTAGTGGATTCTAAGGTTTTACTTTTACATTTGTGACTTGAAACCAATAATGAGAGTGAGTACAGCAGCTCTGCGCACTGGGGACTTGATCCTGGTGCAAGAGCGGCAGCAGAAGAGGAAACTTCACTCAGCAAAGAGAATACATACATCAATGCACTGGCACTAATCATGTCCATCACACCAGGCCATTCTTAAGCGTCTTAAATATTAACCATTGCTTTTGTCTCGTTCCCCTCTGAATTATAGCCCTAATTAATTAAAAGTTTTCATAAATCTCGCGTCTCTTTAATCTGTATCAAGGTTTTCTATTTATAATTACGCCGAAAGAGATGGGAGACCAGGAATCGTCTTCAACTGGATGAGAGAAAAACATTCCCAGTTCAGAGCCAGGAAGAACAAACCGGCTCTGCCTTATATGGAAATGAGAACCTTACTGAGCTTTCAGAGCAAGTATTTTTGATGAAGTTAAACAAAAGGTAAGGGGGGAAACATAAAAACTGCTTTCCACAACTCCGAGATTTTTCCATTCGGAGAGCAACATTAATTGCGTACAATCAGGGCCCGAGAGGCAAAGCAGAGATAGTGTGTCTTGGAATTTAGATTTTCTGGCAGCAGACCACATAATAAATCCATGTTTTGAATGGATCCGGTGCCGGGATAAACAGCGCTGTGACTAAATGACAAAAACAAAGTTGCTATTTAGCGGTTTGGGGATGGATTAGGAAACACCCATCAACATTTGAGCTGAATTCAATTCTCGCAAAAATGACTGGTGCTGCGTATCCCAGCCACTGAATAGCGGGATTAGGGGATTGGCAGCATCTCAAATATCAACTGTTTTATTGTGCTCGTTTATGGACACTTAACCCTTTATTTGGGATATCTGCTGGTATTAGAAGAGCCTCAATTGTTTTGGAAAAAGGGCAGCTGGGGACATTTAGAAACAACATAATTTGCAGTTTTATACTTACAAATGGCTTAGCTATTTTAGCACATGCCGGAGGCCGACCACAACAGAGTGAAATGTAATCGGAGTTGCTATTGTAACTGTTGTTCAGTCGATGGGTCTTTCTTGTCAGTGTTTATTCAGAATCAAAATAGTTACATTAATCTGCTTTTAATTTGACAAAATAAAATAAAAAAAATTATTCAATCCCGCCATATTCCCAAAGGACTAGAATGACTGTAAATGGTAAATGGTCTCAATTTACAGTATATAGCGCTTTTCTACCTTCATTAGGCCCAAAGCGCCCATTCACCCATTCACACCCTCATCCATACACCAATGTATGCATTGATGAGACGACCCGCTCTACCATCTGCGTCAACATCATGATCAAAATCGTTGTTTCAAAAAACAAATGCACTGCCTACTTTAACTAGATGGTTAGTTTTCTAAATTATAATCCAAACTCACCGCATAAAATCTGCAATATTTCCCCATCTTAGTAAACATATAAATACTGTTTTGCGTACTTCAGATTGACTAAAATGCTTCAGTTACCGAGATAAACTAGTGAACTAAACTCACACTTAGCCCATTACAACACAGCTGTTGTTGTGTGCTCTAGTGTTGCATTCAGAGACAGCAGGAAATATTGCAGTTGATCATCAAAGAAAAGATTAATTTGCAGCCATGCCTTCAAGACAGGGAGGCGGGGATCTAATCCTGAATGGTTTGTTGTTAGTAAAACTTTACAGTCCACAATTTTCTTACAAGCACAAAACTGACAACATCTGTAATCACATATGATGACATTATTCCTTGTTGCGGTGCCATTATGCAGGCATTAAATTCAAATCACTGCCAATAAAATACCTTTTGTTTACACAACATAGACGTGAGCAGCAGCACTGATTTAACATCCTTCAGAAATTATCCTAATTATACCACTGCCTAAGATTTACTCAGTGTTTGCAGTATAGACTGGCTGGGGTACAACAATGTCAAAAATGTACTTTGCGACTGCTTTCAAACACAACATATCTTCAGGATTATTTGGCAACGCACACAGGGAGAGTAATAGCCGTAATATGTGCAGAGCGAGGTGATTAGAAGCCATCAAGTATGAGGACAGCTCTTTATGAGCCTGACCTTGCTCCATTATGCAAACGCCACGTACCTGAAGTTAGTCATCTGCACAAGTTTCAACAGTGGTGACTCAGCTCTGGATGTGTCCTCCTCCATGACCTCTGCATGGTATAAATCACTATCACAATACCATCTGACCTCTGCACTCCAGCACAGGAGCAGGGGATTAGCAGGCATGTTCCAATAGTCACAAAATAAATAAATGAATGAACAATCAAGAGCTGTTTAGCGAGTGGCAACCAATTGACTGCATGTGGTTAATGAGAGAGTCAGTTCATAATAGCTAAGCTAAGCTGTCCTGTTTTTTTTAATGTAGCAATTATATGCTACTGTAACAATTAGCATATGCTAATTCTAACAATTAGCACATGGACTAAAAGCTAAACATGAATAATCGTTTTCTGGATTGGTAAAATATAATGGATGCCAGGAAGTTGCAGAAAAAAGTTACTGCATTGGACTAAACGCAACAGCAAGCTAATTGTTTTAGTTGTGTCTCTGTTACTGCAATAGAGCACTGAATCAATAGCATGTTAGTCACACTTTCATCAGTTATTTAATGCCAACTTTTTGATTCACAACAAGAAGAGAAGAAGAAATAATGCATTTTAATTGCAACCACTTCTGCCTGATGTCACTTTGAATCAGTTGCAATAACTGCAATACCTGATTCAATTAAAAGCTGTGCGCTGGCAACAGTGGAGAGTTATTGTTGAATGTAACAATTGTAACATGCCGGGTGTTAATATATTAGGTGTTAACATTCTATTTGTTCTTTCACTGATGCAAACCTTATCCTACAGCCAGAGTTTTACCAATACACAAGCCCTAATATTTACTGTAAAAAGGGTCACGTCATCAGGATGCTTCACTTAAACTCCAGGAAGACTTGTTTGTTTACTTGTTAAACTTACAATATTTCTTCTCTTGCTCCAAGGAGGATTCAGATCACACACCATTCAGTCCTATCCTCTAATTACAAACTTACAATTGGGTCCAGGACAATAACCTTCACCAAAAATTATGGACTGTCATCTCAACAAGATTATAAATTTCTGCTCAACATTCAATTACCAGAGTGTGCGCAGCTCAGTTGAGTGAATTTACTATACAAATCATACCCACAATGTCCTAATAATTCAGCTATGCAGGAAAGAAATACAGCTAACAATGAGAAGCGAAACGTTTCGGCTACTGCTGGATGTGTGCCTTCGAGCGAACACACAATGCCGTGCACCGTGCAGAAGAATTGTGCAGAGGTAAACAACGAGTAATGCAATGTTTGATTTCTAAGGTTTTGTCTCCGCCAGTGAAGCATTTGAATAGCTGACCCATGCATCACCAGGGCCAACGCAGCACACTCGACTGGAAGTAAGTGCTACAGGCTGCCGCTGTCTTTTGGGGGATTTTCTTGGAAAATCCAGGCTCGCCATAGTTTATGAATGAATTATAGGAGTACAGCTTCTGTAATGAACCCAACAACGTTCAGAATAACTTTATGTTTTTTCTGGTTTTAATATGAATGCTCTTCTGTGTGGTTATGGTCTGACCCGATGCCATTCCCTGGAAGCCGGTCTAATAATAATGTCAGTTTGGATCCCACTGTGTCATACTTTACAAAGACGACAAATATACTGTCAAAAGCAAGACCCAATCAGATAACACATAAACCCATTCTTGGTTATTATTTTTTATTTGTACTGACTAATCCCTCTTGAACTTTTATATGTCTATTAATTACTTTCTTCAGAAAAAAAGAAATACATTCACATGGCACCTTACGAGCAGGCAATATTAATAGAAATCATTATAGCATCAGATGCCCATAGCACTCGTGTGTCATGTGTGTGAAGAGCTGGTCTGGCCGAGGCTCAGATGCCTCACATCTCTAGGCCCTTGCAGATTTCAAAGCACAAGGAAGTCTTCCTTACCTGGTTCTGAAGTTCGGCGGGTGAGGATGCCCGTCATACAAAGATAAAAAGTCATATTCCTCCTCCACAGCGAATGATTGAAAAACTATATGTATTCTGTTCCCCTCTTCGGCCAAAATGACCCAGGTACAGTTCGCTCCGTTTGGATATCCATACGGAAAACCTGGGCTCTCTATAGTCCCGTTCTTGCCTTTTAAAGTGCCTCCACACGTGTGGATAAAACCTGCAAAGAGAGAGAGAGAGAGAGAGAAGAGGACAGTTTTAGAACACTGTGAAGATTATGATTTTTTTATTGTATTGTGTACATTCAAAAAGTATTAATCTGCTACAATACATGCAAATATGCGGAAATGGAGATAACATTGAAATTAAGTGTATTTTCTCACTGTGGATTATAAAAAAACATTTACAATAGTAGCACTTGAACAATATTTAAGGGAAGACAAATAATTTCTGTTCCTTTTTTGTTTTGTTAAATAAAGCAGGCTGGAATGGCATGAAGCTACCATAATAATAAAAATGTCGAGTATTGAATTTCATTACAGGCCAGGGCTCAGCACCATCAAATAAATCTATATATGGTTGATGTTTTTTTAAATTGAACACTATCAATCTTTAATATCACATTTTATCAAATTAATCGCCAAAATGAATAAAAAATCTGATGTTTGGGGCCTGATGTATAGGACAGCCTAATGCAAAACTGAGGGGTGTTTTCTTTAAATAACCCGATTGCATCTGTATTGCTCATTGTTTTTCCAGAGGGCCTCTAAACCCCAGAGATGAGCACTAAGCAGGGGAGCTAACGCGCAAGCAGCCAGCGCATTATATCAGGTCCACAAACCCTTAAGACCTGCCTTTTCTGCACATCCTTGCACCTTGTTATACGATTCTGTAAAGACCGCATCCTTGCTGTCCCATTAATTCAGTTTACAAGGCCGCTCATGCCTGCATAATTCCCGTAAATGTGTGGACGCAATGCAAAAACGTTACATTCAAGGGCTATCTTACATGTTGTCTAATGGAACACAGCCTTAATTAAGATGCATAGTTTATCACTCACAAATGACTCTGGTGTAATTAGCTTTTCACACTCTTTCGGTAAAAGATGTTCAGCGAGGGCCATAGACATCCGCTGCGGTATGGGAGGGAAGACAGAATGTACGGATCACTTGGCTTCTCTGCATCACAAATGGCCCCTAACTAGACCCACCAGACGCATTTCCACAGTCATTTTTCTTTATAAAACGTACGCCCTCCTTATAAATTGACGGGAAGCAAGCAGTCCAAATGTTACACCGTGAGACAAACTGGCAATTAATTTCCACTTCTCATCAAGCGGCTCTAATTTCATTATTTTTGGACAAAGCCTGGCAGCTGTTTAAGGTTCAGACAGAAGCGTTTTGGCAGACACTGTATGTGACAAGTGTCAGCAATGAGGTAATCAAAAGCCTGTACCGGTGTAAATACTGAGAGAAATGTGATTAAAAAAAAAGGTAAACTCTAAAGAAGTTTGATAAGTATCGTCCATACTGTGAGAAATACATTAAGAATAGTCAATACTCATTTTCTGGGTGTGCCTTTATAATAATAGTCGTGACTTACATTGCCGGGAAAATATACTATAATTTTAGAAAAAGCTCAGTAATGATAATAATTGCGTTTTTCAACACCATTACTATTGTGACTATGAGAAGGAAATTCTAAAAGAACATTATAATAATTAAAATGAAGTAATACTACTGCACAAAAGGCTCAAGAAAATGATGATGGTTGATATAAAATGTTTTGAAAATGGTGCAAAACTCAAACGCTATTTAGTTTTATGGAAACATGACTTATGATTAAACCCTGATCACCCCTTTTACCATCAAGTAATGCTTCAGAGAAAATAAGATCTGCTTCTCAGAAATGTGCCAAGTAGAATCATTAACATTATGTCTAAAATATATATTTCCTGACCCAAAGCAGATTTGGTGAACTGTATTCCCTGTGATCAAGCCTGACGACCTTCAGCTTTACGCTGCTTTTGACACGCTGTACATCACCAGTCTCCGGGTCAAATAGGCACAGAGTGCTGTGTAAAACCACAAGCTGTTAGTCTGACTGTGAAGAGAACTATGTGCTCGTATTGTTCTTACAATTACCGTATTCACATAACACTAAACAAATGGAGTAATGACGGTGCATTTGGAGAGCAGATGCACTGCCTACAGGATGGGGCTGAGCTAACCTGTGACACTGAGCATTACTGCACCTCCAAACTGCTTCACTAACAGCTGTACCAAGAGCTCCAGTCATGAGATTAGAGACCTGTGAGTAGCTCAGTGGAAACATTCAATCAGGCTGGTTGAGTCAATAGGATGGATAATGCACCTGCCAGTACTTGTGAAAATGCATGCAATATGAATTATGGTTCATATTGATCTTAGTTAAGAGTTAGCTCAATTTCTAAATATTCACACAACTGGCCATTAGGGTGGCATGGTGGCTCAGTGATAAGTGCTCTGGCCTCACAACCAGAAGAGGAAGATCCTGAGACCGAATCCAACCAGGCAAGGCCTATTTTCCTGTTCTCCCAGTGTCTGCGTGGGTTTCCTCCTGATATTAAGAATCTCTTTTGCAGAGGGGAACCTATTGCTCACATTTTTATACCTACACGAACCTTAACCTGTAAGGAATGCACAATGTTCAAACTCACACCCTGAATTGTGTTAGAGCTCAGTTGCAGAAATAGTCTATAGTAGATATTACATAACGGACTATATTCATACCATTCTCCTTTTTAGTTGGAGACATGAGACAATGGGCTTTTGTACCAGTGGTAGAGCGAGACATAAAGTGCAGGAGTGTGTTTCTGCACCCTGAAACTATAATTTGGACAATTTTGCCAAACCAAAAGTGCTATATTGCTTCATAATGGAGAGGAAAAAAGCAATTTACGAAGGAAGGCACCGGGACCAAAAGTGTAGGTCCGGCCTTTCGAGACATTGCAAGGTAAGCTGTAGTGTCACTTTCTCCATCTTCACAAAGCACCAGGAACAAGAAGGGAGAAAAAGAAAATCAAAAGTCCAGAAGAGGGCCGGCAAGCACCAGTCACAACACAAGTCTAGAGTCAATAGTTTGTGTGACGGACTGGTGACTCACAGGGACAGCAGATTGAAGAAGGTTTAGCCTCAGCCCAGGGGGATGAGCGGACTTCGAAACTGTCAGAAACACACATACAAAGGGTGGGTCGTTTTTTTGTGATTCACAGAATCTGTGGTTGGTTTGCACTTGGTTGGTTGGTTTCTGCTTCTTCTTAGTTGTTCCTAAAAAAACGTATTTATATGTGTACATTTCCATTCTCAAACTAAAAATACTGTTTACAAATATGTACTATATAGAAAACAACTAATTGCGGTGTGCATTCAAATGACTAAGACAATGCTAAAAACTGGACACTGCATCCCGTTAATTTAAAGGAAATCACATTTTCAGAAGTTTAGTTGCGCAGAGTTTGAGAGATACGCTGAATACAAACAGAATTTGTACACTAGACCGTACAGACTATAAGAGCTTAGAGAAGCATGCAAGCGTTCAGAGAGTGATTGATTGAAGTGATAAAGACTGCAACATTGTGCACTAAGCCCAGTGTCTGTGTAGCAGACTGACATTACTGTAACTTCAGAAGTGAATGCCTCTGATAACAAGACGCTTGTTTTAATGTGAAGTAGACCGCAGCAAAGAACAGTGATGTCCACGCTTGTGCATGACAGGGGCTGACAGACACTTTGATTACTGCCTTCAAAGTCTTGGCTATGTTGGTATTTGTGTGTTTGTTTTCCCTTTTTTTTATTAAATGCGTTTTACAATTGCAGTTGCATTATTGCAATGGCTGTCAGTCAGAGTGTGTGATAATTGTTCAGTACATAAGCTCAAAAAGATGAGGTTTGTGCTTAGCTTAGCAGGCAAAGAAATACAGAAATACTAATCTTCTTGCTGTTTTTCTCGATGTTTATGTGTGCATTTATTTCAATATATATATTTATTTCAATATTATGGTTGTACAAGTGTACAAGCAGGTCATGGACCTGAGGAAGATCTAGTGTGATCAAAACGTGGAATGTCTGAACAATAAAGTTTTTTGGAGTGAGTGTGTAGGCATTTTCACTTTTCAGTACTGCTTTCTCGTAAGAAAATTACAAAAACTTAGTATACAGGTATATTGTAAAAGGCGTATTTATACAATATTGGGAAAGAAATCACGATTCATTTCTCTTATATTGATCGTTTTTTATAATAAATTAAATACATCTTGCTGATTCATAACATTAGATACATCTTTTATTCAAACCTCAGCTCAGACAAAAACAAATGCTTTAATTTAATGCACAAAAGTCTACCTAGGTGCTGTTTGTGCCAAAGAAATGGCTGTAAACCTGATTATAAAGTCCCATGACAATTATTGAGATTGACCAAAGTAGAGATTGCGATTTTAATTAAATTTCGATTAATTGCCCGGCCCGGGCCTTTTGGATTATTTGATACAATGCTTAAAAACAAAATCCGACTCCTTGTGTCATGGCCCTTCTCATCACTGCACTCAAGGTTAGGCTCTTAACTAACTATGACGTTCCTGGGAGCTTTACGTGGTGTTAAATATAGAAATCCCACTAAAACAGTTGCAGGTTGCTAAGCAACACTAAATAAGGTCAGTGTGAATTGATACAATATGAAAATGATGGAGGATTGGGAGAGTGTGTTACTGATGTTCCAGCTGTATGAATAGGATGTGCTATTCTCACACTGTACAAAGAGTTCCTGGGTGATCTGACGTGTCTGTGTCTTGAGGAGCCAAGGCGAGTGTGAACGCTTGTCAGCCCTGTATTTGTCCAGGTTTCATTGTGTTACACCCTCAGCACCCTCTGATACTCCACTGCACTTCCCTTTTTATTTCCCTCGAGGCGCACATAAAGCTGGCAGCCTGACAGATCAGACAAATAAGGTGAAACAACAAAATGTTTTGTATTGTCAAACAGTAAAAGTAAAAGGATGTGACACAGTAAGAATAAGATTGTAGTCTGCCCATGTAGAAGACTGGTTATACCACACATTGTTTCATTAATCAACATGAGCGGTTGCCTTATTATGCATTTGTAATGTGAATTGCACACATCTTTATGTTGATTATTTAAACAGGTCTACAGAGGAATATCAAGGAGGGCAGGTCCACTAGAGAAGGTCAGCCGACCCACTAATGTGCACTTATTATCCTTTTATAGGTTACATTTAATTCCCTTTAGTGGAAAAGGCTGAATCAGACTTGTACAGGGAGGGATGCATGACATTACTCCAGAGGAATACTAATGCTCTTCTCCACTGCGTTGCTGTGGTCATGGGATTAACATTGGACAGTGGATGACCCCAGAGTGCAACCAGGGATATGAATTGGTTTTTAAATTACGTTTGAATGACATTTGATAATTACTTCATTGTGGATGTTTGATAGACTTTTTACCCAGAGCTTTATACTGACAAAGAGAGGCCCCGGTATATATGCCTTTGCCACTGCAAGCAGCCAGTAAAGTCTTGTGTCATTTTAATTGGCAATGATTCACGCCATGCGCGTTTTATGAAGATAAAAGTGAGCGTCATCATGTTTATAGGCGACTTTTGCAATCACCCCGAGTTTATACCTACTCCACAAACCTCGATTAGCTTCTGAAACCTTTCTCTGTTTGTAAAGCATTGAATAACTAATGTGGTGTGACGCAGCACCTTTCGAGTGGCGGATTGTTTGGATTTTCCAGGGACAGAACACAAATGCACAGTGCAAAAACCTCTAACCTGCTTTTGACAGACAATGTCTAAATACAAAGCTCTCAGTTTACCGGCCGATCTACGTTCCTACCCTCACCTATGGTTTTGAGATCTGGGTCATGACCGAAAGGACAAGATCGCAGATACAATCGGTCAAAACGAGTTTCCTTCGCAGGGTGGCTGGGCATCTGTTTCCGACGCCTCCTGGTCACGTCCCTCGGGAAGTGACCCGGGCATAGGAAGGAGGCCCCTGAGAAGACCCAGGACATGCTGGAGGGTCTACAGGTATGTCTCTGAGCTGGCCAGGCGTCGTCTCGGGATCCCCCCAGAAGAGCTGGAGTAGGTGTAGCAGTTTGGGCATCTCTGCTCAGACTGCTGCCTCCGTGACCCGGCTTGGGAAAGAAAGGGATGGATCGAAGCTTTTGATTTTGTTCTATTTCAGATGTACTTTTCACACTTGTCTCATGTGAAACCAAAACCTTCTAGTAAGAAAACACGGGGAGGAGGTTGTATAAACATCATTATTTGTAAAGGGCCCAGATCATGCAAAATCTATTTTGTTTTTCAGAGGATTCAACAATATTAATGCAGTATTTCATATCCTCGACAAAAGAATACCTGTGGTGTTTTGTTTTATTCCTGCATGTTTCAGAAATCCTGCGTTATTAGTTAGTCTCCCTCTTCTGCACTCCAGCCCACACTCTGAGGTACATCACACAGAGATCTACACCTCACATCTTAAGCTCCGATCCCGGAGCAGATTGACATGTTTGCCGGTACCTAAGTTGTGCTGCTTTGGTCAGAAGAAGTTCGCCCTGTGATAGTTATTAGTAAATACAATTGTTGTAACTAGGACTATTTTCTTTTACATAGTTTTAAGTTGTACAAAATATCACCAAGGCTTCGGTGTTTTAATTAATTGTAAAAGCCTAATAAGAAGCATAATGAGCTCAATAAAGGCTTAAAGGTACTGCACAGAAATCTTTTGTTTTTGTGCTGCATGCTGTGACATTATCTGCATGACCTCTGTAGTAGTAGTAGTAGTAGTAGTAGTAGTAGTAGTAGTAGTAGTAGTAGTAGTAGTAGTAGTAGTAGTGCAGATAACCTTCTCCCATGTTTGATCCATTCTGAATTGTCATGTCATCCCTCCCTTTGCGCCTTAATATCATCCTGACTTTTCGTTCAGTGTCTCTCTTCCTCAGTGTTGCCTGAAACACTCTCTCCTTACCCTGGCACTTTCTCTTCCATCTTCCCATGCATCCGCCTTCTTTTGTTTGCCTCTTTCCCATTAGCTAGCCATTATAAATCTCCATTCTACATTTCACACACGCTTGTAATATGTTAAGCCCCGTCATTGCCCTAAAAGCGGCGTCTATAAAAAGCGCAATTGTTAGTATTCATCTGGCAACTTCAGAGACGGAGCACATCCGCGTCAGTGTACCAGAGAGCCGATATGCGTTTAATCCACTTACTACTCACGGTTGCATTATGGGTATTTTTTTGGATTTGCCTACGTCCGACCCTCCATCACTGCTCCAGTTGCAAAAATGCACTCCCGGGGGTTTTCATCGACCCTGTGTTAGCACCACGCTACAACACCACCGACCATAAATTGTGATGAGAAACCGAATTAACAACATGCTGGGAGTGCGCAGTGGGGAAAACGCAGTTCAGAAATATGAATCAAGTTAATAACGCAAAAGTCTGGCAGGATCGGGGTCCCAGCAGGCAGCAGGCTGGCTGACAGACAGCTCAAGAATGGGCTCAGCTGTTTCGCAAACAGTTACATTTACCCCTAGCCTTTGGATATACACACGGATGCAACATTTCACTGCACGTTTGAAGCCACCCGCAGATTGTTTTACAGATGCAGAAGTTTGGTCTTCCTGCCCCTGCTCAGTCGCTTTAGGCATACGTCACATGATCATGAAATGAGACACATAATAATGCAGAGGGATATGCATGATGACACAACAACTCATCAGCACTAAAATAATTAGCACCTCCTAACCCCCGCCTTAACCGAGCACATTTTCAGTTCAGCTTACCCAAATCTAAAAGCTTCTTGACTGGAGAGCTTACAGCCTATTGGCAAGTGTATTTCTTTCTTTCTTTCTTTCTTTCTTTAAGGATCCCCATTAGTCTTTACCAGCGCAACGACTACTCTTCCTGGGGTCCATTCTCATTATGAAAACAAGTCAAGTGTAATTTATACAACACACATCAACAATACAGAGTTCTACATTCAATTGAATTGAATGTAACGCCTCATTTGAAAGCTAAGGTCTACAAAACTGACCGTAAATGTTTTGTTGTGTTTTCGCCACGTTTTCATCTCTTTTTTGCTTTTTCATTGCTTTTTTGTTGAGGTGTCGTCACGTTTTTGTCACTTTTTTGTGGCATTCGTGTTGCGTTTTCATCACGTTTTTTTTTTTCAGTTTTTGTCGCTTTTTCACTGCTTATCATGTTGCTTTTTTGTCATATTCTTGCCGTGTTTTTGTCACTCATCCTCGCAAACAACTAGGCACTGCCTATGGTTTAGTTCAGTTTAGTTTGAACTATTTCACACATACATCTGGGATTCAGCTTATAAACCATCATGTAATGCTACATGGTGAGAAATGGACACCCAAAAGCTTCAAGCTGGCCAAACAGGGGCCCATGGTGAAAAGCTCCAGGAAAGACTAAGCTACTGCCTCAAAATACAATGGGCAATTGAAACGAGGTAGAAAACACAAGAAAGATTTGTGGTCTATTGATGCAAGTCGACGCATGAACACGGTCTATTCTGCACCTGCTTCACGCGCATGTGGACGGGACAGGCGCAAACCACAACTAATCAGAGGAAATGAATTGAACTAAATTAACGGTAAAATAGATTTTTATCTCCAAGCTTATTTTGCTCCACTTTGAGCAACAAAACAACAACATGTAATCCTGGCCTTTAATGTGCCCACTGATTCAGCACTACACATTGATGCGGATGCTGTCAGAACAAAGACATTACCATATAGCTGAAGATTGTTTTTCCTCACTTCAAACTGGTGCATCTCTGTGTCAGTGTCTGTTTTTTTTCTGAATGCACGTCATGCATATTTGTATACACGTGGCTTGGTCTTTTGTCAAGCTTGTTACTAATGCAAAGGGTGAAGCAATCAAACCGCACAATGTGATTCTCTTTTGGCTGCCTTTTCATAGCACGGAAACTCCAGGAAGAAAGAAACCGTTCATTCGCTGCACTGATAAACCCTCATAAACAGAGCAGAGGCAAACTATTATTTCCAAGACTTTTTTATTAGACACAAAATGGCCCGAAAATAAGAAAGGCTTCTCTCTAATGTGAATGAATGTGACTGAGATGAAAATGTACCCGGAAGTGAATAGATTTTAAAAAACGAAAATCGAAAAGTGGCAATTAATTTTCCAAATTTTGCTAGCGCCGCTAGTTTCTCCCACTGCTCTGTTCCAGTCCAAGTCCTGATTGGTCAAGTCCCAAGTGCATGTCTGAGTCATTAAAACCAAGTCCAAGTCAAATCAGTATCACCTTATAAATAAGTCACGAGCCCAGCCCAAGAGCTTTCTCTAACCTGAAGCTCAAGTTGAGTCACGAGCCTTCAATTTTATGCTTAAGTTACGGGTGAACTGAATGAACTGAATGGGGGTCGAGTGGGGGAGGCCACAGTGACTGAATGGTATTGACCAGTATTTGCGCCGCTGTTTTATTAATGTAGGAATATGGCCGTATTTAAAAAGAATATGGAGGAACAGGAGTTTGTGACCCCACGCCGGTCACAAACAGCACTGTGGGTCGAGGACACGAGGAACGTAGTTTTTGGAGCAGACAGCAGAAGGCAACACTCTGCACGGACACAGCCAGATGTGCGCGATAGGTTCTGCAGACAAAGGTGCAGGCAGCGCAGCTGTCCCTGTCCAGGAGAGGCAGAGGACACTGAATGATGCAGGAAGTGGGTGGGCCACAGATATCAGGGGTGCATGCTTTGAATGGCCCAGGCTTGTCGACGTTGCCATTGCTCGCTGTCTTGTTGAGTTTAGAAGTGTGAGGGGCATCAACAAAGGCAGCATGAGACTCCGCCCACCCTCTCCCCCTGCTCTCCCATGGGAGCTGCCACCGGAGCGCTTCATTCAGCCGAATTCGAACCTTTGTTTTCCCAGTAACAATAACCGATTACCGAAAAGGTAGCACGGTTAGTATCGCCATTATACTTAAACGTCGTTATTCCCAACACTGCAAGTCAAAGTCGGGACTTGAGTACCACAATTCGCCACTTGTGAATTAAACAATGTCGCCAAAAATTCAGTTACAATGATTGATAACCACTAACATGGGATTACATTTGTTGTTCAGGCAAAAATATTGTGGGTACCTCATGAGTCTCTGTGAATAGCAATCCTTGAAACACACTGATTGGATTGTATATTGGAGCTATAATTGAAGGAGCCATTGTCATTTTAGCAGAAGTGGAAGGTTCTGATTAAACAAGGTCATTGAGATTAAGACACTTCAACTGATGTAACCTTTGGAAAATACAAATGAGAGTCATTTGCAAAAAAGTCAGTCATGTGTGTATTTTTTTTATAAATGTATTTCTTCAGAAAGCACACCGCCTTCATGCCTTCTTGTAACCACCGATGGAGAAAAAAAATATTAAAAACAGTGGTGGCCAATTTCATATCCGGATTTTTCAGCCTTGACAGGTCTGAAGTTATTTCTTCTTGTCTGTCAGAATAACCAAAAACCTAGCAAATTTGTACGTCATCTATTCCTTTCCTTGGTATGGGCCTTAGGTGGGACGCATTCTGATAGATACTATTCACTCATTGCGTCAGAAGCAAGAAGCACACATGGAACGCCTAAACACAGCAGCCGTTTGAGTTCACAAAAATAAATAGATTTGTGTTAAAAAGGAATATCACATATTGAGGTTACAGGGTTATCAGGTTTAATAGAAAAAAATGATGCATTTGGTGTTTGATTAGGACAATAAATATTCAGTAGCATTTGCGATTTGGTAATTTCGACCATGTAACATTTGCAATTTAACTTTCAGCCTTAAAGTCGTTCTAGTTTTCTCCCTGGTTCAGTTCCTTAACCAGTAAAATAATTTGCCACTTCCTCGATATTTTTGTCTGTTGAAGAGGCGCTGGTCTCACATGTCACATGTTGCTTCAAGGTGTGGCTCAGAAATGGGAAAATGTGCCATAATGTTTCACTGTCACCATGACTCGATACAAGAGTGTTGATTAGAATCTGCAAGCTCATCATGCCCACAAATCACATAAAATGCACGTTTAGCCTTTGATTGAAAATTATAGGCCGTTGTATTCGGCAAAGCATCCGAATAAGAGTTAATGTAAGTGCAACAGTTTGTCGGCGCGTTGCTTGAAGGATTAGATGATGCAGTAAATATGTTGTGGGGTTCTTTGATTTATCGTGGCCATAAAAACGAATGATTATGTGCCAAAGGGAGGGGGGAGGGGAGGGGGGCAGTTTACTGGCATCCAAATTATTATTATTATCAAACAGACCAGCGGGTGATGGATGTGGGACAAAGGGTGTGAGTGATTTCCCGTCCTCATCAACGACTTAAACGCACCATCATCAAAATTTGATTTCAGGTAAAAGAAACATAAAATTAAGAGCCGTCTGTAGTGTTAAAAAGGGGGGACCTTATTCTTCTCATTCTCAACCTGTGAAAGCCGGAGGTTGTGGAGTGAAACTGGTAGCCCTAACTCGTTTCTAGCTCTTACAATGCTTCCCACACATATAATTATCTGGGTTTATGGCTTGACTCCAACCTTTCTTTTAACTCTCATATACATGCTGTTGCCAATAAAATTGCATATCGTTTGAAATTACTTTACCAATCAATTAGTTGCTTTAGTTTCTTAGTGAGAAAGAGGATTGTTATTCAATTGCTACTCCCTATTCTCGAATACTGTGATGTCTATCAAAATACCACTTGCACTAGTCTTCAGCCACTTAATGTTATCTACAATAGTCTGTGTAGATTTATTCTCCGTTGTCCATTCAGTACTCACCATTGCCTGCTCTATCAGCAACTCTCTTGGCTCACTCCATCCTCCAGACGCCAATTTCATTGGTTATTATTTATATTCAAATGCATTAATCTTAGTTATCCTGATTATTTGAGACAATATTTAACACTATTTAGCTCTTCTTATAATTTAAGACATGCAAATCAAATCTTTTTTGTCGTACCTAGAATTCACAAAGAAATAGGAAAATGTTCATTTAATTTCAAAGCACCTTTTGATTGGAATAATCAACCCGCCTCTATCCGCTCTATAACCTACTATCAAACGTATAAAAATGCCCTTTTGCAATATTTACAAACCACTTGTAATTGCTTTTAAAATTGTAATTGATTGTTCAAAGTAGAGAGAATTGTGTGTGTGTGTGTGTGTGGGTGTGTGTGTGTGTGTGGTGGTTTGAGTGGATGTGTGTGCTGTAGTGTGCCAGTGGTGTGTCGGTGTAATTGGTAGAAGATGTATGTTAAGGATTTATTTGTTTGTTTGTTTTGTCTTCTATGTCTTGGTTTCATGCCTGTACTGCTGTATCTGTTTTTGTGCTTTGCTTTTTTTTTTTTTTGAGACTTTTGAGGACCCTCTTGAAAACGAGATGATGCATCTCAAGGGGTTATCCTCTCAAATGAATAAATAAATAAATAAATAAACATCCATGTTTTTTGTACTTGTTGCTTTGGCAGCAGCAGGGTGGACTGCCATAGAAACATAGAAACGTTGGTTCAGATTTAGATGCAAACAGTGGCGTATTGTTAACCACAAACATTTTAGTGGCAAAAATAAACTGACTGTACTACAACAACAAAATAGTGAAGCACCCCAGCTTTAAGTTATAAATGTATCCTGTGTTGAATTCAATTAGAAATCAACACATTGTTCATTTGTGTGTTTGCTCTCATAAATGTTTAGCATAATTTCAAAAATGTTTTGAAGTCTGCTGAATTTGAACAGTTGCCGTGGCTGTTTTTTCACAATTTGTTCTCCAATTACTCCAATTATATTCCCAAAATTGTAGCTTTGGTGAATGGGAACGCTCTTCATACACTTTAGTTTCGACAAATATGACAGGTTACACTCTCCACTCTGGACAAAATAACCAGTAACAATGGAGTGCCTGCTACAACAGGCCATTTCATATTATTTGGATCATTTAATGTTGTTGCACATGTAAATGTGCAAGAAAAATTGGAAAACTATCCTTCGTTATTCAATTCACAGCTTTTTCCCCTCGACACAGCGTTGGTGACAGGACAGTGCAGCTTGTTCCTTTGTGAGAACACTGTGACCCGTCACCAAAACCTGGATTCAACTTTGCACAGACTATGCTATTTAAGAAACTTTGGATAGATTCTATAAACGGTATCATACATATTGGTCAAAACCAAATCAATTTACTTCATTTCCTCAAAATAAAATGTCAAATACACTCAAAGACCTTGATTATGTTAGCTTTTTTTAATCAGATCAGCATGAATTTATAATTCAGTCCTCTGAAGTTGTAGCTGAGATTTGAACTCACAAGGCTGATGTGAGTGACCTTGCGTGGCGTCTGTAGGACCTACAGTAACCCAAATACACCAAGGAAGCAGACAGAACCAAACAGCAAAATGTGTGTGTGAGTACCGCCCTGGTTCATGTAAGTAAGGATTGAACAGCCAGGAGCCGTGCATTATACAGTTTTAATGTTTTAATTCTCACTGATCATGGTATAAATTGTTTTAACAGCTTAACAATTATGCTTTCTGCTTTCCCCTAAAATGACAAAAATGATACATATGTTTACTCTCAAAGTGTTGCTGTTGTTGTTTTTTATTGTTATAATAACCCAAGACTAAGGTAGTCTTGGAGCAGATGAAACTACTCCAATACTACTGCATGTCCATACTGGCATTGTCATCATCCCATTTATTAGAGGAGAAGAATGTTTGCAGTCAGTCAGCCTCACTTCCTGTTGTAGCAGCAGCATGTATCGCTCTGGTCTCTGCGCCTGATTCTCAATTTCCCGTGAATAACAGTGGCGTATGCTGAGTCAAGGACACCTCTTTTGCCGCCAATGGGTTTCATCATTGTTCTCAATGATGGGCTATCACAATCAGACAGCGAGCCAACGGCACCACTCCCAGCAATCAAAATTTAAGTGCAAAAAAACCTGCTCTGATTTGCACCTGACCTTAAAGGTGAGTGAGGCAATACAGAGATATCCATCAGGCCAAGCTGGGTACAAAGTAAACGTGGAGAGATAGAGCTGTTACAGAGCGAAGCAAAGGTTAACAAACACCCGGGCCACTCTGACACACAGTCCACACACAGCTGCTCCAGGACAGGCAGACAAGCAGACAGCAGCCACATTGAGTTGTACATCCGTTTGTATAAACTCATTCCAAACATATGTCCAAAATATGACCAATTATCATATGGATAGATCCAGTGGGTTCTTTTAAATTGTATACATAAAATACACGTAATACAGTGCCTGACCAAAAAAAAAAAACACTTCGATTTAACTAACTGTTACGATCTGGAGTTGGTCAGGTCTCGGTTCAGCAACACTATGTGCCCAAAGAATAAATCAGCTGACTACCTGAACATCCTGAATGACCAGGTTACTCCATCATTAGATTTCTTCTTCCCTGATGGCAAGGACATATTCCAAGATGGCAATGCCAGGATTCATCAGGCTCACAGAGTGTGACAGAGTGGTTCAGGGAGCACGAGACATCATTTAGCATTATTCCAGATCTTAACCCCATTGAGAATCTTTGGGATGTGCAGGAGAGACTTTGCGCATAGGTCACACTCTCCCATCAACACTACAATCTTTTGACATCGCAGAAGCTCATTGAAACAACGCCACAGGGAATGCATGCTGTAATCAAAGCTAAAGGCGGTCAGGCATGTATATGTATATAGGTGTATATTTCACATTGTGACGCCACAGACCCTTCCTGACTTATGGTATCAAGAGACCCGGCAGGATTATTTCAAAGATTACAAGACAAAATACTAACTTGAAGTCTTTGTAACCAAACAGCAACAGCGGGAAGAGCAACCCAATCTTTATATACTTATGCAGGTTTGCAAAGCAGAGTCTATCATCACAGTAATGGTGACAAGTCTCAGCACATCAGCGGATATTTCCAGGGTTGCGATCGACACAAATGATTCAATGCATGCAAGCAGCACTCTGATTTTGTTTATCACAAATTTCCGTTTTTACATGTATGGGCCAAAAAGGATTATCCTAGACCCCCAAGCTTAAAAAAAGAGTATAAATATAAATAATAATAATAAATAAAATCTAAATCCACGTTTATCTGACAGAAATGTGTGTGATGTGAATAGCCAAAACAAAGAAACAGAGAAGGAAGTGCGCTGATCCCAGAGTTTCACCTAGATTTTAACTTCTGAAAGGCATTCAAGATACCTTAATTCAGAAAGAGTAAAAAGACCACGATATGGAAAGGCATGCTGTTAGCCTACTACGTGACATTAGATAACAGCCACTCCTACTGCAAGAAAGATAGAGTTATATTTAGAGGTATTTTTTGGGGTAGAAATCCAAGCACACTTTTTCTGTTAGATACGACAAGCCAGGACAAATCACTTTTCTTCAGGAACACAACGCGAGGAGAAAACTAGAGCAAGATGGCTACTGCATTTGACAAGAATGCCTAATTAATATCCAGAGATGTTATCCGCTGTGTATAAACCAGATCAGTGAGTATACAGTGACCCATCACTGCTGTGTGTACACATTATGGAAAATGGTCTCAGTTTATCTACAGCTTTCCCACCTCATACACGAGTGGTTCAAATCACTTGGGATGTAAACCACTAGCTTTGCTTACACGCAAAGTTGTAATGCAGAAAAAACTGGTTTGGTGAAGGTGTGTGGACTTCAGAAATGCTTTGTAGATCACAGTGTTCCACTGACGTCAACCAGAGAGGGGTATGTGGAAGAATGAGACAAAATATAATACTGACGCCATGAGGAGAATATACTAGCAATTTCAGTAATTATTTGGAAACTTTTTAATTCTATAGAGCAAGTTGCTTCAAAAGCTGTCCACATTTCAACATACAGACACTCATTTTAGATGCATATTATTTTTGTCGTGAATATGTTGAAAACATAGGAAAATAAAGTAATTTTCTTTAACCAAATATCCTGAGATACTTTGTCAAATAGTAACAGAAATGTAATTGAAGCAATATCTCATTTTTATTTTGTAAAAGTATCACACGGAAAAACGTTTGGAGACCCTTGGGTATAGAGCAATTTTGAGTTTTACTTACTATAATTAGTACAATGTAGCTTAAACCCCCTCTACATACTGATGGAACTGCTGCAGTGAGCCTCATGTGCTTGATGAAAAAGGCAAAATGGCCGTCACACAAGAGGAAAGGTAAGAGCCTTTCCACAGAATTACTTCATGAGTGTGTGTCACCGCAATTTGGAGAAGGGCTGAGAAATATTCCATTTGGTGGTTTTAAATTGCCAGCCACTGGGGTGAAAAATACTGAAATCAAACAGAGGGCCACACTGACTGCAGCTGGCATGTGCGCACGCTAGAGACACACAAAAGAAGTAACACAGGTTGTGCCGCCGTTTCGCCAACTATAATAAGTGTCAGCCATTGCCCGTGTGCTGCCGCCGTTTTAGCTACTTCCCTGCAAATACAGTATTTCACGGCCAGAGACACCAATACATCGTCAAAGACGTCTGAGACATATATTGCACCTGATGTCGCGCCGCTGCTGTGATGCTCCGAGCCAAAAACACAATAGGGTGTCTGTCTCCCATTGCCTGAAGTGCTCAAAAAAACAGCAAGAACAGAAATATATATACAGTATACTTTGAAGACAAGTACAAGAGGCGCAAACTATGACTGTGCGTCGTGTAAACAGCCTCTTCCATTAGCTTCACACTCTGTATTTGGATGCAGGAGCTGGGATAGAAATTTGGTCCCCATCCAAATGTAAAAACACTCATTAACATTTAGCAGGTTGCAGAGTTGCCAAGTCTTCCGCATGGAGGACAGTTAAGCAAATGCTGGAGCGACTGTTGACCTGAAAAATCAGCCATGTTGACTCTGCCCCCTACAGACCGCATCAAAACAGTGGCGTGCGAAACTGGACCACTGGAGGGCTGTCAAAGCTGAAAAAAGACGCTCACACAAATGCACAGGGAGCAGATTGGAACTGATTTCAAATTTGGATCTAAAGCATATGCTTCTCGCAAAGAGGCCCGGCTCGTGTGTCTGTGTTTTGCCTTTTGGATTCTGACACTATTTCAACCTGGCATTATTTTTTTTAAATGACACAAGGACAAATGGACGAAGGAAGTGGAATATGCACTTGATGAAATTACTTTAGTTTAGTTAGGGCTTGAATACTGCAACATGTCTCTTTTTCCTGCTTCAGTTCAATTCAATACGCGTATCTCGCATTTAAAAAATTGCATCCCATTTGCATCTGCATGTCCCTCTTTTTTACTGCTTTTGTTTGCTTTGTGTATCTATCCCCTATTGGTCTGAACTGTAGCCTACCCTTGTACAGTAGCTATTACTCTCCCAGTCTCCAGACATCAGCACATCTCCACCTGCCGCCATATAAGGCACTGCTACTGTTGCGTTTATTGCCCTTAAGACTCCACAGGTCTGGAGCTACGGGAAAAACTGCTGGCTCCGCAAACAGATGAGACTCGAGCAATATCTAAAAGCCGCGGGGCTTGGCGCAGCCTTTTCCCATACTGGTGACATTGTGTGTGTCCTTGTTAATGCAGTTATGAAACAAAATTAAAGCCAGGTTTCAAACTGGGTAGGGACAGAGATTAATGAATAAGTAGTTTAATGAATGCGGCGCCACAGGTCTGGGTGCGCTTAATGTCTACAGCATAAAAAACCTGACGATGGCCCCTTCATCAAATCACACTGCAGAAGGAGGAGATGGGTTCAGCAGCGCCAGCATATAGGAAAGTGTACTTATAGGCGGACTTTAAAGCACCGGCGATGGAAAAGTTAATGTGTTTCAGTGGCTCAAGTCAAAGTCAAAGTCCGATACGGTCTTAGGAGCATAATGTGTAATACTTTACAGGATAGCAAACAAACTAAGAGGTACTTCTCTGGCACGGCTCAAAATGTGGTGGATTTCAAACATTGGCGTCAGCAAATTTGTGGTTAAATAATAAACAGGGCCTGAGCTTTCATTATGAGGTTTCTAACAATCAATGGATGTACTGCGTAAAAGAGAGAAGAGCTGCTTTTTTACGGGTCTGTCGCTAGTTGAAAATGTCACTGTTTTGACGATGGTCCCGTTTCTATGAAATGTACTGTGAGACAACGGGCTTAGATACAAACAAAGTGACAAAATGTCCACTGCTGCAATGTTGCACAATAGATAATAACACAAAAGTAACAGAACATTGAAACTTTTGAGCCGTTCTTTACAAGCTACTAATTGATCAAATGATGTCCCCTGAACTACTGACCTTTCGTGGGGAGGGGGCTTTTCATGAAATATTACGATGAAAGGGAAACAAACCGCTGTTGTGTTTGTGTAAGTGCCCGTCTTGGATTAAAGTGAGTGCTGCGTCATAAAAGGCACCTGGTGTAAAAGCCAAATTAGTATGCAAATCACTGGAAGTTATATGCGGCATATAAATTGCTCTGAATGGAATCGGCAAATGGGGAAAAGACCTTTTTGAGCCGAACCGCTGAAACAATTATTCTTAGAGGCCCGTGTTTGATTTAGTGAGGCAATTGTTAAACAGACCCAGTATTTTTCAAGCAATCAGAATTCGTGTGAGCTCATCCGAAGGCATCTCTAACATCTCGGCATCTCCTTTCCCCGCGAAAAAAAAAGGAAAAAAAAAAGTGCCACGCTCACGATTTAACAAGGAAACCGAGATTCAAACGCGGTATCTTAAACCACACACTCGGCCATCATTTTAATTGCTCTTGAAATGTGCCAAGCTAACACATAGCGGCAGCGCGCTAACCAGTCTACCTCTTCAGTTACCATCACATCTCGTGGCTTTGTTTCTCCGACTCGCAGGCCCTCAGCCCGTCTGCTCCTCTGTCACATATCAAAACATGGAGCTGTCAGGCCCGGCTGCAAACAAGTGCAACAGTGGAGAGCGGGCCCACAGATTTATGAAGCTATGCCGATGTAACAGTCCAGGCTCATGGAGAGCAGCACAATGGGTTTGTGTTGAGAGTGTGTGGTAACAATGCTGTATGGCGCTATAGGGGCCATTATGATGTGCATGATGGGGATATGCAGTTAGTTGATGAAAAGGTGTAAGGAAGAGTAGAGCCGCCGGCGGAGCACTGCTTTAGTTCTAGCGCTATTATTCCATTAGTTGCATGTTATTTGAGGAAATTGTTTTGTTCTTGTTGCTGTGTTTTCCTCAAAGTGTATTCTAGTCTTGGTGGATTCTCTGTTGGCAAATCGACAAAAAAAAAAAAGCAAATTACAGCAAAGGGGGTATTAAAGAATTATCAGATCTATGCAAACGGAGCCGGTGGATTTGGTCAAAGCTATCGCCGTGCGCTCTGTGAAGCCTTTGAATGCAAGACGCCGACTGCAGCCACAGTGAGACGCATCACAAATTCCTTGTTTAATTGGCCTTTAATTGCTTTTGTGAGATGGATCTCTTCTTTTCCATCGGTTTAATGGGTCCCATAGTCCACATTTCATTCTGCGAGTATACATGCATAATGAATACTTAAACAATGCACATAGTAAAAATGACAAATAAACATGAAAAGTTATGGCCCAATAAACAGTGGGTTTTCATGCTCGCTTTGGTGCATTTGATTTTAAATGTCATTTGTCCTTTGCGATGATGCGATTTCTATTTATTGCAATGGGTTTTTACAAATTAAACCCCCACATAACTTAGCTACCTGTATTGCAAAAGATTCCTCGATTTGCAGCCTCAACCCGGAGCAGCCTCTCTGCAAACGGACAACGATTTTTCTTCACTCTAGACAAGATATTGCCAATCTCACTCACCCAAGAGGACTGCCTATATTAAAAATGAAGCCTGAACCGAGAACCAACTTAATCAGGGGCAGCAAACTGTAACTGACCTCAGCAAAAAGCCGTGGGAGACATCTTTGAAGGGGGCCAGGTGGATAAAAGAGTCAAGGGCCGGTTGGAGGGCAGTAGGTGAACATATAAGTTCAGAGCTAAAAGACTCATCACCCTGCACAAATCCACAACCATCCCGTGTCTGTTTCTAAAATGCTACATGTTACTATTAGATTCAAGCCTAATTGGTCTGATTTATTAAAATGATCAAATACATCTAGTCAATTCGGTAACGCTTTATATTAAGGTGTGCTCATTAAGTATTAATAAGGTATTAATAATACGCTTGTAAAGTATTAACACACTGCTTATTATACTTTTATCTGTTAACATACTAATAGGCCATTAATAAAACGCTTATTCATAGCCAACCCTTAACCTTAACCCTTACCCTAACCCTAAAAGGATTACCAATGCTTATCAATACTTAATGAGCACACCTTAATCCAAATCAATTCATCTATATAATTAAGCAAGTGCTAATCATTTTCATGCCTTTGTGTTAGTGTTTGTTTTATGTTCCGTTGCCATCCATCCATCCATCCATTTTCTTCCGCTTTATCCGGGGCCGGGTCGCGGGGGCAACAGTCTCAGCAGAGATGCCCAGACTTCCCGATCCACGCACACCTCTTCCAGCTGTTCTGGGGGGACCCCGAGGCGACACCAGGCCAGCACGGAGACATAGTCCCACCAGCGTGTCCTGGGCCTTCCACGAGGCCTCCTCCCAATAGGACATGCCTGGAACACCTCCCGAGGGAGGCGACCAGGAGGCATCCGATACAGATGCCCTAGCCACCTCAGCTGGCTCCTTTCGACGTGGAGGAGTAGCGGCTCGAATCCGAGCTCCTCCCGGGTAACTGAGCTCCTCACCCGATCTCGAAGGGTGCGCCCAGCCACCCTGCGAAGGAAACTCATTTCGGCCGCTTGTATTCGCAATCTTGTCCTTTCGGTCATTACCCAAATCTCATGACCATAGGTGAGGGTGGGAACGTAGATCGATCGGTAAATCGAGAGTTTTGCCGCTTGGCTCAGCTCCCTCTTCACCACAACGGTCCGATACAGCGACCGCATCACTGCTGACGCCGCACCGATCCGTCTATCGATCTCACGCTCCATCCGTCCCTCACTCGTGAACACGACCCCGAGATACTTGAACTCCTCCACTTGAGGCAAGGACACCCCACCGACCTGAAGCGGGGAAGCCACCTTTTTCCGGTGGAGAACCATGGCCTCAGATTTGGAGGTGCTGATCCTCATCCCGGCCGCTTCACACTCGGCTGCAAACCGCCCCAGTGCGCGCTGGAGGTCCTGATTTGAGGAAGCCAACAGAACAACATCATCTGCAAACAGCAGAGATGAGATTCTGAGGTTCCCAAACCGGACACCCTCCGGCCCCTGGCTGCACCTAGAAATTCTATCCATAAAAGTAATGAACAGAACCGGTGACAAAGGGCAGCCCTGGCGGAGCCCAACACGCACCGGGAACAGGTCTGACTTACTGCCGGCAATGCGAACCAAGCTCCTGCTACGGTCATACAGGGAACGGACAGCCCTTAGTAGAGGGCCCCGGACCCCATACTCCCGAAGCACCCCCCACAGGGCACCACGAGAGCACCACCGTTGCTTTAAATTAAAATACAGTCTGTTTTTTTTTTTATTGTGTTATATCAATCAGCAGTTTAATTTGACCTATTTGCTCATACGCATTGCATTTCCATTAAAAATAATGTATTATTCATATGGTGAAAAACAAAAAACCCTTGAACCCGTGATTAAATAAGATGTATATAATAGATGTCTCTTTTGATTCAGATTATTAAAGACCTACTCGAAGATACAGGGCCAGTTGCTCATGATCAACATCCACCAATCTGCACCCAGTTCTGGTGATATTAATCATTGTGAGATTTATAATTACTCGCGATCCAATCGAAAGTGCTTATTTGAATAGTTACCATTAGAACATTACATAAGTTGCAATTCATTAAACCATACAAATTCCTTTGCAACAACAAAATATCCAGTCTCCAAGGGGTCTCACTAATAATGTTAAAAACCTCATACTCTCTAGTTAAGACCTCAAACATTTCCTGAAAGGCAATTTCAGGAAATTCTTATATTATTCATGATTAGAAATTAATGAAAAAGTCAGTCTTCTCTCAAATGCTCATTGCTCTAGACGTGTTGTTTCTGGACATGTGCAAAATTGTGCAGCTGTTGAGAAGATAATGGCCCAGATTTTGCAAAGCTGACCTCTTTTTCGGAGTTTTTACTGACAGGACTCGTGCACTCCACATCATATAATGTATTGTCAACGACTAATGCTAAGAAGGAAATGGTTATCTTGTTTAAGTTCATCCAGCAACTCCCCCAGTGTGCAGAGGAGAGACCTGTAGGTCAGTAGTATAAGCCCCGCCCAGTCCCTCTAGATAGCGCATAATTACACCGACAAATGGTAATCCTGATGAGCCCCAGCAGCCTTCCAGCCTGTTTACATAATCACAGCCAAAGAACGTCTTCATCAAGGGCTCAGAGGCCAGATTACTGTCTGTCCACCACGTACCTGATTACCACTAATTACGAAAGTGCCTTGGACTGGGTAGGAAAAATTAGGACGTCCTAAATAACACGTGAGGAAGAAACTTGGAGACGCAACCATGAGGGGCAACAGATGGAGCGTTTTCACCAATCTGTTAGCTGTCATTAATTGATTTAAAGTGCTAATATGAAACAAGCTACTGCTGAGGTGCACTCTCCTTGATTCACCCCCATTTGGAACAAAGTAGACAGTGACTGTATACTTTTAGTCTGTTACATTAGGAAATGTCAAAGACATTTTACAATGTGATGTGTTATTCATTCAGTCTTCAGTAACACTCATTGGTGAAAGGCTTCTAATGAAGACACGTTTGCCCAGGACTGTCATATGCGTGTCGGCCAATCTGTGCCTTCGCTCTGTCCGACCATAACAAATCACTAACTCACAACGCACAAGCATTGACATGGTGGGAGAAGTACGTTACTGAAGGACAAAATGGCAGTAGACATTAGTCGGAACTACAACTCGCCAAGCCGAGTTTGTGGGAACCATTGCCTCCCCAAAACGCTGATAACTCGTAGTAGCAGTAATAGTACTACTAGGTGCAGAAGCGGTGGTAGTCAGTAATATAAAAAGTACGATTCAGTACACTTTTCATTCAAATACAAAATATTGCCAACTTTTAATTCTATTTGGGTATTTTCATTTGAAAGAAAATGTACTTTTAGTTGAGTCAATATTTTGAGTTCTTTCACCTCAGTGCTCCTGACAGGCATGTCCATTTCTTTGATTACACATCCGGCTTTGCTGCACAGAAATTAGACTCACCGCGGTCCTAATAGTCTCTGAAATGGGCTCCATCTATAGCATTTAGCTGCAAATAGCCAGACCACATTAAGGCCCTGTGTTTCTGTCTTGGTTTCAGATACTCGGAGCTGCTTGTAGCACATTTCTGCTGCTTACACAGTATGTCGCCTGCAGCCTTGTCGCTGTCTCATTATTGTAACTTGACTGATTGTTGTTGAATCAATGAAAGCATTGTACTTGTCAAAATGAGAGGAAATGTGCCTTTGTACTCATGAGAAGATAAGGGGCACAGTATCATCACAATGGAATTCAATTTGTCTTCAACCAGCGACTTTTACTCCTCCTAAAAAAACGTCCTTTTTAAGCTTTTTAAAGCTGATTTATTTGGTTAATATAGCAAACAGTTTGAGAGTAAGAACAAAGGCTATTGCAAAATATATAATGTATATAAGAAAGAGGTATGAAACCAGTTACTAGAAAAGAGGAAATATAAGTTAAGTAAGTGCTTTATTTGTTGGGTTAGTCATGAGCTGCGGCAATATTATCCAAATGGATCCACTTTAAGTGAATAATACTGACAGTAAACTCTAACATTAGAAAGAAACAAGGAAACTTGAGCAATTGATCCATTCCTTTATATAACCTTTCACAACAAAAGGCCTATTTTCAAGGATCCCTCAGATGATCTGTCTACATCTAAGACAGATCATCTAGATGTAGACAGACTCTTCGCCATCAGCTTTTGCTCCCATGGCAGCTCAACATCTTTTTACCAACGTATTCACAAGTCCTTCTCTCCAAATGATGTCAATCTGGCTTTGTTAAGTTGAAGTTGAAGTTTATTAACGGAGTGCCCCTTGAGATGTGCCAGCTCAATATCTTCAGTTCTACAGAACATGCCTACAGCTGGAGTCCAAACATACCTCATGTATTTATTTCTACACCCCTTCTCACCTGCTCATACAAACTTTGTAGATAATATTAAAATGTTTAATCCACCCCAAAAATTCCAATGATGTTTAATTTAAGTCAAAGTCCATTTTAGCGTCACTGTGATGCAGAAATCTCCTTGATCCCCTTGGGGAGTAAATGACAGTCGTCCTCAAGAAAGGCTTTGCTTTGATAATTAGACTTAGGCCCGCTACATCGTCTTAATTGTGCCGCTCCTTTCCTCAGAAGCCGTGCCAACTGTTCAACAGGTGCCAACGAAGACAACTTTTAAGGATAACCGCTGTGAGCTCCCCCGCACTCGATCCACAGCTTAAATATTTAATTGGGTTTGTTCAAGTCAGTGAAAAATCAGCAAAGTGGTGTTGAACAAACTTTAGACTTTGTTCGAGTTGTTTTTTTAAGCCTTATTATCTTAGCAGGGAGTCCGAGCGAAAGTTCTATATCTTCCAGTCATACATCAGGGCAGAGAAGCAACAGTATGTTTCATATCCATTCAAAGCGTTTTTCTTTCGATATTTTTTTGTCGACCAAAACTTGCTGGCTGGGTCCCCTAATAAGGAGCAGAGGCTGGTGGGACTGGCAGTGGTCCTAAGGGTGCTGCTGTGACAGTGCCTTGCTGTGGGTGGTGATAAAACAGCGGCCCTTGACTTGGCTCGGTGCTGCGCTGTGGGTGCTGCTACTCTGCATGCCGCCCCTCTCATCCACCCCCAATAGACAGACACCGGAATTACTCATCGCCTCTACGATCAGCAGGGAAATTGATACGGGTGTGTATGTGTGCAAGCGAGACTGGCCAGACACTTTGCATGCAACAGGACCCCAACATAGTAACAGGCCAATAGAAACAGCCCTGTTGTGGATTCGTATCTTTTCCCAATAGGTTGAAATGCTTTTAATCCGATGTTACATGGGGCATTTTGTAAGAGACATGGATGCAAAGATGCAGGATATCATGGAGGAAAGCGCATGTTGGATGTTTTGAGGATAATGTCAAAGAGGCCAGATTAGGATGCATTGCGGGAGACAGTTAAAAAAAAACCTACATGGTGAGAAGTAGAATGCTAAGACTGGAAATGGAGGCCGAGAGGGAAAGACAAACATTCATGGAGTTGCATGCCATTGATTACTTAAAAGAAATTGCCCGATGTTTTTGACATGTTCAGATAAAGAATGAAACATGGTTTTCAGTTTGGGGCTGCGGCCCTTGAGGAATATCAAAGATATGGATTGCATTAGTAAGTAACCTTAAGAAGAGACATAGAAAAAATGATAAATTAGAAATAGATGGTTATGGGAATAAAATGTATGGATATAATGAATAAGAATATGAATCTGTGTAGTCTTTTAATATTATCTAGATTTGATACAGAATAATGATGGTTTAACAAAAAAAAGATTAAAGGCATGTTTACAGGAACCCTAACGATGGTTGGTCAGGAGGGGCAAGGATGATTTTTGCAAGACATGAGCAAGTATAAAAGACGGGGTTTAGAGCACATGCTGTGTTTAAAGACGGTTCCGAGAATAGAAGGGGCTATAGTTAATGTGAGTCATGAAATCATTCAGCGATGCATCACTTGAGGAGCACTTGAGATTATCCTAATTAAAACGCATGCATGGAACACGCACGTGTAAGGCCCAGTAAAGTAAGCAGTGATGGTAAAGAGAGCTTTTAGTGTGGCAGAGGAACTATTATTCTGCATTCTTAAACACTCAATGAGGCGCAGTAGGTCTGATTTTGAAGTGTTGTTGGTGGGGGGGGGGGGGCTGGGGGGGGGGGGGGGGGCGAAGAAGACACTGAAGTAAAAAAGTTCAACAGTGAATTATTCTTGAGACACATGCGAGGCTTTAGGGAGAAATACGTAAGCAACACGCACGACTTGCCCTGGTCATCTTCGCACCCTGTATTTAAACGATATAACACTACTGTATGCGAGTGCGAGCCACCCGGAATACTAACAAGCCCACCTTCCACCTGCCTGCACTGGCGAGTCCGATAAACACAAGTCGACAAATTGGATCCACGCCGCTAATTACCCGGGTCTCCAGCCCAATGCCTCGAAATTCAAATGCCACTTCCAGAACTCGGCCTGTCGGAATGAAAGTGAGCGTCATATGGAAAACCTATTAGCTTTTAAATGGGGCACAATCCTTCAGGAAATCTGCAGTGCACGCTCTTAACAATTCACGAGTTCGCCCACTAAGCAAAGCAGCTCACGTAGGCTATTAGAAGGAGCCGCAAGAATATCTATTGAGCGCCTCAAAGCCCGCATTCAGCGCAAAAGCAGGCGAATGCGTCCTCGCCAAACTCCATCCATTAAACAGTGGGAGTCTATTTGACACACGTCCGTAACGCTTTGCATTTCGCTCACACACGTTCCATGCTCGCCTTTTACGCACCCACACGCGCAGACAGAGACAGAAAAGACACACACAGTGCTGCAGTGGCTTCTTTTTTCTTTTCTTTTTCTCCCCCCTCTTACCTCTGACACAAGTGAACATCAGTGAAAAGACGACGTTCCAAAAAACCACGCTGGCCCTTATCCTCATCGCTCTGCCTTGTGCGAAGTCCCCGCGGCCACATTTAACGCATCTCCTGTTGAAAACGTCCCGTAGTTCAATAGATCCTTCGTAGTATCCGTCTTTATAAATCCCCTTCATCGTCCCAACTACAACATGTGAGAGACCAGCAGCAGCAGAGTCCTTCTTTCTGTGAGGGAGAGACGCTGGGCTCGCCGCGTTATGTCAGCTGATGGGAGAGCAGGAGATGGAGAAGTGGTGAATGGGTTTTTGGAGAACACCACAGCAACCTGGACCAGGGCTCAACCATCGCTGCTCAAGAGGGACATCCAGAAGTCGGCGATCTGTGTCCCCAACACGCTTCTTCACGCGTAAAACCGGCCGCTGGGACGGAGGAACGAGTCTACACTTTGAATGCTGGCTTTATCGATCAGCCCGGTGAGACAGAGTGGAATAGGGGTGCTGCTGGAGAGGAGGGGGTGTAGAGAGAGAGAGAGAGAGAGAGAGAGAGAGACGGAGAGAGGGAGAGAGAGGGAGCGAGAGAAAAGAGAGAGCGTCCGGGATGGTGTTTTTTTTTTTTTTTTTAGCGTAGGGGTAACATATCGTGCACACTGAGAAGGCGTGGGTGGTAGGCAATAAGCCAAGTCAGACAAAACCACCAAGTGAAATCCAAGAAATTGTTAATGAAAATGAGTTTTAACTATGGGCTTTTGGGGTCTGACAGAATGATTTGGAAACTATGGCGTTGCTTATGTTTCGTTAGCCATTGGGAGGTGGAATTAAGTGGAAAGTGGTGGATTTCCTTTGACGGAGATGGAGGTGCTGATGAAGGCATACCGAGTGAGCGGGGCTGTGCAGTGCAGTGGGACTCTTCTGCCATCTAGCTTTAGACTTCTAAGAAAGGGGGGAAAAAGAAACAGCAGTGGAGAAAGTGAACGAGCGTGACTGTACGTTCAGGTTTTGTCACGTTCGGATGCAAGGCTCTGTGGCATTTTTGAATCTTCCCCCTGAATATAGGCTAAATCAAAGCTGTCGAATGACCTCCGGCAAATCAATATGGCATGACCCAAGTGTCAGCGGGATTTATTAGATAGGAGTCAGTGGGGTTAGTCCATACCGCTAAGAACCTCGTGTGAAGCTAAATGAACAAAGTTGGGCGAGGAGCTCTCCGTGGTGCTGAAAGTCCTCGCGTTTTTCTTCTTATTGAGAAGAAACACTTCTGAGGATATAATTTTAGAATTGTTTAGTTGAGTATTATACAAATGGAAAAGCTATGTTTTCTTATACACCTTTAACAGAAAAACCTTAAAGATGTTTCAGATGTTGAAAGTTTCAGTATTCAGTATATTTTCACTGACTGACTGTCAGAGCAAAGCAGTTTAATTTTCAATAAAAATAAGTTCTTACAACTATTCAAGGACACTTCTACATTGTCTGAACTAAATATGCCTGTATGACCACGGATAAGCCTAAATCAAATTTCTCAGTGGAGACATTATTCAATGCATGTCAAATTCCAATCACACATTATTTTACAAATCTCTTTTCCAGCTCATTAGCCCTGACCAAGGTTAGTTGTCCAAAAGGGTGAATCTCCCCTTGCCCCCTGCTCTCCTTTGGCCAAACAAATGGGGAAACAGCTTGATCCTGGTGTAATCTCATCTAATTATGAAGCAGTGGAGGGCAATGGAATTGTTGTCCTTTGGACAAACATCCTCCAAGTATAATTCCACACTGGAGACCACACGGTGTTGTAAATACCACATCAGTATTTGTGGCCATGCTGCATTAGTTTTCCACACACAAGTAGCTTTATATTATGTTGTAGACATCTATTGTGTCTATTCCAGATGAATAAAATACATTTTGGGGCATTGTGCGACTCCCATTCTCCAAGTGTCTGTGGACAGGCTGATATTAATCTGTCTCATTCACAGACTGTTGTGATAGATTTGTATCCTGCCTGTGCTCCTCAGTAGACTTATTTATCTCGATTGCTTATGCAGCACAGGAAAACTACTCTAAATCCTTGCAGTGAAGTGTGGGTAGTAAGTTCCTTTTTCCTGCTGGCAACTGGATTCTTCCGGAGTCTACGGTTCAGAGGGGTGTGTCTCCACAGTGGAATCGACAGATAGACTCAGGAGACTGGCCTTCAGTCCTATTGAGTCTGCAGCTGCCTGATGAGCAGTCACACAACTGCTGATGCTCTTGTTGTTATGGTGGGCCTGGGGTCCTTGTACGACCATGTATCAATGTTTAATACTGACATAAATTCTCCTGCACATGCATGGTGTGAGTCTGTGCATTTGTGTAACCAGCCAGATAATCAGTCAGCCAACTGCACTTGGCAGCACCCACAGGCAAGATGTGGTGACTGTTGTGATTAGCAGCACTCACGTATGAGAACTGACGGCTGTAGAGGTGTCCGTGTCACAGGGGCCAGAGGTCCCCGTCCCGCCTGTAGGGGGCCCAGAGGTGCTGTCAGCTGTCCGTTTACTGTATATGGGGAGGGACAGTGTTGGAGGAGTGCAGTGTGAGTGTAGTCGTAACACATGCCTTCAGGGGAGAACACTAAATGTGGCTATGTCTTTTTGCTGGCGCTGGTGATGCATGTGGTGTGGCATACATCAAGCTGAAATATTCACGCATGAATTCTACTGTATTTGTGTACCTGTGTTTGTGTGCTGGGGCAGAGAGAAGCTGTGGGGGTTTGACATATTAAGAACGGGGGGTTGGATTAGCGAGCTGCAGTCCCCCAGAGGAATCTGTCTAGATCTGACCCTCACACACGACTGATAAGCCATGGCTTGGTCAGGTATGGACTTTCAGTGTCCAGGGGGCAGGGACATGTGAGGCTCTGAGGGGGAATGAGAGCTCACGTGGGCAACATGTCAGAGCCAGGACTGCTGATAAGGACTGCTGAATAACAGCGGGGAGAAATGAACGCATTATTTCACATTAGTACCTAGTATTCGTTTCCTTTACATCGTTTTTACAGAGAAAGTATTTCTGTTGCTTTCCTTTCTGCTTGTATCTGGTGCTTTTACTAACTCTGACATCATGCCAGTGTGAAGAATCCTTTGGCTGCTCCATGGCTCCAGGATAAAAAGAAGAAAAAAAACAAAAGGCAAAATTGTGTTAAAAGGGAATGACGTTTGCCTTTATTGCATGATTTAAAATAACCATCACCAAAATCAAACATTTCAGCAAGTTACATGTGGGTTCAGAGAGAAAAATCAGCAATGACATCTGTACCGGCATGTCTGCTAAGATCACCATCAATGCAACGCTAGTGTTTTAGCTAAAGGCAACACTCAGAGGTACAACGCCTGGCAAATGGAACTGGAAGAACTTGGAATAAAAAGTGGCATAAAAACATCAAAACTATTCAGATCTACTTTGGGAAGCATTAATATGAATTATGCAACGGCGTAACCTACTGCTTACACAAGGAAACCTACACACTGCCTTGAAATATCACCATCTTTAGCGTATTAGCTTACCACACTCATTAACTTGATATCATGTCCCTGGAGAGGAGGCCTGTTCATGTTCTGTGCTCATTTGACATTTAACAACCTTACACCTTTTATCTTTTTATCCAAAAGAGTTCACAAGCACGGGGAAGGAGTAGACTGACGAAAACAGGAACAAAATAGGGTTAACTGTATTGATTGAAAGACAACACGAAAAACAAATGGGAAAAACACAGGAATGAAAAGAGGGCAGTGGATGGATGGATTACGAGTCCTTGTCTGATGAAGCAGCCGGGGGAGAAACAGACGGGGGTAACGTTTTATATTAAGCAGGTGAAAAATAGTGGTGCGCGGCACAAGCAGCAGTGCAACAAGAGAAATGTAATGAGGAGCAAATCTCTGAGATGTTAAGAGATACACTTGGGGCCCGCAATGCTTTATTTTAAAAGACTAGCTTGTATTAGTGCGGAAAATGTTGCCACGCTGTCACAGAAATCCACATCAGGGGCGTAGTTAAGAAGCTCTTCAATGCAAATGTTTAATTTAAGGCCTATAGTCGCAGTAGGGTTAGTCTGGGTTAGAGGAAGTCTCTTAGGTGGGGAAATCTAAGGAGTGGTGAATGTGCGCCCAGGGTCAGACCATTTAAAAGTGGGATAATTAATAGGTTGGAAAGCGCTCCCACACCAGCAATAATTAGCAAATCTCTATTCTGGCCGCTCACCAAAGTGACTCCGCACAGCAAACAGCCGACATCAAAGATCGGGTCTCATCATACACAAAGATGTAGAATGAACCATCTGGCGATGCACAGACTTAATCGTATGAATAAAAGATCAAAAGGAGAAAATGCTGATTGGGACGAGAGGAGGGGAGTAATAAGCAAACGCCAGCTACATGATTTGTTCCTCTGAGGGAGACGGGGGGAAACGATGAAAAAACACCTTTTAGTCGGTGCATAGGACCCACTGTACTCTGCTGGATAGACAAAATACAAGGTGTGACAAAAGTCTAACAGGAACGAACAGGTATTCAAGCTCACTGGTGTGTGAAATACATACTGATCTCAAAGTATGAGCTTGTAAAAATAGAGCACTGATGTAAATAAAGAACACAGTCAGTAACAAACAGCGGCAATTTATACATCAATGCCAAGTATCTGTTGCTTGCCGGCATAACAAATTCAAATCCCTGCTGGGGAGAAAATTACCTATTCAAACGGCTTTAATAAGTGAGTGTCTTCTGTATTTGTTCATTTTGTCCAACACTAGCGGGGTATTTTAAGCCTACCAAGAGTGTAAAGTGGTGGAATAGTTAGCAACTCATTCATATCATAATATCATTCTGAAAACAGTGTGTGCATTATTTACAACAGTGAAGAAAGTACATTTATATAAAGGTGAGGGGACATGAGACAGTACTGGCGGGGGAATACAAAAGGGGACGTATATGGATTAATATGTGATTGTGCATTGTTCACTTATTTAATTTGTTATCATCATTATTATTTTCCTTTCATATGTATATTAAATATATGTCTAATAACGTAGAATAAGTAATAATAAGAAAAGGGAAAAGGATTATAAAATATAACACAATAATATTATCAATGTATTTTAATACTTCTCACTGTGAACAAACCAGCAATTTCATGGAATAAAATGGTTTGTAATGATCAAAAGTCAAGAGATGATTTTCTAGAGGATGTTCTATCAAATGCCAAAAGTAGTGTCATATTTGAGTTATAGTTTTCTGGTTCTCAGTGATAAGTGACTGTGACTATCAAGCCTCTGTTCTGTTCTGTTCTGGTATGCCGCCTCTACTCCTCAGATGAGATACCCTGATCTGATTCTGATGTTTAAATGGCCTTGCCGCTCAGAAAGTTTCTGTCTTTTATGCCCCGGCCAAATCAGTGGAAGGTTAACAAATCAGACATGTTTAAATGTGCCCAGATCTCTTTTAATGTAAAAACCCGAGCTGACAGGGCCTTTGGTGTTGCAGTGTTTTGGTGTGATACAGCTCAGCCCTAAATATCTGACATTAAATACCCAACATTAAAATCTGCTGCTTGCACTGAGAGTTTATCTGAAGTTAGGCTGCATTTAGCACTTTGGGCAGCTGTTGCTGTACGCATGCTACATAAATGATCAAACTGGCCTTGACCCTGCTATTGTCCAAGGGTAAATGCAAGTGTAATAGTCAGTCGTCTGTATTTTAGCGTAAAAGAGTCACGGTGATCCACACATAATGGTCAACCAAAGGATAGATTGTTAATATATCGCTGTGAAACTGTGTGTGTGTCCAGCATCCATAAGAAAAAGGTTCTCATGCGGGTGAACAGCATAAGCAGCTTAGAGGGTTCACGGACACCGGAGGTTTGTCCCAAAGGTGGAATGAAAATGTCGGTCAGGTTATCTGTCTGCATTAAGGCAGGGTCACCGACTCGGAGAATACGTGAAGTTCAGACTTTTTTTTGTTTTTTTGTTTAAACGGTTCAAGGGCATGGCGTCCTCTTGCTACAATATAGAGTTTCTCCACATATCACTCTGGGCCATCGACGTGTCTTCGACATAAAACAGTGATTGTGCATTCTGGAGTGTGCCGAAAATCAATCAATAGCCAGTTGAAGTACGGCACTTATTTGCCCACAGCAGTGAGGTTCCATTGACCATCAAACCTCTACTTACCTCTGAGTTTTATGAGCTATTACATTTCTATGGAGGACTTTATGTGGCGTGAAATAGCAGGGGCCAAAAGGTGGGTTAATGTCGTCGCGAGAAGGTTTTAATTTTACTGATTGACAACATCTAAGGAAATAACATGATATCGTCCAATTTGTGTAAAAACGATATGTTCAGGTCTCTCTCAATGCAACCCTGAACCCACTTAAACTGACGGTATTATTAGAGGAAGTACAGCGTTTCTCAACTGAAAGGTTAAAGGAAAGAAAAGCGAGCGATATTTATGCACAGTTTGGAGTTTGTACAGAATGGGCCATAAGGGAATCGTTTACTTGGTCTTTCTTGCATTTAAGTGACAGATGCGGCTATGACTGAGATTTGCGATCCTCCATCCGTTCATTCAGTCATGCACTGCTTCTCCAAATGTTTAGATTGTAAACTTTGGCGGTAATTGAAAGATAAAGTGGTCCATTGTGGATAGAAAGAAATGTTCTTCGAAAGGATAAAACATAACATCCAGTTGAAAATGTGTATAATGATGTGAGTGATTACAGTCAGGAAATTTCACATCCTCTTTTTTTTTCATTGCCATTTTTCACATATTGTTGCATCTTTATCACCTATCCCTTCGTATGTTTGGAATGCGAGGGCTGGGAATGGTTCTTCTTTATTGTACTTGCGTCACACGCTGAAGCTTGTCACAATATTTCAGTGCAACTGGGATAATTAATAATACGTTTAATTAAAATGCTGTGAATTCTGATCAAACTAAATACCAACGTGCTTCGTGATGGACATTTGTGCCAAGTTCAATCGCTGCGATAGGACAACAATAATTAACTCGCTTTACAAATATTTGTCTGGGGATTTCTTTCTAAGTCATGAAGCAGATGCACAGGCTAATGATCTTATTTGGAAATGGATTAACAGTCCTGATGTCAAATGTGTGGGAAGAAAACCAACTGCACCCAGTCTGCCAACATCATCAAATGCCATCCCACTCGCCCGATATCATAGCAGTAAAAAGTACACAATTATGACCGCAGTGATGCATGACTATGACCACTTAGCTCCGGGCGCTACTGTGTCATGACCAATAACCTAACACGCAATTTACTGTGTATTCTCAACATGTGTTTTTCTATCATTCTATCAGCCTTGTCTCCCCTGGTTCAACAGGGTTTTAGTCGTATACATAGTACCACATTTTCACATCCCTTCTAATGTAGAGACAACCTACAAACACAACCGAGAGACGGTGCAGTTCATTCATAATAAGAGCAGATTGAGAAACTGGTAACCAATCTCACTATGTCCAGTTTATATGCCGCGTCCATTGTGAAGTGCGATAAGCAAATTCACCATTCCCCACAAGAACATGCATTGCAAAATCAAAGGTTGGGCCTTTTCAGTTCATAAAATACTCGTGGGAGCTTAAAGTGATTCTGTTGGCTGGCGATGGGGAGTGTAAAAAGAAGTGTGCCGTGTGTAGCGAGAGCAATTAGAATCACAAGGGACGTGTGGATTTGATTCATGTATAGCCCACTGGAGATGGTTTCAACACGCGGCACGTTCCTTTCTGCTCTGATGAGGGATTAGAAATGTATCACTGTATTATGGATGGTATTAATAATGTCCTGAATAGAGCAAGATATTGGGTTTCTGGCGTAAATGACTTATACAAATAATGTTTTTCTTTTGATTTGGACTTATATGACTTGTTTCAGGTTAAAGTAATGATTTACATTCTATATTTCACATACATTTATGTATACATACTATAAATGTGCAGGCTCTGATTGGCATCCTACTTGAAACTCTCTGTGGATAATAAAAAAGATACAGCATGTTACAGTATATGACGGATTATTACTTTATATTCATTACTTCTTGTTCATTTTCTGGGTTAGAAATATATACTTAGTGGATTAATCCAACCATAAAGTCCCCTAAATTGTAAGTAAGCTCTGTAAAAGGTCATGGCCTGTGCTTGACCTTTCCATGAAATTGTTGCCATGCAGTTGATATTGAAGGAGCTGAAAATAAGATTTGAAGTGTAACTTATGGAGCATTTGAGAAATGTACAGTACTGAAATGGAAACTGAGAAGGAGTGAGATTGCGGTCCAATTATTGATGCCTGTTGGGCATTGGCGCGTGTTGCCTCACACAAGAGTTTCATGGGTAAATGTGCTGAGCTTCCAGTTTAAGCTCTGTTTTGTGCATGTACCATTGAATTGAAGAAAAGCCGTAACTTTTCCAGTGTAAGCAGTTATGGACACGAGGTGAATTCTCGCCACATCTTTCTTTGTTGGTTTTTCTCCGCTTCATGATCACCACACTGCGGGTTGTACTGGTGTCTTATTCTGAAGTATCCCTGAAATCGAACACAACAAGCGATGAAAAGTCTGCTCAGAGCCAATCTCCCTATGCTCTTTTGTATTTATTATTTTTCTGCTGACGGCTGCTCTATTTTTCCCTATGTCTCAGGTTTGCAACTTTCTCCGGAGTGCTTGTGTCCGCCTGAATAATCTCAATACCCTGTTGCCTTCTGCTTGCTTTCTAAATGTCTCTCCCTTCGCACCATTGCTGTGTGGAAAAATACAGTCTGCTTCATCTATATTGCAGAAATGTCATAAAATCTGAAAAAATATCAAAAACATGAAGTGTGCGCTTTTGAGGGCTGCAGGAAACACCGCAGGGTATAAAAACACATTGCATCTGAGCACCAAAGTCGATACAAAATTGTGGGGTTTTCCTCAGGTTCCTTCCAGGGTAGAAAATGGCTGAATTTGAAATACTGCTTTGTAGGGCTGGGACAATCCACGATCCGATACATATCACGATACTCAGGGACCGCTCCAAAACGTATTACGATACAGTAAATAATTATGATAAGTAACATGTTTACCTTAAAAATTGTCCAAAGTTTATAAACCGAATGCCGTTTGACATTTATTGAAGTGTTAAGATTGAAAAGAGCATTGACACATCATGTAACAACAAAAACAACAAATTATTACCTTAGAAATGGACGTCATACATTTGGCCTATATACACTTAATATATACAATATACAATAATATGAAACCTTGTACAGTATAATAAAAGAAGAGCTTTATTTGTACTAGTGGTGGTAGCTTCGGTTTCCCCTGGGGGAGAAACCGGAGTACCCGGAGAAAACTGGGTGGGAATCGAACCTGGTACCTCCTTGTTGTGAAGCAAGAGCGCTAACCGCTGCGCGACCATTTATCATTAATATTGGTTGGATTGGATACGGGCACATTTCTCGTGGAACAAACACATGACTTTGAATTGCTAAACTTGCATTCTCATCTCTACAGAATAATCCCACCTCGAATGTTTAGTGACGTTGTTTGGGAGCAGCTGAGAGCAGGGGGCTGTGTCACTGCGTACGACCTTTCTTTTACACCGGGGAGATGATGTCTTCAATGAGGCTTTCTTTTCGAATTCAACGGTGCTGTGCTACTGTTTAAAGAGCAGTGGGAAGCTCTCCTGTCTGCAGAGGCTTATTGATGCATGTGGAGATGAAGAGAGACAATGAGCCACACGGCGAGTATGGAGCGGAGGTGTACAGAGCGGTTAGAGGTACTTAGAGGCAGCCTGGCTCAGACTGTGACCCCAGTCTAGGGTTACAGCATTGCCATTTATAGAGCGCATGGTTGTGCCTTAATTTGAATGCAAGATAATACAACCAGCCTACATTCACAGAGCAATAGTTCTGCCACTGTTGTGCTGCTTGCTATAATTCACCATAGAAATAAATGCCTGCAAGATAAATATATATATTTTTTCTTAAGATGTACAAGTTGAAGTGATTAATTCTCGCCTAAAAGTCAGACATGAAAAAAACATGAAAATATTTATGCATCTACTATTCTTATATCAACCTATTTCTGTTCATTGTGTCATTTCCTAAACCGAGTGCATGCTGTTGTTGTGACCAGACACTTTACGCACACGGTCTATTTACAGTTACACTATATGTAAATAATTGCAGATGACATTTAATAATGTGTAAACAGAGGCAAGGCAACTTTATCTATACCGCGCATTTCGTACACAAGGCAACTCAATGCGCACATTGTGTTGTCGCACTGTATTGTGTTGCTGCTGTCGTTTTGTGTCTGTGCAATGTAGCAGCTCAAGCATGGAAAGACAGATTTCTCTTTGGGACAATAAAGGTAAACCTAACCTAGAAACCTCAAATAACCATTTAGAGTTGCCACACATTTAGCTTCTGTTGTATTGCTGTTGCTACACGGTGACATGACCTGCACGCTCTCAATGCTCTGGGTTCACCATGTTTTAAATTAAAGTGTCCAATCCATCTCAGGACATTACAGGTCCATAAACATCAAACACTTCTTATGCAGACACATACATCATTTTACACGTTTACAACTATCACATATATTATTATTATTATGGCATCATATGATGACTTGCTCACATTGGCCCTCATTTATCAACATTGCGTAAAAAAATGGTGTATGCGTAGGTGTATTTCCGATATACGCCAGAAGGCGCGTGACATTTATGAACCTGTGCTTTCCGCTCAGATCTTATCGTACGCAAGCTCAGCTGATGGTAAATGCCACGGAGAAATCCTAGCGTCATTTGAATGAAACGCCCAAAAATATTCAGGCCTCACCCACGGGTTTTACGGCAGGCACGCACAAAACACGGCAAAAAAGAACATTTCTCCAACCAGGAAATGATAAATAGTTGCATATGATATTAAAAAATGTGTCAGTAACCAACGTTAACCTTATAGCCAATCCAAGATCACATTTACTAAAAAAAAAAGAGGGAAAAAAAGAAATAGGCTAATAATAAAAAGTGACCTTTATTAAATAAGCAGTAGGCCTAAATAGCCTATATAAAAAAGGGTATAAAATAAGACCACATAAAAAAAAAGCGTGGACACAGTCACAGTCAGAGCAGACTCTGGACCATGATCTGAACAGCAAAAAGCAGCGGTCAGCTCCGCGGACTCAGCGCTACAGCCGGGGGAAGAACTACTCGCCTTTCGGCCTGAGCAGAGCTTTCCTCCGGGAGGAAACAGGTGCACGAGAGCTGACAGCCGACCAGAACCTAACGAACCCGTCCGGACCGAAGACAGCCCAACGAGACGTGTTTCAATCATTCCCCTGACGAGAGGAGAGCGCGCGCTCAGCAGACCCTGTGCGCCGCTCAAACCCGGACTTTACGAACCCGTCCGGACCGATGAAAGCTGTGGAGTTGTCGAAGGATTTGTTTGACGCCCGGGATACTCGCGAGCACGGAATACGGTCCACAGACTCAGCGCTGAAACCAACCAGAACACGGAGAATGGCCTCGTACAGCCAGGTGAGTCCCGGTGTCCCGGTACACGGCAGCGGCCGCGGGAGTAAGGCGGGGAATCCACACAAAGTTTGCGCATGCAGCGGTATTTTGTTAAAAACAAAAAACTAAACATAAATACAAAAAACATCGTAAGCGTCTCTGTGGCTGCAGTCCAGGTTCTAGTGTCTCTGGTCCAGGTTCTAGTGTCTCTGGTCCGGGTTCTAGTGTCTCTGGTCCAGGTTCTAGAGTCTCTGGTCCAGGTTCTAGTGTCTCTGGTCCGGGCAGAGCTTCTGGGCTCGGACCCGTGTCGGTGCAGCTCAAGCCCATAAACATTAACGCTGTCGCCTTGTTTCATGTTTAAATCACTAATGAGGATCATATGTGATGTGGCAATGCATTCATGCTGTTAAAAACTGTTTTTCTGCGCTGTTTAGTGTTTAGTTAAAATTGGTGTATCGTGTACACCACCTCCTGACTTGGTGTAGGATCTGAGCGCACCGTACGCCAGGTGTACGGTGCGCTCAGATTGATAAATGCCAAAACATGCGGACATTTTTCGTAAACCCCACATACGCTCTGATTTCACCGTACGCAAGTTTGATAAATGAGGGCCATTGTAAACTGATGATCTTTTGGATGCTGCTGTACTTGGATTGAAGTCTGTAGTTCAGAGACAATGCCCTTTTGATGAGCCTGGTGATTTCCTAAACAGAAGAGCATTTGTTTTAAATTCAGCTTGGCTTCCTGGGAATTTAAAAGAAATACTGCCACAATTACTTACAATAAAGTTCCTAGACTGAAGTTTTTTTGTGCATCTCTGCTTCCGAAACCAAACAATGTGCTGTTACATTCTTTTCTAATTAAAATTTTAGGCAGTGTACCTCAGAATTAGCGTTATACTGCATTAGTGCTGGTGTTGTAGTTTACTCAATAATGACCTTGGCCTTGGTCCAAAATCTCCCAGAGGTGTTTAGTTTGCAAGCGGTGACTTTGGAAGTAAATGACGCACATAATTTTTCTTACTAATTATTGCAAACGCGCCCCTTGAAAAATGCAAATGCACTGAAAGAAAACCCATCAACTCATTCCGACAAATCGCAAGGTTATGTTTACTGTGTGAGAGGGTGCAGCATCCATGGCCGCATGTTTCCTTTGAAGTGTTTGAATAATGCACTTTCCGCATAGAATCAAACATACTATACTTTTTTTTTATCCATCTTATAACTCTCTGTACCATCTGTCTGTGCCATCTTCTTCTTTCGCTCCTGCAGTTCGTGCAGGACTGAATAACAGAATATATTGAATGATGTGGACAGGAATCAAACCTGGAGGAAATTGGTCTTTTCCAAATGGAGGCCTGCAATCAGAAAAGGTTTGTTATCGATGTGTAAACACAGGTAGTGTATAATAGGATAATTAACTTCAGAATTCAGATAATTGCAATGATTGTAGAAGTATGCAGAGTTCCCTGAAGGTATGGGCCTGAAAATGACATACACAGTGGCCCTCATTTATCAACATTGCGTAAATAAAATGGTGCATGCGTAGGTGTATTTCCGATATACGCCAGAGGGCGCGTGACATTTATGAACCTGTGCTTTCCGCTCAGATCTTATCGTACGCAAGCGCAGCTGATGGTAAATGCCACGGAGAAATCCTATCGTCATTTGAATGAAACGCCCAAAAATATTCACGTATGAGGAGGCCTCACCCATGGGTCTTACGGCACGCACAAAACACGGCAAAAAGAACATTTCTCCAACCAGGAAATGATAAATAGTTGTTTTTAACACAACAAATATGCTATTTTTGTGCATGAGGAAGATTAAAAAATCTGTCAGTAACCCACGTTAACCGTATAGCCAATCCAAGATCACATTTACTAAATGGGGGAGGGGGGGGGAGAAATAGGCTAATAATAAAACACCTTATTACCTTTATTAAATAAGCAGTAGGCCTAAATAGCCTACATAAAAAAGGGTATAAAATTAGACCACATTAAAAAAAAAGCGTGGACACAACGCTGCAGTCAGAGAAGACTCTGGACCATGAGCTGAACCAGCGAAAAGCAGCTGTCAGCTCCGCGGACTCAGCGCTGGAGCAGGACTGCGCGTCTTTCGGCCTGAGCAGAGCTTTCCTCCGGGAGGAAACAGGTGCGCGGAGCTGACAGCCAACCGGAACCTAACGAACCCGTCCGGACCAAAGACAGCCCTACGAGACGTGTTTCGATCATTCCCCTGACGAGAGGAGAGCGCGGGTCAGCAGACCCTGTGCGCCGCTCAAACCCGGACCTTACGAACCCGTCCGGACCGACGAAAGCTGTGGAGCTGTTGAAGGATTTGTTTGACGTCCGGGCACGGAATACGGTCCAAAGACTCAGCGCTCAAACCAACCAGAACACGGAGCATGGCCTCGCGCAGACCCAGGTGAGTCCCGGTGTCCCGGTACACGGCAGCGGCCGCGGATGTGAGGCGGGGAATCCACACAAAGTTTGCACATGCAGCGGTATTTTGCATGAAACAAGAAACGAAGCATAAATATAAAAAACATCGTAAGCGTCTCTGTGGCTGCAGTCCAGGTTCTAGAGTCTCTGGTCCAGGTTCTAGTGTCTCTGGTCCAGGTTCTAGTGTCGCTGGTCCGGGCTGAGCCTCTGGGCTCGGACCCGTGTCGGTGCAGCGCAACATTGAATCAAAGTCTGCCCATAAACATTAACGCTGTCGCCTTGTTTCATGTTTAAATCACTAATGAGGATAATGTGCGATGTGGCAATGCGATTCATGCTGTTAAAAACTGTTTTCCTGCGCTGTTTAGTGTTTAGTTCAAATTGGTGTATCATGTGCACCACCTCCTGACATGGTGTAGGATCTGAGCGCACCGTGCGCCAGGTGTACGGTGCGCTCAGATTGATAAATGCCAAAACAGGCGGTGATTTTTCATACACCCCATACGCTATGATTTCACCGTACTCAAGTTTGATAAATGAGGCCAATCACACAATCAGAATCACATCCCTTTTCCTATTTTCACTCCTACAAATTGTTTCATAAGAACAACTGTTCAATGAGCACAATCTTTTGACAAAAACAAAAGCAAATGTTGTATACACACACAGTATGTTATGTCGGACACGTGAAGAAGCAAGGACATACTGTGTATGCAATGTATTTGAATAATCAACTAAATGTATAAGCATCAATACACTTTTTTAATTGTTTTTGCAGTTATAATGGGAAATATGTCCATACCTTTGAGATAGCTGTCATTGCATAATCTACAGTTCAACGGTAAACGTCTTAACCTTTGAATTATTAATCACAAGCGGATACATTTCTCTATTACAAAAGAACCATGGAGTGGATATAATCATCTTACATAAATAATGGCCGAGTACACACATACATACACTGTGTACCGCACATTGGTTTCACACGAACATTGTCCAAGTCTATTTTGCCAAAGTGCTACAGTCAACACTGCACTGCGCCAGCTCACTCATACAACACGGCGCCTATCCACAAGCTAAAAGAAATTGAATTCCCCTGTTGCTTAATCACATTTTACGAAACCATGCTGCAGTGAATAAAACAATCACTGCATCATATTTGTACTGAAAAAAATAAAAAATACAACGCCATCAATCACTCGGGAGCTAGGATACTAAATAGCGTCATCAGTAAGTTCATCATTGTCATCAGCTGCAGCCACACTCGACACTTCCCTGTATTTGCACACATATGGAGGCATTATCAAACCAACAATCTCCCATTTAGAGCTTTACATGTAAACAGTAATGGCCCGTGTATATCCCCCAAAGTTTGCTAATACTAATTAAGGTCAATTCATTGATTAAACATACAACGTTCCAACAACACAAGCTCGATGACATACATGTTTTTCGGCCCTTTATGCGACAGTAGCACTCCATCAGCTAATCTGTCTTTGATCACAATCCGTCATGCGGTGGAATGAGAGAACAGGACTGAAGGCTGCGGAGTAGGCGGACTAATGCTCTTTATGGAATTATTGGTTTGGTTACACAAACACACACTCTCTCACATAGACGCACACAGACGTACACACGGCCATTTTGCTCTTTCGCCCTCCCTCTCGCGCTCTGGTAACAGAAGGCGGCTTATTGAACAGAGCTCTGGGGCGGAAACACGTTCCATCATTTCGAAATGTAACAAGTCACATTTTTCTCTTTCCGGCTCCATCCTATACTTCACTTTTGGCCCTTTCTCTTCTTTGTTTTAGCTCTGTTAATCTTTTGTCTGTGTATGTTTTTTTTTTCACAAAGACCGCACTCTTAGAACCACTATGGGTGAGGTGAAAAACTTGGATTAGCCATTTCTATTGCTACCAATTTAAGAGGAAATGGCTGCAGGTTTGACCTCTTTCGATTTGACTTGTCGCGAGCAGACAAAACAGTCAAGCGTGAGGCTTTCAGTGAATGTGACAACCAAATCATGAACTACCACTCTCCAATCATTTCAATTAGCAGCTAGCGCATAATAGTCAAGTCCTCAGAAATCATACATTATAGCTGACACTCACAGACTCAGTGCACTAAGTATTAATGACAAAGGTGTTATGCAATTGTACCTCTTTGGTTGCACAGTCAGGTTCTTGTTAAAAGGCTGTGGATATGAAAGAATCACAAATGCTATTCACGGAAAGGGGTGCAGTCGCTTCCATTCAATTCTCACAGCCTGAATAAAGTTATGGCCGTATGACTTATGCCGGGGAAGTGTCTATTATATCCTCAAGTGTTATGTGGGGAAAGACACCGCAGAAGAAAAGGCTGGGCTCCACCCCCTCTTATTCCCGGGGTGTAAGAGGTTGGATTTGCGTTCAGATAGAACACATGGATGCATTAAAAATGTACATGACGTTTTATCAACCCCATTTAGCTGTCTTTTTAAGGTTTGAAAGGATGTTTTTAGAGGAAACAAAGTTTAGTATAATCAATGCGCTGCTTTGGGATTTTTGTTTGCTTTACCTTTAAACCTAAAATCTTCACAGTGATCAAATATTTTCCGGTTTTCCAATGTTTCAAAACTAACTTAGGAATCTGCCGGAGGGTTGTGAAGTCGCCTTTTTTTGTTTTTGTTTGTTTGTTTGTTTGTTTGTTTGTCCCTGGCACAAGCAAGTAAGGCTCAAACCTAGGCAGGCCTTTGATGAAATGGTAAGAAATAAAGAGGTTTGCACAATAATTAAAAGCAAATGAGAACAGATTGCAATAGTTTACAAATCCAGCAAATAAAGCACAAACAACATATTTAGAGTGAGATGTTTCTGCATTTCTGAATAATGTTCATATTCTTTGAAATGAACGGTTGACTCTGTCACAGAATAGAGCTTCATTACACTGTCACTCCAGCTGCCAGATAAGATGTGGCAAGTCCTGTTAATGTCATAAAATGATAGATCACTCTGTGCAAATAAAATGATTAAATACTTGAGATCAATCAGAAATAGTAAAAAAATAACATTCCTACATGCATAGAAGAGCCTTGCCCACAGATATAACAGCACTATGACAATTGAACCCACCACCCACCTTTGGGTTAGTCGAGAGATGATTCTACTGATTGTGCAGTAAATTGTATCTTATTAATATTACATTCTAATTAGTTTAAAGTTTCCTGCGTTTCAGGTTTTATTTTTCGGTGGGTCACTACAGCTCTCCACCCACCTGGTTTCTGGGCTACACGGGCCGAGTGCCCGGACATGCACTAGGGAGCAGCAACCCCTGTATCGAGAGATATCTGTGTGTGGCATGTGCATAGTCTTTGGTGTGGTATGAGGATGAGCACATCAAGGCACCAACTTTATAAAAGCATCAGGCTCAGACTTATGTCTTTTGTCGCCAACAAACAAAGTACAGTATATATTTATGAATCATTTTACAATTTCTGTCTTCAACTTGTACTTATGCTTTACTGTACAGAATCTTGTAAAATGTTTCATTCTCATCATTGCAGTTTACACTAGACCAGTTTGTTAACACAGACTGGGTGTTTGTGTGTCAACAAATCGACACATTCTGGTATCCTCCACCATCAAAAGTATGCAGCAAGTTAAATGGTGCCTTTTCCCTCTCCTTACACTTCCTCAATCATTTGTTTGAGCCCACTAACAGTATCCATGTTTAAGTTTGCCCTGCACATTTGACAGTAGGAACCTGGTGGCAGATCTATAATAAATGGAAACTTCAGTCTGACGTCCCTTCAGGTTAAGTTATAAATAGCCTCTATATAAAGCTGTACAGATGACATTGTGAGGCGAGAGCACTGACATCTTAGACATGCCATCATGACGACAAGCATTTTTACCTTCTAACATTTTAGCTCTGCACATTTTATCCAATATTTGTCTTCATCGCAGCCCCCTTTATGAAGTCTCTTGGCTGACACGTTTTAAACATGGCCATCTTTCTTGTGCCCCGATCTGTGGACATCAGGTCTCTCCACTCAAACGTATATGTTTCTCTACGTCGGTGACTTCTTGGGATTTCTTTGCTTATCCTCAATTTGTCTTATTATTTTCTGCTATAGCAATCCATTTCCTGCCTGCAAGCGGTCCCTAATTAAAATACAACACATTCTTAAAAGATGGCTCTGCATGGGAGCTATAAGGAAGTGTCCATGGAGAAACACATAGTCTCAGGGGACCCTTGAATAAGGAAACCTTCTTCATTATTATGAAAAACATTGTTCAGAAAAATATTTGTTTTTACTGAGTACGTTTTTATACGTATACACAAGCTGTGGAATTTGTTTAGTCAGCATTAAGAAACCTTTAATCTGTGCACCTCCTGCCATCCCCAAAAGTAAAAAAAAAATGAAATAATTCTTCATAGTCGTCCTCTCTTTAATAATTCATATCCTACCCTTGTTAACGTTTACGTTTTCTAATGAAAGGGCTGTTTACCAAGTGGAACAGCATAACAAAAAGCACCAGTCTGACTCTGAATAATTAGTTGTGAGAAAATGGCACTCTTTATGGCAGTCTTTACGGGTGCATCGGTTGTCCAATAAGCATCCATTATATAACAATGACAGTTATTTCAACTGTGATAAACAAAAGCAATGCGCAAAGTAAAACTGACCAGGTGTCTGCAATCCAATGCAACTCAAAGTAGATTGGAGCCATCGAAGGCGTGAGCGTTGCGGCCTTCATTCCAAGAAAAAAGCACGGCTCTTTCTAAACACGTGACTCTGTACGTGGCCCATAAATCTAGATAGCATTACATTACATTTACACAAAGGTCTCCTCACGCTAAAGCGTCCTTATAATTCAAAGCGCAGCTGACAGCTGTTAGACGGCCTACAGGGTCATATGAAGCAATTCAAGCTCACAAATTAAAAGACACCAGCTGGAGAGTGGATGATGTAGGACACTTCTTACACTAAATAATTGGATTGCCCCATGTTCACATGAGGACTATGTATGTGCAAGCCATGGGAGGAAAATATATGAGTGTGTTTGTTCTCATTTCATCTGTCATAAAAATTGCATGGCAGTAGGCCCATATATAAACTGTATGTGCGTGACAGGTGGCTTTGACTCAAGAGAGATCTGACGGCTTACAGCTTGAAAACACAATTAGCATAGACTTGTTTTTGTTTCAACATATTTAGAAAAGTTTGTTTAGCATATTTTTAGCTGTTGCTAATTAAACTATCAAATAACAGAGTGTCCAGTTTTATTTGAATGAGTTGTCATACCATAGTCAAAACAAATTACACATTAAAAAGTTAATTTTCTGATTAAACTTGATTAACGGACAAAAGTCAGCTAACCTTGTGTGTAATATGAATGTGGTAATAGGCTGATTTATTTAACCTGAGCCCAGACGTCACTATTTGTTCAGTCTTAAAAGATTTTGTGAAGATTATTATGACTTTTTTTTACCTTTATTTAACCAGGAAAGTCCCACTGAGATTAAGAATCTCTTTTTCAGGGGAGTCCTTGCCCCAGAGGGGAACCTATAGTACATATTTTGGGGGGTCCACACAACACGACTGAATTTAGCGCAATTACAGAACGACTGAGGGGTCCCACATAAGACATGAGAGCAGCTGCACTACACAAGTCTGTCAAACAGCTGATGCTGGTGTATTATATGATAGCGGTGCGTCTCTGTCCTCTATCCTGATTAATTTCTCTTTCTGGAGGAGAAAAACTGACCCCATATCAGCAAAGATATGCCACTGTTTGTGAGAGTGGCAAACACGTGTGTGTGTGTGTGTGTGTGTGTGTGCGCATGCGTGCGTGTTTGTATGTGTGTGGCAAAGTCACTAATTTGTTTGTTCACTGGCAGCCTGTAGCCTGGAAGTCTCCAACAACTATATTTTCCAGCTTTCATCTACTCAGCTCCAGTGAAGGCAAGTGTTGAGAAAGGATTATCAGAAGCCAATATTAATCTGTGATGGCTACAGTAAAGAGAAGCACATTACTCTGCCACAGCACTGCTATCAGTCCATTAGATATGCATGCGATGATGCTCAAATTAAGTGTGTAATTGTTTTTGTTTAAGTATGTTTGTTATTGCATTGTAATGTTGCCGGATTTTCAAATGTGTGTAATAATCAATAATTTGGCAATCCATCAACCAAAACTGTGATAGTATCTGGATTTTGTACCTGTGCTGTAAGGTAAATGATTACCTCTTACATATGAGACAAATAATTATCATCCTTAAAACTGTGAAGCTATATACCATGCTGTAAAATACACTCATTGGAAACTTCTAAAAGTGTGCTTGGGTTGAAATAAAACAAAAGCTGAGCACACACTACACAATTTTGCTATAATTTCGTGACTAGTTGAATGCAGTCGCAGAGAATCATGTCTCATAGTGCGGAGGGTCAACGACTGGACTCTCATTCAGAAAGATGTGACAAAACTTCTGTTGCAGAAAATCAAACGTGTTAGGACGCACAGGAGAAGCGTGGATGATCTACCGATCCAAAAGTGACACAAGGGAAAACAGCAGCCAATAAAAGAGCGGAATACACACCGAGAAATGAAATGGAAGGTAGCTACGGTATTTTTTTATCATTACATTTTGCCATAATTTCAACCACAAACAGAGTTTAGCGGCACTTCCGTGTGTTCGGACAAATCAGCGAGCTACTCCTTTCTGCTGTCTCTGTTATCCTTTTCTTATCAAATGCACTGGAAATATGTCCCGATTCTTCGTGTTGCCGACTTTTAATTTCCATTTGAGAGAACGATAAACAAGTTCAGGGAGACTCGGAGGCAACCTCCCTCCCTCTCTCTTGCAAAAGCTCAATTTTTTGTTTTGCTGGATACTTTTGTACGTTTTGCCATGTTTTTGTGGGGTTTGGTGGATTGTTTTACTGCAAAAAGTCCATAATGGTCCTGAAGAAAGCAGCTAGCTTATCAGCTAAACCCATTTGAGACCTACAAATGCCTTCTTCTGAAACACTGAAGAAGCACCAAGACTCCCCACACCTGCAGCACAGTGGGGGCCGCACAAGAGGAGCTACAGGAAAAAAAAAAGGGACAAACGGAAGTGTCTAACAGATTAACTGCTAAGCTCTCCCCAGGAGACGGTGAAAGACTGTTGTGGAGTGGATGGTGTGGCGAGAGCTGCACAGGAGGAAGAGGAAGGAGGTGGAGCTGACCAGTGCAGGACACCACGCTTTGAAACAGGGATAAATGCAGGAGACACTGCACCGTTTCAGAGAATCAAAAGAGGACTGAAGGCAGCCAGGTTTCCTCAAGGTGCTACGGTTTCCCAGACCTCCAAAAACATGCTGGTCAGGTTGACCCACAGTGGCTCAGTCGCAGAGGCTCAGGACTCACACCTGAACACTATTTTGTTGTATGTTTGTACAATGACAAATAAAGCACGTACTTACTTACCTGTGTTGTGCTGACAATAATCCTATGACATTGTTGACCAATCTGGACACACACACACACACTATGGAGCACAATAGGAGAGTTTATAAAGGAAACATCCTTTGTAAACTTAATAGATTTGGAGAGCATTTATCCCAGAACTAAAACAGAAATACCAATATGTAAGCTCAGGTTAAGGTCTGTTCTTACATTTTACTATTGCCATCCATCCATCCATTTTCTTCCGCTTTATCCGGGGCCGGGTCGCGGGGGCAGCAGTCTCAGCAGAGATGCCCAGACTTCCCGATCCACGCACACCTCCTCCAGCTGTTCTGGGGGGACCCCGAGACGACACCAGGCCAGCTCGGAGACATAGTCCCACCAGCGTGTCCTGGGCCTTCCACGAGGCCTCTTCCCAGTGGGACATGCCTGGAACACCTCCCGAGGGAGGCGACCAGGAGGCATCCGTAACAGATGCCCTAGCCACCTCAGCTGGCTCCTTTCGACGTGGAGGAGTAGCGGCTCGAGTCCGAGCTCCTCCCGGGTAACTGAGCTCCTCACCCGATCTCGGAGGGTGCGCCCAGCCACCCTGCGGAGGAAACTCATTTCGGCCGCTTGTATTCGCGATCTTGTCCTTTCGGTCATTACCCAAATCTCATGACCATAGGTGAGGGTGGGAACGTAGATCGATCGGTAAATCGAGAGCTTCGCCCCCTGACTCAGCTCCCTCTTCACCACAACGGTCCGATACAGCGACCGCATCACTGCTGACGCCGCACCGATCCGTCTACCGATCTCACGCTCCATCCGTCCCTCACTCGTGAACATGACCCCGAGATACTTGAACTCCTCCACTTGGGGCAAGGACTCCCCACCGACCTGAAGCGGGAGAACCACCTTTTTCCAGTGGAGAACCATGGCCTCAGATTTGGAGGTGCTGATCCTCATCCCGCCCGCTTCACACTCGGCTGCAAACCGCCCCAGTGCGCGCTGGAGGTCCTGATTTGATGAAGCCAACAGAACAACATCGTCTGCAAAGAGCAGAGATGATATTCTGAGGTTCCCAAACCGGACACCCTCCGGCCCCTGGCTGCGCCTAGAAATTCTGTCCATAAAAGTAATGAACAGAACCGGTGACAAAGGGCAGCCCTGCCGGAGACCAACACGCACCGGGAACAGGTCTGACTTACTGCCGGCAATGCGAACCAAGCTCCTGCTGCGGTCATACAGGGAACGGACAGCCCTTAGTAGAGGGCCCCGGACCCCATACTCCCGGAGCACCCCCCACAGGGCACCACGAGGGACACGGTCAAACGCTTTCTCCAGATCCACAAAACACATGTGGACTGGTTGGGCGAACTCCCACAAACCCTCGAGCACCCGATGAAGGGTATAGAGCTGGTCCAGTGTTCCACGACCGGGACGAAAACCGCATTGTTCCTCCTGGATCCGAGGTTCGACTATTGGCCGAATCCTCCTCTCCAGCACCCTGGAATAGACCTTACCAGGGAGGCTGAGGAGTGTGATCCCTCTGTAATTGGAGCACACCCTCCGATCCCCCTTCTTGAAGAGAGGGACCACCACCCCGGTCTGCCAATCCAGAGGCACTGTCCCCGACCGCCACGCGATGTTGCAGAGACGTGTCAGCCAAGACAGCCCTACAACATCCAGAGACTTAAGGTACTCAGGACGAATCTCATCCACCCCTGGGGCCTTGCCACCGAGGAGCTTTCTAACCACCTCGGTGACTTCAGCCTGGGTGATGGACGAGCCCCCCTCCGAGTCCCCAGCCTCTGCTTCCTCATCGGAAGACGTAACGGTGGGATTGAGGAGATCCTCGAAGTACTCCTTCCACCGCCCGACCACATCCCCAGTCGAGGTCAGCAGCCCCCCACCCACACTGTAAACAGTGTTGGTGGAGCACTGCTTCCCCTCCTGAGGCGCCGGATGGTTTGCCAGAATCTCTTCGAGGCCGACCGATAGTCCTCCTCCATGGCTTCTCCAAACTCCTCCCAAACCCGAGTTTTTGCCTCTGCGACTGCACGAGCTGCAGCACGCTTGGCCTGCCGGTACCTCTCAGCTGCCTCCGGAGTCCCACAAGCCAACAAGGCCAGATAGGACTCCTTCTTCAGCTTGACGGCATCCCTTACCTCCGGGCGCCACCACCGGGTTCGGGGATTGCCGCCGCGACAGGCACCAGAGACCTTACGGCCACAACTACGAGCAGCCGCATCGACAATGGAGGAGGAGAACATGGTCCACTCGGACTCCATGTCCCCTACCTCCCTCGGAATCTGGTTGAAGCTCTTCCGGAGGTGGGAGTTAAAGATCCTACTGACAGAGGGATCCACCAGACGTTCCCAACAGACCCTCACAACACGTTTGGGCCTGCCAGGTCTGACCGGCTTCTTCCCCTGCCAGCGGATCCAGCTCACCACCAGGTGGTGATCGGTTGACAGCTCAGCCCCTCTCTTCACCCGAGTGTCCGAGACACGCGGCCGGAGATCGGATGACACAACTACAAAGTCGATCATCGACCTCCTGCCTAGGGTGTCCTGGTGCCACGTGCACTTATGGACATCCTTGTGCTCGAACATGGTGTTCGTTATGGACAAACCGTAACTAGCACAGAAGTCCAATAACAGAACACCACTCGGGTTCCGATCGGGGAGGCCGTTCTTCCCCATCACCCCCACCCAGGTCTCACTGTCGTTACCCACGTGGGCGTTGAAGTCCCCCAGTAGAACAATGGAGTCCCCAGCCGGAGCACCATCTAGTACCCCCCCAGGGACTCCAAGAAGGCCGGGTACTCTGCACCGATGTTGGGCCCGTAGGCCGAGACAACGGTGAGAGACCTGTCCCCGACCCGAAGGCGTAGGGACGCGACCCTCTCGTTCACCGGGGTGAACTCCAACACGTGACGGCTGAGCTGGGGGGCTATGAGCAAACCCACCCCAGCCCGCCGCCTCTCCCCGCGGGCAACTCCAGAAAAATGGAGCGTCCAGCCCCTCTCCAGGAGTTGGGATCCGGAACCCAGGCTGTGCGTGGAGGTGAGCCCGACTATATCTAGCCGGTACCTCTCAACCTCCCGCACAAGCTCAGGCTCCTTCCCCCCCAGCGAGGTGACGTTCCATGTCCCGAACGCCAGAAGCTGCGCACGCGGACCAGGTCGTCGAGGCACCTGCCTTCGACTGCCACCCAGTCCTCTCTGCACCCGACCCCTACGGATCCCTCTGCGGATGGTGGGTCCACAGGAGGGCGGGCCCACGTCGTCCTTTCGGGCTATGCCCGGCCGGGCCCCGTGGGCAGAGGCCCGACCACCAGACGCTCGCATTCGAGCCCCAACCCCAGGCCTGGCTCCAGGGTGGGGCCCCGGCTGCGCCATACCGGGCGACGTCACGGTCCTTGGTATTAAACTGTCCATAGGTGTCTTCGAACTGCTCTTTGTCTGACCCATCACCTAAGACCTGTTTGCCATGGGAGACCCTACCAGGGGCATGAAGCCCCAGACAACATAGCTCCTCGGATCATTCGGGTGCTCAAACAACCCCACCACGTTAAGGTGGCAGTTCACGGGGTTGTTTACTATTGCCATTGAAACATAAAAGGTTTTTATTTTTCAACTTGCACCTAGGTGACAGCATGCCTGGATTAGCATGCATTTGAAAAATCCTTTTACATTGGATGTTCTTCCTCAAACAAATGTTCGAAAACCTATCACTAGTGTGCATGAACGTCTTTCATCCATTAGCGTGTATCTAATAGCTGTACTGTGTGAGCCTCCTCGCCAAAGACGTATTCTTTCCTTGTCAAATGCTCTGCTAAATGCCAAACTGAAATGGCATGGTTTCTTCCCTCCTCTTCAGGGATCATGATTTTGGTTTTCAGATAAGGACAGAGATGAGGATAAGAATGTGCACTTTAAATCAACTCTTGATTCCATTTGTAACTGTGCTTTTACGCCTGTGCCGGGAGAAAGCAAAGGAGAAGAAGGGAAAAGGGGAGAAGTTGAAAGGGGTGTTAAAAAGAAATGGGAGTTAGAGTGACAGACGGACGGCGAGAAGACAAAATGTGCACAGGAGGATAAAATAGAGGGAGAAAATGAGCAAGGGAGACGGAGGCAGGCTAAGACAGAGCGGCTGGACACCGCAAAGTGAGCAGCGTGCCTGGGGGAGAGCGCTGCGGCGGAATCTAAAACTGTAACACTTTGACCTCTACTGCTCCTGCCCCAGAATCTCTCAAGGCCCGGCAGACACCGCTCAGGGTTCTTGTAATTCACTTCGGAGCCGGCAGATAAAAAGCAACACACACGTATCCAATGAGAAATTCCACCCCCCACCACTGTTTTTATTTTATTTGTAGCCGCAGTGGAGCAGATGAAAATACAACCGGCATCCACTGACAATAGACAATGGAGTAAAGTTTCCACTTGTGGTGTTTCTGACAAGCGGGTGGGAGGGTTATGCACATAAATGGACATGTTCCTCCCACTCGAGCCGGTTGAAAGGAACACTACACGTTCCCACCTGCATACAAAGGACATTCACTCCACTATTAATAGACTTTTTCCTATTTTGTGTAGAAGAGAAGGTAGCATATATATTCCGTGTGCAGCGCCATCGAAAAGAGCCCCTCTCTACCTGAGTTGGCAGCGGCAGATGCTTCCTTGTACACAGGGAATCAGTGAAATAAATCTCGTCTGTAAATAGCTCCAGAGCTGCAGAGACAGATTACTTCTCAGATCAAAAACGGACAGTCTTCAGCAGTGAAACAAGCCCAGCTCAAATCTGCTCGTTAGTCCCAGTCTTTTGAGCACAGCATACCTTTTTGCTTACTATATAGTTGACTGTGTTAGTTTGAAACGCCTTGCTCTGCGAGTGAGCAAAAACACTGCGACAGCGCAGCTTTCATTGGAAGGAAACTGTATGTTACTAATGACGAACTTTTTTTTCTTTTTTTGTCACGCCCATATTTTTCTGGCGTGACAACAGCTGGAACGTGTCCTCCGACGTCAAGAGCATGTACCCGAAATCATCCTTATCTAAACTTCAGGGCAAAACATCCTCTTAGTCCAAAAGTCCAAATGTAGCTGTTTGTTGGTCCTCATATGTTAATTACTCACTCCTTAATCATCAGGCACCATGTACAGTATTATCCCCCTGTTAATGTGAGTGGTCATAATGTTATGCCTAATCAGCGGGCTACCACACTTTGGCGAAGGACACTTGAAAAAGAAAAGTAATCCAGCTTTTTTATAGTCTTATAAACCCATTATGTGAGTAAGCAAGGTGATACTGCATCTGCGCCATAAATAAAAGCCAATTAAAACAATACAATGAGGGTGTTACGAGGAGCGAACACCTGTGCCGATGGCTTTTATTTTGAGAGGGATTAAACAAACTAGATCTCCTTTTTGAAATCACAACCGCTATAATGCTACGCTCTGGAGAACTTGCCACGTCTCCCCTGCATCGCACAATCGTAGAAGCGAGACAAAATATGCCAACCCCGCCTCACGCGCGCACTTCCCTCTCCGTAGGATCTGCCGACTTGAAAGACGAGAGCCAAGTGCACACTCCACATGCACCGCAGCTAATAAACTTTAACGATCCCTATTATTCTGCTAACATGATAAGCCCCTCTCTCTTATGGTGTGTATTGTGGTGCCTAAGACAAACACCCTAAAGTTTTGAATTAATGACTTTGCGCCCTGTTCCGACCCGAGAGACAAGGTAAACAATAGTGGCTGCTACTGACTTGATAATAAACCCAGTCATTTATATGCAAAAACAAATCCCTTGCAGTTTTTAAAAACCATTACAGAACCGATCTGACGTACTAATTAGAATAATGCAGCCACATTCCTTCTCTTTGTTGTAATAGCGCTCATTTACATCGCAGAAACAGCCTGAATTGCGGCGATGGTACTCTGTGTCTCAGCAGCAGAAGTACTGAAGCCAAACAGTGGATTGTTTTGGCAGCTTGTTCTCACTACCGACGCTTCAGGGGAAAGGGAACACATTCTACCTTCAACCAGCAAGCCCATTTTTAATGTGGGTATAGCGGTGGGTTTCAGAAGCATGAATGAGTCAAATTGGAAAATATTTTACAGAAAGAACCGTCAATTTTTACCTCACAAGCAGCCTACCTTCAACATTGCGCTGTGCTGCTCTATGTAATAGAGCCAGGAAAGCAAATACACGCCAACATTGTATTATTTTCGACATGTTATCGGCTATAGGGGGACTTAGGTGGTGGTGATAGTGCAAGTATCTTCATCATCTAACAACAGTGTCAAGAGTACCAGGAAGAGTGAAGACATGCGGACTCCATTCAGGAAGATCATAATCGAACCCAAACACTTCTTTAGAGGCAGCTCGGGGGGATAACAACTCCTGCTATCGCACACACCCAAATGACACACATTTCCTTCAGTATCTGTTGTTCCTATTCATTTGGCTGAAGAATTTCCCCAGTACAATCTAATAACAAACAAAAGCCAGCGAAAAAACAACAACTTTAATGTAGTCTATTGGCAATCGGCGTACAGTCTGATTAAATATCACACACATAATAACCATTTGTGCCTAATCCAAAGGTTGGTGGTTGCTTAATATCTGATGGGCCTGATCTTCCACCTGGTGCAACAACAGCGCTACTTTATAAGGCGCTACTTGTTTCGCACCCTCTGAACCATGCGGCCTATACAACGATGTGGCTAACTTAAAAAAATGTACGCGCTAACGACGTAGCGCTAAGATCTTATGCCCGAGCCCGACAAGAAACTCGGGCTGAGATATGGAGCTGTCCCGTAGTTCAGCCCTTTTTTCCTACTTAGAACGCTACCAGACTGCGGCGCAGGGTGGGGTTGCTGCGGCCGGGGGACAGAACAGTTTTTACTCACAGTCGGCTAAAAAAAGAAGCTTGGTGTCCATAAAAGAATGGAAAAAAAGCAACGTGATGTTTGTGATAAAACGAGCGAAGAGGAGATGAGAATGAAACAGAAAAGAGGACGGACACTTGGCTGAGTAACCTGTCCCGCAACCGCGCTCATCTCTCGGCCCTGGTGCCATTTTTTTTTACTTTTTGTCTCCAGACGTCAATAAATGATCCGTAGTGAGTCTAAAAAGGCAACTCATGAACTCATGAGCAGATAATGAGCCGCTTCAGCGCAAATGCAGAAGTTTTCTTAAAGCGAAGCAAGTTTTAACTTACTAATACTTTAGTTATTATTAGATGGCAGAGCCGCGTCTGAGCCAGGACTAAACCAGGACGTAGACTAAACTGGTTAAAAACCAGGACTAAACCGGGACTGAATAAGAAACTAGAGCTCTTAGACAAAGAGAAACGCAGTGACAACCAGAAACATATGGGCTATTTACCTATTACCTACGCCACAGAGCCTTAAGTTACGTGCTGCTGTTTACTAAACTCCATGCTGCACCAAATGGCTGCACTGGAGGAGAAGATCAAAGATGGTTTGTGGGAAAGTTTTAACTGACATCTATTTATTTAGTCCTAATTATATACATGCAATAATGTGTATATGCATGTATGTGTATGTGCGTGTGTGTGTGTATATGTATATATATATATATATATATATATATATATATATATATATATATATATATATATATATGGATGATGCGGGGCGTATTTTAAATGTTGTAATCTGTAAACCACTTTGTGATACCTTTCGGTAAGAAAAGCGCTTCATAAATAAAGTTTGATTGATTCATTGATTAAAAAGTGAGCACTCACTCTGCATTAGCCATTTTTGGAACAGTTTTGGTAAATTATTAGTGACAGAGTGAGTCACTATGTAACAGATCTTTGACGTGTGAAGTGCTTTCACTTTGTCGAACAGCGCAGTGTGTTTAGAAAGGTTTAGCTGAAAGAAAAGGGTGTCCTGATGTGGATCCGGTCTGTCCCTGCAGCTCAGAAGGTAATAATGTCCTTTCTCTCTTTTTATTGCTGCTTAAGTGGGAATTCTGCTCAAAAAAGTTACAGGTGACGCTGCTGCGGCCTGTGTTGTTTCTGTTGTGCTGTTTTAGGAATTTCTCCTGAACAATTTTTATACACATTATTTTAATTCAATTAAAATAACATACAGTAGGTATCGGAAACCGTTAAGGCATCGGTAGCGAAAAGCAGGTATCGTTAAAGTAGTGGTATCGGAAAAAAAACAGTACCCAGCCCCACACCTGTGGCTTATAGACAAGTGCGGCCTATATATGTACTTCTTTCTATTTTCTTTTTAGTTTAGTTTGGTTTGTGCGGCTAATATTCAGGTGTGCTCAATAGTCTGGAATTTACGGTACTTCATTCAGCATTTAGGCTTTAAATCAGTACTAAGTAACTTGTTTACCTTAATAAATCCTTTCCGTAGTCCCTCTGGGGGTGATACAAGTGTTAATGATATGATTGGGGGGTCTTTCATCTCCCCCTGGTTTCTCTGGCCAGAAAACCACAGTTGCAACTTGACTGCCATCGGGTCGGAGCAACCAATACACACTAATGGAACCACAAAGAAGAAGCTAATAGGCTAATGGGCAAAGCTAACTGCGAGCTAGCACCACTTTAAACAGTATTTACAGCCAAGTTTAAGTGAAAAAAATAATTTCTAGTGTGTAATTGCATGTACAATATCCCTCTCTCCCATAGCCTTTTCTGTCAGCGTAGCATTTACTCTCACGGACAATTAATAAGTTAAATTGTTAAACACTGTGCTCTGGCACTGATATTGAAGAGGGCGGGGCAGTGCACGCCACAGAAACATGATCAAAACACCAGCACCACCCCCAGTATGCAAAAAATACTAAAATCAGTACGGTCTGTAGGAGGAAAAATCTTGGTGAACAACCACTGTTGTACATAACATTCGCCATGGGTATCTGTCCAGCCCACTTACTGTGTCAGGTCTGAAGCAGAAGATATCACAGAGCGACTCTACAGTCTGCATTTAGAAACACAAGATTGGGCCCTTTGTGTCCTTGGGGAAGACCTGATCCCTCATTCCCCTGTCTCCAGCATGTTCCTGTTTTCATGGATGCGTCTTATAAATTACCATGCACTGTCTTGACAAATAAACAAACAGAAAGAAAGTAATAAAATGAATATTGTATTATAAATACAAACAGAAACATTTTGAGAGACCTGTCAGTTTCAGTAGCACAACAACAAATCAGAAAGGGACTGCTTTGATTGTTAGGCACAATTTTAGGCAAGTGTAAACACAGCATGTGAAGAGAATAAAGAACAGACGAACTAAAGCAGGAGAGCAAGCAAATCCGGCTGCACCAACATCAACTGTGGCACCTCTTGAAAAGACAGCGAGTGGGCGGGACACTTTGGCATAATGATAACCTTGTTAGGAATAATTGGAGTGAAGTGGACAAAAGGCAGCGTAGAAATCCTGTAAATCACCCACGAGTTACGAGTCTGCCGCTAAGCCGTGAGTCCGCTATAGGCCTAAAGACGTATGGAAAGTGCAGGCGTGTTTGACAACCCTTTTTGGCAAATCCTGTTGTACATAGGACTTTTGAATGCTGTGTAGGATGTGGGGAGCAACAGCTCATGTCAGAATATATAAATAGTGTTCACAGAGGTCTTAAATGTATACTGTATATGTAATGATGGTGGCATTTTACTATAAAAATAAATAAATAAAAACGTTCTTGTTATCATCACTTAAAATGCTATGCTATTTAGGTCAGGTTGATCAAGGCTATTACAAATAAAGGGAGCTTTAAATCATTAACAAACATTTCAAAACCTTCATGTGAATCAACTATTTTTAGCTCCATTTGTTAAAAAATACAAGTAATATGACAACTGAATGTGAAATGCTGGTGTATGAAAGTGAATCCTTTGTTTTCCCCACAGCTGTCTTTGTGGCCAACACGTGTAGAAGCTGGTGGCATCTAAACAAAGAACTTTCTGTAACACCAGAAGTTGAATGTGTGTTGTACGAATTGCCTAAAGCTAATCTCATCTTAACAAAGGACACGATTTAAAGAAGATTATGTGCTTGTGTATAAATTTGAGCGTTGCAGTTTTCTGTCAAACAGATTAAGACATTATTGTTTAGAACAATAAGAGTATGTTGTTACTTTAGATTCTCTTTTGGCTTCTAATGTAGCCTGAAGCTCTCTCAGTGCCACTCTTCACATGGACTGCTAGGGAAAGAACATGCCATTTCTAAACTATGAACAGGTGAAGAAAGCAGATATTGCAGTTGAAAGATTTTACCTAATCAGAAACACATTCTTGGCCTCATTATAAAATATTTTCAGCATTATCCAGGTTATATTTTTTCCAAAGAATTTTTGAAATGGTGCAATGCCCAAACCCTCTCAATAGAAATACCAAAGTAATGTAATTCCCTGAGTCATGTTCTTTGATTCAAGCGGCTGGTGTCACTTTTTGAAGGGCAAATGCTGAAAGTTTTATAGCCAATAATTTGCACCTTATGAATATGGATCAACAATTATTAATGTCAAGGTTTACGACTCTTGGGGCCTTCATAAAACCTGTACTCTTTGACACAAAATACCGTCTTTGTTCCTACCTTGGATGTTGCTGCGTAACTGATTTTGTGCTGACTTGCTCGACAAATTATTCTTTTCAAATAAAAAAGAAAATCTCATATCTTCTTTTTGAAGGCCAATTCAGGCCATGACCGAATTAAGAAGGTCAACATTTTTTGCTGGTCACAGGTGTCATTCAGGGGCTGGTCTCGCGCCGCAAACTACTGCTAGGCTGGTGTTTGTTCCTCGTGTTGATTCTGGCTTTTTCCACACTTTTGACCTGAGCAAACATGTGAATGCTGGTGCTGCGACAGAAGCCAGCGCTCAGACTTCATCGTCCAATGAGGAGCAATCAGGGCCCGGATCTGCGGCTGCCGAGTCCCATCAGTGTGTCAATGGTCTGTGCGGCTCCCACATGATTACAGGTGTGACCTTAGCCATTACGCCACCGCCAGGGACAAGCCACAAGCCACTTATCGACTCTTTCTCTTCATCCAAATCATAATTGCATGATTCAGCAATGTCCTCAAGACCAAAAGCAGCGGGCCATGCGTGGTGAGGAATACTTAGGGTCTCTCACACCAGGGCTGGGTGTCATCATTTCACTAAGGTGTCGGATTGTTAAGGCTCAGAATATGGTCCAATGTGATTTCTCAATTAGCACACATGGGATATTGACTTGCAAACAGCGTCAGGGCATGTCAAATTAATCCAGCTGTGTGGAGGAGATGAGAAACAATGTTAAAAATAATATATCATACGCTCACATAACGGGCGAGGATGTGATGAAATCTTGTGAAATCTATCATATCATCGCAGCACAGCTTTTCCTATTCACATACGCGAAATACCATTAGGTCAATATCCGTCAGATGTACAGAGCCATGTCTAGCACTGGAGGCCATTGACATTAGCAAAGGGTCTCATTAGCCAAGTGATGCAAAAAATGCATAGCTATAGTCCGTGCTGCTCCCACAGACTTTTTAAATTCTGAAAACTTATAAATAACCCGCATACTAAACCTGACATGGACAAATGCCTGGTGAATAACAATTCATTGCTTGCTCACTGGTTGTTGATCTCGCACCTCAGCATTCAAAACAAGAATTATGAAAGTTGACATTGCTAAAGGCGTTGCTTTCAGAAGAAGATTTTATGCTAGGATTAACAGAAACATATTATAAGTTTAAACACAAAATCACCATGGATAATTGTCTGTGTTTCTGAAAGCTCTAGTTTTTTGCATCTCACGAGTTATTTGGTGCGAGTTGTAAGAGCATGCACTGGCTAACCTTTTATATTACAGCTGAAGTTAGCAAAGAGAAATTACATACAGAGAGCAACAAAGGTTTGTCAAAATAGCAAGAGGTTTTTATTAACAACTAAGCTACAGGGGAACAGTGCGACAATGCCCCAGTGACAGTGAGCTGCCACAGTATTTAGAGCACCAGCAACTACAGACAAACATTTTCTTTAAGATTAGTGCTACCACATAACCATGAGTGACTGTCGATGAGCAAACACTCAAAAAAAATTATCTGCAAGTGTTCCAAGAAACTGCCTCTTGTGAAGGTTAGAGGCAAGGCAAGGCAAGGCAACTTTATTTATACCGCGCATTTCGTACACAAGGCAACTCAATGCGCCTAGAGCAATAGTGGCCTACAGTATGTCAGGCTTACGACAAAAAGTGAGGCTTACACCATTAAATGCACATAGATTGTGTTGATTAGAAAATGCCATATTGATCTAAAATAACGTAATTCTCCCTTAGCTTTTCTTATTGGTTAAACCAGTACTGCCCTTCCTCTCTCACTCTCCTCAGGCTGCTCTGTGCTTAGTAGTGACTATTGCACATTCATTAACTTCATACTCAGTGGTAGTAAGCTACAATTGCCGTAGCAGCCCTGGGATAGACAGACTGAAGCGAGGCTGCAAATCTGTGTCATTGGCCCCTCCGACCACCACCAACCACTCACTCACACTCCACATTCACCCAGGCTTCCTGGTGTTCCCAAACGGTCTCCCATTCAAATACCTTCCCTGCTTAGCTTCCAAGAACTGACAGGATCAGGCAAAGCAAAGAATGAATGGCCTTTAATGGACAGAACACTGAATGTACACATGACATGACATTTCCAAACGTTTGACTGTGTAATGATGTTTTTCATGTTGTCAACAAAATCAAGTACCTCGGGCACATCAACACTGAGGACATGTCAGACGATGAGGACATTTATAGACAATGCAGAGTGTTGTATGCCCAGGCCAATACTCTGGCATGGAGGTGTGGCTGTTGTACATGGAGAGCAAAGCTGACTTTATTCAAAGCATACTGTACTTCCTTGTACACGGCTCATTTCTGGACGCATTATAAGAAAGCCAGCATGCCTAGGCTGCAGGTGGCTTATAATGATGCTCTGTGTGTGCTTTTTAAGAAGCCGAGATTGGTAAAGTGCCACAGAAATGTGTGTCAATGCCTGAGTGAACACTTTATAGTACTACGAACTTTGACGTACAGCTTTATGTGTCGACTGAACATGTCTGAAAAGGAAATAATAGTGTCCGTCAAAAATATAAAATGGAGTATCACGTTCACATCAGTCTGACTTGTGGAGACATTGGCATGATCGTCTTAAAAGGCCATCTTAATCGTTTGTCTAGTCCTTTTATTTTATTTTTAATGGACTACGACTCTGGAATAAAGTTGAATTTAATTAAACTATTGCTGTACCAGGATTATATACTGAAAAAATGGATCATGGACGCTGTTTCACAATCTGCCTTTAGTACAAAATGAGCAAGGAGGGAAAGGACTTTATTTGTATAGCCCTTTTCACAAACATGGCCACAAAGCGCTTTACATGAGACAATGTGCAACAAAGTTCAATATAAAACGCACACTACAAATTCCTTAAACGGCACTTTTACCCAGACGACAGCTCTTATAAAGTACAATATGTAAATGTCTGTCGAGGCGCAGGGGGCTGAGGGCAGAGAGGTGACGTAAGGTGGGTTACACACTGAGAGCAGCGGCTGATCAAAGTGTTAGCGACCCAGGGAGCATCTCTCCCCCGCGGGCCAAGTCAATTCAGCACAACCACTCGTGCATAAGCAATCAGCCAAGACAGTGCCATTTAGGGGCTTTTTATCAAACATTTATGGGACAAATGTCTGCTCACTCAAGACAGAGGCATAGTGTGACTAATGTGGAAAGTTCATCTTTTGTTTTGAAATTTGAAGATATGGTGCCTAAAAGTTCTGAAATGTATGAGATTGGATACTCTGCTATTTTCTGAGTGGATGTTTAAAGGTCACACTGGAAATAATCAATGCATTTTTTTTTTTTACTTTTTTTTTTACACAATTAGAGAAAATATCAATACATCCTACTATGCTGCTTGTGTAACAATCTTTGCCCTCATAGATTCTTATTAGATAACCTTGTCTTGTGTGTGTTCAACCATTATAAATTAAAAAGCGACATGATCCAAAAACTCAAATAACCTCACCTTCAAACAAGCCTTGCGTTCAGTGTACAGCTGTGACTTTGTGTAAGCGAATGCACTCCTCTATTGTCACACAGTCTTAAAGGAACAGGCCACCATTATTCCATACTGAGATACAGTATGTTCTTCCCTGAGCTTAGACGAGTTGATACGTAACTGTCTGGTCATGGAAGAGCGTGGTCACTTCTAACTTCACCCCCGTTTGGGGCCATAGGAATATGCTGGGAGAGGCCAAATGCTAACAACATCTTTGGGCTTTGTGCGTGACTGAGGGCACGCACAAAGCCCAGACAGGTACGTATTTTCCAGACTAGAAGTCGCACTTTTTTACGTAGTTTTTTTGTGTGTTCCTTTTCTTAATCCAAATATATAATTTTACATGCCACTAGAGGGCTCTGCAGGCTAATCGAGCACCAGAAAGAAAGTTTCGAGTGAGTGAGAAGCGGGTTACTACAATGAAGTAAACAACAAAAGCTAATCACGGGCTAAAGGCTAGGAGGAACGAGTTTACAAATGGGTGCTTAAACAACGTGCTGTTGCGAGAGGCTTGTCAACGGTGCAGTTACGCCTCCGTGTCAAGGCGATTGTTCAGAAGTGACACAGAGGATGAAGATTTCAATGGATTTAGTGATTTGGAGTGAGATCGAGAGTTTGGTATGTTCTTCATGCTATAGTTATCTGATCTGTTAATGTGACGTTAAGATACCAGACACCTATTTAGTTCGTCGTTTATGCTTCATGTAGCTAACCATGTGTTACGTTAGCATACCGTAACGCCTATTCAGCCGTTTTTTTTCTTCTATGTTTTTTTCTTCATCATTACGCATTTTTTGGCTGGTGCGTCTTATACTCCGGAGCGACGTATAGTCCGGAAAATACCGTACGCATCAACTCATCTAAGCTCAGGTAAGAACATATCTCAGTATGGAAAAACGGTGGCCTGTTCCTTTCATACATAACAATCTATTGCACAACTGCCATTGAGTCAAGCAAAAATGAGGAGTAGTATTGACTTCATAGTTGAGTCCATCCAGCTTTTACATCTACTAAAATATTCATCAAGTATATTTGTTGCATTTTATACAACACTACTTTATAAGACTAGCACTTCAGAAAAAAAGAAAACCCTCTAAAGCAAATTATAGTGCATATATCAACAACGATCCAGGCAGAAACTGAAAAGGTTGCAGTGAAAGTTACAGTATATGATTAATGTCTCTGTACTTTCACAGTGCACATAAAGTGTATTCAAAAGCTTTTTACAGAGCAGGAAACAGAGAACATTATGGTGGAGACGTGTGTGTAAATAACTATCTGCAGGTATATTATGCGCACTATATGGAGAGAAAAAAAAAACATCTTTTCATGGCTCCTGCAGCATGTTTCACAGAGGAAATCACCTTTAATCAGCGCCGAACATTACAGTGACAGGCCGGATGCACAGGCGACAGATTCAGTATGCAGTGTGACTACAGTCTACATCAATGTCCGCCTCTTTTTCGCAGTTACTCCTGTTTGTTTTTCGGAAACTATCCCACAGATGACTTCAGTGAAACCAACGCCAGGCTTCTCACACTCAACCAGACTAAAGGCGGGAAGACTTATTGATTTCCCTGCAGCAAAGTGACAGCAGCGCATTCTGGGGGACACTTCCATGCCTCGGCCTTCATGTGGCTTTGTGCCTGATTTTAAATTGTGCTCGGCCCCCGAGTTCATGCTTCCCTTTTCACACTAACTAGAACTGCAGTCTACCTAATGGTGCAACATGGGGGACCATTTCAAACAGAAAAACAAGAACTAAGCTTATTTTTCCCTCATTTTGTCTCGTTAAACTATTGGACAACATCATGTTAAAGCACAAGCTGAACATCATTTAACCCTGTGTTGAAGGTTATGACCAGAGGCGAGAGTTAGTCACTAAATGCAAGTCTCGAGTCAAGTCCAAGTCGTGAAGGTCCAAGTCCCAAGCAAGTCCAAGTCAATTGGTCATGGGGTCAAGTCAAGTCGAGTCGAGTCATAGCTTTTGTCAAGTCAAGCCTTCCTTTAGCCGGCAAGTCGCAAACGTCAGTGTTAAGCCTATTTCTTCTTTTCAAAATGTGTTTAAACTACTTGAAAATATAAAGTGCTTTCTCAAGATTTAGCAATTTTGAAAATGTTGGCTAAAATCAAACTTTTTAAAATCTAATATTCAAATTGCTACAAAATGTAATATATATATATATATATTAAATGTTCCAGTCTATGTACAAAATGACTGGGACAGCATTTTAAGGAAGGGGGCCCGGGGAGCTACTTAAAAAAAAATGAGCTGCTTTTCCCTGCAGTCTGAAATATAAATATAAAAATAATATTTTTATTTTTGTTTCTGGCCATTTTTATGTCAGTGGTTCCCCTGTACCTTCTGTGGACTCACCACCTGCAGGACGAGCCATAGGGGCTGGTGCAATGTGTTGCCCCCACAACCCGGCAACGGACAAGTGGAAGAAGATGGATGGATGGATGGTTCCCCTGTAATGCCCTTGCTCAAAGTATATTCCGCACAGCCTTCAGTCCCGCTGTCACTGGGCTCTGTGTGGCTGCGGAAAATAGCCTCTAAATGCTATAACTTTTGCTAGAACGCTTTAAAACACCGAGAAGCCCCCAAGATTTCTGTCATTAATCCAGCTCTTACGCATCGGCGTTCTGGAGGCTGCCGCCTGTCTGCGCCGTAGCTTCAGTCCATTGTTTCGAACGTTTTCCTGTCCCTAATACATTTCTATGAATATTCTAAACACGGTGAGGCTGTGTTTCAGTTTCATGCAGCTAAAATCTGGAACAGATGAGGATGCGAGACAGGCCTTAACTCTGACAATGTTCAAATCCAGGCTGAAAACAGCTCTTTTTACCCGAGCATATGAAAACTGAAAGTATTTTATCTGCACTCTTGCCTTTTACTGTAATTGATTAAATTTTATGTTGATGTTTTATTGATTGATTTTATCTGTTTTCTTGTAATTTTATGCAACTGTGAAGCACTTTGAATTTCTTTGTGTATGAATTGTGCTCTACAAATAAACTTGCCTTGCCTTATACTGTATTTCCGTGGCATGAAAGCACATACATATAGAGCTGTAATTAAGCCATCTCCCCTTTTCCTGTAAATGGTGTAGTAGAACCGTTCCCAGGACAATTCCAACTGGAAACCTTAAAATAGCCTCTGCATATCACTATGTTTTGTACTTCAGCAAACAATTACGCTCTGCATTTATATTTTAAACGGTTCTTAGCTGATGAAATAAATGAATGTTTTTTAAATAGCCTAATTACGTGAATTTGTATCTTTCGCGCGCTTAGCTTTCTCCTAAGCTGAGCATTTGGTTGCTCTGAAGTCAAAGTGGGCATGTGAAAGTGAAATTATGACACGAGCAATGTGGCTGGGAAAACTGCCTCTATCACCAACCCACTCAGGTCATGGTAGTTTCATAGAGGCTAGTTTGAACAAAAATGTCTAAATTCACTTTTGCACTTCCTTATGACTTTTTTTGACATGCCACAAAACAATTGCGCATTGCTCAGAATATCTACCACTTACAGTTGTGAGGTTTAGGTGCAATGTGGAATAAAGTGTTTTTCTGTTCTTGGATAATGAAATGTTCGACAATTGTCAAAACAAACTTTACTGCTGGTTTGAAAATGTGCACCAGTGTGAGATTTAGACAATATATGCTAAGTTTTCAAACAGTAAAAGATGAATAAATGGGCTAAAAATATATCATTGTGAGATTGAACATTTTAGCAGTATAATGAGGGAACAAAAGAGGTAGTATTATTTTTCTTTGCTGGTATTTAGTATCACAATCTCACACTTTGTTGGTTAGAAAACGCAATATTGATCTAAAACAGAAACTATTAACTATTAACTGAAATACCCAGTAGTTTCACTTCCTGATTATTCAAGCAATCACTTCCCACCCCCATCCTCTTGCTCCCCTTCACTGTGCAGCTGTTTCAAAAAAAAGAAAAAAGAAATAAGTACGGCCTCATGTGGCTGTAATGAAAGAATTAAGTAGAGAGATCGAGGAGTGAGGAAAATATTTCTTGCATATTCTTGCATATTTTCTTGCAAAATTCCATTGTGTATTCCAATGCAGATTACTAGTCAAGGAGCCAAATCACATGAAACAAAACTGTCACAAAGTTCAAAGTCATCTCCTCCAATTATTTCCTCATAAAGGCATCCAAAAGTGGTGACAATATTCAAAAACAAATGTGTAATTTTGGCCAGAAGGAAGGACTTTCAGCCATAAAAATAATGTGGCCTATTGCAGGTAAGTCAATGGTAGTGATTTTTGTCTATGCTCAGTGCATGTTCAAAACTGCAGTTGTAGTAGTTCAAATTCTTCAGTTATTCTAGTGGCATTTTGTATATTTTCTAGTATGCCGTTTTTATTATGTTTTACTGTGAAGCATTTTGTGTTAACTGTTTATGAAAAGCGCAGTACAAATAAAGCTTACTTACTTAGCCTGCATCATTGTGAGAAAGAACCAACGACTTGGCAGACGCTTATACTCTCAGAGTGCTGCAGATTTACATTTTCCTCTTTTTCTCATAAAGTTTCAGATTTGAGAACATTATGAATCTCTTGGACTTTCTAAAGAGCAATTATCATGTGATTTTCCTCCAAATATTTCACGATGTCTGTTTAATGGCGAGCTCTGTGCGGAGAAATCTCTTTATCTGAGCTGTTAGCCATATAATTCATCATTACCAACATTTTGAGCTATTTTCTACCAGAACATTAAACCAGATGAATATCAACACAGCCATCCAGCCTATACTCCCACCGAGCAGTTAAAATACCGCTTACTCGAGTACTGTTTGTTTCTCAAATTGTATCCACGTGTACGGTGGGAAACTCACAAGGGCACACATCAACAGAGACTTAGCACTTCCGTCTAAGTAACCTCCTTGTAAGAAACCAGGATTGTAACCTTTTATATTATGCAGAAATTAATAAAATATTTAAAATGGGAGCTGAGGTTAAAGTGCCTGATGCTGAGTGTGGGGCAGAAGGGCAACACACTGCAGCTGCACTTTCCACTAGGCCGGGCTTTTGTCGAGAGAAGATTTCCAATTTGTGTCAAAGCAGAGGTGGTTAAGGTGGGAAAACACAAACTTCATTGCTCACTCTTGAGAGGTCGAGATGGATGGTCGTCATCTAACGTGGAAAATCTGTTTCAATGTCTAATCATCAGATAAAGAGTAAAATTACTTGCTTGCTTTAATTAAATATAAATAATCTTCACTTTAATATAAATGTGTCAAGTCATAATCCATTAGTTAAGATAAACTATTTAGTAAACGAAAGAAAGGAAACTGTTTTAGTTTCCAGGGGCCACATAACAAGAGACCATGCAGCAAAGAAAATGAATCTATTAAGACACAATTTTACATTTGGAAAAAAAGGGTAAAGTACTGTACATAAGATTTAGCATATAATTTAAAAGGGGTTAGCATTTTCCAATTATAATTGAATTCAGCGAGACTAGGATCAAAGAAATGCAAAATAATACCACCTCTTGCTAATAACTTGGCCTTTCAAAGGCCAGAGCTGGCGTGGAACAATAATCTTTTATGAGACAAACTGGGAACAAATTATCTTGATGCCAGCATTGAAATTGCCTTGTAATGCACTGAAGCCTCCAGGTGTGACATACAGTATTTTAATGTACTCAGGGAAATGTGGCTGGAGTAGGAGGATAATATGGAGGTAGAGATAGAGTGGCATGCTCAGAGAACAGAGATGACGGGAGTGAAAGACAACAGGCTCGCTTATGGGTGTCCTATGTCAGTAAAATTGACTGTCTTTTTTGTTTGGTTCATTTCTTTAACGCAAAACTTGTAACCCAAGAACGTACTGCTGTGAGCTCAGAGTGTTAACCACTATGCCACCATGTAGCTTTTCATTTAAATGTAAGAACAAAATTAGGACATATTGCTGTGTATAAAATCATAAACTATCTTAATTAATTCTTTTGAGACATGGGGCTCTGTAGTTCAATACATCGAGCTGTATTTGGGTGGCACAGCAGTTAGAGCTTGAGCTTCACAGCTAGATGGTTTTGGGTTCGATTTCCCACCTGGACTGGGCCTTTCTGTGTTGAGTTTGCATGTTTTCCTTCGTGTCTGCGTAGGGTTCCTCCGGATACTCCAGCATCTCCTACCAATAGGTTCCCTGTTGGAGCCAGGACTCTCCTGGAAATGAGATTCCTAATCTCAGTGGGACTTTCCTTGTAAAATAAAGGTCAAATAAGAAAATACAAATAAAAATAGCATTTCAAGTGGCTGTTCAGTAGGACTGCAATAACCTAATCTCAGGAGGCTGAGGGGTTAGGGTTAGGGTTGTGGAATCTTTGCAATCTCAGGTTCAGCATCGCAGATAAAAGATCTGAGTTTCCATAAAGCAGATTCTAAAGTGTTTAGACGTGTCTTGACTCTGAATACCAGGGTAAGGTGGAAGCCGAACACCTCCAGCAGGAGCTGTCCATATAAAACAAATCTTTCACAGATTATTGTGTATTGTTCTAATGTGGGGCAATTTGAACAAGAATATGTTGTTTGACATTTGACGTTTCAAATATAAAAAACGCAAATCGAATTGCAATCGCAATATATTTGTCCAAAAATCGCAATTAGGTTTTTCGTCAAAACCGTGCAGCCCTACAGTTAGGTTAAGTGAGCGACCGCAGCCCAGTGCCCTTCACCAGATCTTGGTCTGTCATAAACCAAGCTCAAAAATTGGCCTATTGTGGATGTTTTTCTCCTTTAGCGAGACATGAAGACAGAGTGGAGTGTTACATTTTTTATCGTTAGCTTCCGTTGATGAGATATAAATGTAATACCACCACCATCAATTCAATTTAGTGAAAAGCAAAGATTACATTTTGGAAAACCTCTCATACATTTTGAACTGTGCCCGAACGCTGCTAACCTGTCTTATTCAGTCAAAAGACACATAAAACAAGTGATTCGCGTAACATTTTCAAAGGTGTAATCTCCTGCTGGCGGGTCATTTTCTTCTCCTCCTGCCCCGTGGCATTTGGTAACTGGGATGGTTTTTACTTGTGTCCCTGAGAGTTTCCAGCACAAAGGCTGCTGGGAGGAAGTTTGACTTTGCAGAATGAACCTTGTCGGCCATTAAACATTCATGAGAACAGAGAACAAAAAGAACCGAGAAGTTTGAGATGGATAAAGTATAAAGAGAAAAACACTTATCCCACCCACACACACACACACTCTGAAATGTCATCATCTTGAAATATATGTTCTCGCTTTTACATGTTTCTTCTGACGGAAAATGTAATGAACAAAAGGGAAAGAAATTAGATGAAAATGAGACAGTTCAACATATATTAGACCATGGGGCTTGTCTGGTTTGGGCAGGTAGAGAAAGAGCTGCCATGCTCTACTTTTGCAGTAAACTGAACAAGACTTAATGTTTCTTTACAATGCAAAGCACACACTCGATTTTTCCTTTGGTGCAGCTGAAATCTACTTTATGCAATATACCTGACCTGATAGTGGATCTTTATTATCCCGGCTATCTATTTCCCTGTGGAGCCATTACAGTCGTTAGCCTTATCTTATCTTTAAACAAGGGGGAGTTAAACGGCGCTTCCTTCAGCCCCAGCCAACCTGAGAGGAGGAGAAGGAGGACACTCTGGGGTTTGAATTCAGTCACCAGAGACAGGGCAGGTGTAGTTAAGCCTGAGGCGCCTGAGGCACCTGGCCCTAACGCGGTGCAGCTCGGGAGGAGAGGAGATGATTTTCAGATAGACTGCGCTGAGTCATGATGAACTCTCTAAATGTTTCAGTTTAGGCATGTCCTCATGCAGGTGTGAAGCCGGTTGCAACTAAAAGGCTAATTACCACCAACTCTGGCCTCATTTACAGCTGTCCAATGAACTGGGCTCAGCAACTGCCCTCAGCAGTCGGGCTGGATGCTGAGATCGTGTCGTTTTTTGGTCAGTATTAATAATAATAATTACAGTCCCGTGTCACAAAGTTTCTCAAAGCGTCGTGTTGATACACAAGTGAAATGGTAAATAATTTCTAAAGCATTTTTCCACCTACAATGGACAATCAAAGCGCTCCTAAGTTATGGCACAAGCTCCAGCAAAGTCTGGATGTTAGCCCCATAGTCTTCAGCTCTATCTGCAATTGGACTCTCATCAGGACAAGGCTTATCTATAGCCTTTGTCCTTTATTGTGGTTTCTCATTTTCCCCCACTGTTTTTTGTTGTGTTTTTTTCTTGAAGAGAAGGAGAGTAGGACAGGGGACCTCAATGTTGACCGTTTGACATTTGAACATTACATTTGTTTTGCCCAGCATCAAAATCCATCCTCTGATTAACACTGATTTAAACGTGCCAGTTCTCTACCTGTCAACGCTGGTCAACCTGCCCCACCTCTTCAAAATCTTCCTCATCCTCATTCAGTAAGTACATGGTGGAGACGGAGATGATGTAAATATGAAAAGTTCATGTTATTAAAAACAAGCATACAATCCCAGAGCGCCTGGGAGGCTCTTTGTTTGGTTTGTACAAGAAAATTGCATGACTAGGTAGCAATTTAAATAGACTTGGTTACAACTATAGAATCACAGGGCATAGCACTGGGTTGCATGTTTACACAAAGAAATTAAGTATACACAATAGAGACATTGAGAACACAATATTTTACAAGGACAAGAAGGTTAGAAAATTGAATTTGTATGACTTAGAAAAACAGAAGTGTTAACTGTATAATATGTTAAGTCAAACAAAAGGGTTTAGTGTTGGAATGGAAATACAGCTGGAGTTGCTGGGGATGCATTTAGAAGAAAGAAATTCTCCAACACGGTCACTGGCGTCTGCAATAATCCTAATACCTACCTTGGACATCGTTGTGTTGTAAGACAGGCTTAATGGCTAGTTTTGTACGATATCCACCGAGTCACTGTCACTGCGCACTTCTCTTCCCTTTGCTGCTTCCAAGAGACAAAATAGAGATTTAATACTGAGTCACGGCGAAACTGAAGCTGCACCGTTTCCAATAGCATGTCCTTTTTCACATTAGCATAATCGCAGCTGACAGCACCTAATCATTTGTCTGTTCCTTCATTTAAAAATATTGATTTGGGCACCCTTTTGGGACAGCTTTTGAATATTGACGGACATCCAAGCTTCGATATATTGAGTAGCAGAGCCTCTAATTCTGTTTTCACATCTCCAGTATAATCTATTGCAGATGGGAGCAAGGTTATTTAGTTTGTCTGTTCTTTCATCTTCTATCTCCTCAGTGACTTGGCAAAAGTAATGGGTAAGTTGCTACTAGCAGCCCTCTGGCCCGACAAAGCTCTGCACTTATGGTATTGTTTTCACAGCGCTGTCTCCATCAGAAAAACACTGGCATCTTGAATGTGGATAGTCCATTACATCTCATAAATGCTCAATTGGTTTTAGTGCACACAGCCCAGTGGCTACACCAGCAGTCTGCTGAAATTGTTTAAACTAACTCAGGAGTCATCATGTCCAATATATAACTACAATTTTGGTAATATCTCCTTTATGGTCACAGGTTGGGTTTCCCAAACTGTGGTATAGAGACCGCTTTTGGTTCATGGGGTCTTCTACAGGCCCAGACATTGTTTATTTCAGATATAATTTTAGTCATAATATGTCCTACATTGTTTATGTTTTCACTTACAAGTACTTGTGAATGAGTACTCTGGGTTGATACAGGCAAGAGCAAGTCAAACGTAAAGCTAAGTTAATGCCCAAATAATACATTTTAAATGCCACACACAAAAAAGTCTGTGCATATTTAATTTCACTGGTAACTTTAGAGCAAAGGAAATAAGGTCAATTCCAGCCAAACTGCAACTGAATATGTTTTAGACCATAATTGTGATCTTTTCAATGAACTCATGCAGTAAAAGTCATTGAGCATGAGCAATGTCATGATTTTCCAAGGAATTTAGATTTTATGCCAGTTTGAATCCAATTTGATGTTTTTTTTAAATAACATTTAAGGCCTTGATTTTCATTTAATGACTTTTAATGCTACCCTGGAATACCTTTTGGTGACAAATGTTCAACATCTAAATGCATAAGTATATTATTGCCCTTGTGGGTAGAAGTGGTAGTGACTTTAAGAAGAGTACTAGTCGCAGTAGCAGTAGAATTACAGGCTGGCACAACAGTAGCTGGAGAAGTCTGAAAAGTTAAGTGTCACTAAGGGGATTCACAGATGCCAATAGTTGTGTGTAGTTAAAGTAGCAATAAAGGCTGTGAAATATATCGCCACATTATCATTATCGAAATATACTTTTTGCAAAATCACTCAGGTTTTCCATCTGACTGACATTGACACATGTAATTACTCCATCAAACTCTTTTATAAGTCACAATAAAAAAAAATTAAAAACTGATTGCAACGTGTTGAAATAGTTTAGTAACATGTCACATTATTATATTCAAAATCATCAATCAATCAATATTCAAAATAGCTACCAAATATGGCATGTTTGTCATAATTATTGTACAGCTCTAGCAACATTTCAATTCAAGTAAGGCTTTTGCTCAGCATGTTTAGTCCGTGCAAAACACACAGTTGGAGCACTTCCACCACTTACAGCCCAACTACATGGTACATTATCTTGCAGCACTGTCTCCACACACTCAGCCGCGCCTCTAAACCACACCATTGACCACCAAGCCGTGATTCAAGAACCCCAACGTCTATTTCGGAGCTCTCTGGGGCTCAATTAAAGACACCAGTGGCCCAGGTGTGTCAGCGAGTCGCAATGTTAACTGGGGCGACCTAGCGGGGTCTTCTGTCCCCATATCCCAGGGAACGCGCTGAACTGACCATCTGGAAACAGCACGCAGAGTCTGAGCCAGATGCCGCTGGTCACCATCATTAAGGACCTGGATTCAGCCATGATGGTATCAATGGGGTACGATAATGACTTCCTTTAGGTATTGCAAGTGCACAAGAGACAACATAGGCTGTGTGTTGTCCAAACAAGTGCTTCAGTCATTTGGCACAGGCCTGGTGGAACTACAATGACCATTTACTACAACAATCATAGCAATGGGATCTGTCTACAATTTGCTAAAGGCTGTTTTGCATCCCCAATTAACTCTTTGGATCAAACCAAAACAAGCTATCATACAGGCACACAAGTTAGAATTGCCACCTTTAAAACAACTCTTGCCTGAATGTGTTCTAATTCCATTTTATTTAGTTGTTTTTGAGGTGTCCTCACTCTTGTTCAAAATTTAACCGCATATTCCCATTCCACACGTTTTTGTGTCTTTATTCTGTTGCACACGATTCCCTCCCAGACATTGTCACTGTTTTAATTTCCATACTTTGCGGAATGAGAGGGGAAAGCAGATTGAACAGGCTCTACTAACACTCCCATCATTAATCCCAGACAGAACAAAGAAATAAGAGGCAACAAAAGAACATTTTGTTTGTTGCTGAAGGTTGAATCACTTCTGAAAGAAAATTGCAACAATTACAACTGACAGGAATTCTGCAAAGAGTATCATAATAGAATATATAATTTAGTAAATAGCTCTTTGACAAGACTGTTGATAATTTATTGGTGAGACAGCAGTGAGAGATCAGGAACAGAAAGTAGATTTTCTGTTGCATATACAGTTGTGCCGATAAGTTTACACTCCATGGTGTTTTTTTTTTTTTGGGGCCATTTCTCAAAGAATATGAATCAAAAGACTTTCCATTTTCACTTATGGTCAGTGATGTTGTTTATTGTGAAAATAATGTGTGAACTCTTTTCAAATCACCATAACAAAATAAAATACCAAATTGACCCTGTTGAAAAGTTTACACACCCCAGTTCCTAATACCGTGTATTTCCCCTTTAGCGTCAATGACAGCTTGGAGTCTTTTGTGGTAGTTGTGGAGAAGGTTCTGTATATAAGCTAATGGTAAAGTGACCCATTCTTCTGGGCAAAATAAACCTACATGTGAAATATGGAGGTGTTTCGCTGATTCCACTGGCTCCAGCAGAATAAAGTGAGGGTCCCATTAGTGACCATCTCAGTCTCCTGACCTCAATATCATTGAACCACTGTGGGGAGAGCTCTAACGTGCAGTTCATGCAAACAGACCAGGATTTTACAGTAATTGGAGGCTTTTTGCCAAGAAGAATGGGCCGCTTTACCATTAGATTGTATACAGAACCTTGTACCACGAAAGACTCCAAGCTGTCATTGATGCTAAAGGGAAATACACGGTATTAAGAACTGGGGTGTGTAAACTTTTCAACAGGGTCATTTTGGTATTTTATTTTGTTATGGTGATTTGAAATTAGTTCACACATTTTTTTCACAATAAATGGCTTCACAACATCACTGAACATGAATGGAAAAAAAGTGTTTGTGTTTTCATTTATATTCTTTGAGAAATGGCCTAAAAATAAAAGAAACCATCAGGGTGTGTAAACTTATCGGCACAACTGTAAGTACTGGAGTTGGTTATTGTCACAGGTGTAATTCTGTCTTTGGCCTATACATGATAGGCCAACAGGGGACCAAAATAATTATTACAATTAATTGTAATTAATTAATCGTTATGCTGTTAAGAAAGGAAAGATACAGTGCTATCTGAAAGTTACTGGCAAATATACTGAAAACAATGGTAGTAAAAAGCATACATTTACCTTTTATACAACTTTTTGAATGATGGTTCAGGATATTTACTGAAAAAATGCCCAACGTCAATAAGTAAGTTCAGGTTTAATTGATAATTGTTTAATGAAGCCACCGATTAATCGATAAAAGAAACGTGTGTGCGTGCCTGGTTGCTAGAGTGCCCTCCAGTCACCCGCAATCACCAAATATAAAGTAGAATATCTTTTTTAAACCTCCACTTGCAGACACACACTCTCCAGCTCTTGTTAATATCTTGGCAGGGGAGGATAGCATAATGCCACGGGGTATGCATAAACCCTTAGGCCATCATCTGTAGCCCCCTCAGTGCTGTCAGTGGTGGCACTTGTGACTAGTTAATGCAAAGTAATGAGACGTCAGTGCCATGCAATTTGATGGAAAAATCTGCATGTATTGAAGTGAGTAGTGCACTGTTGCAGATTGCAGCATAAAGATAGTTACACCAAAGGAAAGTAAAATGAACTAATCGCAGATTTGGTTGCCTTCCAGTGAATTATATTATTTCAAATGTTTGTGCTGCAAGCGGCTGGTACATTTGAATAATCTTTAGTCAACGCTGTGAAAATTTCTTTAAAAAAACGCAGGTTTTGTAAGGGGCTCTGAGTCATCCGCGAAACTCGTGAATGCGGTCTGTGTTGGTGTTGAAATGGCATGCGGCTATACATTTGGCATTTGGCAGAACATTTATCTTTCGGAGGCTGTTTTGAGTCTGCTACTTTGAGCTAAGCACTAGCAGCAGCAGTGGGTAAACTTTACAAAAAAAACGAATCCATGAGCTGATTTCACATACACTTTGTTCATACAATACATATAGTCTATTAAAGATCCTCTAAATACTCGTTACAAATCATTCTTAAACTACAAAATGTTTCCATTAGTGACTTTGGTCTATTATTCCTAATAAAAACAAAACACTCCTTGCGTCCATGATCCATGATTAAACTCTGTGTCCTTGGAAAATTACTGGCCATTGCCTTTCGTCACTTTTTTTATTTTCTTATTATCTATCCGAATTCTTAGTTAACAGCCTTTTTCACACCTCACTAAAACTCCCCGCACTGTACTTTCTCTGCAACACATTAACATTCATCTTAATTATCACAACTGTTCAGGCTCATTGCGTGGACCACCAAAAAGCATCGCTAATGGTATGTTTTGCACTTCAGCTACCTCCTCTAATATTCCCACACATGTTTCGGAAGCACAAAAAGCTTTGCGTAGATGGAGAACGGATTGTGCCCCGGCAGCTGCAGCTCAGTGCCACAAGGTGAGGACTGAGTGAGGCTAATGTGATGGGACGTGCTAAATGCGAGCTAACGCAGCGGCAGGACGCGGAGCAGGAGGCCTTCAAAGGACTGGAGGTGTGGGGGTGTGTCGAGCGGCGGCGGCTCTAATCCAGGCTGACACTGTGTGAACTACAGTAACTAAAGCACACATCAATATGGAGCCCATTGACTCTCTTCAGAAGATGATTTTATCCTCTAAGACAGGCCCCGACGCACGGGCACACAACTAAGAACATGATATTTAATGCTTCAGGACCAATCCATTAAACCAGGCTTAGTCCCAAACAAGATGGCGATATGGGGGACATGTCAATGCAATAAATAGAAGGGCAAATGATATGGGTGGATTGTTGGCACATACAATAATGAACATGAAAGCAAACATGTACCGGTAACTACTGCTGCTTCTCTCTGACTCTTGGTATTTTAAGAGTAAAATGCTTGAGTTTTGATCCAATATCCACAAACATTTTCATTTTAGATATTAAACATATTTTAATATCTGTTCTGTACTTTCATCATCCACTGTGGGATTTTTTTTTTTCCATGTTTATCAGCAAAACAGAGACAAATACGTACCTTATCACGCTGCAAGTAAAATTGTTTTCCTACAAGGAATTTTTGCTTGTTATTTTCACAGTATTATCCTTCACAGTGAAATTGTAAAATATTGCTTCAGGCACTTGATTATCTAATAGCAGTGGGGTAAGATGCATACAGTTATTCATTCCTTACATACAAATTAGATAATTACTGAAAATTCACTTGCTGAGAGGCCTGTACTTAAATTAAATGTCTATAAATAGTACAGATGTTAGTAATCCAAATTAAATAATTAGCTGGATTATTAGAGCATTTCATGAAGCAAGTAATAGCATGCACTACTGGTCAAATTTGCCCTTAATATTTGCCACTTATTACATAGGACTGTAGTGTATTACTAGGTATTACACGAAAGGTCTGCAGCATAAGGCACGGAGGCCAAATCCAACTTCCTTGGTAATGATATTGAAAATGTGACGTCTGCACAAAATGATGCAAAAACCTCAGTTCTTAATTATGAATTCGATATAATGCTGAAACACAATTTGGGTAATATAATTTCTCTGCTTTTGAGCAATATTTCGGGCCAATGTTGTAGTATTTCCCTGCTGCTACACACTACAGGCACAGGGATGGCTGGTCCTCAGTCTGGTCTCATTCAGGCCACTGCTAACCCGACACGTGGGAACACCCAAGGACCCAACCTGTTCACACACAATCTGCAGAGGCACAATCCCATTACTCAGCCTGTTATTGGTCCCTCTCACACAGTGCACCATAGCAGTGGATCAGCCTGCCCTGGCCAGCCTCAGTGTGCACCTTCTCTCTCTCTCACTCTCATGGGAATGGCCTGGCTGCTTGATTTTCTAAGGCGTTCGTCTCTCACTCTCTCCCCTCCATTGTCCTCACGGCGGCCTTCTATCAGTCTCTGCTTACCTCAGTGTCTTGTCGTTTATTCTTTCACACCGTTGCCCTTGTGCTTGGTCTCTCTCCCGCGCTCTCTCCTCGCCATAGACACGGCTCTTTTCTGGACACAACACAAAACCTTATTTAGCAGTCCGCTCAGCAACAGCCATAGCAAAAGCTGCCAATTCACCTGCTTAGATTGCTGTATTCTCTCGCTCTCCGTCTCCAAAACCCACCGCAATTACAATCCCTTGCATAAGTAAATGCACCTGGTACACAGCCACGTTTGATGAGCATGCCGGATCATATTCACACACTTGTGGCCATATGGTTTATTACCCAGAGTGGCAGAGGAGGCTATTGTCACTCATATCTCTGTCTCTGCCTGCTGTGTATGTGCACTAGTCTTCAGGGAGTCCAGGTACTGTAATTAATGGGTGAGTATGGAGGTGCAAATTAACAATGGCCCAGAGGCCTCCACAACCAAACAAACAACATTTGATGAGCGTGTCTATTAGTATATATGTTTAGACAATATTTGGATAATTTACTAATTAAATGATGTACAGAATACAACCCAAGACTCACAGTGCATTTTGCCATTACTGATTTTACTTAGGCTACATGTGTGAAACTGCAATGTAAGACATAATGCATTAATTAGCTAAATCATTTGATAAATTCACACAAATAAAGCATATATCATTCGTACACGATTCCATCATTCCAAACATAACTTTGCAGATTTGATGACATTAGCTTGAATGCGTGCAGCATGCTAACCAAGCTTATACTGCTGAACATTGCCTTTTTATGACTTAATACTAATACTCTGAACAGAACATTTTTTACTCAATTAAAAGTATTACGCTTCAGTGATAGAATTATAGTGCATTTCAGCTGTTGTCACAAACTTCTTTTGTTTTTTTCCAAAGGTTCACTTTACTCCCAACACATTTTTTGGTGAGAGTAGCATATTGAATCTCACGCATGCCTCATACACCTCCAAGACCTCCATGTCAATAACTGAGCACTAATGCTTTGTGAAACTTACTTGCTTTGAAACAAGTAAGCACTCAGCTTTCAAAACCAGTCCAGATGGAACAGTCTGAGCTACTCACTGAATAACAATGTAAAAATAGGGATGGTATACAATATATTCCCTGCATTATCTACCATTTCTGTGGCCATTTTGTGAAAAAGAACATTGTTGGGTCGGCTATCTCAGGGCTGTAATGAATAAAACAGGAACTAAAACAGGAATGAAATGGTAGACCATTCAATTAGACATAGACTAAGCAAATGAAAATATAGATCATTTATTCAGATAAATAATGAAGCAGATACATGGCAACAGAATTAAGGGTCCTTTGAATGTTCCAAATGTCACTCTGCAAACAGGTTGATCTTAATCCTCCTTCCTCCCAAATATGTGAAGTGATTACTTAAATGCTTGTAGACATTATGCTACACTACTATAAACTGAAGAAGTAAGATATGTAAGTCTTCCATTTTGTACAAGTAAAAATGTCGTTGGTAAGATACTATTTTATGAATTTAAATTTTGCAGATTCACTTCAGAGTAAAACATTATTTTCCCCCTTTGAGTCTTAGTATAATAAAAGCACAGACCTTTTTTAAATTGGTGGAATAAATCAGGCAAAATCTTCTTTCTGTCACCTTTTTCCACTTTAAGGTCCAGCTGAAGAAAGGAAGAAAGCTGGCAAGATTTCCCATCCGGCAGTGGTTGAAAAGGTGGTTAACATGAAAGCCTCTGGATTGGGGAAAGCACTGTGTCAAAAGCTCATGACAAGGAGCTGCATATAACGTGTCAAAGTAAAGTCAGACCGTCTAATAGGACAAACGACTGTTGTTTTTCAATCTATATGAGCTTTAATAGAATGAATGTGAATTTGTTCAGGTATCAATGAAAATCAGAGCAATGCACACACACACCTTCAGCTCCAGCCACACGGTCTCCCACCAGCACCTGCCCCACCTGGGTGTAAGTCAAACCTTGTCAGAAAAATGGCCAATGAGATGAACTATGAGTTGTTTGTCCTGAGAGCAGGTGCTCTAGGGAGAATTTTAGCTTCTATTTCTGATTCTTTTGTGTAGATATAAGGACACACCACTGACTTATGACATACTGATTTACAACGGCAATCACTTTGAATGTTCCCAAATTCAATGTGGAAAAAGTGTTTACAGCAAGAAAATGTGGTTTATTTCAAAAGTATGCTATTCAAAACATTATGCAAAACACAATGTACATGTTGTCTTTTCCCTGGTACGCTTTTGAACGAGGAGAAATCCAGGTGTGCTGTGCATTATGGGTACTTCTCTTTTAAATGCTTTTTGGACACACAGTCTAGCCCCAGTTAATTGCAGATGAGGAAATGCCCTCAAAACAAACCAATTCATCAGATGTGCCTTCTTAATGGGAATGGGCTGTTTCTAGTTTACTCAGCTCTCACAGCTCATTGAACCGTAACATCAACTCATTTGAATAGCAAATAAACTCAATTTCAGATTGTTTAATTTCTCTATGCATCACAGGGAGATTGAGGTGAACCATATGCGTAAAATAGGCCTACTGTATGTTAACACAACAAAAGTATTTTTACTTTATTAACTTAAGTAGATGATTGACGGCGTTCAACTGGAACTGGGTAGCTGGATAGATTCTTTTAATATATATATTTATTTGTTTTCGGGACAGTGCATGTTATTGACCAACCATACATGGATACATGCATGTAAACACACCACAGCGGATTGTAGCCTTGGGCTAATTTCCATCTGTTGTCCCACACTCACAAACACACTCTCATTCATTCTGACCTATTGTACATGTTTTAGTGGTAAGGGAAACCAGAGTACTTGGAGGAAACCTACACAGGGAGAACATGTGAGCTCCACACAGAAAGGCTTCGTCCAGATGGGAATCAAACCCAGGACCTTCTAGATGTGGGGCATGAGCGCTAACCGCTGCGCCACCGTGCCGAACTCCTGCCAGTATTGCATATTTCTTCATTTTAAGAAGCACTCCACTTTTTCCTATTTTAGAAAAAATAAAAATAAAATAAAAAAAACAATACTATCTGTACAAGTTCAACATTCATCACTTTATGCTGACGGAGTGCAGTGTCTAGTGATAGCGTTTTGGGAGACCGTCATCATACCAGTCTCTGCACCTGCGGGGGCCAGGATTCAAACCATTGACCTTCTGATCATGAGATCTACCATATGAGCCGCTGAGCATTTTATTTATTCATTTGATTATTTATTTCAGGGTACATTAAACTTACTTATAGTCAGAGAGAGAAGCACTGACAGCTTTCCACCATTGTTGACAAGTAGCGTCACACAGAGAAAACTCAAGGGAGTGTTACTCTTAAAACAATTACATGAATAGGCCCACCTTTCGCGGTCCATAAACAGGAAACTTAAACAACTTGATGAATCCACAGCACAATCAAACGGGTAGTTTCTGTTATCTAGGGTTTGGGGGAGGGGGCAAAGCTTGTGTCTGTCTGCTTGGACTCGCCGCAGCTGTAATTTTACTGGGAGTAAGTGACAGATAAAGCTGCTATTACCTCAAGAAAGCACAATCAACAAGGAAGTAATTATATGCTTCTATTTTTATTGAGTCCATCACACAAGTAAAATGGGTCAATTTGGGCTTGATACAAGGTAATAGTAGAGATATTACAGTAAAGTGCAGCAGTCGTGTTGTTAATGTGTTGTCTGGTGTTATTGTATAAGCAGAATTTTATAGGATTTTTTTGTATTTCTTTTTTTGCTATCACAGCGATACTGCAACCATTATTATTGAAAATGCACTTTGTAAATATAGCAGTGGGAAAAAGTGGAGCAAGCTTTAGTGTGAAAGATAATGTCCAAACAATACTGTCAACTTGCTGGCTCTATGATGATGGTGACTCTGACTTTTGACCTTCGACCTTTGCTGAGAATATCTGCAAATAGCTTGAGATTATAATGGTGTGCCAATAGTTCTGTGTAACAATAAAATTTTAGCTCTCGGAGGTATAACACATGACCTGAAGAAAACAAAAACTGTGTTCAAAAGTTTATTTTAAAATTCCCAGAGTTGGGGGGAATTTTGTTAAATAAAACTAGCAGTGATGGGTCAAATATGCTCAAGAGGCCAATTAAAGAGGTTACATAGCCACCTTATATTTGGTAAACAGCGTTACGTAAGCGCTCTACCCATCTATGGGATGCTGAGCTAATTATATGGTCGGAAAGAGAGAGTGGATGCCAGCGCTCTTGATAAGGTGTCAGACTGACAGAGCAGAAGAGCCACAGGAGAATAGTTGGAATTACACATCGCAATGGGAGGTGAGTGTGAGAGGAGATACAACAATAAAAGGCATAGAGAAGATTAGGAGCTGAGGATGTAGGCCAGACAAGCATGACAAAAATGTTGAGCAAGATGGCAGAGGGAATGGACAGAATTAAGCAAGAGAATTGATAAAATAGTCAAAGTACACAGAGTTCAGCTATAAATTCAACATAAGGGCCCAAATCCACCATGTTCTTGGTAAAAGGCAACAACGCCTATAGAGTCACCAAAACAATATTTAAGAGACGCTCTACTTCATAGGTGTTTACCCACAGGTGTGAGTAGCTGTGATTAGAGAGGAGGAGCCAGGCCAAGCTCAACTCTTCCCTGTTGGTCTTTATCTGGACTTCGGGCTGAACCTTAGTTCGCTCACAAAGCCTTTTGGATGAGAGGCGAAACGTTCGAGACTTCAACTACAGAGTACAGAAGATGACTCAAGTACCTTCATTGAAGATGGACAACTCCTGTACGACTGAGAGCCTACACAGACAACAACATTTAAAGTTGTTTTAAAGTTGAAACAAACTGTCACATTCTGGCTGTACGTGAAAACTAGCCAATGAGGGTTTTCTCCATTGTTACCTTGGAAACCGGGGTCTCTGCAGAGTTGGTGGAGCCTACCTTAAACTCCCTTTATGAAAAATGAAGTTGAGGTAATGCACCAGCCCACTCTTTTACAGATTTATCTTGCGCTGCCTCAGAATAGAACTACACTTTATTTCACATACATACCATAGTTGGGCATTTCAGCTCACATTGTGAAACCTGATTTCGTAATGATTATCTGAATAAATTCAGTAAAGTTTATCTTTTTTTAAAAATGCCAAAGTTTTATTTCCATCTAGGGAGCTTCCTCATGGCACATTTTGGTTAGAATTTACACTACAACATTTTATGAAATATTACAGACAAGATATGTTTAGGTTTACCGTCTTAACATGTCCGGACTATAGCCTGGAGGAATTTCAAGAAAATATTCAGTTGTGATCTTTCCTGTTAGATTAGGGATTTGCAAAATCAAGATTGATTGCACAGAGCACCAGCAAAATGCACCCAACAAAGATTTAAACACTTGGCTCTCATTTTCCATGGGGTGAACTCAAAGACCTGTGTACACAATAGACCCCTTTCTCTCGAATATTGCATCTTTGGCTGTCTACAATAAAAGGACACTCTGAAATTAATCAAGTCAGTGTCTGGTGTGACCACCATTTGCTTCACGCAGTGCAGCACATCTCCTTCATAGAATGTGTCAGGTTGTTGATATGGACAATGAACAAGGTGTGTTTTATTGATGCCATTTTGAATGCACAGATCTGTGACCAGATCCTGAGGGCCATTGTTGTGCCATTCATCTACGACCATCACCTCATGTTGCAGCACAATAATGCACGGCCCCCCGACCCCCCCATAAAGCAACACTGAACATTTCAGAGTGTCCTTTTATTGTAGACAGCCTCTGCAATATTCATGCTGTTTAATCAGCATATTGATATGCCAAACCAGTGAGGTGGGATAGATTTTCTTGACAATGGATAAGTGCACGCTTACACAGATTTAGACAGATTTGTGAACAATATTTGAGAGAAATGGGTCTTTTGTTTATAGAAAAAGTTGCCTTTGAGTTCAACTAATGAAAAATGAGAGCCAAAACAAAGTGTTGCATTTGTGTATGAGTGTATTAACATTTGGGATAAATATGAACTGCTGAAGTATTACAAATGTCACAGGCATTTCAGATCTTGCTTGTAGACAGTAACACAGGGTTAGCAGGTTTTAAACTGAAAAAGATCCCATGGAGAAATTATATTTTGTTGTTTGCAGAGGAGTTTACTTTGTCTGAACAAGCGCTGCCTTTGTGATTGATTGTGAACAATGTAATCATGTTTTCGATTCAATTGCAGTTATCCTTGCAGCCAGTGTTTACACTTAAAAGTAAAAATTCTCATTTCTTTTCAATGGATAATTGGGGATGTTAGGGATTTTGTGGTTTATATAGACATGCTTGAAACAATTGAAAGTGGAGCTGAGGTTTGCCTGCCTCACAGCCGATGATGCTATTGTGTTTCTTTCTGCCTCAAAGCCTGTACGGAAGATTACCAGCTGCCTCTGTACTTTGCACAGTTCAGGTGTAGAAAAATGTTGCGCTGCGAGTGTGAACCTCATGAGTTACCTTTCAGACAATTTCCTTTTAAACATTCGAAACATTTAGCACCACGCTCATCCATTATTTGGTGTAGTAGGCACAAAGCCGGCTGGACAAACGCAACCTCGTATTGTGTTTCTTCCCACATAAAGGATGTAATTTATTGCGTCTTTTTGGAGTTTGTGACAAACATTAATTTTATGTATGAGCTATGCGGCGTTCAGAGCTAGATCATCTGTCTTGTGGCATGGTTCACGAGCACAGAGCTAAAGGCCGTTGACCGTGAACTGCAGCATTTGAGATGACCTTTCTGTTTCTCTTCTCGGTGCTGGAGTTAGACAGGCTTGAGTTAGATCCAAGTTTGTCTAACTCATTCAGTGTGAAACATGCTGAATGATCTAATATCTACATTATATGGTGGTAATGAGCCACACAAGAAAGGAGTCCAATAATGGAGTTGTTAAAAAGATTCCAAAAACATTTATCTACACGCTGACCATTTATTAACCATAAAAATGCCTTATCAATGATTTCTTAATACTTACAAATGTGATAATGACCAGTTAGTTGCTCAACAAATCGATGTAAAGAAGTATGCACAGATAAATGATGCAATATGGGAAACTGTAATAGATTTCAGAACCTTGAAACTAACTGCATTTTCCCGCATGAGCTTGTGTAATTAAAGTACTGTTACTCCCACTTTCCCCATGAGCCCGGTCTTGCAGCACCGACAGGGAAAGTCTTGTTCTCTGTGTTGGCTAGAGCCTGCCTGGACAGCCTTATAGAGAGGTTTTAATTAACACAGTTTTGCCTTTTAAATAGCATCCCACTACCCCATTTCCCTCCAATCGTAAACCGCCTCCAAGAGTTTCCCCTCCATGTGACTTAAAATAAATAAGCTCTGGTGGATGAATGCATAAATTCTCCCACTTATTGGCCCTAATCACAGAGCCAGTAAACGTCAATGCAAACAGATGGAACAGCTCCTTAATAAACCCCATTCTAATTGGAATGTGTGCATCATTTTTTGATACAGTCTGCATTTCGTTCCCTGTTGCTAATGGCTGTGGCCATTTGTGCGCTTATCAAATTGTGGCACCATAACTCAACCCTCGTGACACATCGTGGGCCAACTTTTTGATCCCCGCCTTTAATCTTTTGGTGCGCAACTGTGCCTCTGTGTCACGTCTCCAGAGTTTTAGGGGGGGGGGACTTGACTGAGTTGAAGTAAAGCCACTGTCATCCGTGTTGATTCCTGGTCTTATAACACCCTCGCCTCCCGCAATAGGCCTCAGCTGTGCTTGTGTTTTCTCTCATCTTGTCCATCTGTGTCTGGGACTATGAGGGCACTCCAGTCCTGCACCTTTCTCTCTTTCCTATCTCGGCAACTTTAAAACCTCTACTTGGCTAGAATAAAGATTGCCTTTGTCTGCCCGTGTGAGTTTATAAGGGTATTCGAGTCTGTTCTTTGCAAAAAATGCCTTATGATTGTGTCTCCGGACTGCCAGGGCCAACAGTTACAGATAATAACAGCATAATGGCGAGTGTGGACTTAAGTTACCTCCTTTTGCAGGTGTCGCCACGTTTGTGAAGAGCTCATCAAGATTGGACAGGGCAGAGGACAATTGGGCTTGAAGATTTGACGGAGGGTATTACACTAAATATTCTAAGGCTTAGAGCTAAACGTGGATGCTAACGGGCGAGGGACACAAAGGACAGTCAGCGCTTGTCCTCAGGTCAAATCGAATGGTCACAATAGGTCATATTTGTCTTCTTTGGACATAAAAACAATTACTTATATTTTGTGTTTTATTTATATGCTTTAGTGGCCCCCTTACAATTCACCAGAAACTCCCCACCCATTCAAACCCAGGACTACCGTCTTCTTCTCTTCATCGTCTTTTCCTCTTCTTCTTTGTCTTCATTGTCTTCTTCTTTGTCTTCATTGTCTTCTTCTTTGTCTTCATCTTTATTGTATTTGTCTTCATCATCTTCGTCGTCTTCATCGTCTTCTCTGTCACCTTCATCTTCCTCGTCATCTTCATCATCTTCTTTGTTGTCTTCTTCGTCGACTTTGTCTTTTTCTTTGTCTTCTTCTTCTTAGTTGTCTTCTTCATCGTCTTCTTTGTTGTCTTTTTTTTGTCTTTGTCCTCTTCGTCATCTTCTCTGTCATCTTCATCATCTTTGTCTTCATCTTCGTTGTCTTCTTTGTCGTCTTTGTCTTGTCAGTCATCTTCTTCGACTTCGTCACCTTCATCTTCATCTTCTTTGTCATCGTCATCCTCCTCTTTTTCTTCTTCTTATTCCTTTTCTTCTTCTTCTTCTTCTTGGTGTAAGGCGAGTGTGCCTGTCACTCAGCTACCATGGCCTTGCTAAGCCACTTTGAGCGTTAAGACTTTTATGCTTCTGCACATGTGGTTCTTACACTAATCTGTCAGACTAAACCCTCTTCAATTATCTAAGATGGCCCAACAAGCCCTCTGATTCCTGACCTCATATGGAAAAATGTAAGCTTGTCTGGTAGAAACTAACACAGTCCGTTTTGTGTGATGTTACTGCTTTGAATTTAGCAACACAAACATTTTTTTAAATAAAAACAAAGCCAAATAAAATCCTACATGTCCACCCACACTCTCCACTCACCTCTGCCTCTCCAGATTAAATATTCATATCATTCAAGTGCTCCAGTAGCTCCAACAGCCTCCTGCCTTGGCTCTGCTCTGCTGTCCCTCCTCCGTAACTGAAGCATGCTTTGTCTTTCTTTTTGAAATGAACTGCCTACATGATTAGTATGTGGAGACATGTTTCATATTACGGCTCGCACCTCTGCTCACTCAGCTCATGCACTTATTAATTACTCATCTCTCAAGGCTCGTACTAAACATGACAACTGTTGGACCAAGATTACAACCCTGTAATCCCCCTCCGCTTTGTCACTACAACACCTAACGTTACCTGCAGATAATTGAGACGCTTGGTTTATTTGCAAAATAACCGTTCAAGGGCTCATAATCACATTGTGTGAACCATTGCCAAAAGGGAAACTGCTCTATGTCTCTCTAATATCTGCATTGAGAGGGATCAATAGTCCAAGGTGCATGTTCTCAAAAAATTAAGTTGCATTTTTTCACTATTGGAGAATTGGAGAACTACAGAAGCCAAAGGGAATATTACATAAACTTTGTCCCCAGCACTATATTATGAGAAAGGGACATTTAAAACTTGGGGGATGTTCATACCAGGATCAATTTTGCACCCTCGGGGAAAGCTTGACAAGACTGACGACCTGGACTTTGGGTTGCAATGTGTCCAGACTTTTGAACAGTTGATTATGCAACGGTTGGGACTAAAATCTGAATCAATAAAACCTTTGGTTGAATTGTGCAAGATTGCATAACTTCTATTACAATTGACCTGTTCAGACTGTGGTGTCCTTTTAGATACCAGTCGCATTCTGTGGCAACAGTGGCTCAGATAGACCAGGTCGTCTGATGACCAGAAGGTTGGTGGTTTGAATAGTGGCTCCTGCTGGTGCACTGTTATGTCCTTGGCAGAGACACTTAAGATATGCCCACTATATTAAACTGGATGCCACAATGATTAAAAAAAAAAGAAAGAAAGCCGTATTGTCACAAGCAAAATCAGTCCTCATTCTTCAATTCCACGGATTTAACTTATTGTTAGTGTTGTGCTTTACCCAGGGACTGATATCTTAAGCTATAACGTTTGTCATGAACTGGAGACTCAACCTATTACTGTGTACATACATATTTAAAGAAGACAAGAACATGCAAACTCCATACAGAAAGATCGTGACTGGGAACAGGACCCTCTTGCTTTGGGGCAAAAGCGCACTCAGCCACCATGACAACAAACTCACAATTAGTCATAAACCACTTAGTTAAAAAGCATTTCTGAAACCTGTTGGTCTATTAATTTTATGCAGGTCTATTAGAGAGAATATTTTTCAAACAATGTACTCCGATTGCCTTTCCTCTCACGTCAGGTGAATAGTTGGAGGTCGTTATCCTCAAAATTAATGAAAGAGTCTCTGGTAAATGTCCCTTTGTTGAAGCATTACATTTTACCTGACACCCCAGGGGACTCTATTGAGGCACCATCAATGAGCCCGTAATTTCTTTCCTCACATATTAATAGCCCTTTTCTTTTTGTCCGCATTTTATCTGCAACGTACCATCCTGTGTGTTGCTTGGGTACATTTTTGCCCATGGCCCGAGGTCTATTACGTGCTGCTGGGGGTGTTGTAATGTGTCCTTTGAGGGAGTTGCGCTGGAAATAATGTCACTTTGAATACTAATGGCGACAATTTGAGATGTCCCGGCTTAGATACGAGACGGATGCAGAGAATTGTAAGCGAGGATAAATACATGTTTTGGTATGTGGATATGCAAAGCGCAATCACACCAAAGCCTTGATTTTCTTTTTTCCATTTACAACTGCTGTGGCTGATGTCCGCTGCCTCTTTTTAGCAAGGCCAATGTTTATTACCAGGGCGATCATAATTCAGAGTAATCATCAGGGTGCTCCAGTTTTATGTCGGCCAATAAAAACTCAAAAGAGATCATATCTAGTTATTGAGGCGGATGGGAGTAGTATCCGAGTGCAGTTAAGCAGCATCTTTGACCATTGGCACCCTGCGTTTTATATAATTATCTATATTGGGCCAGACAACAACACAGAAGGTCTGAGCCAGACGGCAAAATGATTATGTATAAGATGTAAATGTGTTGGTTTTGACTGGACTAAATGTTCCCAAGACATCTGGCAAAAACAATCCAGCCATTAATTTATTTGGTTTCTCTTATGCTTTCTCATTTCATTGGGTGTAGCGTAAATCAAGGCTTGAACATTTCTCCACACTGGTTCTGCCAAGTCATGTCCTTTTCAAAATGGTAACGAGCAGCGCTAAGTGCTCGTGCCAAGGGGTGTATGCTTTGATTATTGTGCCACAAAGAATCAATTAAATATCACCTGATATGGCAATGGTACATATTAAAGGTACACTATGCAATTTTTTAAGTAAAAGAAAAAGAAGTTAATATTAGTGCGTATTTGACCGTTCAGTGAGCCAGTGGCCGTATGGGTGGTTCGCTTAGCGCTTTTACTTTCCATCCAGGTGGCCCCTATGATGCTTCAGGATCAATTTTATTTCAGTTTTTTTAGGGTTTCTGGTAGTTTTTTCTAAATGGACTGTATACATAACCATGGAGACGGTTCAATCAGCAGTGAAACCCTACCAGAAACCCGAAAAACAATTGATCCTAGAGTGTCCTAGGAAGCCGGGATGGAAAGTAAAGGCGAAATTCTAACCAATCAGCCGCTGGGCAGCTTGTGTTTTCTTTTTTCATGAAAAAAACAAGTTACATAGTGCACCTTTAATGTCTTAAATTTGAGTAAAATGGCCCTGGATGCCCGTGTCTTCGAATTGTATTTTATTTCATTTTTGCAGGGATTGTTAGAATCTCGGGCTAGCAAAACTAAAAAGATTCAAATCCACATGTCATGCTGCAGGACAACCAGCAAAACCGTGTTGTTGGTCAAAGTAAAAAAGTACATGGTTGGAATTTCGGTTATATTTTTCATTTTATAACCTAATTCTTACCGTTTATTTTCTGCCACTATCCTGTCATTAACAAATGTATTACAGAGTATTTGTCTTGCCAAACCCAAATGAGTTTCATGTTAGTGTTTTAGTAAAAGACTGTTCAAATGTTCCATTTTTTTTCCAAGTCTCTCACCAGCTCACACAGACAAATGAGGTCCAGGTGTTGACTGAGCTCTGGGTGGAGGATATTAAATATTCATAGTGAAAATGATGCGGCTGGGGTAAACAACAATGCCTGCAGTGGTGAGATTTGAAACAACAACAGGGTTATCTGAAGTTTTACTCAAATGAAAACCACATGAATGTAGTTAATTAGTAATGCTGCTACACAAAGGCAACGAGTTTTGATGGAGTGATGACTTTTGCAATTCTGATCACAGCTCAATAACCATTTCTATGATAATGATTTGAGCCCCCTCTATAACAGCGCAGTAAATCATCTATGGTTTCCAAGTCTTATATATTGTTCCATAGCAGCGCATTGAGACTGATTAAATGCATGAATCAGATATCTGGTCGACCATGGGAAGCTAAAATAATGAACCGAATGCAGCATCAATTAGCAGCTACCGCGAGGCAGCCTTAGATAATGCTTACCAATGCATTATGAAAAGTCACCGCCAAAATAAAGGGAGCCAGTGAGACCCAGTATAAAAGTTAGTGTGTGTGTGTGTGGGGGAGTGACTGGGGCAAAAATGAAACAATAAAATGAGTTTTGAAAAGAGTTACATCTGACTGAACCTTGAATCTCTAAAGCAGAACTGAAAGTGATATTTTGCTTTTGGTAAATGGTCCCATGCGTTGATGGATCCTCCCGCTTGTGTGGGAGGAAAAAAAAAATATTCAAGGAAACTGTCATCACATCACAGAGAAAGACAGAAGTGAGTAATACAATTCAGGGCTCAGAAAAAGAGCCTGAGTTGCAAGGGCACAGGGACAGATGACACTTTTTACTGACCCACAAAAGAGTAAGGTGAGCAGTGGAGTGAGGTGCAGGTGTATCCGATTTAAAATAGACAGAATGCACTGATCTGAAAAATCATAATTTTAAATCCTCTTTGCAGATGATACAAATATATATACAGTAGTGGTAATTATAAAAAGCTTGTAGATACTCTGAACAAGGAACTAAATACAATAAAGAAGTGGATGTACATAAATAAATTACCTTTGATATTGTGGCACTAAAAGCAAAGTGGCTGCTTAGTGAACGGTTCGTGTTAAAGTGTTATTTTAGGAGTTTGGACATAAAATGGCATCTACCTGGAGCTGGAGGATAAGGCGGCCAACACAGAAGACCCGGAAGAGCGTATGGGGCGAGGAGGAGCGAACGAGAATGGGAGCGCTTATATAGTCCACCAAGCCAGCGCACCGGGGTGACAAGCAAGAGCGCACCCAACACAGACCTCCAAAGCCTGTCTTACCACAATATCAAGAAAACTAAAGCAATGTTGTTTGGTTGTCTAAGAATGAATTCTGCAGTCTAAATAACTATTGAAGGGATCTCAATTGAAAATATGAATGAGAATACATTTCTGTGTGTTATAATTGATAACAAATTGATTTGGAAACTCCATGTCAGACATATAAAAACAAAAATCTCCATAAGCCTCTCTAATATAAAGTAAAACTATACCTTGATGAGAATGCACTTTATATTGTACCTTGGTACTCCCATACCTTACATATTGTGTTGACGTATGGATAAACACTTACCAGGCCACAATTACCGTAATCCTTTAATCATATTACAAAAACGAGCAGCATTCAACAAATTATTACCGGCCAACGTACAACATTTACAATTCGAGAGAGAGCTCCAAATTTGAGGGGATATTGGGACATTGACATGCCATGACATTTACATTACAACTTTGGAACAAACTGGATATAGGCAAGGCAAGGCAAGTTTATTTGTAGAGCACAATTCATACACAAGGCAATTCAAAGTGCTTCACAGTTGCATAAAATTACAAGAAAACAGATAAAATCAATCAATAAAACATCAACATAAAAATTAATAAATTACAGTAAAAGGCAAGAGTGCAGATAGAATACTTTCAGTTTTCATATGCTCGGGTAAAAAGAGCTGTTTTCAGCCTGGATTTGAACATTGTCAGAGTTGAGGCCTGTCTCACATCCTCATGAAGACTGTTCCAGATTTTAGCTGCATGAAACTGAAACGCAGCCTCACCGTGTTTAGTCCTGACTCTGGGAACCACCAGGAGACCCCTCCCTGACGTTCTCAGGGCCCGAGATGGTTCATACGGCTCTAACATGTCAGAGATGTACTTTGGTGCGAAACCATGAAAAGACTTGTACACAAGCAGAGCTGTTTTAAAGTCTATTCTCTGAGTGACAGGAAGCCAGTGCAGGGACCGGAGCACTGGACTAATATGGTTGTATTTCCTGGTTCTTGTCAGGACTCGAGCAGCAGCGTTCTGGATGTACTGCAGCTCTAACAGCTCGTTTAGAAAGGCCAGTGAGCAGCCATTACAGTAGTCTAACCTGCTGGAGACAAATGCATGGATGAGTCTCTCCAAGTCTGGTTTTGACACTATTCCTCTGATCTTAATGTTTTTCAGATGGTAAAAGGCTGATGATGTTATTGCTTTGATGTGGCTGTTTAAGTTCAGGTCTGAGTCCATGATTACTCCTAGATTTCTAACCTGATTTTTTGGTTTTAGAGAGAGAGACTCAAGATGACTGATAACACTTTGTCTTTGTGTCTGTGGGCCAAAAACAATGATCTCAGTTTTGTCTGAGTTTAGTTGGAGAAAGTTGTTTTGCATCCACAAACTGATCTGTGCGATGCAGTGACAGAGTGTATCTACAGGCCCCTGTTCACCTGCCAATGGAAGCATGTACAAGTTGAATGAGAGGGTTCCCAAGATTGACCCCTGGGGGACTCCACAGGTCATTGAAATTTTGTCTGAGACACAGTTGCCAATTTCGACAAAGTGCGTCCTGTCCTCGAGATAGGTATCAAAGGCAGCGCTCAGGTCCAGCAGAACTAAAACTGAGACCTTACCTGCGTTGGTGTTCATACGGATATCATTTGTCACCTTGATCAGAGCTGTCTCAGTGCTGTGGCGGGGCCGAAATCCCGACTGGAAAGTATCAAACACATTGTTAGATAGGAGAAAGTAAGTGAGCTGTTGATATATTACTTTCTCTAGGACTTTTCCTAAGAATGGTAGGTTTGATATGGGCCGGTAGTTGTTCAGTATCTTGGGATCAAGGCTGCTCTTCTTTAGAAGAGGCTTAATGACCGCGGTTTTCAAGGCCTTTGGAAATGCTCCCGTCTCAAATGAGATGTTGACTAACTGAACAAGTTGTGGTAACAAGCTGGTCAGCACAGACTTCACTGAGGGGCGCACTCAGTCTTAAATTTTACAATTTCATATTTTGTCTCCTAGTGTTGATGTGTGCTTTGTTTCTTTACCATTGGTATTTTGTCCAACAATTGTTGGTACTGTATATGGAATTATCAATAATTGCCGTTAAATGCTGTGACGCATTCATGATTTGAAAAAAGTGACATATCAGAAAATATTTGGAAGGGCAGTGCAATAAATGCCTTGTTGTTTTTGGCAGGGCAGATGTAACAGTCATTTATTGCACAAATATATCATTTTAAGTTAAGGTGTCTCGCCAAATGTAGTATTTGCCGGTAGCAGATCTATCAGTGTTTGAGTTTATTTAGCAAGTTTATTAATAAGTTTATCTTTATCTTATTTCACACTCTTAACCCAAAAAAAAGAGCACAGAAATGACTATCCTCATATGCCTGCATATCTAAAAGTCAATCATTTCTAATCTTGGCTAGTGTCCTAAGCCCCTATTGCTTGGTGTTGCTTCAAAGAAACAGTTTTGTTGTTGTTTTTTTTACCCCAAACGTGATACATTAAGTCTCATCTTTACCAAACAATGACAAAGTGACATGCATCAGCTGACTGCAGGATATTAGCAGCGTCATGCGTTGTATTTTATTTATTAAGCACTTTTATCACTTTTATAAAAACACTCTTATTATTAAGTTTGGCCTTATCTGTCTCATTTCAGAGATATGGACTCCATATCCTTTCCTTATGCCACTGCTCACCCCGAATTTATTGAGCAAAATCTGCTAAAACTACAGTATTATCGTGTCTTGTGGTATGAAAGGGTTAAATGTAAATCATATTTGACTGCAATTTCCTGTGAAAAAGTTGAGAATGTAATTAAGTCTGGTAAATCTGCTAGACTTGCTATTTTTAGGGTAATTATAACTGCTTTCTTGACAAGTTTAATGTGGCTCTTGTGCCTGGATGATTGACATTAGAAGTAGTGTTTCACAAATGGCGGGTTAAGGTTTGAGAGGATCATTATATCATTTTTGTCGTTGCTTTAAAACCATGTAATTAGAACATCCGTGCCCAATATTACAAAAAATAGTAATATGTATTGGTTTTCATTTGCAATATTATTTCTGGAAAAAGTGAAGACAATCATTAAACAAAACGAGTCTCAAAGTCAGATTCGTAAAGATCCACAAAAAAAACCTATATTCACTGCAAAAGAAAAGGATCTTGTTTTTTGGGAGTCTGCATATTGTCGATGTAATGCCTGAAAATCCTCCCTAAACATCCCAAATTCCAGTGAATGCCTCAGAGCAAAAAGACATTATGAAAATGATATCCAGGATCCCTTCATCTTACGCCGGCGCGGCTGCTTTTCCCACACAACAGTCTTAGCGAGATCCAACTGTGAAACAGGCTGCTTCCAACGCGCTACACCTGCTAATACTGGGCCTGCCTGCTACATCTGCTTCTCAATTTTTACTTAGAGCGGGGATTTTTGGGGAGGGGAGTTTGGCGTTTCTAACTGCATTGAAATTGGATTAGGAGCCATATCGGTAAATCATTTTTTGGGAAATGATGAACACCTCCATCTCTTTTCTCAATCCTTTTTGGGGAAAATTGTTCTCGTCACAATAAACCTGGCCCTTTTGATGAGAGAATCACAGCCATTTTATCTCTGCTTACTCGGCAATTGAACGGCTTCCAACAGAAGTTATTCTCTTCTATGGCTCTAAAGTACTTTGGTTCAATATAATATCCAATTAACTAACGCCGGCCTTCCTCTGTGTGCCTTACAATCTCTCCACGACCAAATAGAAAGAAGCTGGATACAGGTGGAGTGCCCCAGCTGCCATGTTGACTAAGATTAATCAGTGGCATTAAAGAGATAGCCAGCCAAAGGGATCAGCCAGTTTCTAGTCAATGCGGGGGTCTGTTTGAGCCGATTTTCCCCTAAATCAATCTAATGTGACCACGTAAGCACTGTTTATCTCGTGCCAGGTCTAAGAACAGTAAAACGGGGCGTTGGACGGGGGAGTGCGGGATGGAGGGTAGCACAGGGCCCAGTGCAGGAAAGGGGACTCAAAAGCCTGTTTATTGTTATTGTTGATTCATTGCCTCGTCACCAGCAGCTTTTCACCAATCATCCAATCACAGTCCCTTCGCAGCAGCCAATCACCACAGCTGCTCGTTCCTGCTTCAGCCAGTCATCGCCCAGGATCCTCTTCTTAAACTCCCTTGTCCATCACTGTGCTGCAACCCTCCTCCGCCCCTCCTCTGCCTGGCCTCTCCTTGGGTGTCATCCTCTACCACCACCAGACTCCACGGGGAAGACTCTGCCAATCATTCATCATCGCCATGTATTTCATATAGTTATGTCAATCTTCTGAGCCCCACTTATGATTCATGTCCAATAAAACTTTCCTAACGCCACTATCTTTCTGTGATTATTTTCAGTTTGAAATAGCAAAAGTGTCAAATTATGTCAGCATCATGTTAATGTTTATAGTTTCAACTCATTCACTTTGACACTCACAATATATTTTTCTATATAACACCCAATAAAAAGAGGTCTCATGGTATTATGGCAGATCTGTGTTATTCCTCTCACCCGTTAGGGAACAAAACCGTATGGCTAATGTGTGTATAGTTTCCAAAAGTAAAAAAGGGGCTTTTAGTAATTGTTTTGTTTGTGAAGTTGCTGTTTTCATTGATCATCTATCATCAATGCAAGCCACAAACATCTCCCCAATTATAGAGCTTTCTTCTCTGGGCCAATAAATCTGACAATGTGATGGGAACAACTTTTTGCACAATCTATGATGCATTGGTGGAGACCTGCACTCTCAAAGTATTCTTTAAAATTCCGACTCAAATTGACAGGGACAGGCCTAATTCTTTGTATGGAGCTGAAACACAATGGGACTCGCTGGTCAGCTCAGCTTAGACCCCTGGAGGGAACGCTCAGGGGAAGAGAAGGCGCCGTACAAAGCAGGTAGGAGTGTGTCTCAGTGGCCTTCTCCACTGGAAGCCTGACAGGAAACAGGACCCTTAGCGGCGGGGTGGACCGCTGGTGGGCCGGACACTCACTGACCCTTTTTACCGGAAGGCGACACTCGGGCTGCACATCGCTAATGACCGAGGCATCTGTCAGGAAAAAGAATGGGCCGGAGCTGGTTCCATGGCTTCCCTCACACGGCCAAATGACAGCTTGGCGCAGAGAGGAAATAACTGCTTTCAGATTAGAATCGCTCATATCAAGAGACAAACACTAGAGGGGAGTTCACGGACACCAACGACTTGCCAACCGCTGCTGCCGCTAAACCGGGAAGCTTTAAGATGCCCACCGTCCCGCTGTCCTCGGTCTGGCACATACGGCTGATATGGGAACAAACGATGCACCCAGACTGGCACGTCCTACTATCAGGTGAGTGTAGTCAGCAGGAGAGGGGACCGTAAGAAACGCGGTCGACATAAGCATTTACATCGTCATGGCAACAGTCTTTTAATTCAGATGTTCAACCACTATAATCTGAAGTCGCACTTGTCCTGAATCAATTTTATGATGTCGCCGGTTGTTGAGTGGGCCTAAATTGTGATTATTATTCTGAAATGGCAGGTTAAGTGTTTGGCGAGGATGTGATAATCGGTGCAGCTTTGAGCTTTCCAAATGTGGCGTACTTTGAAATCCAAATAGTGACGAACTTCTGTTAAATGGACATAATTTAAAGCACTTTACAACTAATATAACAGCAAAACATGCGCTGCACTGCATTTACATCATTGTTGACTTCCATGTTTTTGTGCAGTTACAAAAAGCTCACTTTAATTAGTGAATCTCTCTTGGAAGTTCATTGATTGTACATTTGAAGCAGACTTCAGTTTGTCCTTACTTTTCATGAAGTCTGCACAGGTTTTCATATCAGGTCATTAGAGTTCTCAGCATTATCTATATCGGCAACAATAGTTAGAGGCTTCCAACAGTTAATCCAATCCAATCCAGCTTTATTTATAATGCACTTTAAAAACAACAGGGTTGACCAAAGTGCAGTACACACATCATAAAAAAACAAAAAAACAACAACAATAAGACAACTAAGTGATACAAAATTAAAATAAACTCAGTACAATAAATGGAACCATATACAGCGCAAAACCAACAGAAGAGAATCAATGTAAAAGTTAATCAAAGTTAAAAGCCGAAGTAAAAAGGTAGGTTTTCAGCTGTGACTTAAAAATGGTGAGTGACTCGGCCTGTCTGAGGTACAAGGGCAGTGCATTCCACAATTTGGGTCCAGTGACAGAGAAAGAGCGGTCGCCTCGCAGCTTCCTGTTTGTTTTAGGCACCACAAGCAAAAAATGATCTGCCGACCTGAGAGCGCGAGCGGGAGTGTAGGGCTGCAGCAGGTCCGACAGATACCGCGGAGTGAGGCCAGGAAGGCATTTATAAACAAATAAAAGAATCTTAAAATCAACGCGAAAGCGAACCGGGAGCCAGTGCAGAGATTTCAGAATTGGCGAGACGTGCTCGTATTTTTTGGTGCCAGTTAAAAGCCGAGCGGCTCTATTGACTTGTGTATTGAGAAGATTTAAATAGGAAATAACCTGTCAATCATTGTGTCAAATACATGTATTTCAACTAACTTTTATTCATAGTCTCACTAATAGACTGTGTAAAAAAATAAATAATAATAATCTGCCCATGGGTTTACAGGAAACACAGAAAATAGACCACTGTCTTAGAGCCTAAGAATTATAGGAATGCATGTAAAATGTACGTTTAGTCACTCTACAGAATGATTTACTTTTCATTTAGGAATAAATTATGGCACTGAACATTACAACCTGCTCACTGTCAAGTCATTTCACTTTGGACATATCTTTTCTCTTTAACTCAAATGGTTTTCTGGGGTATAATTTCTCCAAACACGCAAAGTTCTAAGCAGTAATTTAGCTTCTATTTACATGCAGATGCAGTCCTTAACCCAACACCTCTGATTCAGAAGTGTATCAGTGCACGGGTCCACCAGACTAATATTAACATTTTTAAACACCTGTATGGTCTTGATCTGACAGCCCATATTGAAGTATAATAACTACACACTTTTGAGAGATACACTTCATCAGTCATAGTGGCAATTATTTTCACATGGGTTTTACAAGGTCATAATCTGTCATTTAAATGGGCCAGAATTAAACTGGGGCCGATAGGATGTGAATAATGTGGATAAAATGAGCTCTAGAGGATAAAAATGCCAGAGCGTCCTGCTGCTGGAGAATTTAGTGTGTGAGGTCTTGGTTCAGACCTAGGTAAGGTGTCCAAGTCTGATACGGTCACCCGTCTGTTCCTTGACCGTGGCAAATCAGCTCTCTGCGCCGTAACCAATTCACTCAAATAATAAATATACTCCAGAGTGTGGATGTGTGTCCACTTTAGAGAAGTGGCTCTCTACCTGTTTATTTATACCAAGCGTCAACCCAGAAAATACCGTATTTGAGTATTTTTTAATATAATGAATATAACCAGGGTTGATCATGGAGTTATGAAATAAACATCACTGGAAATATATGAAACTGAGTTCAGTTGTTCTCTGTCAGTTCCAACACAGACAGAGACTGAATTTGAACAACAGAGGGCAATGCCCTTTCCAAATCAAAAAGCAACAAAACAAAAACATGGGTCTGGGGGATAGTGCAAAACACATAGTGCTACATAATTTAAATTGTCTTTGAAATGCACAAACAATTTTAAATTGTATGTGTGTAAGCACCAAAAGCACCAAAAGCAATTTTAGATGATGCAATATCCATGTTGCAAGAAGCCACAATAAACTGTAATATTGCCTACAGTCTGAACATATCCCTTTGATTTACCTATTTGGTAATGCTTCATAATAAGGGTGCATGAATTCATGGACAATTGATAATGAATTCATGACATTACTTGCTAGGAAATAATGTGAGTTCATCAGTCTTCATAATACTCATGAATTAACAGTTAGTTAAAGCAATGAACTCATTAATGATCATGACTAACTAATCATGATCATGATGATTTTTTGTGTGCAGAAGATATAGATGATAGAAGGACCAAGATTCATATGAACTTACATACATTTAACCCATACTTTATCATGAGTTCATTATGAATGTGCCCCTTAAAATTAAGCGTCGCACCTTGGATAACCAGAACAAAATTTGTATTTAATACAAAAAAAGTATTTGAATATTTGAATATTATTCTACAGCTTGTTGTGATCATTGTAATAACTACACTTGAAATCAGTCCAAGAAGTGTTCTTGATGTCTTTATATTTATTGACTGCCTAATATACTAAGGTGTTCAAAGAAGAAAGGCTGAATAAAGAAGAATATTGCTCTATTTGAGGAGCATTCTCACTATGTGACTTTTAAAATGTTCCGTAAAATACGCTGCATGTTGTTTACTCACCTTTGTCATTTTATTGAAAGCATCACCTTGCCCATCTACTGCACAACATTATTATGATCATGATTATTTACTCATGATCATTACTTAGTTCATTGCCTTAATTACTGAACTCATGCTCATGATGAGTTCATTCATGAGTTCTGTAAAAGCCATGATTTTTCTATGATGTTCCATTTTAGCCTTTTTTTAGAACAATTTTTTATAAAATTTACTTTTCTGTACTGTGTACAGTGAAATATTACAATAATGTAACTGTAGCAACAATATTAAAAACAACAATTGAATATTAATTTGAATATGAATGACACCGGTGAGAAATGTGTGAAAGATTCTGCTCTGGGCCCAACCTTTCAACAGCAAAGCGAGAGACTATTGGGGGGCTAAAACATGCCATGAAAGAAATGCATGGATTTGGTCCAGTAAAGTCAGATATGGGAAATGCTGACGTTTGAGTAAAAACCTACAGTTGTTGGTTTAAGCCTGTGCTTCTCCCGTCTATGTTTGCCGAGCATCGAACTGATTTTCTGTAAATTACGTACCTGCGGGCCATCATGTCCTCACAAAAGCTGTTACGGCTGCTAGAAGCTCAGCTCTCTATCGCTGCCCTGCAATAGTCCTGTGGCCGAAGTAAAAATTGAATTAAAATAAAGTGTAAAGGGGAAAATGCAGGTCTGAACACTGTTTATTGGGGGTTACATAGGCGCTGCAGTGGCTGTTGCTGCTCAGTGGGGTCCTCAGCATGATATTGGGTTAGGCATGCCTGGATACATAGCCTGCTTGCCCTGGTGGTTTGATTTACACAAACATGCTTCCTGTTATATGTGGTTCAGGTCACAGGTGGAGGCAGAGAATCAGTGTGCCAAAATAATGTGATTGAATGTCAGTGGGCATGCTGCTCCTCTCAAGGAAAATAAATGGACAGCAAATGACAAGGTTCAGGGGTTTGGCATCAGCATAGTGGAAATATGTGTGCGATAAATAAAGCTTGAGGTGAAAGGTGGAGTCAAGAAGTAGAAAATGGACATTTAATCACTGACTGGCGTGTCCGCGCGTATTTAGCACGATCCCCGCTGGGCTAATATACTTGTCCGCACTCAGAGGTCAGAAACAGCTGTTGTTTGAGCCGCACTGCCAAGTTTGTGGTCCGCATTAGTAAAGCAACAGCGCAACCTTCAAGAACAATTATCCTTCTAATCATTTACTGTTGCATGATGGTTTAAACTTCATTCACTCTACTTACTTTGATTCATTGGAATGTTTGTTCTAATGTCATTTTAGGACAGGCGACCTTTGAGAAATAAAAACAACTGCTATCTATACTTGTGGAAAAAAAATGAATAAGTTACATCGGGAAAAGCAAAAAACGGCGTAAGATGTCAAAAAGATAAAGTGCCGTGGGCAATGTGGGCGTAACAAGAGGCTTTTGTGAAGAAAATGGAAAGTTTTAAACATTTTATAATGTGTAGATAAATCAACAGTAAAAATGTAATTGAATTGGCGCAGAGAAAGTACGATTTAACATGGAACAGCTCATGATCCACTTAAAGTTTTATGTCGCCATACGGATGTGTCAATTCAGCACTTCTTTATGTGACCAAAGATATTAGCCATAAAATTGTGGTCTTGCCTCAAAACTGGCTGATGGAACTCATTGAACTTGTTTTTTGGGGGTTAAAACGGTGTCAATCATACCTCTCTTTTATATATATAATGGAGAAGCGAAATTTAACAAGATGTCACAACTTGTAGATCATTTTCAAGAGTGTACAACTGAACTTTCATTTTAATTTGCTTTGCCAACGAGACGCTGAAGTAATGTCATCGGCATCGGTTACCACTGCGGATGAATCCTGGGCCAACTGACGGATGGCAAATGGAAAATGAATTGACTCTGCAGATCAGATGACAACCCGTGCTGAATTCACTGAGTCACAGATTTTGACCTCAAAGGTAAACCTAATATTTACTCGATTGCACCTTGAAAGTGAGCAACAGCCACTGAAGATTTGCAGTCGGATATATAAAGCTGAAAATGTACCTTTTACAGTAAAAAAGACCTTGCTAACCACATGCTGCGCCAGAGCACTGCGGAAGAGTCTGCCAACAATAAAATCTTGCTTGACAATAGAGATGACATTTACTTTGAAAGGTTTAATTTTGGTAAGACTTGGATGTTTAGCAACATTTCCATTAAAAACTAACAGCAGGTTAATGTAAAACCATGCAGACGCTTTTGTCTCCCAAAACTTTTTGAGTATTATTTTTTTTGTGAATGTAATGTTGCATGATGGTTTAAACTTTTGTGTTTTAGTGCGTTTCTGCTAGACCCAAGTTATTCAACAGTAAATGTAACAAAATGTAATGTTTTAACAAAGTGCTTCATGAGAGGATTGTCTCAACAGCTACCATAAAAGTGGAGTGACACATAATGGTGAAGAAGAAGATACAGTATCTGAGCCAGACCAGGCTTATCCTCTTGTCCCGACCGTAGAGGCCATCGTACGCTCGTTGGATCAAGCTGAACTATCCTCTTCTCTGTGGTGTTTCAGGCTCAACAATGGTCTGGACGGGGCCCGTTCGACTGGGTTTCCTGTTGCAGAGTGGACAGGGTTATCTTAGAGATCTCACAGCCTGATCAGTCCTGCCTCAGCGGGAAGACTGTGGAGTCTCGATCAGTGACAGGTCCAACTGACTGATAGACAGCATCCACCAGGCTGTCAGAGAGCTGAACTCTCCCCTTCCTGTCTCAGCTGGCCTCCTATTATGCACACATGTATTTGATATTGCTCTGTTAACTTGTGCTTTACATGTAGAATTGACAATAACGCTGATTGAATTGAATGAATAACAAAAATGTTGATGCTCTGTGTCAAAGTTGCTTGTGTTACCTTTAATACAAACTAACAACAGGATGATCACATCAGCATTGCTTTGTACCTGACAGGCACTGTCTATGTAAATATGGGAAACAGTCAGCGTGAGCCAGACCGAGCAGACTGAATGTTAATGTTTACTCTGGGACATAAAAATTCAAGAAGACATCACTCGTGGTTGGGGCACGCAGAGCGACCCAGGCAGGGAGTGCATGATTGAACAGTATGGGGAAGGCCCCATCAGCATTATCTTTGAGATGCACAGCTGGGAGAAGAGGCAGGCTTTAATTGTGGCTCTGTCTATTGTAGGTCACCAGCATCCCATCAATCACCTCACCCGGGGCAACTCAGCATCACCGCACTTTAAGAAACAGAGGGGAGCTGATCATGAATTATAATAAATGACTCTTCCTGGCATTTCCTTCATTAGCGAGAAAATGGAGACTCGAAGCAGAGTGTAAGGTTTTAATAAAAGTGGTAATAATATTTCGATGGCAAAGGGGTCCATAAAAGTGAAATATATAGCCCATGGTCCAAATATAGCGAACAGCTGCACAGAATCAGAGGTTTGTGTGCTGCAAGGAGCAAAGTTTGGTGAATACTTTCTCAAAGTTGACTCACAGAAAGCACAAGCACAAAACAGGATAACCCCAAAAGAAAATAGATGTTGTCACTTAATATTACTGTGGTTAAGAATGTAAAGCTCCTGCCACCAAGGCAAATCAGACAGGGTTCAATTAGTAGGTCAATATTAAAATTCCCACCCATGCGGAACGGGGAAAGTATGACGACTGACAGGTGTTAAATGAGCTTTGTTTGCGAACATGAACCATCTCCTCATCGTGGAGGCTCCAAGTGAACATTTTGTGAACTATTGGGGAAAGAAAAAAAGGTGTGATCAGAAAGTTTGTCTGTGTAAGTCATGCGGGACTGTGTAATTTAGTAATTGTTAGCTCAGTTTAGATTCTTATCCAATGTTGTTTATAGCCTGTAAGGGTTGTAACGAAATCTGAACTCCTGACTTATGCTTTGCTCACATGCTACAGAACAAGATGACCACGTTAGTGAGATTAGCTGATAGACAACGGTCAACACCATAATCATTCTGAACATAACGCGAAGTACAGATAAAGTACAAACACATAGATACAAACAACTGATTCACTGATAGGCAGTCACCCTCTCTGCGTAGAGAAGTGCAAGACTAGGATAAAAGAGAACGGTGGACGGGGGTCTGGACTTCACTTCTTCTCTTTCTCTGAAGTCACCAGCTGGTTATACTGCTTTGTAACTTTGTAACTAGGAACAACGGCAATAAAAGCCTTTTATTGCTGTGTTTTAGCATATGGAGAGGTAATCATAGCGGTAAAGGTCCATTCAAACACGGCTGAAATCCATGACCCAACCTGTAGGCCAATTTATTTTTCACACAAAAACTAGCCTGCCACCGCCGCTGGAGATGTATAGAGTCCGTGCTCAATATAACCAAACCAGTTATCACTCTGTCAATACTTTTCTCTCCCCCTTTGCTTCTTCTTCTCTCCTCTTTTTTTTCTTCTTCCTTTTTTGCCACTGATATCGCCATGGCAACTGTGGGTCCTGTATGGGAAAAGCTGTTGAAGATGTAAAGTAGTTCTTGTGGGAAAAATATCTCGCAAATCCTCAAAACAGAGGTGCGTATAGGGATCGCTTCGGAATTAAGCCTTTTATGGGATTACGCTATGAAGTCACGCACCTCCACCCCTTAACTTCACGTATGATTTAGCCCTGCTCAAATATTTGCCTTATCTCCCGCTTCTCCCAGTTGGTCGATAGATATGCGGCGTGATTGGCAACTGTATAGAGCGACGCCTGTGTTCTTGTTGCAATCTGTCTCTGCCTGCCACCCAATTGGACGCCTGTCACCCGGTAGAGACACAAATCCCACAGGCCATTATGGGGCTGGTTTAATCCCCCCACCACAGAGGCGACGCCAGCGTTTTGGAGCAGCGCTCAAGACCATGATACCCCGTCTATCACATGCGTGCGGGGGCTGCACTGTGTATTGTAGTCATCCGATACTCCATCACTCCCCTCGCTCATCCATGAAGTCACAAAGACAAGCAGACTCTTCATGCCCTGGGAAATCTCATACAAGAATACCCTGAACTGGCTGTGCACTGTTAACTCATTAGGTTTTTGTGTCAAATCTGAAAAGAAAATAATGCACGTGTAGATTGGGAATTATAAAGTGGTTGAGGGCCTCTAAAATAATATTGAGGACTAGGGCTGGGTACCGTTAAATGATACCAGTCTGGTATCGGAAAAAAAGTTTAGGTACTACTGGTAATGAAAGCAGGTAGGTCTACCGAAAAAATACATCTTTAGATATTACAAGTTTTGATGCTGTTGGTCCAGGGACAGCGTTATAGAAGAACTAAGTAACTTGTTTACCTTAATAAATCCTTTTCGTAGTCCCTCTGGGGGTAATACAAGTGTTAATGGGATAATTGGGGGGTCTTTCATCTTCCCCTGGTGTCTCTGGCCAGAAAACCACAATTGCAACTTCCCTGCCGGTCAGAGCCACCAACACTAATGGAATCACGGAGAAGAAGCTAACAGGCTAACGGGCAACACTAACTGCGGGCTAGCGCCACTTAAACTGTATTTACAGCCAAGTTTGAGTGAAAAAAAGCATCTCCATTTTGTAATTGGATGTACAATGTCCCTCAGTCCCTTTGTCTTTTCTGTCAGCGTAGTATTTACTCTCACTGACAATTATTGACTAAAAAAAAAACTGCAACATGCTACAACAGCTGCAGTGGCGTTTATGGCCTCTGGGGGCATGAGTTACTTAGTTCTGCTTTAGGAAGTGACTCCGTTGCATCATCTCAAATAAATTATTTCCCAAATCCCCCTTTTTAAGACCACTTTTTTGTATAGCCTATTTTCTCCCAATTTAAAAATCAAAATTGCCCAATGTTTTCCCTATTCTCATTTTTATTACAATTGTTTTACCATTTCCCCCCATTTTTCCTCTATTTTGTCCCAATTTCCCCTTATTTTTGCCACGTCTCTCAATTCCCCCCAAAATTATTCCCCATTTTCACACATTTATTGACATTGGAGATGAACCTGATATTGTAACTGTGCAGATCTTTCACATATTATTGTCCTGTTTTCTGGTTCTATATGACAAATATTTTAGTATAGGTATCGAAAAGAACATTGTTTAGGTATCGGTATCGAAAACCAAGTATCATTAAAGTACTGGTATCGAAAGAAATGTAACGGCACTCAGCCCCATTGTGAACCAAATGGCCGTCAAAATTTTGACAATACTCTCCAATTGATGTTTACAATCCTTTATGGATAACTTTAGCGTAATTTTGATCTTCAAAATTACTGTTTTCTGCTTTTTTTTATTTTTAGGCAGCAGGGAGTACCAATGAAATGCAGCTAATTCCCTGAACATGTCAAGGTGTGATGGTGGAACGAGGAAAATAAAACTCAAAATGCAGAAAATGCAACAAAACTGCTGATGTTTAATAAAGAAATGGTTATATTGATGTGGCTGAAATGCACATCTCCCATGAGCATCTCACAGCTTTCTTCTCGAGGAATTTAAAAGGTGCACTGACAAATCCCATAATCCTAATTAAGTATTTCCTCCTATTGCAGCTGACTGTTTATACAGCTAAAGCCCTCATTGGCTTTCCAAGCTAAGTTCAAACACAGACTTTAGGGCAAGCTCCACAAACACGCAAAAAGAGCGCAGTGCAGAAAATAAAGAAATAATTTACAAAGCAAATCTATTTTGGGGGATGGATGTTAAGGTTGATTACACTGCATTATAATTACTGCATGGATACTGCATTCACAGGTTGTGGGTTTATGGAGTTGGCCTATATTTGAGCTGTTTGTGGGTGAATCTTGAATTACTTCAAAGTAAGTTGCAAACTAAAAGATTCAAAGCCACACAGATATTGCCAGAGAAAACCAAGGTCCTACTTTTATGTGATTAGCCAGCACTGCGGTCCAACCTGATGTTTATGGAGGTCGGGGAAACTGTAGCACCCGGAGGAAACCTGGCTGCCTTCAGTGCTCCTCTGATCCTCTGAAACGGTGCAGCGCCTGGGTTTGTCCCGGTTTCAGAGCGTGGTGTCCTGCACTGGTCAGCTCCTGCACCCTCTTCCACCTGCAGCTCCCTACGCTCCACAACAGTCTTTCACCATCTTCTGGGAAGAACTTAGCAGTTCATCTGTTTTATTCTCCAGTGAACGTCCATTAGCCGGAACAATAGAAGGGACAGAGGCCAAGTGTGAGTGTGCTGAGTCTTTTGCAGATACATTACCTTCTCCCTGGTTTCCTGTAGCGCCTTGTGACGCCTCCACTTTTATTGTCCCTGTTGTGAAAACTGTCCACTTTCAACGTCATTCGCTGAGCAGGGAGCTGCACAACTTAAAACTTTAGCACAAAGCAGGAGGATTATTATAATTTTTTACATGTCATTATTGTTTTTTAATATTTCTACATTAACAGCAGGAAGGCCCAATGAGAAGAACCCATGAGGACAATGGAGTGGAAACAGTATCATAACGTAACCTTCTTGCAGTGATTAGAATGACTGACACATAATGAAAACAGCTGTAGGCATGGGACACTTTTCACATCTACAACCCGTACTCTGATGTGGTGCCCTTGAGCCCAGGTGCACGCTCATGATTCAGTCCAAACGACATTAGCCGTGGTCACAACACTGTCGCTCTGGATACTTTGTGATCCGCTGTCACCGTGTTTACCCTCGGCGGGGGACAGTAGGCAGTTTCACGCCAGGCCTCACAACTGCAGAGGTCACAGAGGTTTAGGCATTCCTCACACATTCTCACATTATAGAGGCCCAGTCATCCTCAAGGGCACGTCGTCAGCCATCGCTACGACGCGTGAATCCCAACAACGGGACACCAGCTAAGCACGAGACGGGAATCAAACACAATCGATACATGCGCTGAGGAGATGACGCGAGACTTATGACACATCCATCACTGGACAGGTGTGCGCAGGCAGCAGAGACTTACGGCTGATGCATTACAACTATAGACAACATGCAAACATACAGCGGTGAATAAAAGCTGTACTTTTATTGCTTAGGCTGCACGATACTGAGAGAACTTGCAATGTACGATACAGGTGTCATATTTCGCTAAACCGCCAAGGATGTTGAATTTAATATTTAAACACAATTAAATAAGTAATTGTGTCAAAATAAGACTTTAAAAAAAACACATAATCATGACTTAAATGAAACAAAATTAGAAAATTAGAACGAAAACTGAACTTTTGCACATTGGATTTTCTTTTCTTTTTTTTACATTTTAGCTGTGTCTGCAAAAAAGTTTTAAAGTGTTGATCTCTCTCAGTCAGACGGTAGACTTGATGTGATTTTGCAATCTATCGTGGCCTCCTCGGAGATTGCATCACCTGATATTGCGACACATTATTTTTTGCCATATATTGTGCAACCCTAATGTAGTAGAAGCTGTGAAGTAGAAAACGTAGTATTGCTGGGTTGCATGTGACATCGCAGCATTCTAAAGACCAATACTATTATATAGAGGAAAAATTATTTAGTTTTTGAGGACATTGTTGGTCTTGTACAGAGATCATGGACCCAGTGACTGTTATTAATGATATTTTTTGTAATTCATACATTTTCTTTTGAGCTACGACTTGTGTAATGCCGTTAATAGGAAAAACTGGTTCCTACCCCCCGCTGGGTCCTGTGACATCATCAGATTCTAGAACCTGCAACCCAGCAATTATTTGAGTACTTCTTCTACACTCTTGACAAAACCATGTTTTTTAAAGCCACACCGTGTAACATTTCACCCAATAAACAGAAAACATAAAAATACACGCATTGATTTTATTCGTTATTTTTATTGTTGATAAAAAATGCCTAAAATTGACCAAACATAATATGTTTTTCTCAGCTCACGTCATCTCAGACCTGACTGTAACTTTACTGGGAGGGGGGACCACTCCAGCTCATGTCCATGGAGATGTTGACTAAAGACAGCCAAATGTGCCATTTAAATAGCTTAGGCCCTCATCCAAATCCATCCTTTGATTACACACTCCAAAAATAGCATTATCTGTGTCTAGCTGGTCATTAGAATCATATTTTATACTGCTGGCAATGGAATAATCCAAAATGTTACGCAGTGTGCCTTTAAAGCCATACCGTGTAAAATTCCACCCAATAAACTAAATACAATACGGGCATTTAATTTATGACAGATACTTTTGTTGCTGTTGAAAAAATACCTAAACACTCAACAAACTAAACACACTCACCTCTCCTAAAGACCTGATTTGTAACTTTGGGGAGCGGGAACAATTTTGCAGCTCGTCTCCATAGACACAGACCAATCTAAGGCAGTCATATATGAGATTGAAATATGTTTGGTCCTCATCCAAATCTTTTCTTTGATTGCCCACTGCAAAAATAGCATTTTCTGTCTCGCTGGTCATTAGGAGCTTATTTTGTTTTGCTGATGAGAGGATAATCCCAAATGTTACACAGTCTGCGAATTTCACCATGGGGATGAATAACATTTTTCGAATTCTGATTATTGTTAGGATGACCAGTCTTGTGCCAGTGTTTGTTAATGACATGTTGCTCAATTTGGACAAATCATAGAACATCTTTTAAAGTAGTCTTTAACAACTGGTCGGAGAGGCAAGACAGCGAGATGAAAACCGTGTGATTATTTTACAATGAGTCTCACACCAGCAATATGATCATTAAAACTGAGATAACAAAAATGATCTGAGCGCTTCCTGTTGTTCCGGTTGGAGGGGACACTGAATGCATGCTTCATAAATGAGCTTGAGAAGGTGGCGCAGTCGGTAGGATCAACAGCATTCAGCTCATTAATTTAAGATACATTTGCAGAAGTGTCCAAGAGAGACCAACCTGTGAGACGAGGCTGGTTCAAGGACACTAAACACGAGCGGTCAGTAATAGACTGCTGCCTCAACAGAATCTTGTGAAATTTGGCATGGGATCAAAATTATATAGAATATATAGTTTGACATGTATGCAGGAGGTTTCAAGGGCAAATCAAACCGAAGACCAATGGGTAATACTTCACACATTGCTTTGTTAATCTTATAACCCGTTCTTGAACTGTTTTCCGTTCTTTTTATATATTTCCATACTGAGCAAGATTTTACCCAAGAAAATGAATATCACAAATATGAATTTCCTCCAAGCTGATTTTATTAGTGTAAAAAACAAACTATCGCAATGAGCAGCTCGTCTCACCTAATGGGAACTGGAACATCGCCAGTCCGTTTCCATGGTGATGTTGCTGCTAGGTTTAAATACATCAAGTCCTTATACAAATGGTCTTTTTTGTGACCCCTGTTTCAAGCAGATTGTTGGGGGGGATCTTCAGAAAGACTGGCATGTTGATGGTTTTGTTTCCCATGTGACGTAGCGAAATAGAATCTGGAATGTTCTGGAGTGTGGCTTTAAGGTATATTTCATACATCGGATATTTGTTGGAAGCTTCTCGTAGCATGTATATGTGACCGATGTCTAAATGACCCTGCGTTGTGTAGTGCTCTGAACCAAGATGAGAAGAGACTTCAGCTGAATTTGGGATAGGGCAACGGCCGGAAACCCATTTATTCCTGGCAACAGCAAAGATAATGCAAACAGGTGGCAGTACAAGTGTCCTACGCAGCCTTTCTCCTCAGACGTCCAGGAACAGAGAGCGGAGGAAAAGGCGGAGCCTACCTTATATACACACCGGAAGTGCCAAACAGACAGACAACCAAAATAAAAGACGCACATGGGCTACACACACACTGACAGGTACACTAACCTTCACCATAAGACACAAATAGGGACAACATTCATAACTGCGTGCCATCTCACGCTGCGCCACACGGTGGCGCACCAATCCTATTATCAGGATTTTAACCAACCCTTTTACAACCTGTTACATATAGTTTACTTTAGTATAGTTTATCTGTGCCAATGCCACGTTTCACCTCTCATCAAAAAGGCTTTGTCAGCGACACTAAAGTTTAAGACTAAGCTTGACTAAGTCTCTCCCCTCTATTAACGACTCTCACCTGTGGCTAAACAAACACCTGACACTCAGGTGAGAGTAAGGCCCTGTCCATACGAAGTCAAGCTGAGGACCAAACGCAAAGATATTTTATCAATCCAGTGTATCGTCCATACGAGTCCGCCGTTTTGGGGGTCTGTAAACGAACATTTTCCAAACTAGGTCCCAGAGTGGAAAGATCTCAAAACGGCCCCGGATAAAGCGGAAGAAAACGGATGGATGGATGATGGATGTTTACATTCCACAAAAGTTTACTGCGCATGCGCCCTCTACATCTTGTTCTATTATCTGTGTTAGTGTCACAGCGCCACACACAGGCCAGGCATATGAATCACGGCGTTTTCAAAGACCTGAGTCGACCCATGTGGACGCACACATTTACTGAGCTGGCTTCGTGCTTACAAAGAAGGTTTCTAAAAATATAAGCGTTTTGTCTTCGTGTGGATATAGCCTTAGGTTGTTAGGACTTAGAACTACAAAGACTTGGAACTATACAAAGGTGTTTACCCACAAGGTGAGAGTAGCCGTGGAGAGGGGAGGAGCCAACCCAAACTCCTCCCAGTGGTCTAAATTTTGTCTGCTGACGAAGCCTTCTGGATGAGAGGCGAAACGTTCTACAGTTCAACTAAAGAGTACAGAAAATGACACAATAAGCGAGTTTAAAATGTAGCTGAAGCCACATAGCCAAAATCATCATCTTTCCCTTTGGCATCGATCATATCCTGTTCAGATTACTCACTCAACTAGCTTTGTATAAACAAATAATATCTCAAAAAGGCACCCTTAGAAGAAGGAAAGAAACAACCTCAGAAATGCACTTAGCATGTCTAAGTAGATGGTAACTGTTTTGTAAGCAGGAGCCTAATGAAAACGTGTTCAGAGGTGGACTTGGCGAGAAAAAGCCCTTCAGTTAACATTCATAATTCAGATTTTCAACCAATTAGCCCAACACAGGCTGACACAACTGTTTTATAAGCTTGTAAATACAGCAATCCCTACCTTCAAAGAAATAACGGAACACGTTTTGAATAATAAAGTTCCATTATGTTGAATATTTCAAAAGGCAACAGGCAGCTCCTGTACAAAGTTCAGGAGCACTTTTACATTTTGCAATCTTGTAGCCATTTAGATTTTAGAATAAACTACTAAGCTTCGGCCTGTCTGCCAGTGTGCAGTTTTATGCATCGTCATTTGGCACACATTGTAAGCCAAATGCCCTCCCGTGCCACACTCTCCATTCATCTAATCATGGCACTAGCACAGAGATGCACATTTTTGGCGTGCTGTATAGACACACGCCATTGACACATGTAAACCGAGACACTAAATAGGATTGATGGTTTGCTTACATTCTACATCTGCGTCAAAAGCATGATATATTTTGCCACATATATATATTTTCCATTAGACAAGTGAATGCTCTGCCAATTCACTATTATTAATTACTTCCTCTGTTAGCGGCATCTCCAGAAGTGTTTATCAGTTTTTTTACCAGTCGGTTTTGGCAAAACATTGTGCTGAAAAATCACACCCAGAGCAGGTTGACAGTCTCATTCTGCTATTTGGCAAACCCCGCATTTTCTTCATCTAAAATAATGTCTTCAAACTGTGCCAATTTTATTTTGTAGATTGTGTTTGTAAATCTTGAGAATACACAGGTGCCAAGTGCTATCTGTGGAGAACAAAGTTAGATTGTAGTACATCAATTTTCATTGTCCTTTAAGAGGGTGGGAAGCCTTAAAAGTTCACCCTGTTTGCTGCGGCGGGGCTATGAGAGTTTATATGAGCAGCAGCCACTTGCATCTCCTTAGTTAACAAGGCAAGAATTTATCCCACAATCTAAAATGACTTTTGAATGTACCTAAATTTCCAGCACCTGCTTCTATTTATAAGTCGGCCTATGTTCCATCAAGCACCACTGTGCCGCATAATTATTCTGAGTTATGCGTACAAGCCTCATTTTTGCATATTCGACGAAAGTTTTTGACAAAACACTAAATGATGCTGAAATCCAGAGTTACAGTACAATATGGTGCAATTACCACGAGAAGGCTGTTGTGACTAAACAGGGAAACTAGTAAGTAAAAGAGCTTATGCAAGGAGACTCAGAAAGTCAGGAAATCTTGCATCCAAGATGAGTTTGGATGTAAAAATATAATTCAAAGAAATCTTTCTTCTGTGATTTCCCTAGAGAAATAAATTTTTAAAAATCCAATTGTCAAACCTGAGAACGTGCTCTCTAAATAAGCACTTTAAAGTACCTTAATAGCCAAGTGCTTATAGCAGGCAGTGGTTAATTAGCATTTCATTTTGTATTTTTATTTAACTATGCCTCAATCTGCATGACCTTGTTTTGCAGATAATTGGTAGTCAACACACTCGCATGAATTAACTCGTATCATTGCTTGTTTGTATGAAGTTTGCACATTGTGCATGAATTATGATCCAATGAGCTTAATATTGTGATTTAGTATATTAACACACACATATTTCTCATTAAAGAAATGGTCAAAGCAAAAAAAGCAAAAAACACCAGAAGTCAGAAATTAATTTACTGAGGCAAGACTTTTTATTTCAATGAAAATCTGATAGAGCTGTTACCAAAATGAGATCAATGAATCAATCCCCATCCCCGAGAGGGCAATTAGTCGTAAAAACAATGGATAAATTCTGTAGAAATCACGCTGCTCTGTGGTTCTGCTGCAGTCTCTCAGGAGTTTGTATCTTTCGCCGATGTGTTCCACCTCCGTGTCTCATCTCTAGTTGTGGCCTTGGAGCGCCTCTGCCATGAACAGCTTTCCCAAGTTTTGTGAGGTAAATTCTTTCACATTCTGGCAGTAGTTGTTAATTTGCCCTGTTGGGGAGAAACCACATGAATTTGGTCGCACCCACACACACGCACACAAATAATCACAAACAAGCCCCCACCTTAGCCGCATGCATATATGAACAACAGGCGGAGGCGGGAGAGCGAGTGAGGGAAGGTGCAGCAACAAAACATCAAATTAGAGGCGCGCAGAGGGAACGGAAAGGATCAGGATGTTGTCGGGAGGCGGAGGAGAAATGAACAGCATGAAGCAACAGAAAGGGGCGGTGGAGGTGGAAGATTGAGTCAATAAACTTTAGATTAATGTAATTTCTTGTTGATGGCAGAGATAATTACAAACAGAACCTGAACTCCAGTGAGGGAAGCAGAAGGGGGGGGGGGGGGGGGGGGGGGAGAGAAGGACTAGGCTGAGAGAGGAGAGAGATGAGGGGGAATGTGCTCGACCTGAACGATGCTACAAAAATACAGTGTGAAACAGTGAGGTTTGGCTTTTTAGCACGAGCCTAATACTAAACAAATGCAAGGTTTAAGAAAAGACTACGTGTGAAAACATTTTAAATCACAATCCATGCTCTCAATAGCTTTGAGATTTTGTCTTCAGTTTGCCATCAGGTAACAAAAGGTATCAACTTGTTCTGAGCATTTATCGTGCACAGTGATCTGACCTATGAATTACATGGCAAGATAATTTTTACAGAATTGTAATCTCGCCACTGCAACTTCAAATGTATTAGCGAATTAAATAGGATGTATATCTTGTCGTCTACATAACCACCTACCTGCGATAAGAAGTGTGTCCATGCGTGGAGGTGGCTGGGGCGGCTTGAACATTTTGGTGATGTCTTCCTCGGGCAGTGACGCCTCTCCTCTGGTCTGTCTCTGGGCGTTCTCCTGCTGTCGGCGCTGGAGGTACTGCAGACAAACACAGAGCAGATCAGACCAAAGACAAGACGCTGTTGTGGTGCAATTACTATAATTGTGTAAATATTTGAAGTAAACAGGTATTGAGCATCATCACAAGAGGCATTTCCCTTCAGCAGTGTCAACAAAAGTAGACCCATTCCATTAGGACAACTTTGTTCATTCATGCTTTTCTATCATTAATCTGATCAGAAGCTAATGCCTGTAGATTCAAGATGTAATCTTAACAGCAAATATATAGGAGATGACACATTAACCGGCTTTACACACACCATGCTTTTGCAATAATAATGTGATGCGAGGTGCTTTAATTTACATATTCAATTTTAATTAAATATTAAATAAGCAATGGTAAGGAGACCTCGTTGGTCCGTGATTATGAGGCCAATTGAAGAAATAAAGAGCGCCGCTCTGCTGCAGGACTGATGGACAGTGCGTTGAAAACACACCATGAACTAATGAGAGGCATGTTCATTTCAGATTGGACTTGATTAAAATAAGTTAATTTGGCTTATTAGAGCAGAACCAACGGTAAGGACCATGAGAAAGCTTTGGATTCACAAAATATAATCTAAAAACTTGAGAGGCATGGCCCCCACTCTGCACATGCCTGATAGTTGGACTTGAGAGTTCCTAGGGGGCAGTGACTCATGCTGCGACTTGGACTTGTCTGGATTTTCTCATTGACACCTGGTTTTAGGTGGAAATTAGTTAGCTCACACTTGGACTTAGACCTTTTCATGACAGACTCGGACTTGCATTGCAACGGCTGAGGTCTGGGCTCTGGTCTTGAACAACAACAACTGTAACTTCCCTTAACGCTGGCACTTGGTAAATAAGATAAATCTTTAATCGTTACATTTATCTAAAAATTGCGCCCGACTAAAGGTCACATAGCATTTTCAAAAGGAGAACACTGAAGAGCAGACATAGCTGAAAGTGGCAGAGAAGCAAAAGTATGTGGAGAAATTACAGGGTAAAGGTAGCGGAATAAAAAAAAACTGAGCAGCAGAGTCACAAAAGTTGAACTGATGGTTGGCGGTGAGAACAGACACGGGGATGAATTAATAACAGTGGATTATGTTTTTTTTTCTTATTTGAAGAGAATCACAAGTGCTGACAGGGACAGTGATTTGTGGATATCTGACTCCCAGTAAATCACAGAGTTGCCCTGGTCTCTAGAGATCCTAAAAGCCTCGTTAATTTGGCAAGATGGTGCAATGACTGACATAGACCAGTGTTAAGGAGAGCATTGCATCTGTACTGAGACTGCATAAATTCAAAGCCTTGTTTTGAAACTTTGAGGATAGATGTTTTTATCCAAAGCATCACAACATCTTTGAGCATAATCAACATGCAAATGTATAAATATATGCAAATCTTTTTAAACAAGCTGCCGGAAACCTGTGCTCCACCTTTCCAAAATAAACAGACATTAAAGTAGTTGTGGTCTTTGATCTTTTTCTGATAGTCAGTGTCAAAGGGTTTCAAAGTGATTGAGAGACGATGATGATTTGATTGAAATGCACTAAAATAGAATAAATTATTATGTATGCTTTAAGCCAACATTAGCAGAGCCACCTTTGACTGCTGAGCTATTTTCACTCACTTCTGTTGTGTTGCATTGGGAAAACGACCATGTTTAAAGTTCTGCCACAATAACTGCTTTATTGAGGTCAGTTTGTATTGGCGCCATGTTTGCCAACCAAGAATCTATATTCTCCCATGATGCACCTCTCTGATAAAGTGCAGTTGGCAGCATCTTTGTTTTTTCGTTATTCATTTTTTAGCAGTATCTCATATGCCTTGCAGGGCCTTCATGTATCCAGCATCCTCTCAGCATGAGGCTGCGTGCAGGCGAAGCTGTGTTTGTCAAACCTGCTGTTACTTAGTTTGCCTTTAAAATACCAATGTACAGCTCAAGGATGATAGTGGAAACTCTAGGTCGCTGTTGTGAGACCATAGGTGTTTAAGGGCTTTGTTTTATTCTTTTTTCTATACAGTGGAATACAGAAGTTGGTAGACCCAGGTCGATGGCTTTTGCCAGTCTCTGCATTGACAGTGGAATGCGTACCCAATATCTTACAGCATTGTGGTTAAAAAACGGTTCCCTAAACAATGTAGACCAGATTACTATTTTCTGAAAGCTTGCTATGATTGAAATTCCTGGGCAACAGAGCTTCAAAACATAATTCTTAAAGAATTAAATCACCTTCTATTTAATCGTTTGAAAAGAGTCATTGGTTTGAATTTAAAATACAAAACAATCAGTTCAGAAACACTAAGTTTAAAGAGAGTATATGGAGTTTCAAAATGTATTTTCTTCCCCCTACATTTTCCAGCCATGTCCTAATGTGTAGAATAAGACCAGACCTGTTCACCACAACTGCCTCTGCAATCCTGCACTGTCACGCAAAAGGTTGTTAATTCAGGTCCAAATTGCCGTCATGCACGAGCTTAATATAGAGACTGCAGTTACGTGTACGACCTGAGGTGGAAGTAGTGAGCATACAATGACCAACTTGCATCTAGTCCCTTTAAGATACACAGCTCACAGGTCTGGATTAAGGCTGCAAATGAACAGCAATGAAATATAAATTGCAATTTTAATTCTATTGTGAAATGAGATTCGTCATTGCATTGATTTAGGGCGTGGGCTCATAAGCTTTTGCTTCGGCCCACTCCTTTTGAGCAGATTGCCAACTGCTCAAATAAACAAAATTTTTATTATTGCTAAATTTATTTGGAATCAGATATTTCGGTAAGGTAAAGTCTTCCTCACAGAACTAAATGTCAGTCTTCTTTAAAATGTTAAAGCTCCGGAAACACAACATTCATCAGAAAAACAAAACAATTTCCACTAGAGACTTTTCCCCAAGTCTGTAAAAAATAATGTTATTTTTCAGGAAACATTCCTTTAAGATCAAGCAGTAATTTGTAACTTTTCAGACACTTAAGACACCGGGCTTTACCTAATCCTGATAAGTCACACAATACCAGGAAATCTCACTTACAGCATTAAGATTTTACGTGCTTTGTGTTTTTCTACAGTGTCAAACACCAAAAATAGCTTTGAACAACATTAAAGTATGTTAGCCTGCGGTCAAATGGATGGAAGTGGAATCATATTTTATCGTTTTCTTTTGATGACTAGATTTGTATGCGCCACACGACTCGAGCCAGACCTGCGCCCCACAGTCCTCATTCAGGTTCTCCGCTCCTATGTTTGCTTGTTTAATGCCATCAAAGAAGATTACACGGATCGGTAATGACATCGAAAATATGCATCTGAAAATGGTGCGAAATGGGATTGTTAGCCATAAATCATGACTCCTGAGATTAGCACGCTTTGCCCATAACTAATCTAGTGCTAAGTGATGTCTGCTTCCCTGTGGCGGGAGGAAAAAAACAAACGTAAAACAAATAAATCAGCACAGAGTGAAGACATACATTTCCTGATACAAACTTACCCGCGAATTGTGCCTGTGAATCATGGCTATTTGAAATTCAGAGAGGTGCAAAATGAATAATGCACCTCTCTCCGCAGCTGAGCATCTATTTTCCCTATTGTTTTTTGCGATTCTCTATTATGATTAATAAGGTTTCATTTGTACAGGAAGCGGCCAGAGTCAACAGCACCAGGATCCCACAAAGCAAGCACTGCACATGTCTGAGAAGAGTAATAGAGGGCCTTCCTTCAGTGTGCCATGTTTTTTTCCACATCGCAACAGTCGGAAGCGTGAAAAAGTAGATACCATTAGGGGCTTGTCAGTGTGAGATTGTATGTGACGCGAGACGGGGTAAAGGCTCGGAGGCGCTGCGATGATGAGAAGGTCAGGAGGGGGGAGCGTGATGGATAGCAATGCTCGCTGTGTAGGTTGCTGGCCTGTGGAAGGCGTGGGAGCAGAGGTGAGTATTTGTGCAGATAACCTGTGGACGCACATGTACAGTGGGTATCGGAAGCATTCATAACCCCTACGTTTATTCCTATGTTATTGTTCGGGCAATTCATCAAAATTGAATCGAAATCACAATCCATACTTTGGTCAATGTCAATAATACTATGTAATATAATAAAGGGTTTATAGATAGAGACTTTATGAATCGACAGGTTTCTTTGGCAAAAACAGCACCTAGTTTTGGAGTTTGGACGAGACCTTGGAAGATTTTTGTTTTTGCTTGAGCTGAGATTTGTAAAAAAGAAAGGTCCAAGTTCATGAATCAGCAACATGTATTTATTTTATGAAAATATAAACTCTAATCAAAAATCGAGATTTATCAATATAATTAAAAAATCCAGAGAGTTTTTTCTTTTTTCCCATATCGTCCAGCCCTAGTTATTGTGCGGAAGTGTGACACTGATCGATCAAATATTTTTTTCGTATCATTACGGGTGGGCCATATTGTAACGCGATATAATTATTTGAAATCATTCTAATTTTTGTTATTGTTGTGGACACAATAAAATGTATGTTACGCTCAGCTCCATCAGAGCAGCATTAACACTAACTGTAGAAAACGGGACAGGTGCAATGTAAATTGCTTGAGTAGATCATATTTTTGAGGAACATTAGTATGCCGTAAAAAGAAAAGAAAAAAAGAATATCACTGAATTAATCTTCCCAATAGGTGTAAGGCTGGGATTTTGAAGTAATTTGTCCTTTGTCAATTATATCGTGATATTTCTTTTATATATATCGTGATAGAGATTTTAGGCCATATCGCCCTGCGCCAATTATCCTTTTTTTTTTTATTCGTCTATAAAAAGCCTTATACGGCAAAGGTACCTTTCTGTATCGTGGGAAATTAAAGTATTAATTTAATCTATATGCAAAATCAGCACAATTGGTCTGCAGTAATAGTTTAGGGTCTGAATTCTCAAGTGACTATGAAATTTCAGTTTTGGTACAAGTTTTTCAATGCTTTTGAAATGAATTTAATTAATGTATTATTGTACCTTAATCAGAGCAGAATTGTAATAAATGTTAAGGAATACAAGAGGCGTAAGAAGAAAAATTAAAAACGGTTGAAAATGTTGTGTCCCTAATTTATACGTCTCCAGACAACTTTCAAAGCTGTACCATGAGGTTTAGCAAGTAAAATAACACCTAATTAAAGTATCCCATTTATTATGCCATTTGTTCTTAAAATGCAGCAGAAAGGCAATGCATTACTTTTTTTGGTAAACATTGCCTAGCAAGGATGAAAACGCACATTTTACCCATTAACAAAGGCGTAACATGTATTGATCGAATTCATGGACTCTTTGGACGGTGGGGGCCTGCAGAAGCTTCCAGAGAGAGTCAACAGTACTAGAAAGCTTGAGGTTCCAGTCCGTTTAAATCGGAAGAAAAGAACCATCAACCTCCTTGCTGAGCGGGCACAAAATAAATGTATAGCCAAGCCTATGCGTTGTACAGTAGAAATGTAAATATTAAACACTGTGAATGAGTTTTGTCTCTTAGTCGTCACATTTATGCTACTTCCGGGTTAGTTTTATGTTTGTGAGGATTTCAAAAGATTATACCAAATGCAAAGGTGTTTCAAGAAGAACCACTACTAGACCTGTGCGATTTCCATAGAGGGAAACTTTGTGCTCTACAATGTACAATTGTAGACGTAGGCATCGCGTCTATGTGCTCCCAGTGACTCATCTTGTTCTTCCATTTTCCCTGAGTAATGTAATGTGTCAGCGCTTCGGTCCGTCTGATGTTCATGATGCATCCTCTTAAGGGTTGTACTTGCAGATGGTGCGTGGCCGACACCTCGCCGTCTTCTGCGTACACTAAACGGTTTTGTTTCAACCCTTTTTGGCTCGGCTCATTCTGGTAGGAGGTGTATGTTTATATCCCTTATGCCCGTAATGGTGTGTGTGTGTGCGTTTTACAAAGTAGTACCATGGCTCTTGTTAAATGAAGTTCGAGCTCAGTGATTCGTCTCAGCGGTGTGGAGGCAGCTAAAAGAGCGTTTTCACGTCATTAAAATAAAAAGCTGGTTTAATAATACAAACAGGCTCCGAGTCTTTACTGCTTCTCAGCCCCCCCAGCCCCCCTCCCCTCCCCTCGTGAGTCGGCAGTATTTTACGCATTGTCTCCGTGTACCCATTGAGCTTAACCTACTGAGCGCATCCTTGTTCGCTCAAGCATAAATCAAATTCTCTGCTACAGAAAGAGCTGTTATTTTGATGAAAATGCCCACTTACTTGACAAGTAACTAATGCAGCAGATGGAGAAAGGACGTGTCTAAAATGAGAACGATGGTGATCTGCATTGGCTGCATGTAAGCGGCGAGGTGAGCAATGACATCGTCGTGACAAAAATTTGAAGGTTAACATTAGTCACTCTCCCGTCATTAGTGTCAACGCGAAACAACAGAAATGACTTTTTAAACCCGTTTGTCTTTGCTTAAAAGTTCCTTGTCCCGGGAGCTTGAGAGGCGATAGAGGGGACATGCTGCCCAGCTTCCTAATTTACATTTTTTGCTCTGAATAAATGTGGCCAATCTTCCAGAGCTCCCCGTGTTTGTCTAATTGTTTTCTCGCTATTGGCTGCACAAGCTGGTTCATGCGTTTTGGCTTGTACCAGAAGTGGAAAGATGGTATTTAGATTACAGAACCAATCCAAGAGAATCCTCTAAAAAGAAAGTGAAAATCAGGTCCAAATCTGATATGCAAAAAAAAAATTAAATAATTTCATAAAGCAAAGTTGGAGAGATAAATAGATGTGAAAAAAGGACTCAAGGCTGTCTGCAACGTGATCGCATCTCATCGGAAAAGAGCCAATCCAAAATACAGACAGCTCAGGCAGGCCGACAAGCCAACGCTGACAATTAACAGGCAGCAGCAGTCAAAAGAAGCAGCTTTTAACTCAAACTCAAATCCTGACTTGTATTTTGTTCCAGTGCTACAAGCCATTTGCACTTGACCTCATTGGAGATTCATTTGGTGGGTTTCATATTAACAGATATCCAATGCAGATATGACCCGCCCGCCATCACAAAAATGACTAAACAATACTTTCAATTTGAGCCAAATTTGGAAATCCAGCCTGCCACATCGAGACAGCAACAAACAATTGCTACCGATTATTGACAAAACATGACTTTTGGGGTATAGCTGCCAATCAGGCTTGTTTGATTTCCTGTCAGTGTTTGCTGGCATAAATAATGATGGCTCCATGGTTCGCAGAAGGGCATGATTCTTGGAGGAGCACTGGCCCCTGACATGCCAAAGTGAACAGACAATAACAGCACCACAAACACAAGCTCAATAGTATAATGGAAAAACATACTTGTTTTGAGGACTACTGTGACAAAAAAAACTAATTGCGATTTTTCTGAAAGATATTGTGATTGGATTTGCTTTTTTAAAATATCATATATAGTTTATGTTTTTTCATGCAATTGAGCGTTGAGCTGCAAATAAACTTCTAAAACTGCTGTCGAACATCATGGTAATCATTCATTACATTTCAGCTTCATGCAGTAACTAGATACAAATCGGAAAGAGGCAGCAAAGAGGCATTTTAAGGAGAAACATACTTAGCTTTAATCATTCTCAAACTGGCTTGGCACTCTCCCACTCTTTCTCCCTCCCTCCCTATTCAGCTACATAAATGGATTCTCCGAAACCACAAACGGCAAAACGCTGCTAGTTTTAATAAAATCTGCCTCATATTTACGTCAAAAACCTGCTGTAAAGATATCACAATTAGGCGTGGCTTAATACAGTACAATGATATGCGGAGGCGATCGGCGCTTTTTTGACCATCCCAATCCACTCTGAGGAAATGATTATTCTGTGACCCAGTCATGAGACACTCGTTACTAGTGGTGAGAATAGTTTGCCCAGCATGAGACACTCGTTACTAGTGGTGAGAATAGTTTGCAGTTTGCCCAGCATGAGACACACGTGGAGTTTGTGTACACCGACCTGACAGAGCCGACAAACATGATTCCCCTGCAGACACTTATGATTAGCCAACAGCCAAAGGCAGTGAGGCTCAATAATTCTGATTGATTGATTCTGAACATGTCTATCACTCAAACGACGGAGGCGCAGGGCAATTTCAATTGCGATAAATGATTCCGATTCATTGTTCCCCAAATCATACGTTTGCGTCTTACCAATAAGCACATATTGAATTAGACTGAATTATATTAGCGAGAGTCAAAGTATTGATGAGACCAGCCATGCAATGTTGTCAAACCAGTGGCACTGAACAAAAGGAAGTATGAACAGCTGACGAAGAAGATGTTGTCTTTGCAAATGACAAACAGCTTAAGAGCTCATGAGTGAGTAAATCAAGGTGGCAGCCTGGCAGTTTTCGTTGCATATATTTGGGAGATTCTCATAGACCTGAATTGAACATGGGACTTTCTTGATGCGAGACGAGAGAGCGTTAACCACATTAGCGAAATGTGTGCATACAGTAGGAAGAACTAGGGCTGTTGCAATAATACCTATATTGACATATAAACTCAATATTGTTGGCTTTATATTGTCTGTACTTTTATTGGCATTTTCCCCCTGTTTTGGCTCATGTTTTTCTAATGTACGTTCATAGTGGGATATTTTAAGATGAACTGGCGCTAAATGAGGGAATCACTAAGAAAACATCAGATTTAATTATACATAAACTCTTGGGTCAACAGTTATTACCAGATTAAAATTAACTAGCCCGTTGTACCACATCCTTATGCGTGTGTAGGCGTCCATCGTCAGTTGTCACCTTTTCTACGCTCAACAATGACTTTAATAACTGTACCCGCTGTGACTAGAATAGGTACAGCCCTGGTGTGCATATATTGGTAAATGTTCAAAATGTCCTATTTGCTTGTTACTTTCGCTACTGCTGAGACTTTCTCAGCAGGTGCACGTATATAATGTGTGGCCATAATTCTTACTGTGCAGTCTATGGCTACCTGGCGTGCCTGCCGTTTGCATGCTGTGAATATGGCTTCAATTGGCTGTGTCCGAGGCTGAGAAAGGGCTTTTTTTTCCCCTCTTCTCCTCTGACTGTGGGGGCGATTGTGTTGCATCACTGTGTTTGTGTTGGACCTTTCCCCTTCCCGAGAGCACGCTGGTGGTTGTAGGTGGTGTGGCGTGTGTGCCTCTCTCAGCAGAAGTAGACACGATCCTTTACCTGGTGTTTCTGCTGCTGCTGCTTGCTCAGATTCCGGCTGTAGGTGTTGTACTTGACGATCTCCTGGCTCATGTCGTCCACTCTGTCCATCAACAGCTGAAGGCTCTTCTCCAGGTGGTTACTGCAAGACAAGTTGAGTCATGTTCAATTTTTCTGTCCATACAACCCGGTCAGTTCAAATAAAGATGAGAACAAGGTTTGGGCCAAAGGAAAAGAAAGAAAAAATATTGGCTTAGGGCATTCTGGCATTACTATAGAAATAAGAAACCAGTGTTTTGTTTTCAAATGGGTGTTTTCAAGAGGGTGTGAATGTGATGTAGGTGCAGTGCACTATAAAAAGATGACAGAATTAACCTTTTGATTCATGACAATGTGTCAGAAGTAGGGGTGTCACGGTTTCAATTTTTTGAGTCACGATTATTGTGAAACAAAAAATTGCGATTTTACGATTATTCACGATTATTCCCCGAATGAAAGGAAAGAACTGATATTTTTAGTTTTTGTCTTTAAAAAGCTTTTTAATACTTTCACTGTTTCTAAAAATGAAAAATGCTTTAAGATTGTTTTGCATTAAAATAAATAGACCTACATTGAATAATACAAAACAATGTCAACTTTACTTCTTTATAATGACCATAATTATCATAATTATTTTACTATATATTATTAGGCCACAACCTAGGCTAGGTTTTATGCTCTCAAAAGTTAAGCTGTTGCTTAATTATTTTGATGAACAGAGAATGAAACGTGTTTACTAAGTGACTAAGGAGACTCTTTTGAACAGCTGATTTCCACATGTGCGCGGTTTCACTTTCCTTTCTGTCGCGCTGAAGCAGAGCGGAGCGCGTTAGCCTTTTGTTTACATCCTGAGCCAGTTGTGGCGGCTATTTCCGAACATTTGGACAACTTTTTTGGGAAGTATACAGTTCTTTACCTGGACATTCACAGCGAAGGATTATCTCCAAGATGTTGTTTATATTCGACGTAGCCGATATCAGCGCCTTTTGCTGCAACTTTCTGACGACAGGGTATGCACAACAGATGTCCATCGAAAACAACAACACCGTGGTCATGTTTTGGATCCTAAAGAGGTCCCACTCTGCTGACTTCAATCGTTTTTGGGTGGATACAACACTGGAGGAGAGCGTCCTTCTGCCTCGCTCAACTACCGGTGAGTTTACGCGCTGTTTGAGGCGCGCAGCGGCTCGTGCGTCCGCGTGAAAAATTTCTGCGGTAAACTGTGGCTTCTGAAATTCTAACGGATAACCTACCGCGTCCTTTTATAATCGTGGTAATCGTAAAACCGGTTAATCTTGACATCCCTAGTCAGAAGAGGAAAGTGCCGACAGAGAAACCCCCGTATGAAAACACCTCTGTCTGCTATTATAAGAGTAAAACCTAACCTCACAAAGCATTCAAATAAAATGGAAAGAAACTGCAACATGGAAAATTACTTACTATTTTTAAGCTGCCCTTTTGTAATTAATTATTACTCTGTGCAGTCATCCTTGTTTGTAAGGGGCATGTACAGAGAGCACATCTCATTATTGGACTGAATCCATTTAGTTGGATTTAGCTGGATCTAGGCCAAGTATAAATGTAAATTACATAGATGTCTATATTTGTGGAGATATTGTGATCAATATATTCACTAAATAAATTATTAATAGAGCAACTCAATACAAGAGCGTCACACAACTGTACAGCTACGCCTGTTTGGCTTTAACCCTCGTGTGGTCCTTGGGTCATTTTGACCCGAAAGCCACAATTTTTAGGCTCTTTTTTTAAGTGTACATTTTTTGACATTAGGGTCTTTAAAGGGTGCAACATTGAAGGACCACACAAGGGTAAATCAACAAATGTAAAATTCTCTTTTAAAATCAAAATAAGCAAATTAGATAAGAACTAGGGCTGAACGATATGGACAAAATGTCATATCTCGATAGTCATGCCAGATATCTCGATACGATATAACTATGGGTTAGGTGAAAACCAAGCATTTTCCAGAAAAATAAAAACATAAAGGTGCAGTTTTATTGATGAAAATCTATATCGTTTATATCTTGCTTTTTTCGATTTTAATGATTTGAATGTTCAAAAAAAAAAGGTCAATCTCACAAACGAATAGAAAGGACTCTGCAAGATCAGCCTAAAAATATGTTTAAGAAAAATTGCAATAGAACGACACCTTGACTAGGACGTAGGACCCCCCTGAGAGAACAAAACATCATAAATGCTACATTCTGCCTTGCCCCCTGCTGCAGACACATCACTCATAACTATCCCGAGAAACATCCGACTTCAAACTGCACCTCCCGGGGTTCCAGGGGTCCCGGGCCCACTGACCCCTCCACTTGTCCCAGAGCAGCGTCTGTCTGCTCTGGTATTACATCGCTGATCCTTTTCCCCCATCTGCACCGCCGCTGACAACCCCCAACACAACACAACTGCATCCGTCTGGCTGCCTGTCCTTTTTGCCCCCCTCCCCTGAGCCTCAATCTTCTTTTTACAAGTCTCTTTCCGTTGCTCCAAGTTCAACCTTCGGCACTTCACTTTTTTCCCCCCTCAAAGTCTGTCTCTCGCACTAGTCCTTTCCGGATTGCTCTTTTTGAGTGCCTGGTTGCTATATGTGCAGCATGTACTGGTGGAAAAAAGCAGATTCTGTTCATTAAATGGCAACTGTAGCCATAAGGAGTGCCAGGGTGTGTGGGCTTTGGCGGGGTCTGTATGTTCGCTGATGCAAGAGTCTTTGAGTTTTGTGGCCGTTTGAAGAGACAAAATGCAACAGTTTTGTTGCTACCTAGTGAAGTCACTTCTCTCTGCTGTTGTGACATTTTTCAATTACCCATTTCATAAATCAATACTCTCCTCCCGTGGCTCTGCACATTCAAAGCTGAAATACACTTTTGCCAAAAGATTTCTTCTCTCCTCAATTCGGCTTAAAACAAATGACATCTGCTCCAATACCTTTTGGGTTATTAGATAAATTGACATACAGCATTAAGATTGTACTCAATAGTTACCCAAGCAAAGTAGTGGATAAACACTGGCCATATTATGTGGGATACATACTCCGCTTTTAAATTAAATTTCTTTACAAAACGAAATCAGAGTCACAGTGATTTGCAATAAAAGGTTCTGAAGTTTACGCCAAGCTTGACATTAAACATTGACCGGCCTGAGCATCAAAAACTTGTAAAACTACTTTTATAGATGTAATTGGTTTATAGACGATATAAAGAGGACACCAGAGGCCATTTTTTAAACTACTGAAAAATAATAACAAATTGACCTAAATCTGAATGCACAATGAGATTAAAATAGGAGGCGTCTGCAGGAGAAAGTGGACAATCATTCAAGACGGACATGGGTAAAATAATCTTCTGTAGTAGGTGGCAAAGGCAAGCAGTAACACAAACTGACAGCCCTGCTCCTAATTACATCAGGTAAGCATCTTGCTGCTGTCACCCACTGTACGAGCGTCAGGCCGTAATCATATTTTCATGTAAACAAATGCAAATGAAAAGCATATCAACACAGCGCAGAGGCTGTTGTCTTTGAATGTCAAGAGGATGAGTGTGTCACGTGACAAAGTGTGCATCAGTGATTTGGAAAGTAAGGCAGAAACAAAAAATACATTTAGAACATACAGAGACAAAAAAAACTACTATATAAATAAATACTTAAAGATGTGGCGCTTCAGTTTGAATCAATACATTTAGACCATGCGCAAAAAAACATGACTAACCTTTAACTAATTCAACAGACTTTCCCATAATACTTTTTTTTTGCTGGACAGCTAAATCAATTAATAAATGAATACATATTTTTTGTACAAATGGAACTTCTAATGTGTGGGGTGGAGACAAAGTCATGCGGCTCAACAATGTTATATTTGGTGAAATTGAACATATCGCGAACAGTGGTTTAACGCCACTTGCACGTTCTCATATTTGGCCAGGGAGCTAGAGTGCCATCATGTCCACCGGAAAGGGCTTGTGTGATCAATTTGCCAGCCCTTTTCCGCAGACTCGGTGCTGCAAACATGAAAAGTGATGGCCCAGAACCAAAGCACCTCCCCACTGTGGCCCTCTGACTGTGTCAAAACTGATTCGCGCTGACGAAAGCCCATCTAAAACTATTTCATTAGCCAATATGGTGGCTAATTTGTTTGGTGGGCATTTATAAAATATGCATAGGAAATAATTTAGTCAGGGCAGGATGCTTCAAAACATCTGTGGTGTATCACATGCTGAGTGCTTATAAGCTTGTAGTGAGCTGGCAAGAGTTGCTGTTTTTCCTTCCTTGAGCTCCAGTAACATATGTCGAAATTCCCTTTCAGGAAGGATGTGACTGCATTGGACTAAGCTTTAATGAGTTTTAAATGACAGCCATGGGGACTAAAAGAATGTGCAGGTACCGATTATATATTGACTACATGCGAATGGTAACTAAACGTAACTTCTGACTTGAGAAAGTTGTCCGAAGTCCATTAGTTTGACTAAATCCTTTCACCTCCTCTCAGGCAACACCACGAAGCTCCGGGCTCTCAAATGAGAAATCTTTCCTCCGATCGTCCGTGAGCTCAGAGCTGCTCCCAACATCAAGCTACTCCCGTTTGTTTACAGTAGACACTTCCTCGTCTTTCACCTCTTAATCTAGATGTATTATTGCGCGTCTCTGATTGGTTGAATTAATGATATGTAGTGACGTTTTTATACCATATTAGAGCACCATTGGTTAGCCACACCGCCCGTAATAGACCAGCCGCCACTGGTAATTTCTGTAAAAAGGGAGAAATGGAGAAGCCAAAATGGTCTCTATGGAGCAAACTAACCTTCTTGCTTTGGGCTCTTTAGTGGAGATACAGCTAAAACTAGAGGGAGCAGTTAGGACTAAGCCTGTCTGCAACAACTAAACATTTTAATAGCTGGCTACGAAAGGCATGCAGACAAACCGATTAACTAAAACAAAAACAAAAAAAGTATTTGTGTGTGGCCATTTGTAAAACCACAAGCAGGAGTAGCAAGATGTTACTATCCATGTTTTATGTGACAACTGACTTCCCAATGTGTTGCTATGGCAATAGGGGTGAGTGTATGCACTAGCTCTTGTGGAAACCCAAGTCGGTCAAACAGGCACCAGCTCTGAACCAGATCAGAACCGGCACCTTGGTGGAATAGCACGATGACTAATAATATTTTGTATTATTTTTGTACAACCTTAAAAAAATAAAGTTTACAGTTTTTCCAACTGCCCTTAAAAAAAATCTCAAGCCAAAGCCACTGTAAAAGAGCTGGCCATAAAATGCCACTCCTACAATAAATTACCAGTCATTTTCCATAAACTGACACAGGTTGTTCAGTTTACACCTTTTGTCCAAAGCGGTCTAAATCATTTATTGAAAAACACTATCAGCCACAAACATCTTGAACAAAATCTTATACACTACAGTGCGACCTAGTCACATACAGCAAAGGCTACATTATTTACACAGGTCAGCAAGCCTTCGATCTCCCCTGAATTACAAATCAAAAGTGCACTGAGGGACTCCTCATTGTTACAGAGTCTGTTTTATGACCAAGTCTCACAGCCTACTTGTTCAGGACGGGCCTCTACGTATCCATATTCACACAAGGACAATGAGGGCACACTTTAAAACTGCATCGATGTGCAGGATTCAGGCTGACACTCAGTAAATGATGGGTTCAGTTGGGAGTTATTTAGCCAAGCTGCCAAAAGAACGAAAGGAGAATTCCTTCAATTCCAGTCATTTAACTTTGATGAAGCCTTTAAACTGATGGACAGGGACATTGTATGGATACGTTCGGACATGCAAACTCAAACATAGTGTTTGGAGGACGTTGTATATGGATACAACTTCTACAACGTGAGTCAGCAGGCACACAGCTCTCCCCCCTTGCTGACTACACATTGGATGAGGGCGTAGCACGGGGGGAACCCAGGACACCCATCCGTTTATTTCTGTCTCCACTATCCATTAGCTTTTATAGCCTGGCTAGTAGATGCTCTAACTTGTATCACTAGACTTAGGCTATAATCAAATATAGTACAGCTGCTTCATCTATCAAGCACACTGGTTCTGTTGTACAAGTAATGGCATCATCATGCTGCTGCTTAAACTACTTTCTGAAACTAAAAAGTGTGAAAAGTTCACCTGTCACCAAACACTTTCAGGTCACCTCACCACCAGGGTGCGATGTCTCGCATGGTCTGCTCAGAGATGTGTCTGGTTGGAGCCACACTATGGGTGGATGCGGGATGTAGTTGTTCCACATTTCTCTTTCAAAGATCGTTTTGTCTCCTGCACCTATTGTATGTTCTTCCCTCTGCGTACCATCTGAATGTTTTTTGTTTCTCGTCTTGTTGCTATGAAACAGAGAGAATATTGTGATGGTATTATAGGGCATTTTATTCTATTATATATTTTATGATCTGTTGTACTGACATTTGCTCTTGTGTAAGTTTCTTAACAGTTAAGAGTAATTAGAATGTCATCTAGAAATAAATCAAAAGATCAATATTAAAGAGACACTAATATAAACTGCTTTTCAACACATCCGTTTCAGTTCTGCCTGAGAAGGAAGCTTCACAGATGAATTTACATTCATGCAATCCATCACCAGCCTCAACATCATCATCTGTGGTAAGAACAACGCTGTTTGCTGGAGTGAAAATGCACTCACTCAGCCTTAGACATAGATGACAGTGACAAATGGTGCTTCAGACTGGGAAATGAGACAAAGGGAAAAACATTAAATAAAACCCATTATAGTTTAGTTTTTGAAGAGGTGGGAATGAGAGAGGAGGGTGGGGCTGCCAGCAGAGGATGTACGAAGACGGACACTACAATCCAATACAAGGACAGAGCCGGAGAGCCATCTGACAACTTCAGGAAACAATTTCATCCTGCCAAACATCTCATCGCAGTGAAGGAGCAGAGCTATGGGCCCGTGTTTCTGCCCTACTTTGGGACATTTCAAACACTGTCACAACTTCAGAGTCGGCATGAACACTGTGCCACAGCAGCACATTATTCTCTTGTCTAGCTCAGATGCTGTATAAGGTTGGTTTCCCAGGCACATGTATTCAACACGGCTTCTTTGTACATTAGAGCCCTCATTAAATGCATAGCTTACTTGTGTTGAAGGACACAGATGAGGAGAATCGTATCAACCGGTGATGCGCTGCAGTACAGGAGCGAGTGACTGTGTTAGGACGCCAGCAGTGCGTAAATCAGCACTTTGTGTCGTTATTGTGCTAATTTCTCACACCTGCCCCTGGGAAGCTTTTTGATTAGCAGCTTCACAGCTGTTGCTCCACTTGCAGCGGTTTATCTCCATAAATGATTGCTGATAAATTCTCCTGAGACCGACGCTGGGAGCCTCGGAGAGCTAAACGCACAACTTAAAGAGCAAAGCGCAGGGTTAAGATGAGTGGATTTGTTCATATTGTGCTCATTAGTGACAGCAGACAGGTCCTCCTTTTTGAGACATCTTAAAACTCAGTATTTACTCAGAGGGCTTAAGTCACGCTGTGCAATCAAAAGGCCTCAAAATGGGTAAGACTAAATCAATATAAAATTTGCAATTTCAACTGCAAATTCACATTCCATCTACAGGGGTATACAAGTTATGTCAGAGCAACTTATGAAAGTGATGTAAGTGCATAATAACCTCTAAAGGTATCATCAAAATCAATCATGAAATTAATTTCTTATCGCATGGTTGATGGATCAAAATCTGACACTAACTCATGACCATCACGAAGAGTGAGTGTGGAAACGTACAGCATCTGACCCGTTTGTGTATCAAGCTGCAGCATGTACACGAAAACACACAACAATGGGCCATGTTGTTGATTCCTCTGAGGATATTAAGTACGTTTTAATGTAGATACAGAGCCTCAGTTAGTGGGGATTGTGTGCTCCCATAGAAACTCTTTTGGACAGTCGAGCTTCTCCTTCAGAGGGGCTACACTGTGGAACTCTCTCCCCACTGCACTGAAACTGCAGACTAATATCAACATTATCAACTTTACCAGAGAGCTCAAACAGTGGCTTAAATCTGGCCAAACTTGTTCCCATGTGTAAAATTTGCCTCATCTTGTTTAATAATGCGTTTTATTGTAACCTTGTATCATGCGTTTTATCTCTGTAACCTAAAAGCCCCCTATGGCCAGGTGTTGAGAATTAGCACATGTGCTATAACACTTTAAACAATCCATCTGGTTCGTCCAATGTTAATTGCTATGTCCATATTAAATAAATAAATAAATACAACTATTTTTTCAAGTTAACACAATTATAATTGAACACATTTTGAATACAATGCACCAGGTCGCTTGCATGACCCCTTGTTTTTAAAATAGTTGCCATTTATTTACAAAGTTGGCAATTATAAAAAAGGACTTGAACTAAAAGCTCTGTTCTATTAAAAAGAAAAAGAGAAAAATGTGCATTTATGTGTTTTTAAAGAGCTTTTGATGACCAAGCCTGGCATGTTTGTTCGGTCTTATCACACACTGAGATAAATGCGATATTAAATGCCACACTTAAAGATCTCTTGAAATGGGCTCCAGTCATGTGTGCTGTGTAAACGTTAAGTGTACATCGATGGACCTTTAGTTTCCAACTGGGTGCGCTTTAGGACAGTGCAGATGGAGCAGATTAATGCTCAGGAGTTCCCTAATGTCAAATCAATTTTAATTTTGACAGAGCTTTAACTCATGTAACTGGAGAAGGCTGCAGTTTAAAAATACATAATGATGCTTTGAAATGGGACTCTATATTATATTTTGGCAAGAACAAAGCAGTATAGCTTTTCAGTATCATCTTCTTCAAATGAAATTGAAATAAAATGCAGTGACAGAATAAACGGTCATCTTCATATTTGGACAGATCAACTAGATTTAGATTTTCAAACTTTTTCTTTTTAAATCAGATCCACTCTAGACACTCAATCTTGTATTAGTTATATCAACATATACAACATGCTGTTACAACAGAGCAAGCCTTCTACCACAGAAATACAGAGCATAAGACCATCTGTGTATTTGAATGAAGGGAAGAGATTTTCGTTTTGAAATTAACCTTATGCAGCAGTCTTATGAAGGCATATGAGGATACTGTGCTAACCCAGGGTCTTTTGGTGATAGGGCTTTAAAAGATCTGAAGTTCAAGGATGTAAGAGCCTCCCTGCACCAAGATATTAACACGGTCTTTCACAGAGCCACGTAAGATTACTGATGTGCCATTTTGTAAACAAGACACTTGAAAGGCAAAGGCAGGACTTTAATATGGATATAAAAAGGCCTACACCAAAAAGTCTGTGCATAGTCCCTGCGCTGAATGTTTAGAGACGACTAAAGCCTGTAGTGCATTGCCATGGTTAGATTAGAAAATTTACTATTGAATTGAAGGTCAGGACTTTTTAAAGGGGACAAATGATAAAACTGCGCATTTCCACTGAACAGCATGCCACGCAGACAAATCTTGTAAAGCGTGTGCGAGTCCCCAGAGAAAGAGCTCGTCTGAAATAGCCGATACAGATAGCATAAAAAAGAAGATGGTCTCACCTGCTGGAGAGGTTGAGCAGCTCGTGTTTGTCACTGACAGTGGACTTGTCCTCCAGCTCCCACATCAGGACGTTGATGAGGTGAGAGTTTTTGATCACAATGGGCACTTCCTCAAACATGTGCTCAAAGCCGATGTTGGCCTTCTTCAAACTACAAAGGGAGGAAGGAACAGTACATTATGACACAAGTTTAAGGTATACTTTGTCCCCTTTGGAAAGAGAAGCGCCTCGGGGTCCCCCTGCAGATCAATAGTGATGTTTGGTCAGACTAGCAGGCGGGCAGATTAGCCCATTGTGCATCTTCAAGTGAGGTTTATCAAGATTACATTCACACAAAGCCTATATTGCTTTTAAAAACAACCATGTGTCTGTGTGGAATACTCTCCAATCTGCTCAGAAATATACGGACATGCCTTTTTCATGAACTGAACACCGCCATTACAGAAGTGAATAGGAGATGCAACTCGGCTTCCGGCATTTGACATGAGGACATTGTTTGCGTGGAAGGCAGTATTAAGTCAATTTCCAAGAAAAAACATTTCCACTGCTGGCACTCATACGTATGTCCACAATAAGAAAGGCGTAGTGCTTTGTGTATGGTAATGGCGGCTCTTACAAGGCAGGATTGGGTAGCTAGTGTATTGGATTTTATCATCTGAACCCATAAAATAGAACGTCCATATTACATGCCAAGCACAACCTAAAGCTTGGAAAACCCCAAATGACTTTTTTATGGTCTCGATTGAAAGCATCAAATGTTTTTTAAAGACTTTTCATCTAACATCAGGAGCCAAAAGCGGCATCCTTGCCACGGACCTTTTAACACAAAATGAAACTTCAAACTTGGCTTAATGTCTCGCATAAATCCAGTTGCATTGACTGACTTTCTCCTGTGCCGCCACTTGTGCACTAATGTCTGCCGCTGTACTAGATGTGTTGGCAATCAATACGTTCGCTGCATTAATCCAGTGTACTGTACCACAAACATATTTATATCCTTCTTGTCTGCGTGATAGATGGAAGTGTGTCGCTTCATTTGGCTACTAATGTAATTCTTAAAATGTTTTCAATGGCAACCGTGGCAAGGTATAGGGGTTGAGTTGTGCCGTTAATGGGCAATGCTGCCTAAAGGTCCATCTAATTAGGGCGATTTCAACAGCATGCATAGCAGAGGTCAGTCACAGTCGAAATACAAACAGTTTACATATACCGTATCGACGCAATTATTCAGTAAGTACTTCCTGAAGATGATGACCTTTCCGCTTGCCAGAATACTGATGGAATAAGTCAAATAAGGCGAGAATGGAAGGACAGCATATTTTAGGCAGGACAAATTGTTCAACCTTACTAGACTTTTGGCAAGCGTAATGCCGTGCTCTTTCCAAGTCGAGTCCCGCCGGACAGACCCAAAGGTTGACTGGACGGGCACAGTAAATTGGTGCTCATATTGTGTGTTGAAGTGTCGCCCGCTGACCATTGCCTATATAGCCCCGTGGACTTGAGGGAGCCCAGTTCAAAGCGAATGAGGCCTATTCAAGATTCATCTAGGTATGCTTTTCATTTCAAAAAGGTGCACAATATATGCACACTTATGCAACATCAAATATAGCCAACATGAAAGGAAAGGCTTTCCTGCACGTTTTAGGGAAGCTTTTGAAGTTTTGTGAAATCCTGAAAATTATAGCATTGGGGAAATTGTTGTAATGTGGCGATATTGTTCTTTCTTGCCCAGAGCAGCCCTCGCTCCATTATGAGCTCATTGGGAACAGTGACAGCTGCAGATCATAGCCATAATAAACCATAGGGACTAATCAAAAGCTGGCGACTCTGGGCCAAATGGTTGGTCAATAACCGAGTCACCAGAGCAGGTGAATATACACAGCAAGGAGAGAAGGGAAACGAAAAACCGAAAATGCTACCATCAACTCAAAAACGCACCGTTTGATGGGACAGTAATCTGATTCTTTACTCCCGGGTGTATGTGTGGTACATATCCCCTTGCCACAGTGTTTATGCATGCGACAGTTTGTGCAGCGCCTAAACTGCCTAGAAAATGGCCCCCCTCATTACTGTAATTTTTAACCGCAATTTAAAAGCAATTACGATAAGCCTCAGGGTCACAAACAGCATAAACATGGTACATTTGTTTGACGGGCAAGGGCACGCTGATAAATCATCTATAGCAGCATTCTTCTCCAACTGCTACTAAATACCTTCCCCCGTGGAAGCGCCAGACTATATTTGCATCTACTGAATAAGCAGCTGAGAAAATATACATTCAATATTACGAGTGGAGGAAGCCCGTGTTATAAATATGCAAAAACACATGAGTCATTTATAGTGAAGGAGCAGGTCACATTTCCAAAGTATTACTCCAGATGATAATGAAGATTGCAGAGCACTTAGAACACTTACCCCTCAGGTGTGAAGTCTTTTTCTTTGCAGATTTCCATTAGTTTGGGAGTTAGTCTGTATGCTTTCAGGGACAGGGAGCCCTGGGATGTCTTTATAGGGTCTAGAGGGAGAGCAACGAGAGAGACAAAGCATTAAGAGAGGGATTGAGTACCTCTTATTGTGTTCTTGATTAGTAATGACACAAAAACAGCAGGGCCGCACTGTTAGGAGAACCTCATAAGTCACAACCCTCTAAGGTCCAAAACCTTGTAGGTAATTTGAATAAACGTAATTACAGAGCTTAACATTTCTTTTTATGCTTGAATATTAGAATTGAAACGTTAAGCTCAACACTACAATTACAACAACAGTTGATTACTTCAGTGACTCGGGTGTATTTTTTATCACAAAATGACTCAAAAACAGGACTCTCCCATTTCCCTCAGCCCTACCCATTGAACTATGTTATTGTTTGCTGGTCTCCACCCAATTGTTCTTTTGGCTCGCAGAACACCCATATCCATCTTTTTTTTTTTTGATGGACGCCAATTTGATTAGAGCCGTAAGCCTTTGAGTTCAATAAAATAAACTTTTATAAGCTATTGAATTGCTTCTTCAGTATCTTTTCAGTATTTTTTCTAAAATGATATAAAATGTAACTCCTAATAGAGGACTAACAAATTGAACATGACATCTCCACGAGCCACTTATCTTTCAAAGCTCCAATAAACTACTGGCGTGTGGCGCAAGTGCTTCAATTTTACTTATTGAAGCTTGACGTTAACTTCTTTGAAAAACGTATGTTCTTTTAATTAATTTTTTTGCAGATCACCCATTTCCATTCTATTTGCGAAATAAAATAGCTCTGCTTTGTCAAAAGATGTAGGTTATACTGTATTATTGATTCCCTTATGCACACAAATTACAGGTGAGCATATTGGCAGCAATGACTATCGACATTTTTTCTGGGATCATCTCGTTACAGAAGACTTCTGTGCAAATCAATCTGGGTTTGTCTGTCCGTGTGCGCCATCTGCTCCTTTGTAAACGTATGTATGCTTCAAAACCGTGGCGCTGTAACTGAAGGCAGCGCGTGAACAGCCACCGAGCGCCCTGTGAGAGAAAGGCTTGATGTGCTCATGGGTTTGGATCTGGTTGGCGTTGTGACTTCAGACCTAATCTGCTCTTTTTGCTGCATTTTATTTAGTTCTCAAGTTGGTGACAATAAGTCAATATGCAGAACAACACTTTAAAACAACAAAGAAGATATTGGTATACAAGACATAAGATTTTTATTTCTTCATCATCATCTTTATCAGACAGTTACTTATTTTTCCTCACATGAACACGGTTTTCAGTTTTCAGATCTAATACGTTTTACAGCTTTGACACAATAGAGCTCACAAATACAGTGCGTGTCATCTCTTGAGAGCAAACATGTGAAATCAAAAGTGCTGTTGAAGGAGACATTGCAGAGTCACACGAGCGTCGGGAACACGCTGAGCCTCTCTGGCACTCTACATTGATTTTGTCACTTAATTGAAATGCTGCTCTTTTTACAGATTGAAAACATTTATTCCCAGTGTGGAGCATCCTTCTCTGGCAGTGTTCGTGCTCATGTCAGGAAACTAAACGCACAACTTAAAAGGGCTTTGTACCCCAGAGGCACTGGGGATGTGTCTGTTGGCCAGCTGCTGCTAATGCTTGTTACTTCAGACAGATATACGGAGGAAATACTGGCGCAGACTTGGAAAGCTAACAGGCGACAAACTCTATGCTACTAGAAATTTCCCTGACTTACTCCCTTCCCTGCAGCCCACCGTGACAAGTCGGTTTCCTACCGCCAAGCCACCCCTACACAAGATTGACAATTGACAGTGGATCTTAATTCAGGCCGGCCAATACCTGTGGAGACTGACTGGTGGCAGCCAACCCTGACTGAGGAGCTCTCCCTCTTTCACACAGCTATAGCAGATGGCATTTGCTTTCTTTGGGGAAAGTTTCACTTGCCAAAACTACAGTCAGTTATGCCACTGTGCTGCTTGTAAACAATGAAGCGGCATAGGAAAAAATAAGCTGGATAAGCTAGGCAGAGCACTGTGGACCCGCCTCAGCAAGAATGTCCCTGGTTTAATTCCTGGTGAACATGTTCTCCATGTCTGAATGGGTTAACTATGGGTGCTCCTGTTTCCATCACCACAGGACACATTTCCTTAAAGAGTTACTAACCCCCCCTGAGCCTCAGCCAGAGCATCAGATTTGAAAATCTCAACAGTAACGGGGCGTTGCCTGGAGGACTGAGGGGTGCGCAGGAGAGGGGAGGGGTCTGGGTCTGTGATTGACAGGCCTGAGTCATCCGACTTTGACGCTGCACCGGTAGTGCTACTCGTAAACAAAGTCCGAGCATGGAGTTCCAGCGAGCCAACTTGTTTAGCAACATGTTCTCTCTACACAGGAGAAGCATCTTGACAGACAAAGAACTTGTACCGGAGACCGCTGAGGCGCTGGGTTATTTTATTAGAGTGATTCTTGTAATTTACTAAGCTAGCGGCTTAGCATTGCGCAAGATCGATGTAAGCATCGCAGCTAACGTAACTGTCCTGGCTCCTTCCAGAATTTACCGATCTATTTTAATGTAGACTTTTTGCTGTAGCCTATATAAGCATGGGAGATGCATCTGTGTCCTCAGCAGAGCATGTGTGAGGTATAGAGACATTATATGTATTGCAAAGCTTCATTTTATTTTTCTTACAAAGTGCACAAAAAATAAATATATAATATTTACGCTACACTTCCTCCCCATCCTAACACAGTGGTACAATACAGTACAATAAACAATATACACTAAAATTACACACACGCTATTGAACCAATACTAAACAAATATCCTAAACTAAATTCAGCTAACTAATCTAGCAATAAAAGCAACTAATGACTAAAAATACAATATTCAACAACAACGCTATAACACTACACAATTATCTAGAATACAAAAAGCTATGCTAAAAAAAATCTACCTAAATGCTATAACTAATCGCAAACCTGACAATGAAGTAAATGAAATACTCTCTCGCTATTCCTTCTCCAACGAGAAGCGAGCCTGGGCCGCTTTTATAGCCCAGAGCGGCAGGGCAACTGAGGTCGGGCTTCACTGCTGAAGTCAGGCTTCAAGCCTGGGCAAATAGTGGCGCCAAATTCAAAAATCAAATGCAGTAAAGACCAATCGCCTGTAGATGGCGCCTCACTGACTGTTTTAGGTATAAAGTTGATCTTTCAACTATGTTGCACTAAAGTACCAAAATTATGACCAGGACATGTAGACAACACCATTGGACACTCATTTATACAGTTTATCAACAAAAAAAGTGGATTTGAAGGCGAGTTTTCCTTTAAGGGGTATCATAACTAAATAGAATTAGCAATCTTTAGTATTATATGATGTGGGTTGTTTTTAGTTTGTAGTTTGCCCTGTGGCCTTGCAGAGAGTTGCAGAGAGGCAAACTTCAAATGGAAACATCCCCCAATTCTGGAAAGCACAAGTTTCACGATGTTTTTGAGAGAACAGAAGTCAAATGCTGTGGCAAAAATATGTTGTGGTGGTAAGCAGAGCTCACAACCAACACAGCAGCCATATCTCGTGGTCATACAACTGTGTCGGGTTTTTGACATCATTGCAACGTAACAGGAAATTAAAAAAACAATCTGAACAACAAGATGCTAAGATCGTTGTTATGCTTTCAGATACTCAAGTGTAAGTTTTACATTACAACATCATTGAAAATTGTGTTTTGAAAAGAGCTATGCAATAATTTAAAGGTGACAAAAGTTGCACTCATAAAAGGGGCGCCTTGTACGGCTGCCCTGGTGCGTTTAGCGCATGCGCCCAAACGCACCGAGTAAAATTCCTAGTTGTGAATCTGTTCATAACAATGGCAATAAAACCTATTCTGATTCTGATTCTGATTCATGACCTCACCATCTCTTCCCGTCGATGTAGGGAAACGGTCATGACGTCTTTAAACCCCTTTGTATTAACAGTTTTTTCCCCCAGTTTAGACGCCATGAACGTGCTGATTGGCCACGTGATTGATTGAACCATCCATCCATCCAGCACGTAAAAAAAAAAAAATCTATTTTATTACTCTTTGACATTAATCAAGGATAATGTAAATGTCTGAATGGTGCTTTGAGCCATTAGGCGTAGTACTATTGATTGACATCAATAGAAGACCTTGTTGAGAATGAGAAAGGGCCTTAGTGACTGGAATGCAGTACAATGAAGACCAATCCAAGGGGTTCATGGTCAGATAGGTTAAAACTCATTTAGTTCTTCATTAAAGCTGAAGAACATTATTCATAGTGCCTTTCACAGACAGTCACAAAGCGCTTTACACGAGACACTTAATGTCTCATCATTTAAGGACAAACCCAGGGCCAGCTGTGATTCTTGAGAGTACAGTACAGTGTATCGTGCAACATATTTCAATTTAGTTTAAATCGTCTTTTAGTCAAGATTTATTCAAATGACTATTTTACATTTACTGATTAATTATTTAACATTTTTAAAATTCCATTGCAGCGTCGGCAGTGATGCGGTCGCTGTATCGGACTGTTGTGGTGAAGAGGGAGCCGAGTCGGGGCAAAGCTCTTGATTTACCAGTCGATCTACATTCCTACCCTCACCTATGGTCATAAGAACCGGGGAATGACCGCCTTTCATACAGGCGGCTGAAATTTGTTTCCTTCGCAGGAAGGCTGGGCGAACCCCCTTAGAGGGTGCGCCCAGGGTGAGGAGCTCAGTCACCTGGGAGCAGCTCGGAGTAGAGCCTCTGCTCCTTCACGTCGAAAGGTGCCAGCTGAGGTGGCTCAGGCATTTGTCAGATGCCTCCTGGTCACCTCCCTTGGCATGTCCCATTGGGAGGAGGCCCCCGGGAAGACCCAGGACACGCTGGAGGGACCTGGTCTCAGAACTGGCACGGTGCCGCCACAAGATCCCCCAGAACAGCTGGAGGTGGTGTGGGTGGATCGGGAAGTCTGAGCATCTCAGCGCCATTTGTTTTTATGTCAGCAGAAGCATGAGCCATGGCACGTGAAATGCAAAGGGAAAACAATCCCAGCGGCATGAAATAATGCAAGTTTGCTTTACTTCGTGAGATGTTCTACACACAGCCAGTGCCTGGGCAAAGGATGCGAGAGGCTTCAAAACTTATGTTTTATGTGCTGATCGGAGTGGGAGAGCATCCCTAATAATTTTTTTCTCTCAATTATGCTATTTTTTATAATCGTTTAGCATAATAAATTAAATGGTAACTAAATTTGGATAAATTGCACAGCCCTAATGGATGGAATTTAAAACGATGCAACTGCATGTAAATGCTCCAATTAGGTTTATGGTTCCAACATCCTGGACTTAATGAGGACATTGATTACACTCTGTGTTGTTATAATTTGTATAGTTTTTAGGTTTACAATCTATATCTACTCGGAATGTATTCTATATTGTTTTTGCTATATTGTTATTTTAATTGTGCTCTGGGTGGGTATTCTAACTACCACCTAGTGTTGGTTCTGAGTGTATGCGTGCATTGGTCACTTCCTTCCTGCTCACTTTTCCCGTTACAGGTGGAGGAACCCTATAAATAGCCCATATGGTGTTCTTTTAAGTCTGTTTGTCCCTCTGATGAAGGCCTTTTAGGCTGAAATGCGTGGGGCTAGGTTTGTCCATTTAGACATGCCATAAAATATTTTAGGCATTTTAACTTCCCCGGAGAGCGTCTTGGTTTGTCTCTTTTGTTAATGACTTTCCCTGCTCCAAAGAGCACCTCTACAGAGGTCCAGAAAGCGCTTCTCCCTTCCTCTTTTTGTTAGGTTTATGGATAATAGGGCTGGGACGTTACCCTTCTGCTGCGATACGATACGCATCACTACCAATGCACAAAGTATTACATTGAGGATTTTTTTCCCGTATAACAAACTGCAATATTTTCCCCCGTATTAATTTAACAAGTGCAAGTGGAGTTTCCAAAATGTATACATTAAATCTAAAAACAGTCGGACATTGATTTAAAAATGTTGAAGTGAAAGTGACAAAAACATTTTTTGCTTAAACAAAGAGCAACAAATATGGTCTTGACTAAACTATCTTTGAGTCAAAAACATTTGAAGATTTTTTTTCTACAACGGAGTTGAGTATCAAAAGTATTGCGATACAGGCCTTCCGATATGATACATGTATCACAACAAAGTGTATTGCAATAAATTGCAAAATAATATTTTATCCCAGGCCTAATGGCTAATTTCCAAACAACTATAACTGTAATACCAAATTGTCATGAGACTGATGTATTGTGTTTTTTTATCACTTCTCCAAAAGATAAAGACCAATAAGAATGCATGTTGTATCAACATTTAGAATAAGTATTGTATTTTACAGTTTACATCATGGGCATATTTACATCAAATATGGCCCTGAAACACAAGGGTTTGGTATAATTAAGATGCTGCTGCACGTCTTTGGAGTGGTCGAGATCAAAGACCTTCATTTAAGGTCAGTGCATCTGGGCCCTTGCATTTCTGCTGTTACTTCATAAACCTTACAGAGATTCAGCATTTAAGTTTGTGTTTGCTTCAATATCTGCAAACAAAACAGGCATAAAAAGGAAACCATCCGTCTTCATTATTCGATGATAATGCATTCTATGCGTTTCCTCAGCACATGCTGAATGATGACTTATAGCACAGCTGACTTATAGCACAGCTGTTAGTGTTTTCTGCAATGACTGGTTTTGTACAGTATATTTTGTGGTGACACTTTTCGGAATTATGCTGTGTAATGTCCTTCCACATCTGTCAACCGTTTTACTAAGATGTTATTGTAGTGAGGGAATTCCTTGGACGAACAAAATACAGATTTAGAATAGATTTATAGTATAAATTGTTGGACTTTCTTTTATTACCCAACATAATGTTTATTATTCATTTACTTACACATTTTCTTTCAAGTGTAAAGCAACCATAGTTGCTTACTGCAAGCGTGCTACTTTCCCAAAGATTCTCCGGTGTACAGTTAAATTAAGACTTGGTTGAGTTCTGCACCGTCGGTGCTCATCAGAGCATCGTCTTAAGAGAAATTGTGGCAGAAAAAAAGCTGAGCTATATAGGAAGAATTAACAAATTATGTTCATACTGGTTTACGTCTTTCTATTTAAAGCAAAATCTATTTAATTAAATATAGGATATATAACTAAAATGGTTTAAATTTTAAAACACACAAATGAGTTACACCAATAGTTTTAATTAGTTTGAGGCCACTGCTTACCATAGATGAGCACCACGGACTCCTCAATGGCATGCTGGTAGCTGAACTGGGAGTCGAGCAGAGCCCTGCTGACAAAAGAGCCGTAGAGGGTGGACTGATACCAGCCCACATGCAGATGGTCAATGTTGACGTGACGCAGTGAACGCATCATCTCCATCTGGTATTGGACTGAAAGCAGAGAAAAGGACAGGAAACGGGGAAATGAGACAGAAGAATTAAATACAGAATTAACTTTGCTGAAATTAGGTTTCTGATTATTTTTTTTCTTCTTTTTGGAGCTGCTTGTATTTGGTGTCCATCTGGAAGATAAATAGTGTACAAACACCGTGGGCAAGGAAGTACGAAGATTACAAAAATTTACAGGGGAAAAAAAGAGCAACCAGAATGAAGCAAAAGCAAATGTTTCATCCAGCATTTGAAGGAATAGCTGTGGCGTTTTATCAGATATAGTTCAGCTGAGACCAAGAGCTGTCCCTTCATTATTTTAGAAAACCCATCCCCAGAGGAGCAAAAAAAAAAAGCCACTGGATTAATACAGCGACAGGGCTCGGCTACAGGACACAAGGCCAGATGCATTAGCAGGAGAGCCATTTCATTACATCAGACACCACCTAAGGACACATGGCAGGGAATACACACAAGCCCTGCCTCGTCAGCTGTAAGTAACGGCACAAACAAGTGAGCAAAACAGCGGCTTTGTGCAGTCCACCTATGGGGAGCCCGATAAATCAGGGCCATATTGGGCAGCTGTGGCCCCCAAGACCCCAGCCTGTATAGCACATCCTTGTACTGCTGCTGCTGTTAACGAGAACAAACTGAATCAGGCCATGGCTGTGGTGGCAAAAAGATGAAGGGAAGAAGGACTGAAAATAAAAAAGCAATAATGGCGAGTAAAGCCAAATGGAACAAAAAGTCTGTACTTGCTTTGAAGTCAGTATAACGGCAATTACGCCTGTATAAGCTTTGCGAGTTAAATATTAGTGAAGTAGTAATCTAGGTTATTTTTGAATCGATGTTTTGCCTCTCACTCAAAAAGCTTTCCTAGTTATAAAGATGCACTGAAGACCCTACTAAGGGAATGAGGTCTTAAAGACATGTAATGTAAACGGGACAAAAATAATTAAATGTAAAACAGGAGAAAGGCAAAGCCAAGGCCATGGTCAGGCAAGTCTCATATGTCAGTTTTCTAGTCTAGAATAAGAATAATAAAAAAAAAAGTCTGGTTTGCTACTATATATGGGCAAGTGTTATTTTCAAGGAGAAATACAACTACAGATTCAGGATGTCAATAAACGCCTATTTATAAACTATACTATGCACTTACTAGTCTATAAAAATGTGAAAACTTTTGTAATGCGGCAAAATGTATGGGGAAAAAATACAAAAACGCCCAAAAGACCAACACATTTTTCCTCGCTGCCGTTTGCTTCACAGCTTCTGCAGCACAAACAAAACAAAAGCCAATGATGCACCAACAATTAAACATTCGACTGAAGAGGGAGTACAGCGTGGGAAGGAGGGCAGCACTTACCAGAGCATCTTTTGGAATTAAAAAACACATCTGGGCGGGCGCGGGGAATGGTGCGAAGGCAGAGGACAGGCAAATAAAAATAGCTCATTTCACATTCTTTTTTTTCTTTCAGGGAGGACTGAACACTCGAATCTATCCGTTTAATCTCGCCTTTTATTTGGTGAGTGACGCGGTCAGTGAGACAAAGGAAAGCTGACAGGATGGACCGAACAATGCAGAGGGCAATGGATAAAAACAGGCCATCTCTGTAAAGGGACTTCAGAATGTAGAGCAGTAACGGGGCACGCGCTCATATACAAAAAGACAAAACGAGGCACAGGTCAAGAATGAATTATTCATAAAATATGTTGCTCCATAATGTTTCAGATGGTTTACCTAATGAACTAAATTACTACCAGGTTAATTAATGCGGTGTTTTAGACAAATTCATGACTTTTCTGTGGCGAACATATTCCAACTCACTTTAAAACAATAAGAAATGCATGACTAGGCTGTATGAATTAGTGACCGTACTCATGTCACTTACAGTAACTACTTGGTTCGTTTATATTTTTGAAGACTAAACCAGCTTTTCTAATTGTGTAACAGATTTGATTTTTTTGGTTTCTTTTTTATTTTGTAGCTTTTTATGGTAGAATTATTATGGGTATAAAACACAACCTCTAAATTTACTCTAGTTCCTAAAAATGCACACACTGCACTTTGCCTTTCTTCAAGCCTACTCTCCACATATGGTAATACAAAGGAAAAGTGCAGTATCTGCGTGCTTGTTTTTACACTTTTTTTCAAGAAGCTTTTACACTTGGGTAATGCCAAACTGGAGAAAATGCTCGGTTCAGGTGGGGGTTAAGAGGTTCTGTGTACCACGTTGTATTTGTTATCTAATTTGGTCAATGAAAGAAGGGCTATGCACATGACTGGTTGAAGAAAAAATGGGTCAAACTTTAATGCAACAAGTCATTGGATTTGCAGAGTGGTGTTGGTGTGATATTAGCGCTAGCAGACCATTGCCACTTCCGAGAGGAAACACAATTGGCCTCTGTAGGCTAACTCTGTAGCGTTTATGAGGCACACAAAAACATAATTTTTAACACGTTTTGTGTGGATTACCCCCGAACACGTCAAGATAGTAATGGATTATGGAATTCCCTGTATGGATTCGGGGTAATGGGGCATAACATAACTAGGTAAGACCCGTGTTAGCTGCGGCTATCGCTACGAACAGCTAGCGGCAAATGACAGAAGTACGTTTTTACTTTGATTCCTTTGATAGTTCCGTTTTGGGGCCATTTTGACCATCACCTGCCAGTGCTATAATAGCTTTGTTGAGCGTTCGAAATTGTGATGAAAAGCTAAAGAAGCTAAACTGGGTTTGCTGGTGAGGAGTCCTGGTTGCCACGGCAACCTGAATGGAGTGCCAGGAAAAACTAAGGAAAAATGCAGTAATCGTAGTTACTGCGTTTTTCCTTGTTTTTTGTCTCAATTTTGCATTTACTGCAAATTAAATTATGGATTTTCCCTAAAACGGAATAGTTTTGAAACAAACCACTTTGGTACAAGATAGTACAGATAAGAAGTTCAAACTTGCCCTTAACTATGGCAGTATTTTCTAATGATGAGCTGTTGGAAAGTCTGGAAGTCAGCATTGACATTTTAACATGCAAGTGGAGCAAAACAAAGCACAACGAGAGTCGACGCCAGTGACAGACTGTCTGTGTGTAGTTGCCCAGAGGCGGGCTGGCAGCGCACTTCAGTGTACATGCTCCTCAAAGGGAAAAACACAAATCTATTGTATCCATGTTCACACACTGTATGTCAATCGGTGTTGTACTTACCTCTCCAATGCCATTGATATGCGGACGAGCTACAGCGCCTCATCATTAGCAGGGAAATTGTGCACAAAACGATCCGTCTCAGAAGCACTAGCTGGAAGCCATAAAGATTGACAAGTCGGGCAAGGAAACCAATCAGTTTGCTCGAAGGTCTTATTCAATAAAAGAAACTTTTAAAAAACACACTCTGCCTTTTGTTGCAAGTGTGCTTGAGAACATCAGGATTTTTCATCATGAAGAGAACAATAAGATGTCTCAAAAATGCCTGAAGAAGTTCACTTATTGCTACAAGGAAATATTAGATATTTATCCCACCTGCTGTTTCATTGTCACATGTAAAAAGGCAATGAACGAAAGTACCATTTGTAACCAAAAGCATCTTGAGATAAAAGCACACACTAAACCGTGTACTATAGTAGTTTCAGATCCCAGCTAACCCCCAAGGAATTACAATATATAGAATTCAACCTCTTTGAAAGGTGCACGAAAAAAGTGTGCCGCCTCGTCTAAATCACCTAATTCAAGCCATTTCAAATAACACGAGGTGCATAGAGACAGATTTATGGATGAAAAGAAAGAAAATCTTTTAAACTTTGAAAATATCAAAAGGATTGCACATAAATGCAAACCATTTACAACACAATATTTCCCCCGTGCTGCTGGGTCAAATGAGCAGACAGTGCAAACAAGCGATAAGGAGTGCACACAGACGGGAAAGATCGTGGAGCAACAAGGCATGAAGGAAAGAACAGGAGAAAACTGCCATGAATGTAGCTTTGGTGGTTTGAGCCTACGCATATTTTATTTGTTTTCAAGGCCATTTACGGGGTCACAGCCTAAGACACAAATAAGAATGTAGCAGTACTGTGGGCATCTAAATCTGCGCAACAGTTTTGGTGCAATTCACTGCATGAGGAGATGAAAAATAAACATTTTCAGCAAGTGCGATAAATGTATTCCCGTTCCAAATAATAAATCAGCCCGACTCCAGAGGGCAAATATCATTACGCCAAAACAAGTCCCTAGACACAGGTCAGTGAGACAAAGATAGTGGAGACGGAGCTGAGAGCCAAACGGAAGTCGGATGGCTGAGTGAGAGGAGAGAGGGCTGGACTGTGGACACATCCAAGGGGATTCTCTGAGCCGTGGACATGCCACCGGATCACAGGCTTGTTTGTTCATAAACCAAGAACACCACCTGAGAGAGAGAGGCGACAGAGCCATCCCCCGGTCGTGAGAGTGAGACTGTGGGCTGGAGCGCGGCAGCAAAACACCGGAGAGCAGCAGCCGTGTTAAAGCTGGACAAGAGAGGAAACTAACAGCGACAGAAAGATTATATTCAAAAAGAACAATGCAACAAACATTGAGATGGCTGTATCCACGTTGCTAGAGACTAAACGCATTGTAACATGAATGATACTACAGCTGACAGGCAACATTTAATACAAAAAATAATGCAACAGTCTTGTATTTCTCAACTCATCAGTGCTGAATCTGATTATTTTTGCAGCTCAATTAGCACTATTATTACTATTAATTTTGTAAGCAAAAAGTATGAAAATTTAATTATTTGCTAGATTTTAACCCCATGAAATAAAAATGGCTGCCTGAAGACTTGTTGGAAGCACATTTAAAAACCAAGAAGTTTCTGTCTTCTGGAATTTTGACAACATTTATTAGTGATAAAACCCCTACCGACTGGAAATGGCTTGTTTTAGTGATCCAAATAACATCTTACCAGTTTATTCTAACAATGAACCTCAATTTTTCCAAGAGGCCCGTAATACTGGTGATATTGTGCAAGATTGTTGAGGGCAACATTGCAAATTAATCCTTTTACTATTTTTATTTTTTTTAAACAGGCAAAAATGTTATTAAACTGTACCCTGCTACACTTCGTCAGGAGGTCTGACATTTGTATCAAGAGACAAAACTTAAAAAAAAAAATCTTTCACGACCCAATGTTTGCAATACTGTAATATCCGATGGACATAAGCTGGCAAATAGCCAATTTAACAATGCCATCAAGGTACGGAAGTGGGAGCATGCGCCGCTACTTGCTATTCCTCGCTCAATTCTGCTGCTCCTGCCGACTCGCTGATCAATCAATCTGGTCCCGAGGCCAGACAGGGAATGAGTCTGCCCATTCCCCCGGCGCTGCTTGACTCTGCGTGTGCGTTTGTGACAGCGATAGGACATTGGATAGCGGGCATGTGTAACAGAGGCCAATACTCTCAGTGTATAAGCACAGACTGTACAAGAGACAGAAGTGGATGGAAATGGACAGACGAGTGCTGAGATGGGCTGAAGAACGGTACGTCATGATCAAAAGAGGGTGGAACAGTGGACTGTGGGACAGCTTTTATATTGAGGCTCGAGCAGAGGCATGGCCCGCTTTCCACTGGAGAATTTACAAAAATAAAATTCTGTTGTTTTGGATATACATGTGGTATCCAGGCATTTCTATTCAAAACAAACTTACATCAAATAAAGGACTTGTTACAATCACATTGATAGTGTATTGTAAAACTGTGACCTTAATATTTTGTCATATCTTCCAGCCCCACCTCAAGTTAAACAAGTTTGGCAGTGTTCAGTTTGGTTAACAATACCAACACCACCAACATATTTATAACTATGTGAATGATGCGTAGGTTTCCTCCGGGTACTCCGGTTTCCCCTACCACCAAAAACATGTACAATAGGCCGGGATGAATGATGTGAGTGAGTGGTTGGTGGTGGTCGGAGGGGCCGATGGCGCAGATTGGCTGCCTCGCTTCCGTCAGTCTACCCCAGGGCAGCTGTGGCTACAATAGTAGCTTACCACCATCAAGTATGGAGTGAATGAATAGTGCAATGTAAAGTGTCTTTGAGTGTCCAGAAAAGCGCTATATAAAACTGATGCATTATTATTATTATTATTATTAATGATATTTTCACATTTTTACCAAGCGAGAGTGAAATTGTTATGAGACAGAGGCAGTATGCAGCTGCCGATGTGCTGGTGTGCTCCGAGGACACTCTGTATTCACGGTCTAAAGCTAGTGTTTGGGAGTGGGGGTGTTTATCTGGCAGCACTGTTCACCTTGGGTCATAATGTTGGGAATCATAATCAAGCAGACATTATATATGCGTGTGCCTCCGCTGTGAGCCGGACAGATCGTCTATACTCTAACGCTCTGTGACACCAGAGGTGAACTTTGTTGGACCTTGCTCGCTGCTGCGGGCCACAACATCTCAGTGCGTCTGGGGTGATGTGGACATATGCAGCACTGAATGAGCGCGTGGTCAAATCTGTGCGTCGCTACACATTTTAAACACCTTGACAAGCTGATATGGCCATGGCCTGAAAAGTCAACTATATTATTACAAAAATAACAAGGTATAAAGGGATTTCCTTGCAAAAAGAAACTATAGAAAAGTATGTAACTTGAACTAACAAAAGTTACAGGTTTAAGTTATTTAATCGGCTGATATTAACTTTTATGGTCTTGATTTTGTCACCATAAAAATGTAGAATACAATGCGTAAAATGGAGTAAAAATCACATAATCAATAGCAGTGGCATAGAAGATGACAGAAAACTGAGCTAGAATTGTTGGGCCATTTAAAAAGGACTGTTCAACCACACCTCCCATGAAAATGCCCACCGAAATTGTCCACCCCTTGCCTGAATATAAAGGGAGGATTAGAATGACGAGCATTAATGGGCTATTGATCGAGATACAAAGTCCAAACAACACAGCAAGAAAAATGTGCAACTCCGTTTAAAGCGTTTTTATAAACTAAATGAGTATGTGAAGGCATTTTCTGAACCAAGAAGCAGTAAAATCTGATTACACGTATTACGTGATTGATATCGAACATAAATATCAATATAATGTCTTAATTTCATTTTGTTTAACTTTACTGAAGCAGTTGCATTATTTACACAACACATGCTGTATCAATTCAAGATTCACAGTGTGGAGAGCCCAAAAGCAGTAGGCTGAAATAGAGCTTAGGACTGTAGCTGTGCCACAATTTTCTTTTTACCCATTTCCAATTCAGACAAGCATCCTCGACTTGGCTACACTGAAGCTAAACCAGGGACTTGAGAACGTCAATTTCAATTCAGTATGTTACTGGAGACTGAAGAACTAAATAAAATCATGGCAATAGTTCAAATTAAATCACATTCAATTGATCACTAGCTGGTTAATCACACTGAACATGTATGAAAGAACAACCTTAACTGGCCATGAAGAGGCTGAGTAAGCATCTTGCTGGTTAAGAGTGTGATGGTCACTTTGAGGCACCACTTAGCGCAGCTGATCACAGCTCCAAGATATTCTAAGCAGGGAATTAAAATGAGCTTTTATAAGACAAGAGCAGCGCCCATGTGAACAAGCTACAGTGTCTCTCGAAAGTACTAATACACCTTGAACCTTTGCACATTTTGTCATGTTTACAACCATAAACATCAAGATTTGATTTAGAATTTTTTACTGAAAGTTCACACACAAGTAACAGACAACTGTGAAGTGAAAGCAAAATGATACATGATTCTATTATTTTTTTTTAAATAGAAAAGTGTATTCACACAGCATTTTTCCTGAGTGCATTTAATTGCCTTTATAACATTCCCAATGACTGCAGAAAGTTCACACCTTGCCCTAACCATTAAATAGAGGCCACCTGTGTGTAATCTATTCTCAGTATAATTACAGCTGTTCTGTGAGGGCCTCAGAGCTATGGTCAGAGTGTACTGGTCACTAAACAACATCATGAAGGCCAAGGAGCACACCAGAGAGGTCAGGGATAAAGCTGTGGAGAAGTTTAAAGCAGCGTTAAGATATACAAAGATTTCCCAAGATTTGAACATCTCACGGAGCACTGTTCAATTCATCATTCGGAAATGTAAAGAGTATAGCACCACTGCGAACTTACCAAGACACGGACATCCACCTAAACTAACAGACCGAACAAGGAGAGCACTGGTAAGAAATGCAACCAAGTGCCCCAAGATAACTCTGGAGGAACTGCGATGTACTGCCGCTGAGCTGGGGGAATCTGTACATGGGACAACTAGAGTCGTACTCTACACAAATCTGGCCTTCATGGACGAGTGGCAAGAAGAAAGCCATTATTGAAAGGAGGCCATAAGAAATCCCGTTTGAAGTTTGCTTGAAGTCATATGGAGGACACGGCTACCATGTGGAAGAAGGTGCTTTGGTCAGATGAGACAAAAATTGAACTTTTAGGGCCAAATGCAAAACGTTATGTATGGAGCAAACCTAACACTGCTCATCGTCCTGAGTGCACCATCCCCAGTGTCAAATAAGGTGGGGGGAGCATCATGCTATGGGGCTGCTTTTCCTCAGCGGGGACTGGGAAGATGGTAAGAATAGTTGGGAAGATGGATGGAGCCAAATACAGAGACATTTTGGAGGAAAACCTGCTGGAGTCAGCAAGAGAATTGATGCTGGGGCGGAGATTCACCTTCCAGCAGGACAATGACCCTAAACACAAAGCTAAATCTACAATGGAATGGTTTAAAAACAAACATATTAATGTGTTAGAATGGCCCAGTCAAAGTCCTGACCTAAATCCTATTGAAAATCTGTGGAAAGACCTGAAAACTGCTGTTCACAAACGCTCTCCTTTTAATTTGACAGAGCTTGAGTTGTTTTGTAAAGAGGAATGGGCTAAAATGTCAGTCTCTAGATGTGCAAATCTTGTAGAGTCAAACCCCAAAATACTTGCTGCTGTTATTGCAGCAAAAGGGGGTTCCACAAAGTATCAAGTCATGCTGTATGAATACTTGTGCACACCCGGTTTTCTATTTTTTGAAAAATAATAGAATCATGTATCCTTTTGCTTTCACTTCACAGTTGTCTGTTATTTGTGTGAGAACTTTCAGTAAAAAATTCAAAAATAAAATCTTTGTTTATGGTTGTAAACATGATCAAATGTGCAAACGTTCAAGGTGTATTAGTACTTTTGAGAGGCACTCTCTCTCTCTGTGTGCGTGTCTAATCAATCAATCATCTTAACCCTGCCCTAGCCACTAACCTTAAGGATAGTTGTCTGGTGCCTAATCTCAATACTTCTATGTTCCCCCACTTCTACTAAAGGGGGAACATAAGAACCGTAAGGCCATAACAAAGTTCAAGGTGTATTAGTACTTTTGAGAGGCACTGTATCAATTACCCAAACAGAACAGTCCCTTAAACTCTTTTAAGACAAAGGCGTAAGAAAGACTAGCTTTTTTTTTCATCTATGAATTTAATTTGCTGGCCAAGCACATTAAATGGCCCACATAATACACACGGCTGTGCCTCTAAGAGGGAGAAGCTCTGTACATCAAGGCAAAGCTCAGCTCTGACATCACTATTGATTTTCAGGGGTCAATATGTGGAGAAATGAGAAGCCAGGCGATGCGAAAGGTTTAGTTAGCATGAATAAATACAAGAATGCAGTACACGCTGGATCGCTGCTAATGGCCGGGTGAACCAGGGAGAGATCTAGATAGTTGGATAACAAACTGATTTGGGTTTGATTTTGTATTTGCCAAGTAAACTCAATCCAAACTAAAATGAAGCTCAATGAGAACAAGCGGTCAAGGAGGCACAACTTTCACAAAGGTTTTGTAAGGTTCCTCTTGAACAATGTTTAAAACCTCTGCAGTAACAAGAGCACAGCTTGCATTGCTCCCACAAAATGTTTAATGCTGGGAGCAAAGCAGGCTCTTTTCTTGTTGTTGTACTCTCGCTCACAGTCCGGCATGCCATTTAGAATTTTGGCATGTGCGTGTCTTCCTTCTTTACATGAAACCCTGTGCCACATATCACATGCTTTCTCCCCAAATTTTTACACAAATAGATTTGCTATACTTTGGTCTTTGGATTTCTTACCATAATCCCCATATTATGGGGAATTACCATTACAAGCTTCTAAATGCTTCTTCAATCTCTCAGTGCCATTGATTCTAAAGAAATCCAAGAACAATATCTCATGCAGTCAAGGTCAGATGCTGCAGATGTAAAGCGGCAGATATTGTCCTCGTGTCACGGCAGTTCGCAGCTCCGTGCGTTTTGTCTATCGGAGGAAGGGAGCGGTGATGAATGTGGGACTTGTCGGGAAGTAAATGGTGGTATCGAGTTGTGGTCTGGGCCGCGGTGTCAGGAGAGGCACAGGGCTAATTTTCAGCAGCACGGCTATAATGAGAATGTGTGTGTGCCTTTTTGTCGAGGGCGTCACTGTTTGTTTGAGCGTGCCCACTATGCTCCGCGTTCCACCTGGCACAGTGGATTAGGTGCAATTAATCTTAGTTAACCAAGGGCTGCATGGAGCTGTCTGGCGGACACGTGCGTCTACATGAAAACCCTACAGCCGGGATGCGGACAGCCACACAAGCGAACGCAGGGAGGAGACGGTGGGCGCAAAGCGAGGCAGCTGCTGTGGTTGGACTACTTCACCATATGCACGGTTGACAGGGCTGCTTGTCACTCGGCTTTGTTTTCATAGAGTGAATGGGGAGATGATGGAGAGGGAAATGATGTGTGCCTGCTTGTTTGCTCACATGTGCTCCGTGCCAGTTTGGTTTTGCAGAGAAGGAAAAGGGAAGAGAATCCACTTGATGCACATGCCAGGGCACCTTTACATCTAGTCTGAAAACAAGGGAGTACAAAGGGAATGCATAGAAGGGAGAGGAATGCAAGTAGTAAATCCAAATAAAACTTAGCAAAGATTGCCTCTGCAAGAATATACTACGGTGACACAAACAATGACACATGCGACTTCCGGCTTGATGAAACTAGAACAATTGAATTCAAAACACAAAAGATAGATTTCAAGGCCAACAATAACCCTGTCACTGTGTGCCAGGAGTCACAACGTACAGAAATGTTTCTGTGCTGGTTTGTCCACCTGTAGGTCCCTAAATAAAAAGGATGATTGACAACTGAAATGACAAATCAGACTCACAGGAAGGAAGTGAATCAGGCAGCGGCTGGCACGGACTCGCTTTTCTGAAACTCGACTCTGTGGATGTCAGACTGAGTGACAGGAGAAATGTGGAAGCCATCATAAGCCTGAGATTTTATCCTTTTACTTTACCAACCGCCAAAAATAACCACCAGTGTTGCACCAATAATTGTTATCTCTGGAAATACAAAAAAAATGGCGAATGGCGAGGCGAACATGTTTGTCTGTTTTGCTCTTTCATTTTTATCCGCATTCTCCACAGCTAATCATCCTTGCTCACTCTGATTTGCATATCTATTTGGCACAGCTTTTTTCAGCAGATGCCCTTTCTGACGCAAACCTCGATTTGTGCTTTGGACCAGTGTCCAGATTGAGCTATATTGGTCACTAACAATTCCATGGTGTGTGTGAAAGGAATTCAGGCCCACAATATCTGCCCCCATAGAGCAGAAACTAATTATTCAGGTTATGTACGGCATCGCCACTACTGAGTTGCAATTAGCACTGAAACAACTAAATCGATTAATTGGCAAATAATCGATTATTCAAATAGTTGACAACTATTTGAATAATCGATTAATCGTTTTCTAGTAAACACAGACTTAAATAGAGCAAAAATGACATGAACATTTTTTATTTTTGATGGAAGCCTACTTTGTTTTTTAAAGTTGTTTGGTACATTGAAAATCTCATAAATATATGTCGGTATCTCAACCAATCAGAAAGAAGAATTAGCGATAAGAGCCTCCAATAACACTCACTTTAAGGTTACTCCATCAACGTGTCCTCAAGCAGCGCCACTTTAGATCTGTGATAATAATTTAAAAAATTACCCAAAAGAATGTTCATACATCAGTCACAGCTACGATTAACAGTAAAAATAATCAGTAGATTAATTGATTACAAAAATAATCGTTAGTTGCAATTGTGTTGCGTTGCCTTTACCAAGAAAGATGCCATAGGTCTTTTTGTTGCGTTTCTTGGAGTTCTCAGATATTTGCCTTGGATTGGAAGTTAAAGTTCTCTTCTTTTAACAGTGATTTGCTTATTGTTTAATCTTAGGAATGTTGATTTGTCAAAACTTTATAAAAATCGATAGTCCGTCCCTTAGTCCCCACTAAATTTTTAGACGTTGTTGCAGGGTTTATTCTTTGTTGCGTTGGCAACAATGAAATATAAAAGATTTCATTATCCATTTATGTCATACAAATTTAGTCTGCCTCTAGAGTCTACATTGGAGTGGCTCCGTGTTAACAGCAGTAATTTTCTTGAAAATTGCAACAGCAAATACTTCCCCAAACCATTTGAAAACAGTACATTCGACCCCACTGAAAATCAATCAGAAGCAATTAGAGTTTTTGTATTCATCAATTTGTGTCAAAAATTATTCTATAATTTAGGAAAATTAAAGCTAATTCAGCAGTATATTGTGCCGCAGCCTTTTCTTGTAACACCGACTAAGTTTTGTAGAGTCATAGAGACCACGTCAGCCTAGACAGTTGCTTTCCCAATTCGGGTTAACACTACAATGCTGACTGGACTCCTCTGTGTTTGGTTAACAGTTTCTGTTCCTGGGCGTCTCCCTCACAACCGTTTATTTTAGCTGTCCATCTTGTGCTGCTTCCCCTCTGCTCTTCTAACTCTTAATCTTTTGCTTGGTTGCTCTCATATTCACTCTTAACTTCTCCTCTGCTCCATCATCTCCTGTCCTTCTGGTCTGCGCTTCCCTTGTTCCCCTCCTCATTCCTAGCTATCCCGGGCCTTTCATTTTTCTAGTCTGTCACATTGCTACTGCCGTTCCTGCTACCTCTCACCCTCCCCCTGTAAGTCCCTGCAGCCCACCTGGATTAGCAACCGTCGCCGGTAATGCATTCTGACCCTTCTTTTACGCAGCAGCCCCCGCCACACACAAAACTTAATGTGGGCCAGAGTCGTGATGAGACAAAGGAGCGGATGAATAAAACAGTGGAACTGATGGCGCTGGTGACGGCACCCGGGGGACCCACACTCTTGATTTATTACTCGGGCTGCGCATTCAAAAGCAGACAGAGCGCGGCTAGCTGCTAACAGCCCGCTTCAGATCTCCACTGCAGCCAACCTCGGGAAGCTTAGATCCAGAGATAAGGAAAAGAGAAAAGGTGAGGGACTGGGGACACAAGCAGCAAACACAATGAGAGTGTGGATTTATTTTCCATTTTTAAGTTGCCCGGGAATAATCTGAATTCATTGTTGGGAATTACAAAATCACAAACAGACTGCAATTATTTAGGTACAGTTATTCCCCAACTAAATATCCCGTCTTCGTATAATCCACTATCCCTGTTAGTTGAGGCCTGTACAAAATTAAATCAATGTGATTCTTGCATTTGTATAGCGCACTGTAATGTATGGAAAACATACATTTAAATTGCAGAAAGAACAAACGGGGAAATGCACCTGTCACTAGCTTTTCGGCGCATTGAGTTGCCTTGTGTACGAAATGCGCGGTATAAATAAAGTTGCCTTGCCTTGCCTTTTCCATAATAAATTAACACCAATCCGCTACTTTACAACGTGGAGAAGGCAAAGAAGTGTGGTCACAACTTTGTTGGTGGTTTCATTTACAGACATTTACTTCCACTATGTCACTGAAACATGTCCCGCGTTTGTGTCTTACTCGGTTGTTAAAGCCGCTCTCTCCTGCTGCACGCGCAGCCACAAGTCCCGTGCCCACGGCCAACCTCCGTCTAAGTTTTGGTCGGATTCAGGAGAAAATGTGCTTTTGTCGATTGGATCAGCGCAGAAAGGAGAGAGGAGAGCTGTCCATGAACACAGACGCTGGGATGCTGACAGGTTCAGTAGGCAACAACAGGCCTTGTTTTGGACTGGAGTCATGAGCAAAACCTCTCCGTTTTGTTGTTGTTTCCTTGTTGCCATTTTGTTCCTTTGTTGTTCCACTATGTTCTTGTGAAATTATTATTTGAATTGTATTGATTTTGGGGGTGGGCGCTTATAAGCTCTTGCTTCGGCCCACTCCTTTGAGCAGTGTTTGCTGCTCAAATAAACAAATAAACTAAACTAAACAATCTCCAACAGAGATTTTAAAAACAATAAAATATAAACATACTCTAGTAATTTAGTGTGTAATTTACAATACTATCTAAGATTTTGGTTAATGTGGGTGTGTTTCTTTCTGATTTACACTTAATGGCTGCCTTAAAGTCAAAACTGTGGGAAAAGAGTTGACGTATGTGACGTTCTGGGAAAGACGCGCTGTTAGCTTCAGGCTACAGCACTTCTGGACTCTCTCTTTTGTGACGGAGTCGGAGATGTAAATAAAAACCTGAATTTCAACTTCAGATGGGATTAAAAAAACATGAGGATGTCCGCAACTTATAGCAACGTTTAGCGCGTTTCGAGGACGCTGTCTCCCGTCTCAGAGGAGAGATCTTGGCATCAACAGACTTGGCGTCTCAGGCTGTGTCCGAATGTCCACACTATTCCCTATATAGTGACTATATAGTGGTCACGCCATTTTGTAGGGGTGTCCGAATGTCCAGAGAGAAAATAGTAGTGCACTCAAAATTTCCCACAATGCATTCTGAAAAGTAGTGAGCAGCGGTGATCACTAAACGGGTCAATATAGACCACAATGCATTGCGAGAGTCGGAGAAGAATGCCCGACAGCAACAGGTCTTTGAACTAAACAACACAACAGAATGAAATCAGCTGTTTCAATCGTGTGTTGCGTATTTATCATGAATAAATGACTTGGATATAAACGGTTACGGTGAAAAATGCTAGCGTTAGCTGCTTACCTTTAGCTCGAGCTGTTAAATGATTCATGTAAAATCCATGTTAAATATATCTCACTAGTATTTATCCATAATTAGTCCCCTGTCTCATTAGTTTGGTTGGTCTTTATCGCAGAAATATATTTTTTCCGGAGTTTAGCGAACTTTTAGCAGATGTAGTCACTCATTCTGCTGGCGCTTCGGACACCGGGCTGACCTACTTTCTGCACGTCTTTGAGCTAACGCTGGAGTGATTTTATTTTTATATGATTTAATTTTAATTTAAATGTCAAATAAAACGCCTGTAAAAGGGCCAAAACTGTCATTCTGTTTCATAAAATAAATGTTTGTAACAATAAATACATTCAGAAAAAAAAAAAGAAGAAAAAAAAAAATCTGCACGCCGCAGCACGCGTGACGTCACGCAGCTCGGAGAAAGTAGTGGCTTCTGTCCGAATAGCCAACAGAATCAGTGGACTATATAGTCTACTATATAGTGCGGGCCTATGTAGTGAATGAGGGGTTAGGGACTAGGGTGGACATTCGGACACAACCTCAGTCTGTAGTAGAAGTATGGCAGTTGCGCCTGTTACGGTGTCATGCAGGAGCTGTTAACCTTATTATGACCACACTATAAATTGCCAATAGTGCATAAGCATTTCTGTATCATAGTAAGCAAGAATAATGGTGAAAATTGTCACACCGCTTACTGTAATTAGCCTAGGTTCCCGTGGCACCATGAATGATCCCCCAATTTCCATGCATTAGCTTATATGAGCTACACCGCACTTCACCGCAAACCGCGGTATTGAAGAACACAATGTCAACTGCATGTAAATTCCTTCACCGCGGCTGCCCTATTTGTACCTGTACCTTTAAGAGTGGCTGACGAGTGATTTTTAATTAGGCTTAATAGGAGAGAGCAAGGCAAAATAGAGGGAATCAATTTCTCATTTGGGGCATGTGGAGTGATCTATTGAAGAGCTGACCCAGAGAAAGACCTTATCAGAATACGAGTAGGCCAAGTTTCAAAATACATAAAGAGAAACGCGGGTAGGCATAAGGAGCAGTGCAGAGGCACATTTCTGGGAGGAAGCATTTTTAATCCCCTTGACTTCAATTAACCCGCTGTGGAAATGTCTGCTACCGACGACGATTACTGCTCAGGAAACAAAGAACTAACCTTGCTGGAACCTACGGCAGAAAAATACTGATGTGATTGGCCTTGATTAGTTTGTTTTGTTTTTTGGCTCCCACGATTTTATCTAAACTTGGGAAATAAGGATTTTTATAAAACATTCTTAAGCAGTTACAGAAAGCTTGTGGCTGAACGCTTTGGTGAAGACCTGCACTAGATGGAGGATAGCGCCATCTATGGATACCAGGTTCTACGTAGGCCGGACCTGGGCAAACCCTGGCCCGGCAAGCAATTTAATCCAGCCCAGTGCTCATAAAAGTAGGTGCTTTGAAGACGCAATCGCGCCCTTTGAGTAGCAGAGTGTTGGTGCCGTGACCATCCCATGTCAGAGCAAGCTCGACATGGCTCTGCATAAGGACCACATGCATCGTGTTTTGAAAGTCAGTGTGGAGGATTTGCTAATGCTGGGGCCCTCACAGAACACAGCGGTGGACAGCATGTTTATCTGCCTTCCAAGTTTAAATGGGGCTAAGCAGCGACTCCAAGGCAAGGAACTGCTGTTGAGGATGTATTTGCAAAGCGCATTAAATAATGTCTTACTAATTAAGTGCATCGCTTCCTTTCCCCTTTGACCCCTTCACATTTCCCACAAACTCCACTTGAAATGCAAAGGGAAGCGCAGAAGTGCTTTCTGTGCATTGGTAAAAGTTAATATGAGAGCGGCTGAAGTTGAATAAGCTTAAATAACGAGGCACACACGAGCACGCTTCCCAGCGCAGTGTCACTGTCATTTACCACTGGGTTTTTTCATTAAGTCTGGACAAACAGGTGCCTGATCAGTCTCTGTCTGCACAGCTATAAGAGCGAGAGACATGTTGTTTGAGGATCACTGGGGTCTTGGTTAAGACTGTATTCCTCCTTTGTAGCCTTTATCTTAGTCCTAACCCCTGGTTTACATGTACAATGCCTTGCGAAAGTATACGGCCCCCTTGAACTTTGACCTTTTGCCACATTTCAGGCTTCAAACAAAGATATAGAACTGTAATTTTTTTGTGAAGAACCAACAACAAGTGGGGTACAATCATGAAGTGAAATGAAATTTATTGGATATTTCAAACATTTTTGACAAATAAACAACTGAAAATTGGGCGTGCAAAATTATTCAGCCCCTTTACTTTCAGTGCAGCAAACTCTCTCCAGAAGTTCAGTGAGGATCTCTGAATGATCCAATGTTGACCTAAATGACCAATGATGATAAATAGAATCCACCTGTATGTAAACAAGTCTCCGTATAAATGCTCCTGCTCTGTGATAGTCTCAGAGGTCAGTTTAAAGCGCAGAGAGCATCATGAAGAACAAGGAACACACCAGGCAGGTCCGAGATACTGTTGTGGAGAAGTTTAAAGCCGGATTTGGATACAAAAAGATTTCCCAAGCTTTAAACATCCCAAGGAGCACTGTGCATGCGATAATATTGAAATGGAAGGAGTATCAGATCACTGCAAATCTACAAAGACCCGGCCGTCCCTCTAAACTTTCAGCTCATACAAGGAGAAAACTGATCAGAGATGCTGCCAAGAGGCCCATGATCACTCTGGATGAACTGCAGAAATGTACAGCTGAGGTGGGAGACTCTGTCCATAGGACAACAATCAGTCGTATACTGCACAACTCTGGCCTTTATGGAAGAGTGGCAAGAAGAAAGCCATTTCTTAAAGATATCCATAAAAAGTGTCGTTTAAAGTTTGCCACAAGCCACCTGGGAGACACACCAAACATGTGGAAGAAGGTGCTCTGGTCAGATGAAACCAAAATCGAACTTTTTGGCAACAATGCAAAACGTTATGTTTGGCGTAAAAGCAACACAGCTCATCACCCTGAACACACCATCCCCACTGTCAAACATGGTGGTGGCAGCATCATGGTTTGGGCCTGCTTTTCTTCAGCAGGGACAGGGAAGATGGTTAAAATTGATGGGAAGATGGATGGAGCCAAATACAGGACCATTCTGGAAGAAAACCTGATGGAGTCTGCAAAAGACCTGAGACTGGGACGGAGATTTGTCTTCCAACAAGACAATGATCCAAAACATAAAGCAAAATCTACAATAGAGTGGTTCACAAATAAACATATCCAGGTGTTAGAATGGCCAAGTCAAAGTCCAGACCTGAATCCAATCGAGAATCTGTGGAAAGAACTGAAAACTGCTGTTCACAAACGCTGTCCATCCAACTTCACTGAGCTCGAGCTGTTTTGCAAGGAATGGGCAAATATTTCAGTCTCTCAATGTGCAAAACTGATAGAGACATACCCCAAGCGACTTACAGCAGTAATACAAAGTATTAACTTAAGGGGGCTGAATAATTTTGTATCCAAATCCGGCTGTAAACTTCTCCACAACAGTATCTCGGACCTGCCTGGTGTGTTCCTTGTTCTTCATGATGCTCTCAGCGCTTTAAACTGACCTCTGAGACTATCACAGAGCAGGTGCATTTATACGGAGACTTGTTTACACACAGGTGGATTGTATTTATCATCATTAGTCATTTAGGTCAACATTGGATCATTCAGAGATCCTCACTGAACTTCTGGAGAGAGTTTGCTGCACTGAAAGTAAAGGGGCTGAATAATTTTGCACGCCCAATTTTCCAGTTTTTTATTTGTTAAAAATGTTTGAAATATCCAATAAATTTCGTTTCACTTCATGATTGTGTCCCACTTGTTGTTGGTTCTTCACAAAAAATTACAGTTTTATATCTTTATGTTTGAAGGCTGAAATGTGGCAAAAGGTCGAAAAGTTCAAGGGGGCCGAATACTTTCGCAAGGCACTGTAGTTTAGTCCTTGGCTTGATATGGCTAAATAAATGATTTACAGAAAATTATAGTCCAGTACTAGCTATTCAAAATACACAATTTAGTGCAATGTAGGGCTGAACGATTTTGAGAAATAATCTAATTGCGATTTTTTTCCTTCAATATTGCGATTGCGATTAAATATGCGATTATTGTTGCAAGGTCCTCTTCTCATGTATTTTTCACCTAACACAAGCAATAAATCAGCCTGTTTCATAATAAACAATATTTGAAGTGAAAATTGCAACAAAATTGTTGCTTGACCTATTCAAAATTTGTGTGGACTGCACTTCTTAAACTGTCTGAACTTAACAGTACAGTCTATAAATAAATGCTAAAATATATAGATATTAAAAAAAAAGAACTCACTGATCCAGTCAGTAACATCACCCAGACTAAAGTGCAGGAAAGTAAGAACAAACGTCTGCTTTAACTAGTTGGAAAAGTTTTAGGAAATCAAACTCCCAATTAATACAAAATAAGCTATTTAATTTATTAAATAGTACTTTTCATTTCGGCCAATCAAATCCCAGTCTGAGCTGCGACTCCTAGTTGCTTCAGATGCGCGTTATTGAAGGACACGGAGAGGCCAGATGGAGCACACGCCAAAACACAGTGGAATTAAGAGCAGCATTTTGGTTTTGGGATGTAACTTTGGACAATATGAAGAAAGAAAAGAACACTGGCACAAGGAGACGGAGACATGAGGTGCCAGACACAGACACGCATCTTTGACTCGCAGCCATTTAGTGACATTTCAGCTTAAACAGCACATTTCCTCAGCACAATAAGACATGACACGGACTCCTGCCTCGGATCCTAGTTACCAACCCTTTTCATACTGCAGTTTAGTGTTTATATCTTGCGTCTGTACGACCTACGGAGCGGATATGCGGTAGACGCAAAGGTAAATAAAGGCACATGGCACATCGCCTCCGCGGATACTTTTGAGATAAGTTCTTTATCCACAACATTCCCAAACATAAGCCCCCTAAACTGAGCCACAAACGACTCTTTACTTTTTACAATCAGCACAGACTCACCTATATATGTCTGTGGAGGCAGAGGCGTAGAATCCGGAGGTGAGGGAGTTTCTGTGATCACCAGAGTGTGTAGTAGCAGCGACAGCGTGATTAGCGCTGTGGCTAACGCAATGCTAACGGAGAAAAGCAATATTCCTTCGCGGTGGCTGCATGATAAACGCTGATATTTTCACTGTACATCCACAATCTACCGCGCACCTTAACTAGACTGAGACGTAAACAAAAGCACGCGACGGAGCGGACTTTGCTGCCATATCTTGTTGCTCCGTTATTATAATAGATCCATGGTTGCTCCATTTACTTCCCAAATCGCGTGCCCTGCGATTACGAAATCGCGTTGTGTAATATCGCGATAAAATTGCAAATGCAATTAATCGTTCAGCCCTAGTGCAATGTACACGATAGAATAAAGTCGAGCAGAATAAGTTCGAGTTGTTGTTGGTGCAGCCCTCTGACTGAATTCAGGCTTCTCATATGATAAAATAAAAAAAAAAATCATATGAAAATGAATTTCCCACCCCTGGCTTAGACCAAAGGAGACAGAATATGAAATTGTTTTCAGGAGACCTCCGGTCAATCTGTAAAGCACTTTGGGCTTCCACATTGTAAATGTGCTATAGAAAGAAAGTTGACATTGAACTGAATAATTGCAGTCTCTATACTGGTTTGTGAAAAATCAGATAGTTCTCGTTTCGATTGCGATTACTCATTCAGCCACAGAAATCTTCGAAATACACATGTTCTTTTGGGTTTGTGAGTACGTCTCTTGTCAAAATAATACAGGGCAGCACAAAAGCTCCTTCTTGAGCCAGGTGGGTCTCCATTTTAAATGTACTTTCTTTGATATCACAAAATGTGTCTGGAATATAAATAATGAAAACGTCTGCACCAGACGCAAGTAGGTCTAGGGAAATGAAGAAAGCCAATACAGAATCATGACAATGATGAAGGCTAACTGGATACATAGCGAAGTGTTTTCAAAGAACACAATTAGAAAGCAGGGAGAAATATTCACCAATTAGTTTAGTTTTATTTGAGCAGTTAAAATTCTGCTCAAAAGGAGTGGGCTGAAGCAAAAGCTTATAAGCGCCCAACATACATTTATTTTTGAACTTGCCTCACCGGCAAAAGAGAACCTACAACACACCAGACACAATATATATATATATATGCGCTATCGGCCGCTATTGTACCCTAAGAATCAATTTTGGTTGGTTGGGCCCCCAACTCCTAGTCTGAGTACAAGTACAAATTGATTGTCATTCATTATACACCCAAAGTCTTCTGTAACACAAACTAGAGAGGATTAGCACTTCAGAGCACACTCTCATACAAAAGACAAAAACATAATATTAGATACACATGATACCTCACATTTCCACACTTTGCTTTCAAGGAATCACTATGCAGCCCCTGAGGCACCTCTTACTCACCGAAAGAATAGAATCAATGGCATCATTCAGCCTATGACGCAAACATGCAGAGAATACATTTTTTCCGATTATGTAAACACAACAGAGAACATGAGGCTAAAACCTCATTGGATACACCTCTCTAAAAGGGCAACTGTCAACAGAGAGAAGGCATTGTTACTACTGATGAGGATATTTCGACATGTTGCAAGTGTTGGCCTGGGTATACTTGACAACACATTTGATGTCCTTGATACCAGTGACTATCACCAAGATTTTGGTGGAAATAAATTGAGCTCCACCCATTTATTTATTTATTTCTGGAGGGGGGGGGGCGCATTCCCTCCATCTTGTTGTGGCCAATTTATATTTACTTCAATAGGAAGTTTGTGTAGCTAATTGGTTTACGCAGTAGATTACAACAGTGGCAGCAGGAGTGACAAAAACAACAAACACATACAAAAGAGAATGCCAATCACGCAATTCAACGCATTTAATCACTACAGGTCGTTTATAAATCAAGAGTCAGGTTCCCTGTTGTTTTAATTAAGAGTCTTGTTAAAAGTGGAAAGGTTTTAGTCCCGTTAGATACTTCAAGTCAAATGTCCCGCCCAGATAAGAACACAGACACACTTTTCTTTAACACCAGTGCAAAAACACTTCTAATTACTGAAAAGGACACTTCATGGAAAGAAAAAGCTCTCCTAAAGTTGTTTGTTTCAACAGTTTGACAACTGTTGGGTTATCAGGGCCAATACGACACCCAGGCGGAGGCTGGCAGACACTACCCCCTCTCCTGGCCATGTTGGCTTGGAGGACAAAGACAGCCAGCAGGAAGAGCCCAAGGCAAAACCGCAAATGTCTACACTACACGGACACAGAAAGTGGTTATGTTTAGGATCCATTTCAAGTGCATCTTATATTAGATTTGTCAGCATGGTCGCCATCACTACAGTGGGTAATCCCTATAAGCAGGCAGAATAAAATCACGATCAATTTTCAATTCTCTTTCCATTGTCAGTGATTCCACACAGTCATCCCACACAGAGCAAGGGAAAACCATTTCCTCAACACCATTTCCATAAAATTTGTGTTTTATTTCTGGGGCACAATTATCCTGACAAGACAGTGGTTTGCTTCTTACATCCTGTCTCTTTCATACACTATATTGCTTAATTAATCCTCCTATGGTCAGGGCCAGGACAGAGGGAGGATTTGAGGATAGAGTGACCAGAAAGGAGGGATAAAAGACTGGATGAGAACATGCACTCACTGAGGAAGCAGAATTAGTGGCTGCCTACAAGAAAGACGAGAATGAAGGGAGGTGGGTGGCTTGTACCTGCAGTGAGCTACAGACTAAAGAAAAGGAGAACGTCGGAAGGTGGGGGCAGGGAAGGAGTAGGCTAATTTTGTTCTACCTTCAGGACACCTCCTCCTGCTGCCGAGCTCAGGTGACACAGCCTGAATATCAAATGCATTAACCAAAAGTGTCAGAGAGCAGGGCTGCTGTAATGCAATTTCTCTTCACAATAAGGAGAAAATCAATCAACACATCGATATGAAGCCTCAGTGTGAGAAGAATCTGATTGTTTTTTATAACATTCTTCACTCAATGTTGTGGAATATTCTTAAACAATGGTAAACGTATGGTTTCAAGGCGGAGGCAGGATAGCACAGAGGTTAGCGTTCGATCCCTGGCCGAAGGGGGCATTTCTGTGTGGAGTTTGCATGTTCGCCCCATGTCTACGCAGGTTTCCTCTGGGTACTTCGGTTTCCCTACCACATAGGCCAGATTGAGTGTAGCGTGTGAATGAGTCAGTGGTTCCTTGCTGTAATATGCTTTGAGTGCCTAATGTAGGTGGAAAAGTGCTATGCAAGTTGAGACCATTTACCATTTAGTTTAATAAACATGTAGCTACACTGCCTTGCTATGGAGAACTTGACCATAAGGATTACTATGCAACAGTTGGTATGAGCCAAAGGGAGTCTGTAATATGAATGCGCAACAAGCTTGAAACAGTGAGGGTTACATCAAACATAATGCACATGGGTCGCCCCCTACAGACAAACAATGATCATTTTGATTTATTAACAAGTGGATCTAATTATATCGCTCACAGCATCTAGCCATCTGAAACAGTATAGGCTGCTGTGCGCATTCTCCTTCAGCTATGGCAACATCTGCTATAGCATCCAATAGGAACGCAACGATTCACCTTTTTCACAATTTGATACTTGTGTCGATAAGGTCATGGTTTCGATTCGATTTAATACATTTAATGTGCTGAGTAAGGAATACAAGTCCCGTTTTATTTCTCCAAATATTTCGCTAACAAGGAAAAATGTCCCAAGCAGAATTGGTCTATATGCTGTATATATCAAAATACATTCTTGTACAAATTTTGCTAAATATTTAAATGCTTAGCTCTTTAGACTTTTGAAAATACTGTATTTGCGTTTGCCTTTTAGTTTAGTTTAGCTTCTTACATTCTTCTTATCATGTAGAATTATTACACAGTAATGGCAGCTCAAAGCAAGGAAGCTTATGTACAGCTACCCCATACTCAGAATTTAATACTCAACTTGTGCATTTCATAGTAACACATGCAAGCTAAATGCATTCCCCATAGAGGCACTACTAATTACAACATATTAGCATCTCACATACATGAATTGACATTATTGATTGACTGCGGAACTTTCCGCAGTCAATAATTGGTTTTCATGTTATTTATCTTTTACTATTATTATACTTATTAAATTTCCGTCTTTTTCCTGATTTTCAACAGCTTTCAACACTTTCAGCGATTTCCACAAGTTATACATCAAAACGTTCCGCATGTTTAAGAGAATTCTGCTATTACTTTTCAGACTTCAGCGATTTCCGTTTTTTTCGCAATCGGACAAAAATCGGTCGATTTTTCCCATTGACTTATAATGGGGCTTCAACAAATTCAACGTTTCCACAATGTTCAGAGTTTCCACAATGTTCAGAGTTTCCACAATGTTCAGAGTTTCTACAATTTCTACAGCTTTTACAGTTTCTGCAACAACATAGGGATTTTTTGCAATTATACCACAATCATGCAACTTAATAGGGATTTTTCCATGTAAACCAGTATAATGCAACTTAATAGGGATTTTTCCATGTAAACCAGTATAATGCAACTTAATAGGGATTTTTCCATGTAAACCAGTATAATGCAACTTAATAGGGATTTTTCCATGTAAACCAGTATAATGCAACTTAATGGGGATTTTTCCATGTAAACCAGTATAATGCAACTTAATGGGGATTTTTCCACGTAAACCAGTATAATGCAACTTAATGGGGATTTTTCCACGTAAACCAGTATAATGCAACTTAATGGGGATTTTTCCACGTAAACCAGTATAATGCAACTTAATGGGGATTTTTCCATGTAAACCAGTATAATGCAACTTAATAGGGATTTTTCCATGTAAACCAGTATAATGCAACTTAATGGGGATTTTTCCATGTAAACCAGTATAATGCAACTTAATGGGGATTTTTCCATGTAAACCAGTATAATGCAACTTAATGGGGATTTTTCCATGTAAACCAGTATAATGCAACTTAATGGGGATTTTTCCATGTAAACCAGTATAATGCAACTTAATGGGGATTTTTCCACGTAAACCAGTATAATGCAACTTAATGGGGATTTTTCCATGTAAACCAGTATAATGCAACTTAATAGGGATTTTTCCATGTAAACCAGTATAATGCAATTTAATAGGACTTCAGGTCTTTCAGACATTTCTACAGTTTCTACAATGTTAAGAGTTTCTACAATGTTAAGAGTTTCCACAATGTTAAGAGTTTCAAGGTTTCAACAGTTTCAAGGATATCAGGAGCTTCAAATACTTCAGGAGTTTATAAGATGTTTCAAGTATTTTTACAGTTTCAAGGATTTTTCCGGTAAATTCCACATTAAATCTGTTCCGCAGTCAATCGCAATGGCGCAGCCATTGCAACGGTTTCTAGTTTTTATATGTGATACAGCTTATTCCTTCCTGAGTTTACCAGATAAAGTGTTCTGAACAACCTTATGAATAGGGTTGGGCCATAGCGTATCATATATTGTTATCGCAAAAAAATAAATAAATAAAAAAGTAAAATGGAATGAAGGATGCAAATTGCTTGAGTAGATCATATTTGCGAAGAAATTAGTGTGGCAGAAAAAAAAAGGAGAATTAAATACCTTTGCATTAATCTTCTCAATAGGCGTAAGGCTGGGATTTTGAAGTAATTTGTTTGTTGTGAATTATATCGCATTGTGATATTTCTTTTTTTTTATATTGTGATATAGATTTTAAGGCCATATTGCCGAGCCCTACTTAGAAAAAAATATGAAAAAGAAATATCCCGATAACGATATAGCGATATACAGTGCCTCTCCAAAGTATTAATACACCTTGAACTTTGGCACATTTTGTCATGTTTATAACCATAAACGTAAAGATTTTATTTTGAATTTTTTACTGAAAGTTCACACACAAGTAACAGACAACTGTGAAGTGAAAGCAAAATGTGTTGATTCTGTTATTTTTCAAAAAATAGAAAAGTGGGGCGTGCACAAGTATTCATACAGCATGACTTAATACTTTGTGGAACCCCCTTTTACTGTAGTAACAGCAGAAAGTCTTCTGGGGTTTGACTCTAAAAGGTTTGTCATCTAGAGACATTTTAGCCCATTCCTCTTTACAAAACAACTCAAGCTCTGTCAAATTAGAAGGAGAGCGTTTGTGAACAGCAGTTTTCAGGTCTTTCCACAGATTTTCAATAGGATTTAGGTCAGGACTTTGACTGGGCCATTCTAACACATTAATATGTTTGTTTTTAAACCATTCCATTGTAGATTTAGCTTTGTGTTTAGGGTCATTGTCCTGCTGGAAGGTGAATCTCCGCCCCAGCCTCAATTCTCTTGCTGACTCCAGCAGTTTTTCCTCCAAAATGTCTCTGTATTTGGCTCCATCCATCTTCCCAACTATTCTTACAATCTTCCCAGTCTTCGCTGAGGAAAAGCCGCCCCATAGCATGATGCTCCCCCAACATATTTGACACTGGGGATGGTGCACTCAGGACGATGAGCAGTGTTAGGTTTGTGCCATACATAACGTTTTGCATTTGGGCCTAAAAGTTCAATTTTGGTCTCATCTGACCAAAGCACCTTTTTCCACTAATAAAGTTAGCTTGCTAGCTAGGCAATGCTACAACTTGCCAAAGTTCATCCAAGATGCAAATCTTGAGCCCTTTCATCACAAATATGAGCGACAAAAGCGACAAACTTCATTCATATCATTAGATTCTTTAAGCCCCTGAGGCCCCCAGCTTCTGCTTTGAGTGTAGCCTTATCTGCGATCTCCGTCTGGTTCTGAAATCAGCAGCGCATACAAATGATCTCATTTACTCATTTTGTATGAATGTTTACACCGGTGTCCAAAAACTATACCGGTATTACCGTGCACGATATGGACCAACCCTACTGCTCATGTTGCTGTTCTGGATAGGTACGATGCACTTGCGAGGCAGTGCTTGGACACAGTTTTATTTGTATTCACCATTATCCTCCCCTGGTCAATATAAATCGATAGCACACCAAAAGTACTGCCACAGCTGATCTGTGCGAAGGTGGTGCGTTCAAACGTTGGTCTTTAGATGTTGCTTGCCCTGGCCGTGTCCCGGAGTCTGCTAGCAGCTAGTGCTACAAACAACAGCTGGCTAATAAACATGTTGAACTCTGCGCCATCCAGGCAGATCACGCAGGGGGGTGGGGTGGGAAGGAGTTTCTTACAGGCAGCGATCTCAGAGGTGGCTGTGTGTCATATGCAAGGAAACATCTGAAAATACTTAGTGGACTGTGGCAGATCTACAATCTCTTATCGATCAAACTTATTTACATATTGAACGATTCGATACATCGAGAAAAGTGGACATGATTCGCGGTCAGCTTGATGCAACGTCTGTTTTAATCTACTTTTAAATGCTGAACTATCATGAAGCCCCTCTGCATTTTAAAAGTATCATGGCTTTGCTCATATAATTCATGTTAGACACTTTTTATGCAAGTTAGGAGCTTTGGTTTTTATGTGTTCTACATTGGGATATTTTTCAATGTGCTTCCACATAGAGCCAAACACCCTCTGCTGGCGTTAAGTGTAAAATTACACTTCAAAACAATTCATGCAACACTTTTTTTCTGCAATGAGAAATACCGAGCTCTATTCGCTGAAATGTTCAAAGTAGTTAAAATGCCAGAACAAAGAACAACACGTCAGCCTCCATATGAAATGAGGATATGAATTCTATGAGATACCGGTGCCCATAAGCTGTGCCAGCACGGCCTTAACAAAAAAAAAAAAGTTGATAAATAATATGGCGGATTATTTGCTCCAGCTCTTCAATTTATAGAAAAGACCGTATGGTACAATGGTAAGTGAATATGGTTCATCTGCCACTAGCGTGCAGTAATCTCTCGACACCCGGATGGCTCTCCATTATATCATTGCTGCCATCACACAATGGAGCCATAGCACTTTATTAACATGCCATTTCCATCCCCCAGACAGAGCGCAAAACTGTTGGATAATAAATGCGCCTGGCTCTATAGGTTTACCCCTCCATACATTTCGATATAAGGACAAGGTGTGAAGGACAAGAAAGATATGGCCTTAGGGATCAACCAAGGTTTTTATTTTTTTCTTATTTGGAGGCAGATTTTGCTGTGCACGCTCAATTACTTGCTTTTTTCTGACTCATCCTGCTCACATTTGCAGCTACAGACCAGTCCGAGTACAAGAGCGGCTCCACACTGTCACCTGTTGATCAGATAGAGCATAGCACTCACAGGGACGCAAACAGCTAAAAATGAAGGTGGTTTGACAGAGTTGAGACATGCTGATGCATTGTTCGATTGAATAAGCTTGTTTGAATACAGGGCAGGCTTTGATTTGCATTGTCTGAAGGCCTTGATGTCCCAGACAGCAACTTTAATGCTTGAAAAGCAGGAAATTATTTATGATGTTTTTAGTTGCTGTTTTTTTAACAGTGGGGGAGAGCAGGGTGGGTTGGGTAACACAAGACATTTCTTGGCTCTGCTGACGAGGCTTTCAACATTTTGCCAAAGACTCTCTGCACACTCTCCAGAACAATTAGCATTTACATCTAAATCATGAGGCTTTAATATTCAATAGAACCAGATGATTTCACCCAATCCTCCTCATGACAAAGAGCACCTTTTTTTTTCTTTTTACTTTGTGAGATACAGTTATTTGATAGATTGTATACAAATAAATATAGTATGAGCCAGCAATCAAATGTAAACATTTGGAAAACATCCTGGCGAGCGAGACCTGAAAACACAGTAGTTGAGGGTTTTGACAGCACAGCAAGAAAAGTTTTCGTATTTATTTATATTTATTTATCCATCCATCTATCTTCTCCCACTTGTCCGTTGCCGGGTCGTGGGGGCAGCTGTTGGAGCTGCCCAAGTCACATAGCACCAGTCCCCTATGGCTCCTCCTGCAGGTGGTGGATCCACGGAAGGACGGCCTCATAGTTCCAAACGGGGCCTTGTTGGTCTCTCATAGGGGGCCCATTCACTCTCTCATTCATACACCAGTGTACACAGACACTGGAGGCAAGGAGGGTGAAGTGTCTTGCCCAAGGACACAACGACAATGTGCACCTTCAGGAGGCGGGATTCGAACCCCCGACCTTCCGATCATGAGACGACCCGCTCTACCATCTGCGCCACTGTCACCCCCATATATATATATATATATATATATATATATATGCACTTAAAAAAAACAGACAGAGATTTTAAGTCAAACTCATATTCAGCAACACCTTTACTGAAAATGATTCAGCTCTGAGAGCAAAACAAGCTAACTTTTCTCTGCTCTTAATAACTGACTCACCGAGCATCTTTCCAGTCTCTCTCCTGCCAAGATCCCCCACTGCTACAGCCACTTCAAGCCTTCCAGTTCCAAAGACAATAGGCTTTAAAGCGCAAGACTGGCAAAAACATAACCCGAAGAGAAGAGTCAACGCCACATCACCAACAGCCCCACCATCGATGACTACTGTAACTGTATAATTACCACAGTTAAGAACCTTTTAACAAACAGAAGAGCTTTTAATTCAGGGCATGTTTAGCAGGTGTCAATGATGGCTGGCTTAAGAGAATACCAATAATTTTAGTGCATTCAAGCTGCTTACTGCCGCCTACTGGCCTGTGTACAAAGGTTACCCACATACCCAAATGCCATCAACCATTAAACAATGATCTTACTACCTAGATGCTTGTATTGATACTGCATTTGAAAGATGAGGCCTTCTGGTAACTTATTATATGCGGGGGAACAACAACCCTAGATTTTAGCAGTTGAAATCTGTCAAAACTTTGGGCTATTTCCACTCGGGAAAACATACTTCAATTGCCAACTGCCAAAAACTGTGATAAACTTCAATGTAATCATGTGAAATTCACTACACTCAGTCTACACCTTGTGGACAACATCTGTGTAAAGTGGCTCATCTCTGCACCAAAGGGTTTTGGTGCTTTGGGTCTTTTTGTGTAAAAAAAAAAAAAAAAGGCTATTCGGCACAGACTGTGCCAAACTACTTTGACCATAAAAAACAAATTTTCATACTTTGGAAATGAGCAAATGACACTTCTATAACTTCATATTTTAGCAGATTTTTGAAGATGTTACATCATTTTTATAATATACATTATAATATATAATTATAATAATATACCTATATATTATCACTATGATCAATAATACATTTACATCTGTCCAAAGAATACAACGTTTGTACTCATAATTGGTGCCGTCAATAGTACTATAGACGTACTATAGACGAAAACACAATTATAACATAATAGTTGAATAATTATAAATGGTATGACAATTGTTAATTGGCACGAGCTCGCGACGGAGGACGATAACGCGTTAAATGTGCACATACGGAGTTTTGTTTTACAGTGTTTATGTTCACATTTTATAGTGAGTTTTCAATAAAACTACTCGTATATCGGGATATATATCGTATATCGATATTCAACCTAAATATATCGCGATATGACTTTAAGTCCATATCGCTCAGCCCTACACAGGACAAGTTACACAACAAACTTTCAAGACAGAGTGCCTTAGCTTTTCTATACAGCCTGATCAGTTGTTATGCCCTCGAAGCCTGAGGAACACCTGTTTTTTGTATGTTTTTTCACAAGATTTACTTTAGTCTAAACTGCCTTAACTTTGCCTTAACAGTGCAGTACTCTCTACCTCTCTTCTAGCAAATTTTAAAATACATTTTTGCTCTGATACCTGATTTTGCCAGATACTACACAATATGATTTTATTCTATTTGCATTAAACTATTGACACTTCTGCAATATGAAATTTCCAAAACACCTTCAGTTGTGTTTGAATGCATCACGGCAAAAGGTTTGACTGCTCTACAGAAAGCGTGGGTAGACAATGCAGACACGATTAATACTCTGAACCAAAATGTACAGGCAAAACATCAATTTTTATGTCTTCGTCAAAATCTTTCATCTCAGTGTAATTGATTTTGCAATGCTAGGTTTCCTGGGGTAAAAACATCAATGCAACATAATCGGCCTTCTGCAGATTGCCAGTGCAGGCCCAGATAGGTGACTCTTGTACAGTTTGTAGTGCTTCATGATTCAAACAACCATCTGTATGCTGTATATTTATTCCCCATTTTCTGACTTGAACGGAAACAGAGGAAATAAGAGATTTGAGTAGTAGTTTGTCATAAAAAACAAAAACAACTAAAGTGCACAATAAAGATTGAGGGTGAAGACTGTCAGCATGGGACTTCAATCAACATTGCAACTTAGATTCAAGGAAATCTTTCCCAACTCCCTAAAGTTTCCAAAAGTGTGGTTGGGCGCAGCGCAGCTCACTGTAGCCCTGGTTAACTTAAGGGAATGACAGATGGGTGGAAATGCAGCCCATCACGACTCAACAACACAACAAGCCATGACACAGACACACACATACAACAGGCTTCTAGCTGACACTAACAATCTTTAGCCACCATTGGTGCTTGTGCATCGAGCAGAATTTCTGACATTTGCTTGTTAGCTGCCGGGACCTGTTAAGACAAGAATTTTCAATAGCTTCCTCCCCATCTTTTTTCCACATCAGCTGCTCACCTGCATCCCCCATTCATTCCAGTATTGGGACTGTGGGGGGATTTTGTAGCGCTAATAAGATGATAGTAGCAACAGGGCTTGACAGGGGAGGGCCGGGGTCAGAGGATATAGCACCCCTTTGATAAGGAAGCCAACAAGGAGGCAGGCAGGAGAGAGAGCGATGCCTGCATTTATGGTGAAAAGCTGAATCAAATCCTGAGCACGTTCCCGCTGCACACCTGTAACCTCCTAGAGCAGTACTGTTCAATCTCCACCCCCTCCATGTGCCCTCTGCCATCACCCCTGGCACTGACGGGAGGACACCCAGCACCTTGTTAGCTTAGTTAAAAGTCGCCACCGTTTTTAACAGTGGGCAAGGGGACACTATCCACTAAATAGCTTTGTTGTAATGTAGGATACTTCTTTAGACAACTAATAAATATTAGGGGTGGGACTTTTACGCTATAATTTCTATTAATTAAAAAGGGACTATACATGTTCTAGCTATGTCCTAATGTGTAGAATGAACCTAGACCTATTCAACACAACTGCTTTTAAAATCCTGCACTGTCACTCAAAAAGGTGTTAATTCGGGTCCGAATTGCCTTGATGCACGAGCTTAACATAGAGACTGCAGTTATGCATAAGACCTGAGGTGGCAGCAGTGAGTATAACAATTATCTACTTGCATCTAGTTTTTAAGCTTTAATTACAAAGATTTTAACACGTTAATTTTTTTAACGCAGTTAATCACATTTACCCCGATTTTTGCCCCCCAAGACGGAAATCCCGAGTTGGAACTATTTGCATGTTTCTGGAACGCCCGTAGATCTGACGCATAACAGCGATGGACGAAGACGCTTCACTCGGCCCGTTGGGGATTCAGTTTTGTTTTTAAAAAACGTGCTGATGGGATGTAGTGCTGGGCGATATGGAAAAACCGTATATCACGATATGGATTATTTTATATCACGATAACAATATATATCACGATATACCATAATATAGTCCGTTTTCAGTTATTCTTTCAAAAGTTTAACAAAAATATCTTACTTACTTTTTTTAACTTTATTTTGAAGCAGTGGTATGGATAATTTATATAGCCTGTATTGTTTATGTCAGGAAAAATGTGAGACAGCAGGATAAATGGGCTAAACATGATCTGAACATCTGAGTCCTGACACGAATTTAATGTTTAAGAAACTGTGTTCGAGCAGTTTGCATTGTACGTCTTTAGCTGCTCTACGCGCTGTCTCTTACCTCCTGCACCAGCCTCTCATCTCCTCTCTCTCTGTGTTTAATCCAGATCCATGCACTATCAAGGCGCATTGAGTTGCCTTGTGTACGAAATGCGCGGTATAAATAAAGTTGCCTTGCCTATCAGTCAGCTCCGTTGTGAGATCTATCACTAAATAGGGCTGAACGATTAATTGCATTTGCAATTTTATCGCGATATTACACCACGCGATTTCGTAATCGCAGGGCACGCGATTTGGGAAGTGAATGGAGCAGCGAGATATGGCAGCAAAGTCCGCTCCGCCGCGTGCTTTTGTTTACGTCTTAGTCTAGTTAAGGTGCGCGGTAGATTGTGGATGTACAGTGAAAATATCAGCGTTTATCATGCAGCCACCGCGAAAGGAATATTGCTTTTCTCCGTTAGCATTGCGTTAGCCACAGCGCTAATCACGCCATTCCGTCGCCGCTACTACACGCTCTGATGATCACAGAAACTCCCTCACCTCCGGATTCACACGCCTCTGCCTCCACAGACATATATAGGTGAGTCTGTGCTGATTGTAAAAAGTAAAGAGTCGTTTGTGGCTCAGTTTAGGGGGCTTATGTTTGGGAATGTTGTGGATAAAGAACTTATCTCAAAAGCATAATGACGTTTCATGACCATTAAGTATCCGCGGAGGCGAAGTGCCATGTGCCTTTATTTACCTTTGCGTCTACCGCATATCCGCTCCGTAGGTCGTACAGACGCAAGATGTAAACACTAAACTGCAGTATGAAAAGGGTTGGTAACTAGGAGTCCGTGTCATGTCTTATTTTGCTGAGGAAATGTGCTGTTTAAGCTGAAATGTCACCAAATGGCTGCGAGTCAAAGATTACGTGTCTGTGTTTGGCACCTCATGTCTCCGTCTCCTTGTGTCAGTGTTCTTTTCTTTCTTCATATTGTCCAAAGTTACATCCCAAAACCAAAATGCTGCTCTTAATTCCACTGTTTTGGCGTGTGCTCCATCTGGCCTCTCCGTGTCCTTCAATAACGCGCATCTGAAGCAACTCAGACAGGGATTTGATTGGCCGAAATAATAAAGTACTATTTAATAAATTAAATAGCTTATTTTGTATTAATTGGGAGTTTGATTTCCTAAAACTTTTCCAACTAGTTAAAGCAGACGTTTGTTCTTACTTTCCTGCACTTTAGTATGGGTGATGTTACTGACTGGATCAGTGAGTTATTTTTTTTTAATATCTATATAATTTAGCATTTATTTATAGACTGTACTGTTAAGTTCAGACAGTTTAAGAAGTGCAGTCCACATTTTGAATAGGTCAAGCAACAATTTTGTTGCAACTTTCACTTCAAATATAGTTTATTATGAAACAGGCTGATTTATTGCTTGTGTTAGGTGAAAAATACATGAGAAGAGGACCTTGCAACAATAATCGCATATTTAATCGCAATCGCAATATTGAAGAAAAAAAATCGCAATTAGATTATTTCTCAAAATCGTTCAGCCCTATCACTAAAAAGCTGTTTATTTGCCGTACGTGAAGCAGAGCGAAACCACGCGGTGTTTAGGGAAGTAGCTGAGAGAGAGAGACGGATCAGCGCTGCGTCAAAGCTAAACATATTACGCAAATGACTGAGAATTTTCGGTTAATGTAACCTCTGTTATAAAGTGACATTTAACTCAGAAATAAAAATGCCGAGTGTTGTAGTAGGGGTGTACGTCCATTAGATGTCGCCGTTGCTACAGCAGGTGTGGCGGGCGGCGGACAGCAATATCGTAAAGCAGGTGTCGCAAAACAACAAGACGGAGTTTCTTTGCGAAAAAGTTCTTTTTTATTCTTGTTTATAATCACTTAATATAAACTTAGAGGATGCGTAGTGACAAGACAACACCAATACATTCTTTGTGGCCTATTTAATGTAATATTTGCTTTAATAATTGATGAAATTAGGTTAGAAACGATATAAACGATAGAAGAGAAATGGCACGATAGACACTTTTCTATCGTCCCCACGATATGTATCGTCATATCGCCCAGCACTAATGGGATGACAGACAAGTGTACTGCTGTGGGCAAGTTGTAAAAAAAAAAGAAAAAAAAGAGTTTGCCTTCCACCGTAGTTATTCAAGTCTAAAATACCGTCTCAACGCAAAACATGTTGGGGCAAACAAAGACGTCCTCGAAGCCAATGTTAGCATAAAGCGGCTCAAACAAACGCTCCAGCCAGCCCACGCTGGACAATATGACGGGCATAAATGTGGCATTATTATTACTGTTTAATGTGCTCTACAAGTTACATGATCAGAGTTCCTAAAACACTTGAAAGCGAAATAGCTATAAATGCACTTTTTTGTTTATTTGTTTATTTGAGCAATACACCTTGTGCTCAAAAGGAGTGGGCTGAAGCAAAAAGCTTATGAGCCCCCACCCCCAAGTGCAATAAAATAAAAAAGAACATTTCAAAACATTACAAGCAGCTACATTCGTACAGACCAACTTACAAACTTACAACAACAACAATATATGAACTGTTTATATAATTAATTGGAACAACGCACAGCTACAACAACGATCTCGTTTCATATACGATGTCTAATACAAAGCAAGTCAAAAAATGTGTTCCTTAATATATTTCTTGCAGATTTTTACCCGTGATTACGAGTTACTTTTATGGTATAAAGGTACATTAATAGATATTATAATCTGAGATCTTGATGCTTTCCAGTTGTCATTACCATTCTTAGTATAATTTTATTTTTGGGTTTAATTATCATCATCATTATTATATATTTATTTAATTAAGTTATATGTGAAGTATGATGTTCCTGCATAGTGTGGTGCATTAAAAAGCCAGAGAGTGGGCCAGTTGAAGAGGGCAGTAGCTCCCCTTCAACAAACCCCCACACGGCTGCCCTAACAGCTGATTTTGTAGAATATGTTCCTATGCTGAGTGGTGCATTAAAGGACAAGGTTTAGAGCCCGTTGGGAGGATTCCTCTCAACAGATCCATAACCTGCCAACCCTAATTCTCCATTTGTGAATTTGAGCAATAGAATGACAACCGTTCCAAGCAGCAACACTCTTCCTTGAATATAGAGGAAAAAAATACACATAATTGATTCTACTGCTCCCCCTAGTGGCAACACATTTCTTCTTGTCTGTATATTTCAAGAGTCTTTTGTTTGTATTTATATTTGAACAGGTTAATGTTTGGACATCGTTTCAAATCCATCTCCAGTTTATTCCACAATTGTACACCATTAACGGTTGGACTAAAACTTTTCAAAGTTGTGCTATGTTTCTGAATCCTAAAGTTTAATTCATCACGTAAATCATAACGACCAGTACGTTCTTGGAACCTTCTTTGTAATTGGTTTGGTAACAATTTATACCTTGCTTTGAATAACATTTGAACAGTTTGGAACTCAACAATGTCACAAAACTTCATGATCTTTGATTTTAAAAATAATGAGTTTGTGTGGTCCAAAAACCCAGCTTTATGAATTACTCGGATAGCTCTTTTTTGCAACAATATTATTGGTTTAACTGTGTTTTTATAAGTACTACCCCAAACCACAGTACAATAATATAAGTAGGGCAAAATCAGAGAACAGTATTAGGTATGTAGAGCTTTGATGTTTAAAATGTGCTTTGCTTTTGCTATTACTGAAATGCTTCTAGAAATTTTCGTAGATATATATTTAATATGAGATATGAGATTAGAGTAATTCTGTCATCAATAATCACACCGAGAAATTTGATTTCATGGACTCGCTCGATAACAACACCCTCTATCTGAATTGCTTCCTGAGCATTGCAATTACAGTTGCCAAATATCATCATTTTGCTTTTACTCAGATTTAGAGATAATTTATTTTGTTTGAACCACTTGTTGACACTTTTGAGTTCCAAGTTAACAATCCGACACAGCTGCTGTAAGTCGTCTCCTGATGCAAAAATATTTGTATCATCAGCAAACAAGATAAATTTAAGTACTTCAGATGTTTTACAAATATCATTAATATACATATTAAACAATTTTGGGCCCAGAATAGAACCTTGAGGTAAACCACAGACAATTTGTCGACAACTCGACTGATAGTCACCGATTTTCACACATTGTTTTCTATTTTTTAAGTAACTGGTAACCCACTGTAAAGCTACCCCCCTAATTCCATAATGTTCTAGTTTATTAATTAATATATCATAGTTTATTGTATCAAACGCTTTACTCAGGTCAATAAATAACCCTATTGCATATTTCTTGTCATCTACAGCATTAGTTATTTCTTCAGTTATATCAAAGAGCGCGTGTGAGGTTGAGTGATTGTTCCTAAAACCAAACTGATTGTCCGAGAGTAAATTACACTTTTCGATAAAGCTGTCAAGTCTAGCGTTAAAGACCTTTTCTAAGATTTTAGAGAATTGCGGTAAAAGGGAAACCGGCCTATAGTTTGTAAAGAGATGTTTATCTCCTGCTTTGAACAGAGGAATCACTTTTGCTACTTTCATACTATCAGGAAATTGTCCAGTTTGCAACGATAAGTTACAGATGTAAGTTAACGGCTTAGAGATACTTTCAATAACAGTTTTTAAAGTTTTCATATCCATGTCATGGTAATCGGTCGAGGTCTTATTTTTACACCCTTTAACAATGTCCAGTATCTCCTTTTCCTCCACAGGGTTGAGGAACAAGGACATAGGATTTGTGTCTATCAGTTCACAATTATAGTTCTCAACATTTGCAATTTTTGCAGCAAGGTTCGGTCCAACATCTACAAAGAATTTATTAAATGTATCGACTACTTCATTCATATTATTTAAAGTGTTATCCTCGTCTTTGAAATGTTTTGGATAATTAATCGTTCTTGGTTTATTTCTAATTATACTATTTAAGATATTCCATAAACCTTTAATATTATTCTTATTGCTATCTAACAATGTATTATAATAATCCTGTTTACATTTTCTAATGATACCTGTCAGTTTATTTTTATATTTCTTATATTTATCCTCAGCTTCTTTTGTTTGGTTATTTATAAAGTTTTTGTAAAGATTATTTTTTTTCTTGCAAGCATTTAGTAAACCCTTAGACATCCATGGTGTTTCTTTACACTTTCTGTTTTTACAATATTTCTTCATTGGGCAGTTTTTGTCGTATACCTTTTGAAATACTTGCGTAAACTCATCATAAGCCATATTCGTGTCATTCTCTCTGTACACAATACTCCAGTCTTGAGCTAAAAGCACCTTTTTAAATGCATCAATAGTTTTCTCTGTTTTTACCCTTCTAAACCAATACTTGTTTTCCTCCTCATCTTTTACATATCCATTTTTATACAAAACGAAAACTGGAAGGTGATCACTAATATCATTTATAATTAACCCGCTGACTGTATCATTTTCTATTTCATTTGAGAAAATGTTATCAATCAAGGTGGCACTATGGGTTGTAATTCTACTAGGTTTGGTTATTAGAGGAAACAGACCTATACTGAATAAAGTATTTATAAATTCGTCCGACTTTTTATGTTTATATGGGTTTAACAGATCGATGTTGAGGTCTCCCCCCACAAACATGACTTTATGATTTAATCCTGAAAAGTGCTCCTCCATCCACTTAGAAAAAACATCTACATCAGAGCCAGGTGTTCTATAAATAGAACTCACAATAATATTTTTCTTTTTTTGCCTTGTAATTTCAACAGTAAGGCATTCAAGTGTATCTTCCACCACCATTGTCTTATTTTCCATTACTTTGTAACTATAGTTGGAGTCTATAAACATAGCTACGCCCCCACCATGCTTGTTCTTTCTGTTCATACTTATAAATTCATAACCATCAATAGAAAACTCAAATTCTCTGTCATTATTAATCCAGGTTTCTGTGATTAGAATGACACTGAATGGTGTGGAAAACTGTTTTAAGAAGCTTTTGATGTGGTCAAAGTTTGCATAGAGACTTCGACTATTGAAGTGGATTACATTGAATGCCTTAATGTTCTTAAATTTACTATTGTACAGATCCTCTGTGTAGTATTGACAGTCATTGGTAGCTCTAGTAAAAAAGTTATTTTCCGGGTCAATGTCGATCTCAGTGTTCTGTAGGTCGTATTGTGAGAATGTAAAATCCTGAGTGTTTGCTTCAGCAATTCTCCTTATTGAAAAGTCCAAGTCGGTGCTTCCTATAGAACTATATGTATTACTGGACATGTGAAATTATGTGCTTTTACATACCAAAGTCCATACGTTTTTCCCGGTGTTTATACTGGATGTGGTGTACTGCTGCGTGGACGTATAATGAGTTTGTCATATCTCAAGAAGGCGATCTCCCCCCTTTCTCGTGCAGCTCTCAGCTCCGGCATCAGTTCTTTACGTTTTCTTTTTATTGATTCGGTGTAGTCCTCGTTAATGAAGATTTTTGTTCCTTTGAGTCGTTTGGCGCGCTGCAAGATTTCCTCACGATCCTTCCACCGCAGTAGTCTGGCGATGATGGGTCTCGGCCAGTCTCTCCCGCCGCCGGGTTTCCCTACGCGGTGAGCCCTCTCCACCTCCACCGCGTGATGTAGCTGTAGCTTCTCCTTCAGTATCTCCTTAACTTTTTCCTCGGCGTCGGCCCAGGTCTCCCCGAGCGACTCCAACACTCCCTCAAATACCAAGTTGTTTCTGCGGCTCTGCCCCTCCAGATACTCCAGTTTGTCCGTGATAATGTGCAAATTGTCACATACTTTGTAAAAATCCGTCTGTAAAGTGTTTGTGCGCTCTGTGAGTTTCAGATTTTGTTCTTTCAAAGTGTCCACCTCACCTTGCGTGAACTGCAGGCTTGTTTTTAGTTCTTGAATGTCCTTTGTCTGTAAATCTATTCGGGTGTTTGTCGATTCCATTATGAGTTTAATAAATCCTTTGAAGTTCTCCTGTTGTTGTTGAATTAATTGAAGATGGAAGAGGAGAGACACGCACATCCAATGCTCTAAACCAGTGTGCTGGATCCAAAATAGTACATGATAAGAAAATGAAGGGCTAGACCCGAAACGTCAACCACCACCTTCGGTGTACAATAAATCGGTGAGCGAACCTCAGTTGTGCGGATCTTTTCCTTTTCTTATCGTTGTTGAATTAATTCCCTGAACATGGCCCTCTGCTGCTCCATGAGTTCCGTGACTCGACTGAGACTTACGTAGTCCTCCTCAATCGCCGCCTCTACCGGCGGCTTTTTTGGCATTTTTGTTTTTGTTTTGCAAACCAGTAAAATAAAATAAAATAAAAGTATTAACTTGTTCAGAGCTTATTTCTAACACCGCCAACGCTGCCACAGCAAACAAACACAGCGCGCACTTCCGCTTCCGGGTCCCATTCTGATTTAGTTTTTTCCACTTGCACTTTGCATCTGTTACTTGAATAACTACACAGATTAACAACAATAAATACATTTGTTGTTGAACTCAAGCGTCTATGGAGTTATTGAATAATTTAGGTGCAAAACATTTGTGTTTTTGGAATAAAATGTGTGTAATTGCACATTAATTAATTACAGACCTGTAATTAACTTGATTAAAACATTTTAATCGAGTCCCACTACTAGTAAATATCTATACAATGTAACGTTCTTTGTGTAGGAGTCTTTCACTTTCATTTTGTTTTTAAATGAGTTATGGGTTTTGAGGAATGTAAAATAGTTATTAAGTCTTTCCCATGTAGTCAAATTTACCATTCACAGAAAATATAGCTTCGAATAAGTTAGATCCATTTCTCTCGGAGCAGAATAAATGCTTCAACTTACAGATGCAACAGAGATCAAGGCTTCAAACATCCAAATCGTTGATCAATACTCTTCTCTATATCTCAAACTACATCTTTTTCCAGAGTGTGTTGCAACTCTAAAAGTGTGAGGAGCAGCAGGAGTGTATCGATCTTTACAAACTGAGTGCATTACAGTACTTGCTCATGTAGTGCTCATACCTTCATCAAAGTCTGCGTCGTCCTCTGTGTGCTGGGGAAACGGGAAACAGTTGGTGATCTCAAGGCGATCGTCCACCACCAGCCCCAGCAGGACTCCCTGGACCACTTCACTGCCCTGGCCCTCTTCCTGGTAATGCTTGATAATCTTCAGCACCACCTGTGAAAGCACCAAAAAGCAATTGGACTTTTGATATTGAGCGGCTGCAACAATATTGAGGCGAAGGAGAAAAGGCTTCACACTCCTTTCAATAACTGGTCGGGGAAAGCGATTTCATTTTCTCAACCCGGGCTAATTTATTTATCTTGCCCACAGTCTGTGCATTCTGCAGCTACAGTATTTCTTGTTATTGTTTTTGCCCTACTCTCATTTTAGGATTTATGTTTGCTGGTATTATGGCATTCAGATGCACCATGCTGATTTGTGTTCATAAGTTTTTGCTGGTCTTAGTACCCATTAGACTAAAAAAAGGCCTGGGTTTACCTCCAAGACTTTTAGTAGCAACAGATTTGCGGCTTAATTTCCTTTGTTTCCTGAATTAAACGTAAACGAGAACGCTGTGGAGAAGGATTGGGAGGTATTTACAGGTTAGAGACCGGAAATGGCGTACGTGAGGGATGATCCTCCTCCTGCACTTAATTCATAAAAAAAAAAAACTACAAAAAAGCATTTAACTGTGTTATTGACTAAAACGCCAATAGAATTCTGATTATACTTTTACAATACCAGTGGGGATATAAAACACCAACATGCACATGTCAAGTGAGACTCGGAAAGCAAAGCATATGCAACTTGTACATGGCTTTAATTTGGGCTTCTATCCAAAGCCGAAACTGCCATTTCTACGACTTTAACAAACATGCACGTTAAGGCAGCTACCAGCCAGGCGGCTTATTTGTACAGAAGCCTTTGCATTTTCTCTTCCGGAGGAGATACAGCGGGATCAAAGTTTCTATTAGTGTAAACAAAGCAGCAAGGGGAAGATGAAATGATCTCCCAAAAGGCACGAAGTTACAAATGAGACATTCCTGTGAAGAATTTCAGTTTTTCCTTTTCATCTTTTACATTTTCAAAAGATCATTAAAAAAAAAAAAAAAAAAGGGCACCCCAATATGGCAAGTATCACAGCTTTAAATGCTTTGCTTGGCAGCAAAGAGTCTCTCAATTCTAGTTTGAGGTATTTCTGCACTTTCATTCTAACTAAAGTCTTCCAAAAATAAGATTTCTGGGCAGTCTCTTACACAGCGCTCTTTGGAGGTGTATCGACAGAGCTTCAATGATGTTAAGGTCAGGAGACTGAGGGCCGTGGCAAAACTTTCAGACTGTACCTCTTGAGGTCATCCAATGTGGATTTTGAGGTGTGTTTACAATCATTACCCATTGATTCTCACAGATAGTGTTACTTTTAATTGTACCAAATGAAATGTTCACTATGCCGCTGGCTGCAATGCAACCCCAAAGAATGATGGATCTACCCTCAAGAGTTAGACAGAACTGCCTTTCATGAAATTCTGTTCCCTTTTTTCTTCAAAATTACCTGCGCTGAATTTTGGTGTGCATGTAAACCAAGACAGAGTTGACCAGATTACACTTTTCACTGTGTCACCAACACCACAAAAAAGAAATATTAGCCAAAACATTCTCTTCCCAGTTCCCACAACCAAAGATCTGTTACTTGGCGAGCGTCAAGAGAGAAATCCAGCAGAAAATTGAATGAGCAGCGCCAAAACTAACTAGAGAAGGAAAGGCAAAGTGTCTACACGAACAGGATGTAGAGCTGCGTGTAGGGGGAGCGCATAAATCACGCTGATAACAGTGTGGGCAGGTCATAGCCACAGGCATTAATAATACACACATACAGCGCCGAGACGCAGGCTGGTAGTCTTCAAGTCGTGTTCACACCGCGCACATTGTGTGAGCTCCACTATTCTGCCCCGGTTCTCTGTGCACATACATAAACACACATACATAAAACACACACACAGCACCTGTCCTGGGATATTTATTTCAATGGACTGCAAGACCTGTCACACAACAAGTAAAAGGCTAGAAGGTTGGAGGAGAATGAGACGGCACTTTGGGAGAAAAACAAATCTCATTCTTGGCCTGCCTGCGCCACTCTGACTGAGAGGTTGAGGGTGTGCACAATAGGTCCAGGGATGAAAGGTGTAAAAAAAATAAAAAAATTAAAAAAAAGACCCAGGAGGAAGGAGACACTGATGAAGGAGGTGGAGTGAAAAATGTCAGTGACAACCACAGAGCTGAGAGAGGCAAGTAAACGAGGGAGAGAAAAAAAAAATACAACCAATGACAGTGAGAAAAGCAAGTAAAAGACGTTCAGAGGATGGACGGCTCTGGCTGCCTTTACAAAGCCTCCTGCCCCCTTTTGAGACTTGGCTCGTTCTGTTGCCAACAAATAGCTTTTTCTAGTCTCCATCAGTGGAAGTAGATTGCACAATACACAAAGCCTACAACATCTATCTACCTTTTGGCAATCTGTTCATCATGCACTTAAATAGCATCAGTCTTGAAAAGGAAAAAAATATATAAAAATGGACGAATGGTTGAAAAACACCTTTAAGAAGGGCAAAGAAATAAAAGCCTGACTGGAGCCTCAGAAGAGACCACAGACCAGAGCCAGTGTTTGTACAGTAGACAGAGGTTTTTGATGGATTTGTCATGCTGCTTTTATTCATGCTGAGTAAATGTCATCAGGTATTGTAAGCAAAGCCAGGAACACGCCAAGTTTGGGAAAAAGTACACAGTAGAGTAACAAGTCTCACAGGTGCAGAACCTTCCACAGTTTTATTGATCCGTCCTACCAACAGCTACCCACAGAGCTCGCCTCATGTGGAGAAGGCCCAGATGGATATGTGAACAGCATATTATAAATCAACAAGCTTAAAATTGAATTGTGCAAAATCAATTGCAGCTCAAATCCCCCGTTGGCCATCTTTAATTCTCATCATAAATCTTCTTACTCACACGCGCAACGGCGGGGCTCATATTTGTGCCGCAATGGGGGTCCAACTTATGAGAAAGTCAAGTAAAGGCTGAGGCGAGGAATTCTGCCTGCCGTCTGATAAGGAGACAAACTGTGGGTCTAATACAATTGATCAAATCTTTCAATCTGTGCATGCTCCAGTAAAGAACTGTGAAAGACTGGGCAAACCATTTCAAACATGTCACATTTTGCTTGCTAGTCTGATGCTTTGCGCATTCAAATACAACTATGACACACATAAACAAACAGTGGCAGGTTTTATTTTAATGTGGGAAAACAAAGTGGATTCATTTTTATTTTTAACAACTTTCATAACACAGTCAGCTGCCTTCCATTTTGGTTTTCATTTTCATACTCGCCAAATGGTATTAAAATTACTTGAAATTTGTAAAAAAGATGCTATAAGCATATAAGAGGAACAGCCTACGCTGTAATCATATTATTAAAATACCGCTTTAGCCAATATACCTCAGGGAAAATGCAAACTCATGGTACATTAAAATACTACAAATGTAAACTTGCCACATTGGTAATATGGACACATTTGCTTTGAGAGAAAAAATGTTAAGTCACATGAGTGCAAAGCAGGCATGTTTGTGATCTCTTCTGGTGTGTAATACAACCCAGGCCTCACAGCAGCATTTGGCTTTAGCTACATCACTGCTGAAACGTGTTCAAAGTACACACAAATGTTTTCCTACTTCACAGTTGAGGTGATGCCTTCCATGGGTGAGCTTACCACTACACCAATGACAGACTGGTCATGACGCAATACAGAGGAAAGAACTGCATAGCCATGAGTTGCTGCCATGTTTACTCTTAAAGTTTACACATTTGGTGGGATCTGCATGTGCACACAGTCCCACAGTGAAATAGTAGTAAAGATGGGGGGATTCAAAACTAGTATAACAGATTACAAAAAACAGATATTGGATCAACTTCAGGGTCTATGAGGCAACGCCCTTAAGAGCAGGCCACGACCTCTGCAGCACACCTACTCTATAGGGCTCTTCTACCATCCGGGTACTTTCAGAGCGCCGCAGATGTGGAGGTGAAAACAATGGCGGTATTAAACAGCTTTTTGCCTGTGAGTTACAGATCGTGTTCGATACATTTAGTTTTTCTCAGTAAATCCGGCCTAAAAGCTGTTGTGGGGTTGGATCTTCCATTTTGTCAGAACTACAGCTTGAATCTTGTCAACTGAGTACGTTTTTTTAGAATCGACGTCTGCGTTTTGTGTGACTGAGCACACGCACAAAGACCAGACAGGTACGTATCAACTTGTCTATGCTACGGTAAGAACAAATCTCAGTATGTAAAAACGGTGGCCTGTTCCTTTAACTTGGATCATGATCATTTCCCGAAAGGTGAACATAAATGCGTAAAATTCAACACAAAGTTACGATTGGATTAGCGACCCATAGTAGGCGACCTCTTGGCAGTTTGTACAATTATTAATCGAGACCAATCAAGACCAATTTCTGTTTATATCAGACTTTTGCCTCAATAGGCAGGTTATCATGGTAATCAAATCACATTTCATCACCATCCGATAATTATTCAGCTTAATAAATCCTCTCAAACAACCACCCAATATCAGCGATCTCCCATTGTTTTCAATGAAGCGCGAGCGTTGTATTCACCTCCGCTTGATTTGTGACGTAACACCGTCGAGCCCTATACACATACACTACGGTCAATGAGAAGCTCAGGGCCAGAGCAGGAGGGGGGTGGGATGTGAGAAACATCAAAGTACCAGGGTAGTGAAACAAGTTTGTCCTCTGCTGTTTATACGGAGGTACTACACAACAGTACACCGTACAGATTACAAACAAATAAATGTTTAAACAATAACAAATAAACATGTAAAGACCGTGTTTTAAATACGTTATATGTATTTAACCTTTATTTAATCAGGAAGTCTATACACTATATAAATAAAGCTGTGATCATTAGATGTGATAAAAACGCTAGTGTTAAATTTTTGTGGATAAGCAGTGTGCAAGTAAATGAGCAAGCCCCATTCAAAGAGAGCAACATTTAAACAGTCTTCAGTACAATACTCTTGTAACTTTAGAAGTTGTTTTGGAAACTGCAAAAATAAAAATAAAAAAACTGAATGGACCAATTAGCAAATCTCTCGACTTTTGACTAACAGTTTAAAATGCAACCAGCCAAAGAAAATCTGCATTGAAGTAAAACATAATAATAAAAGTTAAACAATCCGCACAGTGGTTATCCTAAATCTCGTTTGTCACGTAACCATAGATCACGAATAGTTGTATTATTGATCTGTGGACCTCATTATCATCATAGGAGGCATGCACTAAACGATTGAGCAAAACCAAGGATCAGAAAAAACGATACGATCACATCAAAATAGACATTACCTTGTACCACTGTCGATTGTTAAAATAGTTGTTAAAATCTACTGTGAATTAGTCTATCTGATTCCGCCATGAAGTTGCTAGCATCTGCATCAGCCGAAGCTAACGTATTTTCCGCAAAAATCCGCGACCAAATCATCGCCGTAGCCCTTCCAGCTCAGTTTATCATACTTACCAGCCCTTCAATCTGGATCTGTTTAACCGGGGAGTCCAGGGTGCCACTTGTAGAGGACATTCCGGTGTTAGATGATGAACCGGTCTCTTTGCGTGAAGCCATAAGTGAATCGCTACCGTCGCTACACGCGGAAAAAGGTCGGAACGTTTCAGCGGCGGAGCAGGACCTTTCTGTTCTCCCTCCCGGGTGGAAACAAAGCATACGAAAGGTTCCGTCTTCGGTGTCTTGATTTCCATCACGCGCATCTTCATTATACTTGACTATGTATTTGGAGAGGCGAGGACATACACTATTATGTATGTTTATTATCCCTATCGTCTTCCACAAGTAGTCATGGTTGATAAAGCCTGTGGGAGTAGATGCACATTATTATTTTTTTGAGAATAAGATCCCTTCCATCTACAGACCACAGGACTTATTTCCATCAGTAGGTAATGCAAATTGCACTCAGTTGGTCAAATCTTAAAATACCGACAATGCGAAATATTCCAAACTATGATACATGAAATACATCGTCCAAGTACTTTTAAAACACTTTATTTAAAATGTTTACAGAGGTATCACAACTAGTAGTTACCCAAAGGCTAAAAGGGGTGGTATACTCAACTTATTGTAACAAGTACATTACCTAGTTACGTAATGCAAAAAAGATTAACAAGCATTAACACAAGAGGTACAAAAAAAAACATAAACCTTGAATAGTCTGCTTGAATTTTACATCTTAATGTGATACTTGATGCCAGAAAAGATGTATTAAGAATTGCTTTTGCTTGTCATAAAATAACAATAGCAACAAGTGGTAGGTAATCGGGGTTACACTTTAGATGTACCAGTACCTTTTCCTCGCATGTACAGTGTCAATACAAAGTTCAACATGGAAATATAAAGGCCATATTTAAAAACAATTTAATAAAGAGGGACAATGATCAAATGTTTGGAAAAGTAGACAGCCGATTTTTTTTTCCAAAAAAAAATTGGAGCCAAACTTGGTGACTGGATAAGTAGGTTTTTATAAATACAATTGTTAAACATTCGCCCTTTTTAACCACATGAATACTGCATGATTCCACCTGTAGTTACAGTAAAATGCTTTATAAAAAGTTTCCAACCGAGTTCCTTTATCCATACCCCTCCCCTTCCAAAATTGACCGATGCAAAAACAATAAAAGGCAAAAAGTTGAGTACTTTTGCAAGTGTTCTTCCAATGTCTAAACAATGTGAAATCTTGGTCCAGCAGAGGCAATGATGTCGCTGTAGGGCTGAGACTGGGTCACCTCGATGGCTTGTTGCTTCTTAAGAACCAGAAAACTGTAAAACTTTGCAGCCGCTTGCTTTTTATTGTTGTTTCGGCATAAGTCAAGCAGACCGACGGACTCTGCCCCAGTCTTTGCCATGACACGCTAGAAAACAGAAACGCATGGTTGAAATATGAATAGATCCAGTTGTGCCTGCCTCAGATGAAAGATTTTACTAAAGCAATTCAGTACCTGCAGACCGTGGAGCATCTGCTGCGTCCTCTTGTTCCACCTTTTCTCCTCCTGGTCCTGGTCTCCGGCCTGACCGTCCTCGTCCTATAACAAATAAGTACTCAGTCAATCCATCCCGTCCGGATCATTTCTCTATTATTTTAGGGAAAATAAAAGCACGCTAACCTCCTCTTCGTCACTGTCATCTTTTTTGTCTTTCCTTTCACCAAGCAGGTCGAGCTCAGGGACGAGCTGAGTGAGGTTGACGCTGCTCTCCTCTGGGGGCAGATCCACCTGAGGCATGTCTAACCTTTGGGACAACATGGAGCGATCAGCCTGTTGCTGGTCCAAGGAACCCATCTAAAAGTGAAACAGAACAGTTAATATATTAAACATTAACTTTTAACATGCCATAAGAGGTCTTTAGACGTCTCCATAACCATAGCTAATAGAGGATTGAGTATTAAATGCTGGGATGGATTAAGTTTTATGACTGTGGTGAGCTTACAGGCAGTGCATCTTTGTCGAGGGACTTGCGTTTAACTCCCCGAGGAGTTGATGGGGGAGGCATAATGGTCTCATCCAGGGTCGTCCTGCTGCCCTCCATTACCGAGTGTGCGAGCATGCTAGGCTCTTCCATGATAGTTTGGTCTATGGAGGAAAACGTATACATACAATGAAAATGCTTTGAATGAGGTCCTGCCTTTGTTAAACAAATTGTATGTAATCGTCTTACCAATGACATCTCTGTGCTGACCCATGACCTCTTCCCGAGGCACCTCAGGGTTCTCCAGCTCTTTAAGGAACTCATCAAGACTGTCTGCTTCACCCCCCTTCCTCCTCTTCCTCATCTCATCTGGCACCAGAGGCGTCAGGCAGCGTGTGAACATCTGATGGAGCAATTCAATAAATGTTACCTAATATGAATTATGATATTCTGCAACTGGCACAAAAATGTAAAGAAATGCTGAGATTCATAACTTTCACATAATGGTTTGCATTACATGCAAGGATACGGGTGTCAAGGTTTTTGCGCAGAAATGTATCAAACCATTTGCTCATGTCTGAAAAAGCACAGTATTGAAGGCAATACCAAAACTATTGAGTGATCAACTAAATCAGAAGTTTTTGGCAACTTCAGTTACATGTATTAAAAAGAGACATCTCACCTTAAGCAGCCTGCTGTTCCAGAGAGGCTGAGCTGGGAGAGAGAAGAGTTTCTCCACTCCTCCAGTTTCTTTCCACATCATAAGTTTCTTAGTGGGAGGAGCCAAATCCAGAGTGGTGACTATGTCCGAGTAGTCTGATAATTGAGCCCTGATGGTTTTGCTGTCCAACTCCTTCACACTGTCCACAATCAGCTTCCTCTTGCGCTTGGCTTTGGTTTCTTTGACTGAAATGTGATACGAGGCAAATGAAAGTCTAGACTTTAACAATTTCATGTATTATATAGTTTATCTATAATGTGATGTGTCTCATTGTGCAAGTGAGAAGGTTTACCTGTAATGTCAATAGGCTCCAATGCAAATGCTTCTTCCTCATTATGAACTAGAGTAGTTTGTTCAGTCTGATCAGCCATAGCTGGAAGTGGTTCAGCTGGACCGGAGTCTGGACTGTCTGGACCCGCTACAAGAGAAAATCAAATTAAATGACCAACACATAAATATAGAAACGGCTTTGCTTATACCAATTACTCAAGTTAAACTTACGTGATTGTAGATTGTCAAAGTCATCCTCGTCATCTCCGTGGTCTGGCGGCATCATGACACTGTCCGTGATTGCAGGAGGGTCATCAAAGATACCACCCCCATCTTCAGAGCTCAACAGTTTATCAACTAAAAATGACAAACACAATGAGAGTTCTTACACAGGTCACCACTGCACTAAAAACACACAAAGCAATAGTCAACATACCAAGCATTCCACCATCACTGTTACCCAGAGAGGCATCACCAAAGTCATCATACTCCATGTGGTTGGATTTATCAGGAAGATTTGCTGGCCCAGGTTCCGCTTCTAAAAGCAGGTTGGAAGCTGTGGCACCATGCATGATGTCCTCTTCGAATGTGCTGGCGTCACGCATCATCTCCCGGTCGTCCATACCAAAGTCAGCTAAAAAAAAGTAGAATTCACATTAAAAACAAATGTTTTCATCGTACAGCCCATGTTGAAAGGGTCTGTCATACCAAAGTCATTGTCTTGTAAGAGACTGAGGTTGCCAACATCTTCCCTCATAGTGATCTCTTCCACTCTGCTCTGGTTCAAAGTGAACTGCTGGGCCACGTCAATATCACTGTAAGAAAACAGTGCAGTCAGTAATTGTAGCCTTTTGTAGAGGCAAAATACCATTTAAAAGTGATACTCACTCAAGGTCTGGAAGTGGCTGGTCAAAGTCGTGAAACTCTTCAGGTAGAGTGATGGCATTGTAGGCAGCCTCTCTGTTTTCCTCAGGCAGATCCACCACACCTGTTTATTAAAAGATGTATTAATAAAATACTTGCTTTTTGTATTTAAGTCAAATCAAACATGCCCATACCTGGCCTGAAAGCCATTTTGATCTTGATAAAGGCTTCATTACAATCAGCCAGCAGGTATTTGGCCTTCCTGTGGTAGATTCTCACCACTCCAAGGAGCAAGTGACCCGATGTACGCAAAGCCATTTTCACCTAAGGAACAAAACATTTTGGAAGAAATGTAATGCAATAAGTACAGGAAAAACAATATTTGATGGTGTCTTTATGAAATAAAGTCAGTCAAAACATGACTCTTTTACCTTGGGTGAAATGATGCTCTCCACACTGCTTTCAAGGTTGCATTCAAATACATGAGCCTTGGTCAGCTTCTTGTCCCAATGGGCCGCTAGCCAGATCTTGGCCAGCGGCCCACGCTTGCTGAGGACAAAGTGGGCGTAAAACATTGTTGTCCTTAATCACTCACTTGCGGTGGGGCAAGTTTGCCTGAAAAACAAAATGCCTTAATTCAAGAACCAGACAAAAACATCATTTTCCAATGGACATGCATTAATAAGCAAAGACCAATTTTATATTTGAGCTTGCAGTGCTTTAGTTAACTGATAAAAACATTATTGGAGTATAACGATGTGGTATGACGATGCATGAAAAGCAGCCCACACTGTCAACATACAACCCAAGAGTTACTGAAACACATGATATGTCAACACCTTTCTTCTGCCAGATGTTTTAGGTTCAGTTCGGCCTCTTAGCAATCAGACCCATCAGCACTAAACGTCTGCCGTGCCATCTTGTGCCATTTTTTTGGGTGCAATTTTTATCCTGTTGTATTTTAATGTTTCCGTTTCTCTCTCATCGTTTAGTAAGTCTGTACGGCAACTACCGTAATTATGTGTAATGTTATTAACAGCATCTCTAATGTTTATGGTCATCTTGACGGATGTGTGCTCCTTGCACTTGCTGAGGCATGTGCTTCACACTAGGGCTCAGTTGTGCTCTTAACACTTGTTGCCATTGTCCTGCTGCAGCGAATTTTAAAATTACGTTGGAGTTAAATGCATGTAATTTATTGCCATCCGTTTAAATCATTGATATCTTTTCCAAGGTTCCGTCAGTATATCTGGCCAAGGCCTAAAGATTAAAACTAGCAAATCAATTCTGTCATATTTTACGGTTGAAATGCCCTATCCTTGTAATAAACGCGCTGTAAATTAAAGATTTACCTTCAATTATCATTACACTTCACATACTCTAAAACGACACTTGCATTACACTTCTGCCCAGGACTTGCTCGGTGTTTTCAGAATTGTACAATAAATAATTCAAGACCCAACGTAAATATCACGGAACAATATTTGAAGAAACTACTAACCTTAGACAAAACATTCAGATTAGCAACTCAAACCAGGCGCCCACCTCACTAAGGATCCTCCTCTCGCATTGCCCATTGACAAACAGTGAACATGTTGTAGCTAGTTGTCACTTATAAGCATGTTGCCACTTTGCACCCAGACTTGGATTTTGCTAGGCTTAGTCGAGTATGCTGTTATTCGCGTATAGCACCGACCCCATCTTTATGGGCCTTACTGTAAGAAGAAAAGCGCCAAAATACAAGATCCATCGCCAAGCTAAATACTCGGCGCCATTAGATGGGAAATTAGCCGCAAGCAAAACAAGATAACTTCATCAGCTGAAAAATTAAATACAAATGCATTACTTTGCGTTAAGCAGTCCGTATTGTTCTACAAGGTACGTACTTCTAACGTTAGTACAAGTCATAATGCAAATATCGACACAATCAGAGTCCCTCGTACTTTTTCTAGCAGCACAACTGAGTCGCTAGTGGCTAAAGGCTCATCATTCAAAGAAGGCCGCGAATAATATGGACGAGCATGTAGATATTTTAAGCGCTATAAACTGCTCCAAACTACGCACGAATTATTGCAATAAAACGTTACTCACCCGTGGCACCCCCGCTTGAGTGAAATCCCGAAAATTATGTTATTTCACCAAGCAGTTTCCCCCTTGTTGTACTCATTAAAACAGCCAAGATGGCGCCAGCCGCCTTCCTCCCGCTCAGCGCTGTCCTTTTAAAATGTGCAGGATGTTTACAGTCAAAAATGGCGGAGGAGGAGTCTCAATAACGACCAGCAGCGATCGGCTCTAGGCGATAGGGGGCGTTGTGGCTCAAAACGAACTGTTTAAAGCATGTTCCCAATAATAATAATAATTATAATTATTATTATTCTGGACACTCAAAGACGCTTTACATTGCATTATTCATTATGGTGGTAAGCTACTATTGTAGCCACAGCTGCCTGTTGATAGACTGACGCGAGGCTACCAGTCTGCACCATTGGCCCTCCAACCACCACCAACCACTCACTCACAACTCTAAAACTAAAACAGGTACATTGAAAACTACTTAGTTTGAAAGGATTATTATTGTTTTGACTGTTACGACTTACAATCAATTAACAACTAACTTATATGTAAAATAGCATGGACAATTATATTTAATATAGTGAATATGTTTTTATTGGTGGCCCATGACGCTCCAGACTTTGGTAACTGCTGGATTAGAGGATTTGTATTACTAATTTATGCGTATTCAGTAAAGAAGAGCAACACAAAAAAACATGAAATGTATTTTATCCCACAAGCTTTAACGTTGTTTTATAAATCTGTTTATAGATGTTTTTTTTATTGTTTTTTTTTTCTTCTATTGTAATTGACACATTTCCGGTGAAACATTTTGTTCTTTCCTGCTATGTCAAAGTTTTAATAAACCTAAACCTAATTTTTGCACCCAAAGCTTCACAAACAACGATAGCCATTTATGCATACCATAATTACACTGCCATAAAGGTGATTTAATGCTATGTTTTGAAAAGGGTGAGAACAGGGTTGGCGTGTAGGCCAGTGGGTCCCAAATCCTTTCTCCCAGTGACCCCGATTTTTACTTACAAAAGTAAAAGTTTCAAACTATTGTAGATGAAGATACCTAAAATTCAAGTGATTATCTGACCAGTGATTAGGAGAAATGTAATTCACAAACTTACTCATCACCTTCTGATGTCAAATTGGAAAATTGGTATTCACTGAAGCAGATCATCCTCATAGGTCTGACCATCTGTTGCGGAAATATGGCTGCTAGCTGAGCATATTTATGACCTGTCAATGGCAGGGACCTTTGTCAATGCATATAGAGGGGACATGACAGCAATATACCCAAAAAAGATATGAGCGTATATTTACAAATGTGTTTTTTTTATCAGCATTGCTCGAGTCTAGGGGATGTCACAATACTCATTATCGAAGGATGTACAGATGGAAAACAAGAACAGTCATAGCTCTACATCATAAACTTTGCCAAATGATCCATGGTGATGAATTATTGTTTTCACAAAATAAGTAATTTGTCTATGAGTACACAGAGCTAACGCATACCTTTTTAAATTCTGTTTCCTAGGCAAAGTATGATGCATCAACCAGGGCACATTTGGGGTATTTTAACGTGGAAGAGTTCAGTTTAGATTTTGAGGAGCCATTCCACATGTTGCATCAATGATTTATGAGACTATTAAGCCACACAAAGACACACCACATTCTCCATTCTCATCATATGACACAGTTACATGCCCCATCTGTTACAAAGATCATTTTATCCTGATTGATTTGCGTCAGCTGTTATGGTATGATACAAACAGCATCCAACAGGTGAGTCACTCACCACTAACATCTGATTAGTCTACATACCAAAACTAGTATATTATTATCAACAGCTGGAAAAAAAATCTTCCCTATACTCTGAAATAATTCCCAACTACCAATAAATCCCTGGCTATTGTTGTTCCAAAATTCAAATAATTGCTAGAAGATGTAGCCTTATAAATGTGTCTAATATGTTGTATTGTAAATCATAGTGAGGTGCCACTTCTTTTAGATGTTCACTGAGTTCATTGATCTCAGTTTCCCACGTTTCATAGGCAACTTTCTTTATGTACTTTATCCTGCCAGCAGGAGAAGAGCTCTGGGCATGCTGATAAATATTTAATCTTTAGATTGATCTTTTATCACATCATTTAAGAAGACATTAACATTGTGACATTAAATGTAAATCAGATGTGTAAAGAATGTAAACATTTGCATATGACTTCAATCTAACTAAATTGGTTGTAAACCTACAGTTCTACTTCAATCAACTCACATGCCTCATTACATCTGGCTCATATTGAACTTTAGCCTGTTTCACTAAACTTGTTGGAATAGACAAAACAACTTCACTCATAATTGGCCATGTGTTGTGGTATGGCACCCTATGAATGATCCTGCAGTTAGTGAGATTTCCATACAGCACATGTCTTTGCTTTGCTGCACTTTGCATGTCTGTTGTGTCTTTTTCTTTTTTGGAAAGAGGAGAGGGGCAGTCTTTTCTGTAGCGGGGGCTCCAGCTGAGTTGGCAGCTCTCATGCATCCGGGATCATCCGAGATAGATGCTGTTAATTTTGCAGCGTGTCTAAACCAATCACCCTGACCACAGATTTATGTAAACACTGCAGTTTCTTGGCATAGCATGAGGTTCACACACACAAACACGCGCACACACACACACACACACACACACGCGCGAGAAGGAAAGCTATCAATTATTTATTTTGGCTGCCCCTTAGTGAAGACACGGTAATTCAGACAGACTGTAAAATAGGTTAGAACAAGCTCGAAATGGAGCAACATCACAAGTAATGCAAAGTTATTTGGTTAGCCATATAAATGTATTATTTATTTTATTATTCAATTAATGGAATGCCCCTTGAGATGTAGCATCTCATTTTCCATATGTGAACCGGTCCATATACACACACAACTACATGCACAGAGAATTAGATATATAAAATATTTCAGATTAATAGATGGAAAAGGCAAATATTATGTTTCATCAATTAAATGTACTTTACATAGCATTTATTAAGGGATTAGTATTGGTTTGATTTTCTCTTACCGATGTCAACAATGTATGTTTTAGCCAAAGTAAAAAAACAAAATAAGACAATCAACTTATAACAAATGTTTTATTGTTGGTTGTGTTGTTTATTATAAAACTCCTTTACAAAACTTTTCTTACTTTCCACAGTTATAAAACCATGTGTAGTAGTGTGTTAGAACGCAGGTGTTTGATAAATCCCATGTGTAAATAATGTCCTTTTAACTTGACACAACCAGGAAATGGAGCTCCTTCGATGTTTAAAGTTCAGTAAACCAAGGCAGTAACGCGACCAAGAGTCAGGAATGTCAGTTACAGTCGGGTGTGATAAGACTTGTCTCCAGTGTTTAACAGCAATTACAACCTTTTACAAAAGGAAATGTATGGAATAAAAAAACGTAAATCCCTCAAACAAGCAGGAAAACGGATGAGAATTTCTTCTGAAGGCACATCAATACATAATCCCCCAACCTCCGAAACAATACAAGATGAAAAATGTCATTTAATATTGCACCTAGTTTATTTTGCCACTGCGAGTCTATGTCCATTTCCATGATAGCACTGCTTCAACCACTAATAATTGTTTTCATGCTCTCAATTAGTTTTTGATTTACTGTAATCTATCACACAATCTTTTTCATACATTCTAAATTCTCATACAACTGAAAGGGAATATGAAATTAAATAAATATGGAAATGCTGAGCCTCCCCTACGTTATTAAACAACTGGCACAAGGGTAAAGGGTTCAGGTTTGCCAATTTTTTTGAATGAATTTCCCACAACAGTGAAACTTAATTAAAACACTCACTAGGCAGTGCTGTTAGTGTTACATTTACATGATTAAATGTAAAAAAAAATCTCAGTGTTTATATGTTGTTTTTTTGTAAAACATTGATATGACATGCACTTTTTTTCTTAGTCCGGGTAGAAAACAAAAGCGTCAATGTCAGTTGGATCGTAAGCGTAAAAGACAAAATAATGACGAAGAATGAAAAATCAACTAAACAAAATTGTGTCTAAAGCCATTTTGATTTTAGACGGGGCATTACAACATGAGTCATACTCAGTTTTTGTGTGTGTGAAACGTCCAAATCTGACCTCATATCCCTAAGGCATCTATGTCATCATAAACCCGCCAAAATACTACACCAACCTTGTCAGAAAGGTTCACATCGAAGACAAAAATACAGCAGTCTACTGTATGATGCAGTTGTCATAATGCCAGAGTCTCAGGGCATTGTCCGATGTTTCCTAATGAGAACTGTGTTAGCCTCTGTCAAGCACTTGTCAGCCTAAGCCAAACCTGTCACGGGGTAAAAAAACAAAACTGTATGACATGAAAATAATGACTGTTCATTCCAATTGCTGTGCAGGATCTTTGCGAAGTTTCACAATCCAGAAAGGTGCATTTACACACAAATAACTTAACCCGGCAAGCCTCCCTAAAAAAGGCAACTCAATTATCCTTTGTATTCTTCAGGAGAGCAACTGTTCAAGTTCACTGTGCACCTTTTAAAAGAAAAAAGACACGGCAATTATTTTCTTTTTCTTCATCAATCCAACTCCACCAATCTTCAGTGTGGCAGCTGTATACCCAATCAGCGTTGTTTCCTTACACTTCCATGATGTATATACCTGAAGAATCTTGGGATTGAATAAAAAAAAATAAAAAAAAGGAAAGCAGCAAGACACCCCCCATCCCAACACCGTAAGACATAGGCACTGTGAAAATCAGCTTAACACTCAAGTCCTCAGTTCTGTGGTAGAAAGGTCGCCATTTCTTTTGTTGGCACTCCATTATTTACAATACAGACAAGAGGGTAGTGCTGACCATTTGCTTTATAAAAATAGTCACTTCCAAAATAGTGTTTTTCTCTTCATTGTTCATCAGTAATAATTCAATAATTATATTGTCAAGAGAGACTTTCATGAACCTATGCATAGTGTAGTCTCTTTCAAAGCTATCACTGCTTTTGTCAATGTTGAGCAGTTTAGAGCCTGGCTGTAGTGTAAGAGTTCAGCTTTCTCAATAACCCCAAAATACATGGGGCACCGGAACAGCCATGTGTAGAAACGTTTTGAGTTCACATCCAACACGCACAAATTGCTTATCACAAATTTCTCGGATTGAAGAGCGCCCCGCTGCCCGACTTTGTCCAAAGAGCAGGGGGGCTCTTGTGCGTTATAGCCTCTCGATGTCTCTGTACTTCTTCCTCAGTATAGACACTTGATCTTTAAACAGGACCGGGTCTAGCCTCATCTGAGAGTGGACCAAAGGCATTGTGCCAAACCAGCTGGCAAACTTGTTCATGCAGGTCTGACGCTGGGCAAAGTGGTCCGGGTCAGCCCACCGAGATGCACGGGAGGTCTGAAAAATAAACAAAAAGGTTGGGGGAAAAAAATTACAAGGCATGACGTGATGGTCTTCAGAAATCTCAACAGGTTGCATTCATGTCAGATCATGAAATTCCACCGCACTTCACTCAGGTATGCACCCCTGACCCCCTCACGCCCCAGTCCCCCTCTTAAAGGATTCAGACTGCACAGTGCAAAACAGAGACACGGACACACAAACCATGCATCTTTTGGTATATTGTCGTAATAACTTCCGTAAGCTAGCCGCGCCGCGAGATGCTAAGGATGTAGCCAACCCTGCTTTCGAATGTGCATCCTTCTGGTTTTCTTGCAGTTATAACTGCCTCCGAAAGTTAAAGGGATATTTGAGGATTTTTGACATAGGGCCTAATTTCCTAGTTATCCAGAGTGTTGTTGATTTCTGGAGATATGTTTTTTAAATTCATGCAGTCCTTATATTTGAAGAGTTTTGTGGCGCTAGGCTAGTGCAAGGCTAGCGCATTTCTACGGTAACAGCTAGCCTGCATTAAAAACAGTCTGACCCAAGCACAGTGCACCTGAGGCAAATCACTTATGACGCCATGACTACCGATATAAATGTCTGTCTTTTTAAGGTCTTGTATTGGCCTTTTTAAAAGCTTGTGTGTATGTTATTACCTGTCCCATCATTGTCTCTTTATACTGTTTCTTCTGGGTGACTTTAATGGGTGGAAGCTTTGTGACAGACGACACCAGGAAATTCATCAGGATATCCTCACAGTTAGACATCTGGTCAACCATGGTCTTCAAACTTGTAGGTAGGTAGGTGGTGTACAAGTAGTGATAGTACCTAAAAGAAAATTTGACTGATTTATACATCTATTACTAAACTCGATAGTTTCTCATGTGGGGTTGGGACATACTTATGATAGATGGCAGCCCCAGTCAGCACCATAGAGTAATCATTGGTCCATTTGGAAGTATAGCCCCAGCGCTCTTTGTTGCTATCCCAGAAGTGGCTTCGGGCTGGGTAGCCAACTATGCGATCAGGGAAACTCTGCCATACAGTAAAGGCAAAATCCACCTGGTTTAAAAAAAGGAAATTGTTAAAATTAGACAAATGAACCAGAAAATATGTGTATAGATTGTATTTGTATTTGACCTCCGTTGTGGAGAGCACAGTATCTTCATCCAGGCTGAGTACTGCGTCAGTGGGTATGGTATCATATGGGAGGAAACGGCTGCTGATCACCTGTTTAGTCACAAAACCACAACGGCAAGTTAGTGAGAACAAAAGATTCTAAGATAAAAACTCGGAGTAAAATGGGGTTCAAATGAGCAGATGTAGAGTATGCATGACAAGCTGCGTTAGCTGCAGTCTTTTGGTGTCTATTTGTGTTAAACCTTGTACCTCTATGTCAACAGCAAAGTCAGCTAAATTTACCAGCTGACACAACCATCAATGACGGCAGAAACAGTGCAATTTACAGATGAGCAAGCCTAGTCCTTGAATTGTGTATACCCCGCTGCCAACATTTTGTCTCAATTACGGCAAGTGTTTAAGTGTGGTTTTGTATTATTCTTCTAAGTGCACTTGAAAACCCAGGACACAATTCAGTGTATCAAAGCATTGTATAATGCAGCGTAGTGTACAATTTATTAAAGAAATAGTATATCAAAAAACAATCCATATGTCGGTCGGTGCAATGTTAAGCTGGCTACATTTTTATTTTATTTTTTTGTTTGTGTTCTCTGCAAAAGCATGAACATATTATTTAATAGCATACCTTGCTCTCTCCTTCAATGACAAGGACAGGGACAGCAGTGACAGGCCAGCGCTGTTTGGCGGGAAGAGGCTTGTCGCAGTTCCACAGAACAATCACCTGTTGTGCAATAAAAAAAGATAATTGCAACCGTTTCAAATTCAGGAAAGGGTTAATTTCTAAAGAGGACAATGCGAGACCAACATACGTCATCCTTATTTAAAAATGCAATAGTAAGTTGAACCGAATCCAGTAATCTCAGGAGTATCAGGTTCAAGTGTGTTAATGCTGTGTTACCTGAGCGCAGTACTGGGATTTGGCCACGGCTGTGAGGAGTTTCATGACTGGCTGAGACTGAGAGACTAGAGGAGTCACTACGTGGATGATGGCTGTAAACTTTGGGTAAGGCTTGATACCTGTGAAGACAAGGATGCATACAAGGCTGAGAAAAAGTTCACCACACAACACTAATGCAAATCTGCTTTATTTATGTTGCGTGGAAACGTTTTCTAAACAGTGTCCAAAGTTCTGCTAAAAAATATATATTTTTCTGCTTTTTGGCTGCGCTCATCAACATTACAGGCCATGTACCCATTTGGGCTGATAAGGCCACTGTGCACTGCGCATCCAATTAAAATGTTTATTGATTGTGACCTATCAGACTGGTTGTATTTAGAATTACAGTGACAATAAAGTGTTTCTGCCTGAAAATTATGAAACATGAAAAGAAAAATAGTCAAATAAATTCTTGTAAAAGCATTAATATTGTAGTGTCTCCTTTCTATAAAACTTCTAACCACAGTAACAAAGTAATTAAACAGATTAAAATATACTCTTTTCTTTAGGTGACACATGATATAGTCAAGTAGAGTACATTGTATTCAGAAAATTGTCACGGCAGCCTCTCTGATAAACACTTTCTAGTTTGTGCATGTTTACTTCGAGCTGAGTTTACTTGGCTTCATGTTGCTGAACATGTCTAATTAGGGAAAATGTGCCAGTACATTCAATTCCCATGTCTAAGGCATGCTGTGTATCAAGCCAATTAACAAAGCCCAAGTACAACATGGCAGGTCTAATTGGCTTCTACAATACAAATGATAATTATTAAATAAATACTGCATCATTTGTCATAGGTTAGATACATTCAACAGCTGCCACACACCAGCTGTTCCTGAGCTGTGTCACAAAGGAAAACAAATCTCCATTAACCTCAAGGTGCACCATTACTGATCAGGCTTGAAATTCCCTCACTACACGTGGGCACCAAGAGCATAAGTGAGGCGTATTAACTGACCCAGCTTAGCGTAATAGAAGGGGAAGTCTCTCAGGGAGGTGGAATACTGAGGCAGCGTGAAGAGGCCTCCAGGAAGACTGTTCCACATCAGGTAACTTCTGGACGAGTGGCCCAGAACCCGGTCCTGAATGATCTACTCAAAATCAAAGACAAAACATAGCAATTGTGAATTCTCATTCAGCTCATCAGGTGAATGAGCTCATCATTCAGCTCATCAGGAAACAAACAACAAAAAAAGTTAAATGTGGACAGGAAGAAATTGTTACCCTATACTGGCCAACAGGTAGTTGGGCAAAAACATTCCTATTCTAATTTATATGCCGTTTATAATGTTGTGATGTCATGTGAAAAAAGGCAATTATTTAGGCAACAGGTTCGTTTTTTTTAGGAGCACTAAACTATTTCAGGAACATCCAGCAGCAGCAAACAACAGCAAGTTAGCATTGTATCGTTATTTACAGAGCCTACCCTTTTACCAATGAGAATTTGAGTAAAATAATAAGTAAAAGGATGCATACGGGTTGCACAATATGCATACCTCCAGTGTTGTCAATACAATCTTCTCCACAGAGTTGAAGTATGCCTCCCAAAGAAACTGGGTCTGCTGCCTCAAGGAGAGGATCTTATCCTGGTGGATGGAGCGCACGGTGGAAGGGATCTGAAACGAGTATCGTTCAGTTATTATACTGTGTATATTTAGATGTTTGTTTACATTACGTGTGAATTATTTAAAAAGAAAAAGTAACACTTGTTTACCTGAAGCAGCAGCCTCTCATCTCCCCACAAAGCTGCCGTGTTCCAGTCGATGATCTCTGAGAAGGGCAGCTCCCAGCCATTACTTAGCATAACTGGCACACATGCTGCCTATGTGGATATGACACAAAGGCATTGCTTTAAATTATGAAAGAATATGTTTGAAAGATCCCGATTTTGTGCAAAGTACGCTGCTGAAAGCCAAACACAGCATTTAACTGGTGGCATAAAGCTGGACCATCTGTTTGTTAGTGGCAAATCCTTGGATGTTTTTGTCTTTAATTTGAAAAAGGACAAACTAAATATTTGTTACAGTGCACTCCGTGGGTGATGGCATTATTTTACTGAAATGAATTATGGACTGCATGTTTCTGTCATCACTCTATAAGGATAATTTCACAAGCAATCTAATCAGGCAATTTAAGTAGTAGGAGCCTCCACGCTCCAACAGTTTTAAATACAAGGCGTTACAGCACCTTGAGGATTAGCTCTCAAAGTGAGACATTTCACGAAAAGCTAATTACAGTGGGGAAAAAAGTATTTAGGCAGCCAACAATTGTGCAAGTTCTCCCACTTAAAAAGATGAGAGAGGCCTGTAAGACAAAATGAGAAAAAAAAATATCCAGAAAATCACATTATGGTGGGAAATAAGTATTTGGTCACCTACAAACAAGCAAGATTTCTGGCTCACACAGACCTGTAACTTCTTCTTTAAGAGGCTCCTCTGTCCTCCACTCATTACCTGTATTAATGGCCCCTGTTTGAACTTATCAGTATAAAAGACACCTGTCCACAACCTCAAACAGTCACACTCCAAACTCCACTATGGTCAAGACCAAAGAGCTGTCGAAAGACACCAGAAACAAAATTGTAGACCTGCACCAGGCTGGGAGGACTGAATCTGCAATTGGTAAAGCAGCTTGGTGTGAAGAAATTAACTGTGGAAGCAATTATTAGAAAATGTCATACAAGACTGCTGATAATCTGGGGCTCCACGCAAGATCTCACCCCTAGAGCTGGGACCAAAGTGACAAAGGCTACCGTCAGTAACACACTACGCCGCCAGGAACTCAATTCCTGCAGTGCCAGACGTGTCCCCCTGCTTAAGCCAGTACATGTCCCGGCCCGTCTGAAGTTTGCTAGAGAGCATCTGGATGATCCGGAAGAGGACTGGGTGAATTTCATATGGTCAGATGAAACCAAAATTTAACTTTTTGGTAAAAACTCAACTCGTGGTGTTTGGAGGAGAAAGAATGCTGAGTTGCATCCAAAGAACACCATACCTACTGTGAAGCATGGGGGTGGAAACATCACGCTTTGGGGCTGTTTTTCTGCAAAGGGACCAGGACGACTGATCCGTGTAAAGGAAAGAATGAATGGGGTCATGTATGTGAGATTTTGAGTGAAAACCTCTTTCTATCAGCAAGGGCATTGCTGGAGTGGCCTAGCTGGGGCTGGGCGATAAATCGAATTAATTCGATTAATTTATGCTTTTAAAAACAGACGATGTGGAAAATGGCAAAATCGTAAAATCGTGTCCGTCGCTCCATGTTTGCTTTACGTGCACCGTAGTGACCATTTTCAGAAATGACGCCAGTGGAGAACCCAGGGACTTTCTGATGATCTCTGCTGCTTTAAAAAGGCCGTGTGTTTGTTTTAGTTGTGCGCGATGGAGTTTTCTTCCCTAAAAGACAGTTTCCTCCCAGTCTGATCCTCTGCCCTGCTCCCACTCAGAGCGGAGACATGGCGGAGACAGAGCAGCAGCATCATGTAGCTCCGCCCCTTTCCCCTTGAGTCTCCATAGAGACGGATGTAAATCACAGAAGAGCTCATGCGGAAGTTTTACTTTTGAGAGCAGACAAGGAATATTTAAAACGGAACTAACAATTTTTAATGGGCCAAATTGTGGGCTATATTTGAAATCTAAATATTAATGTGGAGGACTCTGGGCGTTTTTTTTTTTTTCATATGGAAAATCAGGAGATCTTTTAAAATGTATTTCCAATTTGCCTGATGAAGGTCTCAGGACCGAAACATTGACCTAATCCTAATAAACTATTTTTGCAAGGTTGGCAGTGTGCGGGAAGTATTATTTTTTACTTAAGTTTATTTCCAATAAAATCGATTAAAATCGTAATTGTCCAAACTGAGTAAAAAAAATTAAAATAAATTAAAATCTAGGTTTTTTTTGGAGGGGGGGGGGTATATCGCCCAGCCCTAGGCCTAGCCAGTCTCCAGATCTCAACCCCATAGAAAATCTTTGGAGGGAGTTGAAAGTCCGTGTTGCCCAGCGCCTGCCCCAACACATCACTGCTCTAGAGGAGATCTGGAGGAATGGGCCAAAACATTAGCAACAGTGTCTGAAAACCTTGTGAAGACTTACAGAAAATGTTTGACCTCTGTCATTGCCAACAAAGGGTATATATATAACAAAGTATTGAGATGAACTTTTGTTATTGACAAAATACTTATTTTCTACCATAATTTGCAAATAAATTCATTAAATAATCGGACAATGTGATTTCTGGAATTGTTTTTCTCTCATTTTGTCTCTCATAGTTGAGGTATACCTATGATGAAAATTACAGGCCTCTCTCATCTTTTTAACTTGCACAATTGTTGGCTGACTAAATACTTTTTTCCCCAACTGTATTTCAAGGAAGATGAACAGCACTAGACCTGAACATTTGAGATTGATGAAAGTGGAGGCCTACACCGTTTTACTGAGGCACACAGCCAACACGAACACATAAATAAGGTAATTCCTGAGTGGCATTGTCACTTTAATACACCGTACACACATACTGAAGACTCAAGCATAAGAGCGGCATCTCACTCATTTAATCTTGCTGTGATTAGCAAGGGCACCATGTGCTAAACCCTGAGAGCCGAGAGAGCAATCAGCCACAGTCCCCTGCAGCTCAATCCTCCTTCAGCACATTACACAAACACACAAAGAATCTCAATGTCTTCTGTCATGAAACCTCTGCCCTTCCAACCCTGATCCTCAAAAAACAGCATCACTTTGACTGACTTCACTCCCTCCTGTGTGTGAAGAACAGAATTAAAGACTACAAAACAGCAAAAAACAAATGCTCGCCTCACACATGTTCCCATATTTTTCTGTAAAGGTTTTACAAAGGGCACTGAGTTGATCCTATACTGCCTCTGGGCAAATACACATTCAAGCCAGACGCACTCTGCTCTTCTTGCATCACTGTCACCACCTGCTTTGGTGAAAAAAATATTTCCACTTGGATAAGTCATAAACAATGTCGTCAGCTAATGACCAGACTGACAAAATAAATTTGACCCAAAGTCTATACATGAACTTTCTGTGTGATCAATGCATGTGTGTGTACCGTATAAAAAGTTGTGGCTAACCTGCAAAGCCTCCAGGAATCGAAAGGAGCCCAATCGTCGTCCTCTTGGTACTAGACAAAATGTGGAGTTGTACAGCATTTCTCTGTAGTCATACCTGCAAAAGACAAAAGGTAGAAAACATTATTATTGTTAAATACATTAATTAAGGATTAAGTATACCTTTACCTTAACTAATACCTTTCTGCAAATCAAAAGCAAAAATAACCCAACATTTTTTTCCAGACACTGAATCAAAAACGTGACCTAGAGGCTAACCCTGTGTCTTTGTTTGCAGTGGGATCTTTAAACCCGCTGCCCTCTCACCTGCACATTGCACAGAATCTCTAGTTTCCTCCTTGTTCCCTCTGCCCAATCTAGGCCTCAGTCAGCACTCCCTTGTATAATAGAGCTGCTTGGAATTCCTCTTCTGTCAATATCAAGTGTACATGAGCAAAACCCTGCTTTTACCCTGAGTCGTGCAAAGAATGTCCCTTTGCTTGTCTTTGAAAAGCTAATATAAATCTGTATGTTACACTGTTGTAAAACGTAAACTGGCCAGAGCCAGATTGCTATTATAGTGTGAATAACATTAGCACTAATATTAATCTGGGATTGTTCGGGGAGAGGACAAACCTTTGGTACAGCATTTGCTGCTGATTGATCAAATGCACCTCTTTCTAGCCAATCACAGCCAAGTCTCAAGCATAACAAACTGCAAATCCACTAAATAATTAGCTTTGATAATGTTTGTAGCAGCATATCTTGTTGTCGGCAAACGTTACACCCGCCCACTCAAAGCATTACTGCCCCGTTATTGGCCTGAAACCACTGGTGGTTTGGTTCAAAGTAAAATGCATAGGCTGGAGCAGCACAACATGGACTCTTGTCATGTCTCTTTGAGAACTCAGAAATGCCGCGATAACTCAGCTTGCAGGCAAGGTTAGTAAAACCCCAGTATTTGGATCCTTTTTCAGACAGGAATGTACAGTTGAATAATAATTGAGTTTAAAATTATGTATCATGTGTACTTTGGGCTTATAGTTAGTAGGGGTGGGTTGGGTCAAGTGGAGGGTTGGGTCTCGCAGTGTTTTAGAGCTAAATAGACAGACCAGGCTAAACTGAGAGGTCATGATCACAGAGCATCTTAATCATTGACTAAATGCCACGTGTTTTTGGCTGGCGGTGAAAGGCAAGGCAAGTTTATTTGTAGAGCACAATTCATTCCCCAGTTAATTCAAAGTGCTTCCCAGTTGCATAAAATTACAAGAAAACAGATACAATCAATCATTAAAACATCAACATAAAAAATAATCAATTACAGTAAAAGGCAAGAGTGCAGATACAATACTTTCAGTTTTCATATGCTCGGGTAAAAAGAGCTGTTTTCAGCCTGGATTTGAACATTGTCAGAGTTGAGGCCTGTCTCACATCCTCATGAAGACTGTTCCAGATTTTAGCTGCATGAAACTGAAACGCAGCCTCACCGTGTTTATTATTGACTCTGGGAACCACCAGGAGACCCCTCCCTGAAGTTCTCAGGGCCCGAGATGGTTCATACGGCTCTAACATGTCAGAGATGTACTTTGGTGCTAAACCTTAAAGAGACTTATATAGCAGAGCTGTTTTAAATTCTATTCTCTGAGTGACAGGAAGCCAGTGCAGAGACCGGAGCACTGGACTAATATGGTCGTATTTCCTGGTTCTTGTCAGGATTCGAGCAGCAGCGCTCTGGATGTACTGCAGCTCTAACAGCTCGTTTAGAAAGGCCAGTGAGCAGGCCGTTACAGTAGTCTAACCTGCTGGAGACAAATGCATGGATGAGTCTCTCCAAGTCTGATTTTGACACTATTCCTCTGATCTTAGCAATGTTTTTCAGATGGTAAAAAGCTGATGATGTTATTGCTTTAATGTGGCTGTTTAAGTTCAGGTCTGAGTCCATGATTACTCCTAGATTTCTAACCTGATTTCTTGGTTTTAGAGAGAGAGACTCAAGGTGACTAATAACATGTTGTCTTTGTGTCTGTGGGGAAGGTTGGGTCACACAGAAGACATTGATGTCACAAGCCTTTCCTCCTTGACACCTTGGAAACATGTTTTGGGTGTAGTGTCCAACTCTGATGAGGGATTGGAGAAGTAGTGGCTGGTCTATTATTGTGGGTCTTGTTTTGTTTGCAGAAACACAAAATCGTATAAGATATCCTCCAGTCATAGATACAGCGGGAACCATATGTTTACATACACTTCATAAAAAGACACATTTGCATTTTTTTCTCACTGACTGACATGAAATCAGAATTTACTTTTTTTTTTACTCAATCAAGTAGAATTTGAAAAGTAATTTCTATTTGTCAAATGCCAGAAGAATGAGAGATAGAATTGTCTACACAATTTGTATTTCCTTTAAACAATTTGGGAAAACCCAGATGATGATGTCATGACGTTGGAAGCACAGGTCTAGTTCATCCTTGGGTGCAATTTCAAGACACTTGGAGGTGCCACGTTCAGTGGTTAAAACAATGATGGAAATGACCAGCCATCAAACAGGTCAGAAAGAAGGCGGGTTCTGTGTCCCAGAGATGGACGTGCTGTGTCTAAAATGTGAATATCAACCCAAGAACAAATGCAAAAGACCTGGTGAAGATGCTGAACCTGGTAAGAGTTTGTCATCATCCACAGTGAAACAAGTACTGTATCGACATGGGCTGATAGGGTACTCTGCCAGGGAGAAGCCCTTACTCCAAAAGAAACAAACAACAAGACAGACTGGAGTTTGCGAATAAAAAAAAAGGATAACGACTTTAATGTTTAGGAGGAGACATATCTTGTGGCCATAATGACCATCGTCACGTTTGGAAGAAAAATGGGGAATCTTGCGAGGCTGAGAGCACCATCACAACTGTGAAATACGGGGGGGTGCTTTGCTGCGGGAGGGGCTGGTGCACTTCACAAAATAGACGACATCATGAAGAAAGAACACTATGTGGAAATATTAGAGCGACATCTCATGACATCAGCCAGGAAGTTAAAGCTTGAGCGTTGATGGATCTTCCAAATGGACAATGATCCAAAGCAAACTGCAAAACTGGTTACAACGTGGCTTAAGGATAACAAAGTCAATGTTTTGAAGTGGTCATCACAAAGTCCTGATCTCTATCCAGTTGAAAATGTATGGTCAGAGCTGAAAAGGCATGTGCATACAAAGTGGCCTACAAATTTGGCTCAGTTTGTATGGAGGAATGGACCATGTTCTTCCCTATGTAAAAGGGTTTCTTTAAAAACAGGTTAAAAATGGTTCTTAATTTAGAAATAAATGTTATAATTCATCTGTTGCAATTCATGTAAAAAAATAAAGCTAAAAAGTATTTCTACATTCAGCATTGGTTTAGCTAAGCTTTATTTTGAAGGCATGTTCAATAGTCGCAATGCATTATGGGTAGGAGAAGAAATAGCCAGACGAGTAAAACGTGGTGCTGAAAACCATGCCCAAACATCTACTCCTGTGTCTGAAGGCATTATTTACACCTTCAGTTTTTAAAGCCTCGTGATAGAGTCATCTACTCCATGTTGTGGAGAGTGTGCATATTTAGTATCAAAAAGAAATAATGGCAATAAAAAGCTAGTGTGTCAAACATGATCCCAAGTACAGCACACTCATGCAAATGTTCAGAAGGCCATTATGACAAGTCAAGTGGTGGTAGGTGGATGCGCTAAAAAACAATGTCAGCCCTCCATTATTATAAACCATAATCCATTTTATCATCCCTACTGCATCATAAAAATAACCATCTTCAATTTAGCGCGACAAGCACATAATCCAACCAAAGGCATGTAACTAATCGCTGTAGTTGCTAACAGTTCTGTCAGCCTATAAAAATGAGAGCAATGGGTCCATATCTGGGTACAGCTGGTTGTGAATGGATCATCCATCACATTTTCTGTCAGTGCAAAGGCAGAAAAGACCAGATGTTGCACTGCATGCATACCTCCAGTGATCTCCCATCTCTCTCCAACGTCTGCATGCAGCCACGCAGTATACGCTGCTGCAAGTCAGAGAGGTTAAGGATGGGGGTATCACAAATAGATTTAGATTTGCCTTTTATACATTTATCATGCCTGTTTCCAATTTAGATCAAATAGACTATATCCATCGCAAATGGCAAAATATTATCTCCCCTTGCTTTGTATATAAACCTGCTCCAAATTGGTGGAGTCCCAGGGCAAGCGTGACTCTTTTGGTGTGACATGTAGTGATCATCAACAAAAGAATCGCATGTCAAACAAATGAAAAGTCGGTAGTGTCGGATTACCTCAGCTTTATTGTGGAAATGTCTAATGAGCAAAATATCAACCAAATGTCAACCTACCACAAGTGCAAAAAATGAAGATTTCATTGAAGTCAGTATCTCCAACACAAATTGCAGTGACTTGTGGTTTACTGCAAACTGCTTTTTCTCACAATCAAAGCGGAAGACGTTTGTGAGTGAGGCTCTGCTACTCTGTTCCACCTAAACGCAGCAAACATACCTACAGAAAACTAATGCAGCAGCACAAGTTCCCCGACACAACTCACATGAATAATTTAACCGTCTAGCCCTGGTACAAGTAGGCCTACATGATAACGTATACGATCCAATAGTAAAACGTAGAGTCTAATGATCCTTTAGGCTGATCACATGAAATAAACAATTCATCATTGAACAAGAGAAATAAAAGATTTGAGCTGGGTCAGGGGGAAAAAAAGATCAACCAGTCTCCTAGCAACAAGGCGGGATGGCGTGAAAAAGAAAAGCAAGTCTCCCTCTGTCAAGTGCCTGAAGAGACTTTGCGGAACAGAAAAGTGTTTGTATCCCATAATACACCAAAAAAAAAAGACCACACACATTACCACACAATGGCACACAGACACATAATGGAGGCCTCAAATCAGTGGAAAACGACATGTCAAAAATGATCTACTTCATCTGCGGTCACGTCTTTCCAAGGCACCTATTGTCTGTTTGGGCTAGTTCCCTTTCAATTGCAATACAGAAGTGAAAATAATTTGGTCACACACATACCTACAAATGTTATGGGTGTAAAAAAATAGAATATTTTATATTTGCCTGAAGATGGAGTAATTAGGTGGCAACTCTTTTTTTAGCCAGCCTGTGTGAATTGGCAATGTTGAAAAAACTGATGCAGGTTAACTAGCAGTTTCATTAAAAACAACACAAATACATTCAAATATATATCATTTTAATAGCTTTATTGCTTTATTGATACATATTCAGTAAATGACACACAGGCCACATCTTCAGTAGCTATCCGTTGCATCTGGGAGTATCCTTGGTATCAAAGAACTGTCAGAGCCAAACTTCAAAGCCTGAACCGATGGCAGCACCAGCACAATGCCACTCTCCCACCCTTCTCTGATTCCATTCTGACTTCAAATGATATTTTCTGCTTCCTCTTTTCTGTGACTCTCAAGCCAAGTTAATGGGCAGTTGCCAAGACAGAGTTCAAGCCAGATGAATGTGTGTGTGAAAGAGACCGAGTGAAAGTGAGTGTCATCAGATGAGAAAAGCAAAGAGAAAGGAAAAAAAAAAAAACATCCGTTGACAACCACACACAGTATCCCAGCCCCACATAGTTGCCGCCACCCAAGGCATGAAGAATGTCACACACATGCAAAGGCACACAAAAGACTCATGTTGACCGCAATACACATCTGAGAGCCTTCCTAAGTCTTCCTGCCTAACCACGGAAGACTGAGATTTATATTTGATATCAATTAAGACATATTGTAAAGTAGGTTAGCTTGGATATACTGTCATTCTACAGGTTTTAACATTTCTTCAAAGTGAAATATATAAAAGAAAACAATATTTTATGATGGGTATCAAGACTCTTAATGCAGACTGTGGACAGCTTAAAAGCACGTTTGTGAAAATAATAAAGACCGTGGGGATTCTCATTAAAAAATGTCTGTAAATTAAATATGTAAAAGGATGAAACAAAACGGGCCGTGTACTTTTGCATTCATTATATTTTTGATTTTAAAAGCAAAAAATGCAAATTCAAAAATTGCGTTTTTTTTACATATTCTGCACTGTTGCAATATAGAAAAAACAATATTTTGTTTTTTACATTTCCCTGTATCAGACAAGTATTTCATAATAGAGTACGCAAAAATGGAAAATACAATAATTGCGCTTTTATTGATTACTTGAATCCTTTTCTGCGTCAGCTCAAATACCCGGAAGTGAAACCTGCTCGATGATGAAACCGGCACAAATAAAAGTTTAGTACATTTAAGTTTAGGTTGTGAGAAAACTCCTGACAAGCTGTAGCTCAGGGGCCAAACCCACTAGCAATGTTGCCTGGCCCGCCAAACGACATGCCTTTTCATAGATATTTCAAAGGCATATAGTCTGGGAGCATGATCAACAATTTCCCGGTGGGCGTAATTGACAGACGGCATCAACCAATTAGAGTTGATGCTCTGCGTAAACGCTTTGCCTTTTTGACGCGTTTTGACATAGATTTCACTGAAGGTTAATTTGGAGCGGCCACAACAAGCTGCGAGCCCAGAGTCTTAAAAGTGGCGCTGGTTCCAGACAGGCAGACCATAGATGCGTAATGCATGTCTAAGGATGGGGAGGTGGGATGATTGTGCACAACAGAAGGCTTCCAATGCTATCGTGAGCCAAGACAAAATATGCCTCGTGCGGCCACTGCTGCATAAACATTGTGGTCCTCGTGGATTTCCATGTATTAAAAATTGTAGATTCTCTCTTTGCTGGAGAGGGGGAGAGGGTTGAACTGTCCAGTCTGTGACATCATCCTCACCTCCACACCATCTAACTAAGTTCAGCAAACTGCGAACGGTCTATGTGTCGCAGTCTGGTATTGTCCTCACACACAGAGTCTGAGTGCGCACAGTACCCAAGCCACGCCATCTCCACAGAACACACTGTGCACATTTGGCAGGGGCGCAAACATACAGACGCGCTCCTGGAATAACCGTGCGTAAACGGCACATCACATGGCCAGAACGCACGAAGTTTACAAACGTAAACGTGTGCAGAGCGAAAGCCAGATGCTGATCGGTAGCATTTGGAATTTATCTTTTAGCCAAACATCTCAGACCTACTAAAGTTGTATTAGCACTATTCTCCTAATCAAGACAGTTTCACTTCCGGGTCTTCGAGTTGACGCAGACAAGGATTCAACGTAATCAATAAAGATTAATTATTGTATTTTCTTTGTTGGCACTGTTATCAAGTGAATGTCTTATACAGACACATGAAAAAACAAAATAGTATTTGTTTTAATATTGCAATATGTAAAAACTACATTTAAAAGTACACTGATCCAAAATGTCATCTTTTAACCTTTGACTTTTCTCCCAGACAAAACGAAAAGGTAAAGAGACAATATTATGACCTCAGAAAAAAAATGAGCAAAGTAGATTAATCTGCTATGATATTGTAGCAGTCAAAAGCAGTACCGTACCACTAAAGAGTCACGTAAATGCATGTTTTACAACTGCTTTTCAAATGTATATCAAGTGAACAATTGTACTCGGCAGCATGCACAAGTTAAGTTAGCATCACATAAGCCTTTGACAAACAGTGCATACGGTTTATCTGTGGCTTTTGCAGACGGCTGTTCTCCCACTTAGGTTGTGCACACATGTCAATAAAGCCTGTGGTATTTTGCATATGAACAAACGAGGAGCGTCTGTGGTGCTACAAGGAGAGCAGAGAGGGAGTGGGGGGAGCAGAGGAAGACGCAGCGGCAAAACCAACAAAGTTCTTCACTGTCAAGGCGATATAAATGCTGATGGTTTCACCAAATATTCCCAATCAATGCAGATCGTAACTACAGAGAAGTTATGGCACACATGGTTTTATGAAGAGCTGACTCGCCTAGAAGGAGAGAGATGCACGGAGCATGGGCGCCACAGCTGCACTACCATTTTTTTCCACACTCAGCACTAGGACCAGGGTAGTATCTCCTCCAGGTGGGAAAAGCTGCGCACAAATAACAATAAACATTGCATTGTCTGAAGCTGGCACTTATGGGGCTTAAACACTACAAGCCAATTTACAGCAATTGTATCGCGGATGATTAGAGAGCCAACAGGTTCATTTGATAAATAAAGCCTTAGCTGCTCTTCTGCAGGCACCCACAAGCCTCACCCCTCTTCCTCTGGTTAATGAGTTCAAAGACAGGCGTATAAAACATTTACACAGGCTTAGAGGGGTTTCCGGCACCAGCACGGTTCACCATGGCCGCGGGTTAATTCTACTAATTACTTTTCTTTGAATACATCTTGTTAATCTCTATTTGTATTCTTACAATGCAACGATCCAAACCTACGTTTGCCATATTCATTGCAATAGAGTTGTCAAATTAAGTTAGTGTTTTGTTGAAATACAAGGGACAGGGAGCTTTAATTGTGCCTTCAGAAAAAGGCTTCTAATCAGCAATCCATCAGGCTGAAGAGGTGGAGATGAAGATGATACTTTGAAGTGGATGCTGCACAGCAGAACAAGGAATCTGGGTGATAATAAAATCACTATTTTCAATGAGTCTGCCATTAGCACCAAAGTGACTTCTGTCAGCAAGCATAGAAATGTCAAATAAGACCGTTCAGATCAGACTATGTGTCTACACAAAAATGGATTCCTGCTAAGTGTTTCCTCCTCTTCGAAAAGGTGGAAGTTGAGCAAATTAATCTCAGTAATCCTGAGCAGAGAGGAATGCTATCAGAATGACTTTGCGGCTGCAGTAGCTCGTCACACGAGAGATAAGGCCAGGTCAGGAATGTCTGTGTTCATGGGCCAAGCCGGAGTGGATGGAGGAGATATAAAGGACGCAGGCTGATAGCGATGGAGAGAGATTGAATGACAAAAGGTTAGGGTTTAGAGTTGAAAGGTTGATGAATGGACGGGACAATCGTGTTGGAAAAGGGGAAAACACACAGGCAAAGTGAATAGAAACAGGGAGCAGAGAGGATACCTGTAACTGCCACACTTTCATTTCTTTTGTTTTCCATGTATTTTTATGTTATGGTTGAGCACCACCAGAGGGCGCTGTGACGCTTAAGTCAGCTTACGTCTGCAGAGTAGAGGGAAACAATCTTAAGAAGAAGCGATCTCACAAGAGAGAAAAAGAAGCATGATAACGCCTGTTGGTACCTGGAGGAATTATAACACCGATAGGTAATTAGAACAGGCCCAAATAAAGTGAATAGCCTGTGTAAACCTGTATGAATGCAGAGCATGTGGGGAACCTTTCTAAATATCAATGTGTTTTTCAGAAGGGTGAAAAAAGCCTGTGAGCTTACAGACAGCCACTACCCTTTAAAGGCAAACCAACCCTGGCAATAGCACTGACAGCAAGAAAGGAGCTTTGTAACATCTTTCTTGGTGCCGAGTATAGAGGATGTTATCAGCCTAGTTTCCCCATCGATGCACCATCAAGTAGACTTGGGGGTTGGTGGTGGCAGATCTGATCCAATATCCATCATGGCAGGAGTGGGATTTAGATAAAGCCGTTCTGCTGAGGCCAGGGATCTGTCTGGAGTGAGAAATCAGTTATGGGGCATTTTGGATTTGTGTATGATTTGCGACAATTTATGAAGGGATAACGGGGAGTCAAGAAACCAACCATGTGTCTCAGTTTGTGATGGGTGTGAGCACTTTTTGGAAATACCATTGGGGTGTTTTATGCACTTCACAGGAGAGAAGCTTGAAATTGGTTAGTCTGGACAGGCTTAAAAGATTTAGAGCGCTCTTGGCATTACCGGTTACATACAGTATAAACAATGTTTAATAGTTTGCAGGACTGCATTAGAGCTTGGCACATGTGATATGACACATGATGAGCCTAGTGCACAAGGGGCACTGGCCACAAAGGACAAGGATGATGACGTAAACATCTTGACAGAATGGCTTCGAAGCTAATGTAATCAGACCAATCAAATCTGTACAGTTATCCAAAAGGTTATTAGATAATATGATACATATGAGATAAAACACTGAAGTAAGAACTTACACAGACATTGAAGTAAGGATTAAGAAACAGTGCTACTAGTATATTTTTTTCTTTCTTTAGATAGAATAGCATATAGTCTTTTTTTTTTTTATTAGTTTATTTGGTCGGGAGTCGGGACAGTGCATGTTGATGAACATACATAGGTCTGATGCATATAAACACGCCACACCAGATTGTAGCCGTGGGCTAATTTCCATCCGCCGTCCCTCATGCGCACTCTCAAACACACTCTCGTTCATCCTGGCCTATTGTGCATGTTTTTAGTGGTAGGGTAAAACGGAGTACCCGGAGAAAACCTATGCAGACACGGAGAGAACATGCAAACTCCACACAGAAAGGCCCCGTCCTGATGGGAATTGAGTCCGGGACCTTCTAGCTGTGAAGCACGAGCGCTAACTGTGCCGGCCGTCTTGTAGCTCAAAAGTATGAGGTTCAAATTGTGGCTGTTGTGTCCTTGGGAAAAACACCTTGCCAGTGTAAGAAGTGTGTGAATGAGTGAGTGATTGGTGGTGGTCAGAGGGGTCAATGACACAAATTTGCAACCTTGCAGACAAGGTTGCAAATCTGTCAAGGGCTGTCAAGTTTGTAAAGCACAATATAAGAATAAGCAAGCTTATTGAAATACATTTAATTTATTTCTAAAATGACTTTAAGGATTTTCTTTTACTCCATGACTTTGCTTTTCCCTTTGAGACGGTAACTTTATCAGATGACAACAACCACCTAAACTGAAATGGGAAACGAATGGCTGTAAGTGTGAGCCAGTGAGGAGTAATGAGAAGAGAGGCTTCACTCTGCAGAGAGAGTAAATTAGTGTCTCACCAAGTTGAGCCGCCAAAAAACCCGAGTGTAAACACAGCTCTCTTAGCTCTCAAGAGGGAGAAGATGATTACCTCACAATTACAGGACCACAGAGGAGAGAGAAGCCCCATTGCCTCAGTGACAGAAAGAGAGATTACAGGGTGGCGGCGGGACTAATGATGATGGGGAAAGGGAAAAACACTGCAGATCATCCCAAAGGAAACACTAAATTGCAGCAACTAGGAGAAATTTGTGGCACTTGGCAATCCTTGTAAAAGTGACGGATTAGGAAGGAATGTCTTTTTTGTTGCTTGTCAAGTCAAGGACGGTGAAGAGTTTCCTTTTAGTGCAGCATCCACTGCGGTTACATGGATGAAGGTAAAGTCAGATCTCTCATCTGGTCTGACCAGAACAGAATTGCCCAAACCCATGTAAACCTGGGAGGTTCGAATGGGGAGCTGAATCAAAAGTGTAATGGATTGACATATTGCCCCGGCCGTGGAAACTAACTGGCAAGCGGTCAAAAGGAACACCAAGATATCATCAAACACATCATGTTAGCCATAGAAATAAAAAGTGTTAGCTGCTTCTAATGGACTACCACCATTGTTCGCGCTCTACCAGTCCAACGAAGATGACAAGAGAGCAAACGTTCGTGGCTGAATCAGCGCCGATAAGACCGGTTAATGTGCACCTGTCTGGTCTTTGTGCGTGCGCTCAGTTACGCGAATGTTGTTCGCATTTAGCCTCTCCCAGCAAAGGTATAGCTCCAAACTGGGGTGAAGTTAGAAGCGACCAAGCTGTTTCACATTTTCCATATTTAAATTAGTTACGTGAAAAGTTACACGATCCAAGTTTAGTTACACAAAATCAAACATGTCAATTTTCTAAGCGGATAAAAAGGGGCACTATATAGTGAGGCGTAATAACACCAGGAGTACTTCGACATCCGCACAGTAATAGCGTCAAAGTACTCCAGGTGTTATTACGCCTCACAATATAGTGCCCCTTTTTATCCACTTAGAAAATCGACATGTTTAATTTTGTGTAACTAGACTTGGACCGTGTAACTTTTCACGTAACTGTATTTAAATATGGAAAACGTGGACTTTACACCAGTTTGGAGCTATACCTTTGCTGGGAGAGGCTAAATGCGAACCACTTTTCCCTGACTGAGCGCACACACAAAGACCAGACAGGTGCACATCACCTCGTCTAAGCTAAAGTAAGAACAGATCTCAGTATGTAAAAACGGTGGCCTATTCCTTTAATTGAAAATCTTCTCTGAAAAATTGCAAAAGACATGACCAAAGAGTGCAGCCGTACCGCAGTTACAAATAAATCTGCATACATGAGATGCAAGAGAACCACATGAAAATATGGAAGTGGGAAAGGTAAAAAAAACTAATCTGACAAAAGTCAAGTCTTGTCACGTCATAATTTAAAATGTGTTGAACAGTGAGCCTTTAATGGCCATTTGGTCTTAATGAGTGGAATTCTTGTGTATGGGCCAGAACAAAGCTTTATCATCTGTTAATGAATTCCTCAGCCAGCAGTGGTTACCGCTGCAGGCAGGTAATTAGTTTGAACAGCGGGAAAGATCAAAGACTACACTTCCTCGCTTGCCCTCTGGATGTGACCTCACAAGGGGAAGTCGCAAATTCACAGGGGAAATTACATGGGCTGCAAAAGCCCAAAGTCATAAGAGTTTAAAACAAATGCTTGTAGAAATATTCAGTTAAAAAAGGCTAGAGTAAGGCTGAAGACGACTGACTTTTTAGTCTTGGAATCACATAGAAAGAGTTACCGTCATACGTTTGGGCGGTTCACTTTGCGGGTTACCGTCCTTATCGCACCAAGCAAAGTCCAAAGAGGACAGGGCGCGATAGCATATCTGCCTGTGTGAATGTATGCCAGTTTTATCTGATGATCCATGTCTCTACCAGCCAAGCCTCGCAACATGGTGGCTGGTAATATTTCATAGTTGCCAAGAGTGGAACATTAACAAAGCACAGCGGTGTCCTTCACAAACAAAATCCAAGGCCATTTGTTCCCAAATCGGCCAAACACTAAATGTACTTTAAACAATCTTGTACATATCAGTAAAATTATACTAAAATATTGCGGTGACATATAACAGAAAGCCTGTCTGTAGCTTAACAGGTTGCTTCTCTGCATGGACCAAAGGATTAAAATTGCAGGATTTGGCTGGTCCAGGTTTTAGAGTGCTGCTTAATTCTTCACGTCGCTTCCAAAATGCTTCATGGTAGAAGAAAAAAAAAAAATAAAAAATCAGAAAACCCTAGTGCCAACTGCCAAGTACCGTAAGCGACTGGGGACAAGCCCCGGCTCAGAGTAAGATGTTTCACGGTCACAAATCCCGTCCGCAAGGCACTTGGAAAAAACACATTTGATTATTTTTCTTTTTTAATGCCGATTGTTGAAAAAAATATTTATTAAAGAAAAAATTATTTATATATATTGCATCGTTTATACATTGCATTCCAGTCCTAAATCTAAATAAACTGACCTTTGGGCCAGGAAGGTCAGTCGGTGATAGTGTACACTGTAGCTTTTATTCATATTTTAAAAAGGTCTCCAGTAAAACACACAAAATGTAAAAAAAATAAATACATAAAAAAAAAGCAGGGAAGTCTCGATAGAAGAAGAGCCCTCACACAGTCTGGAACTGAGATCTCGTCCTTCCAACGACATTCCTGGTTGTATCACCTGTTTGCTGCTGCCAAGGATGAAACATACATCATGCCTTTGAGACGGGAGGCTTGGAAACTAGTCTTCCGAGCACTTGATACAGGAAAAAAAAATCAAGAAATGCTTATGAATAAATAATGAGCATGGAAGCATAGATCTGGAATAGCCTGCCCCATTCCCCCCACTTTCCATAAGTCCTGACGGCAAAAAAAAAGGAAAAAAAATATAGCGATTGATTGTGTTGTGTAAACAGGCCTCTTCTGGGAAACAATATCCCTGTTGCAGTAGCAGCTGCCAAGAAGATGAACTGTGCTCCAGGAGGAACAAAGAATTATATGAAGTACCAACAACTATTCGCAACTGCCCGTTATAAACACTTTTGCAGGTTAACAAAAAATTTGTAAATTGGCTAATGGCAATGTTGGATGGAAGCAAAACACTAATTAATCCACATGAAAAAAATGAAGCTATTGATCCCAGTGTTTGCTGCAGAAGGCGTAGTTAATGTGATTACATTTTGCAGGTTATCGGCTCAGCTCCTTGTGACCCTAATTGGTCTATGGCTCTGTGTACGAATTGCGGCACCACTATCACTTTTATTAACGGGTGTGCAGGGGTTGCGTGAATCAACAAGAGGAGAATCTGTATGCCAGACGGGGTTTGGCCTCCGCTCGCCGTTGTATGAGCACCCATATATCACTTACCATAATCGCTCTAATCCCTTTGCAATAGCGGAGACCGTTTTAGCACTTCTCCCCAACCGTTCACTTCAGTCTAATAAAAGATATGGCTGATTTAGCATCAACACATTTTATTAAAATGAGTAACGGATAAAGATTAGTGCAGAATACTAATGCGCCCTATTGTCGTCGTGCAAGAGGTGTCCAAAGCAGAAAGGTCGCACTCAGGCACAGCATATAAAGGAGGCCATCCTCTGTACAGACGTCTGCCAGCTCCTGTCTAAACTATGTGGGGCAAATGTGCAACCTGGCAACTTGGAGGTTGCACAGTAGTCAAATAAAAATATAAAAGGAGGATACGCGGCAGAAATGCAAACACGAGGACGTCAAAACAGCTGAACAACATGAAGTGCTCTGTGGTCATGTAAACGTCAATTGTAGGTTTGCGTCGACGATGAGTAAACTCATAATCAGTGGTTTTGTGGTTTACCCAGTGCATCATTCAGCTCCCTCCAGCTTGGCCTGTGGTAGCGAATAAGTGGCTGAGGAGAGTTCAGCAGAGGTGGGCCACAGCTAGGAAGTCAGTACAATGTAAAATATATTTAAAAAAATGTGCACACCAAACTTAAGGAACTGCAGATTTAAATCTACAGACAGCAAATTGTGTGGAAACTTGGGTTTTACTGTCAAAAGCTACAAAACAGTTAACACCAAACCGTAAAGTTTAGTGTCCAAGTTGTAGGTATTTCTTTATTTCATTTTGAACGTAACATTGAGTCCTAGTTCTTTCTACTGACAAGTAAAAACAGACCTTTCATGATCGTATCTATGGATAGAGTCGCCAACTGTTTGAAAGAACCACTAATATGTGCAAGAACTCAGATCGAGCATCCTCCCCCAGCGATTATCTTTTTTTCACAGGCTCTGGAGCCTGCATCAACTTGGCTAGCAGCCCTTTGCCAGGAGCTTCAGCCAATACTGAGGATTAAAACCCTGCTGCAAGTCTATAAATACACTTAGCAGACCAATGTGAGCCCAGTCAGCCACTGCACTCACCTCCTGCTGCATGCATCCCTCCTCCTCTATTCACCTTTCCCTTTCGCTTCCCTTTCTCACAGTCGCTGTATATGCCTTTTCTGTCTACGGTCCTACTCCCCCTCTCTACAAGTCACTCACTGAGCTTATCCCCGCTCCATCCCTCTTGTACTCGCTCGCTTGGCAGGGCCTCTTAATTGGAAACAAGCTGTGAGAGGGCTTTCAGTTTGAGGTTAAAATTGCATCTGACCTGCCTCCTGCTGTAGCTTTCCTGCTCTCTTTTGGCAGCGTTGTATTGCTTGTATACAGTGGAGTGCAGATGTGTGAGCGACAGACACGCAAAAATGTTGACCCTGTTTACTGGTAGGACAAGACAGGAAAACAGGCAGCTAATAAGAGCATCTATTCTGCAGCTTTTAAACCAAATATTTCTATCGCACATTGGACCGTTTTTTTTCTTTTTGCAACATTGGGATATCTTTTGTCTTCATACAAGCAGAAATAATTGTCAGAAATCTTTGAGCCAATAAGTACTTTGAATGGCTGGTTAAATAAAGATCTCCGTATCTCTATGGCACTGGTTTGTTCACAAACTTACATGAGCAACAATTCACTGTAAGGAAAAGGATAGACCTGGCACAGCCCCAGACCAATAGGTTGACTTGTCAATGAACTTCAGAATATCAAAGTAAATTAAACCGTGTTAGGACTCTTAAAGGACAACTGAAAGGTCAACGTATTTACTGTAGTTAAATATGTGTTACGGCATGCGTCCTTAATACACTATTGAAGTACAGGCACACATCTGGACACAAAGCCAAAACTATTACACACAGATCTGGCATGGCTATTACATGGTAATTATGATGAGAGGCTACATTCAGTCTGTCACAACTTCCTTGTTGTCAGTAGAGGAGGATAAGAGGGATTTGTTGCACAAAGGGCCACAGCCATGGCACATAAACGATTACTTCCACCCAGTTAGACCATAGACTGCACTGTCTGACCCAGTGATGTATGATCAGCCTGCAGAGTCACGGACATGCTTTTACAGCATTTATGGAGCCACACACATGGTTTACAAACCATAGCTGTTCTCTGTCTTTCGAAAGGAACATGTAACGTGCTTCACTGAGAGATTGAGATATTTAACACATTAAACAAATGGGCCAATGCCATAACCCATATCTAAATCCATCTGCCACAGAAACTGGGGCTACAGCCAGAAAGGAGCTTAAAGAGCATTTCATGGTTTCCTAATATGAACTTGTTACAAGAAGCTTATTCAAAAATGTCTTGTTTACAGCCCAGGAAACGTCAGACACACTTTAAATTTGGATGTCGATTCATGAAGCAAAAGCAAATATTGATCTCCTTGACGACTGGATTTCCTGATTGCTGTCCCACCCACTTCTTTGGCCCCAGCCTCATTCTTCCACAGAGCTGTAGGTTTCTGGGGGCCAAGTCAGAGAGGCGGAGCAGGTCTGGGCAGAATTAGACTATGGAAGCCATGAAGCATCTGAAGATCTAGCTCTAACAATTAATGTTAACCATTTGAATTTCTCCTGAAAAACAAAACCAAGCAACCTTAACAAACCTCATGAGTTTCTTATGTTCTTCTTAAATTAAAGCCTGCAACTGAAATATGAAAACATCCATGATGTCATGACGCATTTAACAGAAGCAGTATATTGCAAGTCTTTTATAAATATTTTACCACAAGAGTACTGTCTGTGATACATTCAAATTTGATATTTTCTTTTACAGCTCCCCCACTGCGGGGAAAAGTGTAGGATCAGCCTGTGTTATTTATCGGAAATCACTGGTATGGGTGTGGATCAAGCTAAAGCCAGTCAACTGAACAACTGTACGCTTTTGCAGTGAGGCTAAGCTGGTAAGGGCAATAGATATCCAAAAGCCTGCTTCCACAACACTACTTAATGACAGGAGGATTAACTTTTCCTTTGGGTTATAGCTCCGGTGCCACCCATCTCACTGTGTGAAATCAAATCAACACCTGGCACAAGTTGGCAGTCGACACAAGCTGGCTCTCAGTGATAGTGAAATCAAGAATGCTATGTGCCAAGGTGCCAACTAATGAAACTGATACATACTATACCTACACGACAGGCACAAACACGAGCCCGCAAAGGATTGATGCTAAACCAACATTACAGAATATCTTTAAATAAAGGCCTGCTGCAAAATGTGTGTCTGCAAAACCACTCCACACTCCTTAAGTAATGACACCAACCAACGACAAATGACTAAATTTAGGAGATTTTTGCAGATTATTCACAATAATTTCACACAATAACTTCAGCGTTGAAAGTTACCAGCGTTCTGAGCTTCTTTTTAGCCAGTAAATAAAGAACATTTAAAGCAGAAATGTCCAGTCAAGTTTTCATCTCTAGTGGCAAAATTAAAAAGGGATGAATGAAAGAAGCTAAAGAGCAGAAACACAACATTGTAAGGAGGTCAAGTGGGACATGGGTTGGGGCATATGGTCCCGTTGGAGTTTGTGTGGGAAGGGACTGCGCAAACAGGGGACACAGTAGCTTCCCCTCTCTGGCACCAGCTTTGTCCCGGTTAATCCGTCCCAAAGAGCCTGAGAGGAACAGCCCGCACCAGCCACCAACACCGCATAACAGCCAGACATGAATCCCAAAGGTTCAACACATTTTATCTGCTTGACATCAATTATAAATCAGAATATGAGCTAAAAACAGACAGTTGGTCAACTGGACACATTTCAGGAGAGAGTCCTTTGCGGCACAATTTGTTTGAAGCTTAGGTGCCAAAGGAAATAAGACATTAGATGTGGACTACAAATCCCTACATAGGGAATACACCTACATTATTCTACACTTTGCCATTTAGACAAAGTATCTGGTTCAAAATAGAATTCTCTTGATCTGGTATATTTTCATTACATCATTGACACAGACATGCAATAGTCTGAAAACATTTTACAGGATGAAAAGAAATAAAAACATAAACAGCACTAGGGTTGGGACATATCGGATCGAGATATCATTTTTGATACCGTTGTAATATTTATTTATTGGTTTATTCGGTCGGGACAGTGCATGTTAATGAACATACAGGGGTCTCATGCATGTAAACAAGCCACACCGGATTGTAGCCTTGGGCTAATTTGCATCCGTGGACGAGATATAATTTATGTTGCGCTCAGCTCCACCAGAGCAGCATAAACACTGACTGTAGAACACAGGGACAGGTGCTTAAAAAGTTACATAAAATGAAGGATGTAAACTACTCGAGTAGATTGTACTTACAAGGAAACTAGTATGCCGTTAAAAAAAAGAAAGAATGAAATATCTTTGCATTAAACTTCCAAATAGGCCATTGTCAATTATATCATTAAATATATCATTGTGATATTTCTTTTTTATATCGTGATAGAGATTTTAGGCCATATCACCCTGCCCTAAACAGCACTTGGCTCTTGCATCTGAACCACATATAGAACCAGTCTTATCTTACTGCCTCATTCCTAAAAATAAAACTAATAACATGGCTCACATCAAAGATGGGAGATATCTGCTTGAATAAAACACCTACAATTTAACAGTGGAAAATCAACCTAAATGGAACATGTGTTTATGGTTCTGACGCCGTAAAAGATGCACAAACTGTATTTACAAGTTTCATTTTTTTACACTGACTAATGGTCAGTGGAATTTGTAAAGTACTCAAATGTGCAACACAAAACATAATTTGATCAATGCAGCAGTGTAATGAACTAAACTGTAAAGTAGTTACTACTCACCTGTCATACTCTGCATTGTCTCTGTCACAGCGGACGTCCTTGTGCTTCTGCCAGTCCTTCCCATGTTTACAGGTAGTGAGCAACACCACATCCTCTGAGTTATGGACATGATACAAAGAATTCCTAGTGTCTGAGCCTATTCCAGTCAAATACCTCTTGCCCTTAAAAACGAGCATGTACTTCCTAAAAGGGGGAATAGTGTTGTGTTTAAGGTAGCCCCTGTCCCCGCCTGTCCTTGGGTGTTCTTTGGAGAAAAGGGGAATAGAAACGTCAAAGTTGGGTCTAAAGTTCTCAGTGCTGATGCTGGCCTTAGCCAACATGGCATATCCTATGTCAAAGCCAAGATCCTCCGTGTAGTCTGGCCAGGTGCCTGAGTATAAGTTAAAAATAATGTGGTTCCTGCCTTCATTCCAGAGAGGAAGGCCTTGGACTTTTGCCCTCAGGTTGTGGACATACTGTGGTGAGAGCTGGTCCCTGTCCAGTGTGTCCAAACTTAGGACAAACAGACAGGCCTGCGCTGGGTTCGCTGTATAGAACCTGGACCCTTCTATGGAGGATAAAATGTTCTGGTAACTTTCTGACATTTTCTCCCCTTTCTGCACGGGGTAGACGTACACTTTAAAGCCATTCTTCACACACAAAGAAAAGTCAAAGCATGAGTCCATTCTGCAGCGTTTGTCTGTGTAAACGCCCAGGTTCGCCTCTCTTTTCTGTCTGGGAGACATATGCCCATTGTAGTCGTCGCTGCGCTCCGGTTGCCAGGAGCCAAAGGTCTGCAGAGGTCCCAAGAAGCGACGCCACCGCTGCCCCGGGTGAGACCCCGAGAGGCTGCGGTCATCACGCCTGTTGTGACCCCGCTGGGACAGCACAGGAACTTGTAAGCCTCCCAAACAAAAGAGCAAGATGAGACACGTACCAGTGGAGAGCAGGATTAGGTAGCGTTTTTTGGCCTGCATGTGTCCGACAATCCGAGCGCAGAACTGTCGCGGTAAATCCGTGGGGTTTGGAAGTTTTGGCCTCAGCTCCGACTACAGTGGGATCTCTCCGCCATCTTCCCCCGGGCTGCAAGGGTTGTGAGCTCGCTTGTCCCACCTTCTGCTTCAATAACCTTTCACAAGTCCGGGAACTGAGCCAGCGCATGTGGGCGACTTTTAATGCTAATCCACCTCAACTCCTCATTAAAAGGTGTGTATGGATTAAACCTAAAAAATACTCCTTAGAGTTACAACATAGCTCCCTCAAATATGGATCCAACTCCTTCCCTGCTTCTCAGTCACACTACCTTTAACATTTGACTTGCCTGCCCCCTCAAACTATCCCCTAACATACAATGAAAATAGTCCAAACTTGAATAAGCAACAGACTGCCTGAAGAGTTAACTATTGTTCTAGCAGAAAACTAGCCCTCGAGCGGATACCGGTGTACGGGATTGCCCATTATTTACTCACGATGTGGTCAAATAAAAGGCGTGTTCTGAATTAAGTGAGTGGGCCTCAGTTGTGGACATAATAACAACAAAATGACTGAAGTTGGTTCAGCTGGCTAACGGGCTAACTATCCGGCTAGTTTCTAAAAACATTGAGTTAGCTTGTTAGCAAAGCGGCGAGGCATCAAAGTAGCTCTCACGCTGCTCGAAAAGTGATCACACAGCCAGGCGGTTCATCATCTTCCCCCGGAAAACGGGTCTCTTCTGAATTCGTTAACTTATCCGACGCTCCGACGGGACAGAAACAACCGGCATACTCCTCCGTGAGCGGCTTCAGCCCTCGTATAGAGCTGGAGTGGTGCCTCGCACTCAAAAACAGGACTCCTGGATGGACATGGGAGAGACTGCAAGCACAGCACCGCGTACGTCAGCCGTCTGCACACCAGCAGCTCGTGACGACATGACGTTTGGGAGCGTTAGCGCGGGTCACCGTCACAGCCGAGAGGGGCGGGTCTTCAAAAGGTCGGATGCAGGGATCTCAAACTGGTGACGTCACACGATTGGAAAACTTTTAAAAAAATATTTTGGAAAAAAAAAAGTATATTTCCTAAAAAAAGTAATTTTTAAGAAATATATTAGCCTTGTCTGAAACTCTAGATGCCCTGTGGACCATTTTACAGGCCGCTCCTTTTACATGAGTGTCTATGACAAAAAGTGCGTTTTGGGCTTTGGGGCTGCAATACCACGGCCTGCCACTAGCACGTACTGAAATTGGGTGAAAAGGGGCGTATCCCCCCCTTGTCTCAAACCCATGGATCTATTATAATAATCGCTCAAACCAGAGAAATCTCCTGCCATAGAAATCTTCAACCATAGCAGCTGCTTGGGAGCTAACAGGAGCTCCCATGCCCTTTTTTTGGTAGCTCGGAAAAAAAAGGTTTTCTACATTTCTTTACGCGCTTGATGAGCAGATACAATACTGACTCAAGTAAGAGTAACGTTACTTTGAAATAATTCTACTGAAGTAAAAGTATGGTCCAAATAATTAGAGTAAAATAGTACTTGGAAAAATTTTTACTTGAGTACTGTCTGTGAATACTGAGTAAAAGTCTGATTCATGTTTCAGTAGTGACATAAATTATGAGAAGTAAAACATGAAATATTTGTTTATATTTTTAAAGAAAATACCATAAAAACCTATAAAAATAAATAATTATGAATAATTTAGTAGTTTATAGTTTATTTGAGCAGTTTACGTCTGTGTTTTACATTATCACATCATTGCACATTATTACATTATTTACATTAACATTATTTTCAGAACAAAATAAATAATAATAAAGATTGAAACAAAAAAAAAACTACCTCAAAAGGAGTAGGCCGAAGCAAGAAAGCTTATAAGTGCCTACCCCCTGCAGGCACTTGTTTAGCAAACAAAACAAGAAATCCTTCATTATTTTAGAACATTATTTATCCTGCAAGCCTATAAACCCTACCTGATAATGCAAAACTTAAAGCCTCACATCTTTGTGAGAATAGGAAGAAGCTGCATGCTTTTATTTTGATGCACTGTGATCCCTGAGCAGAGCACCAGATTTAGAGCAGTGGGGTGACTGAGCTAGGGCTGCACTCCCACTGTGTGATAATCACAGCCATGCCAATATCTCATTTAGATGCACAGATCGGTAGCAGTTCTTTTCTAACTCGCCAGTCAAGAAACCAAACCACTGATTTAAAATTCTCTTTCTTTAAATGCACTTATAGTTGTTTGTTTACAGTTTAATGGTTTTAGTGTTCTGCAACTAGTAAAAGTGTTATTTTATGCTAAAAAGCGTCCATGAAGTGTACACAAGTACATCTAAACAAGACTGATCAAGGCATTTGCAGTATTAATTAATGGTGAGTCCTTACATGTCCCTTAATGATAAGAACAATTATTGTGAACATTGTCACTTATTGGCATAAACAAAAGACCAATATGCTAATTCTATCCCATACAGACACATGCTTGACTACACGCCCACACAGTTATTTGCGGCTAAGTAAATGGTACGCCTATATGTGCTCGCTTATGTAGAGCGTAGACTTGGATGTGATAATTTAATGTCCCTCTCTGACAGGGACTGACAGCTTTTTCATAGCACTTCTGATCCATGTGGGCCCGCTGCTGCAATGCACAAATCACATCTAAGTATATCAGGACGAACGGCGCGATGAAGGCTTTATGTGACAAATGAAAGTGGCTCTGTCTCTGTGCAAGCTGGGGCCCAGAGTACCGCCGTGACGGATGTGAATTGAGCTGATGCACTGTATGTTTATGGTAGCAGATCTCCAGTGAGGGAGAAAGGGGACAAGATTAACAAGTCCACTTTGAATCAGTCTCATTGCTTTGGGGTTACTGGAAGTCAAGCTACTCCAAAACAGCTCATCTTTAGTTGAGTTTGTGTAAACTCTCAGTTGTGCAAGAGCTTAGACAAAAGTTCTTAAACCGTCATCTGCACCTGGTAGTTTAATAGGTTGGGGTTGTTCAGAAATTTGATGTTGAGTTAACAATCCAGCTGAAAGTCCCTAAACAAATCTGATTATTTATGGTTATGGAATCAGGTTAACAAACCTTTTAACAATGGTACCATTGCAGCTGAATACTGCTGCCACATTTTCATAGTGGAAAAATGTGTGAAGCAACCTTTTACTTGTCGTCTTCAGGTTACTGGAGGTCAGAAACAGCATGGCGATGTTACTGATAGAGATATGCAACCACTTAAGCTGTGCCTCTTTTGGTTCAAGCTGGCTTTTGGCATCCCATAAACTCCCAGTAAATCAATCAGCATCTATCTGCGAAGTGCACCCTGCTATGCGGAACCATTTATTTGATGCCACATAGACCTATCTCATTAATTTGAGTGACAGCCTCAAGATGCTGCCACATTGCTATGACCCTATTTTAACTCTCTATCTCCAACAATACACATACAAACCTAAAGCGTTTGCACATTGTTTGAATTGTGACACAAAACATGGTTAATTTAGGCCTACATGAAAACTGAACCTAACAGGTTCTATGAAATAGCCTTAACTTATACTTTTTTTTCCTGACCTGTGAGGGTCTAAAATAATGTATGTTTTGATTTACTAAATGTAATCACTAATTTATAACAATTACCAACTTGTATATGATAAGATCTGAACATGTTTATGGAGGATTTTTGTGTTAATTATATTCATTTGAAAAAAAAAGTCACAGATGACTGATAACTCTGACTTTTTGTCATTTGCGACTATAATCTTAAGGAGATTCATTTAAGTACATCATTGCAAACTTTCCCAACCTGTAGCACTTTGAACATCTCAATCACATAGTGCAGATCAGGTTCAATTACACATGCAATAACTTTTAGGTCTCCACAGGCCTAGAAACCATGTATATGCTAATAAGTATGACAGCGGTAATGAGTTGCAATAAAAAGACATCTGCTGCTTGATCAAAGCTGATATTAGAGCATTACCACTGTCGGCCTCTGCTGTCCTGGAAACACTTGTTAGCTTCCGAAACTAGGCTACTGGTTGGCACTATTTTGATGTGTACGACCCAAGTTGGAATATTTCTCATTGTAGCCTTTTTTTTTCTTTTTTGCAGTAAAGATGGTTTAAGCTATGTTTTGTCCAGGTCCTGTAAAGCATGCCACATCATGCACCACATTTACGTTGCAAATAATTAACTTTGGGTAGGCCTGCAAGTTACATTTAATTTGTAGTGTTGCTAGAATTAAGTTTAGCAAAGACGAGCTGCTTCAAGTTTTGTCTCAATGCATGAACTGAACAGAGGACAAACAGGAGTGAATAAGCGGAGAGTGGCTGTGCAGTTAGTTTTGAAACAGCATCACGGAGCAGATGCCTTTTGATGTGTCGGAGTAGCAGCTCTACTATGAGCTTTTCCCGGGTGACTGAGCTGCTCACCCTATATCTAAGAGTGCGCCTATAGCTCCTTGTGGAGAAAACTAATTTGGGCCGTTGTTATCCAAGATCGTGTCGTTTCGGTTATGACCCACAAATTTTGACCATTTGGCATCGACCAGTAAATCGAGAGCTTTACTTTTCGACTCAGCCCTTTCTTCACCTCAACAATCCGATACTGCTGTCAATATCACGTTACATTCTCCCTTCACTCATGAACGAGACCCCAACTTACACATAAGGCAGTGACCTCCAGGACAATAGATGTTCCAGTTACTATTTGGAGAAGTGTACCCCACATCAAGTATAGTTACATATCAATGTTATTGATTCATGTCATATCATGGTTTGCTTTTGGCTGTTTCTAGCTGTAAATAGTTGCCACAATAAAAACATATGCACCTGTCTTGACATCCTTTTTAATTATTATGCACTCTTACATACATCGCCTCAAATAATTTTGTAAAAGAACAAACAAACTGTACATCTTTGCCACTTTTATCTTCTACTCCTGTTTATATGCTTCAAGATTCAGGATTCAGGATTTTTTATTTGTCAAACCATGTGAATGATTTGAAATCATATTTCTCTCATCCTTAATTGTGGAGCGGGGGGTGGGGGAAGAGAGGTGGGAGGGAGGGCAGGGAGTTCAGCCTTGTGTATGAAACTGTTCTTAATTCGACTCGACCTGGCCCGTAGATTCCGCAGTCTCCTCCCTGAAGGCCTTACCTTGAAGAGACTGTGTGATGGGTGCGTAGGGTCCCTGGTGATTCTAACGGCTTTGCGGGTGAGACGGGTGGAGTACATGTCCTTAATGGAGGGGAGAGGAGCTCCACAGATCTTCTCCGCTGCTCTCACGATGCGCTGGAGGCTCCTTCGGCAGGAGGCAGTGCTGGCGCCGTGCCACACAGTGATGGAGCTGGTCAGGATGCTCTCTATAGTCCCTCTGTAGAAGTTGCACATAACGGAGGCTGGGACTTTAGCTCCTCTTAACGTGAGGAGAAAGTAGAGACGCTGATTACTTTTCTTGACCAGTGATGTAGTGTGCATGGTTCAGGAAAGGTTCTCTGTGATGTGCACACCCAGGAACTTAGTGCTGGTCACCCTCTCCACTGCAGCATCGTTGATTGTTAGAGGAGCGCGCTGGACCCGCGCTCTTCGAAAGTCAACAACAATCTCTTTTGTCTTCTCCACATTTAGAGAGAGGTTGTTCTGTGTGCACCACATGGCCAGACTGCTCACCTCACTCCTGTAGTTTGACTCGTCTCTGTTGTTGATGAGACCCACCACTGTTGTGTCATCTGCAAACTTGATGAAGAGGTTTGAGTCGTACTTTGGAGCGCAGTCATGGGACAGCAGATTGAACAGGAGGGGGCTCAGCACACAGCCTTGGGGAGCTCCCGTGTTCAGTGTGATGGTTCTGGAGGACTTTCCGCCGACACGTAAAGCCTGTGGTCTCCCCGTCAGAACACCAATGTTGCAAAAAACATACAAATAGATATCGTAAGGAATTTGCACCCATCCATCAATGCTACTGGGGCACTTCTGATTAGAAGCAGTAGGAAACCACAGAGCCAATATTGGTCAAGACTAACTGGATTCAGCATGTTTTGTGCTGATGGAAGAACTTGGAGAAAGGTCCACGCAGACACAAACTCCACATAGTAAATTTAAGCTTGCATGTTCTCTTTTTTCAATCTATCATGTTCAACTTGAACTAATTTTACTATATCCTAATTGTATGCTTCATCTCACAATTCCCAGCTTTTGCAATGTTTTTATATGACCAATTCTCAAGAAGAAATTGAAAATTGTAGTAGCTAGCTCACTTGAGGACTTGCAAAGTGATAATCCTATTTTTGCATAATGCACCATGAAAAAAAGATAACTTCACAAAGTTGTGAGACCTCCATTTTGCATGACTGCACTTAAGCATCTAATCTAAGAATAAACTGTCTGACTCCAGAGAGACGAGCTGGAGCTGCCGTGTGCAACTTTCACTTCAAGGGCCTGTAGAAAGATCAATGCGTGAGAATAGCAGTGGGACCTGACTACAAATTGAGCAGCCTTTAATCACCTAAACAGTTCACAGCGGTGCAAAAGCTTCGACCATGAAAAGGGTATTCACTCACCAAGTTGAATAAAGTCACCTAGTGCTTAATAAAATTGGTAGTGCAGGCTTGGGGGGGAACACTGACCCTAGGGCTACCATAAAGCTACATTTTTGTTTCAAGTGTAGCAACCTTAAACAGCTTCTATGGAATGAGGTGTTTAGGCAAGCTATTGGTCCTTCCCGACACAATTCTCTTAGTTGGGTTCATCCAAATTTGGGACTAGCAAAGTGCAGTGCCATGATTCCCTTTTGGCTGAATAGTAAATGTATAAACTAACTGTGGCTGACATGCAACTGTCATGTCACACCTGTCAACAACTGTGTTGATAATTGGCATGCACTTACCAGACGCTAATAACCCACTGGCCTATTCTGGTCAAATTTATGAAGCGAGAGTCAAAGTAAACCAAAGACAAAGTCATACACGAAGACACTTAAGAGCAATGACCTTTGATCTCAAGATGTATTTACGTCCTGTCATCCAGTATGGGAACCCCCACTTGTGGCGTTATGTGATTTAACCGATACACAGAGGCTGTAAGGGTCAGTATCTGTGCAAAAATGGACCAAGAGTAAATATTAATTTATCAGAAATACCGCCACTCAGCAACAGAAGCCTAATAAAGGAGGTGTGAAGTCGTGATCTTATTAGTAAACAGGTAACCTTGATGCATCCCATGGAGCACATACAGCTCACCCTTGCTCCACTCAGAGTGCAACCTTGGTGTGACGGTAAATGGGTTATAAATCCTGTGGTGGCCGCAGGGACTAGTTTGTAGACAACTGGGTCAATGAAGAGGCAAGCTATTAATCTAAAGCGCATCTGTTTCTGCGTCATCCCTTATTTAAAATACATTGGAATAATCATAGTTGTCCACTGAGAAGACAGAAATTATGCAGCTGTGCAGGTTAAATGCATTGCCCTTTGCAACATGTGACACACCCCATTGGTCTTGTAGCCTATTTACCTCTGTCACACACGACTTTATAGCCAATAAATAAACAATAAGTCAGTGTCATAAAAACAAGCTTTTCTACTTATAATGTGGTCGTAATCAAGCAGCACTTCTCCATTGGTTCACTATCTTTTATGCATAGGCTATATTTACTATATTTTGTTACTTAACCTTTATTAACTGGGTCATTTTTCGTACAGTGCCAATTGGGTGTCATAAATTGTTAAATGTTTGTATATTTGTAGAAAATGTAATGTTTCAGCTTAAAAACAAGACAATATGTGTAACAGATTGGACGCCTTGTGATTGATTATACACTGCACTGTCTTCATAAAAACAGGAAAACATGTACATTTAAATTAATTAATGAATGAAGAATGAATTTAACTTAATTGTCCCACATGGGGAAATTTTTTCTGGGCACATAGTGCAGATGTAGCAGACAACATGTAAGACAGTGACGGACAAAAACAACAGTTAATGCAAACTAGTATAAAATTGGTAATAAAAATAGATGCAGGCTTGTACAATGCCCATCCATTCATACATCCATCCATCCATCTTCTTCCGCTTTATCCGGGGTCGGTCAGGGAGGCGGCAGAAATGTCCACGCACACCTCCTCCAGCTGTTCTGGGGAGACCCGAGGCGACACCAGGCCAGCTCAGAGACATAGGTATGTATTTATATTTCAAGAAAATACAGTTTTAATTTAGGATGGGGATGCAAAAGGAACCGTAAGTTATAAAAAACAAAATGTCCCAACTAGATATGGAAATAATCAGTGCAACTCGGTCTAATTAAAAGGAACCACTGTAGGTCAATGTCCACAGCCAAGTAATGTAATTGGATGTAGAGAACTATGTTTAACCATGATTGCAAAGATGTAAGCCTATTCATATAAATGAGGCTACACATTTTTGTTTCATATCACTCTAATGCAGATTCGGCAAGAGATGTTGATGTGGATCTATATCGCCATCTACAGCTATATAAGGGAAGTGTAATCGACTTCTGAATAACACAAGGAATTGTGGGCTAAAAAGTAAGACCCGTATTAAATTATGTTGGTGATATAATGCCTTTGGTAAACAATAGACGGATTGATAATATTACAGTCGCTTGTAATAGTTTTATGCGTGTCATCAAATTCTTTGTGCGTCTGAACTGGTGTGAACGGTGCGGACGCTGTGATGAATCGAGGACACCCGCAGACCAGTCATGTGATCGTCATGAGGAAGTAAACAGCGTTACAGTTTCTTAAGCGGCGAGTATTTTATTCATTTTCTTCGCGTAAGAGCATTGTAACATTAATATTTATTGAGTAGGAGTGTGACAACGTTTCTTTCTAACATTTATTTGGTCGGGCTTTTGCAAAGAATGTGTCGATGTCGATGGAGATTTGATGCTAATAATTAATGTATGACCCTGTAATCTCATCCGTCTGGGATTGTTTTGATCCATTATAGTCATTCATTGTCCGCATCATGGTAAAGATGTGCTGTGCATTATCATTTGTTTGTTTATCTGTATGTATGTGTGTATTGAATTGATGTTTTCTATTCAATGTAGTTTGCAGCTTTGAATTTCCACCAAATGTTGAAGTAGCTTTTGAGATTACTTTACTTTCAGTAAAATGTTGTTATGACATGTCAGTTTCCCTCATGTGCCACATAGTTTAGATCTTATCGACGTCATCCTTATGGCATAAATAGCACACAATCTCTCTATACTTATTGCATTATTTAAGGATTAATTTGTAACAGTTTGCGGTCTTTTTGTCTGTTCTTTATTTTTGTACAGGTGTGAAGCATCATGGTGGACTTTTTAGCAGAGAACAATCTGTGTGGCCAAGCAATCCTCAGGATCGTATCTAGAGGAAATGCCATTATAGCAGAGCTTCTCCGTCTTTCTGACTTTATCCCTCCAGTTTTTCGCCTCAAAGACAAGAGTGATCAACAGAAATACGGAGATATTATTTGTGACTTTAGCTACTTCAAGGTCAGTGTTTTCAAGATTTCATGCATTCACGCCGGGGTATACCAAGATGCCCATGTGAGTGAGGGGTTAGTGGTGGTCAGAGATGTGTGCAGCCGCGCTTCTTTTAGTCTGGTTCAGGAGAAACTAGCTACATATGTTGCTTACCATCACACTGGAGTGAATAAAAATCCCCTTCATTTGTGCTTTGTTTCCTGTGAAAAAATTTATACTAAGATTCCCTTCCCTTCTTAAAAAAAATCTTATATGTACAACAGCAGTAAAATTATTTATGCATCATCGAATGAATCGAATATGATGTGGTGTGGTCTCTCTAGGGCCCAGAGTATTACGAGGGGAAGCTTGAAGCTAAGCCAGAACTCCAGGATCTTGATGAAGAGTTTCGAGAAAATAACATTGAGATTTTGTCAAGATTTTACCTGGCCTTTGAGAGTGTTCATAAATATATAGTAGACCTGAACAGGTAAAAGCCTTTTACAGTGCTACATATTTTAATAAATATGTATACATATGTTACATCTTACTTTCTGCTCACTGCAGATATTTGGATGACCTACATGAGGGAGTTTATATTCAGCAGACCCTTGAGACTGTGCTTCTCAATGAGGATGGAAAACAACTTTTAGTAAGTAACATTATGCTGAAAAAAATCTGTATTCTGATACTAGATCTGTGTTATGTTTCTGCCCAATTTTGAAACATCTTTTCTTTCTCTTACTCAGTGTGAAGCCCTTTACCTTTATGGAGTCATGTTGCTTGTTATTGACCAGAAGATTGAAGGAGAGGTTCGAGAGAGGATGCTCGTCTCTTACTATAGATACAGGTGCTGTACTTATAGTACTACATTATAGCAATGTTGTTGCCTAAAACCAAATCATTCTCCAACTTCCATTAAGGAAGATCTTTGCTAGTCCTTCTACTGTATTTTAATTTGACAAGAAAATTGTCTTCCATTATAGTATGTATAATATACATACTGTGCAACATTTGTAACATAAACATCATCTGTTTGTCAGTGCGGCCCGCTCGTCTGCTGACTCTAACCTCGATGATATCTGTAAACTGCTGCGAAGCACGGGCTACTCCAGTCAAACAGGAGCTAAGAGGCCAGCGAACTACCCAGAGAGTTACTTCCAGAGGGTCCCCATCACCTCTACCTTTATTAGCATGGTGATTGGAAGACTGCGGTCAGATGACATCTACAATCAGGTCAGAAACAAGTGATCCCAGAGTAAAAATTATCTGCATATATTTAAGTACTAAAACTGTGTCAATGTTTAATTTATAATTATAAAAAAATGCTTCATTAGGTTTCTGCCTATCCTCTCCCGGAGCATCGTAGCACAGCTCTGGCCAATCAGGCGGCTATGCTGTATGTTTGCCTTTATTTTATCCCCTCCATACTCCACACACAACAGGCCAAGATGAGGGAAATAGTGGACAAATATTTTCCTGACAACTGGGTAAGACCACTGTTTATTATGGCTGAAACATAGTTTTTTCTAAACTGTCTGTTTTGTCACTGCAGGTAATTAGTATTTACATGGGAATCACTGTCAATCTGACGGAGGCCTGGGAACCGTACAAAGCTGCCAAAACAGCTTTAAATTACACTTTGGACTCAGCCAACATTAAAGAGCAGGTATGAATAGGAAATGTAATCACTATTTAATTAGTAGTCTCACTGAGTGTAGACCTTAACTGATTAAAATGGCTGAAAACCATATCTCCTGAATTTGGAAGTCATTAACTTTGTGTTACAGCGCAGAATACATAATCAGAGCATGAGAAAAAAATATCAATTAATAAACTTCAAAAGGACATTAAAAAGTTTTAGGGAAAAACTTTAGGAGCTTAATACTAAGCTTGGGGAGTCATAAAAAAGGCATTGTTCATTACATACAGATGGTGCCTTATGCACATCTTTGCCAGCTTAGATGAATGCATTACTTTCACAATATCACCATGGGTTACTATAGGCCACACGGTATGCAACCAGCATCGAGACCCTGAGGCCTCAAGTGCAGCAGTCCCTGAAGGAAGGCTTCCTCCGAGAGGAGATCATCCTGGACAACATCCCTAAACTGCTCAACTGTCTGCGGGACTGCAATGTGGCCATCCGCTGGCTCATGCTGCACACTGCTGAGTCAGGTGAGTTGTCTATGATGAACCTTTCTCCCAAAGCAAAGTGAAACATTTAGAAAAAAATAAAATAATTTATGCTAAACTTTTTTCACCCAATGCAAGCCTATGACCCGAATAACAAGCGCCTTCGCCAGATAAAAGACCAAGTTCTAAATGACTCCAAGTACAATCCAAAGATTCTTTTCCAACTGCTCCTCGACACGGCCCAGTTTGAATTCACACTTAAAGAGGTGAGTATTTCAAAATGCTCCAATCATAAGCAGTTATTAGACTGAGTATACATCCTCAAACAAAGACAGATTAGTGTATGCACTGCATATTAGAGAATGTGTTGATACGGCATATTGCTGGCTAATTTATCATTATATGCGGACACCGAATTAAAGTTCTCATTAGCCATCCATACGCCTAATCCCTCCTCATTGACTCAGCAGCTGTGTGGTTCCTCTTCCAGATGTTCAAGCAGATGCTCTCAGAGAAGCAGCTCAAATGGGAGAGTTACAAGAAAGAAGGATCAGAACGAATGACAGAGCTGGCTGAAGTCTTCTCTGGAGTCAAACCCCTGACACGAGTGGAGAAAAATGGTTAGTGGATTACAACATTGATATAAAAAAACTAATCTTTTTTTTTACCAACAACTGAATATATTTTATTTCTATATTCTTCGATATATATTCTTCTTGGTCCTTCTTTCAGAAAACTTGCAAGCCTGGTTTAGAGAAATTTCCAAACAAATTGAATCTCTAAATTATGAGGACTCTACAGCAGCTGGGAGGAAGACAGTTCAGCTAATACAGGCTCTTGTTGAGGTATTCTAACAAACCTGTCTCATTTATGTAATGATTAAACATTGGCATACACACTCTCAAGTTTATTAGGTAAGTCTATCACATCATTAATACCTCTTGGATGGTCTCATTTTCATACATGCTACAATAAGAGAAACCCATTTTACCTAAAAGACTAAGACAATGATATTAGATTAGTCGCTATTATTTCCAAATGGTCAGGCATAATAGCAGTAGATGAGATATTGGGACATAAAACAAGGGAACCATGATGGCAACACAAGTTGTTAAAGTAGAAATAAAAGAGAATTCAGGAACATTGCATTTGATTAGGCTGAATTGTATTACCCTGTACTGCTTTGCACAATTGACTGGCACTCAACCGCAGGCTAACGCACAAGTGCAAATTGAATTAAGGCTAATGAACAGATAACATGAAGTGTGCTGCTTTTGTTTGGTCCTAATTTATTTATTTATTTTTCCCTCCTTCCTTCGTTTAGGTCCAGGAGTTTCACCAGCTGGAGTCTAACCTGCAGATTTGTCAGTTTCTGGCTGACACGAGAAAATTCCTGCATCAAATGATCCGCACCATCAATATCAAAGAAGAAGTCCTCATTACGATGCAAATTGTTGGTGATCTGTCTTATGCTTGGCAGATAATTGACAGGCAAGTCCCTACCGTATCTAGAATAATTATTTGTACTGTGACAATTTATCATGGGTTATTTAAGAATAACTAAGGACTTTTGCTTTCCATTATAATATATATATATTTTTTTTTTAGTTTCACAGCAATTATGCAAGAGAGCATCAGAGCTAATCCATCCATGGTTACCAAACTGAGAGCTACGTTTCTTAAGGTAAAAATCACTGTTGTAAATAAATATTGTTTATATTTGTTGTCTTATTTGTGTTATGTGTGTGTTTCCAGCTGGCATCTGCCTTAGATCTTCCATTGCTGCGTATCAATCAGGCCAACAGCGCTGACCTGTTGAGTGTCTCACAGTTCTACTCTGGAGAGTTGGTGGCCTATGTCAGAAAGGTATAGATTACTGTACTGTGCCTTTCTTTCAATTTACTCTCTTATGATTTCTGTTAAAGCTGGAGTAAATTTCTTTTTTACCACCATAGAGTATAATAAATATAAATATTTAGTTTTTAAGAATGTTATAGGTGTAAATATGTAACAGCTTACATCATGTTTTTCTATCATTGCCTTGTTAATTAGTATCCATAAAAAGGCTTGTTGTTTACAGTCGACCACTCACGGCAATACTGCCTCGTGATTGGCTGAAATCACAGGTGGTTCGAAAGCTAGTTAGATCAAAGCGAGTGGCACGAGATGGATTCTCGTGCTTTGTGAACTCACAAATACTGCAAGAATTCAGCAAGATATAGATTGTAAATGCAACAATTTGTGAAACAAACACTCGGCATGAGCTGTCTGCATCTTAAAAGAGCATTTTTAACAATGGGAAATGAGCTGTTTGGCGCTCCTCCTTGCATCGCTCAGCCATCTGATAAAACCTGGAAGAATAACCGTTAACCCTACCCCTCTTCCCCCACCCTCCGCTCCACAATCAAGGATGAGAGAAATATAATTTCGAATCAGTCATGGTTTGACAAATAAAGCAATCTTGAATAACCCCAGCTTTGCAAACCCATGTTCAAATCAACATATTGTTTACTTAAAAAGCTGTGATCACCTTTAATTGAAAATGTTCTCTGAGATCTTTAAAGCCATCTGTTTGCTAAATATAAAGAGCTGCTTTTTTAACGGGTGCGTCAGAATTAAAATACCTTCTGTTGTCATCTATCACGTGCCAGGGAGACTTCAGTTTGAGGAATCACTCTTTTTAAATGCCACTTGTCTGAGAAATATCCTGATACAGTCAAGGTTACTCTTTTGTGGCTTCTTGTTTTCTTCTCGTTGCCAGGTGCTGCAGATTATTCCAGAGAGCATGTTCACCTCACTGGCCAAAATCATCAAGCTTCAAATTCACGACATCATGGAGGTCCCCACACGCCTAGATAAGGACAAGCTGAAGGACTACTCACAGCTTGGAGCTCGCTATGAAGTAATTAATTCATTTCACACTGGTTTGAAAATGTCTCCTTAAAAATCTAAAGCTGAATAGTAGGTTATGAAATATTTCTGTATACTTTATTATATTTTGTGTAATGTAGTATTTGGCTTTACTTTAGGTGGCAAAACTAACCCATGACATATCCATTTTCACTGAGGGCATCTTGATGATGAAAACCACTTTAGTTGGTATCATAAAGGTGAGCTTTACCGAGCCGACATAAATTAATATACAATCTCTAACGTCTCAATTTTGCCTTTAAGGTAGACCCTAAGCAACTTTTGGAAGATGGCATTAGGAAGGAGCTTGTGAAGAAAGTAGCTTATGCTTTGCACAAAGGATTGATTTTCAACCCTAAAGCAAAGGTTTTACATTTAAATCATTTGGCATTTGTGTCCTGGCCTAATACTCACTGATCACCCTCTTAATCTTGCAGCCCAGTGAGTTAATGCCCAAATTAAAGGACATGGCAGCCACTATGGATGGCTTCTATCGTTCATTTGAATACATCCAGGACTACGTCAGCATATATGGGCTGAAAATTTGGCAGGAAGAAGTGTCCCGGATCATCAATTACATTGTGGAACAGGAATGCAACAGCTTTCTCAGGACCAAGGTCAGACTTTGGACACTAATGCGTGCTTTTATTCTGGTCACACCTCAAAATAGAGTGTTAACATCAGCCCGTCTCTGTGTAATCAATAGGACACGCTCTGGTTGCTTCTCTGTTCATTTAACAGATGTTGATAGATGAATTCTGTTCTCTCTTCCAATCAGATCCAAGACTGGCAGAGTGTATATCAGTCGACACACATTCCCATCCCAACCTTCCCTGCAGTGGATGAGTCTGCCACCTTTATTGGTCGTCTGTGCAGAGAAATCCTCAGAATCACTGATCCTAAGTATTACAAATGTTATTTAAGGTTGTATTAGGTCAGTATGTTGTAAATCCATTTGATATTGTATATTTACTATTTTCAGGGTAACATGCTACATTGATCAGTTGAACACCTGGTATGACTTGAAGAGCCATCAGGAGGTGACCAACAACAGACTGTTCTCTGAGATACAAAGCACACTAGGTACCTTTGGTCTCAACGGCCTGGACCGCCTGCTCTGCTTCATGATTGTGAAAGAATTGCAGGTAATTTTAATACAAAGACTACATTATAATACATTATTTTAAGTTTTCTCTATAATAACTATACTACTGTATCTAACTTGTGTATTTTTGACAAACAGAACTTTCTGATGATGATCCAGAAAACTATCCTTAAGGACAAAACTGTGGTGGATGTTTTCCGGGTGATGCTTGGGACCGTGAACCCGGTTCAGGGTATTGTGGGTATGTACCTACTTGTTTATAAAAATACTTGAATATGGTTGCTTTCTTTCATTAGATCTATTTTTCTGCAATAGGGAATGCAAGCAAAGTGTATGCCAGTGCAGTTGCCAAAACCCAGAAGATCTGGGGCCCATATCAGGAGGCCATAATGAAGGTACAGGACCAAGACGTTTTACAATAGACTTTTAACATCTCCACTTTGTCCATTGACTTTTTAATAATGACCTCATAGCAGGTGTCAGAATACTTCCAACTCTGGGTACTTTTTGCAGGTTGGTCAGATGCAGATTCTCAGACAACAAATCGCTAATGAGTTAAATTACTCTTGCAAGTTTGACTCAAAACACCTGGCTGCTGCTTTAGAAAACCTCAACAAGTGAGTTTTTGTGTTCCTTAGTATGATTCACGCTATTGCATTAGTGTAGAGTTTATCATTTTGGCTTTGTTGCCTCTGCCATTTCCAGGTCACTACTCGCAGACATTGAAGCTCACTACCAGGACCCCTCTCTGCCCTATCCCAAGGAGGACAACACCTTGCTCTATGAGATTACAGCATATCTTGAGGCCGCTGGCATTCACAACCCACTCAATAAAGTATAAACACTGTACATTGAATATAGGCTGATTGTTTTTTTTTTACTATCTTTTTGTGTGTCATCTTTTACAGATTTACATCACCACAAAGCGCCTCCCTTATTTTCCCATTATAAACTTTCTATTCATTATCAGTCAGCTGCCTAAACTTCAGTACAACAAAAATCAAGGTATGTTTGATTTTATCTGTATTAACCATATTTAATCGCCCCCTATTCAAATTTGGTAAAACTAATGTCATGTTTTTTACTAAGGAATGACATGTAGAAAAGTCACAGACTCTGTTGACTGGATTCCCCTCGTTCTTGGGATGCTGACTCTGCTCAAACAGTTTCACTCAAGATACACACACCAGTTCTTGGCTCTCATTGGCCAATTTATCCGTTCTATCATGGAGCAGTGCACAAGGTAACGGATCACTTTCTTTTCTTTCAGTAAAAAAAAAAATACCGTACAACTGTTAGGTCATAATTATTCACTCATGATTACAGTCAGAAGATTCCTGATATGCCATCCGATGTGGTGGGAGCTCTGATGTTTTTGGAGGACTATGTAAAGTATACAAAACTCTCTCGCAAGGTAAATATACTTTCAATGAAACGTTTGGGCAACCTATTTGTTGGAGCTGATTATATTAATACATTGCTTTTCTTTCTCCATTTGCTCTCCAGGTGGCTGAAGCGCATGTGCCCAGCTTCATCTTTGACGAGTTTAGGACAATATTGTGAATCTTAACTAATATGACAATAATGTGATTAAAAATAAAATAAAAACTAATTTGCCCACATGTTAACAAAACCATTTCATTGTCTCACATTGCACTTAACAATGTATACAACATTCCTATGTCATCATGTGCCAAGTTTACTTTCTGTAGCCTCATTAATTAAACAATGCTAATAAAGTTATATGAATTCCTTTTTTTGGTTGGTAGTGTTTGTGGACTTATAAAGTTATACGACGATTAAATGCTAATCAGCAAACTAAATCAATGCATATTTTTTATTTTATTATTATTTTCAGAAAACATTTTGAAACGTCTAAACCGGAAATGACGTATGATCGATTTTGTGTTTGTATCGCGGGCAGTTTTCCGGTTGTTTCTCTTACGTTTTCATTAATTTAGTGTTCACCTTTACAAGCCAAACAATAATTATAGCCAAATGATAGATATTGCGATTATGTGCAAGTAACTATCTTAACATCTTGCATCCGAGGAGGAGAGCTAACAAGTTAGCTAACGTTGGGGTGAAGAAACTAGTTTCGTTAGTATTTTCACGTTACTACAATGTCTTTAAGTGCTGTTCACGGGACACTGTCAAGTCTGAAGTTGTGCCAAAGCGACATACAGACGGGGATGGATATCGTGACAGATGTGGCCATGGACCTGGCTGATATTCTTGGTAAAAATGTCTTCACAAAACAAAAATAATGTGAAATTTTGGCGTTGATCTTGATGAGTGTCATTATTCTTACAACATTATTCTTCCTCCTTGTTCCGTTTGTATAAATGTAATATTATACACGTGTTTATAAGCCAAACATCCTTATTGCAGATTCAGAAAGCAATAATAATAGCCTTAAAGAGCTGGAGGACACAATACTTGGCTGTGCCAAGCTGGACAGGGACATAAACCATTTTGTAGATGTTGTGCAGCAAGTCACTTCTGAGGTAAGGGTACTAAGGCATATTTAAATACGATGGCAAATTGCAGTGTTTTTTCTTCCTCTTGTGTCAAAATCCTTCTTCAACATTGATAGGCAATGCCTCAGAATCCAGAGACCATGTTTTCCCTGTCCGACAAGGTGAAGAAGATGTATGAGGAGAAACTAGCCAAACTATCTGATGCTGAGCTGCACAAACATCAGAAGGTCATTGCCTTCAAAGACAGTATCAGGAACTGTCAAGGCCAAGGTGGGTTCATTTCTAATGGATAAAAAGACAACATATTGGAGAGACATAGTAAAACGTCGGCATCTTTTACTAAATTCATTATGAGGCCTGATTGATAAGAAATCTTTAAGGCTAATAGCAGTAACAATATGAAAGTGGTCACAAATGCTGATGACCATTATACCAGATGTTATAAATGGCAATTGAACTATAATTTAAATATACAAATTCCAAAATTAGATATAGTTCAAACACTTATGTTGATGCTAATGATGATGTTATGTCACCACTTGACCATTTACATTTTTATACATTTACAATTTCACACACAAAAAAGCTTACTCATGTGCAGGTTGGTACAGACGGGGCACTTTAACCTCTTACCCCTACTTTAACCAGGCGTATTTTCCCTAGTTTAGTTTTACCCAGATCTAAGAGCTTCTCGATGCCTATAGGCCAGAGTAACGCCTCATTTGAAAGCTAAGGCCTGCATAACTGATTGCAACTTTTTTGTCATGTTATCGCTGTGTTTTTGTTGCTTTTTCATACGTATTTTCGTCTCCATTTTGAGGCTTTTTTCATGAAGCTTTTAGATTTGGGTAATGCCGAACTGGAGACAATGTGCTTTGTTCAGGTGGAGGTTAAGAGGTTAAATTGCCTTCATCAGTCAATGATAATAATAGTGAATACAGATTTGTTGAGAAAATTGCTTTAACAGCATAAAATGTGATGTAATCTCATCTTGTAGCTAATGTTTTTTTTAGATGTACGTCTATTACCCTTATGTAAAATGCTCTATTCTAACGTCGGTAATGTATTAATGGCACAGCTGCACAAGGGTCGGCCGGGAACATGGAGGAGCTGGATGAGGACATTGCTGTATCTCAAAGTCAAGTGAACTTCACCTGCCCTCTAACACAGGTGAACATCACTGCAAAATGAATAATTGTAATAGATTGTGACTCTTTTCTAACGTTAACATGATGCTTTAGGTAGAGATGGTTAATCCTGTTAAGAATAAGAAGTGCAGCCACTACTATGACGAAGAGGCCATTTTGAACCTCATCAAAAACAGACATAACCAGAGAAAGAAATGCAGGTAATGCAGGCCCTATCACTAACTATTAGCATCTTCATCATAAATAATTAATCATAAATATTTCAAAATAGTGCAGTAATTGTCTATTCATGTTGACTTCTAGGTGTCCTGTGGTGGGCTGCGGTAACTCCGATGTGAAAGAGTCGGACCTGGTTGTAGACCAGGTGCTTAGGAGAAAAATACAGTCCCAAAGGAAACACGGCAACAAGACATAGTGTTCTTCATTTCCCACTGGCACGAGTTCCAACAACTATTGGTGATTATAGTTCAGTAGAAACTTTATCTTGGGTGGTCTGTTGCGTTTGTTGTAACAATTTTGGTTCGTAGTTTGTTCACTCAAAACTTTGTTTGATAAAGTTTTGTATCACTTGTTAAATGTAAATTGTGCATACATTAATCTGTAGTGTGTTGATACAACCACAAGAGGGACACCTTCACACAGTCCATTTCAGTGAAGAGCTGTCATGACCACAACATATTCTGCTGTTAGTGTTTTTCTGTTTATAATTAAATAATTTCACTGAAACACTTCATCTCCGACCCTTTATTTTTTAGTTCACATTGACCAGAAACTTCAATCTGAAAGAGAAAGTAACTCATTTGAGAGCATCAGGAATGCACTTAGTGATTAAATCTCCCCTTCCTTCCTGCCCGTGTGAGAGGCCTTTGTTAAAAAAAGAAACAAACAAAAGCAGCGTTGAGATGAAACTATGTGAAGCTAATCTTTTAATAACCGCATATTAGGCATTATTTTTCAAATGCTTTATGCTGCTTTTCTCTAAAGACTGCATCATACAGCTCCTCCGGAACATTTTTAATGGGCAACAAATTATCCTATGCTATATCAACTTCATTGTTTCTTCATTCTACTTAATTCTGAATTAACATGCTTCCAGTCCTTATTTACCGTGTAGTTAATTATCCCACTAGTAATTTTACAACAAAGATCTAATTTGTGAAAGCTAACACACAAACATGAAGCACATGAAGAACATTGTTTCTTTAACTTCAGCACAGTGATGGTGTTTTTAAGGTGTAGTTACAGTAACATGGACAAGGCGCTGGATAAAATGATCCAATGCAAATTAGCTTTTATCTTCTGTTTTATCTAGGATTCCTATTCTGTCTACTTTGTGCTGTGCTGACTTCCAAAGACAAGTCCAGCTGGCCAGTGCCTGAGCTGGCTCAGAGCTAAGGGCCGTAAAGGACTCTAAACGTAGGTCCAGGTGTCATACTTGAAAACAATTTGGCACCAAGAACTCTTGGTCTCACTGCGAACAAGAAGACTAGTTGCTGAGCCAGCTTGTAAAGACTGTGTAAGCATGAGTGTAATTCTCCTTGCATATTGATGGGTGCAAGATTTGATGTGGTTAATGTTGTCAAAAGCCTGTACAAAGTATGTGCAGTGCTTTGACTGACCTCCGATATGTGAGGACAGGCATTCGATTGCATTTGAGTCTTTTTGTAATTTGGGTGGATCATCAGTTTGTTAATAGTTTTGAACCTACGCATATTTTAGCCTAAATGATCCATGCACCTTCTTCCAAGTTAATATTTAGCGTTCTATGTGCAATGCATTAAATGCTTTGAATATGTAGGCATACTCTATTTTTTTCATACAGGTCGCAGGCCACAAGCTAAAAGTTCAAATTACAACAGTGACATCACACGTTATTAAAAATAACAATACAAATTACCGTTGACCAGTTTAAAGTAACTGGTATTACTTAAAATACCACAATGTTGAACAGCAGCCTCGAAGGCAGGGAACATGTCGGTCTCTCCCAAACCATTGAAGTAAATTAAAAACAAACAGAATTGGAACATAAATGAGCAAAGGGTGTACTGTCGCTTTAAACGTCAGCGCCTCCCCACAGTCATCCTGGCAGAGTTTTGTTGCAACAAATACTGTGGTTCACTCTACAGACTGTATTGAGCTGAGCAAGCCACATCCTACAGCATCACGCATACAGGCTGAGGCAGACCGGAAAAGCAGCGCAGCTCCTGTCCATGCCCCGCATGTTGGCAAGAGGAGACAGGACGCAACAAAGTGGGGGACAGGTGAAAGTATTTATCCTGTACATGTAAAATGTGCATAGATGGTTAGTGGCTGAGTATAATGTTTCAAAAATGTATGTTGTAAAGAGGAGAACATAGATGCCAAAGAAACTGAGCCAACAGGTGTATCAGGTCGCACCTGTTTGGAATATAAAGTAGTTTGACTAGGGAAAGGGTTTCAAGGTGTCGTTTTCTAAAGAAATATCTGTGTCTCCTTTCAGCTTGGTTCAAGTGGGAACATTGGGTGGACATGCTGCTGGATATGGATTATTGGTGCCCTTGCTGCCGCTTTGGATTTAGTTGAGACGCACTGTGCTGTCGTCCTCACCTCGGTGAAGTGAGCCCTTAGAACTGGTGGATCCTGTTTCTGTTTGTATTGCCTGCCGCCTAATCCATTTATGGGAAACCAGGTGGAGAAACTCACTCATCTCAGTTACGCAGAGGTGCCCACCTCGGACCCGAATGGATTTGATCCAGGCGATGACGGACCGCGGATCGGTGTTTCCTATATTTTTTCTAATGATGATGACGATGATCAGGAGGATAATTTCGAGAACTTTTCAAAAGAAACTTCCCGGGTACACCACGAGGAGAAGCCCTTCGACCCCGGGGACGAGCTGGAGTGCGCTATCTTTTACAGAGATGAATGTTTATATGAGAGGAAGAGCGGTGAAGCCATGTACTCCGCCGAGAGCCTTTTGAACAAGTGTAGGGCGGGGGACCTGCTGGAGTTTGTGGCCACTGGGCAGTACCCACACTGGGCCGTTTACGTTGGGGACTTCCAGGTGGTTCATTTGCACCGGGCTGAGATCAAGAACAGTTTCCTGACGGACGTGAGTCAGGGCAAACAAGGCAGGATAGTGAATGGGCTCTACAGGTACCGTGCGCTCCCGACTGAGGTCATCGTGCGTAACGCCTTGGACCATGTGGGCGTCAGAGACCGGGAGTTGTACTGGAGGAACTCCGAGTGCTTCGCCGCGTGGTGCCGCTTTGGGAAACGCGAGTTCAAGATCGGGGGTGAGATAAGGATAGGCAAGCAGCCATACAAGCTAAAGTTACTGTTCTCTGACAAAAAGAGTCACGTACTAGAATTTCAGAGTCTGGAGGATGTGGTGATGGAAAAGAGGAGAAACGATCAGATCGGCAGAGACGCTGTAATGCAGGAGCTTGCCAATCACTTGAACGCAACACACGAGATCAAGGATGGAAACTTTGGAGACTGAGTTGTTTTATAAAAGGCAACTGTCCCAGGCTATAATAACAACCAATGAGAAACCTCGAGTCTGTAAACAAAGTGCGTCCGTTTCCATTGTTTGCCTCCAAAATGAGCCCTGTGGGAGTCAGGGTCACAGTCTGAATTTTAAGTAGAAAAGTCTGTCTTTTTTTTGGTGGCAAACCACTACATTTCAGTACCCTATATAATGTTACCTTGCCTGACTCCTCAGTACATGGGTAGACTGTTGCCATAAAGCATAAAACGAGAGGCCAACTGTGTGATATTGATAGTCAAACCAGAATAGCCTATTAATATTATGAAAATGTAATCATTTCCACAATTCACTATTGACACAGCTGTGATTTTCTACCCGTCTCTGGACCCTTGCCTCTTTATAGGATGACCTGTTGTCCAGCCTTTAAGGGATGACCTGTTTTCTTTTGCCCCATATTTTAGACCTGATCAATATTTGCACCAAGGAGCAGGGAAAAAAAGAAAAAAAGTATTTGTGACTTTTTCTTTTGATTGACTCAGGTGTACCTACACACAGAGTGACATAGTAGATGTTTATCCTATCAACCTTTGCAGTTGCTTTGTACCAATCAGCTTTACTCATTCCACTTTTATGTGGACCCAGTTGTGACTGTGCACTTTTATTATTGATTCACCCAAGTCAGTTATTTTTGGATAATGTTTGTATAAAGAAATGTTAAGAATAAATATATATTTCACCAATAAACCTATTTTCCAGTTATTTCCAGGTTGATTAAATGAAGCAGATAGCTTTTCTAATCGATTTTGATTATACACCCATGAGCCAGCAAAGTTTTTGTTGTAAATATGAAGTTGGATGTGGAACATCTCCCTTGTCATACCGTCTTAAATAAGATAAAAATTGTGGAATATAAACTGTTTTTACATGTCTTCAACAAGTTTCCTTCTTAAGTCTAATTATATTAAGTAAATGAAAAAAAAAATGGTATTGTAGCTCAGCTCCACACCAGAATCCGCAGCTTGCATTCACTTTCCCGTCGTGTGGTGTTTAATTTGCCTGAACCTTTTGTTTTGATCAGAATATTTGCTTGAGAGTATTCCACATAATTTTAATAAATAACCTACAGTCATGTAAGGTGGGGAAATGTGTCCTCTGTATTTGAGCCATCCTTTGATGCTGTTGGGGCAACCCATAGGGAGCAGTGGGCAACAGCAGCGCTGTAGAAGCTGGACATAATTATATCAAATGAAAGGTTCCAAGTACCCACACTGCATTCACATTACAAATTAAACCATTCGTTTAATGGTTCCTTCATAAAAGGTTGCCGGTTTGAACCACTGGTGCAGACTGTCATTGTGTCATTGAGCAAGACACTTCACCTACCTTGAGTGAAAGTGGTATGAGTGAGTAGCTGGTTCTGGTCAGAGGGATCAGTTGCACCGATTGGCAGTCATGCTTCCGTGAGTGTAGTTATGCTTGCGTCAGTGTGCACCAGGGCGTGGTGTGGACTGTGAGACGCTTGTAAAGCTCAATACACGTGTGTAAGCCAGTTTGTTATTATTCATAGTGAGTAAATAACAATTTTCCTGTGCTGAGAGATACAGTAATACAGCTGGTCTTCTTCAGGTGGTAATCAAGGTCCTCTGCAATTTGAAACTTTATTCATTTTAATGTATTAGACCCGATTCAGACCCACAGTAGTGTTCAAAATAATAGAAGTCCAAATAACCAGATTATTCACAGTTTTTGGTATAAATCATAGAACTACATGGACAACAATTTACCAATAGGTGCAGTAGATTCTTAGAAACACAGACAGACCCAGCATTCATGGTATGTATGTTCTTACTTCTGTGTAGTTGAATATTCAATTGAATGGGATGTGTTCAAAATAATAGCAGTGGGGAGTTCAATTGGTGACGTAAATCATTCTGTGGAAAAACAGGTTTGAATCAGGTGGCCCTTACTTTGAAATCCTGAAGAAAAATGAGTCGTTCAAGACATTGTTCAGAAATACTGTGTTCTTTTGTTAAAAGGTTGATTGGAAGGGTTAAAACTGCTAAAATGATCTCCCACGCGCTAAAATGGAAAGCAAAAACTCAGAGATGCAGAAGAAAAATGGAAGACTACCATTCGAATGGATCGAACAATAGCCAGAACTCCAAAGGCTCAGCCAATGATCAGCTCCAGGATGATCAAAGACAGTGTGAAGTTACCTGTGAGTACTGTGACAGTTATTAGACGCCTGTGTGAAGCTAATCTACTTGCAAGAAGCCCCCGCAAAGTCCCACTGTTACAAAAAAGACATGTGCTGAAGAGGATACCATTTTCAAAAGAACACATCATTTGGCCGAAAGAGAAATGGAAAAACATTTTGTGTACTGATGAAAGTAAGATTGCTTTTTTTGGGTCCAAGGGCTGCAGACAGTTTGTCAGACGACCCCCAAACTCTGAATTCAAGCCAAAGTCCACTCTGACAGTGAAGCATAGTGGGGCAAGCATCATGATATGGGCATGTTTCTCTAGCTATGGTGTGGGGCCTGTTTATTGAATAACAGGGATCATGGGTTAGTTTGGACATATCAAAATACTTGAAGAGGTCATGTTGCCATATGCTGAAGAGGAAATGCCCTTGAAATGGGTGTTTCAACAATACAATGACTCCAAACACACCAGTAAGCTAAATCTTTGTTCCAGACCAAGAAAATGTATTTTATGGATTGGCCTGCCCAATTCCCGGACCTTAATCCCATAGAAAACTTGTGGGGTGACATAAAAAATGCAGTTTCTGATACAAAACCAAGGAATTGTGGAATGTTGTCAAAGCATCTTGGGCTGGAATACCTGTTGACAGGTGCCAAAAGTTGGTTGACTCTATGCAACAAGCAGTTCTAATAAACTGTGGTCCTACAACTAAATATTAGTTTATTGACTCACAGGAAAGCTAAATCGTATGGGGAATTTCTTTTTTATGTAGTACATATTGAGCTTGTAAAGACACATGCAGACACTGCAATTTGCAAACAGCCCAATGTTCATTTTTTTAAATGTTCTTCAAAGTACTTGAAGAAATTATACATTTCTCTTCATGTTTTGATTTAGAAAACCATGGGCAATGCATCCAATGCATTGAAATAAATCCCAATTTTTTACATATCACTATAAGCACAACAGTGATATTTTGTGCTTAACTCAAGATTTTAAACACACTGCCATTATTTTGACCACAACTGTAATTTGATCTTGATCTAGGACCGGTCGTACCTGGAAGGTCAACATATGATTTGGTACTTGTGAAAAGTTGGGGAATCACCACAGTAGTCAATATGCAGGCAGGTAACCCAGGCAGGAGAACGATCAGAAATGGGACCAAACTCAAAAGCTGCGCGACACATTAGCATTTGCTTTAAAGCTGCATGGCACCGTTGAAATGTATCATACAGTTATGCATATGTATGGAAATCAGTGATATATTTTTGAAAGCCAGCTAAATACTAGCCACGTTTGGGAAGCACACAAAGGTCCGCACAGCAAGCTTGGAATGCTAAACAGTGTTGAAGTGGGAGCACCAGGTTTTAAGTCACAGTCAGGTAAGTGAGTCACCAAAGTTATTCAAGAAGCTCCAGGCACCAAAAACGTCAGGTCAAGTCTATAGACGTCTAAATCAGTGATGTCACCAAAGACACTCCGCTTATAAAGAGGTAGATGGAGACAATAGTGTATGAACCTAATTTGCGGTAGGAACAAGATTAGTGCAATATTGCTGAGAGTCTAGTTCATTCTCAAATCAAGGCACCTGCAAAGTTCTGTAGACCAAAAAACTAGACCTACATTTAGCATTTTCTGTTTTACACTCCAAGGTTAAGCCTTACTCAGGCACACAAAATGTAATACATTTTACCTATTCCCAAGGGCCCCTTCTTTAACACCGCAGTAATAAAGTCTGAAACACGTTTTTCCTCACTCTTTTAACCAACTTGGAGAAAATGTAACTTCACACTCAACTCAATGTAAATGTAGCGAGGCTCTTATTTTGAAACGTTGGCTTTTTCGTGTCAACCTTTTGGCCGCTGCACCTGTCACATTTCCTTTAGAGAATTGGAATAAGTCCCGTTTCCTTCAGGCAAAACTGGCAATGGTTTAAAAGTTGGGGACGAGCCAGTTCAGAAATAAAACTCATCCTATGTTTATAAAATGTCAAGATAAAATGTTGCTGTGCGTGTGTGGAGACTTTTGAGGATCTTATCTGTCAGCAGCCTACAGGAAAATGGGTGGATTTTGAGATTTGTATCTGAGTGGGACAAACATTAGCCTGAAGATGAGGCAAGATCTTACACTGAGGGTGCTGCTTCAAAGTATGAATTTGCAAATTGAAGAAGTATTTCAGGAGTAAAATGGTACAGCGACTGAACAACTTAATGGTACGCTCCAACTGCCTCCACTAGAAGCAATGCATTTCTGTTGCTCGCATTTAAAACATAAAATACCAATAAGGTCTCATGTAGTTTTAAAAGCACCATATTAGACCGTTTTGCATTTTTGTTTGTCAAAGCACATTGCAAAACATTTTATTTTCCTTCAAAATGTTCACCGTTTCTCATTTTGCTATCTCAGGCTACTTAAAAATAGTTTGAAAAGATTCACTACTGCTGTGGAAAATCATAACGCAAAAACTACCCATGTACTTTTGAAGTGCAAATGCAGAGTCCCCAAAAAAACTTGTTTGCATCAATCACCGCACGAGCATGCTGTAAAATACACTTCATGTTTTCTTCTAACATTGATTCATTTCCACGCCGACTCAATACATTATCAAGAGACTGTAGATTGTTTTTCCCCTTTGTTCACTCACCTATATCATGTTAACAATTATGTTCATAGAGGCACCTCGTTTACTGTAATGTAAAACCTTGTGAAAGAAATTACTCACGGTCTACATAAATATCCAATAGGTCTGGAGCACAGCAAATGAACTAACATCCAACTTTTTCTGGTTAATAATTGACTTCACTTTATTTGCTGTCCATTGGAGCCAGCTGCTGTGTGACGTTTCTTATCCTGGCATGGGATAAGAGTTTTAACTGGACAGTGCAGTTTACACCCCTCAGTTCAAAACAGACCTCTTCCCTAATGCAACATGCACACACAGCAAGCGACTTGTGCATGCTCTGTGGTATGTGGCTTTCCTGTACTGCGCAAACGTATCTGAAAATAAATGTCAGATACGCAGCTGGGAAAACAAGCTTCTTTTACGTTTTTTTTACTCACAGACTTACAGAACATACAGCATAATCAATCAATCAATCAATCTTTATTTATATAGCGCTTTTCATACATTTCATGTAACACAAAGTGCTTTACAGATTTAAAACATTCTCCTCCACCTTCCCAGATACACACCACACACACTCAAGGTAAAACAATGGACGCAATGGACATAAGGCTGAGATATGGCTGGGTACAGATAAACCACTAACCAAGGAGGAAACACTAACCAAGGAGCCGTCTGCATCGGAAGCAGCACCTCGGCCGTAGCCACAGGGCACCAGCACAGGGCACCAACACAGGGCGCCCGGAGGAGGCGCGGTGGAAACACCACACCTCCATCCAGACACCCACAGGACAGCACCCCAGCAGCCACAGCAAATGACCGCTCCCGAGGCAGAGGGCTCCTCCAGAGGAAACTGGGAGAGCATAAAAATTGTTAAAATAAGTAAAAAGTAAAAGTAAGAATATTAGGACCACTAAAATAAGACCGAGAATACATTTAAAAAATAAAATATAAAATAAATAAAATAAAAATAATTATTTATATATATATATATATACACATACACACATACATATTAATAACAATTAAATAAATAGGCCTCGCAAGAATTAATATCAGTTAAAAGCTAAAATAAAAAGGTGGGTCTTGAGCCTGCTCTTAACAACATGAACGTTCTCTGCGGTCCTGAGCTCCTCCGGCAGGTCGTTCCAGAGGCGAGGGCCATAATATTGGAGAGACGCCTCGCCGTGAGTCTTTCTGTTGACTTTAGGAATAACTAGGAGACCCCTGCCGGAGGAGCGAAGGGGCCGTGAAGGTTCACAAGGTAAAAGCAGATAAGATAAGAAGGGACTAAGACCATTAAGACATTTAAAAAACATTAAAAGAACTTTAAAATCGATCCTGAAACACACAGGTAGCCAATGCAGCGACTCTAAAACCGGTGTAATGTGGTCCCGCCTCCTGGTCTTCGTCAGGACACGAGCTGCTGAATTTTGTAAAAGTTGTAAACCTGAGATACTCTTTTTGGGAAGACCAGAAAGCAGGGCATTACAGTAGTCAATACGACTGGTGATAAAAGCATGCATTAGCGTCTCCGTGTTGGCCCGAGAGAGAATGGGGCGGACTCTGGCTATGTTCTTTAGATGGTAAAAACCTATCTAGTCAGCTCAGAGTCAAAAATCACACCCAGGTTCTTCACCTGTGAGGAAGGATTAAAAGACAATGACTGTAGTTTGGGTAAACGTTTCTCTCTCTGGGCCTTACGACCGATGACTAAAACTTCAGTTTTGTCCTGGTTAAGCTGGAGAAAGTTTTCTGTCATCCAGGATTTGATATCTAAAATGCAGTTAAAAAGTGCATCCATTGGCCTGGTGTCATCAGGAGACATGGAGATGTACAACTGTGTATCATCAGCGTAACTATGAAAGTTGATTCCATGTCTCCTGATGACATCACCAAGAGGGAGCATATACAGGTCTGTGTGACTTTAGAGGAGTCCAAACAGCGATTTGGCTTGACGATAGCTTTTTTAAATTCCGTTTTCCTGGGCGATAATGCATAAATGATTGCGGAAGCATGAAAGGCATGAGTTGTGACATGGGAGCCAAAGTAGCTCAGATTACTGACTGTGGAGGTTGTGAGAGAGCAGGACTTGACTGAGGCTCCGCTGCCCTCCAGCACCCTGACCTGTTTGTCGGTTCAATTATTTATGGTGCACTGATTCAAAAGCTATCATCATTTATCTTCGTCTGAGTCATCCTAAGCTTTCCTCTTCAGCAGCATCTTCACTTGCACTGACCAGGACTGGCGGGGCATGAAGAAATCAGAACATGGAATCAATTTTCAAGTACTTCAGAAGATTTGGGGCTTCTTTACTTCTGTGTCTTTATTTGTAAAAACACTTTCAAACAGCTTTTATAGAGTGTGTAATTCAGATCAGGTACAACATTATTATTCAAGAGATCAGATAACACCTGTACCTCTAAGGGCATGGGATAGAGAAACTTATTTGTCCACATTGTTAAAGGTACAAGTGCAAGAAGATGAACGAAACAAGGGCCAAATAACAAAGGCTAGAAGGATATAGGAACTCCAAATCTGCAGCTTATGTGTCTGAAGTGGTCAGGTTAAAAAAGGACCACTTCAGGTGATGTACCCGAAAACAAGTCAGTGTGGACTGATCTAGCAGACAAGTCACTGATATATTAGCTGTGTCGCTGAACATAAGGCCATTATGTTATGCCTGCTATTGTATGAGTTTCGTTTGTCCGCAAATATAGTGTTAAAAGATCAGATCTTTTTTAATATACCACAATTCAATATGGTAATAACACAAACAGCTAAAAAAGTTGAAGGCTTGGGCCGTGCGGGAACCTCAGAAGCACCTAAAGATGAATGACACGGTGTCAGTGGTTTTGTATGGAGCCCGCTGCACCTGGAGCGAGAGTCAAATCCCCAGAGAGTCTCCTTTTCTGCAATTAGTGAAGGCAGAGTCTACCCTTCCAGCACTCTCTTTCAAACCTCTCCATCGCACTGAATCAAATTGAACCTTATCAACATTCAGGCTCTCCTTTAATTTTAATTTCATCCAACCTTGTGTCTTACTCTTAGAATATAAAAACTGGTAATGGTAAGTCATTTTGTTCCAGTTTCTGAATGATAATAATGTTTCTGTTTTACACTGCATCCTGTTCCTAGATAAGTTGTATATTTTGGCAGCAGTTGAGAGAAACACAGATATCATTTTAGAGTAAAGTTGCATTGTTGTAACACATGTAATGCTACTCCAATTTTGGTCTGGTCTGTGTTTTGTTTAATAAAAAACGGAAAATGCTTAATTGTGTCCAAATACAGAATAAACCTGTATAAAATTTGTGACAACTGTATACAATTTGGATATGATTGCTCCTTAATGTGCGCTGTCCCGATCAAATACATACATTAATTAATTAAATAAATCAAATTACATTTACAAATGGAACACCTTTGCATTCATTCAAAGGCACAAGTTTAGAATAATGTCATTAGTCAGTAAAAACAGTATCTAACAGTCTGGTCAAGGATTCAGCCTGCAACATTCAAGAAAGGCAGGGAATCTTGCTACTTAGCTACCATACAAAACCGAGAACCCAGAGAAACCAACGCAGACACTGGGAGAGCATGACAATGCCACAAGCAAAGACCCCACCTGTCTAGGGAATTGAACCAAGGCCTTCATGCCCTAAGACAGGAGGCTTACAGACCATGTTGCCCTATTACTCCGTGTTTAACGTGATCAAGGTAGACTCATAGATTGTCTCCACACAGTGCCTTGACCACCCGCATGCCCCTATGGTCTCATGTTTAGGTGATTTTATGGCTGGCTATAAATAAACCATACATGTGTTTGACTTGAATGTGTTTCTGATTGTGAGCGGTGCAGCTGATTGTGGAAAAAGGTCTGCCTGCTGTTGAGAAAAGGTTACACACCGTGTGACATTTTGTGCCGTACGCCCAAGTAGTAATAACGTTTTTATTATTGCCCTGCTGTCCTTTGTGGAAAAAGTTGAGACTGAAAGCATTTCTAAAAGTTAGGTATTAGTTTTACTGTAAAATCCCAACAAGACCATTTTGCCACAAACACAGAAGTGAATATCCAGCTGATTAATCAAAGAGAAGAGGTAGCTTTTCAGTAGGCACAACGCAGTGCGTTTATCTTAGCCTGAGCAGTTTTGTGTTTCTAAAAGTTAGTGGGTGGTAGAATAGCTGAGATATGGGCCTGCAGGCTGAAGATGCTGTTGCAGATAATAAAGTGTTGCACGGGTCCAAAGGGGGGGGGGAGCCAAATCTCTCGCTCAGGTTGTTGGATATTGACACAGAAAAGATAGAACTTAAGGATAAGTTGTGCATGTGTAGTTGGGGGAGTGGACTTCATCAGTCCAACATGGACAATAATCAGTTTAAAAACATGGAAGGATAATTGAGAGTGTGTTAGTAATAACATTAAAAAGTAAAATAAGTTACTGCTTTTATGCACATTCTAAAAACAATTATACTGTCTAACTCAAATTAATGCTCATGATCCATGTAAGATTTGTGTATGTGACCTGCTGTCGCACAGGATTTCAAAGAGTAGTCAACTGGACTTAGATGTTTTGAAGACATTTATCATCCATCTATAAACATGGTTTGTGAGATCATAACCTTGGAATTGTACTAGAATTTTTAGATTTTAGGAATTTTGTTTGAAGAAGTAATAGTTTTTTGTTGTAATGGTCAGGCTCAAATGCTGAATGGAGAAAGGATGATCAACACACACGTGTTGATCATCCTTGCACCACATGCACCACATAACATCAAAGAACGTAATTGTCTTGCCAAAAACAATGATCTCAGTTTTGTCTGAGTTTAGTTGGAGAAAGTTGTTTTGCATCCACAAACTGACCTGTTTGATGCAGTGACAGAGAGTATCTACAGGCCCCTGTTCACCTGCCGTCAGTGACACGTAGATCTGAATGTCATCTCTGTAGTTGTGGTACGACACATTGTTGCTGTTGATTAGCGGACCCAATGGAAGCATGTACAAGTTGAATAAGAGGGGTCCCAAGATTTACCCCTGGGGGACTCCACAGGTCATGGAAATTTTGTCTGAGACAAAGTTGTCAATTTCGACAAAGTACAGTGCCTTGCGAAAGTATTCGGCCCCCTTGAACTTTGACCTTTTGCCACATTTCAGGCTTAAAACATAAAGATATAAAACTGTAATTTTTTGCGAAGAACCAACAACAAGCGTGACACAATCATGAAGTGAAACGAAATTTATTGGATATTTCAAACATTTTTAACAAATAAACAACTGAAAAATTGAGCGTGCAAAATTATTCAGCCCCCTTAAGTTAATACTTTGTAGCGCCACCTTTTGCTGCGATTACTGCTGTAAGTCGCTTGGGGTATGTCTCTATCAGTTTTGCACATTGAGAATATTTGCCCATTCCTCCTTGCAAAACAGCACGAGCTCAGTGAAGTTGGATGGACAGCGTTTGTGAACAGCAGTTTTCAGTTCTTTCCACAGATTCTCGATTGGATTCAGGTCTGGACTTTGACTTGGCCTGTTATGTTTGCGGGGGAAATGATGACCCAAACGCAGAGCAGCTCCAAGCGAAACTTAAATTTAATGGAAAGTCCAAGTAAGGAACAGAAGAATACAGACGGGAAACTCACACGAGTATCAGGAACAGAGGCACTCCGAACAAGCACAAATCCATGGAACAAAACAGACTGAGAACGACAATGATCCAACAAAGATAAGGGAAAACACAGGGGTATAAATACATGAGGAAACGGGGCACATCAGGGCGGGGCATGCAATCAACAAAGGGGAAGCAAAGCAAAAGCACAGGGACAGAACAGACATGTCAAAAGAAAACACAGGACAAGACCGAAAACATCCAAAAACAGGGGAACACAAGATGAACCGTGACTTGGCCATTCTAACACCTGGATATGTTTATTTATGAACCACTCTATTGTAGATTTTGCTTTATGTTTTGGATCATTGTCTTGTTGGAAGACAAATCTCCATCCCAGTCTCAGGTCTTTTGCAGACTCCATCAGGTTCTCTTCCAGAATGGTCCTGTATTTGGCTCTATCCATCTTCCCATCAATTTTAACCATCTTCCCTGTCCCTGCTGAAGAAAAGCAGGCCCAAACCATGATGCTGCCACCACCATGTTTGACAGTGGGGATGGTGTGTTTAGGGTGATGAGCTGTGTTGCTTTTACGCCAAACATAACGTTTTGCATTGTTGCCAAAAAGTTCGATTTTGGTTTCATCTGACCAGAGCACCTTCTTCCACATGTTTGGTGTGTCTCCCAGGTGGCTTGTGGCAAACTTTAAACGACACTTTTTATGGATATCTTTAAGAAATGGCTTTCTTCTTGCCACTCTTCCATAAAGGCCAGAGTTGTGCAGTATACGACTGATTGTTGTCCTATGGACAGAGTCTCCCACCTCAGCTGTACATTTCTGCAGTTCATCCAGAGTGATCATGGGCCTCTTGGCAGCATCTCTGATCAGTTTTCTCCTTGTATGAGCTGAAAGTTTAGAGGGACGGCCGGGTCTTTTTAGATTTGCAGTGGTCTGATACTCCTTCCATTTCAATATTATCGCTGGCACAGTGCTCCTTGGGATGTTTAAAGCTTGGGAAATCTTTTTGTATCCAAATCCGGCTTTAAACTTCTCCACAACAGTATCTCGGACCTGCCTGGTGTGTTCCTTGTTCTTCATGATGCTCTCTGCGCTTTAAACTGACCTCTGAGACTATCACAGAGCAGGTGCATTTATACGGAGACTTGTTTACACACAGGTGGATTCTATTTATCATCATTAGTCATTTAGGTCAACATTGGATCATTCAGAGATCCTCACTGAACTTCTGGAGAGAGTTTGCTGCACTGAAAGTAAAGGGGCTGAATAATTTTGCACCCCCAATTTTTCAGTTTTTTATTTGTTAAAAATGTTTGAAATATCCAATAAATTTCGTTTCACTTCATGATTGTGTCCCACTTGTTGTTGGTTCTTCACAAAAAATTACATTTTTATATCTTTATGTTTGAAGCCTGAAATGTGGCAAAAGGTCTTGAACCAGTTTAGAGCAGTACCAGAGATTCCTACCCAGACTTAGCTTTACATTTGGCTCAAAATGGTTGGAAAATAAATATGTTTCCATTTTAAGTGGGATGTAGGGGGTTGTGGCAACACCCATGACCTACAGTAACTATTGAAAAAGATTGGAGTAAAAGGGTAATCCCTACAACACATCATCAAGTCCTTGTTTGCAGCAGCAGCAGAAGAAAACTGAAATTGCCTGTGGATTACAAGGAAAGATAACATCTGGGCTGCAAGATGAAACAGGTAAGTTAGAAGCTGAGGGGAGAGTCCATGGGATGCTAGGTATCACTGGTGAGCTCTCTAGAGATGTCATGGACTCATCAACGAAACATGAAAGACCTGATGACCCCAATGAGGCATCTACACATCTGCACACCTGTTCCTAGGCCATGACCAAGAGTATTGACTCAAATCAGGATTTCAAACACTACTCCTTGTAGCTCTGCTAATTATAGTTTGTTAAACAAGCACCACATAGGCATAGTGTGTGGTAGATTTTAACCAGAGCTGCAAAACAAAGATTTGTCACAAGAGCGCGTCTTCGCCTGGTAATTGCAGTATCCAGAGATGGATCAGTCTCCCATGTGTGCCGCAGTTTATTGCCTTATAATTGTGTGACTAATTATGAAGATGCATTACAAAGCACAGCGTACATGTGTGCTTAGTGCACACACATCAGTCAGAAATCGTGTAGCACATGATTAAAATCTCCATGTGAAAACATAGGGCTGTAATGACTACTCTGCTGCCCTCCGCAGCATGCTGTTTGTGAGATTTATTGGCAGCGGACTTCATTATTAACAAAATGTGAGGACAACAAAGGAGCAATTAAGATGTGTTCAAATTTGCTGATGTTCATTTTCTGTGTTCAGCCTTATGTGATCTATAGTGCGCTATAGACCTAATCCTAAAGTATATACATACATGTACATATGAATATACATATATACACCTAAATACATGCCTTTTAAGACTGGATACATAATGAATATCGTTTGTCGTTGCAATACATTAAAATACAATACATTTCCATGCTTTCAATTAATTGTTTAAATTAAATATCTGCTAGAGCCCCCATGTGTCTCACAAAACAGTGACTACTTCAAGTTCATAGTCGCCAAACAAATTTTGCACCCGTCACAAAGAGCGCTATGATATATGAGACAGCTACAGCAAAGAATCAGACACAGAATAATTGCAACAAAGTCCCAAAGTGTAACATCAATCAGAATACACAAAATACAGTAAATTACTACAACACTAACATGAAAGGTATTATTCTCATGTCCTGGGGCGACAGATTTGACAAGATGTTTGTTCGCAGTGGTAAAACAAAGAAGTTTCCATTTGCATAGTGAGACCCTTGCCTCTGCTCTCAGGGGGATGTCACGGGACAATGACGGGAATATACTGTATACAAGGACAAGGTGTGGCCTCAAATGCAGCGGGATTCTTTGCTTGTGTTTGTTCACAGCAGGATACTGCGACTCCTGTGCACAAAGAATGTCAACATCTTAGAAGTTTGTTACAGTGGCACTGTCCTGCTGAGATTTAAAAAATAAAATAAAAAAAGAACAACATACATAGAGTTTTGTCAACACATATCTTGCTATAGTACACATATAGTACACTATTCTCACTCACAGGATCAGCACACAAAGCCACTGTTTACTACAGTGTGTGCAGTGAGAGGGATTTTAATGTGTTGGGCTCAGGGTCACTGCAATCATAGACTTTTTTTTTTTTTTATCTTTAAAGGATTTTTGGCCCACAGGCTTTACTAGACAGGACAGCCCAGGGTGAAAGGGGGTGAAGAGCACAGAGCGACTTACAGCAAACCATTGTAGCCAGGACCCAGGACCCGAACCCATGACACTCCGATTGAAACATACATATTAATAACTGAAAATTTTATTAATATTGTCAGTTCCCTTCAAATCCCTTCACTTTGTAAGTGAAGGGATTTTTTTTTAGACATTTAGTCCAATTTTGATTTATTTCAGACCCAGTTTAGTCCTAATTTGATCATAAGCTTGGCCTTGCAGGATTTGGAAGTTTAGTTTAGTTTAGTTTTAGTTTAGTTTAGTTTATTTGAGCAGTTAACATTTTTCTTCCTCCAATGTTTCACAATCATACAGTTAATGGAAGCTCAAAGGGAGTAGACTGAAGCAAAAGCTTATAAGTGCCTACCCCTTGTTCAAGTAAAATTACATTTGCAGTTAAAGGTGATACAGTTATACATTGCTTTTATATTTTTATCAAACAGAAAACAATCCTTCCTAAGTATTTTGTATTAGTTTCAAAACTATATACTTGTACATGTCTGTGAGTTAACGTTTATCGAAGTTGATTTACTTTAGGAAGTGGTATTTTGGGTAAAACGTTTGCAAACCACTGTTTTATACCACTTGTCCAGGCTTGAGGACACTGTTTGATCAATTTGGGTAGCGGGTGTTACAGTACACGTAGAGTAAATTATTTGTTCAGCCTAATTTACACGACACATGTCAACCTCTCAGTTAGAAAAAAGCTCTTAAGCCATCACAGGACGGCAGCTTTAGTGTTAAGAACATTTCGCCGCTGACTTCAAGAGACTCCGTCCGTTTTTATGTGTGTTGTTTTGGTTGTGTGTTTTCTTCGCCCATTTAAAAAGTTTGTGAAATTCACTCTGTCTATTTAAGTTGTAAAACACAGTGTAAGTAGTTTGTATTTAAGTATTTGCATGAATATCAATATCCCAAACAATATCCTTATTTCTTCTTCATCTTGGACCAACATAAAGAATGTGTCATAATGGAGGCTAATTCAAGCTCATTAATATTCTGGTGTGAAAACAGTAGCCCCTTTAATCAGTGACTGGATGTCCATAAAGTGAAACTTAACTTTGTTACTTTGCAGTCACTTTACATACTGCTTGTACCTGACCCGTCCCCATAAGAGTATAACTGAAGAATCAACTCTGCTGCTCGCTAGCAAAACGTGCTTTCATTAAAACTGTGACTGAAGTTCATCAAAGAGCATTCGGCCCCTTTAGCTAACTCAGTTGTGCTTGATCTGTAGCAATAAACGGTGGCCTGATAAGAAGTTAACTCTTTAATGATAAAGACTGCATTAGCAGTGCACACACACAGCTCAGTGGGAGAGGCGGCTGGGAGACGATAACTGCAAGTTCCTAAACAACGGGTGGACTTATCACACTGTGCCTTCCTGTTCGGGATGTCCCATTTGTCACAGAGGCTGGGAACATGAAACAAGGGAACATATGGAAACAATAATGCCAAAAAGAGTTTCATTTTTTTAATTATGATTTGTAAAGATTCTGTGACCAGACACAAAGGGTGTTGGAGCTAAATTACTACAGTGCTGCATAGGGAACAACAAGCCGGGCCAGCCAGAATAAAACACTTTTCCAATTTTTTACAAAGACGTGGTCCTGCTTTTGAACAGACAGAAAAAGCAGTGGAGTGGATGGATGGCCAACCAAAACAGTTTTTTTTTTTTTTTTTATCTCTGTGCTGAATTTCAGATTCAGATTCAGATTCAGAAAACTTTATTGATCCCTTAAGGGCAATTGATTTGCTGCAACCTCCAACAGATGTTTGTACAAACACATCACAACACTCACTGTGTGTCACTTCCAACAATACAGACAATAGCAGATAATTAAAAGAAAAGGACACATTTAAAAAAGGTCGATGTCACTTAGTAAACACACTCCCTTCAGAATTCAACAGTTCAGTGACAGAGGGGACAAAAGAGTTGGCAAAACGATTTGTTTTCCAAAAGGGTACATAAAAACAACGTCCAGAAGGCATGAGCGAAAACTCAGAGGACAGAGCACGGAGAGGCTGACCCAAGATACATTTAGCTTTCTTTAGCGCCTGCTCCTCCCATAGAGACTGAAGGTCTCTTTGTTTAACTCCAATAATTTTAGAGCAAATTTTGATAATGTTTTGCAGTTTGTTTTTATCTTCCACAGACAAACCCTTGAACCAGCAAACAAATGCAAAGGTTAATAGGCTCTCTATGAAACAGCAGTAAAAGTTGCAGAGAATCCTTTTATTTACATTGAAAGAGTTCAACTTCCTTAGAAGATAGATTCTCTGCTGACCGTGTTTAAAAACGGAGTCTGTATTTGCGTCAAACCGCAACTTGTTGTCCATCCAAGAACCAAGATATTTGTACTTCTCCACCACTTCCACCCCTTCACCATGAATGACACTGCTGCCCAGAGAGGCGCTGTGGAGCGTCTAAAGTCAATAACCATGTCCTTGGTTTTTGAGACGTTTAAATCCAAGTAGTTGCTGTAGCACCATTGGACAAACTCTGTCAATGCAGGCCCGTGGTTCATTTCAGATCCTGATAAGTAAGGACACCAGGACTGTGTCGTCTGAGAACTTAACCAGGGATCTGTTCTTCTGAGTGACCCGGCAACTGTCTGTGTACAGTATGAACAGCAGAGGGGACAGAACACACCCCTGAGCGGATCCTGTGTTAGAGATAGACACTGGGGACATCTGACCATTCACGAGCACTCGTTGGATCCTGTCCGTGAGAAAATTTAAAATCAGTAAAAGAAGATTTTAAATGTTTTATCAAACAAGCTCCACCTTTTTCAATGAAGGTACTTGAGTCATCTTCTGTACTCAGTAGCTGAAGTCTTTGAACGTTTCGCCTCTCATCCAAAAGGCTTCGTCAGCGGACAAAGTCCTGCTCAGCCCGCATCTTAGATAAAGACCAACAGGGAGGAGTTGGGGTTGGCCCGGCTAATCCCATCTAATCACAGCTACTCTCACCTGTGGGTAAACAACCTTTGAAGTAGAGCGTCTCTAACGACCTGCTCACCCCAGTATCGGTCAGTCCTGTCCTATTCATAGATGATCACTGCTAATTACCTGCCTATTGTTCTTTTCTTAGCTGAGGTGCCGTCTCCTTGGACTGAGCGTGCTCTGTCGGTTTTCCACGAAGGAGACTGGAGTAAAGTGACGGAAGATCAAATCTGAGCCCACCATTCCGGTTCATGGTGGGATTTTCTCTCTTGACAAAAATACAGAAGTACAGAAGATGACTCAAGTACTTCATTGAAGATGGACAACAACTGAGAACTTACATTGACATCAAGCTCCACCTTTGTCACACTCATATTACTTAAACATACGCAACCAATATGCAGCCGATACTCCAAAAAGCATGCGCACTTTCCTGCTGTTTCTGCATCATACAAAAAAAGGGGTAAATATCCAAATATATGTTTGGCATTTCCAGCATGGATGTGAATGAATAATTCAGATGATACGTGGCGAGGGTGAGCCAGTTTGAACCAGCGGGCCAACATCTCTGTCTGTTCTCATGAGCGTCATGTCCAGTGATCAACACACGGGCACCCTGCCACCCCAGCCCCCTCTCATTGACTTTCAATGTGCGATCATTAGATATCTCAGCAGTCATGTACAGGGTCAGGCGAGTACTAAGAGGTGAGTCCTGCCTCATTTAATACAGATATCCCCCAAGAGCAAGTAATCGGCTACGTTTACTCTGACGCAACACTTGAAGTAATCACTGAATTCTCCGACTTTGCGTGCTTTGTGTTCCCTACTTGGCTTAATTTTATTTGTATTTATTTCATTAGGGATAGAAAAGACATGAGTAGTATTAAACATCATCTAACACTATGAGGTGTAGATTACTTGGAATTGCATAAATATAATTTCAGCTTGACCAACATACAGTTCAGTTACTATACTCTTACTTGAGTGCAATACGGGCTGCTCTTCAGTATTTAAAGTTAATCATTATACATTTTTCGGAGTCCATGGGGGGGGTCACACAAGAGTAATGGTGAGACCCCACCTCATTCATTACAGACACCCCTGGCCCGTGAGGCATTCATTGTTGCTAGACGTGAAGAAATCATCCTAATCCTGGCGTGGCTCTTTATTCTGCCCTGTGCTTCTCCCTACTGAGTCAGACACTGTAGACGGGCTAATCCCCTGTTAGCATCATATGTCTGTAGGCGTCCCAGCTGCTGTGCTCCATGCTGCGCCGCTCTTCGCTCCGGCAAATTTGTGGCCCTGCATGGGTTGCCACTCATGTCATCCTGCCCCGTTTTGACTAACCTTGGTTGTTTACTAAATTTGCCTTTCCCCTCACTCCTCGTTCTCAGTTTGCCAGTTTCCTCCCGCGTTGCCCTGGCTGGTGATGAAACTCCCAGCTGGCACAGAGACAGCATTTGTTCTCTCTCTTGTATTAAAAGTCCACGTCCTTTCCCACTCCGTGCATCCCCGCCCTCTTTCCAGCTGATGTTGAATAGCGGTGGAGGGGCGACAGATAAATCTAGCATGGAGGGCAGTTTGGTCTGAGCAGCTGAGAGCACACAGACTGAGTAGCTGAATGATGGCACATTAAGGATGCTCTAGTTCAATTAGGAGTGCTTAATAAAGCATCAGTGGCCAGACCCTGACAGAGTTACTTTAATGAGGGAAAAGGAGCAGGCGTGGGCAATGATTAGCGCTATTTTTGCTTCCCCTGAGATTCTCAGTGCAGCTCAGTGAAGAGTGTAACAAATTCTGGACACTGTGGTTTTGCCCTCCCAGACAAATGCCACCTCAGACATTTAGAAGAAACAGACTCTTAATGTAAAATATCTGTCAAGGTCATGTTGTAAGGACTTTGAGATTATTACTTTGTTTAAGCCACACTCAATTACACACAGTTCAACTAATGTGTGTTTTTATGATCAAATTGTAAAACATGATCCAAGTAAAACAAACAAACTAAAGGGCGTAACTCACCTGGAGACCAGTTAGAGATTAGTTGGAGACTCGAGTTGTCGCTGGTCATGGAGATGTCGGACACCAAAGAGATCTCAAAGAGACTCCATACGACTCTTTGAGATCTCCTTGGTATCCAACTGGTCTCGGAGACATTGCGGGACGTCACAGAAACATCTAACATGTTGAGGACAACAAATAGTGTTCGCAACATTTCCACAGCTGCTTGAGACCGCGTGGACCTCTCAGAGACCATGCGGAGACTCTGAAATCAGACCTGTTTGTTTTCACCGAGACTACCTGGACATTTGCCTTATTACTAGGGGACATATCGGACACATCTCCATGACTGGCAGCAAATCTAGTCTCCTACTAGTCTCCAGGCCGGTGGGATATACCATTTGTATGCACGCAATCAGTCCCAGTTAGATAGGCCCTTAAGTCAGATATTTTGTATACTCTCTTTTATGCAGATGACATAAACAAATTCATTTGTATGATGAAGTCAAGAAACTAAATTACTTTGCTGTTTGAAAAGAGATGAGACCCTGAGAACCCGCTGTATACTCCCTATGGGGACAACAAGCGCACCTCATGATTTAAAATTAACAAATGTTACGCCATTTTGAACAGTCTAAAATCAAGATATCGTGAATAATATTTTTTCTGTATTATGATTATTAGATCTTCCAAAAGTATAACTGAAATCCGCCCTAAAACCTATGTGCCTAGGCTGAAATGTTGAGGGGAAAAAAATATTGTGTGCCTTTGTGAACGCTGTAAATAATTTCCAGTCCTTTCCAATCCCAATTGTTAAAAAAGTGAAGATTGTAACAAACTAAATGAGAAACCTTTTTGCCAGAGGAAACAGGAGACAAGAATACAATCATTTTGATAATAGAGACAAAGAATTACAACAATTGAAAGTGAAGAAATGTGAAATTAAAGCCTGCAGCGCTAACAGTAGCACAGTGGATCAGAGGCCGACCCTGATCTTAAATCAGTTCTGTAAAATCTCATTGATGTGACGTGCATTACCATCTCTGCTCCAGCCTATGGGCTTTCCCTCTTCACTGCTCCGCCACTCGAGATCACAGCATCCTCCTCACACGCACATCGCTGCTCTCTTTTTCTCTGTCATCCCCTTTCCTGGACACACACAGAGAAACAAGAAAAGCAAAGTCACACAGAGTTTTCCAACAGTCAGTCTTTCACAAAGGAGTTGAGCGCAGCTTCTTTACAGTTGTTGGAAGCGGTGGTATTATCTTGGAACCACATAAGGTCAAGGCCAGCACTCACAGACTGGCTAAAACAATATCAAATAGAGACTGAATTAGCTAGATTAAATAATAGATTTAGTATGTACATGCTCCACGATAAGCAAGAAAACATTATCCTGGAGATGCTAACATGGGTTTGTTCAACGAGAAACAAAAAACAATCTATAAATGTTTGATTTCAATATGTATTTTTCAGATTATACCGTACAAGTTTTCATTAGAGGTATCTTTTTCTTTTTAGCTCTGACTATCAGTATGATCTATGCATTAAGTTTCATATTAATGGTGTGAACGTCTAATTACAGCTTATTTTTGATTTCCAAGTATGATACTCCTCTTTCAGTTCAGCATTTACCTTCAAGGACAACATACCAAATCATCTGCCTCTGACCTGGCAGTGATTTACATCCTGGCGTGACAAAGGGTGCTTTTAATGATGTGACTTTCTGTTTATGCAGGCTTGGGATTGGCACTGAGAGAACAATGACCAGTCACTTCTTTAGGCATAATATGATATGATGTTGAAAGCCAACTTTGTGATTTTGTATTCAGACACATTTTTGCAGGTGATAACCACAAGCGTCACTCTAATAGAAATATGAAACTTGTTTATTTAATGGGATTAGAGGGGATTTGAAAACCATGCAGGTGTTTTTGCTCAACAGAAAAAAAACAGAAGCAGCCTTTGAGATAGAGAGCAGGAGCAAAAAGCATTAGCACAGACGGTATCTGAGGACGCTTGTGGACTAAGAATGAGACAATGTGACAGAAGGAAATTGACACGGTAAAGTGGACACTGCTGGAGCTCTTGTCACTCCACAGCAAAGCTCAGCCTCTCAGATTCGCCAAACCAACTCTTGATTTTCAATGTTTTGTGACAAAAACACAAAACAAATAGAAATATTCGTAATTTAGACAACACTTACAATTCGGTTCTGGCATAAACTAGTTTGGTTCACTCAAAGACACACAACAGGGCTTTATTCCAAGTAGCACAGTGCTTATCACAGGCGAGGGCGGAACACTAGAAAAAATGTAATATTTGCAGTGCAACTTTCAGGCTCTGTAAGAACTCCTCCTGAGATATGGATATCTTGTGGCCTTGACACGATTCAGCCCTCACACAGCCACAGGAATACCAACTCTACAAGAAAACAAACCTGCCATGGTCACTCCAAATGTACTGTGCATTTATGGGTTTGTTGCAGATTCGGCATCATGCTATTGTTCCACAAGCTATCGACTCCTGAATGAAGGTATTATGCACAGCGGAGTTCACACAAAGTTTGCACTGGAGATTATAGGGAACCAAAGAGCGGCAGAGCACAAGGTTATGAGCTAATGCTTCAACGAGTGGGAGACCAAAAAACGCTGTTGCTGCAAGTGTCACGCAAGACAACACAGAAAAATCTAGTTGTTTGAGACTATTACGTTATAAACCTCGTGTGCAATTGGTCAAGTCTTCAGCTGTTATTTTTTGATTAGGTGAAAAATACCAAAACATTGTGGAGAATTACTGATCAAATAGTGGTATTAACTAAATATAAAGACATTTTGCTATGTTTGAGACATCAAATCATACACTGCTTTGCAACACATTGAATCTGTATTTCATACATTTAAACATCAAAATTAGTACAATTCACTGGTGTTTTTACCTAATCGATGTACTCTTCAGCACACATACGGAGATATTGCCCAATTAGGCCTTGTAGCACCCGGGATAGGTTAATGCCTTTGAAGGGCCTTTGAAGAGCTCCGAGCGATCTATCCCCAACCGGGCCGTATTGGGCACATGAGCCAGTGCTCTGCTGCTGTGCCTTGGACAACTGATCTCTAGAATACATAAAGGGGAACAAAGCTATAGACAGAAATGAAAATAGCTCTTATTTTTTCGGATATACAATATCTTTAATTTGTAAAATGGAAGTACACATGGGAAAAATACAATCGAAATTAACTTGACAATGGCCTGTTTACATTAAGGCAGTGCTATTAGCCAGAGAAGATTTAACCATTGCTTTAGAATAACTTTGGCTTGTGCAAAACCAACTATCATGGTCAAACATCGGTCACACTGTGCTGTGCATTTCAAAATGTAGCAACTTACGTGAACCGGCTTTGCATGTGTTGTGCTGTGCATTGAAGCACTGTTTGGAAGTGGGATGTCTATATTCAATTAATTGGACTCCACAGGGACACACAGTGCTGTAGGCTGGTGGGTTATATCTGACTGATTGGTGTTAATAAAACAAGGGAGGGTTTCCGGTGGTCCAGTGACTTTTCCCCTAAGTATGGACGAAGGACACCACTGAATATCTGTGCTTTGGTCAAAGGCAACTGAATCAAAAAGAAAATTGTAATTTACAAAAAGAAAATTGTAACAAATAAGTAATATTTCCACTTGTCTTTTGATTCTTCGTCCCAAAAAGGTCTTGACATGAACCTGTTTGTTCACCGCCAGTCTTTATCGAATGTTACAAGCCAACATGTGCCTTTTACTCGCTACAATTTATTCTTTGTGACGTCATTTCTGATATAGTAAAAGCTTATGATTTTGAAGGAAGTTGTGGCTTTGGTTTTAATAGGAGGTAAGTCCTAGATAGAGTAGATCTAACACATAATATACTGTATTTTTGTTTTCTCATTTAATTGTAAGTAGCAAAACTCAAGCTATACATAATAGAGGACGAGCACAAATGTTTACATCGTTAAGTGCATAAAAGCCAAAAGGCCAGAGACTAAAGAGATGAAGTGCGACTAGAGACCTGTTCACTAATGCTAATAAGGACACAGAAAGATTGAGCCTTATGCTGGGAGGACAGGATAGTTAAAAAGCCTGGGGAGTGAACAAACAAGCGCCTTACTAATTTGAAACAGAATTATTATCTCCGCAAACTTGTAAAAACCTGAAACTTCAGGAAAACAGGCAACTTTTTAAACGTTGCTTCAGACTGTATGTATCTATATGTATTCAAATTAATTTTATTATTATGCATTGTTGTAATAGTCAGGGAACTGGTCATTAACAGAAATCTTTGTGCACAAGCAAAGAGCTCTTCCATTATATAACTGTTTTCCAAATGTAAACCTCTTATGCTTTGTACTTGGTGTCGCAAAGTTGTGCAATGCATTTGAAAACATGTTTCCCTGAAGCTATAAAGCCGATTGCGAGCTCAACCCTGAACTTAAGCAACTAATTATTTGTATTTGTAACTAGTTTAGGCGTGCATAGCATACGGGGATGTTCTATGCTGCAGCAATGGAGCTCTCTTTTAAGTCTGCATTATTATTACATATTCTACGGTCAGCTGAGGGTATTTGAGGAAGCGTTGCGTAGAGACTGACCTATACAGCTCAGTCAGGAAACGCTAAGGCAAAGAAAATAAAGTCGGTGAAATAGCTTGAAAAACAGGCCCATTACAGAGAGGAGATATGAACAGCAAAAACACATTTGAACAAGTAGGAGGCATCAGCAGCTTTTTGCAAACCAGATAAGACCACAGAGTTACTCAATGTACAGGCACAGGATGGTTCTGCTTTGACAAAATATAACCATCTTGGACAAGGTCAGTGAACACATCATTCCAGAGCAGTATTATCAGTCATGAGAGCAGTGCAATCAGGGTTGGTAAATGAGAGAGACAGGGAGGAGCGGAGGAGGAGAGACCAGGGTGTTCTGCTGTCTGCAAGAATGAGGGAGGAGAGCAGTGGCTTTCAGCAAGTGGACACGAAATGTGAGCAGAAAAGGTTTTAGGAAAAACTACACTAAATAAGTGTGACTGTGAATAAGAACGAGTTGGAGCATTTCACTCCTTTATTATTGCATTGTCATTGTTTTTATTTTTTGTTGATGTGTTTGAAGCAGCACCCAAGACAAATTTTCCTATTGAGGGACAATAAAGTATACCTAACCTACCTAACCTAAAGAACAGGTAAATAAGACGACTTGAACAGCTCTTCTCTACTGTGGAAAACTCCAGTACAACTCCAAAGGGACTATACGGAGTAAAACATTTTTAGTATTATGTATTTTCCTCCCCCTACATGGTCCAGCAATGTCCTAATGTGTAGAATGAGCCCAGACCTATTCACCACAACTGCCTCTAAAATCAGGTCAGAATTGCCTTCATGCACGAGCTTAAAGTAGTACTAAGTAACTCTTGCACCTAGATAAATATAAACGCAACTGCGGGTGTCATAGAAAGTTGCGTTTTGTTTTACCTATTAATTGTCTGTGATTGTAAATACTACACTGACAGAAAAGGCGAAGGGAGAGAGGGATATTGTACATCCAATTACACAATGGAAATTTTTTTTTTCACTCAAACTTGGCTGTAAATACTGTTTAAAGTGGCGCTAGCCCGCAGTTAGCTTTGCCCGTTAGCCTGTTAAGTTCTTCTTGGTGATTCTATTAGTGTGTATTGGTTGCTCCGGTCTGGTGGCAGTCAAGTTGCAATTGTGGTTTTCTGGCCAGAGACACTAGGGGGAGATGAAAGACCCCCAAATCATCCTATTAACACAACAAGTTACTTAGTACTGCTTTGATATAGAGACTACAGTTACGCGTACGACCTGAGGTGGCAGTAGTGAGTATAAAAATTACCAACTTGCATCTAGCCCCTTTAAGTTAGTAGATGTGACGGTTAGTGGCTAATGCAAAATGTTTCCAGGGACCAGGACTACTACTGGAGCTCACGAAGGAAACCTACACAGACACGGGGAGAACATGCAAACTCCACATAGAAAGGTTCCGTCCCTGGATCAAACCCGGGACCTTCTTGCTGTGAGGCTCGAGCGCTGAGCTCTGCACCACCATACCCCATGGTGTGTCATCATGCCAAAAAGGTTGACAAGATTATGCACAATTAATTGACACCAAAGGTTAAGAATATAATTACAGCAAACACATCTGCCAAAATGAATGATCTCTATTTATTTTTCATTACCATTACAATTATTAACTTATTTGAGCAGCTAGTTTTACCTTCATCTTTAGGTCTCTTCAATCTACGTGTTGACGTAGATTGAAGCCCTCTGTCTCCTCGGATCCTCTGAAATGGTGCAGTGCCTGGGTTTGTCCCCGTTTCAGAGCGTGGTGTCCTGCACTGGTCAACTCCACCTCCTCCTTCCTCTTCCTCCCTCCGCTCCCTCCGCTTCACAACAGTCTTTCACTATCTCTCGTTTGTCCTTTTTTGTTTCCTGTAGCTCCTCTTGTGACGCGCCCTCAGTGCTGCAGCTGTGGGGGCTCTTGGTGTCTCTTCAGTATCTCAGAAGAAGAAATGTGTATGTCTGAAATGGGGTTTAGCTGATAAGCTAGCATTTTGTTTACCTTTTAAAAGCCGCTTTCTTCAGGACCATTTTAGACTCTCAAAGTAAACAAATCCACCAAACCTCCACAAATACACGGCAAAGATGTACAAAAGTATCCAGAAAAACAATGTGGAACACAGAAACCACAAATGCAGTTCACAGAAAAAGGCAAAAAACTCAGCTGCACAAGGAGAGAGGGAGGTCGCTTTCTGTTTTCACAGTTAAGCTACTATTAAGTGTATGAATAATCAAAACAGCCTTAGAAACTAAACAACGTCTACTATTTGAACTTGAATTTTATTTATTTGATCAGGGACAGAGCACAAAAGACATGAGTCTGAAAAAGAAGAGATGTGCCGGGTTTTAGCAAAAAATGCTTATTTCCACCCGCCTGGACAGGTCGATGTTTTACTTACAAAAGTTCATAAAACTATCATAATTTTAACAAATAATAAGAGTCAACTCAATGTATGGCTTTACAGTGCAATCTCGCTGATTCCCATCTGGCTTACACAGAACAGCTACTGTCACAGACTCGGCTAAAGTGGATAGAGTGTCAGAGAACCAGGCAACAATCACAAGAGCTCAACAAGATGGCAAACAGTCCGTTAATTCCTGACTAGAGATAGTGAGCATCCCAATGAACTTTCAGCTCTCTATTCTCAGGCTGTGCAATTACCCGCAGTACTATATTCAATGTAAACAACAAAATATCTTGTCTATGTCTTGTCTATGTCTATGTCTTGTTATGCATTAAAACTGTCAAATGTTTAGACCACAAATATGTTCTGAAATGCATGTGATTCTTGTAGTTTAGCAGTCCGTACTTCAGTTTTCTGTAAATATTAATGCTCCTGGACATCTTTTGCAAATCTAGTTACAGTTGGCATATTCTACAGAAACATCTGTGAGGATTTGTTCCCTAAAATCGTGCAGTCCAATTATAACGTTTTGTTTTATTATTTGTATACTACCTGTATATACCTTTTAATAATAATGCATCGGTTTTATATAGCGCTTTTTTGGACACTTAAAGACACTTTACATTGCACTATTCATTCACTCCATACTTGGTGGTGGTAAGCTACTATTGTAGCCACAGCTGCCCTGCCCTCTCAGTAAATAAACTCAAAGTGAACTTCTTTAATTTGTATGCTCATGAAAACTACAACACACAGAAGAATATAAAGCCTTGAATCTCAGAACCTATAATCTATTTCTAGGTTTTTATTCCCCTCTGTGAGCTGGAAAAGGCCTGGAGGGTTAAGGAATCAGTGGTGCCTGTGGTTGTTGGGGCACTCGGGGCAGTGGCCTGTTTTTTCTGTTCATTGCTGGCACATTTGTGATGCTATACAAAGCACTTTATTTCTTTCCAAATAACATGTAGTCTTGCCTGTGTGTTGGTTACATCAGAAGAATTTTAATCAGCTAACTGTAAGCTCACTAAGACCTCACAAGCATGTGTGTGTGTGAAAGAAAGAGCCTTTATGGAAGCACACTGTTACCTTCCCATCACTAAAGCTGCAGGTGTGGGTTTGGTCTCAAAAGACTTTTCCTCCAAACCTCAGCTCTCTCGTCCCTTGGTTAGATGTCTCTCCATCAGAGCTAGATTACACCATGCTCATCATGGATTTCCTTAGGCCTAGACTCAGAGATATGGCCCATGGCCAATGCCTCCTGATGCTATAATCACTGTGTTTTGCTAAATGTTCATCTAAACATTCACATCAAATGTAAATTTATATTTATTTATTTATCTTTTTCTGACACATTTATGTTCTGCTTATTCTCTTTGAGGGTTATAAAGGGTCCTTTTATACATCTTGGACAATGGACATTTGATTTTCAGACACACAAAGAGACAATTTCATGATACTGTATGATTAATAAATGAATTTAATTTAGATTAAATACATTTAATTGAGATTATCAGATCTCGACCAAAAAAAGAGGGAAAGTTTGTTGAATGGAAAAAAAAACTTTGATATACTCTTTGTGCAACTGACCAACAAATTGCGGAGTGGATGGGAGGGTAAGTCAAGGATAGTCCAAGTTTTGGAGCGCAGCCTCACCAGAGTCCAGCTCTTCACAATCACGACATAATCTTCACAATATACAGTGCCTTGCGAAAGTATTCGCCCCCCTTGAACTTTTCGACCTTTTGCCACATTTCAGGCTTCAAACATAAAGATATAAAACTGTAATTTTTTGTGAAGAACCAACAACAAGTGGGACACAATCATGAAGTGAAACGAAATTTATTGGATATTTCAAACATTTTTAACAAATAAAAAACTGAAAAATTGGGCGTGCAAAATTATTCAGCCCCCTTAAGTTATTACTTTGTAGCGCCACCTTTTGCTGCGATTACTGCTGTAAGTCCTTGGGGTTTGTCTCTATCAGTTTTGCACATTGGGAGACTGAAATATTTGCCCATTCCTCCTTGCAAAACAGCTCGAGCTCAGTGAAGTTGGATGGACAGCGTTTGTGAACAGCAGTTTTCAGTTCTTTCCACAGATTCTCGATTGGATTCAGGTCTGGACTTTGACTTGGCCATTCTAACACCTGGATATGTTTATTTGTGAACCACTCTATTGTAGATTTTGCTTTATGTTTTGGATCATTGTCTTGTTGGAAGACAAATCTCCGTCCCAGTCTCAGGTCTTTTGCAGACTCCATCAGGTTTTCTTCCAGAATGGTCCTGTATCTGGCTCCATCCATCTTCCCATCAATTTTAACCATCTTCCCTGTCCCTGCTGAAGAAAATCAGGCCCAAACCATGATGCTGCCACCACCATGTTTGACAGTGGGGATGGTGTGTTCAGGGTGATGAGCTGTGTTGCTTTTACGCCAAACATAACGTTTTGCATTGTTGCCAAAAAGTTCGATTTTGGTTTCATCTGACCAGAGCACCTTCTTCCACATGTTTGGTGTGTCTCCCAGGTGGCTTGTGGCAAACTTTAAACAACACTTTTTATGGATATCTTTAAGAAATGGCTTTCTTCTTGCCACTCTTCCATAAAGGCCAGAGTTGTGCAGTATACGACTGATTGTTGTCCTATGGACAGAGTCTCCCACCTCAGCTGTACATTTCTGCAGTTCCTCCAGAGTGATCATGAGCCTCTTGGCAGCATCTCTGATCAGTTTTCTCCTTGTATGAGCTGAAAGTTTAGAGGGACGGCCGGGTCTTTGTAGATTTGCAGTGGTCTGATACTCCTTCCATTTCAATATTATCGCTTGCACAGTGCTCCTTGGGATGTTTAAAGCTTGGGAAATCTTTTTGTATCCAAATCCGGCTTTAAACTTCTCCACAACAGTATCTCGGACCTGCCTGGTGTGTTCCTTGTTCTTCATGATGCTCTCAGCGCTTTAAACTGACCTCTGAGACTATCACAGAGCAGGTGCATTTATACGGAGACTTGTTTACACACAGGTGGATTCTATTTATCATCATTAATCATTTAGGTCAACATTGGATCATTCAGAGATCCTCACTGAACTTCTGGAGAGAGTTTGCTGCACTGAAAGTAAAGGAGCTGAATAATTTTGCACGCCCAATTTTTCAGTAGTTTATTTGTTAAAAATGTTTGAAATATCCAATAAATTTCGTTTCACTTCATGATTGTGTCCCACTTGTTGTTGGTTCTTCACAAAAAATTACAGCTTTATATCTTTATGTTTGAAGCCTGAAATGTGGCAAAAGGTCGAAAAGTTCAAGGGGGCTGAATACTTTCCCAAGGCACTGTATTGTTATTTTTGGCTGATTAATGTGTTTGAAAGAAACGGTAAACAGTATCAAAGTAGGTTTTGACAAATTCCTGCCACTGATTACAAACTCACTGTTGCCACTCTAACATTGTGTGTAACGTTGGCCTGACACCTAGTGGATATAATTATGACATTCTGAAGGAGAACAAAAAACAATCCATTTACTAAACTCGATTTATATAATCCAAAAACACCTTCAACGCTGTAGGAAGAGTAATGTCTGAACACTTAATAAACCTTTTGAGTTTTCCATTAATATAAATGTTATCTATTTGATCAGATGTGTCTTTAGATGTATTAAATCACAACAGCCAGCCAATACTAATAATGTTTTTAATCTAAACAACCGTCAAATCAATCCACAGAAAAGACAAGTGGTTTGAATGTGGTTATATAGCTTGTTGATCTCAGTAATCTCCGGCATATATCGCTCTCTGACACTGGCCTGATGGACTGAAGCAGAGCCGACTAAGCTCAATACAAAGGCCTACTTCCAATTTAATTTGAATAAAGATGCCTTCATTGCGCAAACACAGATTATTATCCAGGCTTGAACAAGGGATGAACAGCTCTCAACCCCCTAATAACAATCACTGCATTTTGTTTTCTTTCCCACATGCAGGCCACGTTTCGTTAAGTTTTACTCATTACACAATGATCTGAGATGCCTTGGCGTGACACAAAAATACAATCTAATTAAGTGGAGAAAAAACTGAACAAATAAAACAATGTTTTATTTTACCAAGCGGCTTTTTCTTCACAGGCAAATAATCGGTGCAATCAAAACCTTCAAGTAATTTGGTATAAAAACACCGGCAAAGGCTATGGGACGCAATAATATTTCTGCAGCATGATAAGGCAAGTGTGAGATTCAAGTGCAATTGCTGGAAGTAGCCAACTTCAACGAGAGCGTTTGTCGTGGTAAAAGCTGAGAGATAGCTCGCAGACATTAGGCTGAACAGAAATGCTGCTGCCAGATTCGATCAACTTCTTCTGGTCAAATACAAGACTGAAAATTTCATCTTGTGATGTATCTCGTGGAGTATTTATTATTCTTCAAGCAACCCAGTCAGAGAGGATGGATGGGTTTCAACTTTTCCTTAATGACTTTTCCCTACTATGGGTGGCCACAGAAATTGTTCTTCTCCTATATGCAAATTTATTTTTTGTTTATCCTATAAGCCCATGAGTATGGCTGACTTACAAATGACAAACAAGAGTTTTATGCAATGGCCATGTGTGTTGGTTGTTTTCTTGAATATAATGTTGTAAAGTTTTTTATTCATTATAGGCCACCGTTTTTACATACTGGGGATTTTTCAATGAAAAAATTAATACTTGCAATAAGGTAATAAGTAATAAAATAAATGCTTATTCTATTTATTGGGTGAAATGTTACGCAGTGTGGTAATTATATTAATTTGAAGTCAATCTAAATATACAGCAGCAAGTTGTACATAATATATAATATAATAGTATATTTCACCAAATAACCAATCAAATTTTAATAAAGTACTGGAGAGCTACCACTTTCAGCGCTTACCACTAGATGGTGCTGTTTAGTTTTTCCTGCATAAGTTAAGTATCGTATCAATCAATACAAGTAGGATGATAACAGCATTTTGAGGGTCGTTCAAAGTTAGAAAGTTTCAAAAGCAATAAATTGTCATCTGACTCTAAACAGCTTACGGTGTATGACCAACAGAAGCAACAAAGTATAAACGAAAACAGCTGCAGTTTTGGTTTATTCTCCCACATCAAACTGCACCCTTGTGGCCAGGAGAGCGGTGGAGTATTTGAAGTATTTGTCATAAAGTCTACTCTTGACAACAAGAGAAACATGCAGCAGAGTGAGTTATATATATATATATATATATATATATATATATATATATATATATAAATTCAACTTGACATTTAAACTTGACACTTTTGCAGCAAAACAAGATTAAAGGCTTTTTGTCAGGCAGATGGTTGTTTGTGGCAAAAATGCCGATAACAAAGCTTGAAAAATATTAAGCACCTATTGTTAAAAGTATGCTCTGTTATGAAACAGGTCAGTATAGAGCCAAACATTTTTTTGTGTGTTAGTTGTTTTTTTTACACTATTTTACAAATTGGATTGATATTAACTTTATCATGTTAAGAAAAAATAAAAATATGTGTAAAATACAGTCACCACTGCTCCACAGGTTTGAGGATGTAGGAAAAGAGAAAAAGGAATAGACAAAGTAAAACCAAGAAAAAAACAAAATAGCTATGTATTGGTTGGAAATAAGGTGGAAAGGTCGCGTACGCTGTAATGGTCATGTGACGCTTTAGCAGAAGAAAGGATATTTTATAAACAAATGCTTAATTTCAGCACATTATGACACCAATAGCATTTCAGTTCAATTACATTTACTGCTCCTGCAGTAACTAAATCCTTTGTACCAACATGTCCGACCAGGCAATAAACAGCACAGTTGGTCAACTACTGGGACGGTGTTGCTGCAATCATGTGGCAGAGTGAGACAGCAATGATGAGTCAAAGGTAATAGAAACATCAGAGGCAGCGTGAAGAGGAAAATAAGGTGATGGAGTCAGATAGATATCAAGTCACATGTGAGAGTCTAGGACAGGGTTGCCAAAGAGGATGTCTATTTTTAGGGGAGGAATGTACACAGGGTCTCGTGGTACAGGACCATAACAACAAACTTCAATACACAGCTACAAAGAGACGGCTCGTCCAGAAAACACAGTGACCACACTTCTGCACGAGAGCAACAAGTATGAAAGGACGGAATATGCCAAGACGTCAGGTTTTCTGCTGAAGTCTTTCATCAAATCCAAAGAGGCAACAAAGATTAGACAGACAGACAGACAGACAGGGCTGACAGGTAAGAGACAAGCCGCATTAATTGATCATTTATCAATTATGATTTAATATAATCTAAGATGCAACCTACACGTTCTTGAGACAACATCTGAAAATGTATGTTTTAAATTGGAAGTAGTTAACCTTGAAGCTAAAAAAACTATTTTTAATTGGACTGTATCTTTTGCATTCTCACATTATACAGTATCAATCTTAGTCAAAGCTTCAAGTGAAATATTAATTGCATTAATCAAGCAATTAAAAAAATGAAATATAATCAACTGCCTAACTTTAATAATGTTTGTAGTGACCTGGTTTTCACCCTCAGCATGGCCCTCCAGCCTGTGGAGATGTACCACTACAAAGACACAGAGCAGCCGTGCAGTCTGCTGCTGCAGCTGAACAGACTGAGACAAGAGTGCATCTTCACTGACGTGTGGCTGTGTTCAGACAACACTGAGATCCCCTGTCATAGAAATGTCCTAGTCTGTAGCAGCCCTTACTTCAGAGCCATGTTCTGCAACAACTTCATGGAGAGGCAGCAGTCTAAGGTTGTGTTAAAGAACATTACACCTTCCATTTTGTGTATTATCATAGACTATGTCTACACTGGAACAGCTAGCATTCACATGGACAATGTGCTGCCCCTGATGCAAGCAGCAGCCATGCTTCAATATGGCCGACTTTTTGAGGGCTGTTCAAGTTTTCTTCAAATGCAGTTGAGCCCAGACAACTGTCTGAGCATGATACGCCTGTCTGAAATCATGAACTGTACGAGTCTACATGTCAAAGCGAAGGAGATGGCCATGAACAGTTTCTCAGACGTATCAGCCTCTGAGGAGCTGTGTGAACTGTCTCTTCCTGAGCTAATGGGATACCTGGAGGACGACAGCCTGTGTGCAGAGGAGGAGCAGGTCTTTGAGACCCTTGTGGCCTGGATTCACCATGACCCTCGTTCCCGGAGGGGCACCATAAGTGACTTGTTCAAAAAGGTGCGTCTGCGCTACATCCACCCCACATACCTCTTCCAGTTCATCGCCAACGATCCCCTGATCCAATCGTCCACCCTCTGCACTGAACTCATTGAGTCTGTGAGACGGCTCATGTTCTCTGTAAGCACGAAATGCATCAACAACACAGAGTTCAGAAACCTGTGGGTAGTTCAGCGGCGGTACACCTGCCAGGACAGATTGGTGGTGATGGGCGGAAGGAAAAACAATGAACAGACCTCCAGAGAGGTCCTGGTCTTTGAGGAGAAGACACAGACATGGCAAAAACTGGCCAAGCTGCCAATCCGCCTTTACAAAGCCGCGTACGTGGCCCTTCACAGTGTGCTGTATGTGATTGGAGGTCTGACCACTAATGCCAAGTACAGTCAGGTCACCTCCACCGTCTACACCCTCTCTCTCAAAAGCAACCAGTGGAGACTTACTGAGCCCATGTTAGAGCCACGCTTTGCCCACCGGACCCTCTCCTTCCTGCACTTTATCTTTGTCCTGGGGGGGCTTGGGCCGGACAGACGAGTAACAGCATCTGTGGAAAGGTAACAAAGCACAAATCACTAACAATACATCACATTTCAAATAATCATTAATATCATTAACTGTTATACATTTATAGATTTAACAGTATGTTCAATCAATGGGAGTCCATGGCGCCAATGCCTGAGGCTGTGCTGCACCCGGCTGTAGCGGCTGCCAACCAGAGGATATACATGTTTGGAGGAGAGGACGCGATGCAGAACCCAGCGCGGCTGATCCAGGTGAGTGCGTCTGTGAGGAGACCATTTGTGGTTTCATCCATCTTTATTTCCTCACTTCATCGATTACACTTCACCAAACCTCATCTCTATTCTGCAGGTCTATCACATCGCCAGGAACATGTGGTCAAAGATGGAGAATAGGACAGTGAAGAATGTGTCTGCACCTGCTGCCGTTATAGACGACAAAATATACATCATTGGAGGTACATAATTGCAGTATACATCCAGCACCTCATGAAATACAAAACACTATTTAAATGAAGAAGTATTATTATCCAATTGTGATTTTCCTGACAAGTATCACAGTAAACTTGTCCCAGGCCTCACTGCCTAAATAATTTGCATCTGACATTAGCTAATTGCAATGTCAAGTTGGATGCAATTAAGCATGTAGCCCTATTACAATTAGTCCATCCATCCATTTTCTTCCACTTGTCCGTTGCCGGGTCGTGGGAGCAGCCGTTGGAGCTGCCCAAATCACATTGCACCACAATTACAATTAGTGTAATAACAAAATTATTTTAAAATGGCAATCTTTTCCAGGTTACACCAGGAGAATGATCGCTTATGACACCAAATCCAACCGTTTTCTTAAATGTGCCAACCTGAAGGAGAGGAGGATGCACCACTCTGCCACAGTCCTCAATAACCAACTGTATGTCACCGGGGGGCGCTATATCAATGATCATGACGTCATTCAAGACTCAGACACATTTGAATCTTATGATCCAAAGACAGACTCCTGGACCTCCAAAGGCTCTCTGCCACACAACCTGTTTGACCACGGCTCAATAACTCTAACTAGCGTCCAACAAACCTGAGCAATATCCTGAATGATGTTTTTGTGATATATTTAGTTGATTACTTATAAGAAAGCTTTGTATCATGTGCACTACCTCAAGCTGGATCGCCATAACCTGTGATACCTGCGTGCCAACCCTGAGGCTCTCTGACTGGACAATTTGCAGGCTTCAGAACCAAACATAACATATACAATTGTGATAAATTATATTAATAATAGATTTTTATACATTTACTTCATATCTAAGGACAGAGAAGTCATGTTAATGAAAACAAAACCCTACAGGCGCATTGAGTTGCCTTGTGTACGAAATGCGCAGTATAACTAAAGTTGCCTTGCCTACATATTCTACCTTCATTTTGTGTACAGTATTTGTAACACTGTGATTACAAAAGGGCATCCAAGTTAAAATACTATGTCTATATGCAAATTATTATTATTATTAACAAAATAGGGATTTTTTTATGTTGTTTTAATGTACACCTCTGTGTTAACCTAATTTGTTTCTGAAGCATGTTTTTTAACTTGTCTGTGTGTTTTGTATTGCCCCCAAACCATTCCCAATCCCCTTCTTACCCTGTCTGACTTCACAATAGCAGTAGGTGCTATATTTAGTGCAGTGTAAACCCATAGATTTCACTTGTCACGTTTAAATCCTGGGGCCGGGCATTGTTTTGGTGAAGTACAAAGATCTTCACTGCGGTTTGGACCACAGCCATTTCCCATGCACTTCAAGTTAGGTCAGAAGCTTATTATCCAAAATTTCAATGCAAAATGTGAAGATTTTTTTTACGTGAAATAACTGTGTACAGAACTTTGCACATGTCCTTTTAATTAATTGAAATGTTTTTGTACTGTGATGGGGTTTTGTACAAGTTTTCAGAGTGGGATTTAACAATTTAAATATGTAAAACAATAAACTCACACGTGACTTTGAGTCTGCTTTGCTTGGTCAGTCGACACCAAGTGCAATTTGAGCACACGCATCTCTTCATCTGTCTACCCTGAGCCAACAACATGTCCAGACAGGTCCCTAGGGCCAAGGAACATACAAGCATTGAAAATGCTGAACCATGAGGGTGAGGTGAGGTGAATTGTATGCATTAAAACACACAAACAAGCAAACCCACTCAAAATAAACCAAACCAAAACATTATCTTTAATACAAATAGATGCTGTCTGGCTTTTTGAAGCTAATGGAAAGAGTATGGGCTGTAAACTTTAGCTCACAATTGTTTGGAAAAATAATTATAATATAGAAAATTAATAAACAAAATTGTGTGACTTTATTGTTGCAACAGCCAGAACAGCTTCAAGTGGCAAAAATGACAAAGATGAATAAGTATAGAAAAATAATAGGCAATTAATCTTTAACTAATTAATAGCTATTTCATTAGTCTTCAACTAATTAGTTGAACAGGATTTTTTTTAACCTTTTTAACCGGGGCGGCACGGTAGCACAGTGGTTAGCACTCGTGCTTCACAGCTAGAAGGTCCCGGGTTCGATTCCCACCTGGACGGGGCCTTTCTGTGTGGAGTTTGCATGTTCTCCCCGTGTCTGCGTAGGTTTCCTCCGGGTACTCCGGTTTCCCCTACCACTAAAAACATGTACAATAGGCCCAGGGACTGCAGGTGGAAATTAGCACAAGTGCTATAACCTGGTACAATGCATCTCTCCTTTCTGAGGCTAATGTATATTGTACACTGTCCCTGTTCAAAAAAAAAAAAGAGGTTAAAAGTAAAACATTTTAAAAACTAAAAAGGATGACAGTTTTGGATTTGATCATTAGTGCACATGTAAATGTGAAGTGACATGAATGAGAATGACTCTTCACAGATTTACATAACAGGATTGATCGATGCCTCTCAGAAACAGGTGTCTGTTTTGTAAACATAATGTGACCACATGCAATCCCATGCAGTGTCTTTCTTTGAACTCAGAACTCACTGGGTCATGGTGAATGGAATGGAGGGGAGAGAGAGGGAGGAGTGGAAAACTATAGGTGATCTGACGTTATTTTGAGATACAAACAAGAAGGCAAATGGTCCACCACGTGCGGCGGAGTCCGTTGCCGTGCAAGCAGGCAGATGTTCGAGACACATCGAGAGAGAGAGAGAGAGAGAGAGAGAGAGAGAGAGAGAGAGAGAGAGAGAGAGAGAGAGAGAGAGAGAGAGAGAGAGAGAGAGCAAGAGACTGAGAATGTCAGCAAGTGATGAAATCGTAGAGGAGGAGCAGCAACAGGTGTGTGTTTGTACATAATTTGTTTATGATTGAGCTGTTGTAGGACGCACCAAGCAGCTGTCTTTGCAAATCACAACAAAACGTGGCAAAGGTGGTGAAAAGGGACTATTATCTTTATCGATGTGCTATCTACATGCCGTGGATACGTTTGGGCAGATTAAGTTACAGAAAACACCTTTTTACTAATTTTACCTCTAAGCAGTGAGTCAAACATTCTTTCTCAGATACCTAACCGACTGACCCAGCACTGGCTGGGACTTTCCTAGTGTTAACATGATCCTAATTATCCAAAGAGGTATGTGTTCATGTCTACTTTATATTCACACTTTCACGAGTTCCTCACTTGATGCTGCCATAATATACATTTACAGTAAACTAAACATATTTAAGCCCCATTTTGACGTCAACAGTTCATAACATTGTAGACGTACTGTATCATATAAATTGAGATTGTGACATTTTGCATACATTTTGGTGACGCATCAAAACACAGACCTGACCGATGCACCTGTTACAACAGCTTGTGCAATGGGAGATCTCAAAATAGCTGAAAGGGTACTAGATTAATTTCACGTCACTATTTCCAACTGCTACAATGGACGAGAGAAAATAGTGCTCAGATATTTGAAATAATACATTGGCCAAGGAGCAAATGTAAGTGTAATGTTTGGGCCAATTACAGGCTCAGATAAAGAGGGTTGTATCACAGAAGGAGAAAATGTATTAGATTAAGTGTAAGAAGTGGTTAGTCCCTATTGTTGCTATTTACTGAGCATACTGGGCATAGTTTTTTCTATAGCACATTTTTTGAACACTCAAAGACAATATTACACTGTGATATTTCTTCGCTCCACATTCAGCAGTGATCATTTACACACCACATTCACACAGGCAACAGAGGCGAAGTGTCGTGCCCAAGGACACAATGATAGTCTGTACACGTATTAGCTGGGATTCGAGCCCCCAACAGGTTATAAGATGACCCGTTCTACCATTTGAGACACTGTCACCACAATGGCTATGAGTCGGCTACACCTTCAGAGAAATGGTTGAGCTCAGACTTAAATTGATCAGCTTCATTAGGGGAAAAAAAACAAAAAAAAACATTTGCACATACAGTAAGTATTCTGCCCTAAGTATTGTTAAATATAGAAGATAAAAGGGTAACATGCAACAGTAGGTTCATGACATGTAGCTCTCAAATGTATTCTGACCTTTTTGTTAGATGCTTTGAGTGTATTATAAAGGGAAGCAAAAAGAAGAAATATTAATTTATATCTATGGCCAAAAATATACAAACTTTTCCAGTTCCTTTTTTCTTCACAGCAATTTCTCTAAAACACTACTACTGACAATGACCTATTATTTCTGAAGAAACACTGTGCAACTGGGGGAGCATAAACTAATCAACAGACCCAAAAGCTGGGTTGCATTCAAAGCTGGATGCCACATGCCGAGATCAGTCTGAAAACCATCAACACTTTATCAGTAGGCCAACATCTCAGCAGCACAACCACATGAAACTCAGTGTGAAAGTCATTGATCAAAACGTTTCCGTAATTTATTGTAAGCAACTTAATCTGTGACCTACTACTTTTGCCTGAACACTTTATCTAAAGGTTCTCCATCGGTACAATATTTTTTTTTTGTCTTAGCCAGAGTCAGTTTCAACTTGCCATAGTGATTACAGATTTTTTATTTTTTTTATATTTTTTTATATTAACAGCTCTTGTAATTTGGTATTCTGTTGTAGTTTTGTTATAACATCCCTTTTTCTTAATAAATACAGATTGTTCACACACTCTCTCACTGCTGATTCTCACACACTCTCTCACTGCTGACTTTCTTAGAAAAGTTGTTTTGCATGTTTTGAAGTTTGTATGTGTCATTAATTTTGAGGTACGTGACCCTGAGGCAAGCAGCTTGAACACTGACACCTGAAGCAACATTACCATTTTACCAAGAAGCTGTGACTGCTCCCCCTAATCAATTGCACAAGTCACTTCCTCTTCACATACTTTATGCATAAGACAGATCAACAAACAATGTGACTTGATTTCCTCATTGGCAATTTGACAGGCTTATTGTGTGTTTTTAAGCTGATAAGAGGTGACCCAGTGGCCTGCTAACACTTAGTCACACATTAATAGCCCAGTGTAAACAATGAGATCTTAACAAGTTGGCAATTGCATGAATTCGTCAGTTTTGTTTCAGGTACATTAGAATACAAAGCATTTCGACTGAGTGCTAACTAGGCATTGTTAGATGTTTACAATGTCACATTGTTTTGACATGTGCGAGTGTCTGTAGTGAGTTGAAACTACAGCATAGAAACAAGAGCACAACTCACAATGCAACAGAATATGTGAGGGGAATCCAAAGGACAACTATTTATAATCTGAGTGACTAAGGAATAAGAATTCGCAGCTAGCACGGCTACTTTCCCCCAGATCCCCGAGTACAACAATGCTTCAAACTGTAGGCCACATTAAAAAAACAAAAAAGACTATGGTTGGGGTTAGCATTTCACTTTGATACCCACCCACCTTACAATATTGTTGCAGTCTGACTGAGAAGCTCAAATAACTTGTGGTTTCTATCCCCTCACATGCTTCGAGAGAATGTATATATGTATATAGAATGTATATGTGTGTATGATGAAAATCACTTCTCCTTCGCTGCACCGTGGGCTATTGCGTAATAAGTCTTAAATTCCAAACAAGCATAGAAAGGCCCTTTTAAACGACATGTGTGAGCAACGACGATCAGAGAGGACTTTCACAATGTGCTAAATTAATATAGCCCGATGTTATCTGACGTTATGTTACCTCTGCTCGCCTGTCCAAGTGGTTTTGCAATGCTCGGGGTTCATAAACAAAGACACGTGCTGCGGTGAAGTTTCCAAAGTGGGCGGAGTCTACGCATTTCCGGGTTTAGTTTCTGGGGATATAAGCAGCTGCGCAATGACAACACAAGTGTACAAAGACAAGAGATACGCCCAATAAAACAACTTCTGTACATCGCAGGACCTTTTAAACATACATTTAAAGTTTTGGGCTTTTTTGCCGACAAAGTGAGGATGCCTTTTCTCGGACAGGACTGGAGGTCACCGGGCCAGAGCTGGGTGAAAACCGAAGAGGGATGGAAAAAGACCACTGCAGACGATAAAAACAACAATTTGTCTGTGCTGAGGTTGGTGGCAACATTGATTGAGACTAAAGCTCTGCTGTAGATTATTATTACATTAACACACATGGCACAAATCTAATGTTATACTTGCATCACTTTATTTGACCGCAGTTCTATAATTTACTTCCTGTTAAAACACGTTATTGTGAATTCAGTCAAGGTTTCCAAATACAGGCGTTTCATAGCACTGCCTCTGTATTGTTTGTTGATGTTTTTCTTATCCAGGCTAATCACTGAGTGAGCTATTAATAACCACACCACACACAACTAGAGAGTGGATTAAGTTAAGTCGCTGTTGCACGAAAAGCCTTCATTTGAGTTGCTCAAAAACACAACAGGAAACCCATGGCCAACTAATGTTTGTTTTTATTTTTATTTTTTTAATGTGACATGAAAAAGTTCGACTTGGAAATAAAGATGAAAATAAGTATAAGCCATGTTTAGTGTATTGTTCAGACCTAGAAGAGATAAGGCGAGTTTCCTTGAAGTGAGTTGAGACCCTTTTAGTCCTTGTAGCTAAAGACCTTCTAGTGAGGTGAATTGTATGTGTTTTTCCAGCTTCTGCAAAGCACAGGAGGAGGAGTGCTTCAACAAGGAGAACCTGCTCATCTCTCTAAACTATGATGTCTCTGCCAAGAAGAGGAAAAAGGATCTGATGAACAACAACACCAAAGTCCCCTGTGAGTCACACTCAGAAGGCCATGCTGTCTATGCTATTATATAATGATGCCCATAGACATTAACGTTTGAAAAAAATTTTCAAACGTAATAATCAGACCCCATTGATAATCCTATAATAAATTATTGGCAAAGAAGCTAATTATTTCTGTTATGCAACTTCAAAAATCTAATTTGTAATTTCAGTATGCCTTTTGTGTGGCTGTGCGCTTATTCTAGAGCTTAACCTATAGGCAGTATAACATGAAGACATTACTGCTAACATACATCAACAATGTGTTTTCTACAGATTTCCACATGGAGAAGTGGATTTACGTTCATAAGGGAAGCACCAAAGAGGTAAGAGGAAAAAAACAAACAATTCTTTAGCTTTAAATCATCTTTTTATTTCATTAACGCATGTGTAAACACTGAGATAACTATACTTTATTGATGATGGCAATCTAATACCATGATAATTACATTTTCCAGCGCCACGGATATTGTACGCTGGGTGAGGCCTTCAACCGCCTGGATTTCTGCAGTGCTATCAAAGACACCCGGCGATTTAATTATATCGTGAGAGTAAGTCTTCATCTTCCACTTTTTACTCCTCTATTTAGATACAGATGTTTATTTCTGGCAAATGAGGGGCTGAAAACACACGGGGCGTGTGATTGAAGCTTATCAATGTTATGCAGCCAAGGATGTCTCATTTGTCCTGATACCGCACCAGTGAGTGTGTGTTTCACTATGCTCTCACAGTCTCTCAAAGTTCTTCCCTTAAGTTTTGTTTACTTTATTGACCTAAAATATGTATAAAAAATAAAAAACAACAACCACAATTAAAGTTTGAAAATGAAGTAAATTGGGCAGAATTTTAAATTATTTATCAAATAATATAACTATGCCATTGTGCCTCTCAGAATGTTCAAACCTGTAACATCAAACGGTCTGTGTTGGCTGACTCCTCCACATGTGCTCCCATGTGAGTCTTCATGTGGTCGGGTTGTCCTGCTCCGGAGGGGGTGAGGTAGGGGATACAGCGGGTGGAGGGATTATAACAGCTGTGCACTGAGGTGCAATGAGAAGACAGGGGCTTATGAAATAGAACCCTGTGGTGGTCAGGTTAGGCCCTAAACAATGACTGTGCCTTTTCAAAGGACAGTATGTCAGCTTTACAAAAAAAACATGGAAATGATCTGGATTTTGTGTGGAGATATTAGATTAAGATAAAGTTTAAATTCTGTTTCTATTAAACCATGTGATTTGTTTATCTAGTATGAGCAACTTCAACAATCTTTCTGGAAATCATTTCTGGAAACCTTCTACACATGGCTCACTTACAAGTGCAGTTTATTGTACAAAGTCTTCTGAACAAAAGGCCAGTGTAACCCTAGTGGACAGTCCGGACTCCGTGTCCTTGACCATTACTCCTCACTGGTTTGTGTCATGGCATTTAAGGTCTCATTGGACTGTACTCGATTTCACTGATTATGTAGCCATCAATTTGATCTTATTCTTTACCTAACTTATTTACCAAAGTACTGTAGAACATGAATATTAATTGATGCTCTGAATTGCAAACACTGTGGTTTTAGGACAGAGGTGAGTGTAGGTGAATATAGGAAAGAATGAACCACGTGCTAAACCCTGAAGTGCAGTTCAGCCACGGCAAGGGCTAAAAGTAGATACGGAAATGCAGATTGTTCTGCCTAGCTGCTTTTCAAAGAGAGGAACACACGATGAGGTGCTAAAAGAAGGAGGCCACGGGATTAGGTCTTAGATCCTGTCTGGAAAATATGAAGATTTAGGAGAGAGTTATGCTTTAAATGGCCAAAACTAATATAGAATGTAGCAAACATACTTTACCTATGTGGTTTCCGTTTTGCTTTAACACGATAAACGGTGTATCCAATCATTGTTATTCAGTTACAGTGTTACAGGTCAAATACCGGGAGTTAAGCAAGGTGGAACATGAGTTTCTCCATGATGTCAAAGCAACTGCAACCAACTAGACATGCCACACAATCTATTCTACTGTTTATCTGCAGTCCAGTGGCATCATCACTGTATGAGTGGTACAAGTAATTATCTATACTTCATAAGAGGCTGAAGAGTCTAATGAGGGAACGTGTGGTTGAGAAGGTGACGGCTGATGGAGCAGGCAGTTTTCTAGTAGCTTCTCTAAAACCTGAGCAACATGAGCCGTTCTTGCTCTGAAGGAAGAGCGACGCAAAACTCGGCTCTTATGTTAGGACTACAGTGGCTTCAGTGGAATGCAGCACACAATCAACATAAAGTAATGAGGAACAGGGTGTATTTACAGCAGACAGCTCAAATTTATGTGTCTTTCTTTTCTGTCTCCCCTCCAGCTTCTGGAGCTTATCGCCAAGTCCCAGCTCCCCTCGCTCAGTGGAGTTGCTCAGAAAAACTACATGAATATTTTGGAGAGAGTGGTGCAGAAAGGTGAGCTCTGCGCCTCTTCAAAGTCTCAAGTAGTGGCCTCTCGGTTTCTTTGTCATGTGTCACTGGGTTTTATATTTCTGGCAACACCTTAGTGCATCCAACTGCACAAGCACCAGTTTCTTTTGTGAAACGTCTTACAAATGCCACTGTGTTTTTGTCCTTCATAACTTCAAATGAACATACTTTTATGTTTCAGTGGTAGATTGAAGACAAAACCTGACAGTCACCAGACCACTGCACATGCCAAAGTGTAAACTAAATGTTCCCTCAGTTAAACAAAGTTTTAGGTGTTGAGGTGCAGCTATGAAACCTGTAGGAACAAATATTATAAGTCAGTCGACAAGAGTCATCCCTCCCAAACATTTGGTTTAATACTGGGTTTATTTACATAAATATTTAACTAAAGGGCTCTGCTTAGTGCAGGTCATGATTACAATGGATAATTTTGCCTATTAAAGATCTGATTTCTTTTTTCAGTGCTAGATGACCAGCAGAATGTGCGTCCCATTAAAGAGCTGCTGCAGACCCTGTACCTCTCCCTGTGCAGTCTGGTGCAGGGCACGGGGAAGTCTGTCCTGGTGGGTAACATCAACATCTGGGTGCACCGCATGAAAAACATTCTGCAGTGGCAGCAACAGCTGGACAACATCCAAATCAACAGAGTAAGCATCATCCCCATAAAGCAAAACAAAAAATATCTAAACAGAAAACGATCTAAGTGCTGACTCTCTGCCTCCAGCCGTCATCCAGCGGTATGACCCTCACTGACCTGCCTGACAGCCTGCAGCTCAGAATCATGGACAGTCTATCGGATGGCAGGGACCTAGTCTGTTTGGGACAGGTGTGTCCAGTGCTGGGAGAGCTCACTGAGGACCGACTGCTCTGGAAGAAACTCTGCCAGTACCACTTCACAGACAGACAGGTATGCAGCACATTCATATGCTTACGGTTCAGATGAGTCAAGGTATAAGGTTTTTCAGGAAATGCATGATTCTAAATATCTTTTTGTGTAAGTTTAGATACAGTACACTGAATACAAGAGCGTATTACTACTTCAGTTGTTTTTGATGACATTTATCTGAACTTATAAATGGAAATAAAACCATTGTGTTCTTCAGATCCGTAAGCGTCTGATCCTCTCAGACAAAGGTCATTTGGAGTGGAAGATGATGTACTTCAAGCTGAGTCGTTGCTATCCACGCAGAGAGCAGTACTGTGATACCTTGCACCTCTGCACACACTGCCACATCCTTTTCTGGAAGGTAAGATATTTAAAAACAATTCTTACAGTTTTAAGTGTATTTATTCATGAACAAGGGCTATTTTAATGTTTCAGGACACAAACCACCCCTGCACAGCCAATAACCCGGAGGGCTGCACTGTGTCACTCTCCCCACAGGACTTTATCAACCTTTTCAACTTCTGATGCCACAAATACTGATGTTTGTTGTTGTACATATTGTACATACGTGTGCACTTTTTGTTACGCAGTGATACCTAGTTTGTATATTTTGACAAAGTGAAGTTGTTAAGTGGGACAAAAATTTCAATTTAGTTTCTTTTGAAATTTTGGTTACCTATGGGAGTTTGTGAGGAGAACAATTGCATAAAGTTGCATCCAATTTACTATGATATAATTCAGTATTACATGTACTGACTTCAGCCCCTAATATGGGGATGAACACGTTTTTTAAATCTAGGTTTTTGATTCTTCACACCAAAGAAAATATTATGTGGATGCGTTTCTGTCCTGATCAGGTCAAAGAAATATTTGACGCCATGCACAATATTATTCTGTTTGGCCCTGGGAAGTTAAGGTAGAGATGTTTAAAGTGAGACAATGAATGTGAGAAGTTCGTAAAGCTATTATGTTAATGCTGCAGTATTTTTTTTGTAATGAACTTTTTCACTTTTATATTTTTTCTAAGAACTGTTTGTTTATCTGTTGTAATAACAGATTCTGAGTGCAGACTGTAATCTCTATAATAGCCCGTAGTCCTGTTGTGTGCCTTGTCGTGACACTTTAAGTCAGGGCAAATAATTTTTTGTTTGTAAAGTATGCAGATCCTAATGCTGTTCGCATTACCCTGTGCATGCCAGATTTACAGTTAAGAATGGTACATACTGGGATTTAATACCAAAGTTTGTTTAACATCTTGCATGTTCAGTTTTACCCAGGTTCTTTGGTTTTACCTTTTTTATTGGGATTCTGCCAAGTCGCTCCACTGGCACTTTGTGTTTAAAATGATGAGAAAGATACATTTTGTCTTTTTTGACCCAGACTGAGAAAAGAAAATTCCACAATGCATTTTACTGTTTATGTTGTATTCAATAAATGGATAAATAATATTTCACTCTTGAACTTAATTTCATATCACTCTCATTAGTTTTAGTCAGGTTTTGTGCTGTTACACATAAAGTCAATGCCACCACACAAAGTCAAGTACTCCACCTTGTGGACAAATAATGCACTGTAGTGTTTTTAGTGAAAGAAAAGATGAGAAATTGTGCAATATTGTATTTTCAACTATTTACAACTATCTACATAAGCTTATTTAGTTATGCCATTTGCTGCTGCTCATTATAAATTAATACACTGGTATTTTTTTCCATATACAAGATTTATTCAAATATATTCCATTAACTTAACAAAAACAAGAGTACAAATGGTTGTCTTAGTGCATCTTGCATGTAGTCATTGGACATACAGTACAGGTGGTTTTCATGTATTAAGTAATTGGAGCATGATTGGCATAGGCATGAGTCACAGTCAAAACAAAATCGCACAGGCAGCATTTTAAGGCCATGTTTTAAATTATTACACTTTGAAATAAAACTTAACATATGCATTTGCTGTTGCTGGTTTTAGTCCACTGATGTAGGACTTGCACTGTGCCAGATGCGAATGTGCTATTATATTAACAGAAGAAGGCAACGCTAATACATTCCCATCATATTTTCTGCCTGATACGAAATACAAAATGACTTGCATTTCCATCGAAAGCAGCTACAATTTACTTAAATAGTAAGCTTCCAAACTACATCATATCCCTATAATCTAACATGCAAACATATCATCTACAGCTTGTGCCTCTCAAAACAAAAAATAACCATCTGAACTCCACTCCAGTGTCGGACATATTTAGGCATTTTTCAAAGTAGAGGTTGAGGAAGTTTGTTTGCATATTTTACAGTTACTTTCTATGTTGTGCATTATAGCAGAGAACGTGAAATTACACATTTTCAGTAAATTGTTATGTTCAATATATGTTACAACCATTAACTCAAATGAAGTTGTTTGTCTGAACTTTGGCCAACAAGTGCACGAACTACATGGAGTCTTTCCGATGACCAACATCCTATGAAGTCTAGTCAGGTCAGGTTGTCCCCTGTTCACAAACAATAAAAATTATGTACAATTATTATGCTGAAGGTAAGACATATAATAAGGAATATGCAGTACATCTGAGGTTGAGAAATAATCATGTTAAGAGAGAAAGACAGAAAGGAAAAAGTTACCAGAGTTAATGAAAGTCACATAGAGGTACATTTTCTCTTTCAGAGTTTTGAATAATCCACTCAATAGCATCCCAACCCTACAAATATACAGAGAAACACAAGGTTTACAGAGAAGGAGCGCAGCAATCAAAAGGTTTCAAGACATGCAAATATTATATAAAAAATGTGCTTAAGAGAATGAACTGTGGGAAATAGATTTAATGTGAAAAAAAATTAAGCACAAGAAGGTTGATACATAAAATGTGCAATACCTTTCTCGCGTTGGCTGTCATTCTTCGGGCCATCATAGTCTCCAAATAACTACTTAAGCTGACTCCCTTCACTGTGATGATGGCCTCTTGAGTCAGGACAGTACTGAGAAGAGGGGACAATGCAATCTCAACATTAGCACACAAGAGCTTATTTTTCAGTTCTTACACATCAGTACATGCTTAAATTATCAGTACTTACACATCTGGGTTTTCAGGGTGCGGCTGGTAGACTAGTCTTTCATCAACTGAGATGAGGTTGGTAAGAGTAATCTGGGCAACAAAAGGGCAAATGCTAAACTGTAGAGTTCGGTGAAGCAATGGCAGAGTGCTAGTGGATGTCCACTTACATTTGTTGAACAAAGCTCCATCTTTTTCTCCTCTGGATCGACTATGGAATGTTCTTTGACATATGTCTGGGTGTGATTGCTGCCAAGGATCTACATATAAGATAAGATAAATAATATAGAGAAACTTCATCACAAAATCTCAATCTCAGCTGTGGTCAATCTCAATAATCGTGATGAGGTTTTTAATTTCCGTGGCAGTAACAGCACCTCGTTTGGAGTTTAAAGGAGTCAATTTTTTTAATTCAATTTTTTCGTTTGTGTTAAATGACAATGGAGTGAAAATACATTGATTTTAAGTCGAGGTTTATGTATAACTTCTATCTTGGCTATGTTCATATTAGTAAAACACAATATCTATATCTATCAAGTATATAAACAATGTATTCAATGTAATCAAAAATTATGATTAATTAATATGAGGGAAAAAAGTGTATGCAGGACAGTAACGTGTAGTCAATCAGAAAAGGTTCATGTAATTAGAATCATTATAATATAAAGCTAACTAAATGCAACAAAAATCTACTTTAAAAAGGAACAACAATTTGCTAAAAGATAGTAATAATGGATGGTCCTGGTCATTTCAAGCGGGGTTTTCTGAAAATCAACAAAAAAATGCAGTGGACACGGCTAATAACTGCATATTACTGCTACTAAACAACAAAAACAACACAGCATATCAACTACTTCGTTTTTAATTAATTAATCAACCAATTCCAGTTTGCAAACAATATGCTCAAACTTGAATTGCCATAGCCACACCCATGACAGAAAACATATTTACAAAATAGTATCTGTTCTCATACTCTCACCACCTTTTGCTTGCCCTACTTCAGTCCAGTTTCACCCTGGCATGTTCTCTGCTCCTCTTAAGTCTCCAGTCTGTTGAGCACCAAATCCTGGGCCCTAGGTACAAACTTTAACCTTAATTGTTAAATAGGCAGGGGGTTGTACTGGGGACACAGGTATAATAAATAGGGGTGGGAACCTCTGGGTACCTCACGATACGATACGCGATACGATAACGTTTATCTCACGATATGCCGATACTGCAATAATCTATATATTGCACAAAAATAAGCTACGATACATCACGATAAAAAAAAAAAACATGGTACTTTTAACCTTTATTTTAACATAGTACATATTATTCATCATTTCTTTTCATGTGCTTTGTACCACTTTTATAAATGATCCCTGACTTACACACTGAAAATGGGTCTATAGATCTGTCAGCGACTTATTTACATTTCTATTTAAAAAGTAATAAATCAACCCCAAATTAATCTTCTTTATAATTATAAAAACGATCATTAAAAGTAAGTTATTTGTGTGACAGTGTTTGGTCCAAGTGCTTAAAACTGTTGTTCTGCCCCCTGCTGTCCTGACTGAATTCTTGATCATTGTGAAGCGCTGCGGCCTCATTAGTATGCATGACGTCCCGTAATCAACGCGTTGTTACGGGACAGCGCTCACTCACTCTCTGCCTACTTTGCCACATATAATACCTAAACACAGCACTCTGCTGAAGTGGATGAGCAGGAGAGACCTACCGCCTTCTCCCCGTCACTCCCAAGGCGCAAGTGCTTCTCCCCTTCGCGTCCCCGCTTGGCTGTCTGTCTCCCGGTGTTCGCTTCGCCTCCTGTACACCTACATGTCACCCGGGCGCTGCGCTCATGTTGTCTCTGCTCGGACTTGGGGCTGCATCGCCACACACTTATTTAAACTATCTTCTTATTGTGTCTAGAGGAGTATCAGGACAGTAGTTGGGCGAATAGACGAGAGTAAAAAGCAGTTCTACTTGGCCTGGTCAAAGAGGCGTTGAATCCACACGGTTCTCATGAGCAGTTACTTACAGTAACTCCGGTTCTCTGAATGTGCACAGTCTAAAGCAAATTGGGCAACTCACAGGCTAATTCTCAGCGGTAAGACAGAAATAACCGTCAGGTGCAGGTTTTAGTTAGTTTTAAATCAGCGGTTCCCGAACTGTGGGTCAGGGACCAAAGGTGAGAGAATGGGACCATTTGCCATTTACCATTTTAAAAAGTGGGGGAAATAGACTAGTAGTCCTAAATCCCAGTCTCACAGTGGCTTAGTGTTAGTGGTTCTCACACAGTGGAGCAGGGCCTGAATTGAGGTCATTATGTTCCACTTCTGCCCTGCACTACTGCACAGTGGAACTGTTTTCGACCGTAAACAGGTTCGCTCTTCGTCGAATAGCCATGGGATGCGTAGGTACTGTAGGGCCCCATGTGGATTTTTGCTTAGGGCCCCAGAAGTAGCGATCGCAAGACTATTTCTCTTTCCTAACTCGGTGTCATTGCATTAAGGAGCTCACCTTCTTCAAACACATGCATTTGAGTTGAAGCACGCGGTGCTGAACGCAGGCGTGTGGGCTAAACCATTTGGCACATTTTTAAAGGGGTGTCAGGGCCCTGAGATATTATCCATCATTGTTGTTTGTGCACAATTCTGAATAGAAACCATTGTGTTTCAGCCTGGTTGAATTTAGTTAGAACACGTAGACTACACCACTGGGTGGGGTGGTCAAATGGGTGGTCAAGGCGTTTTTTGGGGGTCACAACGTGAAAAGCTAGGGTACCCGGGCGGTCGGCCCATCTGAACCAAGCAGATTTTCTCCAGGTTAGCTTTACCCAAATCTAAAGCTTCATGATAAAAGCGTTGAAGTAGCGACAAAAACGAGACAAAAATTAGACAGAAACGGGGATAAAAACACAACAAGAGAGCGTCAAAAAAGGTCTTTGCTTTCAAATGAGCCGTGCCACTAGACTGGAAGCTCCATTCGAGAAGCTTTTAGATTTGGGTAAAGCCCAACTGGAGAAAAAGTGCTTGGTTAAAGTGGGGGGTAAGAGGTTAAGGCCTTTAAGGGGATCGCTCACCGTTCGCACTATACTGGGCAGTCCCCACTCAGTGCTGAGCAGCCTATGGCTGTGAAGGCGCCCCCTGCAGTCCAAACCGCGGTCCAGCACGTCCACTCCAGTCACATTAGGATTCATAGGGTTGGGGTACTTCCTCATTGCTGCTTTGACCACAGCTTCCCATGGGTAACTGCATAGGGGGGAAAAAACACATAATCTGATTGGTAGAAATAATTAAGTGTCTGTTTGTGTGAACCTAATCAGGCTATCTAGTAGTAAAATTTGGGCTTTCCAATATAGGGGAAGATTATTCCAAACCTTCCATGTGTGACCGACCTGAAATTGTGTTCCGTGCTCCAAATCTTCATAATTGAAACATTTATGGGTCGGACTTTTCTTCTTAAACGATGGTCCAACGCAAAATCTCCGACTCTTTCAACCTAAACTAGCTACATCCATTTATTGCACCGCTATGGTCTCTTATATAGCACATCACGACCAGTAATGTACAGTCAGAGAAAGTGCAACGCTGTTTTATTGTCCATACTAACTGCCCACAAAGGTCCGTAGCTCTGTCAGTGAGGTGATGCAAATTCAAGGAAGATCACGGACATTTTAGAAAGAAAAGAAGCCGGTGCACCATCTAAGCCAATATCGACAAGTGTGAGCAGAGCAATGCACAAATATCCGTGCAACATTTCACAATAAAGTCGCCGTGGTACATTTTATAATTTCAGACCATAGACCAATATCGGAACGGTAAAACGTTGTTTGTTTGATCACATAGATTGCAATCATCTTAAATTAAGATGTAATAAGCAATTGAAGGCTTATTCTGAAGGTTTTACTCAGTCATTCAGTTATTAACAAAACTGCCATCTGCACTGCTCGCGTCTACCATTGCGCATGCGCCTAGCATCTTCCTCTCGTCCAAGAAGCGGCACCACGTAAAGCGTCAAGACAGATAGAGGGAAGCAGGACATGGGCAGAATGCAATTTAGAAGTAAGGTTCAATAATATAGTCAACAAGGGAAAATTAATTAGATTAGGCAAAATAAAGTGTAGGCCAAACAGATTGTAGCATAAACCAAATTTCAGAGGATTAGGAGGAATCCATTCAAACGGACAGTAGCAGATGATGACAATAAAAATAAAAACAATTATACCGTGTCAGTAGTAGCAGGATTCGAGCGACTGCTAGATCAAAGGACAGCAGCTATTTTCTCCCCACTGTGCGCTGTAGGACACGGTTTAAAACGTTTACTTTGAAAGGCCAAATGGGAACGACGAGCTGCGCTGCGTTTGCTTGTTGGCGCTTCGGAGGCGGATCCGAGCGCGCAGGCTGGAGCAGACGCGCAGTGAAGGCGATGCTCCCCTAAAGTGGAACTCGCCCATCACCGTTTATTCACGGGTCCCTCTATTCATATGCACCGCAGGCTAAGCCGTCATTTGACAGATAGTGCATTTGGTCCGTTTTAAGGCTAGATAGTGCAAATTCGCAGACCTTTAATCGAATGCCATCTTACACGGATTTCTCTAAACAGCGATAAGGTGAGTCTACGTACGCATCCTCATGTATTGAAAAAGAAACGTTTCACTTTCACCAATGCAATAGAGGAATTCTTATAGGAGGAATTATACTATATGGTTATGGCGTATTTCTATATTGTTTTGCGCATACTAATGCATTCATTTACCATTAAAGGGCAAGTGTTAATTTGTTGAAGGAGGTGTTGAAGGCCTTGAGACTACCGCAGAAACACGGGCCATAATGTTTACCGAAATGTTTTTTTATTTAATTTTTTAGGCGCAATAAAATAGATCATTTTTCAGATTAGAGACATGTCGTTGTTGGCGATGTGTTGATGTTGTTAAAGAGAGGAGTTCTTGTGGGACCATGGCAGATGCTGCAGCAGCGCTTGATCTCCTCGAGGCTGGACCAGAGAAGGGAGGGGGGCATGTTTTAGGATCATTAAGTAACACACCGTTGCTTAGGCGTTCTTGCGTAAACCTTGCTTTCCATACGGGATAACCCATTTTATTCACGTGGGCCACCAGTAAATCCCAACAGTCTACTGTAATATCTACTGACTGGTGATCGTGCTACAGTCAGAAATCTGCTGACACATGCGCTCTGGCGGCCGGGTCTCCCTGCCTTTGTGCGCAATGAAGCCTTAAGCCCGTCCATCAGGCCTCGTGGGGCCGCAGACGCCTATACTCGCGCGCCTTCTGTTGACCTGACCTGTTTCCGGTCGGGCCTCATCAAAAGTTTTTAAAGGTCAAAGGATAATGCTGATAATGTTATACACTCAAATGTAAGCGTATTTTAATGTACATGTGTCTTTCCAGGTGTTTGCCACAACCATGGAGATTGTAACACATTTGATCAATGACACTATAGAGTTCTACAAATGGACATTGACCATTGCAGGTAAGATTTGTATTTCTTTTTGGATATAGCAACCAACTGCACACATCTTTCTGATGACAAAGTAATTGATTACTCACTGCACCTTGTCCTATTTAAAAAAAACGGTTCAGTTGGTCATTTGACCCGCTATAAAGGAAAGATTTCTCTGACTCACATGAACATCTGCTCCACAGACAAGCGCGTGGAGAAATGGCCTTTGATGGACAACCCCCTGCCCACACTGGCCATCAGCACCTCCTACCTGCTGTTCCTGTGGCTTGGGCCTAAATACATGAAGAACAAAGAGCCCTTCCAGCTCCGCAAAACCCTCATTGTCTACAATTTCAGCATGGTCTTTCTCAACTTTTTCATATTTAAAGAGGTAATTTCTACACACTGCAATCACTTAATTAGTATTAAACATTAACAATCTATCATTAAACACGGATTGTTATGCCTGTTTTCATTTCCAGTTGTTCATGGCAGCACGGGCAGCAGGCTACAGTTATATCTGTCAGTCAGTCAATTACTCGGAGGACCCCAATGAAGTCAGGGTGGGTTTTCTTCTGCGCGGATGTTCAGTACTTAAATGAATTTTAGCATTTGGTAACAATGGTAATTCCACTGTTGACAGAAAGAAAGTATTTTTCATGGTGGTTTGAGAATCATGCTTTCTTACACTTTCTTTGGACCCTTACCCTGTTATCAGAGGGTTTCATTCGTTCCCACCGCTCCATGACGTATGCTAATGTTAACTACCCTTACATGTAGACCCATCATATTTCACTGTTAAAAGAAGCAACACAAAACAAAGAGGTAAAATGTTATAGATGTTATGCAGTTTCTATTTCTATTTAAATATAAATATAAATGAAATCCCAAATCAAACAAGAACATAAGATGGAACGTCAAATTGAGAGACAAATCAAAGAATAACACAAGAATAGCATAGCAAATATAGCCACTCAGTTTTCTTTTGCTATGTTATGACATCACTCGGGATAAGCTCTATAGTCGTCTAATACATTTTTCTTCATTTCTCCCCGTGTTCAACACCACTAAAACAGGTGGCAGCAGCACTGTGGTGGTACTTTGTCTCTAAAGGCGTTGAGTACCTGGACACCGTGTTTTTTATTCTGAGAAAAAAGTTCAACCAGGTGACCTTCCTGCATGTGTACCACCACTGCTCTATGTTTACTCTGTGGTGGATTGGCATCAAATGGGTGGCAGGCGGACAGTGTGAGTATTTTATTTTACGGTGGGAAAAAAATTTATTTGGTGGGTGCCCAGGTATTAGAGACATTATGCTCATTGGGTAAAACTGTATGCTTTACGCCCGAGTCTGACACTGACACAGGTCACTTTTGATCACTTTGGGGCAAAAGTGGTGCAGAGAGTAGAACAGATCGTCTTGTGACAGAGGGTTGGCGGTTCAAATGGTGTCCTTAGGCAAGACAATGCACCCACTTTGCCTTCAGTGTCTGACAATGGTGTATGAATGAGAGTATGACTGGGGGAGTGATTCCTTGATGGTGCTTTGAGTGCCTAATGTACAGAGGTGGGTAGAGTAGCCAAAATATATAATCAAGTAAGAGTAACAGTACTTGGACATAATTTAAGCAATAAGTAAAAAGTAGTGGCCCAAATATTTACTCAAGTAAAAGTAAAAAAGTACTGAGGGAAAAAGTCTGATTTATTTTCAATGACACCATAAATTGTGTGAAACAAAACATAAAATCCTGTGGCATAAAAATACAGAAAAACAAAATAATTCTAAAGAAAAAGGCGCACAAGATGATCTGAATCTGTTTTATAGATTAAAATTAGGCATTTGCCGCTTAAATATTTACTCAGTGGAAAAAGTTCCGATTATTTTTACTCAAGTAAGAGTACAGATACTTAATTATAATTTTACTCAAGTAGAAGTAAAAAGTACCGCATGATAAAACTACTCGAAGAAGTACAATTTCTAAAAGAAATTACTCAAGAACACTTGAGTAAAGCGCTATATACATTTTACCATTTACTTTCCTCCTCATTAAAGGACAAAATAAAAGATGGATATGGCTAAGGCCCGTCTTATTTGAGCTGTAAAAATATAGCAACAGAGCATTTTATTTTAATGAGTCATGATTTTGCTACATTTGACAAATTTTCACATACTTGCATTTTCAGCATTTTTTGGTGCACACATGAATGCAGCTATCCATGTTCTTATGTACTTGTACTATGGACTGGCCTCTTGTGGACCTAAGATCCAGAAGTATCTCTGGTGGAAGAAGTACTTGACCATCATTCAAATGGTAAAATCGCTTTTAACGTTTAACATAATAAAACATTTACCACACTTTATGATTTACACCGCTTTGCTTTTCTCATTGCAGATCCAATTTCACGTAACAATTGGCCACACTGCCCTGTCCCTGTATGTCAACTGCGACTTCCCTCACTGGATGCACTACTCCTTGATTTGCTATGCCATTACTTTCATCATCTTGTTTGGTAACTTCTACTACCAGACCTACCGCCGGCAGCAACCAAAACGTGACGCTGTCTCCTCCAAATCCAGCAAGGCCCTCTCCAATGGGACTCTCAATGGACTCAGCAAGGCCTCAAACGGAGCCACCGCATCAGGCAACAAGGAGGAGAAGGTCCAGGAGAACTCTGGGAGAAGAAAGAGGAAAGGAAGGGCTAAGCGTGATTAGGGAGACAGGTTGGGTTTGGTTGGTTGAGAACAAAATTATGAGGACTATCTCCGTTGATTCGACACCTAACGGTTTTTGTTTTCAAGCCGTGATCATGATTTGATTAAAAAAAAAAGAAGAAAGACCTATTGAGAATGAGTTATGAGAGAAGGTCACACTGCAAGGTTGGTCAATACTGCAATCATTTATACAGTAGTGTGATGTTCGGTGCCAAGAAAATGTACATTCAAGTCAGCAAGTTGCGAATGTACAAGGAGAGGTGATATCAGACCTGCTTTAAAACATGTTCAGTACAGTTGTTACTTTCAGACGATGCTGTATTGAGATAGGAATACATAAACCGCACAAATAGTTTAGTTTGATTTTTCCCCCCTCCATTTGTTTACTGATATATAACTGATAAAGTGTACAGAATCAAATATATTCTAACCATCTAACAAGATGTCATTCATGCTTAAATAAAGTTTACAATGTTTTTAAGATATTCTACTAGAGAAGCTGAACGTTATAAGATGGAGAAGAATACTCGCGTAGATGGAACATAGTTTTCAGATCCGATGTATTTGAGACATTTTCTAAGCAGACAGTTAAAGCAGGTTTTCTATATAGCCCTTGTATGTCTGTCAAATGTATTTGTCATGAAGTCATTGTAATCCTTCATTCGTTCAACTACAGTAGACTTGTCAATAGTGTGTCTTTTCTATGCTGGTGTCACTGTCTTAAATGCTGGTAAAATATTGAGAGACTAATATCTTACCAGTTTTGTTTATTTCCATTATCCTGAGCTGTCTTGAATGTGAGTTTATCAAATGTGTGTTTATCTAAGGGTGAACTGTACAAATATTGATTCATTTGACATGTCGTCCCCAGAAATCCATTGTTAAACCCTTGCTTGTTGTGACTCAATATGAGAAAATGCAGCTTCATGCCATTTGTTAGATTTATGTTTCTTGTAATTTTTAAGTGATTGTATTTATTATCATAGTGTAAATATATGTTCATACAGCGTACACTGCTCTTTGTCTGTTAAATTTGGGTTTGTACATAAATGTGCTATTTTGTATACTGTGCGTTTGGGCATGTCCCCATGTTGCCATGAGTTGAGCCTTTAATGACTTACAATGCTTCTGTCTTTTTTCAGTAAGATACCTTTAATCTTTGATTTAATTAATAAAACTGAATGCCTGTAAATACATTTCTTTTTAGTTGTGGAAAGGTTACTCTGGTTACTAACAATTTAAAACTTCAAAGTAAAAGAACGGATGTCTGCCTTTAATATCAGTGTTCCTGTTCCCACAGATTTCTGCTGAGGCTATGGTGACCTCATGGACAATCCATGTTTGTAATCTAATATCTATTACAAATGTTGGAGAGGAAATGCCACTTATTGTCTCCTTTCAATTTTTTTCTTCTTCCAAATGTTTTGATGACACTTGAGGGTCAAAAAGGATGAAAAGCAGGGAGGAATCCAGCACATTTCTAGAGCCAGGACTTGAACTTACCGCTCTGGCGTCATGTGCACCAGCCCTGACCATTCGGTAAATTCTTGATCACACATTTTTAGATCATTACATTTATGTGACTAAAAGAAGAAGAAAAAAGTGTCATACAAATACTTTGTTTAGCCTGGATTTAGAATATGGGGGAGAGAGTTAGACTTTGGGAGGCCACCATAGTACTGTAATGGAAAGCATTCTTATTTATATAGTATATACAGTAGATATTTCCTAGAAGTAGCACTCATTAATGTCCAACATCTGAGTGTTGTTGTTTTCTTTATTATATTTAATGGCACAAGAGCTGTACGAACAGAAGACTTGCAGATACAGTCGAGTATAACACTTACAAAGTCGATTGCTTTCACTAGATGGCGTTATAGTCACTTAAATCACTAACCAGAAGAGCACCAAATGATGACAAAACATCTAGATGATGTTGAATCCACATTAGCTAAATATGAGCTGCACTTTTCTGTTTCACAAAAACAGAAAAGTGCTGTTATGCTGTATGAATCAACATTTATTTTTATGTGAATAGTTTACTATTCACCATTATCGGTTATTAATATAATCCTAATCCTATGTGAAATCCTGTAATTTTGGAGATTATAGACAAAGGTTTCTATGGAAACAGTATACAGCAACTCTGCCTCCCCCACCCTTGCAGGCCCCACCCACTTTCTCTCTGTCACCCCCACCTCCAGCATATTCCCCTGCTATAAACTATTTAAGAGGGCTTCGGTGCATGTGGTGGGTGGTTGAATGCTTGTGTAATAGTACAGACATTGAGAACACTACACTATTATAATGTGTGTGCAACTCCTGCAGAGTTTACGAGTGGGCAGCCTCCAAGAAGAGGAGTGGGCTGTCACATGGCGGGGGTTTGTGTTGTTTTTCTACCAGTGAATTTCACAACAGGGCAACTGAAAACCATAAATGCTGTGAACCTGGTTTTGATAAAAGTTACAGATATATAATAGTTATGAGGGCTTTATTTCACATCTTGGGCTTAATAACCCATAAACAACAATATATGGCATCAATCCAATAGAACTCAAGTACACAGGAACCTAATAAGCAAATAGGCATTTAGGCACACTTTGCATCAATTCACTTAACCATTTCAGAGTAACATATTCTGATCCTATTAGGCAACATTACTTTTGGTGGTGGGAGGAAGAAAGATTGCCAAGAACACCCACTGTAACACACGGAGGATATGCAGACTTCACTCACGGGTCAACACTGACCAGCTGTGGGTCAAACTCCCAAACCTATTGCTAAGAAACAGGAGAATTAGGCTTATAATGAAGGAGAGACAGCTAAAGAACATTTTACACTCTGAGTCTAAAGCACTGTATCCCCCTCTGAACAGCAAAGCTAAGTAAGCCTTGTCAGAAGTATGAAGCAAGAGTCTGGCATATACCGTCTCCAAGAAACAGGAGGTTTCTCAATCTTGAACAAATTGCTCTTCAAACATAAATTACTTTGTATCGGCATACATTTAGTACTGAGCTGTGTTGACAATAATCAGACATCTGCCCAAATGCTATTTATGATGTGAACAGCACAGAACGTAAAAACTAGAAGGAAATGACTCTTTGAAATGAACAAAGGGTCTATATTTAGGTGAATGTCAATCAAGGACACTTTTGCACTCTCACCACTGCTTTTCTACCAGTGTGTCCTTATCCATTGAGCTTCCTTGCCAAAGCAAGGGGGGAATATAATTTGATTTGATTATTTGATTAATCATGAATTCCTCATGATTGAATATTAGAAACGAGTGCAAACCTATCAGTTTGAAACACTTTTTTGTTCGGCTGGTTATGTTATTTGCAGTCCATAATGGCATGTCAATAAGGCCGACATCTGCCATCTTAATGCATGTAAATGATTGAACAGTCCTCGGGGCATAAGGAGAAGGTTTGTTGGGGGGATGTGGAGAATCTATATTAAATGTATGCAGGCTCGCAGTGCACCTCCCCAAACATCTGTTATCTCATTCAAAGCAAATGGATCATGGTTCGTGGCCAAAGCTGCATGAATGGCCTCTCAACTCGTGCTGTGCAATCTAATAGTGATTACAATGGAACAGGATTGATCTGAATGTATCCAGATATTTCAATATAGCCATTAAGTAAAAGCTAGCTGTGGGAAAATTGAAAGAATAAACTAAAGACCCAGCTGGCAAAACTAAAAACACAGGACTGATCCAGGTCCTTAGTAATAAAGTATGAAGTGAAATGATTGCAACATTTGATTTTACATACAGTATACTATATATATTTTTAACCAAATGTATCCCCACTAACCTATTTTCCTAATGAGATTTGATTTAATTTGACTTAAATGTATCTAAGTATTGTGCTTGGTGCAGAATCTTTTGCAAACAAGCATGTGTTTGATAATAATATTCTGCCTGCAGGTTGTATGTGCTTATCAGTCTAAGGGAGCAACTGGAAGAAGGCCAAATATTAAAAGCCCTAAACGGATGGTTAGATCAGATGCATCCAGAGCAATAGCCTGACCCTTTTGGAAAATATTTCAAAGTCAATCTGGGCCTGGTTCCAAGACAAAGAATAACGACTGCAATAAAATCCCCAGAATATTATTTGAAAAGCCATTTTGAAGCAAACTAATGATCTTATTTTCTTGCACAGTATTAGTTACTTTGCAACCCCTTGGAAATTTTTACTCCTCCGTTTTTTAGTACAGAAAAATGGCCGATGAGAGTAGTGTCACCTATCCTAAATGTCTATATGTCTCAATATGGTGACTGGGGCCCATGGGAGCAAATACAGTATAAAGTGCCTAAGCTGCAGAATGCCGTTAAAAACAGGTTTGAGGGCTCACGCACATACAGAAAACCACCATTCTGAGCATTTATTCACTTTTAAAGCTGCAGAATTTTGAAATACAATTGAGGTTGGATATGTGATTTGAAGAATGATTTATAGAGTTAGATTTTGTGTTGTTTCACTGGACATTATATTACCACAACAACTGCATGATTTTTGATTTGTAAATTGCAACCATTAAACTGTTCGATTGCAATAAATCGTGGCACCTAATATGGGAATTGTTGGTGAAATGTACAACTTTATTTACAGTGTATTAGAGTAGGCTACGTCGCAAGAAAGGACAATAGTGACCAAGGGTGAACTGACTGCTCTTTTTTGTTTCAAAATAGTACAGCAGTTTGCCAAAATAGTCGAAAAATAGTCAAAAGTAAGACTGCGCAAACTGCATACAAATAGCGTCAGTCCAACTCAAGGTCAGCTGAAAGAACTTTACCATAGGGAGTTCAGGAGGTTCCGTCCAGTCACAGCTGACTGAGGAGAGCGAGGGGTGTCCGCCAATGAGCGCTGCGTGATGCCAGCTCTGCTCCCATCCGACCATAGGCCCCGCCTCGCGATGAGGTAATGTCATGAATATTAAACAACTCGTCTGGTGGTGTTCGTGAGGTGCTCGACTCAGCATCTCTTCTTCCTCCCCATCACCGGCTACTGTCTTCCACATCCTCCGACGAAATCATTAAAAGGTGAGATTTGAGTTACTTTGATTTCATTTCCCTCCACATTGTTGTAACTCATGTTTGGCGTCTGGCGGAGACATTGTTAACAGCCGAAGCCTTAAAGACGAAGGGCACGTCTGGCAGGCTGTGGTCCACACACTGAGTTCTGTGTTGGTTTAGGCCTCGAGGCACTTTGATTTACTGTTGCTGCTTCTGGTTTAGAAGAACATGCGGGCTGTAAACGATGCGCTTCTTTTGTGCTCGGCTTGATGTGGTTTGAGCGACAGATGGAAAGGCAGTCGACGGCAGGGACAATAGGAGGAGAAGCTGTATCTTAAAAGACTTAAGGCCACTTCTGTGGCCGGTCTCCGTCTCTGGGCTGGATACAAGATAGCTTATGATGACATCAACAGGAAACGACAAAACATCCACTGTAACCTGATTCGCCCAATAAAACAACCAATCCACAGTTTGACTAAAATTTTACAACTATTGACTAATATTTTTGTTATAAGCTTGTTTAGCCTTCAAATGCCCAGCCCAACGCCGTGCCAAACGAATACACTTTGAAAAGAATATAAGATTGCTGTTGTCCGAAGTATTTAGATTGGACATTGTGAGGTCTCCGCGCCCATCTCGCATATTGCCATTTGGAAATGAGTTGTCCAATTACTGCCGTTGATCTCAATCAGGGACTGAATGATCGAAAACGTCACGGTGGCCGCGCGCTATCTGTGCAATTAGCCTCGAGCGCCCCTATGTTTTAACTGTCAAATGAAACTAATTATCTCCAGAGGCAATCTCATTCTCAAGTCCCTAAAGCTGAACAATAATCTAAGCAAATTATTTGCAGAGAAAGGGATGGCTAAATCGGAGGGAGCCAAAAGCCTCTGACACAATGATGAACCCATCTTCTGCCGACGCGTCGCGGCAGACAGACAATAGGAGCCGGAAGCAACAGCGCTCGTCCTCTCCGGCTGGGACTAAAGACAGCGGAACCAAAGCCGCGCAGAAACCCAAAGCAGCATCCTCCAAACAGGCAGCAGGTGGAGAGGCGGGGGGCGGGAGGAGCAGCCGGGGCCATTCGCCGGTGTCGACCAGCGGCGGCGTTGTCTCGGACCAGCCTAGCGCATCCAAGTCCCCCAAACTGAGAAGCAAAAACCCGCGAGGTTCCGAGGCCACCAACGGCAATAAGAAGAGCTCCAAAGGCACAGTGGGCTGCGGACCAGGCTTCTGGAAGGAGGGATGCTTACAGACGGAGCTCATACAGTTTCACCTAAACAAGAGCTTAGGGAAGAAAGGCACCAAGATGCAGGCAAAACCTGCGTCTCCGCCGGCCTCAGAGCCAGAATTATCCCCCGAACCAGACAGTCCACCGCACTCAGCCCCAAGGGGCGACCCGGTGCTGCTAGAGGAGATAGACAGACTGCAGGACGAGAACGAGGATCTCAAGGTAAGAATGAAAATCACTGCTCAGTTTGGGTTAGTGTCAATAGTGGCTGCACCTGTTGTATTGGGTAGTAACAATGGTCAGACATGGATTTTATAGCCTTCGTGTTGTGAAGTAGTTTCGATGATTATTTATTGTCTCCAGGGCAGTGCACAGAAACACAAAGACAGACAATAGAAAATCGCAAGAAACCGTCCACACACATACACACATATGATGACCTCAGACATCACATGCCCCAAAACCAACTAGACCAGGTCAGTTTATGATGGTATAGGGCACCAAACACAGATGCAGAGAGACCAATGGTAAACAAAGCAGGTGAAATGTGGATGTGAACTACTAATAACCATATTTTACGTTTTATTGTATCCTGTCAGTGTATTTGCATACAAGATATATTAGTCTGCATATTGGCAAGACCACCTTCATTGTTCATTGTCTGTAGAGTGAGATTGAAGAAATGCGAGTGGAAATGGACGAGATGCGGGACACTTTCTACGAGGAGGACGCGTGCCAGCTGCAGGACATGCGCCGGGAGCTGGAGAGGGCAAACAAAAACTGCAGGATCCTTCAGTACAGGCTGAGGAAGGCCGAGAGGAAGAGGATGCGCTTTGCTGAAAGTGGTCAAGTGGATGGAGAGCTGCTGAGGAGTCTGGAGCAGGATCTGAAGGTGAGCTTTAAAGAATAGATACAGCTCAGGGCGGGGGAAGTCTGACAAAACAAAGAAAAGCCCAGAACAAGACTTTTTTGTGTTTTCTTTTTAAACTGTGTTTTTGTTTTCTTATATTTGGCTTCTTAAATGTGCTTTATAAATACTGTATATTTGATTTTACACTCACAGCTGTTATTGTTTGTCTCTTTCCCAGGTGGCGAAAGATGTGTCTGTTCGTTTGCACCATGAGCTCGAGAATGTGGAAGAGAAAAGGACCAAAACAGAAGATGAGAATGAGAAGCTGAGGCAGAAGCTCATTGAGGTGGAGGTCACCAAGCAAGTTTTACAGAATGAGCTGGAGAAAGCCAAGGAGGTGAGACTGTGTGACGATAAAAGCTTTAATGTTAGTCTGTGTAAGTTCTCAGTCGTACAGGAGTTGTCCATTTTCAATGAAGGCACTTGATTCATCTTCTGTACTCTACTTTAATGTTAGTCCTTAACCTGAGTGGGAATAAAAACGAAAAGCTTACTGATCTGCACATAGCTATATATCAGTTTATGCCAAACTACGTAACAAACAATGCTAAACACAGAGTTGTCAGGGCCATTTTGTGCCAGACTGACAGCTTTTAACCAACAACTTAGACTGTTAAATACTAGCGCTAAATGTTCAAAATCTCTAAAATGTATGTGTTTGTTTATTATCTAATGTGTGGAAGGTTTCAGACAATCACACACTATTAGTTAGCATTCTATTCATAGGATGTCGCTATATTTTGTACAGTATACCCCCGTGTGTACAGTGATTCCAGTCAGCCTATCTGAAAGTTACAATAGTTCCGCAACTCTTTACTTTTTGGGTTATTTTGTGTAAATGGCAGGCGTAGGTTGTCATGTGAGTGGCAAAAAAAAAAAAGATTGTGTTTATTTCTAAGCATGACACAGCAGCTTTATCTTACAATTAGGATTCTTTTGTCTGGTGACTTTGCACAATATCACTGCTTTGATTGAAATGAGAAAGCCATTGGAGATGGTAATGTAACCGCTGTCTCTCTGCAGCTCTCACTGAAAAGAAAAGGAAGTAAAGATGTGCAGAAAGTGGACAGGAAGACTCCGCAGACGCCCACAGAGGTGAGTCAGCATCTCTACCTTGTAAACTACAGTCCAGTAAATCTGATTGATGATGGGATTGGTTTCGAACGCATATAAAATGTAATATCATGCTGAATCATCCACAGTAGAAAGCCTAAAGAAAATGCGATTGGAACCTGAAAACAGGCTCTGCTATTAGTTTAATCATATTGTCATTAAATCATGGAAAATTATGATCTTTGGCAAAGCGCTTTTTAATTGACAGGTCTACACAAATGAATGTTGAAATTAAAATCAAGATTGAACTACATGAGGAAAAACATTTTGCTTTGTACGTTGTGTTTTCAGGAGGAAAATGACGACCTAAAATGCCAGCTCGCTCTGATCAAGGAGGAAGCCATCTTGATGAGAAAGAAGATGGCAAAGATTGACAAGGAGAAGGACAGGCTAGAGCAGGAGTTACATAAGTACCGCTCCTTCTATGGAGATGTGGACAGCCCCCTGCCGAAAGGTGAAGCAGGAGGACCCCCCACCACTCGGGAGTCAGAGCTGAAGCTGCGCCTGCGTCTGGTGGAGGAGGAGGCAAACATCTTGGGCCGGAAGATCGTGGAGCTGGAGGTGGAGAACAGGGGGCTGAAGGCGGAGCTCGATGACATGAGAGAGGACAGGTATGTGTAGTCCAAACTCTGTGAGCTTGTAAAGTGTAGTGATTCTGGTAATTGATCAAGTAAAGTTGTAGTAGTCACATTTATAAATAAGCAATAAGTGCTTCATAATTTTTCACTTTGGCAAACCATTTATCAATATCCCTCACATGCACTCACACATTTGAACATTATAGAAGTGGTCGTGAAAGTTCTTTAGCAGAAGTCTTTGATTGATTTTTTTTGTAAGGTATTAACTGCTTTATGATCAAAAAAGTATAACTGCCTTCATGACTATGACCACATCATTTCTGGACTACCAGTTTGGAAAGGTAAAGGACAACATATGTGAGCAGGGCAACTACTCACTTGAACATACTTTTATTGTGTCCCAGTCTGGCGGCTGCAGGAGTGGATAGCTCTGGCTCTGGAGGGCAGCAGTGCAGGGAGCAGGGCGAGGCGCTGTCCGAGCTGAGGCAGCAGCTGCAGCTGGTGGAAGACGAGGCCGAACTTCTCCGCAGGAATTTAGCTGATGTGGAAGAAGAGAACAAAAAGGTCACTTGTTTCACCAAACCATCACATTTTTAACATTTATTTTAGAAATGAACTTGCAGTCAAAGTCTTTCCACACCAGTTTGGTATGTGAAAACCCAATTTTCTCTGTTTTAGGTGACAAGTGAGCTAAACAAACTAAAATTTAAAGCAGGCTCTCATGAGGCCGGGTCAAGACATGGAGGTTTGTTTAACTTGTGTGTTTTAGGTTTTTAGTTTATATCAGTGATGGTCAAACTGTTCTCTGTATATAAAATCTATTAATATGACAGGAACATTGCGCAGACCAGGGATTGCTATTAGCTAATATTCATCTGTAGTCCCAGTAGTCTGTCTGTCTGACTTTCTGTCACATACACTTATTATTCACTATGTCCCAGGTGGAGTTGACCTTGCCAAGATGGAAGCGCTCCAGGAGGAGCTGAAAGCGGCCCGCCTGCAGATCAACGAGCTGAGCGGTAAAGTCATGCAGCTTCAGTACGAGAACCGCGTCCTACTCTCCAACATGCAGCGCTACGACTTGGCCTCCCACCTGGGCATCCGGGCCAGCCCTCGGGACAGTGATGCTGAGAGCGATGGTGGGCGGGACGACGACACACCCTCCTGTTCTGCTTCCTCACCCCGCCTCCTCCCGCCCCACCGCAAACGAGAGGGTCCCATCGGGGGTGAGAGCGACCCTGATGAAGTCAGGAATATACGCTGCCTCACGCCCACACGCGCCCTATACTCACCTGTGGACAGTCGTTTTTTATCCCGAAGCCTAAAGGATCGACAGCACATGATAGATATTCGGATCGAGGCGGAGCGTCTGGGGCGGACCATAGACAGGCTCATAGCTGACACTAGCACTATTATCGCAGAGGCACGGGTGTATGTCACCAACGGAGAGATGTTTGCACGGCTAGACGAGGATGATGAGGGTGGAGGGTAAGTTAAGCTTAAAGCCAAATCCATTTGCCGGCCCGGCATCACTGTCGCATTCCCACATTGCATCGCTAGATGCGTCATCTTAGAAACTGAGTGCTAACTTTGTCCTGCAGAAGACAAGCTCTGCACTTCCCTGGCCTCACAATGCACCCGCACACACCTCTCACCTACAGTATCGTCGCACCATGTAAACACAGAAATTAGCAGGGATCGTGAAATACCTGGAAATGTTTAAAACAGCGGAAAAAGTTTTAAACATTTCCAGCTTTAATAGTTAGCGCGCTAACACAGCCAGGGTTTAGCTTATGAAAAAAGTTGTGAACTGATAAACCATCTGACTTCTGTTACAGTTAAATCCTCATGAAATTATCCAGTCTGTTTAATAATTCAGTATCTTCAGGGAACTGTCATTGTTGCCTCTGTATCAGCTGCTTAAACGGAGGCTTTGAGGCGTTCAAGGGGTGTAGGATAGAAAACCTCAGCATTATAAATGTAGTTCTAAATTTAACTTTTATGTTCTAAATGCCAACAAACAAAATAACTTGCATGGAAGTTGTAGTTTAGCAAATAAATATAAGTATCAAAACGGGGAGGAGGTGCCGAAGAGTAGGGTTCTCTGCTGACACGAGAAAAACTGCAATCATTGTTTTTCAAAATACTGATTTTAGCAGGTTTACTGTCTACCTCCACAGAATCAGAGAGCACGAGCTGCTGTATCGCATCAACGCTCAAATGAAGGCCTTCAGGAAAGAGCTACAGACCTTTATAGACCGCCTCGATGTTCCCAAACAAGAAGATCAACAAGCCGAGGAGCCACTGTCTGTAAGCAAATGCCACCAATAATAGATAACATACATATAACCTGCTGTATATCTGTTGTGTTACTAATTATTTTCTCTTTGTTCATTTTACAACATGAAGATGTTTCAGCCAATCATTCTGTTGATACTCATTCTTGTTTTGTTTTCATCGTTGTCCTATGCCACTATTTTTAAATTGGTATTCCTTTTCACCCTATTTTTTGTTCTTTAAAGCATTTCCACTCTTTCTGTTTATTTTATGTTATTTTTCCATTTGTATGTATATAGTTTTTATGTTCACTACATAACACAAGAGAAGACCTCTATAAATCATTTACTACGCTTGACCCAGGAGATACTCATCTATTCATCATTTGCCAGAGACCAGACGTGGAGCTAAAGTTGATGGGTGAGTGAGTTTTGTATTTAATATAATCAGGATAGACAATGCATAGCTGAAAAATCCCCTTTATTGTTATAGTTAAGATGAACATTCATTTATTGCATGACTTCTACAGGCCTGATAGAAACATGTGCGTCTTTTATGGTTGGGTTTTGGGCAAGGCTCTCGGGGATGCATTGCCCAAGATGCATTTTTGCCACAGACAGCCAACTATGCACAGATTGAGTTTTTTTTTTTTTTTACTTTTCTATTTTATTTGTACCCTGCGTATGTCTGCGTAAACTTTTACTGACAACCTTACACTAAATTCACAGTGTAGTGTTTTCTGGTCATTCTGAGTAAGATGCAGTATGTCATGTTTTTTTTAATTTTTTTATCTTGGCCTCACGTGACGGTGTGTGTGTTAAAATACTCAGGGCAGGGTCTGTAAATCTAGGCAAATGTGCCGATGTTGGGTCTGTTATACAGCGGACTTGACTGAGCAGGGGGGGCGGGGCCGGTCCATTTCTTTCATCCCACCTTGACGTCACATATTAGAGCCAGCTGTGGGACAGAGGCAGAGAAGAGGGGAAAGCACAGTTTTGTTTCTGCTAATGACTGAATGGTTTCGGACCAGCGTCCTGCATTTCAAGTTAGATTCAGGCTGTTGGATAAAATGTAGCCTTCTTACTGTTTCTGCAGGAGGAGGTGTCTTCCAAGACAAAAGCAAAGGTAGGTCTAAATGACACGTGTGGCATAAGGTTTATTACAGTTGTTGTGTCAGGCATTAAGTCTGATGAATGGGCAAGGCTGGGTGATAAGCTACAGTTAAAGGCTAAAACATGTAAAATGTATAGTTCAGTGTAAATATTGCCCTAGATTTGTTAAATGAATAATGTCCCACTTTTTATTGCTTGCCTCGTGACAGTCATCCGGGTGCTATTCTTAAAAAAATGGATAAAATGCGTTTCGAGACCGAGGCTCTAATCAATCTGCCACACACAAACTGTAAAGTACTTTAACACATTATTCAACTCGTTTACGCATGGCCAAACGTTGCCTAGCCTATAGGGCATCCTACTGTAAGGTTATAGCTTGTTAGCCAAATCAGTGTTGTGCTCACCCTGGATGCGTAATGGATACTGAATGACCGGTACCTGATTGCGCGTCTTGATTGGCGCACGAATGTGTTTTGGTAATTTGCCGCACGAGGCCACGTCTTCCTGACGCCGATGAGCTATGCTGCTTAGAAAAATAAACTCCTGGTTACAAGAGGTAAAAATATACCAGTGTGCTCCACGATATTTTGGGACCTTCACCCGTCTCCCATTCGCGTTAAAGTCGTTGCTGGGTGTCTGTCTTTGCCAGCTCCGGGCTGTCGCAATCGCAAACACTTCGGTTCCAAGACGACACGGCGCTGCGCACTGGAGTCGACTTCAGAATGAGCAAAGAAAGTGCGACGACGATGGACATATAAAGATCACCTTTTCACTTCAAAGACATGAAGGAAACCGTGGTGGAGTTATTTCTCGTTGACTGCGAGACCGCAGCGAGGACAGCTGTGGGACAGAGACCTGGTCGGCTTCGTATAAATGGTTAAATGGAACTTATGTGAAAGTACGACTTTTTTTTTTTTTTTAATGTTTTTTAAGAAACCAAAATGTGAACTTATTGGAAAGTGATTTTACGTTATAGAGATTTCGCCTTTTGCGAGAAATGTGGAGTGCTTTTATGAATGGCTCTGGACTGCACGCAGGGGGCAGGTCGGGCGGGGGCTATGTCCCGTCTCAAGGATGGGAGTTTATGCCCAGCTCCAGGATGGACAGGGCAGACAAAGGCAAAACCCGCAATCCTCTGAGAAGGATCTCCTCGCCGCCCACTGTCTTCAGTCAGATCTACGAGCAGCAGTTTCAGGCTCCAGGGGAGCAGCACGGACCCGGCACTGCGTCTGAACTCATCAGGGGCCAAATGTGGTCGGGTCCCGAGTCCCAGCAGCAGCAACAAACACAGCACGCCCGGCTCAAGAAGAAATTTGAGGAACTTAAGAAGCGTCATATTGAAGACAAGGAAGAATGGATGAGGGAGAAAGAGTCATTGTTGAGAGAAGTTGCAAACATACAAGTAAAGCAACTATTTTTCATAAATGCAAAAAGATGTCTGTTTGATCTCTCAGATGTTGGTTCATGGAATAAACATGTGAGTCAAATGATTTAGACTACTGAGTCTTTTTTTGCAGGGAGGTGAGAACAGAAGAATTTTGTTGGATCTGAAGACCGTTTTAGAGGAGGTGCAGGTGGAGGTGAAGCGAGAAGAGGAGAAGAGGAGTGAGTTACAGCTGCAGTATACCAGAGACCGGTGCAGCTGGGAGCTGGAGAAGGCTGAGCTCAAACGCAGGATTGCACAGGTAACAGACTAACATAACCCACTGATGTAGCCTAATGTGAGAGATAACACCGTAAGCTTATTTAATTACTATCAGAACAAGACCATCTTTTTTGGTATACATAGTTTGTGCTTGCCACCCACATCATTTACTTTTAGCTTGCAATGCTCTGTGACCTGAAAACAAAGCAACTGTCTTGAAACCATGAATTGTCAGGTACACTAAAAATAAATAAGAATAAAATGTTTAATATTAGCCTTCATACAGTGCTAAGAACTGACACAATTGCTTGAACACTCATGCAAATCTATGCTTGAACTAATCTGGTAACGTAAGTCCTTGTTTGTTTCAAGTCTGAGACAAAAGTATGCTTGTTCATTGTGGACTGAGTAGGTTTATGCATGACTTAAATCAACATATTTCTATGATGTTATGATTAGATGTTCTTTGACTTGTAATCCCATAGATTTGATTTTTAAACCTGGCAAGAAATGGCTTTCATTCAGCCCTTGCACTTTTTGTATTGCTATTCTGGATACAATTTGAAAAAGGCAGATATCTCTTAGCTTCCTGTGAAATTGGCTGGGAAATGTCACAACTGACACTGTATGCCAGAACATCGAGCCTTTCTCACTACTCATCCTTCCTTTTGTAGTTTATTAAAAAGGCATTTCTGCCTTGTGTTCATCAGAGACAGTGAATCTGACAGTTATTACAGACAATGATCAGAACTCAATAGCCTACATAAACAGTGGCATGACCGTTGAGATACTAATGTAAACAAACCTTTAATTAGCACTGGCATTGTTTGGCGTGTAAAGCAATGCTGTAGTATATATTTATAAATGAGTAATTATAGAATTAGAATTTAGGTCTACATGAAGTGTAAACACTACTCAAGCTGCTACATTCCTGTGATGGAAAAGGAAACCTCATTGCACATATGCAGAAGTTACATGCCTGAATTGAATTGATTGCTGAAACAGACCAGGAAAATGTGAGCTGAAGTGCAGCCACAAAGGCGTGGTTTAATCCATTGTAAAAGTTGTTTTGTTCTGATGCTGCATCCACGTGCAGTTTATATGTGAGTTTGTGTTTACTACAGGCTAATTTTGGGATTCTTCTTAGATTCAAAACACCATCATTTGTCAACAGGGTTTAACTCTCTGGGGCTCACATGATCAGCGGACATGCAGTATGTAGGTGCTATTTTAATTTTAGAGGTTAAAGGTGAACAATTTTAGTGTTGGTGAGAAACCTCACTATCATTTTCAAACAGAAAAGACACACTCAGCGCTTAGGTCTCAGAGCTAATAACTTTAGCCACTGTCCTGAAATAATGTGACCTTTATGAACAATAGCAACTTATTATACATCTGTACAGTACCGGCTTTTTGCCAAGTTGTCATTGTGTGTCACATTTCCTAAATACAAATTGATCCAACCACTGACATATTTATTTTGTTTTTTTGAGTAATCTTTTCTCAAAACCACACACTCTAATTAATACACCACTTGAACATTTCTCATGCTGTGTTTACCACTCAAATAAACTTCTTGGCTGGGTTATTTCAGTCATATTTTGTGAGTGTCACTCATTTCCCAAAGCTGCCAGAAGCTTTGAGACGTCTTACTCTGGTCAGCTGCGACTGCCCCATTGCCTTTACCTCGTCTCCCACCTTCCAGAGGAATGTGACTTTGTATAGGGCTGTGTGCCCACTATTTATAGCAGGTCACTGACACAGTTACCCTCATATACAGTGTGCCATATGAGGGTGGTCAGAGTGTCTGCCATTATTTTAAGTAAAAAAAACAACAACTTGTATCTCGCCCGTGCTCCTCTGATAACAAAACAAAATCCGTCTTGTTTAAACCCCATTCCTTCCAGGGTTCAACACAACAAAGCACCTGCAGGTAATTGCAAATAAATAATCCCCCCCCCCCCTCCCCACTGTAAGTTAAATAGAAAAAAATAGATAGAATAGCTTACATTTTGTCTTGTGTCTAGATAATGATAATTCTCTGTTTCATTCATTTCCTCTCCGGGCCATTTCATCCACAGCAATATAGTCTTGCGGTGTCAATCAATAAAAAATTCCAACTCTAGTATTGAATTTTCCAGCCTTTCTGCACTTGTTTACTTTTGGATGTTTAAATAGATTGTGGACAGCGCCCATCATCGTGCGTCTATAATTGTGGATAGTTTTAAGCGAAGCCCTGCACAGACAGAAAAGCCATGAGTTGTTTTTATACACCATAGTTTTTTGACCCCAGGCCACAAGCAGAAATAGCACTGAGGCTTGCAAGAAGGCTTTGGTCAATGTCTGTGTAGACTGCACACTCAAATTACACACTCGGGCATGTCCACTATGTACATGCAATTCAGACAATAGTGAGATCTTTCCAGAATTACAAGCCAATTCAACAGCACCAAAAATGCATGCTTCATTCCAGCAAATCCAGAAAAACTCTTACGGTAGATGTTAAGTTTGAATGACAGTGTAAGAAATGTGAGAGAAATTCCCTCTCTGCAAATCCAAGGCTTGGCTCCTTTACGTCCAGAGTATTATGTAACGGTTTGCATATGATCTCTGATTTGAACAGAAAAAAAAGTAGCCATGTGGATTTTGTACGTACATGCATATTTTGACATGCCTGAAATCGGTTGTATCCTGAAATGTATCCGGTTTTAGTATGAGACCTTTGAGAGTCTGCAGCCCTGAACCAGTGATCTTTGCACTAAAGCTCAGGATATGATGATGCCTATTCCTACAGTGAACCCACTCACACTTGTCCCTCTGGCACTTTATTCCCACACATCCTGCCACTCCTTCATACTCAATTCCACTTTGAACAAAACATCTTCGATTAAATGAAGTTGTGTTCATAGACATTGACAATGGTTTCCATGTGGGAATACATGTGAATTGGAAAAAATACATACATTTAGATTTCTTACTCCCGGTTATTTTTTTATCATCATAACACCCAGCCCCTTGTGGGAATTAGACATTTTTATCTACAACTGAACAAAATAAATAATAGCATACATCTCTAGGGACAAAGTTGAGGTTAAGAAATGTAGGTTTAGTCTTATTTTGTTGACGTATTCGATACAAGGATGGGATTTTGGATATCTTAAAAGTCTTTTAGTAAACTATTTAGGTATTACTAAAGATGTTAATTGTTAGTGTTAAATGTTAGTGGAGGAGTTCAAGTATCTCGGGGTCCTGTTCACGGGTGAGGGACGGATGGAGCGTGAGATCGATAGACGGATCGGTTCATCGTCTGCCGTGATGCGGTCGCTGTATCGGACTGTTGTGGTGAAGAGGGAGCTGAGTTAGGGGGCAAAGCTCTCGATTTACCGATCGATCTACGTTCCCACCCTCACCTATGGTCATGAGATTTGGGTAATGACCGAAAGGACAAGATCGCGAATACAAGCGGCCGAATTGAGTTTCCTTCACAGGGTGGCCTCCGAGATCGGGTGAGGAGCTCAGTTACCCGGGAGGAGCTCGGAGTAGTGTCGGTGCTCCTTCACGTCGAAAGGAGCCAGCTGAGGTGGCTAGGGCATCTGTTTTGGATGGTTTATACTGTAAAGAAATAGGAAGGAAAATTTGGCATCTGTTGGTTTTATTTAAGTGAAGTGTGATGTGTAATGCATTTTCAGAAAAGGACCTTTGAAAGTTGATTTAGTACATTTTTAACACATCTTATTGTGTATATTTAACTATCTCTTTGTTTCTGGGTGAAAAGGCGCTTGTTTTGGGAGCTTACTGGCCCAAAACCTGTAAATTGAATAGAAATGGAGTTTGCCATCCCTTAATGTACGCATTGTCTAATTCTGCAGTTGGAAGCCAGAGAGGGGGCTCGGCTGGCGACCGGAGGGGTCCAGACAGCAGCAGGTCTTGGTGCTGGAGGTGTGTCGCGAAGTCATCTAAAACATCCAGACGACACGCTCCGCAGGGAAAGAGAGGAGCAGAGGAGGCTTTTGGTGGAATCGCACACCACAGCTATGGACCTGCGCTTCCGTTTGGAGCACAGTGAGAGGGACTGGCTGCGAGAGAAAGCTGAACTGTTGGAGAGGTTTGACGTGGAGAGAAGGGAATGGGAATGTCAGTTGAAGGATATGCAGAGGAAAATAGAAGAGGTACATTTTTAGTTGCAGCTGAATTGTAACACTTTTATACTTTTAAGTCATAACCCTGTAATACAATGTGGCTTCTGAGCTTGACCCAGATACTTTCATCATATTCATCACATACCCCTCCTCACATCCTCGCAAACAATGTCAGCTATTGTTGCAGCTGCATGTTATGAGTGGGAAGTGGGTGGGAATTGTCTCTATTGTGTTACATTAGGATGTTTTAGAGAGAGGTGTAGGGAAGCTGACCGCTGTGAAAAGAAAGGTTAAAGCTGGGGTACTTGATTTTAGTAGGTAGGAGTTTAGGGGTAGTTGAATATAGACTGTTCCCCCAGTTCATTTGTAGCTTTCACAATACCTTCCACGCATCCTGATTGTTCTCCATAGACATATTAAAGATAGACAGCTACGCGTCACTCCTCCCACTCCGCAACATGCCTCCACAGTTTTGCCCGACTTGTCAATCAAAGCCCGACCTCTTTAATATGCAAAAAGTAAAAATAAATACTTTTTTTAAATGATTATTTATGGAAGTGTAAAAATCCCTATAGGATTCCATTCCATTTTCCTCCCCCATTGCTGTTCAATCAATTAAATGCATGTTTCAGACACGCCCATTGCTTTGTCAGGAGGTGAAGTGAATCAGGGGGGAAGCAAAGAAATTGCGCTGATATAGACTCTTAAGTCCATGTTAGTGGTTGATGAAAATGTTCTATATTGAGATGCAGACAGTGAAAGCAAGCTATTTTAGGACACCATTTTCTGCATTCACAGGAAAAAACCTATGTTAGTGTCAGCTCTCAGATGTACAAGAGTTTAGTGTTGCAGACATTTAGCCTCTCGCCTAAGAAGTTTATAAAATCAAGATTCATGTTCTGGTGGTTTTTAACATGTCAAGGAGCATTAACATTTGAGAGAAGATTGAAATATAAGATGCTAATCCAGTTTAAAAGAATCACATGCATTTGAGAACATAAGGTGTGGCTTACAGGGTTAGCTGAGTCTATGGATACAGGATTTTTGTTGTTGCTTTTGTTGTTAACTACATAAGTGCAGTCTTTGTGATTTAGTAATTGCAACTGTTCAAATGGCAATTGCAATTATTTGTTGCAGACTTATATTCTGTTCATTTAGTTATTTTATTTAAAGTTCTTGTCCCGCATAAAACTAAAAACAAATTCCTTTTTTGTCTTTTGTTTGTAGTTGTACTGCGAGGTAAGGGCCAAAAGAGAAGGGACCAGTGTGGACATGAGAAAGCACTATGAGGGCGGCGCTGCACACAGGCTCAGTACGGGCTCCAGCCTCCTCAGCGATAACTCGCGCTCAGAGCCCCTAAGCAGCAGCAGCCAGTCAGAGCAAAGATCAGCCCTGTATACTGGGTTTGGCAGTGACGACAAAATCAACCAGGACTGTGAAAGTCACCACTCTGCAGCTTTCCACTTAGGCACACATGATCATATACAAACTGTTTATGAGGAAGACCTGAGATCCAGTGGGACTTGGCGGCCAGATGCAGCCTCTCAGAGGGGAGAAGTCATAGATGCAGAGGAGCTGGATAGTATTTTACAGCTTCGTGGATGTGCAGAGTCCATTAAATCCACTGCCAAAGAGAATGAAAGTGTCCACCAGAATCCCAGAGAAAATCCTTCCTGGACTGAGTTGAATTGTGGCAGTGAGAAAAAGAGAAACACCACCGCTCTCAATGCTGTGAGTATTCAGGAATGCTTTTCTCTTATCTCAGATTAAATCACAGAAATTCATAATCATATCACCATTTTTTATTGAATTTGAGTTTTAACACAAAGTTTTCATTCATTCATTTGTGATCACATGATCCCTCCAAGCATTCAGTTATTTGGATCCTGATTTTTTTTCCTTTCAGGCTCTTAAGGAGATTGCACGTGTCAGTGAAGAGCTGTGTAGCTACCAGGAGGAGATCAGACAAAAGAGCGGAGACAAGAGGTCACATTATCTATTTAAACCTAAATCTTTAAGTGATTTTAATATGCATGCGGTTTATAAAATTAGTATATAATTAATATTTTTCAGAAATCCATCGGGGGATGGAGACGTGCTTGAACCATGCGACCTTAGCCAAATCTATGATGAACTGAGAGCTTTGGAAAGAGAGCACTGGATCACCTTGTCCCCCGAAAACACATGGAGGTCCAACTCTGGACCAGGACCACAGCTCAGTCCTGGGGCTCAGTCTGAAATAGACCCCACAGCCCCACCCATCCCGCCGCGCTCCTCGTCCTGGAATCTGAGCTCCCAACAAGACACTGACCTGTACATCCCAGAGTCTCCTCTGACCACAGCCAGGAAGTGTCACAGTCCCTGTGTGGTAGTGGACAGGAAGTGCACAAGCCCCTCAATTGTGAGAAAGTTTGAGGCCATGCTTCAGGAAAATGAAGGGAAGGTTTTGATTGATGGAGTGCGATCTTCATGTGCTGTACCTGCCAACCCAAACTGTAATGTGAGCTGCTGCCACAGCCGCTGGTCCTGTGATGCAAGTAAGTTGGCAAACAAAGTGTCTTCGTATGGGACTGTCCAGAAAAGCTTCTCAGAAGTCAACATTGTGACTGCTGCTAAAAACATCGGCATAGACTACAGTCCTGCTGGTGCTATTTTGAAAAACCAAGAGGTGCATCAAAAGCCTCAGACTTTGAAAGAGGCTCCTGTGCACCTCTCTGCTCCAGAGCTACCTCCTGCCAGCCCTGTCCTGCTGGGCTCCAGGAGAAACCTAACACTGGAACAGAAAACAGCAGAGTTCAACCGGTGTCTGTTTCAGGCCGAGATGGGCCGCGGGGTAGAGGAGCAGGACAATTTCTCACCTACAGATTCCTCCCCTGGACTCTGCCAACACGGGCTTTTAACAAGTGCTTCCTCAGGTGAAGAGCTGCTTCCCAGGGAAATCCAACTCAAGCATCACTCCGAAGTCCCAACTCGCTGTTTTGGTGTTGAACCCAAAATCACACAGTCTCTCTCCATCTCAGATATCACAAAGCAAAGCCCAGAGGCTCCAGCACAAACCAGGTGTGGTTCAAGAGGTCAACCAGTGAAGAAAGAGCGAGAAACCCATGATTCACCATTAAAAGAGAAACATACAGCAGAACAAGAGCATGCCACAAAAGCCGCTCAAAGGTCTGAGAGCCACTCTGAGGTCAAGCTCAGTCCTTCCAGAAAAACACCAATCAAAGTGACCACAGATTTTCTCTGCTCTGAGCGCTTCATGTCTGAAAATATGAGTCTGACCATGGTTTCCTCCAGCTCCGAGAGTGACTGTGATGAAAAACCTCAGTCCAGGGCCGGAGTGTCCCAGCCGCCCTCTGCTGAGAACAAACAGAAACCAACTAGAGGGCAACAAGTGCAGCCAAAACAAGTGCGGCCGTCTGACTCCTGCAGGCCCGGGCTCCGGATAATGAGCGAGCATCCTTGGAAACAGCTCACACTGGCAGCCTACCCACGACCCGAGGGCTCCCGCTCCAACTACGGAGCAGTGGAGAGAATACTCAAGAATTATGAGACTGCAACCAAAAACAAGAACCAACAGAGAGAGACGGCCTCAAGTCCCAACCTGAGTGTGAGGGAGACGAGTGACAGAGAGCTGAACATGCTGGACATGGACTCTACCCCTCTGTTCATTAGAGAAACACTGCCACACTCGTCGTGCACTAACAAGATCATCGAGCTGAAAGAGATCCAACTAAGTAGGCAGGTGGGTAGTGTATACTATGCTACGTATGTTCATCCCGCCCTTGTTCAGTAATCCAATCCTACACTTAATTAAGGAGTGATCAGATGCCTAATAAACGGCAAATACCTTTCATGTTTTCATTTCGGCCACGTTCTTAAAAAGGGGAAATATGAAAACAATGGGCCTTGAAACAGAACCCACACTTTGTTCTCTAACTGAGTGAGGACACTTCAGATTGGAGTGTTGTTTATTTTTGGTGTGCAGACAAAAACAGGCCGAAACCTCCATTATAATCTGGGCATCTGGGGCATTCCATTGCTGTAAGGCTCCTAATTAAAGTAACGAGTGGCTTTGGCATATTATGGTAACTGTTGCCCTGTCACAGTTCTTCCATGAACTGTGTGTACAATACGGTTTTAAAGTTTATTGCATTAAATCACTGCGAAAAGCCAATTCACTAATGGAAGACTCGGAAAATTACCTATGGCGATTGAGTCATAAAATGTGGCCGTTTACTTTGCTTAAAGTTATGTTGGACCAGACCTTATTTTTCAGCAAAGAACACCGATACACTTATTAACAATGGCTATTATGATTTATGATATACAATAGATTTACATATTTTCAAAACCAGCACCTTCAAGATCACAAGTACAACTGACGGCACTAGAAAAACAAGTGACGTGTGGTAATTATGTTTACCTACCAAAAGCATTTTGGACCCTTTTTTTTTGAGTGTGTCTGGTTTCCTTCCTTTTAACCCTATACAACTACAATAGGATTAAAACAAATTCATGACAAGGGCTAATGAGACTAAATTTGTTTTTGTTGTTTTTATCTCCATTTGGTCAAAATATGACATCAAAGACAAGACATCAGTTCAACATATTTCGCTTTTTAGTCATGAACATTTTCCATTTGCAGTCCAAGCACTGATACAAATGCTGCAACTTTTCCCCAATTGGTCCTTTAACAGTAAATTGTTGAACTAAGCCTGTTGTTTCCCATAGGATCAAGATGACTACATTTGGGACACATGAAACAAAATGTAACGTATCTGTGTGGCGGGATTTTACCGAATGGTGTGAAAACCCTAAGTGGTAATTCATTTGTCTCGCGACAGGCCAACCGAGAGTCCTCCACCACACCTTCTGTCGTGAAGCAGAAGAACTTTTCCAGACCTGCACGTCCAGCCAACCGCCGCTTACCTTCCCGATGGGCGGGCCGCTCTCCTTTCTCCAGGTCATCTCCATCCTCCTCCACTGTTGCACCGCCTTCTTTCAGCCTCCAAAAACACTCTTCATTTACATATTCACGCGCCTTTCGTATGGAGTCTGTCATCCTCTGAACCCACCCAGAAGCCTTGAGTGAACCTACAAACTGTGAACTTTGTCTTTTCGTAACGTTGTACATACCAAAATACGCAAAAACTGAAGTGCTTTAGTCAGGATTTTACCGACAAACAACTATAGTATGTGATTGAGGAGCAGAGCTGACCAAAAGCAGCTTATGACAGGCTTTGCATCAAGATAACGTAATAGATCGACCAGGCTGATTTCTATGGAGCTAACATATCCACCACCGCGCCTCAAGTTCAACCATGAAACTGTCTTTCCTCAGGTGTGGACTTAAGACTATTGTAGCCTTGCTGATACAGGACTGTACAAATTCTACTCTCCACTACACCTGTCAGATACCACAGTTTTATACACGTGGCCAGAACAAAGTCCAATATATTATGAAGTAAAGGTATTTAGTACTGTATGCGTCATTACAGCTGTACTATGTGTCACTATACAAAACATCACTGACACAAGATGGCCAGCAATCAACAAATGTTTTTTTCTAGAACCCATTAAATTTTTAAAGTCCTGTTTTGCTCAATTTCGTTCTCTACCTTCACATTGTTACACGCACTGCAGACTGTATTCTCCCATGACTGAAATGAATGGACATTTTTGTTAACAAATGCACACTTCAGTTTGATTTTGTTACAAAGGCTGGTTTCTTTATGTGATTTTCTGTATTTTGTTTTCAACACGGCCACGAAAGCCTGCGTTGGTGCGTTGCAAATGATGGAAGGCTTTTTAGAGTAGTATTTAAAGGTCACCTACATTGGTGCAATTTCAGGTAAAAGTTGTCAATACAATGCAGGTGTGGCCTTTGATGTTCTTTCTGTAATAAACATTCTGATGTACCGTGGTTTTTCACACATTTGTAGGCTTTTATACACTGCCGCACATTCCTTTCTCAGAATTATCACCACGTTGTAGCAACACCCCATTCAATCTCTATCTTCATCTGGGCATGACATCTTGGTGACATTGTGATCTATTACTTGGATCCATGACTGGAGTTTAACTTTGCAACAGTAAATCAGTGTGTCCCGAGCTATTTATTGTATATGGAGTCAACATAATATAATAATAATGTTAATAATTAAACTAAACTGAAAGGTTTAGTTGCTGCTATTTTATTTTATTTATTTATTTATTATGAGACATTTGCAATCTGTTGATATATCTAAAGATTTAGGTAATTCTTAAAGACAAGCTGCTGTTTACAAACTTACCGTTGAGTGTGATGGACACCTAACCCTCACAATGAAACCTGGCACCTACAGTCTGACAGAAGCAACAGGTGTAATAAGGTCCTGGTGCCAGAAATCCTACCCTAGTGATGATATAAATATTATTATCCGGTAGTGATGCCATGTGCTACACCAAGTGGTCGTAGTGGGGGGGTTTGATTATTGATGCAGGAAAAATATTGCATTAACAATATTATTGAGGACTGCTTTACACCACAATCATATTTTTAAAAAGGAAATCACAGTATTCTCTTGTACTTCATTTTTCACACATGTTAACACAAGAGTTGTGATAGTGATGAAACACAATCTACTTGAGTAAAACTGTTCAAGTGTCACAGAAATAGGATATAAAAAGAGGAAATCGAGCTAAATTACTTTATGTAACATCTGTAATTTACACCAGAGGTAAAACAAACTCTAGAGGGGAAAACTGTGTTGTTTCATGGCAGACATATATGTGGTCTCTTTGACATTGAGACAAACCTAATTTGTTCTTACAAAACCCCTTAAAGCCTCTGGGAATTCCTGGCACCTTCAGTCCTCCGCTTTGAACTTCCACTCTTCTTGTTTTAACCCGAGCACTGGAGCCACGCTGACTGCGGCGCATTCCCTGACTTCCCAGACAGCTGTGTATCGATTATGTGCACAGGAGCATCAGTGCAGGGCAGCACCCTGACAATCAGACCATCTCTGTTCATGACCATAGGCCTTTGGTGCACTGTCCCATTAGGAGGACTGGACGTAGTTTCAGACCAGATCCTGTTATCTGAATGTGGATGCATCCAATTTAATCAATCAATCAATCAATCAATCAATCAATCAAAACTTTAATATTGGTATATTGGTAAAGCGTTAAAGACGTCCCCTCATCACCTCCCACCCCTCCCTCCACATATCCAAACACATGACCACACTCATACTCATCCCAGCCCCCTCCATACTGTCCAGATGATCCAGGAAAGAAAACACCATCAGAGGAGCCGTCTGCACCGGGGGCAGCACATTGGGGCACCGGGGGCACTGACAGGAGGTGAGGGCTATGGTCCTGCAGGCGGTTTCTGGACCAGGGCCAAAGGACTGCAAAGACGCCTCACCTTGAATGTATCCTGACTTTTGCAATGGCTAGAAGGTTTGTTTCATAAAAGCAATTCTGAAAGAATTGCATTGCAATTTATTTTTAAATCTGTTGTACCCCATAGCCCTGCCTTATTATCTTTTCTACCCATTAAAGTATTATTATAGTAATTATAATGAACTAATCAAAATCTGTTATAATGGTAAACAACAAAAATAAATCTGTTTAGTGTCCTCAGGTGGGATGATAGTCGGGGTTTTAGGCCACAGCCTGAACAGCCGCCTGTACTGTTCAGAGGAGGGTCTGTCATTCTGAAATAACTGTGGTCCCACTGACCTCTCTGGGTTCCTCACTTTTAAATAGACACCAGAGGCTCAGTTCGTATACGTCTGTCACCCATTGTTCCTGACACAAAGCTGAAGGAGCACTTCACAAAGGAATTCATAAAGGGAAGAAAACGATCAACAAAATGCTGTTGTAGATCAGTGGATCCAACAATTTTAGACTTAGAAAGTTTAATCAGAGATCATTTGATTTATGCCTCAGTAATGTGTTTAAGTTAAGAGTTTTCTGCTTTAGTTTACACTCAGGTTAGACTATTTAGTTTTATTTTGGTCTATGTTAGACCCTTTTTAGATCTGGTTTTGTCCTGAAATGGTCTTGATTGTGGCCTGGTGATACTTGGATGGTCAAACATTTGAGGTGTGAAAGGTTTGAGAACCACTTTTATTTAGTACAGTGCAAAATTCTAATCTGTGTGAAACAGTGGAATCTAGGAACTCTTCACTTCCTAGATTGCAACATAGATAACATTAAGATATACAATTTATCACCTGGTCCCTCCATTAATTTACGTTGTCTTTTTTAGAATCAAGTCTCTTCTCACCTGCCTACTTCAAAAGAAAAAGGTTGGCTATAATGTAAAATATTTTTGGTTGCTCAGTTTGTTTTCTCACAGATGTACAAGGCTGTGAATAGAGGATGTGTGGAGAGCACTGAAGGATTTACGCTCCTGCAGCCACAGAGCAGCCACAGCTCAGGAAGTGTCTCAGCCGCTCAGTTTATGGCATATTCCCTTCTTATTTATTCTAGCACTTTGCAGCCTCTGTTCTTCATTCAACGCTGATGATGATGGATATGGAACGTAATCTCGTTTTGTGCCGTGATCTCAAGGAGTCCACGTTATGCTGATCACCTGCTGATGTCATGAGGCCCCCTCCCCCCCTTGTGCTTATACAATGTAAGGTTCAGACCTATGGTTCAGACCTATGGTTCAGACCTATGGTTCAGACAGCTTCTTCAGAATATTCTGGACTGTTCGGCGCACAAATAACAGCTGACCACTTTTGTGTTTTAGCTTTGTTTAATTTGCTTCATTACCTCTGTGTCTGCAGAAGAATTGGGAACTTTCCATAAAAGACTCTTGCATCATTTTGAGTTATAAAACATTTTATATGCACGCACAAAAGTATTTTAAAACGCCTGAATAAAGATATTGGATTCATGCTGGAATAAAATGTGAGCTAACCTTTATAGAAGTTTATGTCATGACATTACAGAAAAAAGTTTTAGGAGAAGTGCTTAACCCTGAATATAAAGCTATGAATTATAGTTGTTATAGTATATAGTATAGCACTGAACGCACCAGGGATTTTAGACATAGCCTAAATAACAGGTGCAGATGCGGTGCTCTTTGTTGTGTTCGGTTGCAAGAAGCTTCTACAGTTTTGTCAAACATCGTTATTGTGGATAAAAGTAGAAGCAGAAATAATACTTCAAGTCACGCCTGTTTCTCTTATTTCACCTTAATAGACGACGTGAGTTATGATCAAAGGTTATGGCGCCCTCTTGTGGAGTATTCCCGTACTTCACCAGCATGGCCACGCTCAGCTTTTCCTCTCGGTCATGTTTCTGGTGGGAACAATTTGAGAGTAACACCACGGGATTCTTCCAAGGTGAGTATTTCAATTATATATTTTTAGCCTGTTATCTGCCACTTTAGGGTTGGGGATTATCCATACCCAAATCTCAAAGCATATTGTCTGGAGAGTTTACAGCCGATTATGCCAATGTGACACCTCATTTGAAAGCCAAGACCTTCTAGTTCCTAAAAAAACATGTGTGAGATTATGTGCAAGTAACAGGTTAAAATCTACATTTAACCAAACTATAAAACTTGTTAGAATCTGCATCAGTCACGTTACAACGAGTACTGCCTGTGTCAAGTTTATGAAGATGTATCTAATATTGTAATATAGTGGTCAATAGTCACTTTCACGATCTCAAGATACAAAGTAACGCAAGTCATTCCTCATTTGCGTCTTATTGCCTATCTTGCCCCTTGTTTCTTTACAGTAGCACGATGGTGCTTTGTGCTGTGAGTAGACATCTGCTAAGGAACTGCAGTGCCCTTGGAGCCTGGAGCAGGTACAGCCTTAAGCGACAGAAATGTGACATGGACAACACAGTGTGTTCTAGAGTGACTAACTTTGTGCAGTCAATTTCTTTTTATGCATGCACCCGAGTAAACTCATTATCAGCTGTAATTCATTGGCTACGATGAGACTTAATACATTGTTTAAGTAACTTGCAGCCTGTACACGTTGTGTTCTGCAGAGTACTTCAAAGACAGAGCAGTGGCTGGGTGTATTCAAGCTCCCATGGCTTCAACCCAGATGAGATCAGAGAGAAGCTGCTGGCCTTTCCTGGCGGCTCCATAGATCTGTACAAACAAGACTCTGGGATCGCTTTATTAACTGTCAACAACCCTTCAAGGATGAATGCTTTCTCAGGTATGATTTCAAACGCTACCTTTTTTGCAGGGTGTACATTAACTTTTGTCTCAGGCAGCATGATGGTGGATCTGGAGGCAAGAGTGACTGAGCTGGAGAACTGGTCAGACGGCAAGGGCCTTATAGTCCACGGAGTTGCTGACACATTTTGTTCTGGATCAGATTTAAATGCAGTCAGAGCAATTGCAAATCCACAGGTGGAAAATTCTAAATCTATGCAGTTGTTTGTTCTTGCATCACATTTTAATTTCTCTCAAATGTTTGTTTCTTAGGATGGGATGAAGATGTGCATGTTTATGCAGAATACACTTACAAGGCTACACAGGTAACTTGGGACATCCATTGTGAAAATAATTATCTTTTTTCTTAATTCTTACATTTTCTCTCAGTGCAGATTACCGCTGATCTCAGTTGCTCTTGTGGAGGGAAGGGCTCTGGGAGGAGGAGCAGAGCTTGTGATCGCCTGTGATTTTGTGTAAGTAATATGCACTGGTCAGCTATTACATTATTATAACCTGATATTTGATAGATATAAAGAGATTCTATTGAAGGAAAAGTGTTTTATTTGTCAATATAAGTTAGTACTGAGCTTCTCCGACTTGCCCAGTTATCAAAATATTGTTATAGTTTTTAAAAAAATATATACTTAGCTATTTTATAGCCAGTTTTAAAAAATGACCAAAAATTTATACACAAAATGTCTAATTTTCCATATAAAAAGTGAGTTTGGGTAGAAATTGGAGTTGTTTGGTGTTTTTGTATACAAACTTGTTTATGAAGGCACGGTAGCACAGCGGTTAGCGCTCGTGCTTCACAGCTAGAAGGCCCCAAGGTCAAGGTCAAGGTTTATTTGTATAGCACATTTTAAAAACAGAATACTGCCCCAAAGTGCTTTCCATAATCAGAGCAAACATATAAACAACATACAACATACTAGGTACCACAAATGATGAACAGAAAATAAAAAATAAAACTGCAGAATAAAAATGTCTAGCTCAGCTTGAATTAAAATGCCAGTGCAAAAAGATGCGTTTTCAACAGCGACTTGAGTCTGTGTCTTCCTGTGTGGAGTTTGCATGTTCTCCCTGTGTCTGCGTAGGTTTCCTCCGGGTACTCCGGTTTCCCCTACCACCAAAAACATGTACAATAGGCCAGGATGAATGAGAGTGTGTTTGAGAGTGCACATGGGGGACATAGGATGGAAATTAGCCCAAGGCTACAATCCGGTGTGGCTTGTTTACATGCATGAGACCCATCTATGTTCATTAACATGCACTGTCCTGACCAAATAAACCAATAAATAAATAAAAAACAAATATGGCTTTATTCAAACAGCACATCCCCCAAACACACCTATACCCCACCCCAGACAAGTATATCCCCCACGCACATAGTTGTTACTGATCCGTGTTTTAAAATGTAAGTCCAATTTCTGGCCAAACTCACTTTTCATATGGAAAATTGACAATTTTGTGTGTTCATTTTAGTATTTTAGAATTTTTTTATTGGAGATAAAATAGTTAAATATTTTGATATTTTTTCAAACTGAAGTAGTTTTGTGCAGAACTGAAGTGAATTAACATAATTATGTCAGAAAAGTTTGAAAAAATGTAAATCTACTATATTTTTAAAGCAGTCAAAAAGTGTTGTGAAATACCACTAACGGAACATAAGGGCAGTGTTTGTTAACGGAACACAAGGGTTAAACACATAACGCATGACTTGTATGCATTTGCTTTTTTACAGCCTAATGGTCCAAGGCAGCGTTGTTCAATTTGTCCAGAAACACATGGGCCTTGTCCCTGGATGGGGTGGGGCTGCTCGACTTGTGCGCGTTGTTGGAAGTCAGAATGCTCTAAAGCTCCTCGGTGGGGCCGTCAAAGTGGATCCTGAACTAGGATTACAGATGGGTCTGGCAGATGATGTACTAGAGGACGCTCAAGAACAAAGGACTGTGTTACAACAGGCTGAAAACTGGCTAAATTGCTACACTAAAGGCCCTGCAGCAGTGATTCGAGCTGTGAAGAAGGTAATAATATCAGGGAGAGAGCTTCCTTTAGCAGATGCGCTGAGGACTGAGAAAGACGTGTTTGGGACTGTGTGGGGAGGTCCAGCAAATCTGCAGGCCCTGGCCAGTAAAAAGAAACACAAATAAAAACACAAGACATTTTAGTGTTATGAGGAATGGCTGTGTGGACGTGTAATATGCAGTAAAAATGTATGTTAATTGCAATAACATTAGTGTTTTGATCAAATTAAATTACTTAAAGACACATTGCGCAACTTTTTGAACTTTAACATTCACCAGCTAGACACAGAAAAGGCTATTTTTAAGGGGGGGAATCAAATCATGCATTTGGATGAGGACATAAACTTTTTAAATCTCATTTCTGGCTAGGTTTAGCCAACATCTCCATGGAGATGAGCAGGAGACGTCCCGCTCCCAGTAAAGTTGCAGGTCAGGTCTAATGAGAGGTGAGCCGCCAAAGACACAGGTTTGTTTGTTGATTTTTTTTTTTTAATGTATTTGTCAATAATAAAAAATATCAAATAAATGCTTCTATTTTATTCCTTATATCTTAAAGTATTTGGAATTGCAATAAAACTTTCTCGGCTTATCCGATAGTTCAAAGTGCATCTTCATATACTGAGTAATAAGTTGGACTTTGGAGTTTCATTCACAAGAAGTTGAACAACTTTAAAATGTATTGCCAGTCATGGTCAATGAAAAAAAAAAGCCTACACATTTTTCCTTTTATATGTGTGTCCCTGCAGAGGAATTAAAGCAGTCTCTTGTCTTTAAATGCCATTGTGGTAATTAATACTGTGTCATAATTAAACCGAATCAGAGAATATCATCTTACTGAAATGCAGTGATAAGATTTAATGTTACGCTGCTGGGTCAACCCATTTACTAATTATCAAACAACAAAATTCTCCAGGAGTGCCATTTATGACTTCTTTACATTAGAAATTATGTGTCTGTACAATAAGACGCCATATTTCCACAAGGTTGTGTGGAGGACAAATGAGAACAAAATGGGTCCACTCTTCATTAGCCATGAAGCAGCACGAGCAGTATTTAAAGTGTCAGTATTTGAGTGGAAACAAAAACTACAACGGAACCAAGCAACGATAATGCAATTTATTAGTTTCCATTCAAAGCATGTTAAAACAGAATTACAAACATGTTTGAAGTGTCTACATGATCACAAAAACATTTGCACTGTTCTAGAAGGATCTACGTACAGGAAACAAAAAAGCATAAAAAATTGTACTTAAAAACAAAAAAAACAAATACACTTCCCACTATCAGCCAAGCAGAAGTGTTAAATAACTCTCTTCAAATGGGCACATTCAAAAGTTGAGAAACACAATTCAAATCAATTTCACAAAGAACAATAGGAACTTCATGGGGCCACAGATTCCCCAGTAGTGTTAACGATAAACACTGATGTTAAAAGGCAAGAGTAAAAACTTTCACAATCTGTTAGTAATTTCCTTTTTACGTTCTTAGCATTTCTGCAACTGGGGTTATTCTAATTCTTAAAACGTTGAGGCAACATTTGTGAATTTGAAATTGTTTTATAGTAAGTAACGAGTTATCTCTAAACAACATTAGCAGTGAAACAACCACTTCTGACTGTTCAACCAAAATGTAAATGCTTTAGACCAAAATGTTGCAGATGATGATTCCATTCAGTTTGTCTGAGGTTACTGGGGACTTGGAACAAATTGATCAACGGTCAGATTTCTGTGCTATGATGGCGTAAAGCGTGTGCTCCATTATAATGCTGCTGTTTACAATTATGAGAATGATATTGTTCCATTTCTAAAAAGGAACATCCTCATTTATTCCGTTTCTTTCAATAATCAATCCAAGTTAAAACTGTAAAGAGGTGATATATCCTTGTGTGTCTCACCTAAACAAGCCTGATATGCCTGGGAACAAAAAGCTTTGCAGAATGATTGACTTTGCCATAGTTCTGGTACAACCACTCTGTGTGATTGATAGAAATGTATACGGTGGCATCTCTTTACTCCTGTATTCAGAATGTCTCGACCTGTCCTAGTGTTCTGAGTACAGTAGCATCACTAATGACGAAAGCTTGCGATGTCACTTTACATTTTCAAGCAATCCACTCACATGAGCTCAGTGGCAAAGTATCCACAATAAATGAAGAATAAATTAATGAACTGGAACATGAGACAATCAGCTGTTACACTTCAGTCACTGTACACTGGCCATCAGGCATCCTGGACCTGCGACTTGAGGAGGGAGAAGTAGATTCTGCTCCAGGAGGGACTCTGTCCACTGGATTCAGTCTTTGCCTTCTTGGCCTCTCTTCCAAGGACTCCTCTTGATCTCCACCCTCTTCCTCATAGTCTTCGTCGTCGCTCCAGTCTCCAGAGCCCGATTCGTCCACAGATGTGTGCGGCTCTGATGATCTGGAGGGTGAGGTCTCATCCTCCTCCTCTTCTTCCCCTTCTCCAGGCTCTGAGCGTTCCTGTGAAGGCATGGGTCTTGGACTGAGCTGAAGCTGTGACAGAACATCCTCCAGAGAGGGGCTTGTGTTTCCTGGCTGAGCGCCAAGTGAAGTGGGAGGTCTCACTATGAGGGATGGAGCTGTGAGCTGCTGCTGTGCGCCTGATGATGTGTCTGCCCCATCAGCTGAACTTTCTCTCCCCACTGCTGCATTTCCCCCAGAAACACTCTCAGTGTCAAAGCGCAGTCCAGCTACCCCCTTCTTTGGGATGTCTAAAACGTCCCTTTTCATCTTGCGTCTACGACCATGCTCGTTGCGTCGATATTGCACCATATTCTCCAAGTCAGCAACATACAAGAAGCCAGCGATGAGCATTTCAGCTGTTTTCTTGCCTTTAGAAAAAGCGTCCTCCAGCTCACGGCTGGTTCGTTCATCATACTGCCACCATCCATTCCGCCCCTCGTAGTACCAGGCATGGTCATTAGCTGCTCCACTCCTGCCTCCTGCAGATGCTTTTAACTCTTCTGGAGAGAGCAATGTCGGCCTTTCAAGAAAGTCCTCAGGTACTTCCTGACGGCAGAGAGCACAGCGCTTGCTCTGCCATGAGGCTCCCTTCACACATAGGAAGCAGAAGACATGGAGGCACGGTAGCTGGACCGGGTGTATGCAGGTCTGCAGACAAATGGCACACTCCGGTGCGGGCAGAGAGGCAGATGGATTATTGGAGCCAGAGCATGGAGACTCTGCATTGTTTCCACTTCCTCCACTACTTTTTTTACTGGATGGCAGTGAACTTAAAGAGTGGTCTACCTCACTGCAACTAGCCATCCTCAAGAAGTACTGTGGAGACAAACAGTACAGTTGGTGAATATGAATGAAAAAAAAACATTTTTTTATACCAGATGGACAAATGCTATTGGTACTTACAGGAGATGCTCTTAATGCTGTTGTATCATTGGTGTTGCTAATGGAACAACGAACTTGACACTGTTGAGACAAAAAACAAAAAAATGTTCATGCTGTACGGCTAAACTATTGAGAGATATGAGAAAATGTATGGCAAATTTGCAGTATGTCTGAATAAACACATTGGTAAAATTAGGGTTAATTTGTTTAGCTCTGCTTTAGCATTATAAGGGGGTCACTTGACTATACTGAACAAAGGGCTGCTCTGTTAAATGGGAGTAATCAGTGGGAGAGGACGGATTCCGGCAGTTGCATATAACTAAAGCTGACTTTTGTAGTCTAAATATTACGTACATTATTAGCCAACATAGTCCTGCTCAAGCTGGAATTCATGGAGCACCGATTACAAAAGTAATAAGTGGACAGAAATAACAGAAGTAACTAAAGTAAACAAACTAGACGTTTTCTGTAATCAAAATAAACACACACGGTTTGAGACCAACAAACGCCTAACACACACCTCTAAACTTAACACTAACAACACTAACTACACCGGGTTCAGGAAATGGACGGGTGAGTTTGAAACGACGCTAACATTAGCTTATTTTAGCACGATACAAACAGACAAGGGAAGCGTTTTCTCACGACACAGACAATGTAAAGTAAGAGAACATGGTGTACCTTAAGATTTTAGCGAGCTGATGCCGTGTACTTATATAATAACGACACGAACTGATGTGTAATAATAATCTTCTGCTGATTTTGTCTGTCTTTGTTTTCCTCCGAAAAAAATAACCAAAGGATAAAGACAGCTACGTTACGTATTTGTACGTACTGACGCAGGGTGACGTAAGGACGCAAGCGTGTTAGCGGAACTTCCTGTTCACTCGTGGCTAAAGGACGTTGGTGTCACAGAGGAGAACGGCTCTGTAGGTACTTCACTTCACTGAAACAACGAACTAAGTTAGAGCCAAAATGTTTTCCCGAGCCGTAAGACCTACCGTGAGCCTCGTCCGCGGTCTGTCCACCTCATCACAAAACAACGCCAAAGTAGCGGTGCTCGGAGCGTCAGGCGGAATAGGCCAGCCCCTGTCTCTGCTGCTGAAGAACAGCCCTCTGGTGAGCCAACTGTCCCTGTATGATATTGCCCATACCCCCGGGGTGGCTGCGGACCTCAGCCACATCGAGACCAGAGCTCATGTAACCGGACACATCGGTCCAGACCAGCTCGGCGCTGCGCTGCAAGGGTGCGAGGTGGTGGTGATTCCCGCAGGTGTGCCCCGTAAACCCGGTATGACTCGTGACGACCTGTTTAACACCAACGCCACCATTGTAGCCACATTGGCCGACGCTTGTGCCCGCAATTGTCCTGAAGCAATGATCTGCGTTATTGCTAACCCCGTTAACTCCACCATCCCTATCACAGCAGAGGTCCTGAAGAAACATGGAGTGTATAATCCTAACAGAGTGTTTGGTGTCACAACCTTGGACATTGTTAGAGCAAACACATTTGTGGCAGAGCTCAAGGGCCTGGATCCAGCCCGTGTCAACGTGCCAGTGATTGGAGGTCACGCTGGAAAGACCATCATCCCCCTCATCTCCCAGTGCACACCAAAGGTAGAGTTCCCTGCTGACCAGCTGAGCGCCCTCACCGGCAGGATCCAGGAGGCAGGTACTGAGGTGGTTAAGGCCAAGGCCGGAGCTGGATCAGCTACACTCTCCATGGCTTACGCTGGTGCCCGCTTCACCTTCTCCCTCTTGGACGCCATGAATGGAAAGGAAGGTGTGGTGGAGTGTGCCTTTGTCCGGTCTGAGGAAACGGAGTGCAAGTACTTCTCCACTCCTCTTCTCCTGAGCAAGAATGGTATTGAGAAGAACCTGGGCCTGGGCAAGCTGACTGCATTTGAAGAGAAGCTGGTGGCCGACGCTATCGGGGAGCTCAAAGGTTCCATCAAGAAAGGCGAGGACTTTGTGGCTAACATGAAGTGAACAGCATTTAGTGTGTAGAGGGTCATCTGTGGTTGATGTTTTGTCTTATCTACGGCATCTGGAGACAACCCAAGCAACATCTGTTTTTCCTCTCTTTTATTAGCAGTAACCTTGATTCAACAATCTTGCTTTGACAAAGGATCATTTACTGTTCCGCCCTCTTTTAAATGTGATTTTGCTTTGCACTTGTAATTTATTGTCATCATCTGTATCAGCATTTGTCCATTTTGAAAGTGTAAATTTAAAAACAAAGTATATATTTTCATGTAAGCTTAATACAGGGTTTTCTCTGCTCTAATTTTGAGGAAATGCACTAAACCAGATGCATATAGATGTTACTGATGAACAACCCACTCCAACAATAAACAGTTTAGACAAAGTGATTTTCTCCCAAGTCATTCACATCATTACTTAGAGTATTTATAGAGTGTTGGTACACTGACGTTCATGCGTCATAAAATGGTGTGTAATGAAGTAACCTAATATCTGTAGAAGTTTTCCTCTTCAATGCTTCGATGGCTAAGGGTTGGTGTTGCATAGCTTGCCTTAGGTGAACTTTGGATAAGTGTTAGTCAGTGTTTACCTTAAACAAAGTGCACATGATGGTAGACAACTATTGTTTACATTTTATTTGACATACAGGTGCTTTTGGATTCTGGTCAGGGAGATGCACTGATAGCAGTTTATTTGACATGAACAAAACCAAAGGCAGACGGACATGTCACGAATCCGAATGTCATCAAACTAGCTTTGCGCAACGTGTACAAAGCATATCAGATTTGATTTCTAGCTTAGATTTGTTTATGGTGCCTTCATGAAAGATGTCAAAATGGCAAAGAGCGAGCACAATGTATTTTCTTTACAAAAAACAAAGTAAATAGATCTAGTGAACAGGAGCAACAACAAACAAATCTACATTCAAAAAACAGCCTGGTACTAGGGACCCATTAAATAATCAACAAGCATAATAGTACTGTATAACTTCTTAGTCCATTTGTCCGTGCACACAGTTCCAGCTAGTTCTTCTTTCTCTGCAGTCCCAACAGCAGCCTCAGTAGCATCTCTTGTGTTATTTAGCAGAGACACGGTAATAGAAATGGGAGAAGTCATACTGTTCGTGGCCCAATACTTCTGGCCATGAATTCCTCATTCTGCCTGTGCATAAAGTTAATCCAAAAACAGATAGGTAGCAGCAACACCCCTACACAGAGGGGCTCATAGAGACAGTGCGGAGAATGGGGCTTCAATCTTTGTGTCCCGGAGCACTACTGCTGCGTTGTGTGTCCTCAGGTGGGACAGGTTCAGAGCGCTGGTCTCTCCGCCTCCTTTGCTCTGTTTTGTTCCTGTTGTCAGAGTTGTCCCGATCACCAGGATCCCTGTCCCGCTCCTTCTTCCTGTCACGCAGCACCTCCTGGCTGGTTTTGACCCTCCTGTTGTTGCGGTTTCTTTTGTCTTTATTTTTCCCTCGACCTGGAGAGATAATAGATGTTGAACTAAAGGAAAAGGATATATTTCAATCACACAACAAAGCCTTGTGTTACAACTATATCCTATGACTTAATTTTGGATTAAATTATTGAAGGGATATCTATCTGTGAAGAAAATAAAGTTTCCAAGGCACAACTGGATTAAATACTTATTAAACGCAGATATCGATCTGTGTTGACTTGGCTGCAAGGTAAGCATGTTTACTCCACTTCAAAACTTAACCTAGACTACTTAATTAAATTCAAATGCAACCTTTTTTGTTGCTAATATTGATAATATAAAACCTAAAATAAACATAGGCAATATATTACATTACAATTCAGTGTAAATTTAAATTGTAATTAAACTGCTCGGCATTTTGCTGATGTGATTGGAGAACTTTTTAAATAATGTTTTATATAGCACTTTTCTGGACACTCAAAGACGCTTTACATTGCACTATTCATTCACTCCATACTAGATGGTGGTAAGCGACTATTCTATTGTAGCCACAGCTGCCCTGGGGTAGACTGACGGAAGCGAGGCAACCAGTCTGCGCCATCGGCCCCTCCGATCACCACCAACCACTCACTCACTCCATTTTCCAGGCTTCCTGGTGTTCCCAAACGGCCTCCCATCCAAGCTTCCAAGGTCTTGGGCATCGCAAAGGCGGTATGGCCACACATTGAATTACATTTTATTTCAATTCCTAATTAAAACCACCAGATGTCGGTGTTGCCTTACAGAGGACCACTGTTGTACCAGCTGCTGTTTCTCCCTTTGTCCAAAATAGAAAGCCTTTAAATAAATCCCTAATTTATCTGTTCTTGCAACACCATGTCATAAACAAAACCAGGAGTGCTGGTATGCTCCAGGTTTATCTCTGTTTCAGATAGAGTTATTAATGATAATAGCAAGCTCCGCCTCCAGGGCGGTTGGAGACAGGACTGCGAGTGCACACACAGGCTCTTCTGTTGTGGTAGAGCGGCTGTCGGTGCGTGAGGGGGCGGAGAGGCGCAGGGGGCTGATGGTTGACTGGCTACTGGGGATTGTGAAACTGCTGAAGTCGGCAGTAGGCACCAGTGCAGACAGATCTCTGTACTTTTGGCCTCCTATTCCCCCACACTTTACCCTCTCACTGCCTGTTAATTAAAGTCAGGATTTCCAGGAAGGACTCCATCGAGTCTACAAGGCATGTGTCTATGACAAGTTACTGTTTAAAAGCATTAATACTTTTTTTTGTTTTGTTTTATTTTACAGACAACTACTTAGTCCAGTTTGCAAAATATACAAATATTTAAAATAAACTTCTCATTGATGACTAATTAGTCATAGATCAGTGTAATTTTGTGATGTAATTTGAACATACCAGTGGTACAATTTTAATTAATAAAAGTAACTACAGTACACTGTAAAATGTAAAATTGTTTCAACTCAAAAAACTAAGTCCAAGGGCTGCCAAGAAATTGTATGTGTAACCAATAACCAATTTACAATGTAATCGATTTGAAATTTCAGATTCACCTCTTTAGTTGAATTGTATTCTCAGGTTGACACAACTGATTTAATTTGTAATTGACGTTTTTCATTTCAGACAACTGTTTCTAGTTGTTTTTTGAGTTGAAACAATTTTACATTTTACAGTCCCCCCTTCCTGTCCCCCTTTTACAGTCCTCCCTTCCTGATCTCACTAGCCCGATGGATGCAGTGATTGGTGCATTGACTCATTCAGTTCTGCCTCTGTCCTCAAAAAAACACAGGAAGTCTAATTATTTTCACTGTCCTGTCTAGTTGGACCATGTTCTAAGGATTTATAAACCCATTAGCCACTTTGACACGTGGCTAATGGGCACGGTAGCGCAGCGGTTAGCACGTCCGCTTCACAGCTAGAAGGTCCGGGTTCAATTCCCACCTGGACGGGGCCTTTCTGTGTGGAGTTTGCATGTTCTCCCCGTGTCTGCGTAGGTTTCCTCCGGGTACTCCGGTTTCCCCTACCACTAAAAACATGTGCAATGGGTCAATCCTCCAGCCAGGTGATTCTGACCATCAGCCTGGCTCCACATCATGGAGATGGGTCCCCGGGCGCGGCACTGCCGTCGACCACTGCTCCTTACGGGTTGCCTCAGTGGCATCGAAGGATGGGTTAAATGCAGAGGACAAATTTCCCTACGGGGACAATAAAGTCAAACAAACAAAATTAAAGAGGACCATTGAGACAACTTTGTTTGGACACCTGTCAATGGGAATGTAATTGTTAAACTTACTGAATAAGGATTTTGAGAACACTTTTCAGCTTAAAGACTATTTGTTGCTATACAGGATTTTTATGAGGAAAACGATCACAATTACCAATATAATTAGTTGGTTTTAGCATCTGTAATTTTAGAAGAAATATCAGATTTGCTTAGTGTAACATACAATATTGACATACAAAACAATGTATATGAAGTTGCTTCCTGGGTGTGTGTTAGGGCCACATTTATTTGTCATCATTTCTTGTATGGAGCATCCCACATCCCCTAATCTCTGAATAATAAGATGGGAATGTGGTGTCTCTTCCTGTGAAAACAGTGAATATGTTTCCAGATGCCTGTATCTATAAAATAATCCCGTAGCAGGCACAGGAAATGATTGCAGCCCAGTGCATTGTCCTCTAAAGTGATGGATATTGTGTGTATGGGTGAAGGAGCACTGTGTGTTTTAATGATGCCATATCCTCTCTGGCAGGCGCTGTGTCGTCCGGGGAGCTTTTGGCGGGAGCCAGGCACGGATTAAAGGCTAAAAACTGCCCCAAGAGAGGAATGCCTGCCACATGACCACCAGGATGTGTGTGATGGACTGACTATGTGACTCCTCTATGATTCAATTATCTGTCTCTCGGTAGCAGTGTTGTCGTGCTGTAGGTGAACAGGTTGAGTGAAGGGCAGAGTCAGCAGCATGCACATCATTTATTTGGCTTCACAGAAGAACTGAACCGCTTTTGCTGGTTGAGAAGTGATTCTCAACTTTAAAGTTTAGCATAAGCATGTTTCAGCAAAAAGGGCTCTGGTTTTATGTTGCATTGTGGTTCAAATCATCTGAGTGGAAGGGACATCACATTAGGCTTGATATTACATTGAAACAGACCTCCCACATGAATAAGAATGAGGTTTCTTGTAGGGACCATTTCAAAATTATATATGTACATATAAATTACATAAATATTTAATATTTTGACCAAAATAACTTGTATTATCACTTAACCGTTGATGGATTTTTTTTAACTGTCACTGACAGTTTTTGTCTGTTTTAAAAATTATTACTAAATTGCGTAAAAAAAAATCTAGATTATTAGGGACTATTCCAATTCTAGTGTCAAGTGAATTATGAGAGTGCATTGCAAGGACAGGAGTGGGATTGTATTGAAAGGAGGAAATGGTAAAATATGAAGATAATATGAAGATGTGTGTAACTGGTGTGTGGGAGTCTGTTGGGATGTGGCAGAGAGCAGAGGAGGATGTATCGGTGTCTACGGGCTGCTGTGGATTACACAGGGTTGTGAAGGTCAGACCATCGACCCTGTAGCGTGTGTGCAGATGTAAACAGCACAAAGTGGACGCCCCAAAGATACGATAATTAGCTCTTATTCAGTAGGGACCTTCCAGTACAGGGCCAACTGACATTCTGCTGCAATAGAAATAAAAACTTCCATCCATCCCTGATTGATGAGAAATGAGTTGAAAGTAACAAGGTGCAACCAGCCAAACTCCAACACCTGTCACTACCCCCCAATCAGAAGTACAAGACCTCATGATGTTCTAATGGATCTTATGGAACAATTACGTAAAATTGTGTGCATTTGTCTAGTGCAGTGGCCTGTCTGGATCATTGAGCAATGAGCATGTTTCTAATGTGTGTGTTGGCAGCTGTGGAGATAAACCATCACTGATCCCCTGGTCGCCACATGCCTCCCAAGGGGAGGATGTTGATGTTGAGCTGGCTGTTCCTGCTCTTTTCTGCTGCATCACACACAGACACAGAGAGCAGAAACACACACAGTTTGTTCTGTAAGTGTGAGGCCCCAGGGGGCTGGATCTCTCTCAGCTTGTCTGCGATCTGTCATTTAACACCACAGAGCCCAGGCTCAAAAACAAGCAGCCCTGGCCCGACTGCCTCAGTAACCACACACACAGTGTACATAGAGCGCCAGGGACTTTATGAAGACAGCCCGTCAGAAAACGGTTTGCACCCTATTCATTAGATATGATCACAGTATTCCCTGTTTACTAGGAGCACAGAGAGTGAACAGTTTTACTGTTTGAGATTCTCATGGGAAAACATACAACATAGACATTCCAACATCACACGTGTGTTCCCCTCTGTCCTCAGCCCGACCACAATGACAATCCTCTGAGTAAACAGACATGGTCCTGAGCGGAAGAATACCAGCTCTGATTGTACAAGCGCAAACATCTGGATTTCATACTGAGCTGAAACTGTGCCACATGTCACCAGCACAATATTGGCAAGACTACCATTGGTCAGTGGCTGCTATAATAAACAATACAGCGTATAAGCCTTGCTACAGACATTTAACAATTACACTGTATTGCAAGGGGTGCCCGATGTCTGACATTTACTCAACCAGTACTTTCAAGATTTTACTGACCTGGACACCTTCTCCTCTTGACCAAGCACTCCTTGATCTCTGAGATTTCGGGACAGGGGTGGCCAAACGGTGATGGATACTGCAGGACCAGCCTGGTACGTGTCTCCTGACCCCGTCTAAAGCCACAAGTTCTCCCAGAGCGAGAGCAGGGGCTCCACTCACTCCATTGGCCGACCTCACAGTGCACTGTCGGGAGGCAGCCAGAGGTCAGTGGAGTCGCACATAGAAAGGTTAGACACCTGATTATTAAATTATCACAATCTTTTATGTTATTAAACATGTTAGTTAGTAAATGATGGTCTGGTTTGACAAATGTGCCATAGGCCCCTCTCCATAGCACAGTGTCTCGAATCACCCAGCTTCATGTTGATTGAGAGTTATGTCCTGCCTCTGACCTTGGGGGGTACACTCCATGAGCTTGTCATTGGGCTCGTAGTCCTCAGGACAGACATGGTGGCACCTCCCATGGAGCTGGTACAGTCCAGGTCTGCACCGAGTGCACAGCTCACTGTTCACACACGCTTCGCACTCTACAGGGCACCCTGTGGAATCAACAGACAGGATCACAAAATCATATGGAACACTCCTACCGCTGTACTACAACTGCTTCTACTATTGGATTATATCACTATCAGTATTGTTAATCAATAGTGCACTCACTGGACACACACTCCCGCTGGATGTCGCTCGGCACCAGCCCATCAGGGCAGCTCTCCAGACATTTGCCCAGGTGGAGGTAGTAGCCCGGCCGGCAGCGTGTGCAGAAGTTCTTGTTAAAGCAGGAATCACACTCAGATCTGCACTCTGACAAGGAAGCACAGACCCACCACCTCCGTTTATTTTCTAAACAATTTCTAATCATTATAAATGTGGGCAGCTGAAAATAATTAAAAAGCATACATTTATGCTCTTGTGGGCATAAAAAAGTTAAGTTAATTAATGAAGATAATACACTTCCATGGTTGGAGTCACTAATTGTAAACTGGTTTGTAATTCTTAAAGTTAAATATGCATAATTTCTTACTTGTGCAGGTGTTTCTCTCTGGTGAGCGAATATCGTAAAATCCCGGAGGACACGATGTCATGCACACCCCAATCTGTTTCATCCCAATCCTCTCCAAGTGCATGAAGAAGCGTGGTTTACACGAGAGGCAGCCATTGTAGTCGGAGCAGGTCAGACAGCCACCTTGCTGGCACCCTGAGCCCCCACTAGAAATCTCTGTTGAAAATAAGAGAATAATAAATATATGCTGCATGTGTTGTGCAAGGATTCATTAAGGTTTTCCATAGCAAATGATATAGCCTTTGCAAGGTTGTTCTTGGGATAAACATTTTCATCATACTATTTTAACCACAAATGTAGTCTGGCTGTTTGGCTAAGAAAATTGTAAAATATGTTTTACAACTGTATCCAAACAAACCCAAAGTGCTTAATGATGCCTGCCTTCCATGTATTTACAGTACAGAGTATGCGTAGCCATCACGTTAAAACCATTTTCAGTTGGTTAGTTTTACAGGAGGTTTTCAAACATTTATTGCTTGAGGTTAAGGAAATGAACTTAGAAAAAACATAATGGGTGACTTTGGAACTGGTCTATTTGCCTGTTTAAGTGACAGATGATAGCAAGAGGCATTGGCACTCTCTCGACAGTCTATTGTTCAGTTTAATGTACAGTATTAAAATATTAAGGGTTTCATCCTTCTTCCTCTTAATGTGTTGAACTGTCCTCTCTTACAGATCAAACCTGAAGCATGGTTGCATGTTGACATCTGTTGCACATGTTCAATGCATTCACAGTCAGACCGTGATTATAAAAGTGAGGAGTGGAGCGGGGATTAAGGCAGTGGTTAATAGCTTGTATGTATAATAGCCTTATTTTAACTTATTGGCACAAAGTGCATAATAGAATAGAAAGTTTAACCCTTTTTACAACCCTCTTGTTAGCACTCTCTATAGAGTGACAGGTTAATATACTGTGGCCCAGTCATTCCAAAAGTCTGTGACATTGCAGCCCCCTTATGAAACAATAATAGTTTCATCTTTTCAAAAGGTTTTGTTATGATTTTACAGCTAAAATTACATAAAACGCAACATCTAGACTAAATACTGGTTTTAACAGGTACATTTGTCCAAATAAATGTATTTTTCCTTTCAAAATTTTTTTTTTTTTGTCTACTTGTTTTGTAGACAAGTTTTGGGGCCCCCATTGTAGTTCCTCTGAGGCCCCTCAGGGGTCCCGGGACCCCACTTGAACTACTGCTGTAGCCTATCTCAAGTCAACTATACAGCATACATTACATTAATCATAAAAACACAAATCTGCATGGGATTTGTATTAATTTAGAGACACACTAGAATCTAATGCTGTGTAATTAGCAACTACATGTTTAAAGACTTGATCCCAGTGTGTCTGTTACATATAACGTTTTTGCATTTTTCAAGCACCCCTTTTGATTTCTGGCTTGTACTGCAAACAACTGAGAAAGACACTATTTGGTTTGAGACCCGGGTCTAGCAACTTCCTAATGTCTTTCCCTACTCTTCACCCCCTCTCACCCTGTTCTATCCTTGCCAATAAAGAAAAAGTGAATTGAAACTGATATTGACATTTACTTTAAACAGATTGTGCTCATGTTGTTTTCACAAATAGCATTGAGAGAGTGAGGGTAGTCCGTCACAATTATCCATTCATGACAAACGTTTTCAAAAAGTAGTCAACTCAACTAGGTTCTTGAGTTCATTCAAGAGAAGCTTTGCACTTTGGAGCATCAGAGCAACCCTTGGTCTCCTTGTCCTGCCAGTTCACCATAGATCACAGATACTTCAGAAATTTCAGCAATCTGTACAATTGCTGTCCATTTGGCCGCATGCTTCTGCCAAGCCTCTGATTCACAGAAGACTTAAGGCACTGGAATTTGGCCTTGCCCTTGCAAATCACTGACAAAACCTCAGTCAGGCAATGGTATCTGCAAAACATACCAACAAAGTCACCTACGAGTAAACACACTCACAGGCTCACACATCGAAACAGATGGTGGACGGGAGTTGTGCAAGATTTAAAGAGATCAAGAGCTTTTAGCTCTGTCTCAAAGAGAGCAACCGTTATCTTATTGTAGTTCAACACATTTTGGTCTCACAATCAGAACTGTTAAGCTATTTACACTTTTGCAACATCGCTGAATTCATTCATCTTTCCTTTCTCTCTTTATTAATAATGATAATAATAATGGCTTATTGCGCTTTTCAACCCTGTGTTACCAAGTTTCCCACGCCACACTGCATTAATTATTCCTTCACACAATACTCGGTGGTGGTAAGCTACTAATGTAGCCACAGCCGCCCATTGAGGTAGACTGACGGAAGCGAGGCTGCCAATCTGCGGCATCGGCCCCTCCGACCACCACCAATCACCAATTTTCTTTGGTAGGAGAAACCGGAGTACCCGGAGGAAACCTACGCAGAAAAAGGGAGAACACGCAAACTCCTCACAGAAAGGCCCGTCCGGCCGGGGATTGAACCTGGGACCTTCTATCTGTGAAGCACAAGCGCAACAAGAAGCCTCATTCTGGCATTTAGTTCTGATGCACAGGTTTCAAAGTACTTACAACTCACTTAATCAGAGATCTAATTTGTCGTGTTTTTTTTGTGGGCTCTTAGTCATCCAAGTATTATCCATTGTTCCAGGATTTTTGTTGTATCCCATTTCTATAATTGTCTGCCTCATCTCTTGTGAAGCTTGCCTCTGTGATGTTGTCATGTTGACCAAGCGGCTATTGACTCTCATCTCTGTTACCCACTCAAGTCCCTCTGAAGTCTGGACTCATTTAGCCCTCTTATCAGGGGAAGCCTTTTTCTGTATCACATTGTTTTATCACTATAATGAAAGGTCTAGTGTAAAACTGATACTTTCTTAAACTGAGATTAATTATGCTGTGGGACATCGTGGAGGTCATATTTTCACCAAAGAAATTATTGCACACTGATGGTGTAGCGTGCTAAAGTACTATGTTTGAGAAATGAACAAAGCAAGGGGCTTTAATTGGGTGTCTCTGCCAAGAAAGACTGCATTTTTGAAAAAGTACTGCCTAGACTTGAATTAAAGGGTATATAATCAGGTTAAACACAATTTAAAACAGTATTTATCATTTTGATATGGGCAACATGGCAGATTACCTTGGGAAACTGCCATGCTCTTCCTGTTCTCCCTGCATGAGAGCAGGAAAAAAAGATCTGAAACTTTTTAATGACTCAGCTTCGGCCTGAGTGGGACTTTTGTCGTTGACGAAGCCTTTTGGATGAGAGGCGAAACGTTCGAAGACTTCAACTACTGAGTACAGAAGATAAATCAAGTACCTTAATTGAAGATTTTTAATGACTTGTGTTATAGGCTTTGATTATTTTGAGGTAAAAATAATCCTCAAAATATTATTTTGAGGATTATTATGCACCTATTGCCCTCAATATTATTTTGTATAAATTTCCCTATTTTGAAGGGTGCCCAAGAAAATGTTTGCCCCAACCCCAGGACCGCCAGCCACTGCTTGTTTCAAAGCACAGGTAGCTCGGAAAATAAAAGTTTTTGGAAAGTGGTACATGGAATTGTTATTTTGTCTCAAGATTTTGTCACTCACTGCATTTCTGGATGCACGTATGGAAATGGTGCAAATAAACAGGCAAACTTGATACTTGGTTTGTGTAGGCCGATGGAAATCAGGTGGCATATATTTGCATGTCATTGTGATTTACAAATAAATGGAGTAACCAATGGAAAAAAACATTACAAAATAAGGAGTACCTAAGAAGGATAACAAATAAAAGATTGAATCTGTAAAAGTACAATACTGAGTATTTTGAATTTGGTCACAATAATTAGGCTATTCAATTGGCTCCAGTGAAAAGGACAAGTTCAAGCTTGCCATATGAGTGTTGTCACTGCTCACACCACTAGAGAGCGACGGGGACCACTGACTTGAGTACTGTTTGGCAGTATGTCATTATGTAATTATGCCACCAGTAACATAATGATTCTGCCTTACAGCCAGGTGTAAACATATCATTAGGCCCGAGCCAGGACTTTGTCCTGGTAAGGGACTATTGTTCTCCCCCGGTTTCTTGTTATTATTATTATTATTATTATTATTATTATTATTATAGTTACGCCTCTAAGATCCTGTTTTTCAGTGCCTTCCCGTGTAAAAGTACACGCAGAAATTGGCACAGTGATCAGAGTCGGCAAAAATTGCGTGTCAGTGGGCGACATGCACACGCCCAAAACAAAATGGCTCCACAGCGCCCCCTCAAAGTTGACCCCCATTCTTTTGGGGACAGTCATTTTTGGTGTAGGCCAATCCCCTTTGGCACAGTGATAGAGCACATGGAGAGAGTCACAAAACATAATTATAGCTCCGCCCTCTGACCAACAGGAAGTCGGCCATCTTGGATTGAAATCCTGGAGAAGAAATCTCTCACCAGATGTTTAAATGTACTACTCCTTGGTTTTTCTGCAGAATAAGCTCAAACATGGCTCAATAGAATCTAGAGAAATGGAGCTACATTTTCAAGCCAGCTTTTTTTGATAACGTTTACAGTTTTCACATAGCGCCCCCACAAAAAACATGCTTTTTTCCCGTACCTTCGACAACCCCTCGCAGGCATGCGCTCTATCCAATCTGGATCATATTTGGTTGACATGAGGCCTCTTATGGTATGGATCCATAGAGCTCAATAACTGCACGGTGCTCGCCACTATAGCGCCACCTATCTATACCTTGAAACATTTAGTTTGTACAATTTATATGAAACGTTGCAGGTATATTCTACACATTAAATCGAACACAAAAATATATTACATGTGTTTTATATTTTCGAAGGTGTGGGCGTGGCAATGACGCACAGGAAGTCGGCCATTTTCACTTTCAACCTCTTAACTCCCACCTGAACCAAGTACACTTCTTTGTGTGCTGTGTTTTCACCTGCACTTACGTCTCATTTCTGTAACTGTTTTTGACGCTTTTTTTCAAGAAGCTTTAAGATATGGGTCAAGACGAACTGGCGAAAATGTGCTCGGTTAAAGTGGGGGTTAACAGATTAAAATGGCACCCCCACAGAAAAAATGCCTTTTTGCAGTACATTTCACAAGCCCTCGCAGGCATGCGCTCTATCCAATCTGGATCATATTTGGTTGACATGAGGCCTCTTATGGTATGGATCCATAGAGCTCAATAACTGCACGGTGCTCGCCACTATAGCGCCACCTATCTATACCTTGAAACATTTAGTTTGTACAATTTATATGAAACGTTGCAGGTATATTCTACACATTAAATCGAACACAAAAATATATTACATGTGTTTTATATTTTCGAAGGTGTGGGCGTGGCAATGACGCACAGGAAGTCGGCCATTTTCACTTTCAACCTCTTAACTCCCACCTGAACCAAGTACACTTCTTTGTGTGCTGTGTTTTCACCTGCACTTACGTCTCATTTCTGTAACTGTTTTTGACGCTTTTTTTCAAGAAGCTTTAAGATATGGGTCAAGACGAACTGGCGAAAATGTGCTCGGTTAAAGTGGGGGTTAACAGATTAAAATGGCACCCCCACAGAAAAAATGCCTTTTTGCAGTACATTTCACAAGCCCTCGCAGGCATGCGCTCTATCCAATCTGGATCATATTTGGCTGACATAAGGCAACTCACGGTCTGAACAGGTAGAGCTCAATAACTGCACAGTGCTCAACACTATAGCGCCTCCTATCTATACCTTGAATATTGCAGTCTGGATTATTTATCTCCCACTTTGCCGGTATATTCTACACAATAAACCAAACAAAAAATGATATTACATATACATCATATTGTGTAAGATGTGGGCGTGGCCAGTGTAAACGTGTTCCTGAGAGCATCATTATTATGCATTCTTTGTCCCTTTGAGTTTTAAATGTAATCACGTATACACCAGATGGCCCTGAATCTTTTTACATGAACACAAAAATGATCCATGCTATAGCGCCCCCTGCTGCAAAGAGCAAGAGTTAGTAGACAGAGAGCACACAGGTTGTGTGTGAGGCCGAGGGGAGAGCAGGTTTGGGCGAGAGCGGGGGCGGAAGCAAAGGAGGCGGTCGCAAGGGGGGCTGCGCCAGGGGCGAGGGCCTACATCGCCGCTTGCGGCTTTAATTGTATTTATTGTCTATAATTATCATATAGGCTACCCAAAAATGTTATCATGATAGAAGATAAATAACAAAATACATTTAGATTTGTAGCTGTTCAACAATTTCACTATAATACAAAAGATACAATGGTCATTGTAGGCAATGTGCATTAAACTGGTAGGCTACTACACCACAGTATTAGCGTCTATATTTGGGTGGGTGTCAATGCGTGTTATACTCACGTTTATGATGCCGGTGCCTGGAGCTACTGTGCTGACCTCTAGTGTAATCCATACAGTACAATATGATCAAAACAATGGAGATCAGTTGTAAGTGCATAGTAGCCCACAGATATGATAGTCGTAAGCCAATGTCAATATAGAGCACAGAACTTGTACGTTCTTATAAGATCCTGTTTAATTTATCCAAACGCGCTCGTGTTCAACTTGAAAAACACCAAAACACTAAACACCACAGGAGCCCCTATGTGATATGAGGTGTTGGTGATAGTGCACGCGGGCCCATTGATAACTGGCCCGCTCGGACTCTATCATCCTGGATGGGAATTTCATTCGTAGTAGCGCTGACTCAAGGGACCAATCTCCGTGCCGTCATGAAGAGCATCCCACTGGACAAAACCAACTCGCCAAGAAATGTCATCCGTCTTGCACAATGGGAGCGCGAGATCAATCATTTGTGGGAAGAAAAGTGGTAAAAAAGAAAAAGAAAAAAGAAGCCTCTTTTATTCCTCGTAAAATGTTACATCCATTTGTTTGGCTCCGAATGGATGCGCCGTGCGTCCCGCGTGCGTAAAATAGCGCTTATGTTGGTAATCTTCACTGGGATATTAAAACCTAATCATATAAACTTTTCTGCCATGAATGCTAAAAGCGGGTTTTCCTTTTTCGTTTACCAAAAGTCTTCGTGTAATTATGAAAATTCTGATCCCGCATCTATTTCTATCAGAAGCCGCGCGCAACTGAACCCCAGTGCTTCTCCACAGCTTCAGCGCTTTCTGCTTTGCGTGCAGGACCCATTCACTCCCTCCTATCGTCCTGCTGATGACTTCAGCCCTCTGCTTTCTCTATGTCTCTCCCGCGCCCCCCACGAGCTGCAAAGTTTATTTAGAGGGCAAGCCCCCCGCGTCAGGCACCGAAACAGAAAGGGGGAACGCACAGGAGTTATTTTAACGAGGCTAATGTGTTCTGTTTCCGTACCTGACTTCATCACGTATGCGTATTTCAACACCGATTAGAGGGAGAGAGCACAATAGTAAAACAGATTCAACTTCAATGGACTGTCAGACCTCAACTTGGTTTGCCGCTGTAACTTTGGCACGAGAAATGTAACACATTTTTTGTGCCAACACTGCTGATAAAATTTTACATTATCCTCCCTTGTATTCTCGGGAAAAAGTAAATAATTCATATCAATACACTTCCACCATTAATGTTACTGTATCAAATGTGATGTTTGTACTCTAATTGTCCCAAGGCCGGACGTGGTGACTTGTCCGGCTTAGAAAGCTCAGTCCAGGCCATGTTGTAACATCCAGCCCCCCACGTGTGTTTTTGACTTACAGATTCTATTGGCTCGCGCAGGACCCAACCCAAACTATGCTACAATGTGTTATCCCTGTCACAAAAGCAGGATTAGCAATTGATAGGCATTTCGATCAAATAATTGCTCTTGACAGTGGAGAACAATTATGCTTATTTTTTTGTCCTCTAGAGGGAGTTAGCACCATGAAAGCTTTCGGCATTATTGCACTGGTCGACTCATGTGACAATGCCTGTGTGGTTCATTTTGGGGATATAAAATATGTTCAGTGCCGATGTCAAATCCTTTTCTTGAACAAGGCATGATTTAAAAAAAAAAAAAAGCATTTGGTGTTTCTGAGCACAATAATGCCGTGTTTAACATTAGTCAGGAGACTATTTTTCAGCAGAACCGCAGTCATTATGTCCTGGTTTGAAGGAGTCTGGTAATAAATGGTGAATGCAGATGGAGAAGTGGCTTGTATGGCCTCATTTGTCTGACTGCTGTGTTGATGTTTCAGGGTAACATGTCCACTGCTTCTCCCCGCTGCGGCTTCTGCTCCTTCATCAGTCATTGGGCTGAAGAGTGCTATGCAAACACAAGGAACACATCTTCTTTATGGCTGTACTGCCCTATTGTCCAGCACTTACTCATGACCGGAAACCGTCCATATAGTTTGAGCCATTACTCTTTCAGCTTGTCATGAGATGTTTAGGCATATACAAACTTAAAACTGCTTTAGACAGACACACTGATGAAAACAGTAGGATCAAATGTGTATAAAATCATGGGGGCATTGTCAAAGACATGTGTCTATATCTCAAAGTTCATTAAGAACTTAGAGGGGCTTCTTGTTTGGTTATCTACCCCATATTAAATTTGCACATCACAGTTGTTTCTATAGTGTACAGCCTATGTGTGTTTATTTGAAAAGACGGAGCCAGTTGGTAAAATGAAATATTATTGGGCAAACTCCTGAAATCCCCTGTCTGTCTGTCCCCTCAGATAGATGTGCTTAGGGGAATAAAGGTGGTCTTTGTGCTGTAGCACTCTCCACTAGGCGCACTATCCCATGGGGGCTGGAGAGGGGTGTGTGTTTGGATGTGTGTACGTAGGATCGGGGTGCCGAAGGTTAAGGTCACCTGGTCAGTCCCCGGGACCGTCCAGTGAGAGAATCAGTCGACACCTGTAAATGAAGTCAGGCAGGTGCATAACCCTCCCAAGGATGGATGCACACTACTTTTTTTTTCTTTTCTAATATGACATTTTGTTCTATTTTTGTCCCTGTTGATGTTCTAAAGTTCCTTCTCATTGGGAAAATGTAAAACACAATTTTTTGGCATTATTTTTGCTGATAATCTTTTTGTAGAAACAAATACAGATTTTTTTGTTTGGAGTTTCACCTGTTTGAGTTTGAAACAGTAAGCCTCAATAAAAGTAAAATAAAAGTACTTTCCCAGTGACTATTGAGCAAAATTGCCCTGGATGTAATTGATTTTACTCTGCTTTAAACACTTTTGTTTCCTCCTCTTTAATCATTCAATCGATGCTAAAGTTCCAAACCAAAGTCCACACACTGTCTTTTATCTAATTTACAACTAAAGACTTGTTTATTCAGTACTGTTCAAACCCTATAAACTGATAAAGTGATCACCCTGTCTGCTGCCCCTCTCGTGCCCCACACACATCGCCTGTCTGTCATCTTTAAAGTACTCATTACTGGGACTACAGTATAACTCATAAAGTTCCCACATGACTTTGACAGTTTTTATCCTCTGTCCTGTCATCGGTTTATGAATTAGGCTGCCCTCGGAGTGGACACCAATTGATAGCGCGTGCCTGTCTGCACCCTAAAAAAATACCGTGTCTTATAGTGTCCCTCTAAGCAGGTTTTCTGACATGGCATGTGTTAACACTGAGAAAATCCCGGTGGCCAGCCGCGGACTGGGCTTATATTTTACCGGGCATTTGACCGGTGGGCCGGTTCCAAAATGGGCCGGTGCGTTAGATTTTATTTTTGTATTGTTGTGCTATGAGAGGGCTGGTCCAAACCAAAAAGTGACCGGGCTGAATTATTGTCCCAGTCCGCCCCTGCCGGTGGCAATCCTGCACATTCCCGCAGCATGAAGCAAGCATACTGATACATGATCACAGGCCTGGCAATTGGATCCAATAAGCCCTCCACATGTATGAAAATAGAGGAGTTCTAATATATACACTTGCACTTCCTGAAATCCTATTGAACACAGATGACCAGGATTACTCTCATGTAAATATGGATAAAGGCTGGGGCAAGTGTATAGATAAGTAGATTTATATGTGTATTTGTTAGTAATTGAGTGGATCATTTCATAGTAATTGGGAGCATGTTGGAAGACAGGAACAGATCAGAGTGAACACGAGCTGTCAGCTGTGCACACAGACACTGAGCGTCTGAAGGGAAGGTCAAAAGAGACTGAGGTTGTGACAGTATGGACTCTCTGTTGGAGCAGACTATTGGGTCATAGAGTTTGTACGTGAACTGCAGAGAGCGCTTGTTCAAACTGTGAATCAGTACAAGATAGATCTGCACAAGTAATCGCAACTGAATCAGCATCGCAATTTGAATGGTTGCAATTAGCATACTGTAAAGACTTCCGTTGTTTCGGCAATACAAGATCTTAAGCCAACATCAAAATAGTCATATCCTATCTATCTCTATTGGGTCTTGGGTGTAAAACGTGCAAACCCTGTTGTTTATTCCAACAAACATTCAAAATGTTAATTTTTCAGTCTTCTCTCAAATACGTATTAATGCTCCTGGACATGTTTACAAAGTTTTCCATGGACTGAATCTTGAATTAAAATCACAAACCCAGTCACAATGCTTTTCAGAAAAAACTCGAATGAGCTAAATAACATATGAATATAAAATGATAACAGTGTTTTACAGTCCCACATGCTGATTTTTCCAATTGTCTTTAACAAAAGTATACGTGGCTAAATAAAAACTAAAAAGATATTACCAAGCATATTTTTAATCATTCTAATGTGTTCCAAAAATTAGAAACTACTCAGAACCATTATAATTCCATATTCATTCCTTCCTGAGCCACAGCAGCCATGGGATGGACAGGCAGAACTTGGCTTGCAAGCTGTGTCTCTCTCCACTCTCAAAGATACACACACATTGATACATAGGCATCTTATACACATTACATCAGAGCCCAAATATAGGGCTCAGCATCCCTTTAATTATGTCCTATAGGAGTCACCCATCCGCCCCCTGCAACATCCACAGACACATAGCCCAAGTCTGCCATGTAAGTGACCCTGAGATGCATCCCCATCACAGGCCTGACTAATCTGACCGTGAGCGTGGCATGAACTCCACATTCTTTCCAAAGCAGCGCCTCCACTTCCCTTGCCTCCTCCTTTACAAGACTGAGAAGGGTTCTACAGGCAGGGCCTCAGTCTGCAGAGACAATGGCTACCCAGGAAATTTTAATCATCTTCTCTCCAGCTTTTTCCCATCAGCTGTTGCCCGGGGTAACAGGTGGGGCGGACCCAGATATGTGTGTGGTGCAGGGAATCTCCAACATCAGTCTGCGCAGGGGAACCTGTGGGTTACTTTATTAATGCAAAGTCCTTTCTTTAGCCTTAAGCTCCCCTTTGGCTCTTCGCTCATGACAGGCGCCCACCTTTGTCCTGTGATCACTGAGCTCTGCAGGGACCTGTGTTGGTACGTTCCAGAGGAATGTCCTATATACAAGCCGAGCTGATTTTTACACAAAATTCAATGATGTTGATTCTGTTTTACCAAACACATTCAGCAGGAAAAGCCCTGAGAGAAACTCCCAAAACTTCTCACTAAACTCCAAAAGTTGAAAGAAGGCAGATGGCCAGAGCTTTATTTTTCTAGTGAACAATTTCCTCTCGATCTGAGCTCTGCTAATGGAAAGAGGCTGAATTAAAACATGTGTGAAAGCACAATTTAGCCCTTCGATTCTCACTTGGGCTGAACAACCTCGGCCAACCACACTCCAAAGAGAATTTGTCCTTTACTGAGCAAATTAATGTGGACATTTTTCCACCCAGTAAAAACAGGCTTTCCTCCCGCAGCAGCTCAGGACACATCTGGGCTCTTTACAGCAGTGGCTAGTGTTTTGCAAATCGATCCAAGGATTGCTAAATAGCCACAGTTGTTGCAGTCATATTGATGTTGATTTCAGTTTATAATTGGCTTTTTTATTACATGATGCTTGTTTTGCATTAGCCTGCATATTGAAAGCAGTTTCAACATATTCCCTCTAAACCAAAATCTCAACATTCCGGACTGAGTGTCAAAACAAATAACAAACTTCATAACTAAAGTTTCATATGCTTCTGTTGCCATGCAGTGACATAATCTGCATTCTCTACTGGGGTGTTGTATGTATTACTTTATAGCTGCTTTCTGGCATAGCACCAAAGTACATCTCTGACATGTTAGTATCATTAACCACTATACGTTGGTAAAATACGTTTCGCAATGCCAGATGTGTTCATTTGAACTAACTGTGGATTTTTTGCAAAATGCTCTATGAGGTGTAAAATGTAAAAATTCACTAAAATAAAAAAAAAAAAAAACATATTAGACACATAAGAAAAAAAAGGTCCCACGATTTATGCCCCATGTGACAAATAACCCCTCAGGTTTTGTGATAAAGAACCCAGAGTGTCCACTTTACAAACACTGTAAGCTAACTAACAGCTTTAGCATGTTAGCTCTAAAATGGCTCAAATCAAAGCTAACGTCTCTGTCTTTCAGCTGAGTAGCTTTTCTTTATGGCACTAACAAAAGGAAAGCTCTTACTTCAAAAATAACCCAAACATTATAGTTTGGGAGACGGCATACAAACAATTCAAATACACATATTATATATTAGTATCAGTGTATAGTGGCTATGAAAAGCAATTTGACAAATTTCCCTGCGTGACAAATAGCCCCGGTCCCCCCTACATCTATATTCTGCAACAGTCTTTCTGAAGACCTTGACATAATTAAAATCTAGTCTCAAAACCGTTCTGCTGTGCAATTGACACACTGACATTGAAAGTTATTTTGTCTGCTATCTTAATTTATTATTTTATTTGACACTGATTCTTAATACATTTTATATTTTTTTGTTTCATTTGTGATTTATGCATTTTTCATTTGTCAGTAAAGCACTTACTTTGTCACTTTACTTGCCTCCTTGGAAAGTGCTCTGTTCGGGATGAAGGGAAGAAGTTGGTAATTTTGTACGCACAATTTTGTTGGTACCGTTTTCTCAACATCTGTGCTGCGTGGTTGTTTCTATGACTCTGTTTGTATGATTGTGCTGCCTGTAATACAATGTCACAGTACTTTGGTCTTAAAAATTCAATACGTCTGGTTACTCTCACAAAAGCAGTCCTTTTTGTGTTTGAACACCAGTCAAATAAAAATAACTTTGACCTACAAAACTGCAGGAGTTAAGAGCTGCTGTTTATAATTAAAGACAAATGCTATTGTTAAAAAGGGCTAAATAGAAAAAGAAAGGCATGCCTAAAAATATTATTTTCACCTAAAGTAGAACTGCCTTGTATAGTCTTCTGTCTATCTTTAATAGCCATTACCTTCAATCGGAGTACTGAATGTGCATTGTGAAAATCTTTGGTTCTTTGTGTGTGCATTCTGAAAGAGCACACATGTGGAGCACGTGGGACCACTAAAACCTGAGCCAAGCTACAGAGGGGCAACCCTCTACAGTGGCCGTTTATGGCCAGTGATAATGGCCTCACAGTAAAAGCAACAGTGGCCCAATTAGACTTCACAGTTTGTGACACTCAGCAGTTAGTTAGAAATATCCTACTCTGTGCTGTTATGTGTACTCAGGCATATTACAACATGATTTAGTTAGCTTTCTTTGTGTTAAAAGCTGGTTCTATTTTTATTTCTGTTAAATATCCTTTACTATAATAATAATTTATATAATTTCCTTTTTACTATAATAAAAAATATATTTTTAAATACAGCAGAAACACAACTTGTGTTGCAATTGAACCATTCTTTAGAGGTTTTCATGTGTACAATAGGTGATGTCATCCGACCATTGTGATTCTACCAGTGTCCACATGAAAGTGCTCGTTTCCCCCGAGGTGGACAACTACTTATTGCTGATTGCACTTTTCTCCCAAGGTCGGACTGGCTTTGAATATGTCCTTAAACTTGATAGTCCTGTCCCTCCAGAGATGAGCACTTGTGTATTTTAATCAAACAAGGAGCCAAGAGCAGCTTAAGTCCCTGATTGCACGTATATTTAAAAAAATCCTGGTATAACAAGTGATATTATGTTTAGGCTCTTGTGTGGATCTAGTGACGCTGTCCTCAGAAGACCTCTCCTCCAAAACATCTAGATAAGGACAGTTATTAGCTTTACAGTAAGCAGCACTGATGTGTTTTTTCAGACACGCGGCAAGGTGTAGATAAAACAAACAAATTATTATTGTACTGTTTGAATTTGCACTTTATGGATGATACGGCCATCTCTTTGTTTGTTAATATAGTGAAGCATGTGTAATTTATTCAATGTGTGTGTATTATATATTTTTTATTATTACAAAAATACTCAATAGAATTATATCTTTGTGTATCAGGGGCAATGTATAGAATTTACTACATACCTGAACTTTCTTGAATGTTCAAAAGCACCACAACTAATTGAGACAATGGCATGTGCAGTAATTGTATAGGGAGGGATCTGAATAGTAACATTTTAGTAAAACTAGAATAGTCTAGTTTTTTCCTTTTGCATATTTTTTTGCTTTGTTACTTTTTTTCCTATACATGTTGATTGATTTAATGCTCTATTATGAAAATTATATAAAATATTTAAAAACTTTATAAAGCCGCTGTCTCCACCGGATGCCCATAGTTGCCTCTAAAGGCTCCTATTTCCAATCATTGTGAAAAAGTAACCACCGTGTGCGTGTGTGTGTGTGTGTGTGTGTGTGTGTGTGTGTGTGTGTGTGTGTGTGTGTGTGTGCGTGCTTGGGGTGTTACGCACTGTGTGTTTAATATAGAAAACACATTCATCATGTGCGTTCATAGCATTCTCTTTTTTTTTCCTTGTTACAGTCACTCCCATCATGACTCGGTCTTTCAGCTCCCCCTGCATAATCACTTCTCGACATCTTCCCCCTGACTATAACTACTCGTGTTTTACAGCACAAGACTGTATCATTTCACCCAAACAAACTGCTGAACAAATGGCCACCAGCGGCTGCAGCTCAGGACGGATTAGCGGATTTATATGTTTGTTATAAAGTGTTAAATCAAAGTTATTAGGCTATAATTGTTTTTTTACAAGAAGTCTCCACTCAGCTCTCCACTGCTGCCGCTGAGGATGTTTGGTTTGGTGCGATAGAAACATGTTCTCCATCTGTGCGGCTGCTCAGAATTTATTGACGTATGGTGGAGTGACTCTCAGAGGCGTCCACACCTGCAGTGATTGAAAAATAGGGCTTGTATTTATTACACTCTCCACTGAGTGAAGAAGGATATTCATCATGATATGGTACATCTACGCCATATTGTTTTATCTTGTTAAACGTTTTTCACTACACGGTATTGTATTACACAGTATCTCGACTGTACAATAAATCCTGATTGGAATTGGAAATCGCTCTTTGGTTGTAATTAGCAAATCACAAGCTTCTGGAGAATTTAACTGGAATCCACTCGACTCAACTTAATTCGATCAATTTATTGATGAGTAGTAGTAGTAGTAGTAAAACCTTAAACAAAAGAACACAAAGATAGCCCCAGTGTAAGTACGCACACCATGCACAATTCAACATCAGTATTTGCAGGTCAGTAATATTTCACACATATTTTGAACACAAGTATCCATGACTTTAGCTAGTAATATTACACACAGGTCAGCCAGGTAAGTATGGGTAATATAATTTACTCGAACCACGTTTTATCATAAATATTTAGGTTTTCTATTACAGTTTTAATCCAATGATATTTTTTTAAACACAACCATAAATTTAATTATTTAAGTTTCCAATGTAGTTTTCTTTAAAGTAAAGTACTTTCCAGCAGATTATGTTACAGTAGCAAATAAACATGTGTGCCCAACAACCGTGTACAAGAGGAAGTAAACAGCGCAGCAGCTTGGCATAGAGCGCATTGACAAAGTTCAGCTCGTGTATACACAAGCAGCGCAGATTCTTACCGGCTGTCACTCCAGAGTCTCTTTTGCGAGTACCCGGTCCTGCACTGCGTTTTAGAGGATTGAAAGTCTTTTTCCCTTTGTTAGGCAGCAGTTTGGGACTCATGCATGTAAACACGCCGGATAGAAGCCCTGACACAATTTCCATCCGTCGTCCCCCAATCGCACTCTCAAACACACTCTCATTCATCCTGGCGTATTGTACGTTTTTCATGGCAGGGGGAAACTGGAGTACCCGGAGGAAATCTACACAGACATGGGGAGGACATGCAAACTCCACACAGAAACCTGTTGTGCAGCACGAACGCTAACCGCTGCCAAGTCATTTGTAGTGATTGTAGTGTAAATAGAGCAGTAATCCGGAACAAAGGAATGCATTAATAAAGTATATAAAATGCTTTAGAGTGTATCCTTCAGTAAAATTCTGTTAAAGGAATAGGCCACAGTTTTTACATACTGAGATATGTTCTTACCTTAGCTTTGACGAGTTCATTTGTACCTGTCTGGTCTCCACGTGTGCCTTCCGTAACGTAAACACAGCACAGACGGCGTTAGCATTTAGCCTCTCTCTTCTCCTCATAGCTCCAAACGAGGTGAAGATAGAAGCTAGAACCTATTTAAATACGGTTACGTGAGGTGTTACACTATAAAGTATAATTACACAAAATTAAACAATGTGGATTTTCTAAGCGGATAAAAAGGGGAACTATATTGTAAGGCGTAATAATACCAGGGGTAATTTGGCATCTGTGCTGTGATATAACCAGAGTTTGGTAGCTTCTATCTTCACCTCCTTTGGAGCTATAGAGGAGAGGAGGAGAGGCTAAATGCTAACGCCTTCTGTGCTTTGTTTACATTACGGAAGGCACATGTGGAGACCAGACAGGTACAAATGAACTCGTCAAAGCTAAGGTAAGAGCATATCTCAGTATGTAAAAACGGTGGCCTATCCCTTTAACATAATAGTTGGATCTCTTTACTCAGAAGCTCGTGGGACCTTCTGTGAAGCTCCAATTTGGGTTCAACCCCAAAGGTTGGAAATCGGTGCTTTAAGACATCCCCCAAAGAATTAACCAAATGTAGCAATGATTTGAAATAAATGATGCATTTCATGTTAGTGTAACTATATAATGAAAACATTAAATATACAAGGTCCTTCAAATGTGTTTTAGACATCATGAAAACCCTTTAGACAACACAATAGTGTTGCCAGAGCCACTTCAGTTGTGTAATATCTACAGTATGATCAGAAATGTCCTGGAATTTTTTAACATAAACCATTTAGATAATTTAGACGTCATAAAAAATCATTCCTCTGAACTGATACCCCTCTGTTTACTTTACTGGGCTGAGAGAAGTTCGGAGGCGCTGCAGGAATGTTCAAAACGAGTTGGCATTTCTCTAATATGCACACACTGCACGCTAACGGAGGTTGTATTTGCTGTGCAAGTGATGACAACAGGGCACGTCACATGCAGACAACTTCCAGCTAGATTGGGAGATCCGTAAGGAACCATTATCATATTAGGACCCACAAATCAGACAAAAAATCTCTAGGACCAGCCAAGAACAGCTCCATCCAGAGTCCCAGTGCGGCCCACAGAGTTGTCCTCCAGCTATTTAATCACAGTTGTTTTAGTGCTGGTAGTTAAGTGGTGCGATTTATGGCTGTGTGGAGAGGTGTTGCCAGAGAACGGAAAAACACAGCCTTGTTGAACCCAAGGTATGGCAGCAGAACAGCGAGAGGATAGGGACAAGTTTGGATTAAGCTTTACCTTGATTTGAATACCATCATCCTTTTGCTATATTTAGACCACATGTCCTTTATCTTTTACAGTAAGTCACAGAGGAGAGGTATTAGTACTTCATAAATCTCATGGATGACACTCGTGTATGGACACCCACAGGAACACACACGGAGAATGGACATACTCCTGGAAGATAAGCCGTAAACCGTAAATATGTCAAGCACTGGATCCCATTGGTGTTTTTATCAGTGAAAAGACTGGGCCCTGAGAGGCCTGTGAGAAGAAAGAGTCCCCAATAACGACACACCGATGATGTGGAACATATCAACACATTCATTTTAGATAAAAAAATCCTGGCATAGGTTTGTAAGTCGTTTTAAAGGTGGTCCTGGGTAAGTTCCATCTTGATTCCTCCCTTCAGCTTTGGAGAAGCAGACGATGGAAAACAACATTTGTTGCCAGAAATTAAACAAGTGTTTGTGTTGGACTGTAAACCAAATAGACCAAATTCACAGCATCAGAACCAATGGACAACTGTCGTGCCCTGCCCAGGGGTCAGTTTTTCACCAAGCTGGAGAATTAAAACATCCTGCATATTTCGGGGTTCGATCCCCAGGCAGAAGGGGGCTTTCTGTGTGGAGTTTGCGTGTTCTCCTTGTGTTTGCGTAGGTTTCCTCCGGGTACTCCGGTTTCCCCTCTGACTAAAACATGTACAATAGGCCTGGATGAATGAATGGTGGTGGTCAGAGTTTTTTTTGGCCCAGATATGACGCTTCTGTCGGTCTGTCCAAGAGGGCAGCCGTGTATGTTTAGTGAATGTAAACTGCCCCATGTAAAGGTGCTTTGTGACCATGTCTGTGAAAGGCGCTATACAAATAAAGCCCCTTTTCTTTATTTTGATATTGATGACTTAAAGCACCTGGAACATACAAATCATCTGTCATGAGGAGTGAACTGAGCAAGACAAACTTCTCGGTGTGTCTGTGGTCATAGCTCAAGCTCATATTGTTTAGTAGTTTATAGGAACTTTTAGATACCTAAAAAGGGAAACACTACATGTACAGTTGTATATACCCATTGACATCAGGAGAATGGATCTAAGAACAGAACAAAGATGGGACTAAAATACAATTCAACCAGCGCACTAAACCAATGACTAATCCCAGTCCAAACTCTTGAGAGACTTGGCCCTGGGTGAACTATCCCAGCTTCGACAGTCTTTACAATCCTAAAGGGACACACTCCCCTTGCCCTGAACGTGCCCTCAGAAAAACACACTGCACCTACGCTCTCAGCCACAAGCTCCATCAACCATCAAGAAAAACAAATAAACACATCCATAGTCCCACCAATCAATGGCATGACAAATATATGGACCCAATTTACTATAAACTACCCTGTAACTGGACTTGACATCCACATCACACACACAAACACAAACAAATTCCATTGGCTTTTTTCTGCAATGTGGGATAAGCATTTATAAGCATAACTGGAATTGTGTTGCTTCTGAGACGTTGGCGCATTGTACAAAATGCGTGAGATAAATAAAGTTGCCTTGCCTCTGAGACAAAGTGTCAGAATGGGACCGTCTCGCTTTGTGTCCAGTGAATGATTCGTCACAAATTTCTCCATCCATCCATCCATTTTCTTCCACTTGTCCGTTGCCGGGTCGTGGGGGCAGCCGTTGGCACTGCCCAAATCACATGGCACCAGCCCCTATGGCTCCTCCTGCAGGTGGTGGGTCCACAGAAGGACGGCCTCATGGTTCTAACCGGGCCTGTTGGTCTCTCATAAGGGGCTTCTGGTCGGGACAGTGCAAGTTAATAAACAAGCCACACCGGATTGTAGCCTTGGGCTAATTTCCATCCGTCGTCCCCCATGCGCACTCTCAAACACACTCGCATTCATCCAGGCCTATTGTACATGTTTTTAGTGGTAGGGGAAACCGGAGTACCCGGAGGAAACCTACGCAGACACAGGGAGAACATGCAAAATCAAAATTTTTCCACAACCACAAATTTCTCCTCTGTTATAAAAGTTTTTTTTATATTATTATTAAACCCAGATGAGATCTCGAAACCTCCTTTTTATCCGCTATGTTAATAATCGTTTGGAACAAATGCAAGGTGTGGGAAATTAGTTTGCAGTAGGTGTACAATTTAACAATGTAAAAAATGAGTTAAATATAAATATTTATCTCCCCCTTAAGTGTGCGGGACAGATGCTGTGGAGTTAATCTCATCTTTTGCCACTCTTCCCTCCTCTTTCTCTCAGAGTCACGGCTCATTGGAAAACAAACATCCTGAGCTCCTCTCCTCCCCTCTAAACCATCCCTCCCTCTCTATTCCCTCATCCTTGGCCCAGCCTCCGCTCTGAAGCTCTCAGCTTTGGCCTGTAACCGTATCCTACCTGCAGATCCCTTTCATACATTCATCAACGTCAGCCAGCGGGACCGTCTCTCACAGGGCAAGAAAAAACAAAACACAACATTAAATTAGAGAGAAGGCAAGAAGTGAGGGAGGCTGCGCTGGTGTGAAGGGGTGCCCCGCAGAGAAGGCATGTGTGGAATCAGGACTATGGGCCCCTTGCTGAGCCTGGGAGCCGTGGCTTGAGGACAGAGTCAGCACTAGATATAGAGCCTGTTCTCTAAGAGACACTGACAATTGTTTCAAGATGACTGCAGCTGTTGCTCAGCAGTTACATCTATATTTTTCTGGGTATTTTGTTAAGAGGAAGTATAATAATAACAAATATATACATATGTTATATATATATTTTAAATCTAAAAGCCTTTTTTACAATCACTGCAGACCGCAATTGCCAGTATCAAACCTTAACATAATAACTAAATGGATGAATGCGTCCTGAACCTGCATTACGTGCTGGGATTGTGAGTGTGTATAGCCCAAACCAAATCATATTTTTGTTTGTAGTTCTCCTCCTCGCGGATGTGATTTTGATCAATGACGAAGGATGATTCTTCATTGATACATCAGAGGAACTCAAGTCATATTAACATATTGTTCTGTGATCCCGTTTACGGCTGCAGGTGAAGAAACTGTAATACCACTAAAACGTCCATCTTTCTTTATCTGAAAATACATTATGATATGCATCTAATTTATATTACTGTGGGAATCTAGGAACCACCTGCAGGAGAGACCAGCATGTCCTAGCACTTCCGGAACCAGTCCACGCTGATTCCCCATGACGCTGTCGGGCTAATGCTCGCCTTATGAAGACATGCCAATCACACGAGGTAGATAAGGAAGGAAATGGTTGACTTTGACAGGCTGCGGCCAGTCTGATGCCTTAATGCCGCAGATGAAATGTGGAAAATATAAATCATTGCCAGAGGGTGGTACAAAAATGTAATGCAGCCCTTCAATGATGAAACACAATTATCTCCCTTATAGTGTATTAAGAATCTAAACATTTCCATTCTTTCATGCATGATGGTGGCTGAATGCAAATTGATCTTGATCTGCAGGATTTACCAAAACAACCTCCCAGTAAAAAGCCATCTTTGGTGTCTCTATAACAGTAAGTTTCTCTTAGTCTAAACTCTATTATAGATACTTTGTTTGACTACATGTTTTCCCACATGAACACGGAGTGTCTGATGTCAAAGGCCATCATTGGGAAGCACAGTGTGTGGCAGAGGAACAAGGATCTGTCTTTGATCTGGTGAACTCTTTCTATCATACAGGCATAGGCTTCTCGTGGCAGGAGGGATGGAGTGACCCACTGAAGGAAGTGAATTAAAACCTTTGGGAATGTCTTTGAGGCTGAAGGCACAATGAGAGTAACAAGAGAAAAGGCAGACAAAAGAGTGACATAACACTAAATATGTGACTGGGTTTAAGAGAGGAAGGAATTCACTACAGAGTCTATTATTATCTTTAACATAGCCATAATGCTACTGCTCAGGAAGAGAGGTTTTTCGTTAAAGCTTCTGTTGAAATATAATGCACACATTTGCTCAGTCTTTTTGTCTAATCCAAGTGGTATACAAATAACACCTAATTTCACTTTTTTTTTAACAGAGAAAATATTTCTTCTTAAAAGTATGGGGTATACTGATTTTGAAAACATTTAAAAGTTACCTGTTCTTCAAAAAACCTTTGTGCCTCATCATCATAAAGCGTGGCATAACAATGATCTGCAAACAGGAAAAAAATAGCCATGGATGTAACTCTAGCTGATTGAAACGAAGCCCTGTAGTCGTGGCTAACGTGTCTGTATGCTTGTTCATGGTTGACTGCTGAAGTGGAGGACTCCCCTATGAGCGATGGAAAGAGAGCCTGCTGCTTCGTCCACAGACCCGGCCGAGGGAGGGGTGTGTTTCCGTTCACTGCTGAAAGACTATCCTTTCATCTGCGGTCGTATACCGGCCCGCGTTGTCACAAAGAGAAGCTCGTGCCATTTAACTGAGTGAGATTTAACCTGAATCGTGACTGGCGTTCAGTGAGGGCCTAAGTGCTTTAAGAGATAGTGGGAGAGACCCATTGAAATCGCACGGGCCCGGGGTGAGAAATGTGCACACGTGTAAGTGGCCACTAATTTCAAGGAAGACAGTGCAGAGATCATCGATGCCATTTTGCCAATTTGTGACTCACGAAACCCATGCGTTTGGTTGGATACAGTTTATTGCAGATCAAAATGGGCTGTGAGGCAGATGATATAATACCCCACTTAATACTGTATAATTAGTGCTTCGCTGTCCAAGGTGCTGAATTATATGTTAATAGGACGACACTCTGTAATACAGCAATTTGTAAAAACATAGAAATGTGAATGCTGTTTACTCATTGAGTGAAAGGAAATTGGGTGTGGCCAACAGTGCAGCATGTGGGCTGTGTAGACCTTTGTATGAATCGTAAGGAAACACTTTTTAAAAACCTTGGCTTACTCTGATCCTCTGCTTTTTCCCAACTATGTTCCACAGTTAATAAAATCCTTATCTGTAATGAATTCATTTGCATATTGTTTTCATCAACGAGGACACAGTGTGGTTTCGCCTTGGGAAGACTATGGCTGCTTTGAGAGCCTGTTCAGCCAGATTTTGTAATAACCTAATCATGTAAACAATTCAAAATATGATAAAGTCAATTTCATTGTGTAATAAAATCACTTTTTGTAACAATGTGCAGCATTTTGTTTAAAAACTCTTATTACAAAAATACATTTTGTAATAAGGTTATTAAGCAGTGCTTGTCTTCTTAAGGTCCAAACATATTCATGGTCTGAACCATAAAGTAAATCAAATCATGATGATTAAAACGATTAGAAAAACTTTGTAAAAGTTTTAGGATCAAATAAATCAATATTTACAAATCCCTGCAAAATACATTAGTGTGCTGTAATCAGTTTTATTGCATTATGTTATCACAAAATTAGATTTTTTTTTTACTTAATTACAAAATGTAGTTTGATTATACAAGGAAGTGATTTTATTACATTTTGAACTTTATATAATATCATCCAATGAACCTGTTATTTTATTCCAGTTTAATAATGTGTATGTTTTCACCAATTTAATGGTAACTTACAACTTTTCAAAATGTCTCCCATGGCACTGCTCTTCTGACCACAAGAGGCAAGATGCCAACCATCTATTTATTTTTTGTAATTTGATTAAAATCAATTTTTTACATTGTTTGGGGCGTGATGTTTCTTTACTCACCAGGGGTTCTGCATTTCCTAATGACCTAAGAAGGAAGAGAGAGCTGGAAGTCATTGCCTCTTTCTTTCTTTCTAATGTAAGTGTATTTTGATGCAAGTAGATTGCCTCATTTGTTCTCTTCTCAAACTTCCTTCATCAGGTATAGCCCTGTAAACAAGTGATAAAGCCTCTCAAGCCAAATGTTTTTTGTTTTGCTGCACTTATCTGTGAATGAAGAGCACAACGCGGCCCTGTGCTCCAGCTCCACAGAAATGTACACTAAGTTCAGACAGCGTGAAGGATTCTGCACATTCACAACGTGGAGAATCCACGTGATCTTGAACATGCAAGTGCACCTCCTCACGTACGTAGGTCTAGGTGAGAACATTATGAAACCGACACCAACAATATTCCCTTTACCCTCCACTATTTCATTTATTTTTCTCTCCTTGGCATATGAATTGTTGTTTGCTGTATGTATCAACAATGCTTTACCGCCTCCATTGACAGTCATTTGTTTGTCTGTTTAAACAATGCCTTTTGACATTCATTTTTGACATTAAAATAACAAACATTAAGTTTTTTGTTTTATAAAAGGTACAGTAATCAAAATGAATAATGTGGAGATATTATTATACAATGTGACCTGTGCTTTAAGGTTCATTTGAAACTGGGGTTTGAAGCCTGACTTAACAACTGGGCGGACATTTTCCATTTTATTGCCCCATTGTTCTTATTGTCTTTACTGTTGGAGTCACTGGGGGCAGTGTGTTATAAGGGAGGTTTTGAGAAGTCTGAAAAACAATAGGTGCAGTCAGATTGTGCAGAGGAAGTGACAACAACATTCCAAGAGCTCTGATTGGTTCTTTGACAAGGACACGCCTACTACTTCATGTTCCTATAAATTACTCGAGCACAGGAAGTTCTGTCTCTCTGGCCAGAGGCCGCTGGCCTACCAACATGCTGTTAGGACAGAGCTCAGATGACTTGTGTTTTAGATTGTAATATGAGGGAATAAAACCATGATTGATTTTAATCGATCGAGCCTCCGTCTTCTGTTCCATATAGTAACGAACTCGCCGATAATCACCAATAAATGTAGTTTAACAGGAGACATGAAAAAGTGCCTTTGCCCGATTAAAAAAATGTGATCTGTTTTAAAATCAGGCACAAATATTGGGTTGAATTGGAAAAGGGTACAGGTTTAATATACAGTTGCAGCGCGTGTATGTCACTGATGCTCTGATATAATAAAATGCTATATTCTAAGCCTGTTGGCTGTCACGCCAGAGCAATATTAGGTCCTACAAATCTGTTCAGGGAATTCCCAGAGTCCCCTTTTCCATTACTGTTTCTGCTCTATACGGAAAGACAGAGGAAGAAAAACAGACTGAGACAAATGTAGAAAGTGTAGTAAGACGCAGATGAGTCTTTGAAATGTTATCCCCTGGTGCAGGTTGACACTCAGACAGCAGCCAGAACAAAACGCTGTGACCTCGGAGGAAGAGATATTCAAGTGCACAGATGGTACAAGAGAGAGCACATGGATGCACCCTTAATAAAACGTACCACAGTTGTAAATACCATAGCTCACTGCAAAATGTAGACCATATTAGTATATTGAATTAAAAACATATTGTGCTCTTTTTTTGTCTGTATTTTATTACACAAATAATAAATGAAATACACTTATCAGGATAGTTGTGATGTTGACCGTGTGTGCAAATATTGACTCACGTTTTCAAACCAACCTTAATTTGCCCTAAATTAGTATTTAATATAATTTCAGTAGCAGCCATGACATGACCTGTTATAAAAAGTATGTTCAAAAAAATGAACTGGTTTAATGGTTCACTTGCTAGCTGTCGTCCCACAGGTTTAGTTTGTTAAAATGTTTGAAATGCATTATGATGTGTTGAGACCACAAGAGCAAAAGCCTCGTATTAAATACTAAACACTGACTCACGCTTCTTACCAAATATGACAGGGAGCCTAATGTGGAATGTGGGCACGCTGGATCTCTAAAAGCACGAAAGTTTAAAAAGAAATTTATCACATCTTTTCACATCTACACGAGCTCTTGGACATGTTTCAAAAATGTCAGCGCTTGGCCTTTTTACTTGAAGAGGTTGAAGTCTATGTGGACTTATTATCGGACTGATCTGAAAATTATGCGGTGTTCCTCTGCCAGCCGGCCATCCGAAGCCGAGCGAAGTTCTTTTCCTTTTTCTGCAAAATTGCAAGCAGGTGTTCAACATTGCTTTTTCTGCCCCCCCTGCACCTTCACGCATGTACACGAGTAATAGATCACGTCCAAAATACATTTTTCAAACTTTAAATTCCTAGAATGACACTGACCTTCAACCCACATGTATGAGAGTTCAAGTGCCAGCCACGTTTTAGCACAATTTATGCTTCATCGATTGTACAAACATTTTCCAAGAAGGCATTGGATGGCTATTACAGAGAGGAGATTGTACAATATTCAACCTTTATTATGTATTTCTCCAAATGAGACTTTCAATTTTTGCCATGTCACATTGCATAGACTTTAGCGCAGACAAAATGATTATGGGACGCTTACCTTGGCTCTTGTCCAGTACATTTAGATCTTTTGCGTATCACGTCATTTGATAAAATGTCATTTTATTCAGAACATATTTGGTGATACAAGATACATTTACTAATCCAAGTTGTGTCATGGCTAATTGTTGGCAATATAAAGTCTACTAGATACTGTAATATTATGAATGTTGTGTGGTTTTCAAACTGATCGATCATTATCGCCCACCTCTAATCAAAGCTGCAGCAGTGAATCAGCCTCAGAGTTCAGTCTCGCCTCTACAGACTGCCACCTTCTACAGTTCGCTCTAAGCTCTTTCCCAGCTTCAGCCTGCAATGCTTCCTCCTGCGCGTCTATGGTTCATCTCCCTCTGAATACACTCAATACGTCTTGATGTAGAAAACTCTGTTAAATCCCTGGATATAAGAAGGGTTCTTGTTTTGTTTTTTTCTCCACCTTGTGTTGTCGAAGATTGATAGCTGGCATAAGTGGTCTTGTTCTCTGTAGCTATTAAACGCATCCATCAGGCTTGTACTCAATTATTAACGTGGAGCAAGAGGAGGTGAGTGCGCGATTGCCCTGTTACTGCTGCTGCTCAGGTGATTAAATAGCATTTAAAAGCTCTGGTCTCATCTTACTGATAGATGAAGGAGCCAGCAGGATGTTTGTGTGTAGTCACAGTCCTCCTATCCTTTGTTAAAACACGGAGGCTCATCTGGGATAAACTGCGTAATGATGAACGCAGCAGAAGATTGCGACTGTAAGTTCACGGATGTAGAGCTGCTCAGTGCGGCCCATTAACTCAAGTTGAATTGTCCAGTGAAAGTTTTACCCAGGATCCAGAAACAGTTCCAGTAGTCACACTTTGTACTGCAAAAGAGGAGATAAATACATTAAGGCTGCTTTGACCTTTTCAAATGAACGAATGGAAGAAAATGACCATTTAGAGATACCACTTTGAAACTTCTCCTGTGATGTGAATATATCTATTTAATTTTTTATATGTCGCATTTTAAACGTCTTTATTATTTTTATGTAATAATGGATACAGCCAGGTTTAAATTTGTTGACTTTTGGAGGAGATTTTGGATATCATATTGAGACTTTGAGTAAAAACCAATGGCCGCTGGTTGCACTGCTTTAAGACTGTGATGGGGCCGCCATTGTCCGCCATTGCTCCATATGTGGGCGGCCAAACAAGCTAGTTTTCCATTAGAACGCACTGCACTTTAGACACGTTCTAAACAACTGTAAAGCCTGGTGCCTATAATTGTTTCTACAAACTTTCTACAGCTAGATATTATTCCTGTGATAACGCTGGGTTAGTTACAATTAAAGGGACCAGGCGGGTTTTCGTAAGGAACATTTTAGAAATCTCGTATACTAATGAGGGCCAGACCTTGATTGGCAGGCCGTTAGCATTAGAGCTAATGGCACGGGCGCGGCAACCACCGAACTATGTGCGAGGGCCGAGTCTACAGTGAAGATCCTGCTCTTATGTCCTTTTTAGGAACATGCTCCTTCACAACAGGGTAGGAGGAGTCTGTAAATAAACGGGGGAGGAGTGAGCAGAACTGAAGCTGTCTATTAATTCCACAGTCTATGGTAAAAACTAGTTTCTACAGTACAGGGAAAAACATTCAAATCAGTACAATTTCAAATTTGACCTTGTTTTTGCTGTTTGCAGTTCAATAAATCAGGAATTAGGTATCATAAAATATATATTGATTAGTACAAAACTAAACTGAAGAACTTTCTGAACATTTCTGTGAAGAAAAAAAAACATACTCCCCCCATATCTACATTTGTATTGACTTTCTGCCGTATTAATGCTCATTTTACTTGACACAAACAATGTTGCGGTGACCACTCCTTCATATTGGCTGCTTTCGATGTAAAGAACTACTGTATCTTGTAACTATAGATGATTTGTGTATGACATTAGATTTCTCTGCATGTTTGTTGGGAATGTGTGGTATTTTTCCCCACTCAGATAAACCATATCAGTTCCATGTGGCCTGAAAACCAGAGCTCAATCTAATTTGAGCTCAGTCCTGTTAGTTTTCCGTTGGGTAACCATATCTACGACGTCTTGTACCGGAGAGGAAATTCACTGGGACAGGCCGCTTCCAAACTGAGCCACTGAAATATCTGCCGTTCACGAAAACTAACATTTACAAAGAAACTAATTTTCTTTCGGTCTAGTTTATGGGATGCTAACACTGTGTAGTTACATAAAGGTGACTAGGTAATAATAATAAAATACAACAGGCACATGCATTAGGCAAACAGAAAATTAGAGGAAACATATTTCTTGTGAGCACAAAGGGCAAAAGAAGCAAGAAAACAAGCTGTTCAAATATATTAATGCGGCCTCCTCATAAAATATTTGAAATGGAAGAGAGAATTACTTCTTGTTAAAACAGTATATGTATTCTTTACTACTGTAAAGATTTGACTCTATCTGAATCATTGTGAGATAGTGTTCATACCTTGGCCTTGGACTGTGATTCTGTAATCTCCCCCTTGAGTTGCCTTGTGTATGAAATGTGTGGTATAAATAAACATGCCTCGTCTTGCCCTTGATACAAGCCAAGATTATACACTGTACTATACCAGGGTTAGGCAAGTGTCAGGTTGGATGTGGGGCCTTAACCTCTTAACCCCGCCTTAACCGAGGGCATTTTCTCCAGTTCAGCTTCATCCAAATCCATAAGTTTGCAGCCCATGGGCCAGTGTAACGCCCCATTTAAAAGCTAAGACCTATAAAACTCATCTAAATTGATCTTTTGTATCTAATTTTTGCAACGTTTTTGTTGCCATTTTGACACTTTTTTGTAGAAGCTTTTAAATTTGGGTAAAGCCAAAATAGAGAAAATGTGCTTGGTTCCGGTGGGGGTTAAGAGGTTAAACCAGTTCCTGCTAATATAAGCCTTGTACGTCACATTGACCTAAAATGGGGGTCTGAATTCAAAAGAGTCAACATTATGTTATTACTTCTTCATTCTTCATCTCAGGGTCATTTGCTCGATTTAGCCCCCGGGCCTGATGTTGCCTAAACCCACTCTATACTTTACTCTTCCTCTGTTAACTGTGAAATTAGCACCTGTTGCGTAGTGTCACACTAACACAGTGTGTAGTTTGAGATGCATGGCTCACACATGTGTTACCTTTTACCTGTCGGATATGGAGGGGCGGTATTTCTCTCGGGTGTAAATCTTTGGCCCATCTTGTTAAAGGTTGTGGCCATAAGAGAGTGGTCTGCTTGAGTTGAAGGCATTGAGTTGAAGGTGTCCTGCGGAGACAAAGTAAAAGACCTGGTGTTTCACTACAAAATGATTCCTCCATGTTTTATGAAGCACAGCGGCTCTGATGTGCTCTGAGCTGTCCATTTCACCCTCTTTGTAAAGGCAGTGTCATGTCAAACCCTGTTGACCCTTTAAGCAACAATCACTGACACATGTAGTGATTTAAAAGCATTAATGTCGGCGCGTTGGCCGGGAAATACTTCCTCTAAAACTCGTGTATCTGCCGTAACAATCTGGAATGTCTTAAAGTTGTTACTCACAGGCCATTTTCTGCAAATTTTTAGCAGAAACATGCCATGATAGCATCTAACGATTGCCAGGCAGCAATGGTTTGCCGATCAGTCTAACTGCGTGGGTTCTTAAAATTTCCAGGCATTAGCCAAGATGTGGTTTAGGGAACTTAACCTGCAAAGATTTATTTATTTTTACTGCAAAAGTAAAAGTATTTTATTTCTGCCATACAATGTTTGAAATTGATCAAATGACTCTTTAAGGTGGGGGTTCTCAAACCTTTCAAATTTGACTAAATTATGTCTAAATGCAGTGTAAACCATGTCTAAACTGAATACACTAATTAAAATGCATCATTAAAGCATGTATTTCATAAAACTGGACTATCTATGTCATATAAGAGCTTTGTGTCTCAGTGGATAGACCTTTTACCCTTTTCTTTGCACAATGGTTGAGTTCTTTTACACATCAGGCATCAGCTGATCTGAGCACAAAAAAGGAAAACCCTCATGCTTTTTCTGTTGGTCTAAATATCCACAATCCACAATTGCTCTACCACAAAATGGAACACTGGGGATACTGGATTCCTGTAGAGAACCATCGCACACAATTGATTGTGACAAGACAAAGCTACAAAACAACCAGGAACCACAAAATATTGACCATAACTTCAGTCCCACACATAACAGTCACATTTACAACAAACTCATGCACATCTCGGGGATTTACTGCGCTCAAATATCAGTTGCTTTCTTTGATAAAAGGAATCTGTATTGAAGGCGACACTCACGGTTTTACTAAGCACTTTTTTTTGCTTTCACCCCATCGAAAATGCTTGGTATAATGTCTAGTTTATACACATGATAGTGTACGTATGTCTTTTATGTTTCTTTTTGTCAATGACCTCACATGATCTTGCCAGACTCCCTTTTTTTTAGTCAATTGCTGATGTTGTGTTGCTATATCTTTGCAATTGTTGGTTTGTGTGATATTTGGTGTTTATTTTGGTTTTATTGTCAATATTTTCAGAGTTTGGGGTTGGCATAAAATTCTCAAATGTAGCAGAAGCTTTTAAAGCTGTGAACTAGAGTGAGTTTGAGTGCAGCACGTTTCTGTCTGCATGAAACGTCTTTATGGTGAACAACAGAGGTGAAACGTCACAGCTTTTATACAATGGGAAAACTCCTGGATAAGTGAGGGCTCATGCAAACACCTAAATATAGTCCTTTTTATCTCTGGCTCAAAAATTACCAGCCCGTGAGTCAGTACTTCCTTGTCTGTTATTTGTCTTGAACTCCGCTGCATTCTGTGTCTGTATAGTGAAATAAAATTATATTTTGAAATGTTGGACCAATGACAGAAACCCTGGCCATATTTGAAATCAACTCTGTTTATTGTGATTGGATGTGCCATGGCCTAATGAGGCTGTAGTGCTCTGTGAAGTGTCCATCTGAAGTTATTCTTATGCACAACAGCACTAAACTTTCCACACTGAACTGACAGCTTGGACTGTTTCGTATTATTTCAGTTGAAAAAATCTCATTGATCAAATGCAGCTTAGTCTTGTTCACACCTCTGCAAAAAATTTCCCGGCTACATAAACAAAAATGTTGAGTTTTACTTCACACTGAATAAAAATGATCTAGTTTTGTAAATTGTAGTTTTACAAAGGGCAATTTCAACTATTTACATTGTTCAGTATGATAAACGCAATCTGTCAAACTTAATCAATCCATCAAGTAACGCCCCTCGCAGAGTGATTATACAGCGGTAATAACATATGATACACTTTTTGAGAGCCATGACACTGCAATGAATGTGGAAGTTGTACTCCGTGAGAGGTGAAACCCCGAATGTAGCTCATACTGTATTTGAAATGCGGATTTGGATAGAAAGGCGTCAGAATGCATTAGGCAAGGCCTGATCATATAATTATACACACCATTATGTCACTGGGCAACGTCCGCACTTAAATACTAGAATAGTCTTCCTTTGTCAGGTAGACAGACTCCAACTCTCTTTTAAAGCACACTTCAAACAGTGGCTGAAGGAAAACCAGGCCTGTGAACACTCTCCGTTGTTATTGTATTTGTATTATCTTCTTGTGATTTGTTGTTACATTTTGTAAATTGTAAATTGTGTATTTGTCGCATGCCTAGGGACTACAAATGGAAACTAGCATCTCTGCTATAATCTGGCATATTTACAGTGCACGTGTGCAGCTGTTCATTAATATGCACTGTCCCTATCAAATAAATAAATAATAAAATTAAAATAAATAGGAATAATGAAATGTGCTTTCTTTTAAAGTGATTTGTTATTCAAACAGATTTGATCTGTACACAAGGAAAGAACATCAAACTACTCAACCTAATACTCACTTTACATCAAACGAGAGGCACTTTTCTTGCATCTCATTAGGAGTTTATCTGGTTTGGATCAGGGATAATTTGAGTTAACTCAGAGGTTTTTGTTTCCGAACATTTGAGATAAACTTCTCTTTGGTCATGGAGGTCAGCCAAAGCTGCTGTGAAGCCGACTCCTTCACCGACTTCACTGTGGTTTCTCCTGCTGTTTGGTTATATATGTTGGTGTGTAATCAGCATCATTTAGTCTTAGACTGAACAGAGTCAGTGTCACACATTCCTGTGCTGATCTGCTGGATTTGAAACCTTCCTGTCACTTTGTTACATATAGTGATCAAAACGACGACTTTATTTATCCACATGCAGTGTATGAATGGAGAGCAGGTTATTGGTTATTGTACTCCCGTTACTTTAGAACTTTACAGTACAGGCCAAAAGTTTGGACACACTTTTTTAAATGTTTTTTCCTTTCATTTCAAAACTGTTTCCATGGTAGATTCTCACCGAAATCGTTCATTTATGAGTGAACACATACAGAATTGTGTTTTAAACCAAAAAACTTTGACATACATTCTTCCAAATGGCCGCCTCTTGCTTTGATTACTGCTTTACACTTTTGACATTTTCTCAGTGAGCTTCACGATGTCGTCCCAGAAATGGTTTTGACTTCTCAAACATGTTGAAAACCTATTTCAAAAGACGACCTTATGAAGCTCATGGAGAATAAAGGGTGGCAATTTTGAAGAATTTAGAATATAAAACATATTTGGAATTATTTCACTTGTTTTTGTTTCCTTCATAATCCCATGTGTTCATTCATAGTTTAACGCCTTCAATGAGAATCATAGTGTGTTAATAATGTTGAAAATAAAGAAAAGGAAAAAAAAGGTAAAATGTGTATGCAATGCAAAGCTTAGAGATTGAAGTGAGTATGACTACTTTAGCTATGAATGCTCATTGGAGTTACTTATACTATGCAAGGCAAGGCAAGGCAACTTTATTTATACCGCGCATTTCGTACACAAGGCAACTCAATGCGCCTGCAACTGTCCCTCATACTGTATTGCTAGAAATTGCAAAAGCAATACAACCAAAGTCATATCTTTGACTTTTACATCCCAAATTCTCTCTAAAATCCTCTAAAAGTTGTAATTGGTTTATTTAGTGAACAATACAGTATAGTTTGGCTCAAAACTGAATTTAAATGAACCCTTTCCAAATAAGTGCATTCAGATTTGCCGTCCAATTGTGCTCATTCCTAACTTTGCAAACCGAGAAAATGCTGTGTTTTGACTCATGGCATACCTTGAATTCCTGCTACAGTTTATTGTACTAATGACGACAGAAAAGCTGCGCAGAAAGAGGTGAAGTGTTATCTCTGACGAATAAACAGAGAGAAAGCTCAAATCTATCCTTCGGTTCCAAATGATAAGACGAGAAGGAGGAGAGCAGCAGCGATCATCAGTCACTCTCAACCCATTCAGTCCACAGCCGACTAACAATACAGCGCTACATAGTACACATTACTATTGAGCTTAAAGGTGTTCAGACGTTGTTATCTAGCAAGAAAGAAATCTACACAAAAGAAGATGTCAGTGTAAATCTGATGTCGGTGATGCTATAAATAAATATTGGCATGTAAGAATGTTAGAGGTGTACTGTGTCTATTATCCATTTATCCATATTGTGATACAGACCAGAATAGCGGCTATACTGTTTGAGAGTTTTATTTTTGTTTTTTTTCTAAATTCCTGACATTTGTATTTGTCCAAAATGTAACCCTTGAAGACTATAAGCAAAGCAGTGGGTAAATGCAATTTAAAAGCAAAATAAATGAAGCATGAAGCCCTAACACCTTTCCCACCGTCTCTCACTCTCCTCCATACGTCGTACATCAATCAGAGTGGCTCCATCCATCTGTCCGTCTGAGCTCTGGAAAAACACTCGGAAGGGCTGAAGTTACTCGTGTTTAACCACAACACGATGCTGCAGGAACCAGCGCATGCCGCAGATTCTTACAAACGCTGTGCGCGAGAGTTTGTGCGAGGACAGAGATAAAGGTCCACAGGATCAGAGGACGGGTGCGCTGTTTGACAGTCAATTTGCCCCGCTGTGAGACAGACTTTGCTTTTCACACTTTTTCATCACGAGTTAGACTAGGCAGGGCTTTTGTTTTTAAAACCGGTTGGCTATGTTTAAGAGATGTGCGTGGTTACAGCAGCAGGAACACTTTACTTCACAGCACAATAATAGAACTAAAAATGCAGAGTCATAAATCTGTTAAGCCCCACCTGAACAGAGCACATTTTCTCTCATTCAGGTTTAACCGAATCTAAAAGCGTCTTGAAAAAAGCGTCAAAATAGAGACAAAAATGAGACAAAGAAATGACCATAAAAAGTGCTTAAAAGTAACAAAAAAGGGACAAAAAAGAAACAAAAAAGTGACAAAAAGAAACAAAAAAGTGACAAAAAAGAAACAAAAAAGTGACAAACATGACTATAAAGCAACAAAAAAGCAGAAAACCTGACCTTATATTACCCGCTGTTCTATAATTGAAATATTTGACTCAGTTTTGTATTGTTTTGTGATGTTGACACACACTGAGTCACTGACCAAAGAAATATAATCATTTACAAAAGTGTTGCCACTGCAGCCCAGTGTTTACTTACAGAGCAATAAGGACTGACCGCAAATCAACCATGAAACTGTGGGACAAAACCTGTTTTTTATGTACTCAAAATACAACTGGATACAACATGAAGTATTTGTAAAAATATAGTTAGCCCTGGATCAAACCTCTATCCATCCGTCCATCTTCTTCCATTTTCCCGTTGCCGGGTCGTGGGGGCAGCTGCCCAAATCACATTGCACCAGCCCCTATGGCTCCTCCTGCAGGTGGTGGGTCCACAGAAGGACGGCCTCATGGTTCTAACCGGGCCTGTCGGTCTCTCATAAGGGGCTTCTGAACCGCTCTTTGTCTGACCCGTCACCTAGGACCTGTTTGCCCTGGGAGACTCTACCAGGGGCACGAAGCAACAGAGCTCCCAGGATCATTCGTGTGCTCAAACCCCTCCACCACGTTAAGGTGGCGGTTCCAGGAGGGGTGGATCAAACCTATAACAGAATAATCAAGGGGCGTCAGCAACTAGGCCTGATTTTCTTGAGCAGTAATCATTAATGCCTTGATTTCTTTTTTTTGTCGCAGTTTGTGAATTTATGTTTCCATGTTTATCACCATGCTTATCTTTTCAATGTAGAAGCTGATTTATAACTGCTCTTGGAGGGCTACCGTTGTGTCACACAGAGTTTCAAAGTCAAGAGGACATCAGCTGCATCGTGTAAAGCTTTGCTAACAATAACTGTTAGATCTCACTTTCAATGACGCTCGTGAGACGCTGTTTTTTCTCCCGCTCCCACAATATGTGTCCAAATACACAGCGCCCTGTCATCACCTCCTCTACTACTGCATAAACGGAGCTTAATTAGAGCAAAATCTCCTCTACGGGGCAGGGACTTTCACTGAACAAACACGCTGAAACACGGAAAACTTGCCACAGTTTCATAACAGAAGGGCCTCTCATTGTCTTGGTGGTTTGAAGGCAGTTGGTTGTTGGTCTTAAAAATATCTTACTTGTTCTGGAATTCTGCTAATGTCCTTTAATTTGTTTCCCTCCAAAAATCCACATATCTTACAAATAATGTAAATGTTTGTTATAGGGCTGTGTTTCCTGAATTATGGATATGTCTGGTTATACAAAATTATATTGTGTCTGACTCAAGTACCTTCATTGAAGATGGACAACTCCTGTACGACTGAGAGCTTACACAGACATTGTAAGTCAGTGTCTTGCCCAAGGACACAATGACAAAATGTATGTAGATCAACGTGAAATGAACTTTATTTATTGTGGTCATACTAAGTGAGAAGCTCAGAGTAGAGCTGTTGTTCCCCCTGTCAAGAGTAAATACATCATCAGACAAAGAGGATTTCAGTTTTGACTTTGGAGTTAAGCGTCCTGGTCCCATTTACCACATCATCACTTCCTGGTCCATTTTGCTTGCATCTTATTTCTGCCTGTGCGTCTGTCTGCCTCACGTTTCCCTCTGTCTGCCGGGGAAGGCCTCAGCACCTTGTTCAGAGCTAATCTGTCTGTCTGTCAGTGCCTGGTAATCGGAGCTGTTTAGGGGGTCATCGGTCCCAGGTGGGCGGGCTGAGGAGTGTGTCTGCGCGGGAAAGTGGTGTGTGTGTGTGTGTGCGTTCCCATGTGGGACAGGAATGTGTGTCCCAGGAACCACTGCTTCCCACGGCCGTGCCACCCAGGACAGGCGCATACTGAGGGGCAAACGTCATACCGGCCCATACAGGTGCACTGGAAACTTTAGCACAATACATAATGTGTTTAACTGGGAATGCTCATGTTATTGTAAAATTATGCATTCATACATTTAATTGAGACACACTATTGTCTCTGCTTTTGTACAAACTTGAATTCCCAAAGTAATGCAGTAAATGTTATCTAAAGGGTATACTCAATCAGCTTTATTTCTACCCAAAATGAGGTAAGGCAGTGCATTAATAACATTTCAATCAAACCACAAAACTTTTTTTAACTTTTATTTAACCAGGAATGTCCCAATGACAGTCAGAATCTCTTTTCCAGGAGTACTTGTGTACTTCTTTTTGTGCTGCGGCCAAAGGAAATCCTGCACAGACATGGGGAGAAGATGCAAACTCCACGCAGAAAGGCTCCACCCGACCCCGTAAAACAAATCCCTGGACCGTCTTGCTGTGAGGTAAGAGCGCCATGACCGCTTTGCCACAGTGGCAGTGCCAACCAATGTGCACTATGGTCAATATAAAATATTGGCATGACGGCGCGAACAGAAAACTTTGTGGCATCTGGTTTGAAGCAGAATTTGTTTAAAAGGTCAGTCTAGTTCCTGGGGGATTATTTTTCGGTTGCCAAATCACTCTACTCTAAAATGAAGGCTCAAAAAACAAACCCATCAAATTAGGAGTTTATGAGCTTAAGTTTGTATGTTTTGTATCAAATCCAGACATAAAAATCCACAAAAGAAAACCATCCACGTAACGTTCAAATGACAAATCTGACTTTCATCTTCAAGTTCAAGTGCATTTACATTTAAGGCAGATAAATGCACTTTTAAGAGCAGATCGATGCCCGATTAGATTTTGTTTCAATTACTCATGGAGGAGAGCAGAAAAGTAGAACATAAAAAGTGATTTGAGTGTTTTGGTGTCTGTCTGAGGGAGTGAAGTGGAGCAGCGAGGTCACACGAAGCCACCCATGGTCTGCTGGAAAGAAATGATCATTTATCACCTGCTGATTCACAGGGCTAGAGTTACCAGAGCCAGCGGTTCAAAGGTCCAAGGCAGCAGCAGGAAAATGGCTCGGCAAATGAAAAATGAAGATATATGCTTGTATATAAAAGCATTAAAGCAAACTCAAATCCAAAATCAATCCGTTTGATGTATCGAATAAAAGATAGTGCTGTTTATTTTCTGTCGGGTTCTCACCTAATGCAGAATACATTGCTAACGTTGTGTCAGTCAGGTTGGTTTCAGCCTTCGCCTTTAATCTTGATCTTGAGATGTTTATGTAGGCTCTCAGTCGTTCCAGAAATGAGGGAAATCATGGTTAAATTGGCTTCCAGCTTGTGTTTTTTATTTGTTATCTGACTTTAAGCGAGAGATGAAACGTCCATATCTTATCCTATGTGCATGAAAAGAAAATCAATATTAATCCAGTGGTTTTGAATTTTACCATAATTTCAGAAAAACAGGTCTTACATTTTACTGAGACAGTGTCATGAATTTGATGGATTTGATTTGTGAATAATCATTTTTTTATGGTGACGTGTGGTGGGGTGTAGGTGGCAGCTTGGTATTGTTATGGATCTCTGGAACGTAAACTTTTGGCCAGTGTTACCAGAAGTGGGTGAAAATGTCATTGTGAGTTAAAGGGTTTGGTATGTGTTGCAGGTAACATCGGTTCAAGGGGAAAACCACAGAGCTGCTTACTCAGGTCCCACAAACACCTCGCAATGTTTGAGTGAGACTGTTGACCAGGCAGTTTAGAAAGCACTGTTTTTATATGTGTCAGCCCAGGGGCAGACCTCAGCGTGTGTTTGTCCGAGTGAGAACACAGAAGGGGGAAAACCAACTTCTGAACGCCTTGTCTTTGCGAGCGAGTGTGTGTGTAACTAAAACCCTTTGGACGTGTCGGCCGAACAGGCAGATCAGTGAATGCTGCCAGTCAGGAGCAGTGACCCCGGCCTCTGGGGCTCTTTAGCAGTGCACCCACCATGAAGACTGGAGGTCACTGACAGAGGGGGCATTCAGTGAGAGTGGGAATACAGACTGGGCAGAGAGTATGAGTTGGTGCATGGAGTTTTTAAAAAGGAGATAAGTGACTCACTATTTGGAGACTGAAGAGACCTGTGTAACTGTCAAGCTCTGACCCGGCTACCCTCGAGTTACTGTCCTCTCTTTATATTCACATTACTGTATGTGGCAAGACGAGTGGTTAGCAGGCTTAACAGCACCACCCCAGAATATCTGTTGATAATTAACGCGCAAAGGCAAAAAGAAAATCTCTGTCCATCACCTTCAGTGTTGGGCAAGTTACTTGACAAATTTAATATATTCTATATTAGTAGTTACAGCTTTAAACATGTAATATGTGTGTATTACATATTACTGTTTCAAAAATTTAGCTGACACTACTTTGAGTTACTTTTGAGTAACTTTTGGCAAAATATAAACTGAAAACAGTAATAAAGCCACTGAGCAAAAGTGCAGTCAAAGATTTCCTTTTCCTTCACTTTCCCCCATTCTCTCGTGTTTTATTTTGACGACATTAACGACAGACTGCAGATCATACACCAACCTCCAACTTGATTTGGTGCTGCATTTTTATTTGGGGGGAGTTTGGCATTTCTTCGATCATACATTTAAATGCACTTGTAACTCAAGTTACTTGAAATGTAATGACTAATATATTCCCGTATTTTGTTTAAGTAATATGTTATATTCCTTAGCTACTGAAAACATATTTTTGTAACTCGTTACTTTTGTAATATGTTACCCCCAACACTGATCATCTTTTCCATGCACACGATCATTTTCAGAGCAAGCGAACAAGCGAGCACCTTTACCTAGCAGTCCATGCTTGGAGCATTACATTACCAGAGCAACCTTGAGATAAGGACTGAGTTACAATTATTTGATAATTGTCCTGATTTCCTTCAATTAAACAAAATAGTGTGACATAGGAAGCAAACGGAACAACCTCTCGACCTCACCCTTTCATTTGTACAGTTCATTCTTACCTAGAGACGCTTGTTTATTAAATATATGTTAGTGGATTTAGTACCGGATGTGGTTTAGTATATAAATTAGCGTTCAGTGCAAATTTCCCTGCAGCAGACTTTACGGCTTACAGTATTTTGACATCTCTTAATCGGGACAGTGCTCTGCCCGTTCAGATCACGTTTCCTCGTCTTTGTTTAAATCCTTTTCTTTGATTGTTTCCCGGCCCCTGGCTTCCTTTCTTACCCAGTTTCTCAATCCATCTGTTTTGTAATGGGATCTCTGCATCGTTTTGAGTTATAGAAAACAGTCGTAGTGGCTTCTCAGTTATGCGCCTGTTTACGTCCCTGCTGCACCGCACGAGACGTGACAATAGACTTGAATGCTGCTCTTTCAAATATCCGTCATACTTATATCCGCTGTCTGGCAGGTTCAGCGCTGAAAACCTCATACGGAAATGTGACTTTGATAAAAAAAAAGAAATATGATTTATATTTTGGCTCCAAATATGAAATGTACACCATCTGAAATGTTCCTGCGGCTTGGCCATTTTGTTTAGACAATTAATCACTTTGTGTAGCCACTGAGACTAAAAGGTTGTGTAAGCTGAACTAATGCATTATAGTTACAAGTATAAACCCAGAGAGATCGACATAAGGAACTATCATATTTACATTTTACTTCTGGCTATATTGGTCAGCTCCCCATTTGTGCCGGAAGTCACGGGTTTAATCTCAACGTTTTGTTAAAATGATCTGAGTATTTGTCCAGGAACGTCAGAGTGCAAGACCGCCGTTAAAAAAAAGAGAAAAACTTGCTTTGCCGTCCCCTAAAAGTGAGGATGTTCTAACTTTGCATATTTTTGCCTTGACTTAGTTTTGAACTTATGGGGATATGCAACTGAATCAAGACCATATTTTCAAAGACAGTTAAATAAATAAATTCTGTGAAAGTTTAAGTCTGTGGCAGGTTGAAGTCCAAAATTGGTCTTTTCACACCATGCAGAATAGAATAAATTATCAACAACTCCAAGGCAGACACACTATCCCACAGGAGAGTTTGGCACGAACTCATTAGAGTTATCTAATAAGTTCGTGCCAAACTCATTAGATGAAAGATTTGTTATATGGAGTGTTCATGGAGGTATTCAGTATACCTAAAAACATTCTTTAACATACATCTCCAAAGTAGAACATTCTTCAAACTCTCCGATACAAGATGATCATGATAGAGGCATCCCATTGTGTTCCATGAACCACAAACCAACCACTTGGAATAGCAAGGTCTATGCCCATAAAGCTAATCTGTATGATTGCTGACAGATTTTCAACAGAGTATTATCTGCGAGTAAAGTGACTCTTCCCACAGTGATGTTTAATGCCTTTGTTTGGCTCTACACGTAAACATTTATCTCTCTGACCACATTTATTCAGAAGGAATAGAATCCCACATGAAGATTAAACCAAGAGTCTGTTGAATATTTCCCAAATCTGCCAAATAGGGGAAGGTTGTTTTCTTGTGTTGGGGGATTCAGTGGCTTAAGTTTCATCAAAGCTGGAAGAAAATTACCACTGTAATTTTCTAGATACGCTCTGTCCAGTGTTTACAAATAATGCAGGTCTTTGCATCACAGGTAGTTACTTTATTAAGACTCACAGCTGCACTGAACAATGTCTTTTTCAGACCCCACTTTTATGTCTTCCCCTTCCACTGGAAGTGTTTTATGTTTTGGGAAGTAAGACAGAGTATTAGGAAGAGTGATTGGCTTAGAGAGAGATCAACAGTAAAGCTGACCAATCAGGGTAAAAGACTCTTTGACATGTCATTGGTTTAGCAACACAAGGTGGTTGCCTCATGGTTGCTCTCATCCAAAAACACAAGTGGATTATGAAGATGCATATTATCTATGACGGCTGATTTTGTTGGGATTTAAAGTTGCCGACATATGTGGGAAAGGAGAATTGGCCTGTGGAGTTTAAAAAGCCTTGAGCCATCAGCAGTGATCATCATTGAAGGTGAGTCCAGTGTTTGTTTAATATCTATATTGCATGTGGGCTCATCTAGCTTACGCATGTTTATTTTGTTCAGATAATTGGGTATTTGGTAAATGTGTTGTTTAATTCTCATGCAGCTAAAAAAACATTGTTATTTGTTCGACTACAGTGCATTGCTGTGTTGGTTCTGAAGAGCTCTAATGAGAATAGTTTGAAAGTAACGCATTTCTTGTCCGGATTTGGTGATTTGTGCCATCAGAATTTTTTCTTACTCAAAACATGGAGCAGTGAGTGTTTTTATGCTGATCTGTTTATAACACAATTCATTTGTCCCGTAATGCATTACTTCATCACATGGTAGACCAATTACTTTTAAAGTAATGTTTGTGCTATAGTCATGAATGCCTATATGTGAGTTATTTTGATTAGAAAGAGCCAAGGAGCTTCAAATCATCTCAATTATTGTTCATATAAAGTTATTGCTTCATCAATACACTCAACAATTTGCTCATGAAGGGGTAGAATAGAAAAGGGGTATGCCAATTTAGACTGGAGTAAAGCTATTGTCAACACTGAGAAATTAGTCCTTCAAATTTGAGCTCATACATTATTAACATTATAATACTCAATTTACTATTATTTAAATACTGGTCAAGCATTGCTAACAACTCTGCCACTGTGCTCCCCTGCTTAAAGGCACTATACCTGCTTTCTTGCAGTGGAATGAAATGTGTAACAAAACACATTTCATTCTCCTTTAGTATAGTGTAAGGCTAGTCCCACAGGATATCATGCATAACTTTCCAATAAATGTGCACAATAAACAAACAATATTTTTTACACAACCTCTGACTTATAGTTTAGGAAATTGTTTGAACTTGTCTGAAATAGGAAATGAATTTGGGTCTCATTTATTTGCGAGTCAACATGGGGTCACAAGGAACTTTGTTTGAAATGACATGAAATTAGGAGAAGTTCTTGTCTTGGGCCAAGTGCAGAAGAATTATTCCTCAAATCTAAAATGGTGGTTTTGCTGTAATCTTTCCAACGGTGGATTATGTTACACAGAAACAAACATTTCCACATGCTTATGCCAGTCCGAGACACATATCGATGTGTGTATCAAGAATTCATAACTTTACACACATGTTTCCTGGTACAGCTGCCCTGGTTCTGTAATTTATTTTGTTTATTTTAGTGCAATAGACACATGCATTATTCAGAATGGTTCCATGTGAGCCCAATATTCAACAAAGACTAGTAACATCTCTCACTAAAATTAAAACAAGTACATAGGTTATGAGTATATTTTTAGTGGGATTTAAGGTAGATTTATATACAGTAATATGGAGAATGCTCTTGTCCAGGTCTGTGAACTATTTTATCGCTAATAAGGGCCAATGCACATTCTGCATGATGTACATTTTAAATTGGTCTATTTTGATACTGTAATTGATAGCTTTTTGTTCACATTTCTTAAATACTGATTGCTCAATACAATACAGTACAGTGTTCTTACAGTGCACCTTTTTAGTGACTGTGTAAACTATATGAAACAAGAAATCAGAGTTATAAAAAATGAATGGATCCGGCTCCTTCCACATGCACAAGGGTGGTGACCCCGATATATCAATGTTGTAATTAAAGCTACATTTCATGTCTCAGTGGCTTTCCCCATAATATTTACACTCCTGGAGCAGCAGTTCAAGAGAATTCCCCCCAGTACATGATACATTCAGGAGGAGAATTCAAATAAACACGCACTCAGAGGTAACAGGTTTAAGATGTCACAGTCCGACACTCATCCATCTTGTAGCCTGGTCTTTGTCACCTGCACAGCAAGAGGGCAGCAGAAAAACGTGTGTGTTAGCTAGTTCCAAGAGCGACTTCATTCATAAGAGAAAACGGCTGCCCCGGCTTCCCTCAAATGATCAAAAGTGGAAATAATTAAGCCGACAGTAAATAAAGTGAAGATGAAGCAATAAACACTGGGCAGCTCTGACACAGATGCTGCAGAGGAACTTTGGGGCTGTTTGAAGTGGGGCTGTCGACAGAAGAACAAGAACAATACAACACGGCAGCTACTGAACCATCTCACGCTCACATACTCTCGTGTAGTGGCAGTGTTCAACCCACTTCAGATTGATCTTTATTATGTAAAAAAGAACTGCAGAAGTACAGTGTGTAGAGTTGTACGCCTGCTCAGTGAGAGTTGTGTTTGAGGCTCTTGTTTCTGTCAATGGTTCAAAGACACGCATTCATGTCACAGTGTGTTGTTAAGCTGTGGGTATTTTGTATTTATTTATTTATGTTGTTATTATTATAATCATTATTGATTTCTGAACTGTGGTGAGACCACCTGTGTGGAGTGTGTCCTTCGTGAGTCTGTGTGGGTTTCCTTTAGGTACGCCCGTTTCCCCCAAATAAATATTTTTTAACACATCATGGCAATGTTTCTGTACAGCTGGGTCCAAATGTCCTCCATTAATCCTAACCCCTCAGCGATTCAGTAGGAGTTTCGGGCATACAGTGCATTGCACTACTTTCTCCTCGTCATGCAAGCGCAGTGTTTGGAATAACGCCGTTTAAAATAACGGCGTTACGTAACGCCGTTATTTTTTCAGTAACGGAGTAATCTAATTCATTACTCTTCCCGTCGTTACAACGCCGTTATCGTTACTGGACATAAAATACGGTGTGTTACTATATTGATTGAATAAACTGTGTAATCCGAACGCACCCCTGGCTCACAGCTAGCTAGTGAGGAGGCGGAGTCATGTCATTCCACACGCGCCAGTGGCGCCCCACACACACACACACACACACACACACACGCATACGTGGTTTTATGGTTTATGTTGACCTTTTGGAAAAACCAACCCTGGTGTGGTTTAAGAGGACTATGGTTTCCCAAGGTCCTAGAGAGATAAGCTCTGGATAGACTAACTGTAAAAAATCTGAAAAAAATTTAGGTCTATTTAACATCCTTGTATCAGCTACGGTTGTCTATACACAGCCACCGACCAGAAGGTGGTTCATGAGGACCAAAGATGAATTATGAGGACTTTAAACATAACTGAACCACAATTCCCCTATGAGAGACCAACAGGCCCGTTTGGAACCATGAGGCCGTCCTTCCGTGGACCCACCACCTGCAGGAGGAGCCATAGGGGACTGGTGCTATGTGATTTGGGCAGCTCCAACGGCTGCCTCCACGACCCGGCAACGGACAAGTGGGAGAAAATGGATGGATGGATGAACCACAATTAGAGGCTGGAAAAGTTTTAATGTTCTTCATACATACACTCCATGCTTATCCATCTTTTACCTTTAGTTGTCTTTTATGTGCTAGTCCACGATTTCTCACAAAGTCTCTTATATTCTGCAGTGTTCTCTGACTTAAGGCCATTTCTGCTTGCTTACACTGAGTTACTTCATTTTTTGTGGCCAGTTTTCCTCTCTTGATGTGTTTTTTAAAATGCCGCATTACAGCTGCTTCTTCAGTCTTTGACCATGCTCTTTTTGTCACTCTGCGTTTTGGTCCAGGTTGCTTTGCAGGCCTCTGTGCTGCCTCTGAAAAGGAAAATTAGGAATTAATTTAAACAAAACAATGTGAATAAGTCAGAGCAAGACTACTACAAGAGTAAACAGAAGAACTTGCCTTCAAAATCAGAGGTATCTCCATCAGCTATGTCGATCGGGTCATCATCTATAACCACAGTTGCCGCTTGTTTCTCAGCAGAGTCCCCCGAGTCACTGTGACTCTCCTCTTCGGCCTCATCTGCACTGATGGGAATTTCATCTAAAAACAAAAGGGGGATTCAATTCAATCAGCCCGCTCCTAAAGCCACCAGGCCTGGGAAAACTCACCAAGGCTGGGGCTAAGATCCCCAGCCGGCTCCTAAAGCTACCAGCCCCGCACCGACATCCACCACAATGACCCACCCTCTACTCCACTTACACTACCCGGCTCAGGGCACTCCTACCCCGGCCTACGTGCACACACTCGCCCCCCTGGCTCCTCTGGACCTCCTCTGACCAGCCTGCTCCTAAAGCTACCAGCTCCGCACCGACATCCACCACAATGACCCACCCTCTACTCCACTTACACTACCCGGCTCAGGGCACTCCTACCCCGGCCCTACATGCACACCCAGATAAGAGATACATTTAACAAACCTTCAAGTTCAATCTCCTCCAGCGTCTTTCCTTTTAGCGAGGAAATGGATCCCTTCTCCATTAAAAGCAATACTTTGGATATCTTTGCAAGTTGTGTTGTTGGAACAGGCAGTCTGTAGAATTCCCTGTGTACGCGGATATCATGTCCAAGGAAGTCTGCCACCTGATCCAGCTCATTCTCCTGGAGGTTTAAGACTTGAGATAGCGTGGCCACATGTTTCCTGAGACCCGTCGACCGGAGGTGCTCGGGGTACTTTGTGTCGCACTGTGTGGAGAAACGTCTCAGGCAGTCACTTCCTCTATAATGGGTTGGTGCTTTGGGTCGTGCAAATAAGAATGGGTTTGAGGGAGACACACCACATTCTTTCCTCTTATTTGTGAGTAGTGTAAGACCATTGACAACAGGTCGGGGGAGAAGAACTGCAACTTTTCTCCCTCTTTTACCCATAATTTCCACGCGACTTAGATACCGGCAGAGCTTCTTTTCTGTGTCCGATAAACCAAGGCTTACATCCGCATGAAGTTGTTGATTATCCCTCTCCAGAAAATGTTTCAGAGGCATTTTGGAAACCTCTCCAGCTCGCCGACGGTTGAACACAATGATTTGTGTGAGCAACACCATGGCAAGACGGGCATAAGTTTGAGCATCATCTGTTTCTTGCAGTTTGCTTGTGGCCTCTTCTGCTGCCTTTTCCAAAAACTTGTGAAGTTTCACAACATCTTCAGTGAATGGTAAGGTTAACGGTTTATTAAACTTGGCATCACTCAGTGTGTTAAGGGCATTGTGAGATACATATTCTTTCCACTTGGTACTGAGCAACTTCTTAAATGTTTCAGTATACTTCACCAGCTTCTCATCTTCTGCCATCAAGCCCCGGCAGTGGATGATGTCGCAGATCTTATTCAGTGTGTGGCCGAGTTTAAGAGCAAGGCTCGGGGTTTTGTACGAAAGATTGTCATCATTAAAACCTGCTACCTTTTTGACCGCTTGTACCACTTTCTCAAAGTTTGCAGGCCTAACAGCATCTTCCAGGGTCGGCACAGAGAAATCTGTCCGCAAGCACAGCAGCAGACGTCCCACTTCTCTCAGTTTTTGTCTTATGTATTCATACTTTGTTGTATCCTGTCCATGAATGTTGTAAAGTGACTGGGCAAACTGGAGAATACAGAAGTCATTTCGCACAACTGATCCAACTTCATCCACGTTCATAACACTGAGAAGCTTCCAAACCCCACCCGAGATTTGCGCACATAAGGCGGCATCCTGAGCTGATGCAGAGCCGAGGATCCTTCTCCTTCCAGACGTCTCTTCTTGGTTTGCATCTTCGGGTTTGTGAGGGCACCTGCGAGTATGCCTCCATAGTTCTTTGCGGAGAAACATGCCTTGACAATACATGCAGTGAATAAACTTTCCATCCAAAGCTTTTTTTTTGCATCGTCGCTTCACTTTCAATTGCCCTTTCCCACTTTGTAATACTGCTTGATTATGTAAAAAGTTCCCTTTATTCCTAATTTTTTCAATCCGTTTGTTGCGCTCCTTGACATCAGTAAGGGAAAAGACTTGTACAATCTCTGCATTGGTCTTGTGTGTTTTAAGATGTCTCGATATTTTCTTCTGGGGCTTACCGCAGACAAAGCAGTAATTTATGGAACTTGTCCGCTGTGGGTCTCCTCTTCGTGGACCATTCTCTGAATGCAACTCTGAGGTGTATGAAGAACTACCTTGCTGGCTGGTTCCCGGTGCACTAGAAGCAGGAGCAAGACTTGTATCCGACTTTTGTGTCAGCCATATATTTGGATGGGGGAGCTCATCTAAATCTTCATCACCCACATAGTCTGGGTCTGAGTCTGGGTTGTTTTTTTCTTGTGCCATCTCCTGCCTTTGGTCCTTCCCAGTGTCACTCTGAAAGATAAACAGACAATACTTGAACCTACAAAGAACCACCCAGGCTGGGGCTAAGTTCCACAGCCAGCTCCTAAACCCAATACCCCGGTCCCCAACTCATCAGGGCCGGGGAAAACTCACCAAGGCTGGGGCTAAGTTCCACAGCCTGCTCCTAAAGCTACCAGCCCCGCACCGACATCCACCACAATGACCCACCCTCTACTCCACTTACACTACCCGGCTCAGGGCACTCCTACCCCGGCCTACGTGCACACACTCGCCCCCCTGGCTCCTCTGGACCTCCTCTGACCAGCCTGCTCCTAAAGCTACCAGCTCCGCACCGACATCCACCACAATGACCCACCCTCTACTCCACTTACACTACCCGGCTCAGGGCACTCCTACCCCGGCCTACGTGCACACACTCGCCCCCCTGGCTCCTCTGGACCTCCTCTGACCAGCCTGCTCCTAAAGCTACCAGCTCCGCACCGACATCCACCACAATGACCCACCCTCTACTCCACTTACACTACCCGGCTCAGGGCACTCCTACCCCGGCCTACGTGCACACACTCGCCCCCCTGGCTCCTCTGGACCTCCTCTGACCAGCCTGCTCCTAAAGCTACCAGCTCCGCACCGACATCCACCACAATGACCCACCCTCTACTCCACTTACACTACCCGGCTCAGGGCACTCCTACCCCGGCCTACGTGCACACACTCGCCCCCCTGGCTCCTCTGGACCTCCTCTGACCAGCCTGCTCCTAAAGCTACCAGCTCCGCACCGACATCCACCACAATGACCCACCCTCTACTCCACTTACACTACCCGGCTCAGGGCACTCCTACCCCGGCCTACGTGCACACACTCGCCCCCCTGGCTCCTCTGGACCTCCTCTGACCAGCCTGCTCCTAAAGCTACCAGCTCCGCACCGACATCCACCACAATGACCCACCCTCTACTCCACTTACACTACCCGGCTCAGGGCACTCCTACCCCGGCCTACGTGCACACACTCGCCCCCCTGGCTCCTCTGGACCTCCTCTGACCAGCCTGCTCCTAAAGCTACCAGCTCCGCACCGACATCCACCACAATGACCCACCCTCTACTCCACTTACATTACCCGGCTCAGGGCACTCCTACCCCGGCCTACGTGCACACACTCGCCCCCCTGGCTCCTCTGGACCTCCTCTGACCAGCCTGCTCCTAAAGCTACCAGCTCCGCACCGACATCCACCACAATGACCCACCCTCTACTCCACTTACACTACCCGGCTCAGGGCACTCCTACCCCGGCCTACGTGCACACACTCGCCCCCCTGGCTCCTCTGGACCTCCTCTGACCAGCCTGCTCCTAAAGCTACCAGCTCCGCACCGACATCCACCACAATGACCCACCCTCTACTCCACTTACACTACCCGGCTCAGGGCACTCCTACCCCGGCCTACGTGCACACACTCGCCCCCCTGGCTCCTCTGGACCTCCTCTGACCAGCCTGCTCCTAAAGCTACCAGCTCCGCACCGACATCCACCACAATGACCCACCCTCTACTCCACTTACACTACCCGGCTCAGGGCACTCCTACCCCGGCCTACGTGCACACACTCGCCCCCCTGGCTCCTCTGGACCTCCTCTGACCAGCCTGCTCCTAAAGCTACCAGCTCCGCACCGACATCCACCACAATGACCCACCCTCTACTCCACTTACACTACCCGGCTCAGGGCACTCCTACCCCGGCCTACGTGCACACACTCGCCCCCCTGGCTCCTCTGGACCTCCTCTGACCAGCCTGCTCCTAAAGCTACCAGCTCCGCACCGACATCCACCACAATGACCCACCCTCTACTCCACTTACACTACCCGGCTCAGGGCACTCCTACCCCGGCCTACGTGCACACACTCGCCCCCCTGGCTCCTCTGGACCTCCTCTGACCAGCCTGCTCCTAAAGCTACCAGCTCCGCACCGACATCCACCACAATGACCCACCCTCTACTCCACTTACACTACCCGGCTCAGGGCACTCCTACCCCGGCCCTACTTGCACACACTCGCCCCCCTGACTCCTCTGGACCTCCGGGGACACACAGCCCACATCTCGGACCCACTCTTAAGCACCCCTCCTCGGACTACACCCCCCAACTCATCCAGGCCGGGGAAAACTCACCAAGGCTGGGGCTAAGTTCCACAGCCAGCTCCAAAACCCAATAGCCCGGTCCCCATATCATCCAGCCCGGGGATAAATCCTCCAGGCCGGGGCTAAGTTCCATTCAGAAAATACTTGATAACGTATATTTAACAAGGACTAGATACTTACCAATATATTTTCTTGTCTTCTTTGGAGTGAACTTTCTCTTGGTCCTTCTTCTTCGCATTACCATTAGATGTCTTCCGAAATCACTCAACATGCCCGGACACATATCCCGCACGTGTCCCCATAAAGAACCAATCACAATGGAGCCTTCAATACCGCCAGAGTAGGGTAGGGGGAGCACATCATACACTCCATACACAAGAAGTCAGGTTGGGGTATTATATGGACGTCAAATAAACTTTCAATTTATGGTCTTTAAAAGCTAAGAATTTAAAAAAACTTGATATGTGCATGATATATTATCATTGAGCATTAAAAGGACTTCAGAAAAACAATGAAATTATGCTCTTTATATGCTAAAAATTAAAATACAAAATCTTGGTTTATGAGGACCGTAGCATAGTCCTGCTAATCCCCTTAGGTTCTCGTAGTGCTGGTGAGTAGTCAGGTCAATTGGCTCCATAAACCATATATACAGACACACGCACACAACACACACACACAACAGCTAAACTGAGAATCGATGGAGCAGCAGAGATGGCGATTCAGGAAGAGAAGGATAAATCTGATGAAAACTTGGCATTTTCAAGGTGGTGATATAAGCACTACTTCAAGTTTATTGCGAGCAAAGGCAAGAACGTACATGTAATGTGTACATTATGTCCAGGGGTGAAAACTCTTTCGACATCCGTAAGTAACTCAAATTTAATGAAGCATCTCACAACGACACACACGTCTACAAAGTTAGTGGCCAAAAACACCAGTACCTCCACCACAGATGATAGCACGCCATCCACTAGCAAAGAAGGACTCGGAGCAAAGGTTGAGAGAGTTTGATTTAATTTGCTAGCGTTAAGTGCACTTTATATGGTGTAACTGTTTACTTTTCTTACAAAGATAATACTTGAAGTGCAGTATAAACATCTTGCTGTTTGTCGACGTGCAATAAATATCAAAAGTTATATACAAACACCTGTCTGTTCTACTCATTCAATTGATTTGTGAAAACTGCACAAAACATTGATATTTAGCAACTTTTTTTTTAACAGTAACGCAAATAGTTACTTTCACTGGTAATGAGTTACTTTCATTATAGAGTAATTCAGTTACTAACTCAGTTACTTTTTGGAACAAGTAGTGAGTAACTATAACTAATTACTTTTTTAAAGTAACGTTCCCAACACTGTGCAAGCGCAATAGACACATTGCGACTTCAAACATCATGAGGCATGAAAGCACATAAAAAAGTGTTTCAAATCTAAAGACAGTGAGTTGGGGTTACCATCATTATTTATTTTAATCTGTGCATTTTTAAATATTATGATTACTTACCTCAACAATCTAACCAGCTGAAGAAAATGAATAATCTGTTGTGCTGCTATAAACATGATGACCGGTGCCACGACTTCACTTAAAGAAAAAAATTGCATTTACTAAAACACACTGTCTAGTAATGAAGAATATAAAGTGTTATTTCAACATTATTCACTGATGATGTATGAGATATTAACATCCTGGAAGGGTCTGTGCATAATATGGACTTCAAAAGCCACTCTCTCACAGCTTAGATGCCCTTACACACACATTTGGTACAAAGGTGGTGGGTTCTCTGCACTGACCGTGATGTGGTGATAATGGCAGCCACATGTTTTAGACCTGCCCCACTGTACAGTAAATACACATGCAGCAGGAGGACACGCCACAGGCCACAGGCTTTGTTTCATAATCCCAAGCAAAACTGCGACAAAACCAGCTTCTTTATGCTGTCTTTATTATATGTATTATCATAAATTGTTAATCAATCTTTACTAATTCAACTGCCACTGTACTTACGTGGAAATTTGAACTAAAAGATAGATTTTCATTTAATCCCAGTCCCAGACAAAACAAGCTGATCAATAACAAGCCTGATTTTTATAGTCTGTTGGCATGGCAGCACAAAGTGACTCACAGTGTCTCTGAAAGGAATTGTACGGATTCTTTGGATTCCTTGGATAGACCACATGTTTTTAGAAAGCGATGGAACTACTAAATATCAAACATAGGAAATCATAGGTTACAGTAAGAGGAAAAGGAACATAGAAGGATCTGGCGGTTTCAACTCGGTGGTTCAAGCATTTTTTACAGACTGATTACAATCATTATGTATGTTCGCATATTAACATGTAAAGAAGAAAACAGGCGATAAGCTTGATCCTTGTGGCACACCTTACATCAATGCCCCATTTATAATACAGTTTAGTTGCTAAAAGTTAAATGGTAGGGGGAAAAAAGCTGTTAAATCATTCAGCCAAAAAGTTTGCAATGTGGCTACTTCATGAATTGAAGTAGCTCTAACATTATTCAAATATTTTAAGCCAAATCAGTCTCATAAGGGCATAAGGGTTCTAGAGCCTATACAAGGAGTATTGGCATTATTTCAGCTGTGACTGATGATCTGTAGAAAGAGTTACAAAACAAAGAAGCGTATCAAGAAATCAGACGACCTGTCTATACATGTGTGTTTGAAGCGAAAGGTATCAATAATTCCCATCAATAATCCACTTCCTGCCTCAGTCAGCAGCTGGTGTGTATGAGAGTAGGGAGAATTATTCATTACACACACTACATCATTACTGTCAACAGCTGCCAGCCAAGCCAGCCCGGTATCCAAATAACATCATTATCACAAGTATTCTTCAACAACCTGCCCCCCTCCTTAGCCCCCCGACCCTTTGCTCCTCCAGGAAAATGACTGGACACCTCTCCCCAGCCATGGGTCCCCCCCCGCTGCTCTTCACACTGCTGCCGCGACCTCTGACCTCAGGGGTAGTGTCGGGGAGAAGTCGAGCTGAGCGCCTGTCAGTGTGTGGTGGCTAAAGGGGCAAGAGTAATGAGCAAGAGGAGTGTGTCCAAGTCTGTTCAAGGCTTTAGGGCACATCTCTGTCTCAAAAGCACCTATTTATATAATGCTGAATTTCAGTACCACAAGCCAGTACAAAACACTATTTCAGATTCCTATTAGATTATCTGAAAAAGTGTTATTGTCAGTAAGAGCTGAAATTTGCTCTCAGCTCATAAATGACATCTGGACGACCCATAAAAAGCATACACGCAGTCAAGTTGATGGGCCTACTTACAAAGAGTGGCTCATAAAGAAGTGCGTTGTTACCAGATATGGCAATAATTGAGAACTAGTAAAATTCTATAGGGCTGAATAAAATTACAACGTTAGTTCAGTAATTTGGACATTCTATTTAGATACAAGAGCTCACAGTCTTCTTTTGTGTATAAGTCAGTAAGTAAATAAGTGCTTTACTTGTCATTGTAATGGAATTGCATTCAGACTGCCACTGTGGGCCAACCTGACCAGCATGTTTTTGGAGGTGGGGGACGCCGGAGTACATAGAGGCAACCTGGCTGGTGGCCTTCAGTGCTCCTCTGACACGGTGCGCTCCAGGGTTTGTCCCTGTTTCAGAGCGTGGTGTCCTACACTGGTCAGCTCATCCACCTCCTCCTTCCTCTTCCTCCTGTGCAGCTCCCTCCGCTACACAGCAGTCTTTCACGATCTTCTCCGCATTTTTGTTTCCTGTTGCCAAACAAAACACATTTTCCCTTCTACAAATCAAACGTTGTCTCATTGTAGAACACAGGCCTGGATACCTCACTCCTAAAATGGTCAAATGCTGTTTATATGTATGCTGGTGTCCTTGGTTGCCCTGTCCCCACAGAGTCAAGAGTGTGATGGTGTGGGGGAGATAACTTATTGGTGACGGTGAGCTCATCTCTCCTCAACAATGTGGTACTCAGACAGAGAGGCTGTTGTTAGTCTCTGGTCGAATTTATTGTAGATTTAAACCTTCAGATCATGTCACTCAAAATCATCACAGATCACTTTTGTGGAAAATAACTTCCCAGTGCATTGAATGGAAATTGGCTTTGATATCTTTGTATTTTAAAGTTCACCAACCTGTTATTTTGATGGTAAGAGACATGCTTAATCCTGGTAGTCGGAGCTGTCTTGCTAAAATATACCCAGATGTTATTGTTACCCAGCCTCACACTCGAACAGCGCACACATCATGAACCAGCAGGGCAATTCCAAAAGGAGAAGAGATCTGGCGTGTGGTAGTAAGAATGTATGTAGTTAGGAGACAGTGTATTGTTCATTACTACACACAACAATAAGGTTGATGGCTTGGTTTCAGGCTATTAGTAGGTACTGTTTATTCCTAAAGCCACATGACACAAAATATATCTCCAGTTACTGGCAAATGTCCAAGAAAATGTGGGCAATCTACATTGGGTGGGGTCATATGATGTCTGTTTGTTCAGTCTCTATTTTCTATAAGATATACAAATAAAATAAGAAATTGACAACACCCGAAAGGACACAAAGGATAATGGTACATATTGATCATATCTCCATAACATAATAACTAATTACCAGTGACATGGGGCAAAACAAGGCCCAATCAGTATTTCATTTTTTAAATTCTTATTTGACAACACACCATGCGTTCCTATTTCAGAGCTTACATCATGGTGTTTCTATTCTTACGGCATGTGCAGTGTCTTTGGATAATTAGTTTATGATCCACTGATGCCATCTACCATCTCCACTAATCTCCCATTCATGTCCAAATGCTGAGTCAAAGCTATAAATCACTGTCAAATGTTCAAAATGACAAGCAGATGCTTTTGAAGGTCCCATGACCAGAGTGAGCTTCCAGTACGATGCTAATATGCAAAGTGTGGTGCTTATTGATCTTTTTTAAATCTACTGATGAAAATAGTTTCATTAATGACGTGTAAGACAAATGGCTGTGGTATGTCCCGCTGTGGTGTTATTGCTCTGTGACCAGCTGAGGAAGTCACACAGGTCAAAGGTCAAAGCGATGGGAAAAGAAACCAGGTCATCATTGAAGTCAGGGCTCTCCCCAGAGATACACAAGAAGCAAACATCACTTTATGTCTATACCTTTGTATTAATCAATCTGAAGTCTTTTGAAGTTACCAGCTGCTGTTGTACTTGCAGTTGTTTGTATTTTATGTATTGTGTCTTTTTAGTGTATTTTCCTTCATTTGGTTTTATTGTTGTCTTTTATCATTTTAATAAGGTGCTAAGCAGAAACACTTGGTCAAACAAATATGCAGCACATTTTAGTTTATGTACAGTCACTGCAGTGTAGTGAAAGTGGATTGGATTGTGGTATGAATAATAGCAATAGCAATTGGGTGTGTTGTGGAAGGAATGTCTGCAGAAATAACAGATTTATGACAAATTAAAGCTAAGTTGTAAGTGTGAGTCCAATCATTTCTGCTGTTCTTCTTCTACCTTTGTTTCCATTTCTTTCCACCTCTTTCCACCTCTCACTGTTTCCTCCAAACCCCTATTCCTGGCAGTTGTTAGGTCTAAAGAGTCATAAAAAGGGAAAGGCAGAGCTCTCAGCCATAACAGCAGAGCATCCCTCTGAAATCCTAGACCTCCATTAAGGTAATGGGGCACTCTGGCCTGGCTGGTGGTGTTAGTCAGTTTGACCATGTCCCTCTGTGTGGGTATAAACATCGCACCATGACTCATACTGACTAAGCACTTAGTAGTCCTGTTTAAGTAAGCACAGTAAACCTCAATTAATCAATAAAGTCTCAATACAATGATGAGTTTATGAAAAAAAAAAGGGAGGCTGGAGTGCTACTTGGATGTAAAAGAGTATGAAACTTTGTCCTTTGGGTGCTCTTCAGTGCAGGGATCAGTTTCAGCAAAAAAAACAAATAATAAAAAATCTAATATTTGGAGGCACTCCAAAAGTAGAGATAATAAAAATCCTTTATTAATACATGGCTAGATGAGATAAATCCTTGCCAACGCATTTGGGCTCTAGGCCTTCTTCAGGGCAAGCTCGTACAGCTATAAGCTTACAGCTTTGGTCACATGTCCCAAGTGGGTTGGTCAAAGGTGGGTGTGTTCTTTGTCACCTGGTACATAGAATACAAAACATTAAAATATGTACAATGTATAATATAAAACACTGTTCTGTACATTCTAAACAGAGAAATGTGAATAATTATTTGTACATAATTTTTGTACAAGATTAGACCCATACATTTTACAAAAATACTGACAAATCTAATTCTCCATTGAGGCCTGGGAACTCCATGCTTTGATTCCTAATCTCAGTGGGACTTTCAGGTTAAATAAACGTTCATCCATCCATCCATCCATCCATCCATCCATTTTCTTCCACTTGTCCGTTGCCGGGTCGTGGGGGCAGCTGTTGGAGCTGCCCAAATCACATTGCACCAGTCCCCTATGGCTCCCCTGCAGGTGGTGGGTCCACAGAAGGACGGCCTCATGGTTCCAAACAGGCCTGTTGGTCTCTCATAGGGGGCTTCACCCATTCACACTCTCATTCATACACCAGTGTACGCAGACACTGGAGGCAAGGAGGGTGAAGTGTCTTGCCTAAGGACACAACGACAATGTGCACCTTCAGGAGGCGGGATTTGAACCCCCGACCTTCCAAACATGAGACGACCCGCTCTACCATCTGCGCCACCGTCGTCAAATAAGACAAATAAAAAAGCATCGCTAATGGTTCGATAAAGTGTTACGATTATATAATAATAGGTTATTTGAGACAATTATTGAATGTAATCTTTTTTCTCATATCGTGCATCCCTATTTTGCAATAAAAAACATAACATAAGACATACTATAACTCACTAATTGTAATAATGTAGAAAGTAAGAAAGAATACAACAAATCAAAAGAGACGAGAGTTTTGGGTCAAACCTCGAGACCCCCGAGAGAGACCTCTAAACCACATGAGTTAAGTCTGCTTCTTAACACAGGACAGCCCCTTCTTTCTCCACAATAGCAACAATGGGGGAAGAAGAGGAGTGTGATTCCTGTCTGTTCCCAGGATTTAGGTGTAAATTCCCATGCAACCCCAGGACCCCGGATAGAAGGAGTAGCTCAGTCTGCTCCCTCCCGTCTCTGTGGTCCTCAGGGGGTCTGGGGTAATGAAGATCGGACAGCGGGACGTCCCATACAGAGATGTGTGTATATGAGTGTAGTGGTGGGATTTGTGCTCAAACACGAGGGAGAGAATTCCAGTGCGGCTCTCCTCGTAACCTCTGGAGACTCCGAGCTAATTACACTCAAAGTCTGACATGATACACCCACATACCACACACACTACTGCAGAGGTCTCAGCAGTAAAGCATGTAAAATCATCTATGTTTTTTTCCCCCAGCTTTTTAGTTAGGACGTAGCAAATTACATTATTCCCCTTTTAGAGTGCAGTAATCAATAATAATTATGGAAATGTTACATCTGAATCAAATGTTGATATTTACATCCATTCTTAGAGTAAACTTGAGCGTCTCTTCCAAAATCCCCACTCACAGATCCGACTTTTTCTAAACAGACAGGCCAAAAACACTTCACTTGAGGGCAGTGGCGGCTGGTGATGTGAAAACCAAGGGGGGGGCTGTTGCCTCTACCTACCTTCAATTATATTTTAAAAGATACTTATAAACATTGTTTTTAACTTCAAAAAGAAAGTTATCATTGGGGCATTGAATATTATTATTTTATGCAGAATATAATCAAAACTCAACTTATTTAGTTTTATTAAACTAAAAAATAAAGAAGCATGGAATGAATTTATGCTTTTGGAAAATCTTTTTTCTGATGAAATGAAATCAAAGTGTAAAGATAGTCACTATACATATTTTAGTTTTGCACCACTGATTTGTGTTTTGTACCAACAGTGTCTGCGTACACTGGTGTATGAATGAGAGTGTGAATGGGCCCCCTATGAGAGACCAACAGGCCCGTTTGGAACCGTTTGGAACCATGAGGCCGTCCTCCCGTGGACCCACCACCTGCAGGAGGAGCCATAGGGGCATGGTGCTATGTGACTTGGGCAGCTCCAACAGCTGCCCCCACGACCCGGCAACGGACAAGTGGGAGAAAATGGATGGATGGATGGATGGACCAACAGAACAAAGGCAGGAGGTGTTTCCTCTTTGATTTCATGTACAGTATTAGTCCCAGACCTGCTATGGTTCCATTATGAGCATCAGAGCCACAGGTTTAAACCTATATAAACTGTCAGACAAATGATTAGGTCAGAAATCATGGGCGTAACTTCCTGAAGGACTGGTGTGGACATGTCCCCACCAACTTTGGCCTGGCAGGGACAGTCCCCACCAATATTTCACAACTTTCCCTTCTGAGCATTTACATGTGTGGACAGTAGCTTGAGCGGAAGCGGCTGGGCAGAGTTCAGAGCATCTTTGAGCTGCTGTAAATGAGTCCTGCTGCTCCCACTGTGATGTGAGGGGCGTAGGGGGCACGTCTTCTCATGGGGCGATCTTTCACAAAAGCTTTACACTGATATTGGCATGTTATGCTGGAGAGAGGACGGCCAGCATCACAACGCTTTTTGTTTCCTGTTGATGGGTGAAATATTTGCGGAGATATTCACATTTTCGGGTTGCAACTGCCCTACAGCAGGTTTATGGAGCTTATTTACGTTCGACGCATAACGTGAAAACACACGATTTCTGTAGTTTCATTTGATCAAAAAGTTTTACTCAAAAACGATCATTTTGGGGAGTGTCCCCACCAACATTGACACCAAACCTACGCCCTTGTCAGAAATAAAGTGACTTACGTGTTTAGATGAGAGTCCTCCTCCTCCATAGCTCCTGGAGCTCCACCTCTGTTTCACTCAATGAATGAATGAATGAATGAACGAGTTTCCCTCTTCTGTCTATGCTCCTCACGGTCCTGAATCTTCTCTCCATCAAATGTCCAGGTCCTGGGACATAACTGTCCAAGTCAGCGAGGGTTGTCCCAAAGTGTGAAATAAACAAGCAGTAGCTAAAGCAGACGAGCTAGTTAGCATCGTAATGCTACCTCCAGTAAAGTCCATTTAGACGTCACTTCTGACTGAAGAAAGTTGTCAAAGTTGGACAAAATCCTTTCACGTCCTCTCAGGAAACAACACGAAGATTCTCCGGTCTCTCAAATGAGAAGTTTTTCCTCCGATCGTCCGTGAGCTCAGAGCTGCTACTCGCGTTTGTTTACAGTAGACGCTTCCTCGGTTTTCACGTTTTCACATGTTAAATCTCCGATGGGTGCGTGGCCTCAGCGCCCATCGGAGATTTAACATTGCGCGTCTCTGATTGGTTGAATTAATGATATGTAGTGACGTTTTTATACCATATCAGAGCGCCATTGGTTAGATCGCGAGGGCGCTGCTCCTCGCCGCCCCATGCATTAACCTCTATAATAGATCCATGATTAAACTACACGTTTATGATGCTGTTACGGCACATAATGAAGCTGGCAGACAAAATGGCACACTCCTTCCCCTCCGCTCCCCCTCCCTCCAGTGTATAAAACACCTGTACAGAAGAAAGTCATAATTTTGTTAAACTTAAAACTTTTATGATTTTTTTTTTTTTTCCGAAAAATTTATAGGAGGGGCGGCGCTCCACCGCCCATAATGAACCAGCCGCCACTGCTTGAGGGTATGCGGGAAAATTAGTAATTCCATGCATGGGAATCATCCTCCATCGTCATGGGAAAATGTTGTACGAAAGATTAAGGCTGTACCTATTTTTATAGTCATAGTAGAGGGACAGCATTTCTGAGCAATCGTAAACTCAGATGTAGCATCGAGGCTCAATACAATTGGTCTGGTTGAGGCAAGTATTGCAAACATTTACCCCTTTCTCAAAGCTGTGAAACAAGCTCATAAACTCATCCCCATGAGAATCAGGATGGTAGGAATGTGTTACGAAAGTTAGGAATAAGTCTGTAACACAACTTACTATTTTGCTATTTGATAATGGAGAACAATTACAGGGCCTTTTGTTTGTTTTCTGCATTTGGTCCATCCTTAAATAACTAGGGAGGTCTGTGTGGCCCAGAACATAGTGCAGCAGCTGAGACCCTGCTCTGAACTTGCAGGTACCACGCTGGTTAGGGGTATAAACTCAGCCAAATCCAATGCATTAATATTGTAATAACTTCCCTCTGTCCTTCCACGAGTTTTCCTCAGAACCAGCATCTCCAGGGTGGGCTGCTAAGTGTATTTAATGACAATATCCACAAGTGTTTACTAGACCAATCAACCCAGGGCTTCATCATGCTCTCTCAGTGGTAGTCGGACATATTGTCTGTCTCCCCACGAGGCTACTGTCTGTGATAGTTACACAGTAGCTCGGACACCTCCTCAGACAGTACCTCATGCAGGAGCCCTCCGGCTACAGCTAACAGGGCAGCCACACAGGAAGAACAACTTTAACAGCAATCTGAGCTAATTGTAGTCTGGGAACTCCCACTGACAAGATTTCAGGTAAAACACCATTAATGACCAGATTTTTGTGTGTGTTTTTTTTTGCATATACATGCAGGATAATTGTGATAAAGTAAAGCTTATTTAGTGTTTATATATATATATATATATATATATATATATATATATATATCCATTTACCATAGATAATGAGCACAATTCTGTATCTGTGTGTGAGATTTACTCATAGTACTGTCAAAATCATGTGTAAGTGTTTCCTGCCTGTGTCAGCTTCCCTTCGTCTGAGAGCTGCTCATGGCGCTGAGCTGAGAGGAGACACAGGCTCCAGATGAGTCTGAAGACTAAACTTTAGCACAGATTCATGACTCTATGGTTACTTTTAAACCGCAGGCAGATTCAGAGGATCTGATTAGAGGAAATACTTTGTGGAAAAGGCATAGGCGACCCAGGCGGCCGCATAGGCCGCCATCTCCAGGGGTGTTCAGTTTTGCCTACGGCGCCAAATTGGCTAGGTAACCCTGGTAACCGAGCACCGTAACACCGCACTGTTTTATCTCCTTCTTCTCTTACTTATGCTTCCTAAAATAAACTCTAAAACTAAAAATATGAGGCTGATTGATATAAAATAAAAAGCGAGCTAAAGCTTGGGAAGTGTAGACTCCGTTTATGGATTAGTTTATGTCCAGAAAGATTATGATTTCGTGATAAATGCTGTTTATGCGCATTAGCGCATGAGCTGACACATTTCACATCTGTTACTGACAAAACAATCGAAGAGGTTATCTCAGGTCTGAGTTCATGTATATGCTGACTTGATGAATTGCCCAATAGATTTCTGAAGTCTGTGCTGACCAGCTTGTTACCACAATTTGTTCAGTTAGTTAACATCTCATTTGAGACGGGAACATTTCCAAAGGCCTTGAAAACCACGGTCATTAAGCCTCTTCTAAAGAAGAGCAGCCTTGATGCCAAGATACTGAACAACTAGCGGCCTATATCAAACCTGCCATTCTTAGGAAAAGTCCTAGAGAAAGTAGTATATCAACAGCTCACTTACTTTCTCCTATCTAACAATGTGTTTGACACTCTCCAGTCAGGATTTAGGCCCCACCACAGATCAGAGGAATAGAGTCAAAACCAGACTTGGAGAGACTCATCCATGCATTTGTCTCCAGCAGGTTAGACTACTGTAACGGCCTGCTCACTGGCCTTTCCAAACGAGCTGTTAGAGCTGCAGAACATCCAGAACGCTGCTGCTCGAGTCCTGACAAGAACCAGGAAATACGACCATATTAGTCCAGTGCTCCGGTCTCTGCACTGGCTTCCTGTCACTCAGAGAATAGAATTTAAAACAGCTCTGCTTGTGTACAAGTCTTTTCATGGTTTAGCACCAAAGTACATCTCTGACATGTTAGAGCCGTATGAACCATCTCGGGCCCTGAGAACTTCAGGGAGGGGTCTCCTGGTGGTTCCCAGAGTCAGGACTAAATACGGTGAGGCTGCGTTTCAGTTTCATGTAGATGTGAGACAGGCCTCAACTCTGACAATGTTCAAATCCATGCTGAAAACAGCTCTTTTACCCGAGCATATGAAAACTGAAAGTATTTTATCTGCACTCTTGCCTTTTACTGTAATTGATAAATTTTTATGTTGATGTTTTATTGATTTATTTTCTTGCAATTTTATGCGACTGTGAAAGCACTTTGAATTGCCTTGAATTGTGCTCTACAAATAAACGTGCCTTGCCTAAAACTAACCTAACCCAGTATTTTTATTGCATTGATTTATCTCACAGGGAGACTTTCGCATGTGTGCGAAATGACAAAGTGGCAATCATTAACTGTTTTTGCCATGCGAAGGTGCGGGAACACCGTTCTCGCCCGTTTCCGCCCACTTTAACCCCTGTTTGTAACTGAAGTCTGGATGTTTCATAGTTGGTAGTCTTTAAATTGCAGAAGTATCTAATAAAGGTCAATCTGTTTTAGCTCATACATCTAATATACAACTATTGTGCAGAAAAAAAAAGTTGGAGAGTGAAGGAATTTGAGGTGCTGTCTGTAAAAGTCAGCTTTTGAAAGGGGAAGCCCTGAGTCCCTCTGTGACCGATGACAAGGTGAGATGGAATCTACTGATACGGGCAGATCATCAGCACCTCAGTCTGGGCAAGAGGGGACAGACGGCTCTTTTTAACACATCAACATCATCATTAATCTAAAAACAGAAGAAGGTGAGTGCATCTGCAGGTCCACAGGTATAAGGCGCGGGTGCTCTTCGAAGATCAGGTATAAGACTATATAAAACAGAAGAGCAAAAAGAGGGGATCTGAGGCACTCCGACTGCAATATAATATATATATTTTTTTTTTTATAGAAAACCGAAAAGTGGGGCGTGCACAAGTATTCATACAGCATGACTTAACACTTTGTGGAACCCCCTTTTGGGGTATGACTCTACAAGATTTGCACATCTAGAGACTGACATTTTAACACATTAATATGTTTGTTTTTAAACCATTCCATTCATAGGCGCCGATCCCATGGGTGCTGCGGGGCTGAAACACCCACTCAAATCTTTGGGCACCCAGGCAAATTTTCCCTGATTACAAAATGATTAAATAAATAATGCCTAACCTGTAAAGCCGCCACCCAGTTTCCTCCAAATACACAAACCCGGGTTGCTTCATAAAATTGATATATGTGCGTTTGCGGCGCTTCGCTCCGCTCGTTTAGCTCCTCATATGGCCGGGGTCCCAACCACGAAAGTGCCGGTTCGATCTCGCCTTTTTCTTTTTTTTTTTTGACTGGGCACCCACTGGGAAGAACATAAATCGGCGACTATGCTTCCATTGTAGATTTAGCTTTGTGTTTAGGGTCATTGTCCTGCTGGAAGGTGAATCTCCGCCCCAGCCTCAATTCTCTTGCTGACTCCAGCAGGTTTTCCTCCAAAATGTCTCTGTATTTGGCTCCATCCATCTTCCCAACTATTCTCACAATCTTCCCAGTCCCCGCTGAGGAGAAGCAGCCCCATAGCATGATGCTCCCCCCACCATATTTGACACTGGGGATGGTGCACTCAGGACGATGAGCAGTGGTAGGTTTGCTCCATACATAATGTTTTGCATTTGGGTCAAAAAGTTCAATTTTTGTCTCATCTGACCAAAGCACCTTCTTCCACATGGTAGCTGTGTCCTTCATATGACTTCTAGCAAACTTCAAACGGGATTTCTTGTGCCCTCCTTTCAATAATGGCATTCTTCTTGCCACTCGTCCATGAAGGTCAGATTTGTGTAGAGTACGACTTATAGTTGTCCCATGTACAGATTCCCTGAGCTCAGCGGCAGGACGTCGCAGCTCCTCCAGAGTTATCTTGGGTCACTTGGTTACATTTCTTACCAGTGCTCTCCTTGTTCGGTCTGTTAGTTTAGGTGGACGGCCGTGTCTTGGTAAGTTCGCAGTGGTGCTATACTCTTTCCATTTCCGAATGATGGATTGAACAGTGCTCGTGAGATGTTTAAATCTTGGGAAATCTTTGTATAACTTAACGCTGCTTTAAACTTCTCCACAGCTTTATCCCTGACCTCTCTGGTGAGCTCCTTGACCTTCATGATGTTGTTTAGTGACCAATACACTCTGACTATAGCTCTGAGGCCCTCACAGAATAGCTGGAGTAGATTACACACAGGTAGATTCAATTGAATGGTTAGGGCAAGGTGTGAACATTCTGTCATTAGGAATGTTATGAAGGCAATTGAATGCACAATTTTTAAATGCTGTATGAATACTTATGCACGCCCCACTTTTCACTTTTCTATTTTTTGAAAAATAACAGAATCATGTATCGTTTTGCTTTCACTTCACAGTTGTCTGTTACTTGTGTGTGAACTTTCAGTAAAAAATTCAAAATAAAATATTTACGTTTAGGGTTGTAAACATGACAAAATGTGCAAAAGTTCAAGGTGTCTTAGTACTTTTGAGAGGCACTATAACTTTCATGAACAGCTCACATTTGGACTGACTATGGTTAGCCCCTAATGTTACAGACAAACACGTATGATTTTTTTTTCTTTGAATAATAGAGCTTCCAGCCCATCGCCTTTCTCACCTCATTAATTCTTTTCCCAAAGGTACAGCGCCTCACAGCAGGCAAATAAACCATAGGTTTAGCCAGAGTCATAAATAACCTCTGGATGACAGGTAAGACAGGGGTCCCGTGGTCTGCTGGGGGAAAATGAGAGGTGATTTGAATGCCGATAAATGGCACTTCTTAAACTTCTTAAATCCAATCTCTTCAAAAATACAAAATTAATGTTCAAAAAGATTTAAATCTTGACTTGTACAAAGGTGTCCATTACATGTAGATGTCAGTTGTAAAAACTGCATCAAAAACTCAAAGAACCAATATCATTCTCAACTGAGAGCTAATAGGTCCGGTCTGTAAGAGGCGCGAATAACAAACAAATAACACTCAAAGAAAAGTTGTCACAAAGTTGACTCACAACTAAATCTTCTGGGAAGAAGTGAGCAACAGCTCTTTGTTTAAATTGGCTCCAATTGTGACCTTTGTTCTGAGCCAAACATGTTATGCTGCACTAAGCCACTCTGAAAAAAGCAACTTAGACGTATTTTACATAAACACAACTGCAGCTGGTTCATTATCTGTGTCTTTATTCTACAAAAGAAAGAACATTAAAAAATGCATCAATATTGCTATAATAAGGAACACTTGGATAAAGTAAAATAAAGGTTTCTTTTAAACTCGATTTCTTGATGTATTTCTATTATTTGAAACCCTTGTATCGTGTCTTCAGCATGCTGAGATCTTGCCCAAACCATGGTTTTGGAGCGAGGAGCTGCTCCGCCGGGGTCTCCCCACATCACTGCAGTTTGACACAACATGGCAGCTCTGGCCAAAGCTGTGCCAACATAGACTCGGCCCATTGCCTTCAGTGTGTTTTCCCCTGAGTCATCATTACACAGGTGCACCTCCTCTACTGGCCCTGATCTTCATCTGTTCTCATTCTTCTCGCACACAGCTTCCTTCTCAAACGACAAAACTTGTGACATACTCACTTTTTTGTCACAACTTTAACTGTTACTTATCTTAACTGAGAACTGTACACCTGGAAGTACAATCTTTTTTAATTACTGTTTCATTTGTTGTGTTTTGTTGCAGTTTTTACAAAGATAAACATTACGTCGATTTTCAACATGTGCCGATAACAGTGTTTGGAATAACGCCGTTTAAAATAACGGCGTTACGTAACGGCGTTATTTTTTCAGTAACGGAGTAATCTAATTCATTACTCTCCCCGTCGTTACAACGCCGTTATCGTTACTGGGTCAACAAAGTGGCTCGTTACAATTGGACTGAACGAGCTCCGCGGTGTCAGCATGGGGAGAGCAGGGGAGAGGGTGGGCGGAGTCTCACAGAGACTCGCGCTGCCTGTGTGCGCAGAGCTCGTGCTCTCTGCTCCAAAAACTACGTGTGTCCCCGACCCGCGGCTCGTCCTCCCCACAGCGCGGCCGCGGGGGAGAATCGAGTTGGTGATCATTGATCTGTTGTGTTGAACTTATTTTTAACGAAAAGATGCAGAATCGGTGGAGACGCGTCTTTCCCCGCTCCCTCTCGCTCTCTCCGCTCTCTCCGCTCCAGAGAGACAGCAGGCCGATAACTTTGTGTTAACCTTATATTTGCTGATTGTTTTACGTTTTGCCTGATGAATGAACAGAGAGACTTTATGCACAAAGTCTGTGCGTAAAGTCTGCCCTGATCGCTGCGTTAGCACATGTTTCTTTTACTCCTGTTCCCCCCCATTCTCTTTGAATACGGCCGTATTCCTACATTAATAAAACAGCAGCACAAATACTGGTCAATACCATTCAGTCACAGAGCCCCGCCCCCCCCCCCCCCCCCCTCTACTCTACCCCCCATTCAGTTACTATGAACATCTTTTACATGATAGTACATAAATACAAACACCTGTCTGTTCTACTCAGTTCAACTGACTATTGAAAACTGTAAAAAAAAATCTAAATAGTTTGATATAAAGCCTTTTTTTTTTTAAACAGTAACGCAAATAGTTACTTTCCCTGGTAATGAATTACTTTCATTATAGAGTAATTCAGTTACTAACTCAGTTACTTTTTGGAACAAGTAGTGAGTAACTATAACTAATTACTTTTTTAAAGTAACGTTCCCAACACTGGCCGATAATAACATTCATTGAGATGGAAAGCGAACAAACAAGGTCTCCTGCGTGCTGACAAAAACCCATGCATAGTCCCGTTACTTGTGCAGATCCAGGGTCAGTGCTGTGGTGCTGTGGAGAGTCCCCTTTACATGTTTGAGATACGTGTTTTCTTTGTGATAAAATACTTAAGAGTGGTATGTATAAGACCGTACCCTTTATGCATGTTCACTCTATAGATGTACAACAACAGAAACCCTAATACACTCACTTTTTTCTCCTCCTACTCCAAAGATTTCTCTCTCTGTTTTCTCTTTTCCCTTAAATAGTTTTCTTTTCTTTTCTTTTTTTAAACAAGTGGTCCTCTCACCGGGCCAACATCAACATCTAATAAAGCCTAAAGATAAACAGGGACTCGGGTCTACGGCAGAGTGGATTTCATCCCCAGGGAGTACAGCCAACTCCTGTCCATCTGCTCAAACACAAACCTGCTGTTTTCAGCATAAAAAAGCAGAAATATCAAAACGATGCAGTCAGAGGAATATACATAGGCCTACAGCGCTATACAAAATTTGTATGGTCTTATTTGTGGATACAATCTAGCTTTACCACAGCCAACAAAAACAGTTTTATTTTCAGTTATACATATTACTGATTCCAACACACTAATGATTCTAAACAACTTTAGTCTGACTGACAGATAGGCTGTCAATCTGTGCCAATGGCCTCTTTGATTAACAGTCACAAACCATCATCATTCTTCAAAAATATATATATTTTTTTCTATTTCTTTTTTATATGAAAAATAATAAGACTAACGTTGATCAGTGTTTAGGTCCTGACTGAGGATTTAAAGATGTCAGATGGGAAACAAGAGCTCAGATGATAGAGTGGGTCGTTCAATAATGGAGAGGTTGGTGCTGATAGTTGTTGTGTCCTTGGGCAAGACACCGACTGTGTGAATGTAGTGTGTTTTTTGTAGAGTTTACGTGTTCTCCCCGTGCTTATGTTTCTTCTGGGCACTCTGGTTTCCCTCATCTACCCAAAACATGCAAAGTAACCAAATAACTCCTGATAGATCATCCCAATATCCTGGCTCAAGATCTGGACTTGACCGGTGCCTACTGCCCCTGACAGGTTGCTTTCAGGCACTGGATGAAAAATGGGTAAATTGCCAATTTCCCAATAAGGACAATAAAGTTATTCCGGTACATCTTTTGTGCCCACAGCAGTTGAGTAACTTTCGTTCCCGTCATGTGCCTTTCAATGTCCCTGACATTTAGTTAACAAGTCTTTATATTGGACAAGAATTTAGCACGGCCCATAAGGAGCAGGCAGTGCATGTCACTGTGAATGGTGGAAAATGGTTTGTAGACATACAAAGTGCGTAAAAGAAAATCTTAGTTTTAAAAGAAAAACACCAGTGGGAGTAACTCAAACTTGCCAACTGGAACAGCATCACTGCTACAGTAAAACAGTCACATCTGTTCACTCTGCGCTGATAATTGTTTCCCTCTATTTGCGGTTTCTGTAACCTGAGTGCAATAGGTAACAGCACTGAGCAGGTTGGGAGTCTTTAAACAAAGAAAGAGGTATTACGGTAATGTAGAAAAAGAAAAGTTTAAACTAGCAAATGCCCTTGGAGAACATAGACCTCTGCCAAGGCATCTCACACTAGAAAATACAGTGTGCCATCCATACAGAGTTGGATTCAAACTTAAAGATCTTTCCTGCACAAAGCTATGAAAGGGCTTAAATCACTTCTTTTATTTTTTTGTGGCACACAGATATCAACCAGAAAGACTTTCTGTTCTCAGCTTGTCGTTATCTGCCCATTATCATTGCTTCTTTTTGCCTTTCAACCAGACAAACCTCTCAAAGAAAACTGTTGGCATTTCTGTTGCTCATGTAAAGCACCTGTTAATTCCAGCTCCGTTACGGCCAATGACTATACAAAGTTTTGAGCGCATATTACCCGATCTGCCTCAAACCTGTGGCTGCCTGGTGCCAGCTGCAGATGTTTGGCCACTGTCCCTTCAGAGAGTCTGGAGTCTGTAAAGATAAACACACGCAGTTCACACAGGACAGCAGCCAGCGATGTCTGACGGAGGAAAAGTGATACCCCTGTTATACTTGGAAAATGTCAGAAATGTACAAACACACTTTGATCATTAAGACATTTCCGAATTTATTCCAACATATGTGGAGGACATTCAGTTGTTTTACAAGAGTAACAAAGGGACAACATATGGCATCATCAGTTTGGTACGGAATTTAAAGACAGTGAAAGTAATCCAGCCAAAAGTCACAAGCTTGTCCACATCGTGTTCGCAGACATTTGTACATTTTTAAGGGATTTTGTAATGTCTAATTCCTAGCCTGATTTATTGAGGTTGTAACCAGCTTGATTAAAAAACTAAACAGAATATCCTAAATCCCTTCAGAAAAAATAAAACATAAATAGACAGAAAACTTGCAATATTTCTTTTTCTCATATTAATGTCAATAATTTACAGCTACATTAGTCTAAACTCTAATCATGAATCCTGAGCTTTGGCAGTAAAACTAAATATGGTGAATTTTGAAGGGTTTGGACAAAAGACGATACCAACACAAACAGTAATTGTCAGTGTAGATTTGTGCAGGAGTCGATACTGGAGCTCGTGCTTTGTAATCAAAGCCAGCCGAGTCACGCTGATAATGGTTTTACTGTGGCGCAGACGACCAGCAGCTGCACTTGCCCAGTACCAGACAGGAGGCAGGAGAGTAGCCCTGGGTCACAGCAGCCTCTAAACACTTGTTCAACTCTTTTCAGCCAGACACCATCAAAGAGTCTTCTCCTTCTGCACATCTGATAAGCCTTTGTCTTTCCTGGAACAAAGTGGTGCTGAAGGGAAGAGCAGGTTGTCTACAAATTGCAATGTTGGTGGCCAGCTTTTAATTAATATCATGTTTGCCCAAAAACTGCTGGACATGCTTATATCTTTGAGTACCAAATTTACCAAATTCATAATGAAATCGTTTACTCTTTAACCTGAACCCCCCACCACACCACACCCTCTCTCTCTCTCTCTCTCGTTTGAGTAAAAAATATGTAGTCTGAAACTCAGAAACCACCTTCGAGACTCTATAAAATAGTCTCTCCACATTTACATCTCATTACTTTGCTCTTTGTCATTGCCCTTCTCTGTGTGAAGCGTATTGTTGTCTCAAAAACATGCAGGGCCAGTGTCTGTAAGAACCCCATGCCCAATTCAAATCCTGCTGCACCTTCCTCTGTTCCCCTGATCTAATTAAACCTGCACTGAGAGGGTCCGGGCCCTGGAAACTGCACTGTGGGGTCCTGGGACAGCCCATCGTGGGCAGATTAGAAGCAGAGCTCCATGTGGCTTTTGTGCATGAGCAGCCTGTGCACGCTCACACACGCTGGAGGTAGGAGTGGGTTTGAGGATGTGGGCATAGCTGAAAAGGGGAATGTCAAGGACAGATAGATAAACTGGGAATAAAATACAGTGGAAGGGGCAACAAACTGTCTTAAATGGGCGAGTCAATCAGTGAATATTTACTGCAATTTTTTTTCTAATAATACATTTGCTTTCTGCAAATGCTGCAGTACAAACAATTTGTTTCAAATGAAATTCTCACTGCACGCTCAAACTTCTCCTTTACAAAAATTCAAACAGACTACAACTACAAGGGTCTTCCTATCAGTACAGCTGTGTAAATAATGATGTGTTAAATAAACCACATGCTGCGTGCCCTGCATAGGGGCATGTGCTACACAAACAAACAAACAAACAGGTCTATGACCTAATAACCTGTTGTTATGATATGGTGAGATAGTCCTATTACGCACATGCACACAGCTCCATCTCACTGAGGTGTAATCAGATCAGGCATGACAGTGGTTTCTGTGGTCGTGTTTCCTCAGCCCATTACCTGTCCAAACTTCAGCTCTGTGTCCAACTCATAGCACTCATTCAAGTGTCAATCAGGAAATCTGCAGGCAACAGTTTTATCCGGATATTAAAAAAATTAAAACTGTTGAGGAAAAAGTATATACTGTATGTAGTTGTTTTTGTTAGAGATTTATAGCACCTCCTTTATGCTTTATAATAAATCATCATTTACCTTAACTGTTCACGCACACATTCATTCACAAGTGTATACAAACACTTGAGACAACTGAATTATTTGGCAGCAACAGTTAGTTTTGGTTTGTCTAAATGTTCATTTTGTTCTGAGCTGTCTACATGTAGTTTACTGTGACTGAAGTGTTTTTGCATCATGGCCAAATTGTGAAATATAAAAACGTCCAAATGGTCCCAAAGGAAGGGGAACAATAATAAAAACATATGTTGGTGATGTTTTTTGATGGATGTCATTGGCAATGCAGCGTGCCAAGTCTGGTTAGTTTCACCCACCAACCATTTCCCTTTTAGCATCTAGCCTTCCTTTAAGCTGTTCATCTGTGGGCTCCCTCAAAAAGGCACGATTCAGGCTTTCCAAAGTAAAACAGAGAGATTATATCTATTGATAAATAACTTTGTGTGACTAATGCTTAGTGCGTCGAAACTTACTGTGACCTCTCCTTTGATATCATCAGACTTGGAATATTAGTGCAACTTGTTTTGGTTTTGGACTTTGTTCCACCGTACATCTTCTCTAAAAGCAACTCAGCTAGTTGATATATTTTGTGGTGGGGGGAGTGGGAGATTTGTTAATGTGCTTTTAGCTTGCCCTCTACTAGACACACACACTGAGGAGCTGTTCACTTTAAAGGATCTGTATCATGCAATTTTTGCCAACCCTAAGTAAACTATAGACATTTATATGATATATTGTACCTCTATCACTATGGAGTACTAATTTTTGAGAGAAATAAGTATTTTCTGGGGGTATTTTCCAAGCCCGGAGAATGGCCAAGGTTCACCAAGCATCCATCAGGTTGGTTGATAGTCGCTGAATCCCAGAAAGATATTCCAACTTCTGGCGAGTGCACTCTTCTTTAGGGAGGTTGAATAGTTTCCTTCTCCGCAACTACCGCAAAAGACTCCAAGCTGTCATTGATGCCAAAGGGGCAATACATGGTATTAGGAACTGGTGTGTGTAAACTTTTCAACAGGGTCATTTTGGTATTTTATTTTGTTATGATGATTTGAAATAAGTTCACACATTTCTTTCACAATAAATGGCTTCACAACATCACTGACCATGAGTGAAAAAAAGGTTTTGTGTTTTCATTTATATTCTTTGAGAAATGGCCAAAAAAATCCACCAGGGTGTGTAAACGTATCGGCACAACTGCATTTAAGGCCCCATTTCCCTCGTTAATCTATAAATTCACAAGACATTTCTTTCGTCTGTTCTCAATACATGTTTCTATGTTGTATTATTTCCTCAATTATTTCTCGTGTCTATTTACTCAGTCCAGAGAGCCCATCCTGGACAGCACAGACACACGGAAGGGCCCCGGCAGATCAACCCTGTGCTGCCCAATTAGTCCTGACAGTGGGATTAAGAGCGCTGCCTCCTGTGTGCGATACAGTGTCCCCCCTGAGCCTTGCCCCGATAGCACTGAGGTCTGATCGGCCTGAGCGTGCAGAACAGAAGCGCGAAGAGGCATTTGTTTACGCTCTGAATGTGTCTCTGGCTACATGTGATATCTATTGGTTATCTGAGGGCCTGCTGGTTCATTGGTCTAAGACACGCTGCAGTAAATACTTTCAGGGGGATTATTATATTATTTACATTGGTAAATACATGCACTGAGATTTGTTTTAAAAATGTTTAGTTATGAGCACAGTACATATGTATTTATATTGTAATTGTGACAATGCTGGGAAAGTAACTCAGAGTTACTTACAGCTCCTGTGACAGATGCTCCAGCAGCAATCAGGGAGAGGTCATGTGCTGAGAACTGACCCTGCGGAAATCCCTAATAATTTATTTTCAACATGTGATTTTCATATTAATGTGTTCTTTGTGTCAGATGCTTATAACTAATCCAACTGATCAATCAAAGGCTTTGTGTCACGGTTCGTCTTGTGTTCCCCTGTTTTGGATGTTTTCGGTCTTGTCCTGTGTTTTATTTTGACATGTCTGTTCTGTCCCTGTGCTTTTGCTTTGCTTCCCCTTTGTTGATTGCCTGCCCCGCCCTGATGTGTTTCACCTGTGCCCTGTTTCCCTGTGTATTTATACCCCTGTGTTTTCCCTTGTCCTTGTCGGATCATTGTTGTATGTCGTTCATGTCTTCGTCACCAGTTGTCGTTCCACGGTTTTGTGCCTTTTTTGGATGTCCTCGGTGCGCTTGTGAGTTTCTCCTGTTCTGTTTCCCTGTACTTGGTCATACCATTAAATTTAAGTTTTGTTTGGAGCTGCTGTTTGCATTTGGGTCATCATTTCCCCGCATCCATGACAGACCATGACACTTTGACCCTTTATTGTTGCCTCAAAAGAAGAGGAATTATGAATAATGCATCAATACATTTTGTATGAGCCCCTGATATACATTTCAAAGCTGTCCCCATATGAGCTAATGGGAAGTATGGTCCTCAATGTTGTGTTTTTAAAGAGTGACAATTTTATTTTATTATTTATTATAACTGAAGAGCTGTTAAGGTTACTTACCTGTGCAAAATCATGTATTATCCCAAGAAGCACAAGCGGATTATGACTAACAATCATTAAAATCATGCCATGTTTTGTCTCACACATCCAAAATCCCAGCTTTAGTCCCCCAATGAGGTCCTGGTGAGTGCTGGTGCAGGCCTACAGTAGCTTTCAAATAAGGAACGACACATTCAACACATTCAGTGCGTGTGTCCTCATCTGCAGCAACCCCGATTTCACCTATAGTTTGGCTACTTTTTCAACCACCGTGATGTCAGAATATACTATTTCAAACTCAATTTTGTTTCTAAGAATTTAGTTTAGTTTAGTTTATCTGTTAATTTGAGCAGTATACATTGTGCTCAAAAGGAGTGGGCTGAAGCAAAAAGCTTATGAGCGCCCACCCCCAAGTGCAATAAATAAAAAAAGTATATTTCACACAATGGTACCGAAGGAACAAAACATCAAAGAGACCTCATCCAAAGAGAATTTGAAACATTTCAGCAGCTACATTAGCACAGACCAACTCACAAACTTACAAAAAATATATGAACTGTTTATATAATTCATTTAAACAAAGCACATCTACAACAATGAAAAATGTGATCCTTAATATATTTCTTTCAGATTGTTACCAGTGATTACCGAGAGTTACTTTTATGTTATAAAGGTACATTAATACATATTATACTCCAAGTTCTTGCTACATCCCAGTTGTCATTACCATTCTTAGTATAATTTTAATTTGGGTTTAATTATCATCATCATTATCATTATTATTATATATTTATTTAATTGAGTTATATGTAAAGTATGGTGTAAGCCCTGCATAGTGTGGTGCATTAAAAAGTGTGTGGAGTGGGCCATTTGAAGAGGGCAGTAACTCCCCATCAACAAACCCCCACGCAGCTGCCCTAACAGCTGATTTTTTAGAAGATTTTCCTATGCTGAGTGGTGCATTAAAGGACAAGGTTTTGAGCGCGTTGGGAGGATTCCTCTGAACAGATCCATAACCTGCCTACCCTAATTCTCCGTTTGTAAATTTGAGCAATAGAATGACAGAAGAAATAACACAATACTTAACATCGTTTCATGTTTGAAGAAAATTCCTGGTCTGTGAAACTGTTCACTGACAATGGCAATACATCTATTCTGAATCTGATTCTGAATACAACGGTGCAAAAATAGGGTTATTTATGTTTCACCTCTCATCCAAGAAGCTTCATCACACTCATCTGTTCAGCCTCTGGTACTTGAGATGGTTTTGTACTTTTCTCCTCAGGGAAGGAGTTTGATTTGCCATAGCCCTACCCTGCTCCTGTTTACTCTGTTTCATTCATAAACCTACCTGAGCTGGTGCAAAGCCAAGGGTTGTTGGGGCACTTGTATGTTTCAATGGCTCTCTTGTTCAATGTTGTTGATTAAACAATCAAGAAAAAGCTGTGCTCTAACATGGCTACCTACTATACGCGGCATTTGTAGGAGAATCAGGTCATTGTCTTGTGGGAGTATGTGTGTAAATCTCATTCATGACCCAGGAGACTTTATTACAATCAGCCCCAGAATGAGAGGAATGTGGTTCACGTTCAGACAAAAGAAAAAGTGAGCGCTGAGATAGGACAGCCGCTCGGGGCCTGCGCTAAAATCCAACAAGAAAATCCCTCTCTCCCTCAGAGCTCTGCTGCCTCTGACGTACAGTATATGGCTAATGAGGCTATTGATTGCACTAACACATGCACATGAAGGATCAATGGCCAGGCCGCTATACAGTGACATCTGCTAACAATGCAGCGTGATTAAAATAATGTGTGGTTTGGAAATGTAAGCTCTCACAAATCACAGAGGAAGCAGCTTCCACTAGAAAACAGTCACAGACAGCGCAACATGTTCGCACAGTAAGGGGGTGTTTCATCTCTGTTCAAAGTGTTACAGACAAACGTTGATTGTGAGCAAAAGGTGACAATGACACTGAAAATAAAGGCCATTTGGAAGTAGTTATATTATATTTATACTACGTATATATATACATCAATCAAATTCCTTGGAGTTATTATAGACGATAGAATTACTTAGAAATCTCACATTAAATATATAACTACTAACATTTATAGAAGCATTGCAGTAATAGCAAAAGCAAAGCACATTTTAAATATCAAAGCTCTACATACCTTATACTGTTCTCTTATACCGCCCTATTTAAATTATTGTACTGTGGTTTGGGGTAGTACTTATAAAAGCACATTAAAACCAATAGTAATGCTATAAAAAAAGAGCTGTTCGATTAATTCATAAAGTTGGGTTTTTGAACCACACAAACTCATTATTTTTTAAAATCAAAGATCATGAAGTTTGTGACATTGTTGAGTTCCAAACTGTACAGATGTTAAACAAAGCAAGGTACAAACTGATACCAAGCCAAAACAAAGGTTCCAATAACGTACTGGATGTTATGAATTGCGTGATGAGCTAAACTTTAGGATTCAGAAACATAGAAACAGCAAACAACTTTGAAAAGTTTTAGCCCGACAGTGAGTGGTGTACAATTGTGGAATAATTTAGAGATGGAGATCAAACAATGTCCAAACATCTGTTCAAATATAAATACAAACAAAAGACTTTTGAAAAGTATAGGGAAGAAGAAATGCGTTGCCTCTAGGGGGAGCAGCAAGACCTAAATGCATTTAAGTGTTGTTGCTCTGAACGGTTGTCACTCTATTCCTCAAAGATACAATAAATAAATAAATAATTTTAAAAAGGCTATGAATCTGTTGAGAGGGACCCTCCCAACGGGATCATAAACCTCGTCTTTAAATGCACCACACAGTATAGAAACTTTATCTACAAAATCAGCTGTTAGGGCAGCTGGGTGGGGGTTTGTGGATGGGGAGCTACTGCCCTCTTCAACTGGCCCGCTCTACACCCTGGCTTTTTAATGCATTGCACTATGTAGGGCTTTCACATTATACATGAAAATAAAAACAAATAAAAAAATAAGGAAATTGTACACACATTAATATTATACTGAGGATGGTAATGACAACTGGGAAGTAGCAAGATCACAGAGTATAATATGTACTGCATAGTAACATAAAAATAGTGACTTTCGGTAATGTTACCAAAGTTTGGCATTGGTAACATGCTGAAATATATTATATTAAGGGTTGCCTTTTGTTACTTGCTTTGTACTAAACATCGTACATGAAACGAAATTGTGGTTGTCGTTGTGCTTAGTTCCTGTTATCTATATGAACATTTCAAACAATGCTTTGTAATTTGGTCTGTGTTAAAAAAGCCGCTTTGAAGTGTAACTGGTTCTCGTTTGACATTGATGCAAATCAAAATATGAGTCTGCTAATTGTATGATTGATAATGTAATTGCAATAGGATAAAGTTATTATTATAGTGATGCTTTACGTAATCTTGTATTGATTTTGGGGGTGGGCGCTTATAAGCTCTTGCTTCAGCAGAATGTTTAGAAGAAGATCTTTATTTATATAGCGCCTTTCACAGACATGGTCACAAAGCACTTTACATGAGACAATTGTAGATTCACTCCATACTCCGTGGTGGTAAGCTACCGGCTTCAGTTTCCCCTGGGGGAGACTGACAGAAGCGCAGTCGCAACTGCACCAATGGTTCCTCTGACCACCACCATACTTTTACTCACACACATCATTCATCCTGGCCTATTGTACATGTTTTGAGTGGTAGGGGAAACCGGAGGAAACTTGCACAGACACAGGAAGAACATGCAAACTCCACACAGATAGGCCAGGTGGGAATCGAACCCTGGACCTTCTAGCTGTGAAGCAAGAGCACTAATCGCTGTGCTACCTTGCCGACCGTTATTCCCTGCTCAAATAAACGAATAAACTGAACTATATAGTGGGTTTTTTGTTTCAGTATCAACTTCCACAACGACTTTGACGTCAGTTGACTTTAACTAGTTGCATAATATCTTATCTTGAATTGTATTGTCACTAAATTTCCAGTATACATTTCTGGAAGTGTAACAAATAAGAAAATAATTATAATAATTCACCTTTGAAAATTCAACGTACAATATACAGTAGATGTTCCATTATTCCAAATCTGACACAAAAATCTTTGATGCATCTTGACAGTTTTGTGGAATAACATCAACAGTCTTTCTCTATTGATTAAAACCTTAAACATAGACCGAAGGCTAACACTGAAGGAATTTGTGTCTGTCACTTCCTCAATGTGTCTCAAATGTCCAGAATAAACCTCTGAACTTCATCCATTACATTCTGCTAATGATTTTAATGAATAGCACTACTGGAAAAATATACTGTGGACTGATTACACTGTTTACTCATTCTTGTGATTTTAAGATCAGACCACATTTTATGACCAATTTAGGCGGAAATGTGAGAAATTCCAAATGGTGTACTCACTTGTTTCTCAGTGTGTCCGTATACTCTTTTGGCTGCAATTTGAAGCTATTAATGCTTAATTTTCATAATTGTGGGGTCATCTCAGGGGTGTCTGGATATTTCCGCAGCAGCTGCAGCAGGAGTTTAGTCTGGCTCGGACCGTTATCAAAGTTGTGAGTCTGGTTGGAGTTACACGCTCAAATCAAAGGTGAGTTTTGACACTTGTGTTGCAGATCACGATGAGGACGCATGGAAAAAAATACCTGCAATACTTCAGTAATATCTATAATCATAATATTACTTACCAGATATTAATATCAATTATATATTTATAAACTCTTTAATGGGGACATTTGTGAGCATTTTTGTCGGTTAGGGTGGTTTACATATATAACATTTTATATATTTATATATACAGTGGGAGGAAACAAGTGAGTACACCGTTTGGAATTTCTCACATTTCCGCCTAAATTGGTCATAAAATGTGGTCTGATCTTAAAATCACAAGAATGAGTAAACAGTGTAATCAGTCCACAGTATATTTTTCCAGTAGTGCTGTGGAGCATGTGCACCTCCGCAAACCAAAGTTGAATAGTTTGGGCTGAACACACAACGTCATGTGTGGAGGAAAAATGGAACAGCACATCAACATCAAAACCCTATCCCCGCTGTGAAGTACGGAGCAGGGAGCATCATGGTGTGAGGCTGTTTAGTTGCCTCAGGGCCGGCACAACGTGCTATCATCAATAGAAAAATTAATCCGTCAAGTTTATGAAGATATTTTGCAGAAAAACTTGAGACATTCACAACAGCATGGATTAAGTGAGTGCACCCCTGTATTAAATAACTGGCTGATCCTTCTTTTGCAACAATAACTGCTTTTCTGTAGTTGCAGATTAGACACTCACAACGATCAGGATGAATCTTGGACCATCCCTCTTTACAAAACTGCTACAGCTCAGTGAGATTCAGGCGGTGTACTCACTTATTCCTCCCTGTCCTGTGAATGTTTACATGTTATGGTCAATAAAAATATGATCAAATGTAAATGTTTGGGTGGTATTAGTTCAAGCAGACACTGTTTAATCATTCTTATGATTTTAATAAAGATCAGATCACATTTTATGACAAATTTAGGAAGAAATGTATGAAATTCCTCTCATATATAAAATCGAAAAGAAAAGCTGCTGTAATACACGCCACTGACTTCTTCTGCTGCTGTTGTGCAAACGTTTAGCCGCTAATTTTCATTCTGGATTATTACGACGTCTCCACGAGTTTCTCTTTGGATGTCAAGCAGGAGCACCCTTTTTAAGTTTCCAGGCCGTGGCACAGGGCGAGTTAAGTTGGACTTCTGTGGGGAACTCCTTTGGACCAAAATGCTCTCATTTGTGCACGGCATTTTACCGACAAATGCTACGCAAACAAGGGCTTATTGGACAGCGGAAAAATACACAGTTTGTGTCAAACCTTGTGCAGTTCCAAGAAATAAGACGCCGATGCTTCCCCAACCCACAATGGTGAGTGAGAGGTAAGAAGCGCCAGTTACTATTCTCATAATATGAATATGCTAAGCCTGACTGTGTCTAACGTTAAATGTCTCATAAACAATAAAATAGGAAACTCTCATGTCAAATCTCAAAATGCCATGAGATGTCTCCTCACGTCACGTGACATGAACACAACTATATCCATGGATCTTTGGTGATTGCAATCAACAATTCAGAACAACATTTTCTGTCTTTTTAGTGGTGTTACACTTTATCTTATAGCACAAAAATAACATGGTTATAGGATATCAAGGTAACTGTGGTTAACAAAAGACAATGTATTTTTGGTATGCATTTGGTAATTTACAGTGTTTATACCTCGTTAGGATTAGATTTTCATCTTATTACCCTTTGGTTACCATACTATTTCAATCCTATTACCATGCTATTATTCTGCTGTAAAGTCAGGTTCTACCAGAACTGTTTCCATAACAATAAAAAGTTATGTGACTGAAACCCGTGACAGATCAATCCCTCTCACTTTCATTTATGAGCTAAAACGTAGATTGCATCAATGGAAGCACGATTAAAGTGCACCTACGGTAAAACATTTAGAATCTAGAGAATTGCTAAAACTTTCTGAAGAGTGATAGTGACATAAACCACTCTGCCATTCTGCACTCCTTTCACGCAAATTCTGGGAGACAATGCTCTTAAAACGGAGCAAATGATGCAAAAAGGAAAGTTTCTGAAAACCGGTCAATATAGCACTCAGCACACTCCTTCATCCTGCCAGGAAGGGATTGTTCATCCTGAACAGTTTTGGTTTGGATGATCATCCTCCGCTGTCCGACTTAATTGAGCTCACACCCAGCAGGCAACGTGAGGAGAGGTTTGGCATTTTCTCTTTTAGTTTTACACTTTGCTTGCTCTGTGTTTTTATGTTCGTTCAACCATCAAACAGGATTTGCAAATGCACAGGCAAAACATCCAAATAAGCATGAAGCCGGTGCAGCCTTCCTCAGCACCACCACTATAGGGGTTTGGTCTGATCCCCTCAACACCTTTTCTCTGAGCCTGCCCGGTCACTTTCCTTTTTAGTTTGTTGGTTAAAAATCATTACTGATGGCATGAAAAAATAGGTAAACATTTACATAAAGTGTCACTTGATAAGGTGACAGATACATAGCAATTTAAGTGAAATACCTAAAATATCTCAATGATTTACTGGAATAAAGGCAGACCACGGTAAACCCATGGCCAATGATTGAATGCACCCAGTGCAGCATTTTGGCACTTGTTCGGTGCAAATATCAAGTCTAATGTTTTATATTTATTTAGTTTATTGTCCCCATATGTGTCCACTGAATTTGACCCATCCTTCAATCAGTGCCTCAGGAACACCTGCAGGTGCAGTGGCCGGCTGCAGTGCAGTGCCCAGAGACCCATCTCCAGATCTTGACCATGATCTTGATCAGGATTACCTATAGCTGGAGGATTTTGTCTACTGTGCATGTTTTGCTTTGTTGGGGGAATCCACTGCCATAAACCTGGCTGGTCATACTCAAATCATACAAAAATTTATAAAATGTAAATAAATCAATAAAAAGATAACAGCACAAATGAAAATGTTCACAGCACATAACAACACAAGCGATTGACATATTTTTTAATATACATTTACGTTTAAAGGGGGCCGGCTTCACTTAGGTAGAAGCAAATAATATGGCCTAGAGTCAAAGTTTTGTCACACACAAAAGCTCCAGTCACCTGACATGAAAACAGAGAAAAAAAGAGAAATAGGCCATTTTAAAGCTTTGTCCAATTAGCCCGACCGTGAAACAAATACTTACTGCATTGTTGTTTGAACTGTTTTACGTCTTTATTACTTGAATTACATGCCTGTACAGCACTGCACTTTACAGGCCGACTTTGCTTTAACATATACCAGGGTCTCAACCTCATGCCGTATAAAAACAGCAGGCCTTCAAACACATTTGAAGCCATTAACAGAAAATTCAGTAAAAAAGAAGTGGATATTTTGTCCAAATCAAGATGAATTAACAATCCCCTGTCTGCTGCAACCAAAGTAAAATATATACTACATAGTGTTTTTTGATTGTCAAACAATTTCCCCGTGCACCTGTTTATAACTGTCATTAAGGAGCTATATCTGAACATGAGGCATCTGGCAAAACTTAGTACAAGCACACCAACTACTGCTATGGCAAGTGACCATAAAACCACACATGTAGTAGTTAATACCGAGCTCACGCTTCACGATCAAAGGCTGATTAAGGGCTTCAATGGAATCCATCACAGAAAAACGTCAATATCTATAAACAGTTAGCTCTGCTCTGTTGTGGTTGCACAAGTGTTGAACTGTATAATGTGGTCGACTTTACTGAGGAGGATTGTGTTACTGTAGAATATTTTTAATTAATGACGTTTTTCTGCATTAAAACCATACTAGGACTTGTGTTTTTTGTTTGTTTCATACATGTTTCAATAATCCTGCATATTAGGAATGGCAAAAAGTTCCTCCAGCCCTAAAAAGCTAATCCTCTCTGCCTCTTTCTCTGGAGCTCAAGAAACCGGGCCTCTACTTAATAATATCATTAGTGGTGCAGTATTTCTGATTATTTAAGGTAAGCACTTGTTACTATAACTACAGTCTACACTCCTGCCCCACCAACAGTTACTTAGTTGAATAATTATTCACCTGAAGGAGAAATTTCACAGTTACACACAAAATCACGTGAAGTGAATAATAGCAAATAATACTTCTAATATTAAAAAAAGCAATACGTTATGAGAGTCAGTGCAACAAGATGTTCGCTCAACACTCTCTCCATGGATTCCACCAGTTCTATACATCCTGGTTTTTAGGCAGTTAGTTTAACAATGGACGTTTTCCATGAAATTGGAAGAGTCCAGATATTTAGAAGGATTTGAAACAGAACTGTCATTCTATTAATCCTTCTGTGCCATAAAAGTTGGATCCAGGCATTTTGCATTCAGAGAAAAGTGATGTATTAAGATTTTCTTTGAATAAAGAAAGAAAGTAATAATAAACTAAGATAATGGGTCTCTTTAGAATACAACAGATGGCTTACGTAACTTACCTTCGGAAAAAAACAAGAAGAAAGGACTTTTTATTCTCCATATCTAAGTGTATATATACAGCTCAAAAATACAACACATCTGCTACACATTTTGAGAATTAAACAGAAATTAATCGACAATAATAGGTGTCTGGTGCTGTGCCAAGTTTTCCATTCAGTTTAAAGGCACACTGCTTTATGGTTCATTTTAATTTACCCCAGGCTTTGGCAGTGAGCTCACAGAATCAAAGAGCATAGCTCTGGGCAAAATATTTACTAATAAAAATACACTGATTTTTTTCTTTCTGCAGTTTTTCTTCACATATATTACTCGGCTTGAAGTGCAAATGTGTTCGTGCCTGGTAAGAGGTCCATGTAAGTGTGAATATACTGTTGCATACCAGCACTGTATGATAAGAAACCTGATAATACATAATGCCCTTGTGGAAATACAACTCAAGCATGAAAACACACGCTGCTGGCAAGATTTACTGATATCCCACTATTTATGCTAACTGACTGCTTCTAACTCCGATAATAGAAGCCAAAGCACTTGCACATCTGGGGCGCAAGTGCTTTGAGTTACTTACTGTTTTATCCCCACATTAAAAAATGCATTTTTGGTTTGAATTTATGAGAATGTTTGGTTAAGTTCGTCAAACAGGCACACTTTAGGCCTCACCTGAGTCACTTCTGACAATATGCCGAATGCGCTTTTCAGCCTCCAGCAAACAAACTGAACTGATGATGCTTAATTTGAGGCTTTATTGTTGGATTTTAATTCACATGGCTATGGAGAAAATCATTTTCATAATTGTTTCATAGACTAGAAAAATGTGGAATTTTGTGATAATTAAGCCATTCTGCGAGGCACATTCTTGCAGTGGAGGTGGAGGCCTAAACACAGTGCAGCGATCAAAGGCAGTTCATACACCATTAACCAGAAAGTGCTGCCATAATCACCGCAGCTCGTGCCAAGTTTGACACCATTCCTGGATTTTTGCACTCATCCAGAAATAATGCTTTCAGTTCAAATACACAAAGCCCATATTTCAAAGATGTGATAATAACCAGCAGGATCTCATTTATTAACACGTCTTTAAATAAATAAAAGTCATTTTTCAAAGATGGATAAAAGAGAAAAAAATCTGTACAGCCTCTAGTTCCCTCAAGTAAATGAACATCACTGTAAAGCAGCTGTAATCATCACTGCTAATTACTATGGTAAATGCAGACAACAAAAACACCCTGTCTGACTAAACTCTGTTCAATACAATACCTAAGTTTTTACAATCATTTTAATTGTACATATCATGAGGCTGTTCCACTGTGTTTTGCTGCTAGAAAGCTGAGAAACGCCTCTGCATATCATTTCTCAACTTCAGTACCTGCGGTCGTGGTAGTGTCTGCAAATCTTTTGTTCAGTTTGCACTAGAAAGTATTTTATACTACATTATTCACATTAGATCCGTTTTTTAAGTTTTTAGACAGGAAGACTTTAATTTGGAAAATTATAGAGTTTGTATTTATCTACCGTAAATTGAATTCAAAATTGTGACCTAAATATTGACGAATAATCTTGCATCCGTATGTATATAAAAGTTAAATGTTTTGGGACAATTTGCCTACTAAAATGGTATAATAATATATTCCACTGCTATTCACAGCATCTTATGTTGACCTAGCTGTCCGTTGACAGGCCTGTACAGTGTGCTCTTGCAGACCTCCAGGCCAGATAAGTCAGGAACATAGAACAGGTGCACATAAACAAGAGGGAGGAGGTCCTGGTCCTGTCAGCCCTGAGAGTCCTGCTGAATATCCCACTGTGTACACTGAGGCACATGTGCAGAGGTGTGGGCATCACCGCATCACCTCTGTGTGCAGCTAAACCAATGTTGATGGAAGAAATGGGTGTGACTGAACCTCCCTAGTGTTTTTTCAGTATTTGTCTGGGATTAGAAGATCTTTATTTATATAGCGCTTTTCACAGACATGTTCAATGAAGGTACTTGATTCATCTTCTGTACTCAGTAGTTGAAGTCTTCGAGCGTTTCGCCTCTCAACCATGAGGCTTCGTCAGCGACAAAAGTCCCGCTCAGCCCAGATAATGGGCAGTGATCATCTATGAATAGGACAGGACTGACCAATACTGAGGTGAGCAGATCGTTAGAGACGCTCTACTTCAAAGGTTGTTTACCCCCAGGTGAGAGTAGCTGTGATTAGAGAGGAGGAGCCGGGCCTACCCTAACTCCTCCCCGTTGGTCTATATCTAAGCTGCGGGCTGAGTGGGACTTTTGTCGCTGACAAAGCCTTTTGGATGAGAGGCGAAACGTTCGAAGACTTCAACTACTGAGTACAGAAGATGAATCAAGTACCTTCATTGAAGATGGACAACTCCTGAACGACTGAGAACTTACACTGACATTTCACAGACATGGTCTCAAAGCGCTTTACATGAGACAATTGTACATTCACTCCATGGTGGTAAGCTACGCTTGTAGCTTCAGTTTCCCCTGGGGGAGACTGACAGAAGCGCTGTCGCAACTGCACACACATCATTCATCCTGGCTTATTGTACATGTTTTTTGTGGTAGGGGAAACCTACGCAGACACGGGGAGAACATACAATCTCCACACAGAAAGGCCCCGTCCAGGTGGACCAAGGACCTTCTAGCTGAGGGGCGAGAGCACTAACCTGCTGCGCTACCGTGCCGCAGGTTAGATACCTGTAACGACCGGCTTACTGCCTTCTCTACACGGGCTGAGTCCTGACCATCCTGACCAGGCATTCTATTGATTTGTAAGTAAGTGCTTTATTGTCATTGTACAAGTGTACAGGAAATAGTGTTCAAGTGTTAGTCCTGAGCTGCTGTTGATCATGTGCATTAAATGGTTGTTTTAAAATGTGTGTTTTAATCTGTGTTTTGGTTTTGCACATTGAGGCACATTGAGTTGTCTCTTGACATGAAATGTGCCATACAAATAAAATGGCTTTGCCTTGTCTAGACTTCACTTACCATGCTAAGTTCTATCTTGTCTAAAGTGATACTTTCCAGCCTGTCAAGATCAAACTGTTCCAAACGTTTTACCTGAACTTGGATAATAAAAGTTTCTATTCTACGTTACTGTCCTCCAGTGAAAAATGTACCGTTTTTACCAAAGCATCTGACTCAGCCGAGATTATGAGCTGGCTCTCACAGATCAAACAGAAAACAAATTGTGTTCAGGTGTTAGTCCTGAGCCGCTGCGACTGAGCTGTGCTACATAGTGCCACCACTGTGAGCCAATCTGACCAGCATGTTTTGGGAGGTCGGGGGAACCGTAGCACCCGGAAGCCTTCGGTCTCCTCTGAAATGGTGCAGCGTCCCCTGCGTTTGTCCCTGTTTCAGAGCGTGGTGTCCTGCACTGTTTAGCTCCTCCACCTCCTCCTTCCTCTTCCTCCTGCTCAACTGCCTCCACTCCACAACAGTCTTTCACCATCTTCTGGGAAGAGCTTAGCAGTTAATCTGTTTTATTCTCCAGTGAACGTCCACTAGCCAGAACACTAGAGATAAAAGGAAAGTGTGTCTTGCCCGGATACCTCCTCATGAGTCCCTTTTTTGTTTCCGGTAGCGCCTCTTGTTACGCCTCCACTGTGCTGCAGCTGTGAGGGGCTCTTGGCGTCTCTTCAGTGGTTCAGAGGAAGAAATGTGTAGGTCTCAAATGTCTTTAGCTCATGAGCTAGCTGTTTGTTTACTTTTTAAAAGATGCTTTCTTCAGGACCATTATGGACTCTCTGCTGTAAAAAAAAAATCCACAGAACCTCACAAAAACACAGCAAAGACGTACCAAAGCATCCAGCAAAACAATATGGAACACAGAAACCATAAATGCAGTCCAGAGAAAAAGGCAAACAAACTCAGCTGTACCAAGAGAGAGGGAGGTTGCTGCTTTCAGAGCTAATAATAATAATAATAATAATAATAATAATGCATTAGTTTTATATAGCGCTTTTCTGGACACTCAAAGACACTTTACATTGCACTATTCATTCACTCCATGCTCAGTGGTGGTAAGCTACTATTGTAGCCACAGCTGCCCTGGGGCTAATTTAATATTCTCACTCAGCCAGGCCTTGAGGTGCTGTTACTCCAAGTCACCAAATAAAGCTTTTGCTATTTCCACACACAACACGGCCTTGTTTTGGTACCGAATCAATTAAGCCACTCCCTGAAAATACAGTGGAAGATCAATTACATTATCAACACACAAATCAGTGCATTGTGTATTTAGAAGAATTTAGTATGTAAAGCAGCAGTGGTTGTTGTTAAGTCTGTGGTCTATGAAACCGTAAATTTAAGGAAATGAGCCTGTCCTCCTGACACGAGGTGTGCTGAAGAAAGAGAGGCTGCTTTAAGTGTGTTAGCATTCCCCCATTCTGTTTATACCCACAGCTTTACTGCTCTCTAGAACTGTATGGACAAGCACAAAGGGTAAAAGGATTCAATATTAAAAACTATATTTAATTCTACATTGGCGGACACTCTTGATGGGGAAATAGTGTTTGATGACAGATGGGTTATCAACCGTTTGCCTGATCAAAGAGCTATATAGCTCATGAGATATAATCTCATGATTTTGCTTGTTCTAATGTTTAAATGGCCATTGTCCAGAGTCACCGTTGTAAGAGGAATTGGAAATGGAATAAGAAAGTGAAGTGAGTGTTGAATGTCAGCACCAAAGAAGCTGTTTTCACCAGGCAGCAATACTTAGTCCCATTACTGTCTGCATTTTGAAGCAGAAAAAGCAAAATGGTGGTGGGGGACAACACTTCCTAACCGATCAAACTGGACATTGCAAACATCTTTTTCAAACCATTTCTTTTCCTCAGGTGAACTATGTTTGCACAAAAATAAACTTTATTTTACTGCCAGCCTACAACAACACAGCTGCAATAGCAAAAGCAAAAGCCAGTGCATTCCTTGCCATGTCAGGATCTGGGGGTGTCAAGAGAGCTGACCCCCAACACACAGCAAATAAAAGTGATTTACGGCAACCTCGCTGGCTGCACTGCACTTTATGAAACTGTCCTAAGCAAAGTTACAACCTCAACCAGCACACACATGCACACACCTCCAGTACTGGAGAGGGGAAACAGCGACACAGGGGAGATTTGCACCAAAGTGCAGCAATGCACGTAAACCATTACAGAGAAAGATGACTGTGTGACGTCTTACTGCAGTGAAGGAATAAGTTGTGGGAGCGTTGTTGTTAGTTGCACTTCTGATTTACCAACTCAATCAGAACACGAGGGACACGTCAGTATTAGTTTAGGTTCACTTTGAAATAATAGACTATTAGTAATGGTGATAATAGTGATATGCTGATTTATTTATTTTTTCCGCACCCTTTTTTGCACCTTCCAGCCTCCACCTCTATAAGGTGAACAAATTAATTATGTAAAGTGCTTGTACAGCTGGACTAAAAAATACTAGGCCTTTATATTGTATAGACTTGTATGAAACTATGGAAACCTGTGACCTGAAAACATTGGAGATGGATTGCAGAAAGGGTATTTACTTGCAGTATGATGATAAAACTGTTGGGTGTTTACACACTAGCCTCTCTCTGCTCACCAGTACCATGCTCCAGGGAGGTTGTGCAAGAAAGTGGTCCACCTTGTGAAGGGGGAGATAGAGGGCATGATCATTTCTATAGGAAGGAAACACTGGCTTTTTAATGTGGAGGGTGTTATCTTTGGCTGGTGAGCAGACGTTCGCAGTTTATTATATAGATAAATTCACTCATTATATTTTTACAGAACACTTTCCAAATCTTCAAAAGGTCCTGATTAGCCCTATAGTATCAATGTGGTACAGTAACTGAATGTTTTCTGTGTAGAGAAAGTAGGCCATAATGTGAAACAATTTTTACCATATCCTAATGCTTTTACTTTGCATGTACATTTGCAAAAGAAAATGTACAGATTTTTTTAAAGTTTTGCTGTATTACAGAGTATTGCTTGATTACTTCCTTCTTCCACCATGAACTGCGTGAAGGCAATTTGAATATGCAAATGTAATTCTGCAATGTCCACCTGCATCAACATCTGGCATGGACATGAATTGAGACATACAAAAACTACAGTTAGAGAAGCTTCACTCTTTATCTCCGGCTGTTTTTAAAGGCCTTTCTTCTATAAGAGGAAAAGCAGAGCTGTGTAAAAATCACCTCGCAGGAGGGCTGGACTGACCGACGTACTTTGGGCCACAAGAGATACTCTATTGACGTGCTCCTCAATATATGGGTCCAATTTCATGATATGTCCCCTCGGGGTATCTGACGCGTTTTATACCCCTACGTTCGCATGCTTTCTTATGGTTCTCAGATAATCTCCTATATAATGAGCAATGGGCCTCCCGGATATAACATTACTCCGGCCCCTCACATCATATTTGCCATTATAAGTGAAAATAGGTTATTGTAACACCATGCAGGACACACAACCTCAGGCCTCTCTATTTATTTATATACATTTTAAACAAATATATGCGAAGAAGTGCATGTTGAGAGTTGTCAGGTTCAGGTTCACCCTTCTGCCCCTCGTCTCAGGGCGTGCTGTTTGGAAAAAGCTTCTGGTTTCCATTGAAAGGATTTACAATGTTTTGGCCTTTTTTGGGACTTCTATTTTCACTCCACACCCCCCAAACGCCGTGGTGAGTTTTATCATTTCATTACCTAAATCTACAGTGGGGTAATTTGATTGGTTTTGTGAAGTGTCATCGTGTCATAGTCGCGAGAGGAACCTCCTTAACGGAACGCGCATTTTAAGATCGTTTAGACGTTTTACACATGTTGCAAGTTGTAAATGACACGATTAACGCAGTGAGAGCTCTGATGCGTTAGCTCAAATTCAGCTGAAACAACATGCAGCTATTGCCCTCTGTTTTGTAGCTTATACTGGTTTAGTTCAAGGGTGTATTCTGTTGAAAATGGCCTCCACAATGGCATTGCGCACGTGTTTCCGTCGCGGTTCATAACATTAATTTACGTATACAATAAGTGATGTTAAAGAGGGCCGGTCTTGACCCAAAAGTCCCGGGCCGATTTTTTTCTGCCAGTCCAGCCCTGCCTCGCAGCCACACACACCCTCCCTCTAACTAGTCCACAACTGAGCGCCTGAGCCTCGAAGGAGCTGACACTGACCAGATGTGCGCTGGTTTATCTTGTCAGGACAATGAGCTACTGATGAAGGAAGCCCCCAGAACTCAGAGTTTGATTTTCAATACAACCGATCGCTCATTAACTGCAGTCCTGTATGTAATGGAAATGTAGGTAATAACATGATGACAAAACGTCTGAGAGACTGATCCTGAGCAGATGCGTACGAGAGTTTTATCACAGTCTCGCTTTACAAAAATCACTGGGATTTAGGGAAAAGTCAAAACACATACTGCATCATAGTATTAATGATGTGCCCCATGCATGATAAAAACAATTATTGTTTTGACTTAGGTAATGACTAAAGGATGATGCAGAACCAACCAAGATGATGCAGAATAACCTCAAACAGAAGAGATTTGGTTGTTGTCCAAGAGCTAATTTAAATCAACACATTAACAAAAGGAGTTAAAAGAGTTCCCAATATATGTTAATGTACCAAATCCAGTGGTTCTGCTTACCACACTCTCCCCTACTATAATTTCTTGATGGAGTCTAATGTAACACCTCTAACTGAATTTTAAACAGCCAAAAACCTGATCTGAAGGGGACGTGATTCATTTCAGCAGCAATTTGTTCATTGGTTCCCTCTCAAATGTTAATAATTCTCCCCGATGTATTGAAGTGCACAGTGAACTGAATCTTGATTTTTGAAAAAAGTTTGCAAATAGAAAAGTGTGAAATTAGGCCTAAGTCACTTTAATTCTAGTTGTATGACCATAATTTTTGGCACTTTTCGTGAAGCAAGAAACCCCATCACTAAATGGAGGCTTTAGATTCAACTTGTCCACTTTTTACAGAAACCTCCTCCGCCCCAAATCAAGACCTCATGAAGGGCACAATCATGCGAGTTTGAGACACAGCCCAGGTTGTGACTTTGGACAATTGACGCACAGATACATAGTAAGTGTAAACAGTTGTTATGGAACAAATTGAGAGTACCTTTTTCGGTAAAAGATGGGCAGAACCAATAAGAAAGTAAACTTCTGCCTACCAGATCGGTACATATTCAACCTGCTGCTCACCAAGTCTCTTTGGCGAAAAGTCTTCGACAGTAAGACAAACCAGTACAAAGGACGAAATAAGAACGACTGTCCCATGATGAAACATTTCTGTACGACTGAGAGCTTACACAAACATAAGGTCAAAATCACAATACTCAATGCCGTGGAGATGTAGCAATGTGCTATTATTGGTTATATAGTATTTGTACAGTCTTCTCCGTCTACTCCCCTGAAAATATGACACTACTGTCTCAATATAAACTGAAGTGTCCGGCAGTGGAGCCCTTCATCTACAGGTGCAGCCCCGGTTGAGTTTCAGGCCGAGGTCATTGTCCCGGGACAGGTGAAGAGACGGATGAAGTGAGCGAACGACAGGACCATTCAGCGCCTGTTTGCTCCCACAATGAGCTCCCTCTGCCTGGCTAAACGCTGCCTATGTGAGGGGGAGACGAGTAGTGACCACATAGATAAACATACCTGTATCTTTGACCCCACTGACCTTGTAGTGACCGGTGTCTAGTTCACCTGTCTACTTCTCACCTTTCTGTTGCTCTGGTCAGATATCAACGTTTCTAAGGCTTTTGTTCAGTTGTTTTGCTCTGAGTGTACAAATAGATGAAGTTTAGAGAATCTTCTGTCCCATTAAAGGGGAGGGGTTGTGGTCTATCACGAAACTTAGGCCTTTTGCTCCCTCCGGTGGACAGAGAAAACAAGACTACAAGTTATTGGATGCTTAAGTTACATTATGTAGTTTCTATACTGCTATTTGTCAATATGTTTTAACGCAATAGCTACAGTATATATAGTATATATTTAGTCATATATACAGTATTTGCAAGAGATTAATAATGTCTGTGTATGTCAGATAAGCAAGATGTCTCTGAACCGAGAAGATAAACGTCAAACAACCCATACAGTTAACGACTTTGAGAACCTGTATGACTGAGAAATTGCACGGACATTACACACTATCATTATTTTGTTTTTAAATCACTAATACACAATACACACGATGGTTCAGCACGTTTCTACTGAATTGAGTTGTTTTCAGGCGTGTTTGAATCCCGCAGATGTTTGAACTGATGCAGAGAGGGCAGTAGGCCTCACCCCGACATGACACCCATCCATCCACAGTAACAGGAGCACACCATGGAGCGGTCCCACAAAAGCCTGCACCGGTCAGAGCCAGCACTCACCACAAGAAAAGGTCAGTGTGTATGTGTTTGATGATGCGCTGGTACACTTAGCCTCTGTCCGATCATCAAAGCACACAGGTGAGGGCAGCATTGTGAGCACGGAGCTCTCGAGTTACCCTTTCAACTCACACAGGGCACATCAAAGACCGGCCATGGCACTGCACAAAATACATGCACAAAATCATGAAAAATGCAAGAACACTAAGGACTCACATGAGAAAAACAGAGGCCACAGAGCTTCCTGCACAAGTGTATAGCATACACGCCGGCAGCATTAGATATATCAAAGCCCATGAACAATTTGATGAGTTTAGGAACTTAATCATAAATAGTAGTTATAGCTATGTGGTTTTATTAAAAAATATTAATCTTAAGAGTGTTGTTGATTTCTAGAGATTTAATTCAAGCAGTCCTTATATTTGAAGAGTTTAGTGGTGCGGGGCTAGTGCTAGGCTAGTGCATGTCTATGATAACTAGTAGCCTACATTAAAAACCTCTTCAAAATTACTGGGTAGTCCTCCAAATGTTGCCGTATCTAATTTGTAGAAAGCTCCTTTGTGAATTCTACGTGTAGTAATGCTGGCCGCAGGTAAACAATCTACTGTAAATTCGGTAACCTAGCAGATCACTCCGCTGCTGCGTAGCTTTTTATTTTTATTTATTGTATTATTTTATTATTTATGTATTTATGTATTATGTATTTATTTATTTTTTTTGAGCAGTTTACATTTTAACAACATTCACATTTACATCATTCTATTAGAGGAGCTCCAAAAAAGAAAAGGAGTAGGCTGAAGCCAGAAGCTTATATATACGCCTACCCCATAATCAATATGAAATATATTTACATTTCCCGGTGATCCTGCACAATCCGTCAATATCCAAAATAATCATTTCCGAAAAAACAAAACAAAACAAACAAAAAAACTCGGCGGGTAGCACTCAATTACATTTACTCAAGGACATGAACTTGAGTAACTTATACAAGTAATTGTACGTCTTAGAGTATTGTATCCATACAGTACTTTAACATTTTTACTGTACTCTTGCGTGAATAAAAAATAATAGTTACATTTTCCATCCGAAGAAAGCTTCAAAACATCAAGAAACAACATTCACCTATGGATTACTACAATTAATCTTCTTCTTCTGAGTTTATCAATAAATAGACAACAAACAAAACTTACTTCTACAGAGTTCAAACTGGAGAAATTTACAGATTATATGTCAGACTTGATCATAAACTAAACAAAGAAAAAAACAGCACAACTATATCAGTCGTCTTGTCTCTGCAATGTGCTACAGGAAGACCATCACCAGTGCCACTCTGGTCACTTACAACCAGGAAGCTGATGTTGCTCTAACATAAATTATTATATTTAAAAATGATTCAGTCAACACAGACATTTATATCGGTAGTCTGGTGTTATAAGTGATTTGCCTCAGGTGCACTGTGCTCGGGTCAGACTGTTTTTAATGTAGGCTACTAGTTACCATAGACATGCGCTAGCCTAGCACTAGCCTAGCACCACTAAACTCTTCAAATATAGGGACTGCATGAATTAAAACAAATAATAATATATATATATATATATATATATATATATATATATATATATATATATATATATATATATATATATATATATATATATATGTATATATATATCGACAGAAATCAACAACACTCTGGATAACTAGGAAATTAGGCCCTATGTCAAAAATCCTGAAATATCCCTTTAAGGTCTCCATCACCCACCCAGTATTATTATGTGGGTTCCTGTTGCTTTTGTAACATAGAAACCCAGTGCTCTCACCTGTTGGGGATTATGTCTTGCATGACCTGCACAATCAGGCTCAATGTCACGCCTATTTAGAAAGATGAGTGCACCAAGCTTACTATATTGTGTGTAAAAGTAAACAGAAATGAAGCAGCACGTCCTAGATTGACTAAATAGGTTCACTGCAGAAATTCAGCATTGCCTTGCACGTGCAGCTCTCGTACTGGTTTCCCAAATGATTTTCCAAAGACACGTGTCTGCTCCTGGACATACATTTGTCTGGTGACATCTTAACAGCGGAAAAACGGACCTCACTTCTGGGAACATGGTAGTTTGAGGTGATGCCCTTGTGCAAAGGCATTCGGCTGTTACAGGCCAAACCAACCATTGGGTGCATTCGGCTTTTCAGCCCTATTAAACCAAAGGGCAGCTAAGCCACTTCTATAGGTCCAGAGCTAATTTCACTGCCAACACCATGAACCCGCACCTGCACATCAGGCGGGTGTCGGCAGAGAATAAGACGTCACCTCCTCGCCCACATGAGTCTGCTTTTTATTACAGGTTTTAACTTTTCCTATTTAGCCTTTCTTTAGCATAGGATAAATGAATGTTAGAGTTTCTACAGCTTCTAAATTAAAGAGTGATGCTGAAAAGGTATGAAAGAGAAAGTGAACTTCTTCACTCCAGGGTTTATACGGGCAGAATTAAGTCAAATTGAATGCTTTTTTCTTTTAATTTCTTAAGATTTGCAAACATTTCATCAAACAGAGGAAAGAGAACTGGACAAACTTTGAGAAAAAACTGAATATGTTTCTAATGACTTTTAATGCCCCGCGGAAACCCTGCCACTCACTTTCTCCCACTTTCCTAGTCCCATTATAAACTTGATTGTCTTAATAAATAAAAAGTATTTAAGTGACTTTTGTGAACTTGGTTCTTCTTGGTGCTGGCTGATGAAGCTCTTTTTATAGTTGAGTCAGAATTACAAGGCCTCAAAAGATATTTCACATTTAGAATAGGTGTTCACATCTTGAACACAGTAATTATTACTGTAGGTGCTGTATTGCGACAAAATCCCTATCACAACACAAAGGGTTTGATAAGAAATGTATTGCAATACAATGTCTTCTTATGCACCAAGTATTATGATTGATCATCATAACAAACTCCAAGTTGGTTATCAAAGTATTCTGATACGATATTCCAATATGGTTTCCAATGCGATAAGTGTATCAAAACAGATGTATTGCGATATATTGCAAAAAAAATATTCTGTCCCAGCCGTAGTCATTATCCTGTATATATGGCCATAGAAGATGTTCTGTGCACTTTAGTTAGAAGATGAGGAGCTGTGAATGTAGCCACAGACCCACTAACACCTGCTGTGAGCTCCTGTGGCTGGCTGCTGGTTGGCAGATCTCCAAAACTGTCTGGAGCTTGAATTAGGTGCTAAGAGTGTAATAAAGGCTCACACCAAACTTCAGAGATCAGGACATGACACCTTCAGCAAAGCTTTTATAATCATTTGCCAAAAATAAAGTGGCCAGTCAATGGTAGCCATAGTAGCACCTGACAATACAGCTTTCATGTGGCTTATTTAGAAGACTTTGTTGTTCTGCACTTGTGCGTAGACCTCAGTGCCAAGAACAGTTGATGAAAGGGTTCGGAACAAATTTGAGTTTTTACCACAACTTGAAGGGGATGCATATTACACGGTCTTTTGTATTTGAACACAGTTAAGCTTTGGGGGCTATTCTTTATAAAGCTGCTCTTTTAGGGTATGTATAGAGGATGTGCAGATGATGTCACAGCATGGAAAATTGATTTATGAAAGTAAGTATGTAACTAATACATTAATAAATACGGTATTCAAGAAAAACAAGACTTAATTACATTTATCTTGCAGGTGTAAGTGCTTTTTTGGGGGGTAGTCTTGGTTCCATCAACAGAGGGAGAAATGTCCTGGAAAGCCCCAATGTCCCAAACCATGAAGATATCAGCTTAACAAACACAAGGCCTGCACACACGCAGAAGCTTACACAAATACACATTTTATTTATTTACATCCAAAAACCCCAAAATGTTCAACAAAAGCCGTGCCGGGTCGAAATAAAGAGCTACGACAACAAACTTTTCATCACGCTACAGAATATCCAAACAGCAAACAAGTGGGACCAATTTCCTACTGGCTTCTCATTACACTACTCTATAGATTATAACATGCACCACATGTTGGCATGAGGTGGGAGTTGACATGTGCCCCCCACCCCCCCCCATAATGGCAGTATCAGGAAGTTAGGAAAATAACACTCTCATATATTTGGGTTTTAAGATGCGTATCACGGCAACCGGCACATGCAAGATCTTTAGTGGTCAGCAGATTGTTTATGGTTTTTGCAGCGAGAAGGGGTAGCCTGGCAACATTGTTTTAAAAAAGGGGCAGGAGAGTAAAAGAAGAAAAATAAACATCTTTTGTGGTTTGTTTGAGAATGCAGTGTTTTTGTGTTAATCTGCCCATAACACGTAGTTTATATTACCCATTTACAACGCTTCCAAGAGCCCGCATCCTGCTCGACGAGATTTAAGTACTATTCAAGTCGAGCTCCTTATGATATGTTAAACAAACTGCCAAGTGAGTTTGGATTAAGAAAAGAATAAAATGTTTATGGCCTGTACTGCCTTAAATGTTACATGTTTCCAGTTTGGGGGGTTGTTTTTAGCCACTGTTAGAGGCTTCTTTTTTTTTTTTTTATGTATTATAATTGTAAATTAGATTGACCCAGTTTTAGATAAGATTTACTATAAAGAATCTATCTTCCTTAGTGCAACATGAGAGGAAAGATAAAGAAGGAGCACATGAGGGCACACATAGGCGTAGAAAGAGATGCAGGTGGATCAAGTATGCACTAAGCACCCTCACCTGTGCAGAAGGGCAGGTGTGATGGGGGTGACTCGAGCATTGGTCTTTCTTCATGCAGAAAACTTGATCATGATGCGTGTATCCTGGCCCTGATGAGCCCTCAGCAGCAGGGCCTTTCAAGAAAGAACAATATTATAATCTACAACAATAATAATGGCTTATAGTAAAACATGTACTAGACATGGACTACAAGGCGATGCAAGGGCACCTGGACGGGGCCTCTGTGTGTGGAGTCAGCATGTTCTCCCTGTATCTGAGTAGGTTTCCTCTGCATTCTCCGGTTTCCCCTACCACTCAAAAACATGTACAATTGGTTACTCCTCCAGCCAGGTGTTTCTGTCCATTAGCCTGGTTCCACATCTGGAGATGGGTCCCCGCTGGCTGCTCACTGCTCCTCCCAGCGGCATTGAGGATGGGTCCAATGCAGCGACTAATTTATCTAAGAAGATGAATGAAATGTGACTTAATAACTTCCAACAACTGGACACCAACTGGAGGAAGCTCACTGAAGAACAGTAACATGGGAAAGCAATGCAGAGTCTACTCAAACACCACGGGCAGCAATAAATACAAAGCCCCATCAAACCAGGGCTAATTCAGGTCTAAAATCTGACTAAAATATGTATGAACTGGGTGTAAACCTAATTAAAATGAATAAACTCTAAAATTGCAGATGGCCCTTATAACCACCAGGCAGGTGTACACTCAATAAAAATCACCAGTCAAAGTATAACTGGTGGATTTAATATTCTTCCTGTGTTATTAGGGATTTCCTTTGGCAGCTGCTGTTTCCTTCCACATTAAAAATACTTGTCTTTTGAGACTGAACTTTACTTATTAACATGAACTGAGGAGTTGGGCATGTGTCTAGATTTATCCAAGAGGACTTTATTATTCAAGTTGTTTCCAGGCTGGTATTGGACTGAGGTCCCAGAGGAAAACACTTCAATAAACAAATGGCCTCTTAAAAATCATACTGTATAGTGCCCATTTTAGGGAGACTTTATAACCTTCGGAAAGGGGGAAATGTGTCACTGCCGCCCCGTTTGCCTTGGCTCTGAGTGTGTCTGTGGAGCAGTGGGTCCGTGTCTGTTGCACCCACTTGGCAGTTAGGAGTCATTAAAATGGGTGTGAGGGAGCCATCCAGCGGTTTGTGTCATTAATGAGTAACAGCCGTGACAGCCGCAGGACGCCACACAAACACAATTAGTATAAAGTGGGACACATGTGGATGGACGCAAATACACCCAGCGACTGTTGACTTTGGGCGATGGGCAAATGTGCTTTTTTTTAATAATCAATCTAAATTACATAAATACCGTCTCACAAAAGGATATGATTAAACAAAAATAATAGTTCTGTGCAGGAGGAAAAGAACAAATGGAGTCATCTTTAGTGGTTCATCTATGTACAACTTCTATTCCCCTTAAAATATGCTGAATGGCGGATTAAGTTGGTCACTGTTGAGAAAGTGTTAAAACGTTCTTGAAGAGCACTTGTGACTTCAGATGATACGTCTTACTCTTAGGAGAATGCTCTGGGTTCGCTCTACCACAACTTAATGACATAACACCCCAACAACGGTTTGTGTACAAGCTGCAGCTCAGTGATTGTGGTGCAATTGCTCTGATGCTGAGGACTACACTGCAGTTAAGAGCAGAATTGTCTTGGCTCAAGGCTGTCACCTAGTGGCATATCTATTTGTAGATTGCACTTTTGGATACATAGCCTACAGTGTATAATCTAAGGTATTGCAACCATTCTTCTTCCCCAACTCCCACTTATCGTTACTTCATAAATATTCCTGACGGTTTTCCCGTAGATGGCTTGAGATTCACACAGCTGAAGGATAGAGACTTCAGTGATTTGTTGCTCTATAATGGCTCTTCTCCACTGGGCTTCTCCTCCCAGACACTAGATAAGAGCTCTCACTTTACATGATCGAGCTGCAGGGCGGGGACGTCCCGGGTGGATGAGAGTGCAAGGGTGACCCGAGGGCGGACGGGGCGAGAAAGTCTGCAGGACCCACATATGTATCGAACAACGCACAGGTGCACAGCACCTGCTCCACATGTGGCCACTTTCTCCCTTTGGTGTGAAGCTGCAGACCAGCTGTGCACATTTCTCTCACCCGTAACATGACACAGCTTTATAAAACGAGCCCTGACCTCAAGACATCACACTGTGAATTCTTTCAGGTTCATCCCAACTAAACTACTACATTCTGTTAATGTGTGCAGCAGAGCAAGAAGCAGCTTGCTCATGAACAATAACAAGACCCAATAACTTAGATGTAATCTGCTGTGTGGTGTGTCCACACTTAGATCTGCTACTATCACTTTACTCACTTTATATCACTTAATCACTTACTTTATACACATACACATCTGTAAATATAATCCCACTGTTGTTGTTGTCATTTTACTTTTTATTTTGTATCTTATTTATTTAATATTCCTTATGCATGCCCCCTAAGGCCTTATAGTTTAAAGTTGTATAGCTTTTTTTTTTTTTTTTTATCTAAATTCTGTGTTATATGTTTTATGTTGCACGTCCGCATCAAGAAAAATTCCTAGTTTGTGAACCTGTTCTCAAACAATGGCAAATAAAATCTATTCTGATTCTGATTCTGAAAATCCTTATTAGTCCAACACAGTGTGTGCATATTAAGGGTCTTAGGCACAGCCCAATCTCCTCCTGTGTTTAAGGTTAAGGTGAACTTCATTGCCCCTGTAGGTAAATTTGTCTCTGCATTTGACCCATCCTGAGATGTCAATGGGGCGACCCGAAAGGAGCAGTGAGCGACCACAGTGCAGCTCCCGGGGACTCCTCTCCAAATGTCAAGCCAAGCTGATAATCAAAAACACCTGGTTGGAGGATTAACCTATTGTGTATGTTTTTTGAATGATGGGGTTTGATAGGGGTTTCCTTTGGAGGCTACAGATTTCTTCACCATTGAAAACACACTCTCTTATGAGACTGACGGTGCTCATTACCATGAATGCCACGTTGAATGTTTGCCTTGAGAGAACAAGCACTAAATCCTTCTGTTTCTGTAGATTCTGGTTGGTTTTCAAAACAGATTACAATTATGTTATTTCCATTTTTATGCAAATGTTTTTTTGCATGGGGTAATAAAGGTTAATGGTTAAATAATACATAATATGTAATAGTTTTTTGTTGTTTTAATGTCTGAAAATGGGAGGGATGTGTAAGCAATGGTAAACTTAAGTCAGCAGTGCAGTGGTCACTCTCAGACAAAACTAGGGGAGTTTAATCTGAGGCCACCGTTCCAAAAGAGCGAGCGGCGCCTCCTACAGGGAGTTCCCAAAGGCTGCGGGAGAGGTCAGAGGTATAGAGGGAGAATAGAGGGTGAGGTCTCCTATCTAATTACACTTCGCATTGGAGTCTTGAAAACATATTTCACCCTTTCAGCAGCACACACACTTTTACAACATGCCATCCACAGCCCTGAGTTAAACATTAGAAGTGCTGCGATCTAACTAAATGGCCTTGTGTTGTGGTAAACACAAGTAATTTACATGTGACAAGAAGAAACTGTGAAGTGGACTGCTGCGATAAGTCAAGTCAAAGGGTTGTGTGGAGTTATTCGAGTTTCTGATGATGAGAGGCAACAAAGGGGCTCTTTGGGAACTATAAACAACGTTAGCCACAAACGTTGGCGAGCTGGGTATCGAGTGATGGTGCCTGGAAGCTCTGTGCCTGAGAAGGAAGGCGAAACAGGGAAGTGTGATGGAAAGGCAGAGGCCCAAGTGATAAACACAGTAAACGAGTATAGCCATAGACATACAGTGCGTAGAGGCCTGGTGCAGATGAATAATGAGTCCAGCTGCATGTAAACTGCGGTCAAAGACAACAAAAGCTGCTGAGTAACTGCAGTGGAGCGTAGGAAGGTGGGGATGCCCTGTCACCGGGTTCAACTTGATAAACCTCATAGACTCATTGATGATCATCCTACTGTATATATTGAAGAAACTTTAAAAACAAATGAGTATTAAAGACCTTTTTGTTTGGTTAAAATTAAAGGTGTACTTGAGTTTATTTGCAATACAAGATTAAAAAAAAACGTCTGTACGTTATCAGTTTTATGGTTTTCAGTTCTACCAACAAAGGTTCATTGACCTCTAGTGCCACATGGGTTCCTCACTGTCCATTGACCACAGTTGTCCCATCCTCTTTGGTGTATCGTTTGTTTAGTCCACTGAAATACTTCTGCCTGAAGGCATTGTGTCCCTCATACGGGCTGAAACGGGGGTCCACCAAGTGAGCCTGGTTGTCCATGTCCTGCACACAGAAGTCCACTGGTAAAATACAGTTAAAGAACAGTTTTGTCAATAACCCATTAGAGCAAAACACTATGATTTTTCTCTTTTCCTAGGGCTTTCAGCAGCCTTAAGAAGAAATATGTGCTTCTAAATTGAGGTTAATGTTTAATGTTTATATTGGCATTTGGTAGCTGCTGGTCAGTACAAGGATAAAGGGGAAGAAAATGCCCGGAAAGTAAGAATGATGAGGTGATATGAGCTTTAGTGAGGACTGTTTTGAAGACAGTAATTTGTATGCAACACTCCTCGACCACCAAACATGATCATTAATAAAATAGACATTTGCTTCTTATAAGCAAAAATACCGCCAACATACAAAATATTAAAACAATGATCAAAGTGATATACAATCCATTGAAGTTTGAAACTATTACAAACGTTTTTAAAATGTGTCAAATGAGTAAAGAATCAAGAGAAAAAGAGAAAACTAAATTGGCCGGATTTTCTACTGTGTGACGCATTAAGATCCTAACTCCTGCCACAAGCGGTCAGTAAAGGGATCCAAAGTTTACATTTCAGTTGATTCTCCATCTGACATGGCTTTGTGACTTCATTGGCCGGGCATTTCACCTTGTGGTTTGGGGCACTTTCCCAACCATTTTTAGATCAAACCAATGCATCGTCTTTAAGTGCTTATAATTGTGTAAAGAAAAAGGTAGAAACCTTTTGAATATGAGCTCAAACTGCCGTGCATTTGCGTAAGTGAGAGTCAGTCAGTTCATGGGAGCAATTTGAGGTTTGGAAGTTGAAAGGACGTCAGATTCAAAGATGGATTGTTTTCTGTATGTTACAAGTGAACCGTTCAGGACGCGTCTATGAAAGAAATCAGCCGGCAGCCAGATGGGGAGGATTTAGCCGAGACAGACACCAATGCCTCAGTGTCAATGGCGAACACATTAAAACAAAAGATGAGGCTGGCTGACATGTGCTCACATGTGATGCTTTTCAAGATTAATCACCTTATCTAGTTAACAGAAAGTTTCAGACATTGTTTAAATTATTATTATGCCGCAGCCCTTTAAATTATTGATTTCATTATTTTCTACTCGTAAAGCATCTCTACAGCAAGGGTCTCCAACAGGCGGCCCGCGGTCCACTTCCGGCCCGCGGGATGATTCAATTCGGTCCCTGACTTGTAGAGCACAAATTCCTTAGTATGTCATAAAGAAAGTAAGTCTCTAGCCCATTCCTGTGCAAGTTATGATTTTTTAAAGAAATAACCAGAAGGCTCACTCCAGCCACTATGGGGCACCTTAAAGAAGGAAAGGGAAACAATTCCACACGTGTCCAGCAGAGGGCAGTAACATAAGAGATCAGGATATAAACAACTCATTATAGGCACGTGGCAACTGGTCAGTCTGCCCCTGGGCGACAGTGGCTACAAAAGCATCTTAACACCACAGAGTGTGGAGTGAATAAATAATGACTACAATGTAGCAGAAACTTGTGACACAGGCTGGTAAAGTGCAGCTCATTATTTATTTATTGAAAAATTGTTCCTCAATAGTATTAACAATTAAAACATATTTTACTGGATATTTTGTTTACGGACCTCGGCAATGCACTCCTAATATACTGGGAGACTCTGGTCTACAGTGATCACCCTAAAATAATGTATTAAAATAGAAATTTAAAAAAGAGAAAAAGTATTCATACAACAACTGAAGAATGATTGATCACATTCATATCTGTGCTGTTTTGAACAGTCGAACATTTTCAGGTCTATAATGGTAAATTGATGAAATGCCCATGATATGGAAAAATAAAATAAATATAATGCTTCCAAACTTGTTTAAAATGTGCAATTAAATTCTGTTTTGAAATAAAGATTCAGTTTATTTCTTTATTTTATTATGTTATCTTTATTTCAAAACAGAATTAGCAAATCTAATTGCAATGCCTATCTGTAAAATCGCAATTTGGTGTTTTCAAATCGTGCAGCCCTGGCACTATGTGACTTAAACGACTGCTCAAGTCATCTTGGTGTGTAAAGATGCAAATTCTCACACTCACCTCTGGCTCTTTGACCTTCTCCATTGTGATCAAGCGCCGAGACGTGTGACTGGACAGCACCTGCTCACAGTTACTGATGAGCTGTAGACATGGATGAAGGGGAATGATCTCCTCAGAGTAGCTGAAAAAGACAAACATTTAGTCCCAGTTTTAAAACAGCTGGAAAGAAGCTGTAATTTCTTCTACAGTTTTTGTTTGTTTGTTTGTTTTGCCAAGCCAATGTTTTGGGAGAAAGAGAGTTTATATTATTTTCTGCAACAAATAATACATATATTTCAAAAAGAGATATTTGAAGTTTGAAAACATCACTGCACTTTTAAAATGACTATGGTGAAAGAGAGTGCACTAAAGGTGGAAAAAGTGACCCTCGAGCCTGAGTGCAAAGTCTGTCATCACCAGGCCGGTCAGGGTTAGGGCCTATTAACATTCAGTGATGTATGTGTTTGCATATTTGTGTCAGGAGCACTTTCTCCTGACCGCTGCCGCCTCAGACAGATTTGTGCATCAATGTTTGTCCGTGCAGTTGCTATGGCAGCAACGGGGCCTCTGATGTTTGGCCGTCCCTGTGACTGGAGCCGAGATTTAGCCAAAAGATAATTCTCTGAACCAATCAGGGGGCAGGGACTAGGGCTGATGAAATGTGGATTGCTATGTTAAAAGTTGACAAAGGTTTTAAACTTGAAATAAATAAATAAATAAACATGGCATTGTCAAAGACATCTCTAAACAGTAATGGATTTAGTCCGAAACAAAACACACTAAATTAAGCCCCTTCCTCTCCCACTCACGCCATTTGTAAAACAACCTATAGACGACAAGCTAGTGAGATTTCTGATATCTAACAATTGTCATTTTATCAGCTCTTACAGTCAAACCTTCTTGTCAATGAAGATTAACATAATTTTGTTCGTGCATAACTGTTCCATTCTTGACCACTTCTGATTGACCGTGCTTAAAACCTCTGTTCTGGCCTTTAGTTCAATCAAAACAACTTTGAGGCAAAAAAGTTCATTTATTGTCCAATATATGCCGTCCTATAGCATGGGCGATGATGAAGAAAATTTAGATGTTGTTGAATTTACATGTCTGTTTTTAGTGTGTTATTTTGTGGAAGTCTCTCAGCCGCCAGCATTTCCCCTAGATCGCCTGCCCATAAACAAAACGGTACTCTCTACCAAAGGATTTACCCCAGAGCCTGAAATAACCCAGCGCTGTTACGATTAACTGGAAAACACAGGCAAATCTGGATGCAATTTATGTAATTCTTGCAGATGTTACACAGTATTGCATGTTGACTAATAAAACAATATAACACTAACTTATAAAACAACAGTATGTTTTTACTGATTTAATTAAACACGAGCATGAACCTTTTCCATAATTTACTGTACATGCCTGCCCCCTAGTGGAATGTCATTTAATAACCTATTCACCCCCGCCTGAACAGAGCATGTTTTCCAAATCTAAAAGCTTCTTTAACAAAGTGTCAAAACAGTATCAAAAACAAAAAACATGCCAGAAAAGCAACAATAACACAATAAAAAAAAAGCATGAAAAACAAGACTAAAAAGTGAACAAAAAGTCACGATCAGTTTTGTCGGTCTTAGCTTTCAAATGAGGCGTCACACTGGCCTATGGGCTGTATGCTCCAGTGGAGAAGCTTTTAGATTAGGTTAAAGCCGAACAGGAGAAAATGCTCTTGATTAAGGCGGGGGTTAAGAGGTTAAACTAAAAAAAAATTTCAACTGAATTGAATCTTTAGAAGGACAACATTTTCAGAATTATGAACTAATTGTGGTTGAGCTTGAGGTAAATAAACACTTTAAAGATTATAATGAAAGATGCTACACCATCATTGAATACCAATAATTTTCTATTAAAATGGTCTGGAACCACTATGGCATCGTCTTTGTTCTTACTCTGGTCTGTAGACAGGCAGCCAGTACACAAGCCTTCCCCCCAGGACCAGGTGATGTGCGGAGAACCTCAGCAAGTCTTTAAAGATGTCACTGAGATGATACGCTTGAGATACAGGGATGTGCGACTCAGCATATCTGTGGGGAAAGTTACTATACCATCAGCTGCACTGAAGACGCATTATCTGTAATACAGTGGTTGCTGCTTCTAATTCATAAACATTCACTGAGATGAATATTACTGCATCTGGTGAACTTGCACGCCATCGCAGGGCTTCATGATGTCTTTATGTGAGCCTGTTCTTCTGGTCGATTCGCGGATACCGTATGGTGCTGCCATAAACAACATTATTTAAATATTTTAGCACAGCCTTGGACTGTTGCAATTGTAGAGACCTACGATCAGTAACGATGGCATCAAACAGCGCAGTCTTTCTCCACATTGGCTTAGACGCATCTGACACCATCACATCTAAATACAGCTTCTCCGTGCCGTACTGCCGCAGGTTAGCTCTTATGTTCTCATCTGGTCCTCTCCACTTCTGTTTTTTACGACTTGACCGACCTTAAAGACACAAACAGGTTAACCCCCTTTCCAAACTGAATGCAAATTTAAAGGGTATAAAATGGAAGCTTACCCTTTCCGTGAATAATATTGTAGTCAATGTCCGTTCCACATACATAGGCACCAAACTGTGAACAAGCAACCAGGAGACTCCCTATGACACACATAAACACATGTTTTTACCACCAAATAATTACTTCTTCACTTCAAGCCATAGAAATCCCTTACCTGTACCAACAAAAGGATCAAAAACAACATCATTTTGTTTTACTTTCGCATGGTTAGCCATGATGAAAGAAAGGCCTGCGTCCATACTAGTATTTCCGATAAAGTGCCTGTTCTTTACACTATGGGACTGAATCAGTTCTCGTTGTCCGTCTGCAATCTGTACAGAAGAAAGGTTATTTAGATATGTTGGTGTCCACAATAACTGTCACTTATCTCTGTACAACTGATAACTACGTGGTTATTATCGCTTAATGCGTTTTCTCACCCAACGGCCAAAATAAACATATTCAGGGTCCTCTGGGATGTTGTTGGGATCCGTGCCATAATCCTCAAGTAGACAGAAAACATGCTGTGGACTCTTGAGGCTTACTGTTCCTTCAAATGGAAGATAGTCCATTGCCTAAAGAGAAACATGTGAAGTGTACTAAAAATTAATTTGAAAATATGGGAGTCAGGCTTACATCTATCCTTTTTATCCTATCTGTGAATTCCAGAGTCTTGTTGAAAGTGTAAACATTGATCCTGTAAGTGGAGTCTTGGTGCATGAATGGTCTCTGTATCAGACAAAAGCAGTAATAATCAATTTTGCGTTTTTATGTAAAGATATCCATATGGTTTAGCATCACGGACCATGTTTTCTGTTGGGAACTGTAAGAGTGAAGTTTTGAGTTCACGTTGTGTTCTTCCATGGCCCCAAAGTTCAAATGCTGATCTGAAATGACAGACAGAATGACTAAGATTGAACAGTAATTAAACGCACAACAAAACGCTGGCACAATTTAGTAAATAAATAACTGCATGAACGTAAAATGTTAATCTACTGACTTGGCACAGACAGATCTAGCCATGACATCTTTCACATCTTCTTCACACAAGCCATCCAGACACCAGAAAGGAGCCTGCAAGATATTAATTATATACATATATATATATTTTAGTTATTATCCAAAGTGAAGATCTGGGAAAATATGAAGAAAAAGAATATCTATAAATCGAGAACAATTTGCACACCGTTTCTTTGAAGTTTACATTTGGGTTGAACGATTTTCTTCTTAGAGCGAGCAGGCTTTTAATCTCCTGATGAAACAAAATATCAAATATGAACAATAACCAAGATATAAACATAGATCTTCGAGGCTTCTCTCCCTTTTTTCTAACGGCTATACAGTAAACGATACAGGGTTTGTTACATTGATACCATTGAAGTAAATTGATACAGACTCGCTCAACTTGCTAACACAACGATACAATCAGTTCGTTATCATTTTTATACATCAAATCGTACAATCAAATAATTACTTATGTTCATTACCGGTAACCTGAAATCTAAATTATCTTGCGCAAGATGAACTAAATACTGAAGGCATGAACGGCTCATGTTGGCCGCCATTTCTGTTGTCACCTAAAAATAAGTCCGACTTGAAACAACCGTTTTGATTTTAAATGTCCACAATGTAAAGGTGCCTATTTGACCTTTCACTGTCCCAGTGGCTGTAGGACGCTCCTACATACTTTTAAACGTATTTTTTCTGGTAGGTTTTCTGGATGGAATTCCATCAGCAGTGGAAAACTACCAGAAACCTTAAATAATAATAATAATAATAATGCATTGGTTTTATATAGCGCTTTTCTAGACACTCAAAGACGCTTTACATTGCACTATTCATTCACTCCATACTTGGAAGTGGTAAGCTACTATTGTAGCCACAGCTGCCCTGGGGGATATTATAATAGGTCCATGGGTAGACTGTCCATCCATCCATTTTCTTCCACTTGTCTGTTGTCCTTGTCCGTTGATTTGGGCAGCTGTTGGAGCTGCCCAAATCACATAGCACCAGTCCCCTATGGCTCCTCCTGCAGGTGGTGGGTCCACAGAAGAACGGCCTCATGGTTCCAAATGGGCCTGTTGGTCTCTCATAAGGGCCTTCACCCATTTATACTCTCATTCATACACCAGTGTACGCAGACACTGGAGGCAAGGAGGGTGAAGTGTCTTGCCCAAGGACACAACGACAATGTGCACCTTTAGGAGGCGGGATTCGAACCCCCGACCTTCCGATCATGAGACGACCCGCTCTACCATCTGCGCCCCCCTCTGAGGTAGACTGACGGAAGTTAAAACTATGTGGAAAAATTATCTACATATACAGTATATGGACTAATGCCTTCTTGTTTTCATTGTTATTTTTTGGGGCTTTCCCCAGTGAATTGTTTTGCCTTTTTATTGTCATTGACTTCAAAGACACACTGGAATTGGTTAACATTTTTAAGAATAGCCTAAAAGCCACACCTATGTGAGTGAGCGATAAAGGTAAAGTACACAAAAATGGTCCAAGTAAAATTTTGATTAATCCAACACACTCATACAGTATTTATTTTGTATCATTCCACAATGTGCGTAAAACCACTGTTATATATATTACTTTATTATATTCTGATTATATCATGTAGTGCATACCTTTGGCAATACATATTTATGCATCATAACACAACAATGGAATCACATTCAAGTCAATAAGTAAGTGATTTTTTGGTTGAGATATATATTTTTTTAAATCATAGAACTGGCATTAAAAATACTAACAGATACCAATAAATGTTAAGGAATAAGCTTTCAACTTATAGTTCTGAATGTGTTTCTAATGTCCTCATTTCAGACAGTAATTCACAAACATAAAACCCTGTAATTGATCCGTGAACTTGATCTTTAGTGATAAATCAATTGTTATTGTATAAAATCAAATATTTGTCATATATGTCATCATCATCATCTTAATTTGTACAATCAAATGTCTATTACGAGGTAAGAGGTGTCATCCATTTGTCCATGCATTGATGTCCTGACTGGTGGAATCATTTTGCCTCTGCCTTTGTGTTTAGAAGCTCAATCAATTGATCGGCCTGCAAAAAGAACAAAGAATTAATGTAAAAACAAACAAAAAAACACCCTGTTTTTATGTGATACCTTTTAGGATCTAGCCTGGTGAGACCAGAATAATGCCCCTCTGTATTTTTTTTTACATCGGGGAATCAGTCTGCACCCCCCGCCCCCCTTGGAGCAAAATCAAATCGTTCCCTTGCAATCAGATTCGTTTATTTGCCCTCACGTGTTGTTCATGGGCAGCGTTACCCCCGGCTCACATTGAATCTGGTTACGGTCCGGTACGGCGTCCGCAAACTTAGAAAGCCGTATTTGCCAGTACAATGACTCTCCCCAGTGAAGTGGATGCTTTGTAACACACTAGTGCCCCTGTGTCACTGGTAATGGAGACATGTTTACATTTACGACGTTACGCTCGTGTACAGGTGGTGAACGAGACCAAATAAGTAGTAAGTGGACAGATTTTATTTTGAAATACACCGGATCTTCCTCTCTCACGAGACCTGACTTCCAGTTTGGCTCGTGTTTTTCTGTCAGCTTGATCCGTTGGGGCTCCGGTATCCGGCAAAAATAGACTTCTTGCGGATTCTTTCCGTTGCCGCCGGATGGCCTCGGTAGCCGAAGCCGGACTTGGTTTTAACCCCCGGCTCACATTGAATCCGGTTAAGGTCCGGTACGGTGTCCGCAAACTTAGAAAGTCATTAAAACCAATGTTGCACACTCACACTGCTCCGCGAAGTCCGGCTCCGGCTACCGAGGCCATCGGGTGGCAACGAAAAACAGAAAAACACGAGTCAAACAGGAAGTCAGGTCGTGAGAAAGGAAGATCCGCTGTATGAAGCGTAGCAAATGCGAGCGGATGAGGAAAAACGTGCGTCAAAGCCAGGGGGAACCGCGCGGTACACCTGCAGCATGGAGGACAAGTTGATCACAATGGCCTCTGGCTGCTCTGCTTTACGACCGCAACACTGGAGGCCGCCATTGCTGTAGTACCTCCATATATCCGCTAGTCTCCCATTGAAAAGCATTGGACTTTAGACACGTTAAAAACAACTTTAACGCCTGGTTTCTATTTTTTAAACACTTTCTACGGCTACATATTCCTCTTGAGATAACGTTGGGTTAGTCACAATTAAAGAAGCCAGGCTGGTTTTCGAAAGAGACATTTTTTAAATCTCGTACTAATGAGGGTCAGACTGTTAGCATTGGCGCTACACGTCACGCAAGGGCGGAGTCTACAGTGAAGATCCCGCCCTTATACCCTTTTTAGGAACATGCTTCGTCAGAGCAGGGGGGGGGGGGAGTCTGTAAATCTGCCATGATTTCCCCCTCGAACGTGGTCATTATGGTAAACGGGGAGGAGTGAAGGGGAGTTGTCTATTCTTTTTAACGGTCTATGGTTGATCATCGCGGTTTGCGCTCGGCCTGAGTTGTATGACACACCTCCTAATTATGACGATTGCAAAACCTCACGCGCCAGCGAACAGGCTTTTCTCGCGAGAATGAAGCGGCAATGTTTGGCGTCCAACTAGAGGCGGATGGGGCGTGCACGCACGTTTGGTCTATACGCACCTTTAGTAACTTGGGATACATTTTCTAATTTAGTTCACAATAATACTATATGTTTATACAATTATAGCCAACACCAGTGGTTCTCAATCCGTGCTCAGAATCATCTTCAATTTTACCCTTTATTAATTAGAATTATGGATTCGGTGTTTTTCATGTGCTTCTCTGTTACTTGGGACCATGTCTGAAAGACAATGGGAACACCAAACAAACGCTGCGTGTTTGGAGAAGTTTGAACTCCGGGGTCAGGCCATTACAATTTGCCCCAGGTCAAATCTTTTCACTTGCTTTATTTTTACTTCTTGTAAACAAATGTGTATCCATTATACTCTATATAGACAGGTATTGCTATTACTATCATAATAATAGTTGGAAGGACTCACTGTTATAAACCAGTAGGAGTTGAGTCTGTACACGAGACGAGACATGAAGCCCATTTGACTGACAGGGGCCAGAACATGGAGGTGCAGGTGAGTGACTGAGCAGAATGGAGGCCAATGGAAACCAAACCTGCAACAAACACAGCCATTTTAAATGTTCAGACTTTGTTTCAGTACTTCTTTGTACTGTGTTCGAACTGTTTCGGTGAGACTCACCTTACATCACTGAGGTCTGTTACATTATTTTTATCCAAGATTTCCTTTCCTAATTCAACCAATCGTTTTACTGCAAAACAAGACACACAGTATGACTTCTCTCATGTAGCCTGTATAACTTTGGAAGAACACATTATTATCTAAAGTAGACTTACTTAAAGGCACATGCTCTTGGCTGAGAGACTTGCAGTTGCCGACATGTTTCGTTGGCACCACTAGATAATGATGTGAAGCTGCTGGCCGGATGTCTTTAAAACAACTTATTTCTTCATCCTGGGATAAAGATAAAACAAAGGCTATCATTACCACATGCTTTGCTTTAAAGTTATAACACAATTAAAACTGCACTCAATTGCATGCATGCAAATGGAATAAATAACTCCCTACCAAGGATTCAAAATAAAAAGCAAAATAGGCAGAAGTAGAAAATCATAATATTTGTTGACATGCTAAAGCTAAGCTAACACACTCAATAATAACATGTAGGATATAATGCCAGCTGTCTTACACTGTGAAGAAGCTCCGTTCCCATCTCCTTATTTACAATTTTGCAGAAAAGACATTTCTTGTCATAATCTCCGGGTCCAGCGGGATTAGATTTAGGAATATCAACCTGAGGAGCCTCTGATTCTGCCATCGCCCTGCAAGAATGAGCAACTAAATATACAGGAAACGTAATCGACAACAGAGATCATCGAGGGCTCACACAATGAAGGAAAAACAAGTGTCGAGCACTATAGGAAAGTACCACTAGAGGGCGACAAGTCTGATTAATAATGAACAGAACATGGACAGAAGGTATAACCCTTTCTATGTAATTCAATAATAGAAACAGACATGTTCTCAGGATCATAAGCTGAATAGGAGCGGAGAAAAAAACCCTTTAGGCTATGACTCAGTATTCGTTTAACCTCTTAACCCCAGCCTTGACCAAGTGCGTTTTCTCCAGTTCAACTTTACCAAAATCCAGTGGCGGAGCTAGGGGGTGGCTTTAGGGGCTTAACCCACAATGTTTTTTAAAAGCCCCGGATCTTTTTTGGACAGATTTATTTTTTTTATTTTTTTCACGCTGTAAAAGTATTCCTATCCGTTCAATATGAGAACAACAAAAAGCGAAACGAAAGCGACAATGTAACACCGTAATTATTACCCTTCCCTTAACTTCTCGTGTTTGTCTGTCAGTCAGACCTTGGCCACGTGCGTTTGTCTGTGTGTGTTGATCCCAGCCGTGTGCGCCCTGTCTGGAGCGGTAGCAGAGCTGGCAGCGGCTCAGAGGGCAGAGGAGGTCTGTACAATGCTCATAATCTCATTAGATTCTGAAATCGTAGGTAGTGGTGTCCACGCATCATTTGTGTGTAATCAATCATAACCCTGTCACGAACGATAACTGCGTGCCTCAAAAGCTACGAAGGCTAACTTTCCCCTCGTAACCAATGGCGGCTAGCTGCTCTGCTTTGCAACGACGACACCCGGAGGCCGCCATTGCTCCACCATTGCCGTTGTAACGCCATATAGCCGCTAGTTCCCCATTGGAATCCATTGCACTTTAGACACGTTAAAAACAACTTTAATGCCCGGTGCCTAATTTTTTGGAACTGTCTACAGCTAGATATTCCTCCTGTGAATACGCTGGGTTAGACACAATCAGAAGCACCGGGCTGGTTATCGTAGGATAAATTTTAGAAATCTCGTACTGAGGGTCGGACTGTTAGCATTGGAGCTGCGCGAGCTACACGTCACGCAAGTGCGTTCCACTTATGTCGGAAGTCGGAAAATCCGACCAGAATAAAACATTATCTCCGAGTTGTTGCGTTCCAGTTGTCCAGGTCGGAAACATCGGAGGTCGACACGTCCGTAAAAGTTACAACTTTGCCGCTCATGTTCGAGCATCATAATCAGTTTACAGAGAAACTTCATTGTAATATTTATTATAATTGTTGTAAATACAGTGATAATATGGGGGGTGAAGCCCCCTATGAAAGACCAACTTCTGTGGACCCACCACCTGCAGGAGGAGCCATAGGGGACTGGTGCAATGTGATTTGGGCAGCTCCAACAGCTGCCCCCACGACCCGGCAACGGACAAGTGGAAGAAAACGGATGGATGGACAGTGATAATTTAGCTCTAGTAGTTTTTTTTTTTTTTTTAGAGCAGTAAAGCTTATCCGTTTCGCGTTGACATATAACAAGTTTATTTGGGAAACATCTGCCAAATAACGTGGTTTAATGAAGGTTTACATGTGTTACATGTCACGTCGGGCGCTCCTTCTCGGGTGAGCTGATTCTGTCCCGAGTTTCCGAGTCGGAATTACGGAGTTGGTGCCATTGAAGTAAATAGTAGTCCATGTCCTAAAAATAGTAATTTTACATAAATATAGTCTGAAACTCCAGATGCCCCGTGGACCATTTTACAGGCTGCTCCTTTTACATTTTTGTCTATGGCAAAAAAGGCTTTTGAGCCGTAGGGTGCAATATCACGGCCTGCCACTAGCACAACTCATTTCAGAGGAAAGGGGGCGGACCCCCCCACTGGTTGGTGCGCGTTCCAGTTGAAATTTCCAGCTCGGAAATTCCGACTTCCGAGATCAAGTGGAACCATTGAAGTCTACAGGGAAGATCCCACACTTATGCACTTATTAGGAACATGCTTCGTCAGAGCTGGGGAGGAGGAGTCTGTAAATCCGCCATGGATTTCCCCCTCGAACGTGGTCATTATGGTAAACGGGGAGGAGTGATAATGACGGTCTATTAATAATATGTATATTTTTTTTATTTTTGAAACGGAAATGGTGAAACGAGTGGTTTCCCGTTTTTTTATGTTGCATTTTTGTCACTTTTTCATCGCCTTTTTGTCATGTTTTTGTAACTTTTTTTTATGTTTTCTTAACACATTTTTGTCTTTGTCTTTTGTTGTATTTTCATCCTCGTTTTTTCCTGATTTTTTTAATTTATTTTACCTTTTGTTCGCTAAGCTTTTAGATTTGGTTAAAGCCAAACTGCAGAAAATATGCTCGGTTCAGGGGGAGGTTAAGAGGTTAATTCTTTCAAAGTATAGGCACCCAGGCAAAGTATTGTCCACAGACAGAGCAGTGAAACCAGGAAAACTGGGCTCATTTCCTTAGACATAGCCTACTTTAGGAATAAATCACTTGGCACCAAACCGGAGATGATGCAGAGACACACGCTAATAGAGCTCATATACAGTTGAAGAAAATCAATCCTGTTTATTTCAGAGATCGTTGGCCCCTCCCTCCTCTTTCTTTAGTGCACACATCCCTCTATGCCCTTCATGGACCCTCTGAAAGTTTTTCTGACTTTTGTGCGCTTTTAACCTCTTAACCCCCACCTGAACCGAGTACATTTTGTCCAGCTTGGCATTATTATAAACGCTTCGTTAAAAAAAGGGCCAAAACAAGGATGAAAATACAACAAAAAAGTGACATAAAAAGCAACAAAAGAGCAACAAAACAACAATAAAAAAGCGACAAAAACACAATTAAAAAGTGATGAAAAAGCACAAAAAAGAGGCACAAAAAAGTGACAAAACTACACGAATAAAACAACAAAAGAGAAACAAAAACGTGCCAGAAAAGCAACAATAACACAATTTAAAAAGTGACTTAAACACGACTAAAAAGTGACAAAAAGGTGACGCAAAACATGACAAAAAAGCAAAGAGAAAAAGCGATAAAGAAAGCAACAAAACATTTCAAAAACACGACAAAAAAAACCCATGAAAACAGGACAAAAAAACAGTGAAAACCAGAAAAAACACAACAAAATGTGACAAAAAACGTGGCGACAATGCAACAAACACGATCAATTGTGTAGATCTTGCCGTTCAAATAAGGCTTCAGTCGAGCAGCTTTTAGATTTGGGTAAAACTGAACTGTAGAAAATGTGCTCGGTTAAGGTGGGGGTTCAGACGATAACGTTACTATAAAATGATGCCCGTATATTAGCTATTAGTTATGACCTTTGGATGATATTAGTCTATAATCTTATTGAAACGGCTTTTTTCAGACTTAAACCCAGTTTGGGACCAAAAGGGATTGATTTAATCTTTTTGTCCATCAGTCTCTTTTATTAAAGTTTATCACTTTACCCCCCCCCCCAGACCCTCCATGTATTCTGTTGCAGAGAAATATAACATGATTATGGAATGTTAACCCCCCCAATGTTGAGACGAAAGTTACGCCCTTGACTGACACTGATGTGACGGTGAAAACAATCACTATATTATAGCAGTTTTGCCTGTGAATGACAGATTGTGTATGATAAATTTAGTTTTTCTCAATTAAATCATGACTAAAAGCTGTTGTGCGGATGGATAATAATGATAATACATTGCATTATTCCTTCACTCCATATTTGGTGGTGGTAAACTACTAATGTAGCCACAGCTGCCCTGACTGACGTAAAGCGAGGCAACCAGTGCGCGCATTCGGCCTTACCTAACGGTCTCCCATCCAAGTACTGACCGGGCCCCTCCCTGCAGCTGCCGAGATCTGGCGGGATCGGGCAGAGCAACGGCGGAACTACTACAGCTATCACTCTTGTAAACTGAGTAAGTTAATGATTAGCATCAATGTCTGCAGATCTGTGTGGATTATGTTTTAAAGTTTAACCGTGCGAGACACATCAGTCTCCAAACTACGATTTACTTTGCTTTAAACATAAAATAAATTGTTAATCAAATGTTTCAAACAAATGCAGTAAACAGGATTACAGAAGTAAGTAACCGGTTGGATAAAAATGTCCAAACAATTTCGTTTTGTTGCTCCTAAAGCATTTATTGCATTGTAGGATGCTGTTGTAATACACATTGAAACTTTTTTGGCTCAGCAGTAGGTTTGTACCGCATTTACTTTGATTAGATGTGTTCTGTGCATTTTGGGTCAAATAATGAATAAATACTAGATAGTACAGCATTTAGAAAAACAAATATTTTATTTTATTTCTTAGTCAAGAAAATGTTTTTTTTCTTTTAATGGCAGTGCCAGCACTGCTTTTCACAAAAAGACAAAAAATTTGAATGGAATAAATAGACTTTTCATGTCTTTTATCTTTGACTATTAACCATAAAGAAGGAGTTGAACTCATCTTATAAACATCAACATAGATACATGTCAATTTGCAGTTCAGTGACAGTGTTCAGTAGATAAGATATCCCTTTTTATCAAAAAAGTGTTTATCAAACGCTGTATTAAACATTGTAGTGCAAAAATACCACAGTTTACATCAGGTTGACAGGCATACAGTATCTCTTTGTCTTAAAAAAATAAAACAAATAAAAATCAGTACTCAATAGAGCATTTGCATTTTGCACATTGTACAAGCACTCAGAAATAACTTATTATTGAAACAAATCTGGCCTGTTAATGCGCTTATAGAAGACTTATCCAACAGTTTCACTCTGAACTTTGTAATTTTAACTCCAAAGCTGGAGGCAGGATTACGTCCCAGGAGCAGTAGACTGCTGGTCAGCCCAGTATCTTCCACGCTCACTCCACAGGGGGGGCCTCAGTGAGGACATAAAGAGCCGGGCCTGGGATTCAGTACTTCCGGAGCATCAGTGTTCTGTCTATCTCTGACACAGGAGAGTAGGATCAATTCTGAACAGTCCAAACCTCCAGTTCTTGTACAAGAAAGTCTTTGTGTGTGGAAAGTGGCGCGTTGTGGAAAGTAGGGCAAGAGAAGCTTGAACCATGATACAGATCAGCATCCAACCACAAACCAAAACAGCCCCTAGAGGAAAAACGTACAACAATGAATGACATCGAATCAGCAACACAAAGAAACGATGTCTCAATTTCAATGATCTTACATTAAGATATTAAATATGCAGGTGAAACTCGCAAAATTAGAATATCGTTAAAAAGTGCATTCATTTCTGTTACTCAACTTAAACTGTGAAACTAATATATGATAGACTCCATCCATCCATCCATTTTCTTCCTCTTTATCCGGGGCCGGGTCGCGGCCCGGATTAAAAATTAAAATATTTTGAACATTTACTGTAAGCCATAATCATCAAAATTATAACAAACAAAGATATATGTTACTTTGCGTGTAATGAGGCTATATCATATATTAGTTTCACATTTTAAGTTGAATTACACTTTTGAACGATTTTCTAATTTTCCGAAATTTTCCGAATTAAGTACTTACCCTCCTCCGCCAATCTGCAAGGAATCTGAGTTTCCACTGACAAAGTAGGAGTTTTCTCCACTCCACTTGTACAACTGCAAATGAGAGCAGATTATTTAAACCTTTGAACCATTTGCCGTGTGTCTATATTTCAAATAGAATATATTTACCTGGAAGTCAGGATTGAAACAGAACAGAAAAGTCTCTCCTGTGCCATAGCAGCCGCGACTGATTCGGAAAGGACTTGAGCAGAAGGCGCCAAACACCTGCCGGGATGAGACATAAAACTTTAACAGAGCACAACCACAGTTTAACACATGTCTGTTGATCAGAACGCAAACCTTTTTGTGCATGTCTCTGATGACCAGGAGCACGGGGCTGTCCAGACCGGCCATGTTCCTGTACAAAGTCTTGAGGCTGCTCCCGTGTGTCGCGATGCTGTAGGCCAACTTCCACGGGTATCCCTTGGTTCTGGCTGGCAGATGAGCCGCAAGCTGTTAAAGAAAAGACAATACACTTAATTCAGGCATCTGTGCAGCACCTCTGATTTTAGAGCCACATGCAGCTCTTTACCCTACCCTCCTAAAAGGTTAATTTGACTTTTTTCTTAACACAACTAATATGCACTTTTAATAGGAAAAGCTAGTCTATAAAAATTACTAGATACTATGTAGGATCATGACTGAGTTTCTTACCTTTTCCAGGTGGAAACCGTCCAGTAGCAGACTCTGGTCACTCAAAACTGGAAGTGTCTCCTCCACATCCTCCTCAGAGTCCTCAAAGCTGCACAGACTCAGGCGCCGCTTGGAGTCCTTCACTGTGATGATCTGAAAGAGGGAGTCACACGAGGTTTGCCATTACTCATTTCTTCTACCGCTATTTCCATTTTTGCTGCAGTGTATTCTGGCTATTCTGGCTCACCATAGGAATAGGATATATTAGGAATAGGATATTGTTGGTCTGCATACATTACTACATTACATATACAATTTGTCACTATCGTCACTAATTGATGACTAATAGACAGATGAGTGTATATAAAACTGAGTTAACAGCGTGAAATTGGCAAAAATAAATAAATAAATAAATGCTTTAAAAAAAAATACGGAATAGATCCACAAGATGCTATACCATAACGCCTACCTCCACATATGGCTCTACTTTGTCCTTAGCAAAATAGAAAACCTTGATATGATCTAGTTGCAGCTTCATTCTGGAGCGTCTGTCTTCACCTAAATCTTAGAAGCACATGTGTCCTAAGCTGCTTCTGTTATAACCGCCTTCTAACTTTCACTTTTATTGCCGCTGAAATGGTACTGGTTGAAAATTCAGATATGGGACAATGTAGCAGCTGATTGGCTGGCTCTAGGTAAAGTTTCATTTCTTTAAAACCCAGGAAGTAGAGCCGTGGGAGTGGACCCACAGGAAAGATGCCCATATGTGGAAAGCAGACTTGCCCATAGTTCACTTGGTTCCAATTATTTGGCACCAATGAAAAATGCAACATTATCTACATACATGGGACAGGGTGACCTTATCCTAAATGCCAGTGCAGTACAACCAAAAGAGGGACATGCATGACTTGTAACCATTTCATTGACAAAAAGTGTCAGAAGGTTTATTTTAATGGATAACACTTTGGGCACTTTGAGCGTGAAAGAACTATATAAATAAACATTGATTCGATTGCTATTAGTGAGTTATAAGCAGAGGTCGGTAGAGTAGCCAAAATATTTACTCAAACAAGAGGAACTTTACTTTAAAATGATTTTACTCAAGTAATAATTAAATAATTAGTTGTATAAAAAAGTACTTGGAGAAAATTGAGTGCAGTGAGTACTGAGTAACTGAGTGTAAAAGACTGATTTATGTTTCAGTAATGACATAAATTATGAGAAACAAAACATGAAATAATGTGAGAACTGTAATATTTCCAAAGAAAATACCATAAAAACATCTAAAAAGAAGAATACATGTTTTTTACGTGTCAAAATTAAGATTTGTCACTTAAAGATTTACTCACAGTGCCATGAGTTACTTTATTTTTTTACTCAAGTAAGAGTACAGATAATTCATTTTAATATTATTAGTAAAACGTACTGTATGAGAAGTACTTAAGTTGCTTAAGTACATGTACTACGTGCTACCCACCTCTGGTTACATTAGATCGGGGGCCTAACAACTACAAACATGCTGTGACTTGCAACTGAACACTATAATATGTCTTTGCTCGTACCTCCCAGTTTTTGTCAGTTGGAGAGCTGCTCTGCAACTTGTTGTCCTTCTCCACCACCACCACATAGCCGTTGTGATTCTTCTCTCGGATTAGGTACCGGTGCTGTTTGTGTGTCTTGTTGCATTTAGTATGTAAGTCTGGAGACCACTTGGAGAAGAACGTGTAGAGGTGGTCCACTCTGCAGAGATGACACGTGGATTAGGTGAAGGCCATGGGCAACGTGCCAAAAGACACAGTAACCCATTGCTGACAAGGGCAGAAAACTGTCACAAAAGCCAAATTCCTCCAGTGCACACGGTTTAGTCAGCAAGTAAGAGAATAGTGGGTCAACATTTTATCTAAATAATGAAATGATTGAATCATTAGCACTGCAAGAAGTCCCCGCAAGATAATTGTTAAAATTGATGTATTTTAATAATTGAATACAGTAGCATTTGATTTGATTTAATTTATTTGAGCTATTATTTACAATATTTACATCATTACATTTACATTTTCATAAAAAAATTAAAATAAATAATAACTCAAAAGGAGTAGGCCAAAGCAAGAAAGCTTATAAGTGCCTACCCCAATTTCAAAGTAGAATTGAATACAGTACAATAAAAAATAGAAACGTTTGGGAGTTCTAAGTGTGTTTACTTAGTTTTATAATTGTTTATAAATGTTTCTTTTTCTTTTGTATATTTTTTTTGCATTGTAATAGCTTTACATTGACAACAATTTTGTATGGAGGAAAAGCTATACGTTTTCTAAAAGGTTAAGCTTGAGGTAGTAACTGTCTAAATAACGTATGAACTACATGTTTGATGCACTACAGCTGAGTGCAACATTTAATGTACAATAGTGTACTTTGAGAATGCATGTACTTACTCTCCAACGCTGTAGGCGACTCCCATAGTTGATACAGACGCTTCAATGAAAAGTTGCTATAAAAGATAATTTTGGTAGTTTGGTCTATGGTAGCAGCTTGCCCACTGTGGAGAGCTGCCATTGCAACCTTTTATACCCCACTCCAAATGCTGAGATAAGCCCTTCTCCTTAAACCCTCCCTCTCCTCCTTCATTGCTCTGCATGGTCAGTGCATGGCCTGCACGTATTCTACCACCGTTTCACAATGGTAACACAAAGCCAAAGCTGGTGACATATTAACTTGACCTGCTGTTCCTGTCCTGAATTGGTGGGCTCTGGTCCAGTTTCTGTGTCACTGTTGTAAGAAAGGAGATGGCTCAGCATTTAGATAAGGACGCTGTCTCCTGGTCTTATACAATTTTAAAAGCTTCTCTCTCAGGCCACACAAACGACACCTCTAATAGTCATTGGCGGCTGATATCAATCTGAATTAAGTCCCTATGTATCAGTGTTTGGTTGGGGACTGATTATCATCAGCTATTGTAAATAATTACTTTGCACTCATGCCTGGCTACTCTTAAATGGTTCCAGTATAAGGTACTAAAAAATACAGCTCGACAGAAAGCTAGGTTGCCTCAGATACATCATAAAACTACTGGTGTAAATGTCTATGAACATTATCTTAATGATTAATGCAGCATATAAAATATGTCTTGTTAATATAAAGGGTTCTTTAAAGTAGTTAAAAAAAATACTAGTACAGAAAATAATTGAAAGGTCCTAATACAGTGTATCACGGTCCTTTTACATTAAAGGGATATTTCAGGATTTTTGACATAGGGCCTCATTTCCTAGTTATCCAGAGTCATGCAGTCCTTAATATTTAAAGATCCTGAAGTCATCCTATGTCAAAAATCCAGAAATATCCCTTTAATCTGCTCTATTTTGATTTTAATGATTTTAGTCTTTTTAACTCAACAAATGAATAATAATAATAATGAATTTGTTTTGATTATTCAATGATTATTGACTATTTTGTTTTCACCATAGCTTTTAAACTGAATGCTAATTATTTAAATCCTTCTGTATCAGTAGGCTGTGATTAACAGACGACTCAGGCATTAAGATTCAATCAAATCTCCAGGCCTTGATGCTTTTGTTGACCATTCATAAGTGATCAATCGTCAATGCTGCCAATTGGCCCTATCAGTTTACAGTGTTGGCACTACCAATGTTCAAATGGAATCACGGGCTTATCCTATCTGTCTCCATTGTCTCTGTCAACACCTCGTTTCTCTGACGAACTTCTCAATCTTAACACAGACCTAATCCCATTTGTGAGGGCTACCTCAATATGTCAATAAGCCCCTGCAGTCTAGTTGTTTTCAACTTTTTGTTACCAGGATAAGCTTCTTCTTTTTTTTCCTTTATTTGTTTTTTTCAAGAAATGGCTCCACATGTTAATTTTTGATGCATGCACGTGTAACATTATCAGCAGAAGTGTGAGTCACAAATGTTGATATTGAGCCAAGAAAGAATAAATAAACTACCCACTAATATGCTCTAGATGCCGGACTAGATTTGGAAACAAAATGACTGGAGCAGATAGTGTGCCCAATGCAAACTGGATTTGATCCTGTTCAGTTATCAGGCCAGTAGATACAAGGAGGACACATGTGGGGTCATGGCTTTCTTGCAAAAGGTTAGAATTGATTTAAGTGGTCAGCTTGACTCAGACTGGATCAATGTATGCTAGAGACAAAGAGATGTACATGTCAAGTCACGTATAAATGTAATGATTCTGGAAAACGCTACAGCTATTGTAACTAAACCTTTTGGTTAAGACAAATCACGATCTCCCAAATGTTTCAGTGCTATAGTTTTAACGACAAAATGCACAATTTCTCTGTGTCCTTAAAAAAATGCTTAGTAAATGCCAACATCAATACATTCCAAAAGTAGTTTTCCACTGTAGACTGTGCAAGCCTGTGCATCTATGACAGAAGAGGGCAAACTAAGGCCCGGGACCACATATGGCCCATTTAGATTTTAGATCCGGCCCGCAAAGCCTTTAGGCCTGACCAACACCTTAGTTCTGAGAGTAAATGCCACTCTTTCAGGGAATAGTTGCGTTGATTTCATACATTTGTTCCATAACCCCCGTACTTGCCCCTCCCGTAATAATATTAAATATGCAATACACAGTTACTAAGTGAGCTCCTGTGTCTCTCTCGCGTGTATAGTTAAAGCTACAGAAGCTACTGAACTTTGCATTCAGCCCAACAATATTTTCTTCAGACATTGTGCATAACACACAATGAGGTTTGTGCATCTTACAGGCTAAACACATGTTTTTCTTATGATGTTCTATCTCCATTATTTTTAAGCCAGACTTAGAGCTAATACAAGAGGCTTCACAAGTTGCTACAAGCTTTGACAGATTACAGCATTCTGCAAATGTTCATCCCTCATTTTTTAAGATGATTGCTCAATAGCCTTTGTTATAAATGCATGGGTAAAGCTCAATTTGAAAATGCATCATTTAACTTTATGACTGATTTTGATTTTGTTATTAACATTGTGCATGAGGTGAGAGAGTCGAATTCTGAACTGAAATGTAAATTGTTTGTTATACGACTCAGTCAAGATCAGTTCAAGATAATTCCATTTAGGATTACCGGGAAATTCAAACAACTGTGCGAGCTGCGTGTTTGTGTGTGCTAAGTGTTTGCTAATGACTGGGTAATGAGATTTGACTTTAGAGCAGGGCAAGTTTGAGTCGTAATTGTCTTCACCCCGGAAACGCTAGGGGCCAAACCTTTTGTTTTAGCCCAAAGGAAGTTGCCAGTGGTGTAAATCATAAATGACCCATGGGGTGTTTTGCCAGACAATTGTAAAGACATTGACTGTATGTTCATCTATCTCAATAGCATCTTGTGACAGCGCTAACCCCTGTGCCACCATCTCTTTTTTTATGTAGTTATATGAAGGCTGCTGCTATTGTTGCTGGTAGTGGTAGTGCTGCATCACAACTACAACATAAATTAAAATATTAAAATGTATAGTAGTTTATTGAATGTACAGTAACACCTACACCTGTGTTAGCTGAAGCTTCATAAACACATTTACAGATTTGTGGATAAGTAAGTGCTTTATTTGTCGTTGTACAAGTGTACAACTAAATAGTGTTCAGATGTTAGTCCTGAGCCGCTGCGACTGAGCCGCCAACCTGACCCTTGGTGCCTCTTCAGTGTCTCAGAAGAAGAAATGTGTAGGTCTCAAATGGGTTTAGCTGATAAGCTGCTGTTTACTTTTAAAACGCTGCTTTCTTCAGGATCATTATGGACGCTCTGCAGTGAAAAAAATCCACCGATCTCCACAAAAACAGGCAACTCAAAGTGTGGGGCTCAATCTGCTTTCTTGTTGGATAATCATTTTGTTACCATATTTCTTAGTTGCAATCAGAAATATCAATATTTGATTTGAAAATGTTTGACTCATATCTGGAGATTCACATACGTCATGTTTATACAAAAAAAAAATACAAAACAAACTGAATTCCCTCCCTATTAAATATAATAATTTGCTGCTACTATTTCTAATACTGCTCTTTCTACTACTCCTACTGCCAACAGAACTACTATACAAACTGAGTAGGGGAGTATAGTGGCCTCAGCAAATTTCACTAGCCAAAGTTTTTTTTACTTCGCAGTACTGCAGTATTGATTCAGATAGTAGTGAATGCACTGCTATAAAGAGCTTAACATTTTGAGTCAGAGAGGCACGATAAACAGTAAAAGTCTTGAGATAGCGGATGTGTGGTTTAGGTGGTGTGAAACTGAGGGGTTTTTCCTCTTTAATTCCTGTCAGGTCAATGTTGTGTTCCTCTGAATGTTTTTATGTGCTGACTGCAAACCGTCAGTGCTTTACCTACGTGTCTAAAGCAAAATAAAGACATTAGTGAGTTAATTTGCACTGACCAATCAATGCATCTTCCGAGCATGCAAGGGATCACGGCAAAGTCGAGACGAAAGTTTATCTGGACAGCCATCCCTCAGTTTCCAATGTGGGGCTATGCTTCTGTAAACCAATAATCTTCCATGCTTTGATTTTAGTATGTACTTACACCAATAAAAGGTATTCATATTGCGGCTTGCAGCTTTAATTTTGTTTACTTAATGTGACACTCAGTTTGGTCAGTTTTTTGTACTTCCTCTTATTTAGTTCTGCATATGAGCAATACAATAGAAATCTCATGTTACTGCTATTTTACATTATTTCCCTTTACACTTACATTCATTTGTTGTGGATTATATTTTTTCTCTCTCAGTTTATACTTATTACTGAATAGGTCTACTGAATAAAAAAGTATTAGCCCATGAAACCGGGTTGAGCTGCCCCTTTTTTCTGCTGCATAGAGACAAATCTGAAACTGGATTAGACTGGAGAGGCTTGAGTGTGTCTCTTCGTGCATGTGTGTGTGTGTGTGTGTGTGCGTGTGTGTGTGGTTGTGTGGTTGTGTGTGAGGGTGCGTGTATGCTGTCAACCCTATTCACTATAAGTGTATCATTTCACTTTGGTAGTAATGTTTGACTGAATATTTTTTTAAATTGTCAATGTTATTTGAAGCTGGTTTTCCCAACATATCTATTCACTTATTTATTTTTTTATTTTTATTTTTACATGCACAATTAGATTCTGAAACAAAGGGGCTTACGAAACCCAAAAAATTGAAATATCAAATGTGGCTTAGTTACCTCGACCACTGCCATGTATCCTGTTGCTGACCCTACATTGCACTTCCATTGAGTTTAATAGTTTTCACTGATTTGGCAGTATGTCGTAACCAAAGGCTCCGCTGTGTGACCCATATCCAGAGATGAGCATGCTGTGTCAGTCAGGGTTAATCAGTCATGGTCTTGCACATTTAAAAGGCTCCATAAAGACAATATATTCATGTATAGTATTCAGTATGGGATGAGAAACTTTCACCAGTTGTTAACACTGACCACTTTTGAGGAAACTGTCACTTTCAGTGGCACTCTTGAAAGGTACTTTCGAAGCATTGCACAAAACATGCAATACATGTAAGATGGTATTAACTTCCTCTTCAGGGTCTCGGGAGTCTATCCAACTTCATTTTACACAATATGACAGAATGACATATTGTTCTTGTACCTATACTTAACTTCAGTATTTTTTATTTTGACACTGCATTTAGCTAATAATCAAATTGCTGCATCCTCAGGTGTTCTACATTACATTGAGTTGTAATTTACACTAGAATAAGAACATGTACCCATTTGGTTAAAGTTAGGCTTTGAAAAAAAAGTTAGCTGCCATATACATTTAATCTATTCATTTATTCTGAATAACTCTGCACTGACTTTACTGTAGTCTCTAGTGATCCTGTGCCAAACGGCTGACATCACCTCAGCAAACTTCACTCCCACTGCTGCACTTCAGACTGACCCAAAGCAAACTCGTGCAGTGTCGCAAAGTCATCAAAGAAAAGGCTATATACTAATGTTGCGATTTTATAAAAGTGACTGCTATCGTGGGAAAGATGCGTCAATCTGTGTCGTACAATCTCTATATTTAGTCAGCCTCACTACAATACCGTATATGTAGGGACACAATGATTTCGCCTTGGCAAAAAAGCCCCTAAAGAAACCAAAGATAAGAAGAATGAATTCAAGTAAGGGATAATGCACGACGAGGTGTCCATTATCAGAAATAACTGGACGGCGCGGAGGTGTGAACCGTTGCTTCTGCGGAGTCCAGTTATTTCTGATAATGGACACCTCGTAGTGCATTATCCCGCTTATACCATGGTCCGGCCAACTGAACTGTTCATTGGGGCCTGTTTGCTTATTTTTTTAAGCCCTGGGCAGGAGTTATTTCACTTTTTAATCAGTTTTACCTGAAACTAGTTCCAGCTCAATTGATTACCGTTACTAGGGGAACAGCTGCAGTGGAGTGATATGGAACGTGATTAAACGGTTATTTCACTGTTTCCGGGCTAGGTGTACATTATCACTTTTTAACGGACACCTTCCAGCCAATGAGAATCGAGTATTCACACAGACCATGGTATAACCAAAGCTAAAAATGTGGGATATCAATATTTGACTTGATAAACTATGAAATAAAAATAGTTGTGCTACTCATTTAAAAACATAACTGTTGCCACTACTGCTTACTACTTCATAAGAAAATTGGAGACCATTTCAATAACTAAAAGAAAAAAACGTTTACTGGTGTAATCTTAGTCGGTACATGAGAGTTCACCAAGAGATGTACATGATCTTTTATATCGTAGTTTTACAACAGTCTAAGAAGCACAGTAGTGCAGAGCTCAGAGTTCCTGACAACTTTCTTGACACACTCTTCCCCTGCATGTCACATCTGAGCACACTGGCACACGAACAGGCTGCAAAACACAAAAGTAACACCACAGTTTACGGCATGTACGCAGTGGAGGCACGTACACATCATTTCTTGCTAGAATTATTCAAGATTAAGGCTTATACCTACAAATACCAGCTTTATTCAAGCAGTGGAACAAAATTTGTTCTCCTTTAGTATATTGTAAACAGTAGGGATGGCAAAGATCTCGTGGCACAAGATTTTTTGGTCCCAAGTAGATTCATATTGGGGATTTTATTTCTTTATTTTACTGCACTGCATCCAACATAGGCTACTCATTGAAAACGACTTAAAGGAATATTTTGTTACATAATATATTGGTTTGCACTTTTGAATAGATTTTCATTTTTTAAACAGTTCGGTACATATTTGTGGGCCGAGCACTGTGCAGCCAATTGGCTTTGTATCATTTACAGGCAAGTTTCCTATTCTCTGAAAGTGACCCTGCAAGTTGACTGGTCCCTGTGAAGAATTAGGAGGCTACAAATGCAGTATTTTAGGAAAGTTAGGAATGAGTTTGTACCACAACTAACAATTTAATTTAATTTGAGACTTCCGACCTCCCAAGAATGGCTTAAAAGCCTGGCTGTGTCAGCGCTACACATTTCTACAAAACATGTGGACTACAAGTGAAAACCAGTCTGTTTTATTATTCTGCTAGGTTTAGGAGAGGCAATTTAAACGTAAAGGAGTAAGTAAAAAGGAAAGCGGATTAGACTGACATTTTATGGATGAAATGCTGTAGATGAGTCTTTATGCTGAACATTATCATGCACCGTCCGCGTGGAGCATCAGGATTGTCAATAACTTATCATTTGGACGGGCGGGGTACGAGTCCCGGTTACATTCACTATGTTATCTTTTAATTTTTATTTGCAATATTGTGAGAATGTATTTTATGTTTAAATGTGTTGCTATTGAATGCTATTTCAAAGTAAGACAATACCAGAGACAGCAAGTTGCATTTTTCCTGCATTTTTTTACCTGCAGTTTTGTATTGGAGTCAATAGCATGTGCCTCACTAGCAACAAACCTCACTGCACGTCACTGGATTGACCTATTGGGAAAACAAGAAAGAATATAGCCGCAAAGCGGCGATTATCGGCCCTCGCCGACCGCCCTGCCCAAAGCAAGGGGGCGCTTTGCGCCCTTTTATCTAAAATTACAGTATTGCTACTGCCTTTATGTTTGTTTTTAACTTTTTTCCCTAGGGTCTCAGTTTTAGGATTTTTGGAACGCGCTAACACACACTCAATGTTGACATTATACAGAGAAAAATTAGTATGAATTTGTATCACACTATATCTGCAAACTGAAGAATATTTTTACATTTTACTTAGGGTTGCGGCTGCGCCGCAGAAAATCCACAAAGGATATCCAAGTACTTTGGACAACCTTTGGTTCCTCACTTCTCGCTGAATTATGGAGTTTAAATTTTTTCCATCAGAATAAAATGGGATGTTGTGCTACGACAACATGGTGAAAAATATGGCATAGGTGTGATTGACTTTTCTGATCGGAATGACCAAATACAATTTTGTGCCAAATTATTTTAATTTTCGTAAAACTAAAATCTTTACTCTCCATATAATTCCTATAGGGGGCGCTACCGCGCCCAATTTGAATTTTGCCAAATGAAAGTGTTTAGGACTGTGACTTTAACTGATAACAAAATTAGCCAAATCGGGCTTCATATGTGCGGATGGGAGCCAGTTTTTGTTTGCGAAAAAACTCCCCAAATACTTCGTACAGTTCGTACAAAAAAAAACTTAAAAGTAATTTGGATAACTTTCAAAGTTCTACTTCTCAAGATTATTTTTCCCCTTCTGGAACCGCAACCTTAACGTGGTGGAGGGGTTTGAGCACTCAAATGATCCTGGGGGCTAAGTTGTCGGGGGCTTCATGCCCCTGGTAGGGTCTCCCAGGACAAACAGGTCGGCTCAGACAAAGAGCAGTCCTTCTGTGGACCCACCACCAGCAGGAAGAGCCAACGGCTGCCCCCACGACCCGGCAACGGACAAGTGGACGAAGTGGATGGAAGATTATTTTCCACCCAAAATGTGCTCGTTCCGGTAAACGCTCTAGGAGGAGATAGATTTTGTACGAAGTGAAAAATAAAGGCGGATTCCTGCTTCACGGGCTGTCATCCAAAATGGCCGACACACAATATGGCGGACGGCATTGCCATAATTATATTTTTTGCTCAAAATGTCATGATGCATGTCTGTACCGATTTTTATGATTCTACGACAAACTTCATTTTTGCCCGCATCCTATCTCGCAATGTTATTGCGCCACTATTTTGAAATTCAAAATTTGGAAATAGTCAAAAGTTGTGTCAGATTGGGTTTGAATTTTGGGCCAAAATCTGTGACTTTTTGTCGATGTTCACTGGGTGAAAATTGCGACGTTGCGAAAGAGAGAAAGGAAGAGAAAGTAAGAGAGAGAGAATGAATGAATAATATTCCCATACGAAAACAATGTTCCCGCTTACGCGGGTACCATAAACTATATATTTTCGGAAAGCACTCGCGCATTCCTACCTCATGGTAGAGGTTCTGGGACCGTGCCCGTCGGTGACCCAGGGCTCTCAGTCGCCCATTGAATTGTATGGGCTCTGTACAATTACAGTGTTTATTTTTGCATTATATATGTATGAGCCATTGAAGTATATTGCACGGGACGTGCACGACAAGAAGAGCGCGTTAGCGAGTGTTTGAGAGGAGGGGAGCGCTTCGCGCTCCGCGCACTTTCTATACGATTTCAAGAGCCCCTTCGCCAGCCCTGATGGCGCTCGGGCCTAAACATTACTATTACAGCTGAAAATATTTTTTCGGCAATTGTACACGCATGAGAAACAGTTGCTACATGTATTAGTTTGTATGTCTAAAAGACTAAAGTGATTTTTTATTTTTTATTTTTAGTTCTAGAATTCTCAAAAAGATTTACCCCCGGTGTGTTCCTCCAGGCTTGGAAGCTCAGGAAGCTGCTGCTCGTGTAGCACAGAGTTGTGAGAAATGCACAGCACTGAAGTACAAGGACAAAGAAAACAAACATAGCTTACCGGTAGAAGTATTACTACTACTTATAGCCTGATAGTAATCATTAGAATAATGAAAATAAGAAGACAAAGAAAACTTTTCCCCCCAGCATTTGCATTAGTCTCACAGTGGATGCAGCCCAGCATTTGTAGTTGTGGCGCCCTCTAGTGGCGTCTCTCACGGTAAAGGCATTGATAACCGCCGTTATCAGATACAGGACTGTGGCAGAGGCGTTCACACAGAGGGACTGAGGAGAGACAGGACACACAATGCAAGCGCTTCAATGCTATCGCTATTAATTTAGTAAGTTATTTGTGACCTCCAGATGATGCTCATAAAAAGCAGTCACGAATATCACCTGCCCCTCACCAATGTAGTCCAAGGGATCTGCGGGGCTCTGCTGTGGGCTCCAGTCAGGAAAATAATAAACAGGCAGAGAGTCAGAATCCAACACAGGATGGAGACGAACATCACCCAGCAGAGAGCAGGCAGAAGGAGGTAATCAGTGCCTCCCACCAGGATCCACACCAGAAGGCCAAACACCTGCACGAGACATAGTTACAATAGTTTTATGATACAGTACAATGACAAAACAATAGCGCTAACAGAAGTAACGGTGGTGGAGCATTTTGTATATTGACAAATTATTGTTTACGCAAAATTAGGTGACGGGGCAATGTCCAAGTTTCAAATCAAAAATGTGGAAATGAGAGAAAAGTTGAAACAATGTACAAGCTTCATGTCCGATATGTAAATGCACGTTTAAAAAAAAAGCTAGTTAGTTTAGTAAACTCAGTGGATCTGTTTTATGTCAACTATGTAAACGGTAAATGAACTCAACTTATATAGCGTTTTTCTACCTTTATCAGGCCCAAGGCGCTTTACAGTACAGGAACAGGAACCAGTCACCCATTCACACTCTCATTCATACACCAGTGTACGCAGACACTGAAAGCAAGTAGGGTGAAGTGTCTTGCCCAAGGACACAACGACAGTGTGCATTTGTGGGAGGATTCGAACCCACGACCGATCACAAGACTACCCGTATAAAAGTGATGTATTGCCCTGAAGCTAACATCACTGTATATTTGTGGATTTCTTTATCCATTATATAAAATGACTAGTTTTTGTCTTTTGGCCTCTCTCTCTTTGTTGAACTGTAGTGAGTTGGTTGTGGCCGTCAGCCAGACTATATTTACAGAAAGCTTTTTCCTTTTGCTGCTTCAGAGAGGAAGGGAAACAATAACAGAGTCAGTCACATTGTAGAAATTCAACTCATTTCGAAATGTCTGTCCCGTTGAAACTAAACAAGTATCTCTCTGTAAAAAGATGTTGGTAATTTTTTGTTTAAATAAGTTGTTTTCCGCAGTTAGGCATATATCAGTTCATATTTTTCTACAATGCACGAACATGCCATTGTCGTACTTACAATTTCAGCCACCAGAAGCAGTCCTTTGGGGGATGTGATGAAGGGCTGATTAAAAGTTAAAGAGGAGGAGGAGGTGGCATTCTGGGGAAATGCTAGACCCCTCCAGGTTGTCCCCTCAACGGTCCCATCCATGGCTGCTTTGTGCGGGCCACTGTGTGAATATGGACGTAGTGGGACATTGTTGCTGTTACAGAGGAAGTCCTGTCCCGGAATCACACAAGGACGCCCCTCAAACTGATTTTTTATTTAGATCTGGCTAATTAAAGGAAATGGGAGCCTTGAGTGCTTCTGTTTCTCTTGAGTAAACGATACTGTCAGAATGAGCAAAGAGCCTGCTTTTATTAAACAGCTCCAATCACTTGTACATGTTCTCACGATCTGAGTAAGATTCAGAGAAAACTGAACACTTGAGCATCTTCCACTAGGGGGCAGTAGCTACACACATTAACAATAACACTGTAATATAAAGGAACAGGATTTGTTTGTGTTGGTATTTGTCTTGCAATACTATATTGAGTTATTCTGTGTGACTTATGATGCACAGCAAATTTATGTTTGTTATTTTTAAATATCATTTACTAAACCTAAGACAGTTTTTTTGTTTTGTTGGTTTTTTTGCCTTTGTGTATACATTTTCAGCATGAAAACCTGGTGTGTGTTGTGTACTGGGTATTTCACATGCCAATAGACTTTACAGCATTATGCCAGATGCCAACGCCTGTAGTACCGTACATAGGACTATAGATATATAAACATTCATCCACTTCACCGATCTTTGTCTTTTGAAAGCAATAGTCAATACAGAAAATCTGTTATAGACAATATTGGCAGTTTGGTCCATGGAGAAATTAGTCATTCTTTGAGAGTAATGGATTTTCTATACAAAGTATCCACCGGCTCATTACCGCTTGACCAGGACATTTTCAGACTGGTAATAGAGTAGATCATGCGACATATGAAGAATTTACAATTATATATATATTTTTTTTTGCGGCTCATCCATAAAAGCAATATTTTATTAGTTTTGGCTTTTGTTTTTCCAGTGTTCGCCCTATGCTCGTTGCCCAGGATTAAGCCACGTTCAGATTAGAGCTGGGAAGCAAAGAGGGGACGCTGGCTTTTGAGTTCTTACCTTGAATTAAGGAGGTTATTGGAATCACAATCTCTCACACAAACTGACTTCACTCTGTCTACTGTGATGCATGTTCCCTTTTGAAAATGTGTGGCGCGTCACGCGAGGAAGCCATGGACTGTTGAGCAGCTGAAGTCTTGGATGAATGAACCTCCCTTGATATGTAATAACAGATTTTTTTTCCATAAAAGCATAATTTTCTGTTTGTTAATCTGCATTTACATATACAGTGCCTTGTGAAAGTACTAATACACCTTTTGCACATTTTGTCATGTTTACAACCATAAACATAAAGATTTTATTTTTCAATTTTTTACTGAACGTTCACACACAAGCAACAGACAACTGTGAAGTGAAAGCAAAATGATACATGATTCTGTTATTTTTCAAAAAATAGAGAACTGAAAGGTGGCACATGCATAAGTAGGCTTATGGTCTCCTTTCAATAATGGCTTTCTTCTTGCCACTCGTCCATGACGGCCAGATTTGTGTAGAGTACGACTCTAGTTGTCCCATGTACAGATTCCCTGAGCTCAGCGGCAGTACGTCGCAGCTCCTCCAGAGTTATCTTGGGGCACTTGGTTGCATTTCTGACCAGTGCTCTCCTTGTTCGGTCTGTTAGTTTAGGTGGACGGCCGTGTCTTGGTAAGTTCGCAGTGGTGCTATACTCTTTCCATTTCCGAATGATGGATTGAACTTAACGCTGCTTTAAACTTTTCCACAGCTTTATCCCTGACCTCTCTGGTGTGCTCCTTGGCCTTCATGATGTTGTTTAGTGACCAATACACACAATAGCTCTGAGGCCCTCACAGAACAGCTGGAATTATACTGAGAGTAGATTACGCACAGGTGGCCTCTATTTGATGGTCAGGGCACAGTGTGAACATTCTGCAGTCATTAGGAATGTTATAAAGGCAATTTAATGCACTATTTAAAAAAAACAAAACAGAATCATGTATAATTTTGCTTCACATCTTTACGTTAAGGGTTGTAAACATGACAAAATATGCAAAGGTTCCAGGTGTATTAATACTTTCGCCAAGCACTGTATTTCCTTTCTCAATGGATTAGCGCAATAAAAGTTAAAAGAAATTGTGAAATAAAAACGACACAAACACAAGCAACATGGGCATTGTGCTAATTTCACATTCAGTTGTTCAAACATTTTAATACTTGTGATTGCACACGCTTGTAATGTTTATCACATATTGACAAAAACAACAATGAGAATCTCATTTATAGTATCTGTACTTTAAATTGAATAAAGAAAGAAGAAAAGAGAGAAAACTCAATTTGTAGGCTCATGTATTTGAGATGTTCTTCCTCACATCTGTGTTTTCAGATAATAACGCTGCTGGGACATAAAGCTTCACTCATTGTCACACACTGTGCACCTATTACCTGAGCCGTGCTACATGCTCAGATGTAAATAACTTGAACTCCGCTTGAACCTCGCCATCTCACACATACACATGTCTCAGATTCATGTGTATTGCGGGGACATTACATAAATTTACATAGATTTTCTAAAGCCTAACCCTAACCTGAATGAACCCATATCTACCTCTACGGTTGATGGCATGGACCTCACAAACCCTGCAGTGACTTTCTGAACCGGTCCCCACATGACTTGGTAAACATGCACGCACACACTATAAAACATGTGTGCTGTCCCAGATGCTGCACTGTAATTGGCCACTGTGGCTTCCTGCTGTGGCAAAGATATTTTTAATGCCTAAAGACACACACACGCTAATGCCTGCCTCCACTACATCTGTTTCACCCCCACCCGAAGGCCTGTTTAACCACCAACCAGGAGATCGAAATAAAATGAAGGGTTTGTTCACTCAAACTTCGCTGCAAGTAGTTCTTAATGTCCTTCTGTGTTTTGCTTGGACACTGGTAGCAGCGTTGAGGGAAACGACCCAAAATAGAGTTCTGGCCACATGTGCGCTCAGATTTTACCCAGGACTTTGTTTTATTTACTGGAAAGGGAACTGATTTATCCATAGCACCTAAGAACAAAGGGTACTGGAAAGGGTAGGGAAATCATGTTAACCACGTAAAGCTCAATCAGGCTGCACTTATTCTGTCAACCCAATGTCAAATGTAACAACTTGTAAAAAGTGCATGAAAAAGAGCGTCCAGATAATTTCAGGCAAAACTTGAACTGGGTTGCTACAAAAGAATCAGGACCTCTTAATGGGAATAAGGGTATGATAAAAGTCATACAAAAACAGACATATCACTTTGTCAGCTGCTGGTGGCGATGGTTTGCGATACTGCTGCTTTAAGAATTATTTTCAAAATTATCTGACTACTCCATTTCGCAGTCCCGAGACCCGTGTTTAGACATTCAAGCCTATGGTTGAAACAGTGTTACAGAAGCCGTATGACTCTCAATGTAAATATGTACTATATACTATCAATCTTTGTCAATTGTTTCTACGGTTAAAACAATTGTTCTAATTTATTGTCCTAAAATAAATGAATAAATAATAAATCTACTGTGAACCAAGCAAGCAAAAATGCTCAGACATCCAGGTTGATAAACAACAAGACCACGATAAAGTTGGTGCCTGGATTTCCACAGTGTGTGGCACATTCACGGCTGCATTGACTGCATTAACTTCCACCCTAAATATGTGATGCCTTTGGCCATGTGATTAGAATAATAAAATGTCTTAATGAATATAGTCTTCTTTCTCTCTCTCTCTCTCGGGTATTTTGTTTTGTGAAAATAAACCCCATCCTCCTAAAAAACTCCTTCAGTGTTTTGTGTCTTGACTTGGACTTGGACTTGGACAACCATTTACTTTGGCCTCCCCTCTGGTTAGTAGAGACAGAGCGTTTGGAGGCAGCAGAGAGAGAAGAGAGAAAGAGGGGATAGAGGGGGCGATGGATGTATCAAACAGTAGCCCCCTGCTGAGTGGGGAATGGAAAGCTGCTGGCACCCACATGAATATTTCAGGAGCAGATATAACGTGTTCTCTCTCTCTCTCTGCCTCAGTCTGTCACTCGCCCGCTACGTCTCTCACCTTTCTCTCCCTTCGTCACCCCCCGCCCCTCTCCACCTCTCTGTTCTCTCTGCCATAGTGGACGGTCATAATGAAGGAGAGTGAACGGAATTCTGAGTAAATTTAATATCATCAGCCTCCAAGCATAATCGCAGCAAAAGTCCTTTTTTTCCTACTCTCCAAACACTGCTTCAGCTTCAGGTATCAATCAAAAGGTTTGTTACAACATATAACTTATGCCCGGAGCATGACAGTATTAGACCGGAGAATGTTAGTACATTTTTTATTTTATTGTTTTAGATGCATATCAGGGCTACCAAAGTTAAAGTTTAGACTCACGATTAATCCCAAAATAATTAGTGCAATAATCATGAATTAATCGCAAATTAACTGCATCATATGGTGCTCGTCATATAATTAGAATATCATGACATTTCTGTAATTCAACTTAAAATGTGAGACTAATATATGATATGGACTCATTACATGCAAAGTGTATGTTATAATGTTGATGATTATGGCTTACAGTCCATTTTAAAAAATATTGTAATTTTATGAGATTGTTCATTTGTGTTTTTTACAAGATGAGCCATAATAATAAAAATTATAACACATAAAGGCTATACATACTGTATCTCACTTTGCATGTAATGAGTCTATCATATATTAGTTTCACAGTTTAAGTTGAATAACACTTTTTCATGATATTCTAATTACCTGATATGTATGTGGCAGTATGGTCGCCTTTGCTCTGCCCAATCCCGTCAGACCTTGGAGGCGAAGCAGGCAGTAACAGTGGTACTAGCAGCATCTCGTTGAAATACACATTTCTAAGTCAATGGAAGGTATACGTCCAAACTTGGGTTGGACTTATACCGTCCACACTGACTGGGGTGACGTGGTAGGACATGGAGGGACAGAGTTGGAGAAATAAACTTATTTCGGATAAAGATCACCATGGAACTATTTCAGCTGCTATTTCTCTCCCCCAGACATGTATGGTTATCAAAAACTTTATATTCTTTCACAGAAAGTAAAAGGTTATTGACTAAATGTAACTTTATACGTTCAATTCATTTGACAACATTGGAAAAGTGGGACATTATTGTAAAAAAGTTGGGACAGGGCAGGACCTTAAGATGGACAAGTCTTCTCCCTATGACTGAGCATCCTGTGAAATATTGGATGAATCAGCTTGCAGTTTTTAAACAATGACAAACCCAGGAAAAAAATACATTTGGAGGCGGAGAGCTCCTCTAGAGACTGTAGATTTTTTTAACAGTGCTTTTTTTTCCAATAATTTATCAGGTCCTTTGTTGAACTGCTGTTTATTTTTAGAAACAACATGGTCTATTCAAAGCTGTGTGCACAATACGTTCATTTGTATGCTCAACCAAAATGAAACTGCTTTGTGGGAGACGCAAAATGGCACATTCACGTATTAATAGTGCTGAAATAGCTAGTAGTGGCTCTATATTTTGGCATCAACAACTATGAACTAATGGTGCCAGAATTCTGCTTAAAAAATGGCACTGCACTGCGTACACAAAGCAGCCGACTGAAATGCACAAAAATGGCATTTACTGAAACCAAGTGCGAGTTAAATATAACACAAAAAAACAACTAATAATGTGATGCCTCAACTGCTTTGTAAGACATTTACTCATTTTTATTTTTCATAATTCATAGAAAATACATCTTTTCAGCATCTGTGGGGGAAATTGTTCCCCAGCTAACAACCATTATGATCATTTTAACTTCCCATTTCCTGTAGTACTTCTCTTGCGGTTTTAGACCAAACTTATTTCAATGTTGATCATACAGAAGTTAATGTGTTTTTTGTTTTTTAATATGTTGTGGAGGTGTTTGTGACAGTGAGAGTATGAGGAAATTGTGAAGGTGAATGAATGAATGAGTGTACGACATCATGACAATGTAATGTTAATGAGTAGTAGAAAGACCCAACCAGGGAAAGGTTGTAATGTCTGTGTGGGATTTTTACGGATCATGGGACACACAAAAAATGTACATTCACATTGCAATTAGAGGATTAGTACCTTCTTCATGTATGGACATCTAGCCTCTGTACTCCCCCCTAGTGACTGATGGGTCCCAGTGCATCTACAGTTTGCTTATTCCAGGAAACGGCATTTACCATCTTTCATTTGTAGCTCTATATGGTGTTGACCTTCCAGTCATAATGTACTTGAGGTAACTCTTCATTATCCGTGGTGTGTTCAAGTGCCCGGTCTGGTGCAGTGGTCTGGCATGAGCTGGGGAGTTTTTCCATCTGGAGATATGGCTGTCATCACACTGGCCTGAGAGCTCGCCCCGGGACAAAGATATGAACCCAACTCTGATAAATCTGCTGTTAAATATGTGGAAACGTGTGTGTGGTAGCACAGATAAGAGTTACTATGTCTGGCTTATATGATTCTAACTTCATTTAGGCTCAAGGGTTAATTAGAAATGTGTGACTTTTCTATTGATCATTGAGTTGCCTTGTGTACGAAATGCGCGGTATAAATAAAGTTGCCTTGCCTTGCCTTGCCTTGCCTTGATCGAGCGATTCTAATTTCTCAGTGGCTGGATGGGCACATAAAGATATAATGATAGCAATATTATGACCTTCAATGTGCATGCCATGGCGTGCTAACCAATCCACTATCATACACACGTACACACACATGGTACATGGTTTACCCTGTACCATAGACTAGGCGTTCCCAACCACTTTCCCCTGAAGCCCATGCATGCTGGAGTCAGGCTGTGACCGTCCCAGTCCAAAACCACGACCCCCTAAATGTATCAAAACATAGAAATAATTGCCATTCACTAGCAAGGACCACGCCGCAACAAAATGCAATTAAGATTTTATTCACAAGGTTGTAGTGTGGAGTGAAATTGGGTGAGACTGTGGATGGGAGCTCCATCACAGATGAACCCAGCTCTTCAGGACCCCCCCTCGAAGCAGAAGAATCACTGCTGAAATAGAACAGAGGCTTGGCTTGGTATATATGGCTCGTGGGTAATTAGAGGCGTGGTTAGGTGAAAGCAAGAGTGTGACAGGTCGAGGCGTGGTCCTGCTCCTGAACCTAGTCAATAAACATTGACTCCATATAAGCAAACAAATAAACTGGAATTTGAAAGTTTTCTGCATCTGTAGCCCCCTTTTAGTAATACTTGATTATTTTTAACAATTGAATTTGCTCAAATAATACCTCTGATGACTAGACAAAGTGTACCTCCCCTGCAATCCCAGGTATCCCCCATGGGGAGGCCCGTCCCCCAGGTTGAGAACCACAGCCATAGACAACCTGTTTGGTCAAATGTAAACAGTTATTTGAGTGTTTGATCAGGCTATCACAGTAATTTACTCTAACGTGCTGCTCCCTCTTTTGTCGGGGTTGCCGCAGCAAGAGTTGCACAGAGACTGGGCAGATACCTACACCAGATGCCCTTCCTGTTGAAATCTTCCGCAGAGGCTGGAGTGGACAAAGCGTGTTAACCCTGGGACAATATGTGGGGTCGACCTGACCTACCCTGACAAATAAACACTGCACTACTGCTGCTTCAAAGATCTATACACAACCAAGAAAGGTTTTCATATTGTTGATATGATTAAAATACTTTTTCAAATGTTCATTCAGGTTGTAGCTTATGCTTATTCATCTTTCTCACATCGGTGAATGGTTGGTGTTGCTGCCCTTCTCACACACGTTGGTCTGCTGTAGTCCGATAACACACATGAACATGAATCTAGTCTCCACTGTAGTGAACCCGACTGTAACGGGTGGAGCATTATGAGCCTCTCTGTTGGTCCATGAGCCCAGTGCTTTCTAAGTAAATCCTGCTGCCAAGGTCGCAAACTCCTGCAGCTGCCAGACAGAGCTCTGCTCTGTGGAGGGGAAAAGCAGTCAGGTTTAAAGAAGCTTTAATTTTAGACATAATCTCTCTAACTTGTATGTTTTGCTTGCTATAACTGCAATTGTAGCTTGTTTTTTAAAAACCAGTAGCAGATGTATTATGGCTAATTTAATTCTGCATAATGACAAATAATCTACTTAACATAAATGTGTGATTGTATCTACACATATTGCCAAAGTACAGTGTTTTAATTGAGAAGTGGGTTAAGACAAAAGAATAAAGTCTCGAAATCTGCACATTCTAACTTCATGGAGCTATCAGTCATTTTGATTGATTACATATTGTAATAACTGCACTTAACTGAGGCAGATTACAAAAAATACGTATACAGAACTGCCCTGGAAATGAGATTACTAATCTCAGTGGGACTTTCCTGGTTAAATAAAGGTCAAATAATAAATGACTTTCTGCAATAACATTTAAATGTCTAAAGAGAAGAAAATCATGCTTCTTACATACAGTAAATTATACCAATTAACAAAACATTAAGACAAATATTGTTTAATTGGTTGGTTATGCAAGCCTGAAGGTTGTATCAAACAAGAAAGTCAGCTAAAGCTAGAGAAGCCAATGAAATCATGGCTCCTTTTACCAATCTGCAGAACCCAGAAGGAGCAGTAATGATCCATGTATAATTCAGGGCTAATGCTTGTGTCTTTCACAGTGATTTCGGCCTGTGTCTGCTTAAAGGCCATCACTGTGGGCCATCAGCTCCGCTCTGGCGCTCTGTAAATGTCACAGCAGCCTCACATGGAGACAGTGTATATCCTCATATACGTGTGCCTCTGTGGCTCATAGACACTAACGGCTGGTGCAGGACTGTTCAGGGCGCCGCTGTGTTGACTGTAAATATTTATATTGGCTTAAACCGCTGACATTGATCCCTCCCCTTCTCTGACTTCTATTGACGCCGATCACTTACAAGCTATGCCTCTTTTAGCACCAACTATCAATTATTCATATAGTAAGAGGCATCGCTGTAGATTTAACAGTTTTTAAATATTTATATGATGTGCTATTGCAAGAGCAGAGCAATAAAGAGAACGATGTACCATACGCAAATACTAGATTGTATTCTTTTTATATCTGAGGTATTGGAAATCCTATGTATTTTTGTTTTAAAGGCTGGTAGATACACAGCAAAATGTTTATGTTGATAACTATTTTTATTTTTTTGTGATTTGTCTCAAGATCTACTGAAGAAATAAGATATAGTTTTATAATATTTTTCTATTTGTGACAGATATAAATTGACATCAGTAAAGTGATTTATGTATTTAATGAGGTCACACCCATATGCAAAGACTGCTCTCTAAAGTGTGCAGTGTTTGTGGAAACCGCTCGTGTCTTTGGGAACCCCATATTTCCAGCATATACTGCAGCCATCCATCATTCATCACAGAGCGCTGGCACGTGTCATGAACCTTGAACGAACAAATCAAATATTTACAAGTGCGTATGGCTCCAGATTTGATTTTACTACAAGGTCCTCTCACCAAATCCTCTCACTGGCGTAGTCTCTTGAGCCTGTATATATTTTTTAAAAGTGTATTCATCAGTGTTCTCACATATTCACTGCCATATTTACTGCCTCACCCAATGTTTGTCAGACGCATATGCAAAATTAACTAAAATGTAAGAAAAAGGAAGTCCCGCAACTTTATTTGTAAGTGGAGTATTCACTATCAGCTGCTATATTGTTATATTGAAAGTGAAGTATTAACTTTTTAAACGTTAAATCACTTTGAGTGCCCCCATGGATTTCACATTACAGTCTAGGGATGCTATAAAATGAACAACACTGATAAAAGAGGACTGTGGTGCATTACGTAAACAAGAAAATTGAGCATCTAAAAAATTGTTGCCGCAGTTTTCATTTTAGGGGCTCATTGAGGTTTTGTGTGCGCTTGGTTTGGAGTTAGCATGTACCACATCCTGTCTGTTGCATGTATGGCACACTGCATACATGCTCGATATGAATAAAATGGATGATTATGGGTACAAAACACTTAAAATATATGGCCTTTTCTCATTGTGAACTAGCCTGTTTGCATAGTTTATGGGGCTCATGTGAACACAGCAAAGGAATCTATGTTTGTAATCAGCATTTTTCCCGCTATAGCCAGTGTGAAAGGGTTTGAGCACTCCCTCTCATATGGGGAGTGCACAGTGGAAATGGGGCCTGATGCAGTGTGTGGCATGCTGGGTAATTCTTCCTGACAATGACTCTCTCTGGGCCTATAGAGAGTGAATGGGAATTAGAGTCTATTCAGCACCACGCCCAAAGGTCTGACCCCTGAGAGTGTCACGTTTCTCTGAGACGGTTTTGTCCCGACATCAATGACATTCTCCACTTTGAGGCTCACATTATCTGTCTGTGACCGACTAGAGGAACGCCGCAGCTCGGCCATTCTCCCCTCAAGACGTTTTGGGCTTTTTATACAGGGTTCTCTACAGCTTTGTCTTTGGTTTTATTTGTAATAAAAAGACGGATTCTGACAGCACTCTTTTGTTGCCTGGTAAGAAATCTGATCATGAAATTCCATGTTTATTTTGGTAGAAATAGTGATATCTTGATAGATTTGATATACTGCAATATCAAAATATTACCCAATAGCCAGGACTCAGTTTCTTTTGAACAGCATTCTTTCAAATCACAACACAGCAACAACAGCAAATCTTTGTGACCCCAGATAGGATCGGGATGTATACCATTTATAAATCTATACTTGTGGGAAAACTCTGAAGTCTTGTTGCATTTTGGCACCGTGTTGGTAATTGATTAGGAAAGCTACTGACATTTGTGCCAAGAGATGAAGACGGATGGTTATGACCCTGCTTCAAAAACACGTTTTCACTCAGTGCCCCGAGCTGCTCCCAGCCGTTCTACTCCAAACTAAACTTAAGCACGCTTCTCATTACAAAGTGTTATATATATATGTATATATATTTATGTATGTATATATATATTTATGTATATATATATATATATATATATATATATATATATATATATATATATATTATATGAAAATAAATATATTTTTGTATATATTTTTTTTTTACTTGCAAAAAGCCAAGAGAAAGAACATCGAATAGGACATAGTGCTGCTTTAAGTCACCGGATTTAGAAAAACACACAGTGTGCCCCTACACAGTGCACAGTAACTGTACAAGTCCTATCCCACACATGAACACTCACTACACAGGTGGGATGGTGCCAATTTGCTGCACCATGGTCCCCTCTCAGGAGATGCTGCAGAGGCGCGCCAACTCTGGCAACCATCCCATAAACATACACTCACGGCACAGTGGCTGTAGGCACTGGACCATCACTCTAATGTGGGTCTGAGCTGAACTTTACAAATCATTGGAGACAGGCAAAAGTCACTACCTCCATCAACTCTATCTGCAAAGCACACATTTTAGTTTTCATACTTGATGATACTAAGAGCCTTAGAAACATTTAACAGGAAAAAAAGACATTCAGGTAGAAAAACAAGCAAAGTCCTTAAAAACTAGACAGCATTTGTTCTTACAGCCAGCAATGTATAACCATTAATCACGCCTCCAGTGCCTAAGTAATAATAATTATAATAATAATAATGCATCGGTTTTATATTGCGCTTTTTTGGACACTCAAAGACGCTCTACATTGCACTATTCATTCACTCCATACTTAGTGGTGGTAAGCTACTATTGTAGCCACAGCCGCCCTGGGGTAGACTGATGGAAGCGAGGCAACCAGTCTGCGCCATCGGCCCCTCCGACCTCCACCAACCACTCACTCACTCACTCTATTCGCTAGCCTTCCTGGTGTTACCAAACAGTCTCCCATCCAAGTACCGACCAGGCCCTTCCCTACTTAGCCTCCCAGGTCTGACGGGATTGGGCAGAGCAAAGTATATAAGGATCTGAGTTTCCACAAGACCTGTTTGTATCAAGAAAATTCCAGCTACCTTGATTTATTGGAATTTGCTTACAACATTTTCATTAGTAGATTTCATGAACTTGCAATTTATGAATTTGAATTACAGATGTTTGTCATCATGTCCACCTGCTCTAGTTCTAATGTAGTACAAATGTTCTAAGTCGTCAAATGAATGGTGCTGTTTGAGTTTAGGACTGTCTTCATAAGAAGCTAAGACGTGGGGAGACGCCTCTGGGAGTTAAGGTGAAACGTCCTCAACCTAAACGATCTAGTCCAGTTGGAGAGCTTACATAAACATGTTCCAGTTCTATTTACACAAAGACTTCAGCTTGTGCTTCCAAAACCAAAGTCTATGAACACAAAACATTTCTGACAGATCGGACAAAAACAATGACACATATTAAATGAGTGAAGTCATAAATCAGCATTTTAAGCATGTTAAATTTAAGAGCCTTTAGCTCCTCACATGTGCATCACCATCCCCAATACATCACTATTCTTCTTCTGGAGCACTTTTGATACCTACCACTGCAGTATGAGAACACAATAGGATCGATTATCTCGGACATTTCCCATTTATTTACCCATTCTTCACCTCACCTGCCAGTGCTAACAATGTCGTTTGTGTATATTGTTGTGTAACATGTGCTCCATTAAAAAATAAAACATTTTCTTTAAATTGCTGCAGAGATTCTGACCTGGCGTTCTTGACATTGGCTGATTTTCACAGAACTTGTAACTCAGAACTTGGGGATAATAATAGCTTGTAGATAGTTACAAATTCAGCTTGTAACTCTGGAACAAAAATCACCTTGGAGAATAAAGTTTGCTGATCCAACAAGGTCCTTCCACAATTCAAATTTGACAACAAAAATGTGGATATTTTCTTCCCAAGAATGTGCCGATGCTGTTCTTTCCATACTGTCATTGTGGCTGTCTCTGGTCCAATTATTCTGTTGTATTGTCTGAGTGGGCGCCATATTGTTTCAGCACAGTGCATCTGAATGTGTAAGGCATTGTGTAAGTTATTATCTGGCGTGATGAGCATCGGTGTAGTGGATGGGAGCACAGATTAGATGATACAGAGAGGGACTCCTGCCTTTGTGGCTTTCAGGGGCCCAGTGCAGCTCTAATCAGCTCCACACAAGGCTGACTGCACTCATTTATTCTCTCATTACTCAGCAGCAGTCAAGGCCACAAGAGCTGTGTTACCATTTAAATCCCGATCTTTGTCTCTGCATCAGTCTGTCCCCTGCTAGACGAGCAGTAAACCCTCTGATTGTACAGACTTGCAGATACGCGGGATGCCCTTTCAGTTAATTTATCTGGGTTTGGGACGGAAGCTGTCGGAGGGAAGTGGGTGCAGTCTGTGTGAACTTACCTTTTAAAGTACTTTTTTGCAAACGTTTCGAAAGCCTGAACAATAAAAGAAAACGTGTTCAAATCAAATGTTGGCTTTATTTTAGGATGTAAAAATAATACCGGTATTCCCAACAGAAAGCAGAATGAATCACTTTGGGTTGCCAGATCCTTTGGCTGAAACAAATTTCGACTTTCGCCTGCCTCCGCAATCCAGCACCTATATCCAATCCTCATTGTCGTCCTAATATCCTCATTAGTGATAGTGCAGTGGTTACAGCTGACTGAACTCTGGGGGTTCTTGGCTTTCAAATGAGGAAGGGCACGGCATCTGTCCACATTTCATTCATAACGTTGGGCTTGTAAAACATGAAAGAACATTTGTGTAAACATATTTTAATATTTAAATAAATCTTAACCTTTATAGTGCACAATGGACCGATATTATTGAACAGCATCACATAATCCATTCCATTATTTTCATACATTGCTTACAGCAAAATGAAGAGCTCAGACAAAATCAATGCTGACGGCTGTAAGAGAACTGGTATCTTACAAAACTGCAGGGTACTCACATATTGATGGGCAAATGACTACAAGGGATTGTCTACCTCTGCAGGTGGGATGATTAATGCAGTAAGGCCAAGTCAGTGGATTCATTTTACCATACAGTGCAATCAAGTATGGTTTTAAATTGTGGTTGGCCCGGTTTAGTTCCTTTTTAGGTCCAACAATGCACTATAACTCTATGGCAGAGAGGCAGCTTTTGAAAGAAATCTCCAAAGAGAAATGGACAGTTGTAGAGGGATTGGAAGTTTTTAATTTGACCAACATCACGCACACGGTTTTGAGTATTGTCTCCACTTTTGGACACCTTAATGAGAAAATTATTGGACATTAGTGCTGACAGAGAAGTCATTGAATATTGTGACTGTTCTAATGTAATTGTTAGAGTAGTGACAGAGATATTAACCAAAAACCAAGACAAAAAAATCTGCATTTTTCACCATTACCGTTCAGTTACCGCAATAGAATTCTTAGCTGCCTGCGCCGACTCTATTTCACACTATAGGCTGTTTACAATGTTGTGATGTCACGTGAACGCAGCCTATTTTTTTACTTTTATACTTGATATTAACTTCTTCAAGCAGTAAACTAATTGCATCTGCTATAAATGAGTTTTGTTGAGAGCCCTGTCCAACCGAATTGAAACACCAGAGCTGAAAACATCTAATGATTTACTCTCGGCATGTCTGTTTGTGGTTTTCTCCATGCTCCTCTCTCTGCACTTCTCCCTCTCGTGACTTTACCTGCGCAGTTTCAGCCCTCAGCTGTCAGATCGGTGCTCCCCAGTCTCTGCATGTGTGTGTGCGTGTGTGTGTGTGTGTGTGTGTGTTAATGAAACTGGCAAATCCTCGCTCACTGCTCCACCCACTCACCACCAACCGGTCCCGAAAAACAAATCAAATATGCATGCTCAGCAATTTGTTTCTCTCCACCAATGGCCTTGTGCAAAACAGCTTTTTTTTTTATCAGAGGAGTGGATTTTAGGCGAATTCCTCCATCTTGTTTATTTCAATATATTCATAAATGTATTTTCATACATTTATGAATATAATATACACTACATAGTAATGTAATGTAGGGTTGGGCAATTATTCCAAGTTTAATCGAATAGTGATCATGTGTCTTTAATGGACCGGTCTACAGCCTCCTGTGGCAGTAACAGCTCATTGTTTGGACATTAAGGAATAAAATGGAAACTATATTTTATGTTGAATGGTATTACAGTTAAAGCATTGATTACTTACTCCAAGGTATAATCCATATACTAGATTACAGAAAAGTGAAATGTGTATAGCCTTTATTTGTTATAATTGTAAGCCATAATCAAAATGATAACAAATACAGATTTGACATATCTCACTTTTGTTGATTCACAAGTTGAATTACAGAAATAAATTAACCTTTTCATGATATTCTAATTATATGACGAGCACCTGTATTTGTATTACCATCAAAACATTAAATTGAATAGAACATCAACATTGATCAATATGGAAAAATAAAGTGTGTATCAGTGATTAACTCAGATAAGATGCTGAACAAGTGCCAAAGGGAGGAGACATAAAGACATTCTGTACATCCTTCCAGGCATTTTGTACACTACATTTCTCCAAACAAATGACAAATAATAATGATAATAGTAATACTGTTATTTGGGTCACAAACAACCTGTACATTAATTTGTACAAAGCCAATAGAAACATCCCAAATGCACTATAGTATTAACCTCTTAACCCCCACCTTAACCGAGCACATTTTTTCCAAGTTCAGCTTTACCCAAATCTAAAAGCTTCTCGACTGGATAGTTCACAGTCTATGGGCCTATACTCCTCATTTGAAAGCTAAGACCGCATTGTTACAGTGTTGTTTTTTATTGCTATTTTGTTGCTTTTTTTTAACTGTTCGAATGCGTTCTTGTTGTTTTTTTCCCTCTCATCTTTGTTGCTTTTTTGTTGCTTTTTCATCCTTGTTTACGCCTCATTTTCGAGGCTATTTAGAAGAAAATCTGCTCGGTTCAGGTAGGAGTTAAGAGGTTAAGAAAAAGATGGTTTCAAATGCACCTATAGATCCAGTTCAAAACAAGCCCCCCTCTTAACTCCCCGGATACAAGTGTCAAATAACTCTGTGTCTGTCTGCCTGTATGAGAGTGCTGGGGGTCGTGGGCAGCCCCTGGGCGCTTCATTAAAATTAAAATGCATGTGTTTTGGGGCAAGAATCTGCGTGTGTGTTTGTTCCCACTGTTCACATAACTGTTTACATAATTGATGAATATGATAATGATGCAAGCTGGCACGGCACTCATATGGCGGCCTGTTTGAGGGCCGGAGAATGCAGGCTTTATGTTAAGGGAATTTTTAACTCCTCGTCCTGTGACCACTCACTTTGTTGTGACAGACAGAAAGACAGGCACGCTGACAACATATGGTGCAGGACTGAAGACCTGTGGACCCATGTGTTAGTTAGAAAAACAACTCCCACCCCTCCCCAACTCTGTGTCTCTTGCTGTTGGCATATGCTGCGTATGGTTGGCAGTGCGCCACTTGCCGATCGGACGCCCTGGGCAGTGCTGGGGCACAGTGCCACCTGTGCCACTGTCCCAGCAGCAGCCAGAGGCTCCCTCAACACACTGTGCACCTGTGTCCACGAGAGGCATTCAAGTACTCAAACATATTATTATATTAGTGGCGTGCTCTACAAGAGTCGACAAACGCATGTTGCGTAAGGTTATTTGCTCGATCAGGAATTTTAGCATTTTTAGCAAACAAGACATGTGAGGTAACAGATCGTTGGTGTTTGAATGTGACGCTTTGGTGTTAAAATATAAAAACTTCAATGTCTCTGAAAACAATTATGCACCTCATATACTCAGATATTGCAAATAATGTACAGCAGCCTTTCCCAAAGTCTGGAGCATCGCAGTCCGCTTCAGTTCGAAGATCTGACCAGGGCAGTCCTCAATAAAAAGAAATTCACTCTATTCTAAAGAAGATGCCATTTTTTGCATCTTAAAATGACACATAAAATAACAAATAGGCTAAAGAAATTATTTAAAGTAGTACATATTAAGGATTGCAAATACATTTTCTTCCAAACTCCAATATTTTCTCTGTTGTTTAGTAGACAAACTTTGGGGGCTCCCTTGCAGTGTCTCCGACCACACTTTGGAAACCACTGCTGCACAGTGCATTGTGCTTTATCTCAAAAGTCTGTTGTAGTCCAGATGTGCTGAGGACAGTGGGATTATAAAGGATTAGGTACTTCTTTTTTTTTTTTTACGTACGTAAATACTCCGACTCTGCAGCTGCAGCGTCACTTACAAAATGACTCAACTCAGCTAAGTCAAGGCAAGTTTATTTGTAGAGCACAATTCAAAGGCAATTCAAAGTGCTTCACAGTTGCACAAAATTACAAGAAAACAGATCAAATCAATCATTAAAACATCAACATGAAAATTAATCAATTACAGTAAAAGGCAAGAGTGCAGATAAAATACTTTCAGTTTTCATATGCTCGGGTAAAACGAGCTGTTTTCAGCCTCGATTTGAACATTGTCAGAGAGTTGAGGCCTGTCTCACATCCTCATGAAGACTGTTCCAGATTTTAGCTGCATGAAACTGAAACGCAGCTTCACCGTGTTTATTATTGACTCTGGGAACCACCAGGAGACCCCTCCCTGAAGTTCTCAGGGCCCGAGATGGTTCTTACGGCTCTAACATGTCAGAGATGTACTTTGGTGCTAAACCATGAAGCGACTTGTACACAAGCAGAGCTGTTTTAAATTATATTCTCTGAGTGACAGGAAGCCAGTGCAGAGACCGGAGCACTGGACTAATATGCCGTCAGTGACACGTAGATCTGAGTGTCTGAGTGGTACGACACATTGTTGCTGTTATTAGCGGACCCAATGGAAGCATGTACAAGTTGAATAAAAGGGGTCCCAAGATTGACCCCTGGGGGACTCCACAGGTCATGGAAATTTTGTCTGAGACACAGTTGCCAATTTCGAACAAGTACGTCCTATTTGTTGATAAAAGCTAAGGTTTTATTAACAAACCTTTTAACTTCTGATCATGTACAATGTGATATGGAATATGGCTATTGTTTTTTCATTTGAAGACAAAGATGCATAGTGAGAAAAACACAGAGTGCATTTGTTGCGTGCGAAGTGGGAAGACACAGAGAGGTACAAACAGTGTTATCTCTATGTCTGTGGTCTGTCATATCCTCATGCACTGAGTGTCTGAGGCTACAGCTTTGTTCACTGTCTATGAACAGAGTATGCAGGGCCCTCATGTGGAGTCACGCAGCAGAAATGTATTCACTCTAAGCACCATAGATACACCATAGATACACAGCCTACACATGGACAACGAATAGCTGACATCCCCAAAAAGATCCATACATTTCAGCCAATCTAAGGTTGTCAAGAGTCAAACTTATAGTTTGTTCAGGTGGTGCCTGTTAGTCGTAAACAAAGATGTTCCACTTATGAATTAATCTTTAATCCCACATTTGTTGAGCACAGCTGACCCACAGAGAAGCAGAGACGTCATGTGACACACCTGACTCCAGACCCTGCAGCTCCAAAGCGTCGATCATTATGTTCACCTGACCACTCTCAAACACAACATATTTACAGCAGTGGAGTCAATGCCAAACCTTGAACTTAAAACCCCTGTGGTGGGAGGAGTAGATTACACACATCTACTCCTCCCATCACAGGGGCGTCTCCAGCATTAACACCAGTGGAACACATATGGATGACTGAGAGTTTCACTGCAGACAAATCAATACATTATAATAACACAATAACAACTGGGTGCTTTTGCTGAACGAAACCCACTGTGTTTATCCTGGCGTGGCAATCATTTTAAATTACCACCATTTCCCATGACAGTATAGGATTTTACTGAATCCCATACTCACAAAAACAAAGGCCAGGGCACACCTGACACGGTGGACTCAGTTGTCTGCAGTTGTCTGTGGGGCTTAGGATCAGCTGCAAGAAAAACTTAATATGGGATGGAGCCAGGATACAAACGTGCCCTTCTGCCATGGATGGTCCCTTCCGTTGTATTGACACTTTCGGTAAAGCGCAAAGTCTGTTCACTAAGTGGAGAATGAGGGAAAATATTTGCGCCCCGCGGGACATCCCCAATGTTGTTCTGTTGGCCTCATCAAATCAGGACCTTCAGCATGCACTGAGGTTTGCAGCCAAGTGTGGCTTGTCCTCTCCAGGTCGGTAGAGAGTCCAAGTGGGGAGTTCAAGTATCTCATGATCTTGTTCATCCCGAGTGAAGAACAGATGGAGCGTAAGATTGACAGGTGTTGTTGTGATGAAGAAGGAGTGAGGAGGAGTTGATAGGAAAGGTGTTGAGCTATGTTCTTATTCTCACCTATGGTCATGAGATCTGGGTCATGACCTGAAAGAAAGGACAAGATCACAGATACAAGCCGTCAAAATAAGTAGGGATGGGTACCACTCGTTCTTTTCCGATACCACTACTTTAACGATACCTGCTTTTTGGTGCCGGTGCCTTAACGGTGCTTTTTTCGATACCTATGTTATTTTGATGAAATTAAAATAACGTTATTATCTGCGCACACGTTCATGTTGGGTTTTTTTAGACTCGCTGCGGATCATATTGACGTCTGGAGAGAAAAAGAACCGAAAGTTGGCACCTAAATAATTTTTGTTTTTCGATACCACCCTCGACCGGAGCTTTTCGGTCGGTACCAAGTAGGCACCGTTTAACGGTTCCCATCCCTAAAAATGAGTTTCCTCCACAGGGTCACTTGGTGCACCCTTACTGTGAGGAGCCCAGAGTAGAGACTCTGCTCCTTCCCGCTGAGAGGAGCCAGCTGAGGTGGCCTGGGATCTGTTCCAGACTGCTCTTAGTCGACTCCCTGGGAAAATGTTCCCAGCATATCCCTTTGGTTGGAGATCCTGAGGAAGACTTAGGACAAGCTGAAAGGACTATGTCTCAAAGCCGGCCTGGAGGAAGTGGGCGTGAATACGTCTGGGCACCTTTATCCAGCCCCGGATGATGCAGAAGAAAGTGTATGAATTTTTTCAATCATTGCGATTCCATTTAGATTTGCAGTTTTCAAATCAACATTCAGTTCACTGCACATTTTAAAGAACTTCATAAGCAGCAACACGTGAGAGAAAACTAAAATATTAAAAAACATGAAAAAAAAACTTGAACCTTATTAAAGCATTATATCAAAACGGCGATTTGTTTTGAAATACTATAGCCTCTATTGTGGATCATGACTAATGAAGCTTGGGCCCAATAAACGTATTTGAAAATGTAGACAAAAATTAGAAAGGACAGAATTAGGTTTTTCATCAATTGCCTTAATCAAACTACTTGGCTGTGCTAAAGAAAATACTTACAATTATGATAACAGGCTATGAAGAAAGGAGTTCACTAAGACGATAATGTTCACACATTATACTTATTTCAAGTTTTCAGTATAAGTATACATTTTTACTTGCATCAAAATTCAGTTTGAAATGTTGCAACCATGACAACGCTATTATCTGGACAAATTTACAGAAATTAAATTTGCTGTCATGTGGTGACTATGACCTAAAGGCAGACCCCTGACCTGTTTGCACCTTTGTTCTAAGTTTCTCCGCAAAGCAAGACTGTATCGACCTCTTTCCTGTCCACTGGTCTAAACTCAAATAAAGCTGTCCACGCATGAGCAAACACACGGACAAAAGCCACTGTTCGAATACAGCGAACTGGCAGCCAATTAAACCCCCCGACTGTGATTTATCAGTCAATTATACAAGTGGACAGGGAAAACATTACAGTCATAAATAAGCAGTGCTCCACTATTACACTTGGTCAATATTAAAAAATGAAAGTCTGACGTCCATACACTGTAAATGAAATTTATGGGAGAGGCTGCGGCGGCTGCAATGGACTAGTCTAGTGCGAGAAAGAAGTACTCAGAAAGGTATAGATAAAATTAATTATTCCTTAAAAAAGAATTATGAGTTTAATTGCTAAAGCTAATTATTGTCAAGCAAATAACTTTCTAAAAAAGCGTCAGAAAAGGTAAAAGTGCATGCTTTGCTTTCTAAGTACAATATGTAATTCATCACAGTAGCAATGTATTGTTACCACCTAAATACTGTACTATTACGAATACTAATTACTACTACAATAAATATGTTATATGTGTTAAAACATCTGAAAATAATTGTCCCACTTCTGCATGCATTTATATCAAATATGCATATGATGAATTAACAACAAACCACTAAATTATTTTAAATCCAAGAATTATTGATTAATGTTATAGTTGCAAATGCTTCCATGGGTAAATGTGTGCTTAAAATGGCTCCAAACTTCAAACATTGAGATACAAGCCAGTGGCCACAAGCAGCCATGCACATAGAGAGCATTTATTTAGAGATGGCATTATTTGTTCAGGTACACAGTTTTTTTGCGAAAAAGAAGCAGAAGAGCCTCGGAGAAGCGCGGAGATTGATGACCCAGAGAAACAACCACGGGCAAAAGGCCAAAGACGAAATGTTTTTATGTAGCACAGACATCAAAAACAGAGCTCGCGTCGAAATGTGCTGAATCATTAGAAACACATGCATCAGAGCACATTGTCAATCACCTCAGGAAGTGCGTGTGAAGACAAAAGAATATAAATAACTGATGGTCCCAGAAGGATTTTAAACATTACCTTAAAAACATCCACAAGTATTTTGGTCACCTATTGAAAAGCAGAGTTTATTTAAGTACATTCGGCAAAATCTAGAATAGTCCTTGATGTAACCAAATAAGCTACACATATGTAATTTAATAGTTCTGAGTAAATAAATACCTTTTGAATGATGGTTGTGACTGTTAATTGTACATTATATCAGCCAATCAAATAACATAGGCATTTAAAGCGTCTGTACTTGATTTTTCTAGAAGTAGAATACCTTTTAACTTTTTTGTTTCATTTGGTATATTGTAGAAGCAGATATATGTGAAAAAACCTTTAACTGTATTTGCAAGTTCGCTTCAAACTAACACAGTGCGCAGTACAAGGCGAATATACTCTACTTTGAGCTAGGCTACTACTGTGTCCATTACAAATAGCGAGTGGGCGGTCCCAATGAGGAAACAGGATACACAAGCCTCTGTATTACACACATTGAAGACAACTAAACACATTATTCTGAAGTGCCAAGCCCCAAAAATATGAGAAAGAAGCATCTAAATTGGTAAGCTCTAACATGGCTATTGGTATGCTAACAGCGGCTAGTCCTATCAATCACAAAATCATGGTGGATTTACAGACTCCTCCTACCCTGCTGTGATGGCGCATGTTCCTAAAAAGGGCAAAAGGGCCTGATCTTCACTGTAGACTCGGCCCTCGCGGGGCATGTAGTTCGATCGTAGCCGCGCCATTAGCTCTAATGCTAACGGCCTGTCAATCAAAGTCAGGCCCTCATTAAAAAAATGTATAGCCTGGTTTCTTTAATTGTAACTAACCCAGCGTCATCACAGGAGGAATATCTAGCTGTAGAAAGTTTAGGAAAATTAGAAACCAGGCTTTAAAGTTGTTTTTAACGTGTCTAAAGTGCAATGCTTTCTAATGGGAGACTAGCGACTATATGGAGGTATTACAGCAATGGCGGACCCTAGTGTCGCGGTCTTGAAGCAGAGCAGCCAGCGGCCATTGATCACGGTATGATATTAATATTAAATCATGTATACGCCTGCTCCAGAGGTCTTGTCAGCTGTCTCTACTTTCAGAGGCCAGCAGACTGTTCACATCACGCTTTGGCCTGAGGCGGAAGACCGTCCCAAAATAGGCCCTGGTATGGCCATCAATGGGTATGGCATGCCAGCACCAAGTTAAACAAGGGTAGACAGGTATCGTGCCACCCAGGTTGTGCCAATGAAAAAGGCATCGCTGTGCATCTTATTGTGAAGCCTTCTTATCAATGATAAATTAGCAGAGTGGTTATTATTGTTGTTTACATTACTGTGATAGTATTGTTTCCTAAGTTGTGAAATGTGCTCAGGAACTCATCCCTGTGAACAATTGGGATGCTAGAAATGCGTCAGGAAAGTTAGAAATGAGTTTGGACCACAATGAACTATTACACATGCTCCTTCTTTCATTGTTTGTAAGTGTAGTGGCTAAAGGCCCTGTGCTAATACAGTAAGCAAAAACATCTAGTACAGGGCATTTAAAAAATAATGGGGCTACAACAATAAAACAATAATTTCTATTTCTTATTGGACACTGGATAAATTTTCTACATAGATCTCTAGAGAGTGAGGTGATAATTTAAGCTATGACGATGATCTTTTGCGCTGTGAGGGAGGGGGGCATGATTGAGGTCTTTGTGCAACACTAAGCATAAATAGTTCTTATTTTAAGGGGTGCAAAGACGTGTGCAAAAACATAAATAATGGCTTTGTTTACAAACTCTAGCCTATTTTAGTGCTGTGTTGGGAAGGAGGTTGCTTTTAAAGATGACCCATTGTAAATTCGGCCAAGCTTACTCTAGCGCTTAAACCTGACGAAGTCATAGTGACCTTCAATAAAGAGCAGTATATTTACATTACTGAAAGATAATATTATGTCTCCCAGTGGTCTTCAAATTCAAAGCCTCAAAGAAAGTGTCTCCATGGCCCCTATGGCCCTCACAACAAGGCTTCACTACAGTGTTGAAACCTTAAAATATCATCAATCACATTAAGCCCTTGGCAGTGGATAAACCTTCACTGTTCCTTATGCACTGCATTACTTTATCACATCATCAACATTATGTTTTCTATATTTTTCTGTCTTGTAAATGTGTAAATACAAATCTGCACATTGGTACCTTTTTTAAGTTTTACATTTTTATTGTATTCATATATTCATAGAATAAGAACATAGAACTGATTTTTGTTTTTATTCTCTCTCTAAATTGAAAATTGTCCATGTAATTTTATTTGTGGATCAGTTTGTCTAAGTGTGAACCTAATTCAAATCATTATTCTCGGACCAGTTAATTGAAAATATAATTTTAGTCCAAAAAAAAAAAAAAAAAAGAATGGACAAATGTTTGAGTAATTTTTTGTGTTAGTTTGTGTCATAGTGCTTTATAATCCCAAATTATATGCCCTTTGGTTGGTGCAGAATTTTGACTCAACCAAGAAAAACATGGCAGGCTTGCTTAGGGGGGAGAAAAATTGCATGGTGCTAACAACTTGATGCTATGGGATGGCATTGGAGCAAACAGTGCTAATGTGGTGTGAAAATGACTCTGTATTTGTCAGACACAGTCACTTATATGAACTCAGTTTGAAGAAAATTCCAACAGATAATTTCTATTTAACCTTGGTCTCAATGTCACTCAGCCCCTCACTCGGCCCGGGCCCCTCCCTTGCGGGGCGTTTGAGTGCCGCACCAGGGGGCCTGTTGCCGTCGGGGGGTGGTGTCTCAGAGTATGTTTCTAATATGTGCAGTGCACTAATGTGATAATTGAGTGTCCAACTGTGCCACAAACACACAGCTCTGCCATTCTCACTTCCCGATTACACAATTATTATCATCGACAACACAAACAGTGTTGAAGGGTTGGTGCCTGCGCAATGCAATTATTTATATTGTGACCTGCTTTTTTTTTTTTTTACTGTATTATACAATGCATTGTTTTCCCCTATTGTGCACATATTATATTGCATGCATGTTTGATTTTATATTTTTGCTTTATACTTTCTACACCGAGGGATTGAGAGTAACATAATTCAAATTCTCTCTCTGCACTTTCCATGTGGTGAAATTGACAATAAAGCTAACTTTGACTGACTTTTTGTTAATTACTGTACAGTGGTTTTATATCTCCGTTTATATGTTACAGCATCTTGACAGGAGAGACAGGCCTTGATGCAACCAGTTGTGTTTCAATGCTCAGACACAATGACTCCCTCAGAGTCACAGGTTTGAGTCCCAGCTCCACCTTAATGCCAAGGTTAAATGTCCTAATCACTAAAGCCAGTGTGCTGATAAAAAACGTTTTTATGATATTCTATTTTCTCGTAGACAGTAATATGATAAGTATCTGAGACTCACTGGTCCTGTCTGCAGGGTTAGCATTAACACAAGTTAAAATCTGGTACATTTTGTTTTAGTTATTCACACTTTTACACTGATTAGTGACGTTGGCCTATCTATTTAGCATATCTATTTCATCTGAGTTTATGCTCCCATGGTTTTGTAATTTTTTATTTATAAAACTCGACATGATTAGAGGAGGAAAAGAATCTTTGTAAGCATGCCACAAAATCAAAAAGATTTTTTACCCTTCTTTCTAAATTTGTGAAGTGCAAAGTGCGGAGATGTAATTGTGTTTTTTATTGATTTCCTATTACTAGCACAATTGTTTGGAAGAGCAGTCAGACGTTTTTTAGTCTGTAAATAGAGGAGGCCAGGCCGTGGCAGTGAGCTTACTCATAACCTTTCACAGAGCCACCAGTGCATCATGGGACTTCTGAGCAGCGTCCTGGGACTCCGCTTTCCCTCAGAAGCTCCACACTGAAGGATCCAGCGGGTCATAGCTGTCTGCAGGCGTGCTCTTCACACATACAGGCCGTCTCTGGCTTTTTCAATATTGATCAGTCTTCGCACATTCACAAAGACACGCATCAGATGGAGGAAAATCAATGCCAGCCAAGTCAGCGGTTTGTATATTTCTGAGAGTTGAAAAGTTGAACCCAAAGTTTTTACCAAACAACAATGGCGGGTGTGGCGAGGGCGTTGACGGAGGAAGGATGGAGGCGAGATTAGGGCCGTCCGAATAACACTGATACAACAGCAGCATTTGCCTAATCCTTTGGTAATGGGCGCTTAGACACCGCTAGCCCCCTCCCACTCACCCACCCACTAGCGCCCCCTCGGTCCCTCTGCCTCTTCTCTTTCGGCCGGGTCATTTACATAACATTAGAAACATTAAGGCGGATCCAACAAGGCCCTATTATGTGGCGTGTTGGTTTTGAATCCCAGTGCGCAGGACCTCTTAGCTTTGGAGGACATCAGTGAGACTTGTCCACTGTTTTGTCCACGAGAGACGTGTAAAGAGCTGTGTGAATAGATGCAGAGTGAATGGAGAGCGACTGATCTGAAGCAGGTTTATAAAGTGACTGTTTGTTTTTCAGTTAGTGAAGAAGTCCACGGCATCACAGGATCGCAGCATACTTTTATACACGCTTCTCGCAGATAATATTGTTCTTCTACACTTCAAACATCAAGGTGAAAGATATCGATTTTCATGCGTCAAACAGCTCCCTCACAGGATTTTCAACGATTCCTGTTACACAAGCTTCAAGAAAAAGAAGTTCCCAAAGTACAATTAATGCATGGAATTTCATCACAATGTTTTTCTCCTCATATTTCACACATTGTTTTATATTTAATGTCGACAACTTGTAAAGAAATGTCTAGAAATGTCATGTAAGATTGTGTATATTCGTCATGGTAAATAAATATATGAATTGACCAATTTATGCAATTTAATGTCGCATAGGATGTTTTTATGTGAGATTTTTAATGTGAGTAATTTGTAATGGTTCAGATCCTTTTTCATATGTGATCTATCAAATTAGAAATTAGCAAATTTTTTCTCAACAGTAAAAATCCAATGTCAACACTTTATGTTTGATCAGTGGCGGTCCCGAACTACAAGACAATGTGTAGAATATTACACATTATACGATATTTGCCGGTAATGAAGCCAGAATTAGGCAATCCTTAATTTTTCTGTAAACGTCCAGACCCAGAGAAACGTATGAAGCAGCAGAAAATGTGCGCGTATTCAAATGTTTCTCTTTTCTTCTCATAACTTTCTTCTCCCCTTTCATTTATCCGAGAGTAAATCCGAGTTTTCAGGCGTGTTCAAAGCGCGGAGCCGGTCTCGGTTGGGGGCCTCAAAGCCTCAGTCTGTCGGCAGGTTTAGGCTCATACACAAGATCCTTGTTCTTTAAGGATTTGGCACAGCCCGGGCCAGGGCAGCACCGCACTTTGGGACACGAGCAGGTTCATGCATTTGGGGCATATTTTTGAAGGACTCTTCACCATCATGAGCGTCTAGGTGAGTATCTTCTCATTACAGTATGTTGCTGATATGGCTAGTTTTCGGTTTTGCGCTGCCCATGGTCTTCAAATACCCGCTGTAAAATCATTGTTTTCAAAACTGTTGGCCAAATTTTAAACAGGGTTAAAAGTGAGATTACATTTTTGATGTGCTGTTTATTTGTTTTGATAGGAACAGTATAGAGTGAGTGGAATCAGTGCCTCGGTAAAGGCCAAATGTTTTATTTCAGACTATGCTCCTGGTTTTCAAACCAGCATTTAATTTGTTATGAATCTGACTTAAATGTTGGTATTTATGGGTCTCTATTTAGACGCACATGGCAATGGCTTCAGTTAAAAATAAGGAATATAACTTGGTTCACATTAAAATGTGTAAGTAAGACACAGGGAGGAGACAGAACATCTGACCAATGTTGTTCACTAAAACAGAGTCATATTTTGGGTTCGGCAAAAAGGTCGATCTACCTGTTTACATTTATTTCTTACCAGGAATCATGGTGAAAAAACTCTGTTTTAAAATCGTACGATTACCCTCTATTAAATTGTGATTTTTATATGACCGAACACTAGGTCCCCTCAGTATAAGGCATTCCTTACCCACTCTTGCATCTTATAAGGTCATACAGGTCTATTGAAGTTTAAACTACATACATATATGAAAGTTAATCATTTTTAAATAGTAAACAACTGTACAATTAATAGCATTTTGTGAAAATGGTTTGTGGTTTTGCAGATTTGTAGAACAGGAAAGATTTTGCCTTTTTAGTATATTATTATGTGTTAAAATATGAAGATGCATCCTATTCTTGATTTATTTTTTTCATTGGCTGGCAAATAAAATGTTATGATATAAGTTTGTAACATTAGCACATGCTATAGGTTACATAATATATTATTGGCATGAACAATTTATCCAAATTAAACTCTATATTAAAAGTTATTAGCTGCTGTAAAACTGGCTCTGACACTTTTTCAAACACTCAAAACGCCTCTTGTATTTTCTCCACTTCATTTGTCATTGTTGTATATCGTTATTGTCCAGATCAAGGTATTTCCACGACTCTAAAGATCATAGGATTTTAACACTGGACTTTTCTGCCTCCACTCTCATTGTTGCTCTCGGAGAGTCAGCTAAACGCCCAGATTGTGATAATAAATTGTTGGCCGGCCCACGTGTTAGCTCAGTAGTCAGGGCTTTCTTAAGAAACTGCAGCGTGGATGAGATTCAGACCGGCAGCCATTATAATCACTCATTCAGGCCTTTTCCAGTGCTCCGGGTTTGTTCTAAATTTAAAGGGACCCTCTGTGACCTGCCGCCTTTCAGATCGAGGCTCAAACACCACTGGGATTGCCCCTCTTCCCTCCCCCTATGTCCCAGGATCTTCCACCGAATTTACTTCTACAGTGTCTGCTCCCGTTCCTATCACATCTGCCCTTGTAGAAATAACAGTGTTCAAAGTTAAAAGTTATATGTAGCTGGTAGTGTGACAACTCGGACGTTTGTTTTCAGAGTGTAAAAGCAATGTATTTTGGATGTTGTTTAGGAATTTTACTGTAATAATAGCCTACGGTAAATACAATTGCAGTTTGCATCTTTTCCGACCAGATGCCATTTTCTCTACAGCCTTTAATAGCATTCCTACCCACTAGTGCATCCCACTCAGGGACATCTTAGCTCCCCCGTCCCCTATAACCTGTGCGCCGCAGTGCTGTTTATTGTAAAACCATGGGAGCGCTAACACGGCTAACAACAGATGCTAACCGCGGGGCTGCTCTGCTCACCCGCCTATTACCGCCTTTCCTGTTTCGATGGAAGCGCGGTCGGAATAACAGCGTCCGCGTGACTTCCCTTGGTAACCGTCACCGCGTGCTATCTGCTAATCATATTTCCCATGGCAGCTGGAACCGAGAACGGGGAAGCGCGTGGATACGGAGCCGGAGAGGATCATGGGAAGTAATTAGCGGAGTTAGGAACGGCGCGTTGCAGATGGAATACCTGGGCGTCTCTGCGCCTTTAAATAATGCAGGGAGCTGGAGGATTCGCACACGGAGACAGGAGTCAGAGGATTGTCAGCAGCGCCTCTCGTCATCTCCAGGCCGACAAACTGGGGGAGATAATTAGCGGGTTTAAAACTGTTAACGTATGGCATTAAGAACTGGACACATCAAAACTGAGCCTGGATTTACACACAAACACAGCTGCCGCCAAAACAAGGACTGACACAAAGCAACATTACAGCATAGGCACGAACGGCTGCTTTTATCGCTGATGATAGCCGGCTATTACTGCGGATTATGAACATTATTTTATTATTCACAATGAAAAGATACAAATTGCTTCACTTATTTTCCTTAAACAAAATAAGCATTTCTATATCAGTGGTGCTTTTGCGTGGATGTGTCATCTCCTATAATGTGCAGTGATTTGGTATAAATTGGTCCTATAACGTAATGGCCCACTGGCTTATGACTCAATTTAAAAATAAAATTATCTATATCGCTATAGTGAGGCTCCTCTGATGCATCTTTTTTATGCCTACAGTAATTCATCATGATCTAAATATGAAAATACTAGAGATCAAGTTTGTTTTTATGTATTTCCAGTTAGTCTAATAATAGAGTTGTTTTGCCGCACGTTTTCTCTCCTATTTTACCTCATTACCTGTTACAACAGAAATAAGTGGATCATGCCCATAACGTCCCATTGGTAACATTGAACCTCTTATCCCCTGCTTTTCTCCAGTTCAGCTTTACCCAAATCTAAAAGCTTCAACCTATAGGCCAGTGTAACGCCTCATTTGAAAGCTAAGACCTACAAAACTGATCATAACTTTTTTGTTACGTTGTCGCTGCGTTTTTGTCGTGTGTTTTCGTCTCTTCTTTTCTCATGGTTTTTGTCGCATTTTAGTCGTTTTTTTCAGGCACGTTTTTTTTTGGTCTCTTTTTCTTGTACGTGTTTTTGTGGGTTTTGTTGCATTTTTGTCTTGTTTTTGATGTGTTTTCGTTTCATGTTTTTTTTGTCATGTTATTTTCCATCACGTTTTTGTCACTATTTTGATACGCTTTTAGGGTAATGCCAAACTGGAGAAAATGTGCTTGGTTCAAAGGGGGGGTTAACGGGTTAATTCTGAGCTCGTTTACATGATCAATTTGTTGTATCCATTTCTGTAAATGTATTAAAAAATATATGCATTACAGTATGTTATTCTGAATGAAGACTCTCATGCATGAGCAGCAGGCCATGTTCACTATCTCTGAGCCTGTCTGGGCCTTCCTGTGTTATTTCTTATTCCACAAAGCTGCTTCTGTCTCACCATATATTTCCTGTCTGTCAAACACCTGCTCTGCTGCTCCTTGTGTAATCTCGATGTTAGCATTCAGGAAATAGCTAATAATAGATCGACCGTCGAAGGGTGGCACGGAGCTATTGTTACACTACGGTGATGGCTTTGACAGTCTCATAATGTTTTAATTCACACAATGTATACAGCGCTAATGTTGACCTTAGCACATAATTGGAAAACGTAAGGTCAGCAAAATTGTAATTATTTCCATTGTTACAGTTGCACACTTCTGGCTAAGGCTTGCACGCTCTCATTACGGTTGTGAATATAGCGTTTCATCATTTATGCTAATTCCAATACTGCACACACAATACACAATTATGCCCTTAATTAAATGTGTCAATAGTGTGATTTTGCGGCCGTTGAGCGCCGTGCACACCTAGCCAATCTCCATTTTGCACGAGACAATACACCGCACAATGAGGATGATTATGTTTAAAACTAAAGCCATATTCCACTATAATTTGAAGGGAGAGTATAGCCCTCGATTCTTTGTAGCACATCGAGGCGAGGCTGAGCCCATGCATAATTCATATTTCCATATCATCTCGGTGATCGCGTGTTTGCTCTCTCAGCGGGGAGCGGGCTGGTGGTGTGGTACAGGGTGGGCCTTAGAAAGTGTCAGAAGAGAGAGAGGGAGAGAGAGCAGAGAGAGAGAGAGGGAGTGACAGGTAGAACACTGGCGTTAATTATCATCCGTCTGAAAGCGGCCCATTTGCAGATTTCTCCAACTGCAGTTATTTTTACACAGTCGACACACAGCGGGACGGGGACAGGCGTCTGCCGAAATAGACCAGCATATTTTTTTTTTTTTTTTTTTTTTTATCCTTACGATGACAAGAACTTATGAGATGCAATAAATAAATCAGTTTTTCAGGCATCTTAAAGGAGCGGCGATTCTCAACCCTCGGAGGTCATGAGATAATTTGGGGGGCATATTTTCTATGTAGTTTGAAGGGAAACGTGCTGGGTGGGGGGGGGGGGGTCACGAATAATAGTGACAAAAATGGTTGAGAATCACTGATGTGCGAAAATGAAAATGGGAAGAAAATAGGCCGCAGCTTTGGTGAGATTAACTGCACGAGTGGGAGGACGTTAGCCTTATCTATGGGTCTACTCTAGACTGAGGAAAAATTAGCACCATCACCACAGCAAAACAGAATTCTGTACAAAATATTCTGTCAATTAAATGGCCAAAAGTCTTAGAAATGGAAGGCAGGAAGACGTCATGTGACTGAACCCCATGAATAAAAGGCTGTTGGGATTCACCAGTTCACAAATGCATATCTTTGGCGTCACATGAAAAGTCATAAAACCTCAGCGAAGTGGGAGCTCTAACCACTAAGCCACCAGGCAAATGTGAAAGAAATAAAAGAACAAATCGAATAACTCCGTGTAAACAGTGAATATTAGACACTTCTTCTCATTGTCTTCACCTCTTCGCCCCTCTCCAGCTCTGTCCCGTGTGAACTTTAATCGATTCAGTTGAGTTGACTTGAGAGAGCGTCAGCAACACCAACACACACATCTAAACAGAGGTATCCACCGTCCCCCACACACACACATACACACGAGCGCGCACAATACTTTCAATCTTGATATACCCTTTTCTCCTCCCAGTGGACGAGATGGACTAGAATTAATTAGCCCCGCCCGCCCATGGACACAACATAAAGCAAACAGCGAAAACAGACACCCACCATATGTGTGAGTGCGCCTGGTTAGTATTCCCTGGTCGTCTAAAGCAGAGATAGCGAGGTGTTTGTGGAGATTGGGCGCAGTATTGATTAAACCCAGCAGGGGGCCGGGCTGTGAGCGCGGCAGATAGCTCTCACCTGCCACACACCAGCGCCGCAGCCCCCAACATCAAACCGACCACTGGAGTCATTAGAAAAGACCGGGCCTGGCTCCCGATGATGGAGGGAAAACCAATCAGCGAATTTTAATTTGACTTTGAAGAGCTGCATAATGAGTTTTTATTTTTCAAATGACTTCGCGGTGGCAGGCGTTCTTGCAAAACTATTACGTTGTTTTTTTTTGCAATTAGCTGTGGAACAGGTTAACAATGAGAAACCAAATGCACTGAGAGCCTATTGTACCACGTGAGGTTAAAAGTAACGCACTACATTTCAAGATCGAGCACTAAACAGAGAAAATGAACTGCCATGAACATATTTTTACATCATGGTAATAGGATGGAACGAGCACAAACAGCTAATAATGGTAATATGATTAATTATATCTCTGGGTAGTATTTTCTTGGTAATCATAATAATGACGTAATGAATTTTCCCCTTGGTATCCTTAGTGACAAGTTATTTCGCATTATTACTCTGCACTAGATTGAAGTGCCCAGATATCTACCAACATGAATATATCACTCCTAATCAGAACTCAAGTCGATATATTTCCTTAGACAGCCTTTTGTCGTGTTCACTGTCAGTCACCTCCTCATCACAGGGGACAGGGCTGTTCTCAGTGGGACGCCTGTCAACACCTTAAATCCACGGTGACACTCTATGACACAGATCTTTGAGTCATGAGGGGGAGGGGGGGAGGGGGACATGTCTGAGTACCTCAACATGTTCAACCTTGCCCTGCCCGTTAAGGGTGTCAGGTCTTTTACGTGGCTGAAACCTATTCCAACTACTTTAGTGAGGGTAACCTGGTTTTGGCAGTGCTTCTTCAAAAACTTTTTAAGTTAGAGGAAACTAGTTTACAGTAACAAGACAGGTGGCTGCACAAAATCATTGTGCTTCAGTTGAGTCATTTGTGGAAGGGAAGGGTGTTCCAAAAGAATATTTGGAGACAACAGCTCAAGTAACGTGGCCAAACAACGAGCTCCAATAGTAACACAATGTAAGAAAACCGTTGGATTTGTATGTTAGGATGGAAAGTATTGGACTGAACATCTTCTAAATTCAATGTGCTGCTTGGGAACATAACAGTCATACATTGGGCTGTAGTGCAACTCAAACGGAGTGGTTGAAATGGAAAATTTGTGAAATCATAAGAAAGGGAAGCACCATAGTCTCTTCCAGCGCTTGTTTACCACCTATCTCCAGTAAAATATTGCCATTTAAGATGTTTTATAGTGATGATATAATGATGGATAACCACAGAAAGCCAGGCCTTTCCGAGAGCATCAGTTTCCTGCAGAAGTCTGTCCCTCACAGTCTTAGATGAAAATGGTCTTGAATGCAGCTAATGGTGAGAAAATGCACTGTGCTGTGGCCATTATCATAATCTTGCATATTATGTATACTTACCATAATGATGATGGTATTTTGAAACTCATTCTCCCATGCCAGTTCTTTGAAACCCTGGCCTTGCATACCCACAATTACAACAGTGCGGTGGTGCCTATGAGCATGCCCTTGTCCGTCTGTCCGTCCGTCCATCCACCCACAGTCTCCCTCTATCCTCCTCCATCTCGGTCTCCTCTCCCAACTAGGTTTTAATCACTGCAGTAATTGGCAACACCCCGCTGTGAGCTGGTGTGCACGCATACACAGTGATACGTGCTCAAGCAAATCCCCCTGGCTATGTATAAATATATGTGTGAGTGGGGACTGGAGTGGGGGCAGGAAAGAGGAGAGGGAGAGCGAGATATGGACAGATAAGAATAATGAAAAGAAGCAAGAGTTTCAGAACTGCAGGCCAACTCCACAGCCTGTGAAGCACTCGGAGCAAGTGGAGCGCTGCAGCCAAATTGTAATTATGAGAGAGAAAAAAGGACTCAAGATTGATTACACAAGCCAATATTGGGATGGAGTAAACACTGACAGCCTGTACTCAAGAATATTAATAATTAGCCTCAAAACATGAAAGTAGATCCCATTTCAGATACAGTGATTACCGTAAGCATCTGACAAGATATAATCAATTGTGCAAGAAGGTGTCCCGGGAGACCACATAGTGATTTCCAAAGATTTAGTCAATAAGAGCTTTGGTCAAGGTGAGGACAAGGACTGATGATTGGAAGAGCCCAATCTGGGATGTTTTTGCACGCATTGAATAATTTGACAACTCCAAAGTTTCAGCAATTAAAATACTGTACAATTATTGCCTTGGGCGGAGTTTAGAAGCTGTTTGTGTGTATGGAACATTCTGTTGAGGTGAGCGTTTTATTCCAGAGACATGCACGTACCGAATTATGTAAAGTACAGTAGTGAATCTAGATTGTAGTATGCACTGACTGTAGCCCAGCTCCCACAACATTTGATAACTGTCCTGAATATTACAAAAACGATCGGTTAACAAAAATTAAGCTATTTCTTTTAGAGTCAAACTGTAAAAAACAAAACTTAAAGGGACTATACGGAATTTAAAAATGTTCAAATTAAGTATTTTCCTCCCCCTACATGTTCCAGCCATGTCCTAATATGTAGAATGAGCCCAGACCTATTCACCACAATTGCCTCTAAAATCCTGCACTGTCACTCAAAAAGGTGTTAATTTGGGTCCGACTTGCCGTCATGCACGAGTTTAATATAGAGACTGCAGTTACGCGTAAGACCTGAGGTGGCAGTAGTGAGTATAAAATTACCAAATTGCATCTAGTCCCTTCATCAATAAGGAAATCAACACAAACCCATGAATACAATTAATATATAATGTGTTTTGGACTAGGGCCCGACCGACATAGATTTTTGGGGTCCGATACCGATTCCGATATGAAAGGGGTTGGCATGGCCGATGGCCCATTATGTAATTGTTTTTTTATTTTTCAATAACCTATATAAACATGTATTAATATAGTTTAAATCATACAAATACATAGAAATACAGTATATCTAATAGAGGTCGACAGATGTGGGTTTTTCTAAGGCTGATGCCGATGATTGGGGATTGTGATTGGCAGATATGCACCACTGATGTTTTTGGTCAAATTTAAAAAAAATTACCTCATCTATAATTGTGTATGATGCTTCTGAACGTGTCAGTATTGAACTGTGACTGCAATTTAGGACTAAGAAGAAAATGACTAAAACCTGACTTTTTCAAAAGTTTGTAGTTATAATTTAAAGCCACACCGCGTAACATTTCACCCAATTAACACAAACATTTGTATTAGAAAGATATTTTTATCGTTCGGTCCATGTCTTTGCTGTGAGACTTGACTGTAACTTTCTCCTCCTCGTTTCCATGGAGATGTTGACTGAAGGCAGCCAAATATGAGATTTATGAGGTTAGGTCCTCATGCTTTGATTACCCACTGCACATTTCCTGTGTCTAGCTGGTCATTAGGAGCATGTTTTGTATTGCCGGCAACAGTGTAATTCAAAATGTTACACAGAGTGCCTTTAAATTGCGATACATTGTTTTTGCCTCAAAGGGAAAAGAGGTCAATCTTAGTTAAAGGAAAACCACAGAGCCATAATCTGATTCTTCCAGTTTCATAAAAATTCAACAATAATGTATTAACTTCAACTATGCAATATTTGAAACCAGAATGTTTCCTATGAGTGTCAGGATTTAGTTTGTGATCGAGACAAAATGCACTTTATAGGTGTGAAGAATTTGCTGGATTTGTGCTGCATTTACTGAGGCTTATGGGAGCAACTCAGGCCTAAACCCAGCCTTACTCCAGTGTGAGAACCCTGTGACAATGACCGTGCCGAACCAAACGCTCAACAATCCCGGCTCTATGGTTATCATGGCACATTGGCTGCAAAAGCACACGTCCATGCTTGTGTGTGTCTTTTATGTGGGTCATCCTACCATGGCTAATGGCCCCTCACTGCGCACGGCGTCCCGGGCTGAGCTGCTCCCCGCTGTCCCCCAACTCACACACTGACACCCCTACACTCACAGCGGGGGACATTCTGGGGTGTCCCGCGCCCTAATACCCACCACAATACAGGACCCTGGCATCTGTTGCTCCTCAAAGTTGAAAGTTGTGAACTAGTAGTAGCATGTTGTCCGGCTCAGACTGACATCCCACATTAGCTAAAAGATGGATTGTCGTTTTGGGGTTTGTTTTTTAGAAATATTTGTATTTATTTTTCCACTGTATGGATGGATTCTAATCTGTGGAGTTGGTTTTGGATGATTGAAAGAAGGTGCTGCTTGGCCTTCTTAAGGCCTCGGCAAAGACCTGACCTACCATCTGCTACTAACAGGTGAGTAATGCTTTTGCTCTGGTTATATAAATAGATTCACAACCCTATTATTATTTTCACAACATTATTATTATTGTCACATTATTCCCAACATTATCCTTGGGAACACAGTCACAATTTTTGCAGGAAATGATACAGCAACATGTTGTATAGGTATCTTTTCTTGCCAATACATGTTCATGAAACCGAATTAGGAGCTATAACCAACAGATAAAAAGGCTGATTTAGCATGATCAGAACAGCAGTATGTAAAACAAAACAAAACAAATAACAAATAAGAAGACAAACAATGGGGATAATATCATCAAAGCGGTCACTCAGCAAGGTTAAAATAACTGCAGTAAAACCTACAAGCCAAGCTCCGATGTGGATTACTTTTTCGACTAGTGATGGGACGGTATTGATAACCAAGTTTGAAACCACTTAGGAGCTTGAAACATAGCTTGTCTTTTGTTAAAAGGTGCGGATTGGGATGATTGTAAGTAGTGTGTCTTTAAACCACGTGATTTAGGATCTCCAACATGTCTGACAGCGTCTCGGAGGTGCTACTTATGCATGCTACTGTACCATGCATGTTTCATTGTCTCCATCATCCCTAATATTAGTCAGAATACATGGGGTTGTCCCTCTTCAAAATACCCTCCGTGCTCCTAGACAGTAACCAGACAGACAGTGGGGGGAAGAGAGAAAAGAGAGAGAGGGGAAAAAAGTCTATCATTAAAATTCTGGCGCTGAAATTTTTTATTTACAACCTGCAACTGTGGAATAATCTGTAGAAGAGAGAGGAGAAGCGAGTATGGAGCTGTATAGAGGGGGATGGGTATGTACCAGAGAGGCAAGAGGGGGGTGAACGCGGAGATGCTGAGAATTTCGATTAGCACCGCAAAGACCCACCTATATGCACTCTTGTATAGAATATATCCTCCAAAGGGGCGCAGAACGGTCATTAAAATAGTATCAAATACAAAATGTTATAAAAAGAAAAGGAAAGTATGGAACATGCACCGGCAAAGTTAACTCTCGCATCATGTGCTCAAACACACAAACTATTCCATCATGTATTTTGGGATTGCATTTGAATAATATAAGGCTGCAAATGACCACAAACTATGCTAGCAGGTGTAAGCCAAGGCAAAGTGGGGCTACGTCAGATTGTATTTTTTTGCACACTGCACTAGGGCTGGTGTCTCTTTGTCTGCCTGTCGAGCTGCAGCTGTAAAAGATGGAGGCGAGAAATATGCTTTTACCGAACGCATCGCGAGAAACCCAGGCGTCACTTTGTCTTCGAAATGCCATTGTTAAAATATTGATTCCTGTCGTTCACTTCTTGGGAGTGGGTATCCGTCGGTGCCCGTGTAAATAAAAAAAAAGATGTGCAGGGTGCGGCGAATGAGCTCGAAAGTTATTTGGGTTGAATTCGACGACAGTAACCTTCTCGGCACCTGCCTTTCACTCTGAGGTGTTTGTCTGTGCTGAAAAGCAAGCAGCGATTATTTCATCTTTTGAGACTCAAGGCTAAGTTGTTGCAGCATTAATTTTTTTACAGGAGGCGTCACAAAATTGTTATGCGGCTCTTCAGCAACCAAGAAGCAGATTTAAGATGTGGAATTCAGGTTCAATGTTTAAATTGCTGTCATGTGCAGTGCTTTGTAATGTATCTTTGGGCTGAAATGTATGTGTGCGTTGAGAGAAGGCAAAGACCTGAGGCTGAGGAACTATGCTCGATAACATTGGCTCCAAAAGTCTAGTTGTTTTTATATACTCATTAAATAAATAAGATGTACTGCAATGGGGGACATTGGATGACGTGTCAGGAAACAATGGCAGAACTAACAAAACACAAGTTAATTACAATGTGCTCAAGTCAAACCAAACAGATTGAGCTTCAGGTGCACCTATGTTTTAAATCACAGACCCAAAGTCACGCTGTAAGAACCTCTGTCCAACTGCACAAAATGCCGTCTTTACTTTGCACTTCTCGCTCTGATACTGTGCCTAAACGGACAGCCATTTCAGGAGCTAAAGCTTCGATGCATAACACACATGGAGACGGAGAAAGAACTAAGGCCGAGCTTGCAGAAAAAGATGATTTGCATGTATAGTCAACGGACCGAGCCGGTTAGCCATTGTACGATAAACAGAAACACAGATGCTTTGATTCCAGGTTGCTTTAGAGCGTTCGCAGCGGGAGTACCCCTCACACGCACACATTACGGGCTGGACTGATAGGATTACTGCTGCTATAGTCTCCTCACTTTTTCTCCCACACCCCCCTTCTTTCTATCTATCTCTGGCTGCCGACTCTTGATTATTCACAAGGTTAGCTTCTGATTGCCGTTAGCTCTAGCATCAGACATTCATTATCTTGGTCTTTCCTGTGGTTTTCGTGTCTTGGTTTACGAGCTTGTGTTGACAATTTTACAAACAAAAGATACACTGAAACGCACAACGGAAATATTAAATTGAATTTGTTTTGCAATGTAGACTGAAAGTTTGAGGGCTGTTCTATATTGCCTTTGTTATGTTATGCTAAATTCTACTGCTGATGAGCTGGGCGATATTTTTATCCTCATATTGATCAATCTCGATTTTTAAACTAAATCATTTTATTATATTGAACGAAATAAATATATCTTTTACTTATGGTTTATGCACATAGATAAGAAAGGCCTTTAACTTTTCAGTCCCGTATCATTGAACACATAAATATTTGTCATTGTTCAGGTGCTGTCACTGTCAAAGAATTAGATAACCGAGATTGACCAATGCTGAGATTGCAATTTCGATTAAACTTTTTCTTCTTTTTTTCTTCTACAAATTGATAAATGTCAAGCAAAACCATCACAAAATCCCATACACTTCTCAGGCACAATGACGGGGCGATGGCAGCTGTCAATTCTGTAGGAACAAATGGGGCCAAATTGGAGACGTATAGGCGGCCTTAGCAGAATACTGATGATGTGTGTGTTACTGCGGCACGGCTTCAAACGCACGGACAGGGCAGCTCCGAGTGTCACAGTATAGAAATCCTGCCTCCAGCTAAATATATACGGTACTGCCGAGGCTTTAGTTCGGTGTGAAATATGGTGTTGCAAAATTGAGGCACCACAGTAAATGCAGAATATTTGTGTCATGGAAATTAAAGCATGGTCAGAAATGTTGCTGTAGATTGAGGTTATTATTATTATTTAGATAAGGACAGATTCAATTGTCACAAAAGGTCAATTATTTTAGTTTAAAAGAACATGAAGAAAGAACATTTGCAAAAGAATAGGAGGTTTCTGATGGATCTGATGGAGTAAGCGCATGCTCCTTAGCAGAGGTCTCTCCAGCTTCAATATCTGTGTGTATTTTGCACTTTGGATCACCTTACTTTGTTTGTATCCGTCCTTACAATCTATAGCTTTTGCTCAATATGGTAGCTGAGAATTTAGACTCTGCAAATTTGAAAAGGCAAAGTAAATATTCTGCTTTTTGAACGTAAGAGACGTCAGGTGATGGAGGGACTGTTAGTTTTACCATTTAGTCCTTTGCACAATGTGGGCCATTTGTAGCCGAGTGTTGACACATGTTAGTTCGGCCTGATTAGTCCCAACATAAAGACGAAGCACACAGCCCCTCCGTCACCATTCAGCCATTTTGTCTGTGTCTGTCACGCCGGCGGATGGGATGCGTGTGTGTGAGAGGCCTTTGTTAAGGTAATGCAACAACAAAAAAAGCCCCAAAACAACAGAGGCGAGCCAGGGACGACACCGTGCAAAATTAACCCCTCTGTCCCATTCACTGACCCCTAGATGGTGGGTTATCTACAAGCAAGGGACGGCCCCGCTCCTGTCACCTGCAGCGAGACGGTGGCAGAGGACCAGGTGAAATGTTGGTAATAAAATAGCGAGTGTGAGATGTGGGGTTCTGCCAGCTTTTGTGTCTTTAAGTGGATTAACATAGCGGTCAGTGGGACGCGCACCCGAAGTGGCAGCCATAGCCGTTGTTTACAAGCCGCCCTCGCCTCCGTCGCAATCACTTTTTTTTTTTCACAAAAAGCGTTAAAAGGGTGGGGCTTGAGTCGGAGCAGGAGTTGTGTAATCTGGATTTCTTCTTCATTTTTTAATGTTTTTATGAAGCTCTTAGGTGCGAGAAGTCAAGGATTTGAAGTTTTTTTTTTTTTACGCAGTGGACGTGTGTTTTTTGACTAATAGGCTCGTAGCATAGAAACAAGGAGTAGGTGTTAATTCATGACCTTTTGGTTTTCGTTCCAAATTTAGATAACAGGGTAAATAATTATAGGATATATAGGATAATAAATGTATTTTGCTCAATAGTGGACCATTAATTTTTTTTATTTGAATTGTTAAATGGTGGACAGTGGAAATCGATGGTTAAAAAGGAAACAAAACTAGTTGTTATATTGCAGGTATTTACAGTTATTTTTGTTGATGTTCATTATGTGTATTTTCATGAATTACCTTATAGGGACGTTTCCTAACAGCAAATCCTCTAATTTAATTCACATGTGAGTCTTTTTGTTGTTTTTGTTTACTTTCTTTGACTGCTATCAGGAGCAATAAACAGCTGAAACATTATGATACATTTTCCCACGACATGGACGACATGAGGCCTTATACACGACACTGTATTGACTAAAGCAAACCTGAACATTTAAATTTGAGTTGGCTGTAAAGATAATTATTTAACTACTTTTAGTGAGCGGTAACTGTTCAGAGAATAAAAAAATAGACAGTTAAAACACTCAACAGAAAAAGTTTTTTAAAAAGTTGGATTTTTGAGTCGTAGTTTCTATTGTGCTGCAGTGAGTTACATATCTGCTTTAAAAAGGTACAAAGCATCTTGAAACATAATTCATGCAAATGAGTTAATGCAATCTGTTACCCCTTTGCTTTATCATGAAAATATTTTCAGAAAAACAAAATGCTTTATTTTCTCACAGCATACAGAACAACATAAATAGAAGAACGATCATTATCAGCTTTTGTGCACAATTATCTTGCGAGAAAATTATACCGGCCTATGGGTTCAACCAAACACCTTTAAAAACAAATGTATTTTTTTGCAGATTGCTGGGAACTATATTTCGTTTGTTGAAGATCTTTCAACATCTCTCACACCTTTGAATTATAACTAATTTCTCGTTATCTGTTTCTCATCAGCGTGTTTCTTATCAGAACAGGTTACTGTATGTGTCTATACGGGAACACTTGCCCTAAAGTCTGATAGAATTAAGTTGATTGATTTCATTAGTGCCAGATACATATTAACAGTGGCTTCATCTCGATTGGCCTTGAGTCCATGAGGTAACTTCGTGTCATTTATGAATGGATGCATTATATACATGTTGAGAGCGTCACTATTTGTCCAGGTTCTCAGGTTGTTTGGAGTTTGATTTGATATTTTTCAATAAAATTCCCTCTGGTCACATTGGGTATAAAATGTTATGGTCAATATGGAAAGATCTGACCCTTTTTATTGACATTGTAAATGCAGTGTTTTACTAAGGACTTCCTTTAGCACTTTCATTCAAATGCAATAGATATAAAACATAAAGAATACATTGTGTGTGAAATCACATAATTCGCCTTAACATTTCTTTACATTTCATACAAGTCTCTCTTGAAGTGTATATAAACATGTGGGCAACTCTTATAGCATTCCCAGCATCTGCAAAGCTGTGCGTCCGGGTAGTCCTCCCTTTCTTTATACAAAAATGCACAGAGGATCAGTCATGCTTGGGGCCGCCCCTACATTGTTGCCCCATAAGCAGCTTTTAAGACTTTTCCTTCGAACTCTGGTCCCGTTCTTGCATTGTCGTATATATGGCTTTGTGTTTAAAAAAAGGGGGGCAGGGTTTGGCAATGCTCCTCGGTTCAACAAGCTACAATTGATTTGCTAATGATAGACTGTCGGCCCTTAATACGACGTCTGTAACAAGCTTGTCTGTGACAGAGTTGGGGATTTTTCAAGAAAAATTGGCTCAAGAAATTGATTAAACTACAGATTGAACCGGAGCTAGCTGTGTGCAATGAGTTTTATTCACTGTAAAAAGATGATTATTGATAAGAATAATACAGCTGGAATTGAATTGAGGCTATAAACAAAGCAGAAAATTTCAACGTTTACAAAGTGAGTTTCGAGATTACTGGAGGCATAGAAAAGGCCTCATTGTCTCCCAGGTCGGTGCTTTTTGCTACTAACATAATTCTGTTAGTATAATTGTGTTTAAGCAGATGTTTAGAATGGCTACTTATTCCAGATAAATTGTATTTACTCTACAATACTGGTTCATCAGACAAAATTAAAAAATTAAAACATTGTACAATATTTAATTTGATCCAACAACTGGCAAGTTTGGCAGTGAAAAATAACACGTGTGAACTGGTTGAAAGAACCCAATTCGATTATTATAGTTGTTTAGATTTTAAAGCCTTTGTCTGTTTCTAACTCTGGGTTTTGTTCTTGTCAAACAACAGAGACATTTAGGAAAAACAAAACTTAACAGAAAAATTAATCTTACTGGCACATGTGTCTTTTGAATAAAGTTCAACCATTTCAGAAGAGTTTTGTAAACAAATTCTCTGTGACCTACATTTTGATTATAAGAAATACGGGTTTTCTTTTAATATATATATTTGCATCAGAAAAGAAAGTACTTTTGTTAGTCAGTCTTTACCATCGCCCTAGACATACATAGCCGTGACAGACATAACAGATTATTTTTAATTATAAATATGTGAAAGTGCATTGCCCTGTTTTAAGTATATTGGTTCAGATCAGGCAAAAATGCATCTGAGCACTTGAATAGCAGCCGTTTTATCTGCTGATTAAAAGTCATGTATTGTGTTTATTAATATTACTTCAGTAAAATCCATCACATTTGTGCTATGAGCTCAGTATAATTCCCACACCCCTATAACGATAATGACACTGCACGTCCGCATGTCCCGGCGCCACACTGGTGTGAGCGGCAGTGATTTGAGCCTGCTGCGCGTGTGACACAAATGGCCCATAAATCCAGATGTGTGTGTCTTTAATGAGCAGCTGTTGACCATAATCCCGGCGATAAATGACTTTTAGCGGCTTTCGGCGCGGCGCCCCAACGTGCAGTTTAATTTGAACGGATGAAATGACAACGCCGTGTATGGGAGTAACTCTGGCTTAAACATGACCTCTAGATCATCATCACTTCTGCCTGTTTCTGAGAGAGAGGATTTAAGTAGATAAAGTAAAATGGGTAAGTGAAAAGCTGAGAGCGAATGTGACAAAAAAGGTCTTGTTTTGTTGTTGTTTTGACTGACACATTACACGGGACGACAACATTAATGGGACAGTTATCGCCTTGAATAGAAATCATGTTTGCTGACACTGGAACGCAACCGTAAAACATCCCATAAATGTCAATCCCTCTTTTTTTTTAATGCAACCACTTCAAAATAATCCATAAACCACGACAATTAATATCCACGCGTTTGAATTTGAAGGTTTGAGATTGATGACATTTTATTGCGATTTGCAAGTCGTTTCTCATTTTGCAGTCGCCTTATTTATCACTCGTGTCGTTTTCCAGTATGTTTTAGTAGAATTTGGCCTCGTTGTAGTTCAGACCTCGGCAAACATGTACTAAAATGCGTGTGACTCTTGTATCAGTTTAGCAGTTCATATTTCAATGTGTCCTCTAAGGTTAATGTTCCTGATATTGTTTCAAATGTGCATGACTTTAAAATCTCACACAATCTCAAAGCTCATCAGAGAAAATTGCAACTAAGTATTTCCCCGCAATCGGCAGCTTATGAGCACTTTCATGTCAAGATTTTGAGTTGAAATACAAAACCTGTCGCTCATATGAAGAGGTCACAGAGCCACAGATGGAGTCCATTGTATTTATGCCCAAGAAGAGAAAGTGCTTAGAGTAGTTATTTATATTTCCCCCAACTACATCCTGAGTGCAGAGGGGTTGTTCCTCTCAGCTGCCCTGCCATGAAACCGTCGGTATCATTTTATTATTGAAAGCACTCTTGTTGATATCGTGTCTCTCCGTGTCATCTATCACAGTCGGACCTCCATCTCCTCGCTCCTGCCTCTCTGGCTGCTGTCGAACTACTTTTACCATGGCAACCCCTAATGCAGTATAAATGCGGGCGCGGCGACTCCTGCTGCAGCGACACGCGATTTATAAAAGCAAAGGTGAAATGTCACTCGAGTAGTGGCTTAAAAAAAGAAAAAAAGAAAACAAGTGGGGCTTTTGATGTGCACCTCGGTCAACATTAAAATACTACAACGCCAAATTAGGTTACTGCTTCATGTATCGCCGCATGGTTTCTGGCTCTGCAGTTTGTATCTGACAGGCTGACTGCACCTCAACACGGATCCCTGCCTTGCATTAGTGTACCACTCCAGTTTGTTTTTTTACTGCGAGCTTGCCAATATTGTTTCGCCTATATGTCAGCTCGTACACCGCCTGACTCACATTGTCTCCTATATCGGCTTATAACGGACAATCCTGATAATCCCACTGTAGTGGGGCGTATCTGAAGCCAGCAGTGTCCTCTCTCCTCCAAGTCAACATGGATTACAAGATGGCACCTATGTTAGGACTTGAAATACTTCTGTTTTACACTAATGTGTCACTTTGATTCACAAGCAATGCATAGGTTTTTGAAAGGTTTTGGTGGCAGACAAACACATTTACACAGCACTTAGTTACAGAGCATTGGGCTTCAAGATAGTTTTCACTCCTTAAAGGCGTAATCATTTAAATATTAATGATTATTTGAGGCTATAGCTGAAACAAAGTGTAAGAGCAGGACATGTTATTATTATTGGTTAAATGGCAAAGTTACAAAGTTTATTTGTTAACTATAATTTAATTGACAATACATATTTTACCAACCATGTCTATTACTATGAAACTGTGTCAAAATAAAAAAAAACATAGTAAAGAAAAATAATCAAAACAAAGACTTCAAAACAATCCGTCAGCAAATACCTGTTTTTGTCATTGAAAACATTGTTCGTTTGATAAGGTTCTACAGTGATGCAATGCTCCTCTGTGCTCCAAACAGAAAAGCGCAGGTCTAGTGCAACGCGAGGCAACACGACGCTGTTGTATAAAATATTAGGTGAACGGTGTATAATTTATAGCGTATGAGTCGAGAAGCAGACATGAAAACACAGGTTGCTTAGTCGAGGGCCACGAGTCGCAGCCCCTCCACACGACTATGTCAGCGCTACGCAAACATTAGCACTCTTTGGTGACCTGTTCTCGTGTCCCTCGGAGCAGTTTCAGGGGGCTGTTTGTTTTGTCTGCCCCGTCTACAGCTCTGTCCTGCCCCTCTCTTTCACACCGAGAGAATGAAACCACACCCCTTTAGGCCTAGGCCCATAGTGAAGGGGGATTTGAGTCTTTGTGACAAGCGGCAGGTTTGATTTTGACATTGGCTGCGCATAAAAATCATCCTCAAGGCCAAACGGATTTTTGGTGATTCCCTGGACTCCTTCACTTCTCTGAAATCTCTCTTTCATTTATGTTCAGTAAAAGAGTTGTTCCATAACTTTTTAAAAGGTACAGACCCTTATTTTACTCCTGTCCAGTTTATGACGGCCTATAATTGCTTTGTACATTTTTTTTGTTTAGTTCCCAAGTCTCATGCTACCTTGCTATTGCTAAAACAATGACGGTATTAAGCCTGTTTCAATCTCAATAATTTATATTATAGCAGTAAATAATGTTGCAACCTCTTTAAGGAAATTCCGTCAATTTTTCATCAAATATTGTAAACTGAAGAAAAAGCTTTTGGGTGTAAAATGTGTCCTGTAATTTAAAATGATACAATATGAGGATTGTAGCCAGATCAATTAAGAATAAGATAAAACATTCTATATTTAGTACTTAAATTTAGTCCTTAAAATGGCAACCGTAACAGGAAAAATTGTACGTGACTGAAACCCATCCATAGGTTCTTTTCAGATCACGTTGGGGGCTAGTTTATCCTATTCATTGCATTGCATATTGCATAAGAAATATCCACCAAAAAGTAAAAAATCTGATAAAGATCTTGTATTTGTTGTCAGGCCTATAATCTCGGAATACATACATGAGTTGTCATCTCTTTTTAACCCTTTAGGGTTTGGGATTTAATTTGAACGCAGCGAGCACAATCCATCATTTTAATTAATAATGCCCAGTAACATAAGCCAAAATAATAATGTTAAAAAGTTAAAAAAAAGAAGAAGAAAAAACTGTCCCTGCTGGAAAAAACTCTGTCTTCTGCTGGGTCAATGCTTGTACATGTAATACGTCAGAAGTGTGAACTGAACTCTCAAAAATGAAATCAAAACATCAATAAAATGTTATGACGTAACAAGTTGGAGATTGAGTATCACGATCAGAACCAACACTCAAGACATTGCACATGGTCCCGAATCCAAAACTTTCCGTGACACGTGACCAGCAAAGGGTGATATACATGTAGATGTAAATGGATGTATTTTCAGCCATTTCTATGTTGTTAAACCCACTATTCTGTACAACGACATACACTACCTTAGTATATAACGGACAACTACTTCAAAAGCCAAATCCACAGGGGACGAGGAAGTGCACATAATTTAAAGGATCCTCGCCTCGCCATGCGCACATACACATCCCTCTCTGAACCTATCGAGCCGTTTGCAGCCAATCAGGATCGAGCTCGGGTCTGACCTGCGCTTCCCTTATGAATTTCCACCCCCAGGGAAAGTAAAAGCCTCCTGTTTTCATGTGCATTGTGCGGCTGGTATTATCGCACGCCCCTCCCGAGCGCATGCCGAGCAAAAGACACACACACACACACACAGCGTCCTCATAACTGTGCAAAATGTGACACGAGTGCAACAGTCTCGCTACATGTTTGTTTTGACAAATGTGTACGGTGCAAGGTACAGCGCGGCGGGGGCAGTTAGCTTGTGTGAGAGTTTTGGAGCTTTAAAATGTTGTGATTCGTCTCTACATCATTTCCCGTTCAGGATTTTGCTTTTGTCAGGCCCAGTGTGGTGAGAGATAAAGGTAACACTCCATAAAGCAATACTACTGTCATTGAATCAGGGCTATAATTAAAGAGTGCAGTGATGGTTATTACCTTATGATAAAAAACCTACCAATCTGTAGTGGATCGAGAGAAGCGATCACCTTCTACTCTCCAAACCCTGGCTTTGTTACATCCAAATAAACATTTCCTATCAAAGTCATTTCCATGAGCATTTCCAACAGTCTTCCCTATGTTCACTCAACTGGAAAAGCCCATGACCCACTGAAACTGCTCCCCACTTTTGAGGTCTTTTTTCGGGGTTTTTTTTACCTTAAATTGACATCTCTATCGACTTCCATGGAGATGATGTCACAAGTCAGGGATGGCTCTTATTGGTCCAGTCTGGGTCACTCCTGCCAGGCCATGTATATGTTATGAAGATGAAGGGCTTCCTAAACAGACCAAAGCAGATTTCTGTGATTTATTTCAATTACATAAATTAATTCGTTTATTAAAGCTATATTTGGTGTGGAGATGAAATGGTCTATGTTCTGATGGTAAAATCTTAGACCAGAGGCTCCCAAACTTTTGACCCCCAAAATATGAATGTAAACAACTGGAGACCCCGACAGTAAAATGCAATTTATCAAATGTACTAATTTCAAAGGTTAAAACATTAAAAATCAACTGAATTGTTTACGTTATTTAATGTAATTTATATATACACTGTTTTATATTACAAAATGCTTGGACATAATTTAATTGTTTTCTTTTAAACAAAAAAACCTCTTGAAACGATCGCATGAGCCCTAGCTCCCAGTTTAGGAATCTAAAACAATACTCTTTATTCTCGTATGAATTGGAGGAGATTGTACTGTGATTCACAAATGCACCACAACTTATGAGAAATAAAGTATAAAGTAAAAAAAAAGTAATTTGGTCACTGATTCTGAATGTACTTCTAAAACACGTCACTCCAATAAGAAACCCTCTTTTATCCCTAAATTACAGGTGCGTGTCCTGAGACTGGAGCAGATGAAAGGCCTCTCCAGCTGCAGGAACAAGAGCTGTGTGGGCTCCACTTGGGGTCATCACTCCACTCTGTGCTATTTCCAACCAGCCAGCTGCATCATGGGTAATTTCGGAGACATGGATCGATTCTATGTAAAATCTATTTCAAATCAACATAAACTCATGGGGAGGTTCAGACAAAAACAAGAAAGTTAATCAAATAACGCAAAAATGTTAACTATTGAGACTATGTTTTATTTTCAGTGATTAAATATTTGATTACTTCTGGGAGTGTAATACATAATTGTGATCTCTAATGTTTATCCTTTGGCCTTTTGTTGGTAAGTTTATTTGTGAAATACTATATTTTAAATACAAATATGACTGATATAACTTTATTATTGCTGTATTGCAATAGTGTTCATAATGTCAAGTGAAATACATGTAATATTGTATATATAGTGTTTGTGAATAAAGTCAAAATGATTAAAAAGAAAATGTGTGTGGAGCACTTTGTGATCATGATTGTGTTGTCTCAGCACTTAGCTCTTCCTGGCACATGGTTGTTTTCTAAAAAGTGAACATAAAGAAATATAACATTACATTACACTGTACGAGACAATATGACTGCATGTGACAACACCTTGCTGAGAACCGGAACGCCCACAAAACACATACAGTAAATACTATTACCGGTAATTACTTTCACTTTCTTCAACACTATGACGCAGGGCACAGGCTTCACTCATAGCTGGGGAATACAAAGTGCTCAGTGTGGTGCATACACTCATTATGTAGTCATGTATTATTTTTGAGAATGATGCTTTTCTGTTTTCCATCCATCCATCCATTTTCTTCCACTTGTCCGTTGCCGGGTCGTGGGGGCAGCTGTTGGAGCTGCCCAAATCACATTGCACCAGCCCCTATGGCTCCTCCTGTAGGTGGTGGGTCCACAGGAGGACGGCCTCATGGTTCTAACCGGGCCTGTTGGTCTCTCATAAGGGGCTTCTGTTTTCAATTAGGTAAAAACATTGGAAAGTAATCCCTCCACATCCTTTAAATGAAGTGAAATTACTTGGCACAACTTTGATACAGCATCAAGGGTCTGTTACCTATGGAGCCAGGTAACTAATGCTAAAGCAGTGACATTTAGAGGTAATTTTAGGCTTTTGTAGGAACTAAAGCTGTGCTTTCTAAAAAAAATAGCCTATAATGTTGCTTTTTTATATGGTTCTTTGAGCGTTGACTTATTACAGAGCCAAATATTTCATTTGAAAATTAACAGCCAGCACTGTGTGATCTGAGAATAAAGGGCAGCTAGATCACACTATTCACTTAAAGGACCTTGCTTTGCCCATGGATCAGTGTAATTTTAATGACTGATTCTGGCTCATAATTGGGTAAGAAAGAATTATTAATCCTAAAGTGAAATATTTAGCATGATCTAGTAAAACAAAAAGCCAGTCATCCTCTAATTGAAGACTGTTAAGAAATGGCACCCTATCATAAATATAAAGCCTATCAACACAACATGGAGTATAGGCAAATTAAGACTGCTTGTTAAGTTTAAGTAACTCTTACAGGCTATATACATTGCATGCTCTTACCTGATGTTATGCGGGAACTGGCATGTAGTCATGTTTAAGACTATTGATAAATGCTTCAGGGTACGTTATCTGGTCATGTTGAAGAGTAAATAAATATAGTTTGGTTAAAAATCATCTCAACAACTTGTAACCTACATTTTTGGATAAACGTGTTGGATTTCTCCTTTATAGTTCGTCGGAACTAGTTTCATTTATGTATTCATACTCGTGTTCGAGCGCTCATATTGATTGGCCACTTTTGTGAAATAAAAAATATATTGATAGGACTCTTTAATGAAAAGTAACACAAATTATTGACTTTGGTAAACATGTAATGCTTTTGTATCCTATTTAGAGTGTCTATTTTATTCGCCTACACGGCAGGATATGTGACAACAGGAGGCGTGCTGCGGTCTATATAAATCCGCCGCCATCTTACATTTTCCAGTCTCAGCTTGTCCTGCTAAACTCAAGCCGGTGCAGCGAGGGGGTACGGCGGACTCCCGCTGCAGCTCTTCGGTTTCTTCTGTTTTTGGGGTTGTTTTTTACTTCCCAGGACCCAGGTGCACGGAGTTGCTGAATTGACAAGGGTAGGCATCGCCATTCAGACTTTGGGCTATATAAATGTGTCCCTGTTGACGGGGCTCTCCTTGACTCAAACGGACCGCCGTTGTCGCGGCTTGACGGGGATGCTGCTGTTTCTGCTGCCCCCAATCCAGCTGCTTCCTTTGGCTTTATTTTTGGATTTGCCCGACACCACCCAGCGGAAACATCATTTTTTAACAGATGTTCTCTCATAATACGATACCCCGTAGTGTGTGTGCTAGATGTGTTATATTTGTGCTGTTTGTTTGATGTTTTTTCTCATTTAGGTATTAGTTTTAACATCATGTGGCTCTTCTCGTGTGAACTAATTGTAGTTAATCTCGCCAAGTATTAGGGCACTTTTTCTCCTGGCCACATTCCTCTTTTGTGACTCATGTTTGCTTGCGGGTAGTTTCACCCTGTGTCGCTGTTGTTGAAACTTTTCTCCGAGACCATTACACATTATTTGTCGTAGTTTTAGGTCACGCCAATTTTGTTAAAAACCGCAACCTTGTGACCACTGGCGTTAGCTTGATGGCTAATCGTCACCTCTCGTCCAAAGTTGTCTGAACTTTAAACTATTAACATCAGAGTTAAAAAGCCTCTGCTTATGACCACATTTGGTTATTAAATTGTAATGTAGTCGATGAACAAAATGGGTTTTGTCGGCATTGTTGTCGTTATACGTGAGACTCGAAGTTTTTGGCCTTTTAAACAAAGACCGACAAATTCCTCGGAGCCGTGGAGCTTTTGGGAGAAGACTAGGAGGAGCCTGGACTGAAATTTGAGTCAGTGTTGTTGAAGAAAGTCAGGACCGCCAGCAGCTGTGAGGAGGGGGCCCGTACGGGGCCATTATTTGGCTGACTGGTTTGCTCCTCGCTTTGGGCAGAGGATTTGCGGTTTCAAATAGAGCTTAGATCGTGTGATTCGGTTTGGACCCAGTGTGTTCAGAAGAGTCAACACCACTATGAGCGCGCGGGCACGGACATAAGTCAGATGTTTGAACGCCAGTATAGTTTCATTGTGTTCTTTGACCTGCTGTTGAAAACTAAACTGGGGGAAATTGGACTTTCTCAGCCAGATGTAGATCTCAGAGTCGTCAGGACGGAAGCGGGGGAGTGCTCCGTGACACCGGCAGTGGTCTGAGGGAAACCGCTTACGGATAACATCGTGCGCTTTTCTCCGTTTAGTGATTATTAGTTTCGTCCTCGCACTTTATGATTACGTTGTGATAATCCGTCATAAAGACCCGGTACGTGCTCTTGTGATGCTCAGAGTTAAACGCGTTTTGCTGGGTGTTCGTATGCATTGGTCAGCTCTCACATTTTCTAAAATGACAATGCAGTTCATATTTATATCTTGCATTTTAACCCGAGAGCGTCTTGCAGGATCAGAGCTGCAGTCTGGACAGACGCAGCGGCTGCAGGCTCTCTGCTCATTGTGTTGTTGGCAGCCAACAGCGGGGCTGCTGACCCTGCACATTACACTGCCAGCACTGGAGCTGGGCGCAGCAATTGCCTCTGCTCCTGCCGATAAAAAGGCCTATTGGGGTCACTTATGGATGTGCTGCTGCACTAGAGCGGCTAGTGGAGGGCAGGAGGGAAACATTTTGCACTGTTCAAATTCACTGTATTCATTGTCGGCATTCAGACTCTGCATTGGACTTGTAGCATAACAATTTCACTTGTAAATGACAAGCCAAACGTTTATTATTTTGGAATGGGGGGGGGAAATCTACAATTTCACTTCCAAACTTTTTTTGGGTTTATTTTTATTTTTATTTTTTTACATGCAAAATATAACTGAGTGTTCTCGGTTTACTGGTCTATTTAAACGGCCTTAATATGGTCCAGATGTGGAGAACTTTCCACTCTGCAGTGAGGGGAATATGGTTGAGGGCTTTGATGGTGTGTGTTAAAGTCTGTTCGGGACATATGGCTCCCATTAGGACTGGGTTATACAGGGGTAGACTGCAGAGCCCTGGCGTAGCGTGTGAACAGTGAATTGAGTTGGTGTGCTTGTGGTTAGGAGCAGCAGTCCTGGGCTCTGACTCAAGATTGCGTTTTAATGACACATCGAGGGTCGGGTAGTTTAGGTGTCTCTGTGCATTCAGGTCGAGGCCTAACGGATTATATCCATGGTGTGGTGATTAAATGTCATGTTTTTATTATTTACTTTAATAAACTAAATTACATTGGCTTTTCCTACTTAATATGTGCAGTTATGCTTTTTCCCCAGTACTTTTGGGCTACCATCTGGAATTTAAAAAGCTGCATACATCTCTAGTATTAGGGATAGTATTGCACACGCCATGCTGTATTTATTTATTTATTTTTATATCCGCTGCTAACCTGACTCCATGGGGGAAAAACTCCAGCAAACCAGTTTTGTTTTGGGGCATAGAGCAATAATACCAGGCACACGTTTTGAACTTTTTCATGACCGTTTATCAACATGTCAAAACAGGCCTGCTGTAATTGAAAAGGATTTGCTGCACATTTTAAAGTTGGCTTATCCTGAAATAATCTGCCCTTTTTGAAGAGATTTGTAAAGACTCTCTGACCTATTGGGTTCATTTATCGGTTTATCCTGGATTTTCCCCTGAGGCCTCCCACATATCCTGTTTTTTTGGGCAGCATTACTGTCAAAACAGTTTATTTGTTGAATTGGCCCCGTTTTAAGCGCACCTTGTTCTGAATAATTTCCCGTTCAGTCTAGCCCTCTCCTGCCATCGCTACTGTTTACTTCTCCTGCAGAGTGGGGTTTGAGCTTCAAAGCCAGTGCAGGAATGTGTGCCCTCCTCCCTTCTCCTCCGCCCTACGCTCCACTTCCTCTGTCCGTCCGCACCTAAATGGCTGCCTAATGGAGGCTTTGTAGGAGCCTCCGCTGAACTGTGCGTTGTTTAGAGAAAAGAGCCACGAAAGTTTCCAATCTTTCAAAGTTTTTTTTTAAGCTCTTTGTGCAGCAGTCACGAGTGGCACTTGCTGTACTCAAAGCCAAAGGTGCAGGCTACAGGGAGGCAGCAATTTGAAGGCCCTTTCAACTTAATGGATCTACTGTGAGCCGATTGGACTAAATTGATTATTGTTTCTTGCAGATCAGGAAGCTGTGCAGGTCGTGGTTTGAGAGCGCAACATGGCTTCTCAGGGTGAGTTCAGACATTTCATACCAATTTATTGAGAACACACACGCGCTGCAGTTTTACTAAAAGCAAAGTTCCTTTTCAGACTGCAGTTATTCTGTCCTGTTAAAATAGTTATGTGTGTGCGTGCAGCTGATCTGATGGAGCTGGACATGGCCATGGAGCCCGACCGTAAAGCGGCGGTTAGTCACTGGCAACAACAGTCATATCTGGACTCGGGCATCCACTCGGGAGCCACCACCACAGCGCCCTCTCTCAGCGGGAAGGGAAACCCAGAGGACGACGATGTGGACAACCAGGTCATGTACGAGTGGGAGCAGGGCTTCAACCAGAACTTCTCCCAGGACCAAGTTCAAGGTACAGTTGGTCAATTTGGCAGATTTAATTGTACTGTGTAGGTTATGTTTGACTCGCGTTTGTTCTTCAGACATTGATGGTCAGTATGCCATGACGCGCGCTCAGAGAGTGCGTGCTGCCATGTTCCCGGAGACGCTGGAGGAGGGTATGCAGATCCCTTCGACACAATATGACACAGCCAACCCAACCAACGTGCAGAGGCTGGCCGAGCCCTCGCAGATGTTAAAACATGCAGTTGTTAATTTGATCAACTACCAAGACGACGCAGAGCTGGCCACCAGAGCCATTCCAGAGCTGACCAAGCTCCTCAACGATGAGGATCAGGTGGGTGCCCACACTTAAGCTGCTTCTGATAATTGCGCCTTGGATTCCGACTGAACTTTGGTGTTGTATGTCCAAGGTTGTTGTAAACAAGGCGGCAGTAATGGTCCACCAGCTTTCAAAGAAGGAGGCTTCGCGGCATGCCATCATGCGCTCCCCTCAGATGGTCTCTGCCATTGTCAGGACCATGCAGAACACAAATGATGTAGAGACTGCTCGCTGCACTGCAGGAACCCTACACAATCTGTCCCACCACAGAGAGGGGCTGCTGGCAATTTTCAAATCTGGAGGAATACCAGCGCTAGTTAAGATGCTCGGGTATGTAGCAGCAGTGAGAGGTCTGCATGTGGTGCATATAACAAGATTCATTCAGTCCTGGGCCACTATTGTACTAAGACTTGTCTGTTTGCTGCAGCTCCCCAGTGGATTCTGTCCTGTTTTACGCCATTACTACCCTTCACAACCTCCTCCTGCATCAAGAAGGGGCCAAGATGGCTGTTCGACTAGCTGGAGGGCTACAGAAAATGGTGGCTCTACTCAACAAAACAAATGTCAAGTTTTTGGCTATTACCACAGACTGTCTACAGATTTTGGCGTATGGAAACCAGGAAAGCAAGGTAACTTGTTTGCACTGCTGTTGAAGGCTGTGTAAATGTCTTTACGCTCAACGTTTGTTTTGTAGTTGATTATCTTGGCCAGCGGCGGTCCCCAGGCCCTGGTGAATATCATGAGGACTTACACCTACGAGAAACTGCTGTGGACGACCAGCAGAGTCCTCAAAGTGCTGTCCGTGTGCTCCAGTAACAAACCCGCCATCGTAGAAGCTGGTAATCACATGTTTAAATGCTTTTGTTTGTGGCCACATGTATAGTGCAGAGTACGGAGAGAGTTCATGAAGTGCTTTTGAGACAGATGTCTGAAGTAAATAAATAAAATCTTCCTAAACTGTTGTCCTTGTGTCCAGGAGGGATGCAGGCTCTGGGACTGCACCTGACCGACCCCAGCCAGAGACTGGTCCAGAACTGTCTCTGGACACTCAGAAACTTGTCAGATGCTGCCACCAAACAAGTAAGTGGCACTGCATTAGACAAAGTAAAAACATAACTTTTTAAATGGACATCAAACTAACTGGCACATGTGTGTCCACAGGAGGGAATGGAGGGTCTGCTCGGGACTCTGGTGCAGCTGCTCGGAAGTGACGACATCAACGTCGTCACCTGCGCTGCCGGTATCCTGTCCAACCTGACCTGCAACAACTACAAGAACAAGATGATGGTCTGCCAGGTAAGTTGGTCTTTCTTCTGATTTGGCATTTTTTATAGATAGATAGATAGAGGCTTATTTTATTGTGGAAACGTTTCTCTCAAGGTTGGAGGTATTGAGGCGTTGGTTCGCACTGTGCTTCGGGCTGGAGACAGGGAAGACATCACAGAGCCAGCCATTTGTGCACTGCGCCACCTTACGTCCCGACACCAGGAGGCAGAGATGGCTCAGAATGCTGTCCGACTGCACTATGGTCTTCCTGTAGTGGTCAAATTACTACACCCCCCATCACACTGGCCTCTCATTAAGGTAAATGTAACAATTGCTTTATCCGTCTCTTATTCCATCCAGTTGTTTGTACAGGAAGTTTACCGTGTCAACCCTTCTCAAACAGGCTACAGTTGGTCTGATCCGTAACCTGGCCCTATGTCCCGCAAACCATGCCCCCCTGCGGGAACAGGGTGCCATCCCTAGACTGGTCCAGCTGCTGGTTAGAGCACACCAAGACACACAGAGGCGCACCAGTATGGGAGGCACACAACAGCAGTTTGTGGTAAGGCCTTGAATGCATTTTCTCACGGTCGAATGTCCGTTCAGAGGATGCTTATCGGTGCTTGTGTCTGGGAGCAGGAGGGAGTTCGAATGGAGGAGATTGTCGAGGGCTGCACAGGGGCACTGCACATTCTGGCCAGAGACATCCACAACAGAATAGTCATCAGAGGGCTCAACACCATCCCCCTCTTTGTACAGGTGAAAGAATTTACAGCTGGCTAAATGTGTCCCAGATGTTGGTTGGAAAATTAATTTAGATGTTTTCCTGGTCTGATCAATAACCTGCAGTTTCAAGATGTCATCTTTGTGTGTGTGTGTGCAGCTATTATATTCTCCTATTGAGAACATCCAGCGTGTGGCCGCAGGAGTGCTGTGTGAGTTGGCCCAGGACAAAGAGGCTGCTGAGGCCATCGAGGCAGAGGGAGCCACTGCCCCACTGACAGAGCTCCTGCACAGCCGCAATGAAGGAGTCGGTACGTGCGCACTAGATGTGAATAAAACAGTTTAAATGCAAGGAGATTAACGCGCGCGATTGTCCATACAGCCACATACGCAGCAGCTGTATTGTTCCGTATGTCTGAGGACAAACCCCAGGACTACAAGAAGCGTCTCTCGGTAGAACTCACCAGCTCGCTCTTCAGAACGGAGCCGATGGCCTGGAATGAGGTGCGGTTCACTGATGAAGCTGCATGTTGATAATGAAACACAAATAATGGTGGTCTTGGCTCTAATTGGCTTGTGCTGTGCTCTGCAGACTGCAGACTTGGGCCTGGACATCGGTGCTCAGGGAGAGCCTCTGGGCTACAGACCTGAGGGTAAGTCACCTCTTCACCTTGCGCTGGCTTCAAGGCTCCCAGGAGAAACGCATGAGCAGCTGAGTGAGGGGATCACATAAACAACTCTTGCTGCGCTCCTCATGTTGTCCTATTGTTTCTCCAAACGTGGAGCTGTCCTTTGCCCCTCCATCTGTCCATTGTCTTTGTTTAGAGATAGTTATAGAACAGTAACTTCAGACGGATGACTGTATCCTGTCCAGTGTAGATTGCTGCAGCTGTGTCTAGTTAACGTGACCAGCTCTCGGACGGTGGCGCTGTATTTGGAGTTTCCCTACTCCTTCAGCACATGCCAGAGTAATTGGCTCACAGTAGTTTCTTGGTGGTTCAAAATCTCTACGGCTGGAGTTGTTATGCTGTTGGGATTAATTTGTCAGTGGAAAGCTAGTTTAAGACTCCGGCGGATGGACTGTGTGGTGTGTTGCTGTGGTGATAGTTTGATCATACTACTGTGTGACGCTTGGTTTGTTAACATGCTCTAACCGCTGCTCTGCTTCCCCTGCCTCTCCTCTCACTCCCTTCCCAAACCAGACCCAAGCTACCGCGCTTTCCATGCTGGGGGTTATGGAGGGGACACAATGGGCATGGAGCCTATGATGGACCATGATCTGGGTGGACACCACCCCGTCCAGGACTACCCTCCAGTTGAGGGCCTTCCTGACTTGGGACATGCCCAAGAACTGATTGAGGGGCTGCCTCCTGGTGACTCCAACCAACTGGCGTGGTTTGATACCGACCTGTAAATACCAAGAACAACGTTACACTACACTTTCTACTAGGTAAGGACTATGCAGCCTCCTGCTTCTGGTGGTACAAACTATAATGTCTAAAATGAGCAGTAGTGGATTTGTGAAGACTTGATGGCGTCTGCATGTTGAGACTGCTTCTAATTACAAAGCCGTGTGTTGTGGTTTTTGTGATGTTGGCCGTTTGATCTGCTTGTGCAGCCTGTTGCCAACGTTTTTCCAACGCTCTTTGTTCTGTCTGCAGCTGTATCATGTGATCTGGATGAACCTGCATCGTGATTTGCCCATGAGGAGGAGGCGAGGTTTCAGAAAGTGCCTGAAGACGACTCATAGACGGCAGTTTCCGGTCTATGGAAACTCCATTGGGACAAAAGTTTTAAGTGCGGTTCTGCTCTCAGCCTGACTGTGGGCTGACTTCTGATTCTAACGAGACGTGTTCAGTTTTTATTTTTATTTTATTATCCTTTTATGTTCCTCTGTTTGTACCATTTGGATTTGCTTTTTATTCAGTTGTCTGTAAGGTACATGTTTTAGCCTGCTTTTTCTTTTAACCTGTTTTTGCTTGATACTTTGTTTTTATATTTTTTATGCTCCATCCAAGAAAATCTGAACACATTTTAAATGGTGTCCAACACGAGTTAATCATTTGAATTGTATTCTGATGAAGTGTAACATTGTGTAGCTTTTGTATAAAAAAAAACATGAATTGGAAATCATGGTCCAAATATGAAGCTATTTTCTTGCTTTAAAGTGGACACTAATGTGTCTCTGCTGTTCCAAAGGGGTGAAGCCGACAGAGTGGTGCTCTGGAGGGCTCTTGTCTGCTGTTACTGTGGGGGGTGTATTGGGAGGAGCTGGTTGCTGTAGCCTGCTGTGTTAAACAATAAAATGGACTGTCATTTCATTGAGTGCCTCCGTTTCATTTAACTTGAAGTTCTGCACAGTGAAGCTGCACTCGGGAAGGCAAACGTGGAGGAGAAAACACAGTACAGATGACGGATATTTTAAAACCTATGCTATGAAGCAACTGCTGTACGACCAAAGGCTTGCACAAAGCTTGTGTTCCCCAAATCATCTAGTCGATTTGCTAATTTCTGGTTGAATATTGACCAGGTCCCACCTGCACTGCACTCACGGTCTGGAGCTCCAAGTGATTAAAATAGTTTGTTCAACACTGACAGCTGTTAAAGTTTTACTCAGATTTACATACAAAAATGAAACCTGATCCGAGACTGCAAGCTGCCTGCACTGTTCTCGGAACAGCTGTGATTTTTATTTTATTCTTAACTTGTACCTGTATGTCCTGATGGATGTATTAGGCCTGCTGCTAAACAAATCTGTGTTCACACATCCTTTTAATTGCTGAAATTAAGCACTAAACATCACTTATCAGTCTTCAGTAATATAGAATCATGGGGTAACTCTGGAAGCTGAAGACTCGCACCATCTTCACAGAAGAATAATGGTGGCCTAATGGCAGTGGTGCGGGGCAGAGCTGGAGGTGGTGTCTGAGCTAAACTCTAATCCTGCATGGACTAATGATGCTGGAGAGGGTTTTGATTGAGCTGTCAGATTATTTTTGTGACACAGCAATTTAATGTAATTTTGCGACTCGTGAAGACTGGCTCATTACCAGCTACAGTCTATGTGGCTGTGAGGTTCTAAAAGGTGAAACTTATTCTTTCAAGACTTTTCCATGCTGCTTAATAGCCAGTCTTCATGGGGTTTGAAAAGTCCCAAGCCTGTCTGGCAGACTTGTGTCCAGTGGGAAAGTGAAAGGCGATTTAAAAAAAAAAATTTATTTAGTTGTGAGTTCAGGTTTGTACCAGAAAAGTATTAAAACAACCGTTTCCAGATCCACAGAGCAGCAGAAATTAACTACACAAAAAGAAGCAGTAACTCGAAAGTTGTCCAACTAATTTTCTTTTTTTAATTAATGAGAATTTTCTAATCTAAAAATGATCCATCATCATTCAATTCATTATCACCTGTTGTAATAATAAACATCTATAAGTAAGGAAAAGCATTTTCATTTTATTTAAAGATTTCATTAGAAACAATACATCTACTAATTGACATTACATCAGATCAACTGTGACATAACTTAATGCCAAAATGTCCAGTCTTTGTTGTTTAATCATGCGATCTGATTGAGGATTTCAGCAGCCAGTGACACCACATCCACATGACACCTGTAAAAACAGATTATAATTTTAAACTGCTTTGATAATGTAATTCATGTATAAAAATGATATTGTAAAATATATACAAATATGATCACAATCTAATAGAGTCAATCTCAATCAGAGAACTTTTTGGGCACAGGTTCAGGTTCTGTTTAAAACAGAAAATTAATTTCTAGATTGTACATTTTCGAAGCAGATCATACAAAGTTAAGTTACTGTTGTGGAGAAAATGGCAAGCAAGCACAAAAATTAACCTCACTTTCTAAAAATGTGTATAAAACTCAATGTGAATCAACTGAATTGGAAATATATCCATTTTAGTATTTTTTTATGGAATTTATTTAACGTCTATAATGGGGTTGGTACATTACAAACGGATAAATATTCCATATGTCTTTGGTCATCCCTCTCTCACTGGGCTCGTGTCTGCAGGTCTTTGGGGCAACCTTTGAGCCAGACCAGCAGAAACTGCCTTGGTTGATTAAAAATCCACATAATTAACCTAATTAACACTTTGCCCAAAGGCTTTGGAAATCCTTGGGAGTTTGTGTGGCTTTAGAAACCAGAATTTGAATGTGTAAAAACTTAAAAGTTCCGCACAGTTTGGTAAGTCATTAAATGCATTAACCTCTACAGTTCCAAACTATAAGCTGCTCAGGGAGACAAGGAAGTGTATTTTCCCAGCCGCTTCACACTCGGCTGGAGAATGTGAGCATTGCCTGGTCAGAGGGTCAGGTCATAAGTGATATTATTTTAGTAAATTATATGGTTAAAAATGAATTAGAAAAGAGTACAGGTGCCTTAAACGCTCCAATTTCAGTTTATTTGTTTGAAATAAATGCTTATTAGCGATTATTGTCATGTTTTGATACATTTATGTGGCCACAGTTTTGGACTAGGTTGGGAACCACTGTTCTAAACCTTTGACTGAAGACACTTGTGGCATTCTTTCAACAATGGAACTATGTTATTCTGCATGGCGCTGCAGAATGCTTTGGTAGCAACGTTAGGGGACGGTCACTCTGTCATCGACCCTGGATCCAGCAAACTTTTGTCAAAGAGTTGGAGCCTTCGGAAGAATATTTCCTTTCCACTGGAGAAAGAATCTTCAGCTTGTACATCTGCGTGCAGTTACTATTTTGTTGAGACAAAGGTTTACAAATGTATTTTTCCCCTAACATTTAAAGACACTGGTAAAAAGCAATGTGTTTATTGTTTATTTGTTGCATGCGTATATTTCAGAGTACAACGAGGCTTTAAACGGCATCATTTTCATAAAAACTGGGCCGTTCTAAAAACTTTGATCTGTAGTGTACAGAGTGCCTTGCGAAAGTACTAATACACCTTAAACTTTTGCACATTTTGTCATGTTTACAACCCTAAACGTAAAGATTGTATTTAGAATTTTTTACTGAAAGTTCACACACAAGTAACAGACAACTGTGAAGTGAAAACAAAATGATACATGATTCTGTTATTTTTCAAAAAATAGAAAACCGAAAAGTTGGGCGTGCATAAGTATCACACAGCATGACTTAATACTTTGTGGAACCCCCTTTTGCTGCAATAACGGCAGCAAGTCTTTTGGGGTATGACTACAAGGTTTGCACATCTAAAGACTGACATTTTATCCCATTCCTCTTTACAAAACAACTCAAGCTCTGTTAAATTAGAAGGAGAGCGTTTGTGAACAGCAGTTTTCAGGTCTTTCCACAGATTTTCAATAGGATTTAGGTCAGGACTTTGACTGGGCCATTCTAACACATTAATATGTTTGTTTTTAAACCATTCCATTGTAGATTTAGCTTTGTGTTTAGGGTCATTGTCCTGCTGGAAGGTGAATCTCAGCCCCAGCCTCAATTCTCTTGCTGACTCCAGCAGGTTTTCCTCCAAAATGTCTCTGTATTTGGCTCCATCCATCTTCCCAACTATTCTTACAATCTTCCCAGTCCCCGCTGAGTAAAAGCAGCCCCATAGCATGATGCTCCCCCACCATATTTGACACTGGGGATGGTGCACTCAGGACGATGAGCAGTGTTAGGTTTGCTCTATACATAACGTTTTGCATTTGGGCCAAAAAGTTCAATTTTTGTCTCATCTGACCAAAGCACCTTCTTCCACATGGTAGCTGTGTCCTCCATATGACTTCTAGTAAACTTCAAACGGGATTTCCTATGGCCTCCTTTCAATAATGGCTTTCTTCTTGCCACTCGTCCATGAAGGCCAGATTTGTGTAGAGTACGACTTATAGTTATACAGATTCCCCCAGCTCAGCGGCAGTACGTCGCAGCTCCTCCAGAGTTATCTTGGGGCACTTGGTTGCATTTCTGACCAGTGCTCTCCTTGTTCGGTCTGTTAGTTTAGGTGGATGTCCGTGTCTTGGTAAGTTCGCAGTGGTGCTATACTCTTTACATTTCCGAATGATGAATTGAACAGTGCTCCGTGAGATGTTCAAATCTTGGGAAATCTATGTATAACTTAACGCTGCTTTAAACTTCTCCACAGCTTTATCCCTGACCTCTCTGGTGAGCTCCTTGGCCTTCATGATGTTGTTTAGTGACCAGTACACTCTGACCATAGCTCTGAGGCCCTCACAAAACAGCTGTAATTATACTGAGAGTAGATTACGTACAGGTAGACTCTATTTAATGGTTAGGGCAAGGTGTGAACTTTCTGCAGTCATTAGGAATGTTATAAAGGTAATTTAATGCACTCCGAAAATGCTGTATGAATACTTATGCACGCCCCACTTTTCACTTTTCTATTTTTTGAAAAATAACAGAATCATGTATCATTTTGCTTTCACTTCACAGTTGTGTGTGAACTTTCAGTAAAAAATTCAAAATAAAATCTTTACGTTTATGGTTGTAAACATGACAAAATGTGCCAAAGTTCAAGGTGTATTAGTACTTTCGCAAGGCACTGTATAATGATTCAAATTGGTCAAGCTAAAGAGAGAATAGGAAAAAGCGCTGTGTCTAAGGAAATGTTCACTGATGAACCCATTTAATGTTTATACTGTGCAAAACCTTCAAAACTTTGTGGCACGTCACGTCGTCAACTAAAGGTCACTGCAATCAAACAAATAAGTGTTTTAACAAGAGTTTAATAAAATGTAATTTCACACAGCTGCAGAAAAAGTCGAAGTGCAGAACAAAGAAACAAGTACCTGCTGCTCAACTCCACCTCCTTTAACCTTAACCACCAGCATCAGTTTCATGGCCCTCTGCATTTCTCTTGCGTTTCTTTGTGCACTTTGTTAGTAATTGCACCCATCCCTTTACCAAAAGTAGAGGAACTAAGCGGAGCTGTGTGGCAGATGCTTGTCCACTATACGTTTAACTGTTCACTGCAAGCTGCCAGTGCAAATTGCGTCCTTGAGCAACACACTTCAGACATTGCCTCCAGTGTGTGTATGTATGAATTTGTGCACACTTGGCACACTAAGTGGTCAACAGAGGAAGAGTTTAAGTGTAACCATAATTTATTTAAAAACGTCTCTAAATGTCCACAGTGACATTGTTTTCAAAGGGCGTTTTAAACAAATTTCTTGGTAAATTTCCACAGGCTCCCACCTCTGTGCTTCCAGATGGGAATTCATTTTTCGCTTAGCTGCGCCTGTTGTGTTTTGGACTGCCGTCTCTGGGCCTCTCTGTTTTGGGGTAGGGGGTGAGTTAAGCCCCTCCCACGTCTGCCCGCGCCTCACTTTTGAAAAAGGCATTCCTCAGGTTGTCATGGTGAACGCTGAATGACATCATACTTCATCCTCTCAATTAAAAAGCCCTCCTCGCCTCGCCCTTAGACTCGCATCGTCTAAAACCTCCTAGTGCCTTCCTCCCTGCACCCTTTTTCCACCACTACTGAACCACTATGGAGTGTGCCACTTCAAAGGCCACATCTGAGTGCAGTGCAGAGAGAGAGGAGAGTGCAGGAGAGCCAGTGAGGAGGCATAGGCAAAATGAATAACAAAAAAAAAAAAGAAAGAAGAAGAAAACACTCGAGTAGGAGGAAGGGGTGCAAAGGGTAACAAAAAGCGGGCGAGACTTGCAGAGGTCTGTATAGCAGGACAACAATGTCCCTTTATTATTGATCTGACGGCGTGGTGTCATTGAGAGGAGAGTTTTGAGACTGTTCTCCATGTTGTGTGCGTGTTGTTGTGTGTGTGCGTGTGTGACAGGTCGCCAGCCTCGTACATCACAAGATCAAAGAAAGGCACGGTCGCTACGGCAACAAAACCCTTGGCTCAGACGCACAAAACCCACAAGAGCAAAGAGAGAGAGAGAGAGAGAGATGCAGAGATACAGGTTTTCAAACAAGAAGTATCAGAGGTAACAAATAAGTTGGTTTTAACAGCAGAAAACTTTGAAAAGAAGACACTTTGAGTGGCCATGAACCAGTCGACAAGATGTTTTACTAACCAGTGTCTACATTAGGGCCGTGTTATTTTTTTATTTTTCTCAGAAGCATCGTGATTGTTACACGCTTTGTGATCTTTTGTCGTTTTTGTAGGAAATGATATTACCTACTTTTTGCTTATTATTTGCTTATTGAGACAATACATTGAAATTGGGATTTCAATTTATTGTCCAGCCCTAGTCGAGATCTCAATGTTCCAGTTACACATTAAACTGTTTTAGACTCCATCATGTCAGTGAATACTATAAAGAAAATAATAATTATATTCTATTGTTGCTTTGTCCACTTGGCATAAGATGTAAATGGTCTGTCAGTGTGTGTCACAGTAAGTCGACATGTGCCCAAATACTCAGCTTTGCAACAAATGTACATATTTGAAATCCCAAGCTACATGACAGTTTGTTAAATTAAGATGAGAGCACATCGTTTTTCCATCCAGATCTATCATTAGCTGGGAGCTTAAAACGCTGGTAAATGTTAAGTGCGTATTTGTGACAATGAAATGACATAGAGTGTTTTTTCATACTTACTGTAGGTCGACGCTACATGCGGTCATTCTTTAAATGAAAGTAATTTAAGACATTTTGGACGAGCGTCGGTGGAAGCGTTGAAGCAGCGGTGGTTAACCTTGTAATTTTGGTTTGGAGAGGCTCTCACGCTCACCTGTCAGACCGGGCGATTTCCTGGATGACAGAGAGGAGCTCGGCCCCGTCAGAACAATCAGTCCAGTCAAATTTATCAGCATCCACCGTCTCCATCTGCAAAACAGTTCACGAACAAAGGTTAAAGGGACTAGATGGAGGTTGTCATTTTTATACTCGCTACTGCCACCTCAGGTCTTACGCATAATTGCAGTTTCTATATTAAGCTTGCACGTGACGGCACTTAGGATCCGAATTAACGACTTTTTGAGTGACAGTGCAGGCTTGTAGCGGCAGGTGCGGTGAACAGGTTTGGACTCATTCTACACATTAGGACATTGCTGGAGCAAGTAGGGGGTAGGACATCCATCATTTTAACATTTTTAAACATTTTAGTCCCTTTAAAGTGAAAATAAGATGTCCGTACTTTATTTTGCTGAGCAGCGTGGTAGAATGGAAAAAGCATAGTAAATGAGATGATGCATGTTTAGTGTTTTTCTAATAATAACCGTGTTTTCTGGTAGTTTACAGTCTTTACACCGGGTGAGGGTTTTTCTATGTAATTATCATAATTACCATGTTATTACAGTATAAGGAACCAAAATGTGCAAATATTTCCAGAGCCTTGCAAAACTATTATTTCAACCTCAACCCTCATGTTCGTGTGATAGTGTCTTGTCTAATATTATCACCAAGTAATCATTTTGTCAGTGATTGAAACAGACCACTGAGAAAGAGCACTGTTATCCATCAAAGCCATTGCAAAAGCAAATTTATCACATAGCGCTTTTATTTGCGGCAATGTTGGATCTTGTCACTCACAGCTCCTCTTTGATAACTTGTTGATTGGTGAAACTAGTGTTTGAATTCAGGACGCGAGTCAGAGCCAAAGCTTTGTGCCTCTCATTGGACTGAGCGCTTTAGTTTTTTTATTTGATGTATTCTTGTCTCAGCACGTCTCCTTTCACACGCCCTTGAACACCTGTTTTTGTAGCGCTGCTGTGTGTGTGCTTGTCACAAATCCATGTTTAATATGAGTTCCTCCGTGCGGTCAAAGGTCTAACTTGTTTTAATAAGTAATGACCACTGTTTGCCGCGTGGCTCTCCCCGTCCTGTTGCGTATTCGGTCAGTGTGTTGTGTCTGATCTGCGGTGACATCAGCACCTCTGGCTCTGCCGCGACATGGCATGACTGTTGCTAGGATACAGGGTTAGGAGGAGACAAAAATACCCCCCTCCCTTTACGCTAACAACAAGCTTGGGACGTTTTAGTGTGAGGAGACAGGTAGATGAAGATGTCCTTGCCGAGGCCATCAGCAGATGTCTTAAATGAAACCGCTATGAAATACTTGGAAAAGCGACACGGGACGACACTGCTGCACTTACAAATCGTTTGTCCCGACTGCAAGAACCTCCACAGGTGGTCAAAGAACTACGTGAACAGATTGTTGTGATGCCTTGGCCGAGGTCTGTACCTTACAAGTCCAAATGGTTTGCAAATTAACTTGTACATTTCAGTGAGAAACATAGACTTTCTAGAACATTAATCAATATAAAATAAATTAAAATGGCATCTCGTAATTAATACTGTAGTCACACATTTTGTACTTTGACTATTTGGTGTACTTTTCAGTCAAATCGAGTGCATCTCTTGGTGACAAGTCAAAATCTGCTCTTTGAAAACATGTGAATGTCCAGCTAGTTTGGGGCTCAAATGCATTAAATGGATGAAATTAAAGCTTAAGCAACGGTAACAGATTTTTATACGCATTCAGTCTAAAATGCTCGGCAGAGTGATTTTGTGTGAACTGCTCTGGCATTCACGGAGGTATTTCAGAGATTGGAGATGACAGCGTTTTAGGATTATAGTCATTAACAAACAATGCAGATAAAATTAAGACGACAACACTGCCAATCTTTGCGCGTGGAGGTTTCTTTATGAACATAATCGGTGCATAATTACTGCAAACTCAATAATATGTGCATGAGAAATAAATGCACATAAGACAACAGAAACAAGGCAAATTAAAAGCCGTGTTGCTAAGTTACACACTGACTAACTGAAATTATTTAAAGCATCTATGAATCTTATTTCATTTAATTAAAGAACATGTATAAAGTTAGGATTTTTTTTTTTTTACTTGATTTCTTTCTCCGTTTCTCCTCCTTAGCAGTTTCGAAACCATTAGTGGGATCTTTGATTGAGATTAGCGGAGGCCTGAAATCAATGAAAGATAATTAAAAAGCCTTTGTTGAAGGGCAAGCTCTTGTCGGTGTGTGGAGGTGTGAGGCGGCGAGGCTCTGTGTTGTGCATAATGTCTGTCTGATGTACGTGTCCAAGGCTGTGCGTTGTTCCCTGCTCGCCGATTGGCTGACTGATAATGAGATTTTGGAGAATTCAAGTCGGTCTTGCACAACACAACCTAAAGTGCATGTGACCGTTTTTTTAAAATGTTTTTTCAATTTAGTTTGATGGGATAATATTGGTACTATAAATTGGACATGAGAAGAGGAAGATAGAAAGGACGGAAAGGAAATGGGACTTACTGATGGCCTATTGGAACACTATAGCCACCTTTCCACTGAACACGGTTCAACCGCGCACACCATGATCAATGTACTCGCCTTGTCACGTATCGACCCAGTACACGCGAAGGTTTCCACTACATTACACAACCGCAGTTGTTGTGGGCGGCGCCCCCACATATGTGCACGCTATACAGGACGTCATTAAACGTTTTGTAAGCCGCGATAAGAACAAATGTGGAGGTTATGGAATTATTCAGAGGTGCCAAGGCAAATACCAGAGAAAAGAAGCAGCTAAAAGACAACTATGAAGGTAAGCAGCATGCAAATGTTATGCTAACACCAGCTAAAGTTGAGCTAAATGCTACATCGGCAAAATCCCCTTTTAGAACACTGGTATGATGTTGTGAAATGTATTACATCCGAATGACCTGTATGTTAATAGTGAGTCGCTGTTTGCCAATCAGAGGCCAGCGTCTGTTCACGTCACATTAGTCACGGTTTAGCGCGCGTTACCAAAGCCAGAGGTCGGTTCCAAAACTAATACCTGGTCAGACCGCTTTGGCCCTGGCCTTGGCAGTCGAAAAGCTCGCCCAACGGAGTTTACCAGGCACTGGGCTGTGTAGTGTCTTTTGGTTGCACAGCGATAATTATGGAAATGATACCTTAATGCATGTCACTTCCTGTGCCCATGTCCGTGAAGAAAGAGACATAATAAATATCACAGTGGCAAAAAAAAATTATCATTAGACAAACAAAGAACAACAAAGCCGTTTAAACAAGGCTGAAAACAATACATGCCTGCTATCTGCAAAATGTGGTGGAGGCAATTTGAGTGCTAAACTGTTCTGAGTGAATCCAGTGTAGGTGTTTAGAAGAGAAGGGGAAAAAAACACAGAGCGCATCACCTTGTGACATCAGTAGGTGAGGTGCAAGCATTATGCATCGTTAAGAAGGGGAAGAAGAAAAAGAAGAGGAGGAAGAAGAAGAAAAGGAAAAAGACGAAGATGAAGAGGAGGACGAAGAAGAAGAAGAGGACGAAGAGGAAGAAGAAGAAGAAGAAGATTACTCAAACTTGAATTGAATCAAAAGTTACAACTTCCAGCTCAATAGAGTCAGCTTGGCTCTTGGGTGTTCAAATGCTACCAAACTGCTGAAACTACTGCGAATGCTGATTAAAAATGGACCATGTAATTATCAGGCCTAAATTTGTACTGAAGAGTTAATGAGTGTGATAGCTAAGTGAACAGACAGGTAGGTTGATGTAAATTTGTTTAGCTCCTGGCGCTAAGCTGCATTAATGAGTCATCCGCTGGCTACAAGGCTGTAGTGAGGACAAAAGTGCTCCAGCCTTCAGAGTGGAGAGCAGGAAAGGTAAGTCTGAGCCCGTCTAGTTCACATGGCACAAACTCATTAGAGAAAGGATATGAAACGTGCACATGAATTAAGTAGTTCCTGCCTCTCTCTCACTGTCCTACACACCACACACGCACTCTTGCACGCGCACACACACACACAAACACACACACAGGGAGCAGGAAAGCTCAGCTCGGAGGGAAGGCCCTTTAGTCAGCTCCCCGGTACAATCTCGGGGTGACAGCTGACCTTGTGTCCCGAGTGCGCACAACTACTGCACGACCCTGCAGCCAAGCCAAAAACATTAGCAATGCACTTTCAATTATTCATAAACGTCCACAGCAAAAGCAGACATTTTTTCCAACTCAGCCATGTTTGTATTCAGTGTGTTCCAACTGGGTTTGTTTGATCACTCCAAATCCAAATAAGTAGTTTACAAAGCTTTGTTTTGTTAGTGCAATTTCTTCATTGACAAAGACTTTAAATGACCAACTATAGTTTTGAATGACAAAATGCACAAAATACGAGATCTCACAATCACCGCGCAGACCTAGGCACAAACCAAAACATCCATACATCAAACTGTCAATGTAGTTCTACTGCAGAAATGTACTGGGGTTTCACACCAAATAGAAATATAGTTATTGTAGCTGGTCCGGTAATATTTCACCTCGACTAAATGTTTAACCGAATGAGTGAGTAGTTACAGCATCCTCATTACTGCTGCGTGTCGATCAGCGTGATAGCTGCCAACTTGCCTAAGAAGTAATGCTGCTGCATGTCAGTTGCAGTTGCCTCAGTTTTCCCCATGTTCCCAGATGGAGCTGGTATTATTTATTAAGGCTGGCTCGAGCAGAAGCCTCACTATATCTCCTCCTGCTTTACCGCAGCGTGCTCTCTTACAAGTCAGCCGTTTTTTTGGCCTGTACTACAAATCATTTTGACTATTAGACAAAATTGGACAGACACTCGAACAGAGAGTGACAGGCAGATACAAACCAACACTTTTTCGGCGAATCCGTCTTGCTCTTTCTGTCAGTCTACAGCCAGCGAAGCTACACTCTATTTTGAGAGCAGCGGCACAGCCAGCCTGACGTGTGTACATTTTTATTTTTGTTTATTCCAATAGTTTTAGCCCACAAAAACAAGAAACTCCGAGACCCTGGGATTGCACTGGCGTGTACGTGTAGAGTGAAGCAGAATACCTGTGGACAACAACATATAGATACTGTCAGACAAACTCACCAGCCTCTTAATGATCCTCAGAGCGGTGCGTGGGGTCCGCGGGTGCTCACTGTGCATGTGGGAGCGTAGGACATGTTTGAAACTGCGCAAACATGATGCAGACAGACAGTCCTGGCCCTCGCCTCCATACAGCTGGACCAGGATAGAGAGGCACTGAAGGGATTCCTCCCACACCTCCTCATGCTCCGTGGACAACTACAGACACATAATTGAATATCCATCCGATTACAGCATGATTAAATACTTCAAAGACACAGAAGGAGTGTTTTATATCTCCGAAGATTAATTATGTCAGATTAGAAACTCCCAAGGCTATCATTTATGTCACTGAGCTTACTGTGGAAATGAAGGTGATGGTGCGATTACTGAACTCAATGTAAACATCAAGTGAAGCTCATTTAGTGCATGTGACAAGTGTGGCAAGAAGGTACAATAATTTATTTAATGATGGAGTTTATGTTACACCTGAGCTCTTCTAAAAAAATTACCCCCGTAATAACGTGCGTCATAATTAATTAAAATGGATATCCAATCGTGATTCGGAAAATGCATCTACGCATGAATGTAAATATTTCATCGCATCCGCACTGTTCCTTTTAAGTACTATCTAAGTAATATATGCACGGTTTACCATTTAAGTAATGTTGACATATCCTGCCCTCTATCCAACAAATCTCCCATGGGGCAGTAGGGCAGAGCAGAGGCCGGGGTGTGTCAGTTCCCCCCACACAGAGCAGACACACTAGACGCCCACCCAACACTCCATGTGTCAAGTATAAGTAAAAACCTTTATTGTTTCCCCTGAGACCTCTCTTTGCCCTCCCTCTTCAGCGTGGCCCCTTTCCTTCCCAGAATGCATATGGAGTCAGTCCGTCCACAAACCATTTATCCAGAGAAACGTATTTCACAGGTCCTGGTCTGCCGCCAGATAATGTGGATTTTATGGATTAATTTGAAACTTTCTATGGTTGCCGTGGCATAACTACTCCCAAAGCCTCTGAGTCCAAAATGCTAATTTAGATAAGCTGCCTTGGGTTTTCAGTTTCTCTGAAATATGATGGGAAAATTCAACAAAATAACAGTTGAAACATGATTAGGGTAGAAGCTTTAATTATGTATTTTTGACAACAGTTTAGAGTAGACCAATATGATTAGTATTCATTGATCCGGGGAAAATTAAGCCATCAATAATTTTCTAATATTTATTTTAATTTAGTCAGGTATAATAATAATAATAATAATAAAGCACTTTACAAGCCTGTGTTGACAAGCTTCTCAAAGCCCTACACTGTGGCCATTAATTATGAATTCATATAATAATAAGCTAGTACTGTAGCCACAGCTGCCAAGACTGACAGAAGTGAGGCTGCCAATCTGTGCCATCACACGCACGCACGCATGCTACATTCACACAGGCGGATGGGTGAAGTATTGGACACAATGATAATCTGCATTTGCGAGAGTCAGGATTCGAAGTGTCAACCTCTTGTTTTTTGGGCAACCCGCTCTACTATCTGAGCCATTATTGCCCCAACTCATAAATCGATCAGAAAAATGAAAGGTAAAAACTAAAAAGAAGCGTTAGTATAAAGTTTAGTCTAAATCTAATTCAGATTCAGATATTGTGTACTCTGTGGTTGTAATTTGAACTGCAGTAAGAGTTATTGGGGCGTGCATGCAAAGCACTGGTGAGCCCAGCACAGAGAGAATGAGAGAGTTGGTCTCACCATGTGAATGAGCTGAGTGCTGACTTGGCTCAGGGGTCTGTTGGCCAGGAGCAGCTTCTCTGCTGCCGCCGTCTCCACCGCTGGACAAGATAGCCTCTGGCTCTACACACAGACGCAGAGACACACACACGCCTTAAATCATTTATAGAGATTTGACAGTCAATAATGATGGATCCAGAGACCTGCCAAGACACATTCTGACAGACTGAGGCAGATGGAGAGAGGCACTCACAGGTACATTTCCTGCAGACGCTGTTTTTCCAACACCTCTGCACCAAGAAGTCTTCAACTGCACTAAGTGTCTGTGTCACTTCAATTTATTTTAGCAACTCATTCATGACGCTCACCTGCTCCTGTCGTCACTTCATTAGCACCTCAGTCCCTCACTCTCACTGGTTTCTGTGCCTACAGTGGAACTTACACACAATTAGATGAGGAATAAAATCATATTATGAAGACTGCGGCTGCCACATATTTTACCCTTCCCCAAAGTCACACTATCACCGTACTCTTTCTCGCAATGTCTGTTTTTTACATTTTATTATCTCAACTTGACTCTCCTGACCAACTGAGGAATAGTTCGGTAAAAGTGGCCTAATCACGTCCTCTCTGCTTATCAGACCTTATTACCCAAATGATTTTGGTTCAGGCTGAAGTTTTTCTTTATAATGAGCTTTGCATTTCTGGCAGAATTGATTTCCGCTACAAATTGTGCTTCCTGCTTTTCTCCATCTCTGCTTTCACTCCATCCTTTCCCGTCTCTTCATCCCAGTCTTTTACCCAGAATCCCCTTGCAGCCCCCCTCCGTGTCCGGCCATTAATATGTATGCACTGGGCTGGGGTGCACACAGTGGGGAGGTGGGGGCTGGTGCGTGAGGAGCAGAGCAGGGAGGCAAACTGAGGACAAAGCCAGTGGTGATAATGAGGCCGCAGGGACATTGCCAGACAGGGCCCTGTGTGTATTTCCACGTGTGTGTTTGTGTCGTTTATAATGTGTGTGTGTATGTGCGCCCCGGGAACTCAGGACATGATCCACTTTCTCCAGAGTCCATAACTTCAATACTGCCACAGCCTAAACCTGCTGGCTTCCACACAGCACACATCAGTGGTCACGCAAACAGACCAAAACGCACGCACACACACAACACACGCAGGCCTCTGGGACCTGCCAGGGCAACATTTGGAGGGAGCTGACTTTGTGTATTGGTTTGTGCTCAATGGAGAGAAAAAAATTGTAAAAGTGACAAATCAATGTCTAAAGGCAACATATGATACGGCAAAATATCTATATTTCTATTACAGAAGATGACCAAAGAAGAAATATCTCAATTATAGCCACTATGCCAATGATTCAAACCGTTGAATACATTTTGTTAAGTTAAGAATTCAGCATCTAGGAGTAATTAAGAATTACAAAGCTCTGGAATATCTCTGAATTACTTTAAAAGTGCACTGTATGATCTTTAAAACTGTCAACTAGATGGATCACATACAGAGAAGATTTATGCCGTTACCTGTAGAGCCGAGCGGACGACTGAGGATGTTTGTTTGAGGATGTTGTGCAGCAGCTCCAACAGAGCAGGGAGGGCGGGCAGTACAGGCTGGCTGACCTTCCTTCTGTCGTGAAGGCCTCTTTCCAGATGGAGTGAAGCTTCAGTCAGAGTCCTCACCACCATCTCCATCAGACCTATGGAAGGAGTGTGAATGGATTCTTGTCAGTTGTATCTGTGAGGCCAAGACACGTCAACGGGCATTTTCCTGTATGTCTATTGATGTACCTTGCCCCTATATTTGCAGGGACCATATTATTTAGTAACCTGAAACCGTAAATATCAAATACAATTATTCACTTCTTACATCCATATTAAATGCTCCCGTTGCCAAGAAAAAGACCCAGTATGTCATAAAGCTGTAAAGCAGTGAATGAAAGACCACACTCTTAAGTGGAAATCCATGTTCTTTTCTCATTAAAATTAACGTGACATCCCGGATACTTTGCATTTTGTAGCGTATTCCTCATGTCACCGACAGCAGACAACTCCTCCTGAGGTGCATGCACTGAGACAATATTTGAACCTCATCCATAATTCAGCCTGGGCATTTTCAAACATAGTTACACAGTAGTTAAATGTACAGGTTATGCATTAATGTGGAAATGACCCATTGACCCTGGATATTTATTGCAAACAACTCATCGTGATCATGTATTTATAACCTACTCAGAAACAACATGTAGTTGTTAAGTTGATGTCATGCACAGTATGATGAGGCTCAATTCGAGGACCATAGAGGACATTTCAAGTTGTACAGATACGTATGAGTCATCTCTGTCAACTGGCGATGTCTTAAAATAGAAAGTAACGCAGCTAAAACTGTAATGTACAAAAATATATTGAAAAACAATGATCTATTCCTTGGAGTCAAATCTTCTGTTGTAACTGTCTCAAAAGCGTCTTTATTTAGAAAGTTAATGCTCTTGTTTATTCTGGGGAGTGAAAGTGCAGGAGTTTGTGTGTGGCTGTGTATAGAAGCTAGTCCGCTGTCAGGGAGATGCTGCACAACTTTGTCAGACTGCCACATAATTAAATAAACAGGCTGCTCCTTTGGACACGCAAAGACCTATCTTGCTGTTAATGTAACGTGACAATTCCCTTCTGCTCTGGCCCCGATACTAGCTCACGGATATGTTAATAATGTTTTTTATGCGCTGCTGAGGAGGGCCTTAGAGTATGTGGGAGAACTAGATGTATAGGGGGAGTATTTTTTACAATAAATTGAATCCCAAATTACCAAGACCCTTGAACATTTGGGTAAGATCTGAGATGCAGAAAATAATTTTGTGACACTGACTACTGCTGGAAAAACATGAAGTATAAAGTTATCTGATATATAGAAAAAAGAAAATCAATAAAAATCACATACTGTACCATGAGCTATACTATATACTGTAAATATTAAACCACATTGGTTCTATCACCCAGGCACAGACACCAGCTAGACCTGAATAGTAAGTCAGTCACAAAGGAACAATGTTTATTGCGATTTATTTATTGACAGTGCATATAACAGTGCATATTGTATTTAATTACCGGAAGTCTACTGAATGGTCTGACCAGTTGACATCTGCCGTGCTAAAGATCATATAATATGTTTTAGGGCAAAAGCTACTCCTTGTTTGTTCACTCTTGTGAGCTCTTGTTAGCGCCAACAAACACAAAACTGTGCCTCACCTTTACTAATTAGATCCTGGAGACTGCTGTGTGCTAATGAACGGCGTCTGCTCCGTGTGGGTATATTTCATTTGAAACCTACTGTGTATTTGGTAATATGGCAACACTGTATGCACAAGACCAATCTTTGTGGTATAAATTGCCTGGAGCCATTTCCCATTGATTGGGCACGTATGGGTATGGGTTTTAGCCACCAATTGGGAAGAGTAAACCGATTCAAAATGGCAATTTATTGATGCAATTTCCAAAGAAACTTACTAACAAAGGCACAGGGGCAATTACCAAAAACACTCCTCTGAGCTCCGCACAGAAGGTCAGGACAAATAACAAGGATTGGTGAAATCTTAAACCCTGAAATGGAGCTAAAAGTCCTTCAAGGATCCCACAGTCCACAGTCCCTCATGCTTTCCTAATTAATTATACCGCGAGAGTCATACAATTAAAATCACACCTTTCTGCGCCCAAGGCCAAAGCCCAGCAGCTTCGAGCCATTCTGATCTGGACAAGAATCAAGAAATACTTGGAAATAAAAGCCCCTCGTTTGGCGCCTAATGTCAACATCTCCACCTCTTCTTGCACTGAGATTGTCTGATTATCAGCATGTCTACAAAATGAGTCTCCAGTCACCTGTCAGCTGCTCTGCTCTACTTTGCTTATCTTTATCAACTTTGTTTTGGGAGCTCTTCTTCCAGGTTTCTTTTTTTTTTTTTTTATGCGCTCCCCTCTCACTGTATCTCTGCAATCAAAATGTCACTCACTTCAACTTCCAATTTTCTCCCCGTATCATCTGAGCGCTGCTCCCAGTAGTCTCCACGCTCAGCCTCTTTGTACCTTGCTCTTCCCGCTGTCACCCCCGTACAAGCCCCTTTACCTCGCGTTTTGCTCCATTTCTGCCTTTATCATCTCCCCTCTCTCTACATCTCACCCATTTCCTCATTCAGATACTCTTTCTCTATCTCCTCCCCTCCCCTGTCTTTTATTCCCAGGGGGGCATTATCGCAGTCGGAGGCAAATCTGCCCAATTATAAACCTCATCTCCGCTGTGTGCGCCTCATCCACTCTAGACTGGGAGTTCCTGCATCCACTTTCCTCCAACAAACATTTCATTTCTGTCTATCTCAACTAGACACAGAAGCACCAATAATTCTAACACTTCTTATTTGGCACAGTGTTTTCCGTTGTATCCCAGCGTACGCGCATGCAGGCCTCGCGCCACCTTCTCCCTACTCTGTCACACCAATTATACACGCTCACACCCTCCTCCGTTCTTTCAGCCATCGTCACACAAATCCGGAACTAAAAGAGTAGATAGATTTCCAACACAGTGCAGAGGGCGTAAACAAGTGCAAGACACACCGATAAGGAACACGCGTAGGCAAAATAAATTTCAGCACAGACCTAAAGGTTAGAAAGCGAAATGTACTGAAGGAGAATGACACAGTAAAGTGGCAAAGGAACAAGAGAAGATAGTGTTAATTGCCAGGGCAGTATTAGTGCTGGGTTGACAGTTTCTTGTTGAGAGAACAGGGGAGCTGATTGGATGATAATAATGCTGACTACTCAAACTCAAGCACTGCTGACCCAATGGAAATAGTGGGAGAGAGAAGGCCCATGGTAAGTGTTTTGGGGAAAGCGGGGTTTGATGGAGAGGCTGAAAGTTAGAGAGATGCAAAACACAAACCGAAGTTTAAAAAGTGGCAAGATTTACAGTGTAACCTCTAACATTTTACTGTTCCTGTGAACTGAGAGGTAGACTGCAGGATTATAACTGGGTACCCTTGAATACACAGGTTTGCAATAACAGATTTACAGAAGTTATGTTGTGTATGTTGCTCTCTATTACTAAAAGAAACAAATTAGACCGCTACAAAGCTGGACCATACCTCAACATTTTCCATGAATAAATGTCCTGTCATTGACACAAAGCCCACGCTTACCATTAAAAATAATCTATCTAATCAACAATTGAGCCGCCCAACAGTCAATCGTTGTTCTTTTCACTCTTTTGAAAAATGCAATGAAATGTATCAAACTTTGCATGAGTTAAATATCAAAGTGCCTTCACTTCTATGACAAATGAATGCTTTTATGAAAAGGGTACAACCGGTTCTATTGACAAAATCGAGGAGGGACAAAATGCATCTCTCTTATTCGCTTTATAAACATAAACAGAAGCTTTTAGAGGTAACAAACATAAATTACAGGGAGATTACCTGAGTTGCATGACAAATAACAACCTGAGGGACAGGGTTGCACAAAATATTATAAAGAAGCCAAAATAACATGTCAAGAAGTGACATGACTATTTTGGCTAATTGTAGAGTAGATGAATATGTTGTTGCTTCAGTAACAACAAGTTCCCGACACGCACTTAACATCACTTTGCACTGTGTCCACAATGTACCTTGTTGATGTGCAGGCTCCAGGTCCAAAATGGTGTCTCCAGTGAGGTTGCAAAGCAAGGCAACAGCGTTTTGAACCATCCCACTGGTCACATTATTATTGCTGACCTGGGAATGAAATAGAGAAATTCTGTGTTGTTATAACATACATGTTGGCATAATGGTTAAGAGAGACAGGGTAGTGGAGGGGGGGCCTGATTCATGCCTGAATGTGAAAGTGAATAGCTGTGTCATCTATGCAACACACTTAATAGTTTCTGATGTCCCTTTTTCCGAAAAACTCAAGAAAACAGTGAAGACAGATCAATGATAATAAACGTCCGGCTGTGTGACCTTTAAAGGTGGATTAAAAGAAACAGTTTCTTTTATCCTCCACTCATTACATCTCTCTCTATGATTTGCTATATTCATAGACCCTAATTTCACTCTCCTTTTCACTTATTTCCTCTGTTTGATCCTCTATGTATGCCGTGTGCCTGGAGGGCTGTGTGCAGCGGTGTGATCTGTGGAGGGCACCAAGCCTGGCTCGCACTCATCATGTGCTTTTGCCTCAGGGTGAAGACAGTGACATCAAATCAACCCAGGACGACCTGCCTGCCACCAACAACAAAAGATGAAGCCAAATTATGTTGATCTTTGCCAGGCAGTCTCTTTAATCCTATATGGAAAGGCTGTACGATTGCTAAACCTATTATTATTATGGCCATTTCAGTGCTCCCAAAATTTACTCATAGGTCATTATATTCTAAAATGTGATATAATATAACCATTTTCAAATAAAAGTCAATAAGTGCATTTCTTATTACCATGATAAAAACATGTGGGGGTAAAATGGTGGTTGTGTCCTATTGTGGACACAATAATCTTACTCCCCGACTGTTACCTCTTGATAGGAACTCCCCGTCGGCTGTTTGACGAAAGCTATAGTCTAGCCAGTTCATATAGAGGTTATGCAGATGATGTCACAGTATAGCTGTCAAAGGAGTGTCAATGTTTTAAGTGCATAGACTCTATCGTCACCCATCCTGCATGAATGCAGTTAGTGATGATGGGTTATTGGTGGTCGGTGGAGAGGGCATTGGTTCATATTGACAGACACATTTTAGATAGACAGCCCCATGGCAACCGTGGCAACAAAAGCAGCTGAGCACCACTGAGTGTGAGTGTTTTTCCTTTAATTCATTCTAAAGAGACTTAAAAATAATGAGGAGCTTTTGATGATTGTTGACACTGCACATTAGGTCTTCCAGGTTGAATTTACACATAAGCCTCATCCAGCTACAGCTGCAATAAGCACAGACTTAATTTTCTCTACAGTACTAAGACTTACTGCCGTTCTGCCGTTGCACTCAACAAGTAACAACTCAAAAGCACAGAACACAATCTTATATGCACGGCAAACCAACCAGTAAGTTACGAAACCCAGGTCTGAGCGGTCAGGCTCCAGTCCATTCACGTCTGCGGCAGAAGTACTTCATCATTTAGACAAATACGATTAGCCGAGGCTGTCTGTGATGACTGTGATCACCAGTGACAGGTGTGATCACGGTAGATCTGAACCAAACCAGGACGAATAAATCAATCTAAAAGTCAGCAACACAGACTTCTCTAATGGGGCCCGACATGACCAGTTCAGACAGCAGTAAACAAAGAGAGGCAAAGTCAATCAGGGTGCTGGCTAAGTGCTAAATATTGTGTATAGGGGGAGGACAAGCAGCCAAGCAAAACGCTTATTATTTAGTGTAAATAATGTTTTGCATATATTATCATAAATTGTTTGCTGTTTTGGGTCGCTACACAAATTACACTATGCGCTTGTTGTGCGGGGTCAAGTGAATTAAGCTGTTTATTAGCGACAGGCTTCGGTGATAACGGTGAAGTGCTATATGCTGTTGTGTCTGTGTGCAAACGGCACAGCGAAACCTGAAATTAACCCTTCGCCTTCTTTACGGCCGACCTGCCAGTCAATTACACCAGCGCGCCAATAGGTCAACACCACTCAGGCTGATTTACATAATGCATTTGCAAGTGCTAGATGGAGTGGGAGAGTGAGGCGACGGAGAACAGTGTTGCAAGGAAGCAAGGAGTCAAGAAATCCCCTCAAATAACGCACAGTTTGATTAATGTGCATGATTATCTGATGGAAAGTGTATTCAACAAGGTGACTCTGTGATTTACTAAGCAGCTAAATAAAAATGATCGAATAAATTGATTGATTGGTTTCTTACCGTAATGAGCTGAAAGACGAGTGGTAGAATAGTGCTCTGTTTTATTAACCTGTAGGAGAAAGAAACAGAGAGAGCAGCGACAGAAGAAGCGGGAATTAATTTAACTTTTAAAGCTATTCACTGTGTAGTTCACATGCGCACACTGGCATACGAGACATTTTCATCTTCATTAAGTTTGGGGTTTCTGTGTAATGACTTCAGCCCGGATCTGGAGGAATTGGACACTGAAAGAGGGGGGAGGAGGTGAGAAAGATGAAAGTTTTAGATGGCGCAGGAAAAGATTGCAGATGACAGGTGTGGGAAAGGGCACAATGGAAAATATGGACAAAGAGAATGAACTGAAGTTTTGGCCCTGAAGATTAAACCGTAAAGAAAGATGGTGGTCTAAATTAGAAATGACTATTGATTAACTAGACTTAATTTATAGGCAATTACGGCTGTACGGCAGGAATCTAAAGGCAAAGGTGAAGTCAGAGGAAAGGTTTCCTGCAGGATCAATAAAGTAGGGCCTACCAGGGGCGAGGCTAGGCCTATTTTAGGGGGTACCCCTAAAATTAATTGAAGTACCCCTAAAAATGGCAGGCCAAAAATATATTAACAAAAATAAAGTCCACACTAAAACGTATTATGTACTTCTATAATATACAGTACCTTGCGAAAGTACTAATACTTCTTGAACCTTTGCACATTTTGTCATGTTTACAACACTAAACATAAAGATTTTATTTTGAATTTGTTACTGAAAGTTCACACACAAGTAACAGACAACTGTGAAGTGAAAGCAAAATGATGCATGATTCTGTTATTTTTCCAAAAATAGAAAAGTGAAAAGTGGGGCGTGCATAAGTATTCATACAGCATTTTCAGAGTGCATTAAATTACCTTTAAATCCTATTGAAAATCTGTGGAAAGACCTGAAAACTGTTGTTCACAAACGCTCTTGTTTTGTAAAGAGGAATGGGCTAAAATGTCCGTCTCTAGATGTGCAAACCTTGTAGAGTCAAACCCCAGAAGACTTGCTGCTGTTATTGCAGCAAAAGGGGGTTCCACAAAGTATTAAATCATGCTGTATGAATACTTATGCACACCCCACTTTTCACTTTTCTATTAAAAAAAAAACAGAATCATGTATCATTTTGCTTTCACTTCACAGTTGTCTGTTACTTGTGTGTGAACTTTCAGTAAAACATTCAAAATAAAATCTTTACGTTTAGGGTTGTAAACATGACAAAATGTGCAAAAGTTCAAGATGTATTAGTACTTTCGCAAGGTACTGTATTTCTGGGTTGATTTATTAAAATATGCTTATTTAAAGCAATAAAGCACAAACCCCCCTCTTCACTAAATGATTTGGTCTGATGTCTCGTTTCTGTAGCTAAGCTCCTCCTCACAGCACTGTCACCTCAGACTCTGACCATATCACGTAATATTTCATCCAATAAATTTAATAAATAAAAGGATTTATTTTATTCTGGGTGTTTTTATTGGTGCAAAATACATTGTGAATTCATCTTTACTGTGAGCAGGCTCTCCTAAGATCTGACTCGGAGTGGGACATCACCAGCTCGTCTCTATGCAGATGTTAGATATAGATAGGGTCCTGCTATGGGAATCATTTCACCTTATAATAGTGATAATGATGGTGCAACTCATGAAGATTTAAAAACGCGATAATTTTGTGTTAATTTATTGCAGTATATTTATGCGCCTCGTAGTCACCATATTCAGTTTCCACATTGACTCCGTGTTTGTAATTGTACTGCAGATGTGATGGATAGAATCCCCTTATGAAGCTGACAGGCTGAGAAATGGAGGACAGAGGGGGCCAGCACAATATTATAACCTAGACCACATTTCAACTGCAGTACATGCATCAACAAGCACACAACAGACAAGAGGAGAACAGCGGCAGGTACCAGTCTGAAAGGTTTGTTATGTGCCATAACAACTAGTTATGTGCAGCTTATTAACCCAGTTTGTATTTGGCTTTTCTTGTTCACTTCCAGGGCTAAGTGGGCGGCACGATGGCAGAGCCGTTAGCGCTTGGGCCTCACAGCTAGAAGGTCCTGGGTTTGATTCCCACCTGGATTGGGTTTTTCTCTGTGGAGTTTGCATGTTCTCCCCGTGTCTGCGTAGGTTTCCTCTGGGTACTCCGGTTTCCCCTACCACTAAAAATATGTACAATAGGCCAGGATGAATGAGAGTGTGTTGCAAATTAGCCTAAGGCTACATACTGGTGTGTTGTGTTCATTAGCATGCACTGTACCTACCAAATAAACGAATACAAAAATTATAAACAGCCACCTCGTGGTATGCGGCACATGGTTCTCCTCTACATTTCACCCATTTCAGAATCCCTCAATGCTGCTGGTGTGATCTGTCAGGCACAGTCGCAGTGCAACGGCAGGGGACCCTGTCACTCCCCAATTTGGGTTATTTACCAGATCTGTCTATCATGCTAAATCCTTTAGCCTGAATCTATTTTTAAAAATGTATTCGGTAGAACGATTTAAATACAGTAGTTATTGTTTATTAATTTAAGCTAATAAAGTTAGTAAAGCATGTTTCACAAATGTTATTTTCAGAGTGAAGCATGTTAGAGGTCGCACATGCTGTACAGTAAAAAACAATCGACCTATACCGAAGTGAAATCAACAAACCTTGTGTTTTCTATGATCTGCTCTGTTGAATCATATTTAAAGATTGTCAGCATGTGGTTATGTGTTTGGTAGTAATCAAGCCTAGATGTTAATTCAACCTGGTAGACTAATTTCAGCATCACCGACCTCCAGCCAATGATCACTTCCGAGAGGACACACCTCCACCTCAGCCATCAGCGTAAGAGCCGCACCTCCGTAGCAGCCAATCATCGCCCTCGGCCCCGCTTTTAAGCCCCAGCAATCATGGTTCGTTCGCTTCCCAGCTGCGCTGCGACCCACCTCCACCCCTGCTCCACCTTTTCCGTCCACGGCTTCTACCTGCTGCATCTTCACAGGTCTTCCATGCCACCACCAGTGTCCAGGCTCCGGGGGAAGAAATCTCTAACTCCAAGCTGTTCACTTACACGGACTTATACATCGATGTCTACCGCCGGGGTCTGATCGCCAAAACTAACACTCATGTCAATGAATCCTCCCAATCGCTGCTTTCGTCTGTTGAGTCTATCCAGGTTGAAATGCTGTACAGTGAGCACAAGAGCATCTAAGCATGTGCAGTTGGAACTTTGATGCAGATTGGGAAAATTACACAAATTGGAGTGTTACAGGGTCTATTTCGGGATCCTGAGCTTCATGTTCAGGAGTACCTTACCTTTGAGTGGAATGTGCCAATTGAATTTTCATCACACGCCCTCATCGGTATATCAATTTATCCGACTTGGAACCACCATTAAGCAGTATTAAAAGACCTACAGCAGAATTCTATTCAATCCCAAATTTGATTGCAAACCTTTTTAACTGTCAAAGATAGGATTACAGTAAATATAAGTGTAGTCTTTCTATACAAGTATGAAAAGGACAGAGCAAATAGACATACAAGAAAATAAACACCGAAACTCTCCCTTGGACACACACACATACACACGGGCTGCACTGGGACTCTTTTGCTTAAAGGTCAAACAAAATGTAGTTGATTGAAGGTGTGTCTGAGCTGTGATAATGCAGGGAGAGACAGCGGGCTGCCTACCCAACGCTAATGTCCCCAATTTACCATCTAATTACTGCTGGGCCCGCTTCATAGCCACACTTATCTAACCAAGACCCAGGCAATTTAATTTCTGATTGTACAACCACGGCGATGGAGGCAGAGTTTACGGAGAGGGCAGTGGAAGAGAGACTTGTGCACTAATGTTAATAAATTAGAGATTGTGAAAGGGGGAAAATGAATGAAAGACTAGAAAAATGTTAATAATGTCGTCAGGAAATGAGTGGTAGAGAGACGGGCGCTGACACCAATTTGAAAAGTTCATGTCACTCTACTTGGGCCACGGAGCGATGGGTGAGCAGGAGGGAGAGAAGAGAGGGAGAGAGGAATGAGGGCTAAAAAGACTGATAAGGAAAGTAGGGGTTCTTGCAGCAGTGAGTGAACTATGAACTTTACAGGCTGATGGATTGGGGTCAAACGAGACAAGAATATTTCTGATAAGAGGGGTTTTATGGCCAGAAAAGATAAAAGTATAAATTCCACTGGAGGAATGGTAACACCTAGACAAAAATTGCAACAACAAAAAAAGGTACGTTATGAAATCTCAGATAGTTTTTCTGTGGTAACATTGATATTTTGGAGACTCCAAACCAGCCACACAGGTTCACAAATATATCACAAAATAATTTTACAATACCATTCAACCTGATCTCACTAGCACTATAGAATATGCATGACTTTGCCAGCTGTTCCTTCCCATGTATCTCTCACACAATACATTACATTTTTGAAAGCACCACATTTGGAGGTAAGGTGCGCAGAAACATGCTGTGAATAAACAGTCGTGGTGCATCTGTGCTGACTTAGCAAATAACGTTTCCCTTACATAAATAAATAAATCATCAGTGCTTTAACAACCAACACCAGCTAATAGTGTGTATTTCTGTTGATGCAGCATAAAAAGTAGATGCAGGACTTGGATTAACACATCGCATACTTTCATCTACCAGACGGATTGCATACTGTAGCCTTTAGTTTTTCAGTGTTATCATTACTATATATTTACACAAGTATAAGCTTTTCATAAAAAATATATATATATATTGCTTATATACGCATATACCTGCAGATGGGAGTGCTGTGTTCAGTAATGGACACCAACAGTTTGAGTGCGTAGAGAGGGACAGGCTCTGTGGCTCGAAGGAGGTTCTCGTACCTGTAGACACACAGGAACACATCAGCTCATATCATGTACTTTTCCATAGTACTTAGAAGTGGGCTTTTAAGGACAATAACTGCTTTGAAACTGAGCATGATTATAATCTTCACTACAGCAATCTCAAAAATCTTTTGCCTTCATTTAGATTGGGTTTATACTGGTTTGTAAAGAGCTTTTACACAGCAATAAGTTACAATTTAACCTCCAGTATGAGTCTAATGATTGTAAACCTGAGACAAGAATTCAGCCGTGTATGTGAAGCTTGAGGTGACTTGAACCCACCTTGAAAGCAGAGAGTTTGAAATGAGAGCTAATAACTGAGCCGTGGACTCTTCCTCTTTGACATAATCGGGTTTCTCCAGTGCCGTGCGTTTGTCTTTCTGTGTGTTTTCCTCTTCAGTGACATCAGCATCCTGAAGCAGCAGGACCAGACTGAGCTCTGACAGCACCTGCAGCACGAACACACAGCACTCCACTGCCAACACACACACGCGCACATACACACACACACATTAAACACAGAAAGAACAAAAACATCACTTTGGACTTTGTGAACCTCAATAATATAGTACAGCGTTAAACTAACCAACAAGATTGTGAAGCATATGTATCCCTCTATAAAGGTTTGACTACCCTATCAACACAAAAATTATGACGTTCCCACATGTTGGAGAGGCTAAAGTCATTCTTAAGTCTTCATAACTATTTTAAATGAGTAATTTCTAAATCTTAAGCGGCATCAAAACACCCTTAGTAACTTCCTCAGATGTGTACTTTGAAATCGAAATTACCATTCTTGCTGAAAGCCAAAGTCATCAGAGGAGGCAGGACATTATCAACCACCTATGAAGACAAAAAACAGACAAAAGCGAATCAACGCTGGTATACAATTAAATATGCTGCTTTTTTTTTACATGAAAACAACAGGCTGTGGTATATTAGGTCCTGGGCTTTGACAGCAGACCACTATCAGAGGGATCAAATTACTATGGAAATGCACTGTTGACTGAACTCTTTGATCAAACACGAAACAAAAGTGCTACCGCAATTGCCGGGGCCCTTATTTAGCCATGAGTCTGTACTGGACACATTTGCATGATTACTAATATTACCATAGAAACAACACTAATGCTGAGTGAGGCTGTTACAATAGGAGCCGGAAAGAGCAAACTACAAAGGCTGTTGTCGGGCTAAATAGGCTCTGTATTAATACCACAACCATCAAAGGACTGAATGGAAAGTGTTTTAAGTATGTGTCTATCTGCGTGTGCGTCTGCTTGTGTCTGTGGGACGGTTTCCCTAAAATGTGAACGCCACATGACACATCTCCTCACTCTGAAATCCTATCTGAAGAGAGTTTTTCTGTGTAATCTTGGGGCACGGAATCAGTCGCCAAATTGGATCTAAATTATCTTGCTATACAAATCAGATACAGCAAAATACAAGAAAATTGAACGAAAAGAGTAGTTGATTTGTGGCCTTTCAATTTATTATCAGCGATTTGTTAGCAGTATTTAAGTTAGCATAATACCTTAAGTTTCCTTCCTTTCATTTGGACAAGTTTCAAATCTTTTCAAAAGGAACTTAGCAAGAAAACTTTCAGCACTCACTCAAATCGAATTGGCATCAGGAGGCACGATAACATAATCTGAGCTGGCTGCAGGTAATTAAACTGTCTTCCTGTGTTATTGAGTATCCAGGCTCCTGTTTGCTTGTCCTGTATTTCTCATCTGTTCTCTCTAGTCTTCACCCATCCACTCCACTTCCTGCTGCTCTTCACTTTTACATGTCAATAGTCATTAAACACATCTCACTGTCTCGTCACGCGATCACATGCACATGTAGGTAAAAGGCGCTGGTGTGATGAGCTGCTCCTGGTTCAATAGTTGATTAGTGTCTTGTCTAATAGCTCACAGGTTGACCCTTCGTCCTCATCATTAATGGATAAGTTTAGTGATCCGGAAAATACATGCCGTGATTGTTTACAAAGTCTTACAGCTCCGCGCAAAGAGCCTTTTTGCAACAGCTCATTATTAGTAGTAGTAGGGCTGTGATATTAACATAAAATGAATTGAAACAAACAACTCGGGTAAGTAAGTAAAATGGTATATTTTCGTGTGAATGGTATTGATGTGGAAAGTATTCCCTTCTGTTACAGCCAAACTGACTTTGTCTAGTTACAATACAGTATTTCAGTAAAAGTTATTAGTTTAATAAATATGGGGAAAATAATGACGATGATGATTATTTTCCCATTATTGTCCAGTACTAGTTCGAGCATACACTTACAGTACTATGGTGTGGAGGGATGAGGGTCTGGTGTTGGCTCAGGACTTCCACTATGGACAGAGTGTTGCGTATCAAATCATCACAAACTGCTGCACCTGTGGGGCAATCTCAGGTTATTAATCTAAAGAACACTGTGTTCAGCAAAACCAGTAGAGAGCCTGCATTAGGAAATACAGCGGTTTACTGCCCAATTATGCAAATCACTTGAGGTAGAGAAAATCCTAGTGTTTGCAGTTTCACAACTAATATGCAATTAAAGAACTTACCCACAGCACAGGCCAGATTAGTTTCATTTGAGTCAATGGAAATTATATGGTCCTAAACAAGACAGTGAAAAATTCAACAGTTTACACAGTTCATTATAGGATTTTTCCAAAATTACTCCCATTAAAACTTGCCAGAAGCTGCCCAATGTTAACCAGAAACTTCTCTGTAATAATCTGAGACCTGAAGACCTGTTAACAAAAACATTAATTGAGAATAGTCATTAAAAGACAGACCATTGTTACAATCTTTCCATTTTAGTGTCTGGTACATTTTATGTCAGAAGATAATACGAAATGAAAAGGTGGTCAACAGAAACCCAGGGATAAGCTAAATATATTATAAATTATGTATCACACTTGGCATGCACTACAGCTGTGCAAAGTAAAAGAGTGATAAAATATTAAACTACACAAGAGACATGAAGTACCTGAGAAGATAGAAGCTCTAACACAATTGATAAATTTGGCAGTGTCTGTTTGAGCTGTCTGCCCTGCACTGTCGATGGGTGCCTTCTCCCAGTCACACCTTTCAGTGCACATAACACATCATCTGAAAAAAGCGGGTTAGGTTTAGTGTTTCATCTGAACATTTATGAATGGAGAGCATAATATTGACTAGAAAAGCATTAACATAAATCAAATGGTGTGTGTTTGTGCTGTTGTTTGTCTGTACCTAGTATCTGTGGTGCGGTGTGACTCAGATATGCAGTCATTAACTCCAAACACTGGGACAGGTATCCTAATTGGCCTGTGTTCTCCCTCCGGGGGGTGGCTTTGCGTAGGTCTCGCTCCAGGTACATCACCAGCCTAGACCAAGAAAAGTCTCTCAATACATTGTGATGTAAATTGTTATACATATTGGTTGAACATCCTATTGCTAAGGCACAGGTTCCCTAGGACATAACTCAATAAAAAGGTGAGTGCCTGTTGCCTTTTATCAAACTAAGATATCTCCTCAAGGCAACCAAAAAAACACATGCATTGAAGAAAGCTAACTGGTGCAAAAATAGGGCTGGCTTGACAAAAATTAAGCCGACAATTGCCTCACTAGGATCATCCACAATAGGTCAGTGAGCTCTAAGATGCCCGTAAGTATCGATGCGGACAGTCCTGGAAACTGACAACATTTTTATTCTTGTCAGCCGGAGTGTATCGAACAGTAATCAATATTATTCTATTCACAAATTCAGAGTGCTGAGGAGAGGTTATCAGCGCTAACTGATATTCATTACACATACAACCCACTCCCACACTAGTGAGATGAAGCAAACACAGACATGGAGACTGGAAGGTCATACTCGTTAACAAATATTGATTTAATGTTTCAGAACGATGGTGCTGAAGGGGATGGACCATTACAAATTCAGCATGTTTGCTCATAATCTTGTACTTAACCGCAAGGTTTTCTGCACTGCTACTGCAAATGTATTAGTGGCTAGAGGAGTTCATTTCTTAACAATTCATCAACTGTTCTATGTTTTTACTCAAAATGTGCTAGTTGATCAAGTGGGCAAACCTTGTATTAGGCCATAATAGAAGGTCAACAAACCAATTTTACTTGTAATTTTGACCTTGTGTCTTTTTACATAAACCTCTAAATACAAACAAGTCTTGTTTTGATCTGTTCTGTTATCAGTGTCCAGTCGTGATTATTACTGGGTCACAGCCTTCTGCTAACAGGGAAGCAAACCACTCTGTCAATGTACACATTCTGGCAGTCAAAGTTGTAATGGTTGATTGTGGATGGTGGACAAACAAAACAAAACACGACATAGAAGGGAAGACTCCGTCTATATCAGTGTTGTGCCAGTGTGAGCACTGTGTTTATGTGTTGTGTCAAATCCCCACAAATGAAGACAGACAATCCCGCAACCTCGCTGTCACTCACTGTGGGAGCCGCACAAAATGACCTGCAACAAGTGGCTGGTTGCGCACGGCCCAGGCGAATTTCTATCGCAAACACTCAGCACACACATTTGACAACTAACGCGCTCAGTTTTCCCGCCACTGAGGAGCTAATTACACGCAACGTAGAGGGGTGAGAGAGGGACCGAGAGAGAGGGGCCGGTGTCTGTATCTGTGCGGCTGACTCATGCCGAGCTCAGTGGGAGAGGAACAGGCAGGTCAATACTGACAGCTCCAACTCTGCCAACAGACACACAGCAAGACAATAGAGTAAGTGGCAGTGAGTGTAATGAGCAATTCCAGTTAAATGTTCAATCAATCAATACAATTTTATTTATAAAGCGCTTTTCATACCGAAAGGTATCACAAAGTGCTTTACAAATTACAACATTTAAAATACATCTATATACATGTACATATATATATATATATATATATATATATATATATATATATATATATATATGGATGAGTTGCCTAGGCGCATTGAGATGCCTTGTGTACGAAATGCACGGTATAAATAAAGTTGCCTTGCCTATATCAAGATGTGAGCAGGAATTATTTAACTGGTTTGTAGAAAGACTTCCAGACATAAGTGTTGTGTAAGTCTTCTCTGTTTGTTGTTCTTGTTCAGGTAAGGAACAGGACATGTGACTCAATGTGCATTTAGATGTGAAGACTTGAACCAAGCAAATGTATACAAATCGCATCAGATGGTGGGAGGCAGTACAACACTGAGGACATGCACACTCCAAGAGACATACTATATATGAATTAATTAAGATGCAAATAAATGCAGAGGTTAGAGATGTTCAAGTAACCACCATTAGAGCACAAAATCAATAATTATTCATCTGTTTATTCAAGTTAATCTATGTGAGATCAAACGAAGATGCACAAGCTCTCATGGTAAAACCAATTCACAAGATCAAAACTGAAGACCAGTCACCAGTGTAAACATTCTTTGTACACATTCATAACTACAGAGACACAGATATGAAATAATTCAGACATGTAAGAGGTCACCAAGAGTAACATTTGAATAAAAAGCTGAAGAAGAAAGACAGCAAACGAGAAAGAAGACATCAAGAGAGGAGCAGCTGTAAGAATCTATATGTCAGTAATGTAGGGCATCGTTACAAGCTGTAAAACCAACTGGTTAAAACCACGAGGGACCAGGCAGTTTATAAATATATCTGTATATGATCTTATGGACTATCCACATTTACAGAAGTCAGGGGTGAACCAGAGGACAAGCAACTAATGAAGTATTTGAAGTTGAGAGTGAAGTTTTGCCGTGCACCAGCACAAACTCAGTGTCCAGGGCTCACAGTATATTCATATTCTCATTCCCACTGCTACAGCGCTAGTTAACATAAAGGTTACACAGAGTACAGCTGCTCTGCCAGATTCACTAAGCTGCATTTTTAGAAAGTTGTCCCTGGTCTCTTCTTTCTCTCTCAGAAAACAGTGTTGAATGTATAATGTGCTGTGCAAATCCGAGACTGACAAACTGTTTACTAAATTTGGGCAATAAAGTTGGTCAAAAACATGCACAAGTTCATGAGTCAAGGCTGAAGTTTATTCTTCTTTCCTTCTTTATTTTCCAATACATCTTAAAATACAGCCAGGCTAACCGACTCCAATATCGCCTCCCAATATAAAACTATATTCTGTAGTGTGCGCAGTAACGTAAACACTAAAGAGGACATTTAGCTTTTACTACAGTGCTGCTCTGTGTTTGAGTAGCCTCCGAGTGCTGCAGCTAAATAATTTAAAGGGACTCACAATCTTATTTTTTGTTCTTGACAGTTGCGAGTGTGTGTGAACATGAACCACTACATTCCACAGAAACTAATTAGCTCGTGGTCTGACAGAGTTGCAAGCCAAAGTTATAAGCAGGCTTCATTGGTCTCTGTGCAGTCAAACAGTGGAGAGAGCTTTGTGCTTTGTGGTGAAACTAACGGACACATCAAAAATTCTGTTGTATTGCTTGGGTTATTACGTTTTTGGTTTGCTCACTAAATAAGAAAAAAACAAATATATAAACACACACACACACACACACGCGCGGACTTACTTGTTTACCTGTAGGGCCTAAGATGTTAGCAAGTACACACCTGTATTGACAACAGTACAGCAGTGTGTGCGTATTGTCTTGTAGTAACAGCAGCAACAGTAGCACTGCCTTGGCTCGGGTCACTGTGGATGGACTCTCTAGACAGCGAAGTGCCTTTAACACTAGCTCCTGTAAGACACAAACACAGATCAGGTGGTAGAAGACATATTGCTCTTTTGTCACAGATTACAACACCAGTATATTTCATTTGTTACATCTAGTTGAGCCACTGATTTCTACCAGAAAAACTGATGTCCTATCCATGGGTCTCAACTTGAGTGGGAAAAAAAAGAAATAAGAACCATTGTCAATTCAAAACAAAATATTGCATATTGAATTGAAGAGGCAAAGATGAAATTCAACACAAAATAAATAAATGTGACTATAACCTATCACTCCCATACACACAAAAGGATATTATTATACACATCAGACTGGTTGCACCAATGCAACCAAGGAAAATATTTGATCGAATCCAATACATTTTTTTGGTGCACAACCACCCAAGATGGTCTCTGTCTGGAGCCCGGATGGATACAAAATCAATTTTAATATCACATTGTTAACATTACATTAAACTATACACGTGAAGTACATGAATGTACATTTCACATCTTAACAACGTTCATCCTTAATTCTTTGCTATGGCCAAAAAAATCTAAGATCCACATTTTTTTGTATTGGTGTTTGCAAAGTATCAGACACCAGTAGTGGTTTTATCCTGCAGGTGTTCAGTAAAAAATAATCTTAAAAAACTGTCCAGAGTAAAACTTAATTAGCTCCGACAGCACAAGGACGTGCAGCACACACGCACACACATACACGCGAGACACCGTCGAATTTATAAGCCTAAAGCAATTTTAGACATCCACTCACTCAGAAGTAACTGGTTATAAAATGTTTGGACTGGCCAGCATTCATTACCATTGTCATTATCACCAGCAGCAGCCGCAGTAGCAGAACACTTCACTGATTGTGTGCATGTGTATCACGGGGGGAGCGAGTGTGCGGGAATGTGGAAATGTGTGTTTATGAAGCAACACACCAAGTTAATTAATTTCAAAGCCCAGCAGTGTGTGTCTAGCTGATAAGTCCCTCCCTACTACCCATAATGCTTTGCTAAAATAGAAGGCTGCAGCGTGTTGATTTAGCCAATTAGCCCAGATACTGACACAGTATACAAATTAGCACGGGCGCATGTACACAGACACACATGCACGCTAGGAGACGCGCACTAACAGACTGAGTTTTGTGTAAACAAACTCTTGGACTGTCTGTCTTTGTGCCAGGGGAGGGGGGTGAATGCATATCAGTGTATAATTAGAGCAGAGTTGAAGTACTAAGTTTGTATTCTGGTGCTAAATTGGAAATGCTCAATGCAAATAAATTCAGTTCAGAGTCAATTACCAATGCTAGACTCCCAGTTAAAAGCCCTTAAATCAATTTCAGCTCCCTGCCTTTCCAAGATTACCACTTTCACAGACACTATATGGACAGACCGGTAAAAAAAATGATATAAATAAAAAAACACCACTGACAAATTAGCCAAGGCAAGGTTCACCAATAGTTCATGAGCTCTGCTGAAGAAACATACACAACCTAAACACTCAATGATGATAGAGATGTTGGTTACAGCGCAGTCTGCTTCATATGCCGCTGTTTTCATATCAACGTTTGTTTGTCTTTCATTTGTGGAAACCTATTACTGTATTTTGACACAAACTTAGCTAAAAATAAAATACTGCAAGACACTGAGAGACAATAAAGACAGAGGAATGATAATTTCATTGTAGTCTCAGATTTGGGCAAATGCTAGAGCGCTGCTTTTCATGAATCTAAATGGAATAGTAGGTCATAGCCCCAGGATTACATTTTCCATTACAATTTAAAGCAGACGAGTGCACTTTTTTTCATTTTTATAACATTCTGAGATGGGTCATTTCATTAAATTACAGCGCCGCTCCTCCGTCAGACTCATACCTGGCTCTGAGTGATGCGGTGGGTGTGGGTTTTGGCAGTGAGCAGGGCAGAAGCCAAAGCAGTGAGGAGGTGCTGCTGGACTCTGGCTCCTGCTCCACCCACAGCCTCCAAAATGGCTGCAGGGCCACAGATGTCAATCACTGAGGAGAAGACTGCGGGGACGACCCGCGTTATCCGGGAGAGGGCCTGGAGACACACAGGTGCACAGTACACTGAGATCAGGACAAAAAAAAAAAAAAAGAAAGGGTAGTGTCTGGGCAGGGGGGCAGTCAGCAACAATGTTAGCTTTGGTCAAAAGTCAAAATAAAATGTCAAAACTGAAATGAAATAAATGAAATAAACCATCAAGAAATATATGTATGCAATCTATTTATTAATATTGCAATAGTATTATCATTGTAAATGTTGTATTGACTTTCTCCAACAGCATTATATAATTTATTTACCATTTGCTGTAAAACCTAACACTGGCACAAGGCAGAGCACACATTTATATATAATAGGCAATATTATAGCTTACAAGACATATTGCAATTTCAAAATAATGTAACCATAATTTGCACATCTGTGGTACAGTCTATGGAGGTGCGTAAAGAGAATAATTCAGCTTGAATTCATGGTTTTCAACGGATGTGACGTTTATGTAACTGTTTGGAAAGCATAGATAATTGTATAACCTTTGTTGTAGTAAGTTAATACTTGTTGGTATGTATGTAAGTAGATGCCATTTTAATTTGAAGGAGTCAGTAAACAAATAAGCAGCTCAGGAAAAAATAGTTTTTGGGGGAAGGTGCTCTTTGGCGTTTGGGGAACTAAGACTCAAAAGAAAAAAGAAAAAACCCAGGCACTCCTCCCACATCATAATTCTCTATTTACATTTAAAAACCCTTTATTGTGTTGGGCTGATGAATCTTAAAATCTTTAAAACATATTGCGGGTTTCTTCCACCCATATCGGCTCCAAACAAGCCTTTGTCAAGAAGTGACAAATGAGCAGCTCAGTTTGTTTGTGTAGTACTTACAGATATTGCTGTGACCCGGACAGCCTCCACAGAGGAGTGAGTGAACAAGTACCACAACGCCGGACCTGTGTCTGAGGTCACCAGGCTGTGGGCGGGGCCAGAGACCACAGTAGCAATGTTTTCAATAGCTTTGGCAGCCATATGATGAACTACTGGATCATCCTGAAAAAAAAATGAAAAAAAATCAACTTCAACAATAATAGCTTCGCGCTTATCACTAATGTCCCTCAAGTTGGTTGAATTTCACTTCTGTTTCCAGACAATAGCCTCAACAACAGTTTGCTAGGTGCGACCAGTAGCAGAATAAAACAATTATACAAATGTGTGCGACACTCCATAGAAATTGCCCCACAATAAAAAGCAGGAATGAACAGAACCCTAATACAATTACAGAGCTGACAATTAGATCAGCTTAAACACATGAATAAACACAGGAGAAAAATAATGTGTTTTGTATCAATTAGTGCTTATGTTTGTGTGTGGCTGGGTGGATACTGTACGACCCTCAGTCCTGGAGTTGAGTAGTGAATAGTTTGTGTTCAGACAATAGACGCAGCTAATGAAATCTGTGGCTGAGGAAATGAGTTTTTCCAGGAACGCCATTGTGGAGAGAGACAGGAAGTGGAAGCGCCGTGATTGCCTCTGTCAGGTTATTATTGTGTTTCACCGTGTTACATCACTTCGACACTGCTCTGCCTAGGAATAACACACAATGGAGCCTATTCAGGAGTTAACTACATTTTGGAAAGGTTCATTATAAGACAAAGTTAGTTTATGCAGCGGTTATGCAGGTGCAAGATAACAAAACAAACATAGCAGCAAAATGTCACATAGGTGTTGGTGAAATATGCTCTCTATCCCCGAAAAATCATTGGTACAAAGCCAATACCTTCAAAGAAGACTGACTTACAGCTCATAATACGCACACTGGCATTTCACCTTTTTGTCTTAGGTACTAAATGTGAAAAAATAAGCATTCATTGTTTTCAGCTGGTCTGGGTATCTTTTATTCATCCATCTGTGTGACACTGAATACATTGAAATATACTCAAATGCAATCATTTTGGGTACATTAGGGTTGCATGTAATGAGAAAAATTGCGATACCAATATCAGTGCAATATTTTTTGCAAAACCATTTCATCAAAGTATGTTCCAAAAATGTAATTGCAGTTTTTATTTTTTAACAAATTGTGTCAAAACAAGTTTGTTTAAATTTACAAATTTGTTAGGAAAGTTGGGAATCAGTTTGGACCACAACTAACATTTTAATTTAGTGGCTTCCTTTTTTATTGTGCATAATGATGATGATGACGATGATAAAAAAGAAAATCAGGTATAGGGCCTTTAATATAACTTCTCATTTTATAGATCTCAATGCCAAAAATGAATGTAAAAATTACTTCCAGAACTCTTCGGTGGGCCGGACTGTGTAGTTCCATCGTGTCCCCTAATATTGTGATAATAAAGAGTATTTCTTTACAGTACTTGTCTAAGGAAAGATATGGAAAAGTAAGAATCAGTGCTCAATAAGTAAAGATTAGGTCAAACTTTATAGTAGTTACTTGGTCGGATACATCACGCTAGTATAAAGGCATATGCAGCTTGGACCCTTGGGAACACTAATCAGCCCTCATATCTTAAATAACTAACCCATTAATCCAATATAGGACATCACATTGTATATTCAGCACTTGGGGACTGCGTAGCACGACGACATAATGAATCCTCTGGCACCCCTCCGGGAACAACTAGAATGGTGTGTTCCTGCCTTTCCTGGGCCGCGCGGGCTAGTTCACTAATGAGCCCACGGGGGAGCACCCTCTGTCTGTGTGTTTAATAGACTGTAGCCCTGCCAGGAACTACACAGAGTCAGGGAGAGGGAGAGAGAGAGACAGAGAGAGGCAGAGATAGATGGGGGTGGGGTATGAGCCTTACATGTGGTGGGAAACAAGTAGCTCATGCAAGAAACTCCGTCATTACGATGCCGAGAGAGAGAAGGGGGGAAGCAGGAGACAGAGGAGGAAGTTATTCTCATTATAATTTCTCCCAGTAAGAGAAACAAGTTCATCCCAGAAACACACTCATTATACTATTGTCAGTGTCCTACTTAAGCCCTACGTCTCCAGAAAGTCAATGGGAAGTGTCTCAAATTCTATACCAGAAAAAAGAAGGATTCGGGTCACATTAAATTTGATTTTAGATGATTCTGCAATGAATTATGGTCTGAATGGTCTCAATTTATATAGTGCTTTTGAGAAAGACAACATTCACAGTCCTCTTTTCAACTTAACTCACAGAACTTTAGTCTTCTTTCCTTCATAGAATAAAACTGGTGTTGACCTGCTTATTTCATTCTCTCTATTTGTTCTGGCTTGGGACTGGCACAAATAAATGCAATGATTAACAAATTTCATAACTCAACGTTGACACACTAATTTACATAACATTCTCTATTGTGATGCATCTCGTTTTCTTGTCTCAATATTTTGTGTTTTTATATTGCATTAAATGTGCAATCTTTTGTTCATCCCAAATACAAAAAAAAGATTATACAATAGCCAATGTACTTTTCATCAAGTTTAAAGTAATAGTGCTTTGTGGCTTAGCAGGAGAACAAGTAGATAGAGTGAATGAGCAGTCTTGCTTTTCTAAATTTACATTGCAAGATTAGTTGGGATTTATCTCCTTTAACCCCTGGGCTAAGAGCTGGCAAAAACCTGTCCCGAGATGAAAAAAAGTAATAGACAACCTAGCTATTCAACGAGATGAAAAGGTGGATGTGAACTTGTCTGATGTGGTTACTGTGTGTAATTAAAGTTCACAGAAGACAGAACACCTGGATCTGAATGAACAGCCACAGCGACGCCATCGATCACTCTCACTGCACATCTAACACTACTATTAGCTGCAGACACACCCAGGCCGGAAGCAGACAGGGATGCTTTAAGGGCAAGGAAGGGAGATGAGAGAGAAGCGATTATGAACTCTTGAAAATGGGGAAGACATACACAAGAAATGAAAAGTATTCATTCTTGGTCCACATTACTTTTCTTTCTATCCTGTCTTTATTCCCTTCTTTCTATTCTCTATTATTTATTTATTTTCCTGTTCAATAAAAACATAAACTGTAAACCACCGACTCACAGACAGAAATACCTCTGTCCTAACACAAATTGTGACCCTCTTTTGCGTCCCGAGGCAGGTGGTCCACAAAGGATTACCTTGTTCCACAGAAAATTGCAAGCGGGTCTAAACACAGTTGATGGAGAGTCACGTGATCAGTGGGGCTCCAGACCTGAACAGGAAATGATGTTAGCTCCACTTTTTTCACGCAACATTTATTTAGGTTCATCTCAATCAAATGCCTTTAGTAAACTTCACTATCCTTAAAGTTAGGACTAGGGTAAGGTTTAGGGTTAGTTTAAAGGGACTAGATGCATGTTGGTCATGTTTATGCTCACTACTGCCACCTCAGGTCTAACGTGTTAGCACGTTAGACGTTAGCAGCTTCTATATTATATTTCAGAGGCAGTTGTGGTGAGTAGGTCTGGGCTCATTCTACACATTAGGACGTTGCTGGAACATGTAGGGGGAGGAAAATACTTTTTTAACATTTTTTAAATTCTGTATAGTCCCTTTAAGTGAGTGCTGCCCTGCTGAGGTGACGTAATTTTCGGTGGAAAAGTGGAGCTCCACTGATAACGTGCACCTCTATTGGCTGCGTTCAGGCCCTTCTCGAAAATTGCCAGTTTCCAGTCAAACCAAACAAAACCATCCAAAATATTCTGAATAGAACAGGGCAGGATTTGCAAAAGTGGTGTGAGCCGGGGTGTTCAGTCAATGCAACTTCTCTGGGCATTAATATTCAATGATTAGGGTTTTTTCAGTTGGATCACTATCTTTATACATGCCCAAAGTGGTTATCAGCAAATAAAACATGCTTTTAGAACCAATAAATATTATGCCATGTCAATAAGAATATGTAATATTAGCTCTAATACAATTACGTTTACTTCAACAGGTGACATAGATTGTGACAGATTATTAAATTGATAAAGAAACTTTGTGCTGACAGGCTGAAAGCCTGTTGTACTGTAACTCAGCAGTGGCCTCGTGTGAAATGGTCATCCTGAGCTAAAGACACAGGGGTTGGACCCATTACTGCCTCATGGAGCCTCTCTCTGTTGTTCCTCCTCCAGGGAAGTCAGTTATAAATCATGAATAGACTATGTTTTGTGTAGTGTGCGTGTCTGTGCATGTGGCTGACCATGGAGGGGATTTCGCCTCGTGGCCACTGGCTGCTCTCACTGTAATACTGCTCACACTTCACCCCCAGCTACACATGCACACGCACATAGTTTTCATCATAGGCAGCAGAAGCATCATCTTGTTCAGGCTCATAAATAATTTCCTGCAGCTCAAGTCTGGCCTGAAACCTGCCTTTCACTCCATGCCATCCGCTCTCCCCTCGTTCCAAACACCACTCGGGCGCTGTCTGTCTCTACCATCCCCTGTGCTACCACACAGCCGCTCCTCTCTGCTCTTCTGTCACTCATGCCATTCCCCAATAACCATCATTGCACAAATACAACCAACATCTCTTTGGCTTTGTGCCCCCTTAGCTGACCCCATCCTGTTGTACAACAATGTCTATGCTTCTCTCTAGTGGTTAACTTGTAAATCAGGAAAACTCTCAACAGCAGCGGAGGGGGTTGGGGTGAACCTGCAGGTCAAAAAACGCATCAAAACTACACTGCCTGGAGCGCAATAGACAGGGTCTTGGCTCTCAATCTCAATACTGTCATTCAATAAACAATGTGTGGCACTTGATTTACATTTAGCACACAGCTAGACAAATTATCTCCTTATGTCAAGAAACACAGCATAAAAAATGCATCACTGAATATGTAGCCACCAGTGAGAAATCAATAGCAATGCAACTGGACATTAATGAGTGCAGCAAATGCACAGTATTATTACACTTGGCAAAGTGTTCAGAAATTCATTTTTTTGTTGGTAAAACAACATCATAAAGTAAGAATACAATATATAAATAGAGCCGCAAAACTGAGATTAACGGCCTAAAGCAAGGGGGCGCTTCGCGCCTTTGTCTCCCTCAATCTTACATTACGGTATTATTGCTACTGCCTTTATGTTGTTTTTTTGTTTTTCAGGGGTCTTGGTTTTTGGATTTAGGAATGCAATATTATGGTGATTGCAGTGATTGAGTTTTTGGTTGGGTTATTCTTTAGCAAGGGGTGCCCTTTCAGTCACTGACAAAGTGAAAAGTTTTTTTTTACAAAAGCGTTTTAATACTTGAACTTGTAAACATTCACCGTTTCTAAAAATGAAAAATGCTTTAAGATTGTTTTGCATTAAAATAAATAGGCCTACATTGAATAATTCAAAACAATTTAAACTTTACTACTTTATAATGATCATAATGATCATAATTACTTTACTATATATTATTAGGCCGCAAGCTATAGTCTAGGTTTCATGTTCTCAAAGGTTATGCTGCTGCTTAATTATTTGTCAGATGTTTTGATGAACAGAGAATGAAACGTGTTTACAAAATGACTAAGGAGACTCTTTTGAACCGCTCATCTCCACATGTGTGCGGTTTCACTTTCCTTTCTGTTACGCGGTAAACCGTGGCTTCTAAAATTCTTACGGATAACCTACCGCGTCCTTTTATAATCGTGGTAATCGTAAAACCGGTTATTCTTGACATCCCTAGTCATGAGTGTAATTGACATTTTGATTGGAATGACCAAAGGGAAATGTGTGCCAAATTATTAGAATTTTTGTAAAACAAAAATGTTTACTCTTCCAATAAAAATGGGGGCGACATCGTGCCCAATTAGAATTTTGACAAATAAAAGTGTTTAGGACTGATACTTTAACAACTGATCGGGCTTCATATGTGCTAATGGAAGCATGAAAACTGTAGAACTTTAAAAAGTAATTTGGATAACTTTTGAAGTTCCACTTCTCAAGATTGTTCCAATAAATGCGCTAGGAGGCTATAGATTTTGTACAATGTCAAAAAAATAAATAACAAAAAATTGCGGATTTCCGTTTCACAGGCTTTCAATCAAAATGGCTGACATCCAATTAGCATGGCATTGTTGTAACAATATTTTTTGTTCAACATGTACGTGTGTACTCTACCAATTTTTTTTATTTTACCCCTTCATTTTTGGCCATATCCTATCTTGGAAAGTAAAAAAAAAAAAAAACGGAGGTGGCACAATCGCACGGCTATTTTGAAATTCAAAAATTTCAAATAGTTCAAAGTTGTGTCGGATCGGGATTGAATTTTGGACCAAAAGCCATGAGTTTTCATAAACGTTCACTGGGTGAAAAATGCAGCAATAAAGAAGAAAGCAAGAATAATGTCCATAAACTTTATATTTTCGGAAAGTACTCGTGCATTCCTACCTCATGGTAGGGGTCCTGGGTTACTGACGAGCACACTCTGGACAATTACAATGTTGCTTTTTGCATTACATAGGCATGTGCACGGAACTAACGTGCGTTAGAGAGTGTTTGAGGGGAGGGGAGTGCCTCGCGCTTGATTTGTTCATTTTCTCAATCAACTTACTTGGTTAAAAAAATATTATTTTGTGTGTTTTATTTTGAACCGGGTGTGTCACCAATAACATGAAAGGCCATTTTAGAAATCTGCGTAACTGCAGTTTCTATATTAAGCTCGTGCATGACGGCTATTCGGACCCGAATTACCAACTTTTTGAGTGACAGTGCAGGATAGGTCTGGGCTCATTCTACACATTAGGACATGGCTGGAACATGAAGGGGGGAAAATACTTAATTTTTACATTTTTAAACTTTAAAAATGTATGTGATGCTGCAGCCACATTAATATGCATGATGTCATCAAAGTATTGCAATAATGGTTTCCAATTCAATACGCACATCACAACAAAGATACACTGTGATAAATTGCAAAACAATAATTGTCCCAGCCCTAAAAACAATCATTTTTATTTGAATACGTGTAACTTTGTCTATAACTTTGAGGGGAAATGTTTGTATGTTATACGACTCTTAAGTATTGTCCCACATAAATGGGAGATAGTCTGTCGGAGAGGCCCAGCACAGGGAGGTAGCAGTGGGACAGGCGACAGAGGAGGCAGTAAAGTTAGGTTGAAGATGAGTGTCTGGTCCCTAAGGCTGTATTGTGCTTGTGTGTGAGTCTGAGTGTGTGCCTTTCCGTCAGTGCACTCTCACAGCTCAATAATGATAAATAAGTCAACCTCCCTCTCCTCTTCCCAACCCCTCTCCGTACTCCTGTCACACGCCCCTCTCACCCCCACGCACTCCCCCTGGTAATGAAGCAACAGTAGGTACTAGCTGACAACTGTGCAGACCACAGTTTCATCTATATTCATTCAGCTCTAGTGGGCCCCCACTCTGGGACCCCGTCTACCTCCCAGATACACAAAACATCCATCCACTGCTTTTCTGCCTGTTTACTGTCCATCTCACGGTCCATAAAATCTGTCTGCAATAGTTATGGGATCATTGTATTATTAATCTTTTAGTCATTGAGAAACGTGTAGGTTACATGGTTCTTCAATAGAATCAATACCATGGTAGGTAATAGGTATATAATTTTCCAATTACAGCAGGTGATGATCATAGTTTTATTTTATTTTACATAGCACAGGGTCTGATCATGTTCACTGGGATAATGTTAGCTAATTAAGAGTCGTAACTACAAATCTATGTATGTTATAATAACCAAATACCACTGACCACTGAATAATTACGCAGGAAAACAAATCTAAAGATAAAATGAGAAGTTGCAGAGAGCTGCCTCAGTGCCGGTGCTGTACCTACAGTAAGTGCACGTCTGGAGGGTCCTAATTGCTGGGGTCAGGCTCCTGAGCACTAAAGGGCTGTGTTTGATACAGGTAAGTGTGTGTGTGAGCGTGTGTGTGTGTCTGAGACTGCTCTGCATGCCCTTGACTTGCAGCTGGCAAACAACGCTTTAGGCCCCCACAGCTGCCTCATCATTACCGTTCACAGGGATCCCCCGCCACACACTCACACACACAGTGAGAGAGACTTAGTCACTGCTACACAAAAACAGACATACAGAGACACTCACCCCTTCCCGCAGGCTCCTCATTAAGCCGGTGTAGGCGGCAGCGGGAACGAACCACAGTCCCTCTGGGGAGCCTCTCTTCTCCTGCTGATAGAGAGGCAGAGAGAGGGGTGAGAGCGGGAGGAGGACACAGGGGGGCATGGGCAGTGGAGGTACAGAGCAGGAGGCAACAGCAGCAATAGCATGGACCAGATCCAAGAGCACAGATAAGGCAAAGAAAAGGCTCAGGAAGAGATTGGGAGCAGCAGAATTATAAGTTTTAATTACTTGATTACCATCCTTGTTAAACAAGATGCATAATACGATGCTTTATCTTTAAAAGAAACAACAAAAACCTTGCAATTATAGTTATACAAGTATAAAAGTCAGTGACTTATTGAGTTTAAGCAATCAGTACAAATAGTGGGGCGCAAATGGTAGAGCGGGTCGTCTCATGATCGAAAGGTTGGGGGTTCGAATCCCGCCTCCTGAAGGCTCACGCTGTCGTTGTGTCCTTGGGCAAGACACTTCACCCAGCTTGCCTGCGTACATTGGTGTATGAATAAGTGGATCTTTGCTGTAATGGGCTTTGAGTGCCTAACGTAGGTGGAAAAGCTGAGACCACCGCTGTAGGACACATACAATGGTCCAATTGAGTCAGTGTTAAGTTGCAAATGGTCATAGTCTCAAACACTTTTTAACAAACAAAAGCTTATTTTTAATCACATTAATCATAATTCACATTATTTATTTAAATGAAATGTTAGTAAAATATTGATTAATTGTTAAACTAATAGTCAAAATCCAACATGTTTACATACACAAAAGTAAAAACAAAAACCATTTAGCTCAACATTTAGTTCACATTTCCAACAAACTCAACTGGCATATAGAGCAAATAAATGATTGCGTGCACTACACCATTGCTGTAGTGCTAAGCTTTAGGCTATACCTAACCTTGAGGACGAAGACATCACTGGAGGCTATAGCTAATCGTTGTCATTGACTGCTGCTGCAGCAGACGCAAAGCAGGTGATTTTACCTGGGGACAATTAAAGACCAGTCTATCGTGCTTAGATACAAATAATGCATCCTGCCACTTTGTGTGTGTTCATTAGAAATGGCTGAACCAAATTGTTACAAATGACCAAGTATGAAGTTGTATACAAACTGCTGCAAATGTGATTGTTGTGACTGTATTTTCAGAAGCCCTTCGAAACATTGCTTATGAACATTTATCCACTCACATAATAAGTTCTACTAATGTAACTACAATATGCACTACTAGGGCTGCACAATATGTTGCAAAAAAATATTGTATCGTCATATTAGGTGATGCAAAGTCTGTGTCACAAGAAGCCACAATATATCACAAAATTCAAGACTCATGTGACTGAAATTGACAAATGTTTTGCTAACTTTGTTACAACTGCTATTGTGTTCTTGGGAATACATTCATCCACCATGCCAAAGTATGAATGTGATGTGTGAGTGCGGGGTTGGTTCGATGGGGCTGATGGCGCAGATCGGCAGCATTCGTAAGTTACCACCAGAATGGAATGGAATGAATAATACAATGTAAAGCGTCTTTGAGTGTCCAGAAAAAAAGTACACATCCTCAATGCTAAATACACCTTAAACACACATATTATTATCCATCAGCCTTGTAAATACAGACTACAAATTAGATGAGCGTTAGATTGGGGGTGAAGCACGCTGTCTAATGAAGCCCTTGTCTTTATCTGACATCAATCTTCTGTTATTTATTTCAGGGCTACTGAGTCAATTAGTTTTCTAAATTCTCACTAAATCTCTCCATGCAAATGATTAATGAATCAATCAATTTTAAAATTTGCTTTTAAATTTAAAATAAATCATACTAATTTCATAATTGTGGACAAAAGAATAGTCTCATTATTTGCATGATTGATCCACTTCTATACAGACTAATGGGCCTTATTGCGTTCCTTCTAATGAGTGTGCTGACATTGAGTTTATACCTGTGAAGCGATGAGGTAGAGGAACTCCCCGAGCGGTGGCAGCAGGAAGTGCTTGACTTTGCTGTTTCTCAAGTTCTCCCTGAGCAGGTCTGTCAGCGTCGTTACCACCTGCAAAGACAGAGGGACCATCTCAGTAAACAAGCTCTGGAGACTCATGCAAATTAAAACAACATCGTAATGAAAAAACTTGGTCAGGCGTTATGTGAGTTTGACAACTTTGTCCAAACTCATTGCAGCAAAAGCAGACTGTTTTTAAAATAAACTAGCGAGAGTTGAGGCAGGTGAGGCAGCAGGAGAGACACATAAACACCTTCCCTGGCACCTGTACTCAGAGCAATAAGTATATGCATAAACAACTTGGTTCACTAAATCATGCAATCTGATGCACTTGTAATGCGCGCTCCACACATAGAGTTAAGCGTATGCAGACAGCCTTCCTGCCTGGCTGCTTCCTGGCATTAGCATTACTGCCAGCCTCCCCCTCTGTGATCCAGCGAGTTTCCACACTGCTCTACTCTCTCTCTCTTCTCCAACTTCTTTTTGCATACATCTTATTTCTGCTGATATTACTTCCCATTTACTTAGATATTCACTTTGAATTGAATGTATACAAACAAAGTACATTCTTTTTGATCCCAGTCGGTATTGTCTATGTTTTCATGTTTATTGTGTAACATTTCAGCCTACTTTGGTCCTGTTTTTATCATCTTGGGTGCAGACTGTGTTTACAAATACATTAATGAAATTCCTAAAACCATTCTCAATCACCAAACTTATAATTGTTACCTTTTAACAAACACAATTTATTTCTGCAATGATAGTAAAAACCCACATAGACCCGAAACTGCTGCGCTGATCGCCCACTCTGCTGTCACTCTTCCTTTCTCTATCACCCAGAGCTAAATCCACTAATAACATGAATGGCTGAGTGGTTTGTTGAGATTCGGGGATGTGTTTGAAAACCAGTCACGCAGCTGCTATCAGGAAGAAAGTGCTGAAAGGCACCGCTGTGCTACGAGCCGCAGAAGAGGCGCAAGCATCAACACACATGGCATAATTACTTTCCTCTAAACACATCATTATTTTAACATTAGATCAATTAAAAACAGCAAAACTAAAAAAGTCAAGAGCGGGTGTCTGTCAAAATCATGAGATACTGTGCAAAATCTTTATGTATGCACATAGTTTAGTACTAAAGTGCTCATATTATATATTCACTTATAATGCATTATCTAACAAAGTGTCTTTGTTAGATAATGGTGTGCAGCGCACCACTGCATCTCATGCTGGAGATTGGAGTATGATTCACAAATGGCCATAATGTCATTTAAATGGTCACCTCTGTGCCAGTGCCAGTAGAGTAACTATGTTCAAACAATATTTATGAAAACTTTAAGTGAAAGCAATGACTTTAATTTCTGCCTTTCAGGGCACTCTATAGTTCTAAACCAGGGGTGTCCAAAGTGCGGCCCGGGGGCCAAATGCGTCCTTCTTGCTGAATCAGTACACATCATCAGAGATGGTCCTTTTTATTAGAAATGTAATCATTCTACACAATTCTAACCTAACACCTAACATTGTATTGTGTGACAGCGCTGACGTGAAGGTTTTATGCATAAATAAAGGCATGGGGCACAATTTAAAGCTCGGCTAGTCAAAGGTTTTGCGGCACTAAAAAAGGATCAATGGCCCTTCACCTAAACAGTTCGAGATATTTGCTACTTCATGTCAATGAGATCTATACATCCAAACACACTGTATTCTAGCAGTGGCTAATTTCCATCCGCTGTACTCCATGTGTGCTCCCCAACACACACTCATTGATGACAAAGCATACACAGACTCTGCAGATACAACAGTATGCACCGGTCTGAGCTGACCAGAGCTGGGAGTGAACACTATTATTTGAATCGCTTCAGGCCTATTTGAATAAATAACAGATAATCTGATATTTCAACCTACTACTGGCCTTTCAAACAAACAAGTTCAATGTTGAGTTGCGCAAACATTACTTCTGCGAGGTGAACAAATGACTGCAAAAAGCAAAAGAAAGGACAGTGGGAGAAAGTTAGCCACAAACAGCCAGGTGTGTGTCTGAAGTGAACAAGTGAAGCATATAGCAGTTACCATGGTGACTAAGCCCAGCCCTGACACTCCAATCAGCGGGACTGCAGCAGGAGCACCCCTGCTGAGAGGCGCACACACACGGCTGCACCAAAAGGCTTTGTGAGAACATCATCTCTGCTGTTTATTCTGCAAGCCCAAACACAATGCTTTTACAACTAATGTCAAACCATATTCAAAATGTTTACTCATAAGTACAGAGGCCATTGCTTCGGCAAATGACACAAAAAGCTATTTAGATAGGATCATGTACACAGCAATTTCATTAGTGTCAAAAATTAGCAAAAGCAATAAATTGCATTAACCTGCTCTCACCAAACATACAGGGCCCTGCTGAGATCACACGCAAACTTGAAACTTGGCCCACAACTTATACGCACACCATAAAGGCAGTCTATAAACACTTGTCAACGCAATGTTCTATTATTAATAATACTGTCACGCTGATTAACATTCTGAAAATGTCTATGTCCACTAATATAGCTGTATTACAGACAGAAGTATCAGTGAAGATAAATAGGCCAGATGGAAAGAAACTGACATGGGAAATACTGTACATCTCATTACACACAGAGTATAGAGAGAGAGAGACTTTCTATCATCCTTTTCCTTTTAAACACTAGCTTTAAAATTGTTTTTTATATATATATATATATATAAAACCCTCTCACAGCATTTATAAACAACTATGGCAAACAAGTTTTATCAACAACTGACCTGCTAAGTCTACCTCAAGTTTTCACTGCCCCCTTCTGGTCACCCAATGTATAGCACCTACTGTGACAACCATCAGTCAACTCTGATCTTTATTAAATGATTGAGTGCTTCTAACTACTTAAATTACTAAACTAGAAAACTTTTCAACAAATCTAACTTGTTAATAATATAAAATTAAGGTCTGCACACAAAGTCAGTAATTCTAGACTAGTATTTACTGTGATGAAATTGATAGTGTTGTGGAAAGCGGTTTAGATTCTTTACTTGAATTGCCATGATGAAGATTATATTTCAGTTTAGACATCAGGAAATTAAGAGTAAAGTAATGAAACAAAAAATACTGTGGTGTTTACTGCCACCTTGTGGATTAGATACAAATACAAATACAACATGTTTTGAAATCACAACTCTCAAATGTTTCTCCAAAAAGGCAATACATGTAATAATTTGTTATATTGCTTACCTCAGAAACAGGACAATTCTGTCCAAGTTCAGTGCAGTGCAGAGCCATAAGTCCCAAGACTCTAAGAACCTTGCTTCTTCTATAAAATAAATATTGTTGTGAAATCAATATATATATATATATATATATATATATATATATATATATATATATATAAATATAAAGTTGGCCAAAATCCAATTGTATGGTGAACTGACCAATACTTTTTTCCCCCACTGTATTTTATATATATATATATATATATATATATATATATATATATATATATATATATATATATATACTTATATTTACTTACAGATCCCAGTTAGCAGCGAGTCGTATCTGCTGTGTCAATACAGAAAGCTAAATGAAGAAATAAGTGACATTATAGATTAACATGTTTCATAAATTCACAACACTATTTTAGTATGACAATAGTAATGTACTATTGTTATCAAATTTACCAGAATAGAATTTACAAGCTTGTTGGCAATATTTTTCTGTCCAACCACACAGCACAGGTAGCAGAGCAGGTTCAGTTTTGAGCGGGTGGCTGTTGAAGAGGTTGTTGTAGGAGTGGCAGGACTGGAGATGAGAGAAGTAGAGTGCGGCTCTTCAAAGAATGAACAGATGTGTTCAAGAAAAGCGCTCCAATCATCTTCATTTAAGGACAACAGCTTTTCAACTGAGGAAAAACAATCAATAGAAATATAACACATTTACTCTAGGAGTACAGAGTAATCTAAGATTACACATTATATATTTTATATCATGTGTTACCAGAATATGAAGGGACACAGAGCGTTTTTGCATCAAAGCGCACAGGGGTATTCTTTAAAATCTACAGATCAAGTAATAGCTCATGTTTAGTAAATATTTAAATTTTTGCATAGTTTATATCCATCCACAAAATTGTAATTGTACCTTCGGGTTGTCCATTACCGGTATTACACTAAGGTCAGAGTCCGTAAAGAGAAGAGCTTTTATGGATGAAACGATGTCAGTGCTAGCAGTAGGCTACAGCAAGATTTAGAAACCAAAGCAAAAAATGTGACAATTAGCAAAGTAACGAGGCTGCCCCAAACATGCCATAGGTGTAAATTAATGCGTAATGTAAAATATCTATACCTGAAATCCGGATGCTGGATTGCATTCTGACAAACTGAGGTTCTTTCTGGAGTTGATACAAAAAGACCAAAAGAGACTCTTATGATCCAACTATCATAGTATACATTCACAATAGCTCTCAATTTTACCCCAAATAATAAATACCTGAGCAGAAATATAGCCTCAGTATGATCTTCATCCCCGCCTTTTTTCGGTCTGAAATCTGATAGACTATCTGTTCAAGATATAAACACAGTCAAGTAATTATGCAGTGCACAATACTGTAAGTTACTGTATATGCAGAGATGAGTAGTTACCTAATGTCATTGACTTATTTGAGTGTAGACTTTCAACAAGCTTGTCTACTTTTCTTTCACCACTGATGCTTTCTTTTGGTGCTATTATGACACTTTTCTTTGTTGTCTGAGTGTCCATCGAATAACAATTAGCATTTTCATTCCGTGATGCATGTGGACCAATTTCTCTCTTAGAATTTGTGTGCCCTTTTTCAAGGGTTAGTGACTCAATGAGCTGTTTGCTTGGTTCTTTAGGGCAGAGTGAGTCTGTGGAACCTCTATGAAGACAGTGGAGCAGTAAACACAAGTAAATTATGAATCAACCGAAATGATAAATGCACAGACACAGAACAAACGACACACATACAAATATTATTACTTAATGCAGTGGTTCCCAACCTTTTTTCCTTGAAGCCCCCCCTGTCCAAACTGTGGCTCCCACACATGTATCAAAACATGATAATAATTGCTATTAAGTATTCATTTCAAACAAATACACTGAAATTGGAGTGTTTAACGCACCTGTAGTCCTTACTCAGTCATATTTGATGATTTTAAACAATTTATTTTGCTCAAATAATATAATTTATGACCTGAGCCTCTGACCAGACAAAGCTCTGGGCCCCCCCTGCGAACCACTGACTTAATCTATATATATCAAAAGAGCACTGCCATAAATGTACATTATGTGCAAGCATAAAGTATTAAAGGACCTCAATACGCTATTTTACTTTATCGATTAAAACTATTATATATTTTGTACACAGTAAATTGTGAAATAACCACACACCGTTCACTCACTGAACCGTCTATTTCACAATCGGGAACATCTTCTTCAACCTCTTCATCATCTGCGTCAGTCACCACCTCCTCCTCATAAAACAGATCTCCTTCCTTCTGTGCTTGGGTCCAGAAAGAATGCTGTAGCAACTCAGGCCACTTCACCCTAAGCAAAACACACAGATAAATATGCAATGCATATATTTACACCCTCATATCATAAGATGTCATGTTTCAAACACTTTAAGTGTCCAAGCAAAAGTATTGGACATAAAAGGCAATTAAAGCAAAAAAAATAGCTAGGTAGAAGGTAAGTAAATATGTAGTTACATCCATGCAGTATTAATCAGTCACAATGTATGCACAACATGGGTGAATTACCTGTTATAAGGGTCTTTATTAAGCAGACCCTTAAGAAGACTGGAGAAACACTCACTAGGAGGCGTTGCAGAAGGAACTAACGCCATGAAAATAAAGTTAAGACAAAACAGTCAAATAGTTGAATACATTTATAAACTTTTATAAACAACACCTGGTTGCCTGAGAGGTGCTGGTTCTTTGTGTAATATCAGGTCTGTCAGTTCATCACTATTATCACAATAAAAAGGAGGATTACCTGAACACACACACACACAATTAGTCAAGATGCATTTTAGTATTTAGTAATGCACAATGTATAGATTCAGGTACCAGTGTACATATAGTACAGTATGCAGCCCAGGGCCCAGAGGTCAGTGCTTATGTTGGTTTCTGATCCCAACAACACTTCAGGAGCTTTATAAAACAAAGAACCTGTAAAATAATAAATTTAGTTTCATGAGAGATAACACTACAATCAAATATTTACAGACCTTGTAACTTAGTCCTCATTATGTCAAACTGTTCTTCTTGTTCCGATATTTCAGAATTAGAAAGCAAAGCAAAGAAATCCCCCATAGTTTCCCCCTCTGCTTTGGAGAGGCAGAAGTTACCAAATTTTAAAATGCCACTATTATCTAGCAGTATCTGAAAAACCAGGAGGAAAGCAAATGTAACAAAATGTAGACATTCACAACAAAGAAATATATACCGTACAACTGAAAGACCTTAGCTGGTGTCAGGTCAGACAATATAACCCCCATTTCATGGATATATTTCAATCCTTGAACAAGACCCCATCCAAAACTTCTGACTACGTCTTCTGAAAGATATCCATCTTGGACAACAAGAGACTCCAAAGAGCCACCTGGTAGAAAGACAAGTGTCACTGTCACGTATAATAAATCTGAAGTATGCAATCATGAAAGAGATGTCTAACCTGTGCAGAGTTCAACCACTAACCACAGGTGGTTGCTGGTTTCATACCACTCATAAAATGACACAATATTAGGATGATCAAAATCATGACTAAGACGAATCTGAAGTAGAAAAAAAATATGTTTATTTAAAACCAACAACAACGTACAATTCCGAAGTGTTGCAAAAGTCTAAAAGATGTACATGGTTGGTAATCTCTGGCCTTTTGGTTTTTTCAGAACACGCAATAGCCACATAGTTGAGGCTACTCTTCAGTCTTCCTTTGTGGACAACAGACCTGCTGCCTGATCCCAACTTCTCGTAAAGAATAAAGTTCTCCATCTAGTAAGATAATATACAGATAGATTTGCCAGACACGTTTTACTGCGACAAAACTGATACTTCCTTTGATATATGGGCATGTTTTGATCCTTGTTTAGTTTAGTTTTATTGAGCATAAAACAAGTCCATTAACTACAAAAACGTTGACGGGAGAAAACGAGAAGAAAATTTCTACGATTTATAACAAACACAAATAGCATTGTAGTTAAACAAAGAGAATTGACAAAACAAAAGGCACGTTTTGGAAAATTGTAAGTTTCGTATAACAATAAATTACCTCAAACGTACTTCTTCACTTTTATCCCGTTGTTTGTCATCGGAAGCGCGATGGGTAAAAGACTTCATATACATCATAAGGGGTGTGAAAACATTTACACATTGTCAAGACCAAATTTTAAAAAGGAACCGTTTGTAGTTACACCGATCTATATAAATGTACACTATTTATATTATTACCATGAATCACTGATAAAAGAAATACACGAGTACAAAACCACGATTTAACAGTACCCTTTAAATACCCCTCTCAAAATAGACTAGTCTAGGGTTGCTAGGATACAAAGGTGCAACAGATAATGTCACAGAGGAAGCCTCGTGCTAGCCACATCTTCTACAAAATACTTTGTCACTTTTTGTTGTGTTACTTTTATTCATTGCCAACTTTATCTCACGGAGTGTTCATTTAAAACATCCAAGGTGATTTGTCAAGCCAGATGTGAGTGAAAGCACCACTTAGCTCCACAGTCCCACAAAAAAATCCCTTCTACGACACCGTAGATTTTCCAAAAAATCAAAATATTAAGAGTTTAGCGACACTGCAAAAGCAAATCAGCTATGTAGCAATTTGTGACCATAATATGTTTGATTTCAATCCAAAAAGAAAACATAATGTTGAAGAAAAGGCAAAAGTACAAGGCTGTGTATTTACTTCCTGACATTAGAAACTCCATATCCCATAAACCATTGCGGTTGCCACTTGAGGTTTTTAGAGGGTTCGGTTAGTTTCTTTTACCATGAAGACAAGGGTTTCAACGTAATTTTCCTAAGTGGATGAAAACATATATGTGGCTCGTTTAATGGGATCTTTTTTTTTTCTACATGGATAAAATGTCAGAGTATGGTGGAGACCCTGCCGGTCAGATAATGTTTTACTGTAATTTTTACTGTAATTTGTGCATGTATATTGTGGATAATAACACGCATACACACAACAAATGGGAAATTATTACAATACACATACATCAATCCATAAGTTAAGTATTCTGTTACAGTTATATGTTGTTGTTGTTTTTTTTCCAGGAGAACCACCCTTCAAGCAAAACACATCTATGAACGCATTACTTCTAAAGATGATGGGACATTTTGATATCTTAAACTAACTTTAGTTTGAAAGTTTTTTACTTTAGAGCAAAGCATGTTTTGGTAAATCTGACAATGAAATGTTTTGAACTATCATTTTTTTGAATTTTGGAAAAACTTATGAGGTAAAAAGTTGAGCAATGTCCTATTTGAATCGAATGTAAAACCTTAACTTTAGCCTTTATTTGTTTGTGCTTTAATACTTTTAAATAACCAGCCAAAACACTGGATGTTAAATAATAACATTGAAAAGTGTATGTAAATCAATAAATCAATCTAAACCACCTGTTTTCATTAAATGTATCTTTCATATATCTTACTTAAAAATAATTAAATCGTCAATCAAGTATATTCACAATCAGCTAACATTAAAGGCTCATTCATACAAGATTCAAGAACTTCTTGTTCTTGCACCCTGAGCTGCAAGAACAAAATGATGTCACTTTGGACTTGTCACCATGGAACCTTCGTCAGTTACAAAACGTTTCCATGGCTACAAGGCAAAAGTGACATCATTTTGTCCTTGCAGCTCAGGGTGCAAGAACACATGTCTTGTGGAGTATGAATAGGCCTTAACTCTACAATGCTAAACTCACCATAACCCTGTATGTTCGATCTTTCATGCTGGCCCTGACTGACCCTACCAAGTGACCTCATGACACACCGCTAGAGCAAACATGACCAGATTTGTAATGATTTCCCCTCTTTTAACATTTTATTTAATCACTGAAATAACGCATGATGGTTGCACACAATCATTACATTTGCCTTTACACCAGGGGTGTCAAACTCATTTTGGGTCGTGGGCCGAAATTCAGCTGCCACGGCGGGTCGCGGGCCACATATAATGTAAACAGGAAAATAAAACATTTTTCCAATAAATGAATAATAATAACAACAGCTTACACTACAAGTTTCTCAAAGTGCTACATAGTATTAATTAGAGTGAATGGTCCTCTTTTCAACTGTCTTATTTTTTTCTTGCAAAAGAGATGTCAACATTTATCAATTATATCAATCGATAAAATAATGTAAAAACATTCAACAAGGATCACTGTATACATATAGGAAGAGGTCAATTTTTCTTGAAAAATCCGACACTCTGTGTCCATTTTTCTCTTTTTTGACAAAGACATTTCACTGAAGAGGGTGCCAGAGTCAACAGAAAAAGCAAGTAAAGCGATAGAACTGACTCAAACACAGCGCCCCTAGCGGACAATATAAGAACTGCAAATTTTAAAGAAAATTAAGTTTATTCTTCTTTAATAGAATCAGAATCAGAATCAGAATAGGTTTTTAATGCCATTGTTATGAACAGGTTCACAACTAGGAATTTTACTCGGTGCGTTTGCGCACATGCACTAAACGCACCAAGGCGCCTTTTAAAATAAATAAATAAAATAAAATAAAAAGATTTTTTTTTTTTTTTAATAATGCATATTTATCCCGTGGGCCGGTTCTGGCCCGCGGGCCGTACGTTTGACACCCCTGCTCTACACAAATAAATCCGTCGCGGGGGACCGTGAAGCCCCACCAATCAAAAGCCTCGTAGTAGATCATGGGACTACCATAGACATACCGAGCATTCTGGGTAATGTAGTTCTAGGACGAAGGCTCGCTGTTAAACAACCTCGATCTCATACATGCTTTTTCACCTACGTTATTATAATAGGTCCATGCCTACATCTGACTTTGAGGTCGCTTTATAATCACATAGCTGGTTTCAGCCCAAGCTGACGTAGTTACGGAGTTAAAGACTTTTTGAAATCCATGCAGACGCAAAGCAAAGGGAACATTACTTCCGGACCTGAGAGGAGGCAGGACTGTGGATCTCTTAACAAACAAACATAAAAACATCATGCAAAGCTATAGCTCCGCATGAAATCATACTGCAGTATGTTAATCTTTTAGCAAATTAATTGAAATCGACAGCCACCATTAACAACACATCATCACAACGGAAATAACTTTATTTTGAAAAATCCCATATCAGAGCTTTATTTTATTTTGTTTAACTTGCCTTAGCATGGCTTTGTTTAAGTGACGCACAAGTGGCCGACTCAGTAATAGTCCCACGCGAAACAAATGCTAGGGTTAACTGTCCAAACTCCGATATTATTGTCTGTTCACGGATCGAATAAACCAGGAGATATTTTACATTGCCTATTCTACATTGCGCAGACTTCTTTAAGTGTACGCCTTTTCAGACTTAATCAGCGACCCCATAAAAGGGAAAGCCGAAATTTAGTTAATCGGAAAGCACCAGTGGATTTGTACATCTTCGTCAGGGTGAGTTTCTTTGTCAACCATGCATTGTTTACCCTTGTTATCCTGTTACACCTGAATAATTGAGAAGTTTTTCACATCAGCATTTTAGTGACAGTGTCAATTCTGTGACTGTCTTACCAAAGTTATCAAAACAAAATCTGGTGCAGTAATCTGCCATGGTGAACGGTTTTGGTCGTGCAAAATCATTGAAAACTAAAAGCTTAGTTATACTGAGCTTTGGCCTAATTGTTTTCAATTGCTTATTGTTTTTAATTGTTTTTAATTGTGTTAATTGCAGTACAATACACACAAGGAGGCTAGGAGAAATTTTAAGAATAGACTATTGGCCAAGTATAATTTGAATCATTAAAGGTTTCGGGTATTTAACTTCTAGTATTTCGCTCCACATGTCAACATTGATAAACATTCATATTGTGTGTTAGAAGTATGAGAACATAGTGAGTTGAACACAGCCACTGCTATTGAGAAATCTTCACAAGACTAAAACTGGATAGTTTCAGTGAAAGATTGGGTAACCAGTGGGAGATTGCCCTTATCTTGCTCTTGTCTCTCTCTGCACAGTAGCTATTCATTAAACTTCCATGCTTCAAAGATTTGTGTTTCAAAATCAGAAGTAATCCACACTCACTCCAAGGCTTTTATTTTATGTAAACAGAACGTTATGTGCAGAAAGAAATGCACGTTGTCATTCCTACTCCCTTGGCCCTTTTTATGGCAAACATGGCCATGGAAGTCAAAAAGCCGATCGATGAAGTGAAAGGTCCAGTTTTCATAGTTTTAGTCATGCTTCTTCTGCATTTACAGTGCGTCTCGAAAGTACTAATACAACTTGAACTTTTGCATGTTTTGTCCTGTTTACAACCATAAATATAAAGATTTTATTCAGGTTTTTTTATTTTTTATTTTTTTTACTGAAAGTTCACACACAAGTAACAGACAACTGTGAAGTGAAAGTAAAATGATACATTTATCATACTGATAACATGATGCTGTTATTTTTCAAAAAATAGAAAAGTGAAAAGTGCATACATACATACAGCATTTTCGGGGTGCATTAAATTGCCTTTATAACATTCCTAATGACTGCAGAATGTTCACACCTTGCCCTAACCATTAAATAGAGGCCACATGTGCGTAATCTACTCTCAGTATAATTCCAGCTGTTCTGTGAGGGCCTCAGAGCTATGGTCAGAGTGTATTGGTCACTAAACAACATCATGAAGGCCAAGGAGCTCACCAGAGAGGTCAGGGATAAAGTTGTGGAGAAGTTTTAAGCAGCGTTAAGTTATACAAAGATTTACCAGGATTTGAACATCTCACGGAGCACTGTTCAATCCATCATTCGGAAATGTAAAGAGTATAGCACCACTGCGAACTTACCAAGACACGGCCGTCCACCTAAACTAACAGACCGAACAAGTGGTAAGAAATCCAACCAAGTGCCCTAAACTGGGGGAATCTGTACATGGGACAACTATAAGTCGTACTCTACACAAATCTGGCCTTCATGGACGAGTGGCAAGAAGAAAGCCATTATTGAAAGGAGGCCATAAGAAATCCTGTTTGAAGTTTACTAGAAGTCATATGGAGGACACAGCTACCATGTGGAAGAAGGTGCTTTGGTCAGATGAGACAAAAAATGAACTTTTTGACCCAAATGCAAAACGTTATGTATGGAGCAAACCTAACACTGCTCATCGTCCTGCGTGCACCATCCCCAGTGTCAAATATGGTGGGGGGAGCATCATGCTATGGGGCTGCTTTTACTCAGCGGGGACTGGGAAGATTGTGAGAATATAAAATACAGAGACATTTTGGAGGAAAATCTGCTGGAGTCAGCAAGAGAATAGAGGCTGGGGCGGAGATTCACCTTCCAGCAGGACAATGACCCTAAACGCAAAGCTAAATCTGGTTTAAAAACAAACATATTAATGTGTTAGAATGGCCCAGTCAAAGTCCTGACCTAAATCCTATTAAAAATCTGTGGAAAGACCTGAAAACTGCTGTTCACAAACGCTCTCCTTCTAATTGGACAGAGCTTGAGTTGTTTTGTAAAGAGGAATGGGCTAAAATGTCAGAATCTAGATTCTTGTAGCGTCATACTTTTCATAATACCTAGTCTTTTTTTAACTACAGTTTTCTACATGAAGAAAGAAACATGACAAATCATAGAATGCAAAATTCCCTAAAGCAAGGGTAAATCGTCGAGCTTCTAAAACCAGGACAATCATGCATTGTTAATCCATTTATTGACTGATTAAGTAGTCAGCAGCAGATGGGCTATACGCTTTTAGGGCACTTCGGCACAGTGCCTCAAAACATCTGCTGATTGTGTGACTGCATTGGAGTGGTGAGGAGGCGCACACAATCACTCTCTCACTATTTTGGTTGACAGAACAGCAGCAACATTTACAATATACAGTATTAAGTTTGTATTTCTTTGAGGCACATGTTTTATAAAAAAGGAATATGATCATCTTGCAACACAATTAGCCTGTTGACGTGTTCACAGGCCATTAAGCTCATTACTCTGTGGAAAAGAGCTGTTAAGGTTTGGGTGGAGCTGTTGTTTGCTAATGAGATTACTTAACACTTATATTGTTTTTTAATTTGGCCTTACCAACCACAGTATCTTGCTCCACCACAATGGCGCTTTGATAAACTTGTTTTCTTCTTTTATTAAAAGTTTGTTTCATCTTTCTCTCAACATGCTTTCAGTTTTGGATATATGAACACAAAAATACACATAGGCTATGTTACTGTGCAATTGTGATACTGTGCAAATTTGGGGCTGTAAACGTATAAATCAATCTTAATATAAATATATATATATATATATATATATATATATATATATACACACCACAGTCTCTGGAAACTTAATTTGTATGTGGGGAAAAAAAAGTTTGAGTTTAGTTTTAATTTTTGCCCTCTATGGAAAAGTCTGGTTCCACTGCTCGTGACCTCACTGCCATATATTTTGACGCCTTGGTTGCCATTAGCGACAGTGTTTGGACATTACAGATGTGCTGTCCTTCTCAACTGTGGAAACTTTGACCTAAATACCTCCCACAAAAAAAGCTTTGCTCAACTTGTCGTAGATTAGATTAAATAAACATGTCCAAACATGAGTAAAAAACAAAACATCCATTTGACCATATAACATCAAAAACAGGCAAAAAGGAAAGTCAGTGGAACTCGATAGTTGTGGACGTGTGCAGAAGTTGTTATTAATAGAGTGTGTAGCAAGTGAGCCGGAAGCCTGAATGTGGTTTACATCACAATCTGAGACACTTGAAATGGTACAGTTTTTACAACAACAAAAAGTGTTGTTTTTTTTGTTGGGCAAGGCATGTTTATTTATATTTCATACAAAAGGCAACTCAATGCGCCTGGAATGGGTTCCACACTAGATTAAGCTGGAAGTAAAGGCCTGAATATTAGTAACTGTCTCAATATTTGAATATTTTGTCTGTTCCAGGAAATTAAGTTGGCTTATTTTGTATTTTATCAAAGGCTCAGGCTTGCTGTGTCGATGTAAAATAATCCCGCTTTGTGTCTGTTTCAGGTGTGCTGTGACTGACCTTCATGCTCTGAGTGTGTGGAGCTCTCTTTTGTTTTGGTCAGAATGCTCCTTGTGGCCCGTGATGATTAACCTCACAGTGCCAAGCTGGCCTCGTGGACGGTGCCTCCCCACACTTGCTCCTATACCCCTCTCCCTCCTCACCTGACCCAGCCCTTCAGCCCTGGACCTCCAGTGGGTGAGTCTCCGGGGCCAGAGGAGGAGTTCGTCAGTGAGGCAGTGCTGTCTGTTGTGGTTGAGGGCGGCACCACCACTCACAGAGATGCTGAGACCATCACTGGTAAGCTGTCTACGTTTACAAAATCCATTCAGTGCAAATTGAAAAAGTGTGCACTCAAAGTAATACACACTGAATGCAATTTCGTTGTGCAATCGTACAATGACAAATAAAGCACTTACATAAGTGGCTTACTTACAGTACTTATAGCTACGATTAAATAATACAATATCTGGCGGGGCGGTGGAGCAGTGGTTATTGCTCGATGGATGATTTTGTTTAGACCGATGTCACAACAGCAGTTGCCTCACAAGACGGCACAAACATTAAGACAATGAAATGTATGTTCATTAACATGCACTGTCCCGACCAAATAAACCAATAAAAAAATAAAATAAAAAATACATATGTCCAGGCAAACATAATGTCCAACAGAGGCAATGTTAGCCGTTATCAATTAGCAGCCGACGGCAAGGGAAAACTCAAACACAGTGAGAGAAACTTTAGGGAGAAACCCAGAAGGAGAGATCCACTCCCATGAACGGACCGGCCATAGATGGACCCAAGCTCGTACTTCATAGCTAAAAGGTCTCAGGTTTGATTCCCGAGTCAGACGGGCCTTTCTGTGTGGAGTTTGCATGTTATTTCCGTGCCTGCGTATGTTTCCTCTGGTTAATCCGGTTTCCCCTACCACTGTCCCATGTGAGTTCAGTTGCAACCAAAAAACAGATCTATATTTATTGTGATGTATGGTTTTTTTTACCATTCACTCTTACCTTTTTACGTTTGTGCCATAACCGTGTTGTAATTTATTGACATGCATGTACAACCAATTTCATCCATTTATGATGATGAGAGGGGAGAACCTGCTCCAGCCTTAACTTGTTTGTTGTTTATGGGTGAAACTGTGTGTGGAAAGCCCTCGATAGAAGGATGTTGTGTGAAGCCCTGAGAAAGTGTCCCTGTTATTGACCCTTTAAAGTAAGTTCCTGTCAGCGTTCGCTCTAGGGGCCCTCGGCTCTGAAGCAGAAACGGCCTGTGAAAAAAAAGAGGCTCCCAGTGGACACCCTTTCGCTGGCTCACATCCCACTGTGTGTCTGTCTGAGCGGCTAAACACTACTGTTTTGTCTCCACTGAGCAGACTTTAACACACACTTGCAATCTATTGTGTTGATGAACAATGCACAACACGTAAGAGGTTTCTCAATAACGTTTACACATCTGACATGTCTGAGTGTTTTAGTGGAGAGACTGTTGCTGTTTAACATATCATTCTTATTTCATAAACCTCCATTACGTGCTTCTATGTACGAGACCTCAGCATGGATTTGACATCATGGTCACTTTGAACTTTTGGGTCAGAGTGCTCTTAACCATGACCTGGAGATAATGTGTGAGTTGCTATGATATGTTGTGTACAGGAACAGTTTTAACCGCATTTGAAACTTCTTTTATTTTGTTTTTTTAGGTTGTTGTTTAGTAATGTGTTGGTGAACTGTGTGCAGTCTCCTCACATGTAGAAGGCTGACAGTTGCCCCAAAAACACATTTCTTCCCACTGTTAAATGTATTACTAACTTAACTCCTTACACCGTTTTCACGTTGTGTATTTACTGTATTTTATTGAGTCTTCCCTCAAGAGCACTGATGTTCTTGTTGTGAAAATGCTTATGTACTAAACGACCCTGAAGGAAGGAAATGCATCGGGGCACTTTGTCAGCACAAGCCAGTTCCTTTGATTCAAAGTAAGCGCAGGAAAAGTTCCACCCAAAGAAACTGCCATCTCAAAAGCATGGACTGCAGCAGAGAGTGCCTTAGACGGAGATACTCTTGTATTCTGGTTTGACAAAGTATAACAACATTGTATTATTGTGTTAGGAATTACAATGTGGCAAATCCAATTTATTGTTAAACAGTTTGCAATGATGATGATAATAATAATATTTGTTAGTGATAAAATGGTACCACTTTTTCCCTCCCAGAATATTTCAGTGAGTGTGCTTGAGAACAAAATAGTGCGTTTGACAAACTACCGCTTTGGCTGGTTGTGTATATACTGCCATCTGCTGGTTCCTTGTTCACAAAGTCATTTGAATCATATTTTGCATCATATTTTGTCCTGAGCTAAAAGTACGTGCATCTGGTCTGTCTCCCGACTTGTTCTAGCCTGCTAACCCTTTTGCACAGTGAGCACAGCCCTGTTGGTAGGGTGCATCTGTGCATAATGGCATTAATCTGGAGGATGAAAGAACACAATGGGGTGAATTGAAAGACCGTTGCCATCAGGAAGTTCCTAGCTGTAAGGCTAATTCTCTGTGGTTACCAGCTATGGTGATGTAAAGGCCTGGTGCTATGCTAGTTTAGAGAGAAGTAATGGGGACGGGGGTGTGATTTGGATGAAAAGTGGGATGAGGGGAAGTTATATAAACAGCTGCTAAATGTGTCATGACTCATGAGATTTGTTTATTGTCAAACTTTATTAGAGATTTGTGTTGTGCTCTGTGTATATGTAAATGCTCTGCCCACAACCGATATAGTCAGTCTTTTTTGCCCCACACTTTGTAATCTGGGAAATGTGGATTGGGTTTAACTTTGTTCTTTTGACAACAATGAGCAACCAAACAGTTGGATGGAAGTGGCAACACTGTATTTTGCAGTTCTTTCATGTGACACTCTGTAGTGCTCGCTAGTAGCCACAAATAGTACTGTAGGTGTAATTCAAAGACATGCGTTGACCCTGCTCCTCTCCCAGAAACAGTCACAGTGCTGCTAAAACTGATGCCTTTAATCTCCCGACTCCACTCTGTGCTGCAAATTCACATCCGTCTATCAATTTAAAATTATTTCATGACTTTATTCAAGACAGGAGGTGGAATATTTTACCAAACGTTTGATTATGCCAGGTATATTTACTCTAGAAACTCGGTGTTAAAATTACCTCACAGATTCTTTACATGGTAGAAGTGTACAATTGTAGGCTTTGTTTTTTACCAAAGAAGGTGCACATTAGTTACTCCGATACCTGATTAAACGTATTTTATTACATGGGCATGTTGTAAATGTAATGAAGAACTTTTAATCGGGTATCAGCGTGCCTCTAATCCGTTCTCTTTTTGTTCCTTTTGATCCTTAAGAGCACCTGACTTTTTTACAACTCATTCCACCAACTGTGAAGTGATCACTTTTTTCCTAAAAAAGTGATCATTTCAGCTACTTCTTAATAAAGTGGTTTGGATGTTTATAAACATAGAAAACTACTGGATGCTTTTTCTAAGTTTGATTAACCTGTTGCTAAAAAATTCAGCATAGCTCCCTGCCCAGAACAGAAAGTCAAACACTGTAGATCTTGAAGTTTGTTTATACAGGAACAAGCTATTCCCCAGACCGACTGTGCGCTGTAGAGTCGTGCTGGTTTCATGGCGAAGAGGGGAGGGGTTTGGGGGTTGCGAACACGGGGCGGTCCAAGTGTGTACCGTCATTGGCATGTGAAGCATGATGAACCACTTTGGCTCGGGTCTCCTCGCTGCTCTCCCCCTCCAGCCCTGTCCCTCTCTCTCTCTCTCTCTGCCCTTGGGAAGTTTTTACAGCCAGTCCGCTCTTCCTGTTTCTGGGCTTCTTTGGTGGTGTTTGGTGTGTCTCTTAGAGACTTGAAAAACTGTTGAAAATGTGACTGGGACAAAGAAGAAGCGTTAGTGGTTTCAGGCACCATGAGTGAGTATGCTGTACTCAGTGAAGTCAATTGTGTTTGTCCTCATCTTAAAACCAGCTTCTTGACTAACAGTTAATGACAAGCTTGGTACATAATTCTGGGCTGGGTTTTTGTCGTTCTTGTCACATTGTGTCACTTGTTTGTTGCCTTTTGGAGTTAGTCGTTTGCTGCAGTTCTCGAGGTATTGGGTAGCATCGATGGCACATTGGCTTCTCTTGTTGAGACCAAGAGTCTTACCATTTAAATGTATCCTTTGTTGGTTTCTCCGATCAAGATGTCATGTCCATTGTCTATACCCTGGCAAAAACGTTTTGAACATGTTTGAATCTCTTAAAGGTGCATCGTAAGTTGCATACATAGAGTATACAGTACTTGTGAATGGTCTTACAATATAGAGTTCTTTCAAATCTATTGTCATTGTTTATGTGGCCCTGTCTGTGTCTAAAAGTTGTGTCCATGTGATTCGGCAGCATGACGCGCATACCGCAAGGGGGTGGTCTGTAACCAGCCTATGGGATGGTTTACCCACGTCTCCGTTGACCTAATTTTAAAGTTTGTCCACAAGTGACTATGTTGTGCTGTTTAATCCTGTATCTTTTTTTCAATTTCGAGTGGTACACAACATAAAAAAAAATATGATTTTCTTAATAAAAGGAAATTGATGTCTCTATGGTTGGTTTTCATATGAGGCCTGTATGTTTGGATGTGTTTATTGCCTTTGTTGACATTGTGACCAACTTTACTATTATTAATTTGTACTTGAACTTTCTTGTCATGGCTCCCAGCTGTTGCTAATATTAGCATGTCCTGCTGCTTGTCCTCCCTTAAAACCTGGTAGTCAATTCACCACATTTGAAACTTGATTTTTCCTCAACGTTTTAGAGTTGTGGATTTACAGTTACTAAAAAATGTTGTATATGTTGACGTTTCAACTGACCATTATTTTTGCTCAGATCTGCATTTTTGATGCTAGGCAACCTCATAACTTTTATGACTTCCTGGAGTCTGTTTTAGCCAGATGTTGATGCTTCTCTTTTCCAGCCATTTTGTTCCACTTTGACTTTGTGTGGTTGGGGTAACCGCCTCGCTCCAATTTTAGAGAGTTTAAACTATCACAGTCTAAACATTTCTTTTGCATTATACAAGCCAGACTACCAAACTTAATTGGGGTTTTAGTTACATTTTCTCTAGTTGTTGAGCATATGCCTCTGTTTCAGCACAGTCAGTCATTCTGTCTGGATTAGCACACAGTGACAGAGAGCTTTGTTCACAGACATTGACCGACAGAGGGAGAGGCAGACTGCAAACCAACAAGGCATTTCTGTCCTGTTCGCTGCTGTGTGTTTCTGTTCTGTTAACTCTCTGTGGGTGCTATTGCTCATCTACTTTATGAATGACTCAGGCCTGGCTCCTTTCTGTTAAAAAGAGGTAGGGCATTGTATTTTGGTCATGAGTAGATGGAGCCCCTAATGGCACACAAAAATAGATGTGTGAACAGTGGACACAAAGTCACAGCTGAAAGGCGCAGTGGTGTCTTTTGACTGTGTACAAGACTTATTAAAGAAGCGATCATTTATTTCATCAATTGTTGGCATCACATGGCTGCTACTCCTTGTCCAGCACTACTCTGCTATTATGACTTTATAGGCCCTCTGAAATGTTGTTGTTGTTTTTAGCTTGAGCAAACATGAAAACACACACACAAGTAGCACTAGAAGGCAGTCATGTCAAGATCATTTGTGTGTGTGTATTATAACTGGACACAAGAGGGCGCTTTACACAAGGAAATTAACATGAAAATGATGCATTTGCAGCAACAACAATTATTTTCATGACAATCACTCATCCATATTATTAAGTTTTTCCCTCCGTTGTTTTGTAGATGTGTGTAACAGTACTGACCTGCCGGAGCTCGAGATTATCAGTTTACTGGAGGAACAGTTGCCTGTGTACAAGCTGAGGGCCGACACCATCTTCGGCTATGAGCAAGATGACTGGCTGCACACTCCACTGGTGGACCCCAGCTCGCCCATCGACCTGACCACTGAACAGATAGAGGAGACTCTCAAATACTTCTGTAAGTACATTTTTTGATTTTTTTACTCAAATTATGCCCTCATACTTAAAGAGAAAATTAATCAATTAACAACAAAAGTGTAAAACACAAGACTGAACCTCAACTAAGGTCTAAAGTCTAAGACTTAACATAGGAATAAATCATTATCAAACTATGAAATAATATGAGTTTTATGAATGCCATCTCTTGAATGCCACTGTCCAATCCTATTAATAATGTTACTGTATACTGTCTATGTGATTGTCATGCCCATCTGAATGTGGACACAGCTGCTGAAGTTGCCACAACAAATACATCCGATCTATCTCTCTCCTCTATTGTTACGTACATGCGCCTCTGTTCTGGTCTTATCAAATTAAGCTGTCTGGTGCCTGGGGTCCAGTCGGCCTGTTGGATAGATCACAAAAACATACAGTATGCATACTGTATGTTACAACATGTGCATGGGCTACCCAAGGCTGGTCAGGCAGTAACGTATTTCCCATCATGAATAATTGAGTTTCTTGGGTCCATTCTGCTCAGATGGTGACTCAGGGTAAAACTGTTTCTAAAAATAAATGAGCCTTTAAAAATAGTGTCTACAACAAGACTGTAATATAATCTCGGTCCCCCATGTCAACGCACTCTCCTTGGCTGTGACATTGGTTTGACCCGGTCTTCCAACTGCATACAGTAAAGTCACGCTGCATGAGGGTTGTGGCCCATAGGGGGTGTTTTTAGACGTATTTGATTTCTTTCTTTTGTTCCTCAACCTTCTTTGTTTTAAATGTGCATGTTTACACAACTAAACAAAAAATGCTGTGTCCTGCAGAAGAAGAAACGCAATTTGATGATGAAAAGTTTGTGAATGTGATTGAGCAAGTTATACATTATTATTTCTCATATGGTACGAAGCATTTGTTAAATATTAATCTTAGAGGTAGTTAGTAAAATAGTTTTTAAATATTATTTTTTCTCAAACGATTGTTCACATGCCCTCTGGATTATTTACATTATTTACCGTGGCGCCACGGTAGTACAGCGGTTAGTGCTCTGGCTTCACAGCTAGAAGGTCCCGGGTTCGATTCCCACCTGGACGGGGCCTTTCTGAGTTTGCATGTTCTGCGTAGGTTTCCTCCGGGTACTCCGGTTTCCCCTACCACTAAAAACATGTACAAATGAATGATGTGAGTGGTTGGTGGGGGACGGAGGGGCCGATGGCGCAGATTGCCTGCCTCGCTTCCGTCAGTCTACCCCAGGGCAGCTGTGGCTACAACAGTAGCTTACCACCACCGAGTATGGAGTGAATGAATTATGACGACAGTGTAGCGCTTTGAGAAAAACTTGGTAATACAGACTTGTAAAGTGCAATAAGTAAGACATTATTATTATTAGGCCCGAGCAACGGACACGAAGTGCCCGGCGAGGGACTAATTAAAATCGTAAAAAAAAAGGGAAAACGCAAGAATTCAAATAGCAAACGTGGACCGATACACAAGTAACAGGTATCAGAAATTTGTGCTCCGGGAGGTCTAATTTTGGGTGGCGTTGGCAAGAGAAAATAATCAAAGATGGCTCAGTGGCGCCCCCTCAAACAGGCAGTTTACATTGAGTCAATGAGAGCCCGGTGGCAAAAAATGTCATGGTACAAAGGTGACACTGGCCAGGGTCATAGACCACATCAGGACATGTCAAAAAATATATTATGAGCCCGGCCTAAACTCTACAGGAAGTCGGCCATCTTGGCCCAAACCTCGCACCGTCAAAATCGTACCTGTTGAACTTGTGACCCCTGATCCCCGAGTTTTCAATCAAAAGCTTCAATTTTTGGCCAAAATGTCCCAGACCCATGTGGCTTTCCAAATCCTCATTTCAATTTTGGAAATATTTTTGGGCGTGGTCATGACAAGGCCGCAACTCAGAGGCCATTTTCAACCAAATTCAAAGTCTCATATCTTTCACAGACTTTGTGGGATTGCAACGGACCCAATACGGCGCACGTGCACATTCTCGAGCTGGACCTAACCATGTGCAAACGCAGCCACTATGGCCAAAAATGACCCACTGGCGCCCCCTTCAAGGTTTTTTCTTGAAAAATTCCAATCAAAAAATCCGGATGGTATGGAGTTGTGAAAATAATCACACAGGCCTTCCCCGTCATGTGGATCAACATACCAAAAAGGCATCAATCTGAGTAATGTCGTTTGGGAGAAATAAAATGCCAAAACATAGCAAAAAAACTGTTTCCATTATTATTATTATTATTACGTCTTTGATCTCAATTTTGACCCCCTGAACATTAACGAAAACTCAATTTTATTTGACCTAATGATCAGGATTGGTGAAAATTGTACTATTTTGAAGTCCGCCAAACAAAGTGCCCAACAGCGCCCCCTGTGCACATTGCATGGCCGTGAAAGATTTATTTCCACAGAAGTGAAAACAAAGGGTATATTTGGATTCTCCATGTCACACTGATCAAAAAAGTCAATCACAAGATGCCTCTATCTTGCTTTGTTTTTTTTATAATAAATATCATGCTTTTTCCCGCCTCTTTGACGACAACTCAAAAGAGCATGCAAGTTCCAATTGCACTAATATGTGCATCACATGAGCCCCTCTATGGATCGTACTGATTCGCCTGGATAATTGTGCAATTTTCAAAAAAATAGCGCCCCCTACCTATACCTGCAAAATTACACTTTTACGAAAGTGAAAACAAAAATTATAACCTGATTCTCCATGTCACACTGATCAAAAAAGTCTATTACAACATGCCTCTATCTTGCTTTGTTTTCTTTATAATTAGGCCCGAGCAACGGACACGAAGTGCCCGGCGAGGGACTAATTAAAATCGTAAAAAAAAAGGGAAAACGCAAGAATTCAAATAGCAAACGTGGACCGATACACAAGTAACAGGTATCAGAAATTTGTGCTCCGGGAGGTCTAATTTTGGGTGGCGTTGGCAAGAGAAAATAATCAAAGATGGCTCAGTGGCGCCCCCTCAAACAGGCAGTTTACATTGAGTCAATGAGAGCCCGGTGGCAAAAAATGTCATGGTACAAAGGTGACACTGGCCAGGGTCATAGACCACATCAGGACATGTCAAAAAATATATTATGAGCCCGGCCTAAACTCTACAGGAAGTCGGCCATCTTGGCCCAAACCTCGCACCGTCAAAATCGTACCTGTTGAACTTGTGACCCCTGATCCCCGAGTTTTCAATCAAAAGCTTCAATTTTTGGCCAAAATGTCCCAGACCCATGTGGCTTTCCAAATCCTCATTTCAATTTTGGAAATATTTTTGGGCGTGGTCATGACAAGGCCGCAACTCAGAGGCCATTTTCAACCAAATTCAAAGTCTCATATCTTTCACAGACTTTGTGGGATTGCAACGGACCCAATACGGCGCACGTGCACATTCTCGAGCTGGACCTAACCATGTGCAAACGCAGCCACTATGGCCAAAAATGACCCACTGGCGCCCCCTTCAAGGTTTTTTCTTGAAAAATTCCAATCAAAAAATCCGGATGGTATGGAGTTGTGAAAATAATCACACAGGCCTTCCCCGTCATGTGGATCAACATACCAAAAAGGCATCAATCTGAGTAATGTCGTTTGGGAGAAATAAAATGCCAAAACATAGCAAAAAAACTGTTTCCATTATTAGGCCCGAGCAACGGACACGAAGTGCCCGGCGAGGGACTAATTAAAATCGTAAAAAAAAAGGGAAAACGCAAGAATTCACATAGCAAACGTGGACCGATACACAAGTAACAGGTATCAGGAATTAGTGCTCCGGGAGGTCTAATTTTGGGTGGCGTTGGCAAGAGAAAATAATAAAAGATGGCTCAGTGGCGCCCCCTCAAACAGGCAGTTTACATTGAGTCAATGAGAGCCCGGTGGCAAAAAATGTCATCGTACAAAGGTGACACTGGCCAGGGACATAGACCACGTCAGGACATGTAAAAAAATATATTATGAGCCCGGCCTAAACTCTACAGGAAGTCGGCCATCTTGGCCCAAACCTCGCACCGTCAAAATCGTACCTGTTGAACTTGTGACCCCTGATCCCCGGGTTTTCAATCGAAAGCTTCAATTTTTGGCCAAAATGTCCCAGACCCATGTGGCTTTCCAAATCCTCATTTCAATTTTGGAAATATTATTGGGCGTGGTCATGACAAGGCCGCAACTCAGAGGCCATTTTCCACCAAATTCAAAGTCTCATATCTTTCACAGACTTTGTGGGATTGCAACGGACCCAATACGGCGCACGTGCACCTTCTCGAGCTGGACCTAACCATGTGCAAACGCAGCCACTATGGCCAAAAATGACCCACTGGCGCCCCCTTCAAGGTTTTTTCTTGAAAAATTCGAATCAAAAAATCCGGATGGTATGGAGTTGTGAAAATAATCACACAGGCCTTCCCCGTCATGGGGATCAACATACCAAAGAGGCATCACTCTGAGTAATGTCGTTTGGGAGAAATAAAATGCCAAAACATAGCAAAAAAAACCGTTTCCATTATTATTATTATTATTATTATTATTATTATTATTATTACGTCTTTGACCTCAATTTTGACCCCCTGAACATTAACGAAAACTCAATTTTATTTGACCAAAGGTTCATGGTTGGTGTAAAATTAACTATTTTGATACCCTCAAGACAACACCTTGAACAATGCCTCAGTGGCGCCCCCTCAAGCACGACCCCAATTCAAAAGGAATGATGCATTTTTTGCTCTAAACCTATGTCTTTGAGTACAGTGATAGAGGACATCAAGACAAACCTAAAACATCATTATAGCTCCGCCCTCTGACAAACAGGAAGTCGGCCATATTGGATTGAAAATTGTAGCCTTATTTTCTTCCCCTGATATTTTGTCAAGTCACTCCCAGGGTTTTGGACCAAATGAGATCCAACTTGGTGAGTGTAATCTAGAGACATGGAGCTACAATAATCCAGCTCTATTGTTCAGATATCTGTTACGGTTTGTCTGTACGGCTCTGCCAAATATCATGCTTTTTCCCCGCCTCTTTGACGACAACTCAAAAGGGCATGCAAGTTCCAATTGCACTAAAATTTCTATCAGCTAAGCCCCTCTATGGATCGTACTGATTAGCCAGGATAATTGTGCAATTTTCACAAAAATAGCGCCCCCTACCTATACTTGCAAAATTACACTTTTACGAAAGTGAAAACAAAATTCATATCTCGATTCTCCATGTCACACTGATCAAAAAGGTCCATTACAACACCCCTCTATCTCGCTTTGTTTTTATATTATTAATATCCTGCTTTTACCCCGCCTCTTTGACGACAACTCAAAAGGGCATGCAATTTCCAATTGCACTAATATGTGTATCACATGAGCCCCTCTATGGATCGTACTGATTCGCCTGGATAATTGTGCAATTTTCAAAAAAATAGCGCCCCCTACCTATACCTGCAAAATTACACTTTTACGAAAGTGAAAACAAAAATTATAACCTGATTCTCCATGTCACACTGATCAAAAAAGTCTATTACAACATGCCTCTATCTTGCTTTGTTTTCTTTTTAATTAGGCCCGAGCAACGGACACGAAGTGCCCGGCGAGGGACTAATTAAAATCGTAAAAAAAAAGGGAAAACGCAAGAATTCACATAGCAAACGTGGACCGATACACAAGTAACAGGTATCAGGAATTAGTGCTCCGGGAGGTCTAATTTTGGGTGGCGTTGGCAAGAGAAAATAATAAAAGATGGCTCAGTGGCGCCCCCTCAAACAGGCAGTTTACATTGAGTCAATGAGAGCCCGGTGGCAAAAAATGTCATCGTACAAAGGTGACACTGGCCAGGGACATAGACCACGTCAGGACATGTAAAAAAATATATTATGAGCCCGGCCTAAACTCTACAGGAAGTCGGCCATCTTGGCCCAAACCTCGCACCGTCAAAATCGTACCTGTTGAACTTGTGACCCCTGATCCCCGGGTTTTCAATCGAAAGCTTCAATTTTTGGCCAAAATGTCCCAGACCCATGTGGCTTTCCAAATCCTCATTTCAATTTTGGAAATATTATTGGGCGTGGTCATGACAAGGCCGCAACTCAGAGGCCATTTTCCACCAAATTCAAAGTCTCATATCTTTCACAGACTTTGTGGGATTGCAACGGACCCAATACGGCGCACGTGCACCTTCTCGAGCTGGACCTAACCATGTGCAAACGCAGCCACTATGGCCAAAAATGACCCACTGGCGCCCCCTTCAAGGTTTTTTCTTGAAAAATTCGAATCAAAAAATCCGGATGGTATGGAGTTGTGAAAATAATCACACAGGCCTTCCCCGTCATGGGGATCAACATACCAAAGAGGCATCACTCTGAGTAATGTCGTTTGGGAGAAATAAAATGCCAAAACATAGCAAAAAAACCGTTTCCATTATTATTATTATTATTAGGCCCGAGCAACGGACACGAAGTGCCCGGCGAGGGACTAATTAAAATCGTAAAAAAAAAGGGAAAACGCAAGAATTCACATAGCAAACGTGGACCGATACACAAGTAACAGGTATCAGGAATTAGTGCTCCGGGAGGTCTAATTTTGGGTGGCGTTGGCAAGAGAAAATAATAAAAGATGGCTCAGTGGCGCCCCCTCAAACAGGCAGTTTACATTGAGTCAATGAGAGCCCGGTGGCAAAAAATGTCATCGTACAAAGGTGACACTGGCCAGGGACATAGACCACGTCAGGACATGTAAAAAAATATATTATGAGCCCGGCCTAAACTCTACAGGAAGTCGGCCATCTTGGCCCAAACCTCGCACCGTCAAAATCGTACCTGTTGAACTTGTGACCCCTGATCCCCGGGTTTTCAATCGAAAGCTTCAATTTTTGGCCAAAATGTCCCAGACCCATGTGGCTTTCCAAATCCTCATTTCAATTTTGGAAATATTATTGGGCGTGGTCATGACAAGGCCGCAACTCAGAGGCCATTTTCCACCAAATTCAAAGTCTCATATCTTTCACAGACTTTGTGGGATTGCAACGGACCCAATACGGCGCACGTGCACCTTCTCGAGCTGGACCTAACCATGTGCAAACGCAGCCACTATGGCCAAAAATGACCCACTGGCGCCCCCTTCAAGGTTTTTTCTTGAAAAATTCGAATCAAAAAATCCGGATGGTATGGAGTTGTGAAAATAATCACACAGGCCTTCCCCGTCATGGGGATCAACATACCAAAGAGGCATCACTCTGAGTAATGTCGTTTGGGAGAAATAAAATGCCAAAACATAGCAAAAAAACCGTTTCCATTATTATTATTATTATTATTAGGCCCGAGCAACGGACACGAAGTGCCCGGCGAGGGACTAATTAAAATCGTAAAAAAAAAGGGAAAACGCAAGAATTCACATAGCAAACGTGGACCGATACACAAGTAACAGGTATCAGGAATTAGTGCTCCGGGAGGTCTAATTTTGGGTGGCGTTGGCAAGAGAAAATAATAAAAGATGGCTCAGTGGCGCCCCCTCAAACAGGCAGTTTACATTGAGTCAATGAGAGCCCGGTGGCAAAAAATGTCATCGTACAAAGGTGACACTGGCCAGGGACATAGACCACGTCAGGACATGTAAAAAAATATATTATGAGCCCGGCCTAAACTCTACAGGAAGTCGGCCATCTTGGCCCAAACCTCGCACCGTCAAAATCGTACCTGTTGAACTTGTGACCCCTGATCCCCGGGTTTTCAATCGAAAGCTTCAATTTTTGGCCAAAATGTCCCAGACCCATGTGGCTTTCCAAATCCTCATTTCAATTTTGGAAATATTATTGGGCGTGGTCATGACAAGGCCGCAACTCAGAGGCCATTTTCCACCAAATTCAAAGTCTCATATCTTTCACAGACTTTGTGGGATTGCAACGGACCCAATACGGCGCACGTGCACCTTCTCGAGCTGGACCTAACCATGTGCAAACGCAGCCACTATGGCCATAAATGACCCACTGGCGCCCCCTTCAAGGTTTTTTCTTGAAAAATTCGAATCAAAAAATCCGGATGGTATGGAGTTGTGAAAATAATCACACAGGCCTTCCCCGTCATGGGGATCAACATACCAAAGAGGCATCACTCTGAGTAATGTCGTTTGGGAGAAATAAAATGCCAAAACATAGCAAAAAAACCGTTTCCATTATTATTATTATTATTATTATTATTATTATTATTATTACGTCTTTGACCTCAATTTTGACCCCCTGAACATTAACGAAAACTCAATTTTATTTGACCAAAGGTTCATGGTTGGTGTAAAATTAACTATTTTGATACCCTCAAGACAACACCTTGAACAATGCCTCAGTGGCGCCCCCTCAAGCACGACCCCAATTCAAAAGGAATGATGCATTTTTTGCTCTAAACCTATGTCTTTGAGTACAGTGATAGAGGACATCAAGACAAACCTAAAACATCATTATAGCTCCGCCCTCTGACAAACAGGAAGTCGGCCATATTGGATTGAAAATTGTAGCCTTATTTTCTTCCCCTGATATTTTGTCAAGTCACTCCCAGGGTTTTGGACCAAATGAGATCCAACTTGGTGAGTGTAATCTAGAGACATGGAGCTACAATAATCCAGCTCTATTGTTCAGATATCTGTTACGGTTTGTCTGTACGGCTCTGCCAAATATCATGCTTTTTCCCCGCCTCTTTGACGACAACTCAAAAGGGCATGCAAGTTCCAATTGCACTAAAATTTCTATCAGCTAAGCCCCTCTATGGATCGTACTGATTAGCCAGGATAATTGTGCAATTTTCACAAAAATAGCGCCCCCTACCTATACTTGCAAAATTACACTTTTACGAAAGTGAAAACAAAATTCATATCTCGATTCTCCATGTCACACTGATCAAAAAGGTCCATTACAACACCCCTCTATCTCGCTTTGTTTTTATATTATTAATATCCTGCTTTTACCCCGCCTCTTTGACGACAACTCAAAAGGGCATGCAATTTCCAATTGCACTAATATGTGTATCACATGAGCCCCTCTATGGATCGTACTGATTCGCCTGGATAATTGTGCAATTTTCAAAAAAATAGCGCCCCCTACCTATACCTGCAAAATTACACTTTTACGAAAGTGAAAACAAAAATTATAACCTGATTCTCCATGTCACACTGATCAAAAAAGTCTATTACAACATGCCTCTATCTTGCTTTGTTTTCTTTTTAATTAGGCCCGAGCAACGGACACGAAGTGCCCGGCGAGGGACTAATTAAAATCGTAAAAAAAAAGGGAAAACGCAAGAATTCACATAGCAAACGTGGACCGATACACAAGTAACAGGTATCAGGAATTAGTGCTCCGGGAGGTCTAATTTTGGGTGGCGTTGGCAAGAGAAAATAATAAAAGATGGCTCAGTGGCGCCCCCTCAAACAGGCAGTTTACATTGAGTCAATGAGAGCCCGGTGGCAAAAAATGTCATCGTACAAAGGTGACACTGGCCAGGGACATAGACCACGTCAGGACATGTAAAAAAATATATTATGAGCCCGGCCTAAACTCTACAGGAAGTCGGCCATCTTGGCCCAAACCTCGCACCGTCAAAATCGTACCTGTTGAACTTGTGACCCCTGATCCCCGGGTTTTCAATCGAAAGCTTCAATTTTTGGCCAAAATGTCCCAGACCCATGTGGCTTTCCAAATCCTCATTTCAATTTTGGAAATATTATTGGGCGTGGTCATGACAAGGCCGCAACTCAGAGGCCATTTTCCACCAAATTCAAAGTCTCATATCTTTCACAGACTTTGTGGGATTGCAACGGACCCAATACGGCGCACGTGCACCTTCTCGAGCTGGACCTAACCATGTGCAAACGCAGCCACTATGGCCATAAATGACCCACTGGCGCCCCCTTCAAGGTTTTTTCTTGAAAAATTCGAATCAAAAAATCCGGATGGTATGGAGTTGTGAAAATAATCACACAGGCCTTCCCCGTCATAGGGATCGCGTCCGCCTTAGTGTGAGCTTTCTGAAAATGTATAACATGTGGGGGTAAAAGTAACCAGTCCACTTATACAGCCTGTTCAAGTGTGAGAACAGCGCCACCTGCAGGCTTAAGGTGGCTTTTAAGTGGCTTGTAAGTGGCCCGCCCATCCTCCGTAGAAATAGCCAGTGTTGTTCTTCTGGCAGCATGTTGGCCTCTGTCAGAGTTGCCACTGTCAGAGTTTCTCATGAAAATCGTCAATTTTCCCAAATACCCCCTTTATTCACAAAAGCCACACTTTTAGACTCATACGTAGATATAATACCCCTCTGTGACAGAAAGAAGCTTTAATTTGGGCGTGTTTGCCTCCAAATTGAGCTTTTTTGGACTTTACAGTCACAGGAAGTTCACTTAAGCTGTTTCCTGTCCGTCTCTGCGTATTCCTCGTACTATGTGGCTCTCACCAAAGTATTCCATCATCTATCGAGAGTTCTGCGGGGCTGGAGCACCTTTTCAGATTGTTGGCCGCCCGGGGAATTAGCCCTAATTACAAATGTTTCTATAAATATTGCCTGAACTGCAATTTCGTCTTGTGAACGCTCGAGTGCTAAACTTTCGTAAGTTTTATGTATAAATCGCTGTGTTCTTGTGTAAGCCTGTATAGCTCCATTGGTAGAGTGCAGGGTTCCCACTGTTACATTGCCGGTTCAATCCCCGCCATGATTTTTTTTTTTCTTTTTTTTTTTACGCAGTACCTACTGGGAAGAACCTGAATCGGTGACTATGCTCCCACCCTCATTAAAAACGGGGAAATGACCCTCACGTTGTACCACATGCAGTTTCATAAGATATTTCACATTTCGGCTGCAAAATAAATCTGCTTGTGTAGCTACATGGGTAAAGTGATAGGTTCCCAACCATGGGATTGCTGGATCAATTCTCACCTTGACTCTTTTTTATTTTTTTTGACTCGGCAACTACTGGGAAGAACATGAATCGGCGCCTATGGTCCCACCCTCATTAAAAACTGTAAAAATAACCCCTCTCAACAAAATATTGTTTCACCTATCAAGTACGCTGAATGTCCGAGGCATCCTCTCAAATATTTGTCCCCCAGGCAGGTTTGCTCTAATTATAAAATGATTCAAATCATCTTGGCTCTCCGTTTTCTGCATATACGTGAGCCTGGTGATCTTTATAATAGTAATCCAAGGTCTTTTCATGTGTACCCGCCTTAGCTCCATGGGTAGAGTTCTGGACTCAAAATCACAAGGATGCCGGATCAAGCCCAACCTTGAACTTTTTTTACTTTTTATTTGTATTCATGTTTTTATTTGATTTTTTACTGGCAATCTACAGGAAAGAACATAAATGAAACATGAAATGAGAAAATGGAGGGGGGTGGGGGGGGGGGGGTGGGGAGCTTGACCGGAAATGACCTCTCTCCTCTAGGACCTAATTTAGAGAATATTAGCCTATATTCGTCCCATTGTGACAGAGTTATAGCTCAGTGATAGGTTCCTGGTCTTTGGTGCGGTAGGTTGCCAGTTCAAACACTGCCTGGGAACTTTTCTAAAGCTTTCTCTTTTCACATGGCCTGCTGCACTCTGATACAACTCAAGAATGAGCACCAAGTTATGTAGACACAATTATTTAATTGTCCACTTTTCTACGTTGCACTCCCTTTTTCCTCTTTACTCACTGCTTTCTGTAAATATAAGAGTGCAGGATGTTTCATAACATTGATATATACGTTTAGTTTGCGCAGTTTCCTACAGCTTGGCTAGCTCTATAGGTAGAGCGCTGGGATACCAATCATGAGGTTGCCAGTTCAAGCTCAACCATGGCTTCCTTTTTTTTTTTTTTTTTACTTTTGTAGTTTGGACTGGGCATCTACAGGGAGGAACATACATCAAACTCAGGGATTTAGAGAAAAGTAGCCAACATCAGGTGTACTTCTGTATGGGGTTATTGTTTACCGGTCTCTGGTTCAGGAGGTTACCACTTCAAATATGACTTGGACATTTTTCTAATGTTTTTTCTTTATTTTTTGATAGATTTACCTAAATCACAATCTCATAGTGCACAAGCACAACGCTTCCGCTCAAAGGTCAATTGGGATACATGTGCTGTCTCTCACTAGTCCCAATGTATACAGATGGTTTTACTACAGGTTTGGCAATATTTACTGAATAATTTTTTACTCAAGGCAATATCGCGTGCGTGCCTACAGATTTCAGTGGGTGATCCAGTCCTGCAGCACCTGGGGCAAGAGTGAGGCCGGGGTGTGACGAAGGATCAGGCGAAAGTGGGCCGCGTTAAGGAGCAAAACAAACCGGGTTGGGTGTAAGGCCGAGGCCAGAGCAGATTTGGGCGAGAGCGGACGGGGGCGGTCACATTCGCAAGGGGGGGCGGTCGCAAGGGGGGGCGTTCGCAAGGGGGGGGCGGTGACAAGGGGGGGCGGTGGCAAGGGGGGGGCGGTCGCATTCGCAAGGGGGGGGCGGTGGCAAGGGGGGGCGGTCGCAAGGGGGGGGCGGTCGCAAGGGGGGGCGGTCGCAAGGGGCGAGGGCCTTTATCGCCGCGAGCGGCTTTAATTATTATTATTATTATTATTACGTCTTTGACCTCAATTTTGACCCCCTGAACATTAACGAAAACTCAATTTTATTTGACCAAAGGTTCATGGTTGGTGTAAAATTAACTATTTTGATACCCTCAAGACAACACCTTGAACAATGCCTCAGTGGCGCCCCCTCAAGCACGACCCCAATTCAAAAGGAATGATGCATTTTTTGCTCTAAACCTATGTCTTTGAGTACAGTGATAGAGGACATCAAGACAAACCTAAAACATCATTATAGCTCCGCCCTCTGACAAACAGGAAGTCGGCCATATTGGATTGAAAATTGTAGCCTTATTTTCTTCCCCTGATATTTTGTCAAGTCACTCCCAGGGTTTTGGACCAAATGAGATCCAACTTGGTGAGTGTAATCTAGAGACATGGAGCTACAATAATCCAGCTCTATTGTTCAGATATCTGTTACGGTTTGTCTGTACGGCTCTGCCAAATATCATGCTTTTTCCCCGCCTCTTTGACGACAACTCAAAAGGGCATGCAAGTTCCAATTGCACTAAAATTTCTATCAGCTAAGCCCCTCTATGGATCGTACTGATTAGCCAGGATAATTGTGCAATTTTCACAAAAATAGCGCCCCCTACCTATACTTGCAAAATTACACTTTTACGAAAGTGAAAACAAAATTCATATCTCGATTCTCCATGTCACACTGATCAAAAAGGTCCATTACAACACCCCTCTATCTCGCTTTGTTTTTATATTATTAATATCCTGCTTTTACCCCGCCTCTTTGACGACAACTCAAAAGGGCATGCAATTTCCAATTGCACTAATATGTGTATCACATGAGCCCCTCTATGGATCGTACTGATTCGCCTGGATAATTGTGCAATTTTCAAAAAAATAGCGCCCCCTACCTATACCTGCAAAATTACACTTTTACGAAAGTGAAAACAAAAATTATAACCTGATTCTCCATGTCACACTGATCAAAAAAGTCTATTACAACATGCCTCTATCTTGCTTTGTTTTCTTTTTAATTAGGCCCGAGCAACGGACACGAAGTGCCCGGCGAGGGACTAATTAAAATCGTAAAAAAAAAGGGAAAACGCAAGAATTCACATAGCAAACGTGGACCGATACACAAGTAACAGGTATCAGGAATTAGTGCTCCGGGAGGTCTAATTTTGGGTGGCGTTGGCAAGAGAAAATAATAAAAGATGGCTCAGTGGCGCCCCCTCAAACAGGCAGTTTACATTGAGTCAATGAGAGCCCGGTGGCAAAAAATGTCATCGTACAAAGGTGACACTGGCCAGGGACATAGACCACGTCAGGACATGTAAAAAAATATATTATGAGCCCGGCCTAAACTCTACAGGAAGTCGGCCATCTTGGCCCAAACCTCGCACCGTCAAAATCGTACCTGTTGAACTTGTGACCCCTGATCCCCGGGTTTTCAATCGAAAGCTTCAATTTTTGGCCAAAATGTCCCAGACCCATGTGGCTTTCCAAATCCTCATTTCAATTTTGGAAATATTATTGGGCGTGGTCATGACAAGGCCGCAACTCAGAGGCCATTTTCCACCAAATTCAAAGTCTCATATCTTTCACAGACTTTGTGGGATTGCAACGGACCCAATACGGCGCACGTGCACCTTCTCGAGCTGGACCTAACCATGTGCAAACGCAGCCACTATGGCCAAAAATGACCCACTGGCGCCCCCTTCAAGGTTTTTTCTTGAAAAATTCGAATCAAAAAATCCGGATGGTATGGAGTTGTGAAAATAATCACACAGGCCTTCCCCGTCATGGGGATCAACATACCAAAGAGGCATCACTCTGAGTAATGTCGTTTGGGAGAAATAAAATGCCAAAACATAGCAAAAAAACCGTTTCCATTATTATTATTATTATTAGGCCCGAGCAACGGACACGAAGTGCCCGGCGAGGGACTAATTAAAATCGTAAAAAAAAAGGGAAAACGCAAGAATTCAAATAGCAAACGTGGACCGATACACAAGTAACAGGTATCAGAAATTTGTGCTCCGGGAGGTCTAATTTTGGGTGGCGTTGGCAAGAGAAAATAATCAAAGATGGCTCAGTGGCGCCCCCTCAAACAGGCAGTTTACATTGAGTCAATGAGAGCCCGGTGGCAAAAAATGTCATGGTACAAAGGTGACACTGGCCAGGGTCATAGACCACATCAGGACATGTCAAAAAATATATTATGAGCCCGGCCTAAACTCTACAGGAAGTCGGCCATCTTGGCCCAAACCTCGCACCGTCAAAATCGTACCTGTTGAACTTGTGACCCCTGATCCCCGAGTTTTCAATCAAAAGCTTCAATTTTTGGCCAAAATGTCCCAGACCCATGTGGCTTTCCAAATCCTCATTTCAATTTTGGAAATATTTTTGGGCGTGGTCATGACAAGGCCGCAACTCAGAGGCCATTTTCAACCAAATTCAAAGTCTCATATCTTTCACAGACTTTGTGGGATTGCAACGGACCCAATACGGCGCACGTGCACATTCTCGAGCTGGACCTAACCATGTGCAAACGCAGCCACTATGGCCAAAAATGACCCACTGGCGCCCCCTTCAAGGTTTTTTCTTGAAAAATTCCAATCAAAAAATCCGGATGGTATGGAGTTGTGAAAATAATCACACAGGCCTTCCCCGTCATGTGGATCAACATACCAAAAAGGCATCAATCTGAGTAATGTCGTTTGGGAGAAATAAAATGCCAAAACATAGCAAAAAAACTGTTTCCATTATTATTATTATTATTACGTCTTTGATCTCAATTTTGACCCCCTGAACATTAACGAAAACTCAATTTTATTTGACCTAATGATCAGGATTGGTGAAAATTGTACTATTTTGAAGTCCGCCAAACAAAGTGCCCAACAGCGCCCCCTGTGCACATTGCATGGCCGTGAAAGATTTATTTCCACAGAAGTGAAAACAAAGGGTATATTTGGATTCTCCATGTCACACTGATCAAAAAAGTCAATCACAAGATGCCTCTATCTTGCTTTGTTTTTTTTATAATAAATATCATGCTTTTTCCCGCCTCTTTGACGACAACTCAAAAGAGCATGCAAGTTCCAATTGCACTAATATGTGCATCACATGAGCCCCTCTATGGATCGTACTGATTCGCCTGGATAATTGTGCAATTTTCAAAAAAATAGCGCCCCCTACCTATACCTGCAAAATTACACTTTTACGAAAGTGAAAACAAAAATTATAACCTGATTCTCCATGTCACACTGATCAAAAAAGTCTATTACAACATGCCTCTATCTTGCTTTGTTTTCTTTATAATTAGGCCCGAGCAACGGACACGAAGTGCCCGGCGAGGGACTAATTAAAATCGTAAAAAAAAAGGGAAAACGCAAGAATTCAAATAGCAAACGTGGACCGATACACAAGTAACAGGTATCAGAAATTTGTGCTCCGGGAGGTCTAATTTTGGGTGGCGTTGGCAAGAGAAAATAATCAAAGATGGCTCAGTGGCGCCCCCTCAAACAGGCAGTTTACATTGAGTCAATGAGAGCCCGGTGGCAAAAAATGTCATGGTACAAAGGTGACACTGGCCAGGGTCATAGACCACATCAGGACATGTCAAAAAATATATTATGAGCCCGGCCTAAACTCTACAGGAAGTCGGCCATCTTGGCCCAAACCTCGCACCGTCAAAATCGTACCTGTTGAACTTGTGACCCCTGATCCCCGAGTTTTCAATCAAAAGCTTCAATTTTTGGCCAAAATGTCCCAGACCCATGTGGCTTTCCAAATCCTCATTTCAATTTTGGAAATATTTTTGGGCGTGGTCATGACAAGGCCGCAACTCAGAGGCCATTTTCAACCAAATTCAAAGTCTCATATCTTTCACAGACTTTGTGGGATTGCAACGGACCCAATACGGCGCACGTGCACATTCTCGAGCTGGACCTAACCATGTGCAAACGCAGCCACTATGGCCAAAAATGACCCACTGGCGCCCCCTTCAAGGTTTTTTCTTGAAAAATTCCAATCAAAAAATCCGGATGGTATGGAGTTGTGAAAATAATCACACAGGCCTTCCCCGTCATGTGGATCAACATACCAAAAAGGCATCAATCTGAGTAATGTCGTTTGGGAGAAATAAAATGCCAAAACATAGCAAAAAAACTGTTTCCATTATTATTATTATTATTACGTCTTTGATCTCAATTTTGACCCCCTGAACATTAACGAAAACTCAATTTTATTTGACCTAATGATCAGGATTGGTGAAAATTGTACTATTTTGAAGTCCGCCAAACAAAGTGCCCAACAGCGCCCCCTGTGCACATTGCATGGCCGTGAAAGATTTATTTCCACAGAAGTGAAAACAAAGGGTATATTTGGATTCTCCATGTCACACTGATCAAAAAAGTCAATCACAAGATGCCTCTATCTTGCTTTGTTTTTTTTATAATAAATATCATGCTTTTTCCCGCCTCTTTGACGACAACTCAAAAGAGCATGCAAGTTCCAATTGCACTAATATGTGCATCACATGAGCCCCTCTATGGATCGTACTGATTCGCCTGGATAATTGTGCAATTTTCAAAAAAATAGCGCCCCCTACCTATACCTGCAAAATTACACTTTTACGAAAGTGAAAACAAAAATTATAACCTGATTCTCCATGTCACACTGATCAAAAAAGTCTATTACAACATGCCTCTATCTTGCTTTGTTTTCTTTATAATTAGGCCCGAGCAACGGACACGAAGTGCCCGGCGAGGGACTAATTAAAATCGTAAAAAAAAAGGGAAAACGCAAGAATTCAAATAGCAAACGTGGACCGATACACAAGTAACAGGTATCAGAAATTTGTGCTCCGGGAGGTCTAATTTTGGGTGGCGTTGGCAAGAGAAAATAATCAAAGATGGCTCAGTGGCGCCCCCTCAAACAGGCAGTTTACATTGAGTCAATGAGAGCCCGGTGGCAAAAAATGTCATGGTACAAAGGTGACACTGGCCAGGGTCATAGACCACATCAGGACATGTCAAAAAATATATTATGAGCCCGGCCTAAACTCTACAGGAAGTCGGCCATCTTGGCCCAAACCTCGCACCGTCAAAATCGTACCTGTTGAACTTGTGACCCCTGATCCCCGAGTTTTCAATCAAAAGCTTCAATTTTTGGCCAAAATGTCCCAGACCCATGTGGCTTTCCAAATCCTCATTTCAATTTTGGAAATATTTTTGGGCGTGGTCATGACAAGGCCGCAACTCAGAGGCCATTTTCAACCAAATTCAAAGTCTCATATCTTTCACAGACTTTGTGGGATTGCAACGGACCCAATACGGCGCACGTGCACATTCTCGAGCTGGACCTAACCATGTGCAAACGCAGCCACTATGGCCAAAAATGACCCACTGGCGCCCCCTTCAAGGTTTTTTCTTGAAAAATTCCAATCAAAAAATCCGGACGGTATGGAGTTGTGAAAATAATCACACAGGCCTTCCCCGTCATGTGGATCAACATACCAAAAAGGCATCAATCTGAGTAATGTCGTTTGGGAGAAATAAAATGCCAAAACATAGCAAAAAAACTGTTTCCATTATTATTATTATTATTACGTCTTTGATCTCAATTTTGACCCCCTGAACATTAACGAAAACTCAATTTTATTTGACCTAATGATCAGGATTGGTGAAAATTGTACTATTTTGAAGTCCGCCAAACAAAGTGCCCAACAGCGCCCCCTGTGCACATTGCATGGCCGTGAAAGATTTATTTCCACAGAAGTGAAAACAAAGGGTATATTTGGATTCTCCATGTCACACTGATCAAAAAAGTCAATCACAAGATGCCTCTATCTTGCTTTGTTTTTTTTATAATAAATATCATGCTTTTTCCCGCCTCTTTGACGACAACTCAAAAGAGCATGCAAGTTCCAATTGCACTAATATGTGCATCACATGAGCCCCTCTATGGATCGTACTGATTCGCCTGGATAATTGTGCAATTTTCAAAAAAATAGCGCCCCCTACCTATACCTGCAAAATTACACTTTTACGAAAGTGAAAACAAAAATTATAACCTGATTCTCCATGTCACACTGATCAAAAAAGTCTATTACAACATGCCTCTATCTTGCTTTGTTTTCTTTATAATTAGGCCCGAGCAACGGACACGAAGTGCCCGGCGAGGGACTAATTAAAATCGTAAAAAAAAAGGGAAAACGCAAGAATTCAAATAGCAAACGTGGACCGATACACAAGTAACAGGTATCAGAAATTTGTGCTCCGGGAGGTCTAATTTTGGGTGGCGTTGGCAAGAGAAAATAATCAAAGATGGCTCAGTGGCGCCCCCTCAAACAGGCAGTTTACATTGAGTCAATGAGAGCCCGGTGGCAAAAAATGTCATGGTACAAAGGTGACACTGGCCAGGGTCATAGACCACATCAGGACATGTCAAAAAATATATTATGAGCCCGGCCTAAACTCTACAGGAAGTCGGCCATCTTGGCCCAAACCTCGCACCGTCAAAATCGTACCTGTTGAACTTGTGACCCCTGATCCCCGAGTTTTCAATCAAAAGCTTCAATTTTTGGCCAAAATGTCCCAGACCCATGTGGCTTTCCAAATCCTCATTTCAATTTTGGAAATATTTTTGGGCGTGGTCATGACAAGGCCGCAACTCAGAGGCCATTTTCAACCAAATTCAAAGTCTCATATCTTTCACAGACTTTGTGGGATTGCAACGGACCCAATACGGCGCACGTGCACATTCTCGAGCTGGACCTAACCATGTGCAAACGCAGCCACTATGGCCAAAAATGACCCACTGGCGCCCCCTTCAAGGTTTTTTCTTGAAAAATTCCAATCAAAAAATCCGGATGGTATGGAGTTGTGAAAATAATCACACAGGCCTTCCCCGTCATGTGGATCAACATACCAAAAAGGCATCAATCTGAGTAATGTCGTTTGGGAGAAATAAAATGCCAAAACATAGCAAAAAAACTGTTTCCATTATTATTATTATTATTACGTCTTTGATCTCAATTTTGACCCCCTGAACATTAACGAAAACTCAATTTTATTTGACCTAATGATCAGGATTGGTGAAAATTGTACTATTTTGAAGTCCGCCAAACAAAGTGCCCAACAGCGCCCCCTGTGCACATTGCATGGCCGTGAAAGATTTATTTCCACAGAAGTGAAAACAAAGGGTATATTTGGATTCTCCATGTCACACTGATCAAAAAAGTCAATCACAAGATGCCTCTATCTTGCTTTGTTTTTTTTATAATAAATATCATGCTTTTTCCCGCCTCTTTGACGACAACTCAAAAGAGCATGCAAGTTCCAATTGCACTAATATGTGCATCACATGAGCCCCTCTATGGATCGTACTGATTCGCCTGGATAATTGTGCAATTTTCAAAAAAATAGCGCCCCCTACCTATACCTGCAAAATTACACTTTTACGAAAGTGAAAACAAAAATTATAACCTGATTCTCCATGTCACACTGATCAAAAAAGTCTATTACAACATGCCTCTATCTTGCTTTGTTTTCTTTATAATTAGGCCCGAGCAACGGACACGAAGTGCCCGGCGAGGGACTAATTAAAATCGTAAAAAAAAAGGGAAAACGCAAGAATTCAAATAGCAAACGTGGACCGATACACAAGTAACAGGTATCAGAAATTTGTGCTCCGGGAGGTCTAATTTTGGGTGGCGTTGGCAAGAGAAAATAATCAAAGATGGCTCAGTGGCGCCCCCTCAAACAGGCAGTTTACATTGAGTCAATGAGAGCCCGGTGGCAAAAAATGTCATGGTACAAAGGTGACACTGGCCAGGGTCATAGACCACATCAGGACATGTCAAAAAATATATTATGAGCCCGGCCTAAACTCTACAGGAAGTCGGCCATCTTGGCCCAAACCTCGCACCGTCAAAATCGTACCTGTTGAACTTGTGACCCCTGATCCCCGAGTTTTCAATCAAAAGCTTCAATTTTTGGCCAAAATGTCCCAGACCCATGTGGCTTTCCAAATCCTCATTTCAATTTTGGAAATATTTTTGGGCGTGGTCATGACAAGGCCGCAACTCAGAGGCCATTTTCAACCAAATTCAAAGTCTCATATCTTTCACAGACTTTGTGGGATTGCAACGGACCCAATACGGCGCACGTGCACATTCTCGAGCTGGACCTAACCATGTGCAAACGCAGCCACTATGGCCAAAAATGACCCACTGGCGCCCCCTTCAAGGTTTTTTCTTGAAAAATTCCAATCAAAAAATCCGGACGGTATGGAGTTGTGAAAATAATCACACAGGCCTTCCCCGTCATGTGGATCAACATACCAAAAAGGCATCAATCTGAGTAATGTCGTTTGGGAGAAATAAAATGCCAAAACATAGCAAAAAAACTGTTTCCATTATTATTATTATTATTACGTCTTTGATCTCAATTTTGACCCCCTGAACATTAACGAAAACTCAATTTTATTTGACCTAATGATCAGGATTGGTGAAAATTGTACTATTTTGAAGTCCGCCAAACAAAGTGCCCAACAGCGCCCCCTGTGCACATTGCATGGCCGTGAAAGATTTATTTCCACAGAAGTGAAAACAAAGGGTATATTTGGATTCTCCATGTCACACTGATCAAAAAAGTCAATCACAAGATGCCTCTATCTTGCTTTGTTTTTTTTATAATAAATATCATGCTTTTTCCCGCCTCTTTGACGACAACTCAAAAGAGCATGCAAGTTCCAATTGCACTAATATGTGCATCACATGAGCCCCTCTATGGATCGTACTGATTCGCCTGGATAATTGTGCAATTTTCAAAAAAATAGCGCCCCCTACCTATACCTGCAAAATTACACTTTTACGAAAGTGAAAACAAAAATTATAACCTGATTCTCCATGTCACACTGATCAAAAAAGTCTATTACAACATGCCTCTATCTTGCTTTGTTTTCTTTATAATTAGGCCCGAGCAACGGACACGAAGTGCCCGGCGAGGGACTAATTAAAATCGTAAAAAAAAAGGGAAAACGCAAGAATTCAAATAGCAAACGTGGACCGATACACAAGTAACAGGTATCAGAAATTTGTGCTCCGGGAGGTCTAATTTTGGGTGGCGTTGGCAAGAGAAAATAATCAAAGATGGCTCAGTGGCGCCCCCTCAAACAGGCAGTTTACATTGAGTCAATGAGAGCCCGGTGGCAAAAAATGTCATGGTACAAAGGTGACACTGGCCAGGGTCATAGACCACATCAGGACATGTCAAAAAATATATTATGAGCCCGGCCTAAACTCTACAGGAAGTCGGCCATCTTGGCCCAAACCTCGCACCGTCAAAATCGTACCTGTTGAACTTGTGACCCCTGATCCCCGAGTTTTCAATCAAAAGCTTCAATTTTTGGCCAAAATGTCCCAGACCCATGTGGCTTTCCAAATCCTCATTTCAATTTTGGAAATATTTTTGGGCGTGGTCATGACAAGGCCGCAACTCAGAGGCCATTTTCAACCAAATTCAAAGTCTCATATCTTTCACAGACTTTGTGGGATTGCAACGGACCCAATACGGCGCACGTGCACATTCTCGAGCTGGACCTAACCATGTGCAAACGCAGCCACTATGGCCAAAAATGACCCACTGGCGCCCCCTTCAAGGTTTTTTCTTGAAAAATTCCAATCAAAAAATCCGGATGGTATGGAGTTGTGAAAATAATCACACAGGCCTTCCCCGTCATGTGGATCAACATACCAAAAAGGCATCAATCTGAGTAATGTCGTTTGGGAGAAATAAAATGCCAAAACATAGCAAAAAAACTGTTTCCATTATTATTATTATTATTACGTCTTTGATCTCAATTTTGACCCCCTGAACATTAACGAAAACTCAATTTTATTTGACCTAATGATCAGGATTGGTGAAAATTGTACTATTTTGAAGTCCGCCAAACAAAGTGCCCAACAGCGCCCCCTGTGCACATTGCATGGCCGTGAAAGATTTATTTCCACAGAAGTGAAAACAAAGGGTATATTTGGATTCTCCATGTCACACTGATCAAAAAAGTCAATCACAAGATGCCTCTATCTTGCTTTGTTTTTTTTATAATAAATATCATGCTTTTTCCCGCCTCTTTGACGACAACTCAAAAGAGCATGCAAGTTCCAATTGCACTAATATGTGCATCACATGAGCCCCTCTATGGATCGTACTGATTCGCCTGGATAATTGTGCAATTTTCAAAAAAATAGCGCCCCCTACCTATACCTGCAAAATTACACTTTTACGAAAGTGAAAACAAAAATTATAACCTGATTCTCCATGTCACACTGATCAAAAAAGTCTATTACAACATGCCTCTATCTTGCTTTGTTTTCTTTATAATTAGGCCCGAGCAACGGACACGAAGTGCCCGGCGAGGGACTAATTAAAATCGTAAAAAAAAAGGGAAAACGCAAGAATTCAAATAGCAAACGTGGACCGATACACAAGTAACAGGTATCAGAAATTTGTGCTCCGGGAGGTCTAATTTTGGGTGGCGTTGGCAAGAGAAAATAATCAAAGATGGCTCAGTGGCGCCCCCTCAAACAGGCAGTTTACATTGAGTCAATGAGAGCCCGGTGGCAAAAAATGTCATGGTACAAAGGTGACACTGGCCAGGGTCATAGACCACATCAGGACATGTCAAAAAATATATTATGAGCCCGGCCTAAACTCTACAGGAAGTCGGCCATCTTGGCCCAAACCTCGCACCGTCAAAATCGTACCTGTTGAACTTGTGACCCCTGATCCCCGAGTTTTCAATCAAAAGCTTCAATTTTTGGCCAAAATGTCCCAGACCCATGTGGCTTTCCAAATCCTCATTTCAATTTTGGAAATATTTTTGGGCGTGGTCATGACAAGGCCGCAACTCAGAGGCCATTTTCAACCAAATTCAAAGTCTCATATCTTTCACAGACTTTGTGGGATTGCAACGGACCCAATACGGCGCACGTGCACATTCTCGAGCTGGACCTAACCATGTGCAAACGCAGCCACTATGGCCAAAAATGACCCACTGGCGCCCCCTTCAAGGTTTTTTCTTGAAAAATTCCAATCAAAAAATCCGGATGGTATGGAGTTGTGAAAATAATCACACAGGCCTTCCCCGTCATGTGGATCAACATACCAAAAAGGCATCAATCTGAGTAATGTCGTTTGGGAGAAATAAAATGCCAAAACATAGCAAAAAAACTGTTTCCATTATTATTATTATTATTACGTCTTTGATCTCAATTTTGACCCCCTGAACATTAACGAAAACTCAATTTTATTTGACCTAATGATCAGGATTGGTGAAAATTGTACTATTTTGAAGTCCGCCAAACAAAGTGCCCAACAGCGCCCCCTGTGCACATTGCATGGCCGTGAAAGATTTATTTCCACAGAAGTGAAAACAAAGGGTATATTTGGATTCTCCATGTCACACTGATCAAAAAAGTCAATCACAAGATGCCTCTATCTTGCTTTGTTTTTTTTATAATAAATATCATGCTTTTTCCCGCCTCTTTGACGACAACTCAAAAGAGCATGCAAGTTCCAATTGCACTAATATGTGCATCACATGAGCCCCTCTATGGATCGTACTGATTCGCCTGGATAATTGTGCAATTTTCAAAAAAACAGCGCCCCCTACCTATACCTGCAAAATTACACTTTTACGAAAGTGAAAACAAAAATTATAACCTGATTCTCCATGTCACACTGATCAAAAAAGTCTATTACAACATGCCTCTATCTTGCTTTGTTTTCTTTATAATTAGGCCCGAGCAACGGACACGAAGTGCCCGGCGAGGGACTAATTAAAATCGTAAAAAAAAAGGGAAAACGCAAGAATTCAAATAGCAAACGTGGACCGATACACAAGTAACAGGTATCAGAAATTTGTGCTCCGGGAGGTCTAATTTTGGGTGGCGTTGGCAAGAGAAAATAATCAAAGATGGCTCAGTGGCGCCCCCTCAAACAGGCAGTTTACATTGAGTCAATGAGAGCCCGGTGGCAAAAAATGTCATGGTACAAAGGTGACACTGGCCAGGGTCATAGACCACATCAGGACATGTCAAAAAATATATTATGAGCCCGGCCTAAACTCTACAGGAAGTCGGCCATCTTGGCCCAAACCTCGCACCGTCAAAATCGTACCTGTTGAACTTGTGACCCCTGATCCCCGAGTTTTCAATCAAAAGCTTCAATTTTTGGCCAAAATGTCCCAGACCCATGTGGCTTTCCAAATCCTCATTTCAATTTTGGAAATATTTTTGGGCGTGGTCATGACAAGGCCGCAACTCAGAGGCCATTTTCAACCAAATTCAAAGTCTCATATCTTTCACAGACTTTGTGGGATTGCAACGGACCCAATACGGCGCACGTGCACATTCTCGAGCTGGACCTAACCATGTGCAAACGCAGCCACTATGGCCAAAAATGACCCACTGGCGCCCCCTTCAAGGTTTTTTCTTGAAAAATTCCAATCAAAAAATCCGGATGGTATGGAGTTGTGAAAATAATCACACAGGCCTTCCCCGTCATGTGGATCAACATACCAAAAAGGCATCAATCTGAGTAATGTCGTTTGGGAGAAATAAAATGCCAAAACATAGCAAAAAAACTGTTTCCATTATTATTATTATTATTACGTCTTTGATCTCAATTTTGACCCCCTGAACATTAACGAAAACTCAATTTTATTTGACCTAATGATCAGGATTGGTGAAAATTGTACTATTTTGAAGTCCGCCAAACAAAGTGCCCAACAGCGCCCCCTGTGCACATTGCATGGCCGTGAAAGATTTATTTCCACAGAAGTGAAAACAAAGGGTATATTTGGATTCTCCATGTCACACTGATCAAAAAAGTCAATCACAAGATGCCTCTATCTTGCTTTGTTTTTTTTATAATAAATATCATGCTTTTTCCCGCCTCTTTGACGACAACTCAAAAGAGCATGCAAGTTCCAATTGCACTAATATGTGCATCACATGAGCCCCTCTATGGATCGTACTGATTCGCCTGGATAATTGTGCAATTTTCAAAAAAATAGCGCCCCCTACCTATACCTGCAAAATTACACTTTTACGAAAGTGAAAACAAAAATTATAACCTGATTCTCCATGTCACACTGATCAAAAAAGTCTATTACAACATGCCTCTATCTTGCTTTGTTTTCTTTATAATTAGGCCCGAGCAACGGACACGAAGTGCCCGGCGAGGGACTAATTAAAATCGTAAAAAAAAAGGGAAAACGCAAGAATTCAAATAGCAAACGTGGACCGATACACAAGTAACAGGTATCAGAAATTTGTGCTCCGGGAGGTCTAATTTTGGGTGGCGTTGGCAAGAGAAAATAATCAAAGATGGCTCAGTGGCGCCCCCTCAAACAGGCAGTTTACATTGAGTCAATGAGAGCCCGGTGGCAAAAAATGTCATGGTACAAAGGTGACACTGGCCAGGGTCATAGACCACATCAGGACATGTCAAAAAATATATTATGAGCCCGGCCTAAACTCTACAGGAAGTCGGCCATCTTGGCCCAAACCTCGCACCGTCAAAATCGTACCTGTTGAACTTGTGACCCCTGATCCCCGAGTTTTCAATCAAAAGCTTCAATTTTTGGCCAAAATGTCCCAGACCCATGTGGCTTTCCAAATCCTCATTTCAATTTTGGAAATATTTTTGGGCGTGGTCATGACAAGGCCGCAACTCAGAGGCCATTTTCAACCAAATTCAAAGTCTCATATCTTTCACAGACTTTGTGGGATTGCAACGGACCCAATACGGCGCACGTGCACATTCTCGAGCTGGACCTAACCATGTGCAAACGCAGCCACTATGGCCAAAAATGACCCACTGGCGCCCCCTTCAAGGTTTTTTCTTGAAAAATTCCAATCAAAAAATCCGGATGGTATGGAGTTGTGAAAATAATCACACAGGCCTTCCCCGTCATGTGGATCAACATACCAAAAAGGCATCAATCTGAGTAATGTCGTTTGGGAGAAATAAAATGCCAAAACATAGCAAAAAAACTGTTTCCATTATTATTATTATTATTACGTCTTTGATCTCAATTTTGACCCCCTGAACATTAACGAAAACTCAATTTTATTTGACCTAATGATCAGGATTGGTGAAAATTGTACTATTTTGAAGTCCGCCAAACAAAGTGCCCAACAGCGCCCCCTGTGCACATTGCATGGCCGTGAAAGATTTATTTCCACAGAAGTGAAAACAAAGGGTATATTTGGATTCTCCATGTCACACTGATCAAAAAAGTCAATCACAAGATGCCTCTATCTTGCTTTGTTTTTTTTATAATAAATATCATGCTTTTTCCCGCCTCTTTGACGACAACTCAAAAGAGCATGCAAGTTCCAATTGCACTAATATGTGCATCACATGAGCCCCTCTATGGATCGTACTGATTCGCCTGGATAATTGTGCAATTTTCAAAAAAATAGCGCCCCCTACCTATACCTGCAAAATTACACTTTTACGAAAGTGAAAACAAAAATTATAACCTGATTCTCCATGTCACACTGATCAAAAAAGTCTATTACAACATGCCTCTATCTTGCTTTGTTTTCTTTATAATTAGGCCCGAGCAACGGACACGAAGTGCCCGGCGAGGGACTAATTAAAATCGTAAAAAAAAAGGGAAAACGCAAGAATTCAAATAGCAAACGTGGACCGATACACAAGTAACAGGTATCAGAAATTTGTGCTCCGGGAGGTCTAATTTTGGGTGGCGTTGGCAAGAGAAAATAATCAAAGATGGCTCAGTGGCGCCCCCTCAAACAGGCAGTTTACATTGAGTCAATGAGAGCCCGGTGGCAAAAAATGTCATGGTACAAAGGTGACACTGGCCAGGGTCATAGACCACATCAGGACATGTCAAAAAATATATTATGAGCCCGGCCTAAACTCTACAGGAAGTCGGCCATCTTGGCCCAAACCTCGCACCGTCAAAATCGTACCTGTTGAACTTGTGACCCCTGATCCCCGAGTTTTCAATCAAAAGCTTCAATTTTTGGCCAAAATGTCCCAGACCCATGTGGCTTTCCAAATCCTCATTTCAATTTTGGAAATATTTTTGGGCGTGGTCATGACAAGGCCGCAACTCAGAGGCCATTTTCAACCAAATTCAAAGTCTCATATCTTTCACAGACTTTGTGGGATTGCAACGGACCCAATACGGCGCACGTGCACATTCTCGAGCTGGACCTAACCATGTGCAAACGCAGCCACTATGGCCAAAAATGACCCACTGGCGCCCCCTTCAAGGTTTTTTCTTGAAAAATTCCAATCAAAAAATCCGGATGGTATGGAGTTGTGAAAATAATCACACAGGCCTTCCCCGTCATAGGGATCGCGTCCGCCTTAGTGTGAGCTTTCTGAAAATGTATAACATGTGGGGGTAAAAGTAACCAGTCCACTAATACAGCCTGTTCAAAGTGGCAGTATAGCGCCACCTGCAGGCCTTTAAGATGTCTTTTAAGTGGCTTGTAAGTGGCCCGCCCATCCTCCGTGGAAATAGCCAGAGTTGTTCTTCTGGCAGCATGTTGGCCTCTGTCAGAGTTGCCACTGTCAGAGTTTCTCATGAAAATCGTCAATTTTCCCAAATACCCCCTTTATTCACAAAAGCCACACTTTTAGACTCGTACGTAGATATAATACCCCTCTGTGACAGAAAGAAGCTTTAATTTGGGCGTGTTTGCCTCCAAATTGAGCTTTTTTGGACTTTACAGTCACAGGAAGTTTACTTAAGCTGTTTCCTGTCGGTCTCTGCGTGTTCCTCGTACTATGTGGCTCTCACCAAAGTATTACATCATCTATCGAGAGTTCTGCGGGGCTGGAGCACCTTTTCAGATTGTTGGCCGCCCGGGGAATTAGCCCTAATTAAAAATGTTTCTATAAATATTGCCTGAACTGCAATTTCGTCTTGTGAATGCTCGAGTGCTAAACTTTCGTAAGTTTTATGTATAAATCGCTGTGTTCTTGTGTAAGCCTGTATAGCTCCATTGGTAGAGTGCAGGGTTCCCACCGTTACATTGCCGGTTCAATCCCCGCCATGATTTGTTTTTTTCTTGTTTTTTTTACGCAGTACCTACTGGGAAGAACCTGAATCGGCGACTATGCTTCCACCCTCATTAAAAACGGGGAAATGACCCTCACGTTGTACCACATGCAGTTTCATAAGATATTTCACATTTCGGCTGCAAAATAAATCTGTTTGTGTAGCTACATGGGTAAAGTGATAGGTTCCCAACCATGGGATTGCTGGATCAATTCTCACCTTGACTCTTTTTTATTTTTATTTTTTTTGACTCGGCAACTACTGGGAAGAACATAAATCGGCGCCTATGGTCCCACCCTCATTAAAAACTGTAAAAATAACCCCTCTCAACAAAATATTGTTTCACCTATCAAGTACGCTGAATGTCCGAGGCATCCTCTCAAATATTTGTCCCCCAGGCAAGTTTGCTCTAATTATAAAATGATTCAAATCATCTTGGCTCTCCGTTTTCTGCATATACGTGAGCCTGGTGATCTTTATAATAGTAATCCAAGGTCTTTTCATGTGTGTCCGCCTTAGCTCCATGGGTAGAGTTCTGGACTCAAAATCACAAGGATGCCGGATCAATTCCAACCTTGACCTTTTTTTTACTTTTTATTTGTATTTATGTTTTTATTTGATTTTTTACTGGCAATCTACAGGAAAGAACATAAATGAAACATGAAATGAGAAAATCGAGGGGGGTGGGGAGCTTGACCGGAAATGACCTCTCTCCTCCAGTGGCGTGCTAGGACCTAATTTAGAGAATATTAGCCGATATTCGTCCCATTGTGACAGAGTTATAGCTCAGTGATAGGTTCCTGGTCTTTGGTGCGGTAGGTTGCCAGTTCAAACACAGCTTGGACACTTTTCTAATGCTTTCTCTTTTCACATGGCCTGCTGCACTCTGAGCCTGATACAACTCAAGAATGAGCACCAAGTTATGTAGACACAATTATTTAATTGTCCACTTTTCTACGTTTCACTCCCTTTTTCCTCTTTACTCACTGCTTTCTGTAAATATAAGAGTGCAGGATGTTTCATAACATTGATATACGTTTAGTTTGTGCAGTTTCCTACAGCTTGGCTAGCTCTATAGGTAGAGCACTGGGATACCAATCATGAGGTTGCCAGTTCAAGCTCAACCATGGCTTCCTTTTTTTTTTTTTTTTTACTTTTGTAGTTTGGACTGGGCATCTACTGGGAGGAACATACATCAAACTCAGGGATTTAGAGAAAAGTAGCCCACATCAGGTGTACTTCTGTATGGGGTTATTGTTTACCGGTCTCTGGTTCAGGAGGTTACCACTTCAAATATGACTTGGACATTTTTCTAATGTTTTTTCTTTATTTTTTGATAGATTTACCTAAATCACAATCTCATAGTGCACAAGCACAGCGCTTCCGCTCAAAAGTCAATTGGGATACATGTGCTGTCTCTCACTAGTCCCAATGTATACAGATGGTCTTACTACAGGTTTGGCAATATTTACTGAATAATTTTTTAATCAAGGCAATATCGCGTGCGTGCCCACAGATTTGAGTGGGTGATCCAGTCCTGCAGCACCTGGGGCAAGAATGAGGCCGGGGTGTGACGAAGGATCAGGCGAAAGTGGGCCGCGTTAAGGAGCAAAACAAACCGGGTTGGGTGTAAGGCCGAGGCCAGAGCAGGTTTGGGCGAGAGCGGACGGGGGCGGTCACATTCGCAAGGGGGGGGCGGTCGCAAGGGGGGGCGTTCGCAAGGGGGGGGCGGTGGCAAGGGGGGGCGGTGGCAAGGGGGGGCGGTCGCATTCGCAAGGGGGGGGCGGTGGCAAGGGGGGCGGTGGCAAGGTGGGGCGGTGGCAAGGTGGGGCGGTCGCAAGGGGGGGCGGTCGCAAGGGGCGAGGGCCTTTATCGCCGCGAGCGGCTTTAATTATTAGGCCCGAGCAACGGACACGAAGTGCCCGGCGAGGGACTAATTAAAATCGTAAAAAAAAAGGGAAAACGCAAGAATTCAAATAGCAAACGTGGACCGATACACAAGTAACAGGTATCAGGAATTAGTGCTCCGGGAGGTCTAATTTTGGGTGGCGTTCGCAAGAGAAAATAATAAAAGATGGCTCAGTGGCGCCCCCTCAAACAGGCAGTTTACATTGAGTCAATGAGAGCCCGGTGGCAAAAAATGTCATCGTACAAAGGTGACACTGGCCACGGACATAGACCACGTCAGGACATGTGAAAAAATATATTATGAGCCCGGCCTAAACTCTACAGGAAGTCGGCCATCTTGGCCCAAACCTCGCACCGTCAAAATCGTACCTGTTGAACTTGTGACCCCTGATCCCCGAGTTTTCAATCAAAAGCTTCAATTTTTGGCCAAAATGTCCCAGACCCATGTGGCTTTCCAAATCCTCATTTCAATTTTGGAAATATTATTGGGTGTGGTCATGACAAGGCCGCAACTCAGAGGCCATTTTCAACCAAATTCAAAGTCTCATATCTTTCACAGAGTTTGTCGGATTGCAACGGCCCCAATACGGCGCACGTGCACCTTCTCGAGCTGGACCTAACCATGTGCAAACGCAGCCACTATGGCCAAAAATGACCCACTGGCGCCCCCTTCAAGGTTTTTTCTTGAAAAATTCGAATCAAAAAATCCGGATGGTATGGAGTTGTGAAAATAATCACACAGGCCTTCCCCGTCATGGGGATCAACATACCAAAGAGGCATCACTCTGAGTAATGTCGTTTGGGAGAAATAAAATGCCAAAACATAGCAAAAAAACCGTTTCCATTATTATTATTATTATTATTATTATTATTATTATTATTACGTCTTTGAACTCAATTTTGACCCCCTGAACATTAACGAAAACTCAATTTTATTTGACCAAAGGTTCATGGTTGGTGTAAAATTAACTATTTTGATACCCTCAAGACAACACCTTGAACAATGCCTCAGTGGCGCCCCCTCAAGCACGACCCCAATTCAAAAGGAATGATGCATTTTTTGCTCTAAACCTATGTCTTTGGGTACAGTGATAGAGGACATCAAGACAAACCTAAAACATCATTATAGCTCCGCCCTCTGACAAACAGGAAGTCGGCCATATTGGATTGAAAATTGTAGCCTCATTTTCTTCCCCTGATATTTTGTCAAGTCACTCCCAGGGTTTTGGACCAAATGAGATCCAACTTGGTGAGTGTAATCTAGAGGCATAGAGCTCCAATAATCCAGCTCTATTGTTCAGATATCTGTTACGGTTTGTCTGTACGGCTCTGCCAAATATCATGCTTTTTCCCCGCCTCTTTGACGACAACTCAAAAGGGCATGCAAGTTCCAATTGCACTAAAATTTCTATCAGCTAAGCCCCTCTATGGATCGTACTGATTAGCCAGGATAATTGTGCATTTTTCACAAAAATAGCGCCCCCTACCTATACTTGCAAAATTACACTTTTACGAACGTGAAAACAAAATTCATATCTCGATTCTCCATGTCACACTGATCAAAGAAGTCCATTACAACACCCCTCTATCTTGCTTTGTTTTTTATATTATTAATATCATGCTTTTTCCCCGCCTCTTTGACGACAACTCAAAAGAGCATGCAAGTTCCAATTGCACTAATATGTGCATCACATGAGCCCCTCTATGGATCGTACTGATTCGCCTGGATAATTGTGCAATTTTCAAAAAAATAGCGCCCCCTACCTATACCTGCAAAATTACACTTTTACGAAAGTGAAAACTAAAATTATATCCTGATTCTCCATGTCACACTGATCAAAAAAGTCTATTACAACATGCCTCTATCTTGCTTTGTTTTCTTTATAATTAGGCCCGAGCAACGGACACGAAGTGCCCGGCGAGGGACTAATTAAAATCGTAAAAAAAAAGGGAAAACGCAAGAATTCAAATAGCAAACGTGGACCGATACACAAGTAACAGGTATCAGAAATTAGTGCTCCGGGAGGTCTAATTTTGGGTGGCGTTGGCAAGAGAAAATAATCAAAGATGGCTCAGTGGCGCCCCCTCAAACAGGCAGTTTACATTGAGTCAATGAGAGCCCGGTGGCAAAAAATGTCATGGTACAAAGGTGACACTGGCCAGGGTCATAGACCACGTCAGGACATGTCAAAAAATATATTATGAGCCCGGCCTAAACTCTACAGGAAGTCGGCCATCTTGGCCCAAACCTCGAACCTTCAAAATCGTACCTGTTGAACTTGTGACCCCTGATCCCCGAGTTTTCAATCAAAAGCTTCAATTTTTGGCCAAAATGTCCCAGACCCATGTGGCTTTCCAAATCCTCATTTCAATTTTGGAAATATTATCGGGCGTGGTCATGACAAGGCCGCAACTCAAAGGCCATTTTCAACAAAATTCAAAGTCTCATATCTTTCACAGACTTTGTGGGATTGCAACGGACCCAATACGGCGCACGTGCACCTTCTCGAGCTGGACCTAACCATGTGCAAACGCAGCCACTATGGCCAAAAATGACCCACTGGCGCCCCCTTCAAGGTTTTTTCTTGAAAAATTCGAATCAAAAAATCCGGATGGTATGGAGTTGTGAAAATAATCACACAGGCCTTCCCCGTCATGGGGATCAACATACCAAAGAGGCATCACTCTGAGTAATGTCGTTTGGGAGAAATAAAATGCCAAAACATAGCAAAAAAACCGTTTCCATTATTATTATTATTATTATTATTATTATTATTATTATTACGTCTTTGAACTCAATTTTGACCCCCTGAACATTAACGAAAACTCAATTTTATTTGACCAAAGGTTCATGGTTGGTGTAAAATTAACTATTTTGATACCCTCAAGACAACACCTTGAACAATGCCTCAGTGGCGCCCCCTCAAGCACGACCCCAATTCAAAAGGAATGATGCATTTTTTGCTCTAAACCTATGTCTTTGGGTACAGTGATAGAGGACATCAAGACAAACCTAAAACATCATTATAGCTCCGCCCTCTGACAAACAGGAAGTCGGCCATATTGGATTGAAAATTGTAGCCTCATTTTCTTCCCCTGATATTTTGTCAAGTCACTCCCAGGGTTTTGGACCAAATGAGATCCAACTTGGTGAGTGTAATCTAGAGGCATAGAGCTCCAATAATCCAGCTCTATTGTTCAGATATCTGTTACGGTTTGTCTGTACGGCTCTGCCAAATATCATGCTTTTTCCCCGCCTCTTTGACGACAACTCAAAAGGGCATGCAAGTTCCAATTGCACTAAAATTTCTATCAGCTAAGCCCCTCTATGGATCGTACTGATTAGCCAGGATAATTGTGCATTTTTCACAAAAATAGCGCCCCCTACCTATACTTGCAAAATTACACTTTTACGAACGTGAAAACAAAATTCATATCTCGATTCTCCATGTCACACTGATCAAAGAAGTCCATTACAACACCCCTCTATCTTGCTTTGTTTTTTATATTATTAATATCATGCTTTTTCCCCGCCTCTTTGACGACAACTCAAAAGAGCATGCAAGTTCCAATTGCACTAATATGTGCATCACATGAGCCCCTCTATGGATCGTACTGATTCGCCTGGATAATTGTGCAATTTTCAAAAAAATAGCGCCCCCTACCTATACCTGCAAAATTACACTTTTACGAAAGTGAAAACTAAAATTATATCCTGATTCTCCATGTCACACTGATCAAAAAAGTCTATTACAACATGCCTCTATCTTGCTTTGTTTTCTTTATAATTAGGCCCGAGCAACGGACACGAAGTGCCCGGCGAGGGACTAATTAAAATCGTAAAAAAAAAGGGAAAACGCAAGAATTCAAATAGCAAACGTGGACCGATACACAAGTAACAGGTATCAGAAATTAGTGCTCCGGGAGGTCTAATTTTGGGTGGCGTTGGCAAGAGAAAATAATCAAAGATGGCTCAGTGGCGCCCCCTCAAACAGGCAGTTTACATTGAGTCAATGAGAGCCCGGTGGCAAAAAATGTCATGGTACAAAGGTGACACTGGCCAGGGTCATAGACCACGTCAGGACATGTCAAAAAATATATTATGAGCCCGGCCTAAACTCTACAGGAAGTCGGCCATCTTGGCCCAAACCTCGAACCTTCAAAATCGTACCTGTTGAACTTGTGACCCCTGATCCCCGAGTTTTCAATCAAAAGCTTCAATTTTTGGCCAAAATGTCCCAGACCCATGTGGCTTTCCAAATCCTCATTTCAATTTTGGAAATATTATCGGGCGTGGTCATGACAAGGCCGCAACTCAAAGGCCATTTTCAACAAAATTCAAAGTCTCATATCTTTCACAGACTTTGTGGGATTGCAACGGACCCAATACGGCGCACGTGCACATTCTCGAGCTGGACCTAACCATGTGCAAACGCAGCCACTATGGCCAAAAATGACCCACTGGCGCCCCCTTCAAGGTTTTTTCTTGAAAAATTCGGATCAAAAAATCCGGATGGTATGGAGTTGTGAAAATAATCACACAGGCCTTCCCCGTCATGGGGATCAACATACCAAAGAGGCATCACTCTGAGTAATGTCGTTTGGGAGAAATAAAATGCCAAAACATTGCAAAAAAAACGTTTCCATTATTATTATTATTATTATTATTATTATTATTACGTCTTTGAACTCAATTTTGACCCCCTGAACATTAACGAAAACTCAATTTTATTTGACCAAAGGTTCATGGTTGGTGTAAAATTAACTATTTTGATACCCTCAAGACAACACCTTGAACAATGCCTCAGTGGCGCCCCCTCAAGCACGACCCCAATTCAAAAGGAATGATGCATTTTTTGCTCTAAACCTATGTCTTTGAGTACAGTGATAGAGGACATCAAGACAAACCTAAAACATCATTATAGCTCCGCCCTCTGACAAACAGGAAGTCGGCCATATTGGATTGAAAATTGTAGCCTTATTTTCTTCCCCTGATATTTTGTCAAGTCACTCCCAGGGTTTTGGACCAAATGAGATCCAACTTGGTGAGTGTAATCTAGAGACATGGAGCTACAATAATCCAGCTCTATTGTTCAGATATCTGTTACGGTTTGTCTGTACGGCTCTGCCAAATATCATGCTTTTTCCCCGCCTCTTTGACGACAACTCAAAAGGGCATGCAAGTTCCAATTGCACTAAAATTTCTATCAGCTAAGCCCCTCTATGGATCGTACTGATTAGCCAGGATAATTGTGCAATTTTCACAAAAATAGCGCCCCCTACCTATACTTGCAAAATTACACTTTTACGAAAGTGAAAACAAAATTCATATCTCGATTCTCCATGTCACACTGATCAAAAAGGTCCATTACAACACCCCTCTATCTCGCTTTGTTTTTATATTATTAATATCCTGCTTTTACCCCGCCTCTTTGACGACAACTCAAAAGGGCATGCAATTTCCAATTGCACTAATATGTGTATCACATGAGCCCCTCTATGGATCGTACTGATTCGCCTGGATAATTGTGCAATTTTCAAAAAAATAGCGCCCCCTACCTATACCTGCAAAATTACACTTTTACGAAAGTGAAAACAAAAATTATAACCTGATTCTCCATGTCACACTGATCAAAAAAGTCTATTACAACATGCCTCTATCTTGCTTTGTTTTCTTTTTAATTAGGCCCGAGCAACGGACACGAAGTGCCCGGCGAGGGACTAATTAAAATCGTAAAAAAAAAGGGAAAACGCAAGAATTCACATAGCAAACGTGGACCGATACACAAGTAACAGGTATCAGGAATTAGTGCTCCGGGAGGTCTAATTTTGGGTGGCGTTGGCAAGAGAAAATAATCAAAGATGGCTCAGTGGCGCCCCCTCAAACAGGCAGTTTACATTGAGTCAATGAGAGCCCGGTGGCAAAAAATGTCATGGTACAAAGGTGACACTGGCCAGGGTCATAGACCACGTCAGGACATGTCAAAAAATATATTATGAGCCCGGCCTAAACTCTACAGGAAGTCGGCCATCTTGGCCCAAACCTCGAACCTTCAAAATCGTACCTGTTGAACTTGTGACCCCTGATCCCCGAGTTTTCAATCAAAAGCTTCAATTTTTGGCCAAAATGTCCCAGACCCATGTGGCTTTCCAAATCCTCATTTCAATTTTGGAAATATTATCGGGCGTGGTCATGACAAGGCCGCAACTCAAAGGCCATTTTCAACAAAATTCAAAGTCTCATATCTTTCACAGACTTTGTGGGATTGCAACGGACCCAATACGGCGCACGTGCACATTCTCGAGCTGGACCTAACCATGTGCAAACGCAGCCACTATGGCCAAAAATGACCCACTGGCGCCCCCTTCAAGGTTTTTTCTTGAAAAATTCGGATCAAAAAATCCGGATGGTATGGAGTTGTGAAAATAATCACACAGGCCTTCCCCGTCATGGGGATCAACATACCAAAGAGGCATCACTCTGAGTAATGTCGTTTGGGAGAAATAAAATGCCAAAACATTGCAAAAAAAACGTTTCCATTATTATTATTATTATTATTATTATTATTATTACGTCTTTGAACTCAATTTTGACCCCCTGAACATTAACGAAAACTCAATTTTATTTGACCAAAGGTTCATGGTTGGTGTAAAATTAACTATTTTGATACCCTCAAGACAACACCTTGAACAATGCCTCAGTGGCGCCCCCTCAAGCACGACCCCAATTCAAAAGGAATGATGCATTTTTTGCTCTAAACCTATGTCTTTGAGTACAGTGATAGAGGACATCAAGACAAACCTAAAACATCATTATAGCTCCGCCCTCTGACAAACAGGAAGTCGGCCATATTGGATTGAAAATTGTAGCCTTATTTTCTTCCCCTGATATTTTGTCAAGTCACTCCCAGGGTTTTGGACCAAATGAGATCCAACTTGGTGAGTGTAATCTAGAGACATGGAGCTACAATAATCCAGCTCTATTGTTCAGATATCTGTTACGGTTTGTCTGTACGGCTCTGCCAAATATCATGCTTTTTCCCCGCCTCTTTGACGACAACTCAAAAGGGCATGCAAGTTCCAATTGCACTAAAATTTCTATCAGCTAAGCCCCTCTATGGATCGTACTGATTAGCCAGGATAATTGTGCAATTTTCACAAAAATAGCGCCCCCTACCTATACTTGCAAAATTACACTTTTACGAAAGTGAAAACAAAATTCATATCTCGATTCTCCATGTCACACTGATCAAAAAGGTCCATTACAACACCCCTCTATCTCGCTTTGTTTTTATATTATTAATATCCTGCTTTTACCCCGCCTCTTTGACGACAACTCAAAAGGGCATGCAATTTCCAATTGCACTAATATGTGTATCACATGAGCCCCTCTATGGATCGTACTGATTCGCCTGGATAATTGTGCAATTTTCAAAAAAATAGCGCCCCCTACCTATACCTGCAAAATTACACTTTTACGAAAGTGAAAACAAAAATTATAACCTGATTCTCCATGTCACACTGATCAAAAAAGTCTATTACAACATGCCTCTATCTTGCTTTGTTTTCTTTTTAATTAGGCCCGAGCAACGGACACGAAGTGCCCGGCGAGGGACTAATTAAAATCGTAAAAAAAAAGGGAAAACGCAAGAATTCACATAGCAAACGTGGACCGATACACAAGTAACAGGTATCAGGAATTAGTGCTCCGGGAGGTCTAATTTTGGGTGGCGTTGGCAAGAGAAAATAATAAAAGATGGCTCAGTGGCGCCCCCTCAAACAGGCAGTTTACATTGAGTCAATGAGAGCCCGGTGGCAAAAAATGTCATCGTACAAAGGTGACACTGGCCAGGGACATAGACCACGTCAGGACATGTAAAAAAATATATTATGAGCCCGGCCTAAACTCTACAGGAAGTCGGCCATCTTGGCCCAAACCTCGCACCGTCAAAATCGTACCTGTTGAACTTGTGACCCCTGATCCCCGGGTTTTCAATCGAAAGCTTCAATTTTTGGCCAAAATGTCCCAGACCCATGTGGCTTTCCAAATCCTCATTTCAATTTTGGAAATATTATTGGGCGTGGTCATGACAAGGCCGCAACTCAGAGGCCATTTTCCACCAAATTCAAAGTCTCATATCTTTCACAGACTTTGTGGGATTGCAACGGACCCAATACGGCGCACGTGCACCTTCTCGAGCTGGACCTAACCATGTGCAAACGCAGCCACTATGGCCATAAATGACCCACTGGCGCCCCCTTCAAGGTTTTTTCTTGAAAAATTCGAATCAAAAAATCCGGATGGTATGGAGTTGTGAAAATAATCACACAGGCCTTCCCCGTCATAGGGATCGCGTCCGCCTTAGTGTGAGCTTTCTGAAAATGTATAACATGTGGGGGTAAAAGTAACCAGTCCACTTATACAGCCTGTTCAAGTGTGAGAACAGCGCCACCTGCAGGCTTAAGGTGGCTTTTAAGTGGCTTGTAAGTGGCCCGCCCATCCTCCGTAGAAATAGCCAGTGTTGTTCTTCTGGCAGCATGTTGGCCTCTGTCAGAGTTGCCACTGTCAGAGTTTCTCATGAAAATCGTCAATTTTCCCAAATACCCCCTTTATTCACAAAAGCCACACTTTTAGACTCATACGTAGATATAATACCCCTCTGTGACAGAAAGAAGCTTTAATTTGGGCGTGTTTGCCTCCAAATTGAGCTTTTTTGGACTTTACAGTCACAGGAAGTTCACTTAAGCTGTTTCCTGTCCGTCTCTGCGTATTCCTCGTACTATGTGGCTCTCACCAAAGTATTCCATCATCTATCGAGAGTTCTGCGGGGCTGGAGCACCTTTTCAGATTGTTGGCCGCCCGGGGAATTAGCCCTAATTACAAATGTTTCTATAAATATTGCCTGAACTGCAATTTCGTCTTGTGAACGCTCGAGTGCTAAACTTTCGTAAGTTTTATGTATAAATCGCTGTGTTCTTGTGTAAGCCTGTATAGCTCCATTGGTAGAGTGCAGGGTTCCCACTGTTACATTGCCGGTTCAATCCCCGCCATGATTTTTTTTTTTCTTTTTTTTTTTACGCAGTACCTACTGGGAAGAACCTGAATCGGTGACTATGCTCCCACCCTCATTAAAAACGGGGAAATGACCCTCACGTTGTACCACATGCAGTTTCATAAGATATTTCACATTTCGGCTGCAAAATAAATCTGCTTGTGTAGCTACATGGGTAAAGTGATAGGTTCCCAACCATGGGATTGCTGGATCAATTCTCACCTTGACTCTTTTTTATTTTTTTTGACTCGGCAACTACTGGGAAGAACATGAATCGGCGCCTATGGTCCCACCCTCATTAAAAACTGTAAAAATAACCCCTCTCAACAAAATATTGTTTCACCTATCAAGTACGCTGAATGTCCGAGGCATCCTCTCAAATATTTGTCCCCCAGGCAGGTTTGCTCTAATTATAAAATGATTCAAATCATCTTGGCTCTCCGTTTTCTGCATATACGTGAGCCTGGTGATCTTTATAATAGTAATCCAAGGTCTTTTCATGTGTACCCGCCTTAGCTCCATGGGTAGAGTTCTGGACTCAAAATCACAAGGATGCCGGATCAAGCCCAACCTTGAACTTTTTTTACTTTTTATTTGTATTCATGTTTTTATTTGATTTTTTACTGGCAATCTACAGGAAAGAACATAAATGAAACATGAAATGAGAAAATGGAGGGGGGTGGGGGGGGGGGGTGGGGAGCTTGACCGGAAATGACCTCTCTCCTCTAGGACCTAATTTAGAGAATATTAGCCTATATTCGTCCCATTGTGACAGAGTTATAGCTCAGTGATAGGTTCCTGGTCTTTGGTGCGGTAGGTTGCCAGTTCAAACACTGCCTGGGAACATTTCTAAAGCTTTCTCTTTTCACATGGCCTGCTGCACTCTGATACAACTCAAGAATGAGCACCAAGTTATGTAGACACAATTATTTAATTGTCCACTTTTCTACGTTGCACTCCCTTTTTCCTCTTTACTCACTGCTTTCTGTAAATATAAGAGTGCAGGATGTTTCATAACATTGATATATACGTTTAGTTTGCGCAGTTTCCTACAGCTTGGCTAGCTCTATAGGTAGAGCGCTGGGATACCAATCATGAGGTTGCCAGTTCAAGCTCAACCATGGCTTCCTTTTTTTTTTTTTTTTTACTTTTGTAGTTTGGACTGGGCATCTACAGGGAGGAACATACATCAAACTCAGGGATTTAGAGAAAAGTAGCCAACATCAGGTGTACTTCTGTATGGGGTTATTGTTTACCGGTCTCTGGTTCAGGAGGTTACCACTTCAAATATGACTTGGACATTTTTCTAATGTTTTTTCTTTATTTTTTGATAGATTTACCTAAATCACAATCTCATAGTGCACAAGCACAACGCTTCCGCTCAAAGGTCAATTGGGATACATGTGCTGTCTCTCACTAGTCCCAATGTATACAGATGGTTTTACTACAGGTTTGGCAATATTTACTGAATAATTTTTTACTCAAGGCAATATCGCGTGCGTGCCTACAGATTTCAGTGGGTGATCCAGTCCTGCAGCACCTGGGGCAAGAGTGAGGCCGGGGTGTGACGAAGGATCAGGCGAAAGTGGGCCGCGTTAAGGAGCAAAACAAACCGGGTTGGGTGTAAGGCCGAGGCCAGAGCAGATTTGGGCGAGAGCGGACGGGGGCGGTCACATTCGCAAGGGGGGGCGGTCGCAAGGGGGGGCGTTCGCAAGGGGGGGCGGTGACAAGGGGGGGCGGTGGCAAGGGGGGGCGGTCGCATTCGCAAGGGGGGGCGGTGGCAAGGGGGGGCGGTCGCAAGGGGGGGCGGTCGCAAGGGGCGAGGGCCTTTATCGCCGCGAGCGGCTTTAATTATTATTATTATTACGTCTTTGATCTCAATTTTGACCCCCTGAACATTAACGAAAACTCAATTTTATTTGACCTAATGATCAGGATTGGTGAAAATTGTACTATTTTGAAGTCCGCCAAACAAAGTGCCCAACAGCGCCCCCTGTGCACATTGCATGGCCGTGAAAGATTTATTTCCACAGAAGTGAAAACAAAGGGTATATTTGGATTCTCCATGTCACACTGATCAAAAAAGTCAATCACAAGATGCCTCTATCTTGCTTTGTTTTTTTTATAATAAATATCATGCTTTTTCCCGCCTCTTTGACGACAACTCAAAAGAGCATGCAAGTTCCAATTGCACTAATATGTGCATCACATGAGCCCCTCTATGGATCGTACTGATTCGCCTGGATAATTGTGCAATTTTCAAAAAAATAGCGCCCCCTACCTATACCTGCAAAATTACACTTTTACGAAAGTGAAAACAAAAATTATAACCTGATTCTCCATGTCACACTGATCAAAAAAGTCTATTACAACATGCCTCTATCTTGCTTTGTTTTCTTTATAATTAGGCCCGAGCAACGGACACGAAGTGCCCGGCGAGGGACTAATTAATATCGTAAAAAAAAAGGGAAAACGCAAGAATTCAAATAGCAAACGTGGACCGATACACAAGTAACAGGTATCAGAAATTTGTGCTCCGGGAGGTCAAATTTTGGGTGGCGTTGGCAAGAGAAAATAATCAAAGATGGCTCAGTGGCGCCCCCTCAAACAGGCAGTTTACATTGAGTCAATGAGAGCCCGGTGGCAAAAAATGTCATGGTACAAAGGTGACACTGGCCAGGGTCATAGACCACATCAGGACATGTCAAAAAATATATTATGAGCCCGGCCTAAACTCTACAGGAAGTCGGCCATCTTGGCCCAAACCTCGCACCGTCAAAATCGTACCTGTTGAACTTGTGACCCCTGATCCCCGAGTTTTCAATCAAAAGCTTCAATTTTTGGCCAAAATGTCCCAGACCCATGTGGCTTTCCAAATCCTCATTTCAATTTTGGAAATATTTTTGGGCGTGGTCATGACAAGGCCGCAACTCAGAGGCCATTTTCAACCAAATTCAAAGTCTCATATCTTTCACAGACTTTGTGGGATTGCAACGGACCCAATACGGCGCACGTGCACATTCTCGAGCTGGACCTAACCATGTGCAAACGCAGCCACTATGGCCAAAAATGACCCACTGGCGCCCCCTTCAAGGTTTTTTCTTGAAAAATTCCAATCAAAAAATCCGGATGGTATGGAGTTGTGAAAATAATCACACAGGCCTTCCCCGTCATAGGGATCGCGTCCGCCTTAGTGTGAGCTTTCTGAAAATGTATAACATGTGGGGGTAAAAGTAACCAGTCCACTAATACAGCCTGTTCAAAGTGGCAGTATAGCGCCACCTGCAGGCCTTTAAGATGTCTTTTAAGTGGCTTGTAAGTGGCCCGCCCATCCTCCGTGGAAATAGCCAGAGTTGTTCTTCTGGCAGCATGTTGGCCTCTGTCAGAGTTGCCACTGTCAGAGTTTCTCATGAAAATCGTCAATTTTCCCAAATACCCCCTTTATTCACAAAAGCCACACTTTTAGACTCGTACGTAGATATAATACCCCTCTGTGACAGAAAGAAGCTTTAATTTGGGCGTGTTTGCCTCCAAATTGAGCTTTTTTGGACTTTACAGTCACAGGAAGTTTACTTAAGCTGTTTCCTGTCGGTCTCTGCGTGTTCCTCGTACTATGTGGCTCTCACCAAAGTATTACATCATCTATCGAGAGTTCTGCGGGGCTGGAGCACCTTTTCAGATTGTTGGCCGCCCGGGGAATTAGCCCTAATTAAAAATGTTTCTATAAATATTGCCTGAACTGCAATTTCGTCTTGTGAATGCTCGAGTGCTAAACTTTCGTAAGTTTTATGTATAAATCGCTGTGTTCTTGTGTAAGCCTGTATAGCTCCATTGGTAGAGTGCAGGGTTCCCACCGTTACATTGCCGGTTCAATCCCCGCCATGATTTGTTTTTTTCTTGTTTTTTTTACGCAGTACCTACTGGGAAGAACCTGAATCGGCGACTATGCTTCCACCCTCATTAAAAACGGGGAAATGACCCTCACGTTGTACCACATGCAGTTTCATAAGATATTTCACATTTCGGCTGCAAAATAAATCTGTTTGTGTAGCTACATGGGTAAAGTGATAGGTTCCCAACCATGGGATTGCTGGATCAATTCTCACCTTGACTCTTTTTTATTTTTATTTTTTTTGACTCGGCAACTACTGGGAAGAACATAAATCGGCGCCTATGGTCCCACCCTCATTAAAAACTGTAAAAATAACCCCTCTCAACAAAATATTGTTTCACCTATCAAGTACGCTGAATGTCCGAGGCATCCTCTCAAATATTTGTCCCCCAGGCAAGTTTGCTCTAATTATAAAATGATTCAAATCATCTTGGCTCTCCGTTTTCTGCATATACGTGAGCCTGGTGATCTTTATAATAGTAATCCAAGGTCTTTTCATGTGTGTCCGCCTTAGCTCCATGGGTAGAGTTCTGGACTCAAAATCACAAGGATGCCGGATCAATTCCAACCTTGACCTTTTTTTTACTTTTTATTTGTATTCATGTTTTTATTTGATTTTTTACTGGCAATCTACAGGAAAGAACATAAATGAAACATGAAATGAGAAAATCGAGGGGGGTGGGGAGCTTGACCGGAAATGACCTCTCTCCTCCAGTGGCGTGCTAGGACCTAATTTAGAGAATATTAGCCGATATTCGTCCCATTGTGACAGAGTTATAGCTCAGTGATAGGTTCCTGGTCTTTGGTGCGGTAGGTTGCCAGTTCAAACACAGCTTGGACACTTTTCTAATGCTTTCTCTTTTCACATGGCCTGCTGCACTCTGAGCCTGATACAACTCAAGAATGAGCACCAAGTTATGTAGACACAATTATTTAATTGTCCACTTTTCTACGTTTCACTCCCTTTTTCCTCTTTACTCACTGCTTTCTGTAAATATAAGAGTGCAGGATGTTTCATAACATTGATATACGTTTAGTTTGTGCAGTTTCCTACAGCTTGGCTAGCTCTATAGGTAGAGCACTGGGATACCAATCATGAGGTTGCCAGTTCAAGCTCAACCATGGCTTCCTTTTTTTTTTTTTTTTTACTTTTGTAGTTTGGACTGGGCATCTACTGGGAGGAACATACATCAAACTCAGGGATTTAGAGAAAAGTAGCCCACATCAGGTGTACTTCTGTATGGGGTTATTGTTTACCGGTCTCTGGTTCAGGAGGTTACCACTTCAAATATGACTTGGACATTTTTCTAATGTTTTTTCTTTATTTTTTGATAGATTTACCTAAATCACAATCTCATAGTGCACAAGCACAGCGCTTCCGCTCAAAAGTCAATTGGGATACATGTGCTGTCTCTCACTAGTCCCAATGTATACAGATGGTCTTACTACAGGTTTGGCAATATTTACTGAATAATTTTTTAATCAAGGCAATATCGCGTGCGTGCCCACAGATTTGAGTGGGTGATCCAGTCCTGCAGCACCTGGGGCAAGAATGAGGCCGGGGTGTGACGAAGGATCAGGCGAAAGTGGGCCGCGTTAAGGAGCAAAACAAACCGGGTTGGGTGTAAGGCCGAGGCCAGAGCAGGTTTGGGCGAGAGCGGACGGGGGCGGTCACATTCGCAAGGGGGGGGGCGGTCGCAAGGGGGGGCGTTCGCAAGGGGGGGCGGTGGCAAGGGGGGGCGGTGGCAAGGGGGGGCGGTCGCATTCGCAAGGGGGGGCGGTGGCAAGGGGGGCGGTGGCAAGGTGGGGCGGTGGCAAGGTGGGGCGGTCGCAAGGGGGGGCGGTCGCAAGGGGCGAGGGCCTTTATCGCCGCGAGCGGCTTTAATTATTATTATTATTATTATTATTATTATTTATGCACACTACTTGGAGTATCCCGGTGTAAGTACGACTGTTCAGTATCCAGTGAGGTCTGTACTGTCACATAACCTGTCAAGGATTATGTGACGTGACTCTTGGTCTCTGTAGTGAATCACAGATGAGTTTGTAAAACCACAAGAGGCTGTAAAGAAGGACTGATGATGGTGTAGACCCTATAAGAGACTATATGTAACTTTTTTACCACATAGTGGCAGACCTTTTGCAATAACTCACATGGAAGTACGGCTGCAAAGGGGCGGAACATTTCTGGACATTTTCTGGGAACTTTCAATGGGAACTTGAGTTATTTGAAGTAGAGCGTCTTTAACGACCTGCTCACCCTAGTATCGGTCAGTCCTGTCCTATTCATAGATGATCACTGCCCATTATCTGTCCTATTCATGGCTGATCACTGCTAATTACCTGCCTATTGTTCTTTTGTTAGCTGAGGTGCCGTCTCCTTGGACTGGCCATGCCCTTTCGGTTTCTACCGAAGTATACAGGTGCTCGTCATATAATTAGAATATCATGAGAAAGTTCATTTATTTCTGTAATTCTCACTTAAAATGTGAAACTAATGGACTCATTACATGCAAAGTGAAATGTCAAGCCTTTATTTGTTAGAATTTTGATGATTATGGCTTACAGTCCATTTTCAAAATATTCAAATTTTATGAGATTTTTAATTTGGGTTTTTTACAAGCTGAGCCATAATATTCAAAATAAAACTAATAAAGGCTGTTTTAATATTGCACTTTGAATGTAGTGAGTCTATTAGTTTCACATTTTAAGTTGAATTACAGAAGTGAATGCACTTTTTCATGACATTCTAATTATATGATGAGCACCTGTATTTGTGCATTTTTCGTCGCATAAACAATTGGCAAACTATTTGTTACCCATTAATTATGTATTTGAACCATAAAACATGCATTAAACACCCAGACCAATGACCCAGACCCACAGAAGAAGTGTGAGGCTCATATTGTCATCATGTTAAAACATCACACAACTTAAATGTTGTTTATCTTTCTAATAAGTGGTTGGCAAAGTGGTCAAGTTTTATTCCATGATTTTGTTTTATCACATTGGTTATTGGTTCTGTCACCTGTCGCTAACTTAGATCATGACCGTCACCAATACTGAACAAGGAGTGAACGGGGAACAGTATATACACCGGTGTCTGACACAGAGCTGCATTAAACAGACCTAAATTAGAGAACAATCTTTACAGGCTGACACGGGTACAGACTCTTAAAACGATATGATATTGTAATACCGAACACACTTGGTGAATATACAAACATGGAGGGTATCTAAATCCCTTCTTTGTATTGTAACCTTAAACACTGTCCTCTTCAAACCTTAATGTCATACAAGGGGATGTTGATTTCTTTGAGACTTTTTAGATATTTCTTTGACAGATATTTCAGTGTATATAACTATCAAATCAGATTCTTATGCTGCAGTTTATATCTGTCAGTACAGAAGCAGCCTTCAGTTCCATTTATTCCCCGTTTTTCACATGAATTATCGAAAACCCGTTGATTCCCATGGAAAAGTTACTACGTTGAAAATTCCTGACATTTTACAACCCTACCAGGAAGTCAGTTTATGTTGACTATAGGACACTGATGATTTACGACCTAGAGCTAATATGTTTCAGTCATTTTTTAATTCATATTCGGCAACACACATAGTACAAAATAGTGGGGTTGTTTCGACTTGTTTTGTTTTAGTAGTATAGTGTAGTCGGGTAGAACATACCACTGATGAAGCTAAAACTACGGTCTGTGGAGAAAGGGTGATGCAACACTGTTACACAAGTCACATTGTACAGCCTATAGCTCGCTGGTATAGCATTATGTTTTGGGCCATACCTGTTAGCATAGCCTTTTGCTAAGTCTAATTTTTTCAGTAAGTTCTGTATTTACAACAGCCTTTCAGGTGCCTTCATGTTTTGTTAGCCATTGTCCCTCTTGTGATGTGTAAATGTCATTGACTCGGCCATTAATTCCTTACCAAAATGGGACTGTCCCACGCTTTTTGTTGTGTTCATTCATTTGGTGCTAGCCACGTCACCCCTGCCAACGCTACACAGCCAGCACATCGCTTTACAGCAGGGTTTCACGGGCCTTGAGCTAGTTACTATAGCAACCACGGAGGAGGACGACTGAGAGGAGGGAGAGGGATGCTGACAGGGGGGCGGTGGGCGGAGACGGGTTGCGGATGCTGGGGTTCCTTCTGGGTCCGATTGGTGGTTTTGGGTGTGTTAGCCCCTCCCACTGTGCTGTGTCATAAGCCTCATCATTTCTGCTGCAAAACCCGTGACTGCTGCTGCTGCTGCGTGGTCTGCCTGCGCTCTCTTTCTCTCACACACACAGATCACCGCTTTATTATTGTGGCTTTTTGAGAGATGCGGTATCCCATGTGCGGAGCAAGGACAGCCCCCCATGTGAGGATGTTGCGGACTCTGAGGACATGATTTTATTGCGGGAGCTAAGGAGATGCGATATGGACAGAGGACAAGCAGGCAAGAATGTAAACATTGGTGACAAGCGGAAAATTTGTATATCAAAGTAGCAAGACCATTGTATTGACTGGGAAGATTGGAAGATGGAGCCAAGATGATTGTGTAGAGCATTTGTTCTTTTTTTTTATGGACGTAGATTAAAAAATGGATACGTTGGCTCATGAAGAACAACATTTTTGTCAATTTCCATTTTCCAACAACTAAAGCCGTGCTAGCTCCTCGGGCTGCCCCAACAGAATGAAGACTGTTTGCTGCTAATGAGTGTGGGACAAAAAGAACATATGATGACACTGGACCCTCACCAACAATTACCGCGGGGCAGCTGGCATTTGCTCGGCATGCTGGGATATGGGAAATAACCGAAGCTACCACAGTCACTGACGGAGGACGTCGCTGTGTCCGGGCATACTAGGACTTTGGGGATTTGTAGAGATGGTGTTGAAGTTGAGTTTGCAGAGGATACGTTGTTGCGCTCTAGACATCTGTTTCCCAAAGCAGTGAGGATGAAAAGGCGAGTCCAGGCCAAGGGGCAGAGGTTTGTCAAAGCGGACTACTATGAGCTGGACTGGTACTATGAAGAGTGCACAGATGGTAAGTCATGAGGTACAACGTGATTGAAATTAAATGCCCTTTTGAACGCAAGCAAGATATAGTGCGAAGAACTTCAGATGAAAAAACAAATCTAATAAAACTTGTGTTTTGACTTGTGTGTTTTCGTGAGTTTAGTTTAATCCATGTCACATCCACTATAATATAATAATATAATTTAAAAACTGAAAATCAAATCAAAAGGATGTGGATTAACACAATGTTTCCCTTATGAGCTAAAGGCTTTGTTATGAATTGTCTCGATCCTTCAAGTGTTATATCATAAAATAAAAATGTTGCTCTCAGTGACTAAGCAGTGGTTTCTCAAGCTGCCCGCTGCTGCTCAGAGCGGGTGTTGTAACAGGTGTAATTCAATGATGGCCAGTCATTGAAGTTGCCAAACCAAGTGCCTGCGGTTGCCAGAGCAGGAAGCTGTAAACGGAGGCACTTGTGTTAAAATTGAAGATTGGAAAATGGTTGCAGGTTGTTTGTTAGCTACTTAGCGACAGTGGCTGCCTTTCTGGTCAACAGGGAAACCAAAACTCCCACAGGGAAAACCTAAGTGACAATGACGATTGTCTGCAGAAGTAACCAGTCATTTGGGATAGAGAAATACAGCACGTACACTTTATGATGCAGTGACACAATGTGTAGGTAATTGTTTTGCATTACTATTTTAACAAATGCTTTTACAAGCCACATATGTTTAGGATAAGTGAATATTGACACACAAAACAAAACACAGATCTACTAAAACTTGTGTGTTTGACTTGTGTGTTTTCGTGAGTTTAGTTTGGTCCGTGTCACATCCACTATAATATAATTTAAAAACTGAAAATAAAATCAAAAGGATGTGGATTAACAACATTTTTATCTCTTATGAGCTAAAGGCTTTAATATTAAATGGGACAAAAACAATTAACAAAAATCACTATTTACACCAACCTTATTACATTCTTTCGGTAATACTGAATATACCTGCTAAAATGCTGGTGATGTTTTGCTTCAGTCTGTGAGAATGAGTCCATGACTATTATGTGCACGATGTGATGATGCACGTGTGTAAGGGATGCTCTCAAATGTTACATAATCTCTGAGACGACTCTGCACCCCCATAATCCAAGCTGTGCCATTTTCAACATCTGCAGTGTTATTCAACCCAAAGCATTTGTGTTTTCTATATGCAGCAGTAATAACATAACCATTATGTAATCTGATACATACATGACTTATTGTTAATAAACTGCCTGATGATGCACAGAGGCAGGTGTAGAAATTAGCTGGTTGTGTCTTATTCTGATCTGAGAGAGGAAAGAAGGAAGTAGGTTGGTTTATATTTAGATCAATGATTTGCTTTGTGCTGCTACACACCATTGTATTGCTGATAGCAGCCTGCCAAAACCTCTGGCACTGAGGCCTTTAAGGACATGCATAAGTCACTTAAAAGGAAGGGAATTTTTTTAAAAGACTTCCCTAATGCCCAAATGTCTGGAGGAAAAGCTGGTTGTGAACACTAACGTATAAGAGGGTAGCACTGGATTGTTTTAAGTTGTTCAGATATTATTCCAACGTATGCAAAACTTAAAATATGTTTTATGAAGTGAAATCATGATTGAAGTTTAGCGAAGTGGCTAAGTGAAAAGCGGTCAAGCTGAAACGTGACCAAAATCTAAACCATGACAGACGGGAGTGTTTGTCTGAAACCTCTGGCTTTCTCTGTTGCATGAATCGGCCCATTGAGCAAAGTCACTCAGGCATATAGCTCTGTCTAATTTGGCAGCACTTTCTATACCAATTACTGTAATTACAACACTGGAATGGCACCTACTGAGCAGAAAACTGGGATGCTTCATGTTGTGTTGTGGCAACTGCGTGCATTGACGGTAACTGCTGATTCAAAATAAAAGGGAAATTGGGTTTGTTGGTTATCATGCCTGGATTTTAATTTGAAAACGGTTTGTGAATAATGTTTAATCATATCCACTGCGTGTTCAGGTCTGACTGTAATCTTATCTAAAGCAGAGGTGAACCCAGCATTTACCTGGATGTTTCCCCTGCTCCACCTGCACACAGGCCTGATCTATTATTACTTTCACAGAGGCGCGACTGTGACCGGACTGTACCAAGTTGGTATGGGACGTGATGTCTGCTCCTCTGTTTTCTTTGTGTGTCTTTATGTACACATATTAAGGAGGACTGTCATGTTTTTTTTTTTTTAAGTAAGCAAATATTACAACAGCTGTACTGCAGTATGAACAATAATTGACCTAGGTTACCGTTTTAATCAGTACTTTACATTAACCTAGTTTGACAGCTGCCCTGTTTGTGGGCATACAGTGGGCTCATTATGTTATTTGTTTTAGTTCTACTTTTTTCTGTGCGATTGTCTGTCTGATTTGTCTGCATTGCTTTTCTATTGACAACAATTCTGAAATGATGAAATATTGTTCTTTGTCACAGTAATGCTAATTGATGATTTTAAATGATTATTAAAGCTTTATCTCAGTGGCAAATCCCATTAATTGCCCATAATACAGAAAAGTGCACCCTAGCCTATTAGCTCTTGGTGATATTTATCATGTACTTTTTCGTATCCATACTTCATTGTAATGAATTGGGAAGAAAAAGAGGGACATGAGTTCTTCCTGAACCCACTGTCTGTGTGTGATCGTCCACCCTTTGTTTGAGTTAAAGTGAAGTGGACCACTTTTGACCAATCAGAGCAACGGGGAGGAGTCTGCTCCAGTTGACATGAAACTAGAGACACATGATACACCCTTATTACAAACGTCCCGGCAGACTCCACATTACCTGGACTTACACACTGCCCACGTACTATGGATTACTTTCAGAGACCTTTTGTAAACATGGCAGGCTCCTGATTGGATGTACTTCCCACACGTTATATCTACATGTTAGAAATTGATTCATAGGCAAAACTCTCCCTTTGGTGCAAAGGTCGAGAAGGAGCCATGGCGTTGCACCTGCGGTCTTTGCATATTTGCGTTTGGTCTTAACAATGGTGGAGTATGGAATTGCTCAAAACAGAGGTGTACGAGAGCGCTAACCAGTCAGGGGAGGATGAAGACAGTTTTGGGTTTCCCATTTGTGAAAGCTCCAAACTGGAGGAAGGGGATGAAGAACAAGAGGAGTACGTCAGTGGACCAAGTGTTGTAGGTTCTGAGCAAGACCGAGGGCTGGACGAGGAGCAGCAGCTTGTGTTGGAAGGTCTGTCCCGTCAGAAAATGAGTCATGTTAATAGTGATACTGGTGCAATAGTACGGATTAATCGGGGTCTTTGGTTTTAGTAACATGCCTGCTTTCATTTCTGCAATGGATTTGAATATTAAACGTAAAGCTGGATTACAATGAACTCCATCTGAACTTAATTGTGCTGACATAAAGAGAGGGGAAAAATCAATATCAAGTCATTGATTGTCATTGTCTCAACATGATCACTTCACCTGTCAAGAAATCTGCCGCTTGTTGAATAGGTTTTGTGTTTGCTGTCGCTGACCTTTGACAGGCTGTTGCCCAGTAGCAGCAACTATCAACTCACAACTTTCCCTTAGCTTGACAACCTTTCAACGCTGTTAATAGGGCCTGCTCCGTCTGTTCGTTACCTCAACATTGCCAGGACAAAAATCAAAAACAATTTATTTTTGTTCAGTAGTGATGGCACTGAGCTGCTTTGGGAGCCTGCTCTGTAAGACTACATTAGGTCTCTTTTTTCCTTCGCTCCCTCTCACTAAAAGAGAGACAAGGGGAGAGTGACTGGGTTTGTCTTGATTTACTCGTTCTGTCTCTATGTAGAAATGTAAGGAAAAAGATCCAGATCACCCATCACCAGTATACCACACCTTCACCTACTGTTCAGCTGGCCTTATCAATCACGATCAAACCTAATAACATGATAATATGACAATCAGGTGCAGTAGCATTACATTTCAGAGAAGGCTGAAATATGAACTGCTAAACTAAAGCAAGAATCTACAGGGTTTACGAGGTCGTCTGATACATAATATGATCTTAGAAACAAGGTATGTTGTTGTTTGCAAAGTGTACTCCGGAAATAATTGCAGCTTTGCATTTTGTTAACTGCAATCATTAAAACTGGTATTTTGGAGGTAAATTGCAATTTGAACATTAATCTAGAAGTATTATTTATTATAGTTTAGTTTATACAAATACTACAGAATGTGTATAATACATTTTGTATTAACTATATTTCACAGCTTTCTTGATTGATTTCTACATGTTTTTTTGTGGTTCTTGTCACCATGGTATGAACACATTTGTTTAACTGGATGAAGTGATAAGAAAATGAAGCCCTTATCAAACAACCAGGTCCACTGTTAGGAATAATATTAAACTTGATATTTACATAATGACAAATCACTCTTTCTATATTTGGATTATTTCTGTGGATGTTTCTTTGGTTACTCTGTGCACCTTATCAACTACCCCCAAGAGAAAAGTTTCCAAAGCTTTATATGATGTGTCTCGCCCTGTGTTTTCTCCATACTGTGGTACTATGGTGGTGCCCTGTTTGCATTAGCTGGTTGTGTTTTGCATCTGGACACAGCAGGGTTAAAATGTGTACATTAAAAGTGGAAAACAAGTTCAAAGTGAAAACAATTGCTGTTAAAATGTCTCTTATACTGTACTTAAAGACCAAAGAGAGACTTGACTGGTTTTTGTGGCACTTCAGGTGTGACCACCTTGGCTCATAACAAGAGTGTTTGATTTCTAAGGAACTGGGTGGAGGTGCTTGAATATTTGTTTGAGATAGATCGTAATACAGCATTTGTGTGTGTACATGGTGTGATTTAAGGTTAGAGGAGAAGAAAGTGTAGTGATTTTATAGTGGTATAAGACCTTTACTAGGGCTGGGCGATATGGCCTAAAATCTATATCATGATATGAATAAATAAATATCACGATAACAATATATTTTACAATATAATTGACAATGGACGAATTACTTCAAAATCCCAGCCTTACGCCTATTGGGAAGATTCATTCAGTGATATTTTATTCTTTTTTTTTTCTACGGCATAATTGTCTCGCAAATATGATCTACTCAAGCAGTTTACATCCTTCATTTCATTTTTACTTTTTCAGCACGTGTCCCCGTGTTCTACAGTCACCGTTTATGCTGCTCTGATGGAGCAGAGCGTAACATAAATTATATTGTGTCCACAACGATATAAAAAATTACAACGATATCAAAACATTATATCACGATAACGATATGCGATACGATATGGCCCAACCCTAACCTTTACATTATTATTTTTTATAATATTCTTAAATGCAAATGACATTTAACTACAATAACAAATTATCAAATACATAGGAGGACAAACTTCTTAATTTGATCCAAAATAAAGCTCTTACCACAACCAGATCCAAAATGTGTCATTTATTTGATTGATTGACTTCAGTTTTTGTGTTTTCAGTGCTGTGTGCTGACCGAGTGGGACAGATGACAAAGACCTACAGTGACATCGATGCAGTCACTCGACTTCTGGAAGAGGTAAGAGTTTTATTAACAATAACATGTCTTTGTGGATCCTTCCTAGACTCTTAAGTTAAGCTTCTTCTTGAACCAGGGTTAGAACTGCAAACCTTTATGGTTTCCATGGAGTAATAGTTTTACAGCTGTACTTTGGTCCGATGTGATGTTCCTAATGACGTCTCACCCGATTGACTTCATAACAGAGAAGCTTTCGAAAGAGAGATCCAGCTTGTTAAGAACTATATTTCAATATAATTTAAGAATGCAACAAACAAACACAGATCTGTACTAAACTGCTGCATCAAAATGGATATTAAAGAATTACATTATGTTTCTCCTTAAAATGCAAAGATAAAAGATTGGTAAACAAAATGCATTCAGTTACAAATGCATGCCCTTTACTAAACTATGCATTTTACTGCGTGTACTGTGTTTGACATTTTTGACTGTGCGCTGTTGTTATTAAGAGATTGCTCTATTGCAGAAAGAGCGTGACTTGGAACTCGCCGCTCGCATTGGCCAGTCACTGCTGAAGAAAAACAAAGCCCTGAGTGAGAGGAATGGACTGCTGGAAGAGCAAGTAGAGCACATTCGAGAGGAGGTATGCACAAAACCAGCTGCTGAGCTTTTTTAAACTCATTGTTTTCATTTGTTTTAGTGATTATCCTCTTTTGTCTCCAGGTGTCTCAGCTGCGTCACGACCTGTCCATGAAAGATGAGCTGCTGCAGTTTTACACCAGTGCTGCTGAGGACAGTGAAGGGGAGTCCACCACCGCCACGCCGTAAGACCTCTTACCGCACTCCTCCGTTATGCAACCAGAATTTACATGTGAACGTAAACATTTCATTAGCTGCAAGGGGAGACTTCCTGGCTTTAAGCTCTGTGGGGCAGTGGCTCATGTCAGAAAGCAATTTTAGGAGAGGTTCCGTAAGCCTTTTAATAAAAGCAAGTATTGTTTCACAAATGTTTTGCCCTGCCCTCAACCATACACCAAAGTTCCCTTCCTGACCTGCAAAATCCTGTCTATATCTCAGTTAAATCATAATGGTGTCTAGGGCTTCACAATACTTTATCACCAAAATTATTATCACCATATTAGGTAACACACTATTCGTATCCCAGCGACCCACAATATTCCACAAAATCACTTCCTGTTTGAGATTTACACTTTTTTTTTTGCCAACACTAAAACACATGACATACATGATGATGATATGATAACGTGTCTCCTATGTCCTATTTTAGTTCCATTTCAGCCTCGTTTTCTTCTAGATTTGCAATGTTTTTAAGTCTTGTAATAGTTTAGTAAAATATACAAATGCAGTTTTGACGCTATATACAAAACGGTTTAAAATATCGTATTTTTTGGTACAGCCGTAATGATAACTTGAGTTGAAAACAATAGCAGCCCACTATATCTGTATATGTTTTACAGTGTTCGTCTACCTGAAATTAGCGCCTCTCCTCCGACATTTTTCCCCTTGGACTTGCTGCAAAAGAAACTCAAGGATCTGGAGGAAGAAAACAAATCACTGCGATCGGAGGTACAAAGACTTCACTAAAGTGATTTAAATTTGCAGCCACTGTGAATTAATGAATTAATGAGCAATTTATTTATGTGAAATTTAGGCGAGTCATTTGGAAACTGAAACTATCTCCTATGAAGAGAAAGAGCAGCAGTTGGTGAATGACTGCGTTAAAGAACTGCGTGAGTACACTACACACACACATCTGTTTCATAATGCAGAGCATCTTCATTTTTACAAACCCATGCTCTAGATTACGACAACTCTGTTTCCAACCCACTTTCAGGTGATGCAAACCGTCAGATGGGTTCACTCGCTGAAGAACTTGCCAAAAAGACAGAAGACGGCAACAGGCAGCAGGAAGAAATCACACACCTCCTCTCACAGATAGTGGACCTGCAGAAGAAAGCCAAAATGGTAAAACCATATACGCATTAAAGGAATCTCAGCATTTTACTTTCTAGCACAGTAATGGGATAGTGTGGTACATAAACTGTAATAACATAGTAATTATGGTATTTACAAATGAATGATAATAGGCCACATGCATTATCCCTCCGTATCCCCTGCTATGATGTTATTTTTGTCCTATTGCCACAGGGCCAATTTGGCGCCCTAGGCAAGATAGAACTACTAGGTCTCTATCTCTTTCTATCAGAAAATCGGCAAGCGGGAGCATGGACCTCATGGGGTTCAAAAATTAAAGCGCAATTCAGCGCCCCCTCCAGCAGATGGTGCCTGTGTCGCCTATGCCCAGGTTACCATGTTATTACTGCTCTGTTAAGTAAAGTGGGACTTTTCATTTTGTTAATTTTCCAGTTCGCTGTGGAGAATGAAGAGCTGACTCAGCACTTGGGAGCGGCAAAGGACGCCCAGCGTCAACTCACTTCTGAGGTGAAGCAATTACAGTCAAAATAGACAACAATTAGAAAACACAGATACAGATGCAATTTGTATTTATTACTTTATATGTGGAAATAAAACTTTGCAGCTGCAAGAGTTACAAGACAAGTATGCCGAGTGTATGGAGATGCTGCACGAGGCTCAGGAGGAGCTCAAAAATTTTAGGAATAAAACATTACCACTAAGCACCCCCAGACGCTTCCACTCACTCGGACTATTTCCACTGGTGAGTGACTGGCAAAAGTCACTAAAATAATCATTGTGTTGGTGTTGCTGTTTGATGTTGTGTTCACTTTGGCGTAGGACTCTTTAGCAGCAGAAATAGAGGGCACCATGAGAAAAGAGCTTCAAATGGATGACCCGGATGTAGAAGAACAAAGGTAACAATGAATATGTTTATTTTAAGATGTACATTGTGTAATATTACTTGGCAAATTAGTGTAGGGAAAGAGGAAAATAAAAACTCTGTTTATCTTGTATAACATGCACTCTCAAAGACAAAAGACGTCTTGTGGCATAATCACATCACACCACATAATAAAATGGCACATTTCTGCCATCATTGTGTATGGTAGACAATACAGTTTTTCTATTCTATTCATAAACCCAAATAGCAACATAAGTGTATTCTTTCTCTGTTCTTCTCCAGGCTGCAGCCAAAACGAGTGTTTCAGACAGTAAAGAACATGAATCTGATGCGTCAGCAACGGGCCTCATCGGCTCCGTGTCCCATGAACATCCCCGGCTCCAATCGGACTTCCAGCTTCAATTCAGGACAGACCAGTCGCGAGGGCACCCCTCGCTGTAACTCTGTTTTAAGCAGTGACACAGGAGGTGGTATTATCCTGGACAACAGAACCAGCAGTATACTGGAGGCCTCATACAATGGGTAAATCACTTTTAGATAATTATATTTGTGATTTTTACTGACACCATTGCCTTATGTTCAAGATCGGAGGATTCAAACAAACGGACCCCAGGGACCCCAGGGAGCAAGGACCTTGAAGCAGCGTTGCGTCGCCTGTCTCTGCGGCGCGACAACTACATCTCAGAAAAGCGTTTCTTTGAGGATGAAAGAGAGAGGAAGTTGGCTTATTTAGCCAAAGAGGATGAGAAAGGAGGTGAAGAAGGCAGTGGAGGTTCCGGTACACCCACGGAAAGCCTGTTTTCACTCTGCACACATCCGTCCTTGGGAAGTGTCTGGTCAGGATACTCATTCACAGCAAGATCTTACCTTCCCGAGAAGCTACAAATTGTGAAGCCACTCGAAGGTGAATATTTAACACAGAAAAATGATGCTACACCTTTGGACAAAGAGAGAAAAGATCCCAATTTTAGCAATAAACCAAATCGAAACATCCTTCCTACTCCCTGGTTTTTCTTACAGAATGATTTACAAAATACAACTTTTCAGGGATACCACCAGAATTGTTACCTAATTCACAACTGCAGTGAGTCCAGCATCTCAGTGAAAGCCTCCCAGTTACCCAGGCCCCTGGAGAGGCCCTCCAGTCTTTTCGATGTCAGCCGCTCCCTAAAGTCACAGCCTCAACTCAGAACTCCTCTAGCTTTGGTCATTGGGCTGCTGCAAGTGCTAGAGCCACCAGAGGGCGCTCTTTGCCCGCAGCACTCGTTCTACTTTAGACACACACTGCCACGCTGCTGCTTTGAACTATGACAGAAATATGATGAAGCATGTTTTGGTGATGTGATGTTTGAACTGCTTCAAACTTAAAAGTTTTCACATTTTGTCGTATTCAGCACTTTATTTTGCACTGATGACAATGTTTCATTCTTCTGTTTCCGAATGCAATGGCAAAGCCAGCAGCCAAAGATGTCCCAAATCCTGGCGATAACGAATGTACAGTGGTTTGTGGCACAGTGGTTCCCAAAGTGGGGTCCCGACCTCCACTCAAATCATTTTGATAGATTTTCATAGACAGAAAAAGGAAAATACTGACACTGTAACTCTTGATAAATATTTGCAAAATGAAAAACACATTATTGAGCAGATTTTTAGTAATTTTTGCTGTTTGATATTATTAAGCATCTATTTCTTTCCACTTTGGGGATCCCAAACTGTTTGTTTGGTAATTTTGCTGTTAAAGACCTTACTTACATGTGTTGTGTGAACTCGGTGTCCTTGTCATTATCTCCATATTTCCCTCTTCCACCTTTTCTGTTTAGTTTTTTTCCCCTGTTGGATCTGTTCTGTTATTCCAATAAAATCATACTAATTTTCTCTCTTATCCTTTTCTTTGTTCCTCCTTTTTTCTTATTATTTTCTAAACCATCCACTTAATATTAATTTAGCATTAGCGATTTATAAAAAATACAAAGCTCTAATTAGACAAAGGGCATATTCATTTCCATGAACATTTCACTTTTCAATGTTGGGGCACCTTTTAGTTCTATAGACTGAATAATCAGGTGCTTTAACATCGATAAAACAGTTTCAGGAATAAGACCTCGTATATTAAGACCTCGTATTATGTTGCTTCAATGGCATGTCTTTTTTTCTCTTCAGGCTCTGCAACCCTCCATGCCTGGCAGCAGCTGGCTCAGCCCCACATGGGCGGCTTGATGGACCAACGTCCCGGCGTGGTCACCAAGGGCTTTCACACTTTACCTCATGAGCAGGAACAGGACAGCTGGCAACTGGACGCGCCCGAGGAGGATGAACTTTGTTGTGACTCTTTTCACTTGTCCAGAGACAGCGCCGCTATGGATCTGACATGCACTACCTCTCCATCCTCTGCCTGCTGCAACCAAAACGGCACCATTAAAGACCATTTAGATTTATTACAAGACGGACAAGCTGTGCACAATCCTCTCTCCTCCACTAGCCCCATGTCTTCCACTGAGACGAACAGACAGCCCGGCGCAACGGGCCGCCTGCCTGGTGAGGGAACACCTTAGCTGGGCTCAAACACTGCACCCACCCCTGCCCTCGCTGTAGCCCTGAAGCATGGGGATTAAGGGGCGGGAGGGAGGTTATGGGAAAAGCTTTATCCGGATATCCCAACCCACATCCTCTCATGATCCCATCCCAGCAGCAGTCATCGCATCCATCAGAACTGAGTACTTTTATGTTTTATTTTCCTGTCAATCTTCTAGCTTTCTCTCTCAAATTTCATCTGAAGTTGTGCTCTTTGCTTTCGTTTTTACAATCATATTCATGCCAGTCATGCCTTTCCCTACACAAGCAGTAACTCTCCTCTTTACTTTACTCACACCGACATTGCTGAAGTTTACACTGCGGTCGGTCATGTTGAAAGTATCACATTTAAAAGTGCAACTGTCCAACTCACACGAGTCTGGCTCAGGTTGTGACCCACCCTCTCAGCTTTAGGGTCTCTTTTAGAAACATTCTGTCGCTGCTGATCAGAAAAGTGGATTCTGCTGTGGGTCTATCTGCCTCATTTCCCTACATACTGCATATCTCTGTTTAGAGCTGTAGCTCTCTCTGTCTTGCACTGTTTTTCCTCATGTTCTCTTTTTTTCTGTCCTGTAGTGAATTTCCCAGGAAAGTGTATGTCCCACACAAGCTCCACCTACACCTTCACCACTTGCAGGATCATGCACCCCTCAGATCAGCTGACCTCCGTGTCACCCAGGTAATACACCTTCATGCTATTCCATATATCCTTTTAGGGACTATTTTATATTATCTTAAATCCGTGCTTTATGATCAGCCCCAGTAGGTCGAGTGAGGATGAGGAGGAAGTTGAGTTGTATCAGATGATTGATGTAGAGCACTGAGCTCTTGTGGTGCAAGTGGGTGAGGAAATGCATGACAATGCAGTGGGTGCACTTCAATATGTTGTCACTAATTTAAAATAGTTTGAAATCTACTCACAAATGTTTTTATGAAACTAATTTGTTATGGACAAGTGGCCTCATTCACGACGCGTTCTTACGCACAAACTTCTTTGGTAGGTATTTGGTCACGTATTCCTTGTTCCTCCGTAAGAACAAATCCTGAGAACAGTTAGCAGGAACTTACACACGAAAAACTCCAGGTCTGTTCACGATCGTGCTCCTGATTGAACCCAAAATTCTGAGTCGTATATAATTGTACATATTAAATCACATATTAATTAATTCCAAAATGTAAATATAATTATAATAAAATACAGATGCCCCGTTTATTCAGAAATAAGTTGGTAACTTGTACTTTTATTAATGGAAAGTAAAGTACAAATGAATTACGGCTAAAACTTCGTAATGCCGGCGTTTTCAAATTGTATTAATGTTGTTAATACAATGCATCGGCCTCGATCATACAACCGAGTGTTTAAAAGGCTCGTGCTCTCCTGGTTGAGCTACGCAGGTGGAACGTCACTGCATCTGTTTAAGGGACTGACCCGCGGGAACAGAAGGATGTACAGGTTATATCTATTTAAACATTGTAATAAGAGAAAAGTCGTGTGACCAATGATTTACTGTAGGTGGGTCCTTGAGCGCGCGGCGCCAATGGCTGAGATTTTTTTTTTCTTTGGGGGTTTTGTTGGTTATTAGTTTTGGATTCATGTTTTGCCATTTAAGAAGTTTCTTAAGATGTTCATGAATGAGGCCCATTAATATTAGTCGTAAAGGAATTCTCTTCTAACACAGTATCAGGTTCAGCTGCAATGTCGAACTAATGTGCACCAAACTACCACGTACGTGTCCATGTGATCCTTAATGTTTGTTATTGGAACACAAAGATGTCTGTTTTTCATAGTTTTAACCTTATTCCCTCACTGTCTGTTTAAACTACAGCTCGTCCATGGTGTCCAGTCAGAGCAGTGCTTTTATTGGGACCTCCACGTACACACCAACGTCTGCACCTTTCTCTGGCCCTCCCACGCCCTCCTACACCCCCAGCTGCACCCCTCGCCGACTGTCTCTCTCCCTGTCTCTGGCCGAATCCTCCACCAATCTGCGGGACTCAACCAGTACCACCAGCACTTCTCTGGGCCTTATGCGCCTCCTACAAGAGCGAGGGATCTCCTCATCAGTGTATGACCCTCACAGCTGGAACAGAGGTTTGGATTCCAGTGGACCTTCAACCCCCTTGACAGACAGGACACCCTCAAAACCTGAAGAAAGACCAGCCAAGCGTCCCAGCAGCTTGCTTTTAATGCACCCCAACACACCACCAAACTCTCCTCGTCATTGCTTAAAATCTGTGTCCACGCTTGACCCAAGACCTCTTTTTCAATTCAGTCCAAGCCAAGAAGAACCACCTTATCATGACATCTTCCTCGCCTCAAAACCAGCCCGTACTATATTAAGGGAGGTCCTGGGGGAGTCTGATAGAGAGGCGGATGACGACAGTCAAATGGAGACATCCAACTTGAGGCTTGTCGACAAACTGAAACGTTTCCCCACCCTCTCCGCTTCGGCTGGGAGCGCTGCTTTGCTTGCGCCTTTCAGTTCAACCGGCCTGGCCAATAGTGCTCTGGGTGGGGGTCTTACAGGGCTCAATGCTGGACTGAGGAGGAATCGCAGCTATCCTGCTTTGGTAGGGGCCAGTATGGCAATGAAAGACCCAGGTGGTACTGATACGTTGATACCGCAAACAACTCACTCCACAGAATCGCACGACGAAAGCAAAAGTCACACACATTCAGCTTTATCGACGCAAGCAAGAGAACATTTTCCAACAGAGCAAGCAGCACGCAGGAAAACTAGACCAAAACTCGTACTTCAAAATTCAGTGGACAGTGAAGATGAATTTGGGGAATGAACGAGGTAAAGTCTTCCCTGATTGACTTGCACATAAAACCAAATTAAAAGAGACAAACGTGTGATCTCAAGTCAATCATTATACCAACCTTAAAAACTGAACTCTGAGACACTGTGGTCACTTCCAATACCTTTTGGCCAGGCGGACTATGTTGCCTTCTATTTGTCGATTTTTACCTGTATATTCAACATGTTATATGCAAAATACTGCATCACTAATTGAAGGCCCTATCCAGATAAACTATTGTAGTTTGTATACATGTTTTTTTTAAGTCCACTTTCCCTTCAAAGTATTTCCGTACAATGACGAGCAAAGATGTTATGGTTTCATGCGTAAACGAGCCAACAACAATTTCAGTATCAGCCCGGCACCTATGTGGTCTTTGTCCAGAGTGAATCCCACCCACTTACTGGGCATTATTATTAGAGCCGCGTAAATATAGCAAAACTAGTGATGCCTATTGACATTTCTGCACTATATTGTAAAACGGGCATGATGACTTACTGTTTAAAATTCAGTGGCATTTTATTCTTAAACTAGGCATGGTGAGCATTACATTATTTATGTTTTAATACAGGGGATTTGTATTTTGATCTATTATGGCATTACTATCATAACTTGTTTTCACTAGCAAATATGTTGTGCCAGTAAAAACGATGTGTGCACCGTCTGGATTGGGCCTTCACTGCGCTTTGTGAATGAATGTTCATTATGTGCCTAAATCAGCTTGAATCAGATCAAGTTACAGGTCTATTGCATTCAGTCTCCGGTTGAAATGTATGCAGTGATAAGTATTTGAGTATCACATTTGCCCCGCCCGCTCTGGTAACCTGCCTAATCCGTTCAAGGCGTTCAGTAGTTACCTGTCCCAGCACTGTGACTGTGTAGATGATACGCAGTGGGAGAATGTCTTGGAGAAAATCTGCCCATTAACTCATAGTTCCATTCAGTCATAGTAGACTAGACACTAGACGATGGTTCAAAATACAGTGGGAAGAAAAAGTAAATACACCGTTTGAAATTTCTCACATTTCTGCCTAAATCGGTCATTAAATGTGGTCTGATCTTCATCAAAATCACAAGAATGATTAAACAGCCTGCTTAAACTAATACCATCCAAACATTTACATTGTATCATGTTTTTATTGGCAATAACACTCAAACATTCACAAGATGGCGTGGAATAAGTAAGTAAACCGTTAGATTCAATAGCTGGTTGACCCTCCTTTGGCAGCAATAACTTCAACCAGACGTTTCCTGTAGTTGCAGATTAGACGTGCACAACGATCAGGATGAATCTTGGACCATTCCGCTTTACAAAACTACTGCAGTTAACCAGATTCCTCAGATGTCTGGTGTGAATGGTTTTCTTGAGGTCATGCCACAACATGACGTGTGTTCCTTCCAAACTATTCACCGTTGGGTTCGTCAAACCACAGAATATTGTGCCAGTAGTGCTGTGAAGCATCCAAATGCTCTTTCACAAACTTCAAATGCAATGGCTGTCTAAAAGACTAGGAACGTCTAAGAACGCCACGTTCAACGTTTTACGTATTGTCGATTTGTCAACAGAGATGTTGGCACGTGCCAGTGATTTATGCAAGTCTTTTGCTGACACTCTAGAGTTCTTTTCTACCTCATTGAGTATTCTGCACTATGCTCTTGGACTCATCTTTACAGGACAGCCACTCCTTAGAAGTGAAGCCACAGCCGAACTGTCTCCATTTATAGAGAAACATTTCTAGCCGTGGATTTTTGAGATGGTTCTGTAACAATTTCCAGCTTTATACAAATCAATAATTCTTGATTGTAGGTCTTCAGAGAGCTCAAGGGACAATTCTTATCTAGTGTGTGTTTTTCAGTGCCCAGGGCAGCTTTACGCCACACCTCAGTGATTGGACTTCGGGTTTGTTCACACCTGACTATAAATGGCTGCATAAACTTATTTATTATAGCTTATATATAGATAAATGTAAATGGTATTAGTTCAAGCCGACGCTGTTTAATCATTCTTGTGATTTTAATAAATATCAGACCACATTTTATGACCAATTTAGGCATAAACGTTATACATACTTTTTCTTCCCACTGTATATGTGTTTGTCCAAATAGTCAATAGTCTTTATATACTTTGCATGAGAGTTACAGACTGTAGAAAAAGATTATTTATTTTTGTGCTTAGTTTTAAGGTGAAGCAGAAAAAAATATTTCTATCAAACATTTATTTTTAATTGATCATTCTGATCGGTGAATGAGATTACAGTTGATTAAACCCAACATTTACTGTCTGTGCACACTCTACGCTAGTGTGCACAGACAGTAGTATTTTTGTAAACTGCTGGCACAAGTTTTAACCAATTCCTGAAGCCATCCTCTGCATTCATCCAGATTTACAGTGGGTTGTGATCCTCTGTGCCTGGATAATGTATTTTGTATTGTTTTACTGAAGTAGCTTAACATTTGTGTGGCAATACATCCAGGGGGTTTTGGAGGTAAATGAGACCTCTCTGTCTGTCTGGTCGTGTAATAGGTAGAGCTGCTGACGTCCTGAATGGTTAAGAGTGAAACTTTTTAGAAAGAGATCATTATATATTTAATACATGAGCTGAGGAGATTGAAGTGAGGGTTGAGGAGAATGTCACTATTTTATGTATTTTGTTGTAGCGTCATATTAACATTTCTGTGGCACTTAAATAGTTGACATTTCCATGATTCATTATTTATTATTTTTGCTGTGGTCGTGCTTATACTATGTCATGTAACTGTTAAGACACATATTTTGATTCTAAGTGCCAAGTTTGAAGCCAGATGTAATTGTTCTTTGTCACTGGATTCATTTGAATGTAAGTTATTAAAAGCATAATCCTCTTATGGGCCATATATTTCTGTACATATGTTCATTTGCATTGTAAATGTGAGCATCATTCAGAGTTGTAAAGCTACATTTTGTAAAGAAAAATCTAAAATAAAAACATTTACAGGGATATAAAGAGGGAAAATACCTATTTTGTTCAGGGACTGAACAGACTGTACTGTCAATATCAATAAATAAATAAGTAAAGTAAATAAACAAAATCAAAACACTTTAAGCTTCAGTTTTACTGTGTGGATGAACAACTGTCTTTGATTGAGAAAAACATAAGGAATGTTGACCTTTTTTACAGTAATACAGTAAGTTACATTAAAGTGCAAGTGAGTGTGCTCTAAGTAGCCTATAAGTTCAAGACAAATTTGCTTAACTTTACAATTCAAATATGCCCTTTAATGTTGTATTTCAGTGTTTCACAGAGGACTATTGAGGCGACCCTAATTTCAATATTTTTGTCAGTAAAAATCTCACTATATCACTATGCCTATATTATGATTATTTAAGAAACAAAAAATATAATTTCCTCTGCCAATTTATTCTGCATTTTATGTTTAGAGCGGAGGTCACCAACCCTATGCCTGCGGGCACCAGAGACCCTTTGGGGCATCCCCAGTAGCCCTTGAGACTTTTTGTATAAAATATAACCGTTCAGTTTCTTGCATCTTGATAACAATAGATTTAGGCTATTTGTGTTCTTGTGACTCAGTATTTGTTTAAAAGCATGTATATGTCATATTCTTAAACTGTTTAACTTTAAGTCTTTGGGATATTTTTTTCAACTGTAGCCCTTAAACAACTGAACGCTCTTGAAGTAGCAATCTTGTGTTATTGTGACCCTGCCTGGGCTCGAACCCGGAACCTTAAGAGTCGACGTGTTTTCCCAAAAACTGACCGCTAAAGAAAAGAGACGGCCTGCTTTCCTTAACACCATGAAAAAGTGTTAAGTGATGATGTCATCACTCTACTTCCGGGTCCAACAGAACTTTAGCCGACTATAATGGGATTTAGCTGATTTTAACCTGCTGTACATCTGACTAACGCTCTTTCTGAACATCTGATCGCAAATAAATATTACATTTACTCTGGCTTTTCTTTAGTAATGCTTTTCTGACATTAATGATCAAATTATTTCTTTTTCCATACACAATGAAGGCTTGTTTTAGATATAAAAAATATATTCATTTTGCCTGGAGAAATGGTGAGCTATATCATTCTAATTAGGAGTAAAATCTAAAAGCTTTATTAAAAAAGGGCCAAAAAAAAGGATGAAAATACAACAAAAAAGTGATTTAAAAAGCAACAAAATAGCGACAAAAACATGATGAAAAAGTGATGAAAAAGCGACAAAAAGAGAAACAAAAACGTGCCGGAAAAGCAACAATAACACAATTAAAAAAGCGACAAAAACATGACAAAAAAGCTTTAAAAAGTAAGGAGAATAAGTGATGAAGAAAGCAACAGAAAGTGACAACGAAAAAAAACAAGCGTTCAAATAAGGCGTTACCCTGTCCTTTAGGCTGTCGGCTTCAGTCGAGAAGCTTTAAGTTACATTAAAGTGCAAATGAATGAAAAGTTTATTTATGTTCAATACAAATTTGCTTAACTTTACAATTCAACTATTTATTTGTTTTATTCATTTATTTTTTGGAAGGATAAACCCTTGAGATGCGGCATCTCGTTTGCAAGGGTGTCCTAAAGAAGAATATCACAAAACATAAAAACAAACAACACCAGTCAAACAAACATAAGCATACCAGACATGGGTATACAGTGTGCCAATAATAACCCAATAATAAAAATGTACATGGCAGAGCCTGCCAGCAGGCGATACTGCCACATATGTATGGCACAAACCTAACACTGCTCATCGTCCTGAGTGCACCATCCCCAGTGTCAAATATGGTGGGGGAGCATCATGCTATGGGGCTGCTTTTTCCCAGCGGGGACTGGGAAGATTGTAAGAATAGTTGGGAAAATGGATGGAGCCAAATACAGAGATATTTTGGAGGAAAACCTGCTGGAGTCAGCAAGAGAATTGAGGCTGTGGCGGAGATTCACCTTCCAGCAGGACAATGACCCTAAACACAAAGCTAAATCTACAATGGAATGGTTTAAAAACAACACATATTAATGTGTTAGAATGGCCCAGTCAAAATCCTGACCTAAATCCTATTGAAAATCTGTGAAAAGACCTGAAAACTACTGTTCACAAACGCTCTCCTTCTAATTTGACAGAGCTTGAGTTGTTTTGTAAAGAGGAATGGGCTAAAATGTCAGTCTCTAGATGTGCAAACCTTGTAAAGTCAAACCCCAAAAGACCTGCTGCTGTTATTGCAGAAAATTGAGGTTCCACAAAGTATTAATTCATGTTGTATGAATACATATTCACGCCCCACTTTTCGGTTTTCTATTTTTTGTAAAATAACAGAATCATGTATCATTTTGCTTTCACTTCACAGTTGTCTGTTACTTGTGTGTAAACTTTCAGTAAAAAAAAATCTAAATACAATCTTTATGTTTATGGTTGTAAACATGACAAAATTTGCAAAAGTTCAAGGTGTATTAGTACTTTTACAAGGCACTGTATGTATTGGTGAATAGAAAATCTCTTTTTATTTCAGAATGGTTCTCTAAAGGTGTCTGGGCTATTGCCCACTTCATGGATGAGGAAGGAAATGTTTTACAACATGTTGATTTCTGTGACAAATTTCAAATTAGATGTACCCAGAAAAGTTTAAACAAATTGTTAAAGCTCTCCCAATATCACTTGTAGCTTTGATTAAGCAGGATATAATATATTCAAAAGTCACTCCTACCTTAAGACAACTCTACATTAATGGTATTGATTTTCAGAATTACAAATGTAACAAGTTTATAAGAAACGGTTTACTTAACTGTCAAACAAGCGCTCTCAAAATAGATTATAGCCTATTCTCAAAGATTTTGGAAAGGAGATTATAAAAAAGATTAGATGTAAATACTTAAAATTCCCTGTCCCGCCAAATAAATTAATACAATTATTAATAGGATTTATCCAACTAGTGTTTTCTTAAGAGATTTAAAATGGATGTAGGAAAGTGTAGCTTCTGTGAAAATGAACCCGAAGAATTGGATCATCCTTTTTGTTTGTATGAAGTTTTGGCTGGACCTTCAACAATGGATCGTCTACAAAGGAATTCAGATGATCAATCTAACTATTAATGATTTAAAATATGGTATTTTTCGCAGTAATCATAATGATTTTGGCATTAACGATGTAATTTTGCTAAGTAAACATTACATACATAAATGTCGGGGTTTTTTTGTCCAAGTTTGTCATTGGAGTAATGAGCTGAAACTATTTTATAACTCCTTATTATTGATTACCAACCAAAATGCAGAGAAACTGGCTTCTTTTATAGACAATCTTATAGAATAATTGCCCTTTTACTTTATTTTCAATATGTAAATGCAATTTATGCCATTTATAACATGCCCCATGTTCTTTGTATCTATTTATTTGTCTAAGATGTGCACTGCAGTCTCTTAGTAAGATTTCTACATTGTACATAATTTGTTTGTATTTGCTTCTTTAATAAAAAATAAGTGTATGTGCAGTAAGAGCTTCTTTCCACTGAGAGGCGCTGTGGTTTAATACTATTACCGTAGGCAAAAACGTGTGCTGTCCACATGGAATCCAAACAAATAATCAATTTAAGTGGTTAAAAAAGCGGCAAACATGGCAACACGATGCATCTCTGAGCATTTATTCGAGCCAAGGCTGACCATGCAAAACACAAGTAATAAATGAGGTGAGTACCTTAAACTAACTAGACTAGTCATGATCAAAGTAATCTGAGCGTGCACGACTTTGATGAGTACTGGGCTGGAGCACGGTGCGTCACGTATAGGTATTACCTCAGCGCTCACCCTCCAAAATAATCTGCGAAAGAGACCTGGGCCGCACGCAGGCGCGCTCTTGAACTGACTTGCAGAGACGAGGGCCGGATGACAGATGGGTGGGCAGGATTTGATGCTTGTGCGCTGCTTTCTGAAGCTCTGTGGAGCACGAGCAGGTGTGTGCGATCCCACTGGGGAAACAGCGACAGTCTGGAGAGTTGAGTCAGCCAGGACTGAAGTTAACATCTAATCAGTCTAAGATCGGAGGCGAAAAACTTTCAGAGGGGATTTGGGGAATTCTGCGTTGTTGTGCTGTGGGGTTGAATACTAGATTGTAGTAAGAGGATGGAGGGAAACAAATCTGCCAATGTGGCCTTTAATAGTCAATGGGCACTCATAGCGCTACATCAACCTTTCACACTCTCGCACAGACACTGGAGGCAAGGCGGGTTAAGTTCCTTGCCCAAGGACAACCTGCATCAGCAGGAGCCGGAATACGAACCACCAAACTTCTGATTACATGTCAACCTCCTCTACCATCTGAGCCACCGTCTCTTCACATGGCCTACCCCAGGGCAGTTACAGTGGTAGTATAGCCTCACCGAGTGTGGAGTGAATGAATGATGCAGAAAAGCGCTTTGCAAAATCTAATAATTTATTATTTTTTGTCCAACGTACACTGTGTACATGAAGTCCTTCTCATTTGATACCTTCTTAATTTGTTTAATTCAAGAAGCAACTACACTGTCCAATACACTCAACTAACTAAATGCCCACCGTTATAGAATAGTCAATCATTTTACCTCAGAGCCTAAATTGGATTCATTCTTCTCCAGAGCCAGAGTAGATGTGGCACTGTTGAGCTTCTCATAGAGATGTTTCACTGGCAAACAACACATTCTCCTACAGGCTCACTGTCGCTTGGTGAATAACATCAACACATTATTGAATTTGTATAAACATAATGGCCCTCTTCTGTACCTGTCAGTGTCTGTAGGCCGTGGCTTGTCTTACAATAAGTGTTTCATTAACATCCACAATTCGTTGTCCTAGTCCTATGGCTGCTTTGAATTTAGTATTCTATCTCTTGTAACTAGTTGTCATGCTCCTCATTTATTGCATCCCGCACCAGGCATGACCTTTTTGCTCCTCAGGGAAAATCTCCACAAGGCCCAGCTTCTGTAGATGGTGGACACTTGAGGCCAAGAGCTGGTTGAGCACGGATTAATTAAAGGCAACACGGGGCGGTCCTCTTAAGCTGCGAGTCCTTTTTCTGAAGAGGTGAAGCATGACTGGGCTCACTCCCCACAAACACCAGCCTGAAGCAGCCATTTGCTCATCAGCCAGAGCAGCCAGCGTTTGGGAAGGTACTTCTTAGTTGGTTGTAATGGGTATTTCAATCAACCACTGGCTAGGTCATCATTATTTTTATGGATAACTTAAACAGCATAGAACATAGTATGCAGGCTCAAGTATGCACTCAAAAGTATATACAGCACTTGATATTATGTTAGTGTCCTTTAAACTTTAAACTCAGAGAATGATCCTGGGGAAACATTCTCCTGTAAGATAAAATGCCTTGTGAATGCCAGAGGGTTCAAGTATTGATCATGAGGCTTGTATGTCTAATATGTGTATGTAGCGTGTGAGCGTGTCTGCAGCACAATATACTGTGTTTGGAAAAATGACTTATAAACTATTGTTTTTCAGAGTGACTCAAGTAAATGTGTAGATTGCATTTTATGTGAGAAATATTTTTTTTCTCAGGCATTCTGCCATCCCTCAGCTCCGAGGAGAGGCAGAAGCTCACAGTGATCTTTGCACAGCCGGAGTCGGTGTTGATCTATGACTTCAAGGATTTAACTCCAAAACATTAAATGACTCATCGCTGCCCGTTTTAATGAGGAAATCTCCCTAACTCAAAATGCAGACATTATCTGTCTCCCCAATGTGGACGGAGACATGTCAAAGCTACTAATAATTAAGACTTGATTTCTATTATTGGAAGTGAGGTGAGGTCTTACTGAGGTAATGAGATGCTTCCTCATTCATATTTATATTTTGCACTGCGACATGAATATTGCATGGATTCTTGGCTTATTTGTTAAGTATGGCAGCACAAATGATACCCTGTGCACAAAATACCCGGGGGTTTTGTTAAGACAGTATGTGGCTATAGCTAATGTGTAATTATTAATAGACTCACAACATTAAAATATATTGGCTTTGTTTTTATTTTCTTCCCTCTTCAGCTTTTTTGCTCTGGAGTCGCCACAGCAAGTGCATGTGCCTCCTGGTGTAGTCTGATTTACATTTGGATTCTGCTTAGCCCTTTCTCTGAACACATTTCTTAAGGTTTTGAGCGTTAAGTGTGGCACACACTGTAAACTTGGCTCATAATAATGTTTTCTTGGTTGTAACAGGGCAGTATAGTTGATTAATTGTTAGCCTAATTTGTAGTAGATGTTATAGGACTTCTCCAACATCTAGACATTGTTCCTCTTAAGAATTGGTGAATGATAGAAGAAGCTCAGATGCTCTGTTTGACAATAGCCACCGTGGGCTAGTTGCCCAGACGTAGCAGATGGGACAGGGCAATGTGGTTGAGTTTACAGCTTCAGTAGCTCTGAGGTTTTAGTTGTTGATTAAGCATTTTTGGGTTTTGTTCATCATCTTGTCAAACAGTAATTTTAATTTCACCTTTTACATTTTTTACTCCCAATTACTTAATTATTTGTCGATGATTTTTACTAGTTGTCTCAGTTAATTTACTACTTGTTGCAGCCTTGAGTTAAAACTTTCTTCAACCATAACCAATAATGTGTTTGCCCAGTGGAGGCCTCTGCAGCTGGTGTTCACTCATGCAGAGCTATCACTGTCTTAAATCTTCTGTGTTGCCATTAGCCACTTTTATTACCATTAAGTGTGACGTTACAATCTGTAGACAAGTTGGTACAAAAGGGGGTCTTGTCATATATCATCTACTATTATTTGTCTTTTATACTTGTATGATGCCAAGAGGCGTTTGCATAAGATAACCTGGGGGCACCGAGGAAGGAAATAGCCCACAGCAAGCAGGAACTAATGCATTATTGAAATGGCCTTACTTTATTTGTCATCTTGTAATGTTGCTGCATATGTGTAAAAATGTATATTTCTTACAGCGTTTCTCATGTGTTGGTCCCAAGCCAAGGGGGGCTCGGGGTCATCAAGTGTACAATAAAGCTTTATTCTTGAAGAGGTTTTCAAAGTTGTCAACTGGACTTGAAATAGTTGAGGATGTTTTGCCTCTCTTCTTCTCACTTATCAGATCGATTTTAAATATCAGCGTGGTCTGATCAGATGAGCGAGAAGAAGCCTCTGACAAGAGAGGTGAAATCTTCTCAACTCCTTCAGGTGGACGACTTTGAAAGCTTCTACCAAGATGGATACATTCCTGGATGATACAGAGCTTACACAAAAGTAAAGTGCTATGTATCAAGTCCACACTGGGACTTTATTCTGAACAGGGAAAGGCACAGCAACTAATATCCTCACGACTCACCCTTCACCATAGCCACTTTGGCTTTCAGGATAGAATGCAAAACAATTGACTTATATGTTGACACATAAGAAAATAAATTATGTTGGAAAAAGAAAGCAATAACTCAACGCATTTTTAACTCTAATCTTTGGTTTTATAAGTTGCCTGATGTGTTTAGCTCATGAAGGATAAATAAACATGAACCCCCAGATCAGACCTTGTTCTCCATTGCAATTATTACACTTTCACTGTGACATTTTTAGCTCAAACAATATTCACATCAGATTATTTGAATTAGCCAGACGCTTAATTCAATCAAGCCAAATGAAGGAGAATGTGATATGATTTGCCCGGGAACATGCATTAGCTGCTGACATCACCCGCTCATTTCCTTCTCACACTTCCTACGGATCGGCCACAAACGTGAATGAATGACAAAAATAACAACAATTACACTGCGTTAATACCAATATTTACTACGCAACATTAACCATTGAAATTTACTCAACCCAATAACTTTTTGTCCAATGATGATTTTAACTCCTGGGGTGAAGAATTATAGTAATGTGGTGTTGATGATGGAGATGGAGAGCGGGGGCAATTTTTACTATATGCGTGTGAATCCAAGTTGTTCCCAGACCAACTGAAAGTCCTCCAGAATGTCCTAGGTCTTCCCCGGGGTCTCCTTCCAATCAGACATGCTCAAAACACTTCCTAAGAGGGGTGTCCAAGAGGGAACAGATGCTCGAGCCACGTCAGCTGGATCCTCTCGACATGGAGCTCCTACCGAGTGATCGAGCTCCTCACACTTTCTTAGGGAAACATCTGCATGTTATACAAAGTAAAGTCATGTCAGCCACTTGCGTATGGGGTCGAGTCCAAGTCATGACCGACAGTTCATGCAAATCTACTGACCTTGTTGCCTGTTGCTAAAAGCGTTCAATTTATAACATTCGCTTTTGATTTCTATGAGCTCCTTACAATGTTACTGAATAATGTTATATGACATACTGTACTTCAAAAAGCAATAATAGCTATAAATAATAATTGCAAAAGAATAATAATGATGCATTTACAGGAGCCAGTTATTGCACTGCTCTGACATCAGCATCTGTGGCTCCTAGGCCCAGGTTTTGACCCGGCAACAATCGAATAAATATTCCTAAAGACCTCACTATAGCGCATGATTTGTTACTTCCTCTCAGTGAGTCAAAAAGTCTAGAACTATCAAATCATTCCCGTGGTCTGGTTGGTTCAGTTACATTTCTGCCTTCTGCTTGATTTTACCCTTGTTGTTTTTACAGGTTATTGGACTGTAGCCTTGAAAAATTATTCCGGGATCTGGGGAGACAGCCATTGGTGATTATGGAGATACAGGAGGTGGATGTGAGGTGGGTTTGTGCACATTTGGAACACATTGGGATATTGGAACATCCTGGTGTGGTGACGTTTCCAGAACAAGTTTTTATATATAGCAGCTTGTTTCACCTGCGTCATCTGGAAGTAAAACAAGGTGGCACAAGGACAGCGTTGTGGGATTTAGTTGGAATTGTGTGTGTGATTGTTGCAGGAACATATGTAGATAATCAGGATTTCTGTTCATTTGAAACCAAAGCCACAGCCCTTAGCAGCGCACGGGCTGGCACGTCATTTATGTTTAGTGTTAAATTTTCATGATACGTGTAAAACATTTAGAGCGAATGATTGGTGAAGCTGACAGAACAACATTACTGGTGGCGCCAGCATAATAAAAAACGTGAACATAAACCTAATCTAACAAGAGCATGACTCACGAGGAGAGGTGGAACACACTGATAAAGCTTGTTCTCACAGACAGATGTGTTTTCAAACTGGAGACGAGATTTGTATGGGGGAAATACAGCGCGCTCTTTTTATACAATACTTACTAACATTGCCTTCTTTGAATTAGATACTTGTTTACTTTACAGAGGGTTATCCATTTATTTCAAGATTAGAATATCACTTATGTCTATGCCCACTGAGTCTTGTTGTTGTATGAAGGTATAATCCTTTATTCCATAATTTCTGACTATGAGACTCTTAACAATGGAAAAATAAAGTTCCTTTTCTGTCCTATCACTAAGCATTCATGTGTGCCCTAGAACACTATCGCTCGAAGGCTCTAGTAGCCTAACGGGTAGCGTCCACCCGAAACCAACTTTACCTTCTATCACAGGGAAAAAATCACCCAAACATGTGCCTGTAGGAAAAACTGTATTTTGGATTAGGAAAATACTCATGCCATCAAATATGTCAAAGACAATGCTGAAGGTACCCAGAGACCCATGAGACTTAGATAAACGCAGCATAATGAAAATCACATTATGAAAACCAATGGTGTTCTAGGGCTATAATGCTAATACTAATATTTTAAGATAACTAAGATGAAACAAATCGTGCCAAGAATGTCCGCCTGCCACAGGCTTCACAAAGCACAATTTACTGATTCATTACTGTATAATTCAGCTCAATATATTTCTGAGCAACTGATTCTCGCTGGAACAATCTCACGTAGAGCGGTCATCCATCCATCCAACCATTTTCTTCTACTTGTCCGTTGCCGGGTCGTGGGTGCAGCTGTTGGAGCTGCCCAAATCACATTGCACCAGCCCACTATGGCTCCTCCTGCAGGTGGTGAGTCCACAGAAGGTAGAGTGGTCTATAATGGCACAATGTTTTATTGTATATTTACTGATTGCACATGCTCATGGGTGGCCAAAGCCCAATGGTGGGATTGTCTTATCGTTGATGTCTTGACAGCGGCTGTGCTTTATGGAGCATTAGGGCCACTCTGTGTTTGTTTATGACCATTATCTGCAGTGGTCACGTCATTATGGTTTTGTACAGTTGTTTCCAATGGTCACAAAGAGAAGAAGAAAAACATGAACAAACAGAGGAAACAGAGAGACTTATTTGTAAATGTTTAAGTAATTATCATCCAGTGGCATGCATTGTAATTAACTAAAACAAATGTGTGAGTGAAATTTTGTATATCTATAAATAACCTCAATCTAGCTGACAAACCTACAGTCAGTTAGAAATCTTATCTAAAAAGGCCACAAGCAGCTTAAGGAAAATAAGATATCACCAGGATCATGGCATAGTCGGACTGTTTTCTCGATGAGTGTTGGCAGGGGTGCCGCCAGAAATTCTGGGCCCTATGGAAACAAAAATTTCTGGGCCCCCTACATTTTTTACAGATAAAATGTAACCCAATAAACATGCCCTGTATACTTTAAAAAAGATACTTAGCACATTGCATAGTTAAAATGTCTGATGAGTAAAAGCCTACAAAAACAAGAAAAAGCTATGGAAATATGTACTTGTTTACATAAAAGGAGAATATTTATTATCTCAATTGCAATTGCAAACACAACAGAACATAATGTACACATATTGACATATACTTTACGTGAACAAGCTTTAACTGGGTCCAACTGCTCAATCAGGAAACATCAGCTACAACTAACCCGTAATTAAATCAGTCCAAGACTAAAACTAGGCCAAGGGCTCAAAATCAAGACACACCAGGAGTAATGCCAGGCCTAAACCAGTCCAGGACTAAACAAGTACTGAACCAGACATAAACTGTTTGTTATCCAGGTATAACAAAGTTATGTTCAACATCACTTTATAATGGCCCAGCGGCGTGCCTTTCTGCTGGCAAAATCATGTATCAAATCATCAAAGTTCAGCTTTCTTGACAGTTTGCTTTCAATGGATAGTATGGCAAGGTGACAAAGTCTGTCCTGCAACATAGCAGACCTAAGATAATTTTTAATCAGTTTCAGCTTACTGAATGCTCTCTCGCCACCAGCAACGGTCACAGGCAATGTGCAAAATATTCGCAAAACTATGCAGACCTGCCCAAAAATACTCTGCAGCTGCATCTTGTAAATGCTGTTGAGCAGATCAATTGGTGACAGACACCCTGGGAAAGTGGCCCTATATACAGAGTTGAGGTGTCTGACTTCATCTTCAAATTCACAAGTCAGATCAGTGTTGTATATTGAAATCAATGGCTGGCATACAGAATGGATTTGATCATCACGTAACTGGCCCTCACTTCACAGAACACACGGCAAACTGTTTTTTGTAATTTTTGAAGCGTGTAGATTACTCTTTGTTTAGTAAAGTTATCATCATGTGGAGAACACAGTAGATCAGACGTGCTTAGAGCTTTCAATCTTCGTGAAGTTTTGCGCTCAGGCTCACCTTGTTTGGCTGAGACGGGGACGGGGGGCGCGGGGGAAGGGAGACGTGGGTGTGCAGCGGCCGCTGAATCTGTGTCTAGGAGACATGATAACCCGGAGACAGCAGAGATGTTGTTATTGTTGGATGTAAATCATAATTCAGTAATTATTTGACTAAGCTAGCTAGATAAAAGCAGGTCATGTAGCAACAAAAATAAGTAAGTGAAAGTTTTGGAATACAGGAATAGGGCAAGCTACCTTTGTTTTTGAAAAACTGTGTGACATACTGTCGACTTCGGCGTTCTCAGTCTTCTCTTTCCTTCTTTTCTTTCCGTTTTTGATGCCCTGACTTTTGATGTGACATGCCTGCGTGTGTCACTATCTGCACTGCATCATATCAAATGCAATAAGCAAGAGACGCTACGCTAGCGAGCGTAGCTCGGACAGCGCAGGTGGAATGAACCATTGTGAGGGGGAGGGGTGTGACTTAAACAGTAAATACATTATTTGTTTGTTAAATATTAAATCTATGGTCAAAACGGACAAAATACACATTAAGTGTATGAGGGGCCCTAGCACATTACACATATGTATAAAAAAGAGAAAAGAAATAAGAAAAGAAAAAGAGGGTCTGCTCTTCTGGGCCCTTCATCAGCCTGGGCCCTTAGAATCGTCCTAACCTTCCACCCCTTTACGGCGCCCTAGAGTGTTGCCACTGTGATTTCCATTCCACTCTCATCTAAACTGACACTTTAATATGCAGCTTGTCCAAATACAAAATGCCTCCGTGCTACATCAAAATCAAGTGCTCCCAATGAAACAGTAAGGTCTTGTCAGACAGATAGTGGCCAGATGTGTCCAGATTACATTTTTAAAGGAATAGGCAACCATCTTTCCATACTGAGATATGTTCTTACCTGAGCTTAGACGAGTGGATGCGTACCGGTCTGGTCTTTGTGCGAGCGCTCAGTCACGCAAAAACACAGAAGATGTTGTTAGCATTTAGCCTCTTCCTCCTCTCCTCTATGGGGCCAAACGGGGGTGAAGTTAGAAGCGACCAGCACCTTAGGAGCACTTCGATTTTACTGCGTGGACGTCAAAGTGCTCCAAAGGTGTTATTACGCCTTACAATATAGTACCCCTTTTTATCCGCTTAAAAAATCGACATGTTTAATTTTGTGTAACTAGACTTGGACCGTGTAACTCCTAACGTAACCATATTTAAATGGGGTTAAACGTCGAAGAGCTTGGTCGCTTCCAACTTCACCCCCGTTTGGGTCCATGAGGAGAGGAGGAGAGGCTAAAAGCCGACAACATGTTTGGTGTTTTTGCAGAACAAACATATCTCAGTATGGAAAAACAGCGGCCTGTTCCTTTAAGTTACTGCATGACATCAGTGGCTACATAAGCGTAATGGTGACGTAGTTTCTTCTCAATGTAGGCGCATACAGACTGACCGACCACTTTATCACGGTGAGTGGCTTCTTGACTCACAGTTCATGCAGCTGTTCAGCATGCCCAGATGCTTTCCATGTACCCAAGTGAAGCAAAGTGTGTCCATTCACACATTGTCCTTTGACACACGAGGCCTAAACGTATATGATCAAAACCAATACTTTAATAATATTATTGTTGAATACTGAAAACAGCAGTTTGCACTCTACTGCTACCGCTTACCCTTAGCAGAAATAGTGCAGAAAAGAAAATGTTTCATTATTATCCCGTTATTGCCATTACATAAAACACTTGGCATACCAAAGTGCTTTCCATAAAAACATCACCATTAAATATAAATAGAAATATTCAATAGAAATGAAACAGAATAATAACAAAACAGGCAGAACAAATCAGAGCAGCACTTGATGTTATGGAAGGCCAGTCTAAATAATTGAGTCTGGACTCGACTGGGAGCAAGTTCCACAGTTGAGGCCCTGCCTGGACCAGGACCTGCCCGCATCCACACTGAGCCCCACACCTCACCTGCAACTGTTTTAAATTAAACCATCTGACAAAATGATAAGAAACAATATTTATCCATCAGTATTATTTTTAAGGAACAGTACTTTGTACTTAGTTCTGAACAGTTCTAACTTTCTAACATTCTCCACTTTTTTAAATTATAAATCCTCAGACGAAACATTAAGTCTTAAAAAATCAATATTTCTGTCGATCATCTATTTGTGCTTTTTGATATCAAACCATCTGATGGGAATGATGGAAAACAGCATCTAAGTGACATTCAACCCTGATATGTATTTATTTCTAATGATCCTTTCCATCTGACATCTATAATTCATATGTCTGAGACTTGAATAACGTGCGCGAGCTGAGATTTGGGTTGAGTTTATTATTGATGAAAAGTTCACTGGTGTTAAACATGGTTTATACCTGTGTGCCTTTAATGATCGTGTCGACAGTCAGCGGTCTTAGAGGAAGCCATTACTGTAATAGCCACAGGAAACAGCAGGTCATGTGTGTATTCCCCGTATGCTGCGTTTGGCTCTTGACACTCATTATTCACGGGCACATGCAAAAAGGGGTAAAGATGCAGACACGCTTCTTAAATACTCATTAATAATCATTCATTTGGAGTGAGAAGCCAAGCCAGTCGATTCAATATTTAGGACATTTTGCAGCTTCAGTATCATATTGTTCAATGAATTTTAATGAGATTTCAAATTAAACCAGGTGCACAGAAAATCAATATTGTCTGAGCGCATCATGTTGAGCCTGAAATTCCCACCTAATCCAGGTTTAGAGCTGCAGTTTAAATATCACATCAGAAAATGTGATATTCACTTACATGTTATGTCTAAATAACCAGTGAAAGTTGATCGTCCGTTTGTGTCTAATAATGGTATGAAAAGTAGGCATGTTTTTTGCATCTCATATTGTGGAGTAAGGACAACAAACAAACAATATGTATTCTATATATATATATCTTAATTTTGTTAATCTATATTTATTTCTTAAATCAGTGTCAAAATGCCCTGTTATTGCTCTTTGTGCTCATTTTGCATGAGCTACTTCTGTAGAAATCTGTCTCATTATGTAAAAACCCTCTATCTCACTTAGTAGTGTGTTCCCACAATTGTCCTCTCATTAATTGAATCACTAAGAACACTAAGAGCAGGAAGACGGTGCCAAAACCTGTATAAATCAGCTGACCAGACACGTCACAGTAACACCACGTGACAACCTCTGAGGAAGGCCACAGTTGTAGCCGAAACCGTCAGGTACGAAAACCAAACTTAATTCTTAGAAGACCTAATGAATCTAATCGAACTACTAAGAACAGGTTCAGAGAATTTAAACTGATTTTGTTGAATTTAATAATATCCCGATAGCGTTATAAACTGTACAGTACATCTCTGATCCCCAGAGAGGTCAAAGAGTTGATGTGCTTTATAGGTTCAAGGTATAAATGTTATCGTTGTGTGTTTTGACTCATTGTATGAACCATTATTTCAGGCTTTTACAGCCCACTTCAGATCATAAAATTGATCCAAATGTCTATTTAAGAGTCCTTTATACATACACCACCATTTAAGTCGTTAGCGCACCCACCTCATGCATGTCCCAGGTTTGATTCCCTGTCTGTATGCAATTTGCATGTTCTTCCCGTGTCAGGGCAGGTTTTCTCTGACCATTAACCAAGCTCAAAGTCTGCAGATGGGTCCCGAGAAAAGGGCACGGGGTCTGCCCACTGCGCCTTTGTTTAGCGACCAACAACAATAAAAGATGTAATCAATTATTTAACACAAATTAACAAAAGCAGTACAAAGTTAAGTGCTGACTTCATGAAATTCAGCCCTAACCTGAAGCCAGTATGAATATAATGAAAAATAATCTGGTATTTAATGAATTTTCTCATTAAAGTCTAGATGAGAAATATGCTGCCGGTAAAGGTGTTGTGATTAGTTCCACACAGACTGACCACTATCTAAGTCAGCTGCTTCCTCCTTTTCATATAAGAAAAAGCTGTTTATTTTTGGAAATGATTGGAAATTATTTTGTCTATTTACCGTCTCTACTTACTTGATAACAGATGGGAACTTGAACTGACAGGTCGAGACTGTATTGTGATGGATGGCAAACCTCCTCGTATCCACAGCTTTGAGAAGGAGTTTACATAGTGACATAACAGAATGCTAAATCACCATCTATCAGCGGCAGTGGCTCTGCGGGTGAACTCCTCAGACTGGGAAGGAAAAGACAGGTTTGGTGCCAACTTTGTAAAAATGTGAGACTTCAATCATAACTTGATATTGATTGAACTCACCTTAGATAATACAGTGATATTACAGCCTGGTGTGCATTGATTTTGCACCATTTGTGATTCTTCACAATGTTTCTGTCCTGATTTACAGCTGTCAATACTTTGACGAGAGCAGAGCGAACTATTATTCAATTCTGGTGGGTACAGTCTGCATGTCATATTTAAATTCTGTAAAGGATAACAACTGTTTCCTGTCCTTGTTTGGGTCTTTGTGGTTTTAGCTGCGTTTCGCTGAAGTAAATGAATATTTAAACAGTGTATGGCAGAAAATATGACGATGGTGGATAATAAGTTACAACATGTAAAAAGAAAAGGCCTGGTCAATCTCAAAAATTTTGATTGGGACTTTATAATCGTCAGCCAACTCTTTGGCAGTAACAGCAGTTTTGGAGTTTGAAGATATTTGTGTGTTCAAGGACTTGAGTGGGAAGCATTAGGTAATTTTTTTTGTTTCAGCGGAGGTTTATATAAAAGGTCCATCTTGTCCATAAATCAGCTGTATTTGTTTTTAATATGTTTTTGTCATAATGTCTGGCAATGCTTTACATACTAGGTACAGTGCCTCTCGAAAGTAATACAACTTGAACTTTTGCACATTTTGTCATGTTTACAACAATAAAGATTTTATTTTCAATTTTTTACTGAAAGTTCACACACAAGTAACAGACAACTGTGAAGTGAAAGCAAAATGATACATGATTCTGTTATTTTTCAAAAAAATAGAAAAGTGAAAATATAAGTATAAGTATTCATACAGCATGACTACTACAGAGCCAGATCTTGACCCCATTGAGAATCTTTGGGGTGTGCTGGAGAAGGCTTTGCACAGTGGTCACACTCTCCCATCATCAATGCAAGATCTTGGTGCAAAATGAATACCTTATTGAAACAAGGCCACCGCAAATGAGTGCTGTATTCAAAGTAAGAAAAAAAAATGAGAGTGTGAGTTTTATTTTCAGGTATTGTATGTTAAAATAGCTTGTAGTTCAGCACTAGCTGGACAACTTTGTATATTGTCACAGTTTAGAATCATACTGCTTTTTAGACAATTACCAACCACAAAGAAATCGCAAATCAACCAACTAGTGCTCTTGTTCATCGACACGACCTCCGTGACCAAGGTACTGTAATTGCCAAGCTCTGCCCCTCCTCTGCAGGCGTTTTCTCTGTGTCTCCTCTGATCCTCAAGCGTCTAATTGGTCCCAGTCTTAAAGCATAGGACCCAAATCGAGCACAGCCATTGTTGTTGCACTTTCCATTCAGATATTGTTCAACACTCGCTGATATGGTCAACCCAGTGATGCTTTGCTGCGGCTGTGCACCTTCTACATATGTCCATCACTGTCATTGTGGATGCCACGCGAGACGATTGATTCTGTGCTCAATGAAAGTCAAGCGTCCCGGAGAGAGCGCGGCAGCTCCAATTAAACATCTCCGCTCACTCCGCCTCAATTCCCCGGTGCCATCCTGCGTTCAGTTACAAGAACATGCCATCAATCCTCTTAAACAATGATTCTTAGTGTGTGCGTGCCAATGGTGGACACGGGTTTAAAGCGATATCTCAAATTATGTTAATTTTTGCTATTTATTTTAATACGTTCATTGACAAGGCCGTGGATGTTCAAAGGCTCAAAGTTGCTCAGTCGTGACAGAAATATGTAAATGTATTTTGTTCCCCTGACATTCAGCGGAGACTTTGAAGTGAAAACGCACGACTCAATTGATCTGCTTTACATTTGAACAAGTCTTAGAAGAAGTGGTGTCTGTCTTTGTGCATGTTTGGGCTGTATCGTGCTAATGTTTATTCTTTCATCACCATCTTTGTATGCCCCCTGCCAGAGGGTCAGGCCAAAAAAATAAATAAAAAATGCCACATGGTTGATTGGGAAAGGACTACAGGTGCAGCAAACTTGTAATAGGCTGCAAAAGGCACTTAATATCCATATTTGCTTTATATGTTTATAATAACAAAATAGATTAAATATTGAATGAAAGTTGTCCCATTATAAACACATTTATCATGAGAGAGCATAGCAACGGACATTCAGCTGCTCCCCCTCAAAAACACACACAAGAGTAACAAAGGGCTGTTGATGTAGTGATTCAGTCTCATTGAAATGAACTATCACTATTGACCGCAGCTGTTTGGGCACTCTGTCTGAGCGTGTGTATGAAAGAATAGATGGAGTTTGCGGACGCGCATCTTTGCGTGTCTTGCTTGTAGGTCAATGACTAATGCGCCACATGGATGTGCGTCTCTTGGTCACAGAGGTCAATGAGAATGGGAGCGTGTGCCATTGTGAGGGAAATACAGGGGAAACGTTCCTGACAGGGACTAATGCTATCTGTCAATGCTGTGTCAATGTTATGCAAGAGACACGATAACAAATGGAGCAGGCTGGGAAACACAATGGGACAGTCGACAATAATCGGAATATGCTGGCCATTTCTACAGCGCATAGACTTAATATAAGCTTTTACATTGAACGGCACACAATTTATTGAACATCCTGGAGCAAAATACATTGAGGCTTTTAAAAAGAATGTTGTTTTTAATACATAGTCTAGGAATTACGATGTTCCTATTGTATAGTGGGGCTGAAAACCTTATGGAGGACTCGTGCCCCATTCACAAAAGGATCATTTTGTGGAACTCATTGCTTCAAATTAAAGTTGTAAGACTGTAAAACGGCCTCATTTTCTGCTTATCTTGGGAAAACAGAAATGCAAGGAGTAACTTTGCTAAATTGTTTTATTCAAACAGATTCAACATAGTTCCATATTATTAGCAAACCATGTTTCATGGTCAGTCTTGATACTGATTATGGTTTTAATAATTTCATCATAAATTCACTTTATGCATTATGTAATTAGCATACCTGCCAAACAACTGTTATTACAGTTTTAGAAACCATGCTATATTAGTGTAGGTTAAAAGTAAGTGCTACAATAACAATAAATAGACAATTCATGTGTAAGTAGTTTTCCACAAATCCTCTTGTGGTATTGAACAGTTTACTGTGTAATCCTCCATTGTGCTGGTCATAATGCTATACATCAGGCTATTGCTTGCTTTGTGTCACATGACTGAGCACTTATGAACCCGCCTTATTACTGTGTGTCCATTGGCTGACCCCTGAACCTTTCATTACATTTCTATTGGAGCCTATAGCTTAGCAGAGGCGTCTCTCTCTTGTAGCAGACGTAGGTAATAACTGCACTAACAGAGTGCTACAATAAAGTTTCTCTGGACTTACATGCCCTGCAGCCACTGTCCACCGTGATGTCTTTATTCCTACCACACTAGTCTGTCTTTTCTGTGGCGCTTCTCTGTCACCTTTTTATTGGTGCCATGTCGCTCGAGGCACAGAGAGAGCCAGACTCAGACACAGCAGCAGCACCCACTCGGTATGACACTAACGCCCCCCGTGGGTGCTACACAATACCTCCGCTCCCCACTGGTTAGACCCGAGAGCGAGCCGCCTTTTGGTGCGTGGACCTATATTGATTTTTTAGAAAGAGAGAGAGGGCCACCAGGGAAGTTAGAAGTGGGACGTGTGTACATGATGTAGGGTGTGTTGCTGCTTTTATTCCATTACCTGTGCGGTTATACCTGGATCTGTCCGAGTCAATGGTGCAGTGATGCTAGTGATCATCTCTGGGTCATTGCTTCATATTCTGACCAGTCAAAGTCTGAGCAAATGATTGTGTTGTGATTAGTGGCACATTGTGACTTGCATTTGGAATATTGTGAGAAAAACATATTCAACATAAATCTTCCACTTTGCAACAAGCATAGAGAATTGATCGTTTTTGCACTGGGCATATTCCTTGCGGATGTTCCCATTTCTTTCTCACAAACTGACTCCACGTCCTCCTGTTGGCAGCTCTAAACAAACCCTTTCACTCTGTTCATCCCGTTTCTGTTCACTCATGTATAGATCTTTAAGTGTAGTAAGTAAATGTTCTTATTAGTAATAGTCTAAATGCAATCGGGGAGAAGACATATCACAGATAGGGCTATGCATTGAAAGTGAATTTTAATTAAATCTATGGTAACTCTCAATTACTGACATGGTGCTGTTTAATTCACAGGTCTATATCTTTTGTGTGTGTGTGTGTGTGTGAATAGTACTGGATTGGACAGCATTTGTGTGTCGTTTACTCCAAGTCAGGTTTCATTTGAAAGGTCTATCTCATGATACCAACTGCCCTAGAAAGGATGCCCTTAAGGGAAATAAGTAAAGCTGATACGCACCACTTGGAATTTGGATTTGCTGTTTAAGTTTTATTATATGTAATCAATGAAATAGGCCACTGGACATCCCCTAATGTCAATACTGTCCTGTTTTTCATGCATAACCTCGGAAACTGATGCTAAAAATCAATATGTTATTTAATAAACATTCTGCTCTGTCCGTAGCTTTACAATGTTTCCTCCGTCCCATTTTGCTACAATTCTAACAACACATTTTCTCTGTTGAGGCAAGAAAGCTCCTCTATTCCCTGCTAGAGACAGACCGCTCGGGGCTCACAATAAAGCTGTCTAAAGTCGATGTCAAACCAAGAGGCGAGCAGAGGATCCCAAATGAGAATAAACTAAGCATCAAGTGGGTTCTGCGTCACTACTGCTCCGCCTCAATGCATTACGTGAGCAAGTTATACTATGGTCAAGCCAGAAGTACAAATCATCTAGAGGTTAAAGTAAGCGAGTGGTCTCAGGAGCTGCTCTACAAGTCGCTCCCCAAACACATTCCTATACAGACAGTTGATGAGTCACGCTTTCATGCATTTTCTTTTTGTTCTGGACACGTTGAACACTTGTATTGTGTCACCTGCCTTGAGACATAAAATGGAAACTAGAAACTTTTATAAGACAATCTGCAAACATAAATATAGTAAAAGGTTATTTTCTCTCATGTTGAAACATCTCTTTGTGCCTAACTCTCCAGGTTGAACTCAACCGAGTCTTTAAAGCATAAGTAGCTCTCTGCCATATCTGTTATATCAGCTGTTAGAGCGGGTCGTCTCATGATTGGAAGGTCAATCCCAGCTCCTTTTGTCATTGTGTCCTTGGGCAAGACACTTCACCCACCTTGCCTCCAGTGTCACACTGGTGTGTGAATGAGAGTGTGAATGAGTGGCTGGTTTCTTGCTGTAAAGCGCTTTGGGCCTAATGAAGGTAGAAAAGCGCTATATAAGTTGAGTCCATGTACCATACAAGTAGCTCATGGAGTGAAAATGGTTGGAGACCCCTGACGTATGTTCTACTATTTATTTATTTGAACAGGGACAGTGTACAATATGCATTAGCCTCAGAAAGGAGCGATGCATTGTACCAGGTTATAGCACTTGTGCTAATTTCCACCTGCAGTCCCTGGGACTACTGTACATGTTTTTAGTGGTAGGGGAAACCGGAGTACCCGGAGGAAACCTACGCAGACACGGGGAGAACATGCAAACTCCACACAGAAAGGCCCCGTCCAGGTGGGAATCGAACCCGGACCTTCTAGCTGTGAAGCACGAGCGCTAACCGTTGTGCTACCGTGCCGTTGACTGTCCATATCATGTGTCCTCTGCTTTTGTCAGGAATACTAAGCTGGAGTATTAGCCAGTGTTAGATGCCAAGAGTGTAACAAGTTTGTGCACTATTAAAAAAAGACAAACGTGCCTGTCAATATTATGTGGCAACAATGGCATAACCACATTTTCCACATTTCACAATCGAACACCATAGAGGGAAGCTTGATCCAATGCAACCTATTATTTTGTGTTCATCGTGAACGTTGTAGTGTTACCGTCAGAGTTTCAAAACATTTTTTGAAGCGAAAGAGAGGGAGCCGAGGCACTCTGGATTGGCAAAAAAATGTATTTTTTATTTACAGCGTGTTTCAAAACATATTGACTTATATCCTTTTCATCTATCTCTACTCTTATAGCATACAGCCCATTGGTCCCTCTGTGATTCATTATCGTATCCTACTCAAGCGGAGTGACCTGAATTTGTCCCTCAAGTCTGTTTGACCTATTTCGTTTAAAGAAATGACACCATTACTTATTTGTCATCTGTGACATATGACCGTTTAGACATATTTTATCATTGATATTTGCTTCCGATGTATTTTTTGTGCTATTTGCCAATCTTTTCACGCGGTCCATGGAGAAGCATTAGTGCTTATGAAAGTCTCTACTAAAGAAGGTGTTGTGATCGTATGTTATTTCCCCCGAGAAAACCAGGCTTTAGACCCATCACTCAGAGCCTCTACTTTAAATGTATTGCATTTCCCAAACCATTTGCACATCTGATCCTTTTCAGAGCGCCCCATGTAATGACCAATGCCCATACCTGATGTTTACAAAGTATTAAATAGGGAGCAAGTCAATTTTAAGTGGTTTCTTTGGGTTTCTTTTCAAACTCATTCCTCATTCATGTATGAGTTTCTAAGCACGTTTCATCCACAGATCTCTACTGTATCTTTCTGTCAATGTTTTCTTTTAGCATCTGAACATTATGGTAAACATGATCTATACTGTTTCTCATGTGATATCTGTTACATTTTAATTATATTGTATATTTATTTCTTTCTTTTAATCGGACAGCATGTATTAATGAAGAGCAGGAACTGTAAATACACTTGGATTTAGCTCAAGGCTAGTTTCCATCCATAGTCTCATGGGATAGGGGCAGCAGGTACACAGAGAAACATATGGTACATGTCACATGAAATACATAACATAGATGAGACATACATGGCACAAAGGACAAAACAAAACATACAAGTCGTAAAAAGAATAAAAACAGTTACAGGAGAATTACAATGCAGTACACACAAAAGACAACATAACACAACACACAGTGTACGTCAGTCTGCTACTCTCTCCCGTAACATACTTGAGGTAGGTGAGGTAGGCTAATGTTTTAAGGTGCTTTCGCTATTGAGGTAGATACTACTAAAGTGCTTTGAGTTAAAGGAAAATCCAGTGTTTTGATAGACGTTTTGTAGAGTTGTTCGATTGGTTTTAGTGCAGTAACACCTGCAAACGACCACACTGTAATATAATCAATGTGAGTGAAAATCATGCAGTGGAGATAGGACTTTGCTGCCTTTGTTGTGATGAAAGTAATTTTGCAGGTTAAATTTAACCTGTGACCTTTTTAATATGTTTTTTGAAAGAGAGGTTGGAGTCCAATACAACCCTGAGATATTTAAAATTAGACACTAACTCCAGTAGGTGGCGTTCACGATTTAGAATTCCATTTCAGTTGGAGGGCAGGTGTCAATACAAGTCTATGGGAGAGAAACAGTTTTTGAAAGAAATTTCCAAAAAGAAAATGTCCAAATGTTTTCTCTGATCATCAGTTGATAGTGATTGGATTCACAAACCTGACATGTGAATTTTATGGCTGAAAGTCCTTTCTACTGGCCAACATCAAGCACATGTTTTTGAATATTGTCTCCACTTTTGGACGCCTTTGTGAAGAAATAATTAGACATATGTTCATATGTGCTGGAAGATATGACCTTGAACTTTGTGTCAGTTTTAGTTTCATGTGAATTGGCCCAGTAATTACAGAGATATTAGCAATGATTTAAGACTATAAATCTGCATTTTGAGCGTTACTATGGTTACGGCCGTGGAATTTTCAGTTGCCCTCCACCTCAATGTTAAACTATGGGATCTTTAGAATGTTGTGATGTCACGTGAACGCTACCTATTCTGCTCCATCAAAGTACACGAAAGATCTTTGTTGTGTCACTGTTTTTTTGTTGTTGCTGAAGGTCATGCATACAGTCTTTTTTGGGTTGAGCATGAGGCAGTTTTGTTTAAGCCAATCATGCACTTTGCTAAGCCCAGTGGTAAGTTTGGCAGCAACAGCCCTAACATCCTTGCCCTGAACGAACAAGACAGCATCGTCTGCGTACATTATCATATTTAACTCATTATTATATAATGAAAATAACAAAGGCCCAACTACCGAACCCTGTGGAACTCCCTTATTGCTGCTGAGGCATTGGGATTTTCCTCCGTTTATAGTGACACACTGAGATCTGTTAGATAAGTATGAATGAAACCATTGTATGGCATCAGCTGAGAAGTTGACGTGAGAAAGTATGCGATGGTTGACCGTCTCAAAAGCTTTTTTAAGGTCTAGAAACACTGCTCCAACATAAGTATTTTTGTCCAACATTGTTTTAATTTTTTCAGTAAAAAAGTAGTTTACTGTCTCTGTAGAATGATTCGGTCTAAAGCCAAATAGTATTTAGTGCAATTAAGTCCAGAATCGTGACTTAAATAACAATGAAAAGAAAACAGCGTTAAAACAAAGGTTCCACAAACTGAGCAGTATTGGCCTAAAGAGGAAAACAGGTTTGTGATGAGAGGCAAACACTGTGGGAAAAGAGGGAAATTAAAAAAGTCAATCTTTTCATTCCCTGAACATCTCACAATGTCTCTTATTATAAGTAACAGTTTAAGCGAGTGTGTTACTGTAACTCGTCGTCACATAGTAACATTTTATATGCATTGTAAAGTTACCTATCATTGTTTAAAGGAAACAATATCCTTGTAAAGCTAGTCGTGAAACAATGGAGCGTTGCACATATTGTGATATCCTCCTAAGGTACAGGAGGTAATGGGAATTGGGCCAGAGTGCAAGGCTGCAGTTAGACAGGTGTCTGTGACAGAGGGAGGGAGAGAAGAAAAGGCCCATCCAAAGTTACTCAGCTGTCACCTGCAGTGTTAGGACCATGCTAATGTTAGCCTCATTAGCATGCTGGAGTGCAGAGCTAAAAACACAGCGAATATAGGCATGTGCAGTCACACATGATTAGCAAGTTACACCAATTACTGATTCATACCTGAAGGGGATGAATGACAGAACGACAGAAAAGGCAATAAGAAAATGTAAACGTGTTAAGTTTTCATTTAAAAACTATAAAGTAGGTCCTTCTTTCTTTTCTTTTCTTTTCTTTTACTCTTTTACTGTGAAATTTAGCATTGTGAGGGTGGAAAGATTAGTGGGGGTTGTTATATGGCAAATGTTTTGAGTTACATTTCTTTATGGATATAATTAACAAGTTAACAACCCAGGAGTAAATTGTGAAATAAAGCAGCTTTATAGAGACTATCGTAAAACCAGTGTACCTTGTGGACTGCTATTTATTGTGTCAAACCATTCAACTTTTACAGGATTTAAATGGAAATATCAGGAAATTATACATGAAATGTATCATTTATGTATAATGTATGAATGTGTCTGGTTCTGTATGAAATGCATGTTTTATGCATTATAAAGAACACATTATAATGGATTGTTTGCGCTCAAGTCCTGGGTTCAAATTCTTTGTTCTCCCTGTGTCTGTGTAACTTTTTTTTGAGTGCTCTGAGTGAGGGCCTGTTTTCATATATGATTTGTTTTATTATTATTACAAAGGTAATTAAAAAGACAATTGTAAAGAAACAACTGCACAACTTATTAAATGAAAAGTACAAAAGTCTACTACATCTACTTCTATTATTATTCTAAATTTAGACTACTAAAGCAATGTTTCTACTTTCAGTTATTACTACATTATAACAGTCAACTTTTTAACCATGGATTTTCAAAATGCTAAAAAAAACTGTAAACCAAGTTTTCTACAGGACAAAAGTCTCTGCCTTGGCTCATCTTTCCCCTTTGCCTGTGTGATCTTGTGCGTACCATGCAGGGTTTTGCACGATTGGGTCTTGATTTGCGTCAGTAGATTGTAGTTTCTGCGCCAGCATCAAGCCCCTCCCCCAGGACCAGGCCCCACTCCTTCCGGTGTGGTCCCATATAAAATCCGCCTCCTCCTCTGAGCCTCAGACTTGAACTGATCACTGGAGCAAAGACTCGGCATCTCCAGCCTGCTCTGCCTCCACATCGACCACTGCAGGTAAGGAACATTTTATTTAGCAAAAAAAAACTCACTAACTCTTCCAATGGACTGAACTTCTGTTTTGATTACCTTTACAATTTAAAAAAGCAGTCCTGCAAAGAGCACTGAAACTACTCTTTTCTGACAATATTTTAAACATGAGCTCTGTAATATTTAAATTGAACTTTCCTGTTTTGTTTGGCAGTTGTATGGCAGTTTCAAAGTCAGTATACACTTTGTAGTTAATTCATAATGATTTTTAGCATATTGCTTCTGTGATATCCAATTTATTTATTGCAAAAAGTACAAACAAAATGACAATTTTCCCATTAAAAACTAACAATGAAGTGCTTTTAAGAGAGTGTTGGTTGTTAGACTTAAAGTATAATTAATCATAGTGTTGCACATAGTGAAGTGAGTAAACCTCCACCACATCATTACCAGCCACTCAATAATGAATGAGCGACTCTGACCAGCTGCATCACAGGAATAACGTTTGCATTCAGATTATGACTAGTAACAACCACATTGATTGATCCAATATACCGTCCAATTACCGCACCGTGACGAGACAAAGTAACAGGAGGAATGTTAAGCGTTTGTAATGTAAATGTGGGAACGAATATGGGCGGATTCAAGCTAAACCCATTTGAAAAAACTACAAAACTGACTGTGTGACAAATCAAAAGCAGATTTTAATTTCATACATGGATGAGAACAAACCAAGAGAAATATTTTGTAGCTTAATATCGGTTAGAAACTACTCTTGACTATTGAATAAGTGTATTCTCTATTAAACAATATATTAATTGGATCTAATGTGCCGTTTGTCCTGTGTATTTCATCTATCTGTGGTAAGTGATGAAAACCACCTTAATTGAAGCTTGAATTAGTTGAGCCAGGAGCCTTGAAGCGGCTCGGGCTATTGCCTTTATTTAATTGGATAATTTGTTTTTGATGTGCAATCCTAAACATAGCTTTATTTGTTACTGTACAAATAACCGTGTTAAACCAGTGGGCAATTAGCAAACCCCCAGAGTGATCGTACATTGCTTTCTGATTTTTCCAATTTATTTGTGTATGCACTGAGTAACCAAAAACAAACAAACTTGTCCAGCGCCTCCAATTATATATTGTCAGTGCATCTTTGTTGGTCTGTTTGTGAGAATGAAATAAAAACCCAAAACAAAACGCGGACTCGGACACATAAATGAGTCCCTCTGTGGCGCGGCGCTGCACTGGCTTTCATGTGAAACTGGTGAGAGGGGGGAAAAAAACAGCGCTCAGTTGGCAAAATGAAGATTTGCAGATAATTGGGAGATTTCCTTTGGGACGCAGTTTCATCACAACAACTACAACAGACACGGACGATGTGCGCGGCAAACACCACACAGGATGATGCTCATTTTGGAAGTGAAATTATGTCGGTTGTGGCAAAAACTGAAATGTAAAATATGTGGCATGGGGGTCAATAGACTGCATCTCAAAATGGCGTCTTTGTTGGCGGTCCCAAACCTGGATAAATGGACAGCGTGAGGAGGGGATCATGTGCAAATCGATGCTTTCTTAAACCACACTGTGAGGAGTCGATGATAAAACTGATAAAAATTTTACACTGATTTCCTCTCACATAAAGTACATATAAATTGTATTGAAATGTTGCTATTCATAACACCTTTGGATTCTACTTCTCCAGATTATTTGAAATTATGGATGTGTGGTCATGTGAATGTGATTTAACCCTGAGTATGTGTGAAAGGCACTGATTTCTCTTTTCTTTTACCAGACATGAATCTGGGGATAAGCGTGTGCGTCCTGCTGGCTGCTCTCTTCAGCAGTTCCCTGAGTCTGTCCTCACAATCCGCGGTAAATCGCCAGAAAAGAACATGACGCAGTGATAACGTGGCGGCGCACTCACTTCTGAATGTCCTTTGTCCACAGTCACAGAAGACAGAGGTGGAGCCGCGGGTGTCAGAGGCCCCTCCCTCTCAGGACAGTCGCACGCGGCAGGTCCGCTCCGTGGGCTCAGAGCTGTCCCAGGACGACACAGAGGCGCGCAACACCCTCAACCAGCTGCTGGCCAGACTGCTCTTGAGAAAAGGTCAGTATCGGAGAGAAGTGTTCACTTATTTTTACGCTCAGCCACATTGTCATGTGCTTACATTTGACTTCAGGGTTTCTACAGGTGGCACTGGCAGCAAGTCTAATGTAGTGATTTTTAATGCCATTTTAATTCCTGAATATTATCTTTTTAATGCCACAGATGCAAAAAATCTTGACTTATTTCATTTAATGTGATTTGTAAACATTAAATCAAACAGATAAATTGGGGGGAAAATGTTGATTTTAAAACCAAATTGGACACAGTAGGCGACTTTTGAGCAAAGGACTGTGTAAAATTTCAGTCAAAACTGCAGCTGAATTTGTTTAAGGCCATTTTTTTTTTTTTTTTACATATGTATGCAGTAAAAATACTTGAGTAATGTCATTGTTGTGGGTTCTGTCTCTAAGGAAAAAATATATGTTCTAAGAATTTACTTAGAATAAAAATCTTACAATCCAAAATAGATTTCTCTTGCATTTGGCTAAATGGCTCATGTTAAACTAAGCCCCTAAACCTGACAGGATTTCTACAGTAATGTATTTAGTTGTCTCCATATCCTTGGGGTCCTCAAAGTAATACAAGGTAACGAATAATTGTATGGACTTTCTTGCCATAATCAATCAAATATATCGACATATAATGCATCATACATAGAAAGAAACTAGTTTTCATCCTACATGTGCTTGTTAGTCTAATGGGCATCGTATCCATTCATCTTTATCATACACATTTTTGCTACATGTATAGTCGACTGCTACTAATTAGGTCCTCGGAGAACTCTATTCAATGAAATAACATAAGGAAATAACATTTCGGATACGAAAATGATGAGCCGACTTTTCAGTCAGCTTCATTACAACATATATTGTCCATTGTAACCTGACTAGACCAGGTCAAAGCATAAACATAATTCCCTATGTTTCTCGCTGTGCGATCCATCGTCACTCGTGCTGTGCTGCTGTCCCACCATCTGTCCCCTGTCCCTCCTCCCACAGCTCCTCAGCACTCTGAGCTGCCTCAATCCATCATTTACATACCTTCATCTCATCGCAGCCACTGATTTTAAATGGGTCTTTCGAAATTGATCTTTAGCAATGCACAATATTACTGTCACCTGCTGAGACTTTAGTGAATAAAAGTAAAAGTGTTGTTTTTATATCCTGTGCTATATCAGCATGCCATACAAAGCCTTTTCCATATCACAATCAAATTAAAGTAATGTCTATATTTCGGTTTTCTCTCAAATCTGGACATGTTAAAAATGTGCTCTGCCAACTGGATCTTATTGAACATTTATCACACTCCTAATCGCAATCACAATAAGTGTAAAAAATAAAACACAAATCAATATTTTTTTTTCCAAAATCATTCAGTGGACCTTAATCATTCAGTATTATCACCAGTTTAGTCTAATTTGCTGCGTCATGATCCAATTTAAGCAAATTGAGCTTGTCTGTGGGTCTGGACTCCAAGAGTGCAGTTTCAGCTCTCAAATTTGTTCAGTCTTTGAAACACAATGAAATGCCAATCATGCACATAGTCATAATGTTTTGCTCCATCATCTCACCGCCTTCTCTATGCCTTCCTTGCAGCTGCAGCGTACCAGCCGCACTCCTCCCTGAGCAACAGGGCCAGCGGCCCGGTCCCTGGACACAGGATAAAGGACAGAGACTACCTGGGCTGGATGGACTTTGGGAGACGCAGCGCTGAAGATTACGAATACGCCTCTTAAAGACGCACAATCAACAATATTCTTTAGAAAATAAGACCTTTTCTCACTGCGCTCAACTCACTGTATCGACTTAATTCATTTGTCCAGGGCACTTAACGCATAAATGGGACTACTTGTATATACTTCATGTAATTGTCATTTTGGGCTTAATTGTGTTTTACTTTCAGATGTGTCTACTAGGTGTATGTTAATTTATTAAAAACACATGCACAATGATTGCCATATAAATGATATCAAAAAGTATTTTGATTAAATTTGAAAAATGTATAATAGTGTTCATATCTGGCATTCTTTTCCTTTCAGTTCACATGGGAGAATACCATAAGGACTACTATCAATTGTTCTTGTGAGGTCCCAACAATAGCATACAATAAGCGGCTGCTGTTCTCATTTCCATCCGTTACTTAATCGCTCAATAAAAGAAACAAAACCACAGACGGTAATATTGCGTAACTTTCCTGCTCTGAATCAATCGTTCCCTCTGGACAGTCAACCTCAAAATCACATTTATTGTTCTTACTTGTGGCCAGTGTAGCTTTGAGTGGCTGTTCCCTAGCACCTCTTTATTCTTCAGATTAACAATATGGTTATTTGGTGTAATTCATGAGGGGACAGCACTTCTCATCAAAGCCAAGCCGCGCTAATTAGTCCCACACAACCAAACATATTAGCATTTCAAATCGTTTCCTGGACACGATTGCATGATGAAAGTGCTGTGGGAAAATGAATCTACGCCAAAAAAAAAAACAAGACATATTTATTACAAATTTTAAAGCCGGCATTGTTTTATTTTTTTCAATATGTATAATTGTATAAACTACCAGTGTCTATAAATACTGCTTGGAGAAAAGCAATAGTGATTTCTTCAACCAACCTCTATATTCTGGATCGAGTGGAAGTAACTTAATCACTTCATTAATAAAACGGAACTGCCTCGCTGGTGTATGTTTTTGTGTAATTTATGCATTTATTTTATTCATTTATTTTAACAATGAACTTTGGGGTGACACGTTTGATGAATAAAGTTATTCTGAATATCCATTATGGCCTAAATGGAAAACTAAAGGTAACGTTTCAAACCTGCACTTTGCTTCTAACCAAAGAAACTATCTTGCCAAGATTGTTTGCCCTATGAGCTTCTATTAAAACAAAATAAAAAACATATGCAGTTACTTGCTTTGACAATATGGGGTTAATTAAAGTGCACACATGGACATTTGGCAACCAAGTTAACCTCTTACCCCCCAACTTAACCAAGTGCATTTTCTCCTGTTCAACACAAATCTAAGAGTTCACAGACTATAGCCTGGTGTAACGCCTCATTTGAAAGCTAAGACCTACAAAACGAATCTAAACAGATCTCCTTGCATTGTTGCCGCATTGTCATTTTTTTTTTTTTACTTTTCTTTTGTCCCTTTTTCGTCACATTTTTGTCACTTTTTCATCACTCATTCGCCACGTATCTGTTTTTTCTTTGGTTACTCTTTTGTTGCATTTTCACCCTCGTTTTCGTTTCATTTCTTTTAGATTTCGGCAAGACTGGAGAAAAACGATTTAATCTTAATACTGTATCAAATGTTCTCATAAATGATAACTATAATTTTGTGTGCATACAGAAGATGTTCATGGAAGTGTGACCTGTTGCATATGGAGCTTCTTGGAAAAGTCAGAGATGGAAACCTCTAACCGCAGCCTCGTTTCTGCTGTAGTAACTTACCCTTTACTGCCCCCTAAAGTTTCAAAGCTTAAGTGCGATCACCATTAACAAACCATCCAAACAATTAAATAGTAACATTTTATAACTTATCTTTAATATTGCAACAGCCCGCCCAACACATTTGTATGTTTACTCATTTTTGGACGTATTCATAAAACAGGAAAAAAAAATCATGACAGGACATAATTGCTTTAATAAACATTAATGCCATGAGCCAAAACATGTTTCCACTCCTCATTCTTAAGACCAAAGTGCTACAAAATGTCACCAGCCCCGAAAATATTACATTTAGGTTGAATATTCAAACAACATTTTAAGATCCCCATAATTTAACAGTGACAAGGAAATAAAGGCAACGGCTTAGATAGAAGTGCGTACAGTTTGGCTTAAGTTTGTATCTATAAATATTGAACTGATATGTTCAGGATTATATTCACAAAATAAGATCGTTTTCATCAAGCTTACAGCTGCGTACAAGGCATAATGTTTGAAACTATGTTAATGGTCAAAACTGAACCACAATGAAGGTTTGGCACCAATTAGAAAGCTACACTTTGTTTAAACAGGAATACTGCCAAGTTATTCACTAGCAACAAATAATGATTTTTGGCTCATTGCAAATTTCAAGTCTTTGTTGTTTTTTAGAGATGATTTGAGAGGAGAGTAATGAGGCGGCAGTCGACCAAGTGCAAACCGTCACTCCCCGATCTCCCAATTAACACATTTACATCACAGAATGCTGGTTTGACTGAAAAGGTCATTTAAAGCAGGGGTTCCCAAAGCAGGGGCTTGTGAGGCACTGAGCTAGGGGTCCCAAGGTTATTTTAAGATAAAACAAAAACTGTTGAAACGACTCAAATAAATATTGTTACTAGACTTCATCAGTTTTCTGGCTTGAAATGACCACAAACGTTTGTTTTGGGAGTCAGTTCTGAAAAGGTGAGGGAACCCTTGACTTAAAAAAACACAAACCTTATGCTACTTTATGTATCTCAGGTTTTAACACAAGTAATAAAACAATATAGCCTCTACTTTTACCTAAAATATGTTCTGCACTTAACACGGACGAAATACGGACACTTCCTCAAACAATCGTCCTCCTAAAGGCTACAGAAACACAGTCTTTGGTCACTAAAAAAAAAATTAAACACCATCATTCAAGTACCGTAAGAAGCTGCTAACTCAACATCTATATGTACAAACTTACATTAATTGTCTTGTGAGGTTTGCATTTATATCTATTCAATTGTAGTTTGTATGTTCATATGTAGCCCAATATAGAGACCAAACTAGTTTTTCAGAAAAAAAAAAAAGTAGAACTCGTTTTGTGTCAGTGAAAATGTCCCATGGCCTCAGCAGCTTTTACTCTCACAACAGGATCTGGATCTTGAAGCAGCATCACAAGACCTTTACAAAGACACCACATAATATATAATTATACATAATCAATGAGGCTGGCCGAAAAAGGGAGTGATGATGATGTTACCTTTAGTGATGGTGCCCATGTTGAGGTGGGAGAGATGTTCCTCTTGAAGGTTTCCCAGGAGAAAACCTGACAAACACCATTCAAGACTAGTTTAGTCGTCATGAATACTAGTAACAAGTGCTCCATTAGAACTGCGATATAAAATAATGAATAAATCAGCATAAAAAGAGTAATTGAGGTACAGCTCATACCGATAAACATGGCGGCTCCGGCTCGGACTTCAGGCCAGTTACTTTTGAAGAACTGGATGACTGAGATGTGATAGAAGTTTAACATGTTCGGGAAATCCTGGATCTGCAAACAGATGTGATCATGTCATCGTTAGCTGCTTGTTAGACTAAGATTAATTTGTAGTTATCTTTAAATGACTTTTCTTCTTTGAGCAGCGGTGGCCCAATGGTTGCAGTAAGGTCACCTGAGGTTGTTCAGGCACAAGTCTTTAAAATAAACAAACACCCGAGAATCGATCTTGTGCTGCTCCCGCCGATCCATTTGAAAACTGAACCACCAGAGGTTTGGGTTGTTTGAGCCAAATCAGACGGTTGTGATTGCAGTGTTGTTGCAAGAAGGAACATTTGCCGATAACAACAAGCACTTTTATTGATACCAATTATATTGATACTATGCATGCGAGTGACACGTGACTTCCGGGTGCGCGGTCCTTCCACTCTCGCCATTTTCCCCAATAAAGATTAGCGATGTCTTGCACAGATCATCGAATAGCCCAAAGAAATATCACGGACAGTGAGATACGGATGGGAAGTCACTGACTATGTGTTAAAACACGTGAGAACCAGAGCTGCTTTGCTAAGATCAGAGGAATAGTGTCAAAACCAGACTTGGAGAGACTCATCCATGCATTTGTCTCCAGCAGGTTAGACTACTGTAACGGCCTGCTCACTGGCCTTTCTAAACGAGCTGTTAGAGCTGCAGAACATCCAGAACGCTGCTGCTCGAGTCCTGACAAGAACCAGGAAATACGACCATATTAGTCCAGTGCTCTGGTCCCTGCACTGGCTTCCTGTCACTCAGAGAATAGAATTTCAAACAGCTCTGCTTGTGTACAAGTCTTTTCATGGTTTAGCACCAAAGTACATCTCTGACATGTTAGAGCGTAAGAACCATCTCTGGCCCTGAGAACTTCAGGGAGGGGTCTCCTGGTGGTTCCCAGAGTCAATAACAAACACGGTGAAGCTGCGTTTCAGTTTCATGCAGCTAAAATCTGGAACAGTCTTCATGAGGATGTGAGACAGGCCTCAACTCTGACAATGTTCAAATCGAAGCTGAAAACAGCTCTTTTTACCCGTGCATATGAAAACTGAAAGTATTTTATCTGCACTCTTGCCTTTTACTGTCATTATTTAACTTTATGTTGATGTTTTATTGATTGATTTGATCAGTTTTCTTGTAATTTTAGGCAACTGTGAAGCACTTTGAATTGCCTTGTGTATGAATTGTGCTCTACAAATAAACTTGCCTTGCCTGCTTGGCCTGTAGCAGGACATAGTGATAACAGTTTGAATGGGTCCGTTGTTTACAGATTATAGGCTCTTAAATCGTGTTTCACCTATGACATAACAAATGAAATACAGATCTATTCACAGTTAAGACGACTTCATAATTGCAACCGTTCAAATTTCTACTCCGATATGTTTGCTATTAACGGTGCAGCCCGACTCACCAGGTACTTTGTGAGGTCATTGATAAATTCTCCATAGTGTAGGTTCTTGTCTTCAAGAAGGTGGTTTTGAAACATGGATGTGATCTGCTCAGAGCCCACCACAGGAGCACAAATACGCATCGCATACTTACAGGCCTTGGGGAAAACACAATACATAAATTAACCATTGTACTGCAACTGTGTAACACAGGAGGATTTTCCAATTGAAATATCTTACCTTAACAACGTCTGGGTTTGGGTCGACCAGGTGCAGCAGAAGGCTCACCAGCACGTTATGGATCTGGTCTTTAAAGATGGGCTCTCCAGACCCGAACTTGGATAGATTCCCCATCAGATGTATGGAAGCACAGCGGATCTGGTCGTTCTCCTGAATGAAAATGCCACATATTTAATAAAGTAACAGAAATGTGACTTTCCCACATAGTTCGGAGAAGTTCTTACACTTTCCAAGAATGGCTTGATCTTCATGAAGATATAGACCACGAGTAGATGAACATTTTTCTTGTCAAGGTAAAGCAGAACTTTTGACAGACCAGACATGGCCTCCAGAGTGATCAGTTTACCTGAAGGAAAAAAAGGAGTTACTGTAATAAAAAGATAGTCTTCTGTCAGTGAATATTTGAAAGATGAAACAAAATCAATAGTTTACCAGGGTCGTCTTTCTCCTCCATTCCTGAGCTCATGGCTGCCAGCAGTTCCTTTGCATATTTATTCACCTGGAATGTGGAAATTCATATATATTTTTTTTATAATCTGTGATGCATTTAGATAACCCGGTGCACATTGACACACGATTAAAATATGAATTAATTTATATGTGTTTTATTACATTGTTGTGGTATAAAAGCCGTCTAAATGTTGTTACTAATGGTGGGGAACTTGTAGACACCATATAAGCCTATGGTCGAGTGTATGTTCATGTTTCAATGGTTTCGTTGCCAATTTTAACTGGTAATTGTACATTCATTACACAATTTCATTATTACAATGTTTTGGTTTTCGTAATGTTTAGAGACCATTTGTTTACGCAGAACCAATCTTTCAATATATCAATTTCTTCTGTAATCTCGATCACCATTTGTTGTAAGTCTGCACCTGAGAGTAAAATTGTTGTATCATCTGCAAAAAGGACCAGTATAAGCTTCTTGGAAACCAAGTACAAATCATTGATATTTAATAAAAATAGTTTAGGTCCGAGCACAGATCCCTGGGGGACCCCCACACACTAGGGTATCACACACACTAGGGTATCACACACACTAGGGTATCACACATGGATCTGCACTGCCCCATTTGAACATACTGTTTACGGTTTGTTAAGTAGGATTCAATCCAGTTGAAAGCAATACCTCTTAGCCCATATTTTTGCAGTTTGTTCAGTATATTGTGATCCATAGTATCAAAAGCCTTCTTAAGGTTGATGAAAATACCTATTGAATACTTTTCCTTGTCGATATTATTTGTAATTTCCTCTATGAGTTCCATCAGAGTGGGAGATCTGCTTTTGCGAAAGCCATGTTGACTGTCATTTAAAATATTCTATTTATCTATAAATGCATCTAGTCGAGTTGTATAGAGCTTTTCTAATATTTTTGAGAATTTAGGTAGGTAGGTATTGAGATGGGTCTGTAATTAGAGAATTGAGTTTTGTCATTTTATAGATGGGAATAACTTTAGCCATTTTCATTAAATCTGGAAATGTACCGGTTTTGAAAGACAAATAAAAAATATGGGATAGCGGTTTGACAATGTGATTGATGACCTGTTTAACAATACTCATATCTACCTCAGCACAGTCCAAGGGTTTCTTATTTATTACATTTCTAACAGTTATTTCTTGTCGTGTTGTTGGCGTAAGAAACATTGTATTTGGGTTTTCCCGGACACAATCAATTATAATTATAATTTGTGCATGGTGGAGTTATTGAGGAGGATAACTGGGGTCCTATGCTTATAAAGTACTTATTGAACTCACTCACAATTTTATTTGGATTTTCAATTTTCTGACCATTTGACATAAATCTCTGTGGTAGTACATTTCCTTTTAGAGTCCTTCAAAGTACAATATTTATAGTACACCAGAGAGCTTTAGTGTTTGTCTTATTTTTTTCGAGTAGTGCACTATAATAATTTTTGCAGTTTCTTATTAGTTAGTAAGTTTGTTTTTGTATCTTTTGTACTTATTTTCAGATTCACTTGATCTTTTTGTTAAAAAGACTTTGTATAGTGAATTATTTTTCTTACATGCATTTGCTAAACCCGTAGTCAGGGACTCATTATCTTTTTCTTTTTACAATTGCTTTCTATTTTTGGGCAGTGCAGGTCATAGAGGGTCATGAAAGTTCTTAAGAAGATATTATAAGCTGCATCTACATTTGTTTCTTCCACGAGAGATATCCAGTTTTTTTGTCTGCTAAGCTGACTTTAACAATTTAACCATCTAATAAATTTAGTGACATGAGTTTTTTCATCTTTAGTTTGCCAATATTTTAGGATAAACAAAACAAAAACAGTTAGGTGATCACTCACATCCGTTACTAGAATCCCACTTGGAAGGTCTTTGCTGAGAACATTTGTAAATATATGATCAATTAGTGAGCAACTGTGTGGAGTGATACGGGATGGATATATTTTTGACAAAATAAGGATTATGTTTTGACCATTTGTGGATATCCGAACTAATCCAAAAAGACTATCCAATGCATAGTCCTTTATTTTGACCAAGTAAAGGTCTATGCATTGGCTCTTCTTTGACTGGACTTGTTGTGATTCTTCTGATTTTGCGCGTTATCCATTGGGAATTGGGAGGTTATTTGTTTTCTGCAACAACATTCGTTTAGAACTCTTAAAATGCATTAACCTTTTCACACTCTTACTGGTAACTTCACTGAATTAATCTTGTACCTTTTCCGGTGACCCCACGGCTATATTTCCCAGCCCGCGCACAGCCAACATGCGGACTGTGCTGCAGTGGTCCGATATCCTCTCCATCATGTTGTTCATTAACACATCGATCAGCATCAGCTCCGTCACCACGTGATGATTCAGGAGCTACAGGGGAAGAGCACGGTCAGCAAAATAACGGTCTCGGCTTGAGAAGGAAACCTTCACGAGAAGTTACCTCTGAAAAGAAAGCAGTGACAGTAATCCTCTGGCATTCATAGATGTTGCTTAGGGACGGACATAAGCACTCAACGATAGCAGGTAACCGTGGACCAGCGTGTTTAGCCACAGCCCTGTTCACAACAAAGACATCATTTACTTCTGAGTTACAATAACGACTATACGGCAAACTCATTGACACATACCTTGCCAATAGTGTAATTCCAGTTATGTGAGTATTGGACTCTCTCATTGCGTCCCAGGCATTGTCTTCATCCAGTCTCTTCATCACTTCATCCATCTGGACTCGAGCCAACAAGATCCTTAGTGCATCGACTGCAACCCTGTGACAAATGCCATAAAAAAGGTTCACCAGATAAACTTTGGAATTTAAATTACATTGCTACTCAAGATAGAAGCTTTAGGGCCAAATTATTGTGATCACAGTAATAGGTGACACACTATCTATAATGCAAGAAGTGACAATACAGCACAAAATCACTGTGGTCTGCTATATTATTGCAGTATTTTTTCTCATAATGCGCAGCCCTTAACGGATTGTCTCACCCTGCTACATGAATGTTCCTAGCCTGTTTTCCATTTTCTTTGGTGGCTGCGACACCGACACTCGCCCCGATTCTGAGTGTGAGACACGAGAAAAGCTGTGGAAACAAGCTCAGCACAGGCTCCTGACTTTGGCCGTTTAGTAGCAAGTCTTTTAGTCCACATGTCATCTGCAGAGAGACACATGAATCCACCAACAATCTTTCACGGCTGTGGTCATTTACATTTCGTCTTTGCTCCAGTGACTTACAGCGAGAGGCTGGTTAGTGGCCATCTTTGTTGTTCCTCTGAGCAGTCCATCTTTACGGTCGACGTACGGAGCCAAAATGAGCAGTTTCTCTATCACCATCTCAATGATTTGTTTTGCTACAACGGGGTCAGACCCTAAAGCCATCCACATCTCACTGGTCCAACTAGAAACAGATCCAAATCAACCCAAACCTTAAACTCTGAAACATTATTTTTCATATAATTCCCGTTGTGTTGTGGTGTATACCTGTCATACGGGAGTGGCTGGTTTATAAGTGTGTTCATTACAGTTTGCAGATGCTGAGAAGCCAGGATCAGCACGGTTTGCCCCACGGCTACTCTCACCTACAAAACAGTGAATATCAATATCATTTGAGAGTCTGCAGCAACAAGGATGAAAACACCTTATTAGTGGCAGCATTATCTTCAATATACATTTCCTCAGATGCGAAAACAATCAGCTAATTTTCAGCCCCAGGGAGAAGGGCAAGCTTAAAGCTTACGGTTCAAAATGAGAAATGAAATTGGGGCTTACTGTAGATATACGAGTGCTTATCCTACTTTGATAGACTAGAGCAGGAGTTTCTAATGTTTACGGAGTACAATTTGTTTATTTGTTTGGTACAGTGTATGTTAACGTGCATTTTTGTTTCTGAATACAACGAAAACACAATCAAACATGTATAAACTTAAATTAGGCCACGGTTTTAGTTCATATACTTACTATTGGTTAAATGGGGGGTGGGTGATATTGACAAAAATGAATACCTTATTAATGTTAGTGTTTTCATTTGCAAATACTTCAGTACTTTAACTTAAAAGGATATTTCAGGATTTTTGACATAGGGCCTAATTTCCTAGTTATCCAGAGTGTTGTTGATTTCTGGAGATATATATATTTTTTAATTCATGCAGTCCTAATATTTGAAGAGTTTAGTGGCGCTAGGCTAGTCTTAGGCTAGCACATTTCTATGGTAACTAGTAGCCTGCATTAAAAACAGTCTGACCCAAGCACAGTGCACCCGAGGCAAATCACTTATAACACCAGACTACTGATATAAATGTATGTGTTGACAGAATAATTTTTTAGATATAACATTTTGCATTTAAAATAACTTATATTTGAGCAGCATCAGCTTCCTGGTTGTAAGCTACGCAGTGGCGGCGTGATCTGCTAGCTTACTGGATGGAGCACTACCCGATGATTAAGAGGTTTTTAATGCAGGCTACTAGTTCCCATAATCATGTGCTAGCATAGCCCTAGCCTCGCACCACTAAACTCTTCACTCAAGTAAAATCAATCAAATCAATTACCTGGTCCTCAGTAATGTTCTGCAAACGCACATGCAGCACCTTCAGCATTTCTGGGACCTAAATTAGACCAGATTATACAGTATATAAAAAGAGATACACAAAAAGACTATACGGTCTGCAGTTTGTTCACTCCAGTGTTACCAGTTCTTGCAGTCCACCTCCTCTGCTCCTGAGCAAAGTATTGAGGATGACAGAAGAGGCTCTGCAGCAGTTTGCCTGACTGTCCACTAGTCCCTCAGACAACATGAAAACCAGGGTCGTCAACTGCTGATGCGGAAATCGTTTACTCATTACCTGGAAGGAGAAAGCGGTAAAACAAAGCGCCTGTCGAGGTATCGCATGAGTCTCAGGTTTGGGGGGGGGGGGGGGGGGGGGGTACCTTGGTGATGTCTGAACAGGTCTTATAAAGGATTGTGTGGTCAGGGTTATCCAAACTCTCCTTCATTGGGAGTAAGCTGTCCACACCCTCGTCTTTATAGTCAAGGGCAAATCCTGGGACAGACAGACTAGGTTATGTATAGGTTAAAGTTTGCATACTGTATAACATAATGCAGTTTGGTGTGACTCTACCTTCATAGCGTAGTTGTATATAAAGCAGAGAGTATAGACAATCTATAGCAGAGGTTCGTACAGTGGAAATAGGGTCGGCGCAGCGAGGACAAAGGCGACCCAGGAGCGTGCCCAAATTGTGGAAAGTCACCATATTCTTAAAAAAAAGAAGTTCATCATCTTTGTTATGACATTGAGTATGTAGCGTTTAATATGTGTGGGATAGGCTTACCTTGACCGTGAGGATATCCAGATAGTGCGCCAGTATGTTAGCGGTAACAGAAACAGCTCTCGCTCTCTCATGATCCTGACCTGAACTCAGCCATGATTCGATGTGCTGAAAGAGACAATACAACATTTGAAGAACTGTGACAAACAAACTCAAAACAATCACATTATTTTTCAAGGCATAAATTAATTACAACATGACATAGCAGAATATCACAAGGAGCTGAGGAAGCGCAAGTTAAAAATGTTCAAACACACAGGCCACAAGTAAATCAAATGAATCAAATTACTGCCAAGTTAAAATTATAAGGCTAAAACTGGACCTCAATAGCTTGATCTACAAGACGCCTCACTCCTTTCTGTCCAAACCAGGAGTGTTTAATTTCTCTGACAGGTTTTCTTTGTTGATTGAATTTGTAACTTGTCATTCAAATGTGAAAGTCTCTCAAATCGTGTATCATTCAGAAATAATTAAATAACTTCTCTTACAGTGTAGTGGTTCATCTATTGATTTGGCAGAATATGGCACAGTATCTCAATCTTCTGTTTGACACTTCTTTATGTTTATCCAAGCGCTAACCACTGTGCCACCGTGCCTCAAACCTCGCAGAGAACATCGGATCCTGCACTACATGGCTTTATAAAGAGTAAGTAACTCACCTTGAATACACTCTGCAGGCCGTCGGGTGTGGGATTCCGGGACAGGACACTCTTAAGCAGATCCTGAAGAGCACCCAATGTGTCTTTGTAAAGCGTCTGCACAGATTGAACAGGTGAGTCACTTCAATATAAAGCAAATTGAGATTGAGAGATTAATTCTGTTGCGGATATTGAACCTGTCTCTGTTTAGGGTCTAGTACTTCCTCTTCTTTGACTCTTTCTGGGGAGTGTGTCTCCGGTGGCAATGAAAACACACCGTTCACACAAACCTTCAGCAGATCGAACATCTCATTCTCGCTCAGAGCAGGATCGAGAGCCCTGGGTCATCATGGGTTAAAGACAGTTTTGATGTGTTTTTAAGTGGATGAGAGCAATCCAGTTTCTGTGGTCTACGTCCGTCATAATATAGTAAACAAACTTGGCCATTCTTACAACCTTGTTTGTAAATACTGTATGTTGTTGTAAAAGGTTTAAATTCTAAATGCCAAAACAATGATTACAGATTAGACCATCAATACATGCAACTGGTTTGAAAAGAAAAATATGTAATACACGACTGAGAGGCATCAAAATGATCTGTCAAGCATATTTGAAAAGCTCGACAGTGCATTACGATCCATCTTAACTACTGCAGTCCTATTGAATCAAGGATACATCAGGTTGGCAAAAGCGGTCATCACTAGGTGGCGCACTGGAGTCCTCAAAGAGTCAGCTGCCTCTGCCTTGATGAAATCCTTTGGGAATTAACAATACAGGGTAGAGATATTACTAACAATAAGTTTGATATTTGTTCACATTACATGAATACTGACCAACATGACTGTGATGAGTTCTTGTTTGCGGGTAAAAACATAGCCTTGTTTCTTCACACACTCGCTGATGGCTTTAGCTATAAACCCGACACTCTGGATCAAACTCAGTTTCATGGTCAGATCCTGACGGAAACAAAGACAAAACAAGGGGGGAAAAAAAGGAAAAACACAAGACCTAATGAGAAATGAGAGCTACAGAAGTGGGTCATAGCCAGAGGTTAAATTTAGAGCAGTTTCCAATTATGGAAACTTTCCAATAATGCAAACCACAAGGCACAGCCTAATTTCATTTAGCAGAGACACTCAAGCACTGAGGCCAAGGCTAAGCAAAAGGGATAATCTACTAGAATCAAACTGTATTAAGTTCGGTTAGGATTAGTGAGAGTTTTCAGCAGGAAACACCAGCTTCAACAAGCACACACAGGCAGAAGACGAGAAAAAGATGATCATTTCTCACCTTGAAACATATCAATGATTTAAATGTTAACTACAAAGCTTTGAAGAAGAAACTCCTGAGAGAAAAGGAAGACATTTATGTTGTGCTCAACCAAGTGTGTACCCAGACACTAAAAATATAAGCTTTTGAACAAGATTAGTTGGTTAAATGTTTCAACATTACAAAACAAGCTCCGTGGTTTTCTTTGAGGTGCCGAAACACAAAGCATGACCAAACATAATCACATAAGCACTTGTAAATAATATGAATAAAATGTATTATTATTATCACCAAGAAGTGGGAATGTGTTCTAGAAGTAACAATTGAAAAATGACAAAGTACTTCTAGTATTTCATAGTAAATAGTATTAGATTGGCTGCACCTCCGCATCAAAAAGAAAACCTTTAGTAGATTTTGATCATTTTATTCCCCTTTAAAGCTACACAGTAAAATGTCACGCATGTTTGGGGACGGCTACACTACATAACTACTGTAACCATTTTAAACACTAGGTTTACATAATATTATATGGCTATAACTCAAACTACAATATGTGCGTTTACAGTGTAGCTTTAAATGGTAAAAGGCCACTGACAGCGCATGTCGTCACCGATTGGTTTCACCTTTTAAGATTTCAGTCACAGCATTAAACAACAGTACGTTAAAGCAAGGCCTAGACAAATCAAACACAGTGGAAGGCAGAAGAAAGCCATTATTCACACTAAAGCTATGAGAAACCCCATGTAGTTCGACGACAATACCTTGGTCTCTACTTTAATCCCCAGCACCTGTGTGGAGGAGAGTTGACAATGATCATAGGCTGATATTGTGCTCTAAAGTTTAAACCCACCTTTACGAGTCTCCAAAATGTGCAGCACCTTCTACTAAAACAACTGCCAAGAGCATTACCGTGGTGTCCATCATTACCTTAGTGTTGAAGTGTTTGCTGATGCTTCGGAGGATGTCCTGGTCGATGCGGTTCAGGATCTTTTCTGGAGGGGCGTGCAGAGCCACTTGACCATAACACAAGATCAAAGTACTTTTCACTTTCTCGACTTCTACCTCATTACGCTCCTGAAGGTAAGAGGGCGAAAGAGACTTCAAAAGGGAGTGTCAAATGTGCAAATACGTATTAAAATAAAAATGTACGAGTGGAGTGCAGAGTATAAAGTAAGAGTGAATTGAATGTACTTTTAGCAGGTTGAAGATGCTTGGTGACCTCTTAAAAGCATCCGATTTGCCAAACTCCTCAAGTTTAGCCAGTGTGCCCTCCAGGTGACTGTTTGCGCACAGACCGACGCCCATGGCAACGCCCTATAATGCAGAAAGAGACCAAGGATTAGGGCATTACACCGTTAAACAGTGCTGTTGAGGATGGTCCAAACCTCTCTTTCTATGGCATCGTTGTGGTGTGCTAATAGAAGCGTTTCGTGCAGCTGTTTTTTAACTTTCTCTTTATTGAAACTATGCTGAAGAGTCATCCCTATGTACCGATAAAGGAAGCTCTGCAGAGATCACAAGATTGTATTAGTAGCACCACCAAATAACACTGTTTATCCTGTTAAATGCTTGTTTAAGGTTTACCTTTTCTTCTAAGGCGGTATTATACGTGGAGAGGTACCGAGTTGCTTCAGACGCCAACTGACAAACCCACTTGTCATCTTCCATAGTAGCAAGTGTTTTGGACAAGAACTGAAAGAACAAGTAAAGTAAAGTTTGTGTTTGCTCTCAGTCATCCAGGAGCTTTCCATTGTGGAAGAGCTGTAAAATGGTTGATCGAGTTGAGGACGTTTAAGAAGCTTCTTCTCACTCTTGTTGTCAAATGCCATAAAGGTTAAACACACAAGACACCATTTAAAATCTGCTAAAACCCAACCTCTAGTTTACACTTTAACAGTATCACTAATAAAAGCCTTCTTTGTTCTGGGCAAGAAACTAGTTAAAGTTAGAAACGTTTGTCTTAATATTGACAATAATGAGGTAAAAATTATAAAACAGGCCAAACCTAGTCTAAACTGAGATGTTGGCCTCAGAAACACTTTGTCTCCATTGTGCTATGGGCTTCTCACAGGAGCAGCAGGGATTTGTTAATGCACATGGGACCAAGCGACTCTCAGTTTCGCCTTAGCCCAGAACAAAGACGATTTTATTACCCTATATTTTAGGGTAAACAAAAATAGGTGACGTGTGGCAGTTGAATTAAGCCTCTAGCTTGTGTCTTTGACCAGTGTGAAATTTGAAAAAGAAAAAGCTTCTGAAGAAACCAAACGTTCATTCAATCAACCTGGTCCAGACGACAATATTCTCTACCACGATGTGAAGTCACAGTAAACGTGAATATTTGCCAACACTTTCTGCAAAATCGGATCAGAAGAAAGAGGATACAGCATTTACCTTTAGCAGCGTCTCATGCCACTTTTTCATGTCAAGACTTTCTGCACTGGACTCTGAAAATAATGCAAATAGTGAATCTCTACTTAGTTATAACTGGGGCTGCAAGATGTGAGAAGAAATTGTCTTGAATATTTTACTGTCCAAGTTATAATTTACGAACATGCAAGAGAAATAGAAAACTGTGACCATACCCTCTAATAGTGACAGTAGAGGTGGTATTTCATGGTCCCAAAGTGGCTCTGTCTTAGGATGGATGTTGGTGTTGAGAACTCGAAGCAAAGAGAGAGACGGGCCTCCATGCGCTCTGCTATTAAACGGAAAGGCCGCATTGACCTGTGAAAAAGACAGAGCAACTAAAGCAGCGTAAAGGGATGAAAGTGAAAAATGACCGTCTCATAGTCTGTACTAACCAACAGTCTTATAAATAGACATTGTGGGGTCGGTAGATTGACTGTGAAACAAGAAAAAACAAAGCGTATCATCAAGCTTTCTTACACATTTTAAAAGTGCAGTTCAAAATAATATTAACAAGTCAATGAACCTTCTTGGGTGAAGTCTATGTTGAAGCTGCTCTCCTGGTCGTTTTTCTTCTTTGTTCCAAGCACGACCAAACTTTTGCACAAAGGGGTGGTAGCGTTGCTGTACTGTGGTGGGGTCAGGTAATACAGAAGTTTGGGCCAAAGCACCTATAAAACACGGTTACTTATTAATGAATAATAATATTACAAAAGTATAACGATGTCTTATTTCTACATACGTCTGCGAGTTGCCCAACAGTGGTGGTGAGTAAATGGAGAGTATTGTCACACATTGACCTGAGGGCTTCATTCGTCACCTCTTCGGGATCTGCAGTTTTTTGGCCACGCTAAAAAACAAACGGCACATTTTTACTGGCAAAAGTCTAAGAACCAACACTGAATTACATGTTTATAGATTTACTTGGCATGTGTCAGGAAGCGCGCAGTTTTGAACAATGAACCGGACCAATAACTCTCCTCCCTCCAGCTCCAGATAACCGTGGTGAGCCATGGCGCTTATCACCTGCACAACGCGCTTCTTCACCTACAGCGCAAGCACAAAGACAAAAATAATATTCGACATCAGGAAACATTAGAAAGTAACTCGTTTGACAGCAATAAATGTAGCTGCTTCCCTCACTTGAACTGGGGAAAGGCCAGCATTAGAAGTGGGACAACAACATGCCAACAATTCATACAACGATTTTCTTTCTTCTTGCACAATCTCATTTTGTTGTTGTTCTATTTTGGCCAGCAGGCTTCACCTGACAGGACAGCCCAGGAGAAAAGAGGGCGACATCCACCAAACTGCCAGGACTTGAACCCTTAAACTGAGGACAGAATAGTGTTCCGCCTTATGTGCTGCTTAATAACTAGACTATCAGCTGCACAACAATTCTGATTTTGTCTCGATTCATATTGACTGAATATCTATCCCCTCGTCACTCACACAGAATATGACAAGACTGAACAATTGGAGTAGCAGGTGGGGAAAAGTGTCTGTTTTAGTTCCATTAATCTTATTGCCATCTCTCCCAACCCTGATTTTTGTCGATACAAATGCATGCATTACCTTATTGCTGTGGTCAGCCATTGGTTGTCTAATGCTGGCTAATATCAGGAGCTTTTTGGACTCCATTGTGGCAGCTGCAATGAAACAAAATTGCATTAAAAATGCATTTACAAACAAATAAGCAGTTGCAAGGATATGTTGTGAAAATTTACACTGGGTGGTTCGATTATCTTGATACAGTGTCAAGGGTTACGCAGAAAAAAGGCTGAATGATTTGCTCACTGGTAGAGTTGATCAGATGACGCAGCACCGCCAAAGAGCCCAGTCTGCTCCTCTCACTAGTGTTTTCCAATCTTTGAAGTATGAACAAAACCAGCCGATCTGGAAACGTGTTCGCTATAATAAAAAAATAAAAAAAAGTAGTAAACTGCAGTTTATAACTATTTAAACAAAAGAAAAATGGAAAACAAGTTAAAACTGGAGAGAAGAGGAGGACTGTCCCAGCTAATTTAATTATGTAATTGGAACGGTCTTACTCAGTAACACATGGATCGCATTAGAGTCCTTGTGACTGAACAGCTCAAACAAACGCATTGACAAAGGCATTTTGTTACATGTGAAAATTACTGTACCGAGCAAACTGAAGCAGCGCAGGACCTCGTTATGGTTCTTCACTGTTGGCGGGTTACTAAAATCCACAGGGGCCGACACCTACATAGAATAAAGTCACATTATGATTGAACGATCAAATTGAAATATAATCAGATATAAATTACGGGTGCAAATATGACACAGATATAATGTTAACTCATCCATGCTATATAAATAAAGCACCACATATATTATTTAGTTGGAAATTAAAATCATTTTCCTGTTTCAAATGACAGCACACGTATCACATCCCTTTCTCAGTCTCTGTGGTTTAATGTTGCAACAGTGCATCAATACTGAACTTCAAGTGTCAGCTGAGTCACATGGTTACAAACATATGACTTGTGTTTGTCACATGTTTAATAATTATCCTTCAAACGAGTTGTGTTCAGTGACTTCTTTACAAGCATACCTGATGAAGAAGTGCAAAAAGCAGACTCTCCAGTTGTGTCTCCAACACTCTGCTGCCCATATTGACTGAAGCATCGAGCACTTGGCACAGGCTCTGGATTCAAAAATTACAACATGTATTTGACTTGCTGTCACAGCAAAAGCATCAACAATCTATCCTGCCCTATAGTAGCTTTACCTTGCTTATAATGTAGTGCTCATTGTTGTGTTTCTTGTATAAAGACAGAATTGCAGGAATAAGTTTAGGAATCTGCTCCTCCAGTTTGTCACAAGCCATTAGATGGCACATAGAGCCCAGTGCCTCCGCCACAGTAAGTCTCAGCTAAAACAGAGTGAGGAGAAACACAAGTGACTCAGATTAAGTAAACATTACAATAGTTGAGAGCAGATAAGGTAGCACTGAACACATAAGATGTCAATTCCTTTACTTGCAATAAAACATGGGACTACACATAACCTGCTAATTTGTCACATACAGACGATCTTACCTTAGGCTCTCTATGTTGTAACCAGTTTTGGAAAAGTATGTCAAAAGCAGCACATATTTCGCTGGAGAAGGTGTCTTTTCTAACCGTGGGATCAGGAGCTTTATCGAGGTTTGCCAGGTACTCCAGAATGCCGTCACTGAAATGACGGAGCGCTAGAAAGGCAGGAAAAGATACCATATTATAAAGCATTATTTATCTGGTAGAACATAAGAATTATCATTCCACTGAGAAGCTCACCAGAAGAAAAGACCCACTTCATGTTGTCCTGTTTGGCCATGTTGAGCATGGGCAGCATTGTGCCCAAAATGGCATTCAAGAATGGTACCATGCCAAAAACTAGTCAAGAAGAAGAGGTTATTGTAATTGTACATATATATTTAACATATACAAACAATATGTATAATTCAAGTATGCTAATGACTGATACATATACAGTAAATGATAGATATTTGTTTGGTAAATGAAGAGAGAAAACGTTGAAGGCAGGTCAGTGGTGACTCGTTTAGATAAAGGTTTAACACTTTAAGACAGGTTTAGCAAGTTTAGGTCTTTCCCAACAGTGATCACTTGTGGATTCTTGTGTTATGAGGATTTCCTGCTTTCCAACATGAGATGACTTACTCTGTGTAAGTTAAACGTTTTAATTATATTACATCAAAGTTTACATCTCACATACCATTTGAGTCCGCCAAATTAGCCAGTGTTTGAACGACGAAGAAGTGGGGGAGGACTCCAGGCTGAAACTTGCTCAAAATCTCCTCCATAATGTCATTAATATGCTTGTTACCCACGGCAACCAAAATGTTACTCGCTGCCTTCTGCCAGTCTGGGACGACTTCCTTTTGAACCGACAAACAGAGGATAGATCATGACTTCTGCCTTGTTACACACGAGGAGAAGTATAGCTACAGCCTGTGTAAAACAAAAGTGTAATAATATCTTTACCTTTGAGCGTGTCATTTCATCAGATGCAAGTGAGATAATGCTTTTAATCTTACTGGAATTGATCTCCTCTATTTTGCTGTCAACGATCAGCTCTATTGTCCGAAGAATCACTACTCTGTGGCTCACAATAAGCTACAAAAGAAAAAAACAAGAGAACATTTCCAACAACATGTAGGTCTATAGTACAAAAAACTCAAGTTTTTCCTATTATGGGCCCCATTTTGAGGACTTTTTACCATTTAAAACACAGTATATTTTGTTTTGAGATATTAATTACTATGACCATAGTTGTCAAATATCACTGTGAAACCAGTGGGCCAAATACTAAATAATCACTACTTCAGTATTACTTTAATGTGTGCAGTCTGGAGAGTCAAAGCAGCTGTACCGTCTTTCCAATATGTGATCAATTTCATCTGTGTCTATAACCAATGGCAGTCCAAGTCCGCAATTTTACCTTTGGGTGTTTGAGGAGGTAGTCTTCGCACATGGCTAAAACTCGTTCTGGCTGCTGTTTTCCCAGGGTCAGCACAGACTTCCTGACCTGCTCCTGGACTCCTATATCTTTGTCATTGGCAGCATCTAACAAAGCCAGTGTCACCTCTAGGGTTGAAATTGCAGATATTGGGAAAGTAGGTTCAAAGCATCACTGTGGTAATATTGTACTGTAATGACTTACGCTCCACATCGGTATTGTCCATGGTGCAGGGAGCCTCCGATGCCTGAGGAGACTGCAGCAGCCCGTCTTTAGCTGAAACTAACAAAGGGGACATGAAGTACAGGTGAAACACAGAAAAATGTAAAAAAAGTTCATTTATTTCTGTAATTCAGTTTAAAATGTGAAACTAATATACAATATAGACTCATGGCATGCAAAGTGAAATATGTCAAGCCTTTGTTTGTTTCCATTTTAAAAATTATGGCTTACAGCTTGTAAAAACCCCAAAATGAAAATGTCAGAAAATTAGAATATTACATGAAATCAATGAAAAAAATATTTTAAACAAAGACATGTGGGCCCTCTGAAAACTATAATCATGCATGTACTTAGTCCTTGGTTTGGGCCTTTTACAGTTGCGTGGCATGGATGATCAGCCTGTGTGTGGAGGCTCTTGATGCACTCAGTCCACTCCTTGTGAAGGTCCCCCACACTTTTTAATGGCCTTTTCCTGACAATCCTCTCCAGACTGCGCTCATCCCTACGGCTTGTGCACCTTTTTCTTCCACCCTACCATATAACTTTCTATTAATGTGCTTTGATACAGCACTTTGAGAACCCACTTATGGAGGGTGTCAGTGATGGTTTTCTGCACAACTGTCAGGTCAGCAGTCTTCCCCATGATGGTGAATTCTACTGAACCACTGAGAGAACATTTAAAGTCTCAGGGACCCTTCGCAGGTGTTTTGGATGAATTAGCTGATGAAAGGAGACACTTTGAGCCTAGTCCCTTTTCACAATATTCTAATTTTCTGAGATTTTGAATTTGTGTTTTTTACAAGCTGTGAGCCAAAATAATCATGCAAAGTGAGATATATCAAACCTTTATTTGTTATAATTTTGATAATTATGGCTCACAGCTTGTATAAACCCCAAATAAAACATCTCAGCGACATCTCAGGATGAGCGCAGTTTGGAGCGGATTGTCAGGAAAAGGCCATTCAAAAGTGTGGGGGACCTTCACAAGGACTGAGGCTGGAGTCAGTGTGAGCCTCCACACACAGACGGATCCTGGACATGGGCTTCAAATGTCATATTCCTCTGGGTGAAGCATCCTGGTCTTTCATAACACCTCAGCAGTGCCACAGGCTGATCATCCATGCAACGCAACCGCATTAAGGCAGTCATTCCAGTAAAAGGCCTAAACCAAGGACTAAGTACATGCATGATTATAGTTTTCCACATTTCTCTGTTTTGGGATTGATTTCATGTACGATTCTAATTTTCATTTGTTTTTTTTTACAAGCTGTAAGCCATAATTTTCTAAATTAAAACAAACAAAGGCTCGACATATGTCACTTTGCATGTCATGAGTCTATATCATGTATTAGTTTCACATTTTAAACTGAATTACAGAAATAAAATAACCTTTTCACGATATTCTAATTTTCTGAGTTGCACCTGAAATGTTACTTAAAGTACTGTGTTGTTTGAAAGCCCAGTAGTCATATTTCCATTTCCCAGGTTATTATATTTTACTGTATAATATTAACTACACAATGTTTTGATGACAGCGTCTACCTTGAAATTTGATAACGCTTCTAAATAAATGACAGCTATGCACGCTAAATGAATAGGAAGCGATACATTACATATTAATGTAATGACAGCTCAGTGCTGTCTCATGTCGCTGCTGGATGGAGCTAATGAGAGCTTTGTCTGTGTAGGATTATTATAATAGCTGGTGTAGGCTCTCAGTCTCTAGTGAGAGCTATGAGGCTAATGCTATGCATTAGCAGCTGCTGCTACGGAAGAGGGGACTCCGCAGGCACGCGCCACAGAAAACAACACAGATATAATAAAAGCCTCACTTACCAGTCTCTGTGACGACTGTTTCACAAAGCTATGCCGATGTTATAACTTATCAGTGGAGGCAATAGTCGCCACTGTCACCACAGGACAGTGCAGGTGTAAACAGCCCGGTCATGTGCCTCGAGTCAGCAGCAAAGAGGCGTGTCCAGAGGAGTGCGCTACTGCAGCATAAACCATGGCTAAAACATGTGATATTCCCTTTATATTTAATATCTGTAAATACATTTCCAAATATTGACAAAGGCCTTTAGACCAGGATATGCACATAGATCAAGATAATGCCCATAGGAAAAAAGAGTAAATATCTGAAAAAATACTTTTTTTAAATTAGCAAAACGGAAAAAAATATCTTACAAGATAATCCTCTCAGGAAGTCGAAAATACTCCTTCGGACCTGTTTTATTGAGTGACATACGGTACTACAAACAGCTCATGTTGTTCAATACAAAAAAAAATTGCCAGTGCTCTTCTTCAAAACTAAACAATGCAATATTGTATAACACCAACATCCCCACCAACCAATAATACAGAGTTGAGAATCAATATTGGTATAAAAGTATAAATAAAATACAAAACATTAGGTTATTTCTTCTCCTCCTCTTCCGGTTTCTTCTTTATGCCCTTTGCCTGACTGTCAGTCTGAAGTCTTTCCCATGGCCTTGATGCCGATGGTTGTCAATGCTATAAGCTGTGACTCCAACATTGACCACTGACTTCAGAGCAGTATCTGTGGCCTCCTGCGTCCTCACCATGCCTTTATCACAGGCATTTCAAAATATCACAAATGGAAACCGTGTCATGTGTAAAACTAATTTATTAACAAGAAAGAAACTTCCAGGAAGACTTTTGTTGTTGTTGTATTTTCATCCTTGTTTTGGCGCTTTTTTATTTTATTTTTATTTTTAAAGAAGATAGATTTTAGATTTGGGTAATGCCAAACTGGACAAAATGTACTCGGTTAAGGTGGGGGTTGAGAGGTTACCTTGGACTAAACATCGCCCATTCGGTATTTTTTTCAGTGAAAAGTGTAGTTTTAATGTGCTTAATATTATGTGATCATTGAAATAATAACGGCAAAAACGCAACTTTATCTGAATCTCCTGTGTAAATAACAACAGATAAAGGACAAAAATGGCTTCACTCCTGATTAGAATGATATAGCTCACCATTTCTCAGGCAAAAGGACGATATTTGTCGATATCTAAAACAAGCCTTCATTGTGTATGGAAAAAGATATTATTTGATCATTAATGTCAGAAAAGCGTTACTAAAGAAAAGCCAGAGTAAATGTAATATTTATTTGTGATCAGATGTTCAAAAAGAGCTTTATTCGGCTCTACAGCAGTGTAAATCAGCTAGATCCCATGACGTCATCGCTTAACAAACGTGTTGAGAGGTCTCCATGGTTACCGTTGTGTTTTGATGCGTTAAAGATAAAAGAACTTCTGGTCCCGGATTCTCCCGGAGGTCGCGATGGCCCAGCGGGTAGCGCCGCCACTGGTCTCACATATCGCACCACCGGGAAGTCACTGCATACTCTGTCGGACGGCTGGCCGCACCGGGCTCGTGTGGGGCGCTCCACACGGACCGGTGCTCCGTGGGGGAAAGAGGGCTTCTTTCTTGGTAACCCTAGAGGTGAAAGTTTTTTGGAAAACACGCCGAGTCTAAGGTCCCGGGTTCGAGCCCGGTAGGGGCACAATAACGCAAGATTGCGTCAATAAAACATATTTCTAACATAGGTCAGAGCCAGGGGTCTCAACCTTTAGAGCAGAGACTTCAAGAGCATAAAGTTGTTCAAGGGCTACCAGTTAAAAGTAATCAGACTTAAGACTTAAACTAATTATAGATGATTAACAATATGACAAATTCATGCTTTTAACCCAAATCTAAAAGCTTAATGAACAAAATGTCAAAAAAGCAACAAAAATGAGACAAAAACACAACAAAAATGTGTGAACCAAACGCAAAAAATCACAAAAAGGACAAAAATGAGAAGGAAAATGCAACAAAAGAGCGATAAAAACATAACAAAAAGGCGATGGAAAAGTGACAAAAATGCATTACAACGCGAGGGAAAAGATCTGTTTAGATACGTTGTGTAGATTTGGGTAAAGCTGAACTGGAGAAAACACACTTGGTCAAGGCGGGGGTTCAGAGGTTAAACAAACACTGAGTCACAAATAGCCTAAATATATTGTTAACATCAAGATGCAATAAATTGAATGGTTATATTTTATACAAAAAGTCTCAAGGGCTACTGGGGATGCCCACGGGCATGGGGTAGGTGACCCCTCATAGCGTTACACAATATGAAAGAACGGAACCTTCATCATTGCCAAATGTCTGCATTAAAACCCTTTTAGAATTGGCGTGTCCCCAAAGTCGCAATCCTAACATTATTTAAATACTAAGCCTATTAGGGTTAGTCCTTAAGTGACAAATCAACGGTTTAACATTGCAGACGTGCCACACAATTTGCTGCTGTTGCCATGATGGAATAAGTGCAACGCTGTTATGACACCACACAAATAGTACCCCAACTCCATCATAGCTGCCTAGGGTCTACTTAAATCATTGTAATTTATTGCAAAGCCATAAAAAATACAATTTGTACATTTTACATCAGTCAGTGTATATACAGTTATGTACAGTTCTTGACATAGTAACGATTATAAAATTAAAACTTTAGACAATTTCCAATGTAGAAAAAAAATCTAGCTTTTAATTTTAAAGTTGTAATTTTGATTCTACGTATGTTTAATTATCAAATGTAGTCACAGATGCGATAATGCAAAAACATATACAAATTCTTCTTCAGCTTAAAAAAGCACAAGTAACTTTGCCTGCTAAAAATAAATAAATCAAATATTCTGTTCAGAAAATGATAAAAAAGAATAGAAATGAAGCAGCCAAATACCAAAACAAAACAAAAGATAGCATCATTTACATTAGTAAACATTTGTCTTTAAAGTTAAAAGATTGATTTACCAAAAACCTATTGGCTATGCATACCCTGTACACTTAATAAATATACAGTGTCACAATGCCGTCTGGAGTCTGAGAAGAGCACTGAGTCGTCAGTACAAGCTGCTGTCTTATTCAGGAGCAGTTTGTGGAAGGAGCAGCAGTTCAGACTGAAAGTCTCTCCTCTTCCCATGATCTTACGCTTCTGCATTGGACAGCTCACGGCCTGCTTGCTTTTTCCTGTAGAACAAATAATAATATATGAATTTAAGCGGTAGCCAAAATGCCTTGACCCATACATGGCCTATATAAAAGAAAATATTAAATAATATCTAATATTCTTCAGGCCATGGTTGTTTAAACATACATAATATAACATAACTTGTTGGACTGAAAATATCCAATACAATACACATTTCTGAATGAACATACTCATTTTTGGTGAGTGGGGCCTTGTCACATCGGGCATCTTTGCGCTGGCCCAGATCTTTCGAGGCCTGAAGAGCGAGCTGTGCGAGCTGGTGTGAGCTCCCCCTGGAGGTGATACCCTTCAGCTTCACGCTATAATAAATTCAGACACCATTATTTTAGAGAACTACATGCTTAGATTTACTTTTTAACATACCCATTAACATTGGCATCTCCTTCTTCAAGCATTTTGAGCCCTGGTACTTTTTGTCCAAAAATCTTTACTGCAATTGTCATGAGAAGACCACAGCGGTTTCTATAGCAACATGTGGCGTCGACCGCAAAGAAAACTACCAGGAAAATCACCAACACAATGCCAACCACACTGCCTTTGGTCATGCTGCTGCCTTTGTCTGCAAACGGGAAACCACACTCAGTTGCTTTACGTTGTCTCAGAAATAAGAGACCACTTACAGGGCTGCTCTGCGATGGAGAAGTTGAAGCGAGCAGGAATGGAGGAACCGTTGGCATTGATAGCCATCACTTCCAGGTCATAGTCAGAGCCGAAAGACAGGTTTTGAAGGAAAACTGAATCTGCATTTCTGGATAACTGCATTTCTTTCCACTCAGCGGCCTCTGTATACTGGGTGGGATAAAGAAGAAGATAAATAGATTAATACAGTTATTGTTATTGCGTTATCAAAATGATATATTTTGCACGAATAAATGTAAATGGTGACAATTTAAACTGAGGTGGTTCTCAGCGTTTTTCACCTTTTTCTTTTTTTCTTTCTAAGACCAAGACTGAACTCAGACTAAAACTTGTCACGTCTAAACCTATAAAAGCAGGCCCTAAAGACCACAGCTCAAATTAATTACAATTTTGCCCCAGGCTGAGACCAGGTTTAGTCTACTAAAGTCAGAGTTTTCCCAGTTGGCTCCAAATGCATCAATCTATCACAACTTTGTTTATAGTTAATAGTAAATAAGGCTTTGTTTTGGCATTAATTATAATTTCTTCTTTTTAAATTGTTATGTAAAAGAGTTGTTCATGTGTGTATTACTACTTACCTGTTTATAGCGTACACTGAAGCTTAATAGGGGAGATCCACCATCATCAATTTGCTTGAGAGGGATAAAGAAAGAGTTGCCTTCAATTTTTATTTGGTCGGTCAATAGGATGGGGCTCTCCGGCTCTCCTGCAAAGAATCCAAGAACAGTATTAATATTCTACAGTAAATAGTGCTATATTACACATGTGTTAGTATGTTAGAAATGCTTTACCTTCTGTTAAAATGCATCAGCAAGAAAGATGAATGAATATGAGCAGCAGTAAAACATGTAAAGATGGGGATAAAGAGAGAACAGGAAAATTAATGTTTGCCGATGGACTGTTACATTGGCAATCTATTATAGTAAATGCTTAAGCAGAAGGCCTATGAATAAGCTGCAACAGTTCATTTACTTACGCATTCCTAGAGTTCGAATGTTGTTGGTGTCAGAGAACTCTCCCACACCCACAGCATTAAGAGCTGCAAAACGTACTGTGTACTTTGTGTACGGCTTCAGTGAAGTGATGGCCAGAGCATCTAAAACAACATAATCAAATGAATTAAAAGCAATGAAAATAAAAGTGTGCATAAGCAGAAGGCCTATGTGCATTGGGACACATTAGAAGGCATAACCAGAGGAAGGAAGAACTCCAGAAAACACCACTAGCACTAGTAGAACTAATTTGCTTAATAGATGGGGTCTGCAACCCCCTTGGATCCAACTTGCCAATTCTCCCAAATGTTGCATTTGTAATGAGCTGCAACACATTATTATTATTATTATTAGTGCATTTACTAACATTCACTAACATTATGACTAAATCAGTACTAAACAACACTAAACTGGGTCTAATGAAATTAGACAGTACTAAAGCATGTCCAAAGCAAGACCAAACCAGGACTAAACCAGACCACCTGTCACTATACTGTCAAAGAGCCACAAGAACGGGGCTAAAGTGCAACATGTGGCTTTGAAGGTTGTCTTTGCCTGGCCATGTAAAAATAATTCAATTAACAGACTTGAATCAGAAATAGGCCATTAATATGTATTATTTGGCATATTTTTCATACCCACAGCAAAGACATACAGCAATGACCCTGCAGCGATACAACAAATAGTCAACGAGGTCACCTAAGCAGGAAAAGTAATTGTATTGAAAAATCTACCGATATACCTGAAACAGGCACGGTAATCTCCTTCCATTGCTCATTCAGACTTTGTCTCCACTGCAGGACAAAGCTGGTGATGGGTGTCCCTCCACTCACAGGTAGGGTTTTAAGGCTTAAGAGGACTGATGTTGGTCCAGGTGAGACTGAGAAGTACAGAGGAGGGCCCGGCTGCGCTGTGGACCAAAATTACAGTATTACATATTCACTGAATAGCACTAGTATGAACGCACTGTTTGAATCTAAAGCATGACTTACTCTGGATGGAAACGTCCCTAGATGCATTCCCTGAACTGCTCACAGCCATGCAAGAATACAAACCGCCATCAGAGGGCACTATATCGTCAATCAACAACACACTGTCCACCACGCGCACACGTACTGATTCTTGACCCTGACAACAAAACATCAAACTTATTAGGTTAAAAGTGCACATTCAAAGTAAGGATATTAAATATATTGCATACATTTGAGGAAAAAAGAAAATCTTACTATTGCTTGACCATTGAGTTTGTTGAGCCAATGGAGCTCAGGATGAGGATACCCAGAGACATTGCAAGACACGGACACTCGGTCACCCACGGACGCGATCTGCTGCTCGGTCGAAACCAACACCTCAGGGGCCTCTGAAATCACACTTCAAGGTAATCTGCGTCCGCTGCGTTTCTTTTAATCTCAGGTTTCACAGGCTACTGACCAAAAACATGAAGCATAATAGTGGCAGTGCTCTCCCCGATCTTGTTTGTGGCCGTGCAGACGTACTCTCCGTAGTCCTCCCGTGTCACGGACAGGATGCTGAGCTGGCTGCGGTCCGAGTTGAACCGATGTCGAGGCGGGTCAAAGGGCACTGGCCTGGAAATAGCATCGCACATAAAGCAAACTATTCTCTGTTTGCGTCTCCCAAATATAACAACAGTCTGTAATGCAGTTTAGTTGTGTTACAGTCCTTGGTTTATATGGTCTTTTCGCTGAACTGGAAAACAACAAGTGCCTACAAATGTAACACCAACTACCTTGTTTTATTATGGTCACATATTATCTCAAAACATAATCCTACTGCATATATGGCCCAACAAACTACAGAATATTGGCCCACTATTGAACCTTTGTAGCATTTAATGAGAAACAATTACAGAACCTCTCCAAAGTGAGTATCTTACATGGTCCAGGTGATGTTGGGTTTTGGTATTCCATCCACTAAACACAACAACGATACATTGGCTTCAGGTCCTGCCATCACCTTCTTCACCTCCTCTTTCAGGTGGACCTTTGGAGGAGCTGCGATTAAGATGTAGGCATGTTTTACGTTGGCCTCATAAACCTTTATGCCTGTATATGCTGTAGAACTTACTAACCATTGATGACCACAGATACAGACAGCGACTGGAAGATTTGCCTCCCTCTGATCTGAGCTTGGCACTTGTATGTCCCTGCATCCTCTCTCTTCACAGTCCCGATGAAAAGTGTGTTGTTCTTTTGCCATACACGCCTTTCACCTAGTTTTTGATTTAAATGTCACAAAATAGTACAACTAAAGCTACTGAGAGAGCTGTGTTTTTAGGCATACTATTGATGGAGATCTCCTGCTTGTCTCTGAGCCACACAACGTCCACTGCTGGCTGTCCCGACACAAGACACGGGACAACACCATCTGTGCCTTCCAAAAACTCATGGTAGGATGTCGTGTTTCCAAATGATGGGCCCACTGTAAAAGCAAAATACATTTTAACAAGCTACTCACTGTTCATTGGCACAAACCAACATAGAAGACACATATATACAGCCAATTTAGCCAGAATATTATACACTTTTATCTCTAGATACAGGACAATAGCTTAAACAGATTCTTTACTACTACGCAATTGTAGTAATATTAGACTTCTTACCATATATAAATAGCAGAGTCTGGGCTTCATCAGTGTGTCCTGATTCAAATTCACATTTACAGATGTATCTGCCTGCGTCCTTTAATGAAGCCTTGTTAATGTGCAGCTTAGAGGAAGTTTCATCCACTTTGGACACTCTTTCTTCATCATCGATTTCCTCTCCATCTTTGTGCCAGGTCATCTCTCCTTCTCCACTTGCTGAAAAGTTAGTAACGGGTAATGAATAAGAAACATCGTAATGCATATTATGAGTGCATGAGAACTAAAATACTCACCTTTGCACAACAGTAATACCTCCTCTCCCACCTGAATGTCCTGCTTTGTTGTTATTATATCCAACTTGGCATCTAAAATAGAAGAAAGTCACTAAAAAGTCATATCAGTCCAGTTTGAGGAGCTATGGTGCCTATAATAATGAGTTACAGTTTTTAATCAGCTTGACTTGCATAATTAATGATAAAGGCACCGTCTTTGAATACTTGAATATTTGCTTAAATCATCCTCAATATTCCTGGATTGGATTTCGCAAGTCAACATTGAAGCTCATTTGGCTTGTGTTACCATGCAGTGACATCATCTGCACACCCTCTATTCTACTAACAAAGCTGCTGCGCATAGATGCTGGTTCCCAAATCATGTGAAACTAAATAGATGGATCTTACCCGTGCAGCAGATGATTAGCACCATTACTGATGCTGTCGTCCACATGGCTACAGAGTTTCTCATTGCATCCACTTAAAAGCAGGTGGACGTCCCAGAGCACTTCTCAAACTTATACACAAACTGAAACACCCAAAAATAATTCACAGTGTAAAATGGTGCAAGAAAAATACCTACTGCCCTTATGGTCGAAGTTTGGTTGTACAGAGGGTCTTGCTGGGGTTATATAGGGACCGATGAGGAGTAGAGATGACTGCAGAGGAAGGGAGAGGGGTGTGTCGCTGGAGACAGTAAAGGGAGTGACCACCACAAGCTCAACACAACTCCCCACACTTTGGACATTCATGAAAGAAAAAAGTACTTTTGGGGACTTTGGTTAGTTGTTTGTGACATTGAATGTTCTGTAATTTTGGCAACAGTCAATATGGTTAAACTAGGCACCACCTAATGAAAAAGGTAGCAGCAGAATAAAGTCATCTTATTTCCAACATCATGTAAGTTAGACTGTATTATCTATCCTAACCACGTAATGCCATATTATGCTTTATTCCAGCTGTGACACCTTTGCAAAAGTACAGTATTTCCAGCTTCATAACTTAATATCTTAATAATGTACATAATTATAAACACTGAAGGATAAGATGCTTGTCAACTAACGTCTGCTGGTATTATATGACTATTTTCTTTGAGTTACGGTGAAATGAGTAGAACAAGTATGCTCTATGCTCGGGTAGCACGGTAGCGCCCTACCACTGAAAACATGTACAAAAGGCCAGGATGAATGATGTGTGTGTGTGCGTGAATGAATAATGGTGGTCAGAGGGACTGTTTGGTGCAGATTTGTGCAGTCGTGACGGCACTTCTGTCAGTCTCCCTCAGGGGAAACTGAAGCTACAAACGTAGCTTACCACCACCAAGTGTGGAGAGGATGTACAATTGTCTCATGTAAAGCGCTTTGTCTGTGAAAGGTGCTATATAAATAAAGCTCTTCTTTTTTCTATAGATGTTTTATTCTCTATTGCATGACTTTATGTTTTAGGGGGGGAAACATTTCAACCCACTTTTTGGGTAGACAGAACAGAATAGCAGGTAGAAATGAAAAACATGAGTACGTGAAAATGTTCCATTCCAGCTCATCCCTATCGCCAACAAACGTGAGGCAAAAAAACGAAAAGGTCTAGAAATAAACAAACAACATATGTAAACAATCTAATATGCTTCTTGAAATATTCATGCACATTGGCATATTTATTTCATCAGGTTATTCCAATTTAAACCTGTAGTAAAGTGATAATTATGTCACCTTTATCTGGCACCTGTGTCACCTGTGTCACCTGTGACTTTTCATCCTGAAAGGACTGTTCCACCCCACACTCAAATACCCCTACCCACTTCAGCCCCTGATTTCATTGGACAGAAAAGTGTCTGGTAACATTATAAAGAAAATACAAAATATTATTTATTTTTTCTTATTTTACCATTCAGACAGAGAGCTTCTGCTAAAGATCATTAACTATTCTTGAAAGGTCCAGGTGTAACGATTATGATTAATATCTGGATACGTTGATTATTTTGACAGTTCTGGACAAGTGTCTAGCTGTGAACTGTGAAGCTGTACTCTAAAGCTCTTTACAAACTTGCTACGGTTCAGTTGAGGAGCACCTGGTTATTTTTGCATGTACAGAGATAAATGTGATTGTTAGTTGAAAACATGTCAAAAATAGTTAAGGGTAAAAACTAGTGCAAATTTAGCCTTTTGAAGGTAAAGGAAAAGTGCATAAATAATTTAACATGAAGTGACCCCATGTGACTCTGCTTCTCTCTCCACCGGATGAAGGCGGGGGGCTGCTGTCCTCGGGGGTTAAGATGGAGAGCGATAGTTTTATCACTCAATCATTCATAAAAGTGGGTCAAACTCTATCTATAAACATAAATAGCAAACCGTGCTTGTATTAAAATCCCACCACTGGTGGTTTCCTAGAAACATTTGGCAGGCAGGATGTCAAATTTATGAGCAATTTGACTTTGCCTCCTTATTGCAACCTTAGCTTTCATGGAACTACTATAGGACTGAAGGAAAAATAAGCCATGCAATTATTAAAATAACAACAAAGGAACATGCCACTGTTTTTATATACTGAGATATGTTCTTACCTGAGCTTAGATGAATTGATACATACCTGTCTGGTCTTTGTGCGTGTGCTCAGTCACGCAAAACGACCAAAGATGCTGTTAGCATTTGGTCTCTCCCAGTATATTCCTATAGCTCCAAACGGAGGTGAAGTTAGAAGCTACCACGCTCTTCCACAGGAACGCACACAGACCAGACAGGTACGTATCAACTCGTCTAAGCTCAGGTAAGAACATATCACAGTCTGGAAAAGTGGTGGCCTATTCTTTTAATAATCATAAAAAGCAATACAATGCACATCAATTTTGCACTTCAAAATGTACTGTTGCAGTGCAGATCAGTAATTACAGAGCTACAGGGACATCTGCCCAATTCATGAACATGATCGCAGAGCATCATTTAATTTATAAATTATTAATTTGAGACAGAAGAATGTTTCTTTCAACCATGTATGTTTGAGTTAGAGTTTAATATTGTGGTAAATGCTGTACTACAAGATACAAGATATTTTATTTGTCAAACCATTCACATGGTTAGAAATTGTATTTCTCTCATCCTTGATTGTGGAGCGGGGGGTGGGGGAAGAGGGGTGGGAGGGAGGGCAGGGAGGGCAGGGAGTTCAGCTTCCCGATGGCCTTGTGTATGAAACTGTTTTTCAGTCGACTCGACCTGGCCTGTAGATTCCGCAGTCTCCTCCCTGAAGGCATTACCCTGGTCCCTGGTGATTCTGACGGCTTTGCGGGTGAGACGGGTGGAGTACATGTCCTTAATGGAGGGGAGAGGAGCTCCGCAGATCTTCTCCGCTGCTCTCACGATGCGGTGGAGGCTCCTTCGGCAGGAGGCAGTGCTGGCGCCGTGACACACAGTGATGGAGCTGGTCAGGATGCTCTCTATAGTCCCTCTGTAGAAGTTGCACATAACAGAGGCTGGGACTCTAGCTCTTCTCAGCTTGCAGAGAAAGTAGAGACGCTGATTACTTTTCTTGACCAGAGATGTAGTGTTCATGGTCCAGGAAAGGTTCTCTGTGATGTGCACACCCAGGAACTTAGTGCTGGTCACCCTCTCCACCGCAGCACCATTGATTGTTAGAGGAGCATGCTGGACCCGTGCTCTACGAAAGTCCACAACAATCTCTTTTGTCTTCTCCACATTTAGAGAGAGGTTGTTCTGTGTGCACCACATGGCCAGACTGCTCACCTCACTCCTGTAGTTTGACTCGTCTCTGTTGTTGATGAGACCCACCACTGTTGTGTCGTCTGCAAACTTGATGAAGAGGTTTGAGTCGTACTTTGGAGCGCAGTCATGGGTCAGCAGAGTGAACAGGAGGGGGCTCAGCACACAGCCTTGGGGAGCTCCCATGTTCAGTGTGATGGTTCTGGAGGACTGCCGCCGACACGTACAGCCTGTGGTCTCCCCGTCAGAAAGTCCAGCAGCCAGTCGCACAGTGATGTGTTGATCCCCAGGTGGAGCAGTTTGTGTATTAGCTGCTGTGGGATTATAGTGTTGAATGCTGAGCTAAAGTCTAAAAACAAACAAGCATTCTAACGTAAGAGTCCTTTGTTTCAAGGTGAGTGAGGGCTGAGTGAAGCGCAGTGGAGATGGCATCTTCAGAATCAGTTGAGCGATTGGACCGGTAAGCAAACTGGTATGGGTCCAGAGTGGGAGGGAGAACAGACTTGATATGTTCCATGACGATCCGCTCAAAGCACTTCATAAGAATTGGAGTGAGTGCTACTGGGCGGGAGTCACTCTCTACGTCACTCTCCTTTTTCTACGTGATAGCGCTTGAACTCCACTGGGCCCTATAGCCTCTATTGGTCAGACGCCAGGAAGGCCATCCCACCATTTCTTAGCTGAACGGTTGACTAAATCAAAGAGCCATTGTCCAAAGGGGCCGCCTATCACCTCGATGATCAGAAATGGCTCATTACAATGGAGTGTGCTCATAATGAGGTCTGCTAACAAGAGCTATTAACAAGGGTGGGCACACTCACTGTGACATCACTGATTACATGAAAGTATAAGCATATTAAGTTAATGTTGTGGACCAGTAATTTAATCGTCATAGATTATTTTCTTAATTTATTGTGTTATCTTGTTGTTGTTTTTATTTGTTTTAGTTTACTTGACAGGGATACATGTACATATTAATGAACATTTCTGTAAATGTGTCAGTATTAGCGGTTGAAAGCTGCTAGTTTTCAACTGTTGTCCCTGGGCAAGGTGTATAATGCCAACAGTTATAAAACATAAAACAATTTCAAAGTTGAGGCTACATACTTACATAACAAATGTTGGTACAATTCATACATTAATAACATCTGAATGTTCCTTCAATGACTTGCACAATAGAATGGAGATTTTGGTGCAGAGGCAGGTCATACAGTTCAAACAGAGGACATTATAAGGATAAATATGTACAGTTATTATTTACAAAGCAACACCTGTGCAGAGGATCCTGACACTTGGCTCAGTCCTGCACCAGGAGATCTGTATAAGGTATAGGGTATATATGAGCACATAATTGATTGGATTTCAACCAGTTTTTAAATTGAGTCCTAATGTTTTAAATGTGGGGCATTCTCTTATGGTGAGCGGGCTGCTGTTCCAGATGTTACAGCCTCTGACTGAAAGAACAGTCTGGCCAAAGGTGGTATGTCTGAAGGGCACTTCACAGTCTCCTCTAACCATAGACCGAGTGGCTCTGCCAGAAGAGGATTTCAATTTTACAAATTCCCTTAATGGCGTTGGTGCAAGTCCATTGAGTATTTTGTAGACCATAGCGTCTTTGAGTGTCCAAAAAAGCGCTATACAAGTTTGATGTATTATTATACAGGCAAATTAAAGTATTTAATATTTTCGAAGTTTAGAAGGTTGTATGTCTAAGAATGCGGCAGTGGTGGTACGAAACACGTTTTCTGGCAAACATTTTTAAAGCTTTTTTATATAAGGATTTTATTTGTCTAAAAGCAGTTTCATTTGTAAGAGACCAGTTTCTAAAACAATATGTTTGTTTGTTTGTTTGTTTGTTTGTGTACTTTATTGTCCCCGTAGGGACATTTGTCCTCTGCATTTGACCCATCGATGTGCGAGAACACCATTGCATGCAGAAACATCCTAGCTGCCTGAAGTGTCATTGATGAGCGAATATATCTGAAGTTATAAAGACTGAATTTAATAGTTTTACACATTTTTCGTGACGTGACCTTTGACTGTGAGAGAAGAGTCAAGAACTACTCCAAGGTATTTGAACTCTACCAGTTCGAGCTCCACATCTCTGAGAAATACATGTGAATTAGTGTTTTTTGTTTTATTTTGTTTGGAAAACATCATACATACAGTCTTTTTAGTGTTTAAAAGGAGACATGATTTTGAGAGCCAATTTTGGACTTGGGCCATTTCAGTTGTAAGAATATGACCAGCTTTCTGTATATGTTTTGCTGGAGTGTATATTACAGCATCGTCTGCATACATTTGTATCTGGGTGTTTCTGCATGCTTCTGGAAGATCATTTATATAGAGGGAAAAAAGAACCGGTCCTAGAATGGAGCCCTGTGGTACTCCCACTGTGCACTCTCAATAGGGCGGTTTGACACCATTGACCACAACACAATGCATTCTATTGGTAAGATATGATGTCATCCAGTTTATGGCTTTCTCTGAAAAATTAAAATGAGATAATTTGGTTAGCAGGATTTTGTGATCAATGGTGTCAAAAGCCTTCTTTAAGTCCAGAAATACGGCACCTACACAACTGTTCTTATCTAAAGAGCTTTTTGTTTTTTCTAAAAGAACACTGATAGCGCCCTCTGTTAATCGAATCGTAAATTGCGTTTTTTTATTGAAAAAATTGCCCAGCTCTACTATTAAGCTGTTCGGTTAATAGTTTCACAACCCATTTCTCAATAATTTCTGAGACTACGGGTAAAATGTTAATTGGTCTGTAGTTATGCTTGTCAGTTTTGTCCCCAGTTTTGAAAATTGGACTAACCACACCCACTTTCCATGTGTCTGGGACCACGGAGTGCTTAATTGACAAATTTACCATGTGGGTGATGGGTGGTATCAGTGTGTCTTTATGCTCTTTTATAAAACTGACATCAAAATCAAAGTCATCCTTAGCTTTGAAGCTGTTCAGTGAACTAAGAATGTTGGCTACTTCTCTCTCTGTTATCTCATCTATATTAAAGAGGTTGTGCATCGCTTATTGGAATAGTGTCACAATCAGGAGGATTGAACAACTGAGAGATTTATTTTGGCAATTCTCCGTTGATGCTTATTTCTATCTCATTTTTGTTGTGTTTTCCAGTAAGTTTGTTTATACTGTTCCAGATTTTTTTTTTGTGGCACTGTAGTGCTTCAAAGCTGGGTGATTAAGGGTTAGTTCGTGAGGTCATCTCAGTGACACTAGCCTGGTGAGACCAGAATGATTCCCCTCTATATGTTTTTATACACAGGGGGATCAGTTTGGACACCAAGAACATTCTGTTCTCCACACATTTATTTAAGCTTGAAACCTTGATGAAGTCTCAGAAAGAAGAACATTCTGAAGTTTTTATCAAGTTGTTTTTTTTAAACTTGCAGTAAAAAACAGTACCATCTGGCAATGGTCTAAAGGCCTTCTTTTTGTGGACAATGTGTACCTCAGACATGCTTTATTCAAGATACAGCAACAACTGTGAAAATAGACCATGTTACAGTGCAAATAGTACAGGGGCAAACAATGGCAGTGAGTTAGAGCGAAGACCGGAGGACGGGACAAACAGGAAGGACATAGAGACAGCCCCTGTGTGTCGTGACTGCAGTGGACACTCCCTTACAGTGGGACAGTCAGGGAGTGTCGTAAAACTAACCTGAAACATCAGTGCAGTGACTGCATAGATAAAAACAAAGAAATCATTTCAAAACCACTACAGGAAGTGCATGCCCAGTTATTTTGTATTGATTCTACTATATTTAGCATAGCTAGCTAGCTTTTACATATCCCATTTTGTACGAATCAATCAATTTTCGAACACTGACACATTTACAATATGCACTTAAAATGCTGATTTTATTAAAAGTTGCTGACACCGGACTGCTCACGTGCCAGGGCCTTGCAGTACAACACAGGAAGTATTCAGATTTTGCAGATGCTATCAGCGTCAGTCTCCTCATGACGTCTATGACATCATGGTAGTACAGGAGCGTTGGGACAATGGGGCCAACAAACAGCCAGACAATATAAACAGAACTCAGCCAAAACACTGAAACAACATTTTTTTGGACTGTACATGTATTTATTTATTATTATTCAACAAATGTAACTAATTTATTTTGCTGTGAATGAGTTTTAGTTGTTGTAATGACAATAGTGTTAGTGATTTTTTAGATCAACAAAGGAAAGCACGAGGGCATTTAATGAACATATGCCCACGATAAATTTCATGGTATTCATTTGGAAGGCTTGACCATGGCAGTACAATAATGATAAAGATAATAGCCTCATCACTGCTATCGCATATGTTTTTAGATTGCCCATGTACTTCAGAGATAATGAAATATGGAATAAATTCTATACTATACTCTATTATCTTTTTTTTTTTCAACAAAAAGGGGAGTGTGACTTAATGACAGGCCCTGACTACAGTAAACTAACACAATGTCGTGAATTTAAATCAGTTATTTATATCAAATGGGTTTATAGAAATCAACACATTAACTCACCTATATACAAGCCACTTCTGAGCATATGTAGAAAAAAAATAGAGCCCAGATTTTTTGTTTAACTTGAGAAAACAGTGCTTCAGACAGTGCAGGGACATGAAAACTATGATTTACTCCTTGAGCCACCCTTTACTCACACTAATGTGTCAGTCTGTGCATTAGTAAGTGTAAAACCTGGATGTCAATACAGAATTCATTTCATGTTGAACAGGAGGCAATTTACTTTCACAACCCTAAAAGAGAATCTAAAAAGAAAATTCCAGTGACACAATAAAAGAGTTAAGTGTTTGCTCATATGCAAAGTGGGTCGCACGTGCAAAAGTGGATTAGCAGCTGTGCAATTTAGGCATTTGTAACTAACACAGCTTTGACTCATTTACAAATCAGATTTACACCAATAGTGTAATACAGGCAACATTAAATGGTAAACTAAGGGAAACAGGCCAACACAATAGCGTATTTTATTTTTCACCTGCCTTGATAGCCCTGTATATCTTTATACAGGGCTATCACTCTGAAGCTATTACTCTGAAGCTGTCCATATTTGTTTTGTCAGACAGTTTTTATGGAAATGCTGAACATAAAAAAATAAAAAAATGAATAAGCCTATATTATAGTAGTATACTTGCAGAAATACATGGTTGCCGATGTTCTAAATGATAGTGGTTTGGTAGTATTTCCCTTTGCATTATCACTGACAAAGGCATGTGTTTTAAACAGTGATGCGGCTAAAGGTTTGCGTGATTAGAAGGATCAGCTCTCAGAGTCACGCTTTGGCCTCACCTTTCCAACTCTGTTACTGAAATAGCAAAGGTTCCAGCCCCACACTTCCTTCTATCCTCGACTAGTTCCTATTATTTATCCAGCTTTTACTTATACACACACAGAAGACATTGTGAGTGGCGCCTCAGGATCATCAAAATCTGTTTATGCCAGCCATTGTTGTCCATAAACAACTAATAAACAAGCGGTGCACATCGCTGCTGCATAGATTGTATTGTGTGATTTTACGATGGTACTATTCTGAGACTTCGAGGTCTTTGACGTCTGCACATCTCTATCCCAACTATGAAACTCACTTTAAATGGTCAGGCTTCTTGTGCCTCCTCCTAAACTCCTTCCCGGAAACATTAACACAAAAGGATCAACATTTATAACTTAGACAAGTATAATGATTTCTACCTCTGTTTAAACGCTGTACTCGTTTATATAATCATAATAAAGCTGAAACATTTTTTTGTCAAATTTCTTCTTCTCACGTGAGACTTTTTTTTATCATATGGATGGAAAGGATCTCCATGGTAATGCAGAAGGGAGCGGCTTAGCAAACTTTGACTCAAATTTAAGAGATTAAGCGGAGCACATAGGTATAGTAATATGATACTCTCCTCATAGACAGGTCCGGGCCCATTCCTGTTTTGTCCTGGGATGGTTTTCTCAATGGACGCTGGTAACTTTCATCATCATCTAATTGAAATGTACTTTTCGGGCCACCTGAAATTTTGACCAGAATCCAAAATTGCTGCCAAACATAGTGCATATGACACATTTTTTGCTAAAACATAGTATGTATGTTATAGAAAAATGTACCAATTTTTCTATAGTTTGACCGTTTTTTGTGATGTTTATAGTTGCACTTCCTTATTCGATACTGACATGAAGTGACATATAGAGGACAACAAATGTATGTCATGTCAATGGGAAATGAGTCAAACCAGGCACGTGCACAGATAGAGCGCAGGTGGTGCTCAAACTGCCCCTTTGCCCTATGCCCTTTAAGTGCCCTTCTCACGACCACATTTTTTTTTATCTCAATGATAACTATTATTTATTTTATTGTTCTTAGATATTCGCCCTACTACGCCAACATGTGCTGAAAATACAGTTTTAATGCTCAACTACTTGACATCGCGCTTCATTCCTCCTCTGCTCGAGCCGCAGCGCGCTTACGTGCTCCTGATCAAAGAAGGGACACTGTGCTGTCCCCGTGTTTCCCCCGATGGTACAGCCCATCTGTAAGACGTTTGAGTAAAGTAAACTGACTAAATTGGATAACATTTATGAACGAACTAGCGTCCCCTAAGGGGAATGGAAACGAATGGGTCGACAGGGCGAGGATGTCAGCGCCGCGTGTTTGGACAAAGTCAGCGGTCGCGCTGGGGCAGAGCCTTGTGATAGAGTTTAGAGCAGTGGTACACAACATTTTTTGTCTCACGTACCCCTTGAGTCGTTATTTATACTCTGAGTACCCCTACCTTGAGGATCTTGCCAATATTATTACAAAGTGACCAACTAAACTAAGATTATGTGTTCAACATGAAGCTAAAATACTCTCAAAATCAAACCTTGTACTGACTAACTTTACTTTGAAATTCACATTGAAATTTTACACAGTTTAACTTTTCCCCATCTTAAATAATTCCAAGTACCCCCAGGGGTCCCCGTACCCCTGGTTGGGAAACACTGCTTTAGAGGACAATGTAGGACTATCTAGTTTATAATTAGGTCCACATCATTGTACATTGTATGTTACAGAAAGAAAATATATATATATTTTTCCCGTGGGATGGTGCCCTTTGGTCTTGGTTGAGCACCTGCCCTTCAAAATGTCGTGCACGTCACTGAGTCAAACTGCACGGAACTTTACCTCTATCTACGTCACTTCCTGTCAGTAGCTTAAAAATAAACATAACTTTTCTGCCCTATATATTTCTCCACTAAATTGCTGCTTCACTAAAATAAAAAGATAATTATTTACTTACAACAGATGTTATTCATCTAAATAAGTAATATTTCTTTAAATGTGCCCTCTTTGCCAAGCATTTGCATAACAGTTGGCTAACTTGGTAATTCTTTAGCTGAGGAATATGGTTCAGTTGCTTAGAAATCGTAATCACACATCTTTGTCCTGCAAATCCAAGATTCATCTGTCCTATAAGGTGCTGTAACCCATGTTTGGGTGCGGGCTATGGCACTTGGCCAGTTTAGCTGCTTGTGGGAAGTAGTGTATTGGACTCAGTGCTTATACAAACTAACCTTTTGAGGAAATGAGCTCTGTTTATTTGACTATTTCAGTTTAGTTTTCAAGAATAAATTCAGACATAAACACTGCAACTGCAACAGGTTTCCTTTAAGGATGTTATTATACCAAACACTCAGATTGTCACTTACCTCACAATAATAAATAATATATCTGACCGTCGCTTCAGTTTTGTATCAGTATATTATCATTATAATAATAACGTATTGTTTATGCATTTAGTTTGGCTGGCTCTTTGGAAGCACAAATATATTTTATAAGCCCAAGTTATGCGAATGTTTGTGAAATGTAAATAAAAACAGAAGGTTTTAGGAAATCTCAAACAATTGAATCAGGTCTGTCATTTGTGTGATTGTGTGTAGTCAAACAGAACTGGGTTACAGTGTAATGACAGTATTTGCAGGTTGCTCTGGTGTAGATCAGCTGCTGTGGTTCAGTTTTAGGTTCATTCACACTGACAAACACAGCCTGGGAACTACATACAAAATAACATCTCAAGCAAAATAAAGAACACAAATCTTTAAGACAATGTTTAAAACACGTACACATCTGCTCTGAAGGGGAGTCTCATCTTCAGATTTGAAATCTGAACAGACAGAGACAGATTCATGCAATGCATGAATGACTCAGTGAATTCTGAATAATTTTGACATTTGCTCCTATGTATAAAGAACAATAAAATTCTGTATCATGTATATTAGAGTCTCCGAAAATGTAGTGAGAGCCACTGCAGCTCACACGTTTAGTTTCCTCTAAAATATAAAAAACATTTAAGCTAAAATTCAGGCTGATTATGAAGTACATTGTGTCTACAGCTTCAACTTACTTTACCTTGAAGTAACTTAATTTGGGAACGCTTCACTGAAAGCGTTTTAGTGATTCAAAAGAGAACCTTTATGGGTTCAAGATGGGTTTCAATGGGAAAGTAACCATTTGCCTTTGGCACATATTTGACAGTCCAAATGATGTGCAGAAAAAGTAAATGCTTTTTTGCACAAATGTCCGTGTAGCATTGTGGGCCCTTCAACACAAAATGTCCTTTGTAATCCACTGAAATCACTTAAAAAAAAACATGGCAAATCAAAATTACATTAGATAATTTGAGTTCACACAAGAATTAACTCAATTTGCATTAAAATGTACGAATTATTAACAAATATGAAAAAGTACAATCTGCACTAATGATTTGCACTGATACTTGTACTATAAGCCATTCTTTACCTATTGATGATGATCAATACTTTAAAAGCAATTTTGTTATCTTGATAATGAAAATAAACCTTTGAATCTGAGTTAAGAATCAGGAATCACGGATTCTTATATTTATTGTTAAACATTTTTTTAAATAAAACATGCCTTATAAGTAAGAAAGGTTTATCCTAGTTATAGCTTGTAAGAATAGATCGTATTGTTTCCTTTAAATCCCTCTACGCTAGATTGTTTTGTTTTGTTTATCCATCATTGTCCTCTGATCTCTCAAATGTGTTAAATCAGCCTTTTACATTGTGTATTCACATGCAGCCTGTAAATCTCTGTTACAACATGTCATTGGTCTTTTGAAGATACAAATGTGGCGGATGTTGACATTAGCTTTTGCGTAAATAAAATCAAAGATACTCTATCACTACCCGAGTCTGTGCCAGACCAGGATTGAGACCTAAAATTGGTCAAGCGTCTACGTGACTCTTGTTGTGTCTTACCTAATTTAGGAATTTCTATTGTTTGTTTTTCCTTGCATTTTAGGCCTGCTGACCACATCCTCTTACGCTCTTTAGTGCTACTCTTACCGTCATCCTTGTTGTCCGCCTTCTTAGCCAACACACCCGCCACCATGTATGTGTCTGGGGTTGTGCATGCAGGAAGTTTGGAGATGCAGCTCAACAATAGAGAGCTAGTCTGTGCCCAACAGTGGCCACATGCACTGTCCACAAGAGCCGTTCATTTGTATAAAAGTAAAGGCTCATTTAACATCCACAGGTGCAGATTTGTTCAGTACATACTGACATTTCAAATTGCTTTATACCATAATTTGAGTGAAATGTCATATATAATGTTATATAGCTTAAAGGGGCTAGATGCAAGTTGGTCATTTTTATACGCACTACTACCACCTCAGGTCTTGCGCGTAACTGCAGTCTCTATATTAAGCTCGTGCATCGACCCGAATTAACAACTTTTGAGTGACAGTGCAGGATTTTAGCGTCAGTTGTGGTGAACAGGTCTGGGCTCATTCTACACATTAGGGCATTGCTGGAACATAGGAGAATAATACATATTTTTCTAATTTTTAAACTCAGTTTAGTCCCTTTAAAGATTATTATTGCACTGGATAACCTAAAAGTAGAAGATATAGGATTTGTAGTAAATATTTCCTAGACATTATGACTGATTTTACTTATACTTATGCTTGTAATGCTGATTTGTTGTTAAAGCTCAGTGACTGAACTCTGGAGGTTCTGTATTTAGGGTGACCAGACGTCCCAATCTATAACAGTCTCAGTTTTGTGCCTTCTGTCCCATGTCTGTGTGAATTCATCCAAAACCATCGATTTGTCTCAAGTTTGCACAAGCTCTGTCCCAGGTGTCCTGTTTATTCACCAGCGCTCTACCCAAAAGCAGCCATGAATGAGTCAAAAACAAATTTTCCATATTGATTGAACTAATTAAACAGCTCAAAGTAGGTCACCTCAAAGCTGATTGGTCCATTTAGTTGTCGATGGACAGTTTTAGGTGACGGTGGATATCTATCAATCAATCAAACTTTATTTATAAAGTGCTTTTCATACCGAAAGGTATCACAAAGTGCTTTACAAAGTTTAACATTTAAAACAATACGCCCCGCATCATACATACACATATATACATACATGTACACACATACATATACACACACATATACATATACAATACACAACATATAATTAGGACTAAATAGAAGATAAGGTGCTTAATTTGTCATATGTGAATAAACATCACATTTTGGCCTCCTCGAACTAATTCACATTTTTGTTTCAGTTTCTTGGATTATCTGGTCTCCCCAGTTGTATGGTCCCATTTTTCATAGCTGACCCTTCTCAACCTGGACATGGACTATTAGACCCTCTCATAATATATTGTTTATTACATTACTAATTTATGTTGTACTATTGCATCAAATTAAATAATAAAAAACTATATTTGGTTACATGCACACTGTAAATTGTGATTAGTAAACCTTACTCACAAAAATTGCCACAATTTAATTGAGTAACAGTTACCATTATACAAACAATTAAAGTGTGCAAACTAAAGTTTACTCAAAATTATCAAGGAAACCTTACTCTTAACAAATTAAGGTTTACTCTAAATAATCAATGATCTAATTTATTAGCGCCTGATTAATGAAACTTGTAATAATCCTAGTATTGTACAATGTATATTGTAAAACATTAATACCCAACAATTCTGGTTGTGTAATAAAACAAGTTGGTTTGAGCAATTCCTCCAGTAGTTTATCTAAAAATGGCTAAACTATTTCAGGAGCACATGGTTCTACCTCAGAATCTGGATGATCAGGGTACAAGTTGTTTTGCTCTACATTGGTTTCCTCACTGTGACCCTCAGTGTCAGAAGACTGCAAGACAAAGTATCTGTTTCCAGTAGACATGTTTTCTAAAAGAATGAAACTAGGAACAAAGTGGACTGCCATTTATTTATACCACAGGTGATACTAAAACCTGGCATGAACAAGCCCAACATGCTGAAATAACTTAAGATTTTTTATTTTATATAAAAACAAACTTGTGATGTCAAATTAATTTTCAAACATACAACAGCAGACATAATTTTTCTAACGATTAATTTTCTCCTCACTTTATATTAGCCCACTGGAAAAACTGCAATACATATTTTGCCTACAAAGTTCTATTATGATAATATTATGATTACTATGGGCACAAACACAAAACAAAAATTGACGATTGTCCCATGCCTAATTGACATTCAAATGTTTTGACATACTTACTGTAGCAGGTATCTTTAGGACGTGACACCTGTTGAGAGTTTCTTCTACTGGCATCCCTTCCATGATTTCACAACGTTCGTCGTTCGCTACAAAGGACTGTAAGTTTGCTTGGCCTCCATTCCGAACCATCCGGATTCACTCTCTTCACATTGTTGACCCAATTTTTCCAACGTTCAGGATCTTTTGGGAAGGTTAAGAATGAAAATTTCTTCTCCATCATGTTATGGTTGGAACATCCAACCGCACAACAAGTTTTAGGCGTGATTTACTGAGAAAAAAACTTAATTTATCGTACACAATCTGTCATTCACAGGCAAAATCGCTGTCTGACACCGCCATTGTTTTCACCTCCACATGCTCTGAAAGTACCTGGATAGTAGAAGAGCCCTATAACAGGCCAATACTGAGTGTAACTTGACCATAACTTGTAAAACTCTGTTTTTGACATGAATGTTTAGGTTACTTATTGTGAGTAGATAAACAGAACACTTTGGAAAAATTTAAGTAAGGTATTATCGATTTACTTAAGTGAGGTTGGTATTAGGATTTACAGTGCATGGGCTGTAGTCCAGAGGCAAATAAAGGCTGTTGTCATTTGTCTCCGTTTTGAACAGGCATTGTAAGTTAGTTCTCAAGTTGGTTTTCAATTTACTGTTCACTGACTCTTGTGTTACTTTATTGTTGCTTTTCATGTGGGTTTTTTTATGCAAAATTCTGTAATAGGCCATATGGTACTCCACCTTTTGTTGGTCTAGTACGCCTTTAGTCCCATCTATTTAAGTTGGCAGTGTTGTTGCGTTTGTCTATAAAAGAAGCACTTTTTATTTTTTTCTTACACATTTTGTCCATCGATATTTGAGTGCAACCTACAAACAAAACCCTCAAGATCTGGGTCAAATGTTTAGTTTGTAACAGAAAAATCAAGGCAGTTCTCCGAAAGTCTAAGTCAACACTGTGGCACAGTCGGGATAAACTGAGAATGGTCAGATTCAGTTTAGAATTTTCATCTAACATTAGTGGACATGCCCCACACACTCAAAAGGCCTCAGCTGTGTGTCTTGCAGGAAGTAGAGATGATAGCTCTTCTCTGGGGCAGTTGGCTGCGGGCTGTGCCCCTTCCCCCAGGGCTTGCTGTGGGACTGTCTGCCGCTCTACGTGACTGATCCCCGGTCTGTGAGAGCCAGCGAAGGCCGGCGCAGCTGCCGATAACACTAATGAGCATCCTGCTATTACGTCTAATTGCATGGCTGAGATCTGGGCAGACACCCAGGGTGGGGCGTGACCGAGGAGTGTGTCCCACTGAAGCCTTGACAGATTGGGAAGAACACACACAAGTAGACTTCATCTGGAGCAATGTTTTTATGTACAACTCAATAAGATACGGTATATCCATAATTGCAATTCATTCAATGTATTTGATGAAGAGATACAGGCCGGTAATTCTACTATTTAAACATAAAGCCCATGGAAAAAGCAGTATGTCAGCCGTTGATAAATAGTTTTGTCCCTGAGATATCTGCCTCCAGGCTAATGCATGTTCTGTCTATATGAGGCTGATGACTTGAGTCTAATGACATTTGTGTGATATAAAGAATATTAAAAGGAGGCTGTTTAGATGTTGCACTGTATGTTAGTGTATGTTATCAGTCAATTGTCAGAAGTCTATAGCAGCTTATATGGCCCTTGGGACAGTTGGCAATGGTCTGTGTCGACATCAAAGACTAGCTTGCTTTACACACATACAGTGCCTTGCAAAAGTACTAATACACCTTGAACTTTTGCACATTTTGTCATGTGTACAACCCTAAATGTAAAGATTTTATTTAGAATGTTTTACTGAAAGTTCACACACAAGTAACAGACAACTGTAAAGTGAAAGCAAAATGATACATGATTCTGTTATTTTACAAAAAAATAGAAAAGTGAAAAGTGGGGCGTGCACAAGTATTCATAAAGCATTTTCTGAGTGCACTAAATTGCCTTTATAACATTCCTAATGACTGCAGAAGTTCACACCTTGCCCTAAACATTAAATAGAGGCCACGTGTGCGTAATCTACTCTCAGTATAATTACAGCTGTTCTGTGAGGGCCTCAGAGCTATGGTCAGAGTGTATTGGTCACTAAACAACATCATGAAGGCCAAGGAGCACACCAGAGAGGTCAGGGATAAAGTTGTGGAGATGTTTAAAGCAGCGTTAAGTTATACAAAGATTTCCCAAGATTTGAACATCTCACGGAGCACTGTTCAATCCATCATTCGGAAATGGAAAGAGTATAGCACCACTGCAAACTTACCAAGACACGGCCGTCCACCTAAACTAACAGACCGAACAAGGAGAGCACTGGTCAGAAATGCAATCAAGTGCCCCAAGATAACTCTGGAGGACCTGCGACGTACTGCCGCTGAGCTGGGGGAATCTGTACATGGGACAACTAGAGTCGTACTCTACACAAATCTGGCCTTCATGGACGAGTGGCAAGAAGAAAGCCATTATTGAAAGGAGGCCATAAGAAATCCTGTTTGAAGTTTGCTAGAAGTCATATGGAGGACACAGCTACCATGTGGAAGAAGGTGCTTTGGTCTTTGTAAGGATAGTTGGGAAGATGGATGAAGCCAAATACAGAGACATTTTGGAGAAAAACCAAGGCTGGGGCGAAGATTCACCTTCCAGCAGGACAATGACCCTAAACACAAAGCTAAATCTACAATGGAATGGTTTAAAAACATATTAATGTGTTAGAATGGCCCAGTCAAAGTCCTGACCTAAATCCTATTGAAAATCTGTGGAAAGACCTGAAAACTGCTGTTCACAAACGCTCTCCTTCTAATTTGACAGAGCTTGAGTTGTTTTGTAAAGAGGAATGGGCTAAAATGTCAGTCTCTAGATGTGCAAACCTTGTAGAGTCATACCCCAGAAGACTTGCTGCTGTTATTGCAGCAAAAGGGGGTTCCACAAAGTATTATTTCATGCTGTATGAATACTTGTGCAAGCCCCACTTTTCACTTTTCTATTTAAAAAAAAACAGAATCATGTATCATTTTGCTTTCACTTCACAGTTGTCTGTTACTTGTGTGTGAACTTTCAGTAAAAAAATTCAAAATAAAATCTTTACGTTTAGGGTTGTAAACATGACAAAATGTGCAAAATGTCAAGGTGTATTAGTACTTTCGCATGGCACTGTTCCAGTGTTTATCTATTACTCCATCTAGTTTTGTTTACTCAAAAGAGGAATTATTAACCTATTAGTTAGTATTTTTGATCATATTTACAAGGGCATTATTGATTGCAGACTATGAATAATGCCACTTCCAAACAAATAAACGTCAAAGGAAAACTTAAAAAAGAAAGAAAACAATAATTAACTGCAGATTTTGACAGAAAAACACAAATTGTCATTGCATTTTTTCTCTTGCTTATCATATACAACTTACTGAATTAAGATGAAGGTGATCAAATTGTTGAAAGATCTTTGGTGTCTGTTTGTGCTTGGTTCAAGGCAGAGGAAGCCTGCAAGCCTTGGACAAAATGAATGATCATAGGTCTCTTTATTGGGCTGCAACACATCAAAGTTCACTGGCATCCTGTGGGACGAAGGGGCAGGCGGCGAGGTGGGTGTCCCGGGACAGGCACCACAGGGTCTGCTGATACAAACCACACACACACTAGAGGTCATCTTGTAATTGGAAAAGTGTCAGGGAGGGACTCACGAACACAATCATCCCATGCTTAAATATTTTATCCAGATATTTTTCAAAGAACCACGTGAATTTTAATGAAAAAACAAATACATCAGAAACTATAGGGTCATATAATATAGGTTAAAGTTAAAGGTCACTTTATCGTCTCTGTGGAAATTTGTCCAATGCTTTTGACCCATCCTGATTTTTGGTACCGCAGATCATTTTGTCTTGTTCAGAATGTGTGGTGTGAACTACCTTTAAAGCCTTTATTCATGATGGAGTGTTCTTGAGCGCTGATGTAACAAGTGAATTTCTCCATTGTTCACTAAAGTCCTATAGTCATTTTATTGACATGAAATTATCTTCGACCTTTTTACCTTTTCTTCAACTTCTTGAAGTAGTGCAGTAAGTCGACACCATGATGTATTAAAAAATATCGACACCACAAAATGTTACGGATGCAAAATTTGCATGTTGCTGGAAATCAGCCCCCGGAACCTTTGTTATGTCCACATTGTTCCTGGTCGGCGTTAATTCCGGTTGGACTTTCCGTTTAGTGTTTCATTTAGGATTTCACCATCGGGCTCTTTTTGGTTTTAAAGTAAGTAATTTTAATGAAATGTTCGTGGTACTTTGAATACCTAACAAGAATCACAGTCATCTTGTTTTTGTAGATATGCATTATACATTATAGACTGTAAACCTGCTCATACGTCATCTTAAGCAAAGGCTCGGTCGATTTGTGCTTAAAATGCCGTTTTAACATGTTGATATTTCTATGTAATAGCATTATATTTGAGTGTGGGGTAGTGTGCGTGGATGGTTTATAAATGTATATTATACATAATAGTTCCAAGGAGATGGTGGTGGTTTGTGACGGGGTGATGATTTATCCATCTCTTATTTAATGTGTGATTTGTTTCTTTATGCAGGTGAAGTGTATCAAAAGCAACCATGACCTTATTTCACTTTGGAAACTGCTTTGCTCTGGCCTATTTTCCGTACTTTATCACCTACAAGTGCAGCGGGCTGTAAGTGTGTCTGTTATGTTTAACCAGTGATACTACACTTTGTTGAGGATTACTTTATTTGAGCCTCTGATCATGGGACACTGATGAGATTTAAAGAGTATATGGGGTGTCAGCAGTTTGCAGGAAGGGACACAATCTACTTTGTGGTGGGAGCTGCAACACTGATACAAATTATGTATCTTTCAGTTCACAAACTGAGTTTGTTCTTGTTGAAACCCATTTCAGTCACTGTCTTAGATAAATTAAAGAAATACTCACAAACTCCTTTCCCCTTTTTGTATAGAGTTCTAGAAAATTAATTGTTACTGTAGCGTAGACTAACATGAGTTAAAAATGAGACAAGTGCAAAATAGACAACAGTAGTAAAAATCTGGCCGTTCAATTTGACCTTGATCTGGGTCCACATGCCACACATTAAAGCACTTTTAACAAGTTTCAGATCCAGAACTGACTTGATACACTCGCTCAGAAACGTGTAGACTTTAACACACAAATCAATTAATTTGTTTATATATATATATATATATATATATATATATATATATATATATATATATATATATTTTTTTTATTATTATTATTATTACATGGGCGCTTTTTGCTTTAAATGCTGTTTCTCACACTTCCACTCCCAATTCTGTACAAAATGAAATGCTGCAATAATGGTCGATGAGAAAAATGAACTTGAATCAATGTGGGGCGGGGGCTTAGTGCATACTGCCATCTGCAGGTGATTTGAATGTATTACATACAATGCTAGAGTACTGTAGATCTATTTCAAGTTTCAATTAAGTTATTATTTATTAAACAACATATATATATATATATATATATATATATATATATAACGTTTACTTGCATGATTCAAAAGACGTTTCAGGTTAAACTTAAACAGCAAGTGAATTTAGTTTTTAGTTTCATGTTTTATTTGTTAGGAACAGTGCATGTTAATGAACAAGCCACACCGGATTGTAGCCTGTACTGTCCACTCCAGTACAATTTAAAACTACATTGGTAATGTTTATTCCTGAAAGTTCTCCAGTCCAACCAAGGAGCAAAGGAGTCTGAAGTCAACTGGCCAGAGATTTAGACTTAAGTTGATTTATTGCACAATATTGAAAAACGTGCGATATGTAACAAGTGACAATTTTGCAATCAGAATGTTTGTTTATTGATGAGACCCGCATTTGCACAGCAGGGCTAGCGTTGTTCGTCCTGGAGTCCGCATAAAATAAAAAAGTTCAATATTTTACGTAACTGTTTCAATAATAATTTGTTTTTCAGCAAATTGTGTCAAAACAAGATTTCACAAAATACTGCAATAAGGAGGGGGAAAAAAGAGGCTGAAACAGAATTAGAAATATTGTAACTAAACTGAAATTTTGCACATTTATAAGTTCCATGCATGTTTTGTTTTGTTTAAAAATATGTAAATCTCAGTCAGTCACAAGACTTTTGTGGCTACTTGCGATTCGAATATCACATCACCTAATATTGCGATATATTGTGCAGCCCTAATTGCATTACACAGTTCATATTTCCCATCACTAAACATGATAACTATTCTGTGTTTAAAGGTTCTATCAGTATCTCGTGAATCATCTCGTCATTATTATTTCGTTGTTTTCTCCAGGTCTGAGTACAATGCTTTCTGGAGATGTGTTCAGGCTGGAGCCACTTATCTGTTTGTGCAGCTATGCAAGGTAATTCAATCCCATTTTGATTTTCTACACACACATAAGATATTATTATTATGTCCACTGTTGTTGATGCCTGCTGCTTAAAAGTACATTTTTATTACTTTAGATGTTATTTTTGGCAACATTTTTTCCTACGTGGGAAGGCGGAGCTGGTGTTTATGACTTTGTTGGGGTATGTTTTGTAGTAATATTAGTATATACATTTTTACTGACTGCATTTATATCAGGCAATATTTTTCTTCAGGAATTTATGAAGGCAACAGTAGATTTGGCAGACCTGCTTGGCCTTCATCTTGTCATGTCTCGTAATGCTGGAAAAGGAGAGTACAAAATTATGGTGGCTGCCATGGGCTGGGCAACAGCTGAACTTGTTATGTCCAGGTCAGTAGTATTCACCATTGTATACTAATCAGGGATGGGAGGATTTTCTAAATGTAAAAAAATCCTTTGATACTGGTCTTTCGATTCGATTTGTGCACGAGTCGCGTGTACCTTTTTAAGTTTATTTGTTCAAAATGTTTGAACTTTCGTTTCACTTCATGATTGTGTCCCACTTGTTGTTGGTTCTTCACAAAAAAATACAGTTTTATATCTTTATGTTTGAAGCCTGAAATGTGGCAAAAGGTCAAGGGGCCGAATACTTTCGCAAGGCACTGTAGGCATTAAAGTGATATTGAATAGTTCTTTGTCATTTAAATGAATGTTAAAAACTGCTCAGTGTGTGTGTATATATACAGTTTTATATATATATATATATATATATATATATATATATAAAACTGTAACATGACAATAGAAATGTAAAATCGAGCCAAAGATCAAAACCTGAATCGAATAATGACTTGTGAAACGTCCCATTTGTAATGTTTCGTTTGTTGCCTCAAAATCTATCTGTAGCTCTGGCTTCAGTTGAAAATGATAAAGTAAAAACTTCTGTCCGTGCAGGTGTCTTCCGTTATGGGTTGGTGCGCGAGGCATTGAGTTTGACTGGAAATACATTCAGATGAGCTTTGACTCAAACATTAGTTTGGTGAGTATCTTGATGACATTTTCATATCATGTAATTTCTTTCATAAATGACAATAGGCACATTGAGTTGCCTTGTGTACGAAATGTTCGGTATAAATGAGCATGCCTTGCCTATAAACTGACCATGTATGCTCCTCCACTAGGTGCACTACATTGCCATGGCTGCAGTTGTATGGATGTTCACCAGATATGACCTCCCGAAGAGCTACAGGCTGCCGGTCACTGTGCTGTTGGCTCTGTGTGTCTACAAGGCCTTCCTCATGGAGTAAGCCCAAATCTCACAGACACATATCAGACAAAGCATTGATGGCCAGTATTGCTGAACTGACAAAATCTCATTGCTGTCGTTGTCCATATGTAACAAAAGCAGCATTGTCTTGTCTGTTTCCACAGCTCAAATATTCATTTGTAAATTAGGAATAATTGTATTTTGCACATTAGCGACACATTCGTTTTAAGTAACAGTTTCCAATTTGTCGTAATATTTATTTGCATCAAGATGATGATTTATCTTTTTTATTTCTTTATTAGTCCCTAAGTATTATAAAGTTACAGAGCACAGCAGCCATCATATTACTCCAACAAAAAGAAGAAAATCAACTCCTTATTTGAGTCAGGGGAATTGATTATACTTATGTGACTTTGTAATTATTATCTACCCGGATGTTTGAGGATTCCTGTTTGTTTTGCAGGTTGTTCGTTCATGTGTTCCTGTTGGGCAGCTGGACCGTCCTCTTGGTGAAAGCTGTAGTGACCGGTGCCATCTCTCTTTGTTCACTCTTTCTGTTTGTCACGTTGGTTCACAGTAACTAAATGGCTATCAAAGCTCTTTAGTTTTGGACAGCATACTTAATGGATAACTAACAACAGTAGTTTGTGTGATATATTTACGGTGAACCATTTAGGAGGAGAGACACGCACATCCTAAGTTCTAAACCAGTGTGCTGGATCCAAAAAGTACAATGGAAAAGTGGATAAAAAAAGAGCCGCACAACTGAAAAATGCCCACCAGTTTTTATTGTTCACACCAGAGTGACGTTTCGGGGTCGTAGCCCTTCATCAGACGAAAAAAAACTGGTGAGCATTTTTCAGTTGTGCGGCTCTTTTTTCCATATTTACGGTGAAGTTATCAATGATTATTTATACTAGTAAGAATTTTGTAATATGAGCTTAAATGTCACTTTGAACACAAAGGAATAAATGCATTTGTACCATGTTACGCTTTTAAGTGCTTTCTATGCTGTAGTTTCTGAGATTTTGGCTGAAGGGAAGATGTGTGTGTGTATATAAAGATTCCTCGTTCTCATTTTTTATTATCTACCCCTTTGAGTCTTACCTGTGGCATCACTGATGGTTACAGCCTAATCTCTCAAACTAAAGGTTTTGCTGCTCCCACACATATCAAGTTACATTTCCACAGCGAGAAAACGGGGCTTCTCAGGGCTGTACACGGCAAGCGTGTTAAATTTCAAGGTCAACATCTGACACACATTGCCCTTGCAACAAGCAAGACCGGTATTTGCGCCAAGATTTGGTCTTTGTTCATTGTACAAATACATAATGCAAATTTAATAATCATAAAAATATGAAGAGAAATATCAATCATACAATTTGACCGTTGTGCAAATTAATAGTAATTTAAACAACGATTTAGACATTAAGAAAAAAAAACGACTCTTGATACCGATACATCTATTTTGATACCACAGTAATGATGGAAAAAAATGCAAAAACAAAGCTTGTGTATAGATTGGCCTATCACATTAACAGTACCAAACGTTTATTTTGGTTGCTAGAGATGCACAAGGTGACTTGCCTGATTTAACTAGGTTCTCGCCGTATTGGCGAGTGAACCTGTGGCCTCTCTGGGATAATTGTCACAGGTTCAAGCCCATGATTAGCTCCTCACTCGCAGGTGAGTTCCATGTCTGGAGTGTTCTCAAATGTAAGGCGTCTTGTATTCCCATTGCCACTCAATGGTGTAGCGCCTTGCCTGCAGACTTTATGTCCTGGAGTCTCTTGCTGAGCTTCTTGAAGATGTCGGACTGTAACACAAAAAAGTAATAACAAATAGAGTAAAGATGTGGCATTACCAATTTTATTGTTAAATATAGGCTAGTAGATTTTATTAATTAATATTCATTATTAGTATAGCATCGGAACATCAGCAGATGGCGCCTAACCCCTTAAAATTGTGCCCCTCCATATTATGGGGGGCCATATGGAACATAATCCTAAACCTAATACTCACTATTTCTCTATATACACATCTCTCCCGCACACTTTGTATAACTCCTGTTACACACTGTATATCTGCTCTCTCGCAGAGTACATCTCTCATACAATCCATGGTTTTGTATAGCCCAATATCACAACAGGAGTTGCCTCATAGGACTGCACCGAACATTAAGGCAATAAAACAGAACAGTAAATAAGACAATGTAAAGTTCAATCAAGTATCCAGGCAAACATAATGTCCGAATAAGCGTCAGCAGTGGGTGGCGACGAGCGGCCCCCTGTCCTTAGACTCTCCAGCATGGCAAGGAAAAACTCAAAAACCCGGGGTGAGAAAAGAGAAACCTCGGGAGAACCACATTTTTTCTTACTTTAATAAGATTCGACAATGTCGATTGGACGACACCCCGGTTCCGGCCGCATGGCTGCGGCAAGGGGAAGGGCCGTGTGCCTGGGGCAGCAGGCTATGTGGCAGAGGAGGTGAATGCAAGAACACGCAGTGACGGCGGAGCAGCACCACCCCCGCGCTGAGAACCACCCCTGCGACCGGCTGGTACCGGTGCGGTGCCCGGCTACCGACCCGTGGTGAGACGACCCCACTGGAGCTTGCGGCGAGACACCCCGCGATGGAGGCAGCGGTGAGAGGCCCCGCAACCCAGCAAACGGAGAGACGCCCCACGTGGAAGGAGCCGGAGACACCCCGCGATCCAGCTGGAGGAGGGGAACGTGCCTCAGCCGGGGAGGAGACGTGTGTGGACGAGGCGCGTGGACGCGGCGCGCCGGAGGAGGCGCGTGGACGCGGCGTGGACGGACGCACTGTTTTAACTTTTAGTTTCCTTTTAACAAGTTTTACCTTTTAATCTTTTATGGGCCCATTGTTTCCTGTATTTTAATAAATCCCACCTTTTTATATTATAGTTCCTTTTTCCTTTGTTTTTTATTTGGTTACAACCACCTCTCAAATCTAGGCTACCTGTGACATTCACAAACGCTGTCCATCCAACTTCACTGAGCTCGAGCTGTTTTGCAAGGAGGAATGGGCAAATATTTCAGTCTCTCAATGTGCAAAACTGATAGACATACCCCAAGCGACTTGCAGCAAAAGGTGGCGCAACAAAGTATTAACTTAAGGGGGCTGAATAATTTTGCACGCCCAATTTTTCAGTTTTTTATTAAAAATGTTTGAAATGTCCAATAAATTTCGTGTCCCACTTGTTGGTTCTTCACAAAAAAATGCAGGTTTATATCTTTGTTTGAAGCCTGAAATGTGGCAAAAGGTCAAAGTTTAAGGGGGCCGAATACTTTCGCAAGACACTGTATAAGAAGTATACAAATAAATTAACTGATATAAGAACAAGCAAACGGTTATATTATCAAAATCAACTATTGAATGGAATCCTTTCTCAGCTACAAATGAGCAGGAAGTGACAAACATTGTGCGGATGTGTAAAAGTAAGTTCTCCACTGACTGTCATGATATCAACATGACATTGGTTAAAGTTATATTGAATATTGTAAAACCCCTAACTTGTATCTGTAACTTGTCATTCCAGACTGGCTGGTTTCCAAGTAAAATGAAAATCGCTAAAGTAATTCTACTCTGCAAAATAAAAACAAACACGCTTTTACAAACTACAGACCAATCTCTCTTTTGCCGCAGTTCTCAAAAATTTTAGAGAAGCTTTTCAATTCTCGATTTGAAAAGTTTCTTGAAAAACATATAATTAATGAAGGTCGGTATGGTTTTAGGTCCAAAAGAACTACCTCAATGGCAACAACTGAAACTATTGAAGAAATTACTAATGCACTGGAGCAAAAAAAGTGCAGTTGGTATCTTTATTGATCTAAAAAAAAAAAGCCTTCAATACGATTAATCACTCAATCCTACTAAATAAGATGGAAAGATATGGAATGAGGGGGCTTGCTGGGGATTGGTTAAAAAGTTATTTAACAGGGAGAGTACAGTTTGTTAAAATGGGTCAGTATTTATGAGATACTCTTGGTGTTGCTTGTGGGGTCCCCCAGGGGTCAGTGGGTGGGGGGGCCAAAACTCTTTAATGTATATATACATGATATTTTGATCTAAAACTCATACTATTTGCAGATGACACTGATATATTCTACTGTAGTGATGATTATAATAACCTCGTAAATTCTGTAAACACAGAACTAAATATAATTAAAAAGTGGATGGAAACAAATAAATTATCCTGGAATATAAACAAAACTAAGATAATGATGTTTGGTAATCGCAATACAATGTCTGAACAGAGAATAAGTATTGATGGTACCCAGGTTGAAATGTGAGACTACAATTTTGGGCGTAATAATTGATAGTAAATTGTCATGGAAACCCCATGTCAGACACATCAAAACAAAAATCTCAAAAAGCCTCTCAATTATAAATAAAGGAAAATTATACCTTGATGAAAATGCACTCCGTACTCTATACTGCACCTTGGTACTCCCATACCTTACGTATTGTGTTGAAGTGTGGGGGGTTACTTACAAGAACACAATTAATCCTCAGATCATATTACAGAAAAGAGCAGTGCGGATCATTCACAAGGTTGGTTTCCTAGACCATACTCATAATCCGTTTATGCAGTCAAAGTTGTTAAAATTTGATGATCTTGTAAAATATAATACATCAATAGTCTTATACAAAGCATTCAACAAATTATTACCACCTAACCTACAATGTTTTTCAACGTTATGACTTGAGAGGTTTTGGATATTTTTCATTGCCGAGAGCTCAAAACACTCGTAAACGTTTCTGTGTGTCTGTATGCGGAGTGAAACTCTGGAACAAACTGGACTTACAACACAAGCAAAGCCAAACTGTCCATCGATTCAAACTGTTATATAAACATTGGGTCTGGTCAAAATATAGAGACGAGGGTCTTTAATTTAAGTTACTATTGCCTCATAGTGTTAACAAGTGCTCAATGTTTCCTTACCATCGTTGGTATAAGTTGTCTTTTACAATGTAATAATTATTGTTAGCTGTGGTAACGCCACCATGATATAACATTTGTAAAATAATCCTTGAATAATGTAACAGTGAAGCTGAATGTATTAATGTCAGAATGGGGAACTGGGGGTGGGATTAAATAAATTATCTTCCTCCCACTCCCTTTCAGGTAGAAATGGATCGTCATGTTTTATTTTTATTTATTTTATTTGAACAGGGACAGTGTACAATATACATTAGCCTCAGAAAGGAGAGATGCATTGTACCAGGTTATAGCACTTGTGCTAATTTCCACCTGCAGTCCCTGGGCCTATTGTACATGTTTTTTTGTGGTAGGGGAAACCGGAGTACCCGGAGGAAACCTACGCAGACACGGGGAGAACATGCAAACTCCACACAGAAAGGCCCCGTCCAGGTGGGAATCGAACCCGGACCTTCTAGCTGTGAAGCACGAGCGCTAACCACTGTACTACCTGTACCTGTACATGCTGTATATTATTATTTGGGCCATTGCCTGGAATAAATGAATGAATGAAATTAATGAAATTAATGAAATTAATGAAATGAACTACAGTAGTAGTAACTATCGTTAACACTATGTTATAACTACAGTAGTAGCAACTATCGTTAGAAACACTAAACTATGTTATAATTACAGTAGCTACTACTACATTAAACGGCCCCACTACCTTCCCCATCCCTCACTTTGTCTCTTTCTCTCCCTCGCCCACTCTCGCTCCCACTCTCTTTCCAGCTGGATATTGTGAGCCCAAACAAAAGGCCACAATGGTATGAGCTGTAACCTCTGACTCGTTCACAGTACCTTCTGTGTTTGTTAAAGCCCACTGTGCTCTGACCATATGCATTCCAGTGTGAATTAGAAAGGCATGACCAGGCACATCATGATGCCACCAGTCTCATTTGGGTCATCCCTACGTAATTTAGAAGTAGGCTACATTAAAACATAGGTTGTAACTATATATACGTATGATGTATTTTTAATTACTTTGCAGAGTGCAGAGTGTGCCCTAAAGTAATGATGGCTTATGATGATGCTTAATTTCATACATTAAAGCAATAGGCCACCGTTTTTCCATACTGAGATATGTTCTTACCTGAGCTTAGACGAGTTGATACGTACCTATCTGGTCTTTGTGCGTCTTTGGTCGTTTTGCGTGACTGAGGGCACGCGGCCAGACAGGTACGCACCAACTCGTCTAAGCTCAGGTAAGAACATATCTCAGTATGGAAAAACGGTGGCCTGTTCCTTTAATGACTACCAACTTCCTACAAATTCCTGGTCTGATTCAGAAAAGGAAAAAAAAGAGAGAAGTGGTTAAGCCCTGCCTACAAAAGGAGAGCCTCCAGCCTTCCGCCTGTTTTCTTCTTCTGCTTGCAGACTGTTTCCACGCCGAGACAAGTCACCATCATGTCATCTGTGCAATATATCAATTACCGGAATTTGCTTTTGCCTCCAATAGCCCACACTAAAGAGAGCCTGGAGTTTGCCGAAAACTTCAGTGTGGAGGAAACAGATGTATTTGCTGTGACATATCCCAAATCAGGTAGCTTGCTTTTTCACTTTGTCATAAATCTGCAAACTAGTAGTTTTATATATATATATATCTATATATGTGTGTGTGTGTGTGTGTGTATATATATATATATGTGTGTGTGCGTGCGTGCGTGCGTGTATGTGTGTGTGCGTGTGTGTTTGTTTTGTTTTTGTAGGACAGGTTTTCATTCAGCTAAATTGTGTGCGACGTGTTTCATACTTCTGTTAGTTAAGATTATGATATGGTGTATCTAGCAAACAAATGACAGCCAATAAAGTTATTCAATGCAAGTATTGAAACCTGCTTTGCCACATGGCCTGTCCCCTCACCTGGTGTTATAATAATGAAATGTCTTCTTATCTACACACATGTGTAAGCTACACATTTACAGTATTGCGCTTTACAGGCCTGTGTAGATTATGTTTCTAAAATCGCTACACTGTTGTCATTATTCATTCACTCCATATTCGGTTGTGATAAACTTCTATTGCAGCCAAAGCTGCCAGGGTTAGACTGATGGAAGCGTGTCTGCCCTACTGCGCCATTGGCCCCTCTAACCACCTCCAACACTCACTCATACACTGCATTCATACAGGAGGTGGGCCAAGTGGCATTTGAACTGTCTACTGCGATTATAGACGTCTAAGCCACTGTAACCCCCTCACCCCCTCACAACAAGTACCACGTAATAAAATTCCTTTAAAGGGAACACTTACATGAGTTACATTGTGTTGTTCAAGTGCTCCTTTTATTTTTTGAGCAGTACAAACTGCGTTAACAGGGTGTAAACGATGTTTCTACCAGAAAAACACCTTACTTAGGTGAAGCATTAATGAAGTGAATAATGAATAGTTTAAAATTGCCGATTACCTCGAGTACCACCCGAAGAAGCCTAAGTATTACCACCAGTGGGACTGTCAAAGTTGAAAATCAAAGTATAAGGCAGCAGTAACCGATCTACATAGAGCCAGATTTATTGGGCAAACAGCACAAAACAGAAGTTCAAGCAAACAGGCAATTTCGAATAGAGGCATTGTAATTTACATCAGTGGCACGGCCACTGATTACAGCACGCGCAGGGGGGGGGGGGGGCACCTACCTTGCATGTAGGCTACTTTTTATGATACAATATAACACAACAAAGTGCAGCAGAGAGCTGTTAAAACAGTGTAATACCAATTACATCTGAATATTATCTGACATATTGTGTGGAACTAAAGAAATCATTTGCAAAATCAGATATCTCAGTTTAAAAAAGTTAATCTAAATTGTTTTGGAAATGTGTTACTGTACTCAACAGATGCCACTTATGTGAATTTAATTAAGAACAAGTGACTTTTTATTTTTATGGCACTGAAACAAATCGGATTTGGTACTTGTCTCTTCAGTTTCTCACGATCTCACTGTCAAATGAAAAACGATTACATGTAATCGTACCGTACATTTAATTGTGGCATTTAAAAAATGTTATGAGACCTTGACTCTTTTGTTTTGATTTTAAAAAATAATTATATTTGCATCGTGTGAGGGACATGATGCTCTACTCTGAGTGTAAGCTACAGAAACCACTATCATGAAGGGATTTTTTTTTATTTTTTTTTGGCAAGCTGAAGATCAAATCTATAATCTTCCATGAAAATAAAATGTTTTATTTCCAAAATATAGGCCAAACAATTGATTCAGCTTAACCAGTGGCTCCACTTACCCCACTCTACCCTAGCACTATCTCCCCTATTGAAAATTACATCTGAAGAGCAAGCGTCCTTTATGGGTCATTTATGACGCTGACGTTTCCAAGGTCTGCCCTCATCTTCTAGACTAGACTATAGGCCATGGCGATAGACTGTAAAGCACCGCCGTGGCGCCATCGTCTGGGCATTAAATGCAGGGGGAGAAACCAAGAGTAGCAACAAGAACAGCACAGAGAAAATACCAGAATGTCCCTTGAGGAGTTATCCATGCAGTATCGCGGACTGTTTCTTCCCAAAGAAACACACTCGGTGAACAGCCTGAAGTTTGCGCAGGAATTTTCGTTTGAAAACGACGTCATCGCTGTCACTTATCCGAAATCAGGTGAGCAGGAGACGGGAGTGATGACGAGTCGGAGCAGTAGCTTAGGCTGTGTCAAACTAGTCGACTTTATATCAATCAAAAACAAAACCATAGCCACTGCGCCTAACAAAGACAATACAAACAAAAACAATATCGCAACTTCAATGGGTTTGGGCGGATATGCAGATATTCAGTTTGACTGAACCCGAGAGAGAAGCGCGAGTCTGTTTTAGTTTCTTGAAAAGGCTTTTAACAGCACCGGGAAATGCTGGATTGAGCATTCAAGGACATTCAATAGGCGCCGATCCCGTGGGTGCTGCGGGGCTCGAGCGCCTATAGGCTATCTTTGTGAAGAACCCAGGTGAAAACCCATAGCCCAAGAGCTTTCACGTCCTTTTAATGCGAGCGCGGGATGCTCCGCCTGTTTAGCACATAGTTTGGTATAAAATAGTTGTTAAATACAGTAAAAGCTTGTAAGCAGAATGTCATGAGCCCCACAGCCCAGAAGGACTAATATTCTAAAATGGTTTGGGGTGACTGGGTCTAATCACAGGGTTTTTTCCTATTCTCGTTGAGCGTTAAAGGCTCCTTTTAATGTGAACTGGCTTTGTACCAGGAAGTAGCTTCTTGATTAAACAAAACATGAATTAAGACCAGATAAGCCTTTATTGTCTCCACACAGAAGACATTATGTTTGGACATCACAGGCATCAATACAAACACATAGAGCCAGAGCTTACTTTTCTCACATCCTCACAATTTACATCAGCTGCAAACAAGCCAAGAGCTGCACATCACAGGGAAAGAAGAAGTTATTGCACAGTTACATCAATTACAAAACAAGGAAGGGCGATTGCATTATCCCCCAATATTGTGTCCGTGTCGCACCCTTGACGCATCACCTTCGCATAGTTAAATAAGTGACAAGGTTATTACTGCATGTTTCTGTGTTTGTTTTGTTCTGAAGGAGAGTCTTGACCATCTTATTTTTGTTTATATTGTTCTTTAAGGTACAGTCTGGATGCAGGAGATCCTCCCTCTGGTCTTAAATGATGGAGATTTGACACAAATTCAGACCATCCCCAACTGGGACAGGACCCCATGGTTGGAGGAGACTAGGCTGGCCCTGGTAGTGGACCAACTCAAATCTCCCCGAGCTCTGGTCACACATTTCCCCTACAGCTTCATGCCTGCCTCCTTCCATCAGTCCAAGGCAAAGGCAAGAAACTGTGTCAGAACACAATTAAATCAAGAACTTACTCAGAAAATCTTTACATTTAAACTATGTGGAGAATATAAATGACTAAAGCAGGATGTCTGTGGCAGAGAGAGACTTAAGCTGTATTTGTCTGTCACAGGCCATCTATGTGATGAGGAACCCCAAAGACGTTGTTGTCTCATTCTACTACTTCCATCAAATGGCTGGATTTTTGGAAGATCCGGGAACATTTGACGAGTTTTTGGACAAATTTCTAGATGGGAACGGTAAGTATTTATTTTAATTGTAACGTTACATTGGTCAAGCACATTATTTGAGTCTAAATATCTTTTCTTCTTTCGAAAGATTCTTGTGTTAAAACGACCCAAGGTTTTGAATGATGTACTTAGTCCTTCCATACATAAGTTTAACACGGTATACACAGTAAATGGTCACTTTACTCTTCCCTCGTGTAACAGTCAGACTGGACAGAATTATGTTCAGAGGAATGAAATCCTGGAACTCTGCCTAATACATTTTCACTACAATACTTCAGTTGGTGAATCAAGCATGAAATGTGGCATATATCTTATTTTCATTTGTTTATGCATTTGTTTTGGTAGAGTCAAGGTGAAAGGATTAGTGTTAAATATTTCATAGAGCATAATACCCTAAAAAAAAAAAAAGATGGAGTCCAATATGGCCCCCACAAACCTTAAAGATGTGTTTCAGGATTCAATTCACACAGTTTATTGAATGTAATCGTTTTTCTTCGAATGACTGTCTGACTATCAGGCTACACATGTCTATGCACAATTCAGGTGGTGGTTTATTATATGTATAATTGTATGTATATTTACATATACTTGTTTAAAGGGTTCACTATACACTGGTGACTTCACTGCTGTGTAACACAGCATGGGGTTTAGTGTCAGCTAATCTTGCTTTACTAATGCTGTACCAAGATTTACTTTCTGTAGAATAGTAGACTAGTACTACTTGTAGTTTAGTTTAGTTTAGTTTCCCAAATCCTGTCTAATAGCCCCATATCAATGAGTTGGTAGAAAATAGTTATAAAATCTAGTTAGACGCCGGAGTTGACCAGGTGTGCCAGTGCAGGAAAGCTGAGCCCAGGGGAGGGGGCTACATATGACTTGCTCACCCGAATGGTGCACAGATCACACGGGGCTTAAATGAACTGAACCTAGTTGTTGTATCCTATATCAATGTGCACATCTGACTATTTTTTTTAACTTTGGAATTTTTTGTGTACACCCAGATTTTTTGACAGAGGGTTTTAGTGAACACTTGGACCAAATTCCATACCACACACTGAAGAATGTTTCTACTTATCTGCTGGACTCTAAAGACATCTCTAACTTTGAAGACGTTAACATTTTTTAAAAGACTCTGTTGACACACATAACATGTTGTAATTAAGATGTTATGCTTGTTTTATAGATTTATATTATGTGACGTCATTGTATGAAAATGTGATTTTATAATCTGGACCCCAGGAAGACTAGCCATTGTCAAGGCAATGGCTAATGGGGATCTTAATAAACAAACGGTAACATAGCGATCAGTGACAAATCCTTTAGCCTGATTTTATTATTTCTGTTTAGCTTATATATTTTTTCTGTAGGGCAGGTAAATGCCACTTTGAAAAAATCTGAATAAAACATTGTGGTTCAATGTGTTGCTCTTAGTGATGTTTGGAAAATGGACAGATCATGTAAAAAGTTGGAAAAACAACAATCTGGGAGATCGTATCATGTTCATCACATATGAAGAAATGAAAGAGGTGAAGGATCCCACATTTTATTAAGTAAAACTATGGCATTAGCATTTACATTTCCTTGTCTTCTAGGATCTGCCTGCAGCTCTGAGGAGGATCTCCAGTTTCTTAGGGAAGAATCTGAGTGATGAAACGATCCATAGGATTGCAGAGCACTGTAGCTTTGATGCAATGAAAAATAACCCTATGTCCAACTTCAGTTTGGTGCCAAAGATTTACATGGACTCTGACAAGTCCCCATTTTTCAGGAAAGGTAAGTATTTCACAAGCCCATTTACATTTGTTTAACCTGAAATACAGATCAAATTACATTGAATAAGACAGGATCTGCAGGCTGATGTAAAAACACTGCTTAAAATGATCTGCATCAGTGTTATAGAGCTCTTTAACATACATGTTCCTGCCTTAAGTAACTCTTCTCCTGAATGGTTCTTTTGTTGTAGGTGTCGCTGGAGATTGGAAAAATCACTTTACCCCTGAGCAGCTGAGCCGCTTCACTTCCACCATCAACAAAGAGATGGAGGGAGAGAGCTTCTCTCTGCCCTGGAGCCTGGACTGAGCACAAACTTAGAAGTGGGGTGGGAAATTACAGTTAAAAAGTAATTTACTATTGTAAAAACTCTTGTCACATTCTTACCTCTTTGTATACAGAATAATATATATTTACAGCACCCTCAAGAAATATTGACACCCTTTGGTAAATATGAGAAAGAAGGTTGTGGGAAAAAACATATTCTCCATTTAACATTATATTCAAAATCTTTACAAAAAATAAAAATGTCACTGCAAAAATAGCTCTCAACTAAAAAATGCAAAGAAGGAAAAATAAATATATATCATAATCATAATAGTAACAATAATTTAAAAAAAATCCTGTGCCACAATTATTGGCGCTCATTAGTCACTACTCTGTGAAATGATTTATGTTGAATAGTTTAGTTTAGTTTATATGTTTATTTGAGCAGTATACATTGTGCTCAAAAGGAGTGGGCTGAAGCAAAAAGCTTATGAGCGCCCACCCCCAAGTGCAATAAATAAAAAAAGTACATTTTGCATAATGGTACCGAAGGAACAAAACATCAAAGAGACCTCATCCAAAGAGAATTTAAAACATTTCAGCAGCTACATTAGCACAGACCAACTTACAAAAAAATATATGAACTGTTTATATAATTCATTGAAACAAAGCACAACGAAAAATGTGATCCTTAATATATTTCTTTCAGATTTTTTCCCGTGATAACCGAGAGTTACTTTTATGTTATAACGGTACATTAATAGATATTATACTCCGAGATCTTGCTACATCCCAGTTGTCATTAATTTGGGTTTAATTATCATCATCATTATCATTATTATTATACATTTATTTAATTGAGTTATATGTGAAGTATGATGTAAGCCCTGCATAGTGTGGTGCATTAAAAAGCCATGGTGTGGAGCGGGCCAGATGAAGAGGGCAGTAACTCCCCATCAACAAACCCCCACACAGCTGCCCTAACAGCTGATTTAATACTCAAAAATGATTACTCATCAAACACATTTTTGCATCCATCTTTTCTCATATTTAACAGGGGTGCCAATATTTCTTGAGGGCATTGAAGGAAAATGGTGCATTTTTTCTAGTGTCTAAGGTGCGTGTCTGTCATAGCCTACAATGCTTTTCTAATAAACCAACAGTTTAAAGGTGAGTCCTTGGACAGTGTTACGTTTTGTATCACCAAAAATACAACACAGATAACTGGACCTCTTATCAATAAATTAAATAAAATGACTTAAGTATCCGGCTTCTCTTTTGACTCTAGTCTCAGTATACATTACTTAAACACGACTCAGGGGCACCTTCAGCCAGTTTACAAGTTTAAACATGATTGTTTTCACTCCTGGCAGCAGCACCAGCCCGAGTACGTGCTCAATAGATGCTGACAACTATGCGGCCCGTTGGCTACATCCGTCCCATAGTGTTTTAATCCCCCTAAAGCTTTAAATTATAGTTTCCAATCAATACTTTGCACATTAACTGCTAGAACTCAAAGTCTTATCAACTGATGATTGTCATGAAGCACTGCCATGATGATGCTCTCAGGATAGAGGGAAAGGTTGGCATTTCCCCTAAAAAGTTCAGTCCAGTTGAATTGTTTTTAAACCTGAGCTACCAAGGTAGAAATTAATCTTTGGCTCACTAGTTAGGACTAGGACTATACGAACAAGTCTAATAAACAAATACATAGGGGAAAACTTAGAAAATAATACAATAGAAATGTTACAGAACAACAATCTTATTGATTAATTCTGCTGGACATTTACGTATGTCTGCTCAGGCACATGAATAATTTAAATACTAATACATTTCATCAAATCAACTGATTTGCTTTATTGAAATTTGCAAAACAGCACAACACAGTGTCCTGTCATTACAATTATATTATACATTTAAAATCTTCTTAAAATTATGTTTTGATGTTTACGATATGTTAGCCCACGACACACCTGATTGCAGAATTTTGACCCATGTTCTAAAATGAGTTTACAAATCAGTCCAATTGTTAAAAAAAATTGTTAAAATGTCTCTTTTTGAAAATGTGTTTATTATTGTAAGTTAATCATTGTAACCTGGCCTGCAAGCTGAGGACGGGTACTCATTAAAATTAAACACACTCTCGAAACTACCAGATAACTCTAGATTGAAATAAATGTAGTTTAGATGTCATAGTTAGCATGTTCTTCCCGCGTCAGCCACAAAAAACATGCACTATAGGTTCAATTCCCGGACTATGTGGCCCTTTCTGTGTGGAGTTTGTGTTTGGATGGGTTTCCTCTGGGTGCTCAGGTTTCCCCCATCAACCAAAACATACACAATGAATGAATCTTCCACTCAGGTGATTCTGACCATTCACCTGCTGCTCCACAGCAGGAAATGGACACATTTTGTTGTACAGTTGTCACATAATGACAAATAAAGCATTGTAAGCAGATCACTATGTTACATGGTGCCACTACAGACTGACAACATCTCACATGCCATAATCTCTGGCCTATTATCTGGCAGCATCACAGTTTGGCGGCTTTTGTCCGACTTACTCAACTGGTTCTAAGATGGTTAGACAAAACCTGTGATTATGGTCTCATGGCGTAGATTGGTCTGCCCTTTTCATTAAAGAAAGTTTACAGAACATTAATAAATGTATAACACATTCTGATAGTTCGCCCCTGGGCAGACACAGTCAAAAGGGTTGACCAAAAAATACACGAGACTTGAGACTTATAAGACTTTTTTTTATTATTTCCTTGAACTCGAAACTACAGCTCTATAAAGATTTGCAAAGGCTATTCACAACTCCTCTTCTATGTCATCTTACTAACCTATCACAAAGCACAATGTTTATTCAGCAGCAGCAGCCTACTACACGAAGAGTCTGATTTACTAAGCCAGGTGCTAAATTGCAAGTACAACATAAAATTAGCTCATGCAATTTTATGTTGCACCTTATTTATCATTAGAAACTGTATTAAGGGCCACAAATTTGATATTTAAATACATTTTGCTGTGGCATCTTAGAATTAATAAGAGACAAAAATCTCTATCTATCTATTTTGCACATATAGAATAGGCCTCTAAGTGTCTTTCTCGCAGACAAAGTTGAGTTTCCTGGAGCAGTCTGCCGTAAGCCATGCCTCGCCATGGATTTTGGAGACAACTCCGCAGTGGTTTCCATATTTCGGACACATGGGTAACATTCCCTCATCGTTCACCGGCTTTCCATTTATCCACCACCACTGTCCTCCCAAGAAACGCAGACCTGTCCAAACCTGTCCAAACAAATATATCAACAAGTAACATGTAAGTTATTGTCATGTGTCTTCTTCTGTTCCTATAATATCCATCTTCTTCATCTTTCTTTCTTAAAGCCATTTTGCATAATATTTCACCCAAAATATAATCAATCTTTGTTAGTGGAAAATACCCATTAAACAATGTTTTTGTTGTTGCTTCTCCTCAGACTTAAGCGGTACATGATCACCAGCTGCTTTGACCACAGGTTGCCAAACATTAGACACTAATATGCAACAGCGGCGCAGATGGTAGAGCGGGTTGTGTCATCAGGAGGTCGGGGGTTCAGTTCCCGGCTCCTGCAGGTGCACATTGTCATCGTGTCCCCGGGCAAGACACTTCACCCACCTGCCTCCAGAGGCTGCGCACATTGGTGTATAAATGTGCGTATGAATGGGTGAGTGGTTCCTTGATGTAAAGTGCTTTGGGTATATAAATACATATATAAAAGGCCACAGAGTATATTTTAAACGGTAAGTCATCATGCCCGTTTCACAATAGTGCAGAAATGTCAATAGGCATCACTAGTTTTACAATATTTACCTGGCTCTACAGCAGGTTAAAATCAGCTAAATCCCATTATAGTGGGCTAAAGTTCTGTTGGACCCGGAGGTAGAGTCATCATCACTTAACAAACGTCTGAATATTATCTGACATATTGTGTGAAGCTAAAGAAATCATTTGCAAAATCAGATATCTCAGTTTAAAAAAATATATAAATTGTTTTGGAAATGTGTTACTGTACTCAACAGATGCCACTTATGTGAATTTAATTAAGAACAAGGGACTTTTTATTTTTATGGCACTGAAACAAATCTGATTTGGTACTTGTCTCTTCAGTTTCTCACGATCTCACTGTCAAATGAAAAACGATTACATGGAATCGTACCGTACATTTAAAAAATGTTATTGACTCTTTTGTTTTGATTTAATCTGAGTGTAAGCTACAGAAATCACTATCTTGAAGGGATTTTTTTAAAGTATTTCTTTTGGCAAGCTGAAGATCAAATCTATAATCTTCCATGAAAATAAAATGTTTTATTTCCAAAATATAGGCCAAACAATTGATTCAGCTTAACCAGTGGCTCCACTTACCCCACCCCTTTTTTTTAAATACCCCCTCTTACTGCGCACAGATGAAACAACGACAGGAAGGTTTCTAGGACTGTCTCTTAACAATTACAGCCCATTTGTGTGTATTTATTTATGTAAGACTGACTGACCATAGCTCATTTAACCAGAAGAGATTGTTTTTTTAAAGGAATATTTTTTTCAGGGATATTTTTTGGCTGACCGTGTGATATGAGGAGTGTGGCGTGAGAGCGTGTGAAGGCACTCATGCGTGTGTCTGAAGTAAAGTATGAGGATCGGGACAAACCACAATTTGAGTCCAATATGGCCCCCACAAACCTTAAAGATGTGTTTCAGGATTCAGTTCACACAGTTTATTGAATGTAATCGTTTTTCTTCGAATGACTGTCTGACTATCAGGCTACACATGTATATATATATATATATATATATATATATATATATATATATATATATATATATATATCTCCTCTGGCGGGCCTAAAAATATTGGCAACGGGCAAAAATTGTCCCCCGGGCCGGACGTTGCCGACCACTGCTCTATGGAGTTTATCACAAAAAAAAAAAAAAAAAAACGGGCCGATTAAGCTTATGTTGCTCTCATTCACGTAACTTCTGCTCTGCTCCTCTCTCTCTCGCGCGCGCGCGCAAGAGGCGCGTGTGAAAGAGGTGTTTTGCTTGCACTTTGAGCTCCTTGTGGAGCAGCAGCAGCGGCGGAGATGACCGGGGCGGGCTGAGGAGGAGACTGTGCGGTGATGTCGCTGCCGTTCGGAGGCGGAGCTGAGCGAACAGGTGGAAGACGTGAGTGACGGGGCTCCTGTAGCGGCCTCGTCACTCACGGACCCCGCGCGCCTTTTACTCTCCTATGGCCCGGGACAGCGCTGGCGCTGGGAGCGTTTCCCCAGAGCCGCGCTCTGAAACCGTTTGCCCGCAGGCCGCGCTCACGTCCCGCGGTCATGCGTTCACAAACTGTCCCTCTGTCAATCCTACACTCCTCCCTCCGCCCCCCTCCAGCAGTGACTTTTGTTACGCAAAATAAGCACGTTGACGCTATGGGGCGCCGCCGTCCCTTTCGCGCCGAGTCCGACTATATTTAAATATTTTTTTTTTTCTCTCGCCCCGTCCACTCGGCGCCCCCCGTCCTTTCGGCGCCCATATGCAAGGCATACATTGCATATGCCCTTTTTGCGCCACTGGCTGACGTTTCCAATGCGTCTGATTGTCTGCCCTCATGTTCTAGACTAGTCTCAGGGTTGCCAAATTCTGAAAACCATTATATCGTACAAAGTTTCCAAAACTATCGTTTTTCAGCACAAACTATCGTACACTATAAATATGCCAATATCGCTGTAGCACCCGCGCAAAATATTGCTCATATCATCATCACCCCTAACTACAACACAGCCCCACGCACTGTCCCATCTGTTCACCTCCAGGACCCGGAGGCGTGTGGGTCGGATCACAGCTGACCCTTCTCACCCTGGACACGGACTATTCACCCCTCTCCCCTCAGGCAGGAGGCTACGGTCTATCCAGACCCACACCTCCCGCCACTTGAACAGTTTTTCCCCCTCCGCCATCAGACTCATGAACAAATACAAGTCTCTGTAGCTCAGTTACAGAGTCATGGATGTATCTGCACTTGCTCTGTGCGGTGTGTCCACACTTAGACCCGCTGCTATCACTTTATCACTTTAAACACTTAATACCACTTTATATGCCAACACATCTGTATATACAACCGCTGTTGTTCATTGTCAAATTGTTGTTGTCTTAACATATGTCACTTTATTTTATCTTATTTATTTAATATTGTTTATTTTATGCATGCCCTTATAGCCTTATAGTTTAACGTTCTTAGCTTATTTTTTATATTAATTCTGTGTTATATGTTTTATGTCGCACGTTTGCACCAAGTAAAATTCCTAGTTTGTAAACCTTGTTCACAAACCTTGGCAATAAAATTCTGATTCTGATTACATTACGCACACACGACCTGCTAACCAAAGAGGATGCGTCAGGGATAATGCAATAGTGGAACTGTAAAACTGATCCAGGGACAGTCTCTCCAGACTTTAACCAGACTTTATCTGGCGCTCTGAAATTATCGTACATTTAGGGCTTTTTTGAATTATTGATCGTACATCATACAGGGGTCAAAATTATCATACAAATACGATAGTTATCGTACATCTGGCAACCCTGACTAGACTATAGGCCACGTCGATGCTACTAATATTGTGTCGGCACCGCCGTGGCGCCATCGACTGGGCATTGAATGCAGGGGGAAAAACCAAGAGCGAAACCAAGAGTAGCAACAAGAACAGCACAGAGAAAATACCAGAATGTCCCTTGAGGAGTTATCCATGCAGTATCGCGGACTGTTTCTTCCCAAACAAACACACTCGGTGAACAGCCTGAAGTTTGCGCAGGAATTTTCGTTTGAAAACGACGTCATCGCTGTCACTTATCCGAAATCAGGTGAGCAGGAGACGGGAGTGATGACGAGTCGGAGCAGTAGCTTGGGCTGTGTCAAACTAGTCGACTTTATATCAATCAAAAACAAAACCATAGCCACTGCGCCTAACAAAGACAATACAAACAAAAACAATATCGCAACTTCAATGGGTTTGGGCGGATATGCAGATATTCAGTTTGACTGAACCCGAGAGAGAAGCGCGAGTCTGTTTCAGTTGCTTGAAAAGGCTTTTAACAGCATTGAGCATTCAATTAAGGACATTCAATAGGCGCCGATCCCGTGGGTGCTGCGGGGCTCGAGCGCCTATAGGCTATCTTTGTGAAGAACCCAGGTGAAAAACCATAGCCTAAGAGCTTCCATGTCCTTTTAATGCGAGCGCGGGATGCTCCGCCTGTTTAGCACATAGTTTGGTATAAAATAGTTGTTAAATACAGTAAAAGCTTGTAAGCAGAATGTCATGAGCCCCACAGCCCAGAAGGACTAATATTCTAAAATGGTTTGGGGTGACTGGGTCTCAGAGCCGTGGGAAGACATTTTAGTTAGGGGGTGCTGAGGGACAAAATTTACCCCAAAAACGCTTCTTCTGTGCATATTTCCTATTTATTAATATTACCTGCAGTTCACAAATTATCCACAAGGGGGTGCTGCAGTGCCCTCAGCACCCTGGGTTCCCACGGCCTTGCTGGGTCTAATCACAGGGTTTTTTCCTATTCTCGTTGAGCGTTAAAGGCTCCTTTTTAATGTGAACTGGCTTTGTACCAGGAAGTAGCTTCTTGATTAAACAAAACATGAATTAAGACCAGATAAGCCTTTATTGTCTCCACACAGAAGACATTATGTTTGGACATCACAGGCATCAATACAAACACATAGAGCCAGAGCTTACTTTTCTCACATCCTCACAATTTACATCAGCTGCAAACAAGCCAAGAGCTGCACATCACAGGGAAAGAAGAAGTTATTGCACAGTTACATCAATTACAAAACAAGGAAGGGCGATTGAATTATCCCCCAATATTGTGTCCGTGTCGCACCCTTGACGCATCACCTTCGCATAGTTAAATAAGTGACAAGGTTATTACTGCATGTTTCTGTGTTTGTTTTGTTCTGAAGGAGAGTCTTGACCATCTTATTTTTGTTTATATTGTTCTTTAAGGTACAGTCTGGATGCAGGAGATCCTCTCTCTGATCTTAAATGATGGAGATTTGACACAAATTCAGACCATCCCCAACTGGGACAGGACCCCATGGTTGGAGGAGACTAGGCTGGCCCTGGTATTGGACCAACTCAAATCTCCCCGAGCTCTGGTCACACATTTCCCCTACAGCTTCATGCCTGCCTCCTTCCATCAGTCCAAGGCAAAGGCAAGAAACTGTGTCAGAACACAATTAAATCAAGAACTTACTCAGAAAATCTTTACATTTAAACTATGTGGAGAATATAAATGACTAAAGCAGGATGTCTGTGGCAGAGAGAGACTTAAGCTGTATTTGTCTGTCACAGGCCATCTATGTGATGAGGAACCCCAAAGACGTTGTTGTCTCATTCTACTACTTCCATCAAATGGCTGGATTTTTGGAAGATCCGGGAACATTTGACGAGTTTTTGGACAAATTTCTAGATGGGAACGGTAAGTATTTATTTTAATTGTAACGTTACATTGGTCAAGCACATTATTTGAGTCTAAACATCTTTTCTTCTTTCGAAAGATTCTTGTGTTAAAACGACCCAAGGTTTTGAATGATGTACTTAGTCCTTCCATACATAAGTTTAACACGGTATACACAGTAAATGGTCACTTTACTCTTCCCTCGTGTAACAGTCAGACTGGACAGAATTATGTTCAGAGGAATGAAATCCTGGAACTCTGCCTAATACATTTTCACTACAATACTTCAGTTGGTGAATCAAGCATGAAATGTGGCATATATCTTATTTTCATTTGTTTATGCATTTGTTTTGGTAGAGTCAAGGTGAAACGATTAGTGTTAAATATTTCATAGAGCATAATACCCTAAAAAAAGAGTCCAATATGGCCCCCACAAACCTTAAAGATGTGTTTCAGGATTCAGTTCACACAGTTTATTGAATGTAATCGTTTTTCTTCGAATGACTGTCTGACTATCAGGCTACACATGTCTATGCACAATTCAGGTGGTGGTTTATTATATGTATAATTGTATGTATATTTACATATACTTGTTTAAAGGGTTCACTATACACTGGTGACTTCACTGCTGTGTAACACAGCATGGGGTTTAGTGTCAGCTAATCTTGCTTTACTAATGCTGTACCAAGCTTTACTTTCTGTCGAATAGTAGACTAGTACTAGTTGTAGTTTAGTTTAGTTTAGTTTCCCAAATCCTGTCTAATAGCCCCATATCAATGAGTTGGTAGAAAATTGTTATAAGATCTAGTTAGACGCCGGAGTTGACCAGGTGTGCCAGTGCAGGAAAGCTGAGCCCAGGGGAGGGGGCTACATATGACTTGCTCACCCGAATGGTGCACAGATCACACAGGGCTTAAATGAACTGAACCTAGTTGTTGTATCCTATATCAATGTGCACATCTGACTATTTTTTTTTACTTTGGAATTTTTTGTGATATGAATGAATGAATAAAACATTGTGGTTCAATGTGTTGCTCTTAGTGATGCTTGGAAAATGGACAGATCATGTAAAAAGCTGGAAAAACAACAATCTGGGAGATCGTATCATGTTCATCACATATGAAGAAATGAAAGAGGTGAAGGATCCCACATTTTATTAAGTAAAACTATGGCATTAGCATTTACATTTCCTTGTCTTCTAGGATCTGCCTGCAGCTCTGAGGAGGATCTCCAGTTTCTTAGGGAAGAATCTGAGTGATGAAACGATCCATAGGATTGCAGAGCACTGTAGCTTTGATGCAATGAAAAATAACCCTATGTCCAACTTCAGTTTGGTGCCAAAGATTTACATGGACTCTGACAAGGCCCCATTTTTCAGAAAAGGTAAGTATTTCACAAGCCCATTTACATTTGTTTAACCTGAAATATAGAGCAAATTACATTGAATAAGACAGGATCTGCAGGCTGATGTTGTGGGGATGCTGGCCAATGTGGTTAAGTAGGAGGCAGACTCAGAAATGTCCATAGTAGCCGACATTTATTTCACCGTGGTAAAATCAAACTTTACATTTGTACAAAAAAATAACTGTCAAAAATGCTGAACAGAAACAAACAGAACTTAACTGAACTCAGGAAACACACCACATGTACCCAGCTACATGGTTCCCCCATACTTGTTGAAACTGAAACGCAGCCTTACCGTGTTTAATATTGACTCTGGGAACCACCAGGAGACCCCTCCCTGAAGTTCTCAGGGCCCGAGATGGTTCATACGGCTCTAACATGTCAGAGATGTACTTTGGTGCTAAACCATGAAAAGACTTGTACACAAGCAGAGCTGTTTTAAAGTCTATTCTCTGAGTGACAGGAAGCCAGTGCAGGGACCGGAGCACTGGACTAATATGGTTGTTGTGTTGGAGCCATGTATGCCTTTGATCCATGTTTTAGCCTCCTGCCACTGCGTGGCGCTGTGTATCCGGTTACCTGATTACCTGGCCTATAAAAGGCAGAGTCACATGCACACAGGTGTTGCAGTGTGGAGGTAAACAGTCTTTCGACCGTGTCTGTGGGTGCTGTGTATATTGTGGATGGCTGAAGGTGATGCCAATAAAGCTTTTGGAACTCAGTATTTTCATGCACTCTTTGTTGGAAGACACGCGTCCGAGACGCCTTAAAACACTGCAATCAGAGCGGACACTGCACAGGGCATTTGGCCGCTACAGTCGTATTTCCTGGTTCTTGTCAGGACTCGAGCAGCAGCGTTCTGGATGTTCTGCAGCTCTAACAGCTCATTTAGAAAAGCCAGTGAGCAGCCGTTACAGTAGTCTAACCTGCTTGAGACAAATGCATGGATGAGTCTCTCTAAGTCTGGTTTTGACACTATTCCACTGATCTTAGCAATGTTTTTCAGATGGTAAAAAGCTGATGATGTTATTGCTTTGATGTGGCTGTTTATGTTCAAGTCCATGATTACTCCTAGATTTCTAACCTGATTTTTTTGGTAAACTGTTTTGACAAGTACGTTTTTCTCCCAACACTTCCCATTCCCCCGGTTACTTCAACCTTCAAAATATACATGTTTCAACTTAGACGTAAGTAAACACAAAAATACAAGAAACTTGAAACTACTCCCCCCTTAACATTGAGTAAATAGTATAAACGTGATAAGCAATCATCAGGTTTTTAAAATTTTTTTTTATCTTTATTCGGCTAGGAAATCCCACAGAGATTGGGAATCTCTCTGGCCCACAGGGAACCTAGTGTGTGTGTGTGTGTGTGTATGTATGTGTGTGTAAAAAAGTCATATGTTCATTGTTGGTAAACCAAATGCCCCTTGACTCTAGTTTGAGATGTGAAGATTGGAAAATGCATTTATATAAAATGTAACAAAATGCTGTATAACTGTATTATGTTGTCTCTTGTTCTGTTATTTGTTTTTGTATTGTGTTTTGTCGTGTGTACCCCTGGCTATATTTTTTGCTAATAAAAAAATAAATAAAAAAAAGTATTAACTTGATTGCACCACCATGAACAAAAATGAAACATTCAACGTAAATACTATGTGATGCTTTAACTGAACAAATAAACAAAACAAACCCGGGATAGTTATGTTTAACTGTTTAGTTTGAATATTGCAAAAAATATAACTATGGAACAATGAATACATAAACTTATAACTAACGTGTCAAAAGAAATTACTGGGACAAAGTAACCTAAAACCTACTTTGTCACAGATGTAAAATCACTGCTTAAAATGATCTGCATCAGTGTTATAGAGCTCTTTAACATACATGTTCCTGCCTTAAGTAACTCTTCTCCTGAATGGTTCTTTTGTTGTAGGTGTCGCTGGAGATTGGAAAAATCACTTTACCCCTGAGCAGCTGAGCCGCTTCACTTCCACCATCAACAAAGAGATGGAGGGAGAGAGCTTCTCTCTGCCCTGGAGCCTGGACTGAGCACAAACTTAGAAGTGGGGTGGGAAATTACAGTTAAAAAGTAATTTACTATTGTAAAAAATCTTGCCACATTCTTACCTCTTTTGTATTTACAGCACCTTCAAGAAATATTGACACCCTTTGGTAAATATGAGAAAGAAGGTTGTGGGAAAAAACATATTCTCCATTTAACATTATATTCAAAATCTTTAAAAAAAATAAAAATGTCACTGCAAAAATAGCTCTCAACTAAAAAATGCAAGAAAGGAAAAATAAATATATATCATAATCATAATAGTAACAATAATTTAAAAAAAATCCTGTGCCACAATTATTGGCGCTCATTAGTCACTACTCTGTGAAATGATTTATGTTGAATAGTTTAGTTTAGTTTATATGTTTATTTGAGCAGTATACATTGTGCTCAAAAGGAGTGGGCTGAAGCAAAAAGCTTATGAGCGCCCACCCCCAAGTGCAATAAATAAAAAAAGTATATTTCACACAATGGTACCGAAGGAACAAAACATCAAAGAGACCTCATCCAAAGAGAATTTGAAACATTTCAGCAGCTACATTCGCACAGACCAACTTACAAAAAAATATATGAACTGTTTATATAATTCATTGAAACAAAGCACAACGAAAAATGTGATCCTTAATATATTTCTTTCAGATTTTTTCCCGTGATAACCGAGAGTTACTTTTATGTTATAACGGTACATTAATAGATATTATACTCCGAGATCTTGCTACATCCCAGTTGTCATTAATTTGGGTTTAATTATCATCATCATTATCATTATTATTATACATTTATTTAATTGAGTTATATGTGAAGTATGATGTAAGCCCTGCATAGTGTGGTGCATTAAAAAGCCATGGTGTGGAGCGGGCCAGATGAAGAGGGCAGTAACTCCCCATCAACAAACCCCCACACAGCTGCCCTAACAGCTGATTTAATACTCAAAAATGATTACTCATCAAACACATTTTTGCATCCATCTTTTCTCATATTTAACAGGGGTGCCAATATTTCTTGAGGGCATTGAAGGAAAATGGTGCATTTTTTCTAGTGTCTAAGGTGCGTGTCTGTCATAGCCTACAATGCTTTTCTAATAAACCAACAGTTTAAAGGTGAGTCCTTGGACAGTGTTACGTTTTGTATCACCAAAAATACAACACAGATAACTGGACCTCTTATCAATAAATTAAATAAAATGACTTAAGTATCCGGCTTCTCTTTTGACTCTAGTCTCAGTATACATTACTTAAACACGACTCAGGGGCACCTTCAGCCAGTTTACAAGTTTAAACATGATTGTTTTCACTCCTGGCAGCAGCACCAGCCCGAGTACGTGCTCAATAGATGCTGACAACTATGCGGCCCGTTGGCTACATCCGTCCCATAGTGTTTTAATCCCCCTAAAGCTTTAAATTATAGTTTCCAATCAATACTTTGCACATTAACTGCTAGAACTCAAAGTCTTATCAACTGATGATTGTCATGAAGCACTGCCATGATGATGCTCTCAGGATAGAGGGAAAGGTTGGCATTTCCCCTAAAAAGTTCAGTCCAGTTGAATTGTTTTTAAACCTGAGCTACCAAGGTAGAAATTAATCTTTGGCTCACTAGTTAGGACTAGGACTATACGAACAAGTCTAATAAACAAATACATAGGGGAAAACTTAGAAAATAATACAATAGAAATGTTACAGAACAACAATCTTATTGATTAATTCTGCTGGACATTTACGTATGTCTGCTCAGGCACATGAATAATTTAAATACTAATACATTTCATCAAATCAACTGATTTGCTTTATTGAAATTTGCAAAACAGCACAACACAGTGTCCTTTCATTACAATTATATTATACATTTAAAATCTTCTTAAAATTATGTTTTGATGTTTACGATATGTTAGCCCACGACACACCTGATTGCAGAATTTGACCCATGTCCTAAAATGAGTTTACAAATCAGTCCAATTGTTAAAAAAATTGTTAAAATGTCTCTTTTTGAAAATGTGTTTATTATTGTAAGTTAATCATTGTAACCTGGCCTGCAAGTACTCATTAAAATTAAACACACTCTCGAAACTACCAGATAACTCTAGATTGAAATAAATGTAGTTTAGATGTCATAGTTAGCATGTTCTTCCCGTGTCAGCCACAAAAACATGCAAAATAGGTTCAATTCCCGGACTATGTGGCCCTTTCTGTGTGGAGTTTGTGTCTGGATGGGTTTCCTCTGGGTGGGTTTCCTCTCACATGCCATAATCTCTGGCCTATTATCTGGCAGCATCACAGTTTGGGGGATATTAATAAATGTACAATAAATTCTGATAGTTCGCCCCTGGGCAGACACAGTCAAAAGGGTTGACCAAAAAATACACAAGACTTGAGACTTATAAGACTTTTTTTTATTATTTCCTTGAACTCGAAACTACAGCTCTATACAGATTTGCAAAGGCTATTCACGGCTCCTCTTCTATGTCATCTTACTAACCTATCACAAAGCACAATGTTTATTCAGCAGCAGCAGCAGCCTACTACACGAAGAGTCTGATTTACTAAGCCAGGTGCTAAATTGCAAGTACAACATAAAATTAGCTCATGCACCTTATTTATCATTAGAAACGGTATTAAGGGCCACAAATTTGATATTTAAATACATTTTGCTGTGGCATCTTAGAATTAATAAGAGACAAAAATCTCTATCTATCTATTTTGCACATATAGAATAGGCCTCTAAGTGTCTTTCTCGCAGACAAAGTTGAGTTTCCTGGAGCAGTCTGCCGTAAGCCATGCCTCGCCATGGATTTTGGAGACAACTCCGCAGTGGTTTCCATATTTCGGACACATGGGTAACATCCCCTCATCGTTCACCGGCTTTCCATTTATCCACCACCACTGTCCTCCCAAGAAACGCAGACCTGTCCAAACCTGTCCAAACAAATATATCAACAAGTAACATGTAAGTTATTGTCATGTGTCTTCTTCTGTTCCTATAATATCCATCGTCTTCATCTTTCTTTCTTAAAGCCATTTTGCATAATATTTCACCCAATAAATATAACCAATCTTTGTTAGTGGAAAATACCCATTAAACAATGTTTTTGTTGTTGCTTCTCCTCAGACTTAAGCGGTACATGATCACCAGCTGCTTTGACCACAGGTTGCCAAACATTAGACACTAATATGCAACAGCGGCGCAGATGGTAGAGCGGGTTGTGTCATCAGGAGGTCGGGGGTTCAGTTCCCGGCTCCTGCAGGTGCACATTGTCATCGTGTCCCCGGGCAAGACACTTCACCCACCTGCCTCCAGAGGCTGCGCACATTGGTGTATAAATGTGCGTATGAATGGGTGAGTGGTTCCTTGATGTAAAGTGCTTTGGGTATAAACGTGATATAACTTGAGACCATTTATTTTTGGTCTCTTTCTAAATACTTCTTGACATATATAAGATATTGCAAAAATAGAAATTTCTGCTTAGAGCATTAAGAGCACACTGGCATGTTGATGTTTTACAAACTATTTGATCTTGTGATGCAGCAACTAATTGCCTCTGGAATTGTCAGTAGTGTGGCTTTATTTTATGCAAGATGTAAACAGTTGACCAATCCATACTTGTGCCTATAATACAAATAATAATAATGATAATCTATTGTGTCTTAAATGGAGCTTTTTGGAACACTCAAAGACACATCACATTGTATTATTCATACACTCCATTCTCTTTAAGATAAAAATCAGACTTCTATGTATGTGACTTAAATAATCTCGCCACGTTTCTTTGCCTGCATTGCTAAACCATATGTTCAGTTGTTACCTCATCAGTGGTTGCCTCATAGATCCTCTTGCTCACATAGCTGAAATCAGAAGAGCTCTCTATCGTCAACAGCTTGTGTTGAATCAGACATGTCCCGTTGGAGCATCTTTCCTTCAGCCGTTTGCAATGCTCCATTGCCTCCTCCCACGTCTTATTCTCGGTCACCAGCTGCAGGTTGTCCTGAGGACAAACCACCTGGAGATGGGAGTCGCACGGGTAGCTCTGCCACTTTTTCACTTTCGCATCAAACGCTCCGCAGTCATTGGTAACTGGTTCACCTCGTCCCCATGCGCTAACATCCACTCTCTCTCCCCCTGTGCCTGTCCAGGTGTCGCCGCCCACCCTATAAAATCCGATCCATCCAGTTTCTCCTTTCTCTGAACTCTCTGACCTCTCTGAACTCTTATCACCCTCATTCCCGGATACATTTCTGATGTTTAGGTCTAGATCACCTCCCTGCTTTTGACAAAACGTGCGCGCGTCACGCCAGGAAACTTTGGTCTTCCTGTCGGTGATGCCTTCACTTGAGGAGCAAAAGAAGTGTTGCTTTTCGTCGCATCTTCTGCTGGACCAGGTTGAATCAGAGTTTAATAACGCACAGTGGCTGCTCTGGCCTTCCTCAGACCAATCAAGACTCTGGGTGACATCACCTGCAGTTGTTGGTGCCAAAATTCTGAGGGGAAATAAATAAATTTAAGATTCAGATGTAATTGACATGTGTTCAGTCAGTGAAAAGAAATAGTATTCATGTTTTTGTTTTGCTTTTGTAATTCAGAAATTGTACACTAATGCATAAGCTAGTAGTGAACTTAAGACTGAACCAACATTAAAACATTTTTTTATTGACACATAAAACAAAGCTTTTGTACAGCACAACATTTTAACACTGTTATCAACAAATACATAGATAGGCCTAAATAAAAACACATAGGCCTGATTTTAGTGCCACTAACTTCATTAAGCTAAACGTTGTACTGAAGCCGTTAAATTCATTTCACAATTTTGACTCAATCGTACAGACATGGCTTTTTGTAAAGATTTGACTTTGTGTTTTGTGTACATACGTAGTATTGATCCAGTGCCAGGCCGAGTCGTTCTGTGCGTCCCTCCTCAGACCCATCCAGACCACGTTCATCCCTTCTGTGACGGACTCCAGATTGGATTCACTCATGAAGTCCAGAGTAAACATATCACTGCTGTAAAACAAACACGCTTCACGCGCCTTAGACCAAGTCATGGGCAAAAGACTGCCATTTGCCACAATCACAAAAGATCCCCTTTTAATGGCGAGATCAGATTCATGAACCATCATAATGATCAGCAAAAGGAAAAGAAGCTGTTTCTCCATCATGATGACGGCCCCCCACCAGCCAAATCTGTGCCTTGAAGAAAGCCTCATGCAGTCACTTTTATAGCAGACACTTGACCACTCCCATCACGATAGCCACGTTTCACCATGAAGTGTCTTTTATGTTTAATCATGCACATGCCATCATTTATCTGAAAATAATCAGCAACCATAGTTCATTCATAATAAAGTAATGCTGACATTATTATATATATATAGGCCTATATAAATTCAAATGTATTGGTCTTATGGGGCTTAATAGGCCTATCTTTATACAATATATAACAACTGCTAATATCGACCCAACAAAGTGCCAGGCAGGCCTACTAAAATCTCATTGATCAAGTCTTTAGACGTACAATTTTGTTTGATATAAATAAAGTGTCGTGCAAAGTCAAAAATATGTTTGTCATGACTGGATACAAATATTTGCATCGTGTGCCTGACCTTGGAGAACAGAAACGTGACAAACAGCACAGAGCCAAACGGGGCAGACAGTAACTCTAGACTTCGAGACACGCAAATCTTTCACATTCAAAACTGTACTTCTTATATTTCAGCAGCAAATGAGGCCTCAGGCAAAGCGTTTCAATTCATTTACATATAGGCTTCAACTACTCAATAAAATGCAATTATTCTCCAAAACTATTCATCATCACTGTTACTGTACCAAATATATGGGCGACGTAGTGATGCAGCTTTTAGCTCTTGCCAAGAAAGCAAGAAGGTCCTGGGATCCGTGCTCAAGACCTTTCTGTGTGGAGATTCTTGTCTTCATTTCTGGAGTTTTCAAAAGCCATATGCATATGTGGCCAGGACTCCTCTGAAAAAGTCTGAATCTCAGTGGGATGTTTCTGGTCAGATTTTATGCCTAGAATTTTATATTTTTGTTTCAGTAGTTAAAGGAAGTCCACAAAAGTTGACTGTGTGATTGAATAATAGCCTATATTCGAATACCCTTTGGTCATAGATTTATGTGCATTTACGTCATTTATCCTGAATGAAGACGTTGAACTTTGTGCTAGTCTCTGTTGTGATGTGGGTAAACCGTGCACTCCCTAACTGACTTACCAACTAACCCTCGGGCAACGATGTGGCCAATGATTGTACATCTGAATACATACAGATATGAGAATGTGTCCAAAGTAAGGTTTGATTTGATCACAATGTATGCTTTTTAGGTTTAAAATTTATATTTTGTGGGAAAGTTACTTATACAGTACTTCGGGACATCTCTGTATATGTGGCCTGGCTCTCCTTAACTTCAACATACCTCTGAATTGCTGTGGAAGTATTAACCACAAACCAGTTCATAACATCTGCAATGCTTCTCCTCTATATTAATCTACGGCAGGGGTCTCCATCCTTTTTAGAGCCGAGGGCTACTTCAAGAGCATTAAGTTGTTCAAGGGTTACTAGTTAGAAATAATATCCCAAAGACTTAAAGTTAAATTTGATTAAATAAAATGCAGTGATGGCCCAATCCAGACGGTGCACTGCACATAGTTTTAAAAGCACACGATATTTGCTAGTGAAAACAAGTTATGATGATAATGCCATAATAGATCAAAAATACATATCCCCATGTTTTCAAAAATAAATAGTAATGTAATGCACACCATGACTATAAGAATAAAATGCCACAGAGTATATTTTAAACGGTAAGTCATCATGCCCGTTTCACAATAGTGCAGAAATGTCAATAGCCATCACTAGTTTTACAATATTTACCTGGCTCTACAGCAGGTTAAAATCAGCTAAATCCCATTATAGTGGGCTAAAGTTCTGTTGGACCCGGAGGTAAGTAAGTAAGTGCTTTATTGTCATTGTACAAGCGTACAACGAAATAGTGTTCAGGTGTTAGTCCTGAGCTACTGCCACTGTGTCAACCTGTCCCGCATGACCTTGGAGGTCGGGGAAACTGTTGCACTCGGAAGAAACCTGGCTGGCTGCCCTCTGTCTCCTCTGATCCTCTGAAATAGTGCAGCGCCTCCTGGGTTTGTCCCTGTTTCAGAGCGTGGTGTCTTGCACTGGTCAGCTCCACCTCCTCCTTCCTCGTTAATGATAAATAGCACTTTTAATCGGCCTAATGTGGCATTTAGTCTTTTAATATAATTGTATTCAAACATAATCAGATCACGCTGCCTCATATATTCTCCCTCATGAAAGAGCATCAGACTTGTTCTTGGACATTTGGGCTCTTTCAAACTATCATTAAAAGTGTTATTAGAAGCTTATATGTATTAGATTGTAGTCCCTTCTTTTCATATTTATTCCATTCTCATCAGTATGATGTTGATGAAGTATATTTGCTGTCCACAAGCCAGAGGTGACTTTTCACCTAAAACGTGTTTCAAAACTTCACAAATATCCGTATTTTTCACCAAAAAAAACAAATAAAAGTCAATAGATGGCGCCAGAGGACAGAAACACGCTGGAAGTCCAGGGATGGGAAAAAAGCCACTGAAAAAATAGGGTAGAGTAGCCAAAATATTTACTCAAGTAAGAGTAACTTTACTTTGAAATAATTTTAGTCTGGGATGGGCGCTTATAAGCCTTTGGCTTCGGCCCACTCCCTTTGAGCAGACAAACTGCTCAAATAAATAAATAAATAAAAGTCAAGTAGAAGTAAAAAGGAGTGTCCCAAATAATTACTCAAGAGTAAAAAAAAGTACTTAAAGTAAAATGTACTTGAGTACTGTGAATACTGAGTAACTGTTTGAGCGTAAAAGACTCATTTATGTTTCAGTAGTGATTAAATTATAGGAAACAAAATATAAAATAATGTGAAAACTGTAATATTGTCAAAGAAAGTACCATAAAACATGTAAAAAATAAATCATTATGAAGAATTAAATAAACAAAACAAGAAAATGAGGATTTTCAGTGGCTTGAGTTACTTTAAGAGTGCAGATAATTCATTTTAATATTACTCAAGTAGAAGTAAAAATTACTGTATGAAAAAAACAACCGCACTTGCTAAAAAACATGGTTTCAATTAGTTACTTAAGTACATGTACTTGAGTAACTGTAACTGAGTAATGGATAGATTGATCTTTGTCATTGTACAAAATACAACGAAACACAGATGGAGCTCTCTAACGTATACTCCATTTCTATCCCAGTAACATAAGCAATGATCATAAATATGTTAATTTTAAAAGTACATCTTACAACCCACCTCTGCTGATTAACACAAGCCTTTGAGCTGCCAAAGGTCAGAGAAACACTACGAAGCCTACATTATCTGTTATCTAATTATTCACTTTGGTAGTAACTAAAACAAGAATATCACAATTGAGAAACAAAACTGATTCTCTGCATTTTTTTTAATCAAATCCCTGATTATTCATTATTCGCCAACACACACTGTCAAACACGTTTTGCCCAAACTATAATATTTCATTGTAACTTGCAGAAGGCTTTTTGTATTAACCTTTGAGCTGTTTCCGTCTTACACATCAAGTATAAAAGACATGGTGACAAATGGGAGTATTTTACGTTTTATTTCTTAGTTACAGTAGCGCTCTTCCTCCTTCTGCCTGTGATAGCTTTGAAACACACCAACAGGAAGATGGGTACAGTAGTTTTGTAGCCATGGCGACACATCTAAAGTGGCAGTAGGAGGCAAAGGGGGCACACGGACACATATACCATCACTAACTCATTGCCTCTTAAAGGAACAAGACATAAACTGAGAACACTCGACAACACTGGTCTCGCAGCCTACGTATATAATAGTAGAGCTAGGACTGTGATGCTATTAACTGTGCAATGGGTGGGGCAGGTGCAAAAGAGAAGGGGGATAGGCAAATAGATGGGGTGGTCCCTTTCCGATTTCTTTCTCCTAAACTATCTACTCCTTGGAGTTCATGTAGAGCAGCAGGTCAGCGACACGGTGGCTGTAGCCGAACTCATTGTCATACCTGCGGAAAGAGGAGAGCAAACAAGTCAAAGTGATGTATTGTAATAAGAGACACATTAAGAGGGGTTTCAAACTTACCAAGAAATAAGTTTGACAAAGTTGTCGTTGAGGGAGATGCCAGCACCAGCATCAAAGATGGAGGAGTGAGTGTCACCAATGAAGTCAGAGGACACCACCTGCACAATCAATCAATCCATCAATACTTCACAATTTCAAGTTAAATTGTAATCAGCAAATTAGCTTTTCGACTGAAACAATCATTTACCTGGTCATCAGTGTAACCCAGGACTCCATGCAGAGGCCCATGTGCGGCCTTCTTCACAGCCTCCTTGATCTTTTCGTAGGATGCAGGTTTGCTCAGACGGCAGGTCAGGTCCACCACTGACACATCAGCTACAGGAACTCTGAAGGCCATGCCCGTCAACTTGCTGTGGACATTTCAGAGATGTATTTCTAAGCGTGTTGTGTATTTTCAAATCACTGTTTGCTGTAAGCGCAGTGGCATTTACCCGTTGAGTTCGGGGATGACCTTGCCCACAGCCTTAGCCGCTCCAGTGGAGGCGGGGATGATGTTCTGGTGAGCCCCACGGCCGTCACGCCAGGCCTTTCCACTGGGTCCATCCACAGTCTTCTGGGTAGCTGTGTACGCATGGACTGTGGTCTGAACACACGAGCAAGTGAATTAAATGGTACATTTACCAAGTAAATTACTCATTTATTAACACTGACGTTGGCCCAATCTCAATTCTCTTTGCTACACCTAGAAACCAAGGGCTAGGGGCGAGGGTTGAAAAGACCACCCCAAGAAATCGGACAGCCCTCCATTTGACTGCATTGATTAAGGTTATGCGAGTTTGGAATGAAATCCTATTTGTGATTATATATATATATATATATATATATATATATATATATATATATATATATATATATATATATATATATAAATTAGAACACATTTATATGAAAAAAAATTTAAAATAGCAAGCGTCTAGTCTGAAGCATGTTTCTACTGAACCAGTTCATCAGTAACTTGTAACAGACTGAGGCTGTTTTGTAACACCTACAGGACCCTACAGATTTTCATCTATTTCTGCTTCATCTGGCGCTTCATTCGCCTTCCCCCTGTCCGTGTGATGCTGCTTCTACCACCGGGTCACTGAACCCCGTGTATCATGTCAATAGCGAAGTATCGAAAGTTTAGAAAGAAACTCCAAAGTCAGGCAAATAAACAGAACGTTTGCAGCAGCAAAGCGAAAATGTAGAATTGACACGTTTAACGCAATGGACTGTTCTAATTGTTGCACAAAGCGTATAAAGTCACGAACGGAGAGTTCTGCAACTTTATAAATGTTGTAAGAGTGCTTATTGGTGAATTCATTTCGCAGCTTATTTCCATGTTTTGTCAAACTCCTCCTACCCCTTCGTCTGAAGTGTGCATCTGGAAAACCCTCTCTTGATGGGCTATGTGGCCCTTTCCCTCACCTCTAACTCTCGCTGCAAAATAGAATTGGGACACCCCTTCGTCTCTCGTGAATGCGCGAAACAGAGGGGAAGGGCTAAGCGGAGGGCTATGGGGTAGAATTGAGATTGGGTCTAAAACTGAACAATTAACATAAACTCACCATAAGAGCCTCCTCAATGCCAAAGTTATCGTTGATCACTTTGGCCAGAGGGGCCAGGCAGTTGGTGGTGCAGGAGGCATTGCTACAAAAAACATCATCATTAGAATCCCAAACAAAGAGTGATATTTTGTTCCCAGTAATTATTACCTGACAACGGTCATAGTGGATGGATCATACTTGTCCTCATTGACTCCCATGACAAACATGGGTGCATCTGGGGAGGGTGCAGACACAACGACGCGCTGAGCACCACCTGTAATATGAGCCTGCGGATGCAGTAAAGAACACAACTGTTTTAAGGAAGCCCTTTTACTCTAAGGATTTTCATCTGCTTGAGAGCATACATACAGAGGCTTTCTCCACACTCAGGAACACACCGGTGGACTCAACAACATACTTGGCCCCAGCGTCGCCCCATGGGATTTCAGCGGGATTTCGGCTATTAGGATCGAAATTATTAATATTAGTGAAAGTAGTGAGTAGTAGAAATAGTGGTAATTGTATTCTTCACACTTACGCCTGATAGACATTGATGGGATGACCATCAACAAAAAGTTTTGAGCCATCATGGTGGACCTCTCCTTTGTAGCGGCCGTGGGTGGAATCATACTTGAACATGTAGACCTAAATCAAAGGGTCCAAAGGTTAGGGGAGATGTTTGAGCATTAGACACAACATACAGAGGAAGCATCAAATCACCATGTACTGGAGGTCAATGAAAGGGTCATTGATGCCCACGACCTTGATGCCCTTCTGAAGGCAAGCCCTCAAAACTAGGCGTCCAATACGGCCAAAGCTGGAGAGGACAAGAGAAGAACCGTTTTATAAAACACTAAGCTTCCCACTCTCAAATGTTATAGGTAATTACAAAGATGGAAGATTATTTTAAACTCACCCATTGATTCCAACACAGAGGTCTGACATGGTTACTGTTGCTTTGGGGGGTTGTGAGTTACCTGCAAAACAAACAAAGAGAAACATTATACATGAAGCAAATCTCAAATATCATCCAAATATTTTTCACACAGTTGTTCTCAATTATATGTTAATGTTGTGAGTCACTTTTATTATGGGCGTTGCTCTACCGGTGAACCTTCAGCATTACTGTTTAGTACACACACACAACAATGAGGTAGTGAGGGTTGACATGGAAGAACAAAAGTTGAAAATGAATGTTAACTGTACTGCACAAGTAGCTAAAGTGAAGTGTACTGCAATATAGAAGTAAATATGGCTCCTACAGCTTGCCCTTGCAGCTGGTTGGTCGTACGCTAGTGTAATCTTCTAATCTCCCTGTGTGTGCGAGATTGAAAAAGAGTCATGTGGTACAGGTTGACGATCTGGTGAAAGGCATTATGGGAGCACTTTAAATAGACAAAAGTAAGAACTGGCGCAGCACGTCCCTCTACAACTTTAGTGGTGACATCAATCTAACAGGACAATTGCAACACTGTTGGTCAGGCACTGTTTCCTTGACCAGCACTTTTACTGCAGTGTGTTCAAAAACTTATCTTCCTCGTTTCACATAGAACTTTAGTCTTTACACATTTAAAAAACATGTCTCTCGGGACAATAAATATTTTTATTTATTTATAGTTTTTGCAAGTTACATATTGCAAGAAGCCAAAATATATTGCAAAAATCCCTGAGGTCTGACTGACGATTAAATGTTTTGCTGAAAGCCTAGAACAAAAATGAAAAGGTTATTTTCCACCCAGACAAGTGCACAGAGGCAGAATAATCAGATTGGCAGGCAACACAGTAGACACTGGAAACATCGATGTATCTCCTTTTTAATCATCAATACAATGATTTTCTGTTGAAATATATATATTTATTTTTACTATAGCAGTTTGTGTCACAATTACTTCATTGTAATTATCGTGTCTATTGTTCCGACCAGGCCAGACTAATTGACAATCACCTCTGCCGTCTGTCATGCTGCGCTTATTTGGCCCCCCCACCCCTTAAAGCTTTGACCTAATTTTCTCCAACAAAAATACAGGCCTATTAGTTAGAGTGGGACAGAGCTGCAGGCTGCTTTGTGAACGAGTTTGTAAACTAAAATGTCTGGTTATGTGTCAATAAACCAAAGCAGGTGAAAATAATCTACACTTAAACATAGAATACTATTTAAAAAATATTTAAAATAGGACTGAATCATTTGTTATCAAGATGTAGTTCACGGCGCACATTTCAAGCATTAACATTTTAGAGACAACTGAAACACGTTAGAGGAGATTTTCTGGAGCTACTAGAACATGTTTTTGCATTGTACCAATAGCAGCAATTTAACTTCGTGAATAGGCTCTTGCTTATTGTCACTTCAATCCAATTCTCAAAAATAACAGTGCAAGTAAATGGACTCAAATAACAGTATATTAACAATTTATTGACTAGGTTTTAATGTTTTAATTTGACGGTTCAAATGCTTGGGTCCGCACTTCTTTGAATCAATATTTTGGAGGTGCAACCAAAAAAGTTTGAAGACCCTGGCTTTTAGTTGTTTTCATAATCATTATTTTCCATTTGCTAAGCCATGTTGGGTTCTGAGCTTCATCTCGAGGTACAAGTGTAATTTTATGAAATCCTGCGCTGTATCAGTGTGTTTTCACCATGATATTCTCATTTCTATATTTGCCTTTTCAATCCTGTGCTGGATTATTAAACCGGTCCAGTCCACTTTAGAGCCAGTATTGGAAATCTGTCAGTGTGTGAATGAACTCTCTGACTTATTCCTGCCGCCCTGCCTCAAAGCCACTCCCCCCCCCCCCCCCCCCAAACCCCCTCCCCGTCCGCTCCCCTCTCATTGTTGCTTGAGGCCTATTTCAGCATTCCACAGTAGTCTCCGCTGCTGCAAGATGATTGGCGGTGGGCCATAATGACTAGCCAATTAGGTTTCTCTTTCTTGCACACCTCCAACATTTGAAAGCTGAAGGAAACATGTGTGTAGTCCTCTTGGCGTTCCCTTGACTACATCGTTGTCAGTTTGATGCCAAAACTAGTTCAGTTAAATGTACAATGGACTCAAGTCAGATGCTCGACAGGCCGTGCTAAACTATTGTCCTGCTGACAGTGGCATGCGGGGTGCCTGGTCTGCTTTCATGAGAAGCATCGTTTATAAAACAGTAGTTATGCTTCAGTGTTTCCTGAACTACAACAGTTTTACCTGAGCTATATTTCTTGAGTGAGACCATCATGTTTAGTGAATTGGATAGGGACAGTGATGAATTAGTAATGGTGCAGTGCAGTCATGTAGGAGCTATTGAGTAGCACATGCAAGGGCACTGCTGGGCAGGACAAACCAAGCACACGGGCCCATGAGCCTGTGCGAGCAATACATATTTATCAATTTCAATGTAAAGACAAAAAAAACGTGCTCATAAATAATACAGTATGTTTAATTGATTTATTTTTTAGTTGTATAGACTTCCTCCCCTCCCCATGTCACAGTGAGACTGTGGCCAGACACATTTCGCCGAGTCACAGGAAGTCCCCTCATACGCACATCCTGAACTGAATGAATAGTTTAAAGATGGCCGCCCGAAATCCATCATATTAGCCATGTGCATCTTGTTAGTTACACCAACCTGTAGTGAAACCACAAACACACTAAGTGGATTAAGGCTAATGTGGGCAATAGCAGGTCCAATTAAAGTGGGCTTTTTATGTTTCGCTATTCACTGAACTGTAGTGCTGCTGGGCACTTCTATTCATGAAGAAATCTTTAGGTTCAATATTTATATTGATTGTTAAATATTTTTTATACAAGTAAAAATGTTATTCATTTAACAAGCTAAACGTAGGCCTATTGATTGTTATTTTGCCTTTCTTAACGTTGAGGACAGCATGATCTCAACCAGGCATTAGACCTACACAACAAAGTACAAGTCATGGGGGTTGGACTGCATCTCCTGAGCAGCTCCAGGCCTAGTGCGACCTTCCCCGTCCGCAATGGTGACCTTCAGAGGCCAGACATGGCTGCATCCCGTCCAGGAGGAGGGACATTACACTGTTTTAACATAGGACACGCTGCTTCCCTACTGTGTCAGGATGACTGAATATGCTGATTGCAATAGGATATATAGGTAAACTCGTGCGGCATTGTTATAGACCGATTGGACCGCTGAAGTCATAATGCACGAAACAGAGATCCCAGCCGCATCAACAGGTCCGCAGGTGTGAGGTCGAGCTGCAGCACCGTCATGCGACATCTTTTTTCTCCCCCTCCCCGTGTTGCCCTTCAACGCACTACGGGAGGACTGTCCTGGAGCTACAGCGGCTACACCCATCGCCCTGCTCTGAACAGACTTATTACACATTACGCTTTAGTACAACCACGACAGCCACGTTGAACCAGCCCACATCTCCGGTAGACTTCATCAGTGCGTCCCGGGAAGGCACGTAGGCCACCTTCATCCACGTAGCCATCTGATTTAACTCACAATGACATAACAATCACTTCAGACGCTGCATCTTCTTTTATAAATAGCTGCATATCACTAAAGTCGATATGCACGTAGTAAAGCACATTTGTAGCAGGCTAATGATTACATAACATGGACGCCAGGCCTAATCCACTTCCGTAAAGATGCAACACTGTGCTCTCCCCCAATGTCACGACAGGCGCAACTGAGGCATTTTGGATATCCATGTTCTCCATGACGCCTCCGTCGGCCATTTTTTTATTTTAGTGTAACGTTTCATGCATTTTTCACCCAGATGCGATTGCAGTCTATTGCAGGTTTGATAAATGATGCCTTGGACAACAGCCTCACGAGTCACGACGCGCGAGACACATCTCTGTTTTCTGCATTTCCTCATAAATGGAGAGGGGGCAGGGTCTGGTTTAGCTGCTAGCCATGTAGACTCAGACTGCGTCACTTTAAAGGCAGGTTTGTCTTTCAAATTACCGCAGCAGCCTCATCAAATATGCACATCCACATACAAATGTCATCAGGTTATTAATAGTCCTTCCTAACTCTGTAAATAGTAAGAATAGTTTGTGAAATACACATGATAACGGCGCTACAGATGGATGAATGAATATGGAATCGGCGCTTCGGATTCATCAATCATCAAACCTCCACGATCTCTCGCACAGCGCTTATCTACAGCATTATGAATTTGTTTAAGTAAACTGGGTCTGAAAAAAGCATTATATCACACAGAAGCGTAAAGATCAGACGCTTACCTCTCTCCTGACACTTCTTGCGTCTGTGTGCGCAGTTCCCGGTGCCACCTCCCGCCTTTATACAGACCACGTGCCAGGAGGACGGTCACCCTGGTGACGTGACGTCACTACATCCTCTGCAGCTCCTTCCATTGGACACGAGGCCCGAGTCACGGCTGCTAGTCACTGGGATTCAGTGGGATGGGAGCAGACAGAAACGTGTGGTACGCGAAATGTTCATTTTGGAAACAAAACTTGTGTTGGTATTTTGGATTAGATCTGTAATGTTTTTTTCTTTTTCTTTTTTTCTTAAATGATCAGACCAGTCAGAGCCAGGGAAGAGTCCTAATCCTAAGGAAATTCTTTACTAGTCAGTGTTGTGACAAAATAAGTCACTGCCCGTGCTTCAAAACCTTACAATCACGAGGCATCTTCAGGCCTTGCAAGTGGTTTCCAGCAACAACAGAGGCATACCTACATTCTGCATTGTTATTACTTGATGCCACACGAGAACAGAATGTCGAGGGCTTTTAGAATAAAAACTATGCATATCATTTTGAGACCTGTTTTCACTTAGCTGAAAGGTAGGCAGTAGCCTACAATAAGCCTATTTCAATGTCGCTTATCTGTACAAATTGGGCTATTTCTACACAGTGCACAACGTGAGAAAACGGGCGCACCCCTATAGGCCCCACATGGACATCATCATTTGATTTGACCTAGGTCTTTATCAGGTTGGGCCCATATATGTCGTTGTGTAGTGGTCTGTGAACTCGCCTATAGATTCTTTCCTTGTGAGCGCTGATGTTTGTGAACATGGTCAGAGATCCTGAATGGACAACTCTTATGTAAGAACCTGTTTCCATGGAGACAATAGTCTGTTCTTGAGTTTAGCCCATAAACAACTAAAACCATTGGTCCATTAAGGTCCAAATGCCGCTGTATTTATCATGTACATTGTGATTTTCTGCTACAGTTGCAGGCTGCGGCACGTGCAGGGATGACACCAGCCAGCGCTACGTGCGGAGGAGTGCGTACTGCGGTGTAACATGGGAAATTCCTGCAGCCCAGGCAGGCCACCACAGGGGGAGTAAGACCTTCATTGACTAATAACTGATTTCTGACACAAGCTTGTTTCTCTTTTTGTGATTAAACTAGAATTGTGTATGCTCAATATCAATTGGACTCACAGTAGCTTGTTTAGTAATTCCAGTCCAACTTTATTTATAATGCACAACAAGTGCAGAAGAGAACAACAATAAGCCACCACAAAACAGCAGTATAAAGGTAAGCACAATTCCAAGAAGACAATAGGCAAACCAGATAAAACCGTACACAATTACTGACTCAATTAAAAGCTTAAGTAAAAATATGTGTTTTAAACGCTCACTTAAAAACAGAAAGTGACTCCACCCATCGGAGCAAAGGCATTCCATAATGTTGGGCCTGCAACTTAAACTGAGTGGCCCCCTCTCAGTTTCCTTTTAGTCTTTGGGTCTTGAGGACTGAGAGTATAAGGCTTAACAAGGTCCCACAGTCAGATAACAGATCATTTCCGACAATGACATCTTCAGAAGATGTGTGATTTACTTGCATTGTCAAAACTACAAAGACACTCTTAAATAGGCCTAAAGTGCAGTGTTTCACCATAAGTGGCAAAATGGCCTCTTTGCACCATGAAGCTTCAGCTTGTACAGCATAACTTACTCAAGCCAGTTGGTTTATGCAAGACAGGACATGTTACACTTATGACTTTGCACTATCAGGGCATTGTTGGGGCTTGTACCTCATAGCCAGATGGGCTGGTTGTTGGCTGATTGTGTGTGGAAGCTTTTCAGGGCTAGAGGCCACTCGGTTTTTTGACCGTGTGAAGGCGATAAAGAATGTGGAATCTTCATCCTGATTAAAACACCCAGAACTGCATCTTGAGTTTATTCACTTTCACACGAGTCAAGCTTAAGCTATGCCCGGACAGCTATAATGGCAAGCTGTGGATTTAAACTGCCACAACAGGGCAATTAATAATTCTTCATCAGATCTTAGGCCTAATTAGGCCTAATTCCAAATAGGTCTGCCCTGATTTTGATCAAATAACTTATATGTTGTCACACCAGTGTCTGCGTACATTGGTGTATGAATGGGTGAGAGGTTCCTTGCTGTAAAGCGCTTTGAGTGCCTAATGTAGGTGGAAAAGCACTATATAAGTTGAGACCATTTTCCATTTACCATGTTATGTAGCTGATATATGCATATCATTTGTAAGTTACTTTTCATATCCATTCACACGGGCTCCCTGTTTTTCAATTGTCATGAACTGCAGGCAACAAGTGAGAACGTAATGTTCCATAAACGCCACAACAGCAAATGAATATTGAAAATCTGGCTCCATCTGGTGGACGAAGACAACATTACATAAACGTCAAGGTTTGAGGTCCATAGTTGATTAAGTCGCAGAAGCAGCAAACTGCTGCACACACTCTAATGCAGCAGCAAGAAACACTGGCTCTTTTCTTTTACGTTTTCTGGGAAGTGTCCAACTGAAAAAAGCTTGGTTTTACAATTATTTGGGTGAAATTCACGCCAGATCTGGGACGCTAAACTAAGTCCCATAGCTCGGTGGGGAGGCGAAGGAATTCAAAGTCACAGACATCGTCGATGAGAAAAATAGGATCTACACGTTATTACTTTAAGTTTGTCCACTGGTAGAGATCATTTGGAGAAAGCGGTAGTGAGATGTCTGGAAAACCTTCACGCAATATTCTATTTGGCCAACAGAGAGCAGACTTGTACTATATACTGTATATTGCATTCCTTAAGGCACAGAATCTGCCTTAGAGATGCATCCAACATAGGCACAAAAATATCTGATGTCTTGTGAGTGGACCTTGACACAAATGCCTAAAGACATGCCTTGCTGTAATTTATATTTAAAATAGATAAATAAAAGTACTTTTCAGTTTGTGTAGCCATGACATTCATGCAAAAGAACATAGGCCTCTTTGGGGGGGAAATATACAGTATTGAATTTCCCAACTTTGTACTGACTAAAAGTTGTCAAACCCGTTGTGGGTTGTGTGTCAGTTGATCAAAAATGTAAATCCTCTGAAACTCTGAAAAGAATAAGGGGTTTAGAATAAGCACAACAAAGCCTTTTGAAAAATAGGGCAGAAGGTGATGCCATCTCTCAATGTGAAATAATTGTAACGTCCTCATAATGAATGAATGAAATAAAGTGTGCTTGCTCGCACATAGTATACTGTAGTTTATTGAACTTGTCTGACTTGTTGAGGGAAGAATACTTGTTTGCCAGTCTGCTTTTGGTGATTATTTTTCATTATGTCTCTCCCCGTTGTGCCATAGATCATGCTTTGGAATCGGAAAGCACCTGTGTAGCAGCACAAAGTATTTATTGATATTTCAACTCCCTTACATAAACTGTCAGCTGATAGGACCCACTAACTAAATGACAAATCTCCCCCATTCACCTCCTACGACCACTTAACAGGAAATTCAGCCCCGTGTGCGGAGGTGTGGGGGCGTACGCACACAAGTGATTCCAGCCTTTCCTTCATACACAGCTTTGGAAAAACAAACCATTTGTCATTGTAATTCAAACTAAAAAAATAATTTCCACATGTTCCAGTTATGTCAGCGTCTAAACAGTACCAGCATTAGACCTAGCTGTCACGTTTACATTACTCGAGGCCCATATAGGCCTGACTGTATCTCATCTAGTTTTTGTTCACATTCTCAGCCGGACCAACGTGATTTAAGGTGACTCTAATGCTATGCGCCTCAACAGTCCGACACAGGGAGCCCCTGGTGCCATTAAAAGCACCCCTGACCCCCTCAGGCAGTGAGCGGGCCCTCTCTGATAATATTTTCATAGGCCGTGAATTAGAAGTGTTTAAGGGGGCACTAATCGCGGAGCTGCACTCATGCCAAGAGCTACTCTGCATCAGTAAACCACAGCCCCTGCTCTGAGAGACTACAGGGCTGAGTGAGAACAAAGTTAAAACATCCATACGATTTTTATGGAATATCTACTACGGAAATATGAGGAACGATGGGAGAAAATTGTGGCCCTAGACAGTCATGTATAGTGTTTTCATGCATGACTGTGGTAAGAGTACGTCGAGTGCAAAGTGCTTTGAGCCGTAAAAAGACATTTTGGAAGTTTAGAACAACTACAGGCCATCCATTTTCCAGGAAGCTGTACAACTTTACATCCCATAAGTCCAGTCAGTTGTTCAATGAGCCGTTTTTAGCTGTAATGGTGAAAATGCAAGTTATGAACAAATAGCTTGTAATAAGGTGAAAAGGTCAGATATGTTTGATCCCTTTTTCTGTTGTTGAAACTGCGAAATAACAAACCTTCAAATACAGAAACATTGTCGTAAAGTTGATTTCACAATGACCACTTCTGTCATTGATCTACCCGCTCTTCCTTTCTTTGGCCTGGCACAGTGGGACTGGAAGTGTCACCTCATCACAACAGCCGTATACTTTCCTCTGAGGACCACTGAAGGATGTCTGTTAATCTGATCTGAAATCTGCCTCCTCCTCCTTCAAACGCTGCTGCCTCCCTGCACTCCCCATGAGTTCGTGCTGCACGTTGTTCATCTGAGAGACAGACAGGTAGCTAACTCTCCCTACAGCGTTGATAATCTACGAACACATGGCATTTCCAAGAGGCAACATTGTTGGTTCTCATATTGCACCGAACTGCCACAGAAATGATATCCTGACAGATAAAACCTTTAAGTGGACCAAAACTGTGCATTTCAAGCGAAGAGCTGCATTTATTTTTATGGGACCAATAGTTTCCAGGTGGATGTTGTAAATCCACACGGAACATATTGGATATAATCTTATCCAGAGTGATCTGAACGTAAGCTAGTTTGGAATATGCTATACTGGTGGCATTGTTTGGGATAAATGAATAACTGGATGTGCTTACGTATATAGTGTAGGCTATTGCCAGACTATTTTAAAGGATTGCATAAGGTTGTAGATATTGGTGAGTAGGTTTGATATTTCTTTATTATTCTAGATTAGAATTTGAAAATTATATATTGCACAGACAGATACTGTTCCATTTTCTACAGTTATCCCATAAAAATGTAAATGATTATCATTGGAGCAGGTTTAAAAACTGGATTATGGCTGGGCTAAAGCAGATCCTCTTCTTTCCTTTTGGCTAGATGTCCAGAGAGCTATAAACCCCGCCAGCCAGACTAACTCTTTTCCTTTTCTATATTGGTAACAGTAAGGATGACATTCTTGCCGTGTACAGCGTGTCTCTTCAGCTTCTGTCAAATGCATCAGGTGTCTCCCCAGAGGCTTGGGAAGGAGCAGTGAGGGGTCAGGCACTGGCGCAAAAACACAACATAGGCTAAGTCTTACCAGAATACAGTGACTCAGGTTTTGCATAAGACATAATGATCTCCCAAACAACCCCAATGTGCTGAGAATGGGCCTTGTCATCTGAACGCTGAGCAAACACGTTAACAGCAACCAAAGGTATTCAGAATAACCTCAAAACCCACACAACAGCTGCACGTCATAGCCCAGTAATGCACAATTTGTCTGCTTGGCTTTGATTCTCCACAACACATACTTAATTCATGTCCAACATGTCATTCCTAAACTATTGATTCTCGGCCACTTTGGGAAACCACGCTCGGTCACTTTCACTGGGACTTTGCCCACCGACATCCAGTAATGCTTTGGTAGTTTATTTATAGGCCATACAAAGGGGCAAAGAACTGTTATTATTCACTGCAAATGTACAAGTTTGCTTTCCTCTTGTTGATTAACATTTTGTCTCCCACACTAATTCCACAGCCCGTTTGTCTTAGTGATATTTATGTTCCAGAGGCATACCTGCAGTACAGTGTTTTGTTAATTGATTAGCCTAAAAAAAATAGAATCCCTTCTCTTCCCCTTCCACTAATTTAAACTAATTTTCTTCTACATTTACACTTGTTATTCTCCGGGCTTTTTACTTCACACTCGAACTCCTCATCTGTACTGGTCTCTGATCATCGTCCCACACCTTCAGGATTTCGAGACGCAAGTGGCCACCCATGTACTTCATATAAGTCTTAAAACTCCTAATGCCCCATTCTCTTTCACTTAACACTGTAATTTCATCTATTGCTGAGTAAATATCTTTTGGTTTTGTCTGCGGCTGATGTCATGTATTTGACTTGGGCTCCTCCGCGCTCTCTGACAGATAAATGGTGCGAGACGTGTGATAGTAATGATCCAGATGAGTCCCGTAATTGGCTTTTAAAAGTCAAATACTATAATTCATGCTTAAAAGGGGTTCTAGTGAGACTGTGGAAATACAAATGATGAAAGAAGTGTGAAGTCTCAAAAATAAACAATAAAAAAAGAAAGTCAATAGGCAAGATATACAAGTGCATTTTAGTTTGCCATCGTAGTAGGGCTGCACAGTATATAGCACAGCAAATATTGTATTGCGATATTAGGTGATGCAATATTCGCAACATCACTGAGAGCGACACATTTTTTTGCAAACTCAGCCAAACAGCCTTTATTAAGCATCCTTTATTATTGTCCCCGGCTTAATAAGGACACTTTTTCCTTTAAGTCCATGTTTTCAAGGTTTTTGTCCTCGAAGAGCACCTGAACATTTTCTACAACTCTGGATCCACTGATGCCCTCATCTCTAATCTTGACTGTCAGCATGCATTGAATTTACAAAATGTGTAAAAGTTCAGTTTTACTTAAACATTTACTAACTTTAACGTCTTTTTTTAAGTCTTGTTTTGACACAATTTTCTGAAAAACTACAGTGACTCTTGAAAGTACTAATACACCTTGAACCTTTGCACATTTTGTCATGTTTACAACCCTAAACATAACGATTTTAAGTTGATTGCTTTACTGAAACATTCCTAATGACTGCAGAAAGTTCACACCTTGCCCTAACCATTAAATAGAGGCCACCTGTGCGTAATCTACTCTCAGTATAATTCCAGCTGTTCTATGAGGGCCTCAGAGCTATGGTCAGAGTGTATTGGTCATTAAGTAACATCATGAAGGCCAAGGAGCACCACAGAGAGGTCAGGGATAAAGCTGTGGAGACGTTTAAAGCAGCGTTAAGTTATACAAAGATATCCCAAGACTTGAACATCTCACGGAGCACTGTTCAATCCATCATTCGGAAATGGAAAGAGTATAGCACCACTGCAAACTTACCAAGACACGGCCGTCCACCTAAACTAACAGACCGAACAAGGAGAGCACTGGTAAGAAATGGAACCAAGTGACCCAAGATAACTCTGGAGGAGCTGCGACGTACTGCCGCTGAGCTGGGGGAATCTGTACATGGGACAAATCTGGCCTTCATGGACGAGTGGCAAGAAGAAAACCATTATTGAAAGGAGGCCATAGGAAATCTCGTTTGAAGTTTACTAGAAGTCATATGGAGGACACAGCTGCCATGTGGAAGAAGGTGCTTTGGTCAGATGAGACAAACATTGAACTTTTTGGCCCAAATGCAAAACGTTATGTATGGAGCAAACCTAACACTGCTCATCGTCCTGAGTGCACCATCCCCAGTCTCAAATATGGTGGGGGGAGCATCATGCTATGGGGCTGCTTTTCCTCAGCGGGGCCTGGGAAGATTGTAAGAATAGTTGGGAAGATGGATGGAGCCAAATACAGAGGGCTGGGGCAGAGATTCACCTTCCAGCAGGGCAATGACCCTAAACACAAAGATAAATCTACAATGGAATGGTTTAAAACAAACATATTAATGTGTTAGAATGGCCCAGTCAAAGTCCTGACCTAAATCCTACTGAAAATCTGTGGAAAGACCTGAAAACTGCTGTTCACAAACGCTCTCCTTCTAATTTGACAGAGCTTGAGTTGTTTTGTAAAGAGGAATGGGCTAAAATGTCAGTCTCTAGATGTGCAAACCCCAGAAGATTTGCTGCTGTTACTACAGTAAAAGGGGGTTCCACAAAGTATGAAGTCATGCTGTATGAATACTTGCGCAGGCCGACATTTCGGTTTTCTATTTTTGGAAAAATAACTGAATTATGTATTATTTTGCTTTCAATTCACAGTTGTCTGTTACTTGTGTGTGAATTTTCTGTAAAAAATGGTTATGTCTGCAATTTGTGACAAAAAAACAGAAATTTCAATTTAGTCTTCAACACAAATTATTAATAAATCAGTCCATGCATTTAATTGATATGAGTGTGACCAGTTGGGAAGGGTGAGTGGTATTGTGAGAGCCTGAAACAAGTTTACAGTTTACAGTTTCCCTCCTTCTTTCACCATCTGAAAACCTTTAACAGAAATTATTTTGACTTTGACTTCAGTAATATGTGTTCTTTTCACTAACAAAATGTCTCTAAATTAAATCTAAAACCTGTCAGATCTGAAGTATTTCTTTTTTCTTTTTGTCTTGTGGTGCGAATACGTCCAACAATCGACCACAAATCATGGTAAGGTGCCACAGATCCACTTGGCCTTGACTGTCTTGACTCTTTTCCATCTCTTGAACTCACAGCTGCTGTAGCCACTCACTGTTAAAGACCAAAACTGATTTCATGGACAAACTCAGAGGTGGATCTGATTGGTCACGGCTCGGTATTGGACTCGCCTCACCTCTCTGTGAAATACACCAATCAATCAGCCCCAGTTTGTGTAAGGAAACCCAACTTTGACCCTCTGCAGAGTTCAGCGCTGCACCACCAAAGATAACAAGCCCGACTGAAAAAGTGCATTCAGAAACGATGTGGTAACCGCACGTTTGGTCCTTGGGCTATTTTGGCACTTCATGGATATTAATTGGTGTGTTTTTCAAGCCGAGGACTAAAATGTGTAAATTTGTTCCCCCGGTTGGGTGGTGTAAGATTGCACAGTTTAATCTCAATAAAAAAATTTAAAAAATGGGAATGAATCCATCTGTTAAAAACATGTTAAATATCAATGCGTTAGAGCTTTTTGGATAATGCATGATGGTGTGTTTTAAATCCAGGACTAAAACGTGCATGTATCTTTCCCTCGGTTTGGGATTGCTCATTTAACTTCTATGAGAATAATTAGGGGATTGCAATGAAACCATCTTCGAGTTACTTTTGTTACTGTGTTTAATTTAATAAACATCATGCTCGTGACATCATGTCTACACAGAGCGGTTATTTCCATTTTGTACTTTTTGTGTTTTACACCAAAGGCTGTTCCTGGTGTAGGCCTGTCCATGTGCCCAGGTATGAGAGTAATCCCTCAGACTCTTTATTATTTATATTAGGCCTATTTAATTTTAAGACCAAACAAATGCACTTCTGGCCCTCCTCACAGAAGCCTTAACCAAGTGCATTTTCTCCAGTTCAGCTGTACACAAATCCATAAAGTCACAGTCTATGGGCCAGCGTAACGCCTCGTTTGAAAGCTAAGACCAACAAAAGTCATCTATATGGATCTTTTTCCCTTGCATTGTTAATGTGTTATTTCCTCACTTTTTGGTTGCTTTTTTGGCATTTTTGTTACATTTACGTCACTTTTTCATTGTGTTTTTGTTGCATTTTCATTGCTACCTTGACACTTTTTTCAAGAAGCTTTTAGATTTGGGTAAAGCCAAACTGGAGAAAATGTGCTCGTTTCCGGTGGGGGTTAAGAGGTAAAAAAAATAAAAACATAAATAACCAAATATCCCTTAATATATGTGTTGGATATGAGAATGGAAGGGCGTCAGGCTTAAATGCTGTCTTAAAACAGCCTATAATGTGCTGTGGCAACATCTAAGCAGCAGAGCAAGAAGTCTGGCATTCCACCATTGTTCTTTTAAGGTTTTTGACATGTTTTATGAGTTAAAATTGCTTGGTATCCTCTGTTCCAGTGACTGATTTGCCAGTTTGTCTACTTAGAGTGCGCCTCAAATCCACACAGCCGTTCACCCCAGAGCTACACATCATCTTGTTAGTCTTGATTTCAGATTTTGACCCAAAGCTGGAACTTCCATCTGAGTGCTTTCGGTCCAAGGTTGACAGACGGATCATGTTGCCCCCGCTGCTTCCTGGTGTGTGTGTGTCGTAGCGCTGCCGTAGACTCGCTGTGTGTTTGTGTTTGCTGAACGCGAGCCAGGTACGGGCCTTAGTCTGGAAGGATTGATGGTCCAGGTGGGACGGCAGCTGGAGCGGAGAGTGGACAGACAGACAGACAGATGCGACGGAGCGAGGGAATAAAGCAAAGAGGAGAAGTGGTGAAGATGGTTGGAGGACTGAGGCAGATCATGAAAACTGGAATGTGTTCAATTGGATGTTAAGGGGAAAATACGCCATGTTTATTGTGAGAAGGCGAAAATGTTTCTATATAGAGTAGCCAAACAATAGCACAGGTATTCTAATTATATAGGAACATTAGGTAAATCTCTATCACCTCAGTAACTTGTTAACTTGTATCTGGTTTACTATTACAGGGAAGAGAAGAATGATAACACCTGACTTCTATCGGGGTGACACGGTGGTGCAGTGGTTAGTGCTCGTGCCTCACAACAAGAATTTATTGGGGTTAATTTCCAGGCCTTATAGGGTTTGTGTGGAGTATGCATGTTCCCATGTCTAAGTAGATTTCCTCTGGTTTCCTTACCTTTAAAAACATGTACAGCAGGATTTTCTGGGGCCAGGAACTCTCTGAAAAAGACATTCTGAATCTCAGTTAAACTTTCATGATTAAGTAAAGGTCAATCAAAATACTTTGAGGATTTTTTAGGTTAAATGACCAAGACTATATAGATTTTAAAGTCACACCGTGTAGAATTTTAGCCCGATAATTAACATTGAAATACAAGCATTTATTATATGACAGGGATTTTCATCATTGAAAAATACCTCATACATGTACAAACAAACATGTGCTTTTGCTGTGAGCGGCTCAGCTCTCCTAAGACATGACCGTAACTTTACCGCCATTCTTTGGGTACCCACTGCAGTAATAGCATTTTCTGGGTCGAGCTGGTCATTAGGAGGAGGTTTTGTACTGATGGTGTAGTACACAATATTTTACGCAGTGTGCCTTTAAGTAAAATATAATTGAAACAACGCAAAAGCTTCTTTTTTTTTATGTTTTAGAGGTCAAACATATTATTATTTGTCCATTAGGAATCACCAAACAAACTGCTTCCCAGTTTGTTATTTACAAACCTCTTAATCAGTGATTCACAATCTTTATCTTTCTGTCACCCTTTTTTTGTTTATTTTTTTTTTAAACAGTGGATGTATCAGCAATCCCAACACACTTTTCTAAAGTGACAAACGAAAATGATCAAATAAAGTCATAATTCTGTAACCTTGGTTTGGACCTCTTTTTTCAGAAGCTCTGAGGACCCCTTGAGGAGTTATAGACACCCACTTTAGGGTCCTTGGGACTGACTGATCTCGATTGTGGAGAGGTAGAGGATACATAATCAGTACTGATGTGGTGTATTGTCATGAATCTTAGTGTACGGTACATAGCTGTGGTAAAGTGTAAATATTAGTGATGGAAAGAGAGTTTGTCTAAAAGACGCAGACAGAGAATAGAATCAGGCATAAAAGGCCGGTCATAAAACACCAGTCAAACAAACTGCAAATTCTTCTTAAATGAAGTGATGTAAGATTTCAGTAATATCCCGTGGGTTGCAAAATGTGCCGTCATTCAAAAATACCAGGAGACCATCGGAAATATCACATAATACTAATGCATCTGACCACAACCAGTCCTGACTTTGTGCAGACTCTCTCCACTTTTCTCTTCTCTGCATCTCTCTCTTTCTCGTCTTCTTTTCTTTTTTCTTTTTGGGTCTTTTTAAACGCACAGACGCTGACCACATCCCCTCACTCCCCCCTCCTCTCCAAACCTCAGGTCGTGTGGTAATGAGCGTAAGATGGAGACTCGTGGCTACCAGACTGGCAGAGGTATTTTTAGCACTTCTGGCGGTTTCCATCACTAAATATGCGATCTGACTTCATATTTCAAGATCGAAAGGGGGAACCTCAAAGGCTTCAGAAAATCAGAGAGTTTGTTGCAGTTGGTTGCAGTTATTAGACATAGGTTGCTAATGTAGCGTGGAGCTCTGTAATAGACAAAAGCACAGAAAGTTGCTTTGAGTTACTTGAGGGTTGGGATTATTTGCCTAAAGGGGGAATAATGAGTGGAAACAATTGTCACATTCGATCAGTCAAAGCGAGGAATTTTCCCCAACATGGCAACTGTTTTTTATTCCAAACAGATGCGAAACATTGCAGCTGTGGCATTGGCGGTGGCTGCGTCTGGCATAAGCAAATTTACCTGTCTCATTTGACACTATACCCAATGTGTGCTCACCTAGAAAGGCGGCAACCGTGACCTCGTGTTGGGTGTAATCAGCGGATGAGGGTTCGATTGGACGTGGCGGCTTGAGCTATTTCAGGAGCAGAAAAAGGGAGGAGTAGTGTTTGGGTTCAGATTTGGCCTCATTGATCACATAGAAACATAACAAACCAACACTTCCTCCTGCAGACTCTCTGTTTCCCTCCCAAACCTTTGAGCCGAGGAGACACTGCAGGGGCTGGAAGAGGTCAGGATTATGTGGAAAGGGTTTATGTGCAAACACAAAACTTGACACGATTGTCTGTTTTGCTACTGGTGAGATACACACGTGACAGACTGCGCTAAAATAGTTCTGCATGTTCTTTTGTAATTTGTATTGAAGATCTGTTAATCTAATGAAGGTAATAACTTTGTCTGCTGCAGTCATCCATGCACATCTGTGATAGCTGTTAGGTGCAGCATGTTGTGTTTTGCGCTGTTTCAAGCATTTAAGTTTCTCTCATTCTCATTCTCAACCAACCAACCAACCTACCATTGTTTCTCACAAGGAGATCAATAAAGTTCCACTGATATTAGACTTTCACCCTTGTTTATTTTAAATGTTTAAAAAGTTGAATTCACTCACGTGGCAATATCCACAGTGAGTAAGGAAAGTACAGTGTGTATGTGTGGGCCACGCTCGGTGATATAAGGGCTGGTTGTGGGCATCACGTGATCACTATAAAGTGAGGAGCATATTTTTTGTAGCAACTCGAGAATGGAAAGCTAAAAGGAAAGAAAAATATTGCATAATTGCAATGAAAATAAATGCTTGAGATATTTTCCTCTTGGCTGAATTAACAACTGAAATAAATTCACATTATGTCCATTATTGTATTATTGCACATTGTAACCAAGCGGCTTGATTTAAATCAGACAAGGTGTATTTATTAAGCTATTGGTCTTTTCAGTTGTAGTTTTATTATTGCTATTATTACTTTTATAGATTGTCTGGGCACAATTTAAATGTTGGCTTCATACATGAATGGATTATAGCTCAAATTAACCGTGTGTGTGTTCGAGGTAAATGTATGCTCTTGTAAATATTATCATTTATTCTTCCACACAAACACAAAAGGGGCCTAAGAAGTGACTTACTGCCCACAGTGGACCACAGACTCTTATCCTTTCCCTCATTTGAAATCTTTCACTTTTTCCTTTATTTCTTTCCTTTACATCTTCTGTCTTTATTTCAGTTGGCAGGCCTGTCTCGTTCTCCGGGACATCTTTCCTCTCTCACAAAGGGAGCTTATTGTGCGTGGAGGAGAGGTGCTTTATGGGGCGGACCTCGACAAGTGGCAGCAGCACATTCCTTCAGTTATTGGGAGCTGTAATCCCTTCACTCCACATCTGCACTTGTATGTTTTGACTGCTGGGGTCAGTTCACAATAAAAACCAAGTGATATAAATGCTTTAGTCTGGTCTATCATCTTTCCAAACAGATGACATGAAGGCAATAACAAGGTGGCCGCGGTCCAAATGGGATTCTGAAGCAAAACATAAACAAGTAAAGGGAACAATCTCAGTCGCAAAACACTGTGGAAACAAATTGATTTGTAAATTTTATTTTGTGTGTGTGTGTTGGTCTAGGTTTAATTGGTCTAAAAAAAAGAAGAAGAAATAGAACAACTAACTATTACTGTATGATTTCAAATGTTTGATTTCAAATGTTTGTAAATGTACAAACAATTAAATAAACAAATAAGCCAATGTAAGGCCCAGAGGCAGAATCTGGTCCCCTAGTAAAATAGGCCTACACTATATACACTATTTTATTTTAACTCTTTAAAATACTACTAAAACAAAGTATTGTGAAACCCACTCAGCACTTCTATATCTGTACATAGCAAAGCTTTTGGCCAAGGGAAAGTCTCAGCACCCCCATCTTTTGTTTAAAACAGAAATTGGCACATGACAGAGAAAACCTGCCCCAGCAACAAGGGGCATTATTTTCTTTGTAAACAGAACTCTGAACGTTCCTCAAAATAAAGGATAACACATTTAATAACTTTTGACACTCATTTGGCTTTTGTCGCTATGCATTTGCCATACTGTGACATCACCTGCATACCCTCTACAGCAATCCATGTTTGTTTTTTGAAAAGTAGCCTGCACTTTGTGTTTGACCCCAGTGGCCTTCAGCGAGCACTCTCTGCTTTTCCTCCCGACCACAAACCCTGCTCTAACCACCTTTTAAAACTGAAGCCGGTCACAGAGCAGAGCACAGGGCGTTTCCACTACTTCCACCTCACTACTACTACTTCTACTACGACTAGTGCAGACTAGTACATTTACCACTGTATACATCACCAACCGCACGCCCCACAACTCCACACAGCAAAGTGAGCTTGTCACGGGTCAGTACAGAGTAGTGACGTACAGAGTAATACAGTTTTCTGGCATAAACAGGCTGTGAAGATGCACCAACTGCTACAACTGCCCCAAAAAGATGAAAGGCCTCACTGAATGTTACATATTTTATTATTTTAGCTTTTGTATATTTCTGCCTCTGGGTTCAGGAAATGCATTTTTATTCATTCATTCAGAAGTCATTTTAAGCAGGGATTAAGGATGTCCCCTGCTGTTTGTTTGTCGTGTGTACGACTGACTATTTTTTCTGTGCACTGTTGAAAATAATGCTGCTCCACAAGTGAAGTTTGTATCGGATTAATTAAGTTCTTATCTTAACTAACCTGACAGAGTTCTTACTACAAGAGCCCAGAGCTTCAATTATCGGATTGCAAGCTTCGACTTTGCACAGAAATAAATACAATAGCAAATAACTGCTGCACAGGATCTCACATTATAGTTTACAAACATTTTACTTGCACTTGAGTCTCAACCGTCTGTAAAATTCTCAGAGTCCTTGCGACATTCACCTTATACAGGGTCCTCTTTTTGTGATGTCGCCTGAGGTGCGCTGTTTACGAAGGAGAGCAGAAGAAGTCATTTCCGAAAAAAAAAAAAAGAATAACTACATAAATATAAGTTCTAAACCAGGATGGGGCCATGTGCAATCACACATATTTAAAGGGACTATACGGAGTTTAAAAATTATATATTTTCCTTTCCCTACATGTTCCAGCAATGTCCTAATGTGTAGAATGAGCCCAGACCTGTTCACCACAACTGCCTCTAAAATCCTGCACTGTCACTTAAAAGGTGTCATGCACGAGCTTAATATAGACACTGCAGTTACACGTAAGACCTGAGGTGGCAGTAGTGAGTAAAAAAATTACCAACTTGCCAGATAAATCTTGTAATCAGAATTGCGTATTATGGTCTGTAGTTACCACACAGCTGGTTAGCCTTTGCCCTGCCTTTAAATTCTTAATGTATATTTTTTTAGCCTAGAAATTCCAAATGAATGGGTAATTAACTTCTGGACCCCAGAGGTGAGCAGGACTGGTGCGCTCCCGAGTGCATACCATATGGGAAAAGTAATTTGCAATGTAAAGGCCCGAAAATAGAAACCTGCATAGGGCTCCTTGAAACAGCGCTGACAGTGAGTAACGAACAAGAAGCCCAGGTCAAATCGAAGGCAGTGCTGAGATGATCTGAAACTGATTGTGTTGGATTTTTACAATTTCCGAGGCTTCTTGAGACTGTGCAGTTTCCACTTTGGTGGGCCGTCCAACATGACCGTCACATCTGGTTCTGTGAACGATGGCTGATCTGGACCAACTCCTGGTTTACATTTATCTGTCTCTGTGAATCTTCCTGGGCTCAGCTTCTCAATCTTCCTCCCTGACTGCAGCTATATCCTCCGCACCCGGGGAGCTGACATCTAAATGAATGTAAACCCTAATATTGTTCTTTCAGTGTATACAAGGCAGAGGATAATAACTTCAATCGTTTGGTATTTCATCTCTGGACTTTGTCTTCGCACAGTCCATCTGCGCCACTGACCACAAGCAGAAAATCACATCTTTGTGGCCATATGGTTAAAATTGGATAGCACCTTTCATTCTGCACAATAGAAAACACACAATCCAAAACCTCTGAGGCTCAACGTGAGATTGTTATTCTCTATGCCACAAGTATTCACTGAAATAACTCACTTTCAAGTTGCATATTCAACATTGTTTTGCTTCACGCACGTCGTAATATGGAGCAGTTCACTATCACAGCTGTCACAAGATCTAACAAAGTTCCCAAAATAGTTGATGCATAAAGCAAGTAATTTTGCCTCCGAGCACCGCCTCAAAATCAGATTCCACTTTCATTGTTAGATCGGTTTAGTGGTTAAACTGTGCTTCCCAACCAGGGGTGCAGTGAAGAATGTGAAAACGAATACTACTTTGGATATCGTCAAGTAAGTTTGTCTAAAACTAAGAATGAACTGAAGAGTTATAATAGTTGTTTAAATTACAAGCATCACTGTATAAATGTCTTTGGACCTTTGACGGAGGCTTCAAATCACCAGTAGCCCTGTACTAAAAATGCATTTCTTCATCCTTACATGTTGGACGAACCACTGCGTTAAAGCCACATTCACTGCACTGTAAAATGTAAACTATTGTTTCAACTCCAAAACATAATTCCAAAGGCTGCAGAGAAATTGTGAACCTCTTTAGACAATTCAGTCCATTTTGATTCTAAGGTTGACACACTGCTGAATAGTTTTCTGAAGTTAAAAAGAAAACATAATTTATATCAACTATCTGCATCAACTGACCAAATGTATCATTCTTAGTTAATAGAACTTGTTTATTCCCTTTTTTTTTTTTAAATCTACAATTTATATAATCGTAACTATTTTTAACTAACTCAAATGATCTTGGAACGGTAAATGGTCACATTTATAAAGCGCTTTTCTACCCCCATGGGAGAGTAGTTCCTTGATATAGAGCGATTGGAGCCTAATGTTCAGACAACTGTATTAACTTATGTCGACCTATGAATCCAACTGAACTGTCCAAGGAGGTTAACTGAATTAAAGTTCTCATATTGTGATGATTAATAGCTGTGTAACTTCAACTTGACTACAATGAAAACCTGTAATTGAATTGAAGTAGTCAGAAGTCCCTTATGAGAGACCAACAGGCCCGGTTAGAACCATTCCTCCCGTGGACCCACCACCTGCAGGAGGAGCCATAGGGGACTGGTGCAATGTGATTTGGGCAGCTCCAACGGCTGTCCCCACGACCCCTCAACGGACAAGTGGAAGAAAATGGATGGATGGATTTGAAGTAATTGACTTCTCAGCAGCCCTTGGAATCCTTTTTTTGGTTGAAACAATAGTTTACATTTTACAGTGATGAAATGATCTACAATAGAGGGAGGCCCCTAACACTTAACATTGTATTGCATAAACGGCCCTCTGTACTTGCAAGTTGTTTTGGGATGTTTTGCCTCTCATCCAAGAAGTATTGTCAGTGACTAATTTTCGTTCTTTTTTTTGCCTGCTAAAAAAAAATCATACAAAATATTGTTTACGGACAAATCTTCAAGCATAGATGACGTCTTGAGAACTCGACTCCTGTACGACTGCGAGCTTACATTGTATTACATAATGAAAAGAAATCACCTCGAGCAGAACCCACCCCCACACTTCTCTCATGTGCTCTGACCAGACGTCTCCCTCTGGACTTGACAGAAGCTGCAGCTCGGACCCTCTGTGTTTTCGATCCAGTGACACACAGCAACAGCCTCAAACACAGAGCGTCCCGCAGCTGTGGACCCGCTCACATCTGCACAAAACTTGTGTCGAGGCCAAAAGCACAGGGAAGACCCAAACTTCAGACCCCGCACTGTTCAAATCCAGACCTGGTCCAAACCTCAATCGAACTGATAATGTTCACAAGACCTTGACTATTTCTCTGCTCCTTTTCCCACTGAGTTTGATGGAGCACAATACTATAGAAATGGCTCTGTCCAGATGTGCAAAAACTGTACAGTAATTGCTACCAGGGGCTCTTCAATTTTCTCTTCATATTCCACTATGATTGTGTTTATGCTACTGCTGCGCCGTGGTGCAGTTGGAAAATATAATCAGGTGGATTTTATTTCCCACTGTTATTTGTTAGTGGTGCGTGAAATATTTGCTTATTTTAAACATTTACGGTGGTGAGTGGAACAAGCCATAAAAATGATGTGTAAATCAAACAAAGTGTATCAAAAAGGCATGTTAAACTTTTGATCTCATGATTTGGATGTAGGCAAGTGGACAACATGGACAGCATGAGCTGCGAAATTAAAGGCTCTATACCGGATTTTCTTTTGTTTACAAATAATGGAAGAGGGAGCACATTGTTTGAAAAAAGGGCCTTCAAGAGTCAAAATTGTTTATCGTTTGCTTGGCGTTAAAGCAGGGACATTTACTCAATATTCAACTTTGAACTTGGAAGATTTTTCTGAGCATCTTGGTTGTAACCAGACTAGAATTGATAAAATATTGCGTTTTTGTTGGCTGTAAATTGATACGAGTTTCACACATAAACCTCTGATCAATTGATTTCAGTTTTCATGGACTCAGATTCTCCCTCTGCAATGCTTCACACCAAACTCAGTGATTACTTTGGTTTAGTTTTTAAAGCAGTACTAAGTAACTTGTTTACCTTAATACATCCTTTGAGTTGCCTTGTGTACGAAATGCGCGGTATAAATGAAGTTGCCTTGCCTTCTTGTAGTCACTCTGGGGGTAATACTGGTGTTAATGGTGTTTTGGGCCAGAAAACAGCAATTCCAACTTCGCTTCCACCGGGTTGGAGTCACCAATACACACTAATGGAATCACGAAGAAGAAGCTAACAGGCTAACGGGCAAAGCTAACTGCGAGCTAGCCCCCCATAACAGTATTTACAGCTTGAGTTTGAGTGAAAAAAAAAATCCCTCTCTCCCTTTGTCTTTTCTGTCAGTGTCGTATTTACTCTCACGGACAATTAATGAGTAAAAAAAAAACGCAGCATGCTATGAAACCTGCGATTCCGCTTATGGCCTCTAGGGGCATGAATCACTTAGTACTGCTGTAGGTTGAACCTACAATTAGATAAGTCAGATTTTGTCACAATTTCTCCATAGCTTGGAGGATTTAAAATTGTATTCAAATCTTTACCTATTTCCCTAATTTGCGATTATGTGATGTTGATTATTTCCCTTTCGTTTTGGATATGAGCGCACGATGTGACATAGAAATAGGAAGTGGTAAACATGCATGACTATTGCCCTTATATACCATATAGAACACGAGTCCCAAGATCAGCCTACCTCACAAAGACCTGAAACATTTCTTTTTTGTGGATATCAAGTGCAGACATGAACATAAAACATGTAATCCCTCTAATGCCATAGACAGTGACTTGTAATGGCTCCCACAGTAGCCCGGTCCAGCCTCTGTACTTTGTGTCCTGGCTTTGTCGTCCCGAGAACAATGGTCTGTTCAGGGCAGCTGCAGTAAACCATGAACTGCCTTGACGTTGATGATGTCGTCTTGTCCATTTGTGTTTGGCTCGGGCCCAGCTTTGGTTAAAATATATATTTTACAAATCTCTTGCAGTCAGGGTTACGTTCGAGAGCCAGCCGCTGACAGCAGAGAAGAACTGGATTCATAAGGAACATATTGTTGTTGTTAGGGGCTGGGGAATCCGTCCAGCAGCCTACAGAGCGAGAAATGTTGGAGATCATATGGTGGAAACCGCAGCGCTGTTACTCCGGCAGATACAGCGATCTTCTGCGTAAACAAATGGATGCATTCAAGGACACACGACGGGAAGACACAAATCCTTCGTCAGATGCGTTTATAATTAATGGTGTCATAAATCAAACGCCCAAACGACTTTTTCTATATCCCACAAAATGACCGGCAGTAAGTTTTCCACCGAGGGGAGTGATACCGGGTTCTGGGCCGTAAACGCTGCTCGCACATGTTTGTTTTTATTTCATTTAGCTCTGCCTCCACCAACACTTTACCTCGTGATTTAAAGAGGCTTGGGGAGGTTTTGGACGAGGACCAGCAGCAGCACACATATCGCTCGCTACACAGCCAAACTAACCCCAATCTAAGCACGCTGAAGTCTGCATGTGCCCTTGTTTGCGCCATCGCTCATGAAAGCTTGAGTGGAAATGGTTAAATTGGTAACAAAGAAACATGTTTTAGCTTATTTCATAAAGGATGAAAGTCGTAGAGTAGGTTTTCAAGGTTGTAAACAAGGCTGGTTTACTTGAGTTAACCATGCTTGGCCGGTCTTTCCCTGAAGCTTCTTCGCGCTCACGCACAATCTCGGCCATCTAGCTGCTTTAAAGTCAATTTCACTCATTAACATAACCATTGATGGAAAACTGAACACTTACACAAACTTAAAGGGAATGTGACACATTGGACACAGTTTTTGCGAAAGCATAGTTAACACAATTATATTTAGGATTTTGCTACATGTTGTACCCAGCTTTCTTTAGTTTGGCCATTGTTGTGATGTTTATAGTTTCACTTCCTTATTGGACACCGACAGGAAGTGACATAGATGGCAAACAATTTTAAACTGTTGTCGTGCCGACATTTTCTGCCCAACATTTCTTCATTAAAGTTGCTGCTTCCAGCTTGAATTGGGCTCAAAACAGTAGCTGATATAGCAAGACTCTGTGTGTACTGAAGACTCTTAACCCCCACCTGAACCAAGCGCATTTTCTCCAGTTGGAGCTTTACACAAATTTAAAAGTTACTTGAAAAAAACGGGTCGTAATAGTGATGAAAAGAAGGAAGAAAATGCAACAAAAAAGTAATTTCAAAAAGCGATGAAAAAGCAAGAAAAACGGGACATAAATGCGACAAAAAAGTTACAATACGTTTTGTAGGTCTTAGCTTTCAAATGAGGCATTCCTCTGGCCTATAGGCTGCAAGCGCCATCGAGAAGCTGTTAGATTTGGGAGAAAATGCATTCGGTTAAGTTCAAATGTTTTCATATTTGAGCTCTTGAGAAGGAGATACTGAACAGAATATTCAAACAGGCCATTTTAAACCTTTTGTGATTTACTTACAGGCTTCTAATGATGACACCCTTTGCTTGACTCACATTCACCCGGCTGTGTATAGTCTGTGGACACCCTGTAATCAGCTAAATAGAGCCAACATCGATATAATGCCCAAAACTCCCACTTAAACCCCAGTGGGTGCACTCCTAAAGGTTACGGAGGCGGCTGCCTGCTGCTGGTGCCTGGCCCGTCACTGTCACTCATAATTCAACAGGTTAATCCTTCATCCTGTCAGCGTTCATGAATGGCTTTCAGCACCGAGCGTGCCCCATCAGCCGGCCCTGTACCCATTACCAAACCGGCCTTACCTCACTTCTCATCACCGAGGTTAAGACTGTGCTCAAATAGGTTTAAATAGATACAAACAGCTGCACGAACCATGTCTGACTGATTAGCAGATATGTATCTCACTGCTGTGTGTGTGTGCGTGTGTGTGGACTCTGGGGTTATTTTCTGTAATACCCCCAGTTTCATTTCACTTTGGTCCAGGTCCAGGTGGTTGGTCTAATGCAGTCCAGATGGGAAACGCACACAGCTCGGAGTGGCCAGATTTTTCCAGAGTTTTCAGTTCGAACCGGGGCTTTGCTAATAAAAGCAGAGGAGATTTTCACAGTTCCGCAGACAAAACCTCGCATTTTAATCCCCCGGGGACCGCAATGGTATACTTTGTTTTTATTAAAGCAGTGATTGACAGCTCGGGGGGAACTTTCCGGCATTAAAGCGGGGGTCTTATTGGAGAGGACAGAGCGGAGGAGAGCGGAGGGACCTGGCGCGTTGCTACTGACTGATGCTTGGCTCGGTGCAGTCGTGTATAGCTCTTCCGCTGTTTGTCTCCCCATTAGAAGAGGTTAATAAAGTCTACGCCGAGTCCAAATCTCCCACTCATCCACTGTGCCATAAAATCCGGCTTTTATTAATCAAGTTTTGGATCTGAGAATCGAAGCCCGAAGTTTCTGTTTTACCCTTGGGGCTTAAGATGCATGGAGGATTTTTATTAGAAATAAAATAAAGTGTCCACTGTTGTCCAAACTCGTGTCAAAAGAATAGTGTGCTGAATGTTCCTACAACACGCTGTACCTACCACCGTTTAAAACCTTCACTTATGCACTTGGTTAGTTTTTTATAATAACACAAACACAATTTCTTCAGTAGGCATATATGAAAATGAATATAAATTACAAACAGCCCACAATTAGAATTACAATAGCTTCCGAAGGGGTCTGTCAATTCTTCTTCTTTTTTATGGTCATGGCAGAGACCCGAGCCCGTCAGATCCCAGTAAACCGTCAAGTGCAGTAAAACGATGAAACACTTGTGGATCTCACAGCGTCTGTACTTCCACCGCCATAGTCCTCCAGTCACATTTATCAGTGTGCATCTCCACAGTGTGCCTCTGACAGTTTGATACACGCACACAGGAGGAGTCCCACCTTTGGAGCGTGCGCTGTTTTCTTTTGGTTGCTAAGATTTCGTAGGTCTCCTGTGATTGTCAGCTGGCCGTCCCACTGTGGATCCCGGTTAAATATTGGCTCTGGTCTCCATCGCTGACACCGTTGAGCTGTTGCATAAAATCTCTTATGATGCTGTGTTAGATTGATTCTTTCATCGCTGTTTCTGCATATATGTGCAAAAAATGAAACAGATTAAAAAATGTGGTTTCTTGTTCTTGGCCATTCAGTTATTATTGCATGACAGCCAGCTAATATGAATTGGTCAATGCAGTTTTAGTATGTTATGCTTTCTTCTTGTAATGTCTGCGTACAGCATCTGGCAAATGTCAGTGGCACTGGTTACCAAGATTATCGCTCCGAACATCAGCAGCTGTGTCTCTTGCTAAGTATTATTATCAAAGTAACACCGGGCCACATAGGAAGACCTGACATGGCATCACAATGAAGACTTACAGTGCCTTGCGAAGGTACTAATACACCTTCAGCTTTTGCACATTTTGTCATGTTTACAACCCTAAACATAAAGATTTTATTTAGATTTTTTACTGAAAGTTCACACACAAGTAACAGACAACTGTGAAGTGAAAATAAAATGATACATGATTCTGTTTTTTTTTTTAAAATAGAAAAGTGAAAAGTGGGGCGTGCATAAGTATTCATACAGCATTTTCTGAGTGCATTAAATGACTGCAGAATGTTCACACCTTGCCCTAACCATTAAATAGTGGCCACCTGTGCGTAATATACTCTCAGAATAATTACAGCTGTTCTGTGAGGGCCTCAGAGCTATGGTCAGAGTGTATTGGTCACTAAACAACATCATGAAGGCCAAGGAGCTCACCAGAGAGGTCAGGGATAAAGCTGTGGAGAAGTTTAAAGCAGCGTTAAGTTATACAAAGATTTCCCAAGATTTGAACATCTCACGGAGCACTGTTCAATCCATCATTCGAAAATGGAAAGCGTATAGCACCACTGCGAACTTACCAAGACACGGCCGTCCACCTAAACTAACAGACCGAACAAGGAGAGCACTGGTCAGAAATGTAACCAAGTGCCCCAAGATAACTCTGGAGGAGCTGCGACGTACTGCCGCTGAGCTGGGGGAATCTGTACATGGGACAACTATAAGTCGTACTCTACACAAATCTGGCCTTCATGGACGAGTGGCAAGAAGAAAGCCATTATTGAAAGGAGGCCATAAGAAATCCTGTTTGAAGTTTACTAGAAGTCATATGGAGGACACAGCTACCATGTGGAAGAAGGTGCTTTGGTCAGATGAGACAAAAATTGAACTTTTTGACCCAAATGCAAAACGTTATGTATGGAGCAAACCTAACACTGCTCATCGTCCTGAGTGCACCATCCCCAGTCTCAAATATGGTGGGGGGAGCATCATGCTATGGGGCTGCTTTTCCTCAGCGGGGACTGGGAAGATTGTAAGAATAGTTGGGAAGATGGATGGAGCCAAATACAGGGACATTTTGGAGGAAAACCTGCTGGAGTCAGCAAGAGAGGCTGGGGCTGAGATTCACCTTCCAGCAGGACAATGACCCTAAACACAAAGATAAATCTACAATGGAATGGTTTAAAAACAAACATATTAATGTGTTAGAATGGCCCAGTCAAAGTCCTGACCTAAATCCTATTGAAAATCTGTGGAAAGACCTGAAAACTGCTGTTCACAAACGCTCTCCTTCTAATTTGACAGAGCTTGAGTTGTTTTGTAAAGAGGAATGGGCTAAAATGTCAGTCTCTAGATGTGCAAACCTTGTAGTCATACCCCAGAAGACTTGCTGCTGTTATTGCAGCAAAAGGGGGTTCCACAAAGTATTATTTCATGCTGTATGAATACTTGTGCACGCCCCACTTTTCGGTTTTCTATTTTTTGAAAAATAACAGAATCATGTATCATTTTGCTTTCACTTCACAGTTGTCTGTTACTTGTGTGTGAACTTTCAGTAAAAATTAAAAAATAAAATCTTTATGTTTTGGGTTGTTAACATGACAAAATGTGCAAAAGTTCAAGTTGTATTTGTACTTTCGCATGGCACTGTGTGTAAAGCCATAGTAACATTTTACTCAATAATTGGTATAAAATAACAGAATTTTGATCTAACTCATAACTTTGGAGCTGGGACATCACCAGCTCATCTCTATGGATGGAGATGTCACTGCTTTGTTTTCGTAGCTTTACTGCAAAAACAGCTTTGACGATGATCATTAAGAGAAGTAAGAACTTTACAAAGTTTACATCAACGACCTAGTCGAGAGGCAGCACACAAAGCTAAAGCTACTATAGCTACAATTCAATACACACAGTACAGTTAAGGTATAATTAGAGGTCGACCGATATATCGGCCTGCCGATATTTAGGTGCTTTAGAATATTGGCTACCGGAAGATCTAATGCCAATAAGAGGCCGATATCTCCGGAACTGAAAGTGACTTCCGGAGCTTTAAAATTAGTCAGGGGAACTGAGAAACATCACAATGAAAATCAGTCACAAGTTTGTACCTTGGATTGTGTTTTATATATTTTATGTTGCAGACTTTTCCTTATAATTTCAGAACCATATAGAGACTTGCCGTTTTGTTTTAGAATCGGCTGAATTTTGTTTTTAAAACAAGCTCCCTCTGAAGTACCTACTAAACATGAATGTCCTGAATAAATCAGCCCTATGTGTCTAATAAAGCGCCCCCTGCTGTCACAGTTCAGCACTGACACATTTTACAGTTTAGAAGCTTCATATTATACAGGATTATAGTCAACACATAGGCCAACAATATTGTCCGTGCATATCGACATAGTTCAATAAATAGCCCGGCATCGGTCTTAGATAAACTCATATTGGTCGACCTCGAATTGAAATTCACATATTTGTCTCTAATATAATACAATAGATAAAAGAGAGTTTAGAACGTAATTTAAAAGCAGGTGCTAATTAGAAACCAAAGACCTTAAAGAGGACTTGAAAATAATGGAATTAAGTTTCAGAGCTCCCATGATCTTTGCTGCTCATTCCAGAAATTAGCGACCGAAAAAAAATGAGGTCGACTGAGGAAAATGAAAGACTTATAGAAACACATAGAAAGTCAGTTGTAAATTGACTAAACTGTCTGGTGCTGTAAGTAATTTCTACTACATAAAAATGTCCCTGTTCCTTTACCAACTAATTCTACTACAGGAGTCTGTTCTTGGTTTGAGGCCGTTTCAGTTTGATAACCGTGACGTGCGCTCTATTCCTGTGCACCATACATGATAGACTTTGATTAGTTTTGGTCACTCCCATGGTTTTATTTCAGGAGGGCAATGAGGGGCCACTCAAGGACAAGCCAAAGACAAATACGTTTATCAAAATAAAATAGATACATGAAAGCATTATATTATCCACTTTGTGAGCCCAGCCACAGCAAAGGTTTGAGTTAAAAATTACTTACCAATTCAAACCGTTGTCTGCACTGACCTTTTGTATTTTTGAATTATGAAGTATTTCCAACTTCCTTATATTTCAAGCGCTGGCTCCTCGTCTTGGGAAAGGGACCAGAGACGTCGTCTTTATAAAGTGACAGGAAGCGACAGAGGTTTTGCGACCAGACTTTTCCATGGTATCATAAATTGAATTAATAACAATGGGAGCCCGTTCGGGAGACAGCGGTCCAGCTCATATCCGATACCTGCCTGAGTGTCCCAAACCACAGAGTACAGAGAGGAGAGGACGACTGCAGGAAAACAGGTGGCCTTCTCATCTGACAGTTTATTATTCATTCACCATTACAGATAATTGGGCACTCAGATGGAAGGTCGATGTTATTGCATGTGGGCAGTGGGAAATGATTAAATAAACTTTAAAGATTTGTCATGTTTTCGTACCTTCCTTTCCATGCTAATATTTGGTATACCCAAAGATTAATAGAGTTCGGGATTGTCTCATCAAAACCGCTAACAATTTCTGTGTATTACATAAAAATAAACTAAGAGAGATTTGAAAATGATTATTATTAACCTCTTAACCCCCACCTTAACCAAGCACATTTTCTCCAGTTCAGCTACATTTAAAAGCTCACAGGCCAGAGTAACACCTCATAGAAAACTCATCTAAATGGATCTTTTTCCTCACGTTGTTGCCGCCTTGTTGCCACTTCGATATGTTTTTTTCATTGCCTTTTCGTCACATATTTGTCGGTCTTCTGTGGCTTTTTTGTTGCGTGTTCAGCCACGTTGTCGTCACATTTTTAATGCTTTTTCAATGCTTTTCTTATCATGTTTTTGTCGCTCTTTTGTTTCGTTTTCATCCTCGTGTCGTTGCTATTTTAACACTTTTTTCAAGGAGCTTTTATCTGGGTAATGTGAAACTGGTGAAAATGTGCTCGGTTCAGGTGGGAGTTAAGAAGTTGAAGCATTTGGACTGAACCGAATTTGACTGACACTGAACACAAACAGGCAATAACCATATGATGCAAGATGGCAGATGGATCAGCAGTCCCATCGAAAAACGTTTTTTTTTTGCGGGTTGGAACTCTATAGTTTCACCACATCTTCCATGTCCAAACTTTTTTTCATTGTGGTTTCCCAGTGGTGGAAGTTATACTAAGGTGGCAGGGCTTATATTTGATCACTTAAATTTCAGCATCCTCGGACACATACGCATATGTTTTTTTTCTTCTTTACGTCCGTTTCCTCATAGTTGCTCTTGTTTGGTGATATACTATGGGTAAAATAGAAACGAACTTGACCCCCTTTACTGCTTCAGCCCCTTAAAGTGGGAGCAAATTGTCAATCTTGTCATTATAAATTAACTTCCATAATTAAGTTAACTTGCCCTTGGCCTAACTTGCCCCTTTGAAACCTGAAAAAAAGTCAAACACAGAGATCGGTCGAGAATATGTAACTTTCGGAGGAGAGAAAACCTGTTTTGCAAATCAGACAGACTTTCACAAGGAGCTAGTGAGGCGATCATGTTCAGGAAATGTCTTTTTAACAACCAATTAAAGCAAACCATGCAGTGTGAGTGGGGGCAATTTGAGTGGAGAGGACGGTCCATCTGGGGGACCGAGACAGAGCTGGGGAGTTTGACGGGACGATACGCAGACCGGTGAACCGATGTCTACGGTCTGGAGGATTTTGACAGGTGAACAAAGTATCTGCGGGGAAAGCATTTGCTCCATTGTATGTTTAAAGGGCTCTCATCATTATCTTGTGTGTAGCAGGGATGGCGGTTTAGGCCGAAGGTGTGACTGTGCATCAATAATCACTGGTCACAACGTAAAAAGAATTTCACTTCACCTTAAAGTGGAGAGAGACAGCAGAGGAGAGCGTTTCAGACCAGCAAACGTGGAGATCTGGAGGTCTCTGACACTTTCACAGGTGTGCACAGCAGGGACCTGACAGGAAGTAGTTTGTGTGTGTCGGTGCGTGTGTGTGTGTGTGTGTGTGTGTGTGTGTGTGTGTGTGTAGCTGCCAAACGGGCCACCTGTCTCTCCCTCGTTGTAGTTTTAGTGTTTCCTTTCATCCGGCCCACTGCAGCACAGATCCCAGTCGGAGCCTCCCGCCGGTGTGCGTCCCGGTAGGGTTTGTGAGACGAATGTTCCTAAAGGAGCGCGCTTTTCCTTCACGTTTTATATCTTTGTTCTTTTGTGTTTTATTGAGACAGTTGGAGTGGAAGCAGGAAGTTGGCCAACGCTGCACACCAGAGACAGGTCGAGCTCCAAAGTCAACAGGAGGTCATGCATCAGCGGCGAGCAGTAGCGCTACCGATCCCACATTAATTAATAGGCCTTATTCACCTGGGTGCCATCTGAACGTAAAAACATGGATGAGTTGGAAAAAAAACAGGAAGTGAGGCTGTCTCCTCCACTGACTCTCACGTCGCGGCGGTTTGAGAAACGACTGCATGTTGCGTTCAAGAGCAGGAAGTGAAGCTCCGAAACAGCAGCTGTCTAGAATCAACACATAACTCATCCCTGTCCTGTAACAGACCGACTCTTTGCTTTGAAAAGAGGAGGCTTAAGTTATGAGTGACAAAGAGACATAAACAACACCATGTTTAAGAATATCATAAAAAGCAATTATTTGGCACAAAAAGGGGGAAAATATTGATTATTTTGCTAGTGTTATATATATAAACATAGCGCATACATATTATTATGCCATCTGTTAAAATAAGGTGACCTTTTTTGGCAAAAAATCTTGTAGGTGTAAAAATCAGAAGCAAAAACAAAGTGTGTCTACTTCATTAGTGTTGAAATCTCTTACTTCTGCACCACCCAGTTCAATGAAGTTCAAGAGAGTTTTTCTTCTCTCACACGTTAAATAAGCCCTCCCCATTTATCCGGGCTTTGGACTGACCCAAATAAAACTTTCTGGTTTGGCTAAATTAATATCTGATTATCTGCAGAGTCTTTCTTTCACTAACATCCCCCTAAAATCAACCTACAGTGTATTATCAGCTAGCATTGATTATTATTGCTATAAGTGGATAATATCCTGGGTAGTAAAGATATACATTTGAAATCATTTTAAAATAATGACCCAAATAAATACTCAAGTAAAAAGCACTTGGAGAAAATATTACTTGAGTATTGTGAATACTGAGTAACTGTTTATGTTTCGGTTTAAATTATGGGAAGCAAAAATTGAAATAAGCAGTGCTTTTCTTTAAAAAATAAAGACATTTTAAAACTTTTGAGCTGTCGTGTATTTCTGAAGAAAAAGGGGCACGAAACACAAACTTTCTAGGTCGACTTAAAATGTACGCACAGTGGCACAAGTAACTATATACGTATATTTTTAACTCAAGTAGAAGTTAAATTACCGAATGATACAGTATAACTACTTTAATAAGTACAGTTACATTTTTTTAGTGTGTACTTGATTAAATGTAGGGCCGAGTACTACCCGCCCTTAAAAGTAAACTGGGGGCAATGACAAGTGAGGAAATGGGCGTAAATCGGCACTTTGCTGGAATCCTAAGACTTGGCCCAGCCCCCGTGTCACCCTAGAAGCACCATTGATAATATACGCGCCCTGACTTGGTTTTACACAGAGATGTTGTTTGGTTTGCTTCCCGCTTCTTCACCTCCTCTTCCTTCTGCATTGATGCCCAGACAGCAACCCCCCATCTCTCATCACACATATTTCCATTGGGACATCTCCATCAGACTGCACTAAATTGATCATAACAAGTCAATGGTCCAAGCTCCGGTTCACCTCGTTCCAACTCGCCCCCTCAGTCTTATATGGCCCGTCTGCCCCTCATGATCCGCTTTCATCATCGCACGAGTACAGGAATCATTAGTGGGCTAAGCTATAACGCAGACCAATCTTTTTAATGTGTAGGCCGATGTCCGTGCGCTTGAGAGCATGTAGGTTTCATCGTAGTGTGGAAATGGTCATCTGTGCAGCGTAGGCGTACAGGGGGGGAACCTGATCCGCCGTGAGTGGGAGTGAACCAGGCAGACGGACAGACAGCCTGCTAGAGAGATCAGACCAGCGCTCATTTAGGTCGCACTTTTTTTCTTTTCAAATATACCTCTTCCTTTTATAAAACCAAGGTTTGGTAAGATTATCCACCGCCTCATCGGATCATAATGGAAGCTCGATCCTTTAAACAATACACACAGTGCCTTTTAAATCTTTTCACCTCAGGAAGCAGGCAGCCGAAGGGACCACTCACTTTCAAACAGAGTCTGAGAGTTTTGCTTTAGCTTAAATTAGGGGGAAAAGAAAGACTCATTGGAGGTAAAAAAAGGGACTGAAAATAGTCAACGTTATATTAAGTAAAGTTTGTGTAAAGATGTTCAAATATCGTAAACTAGACTGGGCTTCTTCTCGCTCTTTTAGAAACATACAGAATGAACACCTTTTGCCAGTCAACTCAATTAAATTCACCCTATATAAGAAAGGTATATTTTACTTGAATTTGTCAATAACATAAGCGATTCGGCAGGAAGGATACGTGTGTCCTCTTCACGGGGCCGTATTCTATTTCACGTGAGATTTATTGAGGTTCATTTGAGAAGGTGTTTCTCAAAAGCCACACTTAAATCTGCACCTCGCTGCTTTCATCACTTTGTTTTTTTTTATTTCTGCATGTAACCTCACGTTGACAGTACCCTTAGGATGAGGCAGGCTACTAAATAAACCGTGCTTCCTCTTCCAGAGACGTACAATAGGCTGCAGTCTGTTAGATTTAGTTTTTAAGACATGCCGAGAACAAAGCACAAGTTATGTATCATCTACTTAAAATCGGCAAAACAAAAAAGAGCAAAAAGTAAATCTCAAGCATTGGCTCAAATGACTTCAATTTCACGACATTTACACTTTTTTTCCTGATCTTTGCTTGACATTTCAGACTGGTTTTAAGGTAATTTTGCTTGAAATAAGAAGGTAAAACAGCCAATGAGATAAGACCAAGCTTCTTACTCCATTGGCAAAGAAAATCCCCTAAAATGAAGGTGAAATGTTTTGGAAAACAAGTCATAAATGCCTCAGAACAAGTGAAATAATCTAGGTCAAATGCCCAACTAAATATTAACTCGTCAAAACTAGTAGATTGGATTATTTTGGATTAACTAATCTAGTTAAATAATTTTTGCATTGCACTCTTCTAGGATATTGGTATATTTTATTAAATTTTTATTTTATTAGTTTATTTGAACACATTAATTAACATCACTGTAAATGTGCCAGTCTTAGCTCCAAAGCTAGTTTTCAACTGTAGTCCCTGGGCAAGATGTAGATTGGCAGCAGCAAACAATATACAACAATAACAACAACCATCATTATTAACATATAAAATGATAAAACAATTCATATGTTTTTACTTAATCTATTAATGTAGATTTAGTATTTTTCACCCATATCTCAAAATGTACCTCTGCTATAATTCATGGGTTTAGACAGTGATCCACATCTATTTCAAAATCCTCATCATGTAATTGATGGTTGATTGTTCCTGAACTGTTGAAAACCCAACCTAAAGTCTGTGTTTGTTTGTTTTTCCATTGATACAGCTGTTCCTCCTTTTCAATGGACGAGGGAACATCAGTACCTCACTTTTGAAAAAGTCCCACTGTTCCGCCCTTCTAGGTTTCAGGGAACAGCGGAACCAGGGAACATCGGTACAACTTCTCCTCCACATTCAAACCCCAACCTCAACCTGCCCAATGTTCTCCACGTCCTCCTCCCCTGACAGCTCTTGATGTAAAACCTCAGATTCTCAACCCAATCCAAACCCTTACCCTGAACTCTAAATCCGAGGAGAAAACTGCGATAGCACCGGGCAGCTGGGGGACTGTACCTCTTGTATCCGGGAAGCATCGGGGAAGAGCTTTGCAGGTAACCCCTTACAAGCACTTATAGCAATCACTTTGTCGCCTCATTAAACTTATTCTACTGTAGGCTTGACTATAGATCTGGTTAGCTTGACGAGGTTGTTTTTTGTCGGCTGTTTTGTCCCCAGAGCACTTATCACATTGTAGAAAAATGCCCCACAACTGGCACCTTGTCTAAAGAAACAGTTTGTTAGAGAGTTAGCACTTAAAAATAATTTGGAAACACCAAACCAATATACACAGCCTTCTGGTTTGTGCCCATTAAAAAAGTCACTCAGTGGCGGAAAAAAGGCTCATTTGAAGTATAGTTTTGTTATGTGGTTTTAAAATGGCACCACAGACTGGGTAGTGGCTGAGTCTCGTAAAAGCTGTATTTAAACATGCAAACACACAGTGACTGGGGAGAAGGGTTCAGGGTTTGCCAGGTGCAGAAAATGATTAATGTCGGAAAAATAGCTTGAAAACCAAAGGGCAGATGTCCGCACTGCAAATGCCCAAATGTAACTGGATACTTTATCTCAACAATTATTTCTGTGCATTTCTTTGAGAACCTTCTAAAAATGTGGTCGTCGTGAAATGTGAAAGAGGAAAGTGAGTGACTGGGTTGTAGTAGTTTCACTGGTCAATACGTTGTAAATAAAAGCAGCACTTTCACCATTACCGGCAGTGAAATTCATACTTATTTTCAGAACGTATGTTATTTAACAATGATCTAAACCAGGCTTCTCCAACATTTACACCCCGTGAGCCACTTTTACAAACTAAAAATGATAATGCAAATAGCGCCATATTGAGCTTAATGATTTGGTGCAGGGAAAATGCATAATTGGGACCTCAAACATGTGAGTTGTTTGGCCAAGCTGGAGCTACTTGGAAAAGGTAACTCCTTCAGTTTCGAGATCTCTGCTCTAAGCGGTCGTCAACCCTGACCTGAGCACACACGTTTTCCCTGGGTAAGACCGGGTGTATTTTTAAGGGAATTGATGGTAAAAAATCTGCCAATCACCATGCAACTGGTTTACTGCAGTGAAAAGGGAAGCAGCTGTATGACAATTGAAAGGTTTTCCCAGTGCTTATTATTTTTGAAGGACTTTCTCTTGAGTTCTGTTTTGGACCTTCACATGACACACGGCATCATTTTCCGTAAAGTCCGGACGGAAAAAGAGTTGATGACGGATCAAGGACAGGAAAATGTTAAATAAATGGGGTAAATAAAATCATAAATCCTTGGTAAACATGTTTGGGAGATCTGGCATAGTGCCTTCACAGACACCCGGGAAAGCCATCACGGGGCAGAAACTGGCCAGTGGTGCTCCGGGGAAAAGAGAGGAAGAGCGCAGAGGAAGAGGAGCATGTGGAAAGGTAACGAGGAGGACAGAGGGGACAGCGGCCCGAGTCCAAAGACCCAAAACCTGCTGATTCAATTCACAGACTCTGTCTCTGTCTTTGGAGCTTTCTAATGGTCGGACTGTTCATCTGCCCGGGCTGCTCTGACTGACACGTGGACTCTAGAGCTTACGTAAAAAACAAAGTAAAATCTTATTACTACTCATATAAAGGGTAATTGCTGAGTCCAAATAATTGCTGTGAAAGAAATATAAAAAACTATAACTAACATAAATGACTCACATGGCAGATGAATAATAAATATTGTAAGTGTAAGAAAAGCAGATTCATGGAGGTGGATATTGTTCTTTGTTTATCAGTGAAGCATAAAATATTTCTTCTATGGACTGTAGAAAATAGTGGCAGAGACGGACAGCTGCATATGCAGATGTTGCACCTGTGTCCTCAGCAGTAGAATAAAGTGCAAGAGTTTATCTGTGTCCGGAGCAGGCCTGTCCTGGCAGAAGCATGAGGACGTTACAGCAGCGCTCAGGGCTCAGTGGAAACTTCAGCGTTTATTGGTTAAAACTGGCCCAGGCTCCGGGACCCGGCTCACTGTGTGCTCTGCTATAACACCACTGACAGATGAACAAAGTCTATTTCCAGATATACAAACAATTTATTGGTCATCACAAGATATTTTCCAGCTTTCAGCGATGATTATTTCTAATACTGCAACCACAAATGTCCCAGCATGTGTTTCTGTGTCTCAGCATCTTAATGCCTTAATGCCTGGAGCGTTCTCCGACAACGTAAAAAAGATATGCAAGTTAAATAACATATTTTCACTGCATAATATTACACATAAATATACACTTATATTTCAGTTTACAACTTAATAACACACAGCTTTTGATGAATACAAATTTGTCTTTCAGATATTTGTTGTTGTCCCACAATGTGCCATATGATCAATGCCATAATCAAGTCTTTGAGCGATAAGACAGTCTTGAATAAATGTCACGAGGCTCCCTGTTGCACATGAAGTCTGGTGAAGGTTTCCAACGCAGAAATGTCTCTTAAAGTATTATTTAAAAGTTGATAAAAATGCCTTGGAAGTGCTGAGATTCAGTCCTGGAAATGCTTCACTGGGAAAACGCACTTCTTTGTGGTTCGTGTCCGAGCCGTTAGCTTCTGAGGGCCGTCTTTCTGTCTTTGTTCTGCAAAACAAAAGCAGGAGGAGTCTGGTCAAAAATGTGCACATCAAATAGGAAAACAAGATAAGGTATTAAAGTTCACACAGAGTTACTGCATCCAGAGCAATACTCATTCTAATGTGCTATATTTTAATGTGTGTGACCATTGTCTGCGCTTATGGGATGCCTACGTACGGTCGGACTTTGTTACAACACTGAAATAGGGAGTGTTTGGTAAAATCAGAGAGGCAGAGAAATGGATTGCAGTTGCCGAGTTTGTTCAGGATTTCTTTAACAGCATTAGCCGCGACAGTCACGAGCGGCGCGTGATCTGCATTATCTTTGGTATCGGAGCGCAGAGGCCTTGATTTCCTGGCTGGTGCGCAGGCCTCGCTATCGGGCCAGGAAAATCACATCTCAGATTTTCCCCAGATCACCTCTGCTCCAAATTGCTCAGGACATCCAGAGCTTCTTGGGACAAGCACAGCACGGGGTCCCAGACGCGCGCCTAAACTGCTTTGATAAATTCTACATTTATTACATCAGGAAATATGTGGTTTTCAAAGCGCTATTAGAGTGATAATGGAAAATAGAAACAAACAACTAAACCAGGACTACAGTGATCTAAACCAAAGCACCAACACCGAGCAAGCATTCATTTAGGATCAAACTCAAGTCACACCAAACCCGAGATAATGACTAAAGTATCACTAAACATTATAGAAACCAAAGACAAAACTAGAATATAATCTGCCAGTCAGAGCAGAATTGTTAAGTAGGAGTTAATTCTCATGATTTTGTCCTCCTACACTTTTCAATCTTGGGTTGAACTAAACAGTGCTCTCTAAGCCTTCGCCCTCACGCCCCCATCGGTTTTCCGCTCCCTCGGCCGCACACCTGTTACACATTTCCTCCGAGCGCGGATAAGGTGTAGGTGTTTCACTGGAAAAAATCTGCCTGACTGACATCAACGCGAGGCGGGTAGGTGGTTGGAGTGGTATCAGGAGTTAATGACGCGGTGAGATCATAGGATTTAGGACTTGGACGGGATCGGGTCCGGTCTTCCCACTGATGAGAGGTGAGAGAGGAGACAGAGGGGCTGTTATTGTCAATGGACGCTCCAGCTGGACCCTCAGCGCAGGGCCATTACAAAGGAGTGTGTTATCGGTGCAGCATTTAGCGCTGGGTGACGAGTGCAAACAAACAGTGCAGCATTTGTATAAGCTTCCGAATATCTGGTTTGAGTTTCTACAAGATTGTGTGTTGGATGCTTGTATTGTTTGTGCTAGGAAATTACGGGGATGCAACAAATCATTCGCTTCATAATGATTGGAGTTCAGTGAAAGTATAATGAATGACATGAGAGTTTGTGATCTTCTGCACACTCTCTTTTAAGGCACTCCAAAAACAAAAGAAGCTGAGTTGCCTTAACCCGTCACAGTTCAGTTTATTACTGGTTTTGGCAAAGAATTTGACAACTCAAGCTCAGAGACTTTGTGAGATTTCTGACAGGACAGTGGTTTAAGATTATTTGTATTTGCATTTATTTAAAGGAACAACACATTTTCTAAAAGCACATTTACAAGTACAATTTACTTACAGTTGCGCTCAAAGGTTTACATACCCTGGCAGAATTTGTGACAATTTTTTGACAATTTTTCAAATAGTATGAAAGATAGCACAAAAAGTGTTTTTTCACTCACAGTGAGTGGTTGTGTGAAGCCATTTGTGGTGAAAAAACGGAGTTTGCTCTTTTTAAATCATAATGAAAAAAGAAAATACCAAAAGGACACTGATCCAAAGTTTACATACCCCAATTCTGTGTATCGCCCCCTTAGCATCAATGACACCTTGGAGTCTTTTGTAGTAGTTGTGGATGAGGTTCTGTATCTAATCGAATGGTAAAGCGGCCCATTCCTCTTGAGCATAAGCTTTTGATCAGGGTCATTTTGGTACTTTCTTGAGTGAAAAAAAAACACTTTTTGTGTGATCTTTCATATTCTTTGAAAAACAGTCAAACAAATCTAAAATTCTGCCAGGCTTTGTAAACTTTTGAGCACAACTGTAGGTGTAGGATTATTTCCAATTCTAATTTAAGATTAAAGCCAGAGGTCAAACTGAGGCTCTAAGAACAATTTACAGTGCTCATTTATGCCTCTCATGGCTAATAAAAATGAGTACAGAAATAAATAAAATGTTTATTGATACAATTTGTTTTACTCATGAAGTAAAGAGTAGCCAAGAAGTGCTGTTGTGCCTCTGGACGCACAGTATGAAAAAGAAATGAGATTGAGTTTAAACTTGTCACAACCAACGTCTATAACCAAGAGTTTGTATCGAATATAAGGGGATAGGCATTAAATGAGCATGAAATCAGCGACAGCCTGTTTCGTTCTGATGCCTTTAGGAAGCACAGCTGTGGGTCTGTGTAACGGCTTCAGCAAAAACAGGAGAGGCCCGGGATGGTAGTCAAAACAACTGCCGAAGACTAATAGGGCACGGTCAGATGACATCCCTGCTCTCCTCTTTCTCTGTGCAAACATCACCGAAACAGAGACATACCGCCGCGGGCCCCAAGGAGCCATTTGTCCACACTAATATGATAACCTGATGATGCTTACTTTAGATACGGTGATGATAAAACCTCCTTCAAAATGTCATGCTCCTTTTAAGAAATATCAGCCACGGACAAGGTCTTTCTAATCAGCAGTGTCTCCAGTGCTCCCCATGTGACCAACAATCGCTTTGAAGAGGAAATATATACATCAGTACCGCAATAACACTCATACATGTTAAAGGAGAGGCAGAGGTTTTTAACAATAATAATTGAATTGGAAAACGGACTCAAGAAAGCTTGGTTTACAACATCCAAGGGCATGGCAAAATCTGGAGTAAAAATGTGTATGTTTAATAACTTTCTCCACAATTTTCACTATTATTTATTTATGATTTTTGTTTGTGTTGTGAAATGTTTTATCACAGTATTGTTTTTTCATCGTCCAATGTATCGTTTTTATACCGCTCAATATGAAATGCAGAGTTCTCGCTGCTCCATAAACAAAACCCTACACTTTAAACTCCCATTACCTTTTATCAAATTCAAGCATATTTTTCTAGGCCGAAACCCGACTGTGTTTTCTTACACCAATAACTGGATTTTCCACTCTGTATTGCTGCGTTAAGCCTTTCTGTCAAATGCAAACATCTAATTTAGTCACTGGCTGCTTTAGGGGAATGACTGGTTGGAAAAAATAATTACATCTGGGTACGGGCCTGACAATCTTATAAGGAGATTGGTATTCGAGCGCGAAGTGAAAACGAGTAATATCCCTTTAATTTATCAACTGACTGTAGACTCGGGTGTCTAACAGGAGCTGTAATTACACTCATAAAGTCGTCAATCTGACTGTGGGAGATTATACACCGGCTGTAAAACTGGGTAATAAATAACACTTTAGACTCATTGGGACAGAAACAGGCTCCTCTATGTGTTTGTGGTTTGGTGCGCTACACGTTGACGTGGTTTGCAATTAGGGTTTGTAAAAGCTGTGAAGACGTGCGTTTTGCAGACCTACGTAGCGGCACCGTTCTCTGGTCACGTGTTAATCTCATAATGAGTTTTCACTGGCCTCAGATGACAGCAATGCCTACATACGGGATTTATTGAAAGGTTAATAGCCAACTTTCTCTTACAAAATGTGTAGCCCACGTACTAAAAGACCAGGTTCTTGTTATACGGACTCCTTCACTGCTTCTCGATTCCCAAATGTTTCGAAATAGTTCTGGATCATTGTTAAAATTCACTTAAGCAGCTCCTCCATGAGTCTGTAGAGGCTGCTTTTCTTTCAACACTTTAATTATTCATAGTTGTAGTATCATACTGTTCATGTAAAACTGTATTACTGTATTCACAAGCCTTGCAAAAAAGAGATCCAAACCAAGTTGAAGACACATGATGAAGGGCTGGTGTTTTAATGTATTCGATATTGAATGTAGTTGTAGAATATGTTCATTAACCATTAATATGATCACACACAGATACATCACAGCAATGTTTATAGGATGTAAATAAGATAGTGGTTATAGGGATAACACGGATTTTGTTGCCCTGTTTTTTTCATCAAGAAAACAGTAAAGATATTTTCTGGTTAAAGTCTTCATATTGGGATAAGATAATACGGTTATATTATTTAACCTCTTAACCCCCACCTGAACCAAGCACATTTTCTTCAGTTTGGCTTTACCCAAATCTAAAAGCTTCTTGAAAAAAAAAGCATAAAAAAAACAAGACGAAAAATAAAATGAAAACGCCAAAAAATAAATAAAGTGACAAAACGTGACGAAATGTGGGGGAAAAAACAGACGAAAAAGTGACAAAAACGCAAACATTTTAAGACCAAAGAAAACGTGACAACAACGTGTGGAAAAAGATCAGCTCAGATCCATCTTGTAGCTTTCAAATGAGGCGTTACACTGGCCTATAGGCTGTAGAAAGAAGCTTTTAGATTTGGGTAAAGCCAAACTGGATGAAATGCGCCTGGTTATTTTTATATATATTTCCCCCCAGTAAATCACAGAAGTTTGTCTGGGTAGAAAAGAGGTTCTATAGTATTTAAACTATAGGTACGACATAGAACCTCTTTAACTTCAGTGTTTGTGCAGACTGATCCCATAGTAGCACAATTTAAACCATTATTTGTGCTTTTACCGTTTTAATTGTGCCTGTCCTGGCTCCGCATTTGTGTTTTCACTTGCTCAACTGTCCCTTAAGACGAAATGACAACAGAATGATACTTTTGCTAATAGATTTTGTTAGTTATCTGACCCGGCTTCTTGTGTTGGTGTTAAATTAGGCCGTAACTGCTTCCATGTGCGCGGCAAATATGCAGACAGGTCCAACACTGCACAAAGGCAAACACGCCCACACGCACCAGGAGCGTGGTCAAGAATACATTTCAAGATTAGCTCACTGCGTTTTGAGTCATCGGCAGAGTTCAAAACAGAGACGCAAAGAGGTAACACTTGCGGCGCGTAGGGGCCCGTCTGCGGTCGCATTATCAGTCAATGGGATACAGTTAGTTTTCATCTCTGACCCCCAAACTGCATGCACAAAAGGTGACGCAACGCTTTTTTCCGAACAGACTAATAATAACCGAATGCCTGTAAAACCCACAGTCATTAGCGCACTTTTGCACACGCACCGCGAGCTCTCCGGGACGCGCACGCCTCATTTAACTTCTGTAAAGGAGCAAAGGAAAAGTATAGAGGCGGCCAGTCCCGGTCCCCAAAGCAAGAAAAAAAAAAGTATGTCCTGGTGCTGCAAATTTGAATCACTATTACTCTTCCTGGTACTGCAGTAATGACCTTTTGCAGACACATCAGCAACCTGCAGTACTGTATAAAGGAGCGACGGAGGGCAACGCTGGGGCAGCGTTTGAAAAGCCAAATGCCTGAAGGATAAATGGCCACTCTGATGTGGCCCCAGTGAGTGTGTGTGCCTCTGCCGCCTTCTCTCCTTCCTCTGTCTCACTTTTCCACAACTTCCTGAACACCATTAGTCTCAAAGCGTTGAAAGCCACGTCGCGATCCCGATCCCCTTAACTGAGAAATCATGTGAGAGTTTTAGCCGTCTCGAAAGGAGCTGGCCAGACGAACGCAAGTGGTAGTAAGATAAATGTGCTGCTGTTATGGATTTGGTGCTCCCAGTATCTGTGCTGATTTAGTGCGAGAGAGAGACTGCTTACTACTATCCGTACGTGTCTAGCACTGTCTACTAATACTTGTAGTTCAGGCTCCTTTCACTATCACCATTAAAGCTATCAATATACTTGCGTACACTGCAAGGTGCTGGGCGTGTGTGAGTGGATGTCACACAGTACTGGGAGGGAGAGGTTTACAGAGTTCTTTGACGTCCCCCATCAAAGCCAAGCGTCAATGTGTTTCTCATAGCAGCAGCTGAATTAAACACTGGCCTTAGCAGAGGATAAATCATTTACAGAACAATTAGCTCATTTGTTGCTCCGCTCTGCGCTGCCAACGACTTCCAGACGCCCAGCACCAGCCAGCAACTGTTTGTATGTGTCACTGTCTCTGCGGCCAAACCTTAGATTTACACACTCACACACAAGAGATACGCTCAGAGCACAGAGACTTCTCATTCACCAAGCCGTGCCATCAATTAGACTGACAGCAGCGCTACGAGATTATAAACTGCACGCGTTATTTGCTGTATGTTTACAGTTTGGTTATTTTCGGAAGCTCACATTACTCCACGCCTAAAACGGACTTAACCACATCAAATCAACATCCATCAATCTTTTATCAATCGTTGTAAAGAGCGAGAGTGTTTTTAGCTACCAAAAGTTAGAGCCATTTCTAAATAGAAGATATGTGCTCAGCCTAGTAATATCCACTTTTTTCCTTGCTAGTAGTAGAGTGAAAAGCCTTGGTCTTGAATGATAATGAAGGTTGTTGACAAGAGGAAGTTCAAGCACAAATTGAGAACTACTGCCATAAGAATGGTAAGGTTAAGGTTCCGATCCCAAGCCCAGATAAATAGAGAGTTATGTCACTGAGCTGGGAAGATATCTTGGTTATGGGGTGCTGAGAGATAAGATTGCCCCGAAAAACGCTTTTTCTGTGCCTATTTCCAATTTGATAGTATTGTGTAAACTATCCACCAGGGGGTGCTGCAGGACCCATAGCACCCTGGGTTCTTTCCTATTCTTTACAAAAACGTCTACATTTTTCTTTCAAAACAAACGTGGCTGCTAATGTGAGTAAGGAAATGTTACACATCACATAGAGGATTGTGAAACAGCGTGGTCTTCTGCAGAATCAACACAGAAGCACTAAAAATAATAAAGGATGAGCAACATAATGAACTGGATCGACGGCAAACTTGTGGAGGAATTATTTGCTGACCCTCGTGCTTCATAAGACAGCACGGGTAAAATCCCAATGCAAAATCAATATCACTACACACAAGGACTGCAGTTGACTAGGTGCAATGACTTCAGTGGATAAAAAAAAAAAAATCCATTATTTGGAAAAAGGTTGTCACTGGTTACTACAGTAATTCCATTAATTTGTAAATTACAAGTGAATTGGATTGGCCGTGTTTTTGCTTTAGACCTGGAGAAATGCGCAGCAGTTGCAAAGGAAGTTGTAAAAACCACTGAAGTGCTGTTGAGACGGCTAAGTGGGCAGATTTACACGTTTGAAAAATCCTCGTGTTTTTGTTTGGATCTTAAACCCGACTAAACAAACACACTTCGTCATGATTTAGTGACGTTACAACAGCCTCGAGGCCTTTAAAGCAGAGGACGGACATTTTTTAACTGAACGACGTCAAAGCAGCGTGGATAGAGTTTTAATAGAGGAAAGGACCGGATATGCCAAATTTATCCCAAACGTATTATAAGTAGTGTGTTCCTTTCGTAGCACATGGAAAGACACCTGACAGTGGAAGTAATCAGGTTAAATACAGGAAGTCGGCATCAATCATAGACAGACAGCAAAAGTAATTTTGGCCCCATGTCCTGCACCTCTAATTTACTGATGGTACAGGAGATGACTGCTTTTCGTGGCAAATATGTTTCTATAATAGGGCCGGGGGTCGCAAATCGTCAATGGACCGAGTGTTTCGTTGTGTAATATTGTTCTGCCTCAATTGCGATTTCAACATGATGGCGATCTTTTGCACAGCTATAATCTAAAGCTCAATGTTGAGATTTCTTAAAGGGGCTCCAGCAGTTTGACTGATGGTGCTTATGCCACACTAACACACATGAAGGACCTTTGCTCCTTTCCTTATCGCCTCCTTTCTCACCATCTTCCTGTCAATCTACACTAACAATACCATTGGACACGGTAACCATCACAGCAGTCTAAACAATAATGTAATGAGTCTTAAAATAGCCATACATTGATAACAATAAGGGGAAGACATTTGACTACACAGTTGTTTACAATAATGGGCAATATGAGAGTAAAAGCTTTACAAAAATTAAATGCATTACCGGAAGTAAGGACTGTGACACCAATTGTATCTTAGGTGAAATAAATAAAGTGATGTTCGATTGCAAATGCTGTTTAAACTGGAAGCAGCAGCACAGTGTTTTGAGTAGAGCTCGGACTTAAAACTAAAGATGGTAATGGAGTGGAGTGCTCATGTATCGTAATGGAAAAAGTCATATTTATGTTGACATTTTATTGAAAATCAAGATCAAGACTAAATCGCCCAGCCATTGCCAGACTTGAAAACTAAGCTCATTCAAAATGTAGACTAATACATTTTATTGTCTTGCCTGAGTGAAATTTCAGATGCCGATTTTAATCACGACAAATGCCTTATAGAAATCTGACCTCCTCTCACCTACTGCAGAAGTTCATAATTACTTGGAAAATGGCTCAGTAGAAAATCACTGACATGTTTGTTTTTAAATAGTTACACTGTATGCGCCATAATCGTAGGAAATGAGCGGCTACTTTTCTCACTTTCTGCTCCTCATTGGAAATAACCATAATTGAGGCGGCCGGTCTAAGCAGAGCTGACAGCTGTGATGAACCTCAATGACCAGAAAAAACATACAGAGGCAGCGCTCGGGACACAAAGACTCATTTTGACATCACAATGGCTTCCTCTCTGTAATCACCAGAGCCCACTCCGCCCTTTCGCCCACTTACCCCGACTGAGAGCCACTTTCCCTGGGATTGAAGGAGGCTCAGATTCTGCCAATCACTGCTAACCCTTTCAACACCAGAGGATCTTATCAAAACGTTGCAATGTCACAACTTCTGAGGGGTAATTCGGTGATTCTGACACTACAGAGATTTTATTACTGTTGAAACTCACCACTGCCTCGCCAGGTCCCAAGAGAGACTTGTACCAAAATTCAAACTGAACTTGAGAAGAATGCTTTTCGATAACACGCACCTACATTATGGAACAGTCACATGAAACAGTGTGGTTATGGCTTCAGGACGCTGCTCTCACTGGTTTATGCGTCGTGTATGAGGACACAAGCTCAAGTTCTGTATGTGAATAAACCATTCCTCACTTGAAAGCTAAGAACCTTTAGATCCTTTGGAGGCACTGCCAAGGACTTGATTGGGGAAGTATTGCAGAAGAAGTCCATATATGTTTAAGGATTTGGCAACAATAAGTGTGGGGATCATTCTGCTTTCTGATTGGTTAATAAACAATGTGGGGGAAACACATAAAAATGCACATAAACAAATTTGCTATATCATTATTTTATGAAGAAATATTTGATTTGAACATCATATCTGGAGACACAAATCAAAGCAAAAATCTATCTTCTACTTTATCTTCTGATTATTGTAGCTGCTATCAAGTGACGTGATGATACTGTGTTAATCAGATGAAAAATCTTTATAAGTATTTGTAAATATAATGTTGTATCAACCTTGTATTCAGGACTCTCGTAAATGAGGTTCAGGTGTTCACAGGACTTTCGGATAAAAAAAGTAGATTGTTGTGCCTGATCAAAGAAAAATGAAGGTATGCTCTTGTTATTTTTAAGGTTAAATCCCAATATTGATGTACTATGAAGCCAGTATATACAACATAACTGTATTGAAATACAAAAAGGGAAATAAAAGCTTAGCTTATTGTTGTGGCATTTTTTTTCATATGAGTCCTTATCAAGCCTTTATCTCGTGTAATTCTGTGAATTTTTGTCTTTTACCGATTGTGTGAGAATTCTGACAGAGTATTTTGTTTTATACTGTCACTGAGCAGTAAAACATAACTTTGGACCCTAATATGCCTATATGTCAACCGGACTGTCTTAAATCACAAAGTCTCTGCATGGTATCATAAAGCGCAGTAATTCAAAGCAGAGAAATATGGCGCGTTGTAGCAGCTCTAATGAAAGCCAGCGTAACCCGCGCGGTGATAAATAAGATATTCGGTCAAAGGCGTCTGTGTTTGAGGGTTTTGACATGAGAAAAGTCTCCAGATTGTTTTCTGCCCAGCGTGCGTTTACAGGTCAAATGTAGGTGCGCGGTAGCGTTTTGACAGCACGGGATAGGGTTACACTGCGCTCACTGACAGATGCTGTGACCTCCACCGGGCTGATCGATACGGGCAGAGCACAGAGATGATGGCAACCGGGAGATGGACAGGGCTGTAGGGTAGCTACTAACCTCGGCTTCTTTTTTGTAACAGCGATCCCAAATATCGCCGTAAATGAAAGATGGCGCACAATATAATGTCCAGCCATATGGAAATTCCACATGAGAAAAACACAACCTCTTAGATGCTGTTTGGCCGTGTTTATTCCTCAGTTAACCTCTTAAACCCCGCCTAAACCACGTGCATTTTTTCCAGTTAAGCATTACCCAAATCTTAAAGATTCTGGACTGGAGTCATTTGAAAGCTAAGACCTACAAAACTCTAAACAGATCTTTATCTTCATGTGGTTGCCATGTTGTCCTCACTTTATTTTTCATCACTTTTTTTGTTGCTTTTTGTGGCGTTTTCATTTTTGTTTTCGTCTGTTTTTTGTCGCTATTTAGACGTTTTTAAATTTTGAGAAAATATGCTCGGTTAATGATACATTTTTCTCCACCACAGGGATTTATCATAACCCAAACCCCAACATTGATCTGGTATGAATTCTGTAAATAGCATGTGCTCAAACTGGCTTTGACTTAATCTGTAAAGCGTCTTAGAGTGTCCAAAAAGCGCTATATAAGCAAGAGAATGGTTAGTATTGGTAATATTAATAACACAGCAGCAAAATGCATTACCTCTTGTTAAACTTTATTACCAACTATTTCCATCCTATTCCTACGTTATGCTCACCATATGTTGTGCCTTAAAGTGCAAGGGAATCCTATTGAAAAATTAGCTTCCAATTGACACACGCCCCACCCAGACCTCCTATTGGTTAGACTCTGAGTGAGTGACTCTACAATCGCTACTTTAAAGATTTGTGATTTAAGCATAAAAAAACATAGCCTAATATGAAGTTAAACTTGCTCAACTAGTACCACAATCACATGCGTTTCCGGTTAGTTAGAAAAACATAAAACCTGTTTGCTAAGGGACATTAAAAAACTCTTTTGATTTTGATTGAATAGCAACCAAGTGTGCAGCCCTGTGTGTGAAATAGTTGTCTAGGCTCTGGGACAATCGTGACAAGGTTGCCACGACTATTAAACAATCTCGTAACAGGTGGGACAGGTGTGAGGCTGTTATAGTTTAGCTGAAGGTGTTGGACTGTGGACACCTTGGCCGCTCTCTGCTTAGTGGTGGTGGTGGTGGTGGGGGGGGGGGGGCGCTCGCTGCTGAGACTCAGGTTATCCCAAAGCTCCGGGGTCCCAGAGTTTAGACAGTGAGCGGGGTATTGGCTTTCACACACTGCTGGGGCAAATGGGGGAGTCTGCCAGATGTCAGCCCTTCGCCCATAAATCCCGCTAAATGGGCAGCGGCTGCTTTTGGGGGTTGAGGGAGACGTCACCTCTCTATCATCTTCTGGGTGTTTGCTGAAGTAGAAGCAGGAGTCCTATAAATTTGATTCAGACCCGTCGGTAGAAAAATACATTCTTGATTTCCTGTGATTTTTCATCGGGGCTGACGACTTTTTTTTTTCCCCTCCTGCTCGGGGGTGTTCATGATTATGGCGGTTTCCTGAGCTGAATCACTTGAAGCTGAACTCACACTGGATCTGGTCTCTATTGAGGTGTAGAGTGTAGGCTGATAAGGCACTAAGGAAATTGTAATCGTAAATTAAATAGGGCTGTGCTGTCATTACGGCTGAGTCCCAAATGATTAGCAATGCTTGACAGGTTTTGTTTGGACTAGGCCCGAATGCATGTTTTTGTTTAGCACATGATCTCCACAGCAATACTGATTTATAGATAGTGCATGCAGGACATCTATTATAACAGAATCAATTAAGTTTTGCTTTGGCACAAATAATTCAATGAGCTGTAAGCAAGAAAAGCTCTTTTATTGTATCATCATCCATAAATGCGCCTCATATTCTACCTTGTCAGACAAACCGCACATATATCGTCCCGTGATCAACATATCTGATTTAAAACACTGTTGTGCAACTTCTATTTTTGCGTTGCTGCCAGTCAATCTCCTGTTTCTGAGGCCGATTCCTGAGGAGTTGTGATTAAAACCTTCTCATATTCGGACTGACGTCAATACATTCTTGAAATTATACACATGGTTTTGGACGGCTGTCAAGGGCTCCCAGTCGTAAATCTCCCTCTCTCTTTCTCGCTGTATAAATAGTCTTGTAAAATTCTGATTTTAAAGTAAAGAGAGAAAAACATCTCAGTTAAGGTCAGGCAGTTTTAGGACAAGTCCTTGCACATTTTGTCTGCGTTTTAGTAATCAAAGCCTGTAACGCTGCCTGACCTCTACGCTGGCTGACCTGACTGAGCTGCAACAACAGAAAAACATCCCTGGCATTGGCGGAAGTGTTCAGAACGCACCAGGAGCCACCTTGAACTGTTGAGCCACCTGCCTGAGTAAATCTACCTCCCAAAAGTGCCATAACACACAGGCCTTCACCAAAAAGCAGGACTTTAAAAGGTTTTGCTTTTATCATCCCAGTGGGCCAATCAGGTTTACAACCTCAGTCACTGATCTTAGGTCAACTTTTAACATAAAATTGACCCGAAACCACCACCACCAGCAGCAGCAGCAGCAGCAGCAGCAGCAGCACTCTCCCATAAGGAGCTTCACGGTACACTTACACTTAAGTGCCCGTTGGAGACAAGTTAATCATTATCCTGTTAAATTAAACAGATCATCCAATAAGATTTTCCAGCGCTGATTAAATTAATCCACTCAATTTGTCCAAGAAGTTTTAGACAAATGGCAACCAGCTGATTACACAAGCACTGTAGTCTCTTACTTTACATTCAGCATCAACCTATGTACTGTAAAGTATGTAAAGCTCTGAAACACGGGTTCTCTACTTTTTTGAGACCAGGGACCTTTATCGAACAGAAAAAAATCCCATGGACCCCCTACTCCTCCAGAGCAAATCAATGTATGTGACATTATGTTAAAGTCAAGTGTTAACCAAATTTAAGTGAGGATTAATTGCTCTGAGTAATTATATAACTGGTATATTGTTTCCACTATCAATGTTAAATATTAGATCAATAAAAAAATCTGTTTTTAAAATTGTCATTGCTTAGAAACAACTGCACATGGCACAGGCCGGACCCCAGTTTGAGAATGGCGACCCTAAAATGACGTGAGGGCATTTTCTTATGGACTGGACGGATTTTTGGTGATATTTCTTACCATTTTGCGCTGGTTGCTGAGGCAGAAGGTGCAGATGTGTTTGGGCTGGGCGGACTGGTCTCGGTTCGGGGATGAGTTGACGTGGAAGAACGGCGGCGAGGGGGCGTGGCACGGCTGACCATCGTGGACCTCCCCCAGGAGCAGCACGTTGCCCAGGTGACTGATGTAACTGCTCGCCAGGCGCAGCGTCTCGATCTTTGACAGTTTCCTGTTTGGAGCATTTCATGTTAGACAGTGAAGGTAAGTCCAATATATGTCAAATAAAATTCAGATTGTAATTTAGAGAAGAGAATTTAGCTAATCTATATACTTTGTTGGCGAGATTGCAACTTAACTATAAAATTTGATCCCCAAATCACTACATATTTACCTTTTGAATACACTTACTGAATATAGACACTTTTGAGTAGTGGTTCTCAACTGGTGGGTCATGTACTGTTTTGTTGATGGTGCAACCAAAGAAACTCCTGAGAGTAAATAATACTGGGGTTAAATTTAAATCAGTATTATTTGAGTCACAGCTCGTCTATCGGATGAAGGCGGGTCATGCACTTCACCAATTGAGAACCACAGCTTTTAACTTAACTGACTTTAAAAGCCAATTTAAAGTCATTCTATCATTTATATTGCGCTAAAGGGAATGAGTGTTTGCATCCAGCCCCTCTCCTGTACCTGTCCGCGGGCTCAGTGGGGATGAGGGTGCGCAGGGCGGTGAAGGCGGTGTTCACAGAGTTGGTGCGGTCCCTCTCTCTGGCGTTGGCGGCCGTCCTCTGGCGCACCTCCCCGACCCCGTTTTCGGCGGACCCCGGGGGGGCCAGTCTCCCCAGCATGGCCCCACCTATCCCGGCGCACAGCTTCCTCTTCCTGCTCATCTTGATGTGAAACGCGGAGGGGGACGAGGACGACAGATGGAAGGCAGAGTTCCGCTCGTCCGAACCCGAACCCTCGCTGCCGTTCTCGTCATCGTCCTCGGACAGCAGAGCGATGTCGCCGTACAGGAAACGACCTGCGGGAGGCGCTGTGCGGAGCATGGCGAATGTCATCTTCACCGGCGAATGAGAAGGCTGTCAAATCCCTGTGAGGAGTCCACTTGTGAGATTAGTGGTTTGAAAATGAGCACACAGAGTCAAAAAGGCAATCAGCTTCCAACTAAAACCAATCACAAATATCCCTGGGATGCAAGGAAGCTTTATCACTACAAAGAAGAGTCAGTGTTGACAAGGTCCAACTCTAGACACTTGACATCCCAAACATCAGCTAGTCCTTTGCATGATCCTTTGAAAGATGCAAGTATTTCACACATTCAGTCCAGGTACACTGAGATCTCTCCTCTCTCTACTCTGTTATTGTGATTGCTTGAGTTCTCTGGCCCAGTCTCCGGCTCCGTCACAGCTGCAGTCCCTCTGCTCTCCCCGCGTCGGCTCCACGTGTGCCTGCTGTCTGAGTGTTTCCGTCTGCCTGTGGTCTTATAGCCGGTGGGAGGACCAGGGCAGCCCGCTCCGCTCCTCCCCCTGGGCAGCGTCGGTCCCTGGGCTGCTGTCGAGAGGCAGGCCAGAGACACCGGAGGCAGGAGGCGCACCATCAGCCGCAGTTTGTCTTGGCCGCGCGCTGCAGTGTTTTCAATGGGAAATCCACCCAAAAACACAACCTTGCTTGCATCATCCTCTCATTTAGTGTGTGGGATTGATGACATTTGAGGACAAGGGGCCGACTGAAACAGATAAACACAAATGTTGTAAATCCTGCGATATGTCAGAGCCTCAGAGCAGACATTACTCATTGATCACAGTGGGATAATCGCAGACAAACAGCTGCTGGTTCTGGACGGCGCCGGACAGAGCACAGTATTCATACAAATCCATGGCGTTTGTTTGGGGTGTACCATCAAAAATGTCTAGGGATCATAAGCTGGCACACATTTTTAGTTCAACTTTATGAATTCAAAAACAAAATAATAATTAAAAAAAAAACTAAATGGGGTGCTTTTGTGAAAGACCCTGTACCTGCATTTGGTCTTGTAGTGGAATGAAGTTGGTTTTATTCTCCTTCAGTATTTTGTATATCAGACCTCAGCACTGTGCGCTATGAAACTAATTTTATTTACTATGAACTTGTAGGCTAGTTGTTGTTCGCATTACTGTGACAGAAAAACTAAGCTTTGGCCCTGAAAGTTGTGAAAAGTGCTAATAAACGTGTGAACAAATGTGGAAAATGTGTTACTATACAAGTATAAAAGTTCTTCAATCAAATTATTACTTAAGGGAAAGTACTTGCTGTAACTGCTGTAAAAAAAACGTCTTCATTCAAAGCATAAAGTACAAATCAGTCTGACCTCTTAATCCCCGCCTTAACCAAGCGTATTTTCTCCAGTTCGGCTTTACCCAAATCTAAAAGCTTCTCGACGGGACCCTACAGCCTATCCTCCTGACTACCAGGGGGGGGGAAAAATTGTCTAATCATCTTTTTTTTTTTATTCCCCAACCCAAAGCCCCACCCCTTCATATTTGGTATCATTGAAAAGCCCTAAATGTCTTCTGTAGATAGCAAAGGGAGTTAATGCAGTAGTATGGAGTGGGTAAGAGATATTGAGGTTTACAGATGTCCTCCACAGAGGACAAATTTGAACTACTGGTAGTCAGGAGGATATAGGCCAGAGTAACGCCTCATTTTACAGCTAAGACCTACAAAACTGATCTAAGATTTTTCCCTTGCGTTGTCGTCACGTTTTTGTCGCTATTTTGACGGGGTTTTTTTCAAGAAGCTTTTAGATTTGGGTAAGGTCGGACTGGAGAAAATGTGCTCGGTTCAGGCAGGGGTTAAGAGGTTTTAAATAAGTTATGAAGAGTAACTTTTTGGCTCCAAAAAGAACTCAAACCATAGAGTTAGTAGCATTGACCGTACATTTGCACAGCGCCACCTACTGTTCTGCAGTGTGCATTAGAAATATTAGTGGGACAAAAAATGCAGCTGCAAAAAATGGTTTACTCCAAAGTAAAAGTTACTTTGGCGCGTTTTTCGAAATGCAGTGGAGAAGAAAGTATTATATTTAACTTTCAAATGTAGTGGAGAAAAAGTTACTGCTCAATAAAAAGACAACTCAAGTAAAGTGCAGATCCTCAGAAACTCTACTAAAGTACAATACTTTAAGTACATACTTGCTGGCCACAAGAAACAATTTAAACTTTGCCTGCTCCCTTGTTCATTGTTTATAAATAAATGAATAAAAAAATCTGGTACAGAATATTTATCACTGTATTCCTGCCCACTGTTGAGCCCCCAAACAAACAAACAAAAAATAAATAATTATATGTAGTGGTACTGTCTTAGAGTGTGTGTTATCAACTAACCTTTTGATCCTACAATTTCAAAGAAATTACAAAACAAAATTATTTTTCCTATATTTATTTTGCAGTGCTTGGGGAAAAAAAATCCTATTTCTGACATCACTTTTTGGAAAGAACCCATCTTTACGCAGCCTTAAATCATGATTTTTCAAACATTATTGTAGAGATAAGATGGATTTGTCCATGACCTAATCGTCCTCCTCAATTTTTCCACACTGAAACTTTCTTTTCTGAACACATCAGGTGGAAGCTGCCAGTAAGAGGTAAGACCCGTGCTCTGTATATTCCTCTCGAACACAGCGAATCTTGAGATGACCTCCATATCTTCTTTGGCCTCTTTATAGGTGTTAGTTTATGCACAGAGGCTGGCTCTCGAGGGATTGAGAGACTACACATTAAATGTGTGTACGGAGGAGAGCTGTTATTTTACTCACTAACACTCCAGTTAACAATCCATCTTCCTCTGTAATGCAGGAGCAATGGGACGAGACAGTCAGGAGAGGACAGGGGAGGAAATGAAGACAAGGGAGTAAGTGTGTTAATGACAGCCCGAGCTGAGCAGTCTATCTATTACACAAGGCATCCAGGCACACCTTCTGCAATACCTTACGCTATAAAAATGTCCTTGCATCTTGAACATGTCAGCTTAACCAGAAGTAAGACACAAACCTCAAATTCAAATGTGCCCCTTTACATTGGGGATTTCAATTAGTATATGTGCGGCGTTTACTTTCCAAAGAACTGCCTGACCTTGTAGTTTCCTGTTTTGAGTGAGCAGCGGTTAAAGGTTGACAACCTCTCTAATCCCCAGCTATGAAGTCTGTAATCCTCGGTAGTACATCACTGCAAACCCAAAGCCCAGCGGCGATACCGGTATGCCTCCATTGTGTAGATTGGCAACCGTGAGCTGCTGCTGCTGAAAACCAATAGCACGGTGAATAATTTGTCAGACCTACACAATGTAGCAATCAGCACCCATCCATCTCTCGCCCACTCACACTTGTCTGAAACTCACTCCGTTGTTACTTTTTCCTTTGTGTCACTGCCCTTAAATCTAGGTCTGTTTATGCCATCGGCTGGTTAGATTTATAGGAAATGCAAAGGAGGAAATACAAAGGAAAATCTATATGAATGCCTTAAATTGACATTGCTGTCTTTGATGCATGTTGCAGTTCTCGGGTCGAGTGTTGTCACTGGTGACCTCTTGCAGTAAACACTTATAGACCTTCACTGCGGCAACTGCATTAAATATTATACTCAGATCTTTTACAAGCTTTGTGAGAGCTATAATCTCCAAAAAATGTCCATCATGAAAAATAAAACTCAGTAAAACCCAAAAGATTCTGTATGCCTTGCCTCATAAACAGCAGTTTCACATTTTGAACGCGGCGTCGTTGACTGTGGTCCATTGTTACATGCGTTTGCATGATCTTCCTCTGATTTGCATCTCCTTGGAGCCTGTTCTCGCTGTATCCATTACTCTCTGAATTGCTGCCCTCGGGCTGAAAAACATTTCATACGCGGCAGACGTTACAGTGATGTTTTTGCACAATCACACATGATTTACAATGCCAAAGAAATTACATAAAAAAAGGAATAATTTACACAAAACTATGTAAAATATTGAGTTGCAGAAGTTCAATTTCACCCAATAGTATAGTATGATCCAACATTATGCACATCACTCTTTAAAATTATGAAAATATGTAGCGACAAGCAGTATTGAAGATTGCTGTGAGAAAAGAAGGTGCACAAAGTCATTCAGCACATTTGTTTAAAGGTAACTCTCATGCAGGACCCGCGTTTTAAACCTATGCATTGGGTGGGCTCCCTGTAACGCCTCACCACGAGCCTCCAACAAGATCGAGTTTGAATGAAAGTTATTTGTAACACCTGTGCTCTTATAATGACACTCAAAGAGAAACGTCTGCGGTGAAAAGACTTGCATCAATAAAGGTTTTACGGATTTCCTTTTAGTTAGTGGTTGAATAATAATACAATATAAACTTAGGCCAGAAAAACAGTGTGTGAAATGTATTTTATTCACAATCAAAGTGATACTAAAACAACTGTAAAGAACGAGCAAAGAGGTAATTAATCAAATCAAGCTTTTGACAGAGACAAATTACTCTTAATTTTCTTTTGGGGCAGAGTTGATCACAGTCAAAGATCCATGAAGGAGGCAGAGCTAAACTAACATTAGTATAACACATTGCTTTACTCGCGTCGTTTTCATCAATAAATCAACTATTAAGCACTCTCTATACTGCAACTCATACAGTGCTCATTCACTCACATTAAAATGAATGATTTCTCTTGAACTCATGTTTCTAAGTTTCTATGGCGTAATTAAGACAAAGGTGCTGTATAATAGATTTCCACTTAATAGGCCTGATAGTAATAATTAGATACAGTATGTGCTTTTTCAAACTGAGAGCTGTTCTCCTTTAAAGACAAAGCAGCGGCAGCAGCAGCGGCAGCACAGTAGTACAGCACCATCTGATAGTCATTAAGCCCTCCTCGCTCCTCCTCTCTCTCTCCGCAGCCCGATCCGCTGCACTCAGACGTATTATTCATTAGTCTGAGTAAAAACACCCACCCGCTCCACCAGGCCAGGCTCAGTCCGCCCCCGTACCCCCGTCCCGCAGCCCCTGTCCCGGCTGAACCGCTCTGGCGTGGGTCACGGAGCTGTCAAAACTCGGAAGCTGGTCTGGACCTGATACGGCATGAGATCTGAGCCATTTATCATAGTCCAAGGGCCACTGTGTTCACTCTGGGGCGCAAAGCATTCGGAGCAGAGGCAGGGGAAGAGTAAGTGGTACTGGTACAGAAATATCAAGGGGACACGGTAGATCCTTGCTTTTGCGTTCCCAAATAACCTGGTGGTGGTGGTGAAGTTTGCCCGTGCTGTTTTCCCCTTTGTCTGAATATGTAGTTTTTTCAATCGACTGTCCCTCTTGTCACGACCAGCATTGTGTGACTGGAATGAGCAAAGTTGGTGGAGTGTTTCCCAAGAGCACAACACAAGTATTTCGCTGACCCTGTGGCGTGAGTGGGCAGACTGCACTGTCACCCAATAGGCTGGCACGCCACAGGGTTGGGAACACTGTGGACTCAAAATGACAAACATTCACAAACAAAGTCATCCAGTAATCACAGTGATGCCAAAAGTGAAAGTTAGGAATCAAGTTACTATCATTATTTAAGATTATTCTTCAGCATATTTGTAAATTGAGGTCACATATCAAAGCAAGCTATAGCATTGGACCTGTTTTTAAATATTTTCCTGCTTGATTTTTTTACCTCCTAACGCAACTGAGCACATTTTCTCCAGTTCTAAAAGCTTCTCGACTGCAGAGTTCCCAGCCTATGGGCCAGTGTAATGCCTCATTTGAAAGCTAAGACCTACAAAACTGATCAAAGATTTTTCTTGCCGTTGTTGCTGCTTTGTCGTCACTTTTTCGTCGTATCATTGTGCGATTTTACTGCGTCTTTGTTCCTTATTTGCTGGGTTTTTGTTGCTTTTCTTGTTGTGTTTTTTAATGCTTTTTCAGAAGCTTTTAGATGTGAGTAAGGCGAAAATAGTTAAGGCGGGGGTTAAGAGGTTGACATGCACAGGGTTCTTTGTTGTTTGAAGTCAGAAAAGTTTGAGAAACGCTTTGTTTGTCAGTGGCATGAACATAGGAAACTGCTGAACTTGCTATTTTACATAAATAAAAATGTAAAGGACCATTAGGGCTCCACATTTTAAGGTAATAAATTACACAGCGTTACTTCAAGTGGTCATTGTGGTGCAGTAAATACAAAATACCTTAACGTGAAAAAGTGTACAGGGACATCTCTACTATGCTTCTGGACACGCATCATGCATCGTGAGGGGCTAAAACCAAAATACATAGCAGGAAACGGAGGAAAACACAGGAGAAAAAGAGTGAGGGGAAAGCAGTTGGTAAAGTGAGATGAAGAATAAAAACGGCTGTGGTTAGGAAGCAGAGGAGGAAAGAAGAGGAGACGAAGGAGGGAGAGGACGGAGGGAGAGTTTGGCGGCGGCTCCAGACTGCATGGTGAACTGCATGGGGAGAATGGTCGGAAGTGCTGGCCCCCCACCACCACCACATCCAGCCCCCGATCCAGCCACACTCGAGCGCGTTTCCCCAGGGATCCAGACTCTACAGCTGGCCTTATTAAACTGCGAGAGGCGCACGGACCCAAAAAAAAAAAAAAAAGAGGCAGAAGGAAGGAGAGGTCACACAACTGGAAGACATCAGCTGAAGCGCGCTCGCTCCCTTCGTTTTTCCGTTCATATGCATTTTATGATAGACTTTCTCACAAACACGCTCGCGGTGCACTGGGTTCAGACACATAGTAAAAAAGCTATTGTTTGATTCGACATCCCTCAGAAAACGCTGTAAAACAATGAAACAAATGCAGGGGGATTAAACGTCTGCGTGACTTTTATCTTGTTGGTGTGAGCGCGTCTGAGCGCTGTCATCGTTCAGCCCAGCGCCTCTGCAGGAGGGTGGCTCCCTGGTTCGTTTAAGCCAGAGCTGTATTTGTGCACGCCGCGGGATAATAAAACAACTTTGACGATTCCGGGTCTGGTTCTAATCAATTTTACGCAGTTCAATTTGAATGTACTTTTTCATCAAGCAAAATGTAAGAGATTGAGCTGTCCTGTGGTGAAGGATTTTGACATCATCGCAAACGTTTTCAAAAGTAGACTCTATTGTTTGGGAGATTATTGGCCTATAAGAACTAGTATTAATAGTTCCCATTTCTAAAAGTCTGTAAAGATCTTTGGGGTGGAGAAACTTGCCTTGCCATTATTCTACGCTTATTCTATGTATTGACCCCTTGTGGCTGGAGTTAGTCCCATATCACTTCATACTGGCATCCGTTGAGGGTTTTCATCTGAACCCTCTTTCAAAACAGCTGAATTTGCAAAAAATCATAACAGTGAAGAAACATATTTGAGACACTGCAGACTTAAAAGGGACTAGATGGAAGTTTTCATTTTATACTCGCTACTGCCATCTCAGGTCTTACGTGTAACTGCAGTTGCTAAATCAAGCTCGTGCATGACGACTTTTTGAGTGACAGGAGTGGCAGGATTTTGCGGCAGTTTTGGTGAATACTGTAGGTCTGAGCTCATTCTTCCAATTAGGACATTGCTGGAGCAAGTAAGGGGTAGAAAATACATTGTTTTAAACATTTTTAAACTCCGTCTAGTCCCTTTAAACATTCCCAAAACACCTCAACACCAGGCGGAATGGTGGCTGAGTGTTTTGCGCTCTTGCCTTACAGCTAAAAGGTCCCAGGTTCAATCCCTGGCCAGGGCGTTTCTGTGTGGAGTTCAGTGTCTCCTCCGAGTGATCCGGTTTCCCCAGCCTCCAAAAACATGCTGGTCAGGTTGGCCGAAAGTGGCGGCGCACAGAGTTGCAGTGGCTCAAGACTAACCCAACATCTGATCTACACAATTTTGTTGTATAATGATGACAATAAAGTTCTTACTGTTCCTCTTCAATTACAGCTTTGAGAGATCATGTGGCACTTTTACAGACATGCAGAGTAGCCAAACAAAATGAATGAGGTAAAATGCTTGAAAATGAGGTCTAAACTAATTTAATTCAATGCATTTTCACATATTGATTTAGTCGCTTGTAAGTTTGCTTGCAGTTGAAAGAACTCAATGTTTTTCTCAAAATAATACAGTATTACTTAAGTAGAGTGATAAAGCTGCTACTTCAAGTACTGTTACTTCAAAAAGTTACTCAAGAACCTATGCAGAACTATTACTACTTTAGTCATGTACTTTTTAGTCCGTAACAGTTATAAGAAACATCGAGCAGCCCTTGGGAGCAACATGTAAAAGAAACAGGCATTAGCGAGTGGTCCCGTATGAGTGGACACACGTCAAAACAATCTGCTTCTCTTCACAGTCAATCACTGACAAAGCACTTTATATTACACGCTGTTCTCGTGCGGCTTGGACCTCTGTTTATGGTTTGAATTAATACTGGACACAAATACACAGAAGGCAGGGAACTGTTATTGTTGAGAAGCTGCCATTTTGGAAGCACCGCCTGTCACCTGTGGAACATTTGTTTCTCTTGTTCAGTAACTTTGAAAGGTGTGTAGATGTATTAGCATGAGCCCTACTCTCCGGGGAAACTGATAAAAGCTCAGTTGAACCAAATCACTTCAATTCGGACATCTGTAGTGAATTCGCAAAGGGGAGGAACGGTAAGAAGCGAACATACTTTTTAGACTTTCTCTCAACATAAAGTCTAGCTCCCTGGACAGTTCGAAGCCAGTAGCAGCGTAGTTTTCAGTGTAGCATTCAAGACTGAATCTGCTCATTTGAACATTTTTCCAAACAAGAAACCTTTAGTTTGTAGTTTTAGTTTTCACCTACATTTACATACGATCTTCAAAAAGGTAAAAATGGGAAAATCTAACTTAAATGTCCTCCACTCTGCAGTAATATGAGTTATCAGGCTGGATTCTTAAAATAAATCTATATTGTATAAAATGAGTCTTTCTAATGGGTCTTTGAAATGAAGCCATACCAAAGATTCGGCTCCTGTTTAAGATCCATAAATCCCATCACATGTAGTAGTTTTTAGTGCAGCTCTACGGGACGGAGAAGTGGAGTGGTTTGTATGAGCGGTGATGTCATTGCTGCTATAATGAGGTGGCAGCAGTGGACCACCTGAGCCTCTCACCTCTGCGCCTCTGTAATTTTAACTCACTTTTCTCCATCTGCCAACATCAAGGGCAGCCACTTTTTTCTCTCTCTCTCTCAGTGGTTTGACAGTTTGCGGCGACAATCTGGTTGGCTAAAAATACAAAACACACAGCAGAGGTCACCAAGGCCTAGTTTTGATCACATGCAGAAGTGCGGAAAAGATGACAAGTTTTTAAACCATAGCAGCTAACAAAACACTTCAATCAGAACTATACATTCTTCATTATATTCAACAATAGTATAAATGATTACAGTATATATTAAAGGTACTGCTTAAAGAGACTATACAGAGTTGAATGTTAAAACTAAGTATTTTCTTCCCCCTACATGTTCCAGCCATGTCCTAATGTGTAGAATGAGCCCAGACCTGTTCACCACAACAGCCTTTAAAATCCTGCACTGTCACTCAAAAGGTTGTTACTTTGGGTCCGAAGTGCCGTCATGCACGAGCTTAATATAGAGACTGCAGTTATGCATAAGACCTGAGGTGGCAGTAGTGAGCATAAAATGACCAACTTGCATCTAGTCTCTTTAATATAACATTTCTGACTATAACGTTGCCAGCAATACAACACCTGCTCCTAATAACTGACAGTGCAATGGGTAATAAAAGAATGGATGTGGACGACCTAACATCTCATAATTGGCCTCCTTAAACTTAGTGAGCTGCTCAGAGACACGGTGTTTGCATGTTTCAGTTATACAATAAACTGTAATAATATTAATGGTTGTATTTGATTCTATTTATATGGTGAAATGATACTTGGTGTGGCTTTTAGTAATATTAACGCACGCATGTCTAGAATTTCACTTGGTCCAATAGTAAGACTTACGGTAGAAGCGACTCAAGCGAGTGCTACCAGGTCAGGCCATGTCAGTAAGGCTTTAGGTGATATTGAAAGTATCTGTTTTGTTCTTTTAGTAAGACAGAAGGTTTGTTTACCTCTAATCGAAGAAGAGTATTACACCTGTAATTTAAGGATACAGGTAACCTTGCAAGTAAAAGTTGGTGCTTAGATGTAGCCATTTTGTTCATATTTGTAGGTAAAGTAAAGACATTTAACATTTTACTTGAACCAGGCACATTATTTTTCTCCAGTTTGGCTTTACCCAAATCTAAAAGGTTCTCAAAATTGCCTCAAAATAGTGTCAAAAACGAGGATGAAAACGCAAACAAAATGTGACAAAAACACTTCAAACATATAATGTAACAAAAACACGGCGACAAAGCGACAAAAAAGTTATACTGCTGCTGCAGACCCTATGACTTGGACGGCAGGTGGCCAGTCACATTCCAAGGGTTCCCTGTATCCCCTCTGGCCACCCCCAGACATGCCCCTGCTGGGATTTGTACTATATTTTGTTTTCTGTGCTGAAAGGAACATGCATGTATACTGGGCAGTGGGAACATGGATATCACAACATTAATGATAACAAGCAATGTTTTGCATCATGCTTCAGTTTAATAGTTTCAACACTAAAATTAAGGCTTCTAAGTCTTTTATATCTATTGCGGGGGGAAATGACATAAGGGTTTTTGTACAGATCAGAGGTAATTTAGCATCAGTAAAAAGTGACTTAGGTTTGTTTTTCTCAATATAAATCTGTGGTCTGCTCCAGTCTGTTCCACACTGTAATGGCTGCCTGAGATGCCAGGCCGCTCACATCACAGAAGCCAGAGGGTGGTAAGGCCCTTTGGCACAAAAAACGGAAACAGCACAGCACCAAAATCAGAAACACTAACTGGTTTCTTCAAGTTTAATAAAGACAGAGTAACACCAGAATCCAAGGGTAGCCTTTAGAGCCAATTCTCCGACTTTTATGACCGCTATGTTTTAAATGTGTGTATTTTTTGGGGGGTGAAGCTACTAACCACTAAATGACAAGCTGTATCTATCTTTCAGTGTTGACTCTTTCTATGTTGTTAACACTCTTCCTTTAAATTATACCTTAGGTTGGAGCGGCGGTGTAACACAAATAAATAATAAAGAGCAGACGCAGTTTAATTGTCGGGTCAAGTACAAATATTTTATACTTCATACTGCACAGTTTTATGACTAGACTACTGTGGTACCACGGGAAGGCTACTTCTGCCGACCAGAGCTGAGGAATGAAAAATAATCTGTCTCTAAAACCATCACTTAAAGATGTGGCAGAAGGAAAATGTGTTTTTTTTTGGGGGGGTGGGGAGTATTATTTGTGTTTACTTTATGCTATTATGTCACTAACACTTAATGTAAAATAATGGGAACAAACCGTGTCTTAATCATGTGTTTAAGTTAACAGCTAATATTCACTTCGTTAGCTACTTGGTTAGCGCATGGGAGCTTAGGTTTGTTCTCCCCGTGTCTGTTTCTAAATTTCCTCGAAGTGATAATGGACATAGTGTAATCAACTGTACAGACAATTCTTAAGAAATAGATCATCTAAAAATTAAATGAAATATAAAAGATACAAAAACAAATTGGTAACTATACTAAGAGCTAGCAAGAAAGATTATTATACAAAAAATATAAAAATAGTTTATGGTTAGTCTTTTATATAAAAAAAGACTAACCATAAACTGCCCTATAGATTAAGTACTTTGTAAATATAGGACCCAATCTTGCAGAGAAAATCATCTCATCATCTTAGCAATGTGATCGTATGCATATGGACATTATTGTAATCATTAGGGATGGGAATTTATAAGGTTTTATTTATATCAATGCCATCAATCATTTTACCTATCGACTTACCTGACTTGTCTGTGTGTTGGGGAAAAGCAAGGAATGAATGTGCTTTCGATAAACTCTATCAAAAAAGACATATTGTTAGTTTTTCCAAGAAAAGACACTTGTTTTCAACAAGTGTCTGTAACTTGTAACAGACTGATGCTGTTTTGTAACACCTAAACAACAGGACTTGGTCTCAGCCCAAACCCTACAGATTTTCATCTATTTCTTCTTCATCCGACGCTACATTCTCCTTCCCCTTGTCCGTGTGAACTACTTCTGTTGCAGCCCGTTAGCCAGAGCTGCGAGAGATCATGCTATACACGCCGGTCCCGTTCATTTTTGGACGGAATTAAAGGAGGAAAGGAAAGGAAAGCACTTTATAAACGTGCACCACATCACAAGAGAAAAGAAGCAAGCCGAAAAATGACACAGAGGCCTGAAGGAGCACAGAACAGGCTGGCGCTAAACGCCGTCAGGCCCGGGGCTGAGAGAGGCGGCCGGGAGGACGGAGCGTCAGCTGGGGATGCGCTGACTACATTATGGAGTAGTCAGCGCCCCTACGGCGTGCGCTATTTCTGACAAAACAAGACTTTTTCAACCTGGAAACTGATCGACAATAGGTGTTAGAGGAAATACGGATGAGCCCGGAGAGACACGAGTGGAAGGATGGAACCGAGTCTGGATGTCTTAAGTAGAGAGAAGTTTTATTAACACACACATAATAATACAGGCCTGGAGACAGCTGAACAGTCAATACATTGGTTAGGGCATGGACCATTCAGAGTCTGGTTATCTATCCACATGAAGAGCGTTAAATAGCCGTGAGCGCCACGTAGGCGATAACCATCTACTCACAGACAGGGCGCCACGTGGACTAGGCCACACGTCATGTAGACGGTCGAGGCCGCCGTGTCTCATTCTAACAGTACGATATGATAAAAGGATTATGTGAAGGCCGAATGAATCTATGATTCCCCATCAATAGGCGTATGTATAAAACTGCCTTTTTTGCGTGGCATTTGTTTGCTAAAGCACGTGTCAACACAAACCAAATCAGCAGTGCCTCCTCCTCCTCCGCGGCGCTGCTTACCGAGTATGTATACACACAGACAAAGTCCCGCCCCTACTGCACGCTCTGAAATGAACCCCAAACTAGTTGGTTTTAACCTGAAAGTTTACGCTTTTAGATAAACCAATACTGGTAGCTTAAACATGAGAGGCTTCTTCGTTACTTCAATTGAACAATTCTGCAAAAAAGTGAAAATCACCAACGTTGTTTACGTTTTTCTCGAGACACGGGCTGCCGACTTGTGTCCCTGGAAACCAGGGCGGGTCACAAATGTGATTATTAGGGGATTTGATATCTGCATAGCCCAAAACACACAGTTTGGTATCGGCATAAAAGAACAACCCTAATCGCAACTGATCAAAATCCTAATTTACACGGTTGCAGCAAATCGTCTCCATGGGGTTTTATTATGTATAAAACCTGTACACCTCTATCATATTTTAGTCACTATTGCCTAACTATAGGGTTATAATAAGTATTATACTTGGTTATGCCGGCATGACTCGAGCCTTACCCACACTGCCACTATAGTGCTTCCTGTCAGGAGCTGTAGGTGTGTGAGAACGGCCCAGAGAGGGGCAGAGGAGCAGTTATTTGATGAACTTGTTAAGGGGCGGCTGTAGGTTGAAGTGAAAGCTGTGTTAAGTTAAACCTGGGAGTGTTTGATGTTACAGTCTCGTAAAGTAACAGCTGGAAAGGGGCTGTCCCAGGAGAACCACCGCAGCGGCCTGTAAACCGCACACGCCAATACGCACACCAATAAGTGCACCGTACACACTCCGCACTCGCACACAGATGAGGCCTTTAATAAAGCTATTGCCGGGGAAACACGCCAGACCCAGCCAATCACAGCCTCTTTCAGCATGAGGGTGAAACGGTCACGCTCACATTCACGCACTTCACATCCTCTCGGCCTGAAACAAAATGATGAAAACCTCATTATTCTGACGTTTTTTTTTTTTTTAACAACGGCAAACCCACTAGTGAACTCATCAGACGACAATGATGGAAATATAGAAATAGAAGTCAGCCGCAAAAAGGTTTTTAACTGCTGC